>OY728121.1:1086110410-1091110410 GCA_963277665.1 Viscum album
AATAAAATGGTTTTAGAAGAAATAGGTTATGTTTATATCTTTATTGTATACAAAAATCAATAGTTTTTTTGAAGAAATTGTATTTTTCACTATTCAACTAAAAATAAATTATTTTGGAGGAGATTATAGAAGTTATTATTATGCGAATATAGAAATTATAAATACAAAAAAAATTAAAAAAATTCAAATTAAAATTAAAATTTTTTTTAAACAAATATATAATTAAGATATGAAAATTAAATGTGCAACTATTCAAATTTATTTATATCTACATTTTAAAAGGAAAAATATTATTTATTATTATTTTTTTGTCTAAGAATATATATATTTAATAGATTGTAATTTATTATGATGTTTAACAATATCTAAAATTCATATTTGTTCATTTTCATATTATAAGGGAAAAATAATTTGGAAGCATATAATGGTTTTTATATTGATATGCCCATTTTATTCAATAGATATAAAAAATATTAATATCATACTAATTCCTACTCTAAAAAAACCTTATAACAACTAAATATCGTGCATGGGTATGATAGTTTGTAACGGTGGTCGTATATGGTGATTTAGCTATCATTTATTTTGTGTGAGTTCAAAAGGATAACTTTTTTCACTAAAATTTTACTCAAGTAATATTTTTTAAGCCCATCATTGTTTTGGTCCATGAAAAAACATAATAATGAAAAATACCTTCTGATCATAGATAAATGGACTTCGTATGGATCAATTCCTCTTTTGGATGACATTTCTACTAAAATCATTTTATTATTTCCTGATATAATTAACTCAATTTATAGCCAAAAATGCAATGGCTATGTTTTAATAGTCATATTTTATATTTAAAAATTTTCATGGATTTTTTTTAATTTGGTATAGTTTTTGATAAATTTAAAATAATATATCACTTTCTAATGTGATAATAATAATAAAATATAGGTCGATAAATTTTGGTCCACAAAAATAAATTACGCCCTCATAATTGAATTACCATTTAGTTGAAGGATAACTAATGTTGGTGAAATGAATTACATATCTTCTGATATCATCATAAATGAGATATGATCCTCTATATGATAATTTGTGCAAGAGAAAACATATTTTCCCATAACATTTCAAGGAAATATATCACATAACTAGTTATTATTTCCCATAATTAGGAATCAATTTTATTCATATTTAATTCGCTTTTTTCCTTGATCTCAAAGATGGTCATAGTTTATTTAAAATGTGTTTTTTTCTTTCATTGAAATTAATGTGGACTCAAATTGGGTTTTGAAACTGTATTTTGATAATTGAAACAATTTTTTTGGAAGTGGATATTATGTTTTTGAGAATTTTTATTTCAATAAATGTAATCATGACACAAAATGTTTTCCTTACAAAAATAACTATGTGTGGTGGGTTGATGTTCTCAGAAAACACAATATATAAAATATCGGAAATAAATGTTGAATTCTTCCAAAAAACCTGGATAGTGGTTAAGTGAATACATAATTAAAATTGTCCTATTCATTTTTAGTCTTTTCATAGGTTCTCCCTTTATCTTGGGGTCAATAAGTATTTGGATTCCTAGTATAAATTACAATCCATGGATTAGGAAATTGGAGTAGATAATTCCTGAATACTCTACAAATAACTCATTGAATTTTTAGATGATCCATAGGGTGAGTACATTATTCATTCCTCATGTTAACTGAACAATGTATTTTCCCTTGATAGATTGATGTTATATGGCCTCAATAACCAAAAGTAAATTATCTTCCATTCCACTTTACTAAATTCCTTTGATTATTCTTCCCATATTTTTTTGTATAGTTGGTTAAAAATACATTATTTCATCAAATTAACTTCATGTATTTTCATGATCCTCCATCCTTATATTCATTAGTTTACTCATATTTTAAGATTTAGTAAAATTGTATATCACTTTTTATTATAGTTGTCTTAACATAGTCACAAAATTATTCTATATATCTCTCATTACAATGGCTGTGTTATCAAGGTAATTTTCAAATACATGACTTATTTTCAAGGTATTTTTCATGTAATGTTTAGTCTTGCCTTAGTTTTAGGGGATTCCCATTCATTTTTGGAGAAAGGAGTGGTTTCAAAAAGATTTTTTCCAAAACATGATCCCACTTTTTATACCCTAACATATTCTAAAAAGAAAATCCATTTGGACCCATTTATGAACCCATAATGGTGGTGAATATGGGTGATTATTTCCGGCATTGGGACAACCTGTGTGCCCATTTCATGTTTCAAAAAAATAATTTATTTATTTTATATATCATTTATTTTTTAATATTTTTCAATCATTCCAACTCTGAATAGATCCCAAAAATCCTAGGTGCACCCCTAATTTCCATTTCCCCTCTTTAGAGCTCATCTTTATCTAGGATTAGGGTGAACTTCTTCAATGTATCTCAAATCATCCATATTTGAAATTTTAATTTGTTTCTTTCAGAAATAATTATTTTTTTACACTTTTCCCCACATTTCAATACCTAATTGTCCTTATCATCCTTACTCTAACCTTAATATCAATTTTTGCTGCTTGGAGATTGAACTATTGGTGTATTTGGGGAGATTTCTTTAATTTTTCTCAAGTAAGTGAATTCCTCTCTTGTTTCTTCTATTTCTTTAGGTTGTATCCCCTCCATAATGATGTTCCAAATTTATAAAATATGGGGATTTGTACCGAGGGTTTTTGGGAGTTTCTTGTTACAATATTGTGGTTTTAGGTTTGTTTTCACTTCCTTGTGTTGTGGCGGTGGTGCGGTTGATGTCCCATACAAGGATTTGAATGATTTGACATATATGGTAGTTGATATCATGTTTCTGCATTGTATAATGAGTTAGATTTTTGGATTTATGTTTCTATTTAGTTTCACATTCATTATGTTTTGTTAGAAAACTAGTTTTGGTAGAATTTGTTAAGCGATTGATTTTTAAATGCAATTTTTTGTTTGAAAATGGATTTTTTTCTTGTGCAATACATGTTATGCCAATTGGGGTTGTTAAAAAATTCATATAATGGATTTATTAACATGTTTTAGTGTTGAAAATTATTGTTTGGTGAATTATTGGTATGCATTTGGTTTTAAAATAGGGGTTTTTTGTGTATTTTATGTGCAATGTTTTTTATACTTTGTGAAATTGTTTTAGTGAAATTCATTTTTTTTATTTGAGTTATAATATTGGTGAGAGGAATGATTATATACTTTTTAGATATTTTAGGACCAAAATATTGTTTTTATTTGTAAATGGAATTTGGTAGCATGTGGAACTTGTTTTATCAACAAGAGGGAATCCCATGTATCTAGGTGGGCAGACGTGTACTAGCATGCTAGTGAATTGAGGTGATTTTGTCTCTATTTCACATAGCATGTTTGATGTTGAAAAAACTAACAAAAATATGGTTATGATGATGTTGGGGACCACTAGGTTTTGTGTTATTCCACTACTAGTGGATCATGCACAAGAATGAATAATGTTATGGTATCATTCACACTGAGATGCGAGGTTCATATGGCCCACAACTAACTAGTTCCTATGGGTGTCCCTGTGTTGAGTGCCCATTGAATATTTGGAATTTATCTTTCTATTATGGTTTATTTGGATGGAAAATTCTGTATATTACATTTATTATTGAAATATACCCATTCTATAAATTTACCCACTTTGAAAACTATTTCATTTAAAATATGATCCTTTAGAAATTATTGTTGTCATTTGTTGTTTATAAAAATTATATAATTTTTATCTTATAATTCTTGTAAATTGGAATATTTGGGTGCTATAATATTGTTATTAGACTCACACCCTACTTACACATTTTTTTATGTATACTTGGTTATGTTTGAAATAGTTAAGGGAAAGGTATTTGGAGACGCCAGTTCGGGTTTCTAGTTGCATCCATTTTGCAATGTTGTGGAGACAGATCATGGGTGATGATCCATTGCTGTGTGGTAGTATTTGGGTTATTTTTTATGAGAAATTTTTATTTTGGCTCCACTTCTGTCATGTTAAAAAACTTTAATTTAGTTACAATTATTTTATTAAGGATTTTCTGGCATGAATTTTCAAATTCGGTTTATTGACTATTTTTGGTTGTTTGATGTATCAGAACTCAGGTAAATCATTCCCAAAAAACATTTATGATACCTATGAACATTTTCTAGCCCTTGGGGATAGAGAAATCTCTTTAGGAATTTCCATGGGCCTGGTCGGGTTCCAGTTTTGAGGGTGACCAGATCTAGTTCGAGAAAAAAATTGTATCGAAGGAGGTTTATCTTTTTGGGTCATATTATTATTAAGGGGTGAGTGTGGTTATATAGGATCTAGGATTGTTGGGGGCTTCGAGTTATTGTTATGATTAGGGTTCTTGGAATTTACCTCCAATGAAAAACATTGATTTTCCATGGGATGTTGGTATTTTCTGTTTGACTTCTCCAATAGGTTATACATGTAGGATACAAACTATATGGAGACATCTGGTGGGAGTGAAGTGATTGTTTATTTCATTATTGTGATGTGTTTGACTTATTTATATTTTTTTTAATTGATGATATTTTTCATAATTTTTCTACGGATGATTTATTTTGTGAATTTTGGCTTATCTAGAAACATGCCTCCACAGAAATCTCTTATGCACCCTCTTGAGGATACCAGAGAGAGTTCTCTATCACCGATTGACTAAAGGTTAGTAGAAGATATGGTCAAGGCTATCCAAGCCCCATGACATTAAGTATCTTCCAATACTACTCTTACTTGGGAAGAGGTGTATGGTTGTAGGAAGGACAATGTCGATGAGTTCCTAATAAACAAGCCTCTTACTTTCCGAGGATGCACGAAACCCCAGTAAGCATAGGAGTGGATTGAGAAGATTGATAGCATGTTTGAGATCCTTGAAAAACATGAGGAGGCTAGGGTGAAGTGTGCATATTTTATATTAGAGGCTCCCAACCACATGTGGTTGGAATTAGTTCATTAAGCTGGGATATAAGAACAAAAGATCTGGAAGGACGTTAATGTTACCCTCAACCAGTACTCCCATAAAGTCATGGAATATTCTAGATCCTGGGAGATTATGGAAATAGTACAAGGGGACCATTCAGTGATGGAGTATTGTTACCATTTCTTTAAGCTGGTTCGGTATGCTACAGAAATGGTCTCCAATGAGTAGATGAAGGTTCATAATTTTTATAGGGGTTTGTGGCTAGATATCTATTCCCATGTTTTCTGGTTCAGGTTGATGTCTTATGTCGAGGTAGTTGACCAGGCTTGTATGGTAGAGATTGACCACATGAGAAGGTCTGGTTTCTCTGTAGCAGTGTTAGTGAAGGGCAGTGAAAATTATTCTAAGATGAAAAGGAAGAGAGAGGATCAAGTGAAGAAGGGAGGTGGTAGTTCAGTCCAACCTTTTAAGAATTTTTCATCAGTGGCTTCTGATGCAAGGTCCATTGTGTTCAACCAATGTGGGAGGGCATGCCACACTCAACTATAATTAATGTCTTCTATAAATCCCTTCTATCATTGTGGAGGTATGGGAATCGTTCAATGTTTGTGCAGGATGGAACAACCACTCCAGAGTGGGGTAGGATCAGTGGATTCTAGTGGAGTTCTAACTCAATCAGGGTCATCGAGGATAGGGGGATCTCAGTTTGGTGGCCATGGTAGCCGGTCCAGATCATCTTTTGGGAAGATCCATTTCAGGAAATATCCATATTTGAGTGGTCATTAATAGGAAGAGATCATTAATCTTCATGCAGTGGATCAGGGACCAGCGGGATTGGATATAGGACCTCCAATAGTTTGAGGTACAATCTTGATTGCATCTTTTATAGCTTCTGGTCTATTCGATACTGGTGATGTTGTTCGATTTATTTCAGTTCATTTTGAGAGCATCATGAAATTTCAAAATGATTTTTTATCTGTCATGATGGAGTTGGAGAATTAGTTGTGTAAGAAGAAGGTGTAGGGTCTCAGATTCCCATAGTGTGCATTTACTTTGTTTGGGGTAGAGATGGAATGTGACCTATTAGTCTTGAATATGGATCTTTGGATGTAATCCTTTGTATGGATTTGATAGTTACCTTTCAATATCACATCAATTTCTATAGTCAGTAGGTGAGTTTCAAGGCACATGATGGTAGTCATCATGTTTTTCATGGGGAATGGGATCATCATCCGGGTTGGGTAGGACCTCTACTCTCAGTGTTGGGAAATTCATTATTCCATTTTTTATTTCTTTTGCTAGAGGATGATGGTAATTATCTTGTGTTTCGGTTACCTCTAGTAGTGGATGAGTTTTCATAAGTATTCCCAGATGATTTTATGGATTTACCCTAGAATGGGACATGAAGTTCTTGATTGATTTGGCATCGGGAACACAACCGATATCATGTTACATATATCATATGGTCCCCACTAAGATGGGTAAATTAATGATACTGTTGGAATATTTGGAATCCAAATGATTCATTCGCCCGAGTGTTTCTCCTTGGGGTGCTCCTCTATTTATTGCAAATAAGGTTGACATATCCCTCTAGTTTTGTATTGATTATCAGAATATGAACAAGGTAACCACCAAGAACAAGTACCCTTTTCCCCGAATAGATTAATTTTTTGATCATATGAAGGGGTAAAAGATGTTTTCTAAAATAGATTTGCATTTGGGTTACAACAAACTTAGGGTGAAAGAGGCATATTTCTCGAAGACAGTGTTCTGAAGCAGTTACCTCAACATTGAGTACATGGACACGCCCTTCTTATTGACTAATTCGACAACGGTCTTTATGAAACTCATGAATAGGGTGTTCTAGAAATATCTATTATATTTTTTTTCAGACATCTCATGGATAATATTCTGGTTTAATCTAGATCTAAGGAGGAGCATGGACATCATTTTCGGATCATGTTCGCCACTTTATGGGATAATAGATTTTATGAAAAGCTGTCCAAGTGATAATTTTAGATCACGGTGGTGATGTTTCTTGGGAATTTGATCTTAGAGCAAGGAGTTTCAATGGATCCAGAGAAGATCAGTTTAGTGATGATGTGGGAGAAGTAAAGGAACATATTTGAGATAAGGAGTTTCCACAGCTTGGTAGGATACTATAAGCATTTTGTTCATCAATTCTCTCAGCATGCTTCGCCTATGAACATTCTCACATGGAAGGTGGTGAGTTTGTTTGGGGCCCAGAATTTCTGGAATACTTTAAGGAGATAAATTGAAGGTTTACTAACACTCTAATGTTGATCTTTCCAGAATCTGGAAAGATATATGTGGCGTATTGTGATGCTTCAGGTATGGGTGTTGAGTGTGTGCTTATGCATGATGATCATTGGTGGAAAATGGAACCCGCAAACTCCGAATACATGAATATAATTACCCAAACCACAACATGGAGATACTAGATGTGATTAATGACATGAAAAATGATGCCAAAACCTTTTTGGAGTGAATTTTTTTTCTATTATGATCACAAGAGATTAGACAACATCTTCTTATAGAATGGTCTTAATCTAAGGCAGCGGCATTGGATTGAGTACTTACTGGGGATCGAATTCAATATCATCTACACCATGGGAAAGGGTAATGTGGTGGATGAATCCTTGAGAAGAATAGTACTAGTGTAGGCTTTGAGAAAGTCTAGTGATGAGTGGTCTTTGATTGGTCTCTTTTCTGAGAAACATATGGAGACTAAGGAGAACATTGGAGTTGTGTTCTTGGTGATCGTCTGGTTGACCCCATCTCTTTAGGATCTGATTGACTAGGAGCATCCTGGTGATAAGTTATATCAGTGGTTGAGGCAATTTCTTCATGGTGGGGAGATGTCTTCTGATTCGTCTTCGTCCTCCAAGGTTGTCTTGTTATTTATGATACATTATGTGGTGTTTTTGTCTCTATGAAAGGTGGAGATGCACGATAGCCAACAGTCTTAGTGGGCTATCCATCCTGGTACCAACAAGATGTATTGTGATGTATGTCAGCAATTCTGGTGAATAGGTATGAGACAAGTCATATATTACTTCTTGTGGAGATTCTATACATGTCATTAGGTGAAATCAGAGCATCAAAGGCCCTCTGGTTTCCTCTATCCATTACCCATTCCTACATAGAAGTGGGATGAGGTTACCATGGATTTCATTATTGAACTGCCTCCTACACCTCGGGGTAAGAATTCCATATGGGTAGTAATTGAACATCCAACAAAATCATACCACGTTATTCAACTCAGAGACAGAAAAAATATGGATGAGTTGCGCCGATTGTATCTTCAAGATGTCGAAAGGCAACATGGGGTTCCATCTGCAGTAGTATCAGATAGAGACCCTCATTTCACTTCTCAGTTTTGTGATGTACATCCGAAGGCCTTGGGGTCTGAGATTAAAATGAGCATGGCATAACTTCTTGAAATGGATGGTCAAATAGAGTGCGCAAATCAAATTCTAGAAGAAATCCTTTGGGAAAGTGTGTTGGATTGCGGTTGTTCATCATTTTTTCATTTGTGATTTTTATATTTTTCATTTAATAATAGATTCCAATCCTCATTAAATATTGCACCGTTTGAGGCGCTTTATGGCCTTATGTATTAATCTCAATTGTGTTGGGTAGAGGAGGGTGAGACCTCACTGTTGGGTCTGAGTATTGGGCAGTAGACATCGAAAATAGTTCAGTTGATTGTACAATTGTTTTTGATAGCCTTGAGTCGACACAAATCTTATACTAATTAGATGCTTCGAGTTCTGGACTTTTTTGTGCATGACTGGGTATTCGTAAAAGTGGAATCACTCTTGGGTCATCACTATATTGGAAATAAATGGATGGTAACACCAAGGAATGTGGGACCTTTTGAAATCATTGATATTCTTGGTATGGTGGAATACCTATTAGATGTTCACTCCCAGTTTTCATCTCTACATGATGTGGTCTAAATCTCCCAAAAAAAGTAATACAATCCGATCCAATCAAATGTATTGAGTTGGGAAGAGTTGGAGATGAAACCCGTTCTTTCTCTGGTTGGGAAACCAGTGTATATTGAGGATTTCCATGAAAAAGTTCTTCGATGGAAGACAATTTCTCTTGTTCAAGTCTTCTTCCATCATGGTACTAATGAGCATGATACATGGTACTGGAAGTCTTGGGTCGAAGAGTAGTTTCCATTTTCCTTATCTAATCAGGCTTCAAGAAGACATTCTGAGGGAGGAATGTTTTTTTGTGGTGGAGAAAATATTCACATACAAGACTTGTTTTAAGTTTATCTTTCATGTAATTTCTATTCTTACATTGGTTTCATGGGTTAACCATTCATTTTTGCAGAAAGGGGTGGTTTCACCGTGATTTGGGGAAAACCGTGAGCCCATTTTAATATTTAAAAACAAAATTTGTTTCATTTAAAACTCCATAATTTTTAAAATTTTCCCCCATTACACTTCCCACATAGCCTCCCATGACATATTAAGACTACCAATTCCATTTCGACACCTTAGGAACTAATAATCATGGTGTATTTGCGTGATTAATTTAGGCATTGGACCAACCTATGAGCCCATTTGGAGTTTTTAAAAAAAATATTTAGTTTATGTCTCATTAATTTTTTAATATTTTTCAGTCATTATACCTCTAAATCTAGACCACAAACCCTAGGTGCACCGCCATGTTCCATTTTATCTCCTTGATTCTCATCATCATTGGGGATAAGTGAGAACTTACTCATGGTTTCACAAATCATCTAGACTTAAGAAGTTAATTTGGTTCTTTCATAAATCATTCATTTTTACTCTTTTTCCTCCAGTTTTGTCCCCAGTATACCTCCAAATAATTATCCAAACCTCTCTATCAATTTTGTATTCTTGAATTTTCTTCTATTTTTCATTTTGAGGATATTTCTTCAAATTTTTCTCAAGACAATTCCTCGGTTGTTTCTTCAGTTTCCTTAGGGTTTCTACCCTCTTTCTTGATGTTACAAATTTCCAGAAGCTAGGGCTTCATACCTATGGATTTTTTAGTTTATTAGACAAATATAGAGGTTTATGGTTTGTTTTCAATTTCTTTTGTTGAGGCGGTGGTGCAGTTGAAGTTCCACACAAGGATCTGAGGGTTTTGAAATATATGGTAGGTGATTAAATGTGTAATCATTGTAAAATGAGTTAGAATAATAGATTTATATTTTTAGAATCTTCCTCTTTAATTTTTATTGTTGCAAAAACTTTTTTTGGTATCAATTTTTAATCAATTTATTTTTAGATTCCATTTTGTGTGAAAATGTTTGTTTTTCATGTGAAATCCATGTTGCACCAATTAGGGTTGTTCTATATTTCATGGAATGGTTTTATTAAAATTTTTTAGTGCTTCCAATTACCTTTTGGGGTATTATTGCTTTTCATTTGGTTTTAAAATAGGGGTTTTAATTTGAATTTATGTGAAATGTTTTGTTGTTATTAGTTAAATTGTTTTATGGAAATTATATGTTTATATTTGAGTTCTGTGAATGGTGAAAGGAATGATTAGCTACTACTTTGAGTTTGTATGTCCAAAACAAATGTTTGTGTAAATGGAATTTCGTAGCATGTGGAAGTTGTTTTAGAACAAATTGGGAATCTCAGGTATATAGGTGGGTGAATGTGTATTATCTTGCCAGTGATCCGGAGTGGTTTTTTCTACGTTTCACTTAGTAAGTTTGATTTTGGAAACATTAAAAAGTATATGATGATGATTATGTTGGGGACCACCAGGTTATAGGTGATTCCCATACTAGTGGATAGTTCATGAGAATAGATATTGTTATGGATAATTTCCCACCGATACGCGAGGTACTTGGGGCTCACAACTAACTAGTGCATAGGGGTATTCCCATGTTGAGTGATCATTGACTACTTAGAATTTACATTTTGATTATGGTGTCTTGGGATGGAAAATTAAGTATATTAAATTTTCTATTTAAATTCATTCATTATTTAATGTTACCCACATTGAAAACTATTTTCATTTAAAAGATTCAACTTTATAAAGTATTGCTACCATTATTTGTTTTTCAACATTAACAATATTTTTACCTTATTATGCATGTCACATTGAATATTTGGGTGGTATAATATTGAGCATTGGATCACACTCTACTTACACCTTTGGGTGCAATTATACTTGGTAATGATTTAAAAAGGTAGGGGAAAATCTTTTTGAGATGGTGGTTCGATTGCTAGTTGCTTATGTTGTGCGGTGTTGTGGAGACGACTCGTGGGTGATTACCCCCTATCGTGTGGCTATCTTGGGGTTGTTTGTGCTGCTAATTTTGTAGTATGGGACCACTAGTGTCAGGATAAAAACATTTTATTCAGTTCTGAATTTTTTTAAGGCTTGTCTGGCATGATTTTTCAGATTCGGTTTGTTGAGTTAATTTGGTTGTTTTACAGATCCTAACTCAGGTAAATTGTTCTGAAACCATTATTTATGATACCCGAGCACATTTTAAAGGCCATGTGAAAAGGGAACAACATTAGAAACTTTACATGGGCTGGGATGGGTTCTAGTTTTGAAGGCGACAAGTTTCTGTTCGTTACAATAATCATCGCATTGTCCCATATACACAGGGATAACTCCATTCCTTCAAGTTACATCCAAAACTAAAATAAAAAATGGCTGAAATTAGTGAAAATATTTTATTATATAATGGTCTTTTCATAAAAAAATAATGTTAAACAAAAAAATTAATTCACATACATTATAATGTGGTCCTATAGTTCTCTTAATTCAATATATTTTAATCCTAGTTTAACCTACATTACATTAAGTTGGGGTTTTAGTAAACATATAAACATAATATCTCAAAATAACTAGGTAATAAATTCATCAGAGTGGTTCATATAGAGCATGTCACTAACCAAATAATAACCCACAATTTTTTGAACATGGTGATATGTATTTGTCCCATTAATTTTGAATTAGGGTGATTATGGAGTTAATGCTCAACCCACATTTTTTGGGGTTATTACCCCTTGGTGAATCTCTTCCACAACCACAGTTTCTTATCATTACATGGATTTTATTTCTATGTAAGACCATATAATAATTAATTTCCAAATATTTATAGATATTATCGAATACTTAGACCCATCTACAGGTATTTAACCAAGGTTCTTTAATGTAATCTCCAAAATTACTAAACTAATCTTCAAAAATAACTAAATCACACCCTAAAACAAACTAAAGTTACCCCTGATAAATATTACATAAAAAATACATTATTATCATGAGTTAAATAAAACATCTCACAAATATTCTCGTAAAACTAGGAACGACCATTTTACTATCTTGGAGAATAGTTACAAAAACATCTTATTTTAAAACCCCTGCGAAAATTTATCCTAAACTATTCTACTCTAGACTCATTCCCTGATAACTCATAAGAAATTATAATATTCATACCTAAGGAATGTAAAAATAATAATGGGGTGAGATAAAATTTTCTCTAATGGAAAATATATATCATAATGTATCATATCTTAAACAAGAATAATTTTAATGGGAAGACAATGATATCTTAATAAAATATCATATGATATTGTATGATAATCAAAAAATTTAATGGAAAAAATATGATCATAAAATCATCATTATATATAAAATATATTATTTGGCCAAAAACACATATCAATAATCATAAAACACATGATCATGATATAAATAGGTTGATTATATTAGAAATAAGTCATGAACATGGAAATGTGAAATTTCATGGAAATGATATGAATCTTTCAAAATTGAAATATATTTTCTAAAAATCATTGGAACATTGAATAACTTCATGAACATCATTAAATACAGGATTAAACAAAATAATAGGGAAACCTATCTGATATAACCCATAATGACCATGCTTATGTGAATAAACTCATTTTGTGGGCACTTGTAATTAAAAGCACACCCATCATTCCAACACATATTTGAAAAGACTCATTATGTTAACTATGAATATATCATGAAATATAATCTTAAAATAATTCCTTTTGGGATGATGTAATAGCTCACCAATAATCATCTATATATATCTGTGAAACATAAAATCAAACATCATTTTTTCCTAAATAACCAACATAAAAAAGATTGAATTTTTTAATAATTCAAAAAAAACAAAAAAATCATAGGATATAAAAATATAATTTCGAAAAATAATTCAAAACATAATAACATATCATGGGTGTTAAAAAAATAAATTAACGGTAGATTATCCTTGTAATAAAAAACGATTTTAAATTTAAACAAATTTCCTAAACTTTTTCAAACATTTTTATAAATAATGAAGTGTGAATTAGTTCCAAAAAAATCATTTTTGAGATGGGAAAGATTAAAATTATTGAATATATGGTTATAAATTTTTTCAAATCAAATATCTTAGAGAATTCATTTTCTTTCAAAAATTCAAAGTGAAAATAAATTGAATACTGTTACTTTTTTTGAAAAAAATTATCAATAATGAAGACTTAAAAAATAAAAAAGTTTATGAAAAGTAATTTTGAAAATAAGTTGAAAATATTTATATTAGAAAATAGTTTTAATAATGTAAAAATTATAAAAATTTTAATTTTATGAAAATAAAATGTGTCCGGAATTAAAAAACATTATATTTTGAAAGGATAGAGAAAACATTTGAAAAGTTTAAAATTAACATCTAGAAAAACCCTATCACATAAATGATAAATAAAACATTAAATTGAAATAAAATATTTTGAATACATGTATTATTATAGATATAAATAGTTTGAGTTTCTATAAAGGAAAGGATAAAATTTGTGGAATGTAAAAAATATGTTCATTGAAGGAAAATCCCTTAAAATTAATGGAAATTATTTAAAAAAAAGACATTTTAATGATAAATTTAAATAATGAAGGAAGAAGAATTTGGTGTGAAACGTGAATTCAAGAGAAAATAAGGTTTAATAAATTATATAATCATAATAGGATAAAATAGTTTAATAAAGAATGATAATAGAAAAAGATTAGTCATTATAGCATGTAGATGAAATTTGAGTCCTGAAAAACCCCCTTTGACTTTTTTAATTTTCTCTATCAAATTTTAATGGATTATTGATAATAATATGGTTCTATAAATTCAATTCTTTAAAAATGGAGTATTTATGTATATATTCGTAGGTATAATATAATCCATAGATATAATAAATTTTTTCAAAACATTAAAACATGTATCACTAAAGAGAAGTTGAAACAAAACCCCATATAAACATGGAATCATGTAAATAAAAAAACTAAGAAAAAATGAACAATTAATTGGACATTATACAACATAAATATAATTAGATCATGATAAAAATAAAAATTGGGTAATATTTACGCCATAGAAAATGAAACATGGTGTATATCATGAACATTTCTCAAGGGATAAATATTTGAGAGAAGGAAACCCTTACATTGTACCCCATCATAGTCGAATGTTCTCTACCCTCCCACAAAAAAATAAATATTTTATTTTTACATTCTTGAACCATATTCATAACTAATTAAATTTATAAAATTAGTTTAAAATACTTATCTAAATTCATATTAGTTATCATTTTACAATTTTACCACATATGGTGTCTATAATTTTGACAATTTGTACATTTTTTAAAAGAGTGATGTTGGTTCTAATTATTATTACAAAAAATATTCATTAATTTCATTTATTCTTTATTTAATAAATCAATTATCGGTTAATATTATTTATTAATTTCATTTCAATTTTACTCATGTCTTTATCAAAGAAGATGAAAAATACAATGAACAATCTTAATTGATTTTCATCCTATGATGGCTGTTATTTTAATTAATAATTTAAATACTGTTTTATAAATTCCTAAACTAAAATAATATATTTATTTTCATAAAATTTTCATATTATAAAATAAATTAATTTTTTATAATCCTTAATGATATAACTTCACCGTGTTATTTAATTTTGTGGTCATACCGACCCAATCTTGAAAACACTTTAACTTGATTTTTGATTATTATTACAGAGGTGATTATTTTGACAAAATATCTTATTAACATAAGTGTAATGATGTTATTATAAAATTTTAATGACGGTGAAGTATTTATTATGATGTTTGGATAAGGAATAAAAAGAGGAAAAATGAAAAAAATGATACTTCATGGAGACAGTTGTCCAAACAGAACATGATTAGCATTTTAGTTAGTTAAGAGACAACATGGTTCAAAGAAGATTATAATTGATAATTTTAAAATAATATGTAGACTATATATATCATATTTATTCACTAATAACATTATTAATACCATCCATGAGATGACTTGATGAAAAATTGGATGTGCCGCATTATAAAGGTGGTAATCTGTGCACATACACTATCCACTATTCTTGATTTTCATAGCTGATGAAGGAGGATTAATAAATTATATAAAATTTTTAAAATAATATTTCAATATAATAAGGATTTTTATTATTTTAATATACTATGGTTTTGGTTTGTTTATAATGGAATGATATGAAATAAATGTTAAGAAATATGTGATTCCTATATTGAGACCATAGTATTACTCGTGATGAAGGATATTGACTTGAGGAACGGAGGATTTTTTATATTACCAAGAGAATTATTTTCTCTAATGGTTATAAAGAAGATGATTTTTTGGTTAGGCTTGATTAAAATTTCAAAATTTCAGTTGAGTACTAAAATGGTCGATTTGGCCCCCCTTTTATAAATTGAGAAGATGGGATTTTCTATGGAAACGAATGGTACGCAAGTGGTGATAATGGAATGGTTTTAAATTTGGTGTGTAATGTGATAAAAGTTTAATAATACATGTATGTATGAATTTAAAAACTAAAAATATTTTCTATAAGTTCTAAAGGTCAATTTAATTTATAAAAAATAGAGACACCATTCATTAGTCATTTATAAACATATTACTCTTAATTACATATTTATAATGTCAATTATTTTATTAATTAAAATATAATTATAATGTTATTTCCAATTTATGATATGATGAATATGATTTTGGTTTCCATTTATCCTAATTAGTTTTTTTAATAGGATAAAAGTATCATTCATATGAAAACATATATTGTGATGGAAAATGGTTTATTAAATATTCAATTTAATAATAATAGTTCATTATATTATTTAACATTTATAATAATTTAAATGAGTGAAAAATAATTTATATATTGATAAATATAAATTATAGATTTAATTTAAAATGGATTTAATTAATTTTAAAAATACACAATATTTAGTAAAATATATGCCTTTGAAATATTATAAATTTTCAAAAGGTAACTATTAATTACCCAATATAACATAATCACCATGATTAAAAATAACGTGCTCTTTATCATAAAATTTTGTCCCATAAATTTTAAATTTAAAACCAAATTTGTTAGATTGAATCTATAAAAACTAATTTCATTGTTATAATATATAATGTATTGAAATAAATCATGAAAAAATATTTATTATATTATAAAATATCAAATATACATTTTTAATTCATTAATTATATTTTAAAAAATATAATTTACTTAAAATACATATATATTGTAGATAAAAATGTTTCATATGAATTTTTTTATCCTTGTATCCAAGTGATATTACAAAATCCATGATATTTTAGGAAAGAAATATTTTTTCACACTCAACTATTATTTTAGAATAGATTCCAAAATTCAACATAAGTTAATATTATTCTCACAAATCCAAAAATGATGATTTTTTGAAAATTATAATTATAATTTTTTTTATTCAATATTCAAATAAAATATAAAAATATAGTGGAAAAGAATTAATAATGATTAATAGCTCTTATTATAAAATAATTTCTATTATTAATCCTTATTTATTGTCAAGGAATATATATATTGAAAATATGATAATTTTTTAATGTTTACTCTTATCCAAAGTTATATAGGTTAATTTTTATACAATATGGAAAAAGAAAAGTATTTATGATTAACATGGATTTTATATTGAAATTAAAAATAATTTTTATAAATAATAACAACATTTTTATATCATATTGATTTCAAATAAAACCACCCTTATAACATCAATATAATGTATAAGGGTAAGATAACAAGTTGGGGTAGTAACATATAGTGATTTCACAAGCATGGATTTTGTAGTCAGTTCAATATAGATAAGCATTTACTATATTAAATTTATCTAATGTCATAGTTTCTTGATTTTAGATTTGGATTAGTATATAAAATAACTTGGTGAAGCTACCCCCTTATTTGAATATAAAAATGACATCTATATGTATGAATTTCAATTTCAAATTCCATTTCCTTATACATAATTTTTTTCTCTTGTAATATGGTTACACACATTTATACAAAAAAAAATTAATTGTAAGAACCCGGTTTTTGCTGAGAAATACTTTGGAATATACTTGATAATATTCCAGAGCAGTTCCTTCAGACGTCGTGCGATTCCGAGCCCCGGAGTGGCCGGAAATAAATGTTCAGTGCGTTCACACTGGAAATGCTAAATAAATGGGATAACTCCTAAACGGTGATCCGGATCAGAGATCCAAGTGTACGGATGGGTCCGTAATGAGGTGTTTACCCTAGGAACGACATAAAACTTGTCGGCGCGGGACGTTTAGACCCCTCGCCTGCTTCTGAACATTAAACGGATTAAATAAATTAATTAATTCGTTTAATTTTGAAATGCAGGTATCTCTTAAACGGTAGCTCGGATAGGAAAACTGAGGGCACCGTTGAGTTTGGAGTGTGTTGTTTACCCAAGGAGGGGTATAAGTTTTTCTGGCGCGACCCATCTGTGAAAAATGGCCCCAGGGGCGTTTTTGTAATTTGGCGGCCTCAGGCGCTAGGTTTAATAACTTTTGAACGTGGTCTCGGAATAAAATTTTGAGGCCGCCGTTGCGCACAGAGCGTTGTTCTTAGCCTAGGTGAGGCTAAATCCTGACCCCGTCGGGAGTTCGGGTACGGGGCCGCGGGAGGGTGTTTAAGTTAATTAAATTAATTAACCTAAACCCCCCCCCCCCCTCTTCTCCCTCATTTCCCCCTCCCCTGGAAAGCCTCTCCCCTCTCCTCCTCCATCTCCGGCAAGGCGACTCCGGCGAGGCGGTCTGGCGAGGCGCGGCCACCCCGGCGGGTTGACGGCGAAGCGACGGGATAGTCCCAAGAGGCAGGTGGTGTTCGTTTGAGTTTTAAATCCCAAACCCCCCTTTGAACCCCAATTTTAGAATCGATTTGTTGTTTAATCTTCGAACAAATTCCATGACCGTGTAGTATGCATTTTATTCTTTCCATAGCTTCTTTCGGAATTGAAATCGGAGTTCGGAGGAACCCGCAACACCTTGTCGAAGCTTATGGGTTTTTTATTTTGGTCAGTCCGGTTTTGGGTGGATCCGGCGGGTTCCGGTGGTCCGAAGTTTTCCCAGGGCAGAGCGGCTTCGGCGGCGGTCGGCGGTCGGCGGTGCTCTTCGACGGTAGGCGGCGGCGGCCTTCGGCTCGGCGGCGCCAGGCCGAGGGTGCCGGCACGGGGGGCGACCCGGGGTCGCGGTGCGACACGACTTCGGTGGACAGAGACTCGCGAACCGTGGGTCTCCGCATGGGGGCAGCGAGACTGGTCGTCTGTGCCGGTCGGGTGTCGGCAGGCCGCGGCGAGGTGAGCGGGGCCCGCGGCCGGGCCGCGGGCCGGCTGTGGGCGGACCGACCGGACCGGGCCGATCCGGCCCAAGGGGGTTCCCCCACCCCCTTTCTAACATCCGACGTCCGTAGCTTTTGATACAGACGTCCGTTTTGTGCACCGTCTGCGGCGGCGCGGGCCTGACGTAGAGGAGGAACTTTTGAGATGGTTGCGGGAATTTTTAATTCCTAAAACGAGGGGTCGCAGAGGCGCGATGTGTCTTTAAGTAGACGAGCGTTTTCCTAAGATCCTTGTTTTGGGCGGCACGGACGCGTCCGATGTCCGATTTAATTGCAATCAGCAGCGTTGGAACCCTGTCGTCGAGGCGGAGGTTTCCAGGGTGGTTCCGGGCGTTGAAGCCGAAGTTGTGGCGTGGGCCCCACGACCCATCTTTTGAGCTGCGTGTTGCTTTTAGTGACTTTTTAACTGAACATCTGTCCAGGGCGTGCGAGCAGTCGATGTTGGGTGTTATTCCGAGGGAAACACGTTGGCGTAGTCTGCCCGCTGTAACTTCGCCCGATGGTGCGGGGCCCACGAGGGTCGTCTGGGCGTCGATGGAGATTTTTCATCTTTATCACCGGGCGGCTGTTTTGGACAAGTGAGTAGTCCATCTTGTGTTCTTTTTCGAGAGGATCGCAACGGTGCGATCTGTTCGTTGAGTTTCAGGACCGGGATGCGGGTCCCACGTGGCACCGCTCGTGTGCGGTGCGCCAGAATGCATCTTTTCTCCGGATAGCCATTCCACGCAAGTAAGTAGTCAATTTGACGTGCTTTTTCGAGAGAATTGCAATTGTGTAGTTCGCCGACCTTTTTTTTCAGGGACGTGGTGTGGGTCCCTCCCGACCCGGCTACGGTGAATAGTACCCTTTTCACCGGGTGTCTGTTTTGGAAGATTAAGTACTCAATCTTGTGTGTTTTTCCGAGGGGATCACATTGGCGTGATCTGTTGGTTCAGTTTCGGGATCTTGTGGTGGGACCCACACGGGTTTGGTTACGGTGAATAGTACCTTTTTCACCGGTTGGCCGTTTCAGGCGAGTAAGTAGTATATCCCCCATGTTTTTCCGCGAGGATTACAACGGTGTGATCCGTTTGGTTGTGCGGAGCCTTATAAGCGATCTTATTAAATGTGGAAGCATGAGAGGTGCTCTGGTGGTGGTTTGTCGTACCATGTTTTTAGAGGACCCTTGGCATGTGATCGTGCACTCTTGAGAGAGTGATATAAATGGTTCACAAGATGTGGTTAGACGTGCCTGGGCCTTTGAGTTGGAGATGTTACGTCACGCCTTCGCATTGACGTTGGGTGTCGTGTGCACGATGGCCCTTGTGCTGAGAATGTGGTATACTCTGGGAGTATACGGGAAAGCTTGGAGGTACATGTGGTTGTTTGTACCTGAGATGTACGTGCGCTTCGTTGGGGTTGACTTGGGGCCACACGTCGTGTGGGCCCCATGTGCGTGTCGTGTTCTGCCTTATGTACATTGACCTCTCGCGACGTAGAAGGTCCTTCTGTGTGTTTTTTTGACCAACAGGGTGGAATTTTCCCCCTGGCTCTGTGCTCATTTATTGACCAACATGGTTGAGTGGTCTCCCCCTGGTTTCGTTCTCGATGGATCGGCCGGTAGCGGTGCTAGTGACACCCAGTGATAGGACAGACACTGAACCGCTTTTGGGAGAGTTGTTCTGGAGTTAGGTGGTTGTGTGATACCCACTCCGTGTTCGGTTGGCCAGTGTTGTACCCTCCAGTGGAGATGGCAAGAGCAGTTCTGAGTTTGACCCTCCAGCGGGGCTGGGCAGTGGGGTACTCATCGGCTTCTAGGGTCTACCCTCCAGTAGAGACTGGGAAGTGAGTCACCCGACGCTATTAGGGTCTACCCTCTAGAAGAGACTGGGCAGTGGGTCACCCGACGACCTCTTAGGGTCTAAGCTCCAGCAGGGATGGGCAGTGGGTCACCTGTCATCTAGTTCCAGGTCTACCCTCTAGCACGGCTGGGCAGTAAGTCGCCTGTCGATTTATTCCAGGACTACCCTCGAGCAGGGCTGGGCAGTGTGTCATCTGTCGACTTATTCCAGGTCTACCCTCCAGCGGGGCTGGGCAGTGGGTCACCAGATGATGTATTATGGTTTACCCTCTAGCGGGGCTGGGCAGTGGGTCTCCTGATGATGTATTAAGGTCTACCAACCAGCGGGGCTAGGCAGTGGGTTGTCGGATGATGTATTATGGTTTACCCTCCAGTAGGGCTGGGCAGTGGGTCACCCGATATCACATTACGACTTACCCTCCAGTAGGGCTGGGCAGTGGGTCACTTGTTGGCATTCCAGACTCAGTCCTTTCTACTAGGCTAGTCTGTGGATTTCCTCCGTGGTTACCAGAGCGGGACCCTTGGTTGTACAGATCAGTGTTTTGACGGCTTGAATTTGAGGAGACCTCTCGACTGCAGGGCAGTGACGAGGTGTGGTTTGACTTTCCATAGAACTCTCAAGTACGAGGGGCACTTTCCCCACCGAGACACGTTCTTGTGACATGATCTAAAACCGTGTGGGCGAGTCAGTGCCGCACAAAGTGGATAGTGTCAAGGTGCGGTGATTGAGCCCCTTGGGTTGCGGTTTAGGGAAGACGTGCGGGATGCTGGGCATCGATTATGGTGTTACCTCTGGGACTGTTGGCAACTCATTTTCATGGGCTGATCTATGGGACGAAGATCCCCTTACGACGTTGTTCGGGTTTCTTATTGAGCATACAGATATGTATATACCTTGTTTCTGGTACCCACTTCTTGGGTTTGGTTACTATCCTTCCAGGTGACGCGAAGACGCGCGGGGTATTCCACATTCTTTCTGTGTCTAGCTTCTCGTGGTTGGACGAGTCTACTCTCCTGCTATAGGTAGCGAAGACTCGACGAGAAGTTCGTCTTCTCACCATTTCTAGCTCCTTCTGTCTGGACGAGTCTACCTTCTTTCCTCCTATTGGGTTGAGCTGGACTCATTACTGTAATCTCTATTGTACTTCTATTCTACTCCCTTCTCGCTCTACTGCTCACCCTTCGGTACCTCCTTTGTTTCTCCCTCGACCCTTCGGGGTATCCTACTGAGTATTTTTGTACTCACCCCTTCTTGGTCTTTTCCCGCACTTAGTGTGCCCTTGCAGACGACCGACTGGTGGAGCGTGGCTTCAGTGGAGCATAGGAGCTTGGGAGCTTGGACCGCGTGCGGTGGTCATGGTTAGCTCCCAGGTGGGGGACCCCTTCCGGATGTTTTTCTTTTGTTTACCTGTTGCCGGGTTGTGGCACTTTTCTGGTTGGGCGCATGTTTTCCCCTTTTCTTTTCAGTTTGTACTTTGTATTGTTAGAGGTCGATGCACATTTTTGGTATATATAGTAGTTATCCTTTGTTTTTCTTTTTACTCTACACTGTTGCATTGAGTGTGCTGCGTGTGTGTGTACATGTACATAGGAAAAGGCCTTCCCGAGTTGTTGTGCCTTCGGCGCTGGTCGCCAGCCCCTGGCCTATGGAGACGGGCTTGGGGTAGTTGCGGCTCGAGCTCGGGTAGGGTCGGGTCGGGAAAAAGTGGTATCACAGGTGGTTTGTTCCTTGGGACATTGTGCGGAAGTCCCTAATAGAGGAATTAGTTGGGATATAGGGCATCAGTGTTAACATGTCTCGAGAACGGCTCTCAGGGTTGGGAGTCCAGTGATGGTGCGGCGGCCGACGTATCCATTCACCAGGACCTTGATAACCCACCTGTCGACTCAGCATGCTGATACACTTTTTGTAGGGAAATTTATTTGTGCATAACATAGGATTGAATCTTTGACTGTCCTTCTTGAGTTATCTCCCCATCGTTGTTGTATCGGTATATACATATATGCTCATTTGACCGTGGCACTCCTTGAAAATATTTAGTATGTCTCCGCGAAGACAGCCATCCAAGATACCAGCTTTGGTTCGTGATGACGACCATGTGATCTACAAGGCCATAGTCCAGGACCCATCATGCGAGCCCTTTCCTCTGGGTGGGCTGGTAGCAGCACCCCCACCTGTTGAGCAGTAGACAGCTTTATCAGAGCAGGCTGAGTTTGAGCGCAGATTGATCGCGCTCCGTGAGTTCCAGCGGCAGAGACCGCTGAGGTTCAGTGGTGAGCTAGACCCTCAGGTAGTAGAGTTTTTGTTCGAGACAGTGGTTCGCCTTTTCAGGCTTGTGCAGATGCCGACAGATCAGAGAGTGGCTTTGGTAGCCAGCCTTTTTTGTGGATCGTCTTTGCGTTGGTGGAGTCTGGTGACTCAGCTTCTTGACGAGTCGTCGCTTTCGTGGGGCAACATTCAGTGGTTGTTCCATGAGGAGTTTTTCCCCTCCTACTTGCGCTCCGTTCAAATTCTAGAGCTCCTGTAGTTTTAGCAGGGAGGGATGACGGTGGTCGAGTATGCGGCTAGTTTTTCAGACCATGCACGCTTTTACCCGGACTTGGTCCATGACGACAACATCCGAGCGCGAAAGCTTGAGCAGGGTCTCCTCCGAGAGACTCGTGTTGTCATAGTACCATAAGGAATTTCTACATATGTAGGGGTGCTAGAGCAGGCGTTGGTGATAGAGGGCTTCCAATCACGTTCTAGAGTTGGTGGTGGCAGCAGGAAAGTCGGAACCGAGACGTATGTTGTAGCTAGCAGGTGCCGGATGACAGAACCTCGATGCAGGTGGCCTTCCCACTACTGGTTTCAGAGACGTGGTTGTACACCACTTTGGAGAAAAGGCACAGGGCCTCAGCCGAGGATGCAATTATGTGAGTGGATCCCGGGCCGTGGTCGTATACCACAATGGCGCTGGAGGGCACTAGGGTAGCCCAGAGAGCGTCGGTGTTATGCTTGTGATGGGAAAGGTCACTTGGCATGAGAATGATCGACCCGAGTTGCAGAGAGCTTCGGGCAGGCAGTGGGTGCACCACCACGGTAGAGGAAGCGCCGTGATCGGAGTAGCGGCCAGAGAGGTGGTTCTAGCAGAGGAGCGGGAGGAGCTGGTATTGGGGGATGATGTTACGAGGACATTCCATCACCATTAGGCGGACCACGTGAGGCACCGGGAGCTGACAGTTGGGACCACATACAGCCGCGAGCTTTGGATTTCTACGATCCTGCAGGGCATGGGATGGTGAGAGGTACCCCCTTGCGACTCTTCTACTTCTTGCAGTATAATTGATAGACTCTGTGTGTGGAATACATTCCTCCATGCTCCTTGCTTGAGGTGTTACCAGGGTGATGTAGTGCTTTGGGTGTATCCCTGTGTTTGTAAGGAAAAAGGCGTGAGACCTTTTTCATTAGTCGATGGTGATGACTCCATCGCTCTCCGAGTGTGTCAGAGAGTCTTGGTTGAGAGACATCGACTGTGAAATCTTGTGTGACCATATATCCTTGGTTGTTCCACCATATGGATATTATGAAGGAGGGAATCACCGGGCCTGGTTTCAGGTGCGGGCAGTGATTCCAGTCACGACATAAGACGTAGCGGTTCGTTCGGGGAGGTGAGCTACCCCCGAGAGCCTTCGGGCCGTTTGATACCGTGCAAAGGGATGGCGAGGTACGCTACCGCCTTTCCCTAACCCCAAAGTTTGGAGTGGGTGCATGACATCGGCAAGGGCCAACCTCGCATGAACATATCAATCCTTCGGTCTATGTGTGGTGACGCAGAGCTATGTGTTGGTTCTTTTGGGTACAGGAATTCCAGGTGGGGGCTTAGTACCCTGTGTTGCTCCATAGTTTTGCTTTTTGGGGACGAAAATCTTGAAGGATGGAATGATGTAAGAACCCAGTTTTTGCTGAGAAAGACTTTGTAATATTCTTGATAATATTCCAGAGCAGTGACTTCAGACAGTGTGCGATTTCGCGCCTCGGAGTGGCCAGAATTAAATTTTCAGTGCGTTCATACTAGAAATGAAAAATAAATGGGATAAATCCTAAACGGTAATCCGGATCAGAGATCCGAGTGTACGGATGGATCCGGGATGGGGTGTTTACCCTAGGAACGACATAAAACATGTCAGTGCGAGATGTTTGGACCCCTCGCCTACTTCAGGAACGTTAAACGGATTGAATAAATTAATTAATTCATTTAATGTTGAAACACAGGTAACTCTTAAACGGTGGCTCGGATTGGAAAACTGAGGGCACCGTTGAGTTCGAATAGTAACGTTTACCCTCGGAGGGGTATAAGTTTTGCGGGCGCGACCCGTCTGTGAAAAATGGCCCTAGGGGCGTTTTCGTAATTTGGCGGCCTCAGATGCTAAGTTTAATAACTTTTGAATGGGGTCTCAGAATAAAATTCAGAGGCCTCCATTGCGATCATATAGTGGTTCTTAGCCTATGGGAGGCTAAATCCTGACCCCATCGGGAGTTCGGGTACGGGGCCACGGGGGGTGTTTAAGTTAATTAATTTAATTAACCAAAACCCCCCTCTCTTCTCCCTCATTTCCCCCACCCCTGGAAAGCCTCTCCCCTCTCCTCCTCCATCTTCGGCAAGGAGACTCAGGCGAGGTGGTCCGGCGAGGCACGACCACCCCGGCGGTTTGACGGCGAAGCGACGGGATAGCCCCAAGAGGTAGGTGGTGTTCGTTTGAGTTTTAAATCCCGAACCCCCTTTTGAACCCCAATTTAAGCATCGAATTATTGTTTAATCTTCGAACAAATTCCATGGCCATATAGTATGCATTTTACTATTTCCATCTCTTCTTTCGGAATTCAAATCGGAATTTGGAGGAACCCGCAACACCTCTTCTAAACATTCAGGTTTTTGATTTTGTTCCTGCCGGTTTTGGGTGGATCCGGCGGGTTTCAGCGGTCCGGCGTTTTCCCAGGGCGGAGCGGCTTCGCCGGTGGTCGGCTGGTGGCGGTGCTCTTCGATGGCAGGCGGCGGCGGCCTTTGGCTCGGCGGCGGCAGGCTGAGGGCGCCGGCACGGGGGGGGGGGGGGGGTCGCGATGCGGCGCGACTTCGGCGGACAGAGTCCCGCGAACCGCAGGTCTCCGCATGGGGGTAGCGAGACCAGACGTCGGGGCCGATCGGGTGTCGGCAGGCCGCCGCGAGGTGAGCCGGGCCAGCGGACCGGCTGTGGGCGGACCGGCCAGACTGGGCCGATCCGGCCCAAGGGGGTTTCCCCCACATTCTATCTTCCGATGTCCTTAGATTTCTCTACGGATGTCCGTTTTGCGCGCCGTTTGCGGCGACGCGGGCCTGACGCAGAGGAAGAACTTTCGAGATAGTTGTGGGAATTTTTAATTCCCGAAATGAGGGGCCACAGAGGCACGACGTGTCATTAAGTAGACGGTCGTTTTTTCCGAGATCCTTGTTTTGGGCGGCGCGGACGAGTCCGACGTCCGATTTAAGCGCTGTCAGCGGCGTTGGAACCCTAGCGTCGAGGTGGAGGTTTCCAGGGTGGTTCCGGGAGTTGAAGCCGGAGTTGAGGCGTGGGCCCCATGGCCCGTCTTTTGAGCTACGTGTAGCTTTTAGTGACTTTTTCACCGGACGTCTGTCCGTGGCGTGCGAGCAGTTGATGTTGGGTGTTTTTTTCCGAGGGCAACGCATTGGCGCAGTCTTCCCGCTATAACTCTGCACGATGGTGCGGGGCCCACAAGGGTCGTCTGGGCGTCGACGGTGATTTTTCATCTTTATCACCGGGCGACCGTTTTGGACAAGTGAGTAGTCCATCTTCTGTGCTTTTTTGAGAGGATCGCAACGGTGCGATACGTTCGTTGAGTTTTGGGACCGGGATGCGGGTCCCACGTGGCACCGCTCGTGTGCGGTGCGCCGGAATGCATCTTTTTCTCCGGAT
The DNA here is from genome assembly GCA_963277665.1 of Viscum album. Classification (NCBI taxonomy): domain Eukaryota; kingdom Viridiplantae; phylum Streptophyta; class Magnoliopsida; order Santalales; family Viscaceae; genus Viscum; species Viscum album. The sequence goes on from OY728121.1 coordinate 1,086,136,910, forward strand.
ACCCGTTCCACGCATGTAAGCAGTCAATTTGACGTGATTTTTCTAGAGCATTGCAAGGGTTCAGTTCGCCTGACCTTTTTTTCAGGGATGTGGTGTGGGTCCCACCCGACCCGGCTACGGTGAATAGTACCCTTTTCACCGGGTGTATGTTTGGGGTGATTGAGTACTCAATCCCATGTGTTTTTCCGAGGGAATTGCAGTGGAGTGACCTGTTGGTTATGTTTCGGGATCTTGGGGTGGGCCCCACACGAGTTTGGTTACAGTGAATAGTTCCTTTTTCACTGGTTGGTCGTTTCAGGCGAGTAAGTAGTCTATCTCGCGTGTTTTTCCGCGAGGATTACAACGGTGTGATCCGTTTGGTTGTGAGATGCCTTATACGCAACCTTATTAAATGTGGAACGATGAAAGGTGCTTCGGTGGCAGTTCGTCCTACCATGTTTTTAGCGGACCCTTGGCGTGTGATCGCGCACTCTTGAGAGAGTGATATAAATGGTTCACAAGACGTGGTTGGTCGTGCCTGGGCCTTTGAGTTGGATATGTTATGTCACGCCTTCGCATTGACGTTGGGTGTCGTGTGCATGATGGCCCTTGGGCTGAGAATGTGGTATACTCTGGGAGTATACAGGAATGCTAGGAGGTACATGTGGTTGTTTGTACCTAAGATGTATGTGCGCTTGGTTGGGGTTGACTTGGGGCCACACGTCGTGTGGGCCCCATGTGAGTTTCGTGTTCTAACTTACATACTTTGACCTCTCACGACGTAGAAGGTCCTTCTGTGTGTTTGTTTGACCAGCAGGGTGGAGTTTATCCCCTAGCTCTGTGCTCGTTTGTTGACCAGCAGGGTTGAGTGGTCTCCCCCAGGTTTTGTTCTTGATGGATCGGCCGGTAGCGGTGCTAGTGACACCCAGTGATGGGTCAGGAACTGAACCTCTTTTGGGAGAGTTGTTCGGGAGTTAGGTGGTTGCGCGATACCCACTCCGTGTTCGGTTGTCTAGTGTTGTACCCTCCAGTGGAGATGGCCAGAGCAGTTCTGAGTTTGACCCTCCAGTGGGGCTGGGCAGTGGGTTACTCGTTGGCTTCTTGGGTCTACCCTCCAGCAGAGACTGGGAAGTGAGTCACCCGATGCTATTAGGGTCTACCCTCCAGCAGAGACTGGGCAGTGGGTCACTCGATGACCTCTTAGGGTCCACCCTCCAGCAGGGCTGGGCAGTGGGTCACCTGTCATCTAGTTCCAGGTATACCCTCCAGCACGGCCGGGCAGTGGGTCGTCTGTCGACTTATTCCAGGTCTACCCTCCAGCGGGGCTGGGCAGTGTGTCGCCTCTCGACTTAATCCATGTCTACCCTCCATCGGGGCTGGGCAGTGGGTCACCGGATGTTGTATTATGGTTTACACTCCAGCGGGGCTGGGTAGTGGGTCGCCTGATGATTTATTAAGGTCTACCCTCCAGCGGGGCTGGGCAGTGGGTCGTCGGATGATGTATTATGGTTTACCCTCCAGCAGGGCTGGGCAGTGGATCACCCGATATCATATTACGAGTTACCCTCCCGCAAGGCTGGGCAGTGGGTCACCTGTTGGCATTCCAGACTCAGTCCTTCCTACTAGGCTAGTCTGTGGCTTTCCTCCGTGGTTACCGGAGCGAGACCCTTGGTTGTACGGGTCAGTGTTTTGATGTCTTGACTTTGAGGAGACCTCTCGATTGCAGGGAAGTGACGCGGTGTGGTTTGACTTTCCCTAGAACTCTCAAGTACGAGGGGCACTTTCCCCACTGAGATGCGTTCCTGTGACGCGATCTAAAACAGTGTGGGCGAGTCAGTGCCGCCCAAAGCGGATAGTGTCAAGGTGCAGTGATTGAGCCCCTTGGCTTGCAGTTCAGGACAGACGTGCGGGATGATGGGCATCAATGATGGTGTTACCTCTGGGACTGTTGGCGACTCATTTTCTTGGGCTGAGCTATAGGACGGAGATCCCCTTACGATGTTGTTCGGGTTTCTTATTGACCATACAGATATGTATATACCTTGTTTCTGGTACCCACTTCTTGGGTTTGGTTACTCTTCTTCCAGGAGAGGTGTAAACGCGTGGGGTATGCCACATACATTCCATGTCTAGCTTCTCGTGGTTGGACGAGTCTACTCTCCTGCTATAGGTAGCGAAGACTCGACGGGAAGTTCGTCATCTCACCATTTCCAGCTCCTTGTGTCTGGATGAGTCTACCTTCTTTCCTCCTGTTGGGTTAAGCCGGAATCTTTACTATACTCTCTGTTGTACTTATGTTATACTCCCTGTTCTCTCTACTACTCACCCTTCGGTACCTCCATTGATGCTCCCTCGAGCCTTCGGGGTATCCTACTGAGTATTTTTTACTCACCCCTGCTTGGGCTTTGCCTGCAGTTGGTGTGCCCTTGCAGACAACGGATAGGTGGAGCACGGCTTCAGTGCAGCATAGGATCTTGGGAGCTTGGACCGCGTTCGGTGGTCGTGGTTAGGTCCCTGGTGGGGGACCCCTTCCGGCTGTTTTTCTTTTGTTTACCTGTTGCCGGGTTGTGGCACTTTTCTGGTTGGGCGCATGTTTTGCCCCCTTTCTTTTCAGTTTGTACTTTTTACTGTTAGAGGCTGATGCACATTTCTGGTATATATAGTATTTATCATTTGTTTTTCTTTTTACTCTGCACTGTTGCATTGGGTGTGCTGCGTGTGTGTGTACAGGTACTTAGGGAAAGGACTCCCCGAGTTGTTGTGCCTTCGGCGCTGGTCGCCAGCCCCTAGCCTGTGGAGGTGGGCTTGGGGTAGTTGCGGCTCGAGCCCGGGTAGGGTCGGGTCGTGACATTAATGGTTACGTTTTAATAGTCATATTGAATAATCAAAATATTTCAATTTTAATATTTTATTTTAACTCTTAAAAGTGTTTTAAACAAGTTGTATTATATATTATCTATTTAAGTATAAATATAGTGAAATCTTAGGACATTACATTCTACCCCCTCAAATAAATTTAGTCCTCGCACTTTTATTATCTTTTACATACATGAATAGGTGATGGTAGAGAAAAGATAAACCTGCCACATGTTAACATATCTAATGTGATATGATACCCAATTTCATTTAGAGGACATTAAATAATTTATTTTACCTAAACATTTTACGGAAATGTATCTCATGACGTGGTATTAAGGCCCATGTGAAGGATTAATTTTTATTCATAATTAATTTATTTTTATGTTTGAACTAAAATACAGACACAATTGGTTTACAGTTTATTTTTCTATATTATAGAAATTAATATGGATTCATAGTGAAGATATAAATTTTATTTTGAAAAAATAAATATGAGGATATTATGATTTGAAAAATGTTTATTTCCAAAAAACATAACAATCATACTACAAAATGTAATCCTTAATATACAAAACACTAAGAGTAGAGACATGATATTCTTAAAAAATTCCAAAGAAAAGATAGGTTATATAGAACAAGAAATTATACACTAGTTAAGGGTGGAGGGTGACTGATTACCAAATTATCATTATCCTCTTCATCAATACAAATTTCATAGTTTGGTCCTTTCTCCCTCGGTTGAAGAGAATTTTTATTCCTACCATCCTCAATAATCATAGGATCAAGACACCATCTTAGATAATTACATAGTTTTATACACGTATACATTGTATATTTAGGGGTGGTATAACACCTTAATATTATATGAAATACTTTTTTCACATAAAGTTAATTTCATTTACAACATTTTTTGCACGTAACATTTATTTTAATTAAATTGTGATATACTATTTATGTATTATTATGTAATTTGATATTCATTTCATGTCCGTTGGATTAGTGGATACATACACCAATAAATAAATTAATAAAAATTTATGTTTTACATATTCATAAAATTATTTATTTTGTTATCATTATAATTGAATAGAAAATAAAAACAAATTGAATGAAGAAGAAATGTTTTTATGAAAAACCTATTTTGAAATCATTAAATGTGTTCATTTTATAAAAAAATTCTTTAATACCTATTTTTGATTTATGTTACTGAAATTTATATACAATATTTTCAATAAAAATATTTATCACTCATATGATATATTCTACTCTCATGGGACAAGAATAAATCATGTTTTATGCTTACAAACTGTATTTTTGTAATATAGGGTTTCGTTACATTTTTACGCTGATTTTAATTAACAATGGATACATTTAGGAAATTTATTTAAGAAAATTTAATTTATTTTTGAAACCAAAAAATTTAAAAATTTCTTGGTGTTAGTTGTTGATAATTATCTAAGAAGTTTACTTTTTTGATGAATATTCAAAATACTAGGATTATTAAAAAGTGTCGTACTATTTAAAGCATTTAAAAAGTTTTATTTTATCATAATTTTTTAAAGATAAGATAGATAAATTATATTATTATTAATAAAATTTAGGTCATTTGTAATCAATTTAATGTTCAATTTATACTATATATATATATATTATTTATACTTCAGAAAATTTTTTCTTTGGAAAACCATTTTTCATCGCATTTCTGGGTTTAATTTAGAAATAATTTCCTCAAATTCAACAAATTTAATTTGATAAAATTGATTCCATATATGGAATTAGAATAATTAATACTAGTGATGGAGGTTCACATAAATGTTTATAATAATTAATATTATAAGAAATAAAATTTTCTGATCGCAATTAATGTTAAATTGGTTTTACTAAGGGGTTAAACAAATTAAATAATGTTACACCATGACATTATAATATAAGGACGTTGTATTTGATAGCGTGTATAAAAAATACACCAAGAACATATGAGAATATAAAAACCTAGAGAATTTATAACATATTTACTTTTTTAAATAGATTCATTATTTTTTATGTATTGAAAAGTACAAAACAATGATTCTAGCTTGCATTTCAGACAATGAGTTTCTTTAATGGCTTGTGTTATACACAAGAACAAATCTTACGAAATACTATTTACATTATTAATTAAAATGACTATTTTATCCAATAAAATAAATTAGTTGTTATGAAAATGATTAAGTAACTTATCAAAATGTATAGCTCAATTAATTGGTTTTTAATTAATTAGAAATTAATAAAGAAACCAAATTAATATATAGGACATGTTTTTATAAAAAACTATTATTATGATCCTAAAAAAATTTATATTAATAAATTAAATCAATTAATTTTAATTGATTATATTAATGAAATGTATATTTTTTATATTCAATAAAATATTTTTCACATTTTTCTAATATATTTTATATGCATATGATAAGAATATGTACAATTTTACAATTAAAAACAATATTTTACATAATGCAATTTTACAATCTTTTAATGGTGAACCTATTTTAAACTATATTTTAGGGATTTTACAAATCTTATATAAAAATATAAACTTCATTTTTGAATGTGTAATGTCTAAATTATATTAGGGTGAACTTTTGGTATTTTTCTGTGAAGTTTCATTTTTTTGAAAAATAATGAAAAATACAAGAAATTTAATTCAAAACCAATTTTTTCATATTTATAATTAATAGTGTTAAATTATATTATAATTGGTTTTAATTTTAAATTATCTCATTTTTACATTTATTAATAAAATTTAGGGAATTTTAATCATTTTTATATTGAATGTAGATAAAAAAACACAGTGAGCTTTTGTTGACATACACATTTGAAACCAACTTTCCTGTCTTGTCTGTGGGATTAATTGAAACATAATTTATGCTAATTATTTTATAGGAATTAGTAAAATTTTATTAAATTTTTTTAATCAGAAAAATTCAATATTTCTAGTACGATGGATAATGTTTTTGACCATAAATATAAAAAAAGTCAATTAAAATTATATATAGTGATTATGAGTAAAACTTGCTTAACAAGGGACTAAACCCCAATCATACGGAAAAATGAACTATAAACATGTATAAAACCTATTTTATATCCATATCTATACAATTTCATCTATTTTATATATTTTTTTCATTATTGGTGTCTCATGATGCAATAGATATCCCTGAATAGTGTCTAACATTTTATTTTTAAAAGAATGCCATCCACTATAAATGGGAACTACGCCTAACATAACAAAACCTATAAAACCTTTTGAATAGATCTAACCTATCAAAAATAATATCCCAACATCCCTACATTAATAATATAATCTACTTTTTTGGAATAATGAAATCCAAAGAAGTATTTTGGGGTAAGTCTAATAGTGTAACCTGAATAAGAGGTAGTGTTCTTTAACGATCACATTGGTTTCATTTACTTCTCCGCCAATTAAATTAAATTTATATAATTATTATATATTAAAATAATTTTATTCAAAATAATATTTTGTTTTTATATCATTGGTTTGGAATAACCTAACAAAAACTTCCATCAAATGGAATCACAATCACTATTCGTGTGGACGACATACTAATGCCTAGTAAAACTTTTATCATTTATTATTTCATTATCACATTTAATGGTGGAAAATAATTAGGGGTTCATAGTTTTTATACGATATATATGGTATTTATAATGTAATTTATATTCTATAACTTTTATATAATACACACATTTCATCATTCCATATATTTTGAATAAGATAACATTGTTTGTGGGAGTGAGGACTACTGCCTTCTCAACGCAATGTTATTACTTCACACATTACATGGAATGTATTATGGAGGGTTTTAATTAAAATATGTGATATATATATATATATAACATTAATATGATATTGTAATTATAATATATATATATATAATGATTTATAAATTTGACAAGGAAATGAGGTAGCATTCATTCATACGTACGACTTACCATCTCCATGAACAATGATTTTCATTTCCTATCTCCAAATTTATGGTATTTTTATAAATAATTATATAAGGAATATATATTGTTATTTAAAACAAGGTTTAAATTCTAGATATTATGATGACATGATGTATGTAATAGGAAAAAAATAAAAACTCAAAATTTACTCGAAAACAGGGTGATTAACAACTGATGTAATGAAAGTAATTATAGAAGATAAGAAAAAGGGAATAAGATATTATAATAAGACCATATATGATATTATGATTATGATTGTGATTATTTTATAAGTTAATATAAAGCTTACAACCATTATATATGAGGTTAAAGGACGTTCACCCAAAACAGAAGCCCAAGGTAAGGGATTTTCATCTCACTATTCACATCTATGAGATAAAGGTCGTGTTCAACACTTATTTACTTTTTGTGTTTTATATACAACCCCATTATAAATTAATATCATGAATAATTCATAACTTATTGTATTTTAATCTTACATTTCATTATTCTATCCAAGTGGGTTTCAATTGAGAATTACCATGTGGAAAAAGTCATATTGGCAATGTAACCTTCTTTTATAGTTGTAAAAAATATCAAAAAATAATCGCATTATTGTAATAATTATTCATTTGATAATAAATTCTTCTTAAATATTAATGTTTTTTTATTAAGGTTATTATTTTTTAATAAAAATTATTCCATCTTTATAATTGTTTTCAACATTGAATGTTATCAGATAAACTACATAAATTGTGATAAATCCAGATCCTTTACTCAATACTTATACAATTTAATGAACATTGGTTATGAATTAAATTCGGTATTAGATTTGTGAGGAATTATTTTTAAATGAATGACATATGTTGCAAACCAGTTATGAGAGTCTCATTGATTCATATGTAGTATAATGAGATTAAACCAGTTGGATAAATCAGATGGAGTTTTATCATGTATGTTTTATACTATCATGAGGAATGATCTTGTAGATAAAGGTATCATGTTCCTGGGAATTATAACATCCAATAACAAAGAATTTAAATTATTGAGAAATAAATTGTTATTATTATCCATAATATTTTATCTTTGACATAGTTTATGGATTCATTTTATTTCTCTATTTATTAATTAAATGACATATGTGTTTGGTAATTTATGTATCTTTAATGATTAATCCTTATAATGTTATTGAAATAGAATTATTGTTTCGTTATTTTCCTTTATATATTGGTTTTTCATTATTAATTTTTGAAGGAATCTACTATACTTAACTCTATCTAAGAATTTGATCCCAATGTTGTTTTGTTTCCTTTACCCATGTTAGGATGAAATAAATATCTGATTAAGATTTCAAGGATATTGTTAATTTAATTTTATTATGTTTCTTGTTTTATTTTCCATTTCCCAAAATTTTTTGGGTATCATGTATGTAATTAGGTGTTCCTAAACTACTAATCTAATTAGCACATCAAAAGATTATTCCTTGTAATTATTATATTGTAATAATCTAAGGCACCAGCCCCGAGATTATGCGGTTAAGACATTATAATTGGTATTAAGTAGATTTTAGTAGATACCTTGTAAATTGTATTAATAAAAAATATTAGAAAAAAACATAATGAATGAATTTAAGGATAAGAATAGAATAACATCCCAATGAAATCATTTTTATAATTATAGGACTATCTATGTATAAATTTTTAAATTTATATTATTCAATATTTTGAATTATTGGAAGTTGATTGTTTTAAAATCTAATCCATTATATATCATTATTTAGAAATGGTACCTAGAAGAAAGAAGGGCATCAATACTCAGGACCAATGAAGAGGTCTCTATACCGAGAAAGATGATATAGCTAGAATTAGAAATACGAAAGTCATAGTTATAACAGGGAATCTTAATCATGTTATGGAAAATAACCTTCCCTAGATAGAGAAACCTATTCCACAATGTGAACCTCGAATGATGGATCACTTTAGGTGATCGAGGCCACCCTCATTTACTGGAACTAATGATCCAATGATAGTTGACGATTGTATTAAGTATTTAGAGAAGATATTTATGGTATTGAGATGTCGTGAAAAGAAAAAGGTTTCACATTCCAAGTATTATCTAAATTACGATACATACCAATGGAGGTATTTGAGCCAGAATACTAAAGAAGAAGAAAAAATCGAACCAGTGGAATAGAAATATTTTATGGAGACCTTCTTTGAAAAATGTTCCCTTATATAGGAACAATCAGAGATAAATCTAATGATCCAAAGATGAATGAGGAAAGAGGAATCCAGTGTTATAGATTATGAACCTTCATTTACATTGTAATCAAGGCATGATATTGATCTCACACTCATTAAGAAATAAAAGGTTAAGAATATATTTGAAGGGATTAATCCATGTATCTGAAAGGCACCGATGTCTTAGACATTTACTTCATATGATGAAATAGTTTATGTGTTATGAGGTTATAGAATGATTTCTATAGAAAAATTTCATCAAATGGAATATTGTGACGAAAATTATAGAAGAGAAAATAAAATATAAAGGAAATTTGGTAAAGAATGATTTTCCCACACGTGGTAACTGAGGAGAGAATCAACCCGGGATATGCTTGAATATATTGGGATTTTGTTATATGTTAATTCAAAAGGTTCACTAGTGAAAACAATCAAAATGAATGATGGAAAAATATGTTATTTAGAGTTATAAATGTAAGGATATTGGAAATATGAAAACAAATTCCCCATGAATCGAGGGAACACATCTCAAAAAAAACTAATTGATCAAGTTCATGAATTTTTTATTAACACAACAAAAGTGAAATGATTGAAGTTCATCAATATTTGGGTCTAATAAATATATTATAAATTTTTTTATTGATTATGTTTTTATAATATGATTAATGAAATATATAATGAATTGTCTATAATACCTTTTTATAAAGTATTTGAGATCATATATTGAATGGTAAGAAGAAGGTAATTCAGTATCAAGATAATCATTGTAGAAAATACATGGCTGATGTAAAGATAATCTTCAATATGTTCCTAATGTTTAGATAATCATGTTAAATAAAGATATGATTTATATAGATAATGTTAATTTGATACTACTAACTACCATGGAAATTACTCTAACATGTTGGGGCATAATCTATTGGAAATTTTAACTATTAATGAAATTGTTTAAGTTGAACATTGGATATAGTTTTAGATATTGATGTATTACATAAAAAATGTTTCCACTTGTTCATATAGATGCAATAGAAATAGTTCGAAAAACAACCAAATGAAAATATTGTTCTTATGAAATATAATCTTATCATGTAATTATATTTCCTTTCATAATGAAATAATTACTCAACAATAGGAAAAGGGTCTTGAAAAAAAATGATCTCCAATTACCTTAAATTTTAATGATATCAATGAACTTTTTAACACCTTTAGTTTATATATTTGTGGTAAAAACGTTATCATGGATATTTTATCTATCACTCTCTGTCATAACTTGATAGTTATATTTTTCTTCCTTGTCCATTTTTATCTAATGTAATCTTATTCAAAATCATATTTTTTTTGTATCCTTTACATTTCCTTTTACCTCATGTTAATAAGATTTGTTATTAACCCTATTTACAATATGGGGTTTTGAATAATAATATATTCAAATATTTATCCCCTAATTACTATGATAATGTTTAAATTTTAAGTATATAATTTATTTAAGGTGGAGAGAATGTACCACCCCTAACTTCTAAAATAATGACATTGTATTTGATATCATGTATGATAGGAAACAAAAAATGTGTAATGGAACATGATATCATATGAAATTATAGTATAGTTAATATTTTAAATAGATTCAGAATATGTAATATATTTCAATGAACATAACATTTATTCCATCTTGTGTTTAACACAATATGTTTCTTCGATGGCTTGCATTATATACAAGACTGAATCCAACCAAATACTATTAATATAGTTATTTTAAAAGAAAATTATATAGATAATGTTAAATTGGTGATTTTCAACAGTATTAAAAAAAATATTAATATATACAATTTAATTAATTATTTTCTAATTAATTAGAAATGAATATAGAAACCAAGTGAATATAAATGAAATGTTTTTATCGAAATTTTTTTTTAAAAACAACGGAATTTTGTTTTAATAAATTTAATTAATCACTATTAGGGAATGATATAAATTAAATAAAATTTTTATATATTTAATAAAATATTTTTCACATTTTTAAATAGATATTATAGGCATACGAGAAGAAAAAGTCAAATTTTACACAATATTTTATATTTTTCTATACCAGTTTTTCTGCCTTTTAATGGAACACCTATTTTAAAACAATGTTTTTGAAAGTATTAATATTTTGAATGAAAAAATTATATTAGAATTTAAAATAATAATGTAAAAATTACAATAGAGTGAAATTTTGTATTTTTTATTTGTGGTTTCCTTATTTTATTTATAGTGGAAAAAATAAATTTTGGTTGAAAATTGATTTTTCTTCTATATAATATATAATAATAAATTATATCTTCCATTCGGTTTAATGTTGAATTATATCAATTATAAATATTTTATTATTATTTACTTCATTTTAGTAATTTTATTGTTAAATTTAGATATATAAAATTAGGGAACATTTGAAAATTTCACATTAAAAACATGTTTTCTCATCCCATCTATGGGATTAATTTTAAATTAAATTCTGACACTTCTGTGATGGGGGTTTGGAAAAATGGATTCCATATTAGGAATCCAAATTATTTATAATTTCTGTAATGTTAAACATTGTTTTTCTCCTAAAATATTAGTGAAAAAATTTTAAATTTATTATATCTACTAAGAGGAATATATGCCTAACATGGGACTAAACCTGAAACATAATGGAAAAAATGACCTAGAAACATGCCCAAAAAACTATTTTATGTACAAATAAAAGCCATATTCTCCCTTTAAATGATTTTTTTCTATATTTGAGGCACATTATATATGGTAGACCTACCAATAGTGTTTACCTTTTTTTATTTACAAAAATTACACTCCTCCTCCACTATAAAAGGGTACTCACCCCCTCAATTTATCAGACATTTCATGTCCTTCGGCTAATAAAAACACTTCCCAAATAATCTCTTATAATACATAACCTCATTTAAAATCCTCAAATTTTTCATAAATCAATATAAGGATCTATTTTTGTATAATCCACAAGAAGTTAAACAAATAATAGGCAACGTTCTTCAATGAACACTTTTGGTTCATTTACGTATCCTCCCTTTCAATTATTTTTATATTACTATCATATAATAACATAATTATCTTAAATTTACTATATTTTTGTTATGTTATATGTATCAAATAAAATGATAATCACTTCCATCAAATGGGATACACATTCTTCATTCGTGTGTACAAAGTACAGCCTCCTCACGAATCGATGTAATTCGTTCATCCATTACCAAATTTTAAAGATGGGATTAATAATATATTAACATATTTTTTATGATTAATATGATATTTATAATTTATTTATGCTTTTTTAGTTTTTATATAATACATACCTTCTTTCATTCCATTCACTGGTATTATGATAACATCGTTTATGGGCATGTGGACTATCGGCTCCTCAACGTGATGTGAGTCGTTAACAGTTGACATGGAATATATTAAAGACAGTTTTATTAAAAATATGAGATATATATAATGTTAATATGATATGTTAATGATAATATACATTCATATATATATATATCACTTAATTTTTATATACTATATGGAAATGATAGAAGCATTTCATTATACGTCTGACCTACCAATGCCACAAACGGTGCATTTCATTTCCAATCTCCATATTTTATTGATTTTCCATAATACATATTCTATTAATATCCATATATATGATATTTACATCATTTTTCACATTATATAGACTATTTTATAATGATCAATGTAATCAAAAAAATATAACAAGTCAAAACATAGTCAAAAAACAATGTGATTAACATGTGAAATAGTTAAAATAATGAAATATTAATGGAAATCGAGTAATAAGATGTTATAAGAAAATAACATATGATATTATAAATATGATAGTGGTTATGATATTTTTTAATTTCATTCATAAAACCATTATATAGGATGTTAAAGGATGTTCATGCAAAACAAAACACAAGGTATTGGACTTTCATGTCACATATTACATTAGTGAGATAAATGTCATGTTCACCAATTATTTCTTTTATAGGGTGTATATACTTCTCATTCATAATTTAATATATTTAATAAATCATAACTCATTGTATTTGATGTCAAAATTTTAATTATCTCATCCAAATTTTTTTGAATTTAAAATTTCCATGTTGTAAAAGTTATCTTCATAATCTCACATTCTTTTGTGATTGCTAAATTTTATCTTAATAAAATCAAATAATTTTAATTCATTTTCACTGGAAAATACATTATTATTAAATATAAATATACTTGTAATATTTATAATATTATTTTCAAAGCCTTATTCCAATATTACATATAATTTTTAATTTTAAGGTTATTTGATTGATTGGAGAAATGTTTATAAATTTGTATCTTTAAATCAATAAGGATATTTGATAAGCCACATTGTTTATGAATTAAATATATAATTTAACATATGTTGAATCATTTGGGTATGAATTAAATGGGATGGGTACCATTAATGGAAATCTCTTTGATGCATCAGTAGTCTCATGAGACAAAAATTATTAGGCTAAATTAGATGTGTTTTCACATAGAATGTTTTAAATTGTCAAAAGGATAGGTCATGATGGTAAATGTATCATGTTACTAGGAAAAATAAAATAATTTAACAAGTAATTTACATAATTTATAATTCATTTTTATTATTTTTAGTGAGATATTTTATTTTACGTAATCAATATATTGTTTTTATGAGTTTATTGATTAAATGTAATGTGTGTTACGTTACTTACCTTTCCATATTGATTATGACTTACCTGGTTATTTAAATGGATTTCTTCATCTATTTTATTTTCTATATTGATTATTAATTATTAATTCATAATAAATTCTTCTATACATATCATTTTCTAATTATTTGAGATCACCCTTATATTTTCCCGTTCCCCATGTTATGAAGAAGTAATATTTGAGTAATCTTTCTTGGATTCTATTTATTTAATTTTTCTATATATCACATTTTATTTTCTATTTATTAATATAATATTCATATAATTTCAGAAATATGGTTTTAAAAAACTATTAAATAGGCCATAACATTGGGATTTCATTTCTTATAATCATGCTAATGTAATAAAGTAAGGCCTGAACTCAGGGCTTACGGGGACGGGGTGTTATAGATAAAGTATAACATGGAATAAAAAAATTTATATATTATATTTTCTATAAATATTACTATTTTAACTCATCTATTATTAAATAATTTTATATTTTTGAGCCATTTTTTCAATAATGTGACATTAAATTGTTATATAACTTTCAAAATATACAAGTGTTCCACTCACATAAATTATAAATGGGAACCTCCTCCCCTATTATTTTTAAATTCAAAGCCCGTTTTGATCTTCCAATACATGAAAAACCCCTTAAATAATTACCACCTCACATCCCAGATTCCTTTTCTTATCATAAATATAATCTAGTGAGACATTATCTACATTCGTAAAGATTTTGTATGAAAAAGAGGTGACATTATTAATCAATATTTTTTGTTTAATTTATCCTTACGACTTGTTCATATAATATTTTCCATAATGATATATTATAATATTTATCCCCCAAATAATTTTATACTTTTATATAAATGTAATAACCTACATCCATGTCCCCTTCCGTGAAATGGTAATTGAAACCCTCATTCTTCTGTATGACAGATTATAGCCTCCCAAACTAATATAATTTATTTTTCATCATCACCCCACAAGAATTATTATAATGATGGATTTAATTCACTACATTAAAATTTAATAAATCATTAATCTTTATAAATTATAAGGTTTTTTCTTCTTTTTTACCTTACACATGGTTGGAAAACGATAACATTTAATATGTGTAGGTTTGGAACACCACCTCCATGATGTGATGTGTTTTTTTTATTTACATGGATTATAATTAGAATATATTTGATGAATATACCGGATTTATATGACATAAAAATTATCATGGATATGTAAATTATTATTGCTCTTTGTTTCACTCCATCCATTGAAAAATGAAAATAGTGATCATGCATACGTACAACCCACTATCACTATAAACGGTGTAAATAAATTTTCTATTTATTAGTTTTATAGATGAATATAAATATGTATATAATGAATATATATTATATTTTTATCATCATTAAAAATATTTAGGTTATGTATCATTTGTATAATTACAAGTAGAAAAACTACCAAAGAAAAACATTCAAGAAAAATGAACCAGTTATCCCCATAAGTAGTAATTTGAATAAATAATTATTAATAAATAGGTGTTAAATGATTATAATTAAATCCCCTATTTGAGGATATATATTATTATGTCCATGGAATATAACTATAAACAACCCTTATTTTTTATACTTGAGTATTGAACACATATAAAGGAGTGAAACATAAGGTATGAGATTTATTTTTCAATAATATTTTAATCAGGGTTCATTATACATTAATTTATACATAGAAAATTTTATCATACTTATATGATTAATAAATTTATTATTCTTATAATATATTTATATGTATTGAATATATGTTTTCTTTAATTTCCCTCAATTTAATTAATAATGACATCAAAAGAAGGTTTAGAAGGAAAAGATGTAATTTTTTACAATTTATTTGTAAATTCATTTTATTCCATATCCATTTTTTCAAATAATGAATTATTTTTAATATTACCCAATGATTTTTTAATTTCATTATCACCTATAATTTAAATTTGTACAAAATGTGTTAAATTTGTTTTTTTTTATTTTCCAAACGAGGTAATGATTTAATTTTTACCAAAAATATGAAAGGAATTTTTTCATTTAACTTATAAGATAAGAATTGAATTTATCATTATCATGGACTAAAATTTTATTTATTGTAGCATTATATATTTTCAATATTATTTTGAATGAAAATATTTCACTTAATATTTCATGAATTTTCATATTTTAAAAATGGATTTCAATGTGAAATGAAAATTGTAATAATGAAATTTTCCAATTTTGTTTTGATATAACTTTCCATCTATGATAACACCCTTTGAGGTTACTTATGATTTAATATGGATTTGATATTTTTATAAAATTCATATTTTTTTCTAGATGGTTATTTTTTTGTTGATTATTTGATTATGAGACACAATTATTTTCTATTGGTTATACTATAAATAAATGACTAGAATTTTATATAACAAATTTATATTGAATGGGTTTTAATGTGCTGATATGATTAATATTTTTTGTTATTGTGGAACATATATTATGTGTATTATTATATGATTGGTGGTTCAATTATAAAACCAATCATGGGTAAAATGAGGATGAGTGAGCCATTATAGCTCTCTAATAAAGTAGGTAAACATTTATATCTCCTAAGATAACTATCGAATGCATATCAATGTGCATAATCCACTATGGAATGAAAGTCAATGTGATGGTTTCACAATGGTATGTAGGTGGTGATGCCTAATCTCATTTATTTTCTTTGTATATAAACATTTTATATGAAATGGTTTCTATTCATATCTTGGGCCAATACATTTATGACATAATCTTATGGTCTGTGATTGATTATATATGATTTCCCGCTCTTCAAATTCATGAATTTTGAAATTAAAATGCTTTGTTAAATGACTCATATTTTTACTCATTGGAATATTGGGTATCAAAATTTAAATTTATTATCCTAATCTCAAACCCTTATGATTATCCTATACTTTTATGTGATCATATATTGATATATACCATATTGAACTTTAACAAGCATGTGAGATAACCATTTCATTAGTTTCTTTTCACCTATGATATGAATATTTTTTTAAGAAGGTAATGTATTTTAATATTAATAAATCAGTAGTTCATTGTTGGAGATATTGAAGATATTTCATGAAATAAGAAAATTGTGTATCTATTTTCCAATTAAACTAAAAAATTATGATATATATTCATGTACTACTGAAATGTATTTTATATTCATCTAAAAAGATATAATATTTTTTATTCAAAAAATCTTGTTTTATAAATTTGGTATTAGAGTGGGTGTTTTTTATCCTTATGAAGAAAGAATGAGAAATAATTAGTGAAACCCCTTAGGATAACTCTAAGAATAAGAGATATTTTGATGTTATGTGTAAAGACTGAAAAATTACATGTATTTTTTTAAAATTGTTTAGGATTATTAAAAGTCTGCAAAAATTGAAGGCGCGTGATTTCGAGGCCCGGTGTGCCCGAAATTTATTTCTGAACATTTTTTAATGTACGTTTAGTAAACGTGTGGGCGGTATTTTCAATCTTTTGAACCGGTGTTCGGATAAAAAATCTGATGGCACCGTTGAATCCAAAGCATTTGGATTCACTTAAGGGAAGTTTCAATTCAACCGTAGTAAGCTAAGAATTTTTTTTAATTTTTTCACTTTATAGAAAATTAATAAAATAAATTAAAAAGTTATTTTATTTATTTACCTTCAGCAGATGAGCAGTGAGGGTGGGGACAGAAAAATTTTGAAGCCAATTATTTGATTTATTCTCTTTTATTTGTAATAGCATTGTTGGGGAACTAAGAGGTTCATTATTTAAATGAACCTCATTAATTTCTTGGTGTGTTACTCACCTTTTCCTCCTCTATTTACGTGAGGCTTAGGGTAGAGTTTTGAAACGACTTCTTCAAAAAAGGAAACTCTAGTGAAGTCCCCCAGCAATGTCCACCGACGAAGGACGGAAGATCGAGCGACAATGATCTGGGATCGACAAATGTCTATGACTCCATCCAATATAGACGCTCCAATTTCCACAATCGCGACACCTCCAATGGATCTCGAGGTAGGGGGTCTGTCTTAATAAATATTATCTTTGATGAATTATTTCCCCCCTATTATCATGTTAACGTGGAGGGTGCGGGCCAAATGAACAAGGCCCGGACCCTCCACCTCTTGTTTTTCTGTGCGTCCATCAGAGGCGGGTTTTCCAATTTTATGGAAATGAAAAAAAAGAGTGTCTCACCATGAAGACAGCTATCTAGAAGGCCCATAGGCATAGATGGGAGTGGGAACGGAGCTCCGGAACATCAACGGAGCCCCACGGAAGATCTGATGGCACCAGCGATGGGTGCCGACGAGTGACAGAAGCGGGTGACATCAGCTGGATATGGTGGTAGTTGGAGGCACGTCATCGCACACTAGGGAGGGGGGACGCGACATCATGTCACAGAGTCTATAGAAGGCGACCAACCCTCGACTGGACACAGAGGTGGAGGCAGTGTTCCATCACACACTACGCTGAAGGAAGTCACGACGAGCTTGAAAGAGACCAACCTCATGCGGGTCCCTTAGGTGACAAGGTGGTTCCACATGGACCCGCCCATAATTAAACCAAATGGATCCTTGAGCCGTTCGAGAGGCAAACTGTGGGACCTATGCGCAGGTCGCGCTAGCCAGCGGGCTAGGCCGGTCCGCGGGTTGCTCTAGTTCGCGGCTCGGCCCAATCAGGCCAGGTCGTGTCTGGCTAGGTCGGATCCAGGTTGGGTCATCCCGAATCAGGTAGGGTCATTACAGACTGGGTTGGGCCAAGTCGGACCGGACCCAGACTCCTCTCGGGCTCAGTTACATTTAAGTGATCGTATCTTGTGAACCATACATCCATTTGATGAACTATCTACAGTGCTGGGATCTATGGAGCGAGACTGTCCTTTTGATATACTCCACGAGAGTTTTGAGGAATCATGGAGTACATACAGGTTGGATCGACTCCAAATCTACCAAGACACTTGATGTTAAAAGTCCAATAACATACGGACATGGCATCCGGTTCACGCACCGTCTATTTCATTGGAACCCTTATGACATGAAAAATCATCATGATACATCTTCTTGGGACTTTTTTCTGGTTGAAATATGACCATTGACATGAGGAGCGGTTCTTCCAGAATCAAATGTACTATGAGTGGGAATCCAGTGGCTAGAAGTGAGGCGGTGGTTGGAGACAGATCATAAAGAGGTTAGCATGGAGGGATCCTATGGGGGTGAGCACCTAGAGATCATGGGTTGATCAAAACTAAGTAATCATGTGGGGATCACCAGTGTGAGACCTGACAAGGACCCGGATTAGAGTGGCCCATCGTGGATCAGCGACATATCGATCCTGTGTGGGTTAGTGCTCTATGATCCTGTGTGGGTCAGTGCATATCGATCCTGAGTGTCTCAGATCATGTGTGGGTCTTGCGGGGGATAGTACCTATCGTCTTCGGGTAGGTTGGATCCTATGTTGGTCTTGTGGGGGTCAGTACCTACCGATCCTATGTGGGTCAGACTCCGTATGGTCAGCAGTAGTGCCTCTTATGCATCGTGAAAAATCATATGTATTTCTATACATCACTTATACATGGTTTGATCTGTGTCTATTTCTTTGTGATTTTTGATTCATATCATGATTTGTGGTGTTACGTTTTTGAATTCTGAGAGATGTTCGGTGGTTTCGAGATTCCTATTCGGTATTGTTATACTCACCCCTGCGCGGGCTTCGGCCGCCCCTTGTTGTGTCTTGTGAAGACAACAAGCATCTTGGATGAGACTTGAGGGAGCCAGGAGTAGGTGGTACACAAAGGATATTGGCTTGCATGGAGAGCAGTGGAGATGAGATATACCTACCCATCATGTAGGATCCTCGGTGGATTATTCGAAGATCTGTTTTCTATTTTCCAGTTTTAGTTGTACATTTCAGTTGGGATTGTATTCCAGACCCATTTACATTCAGTACACACCATTACCAGTGCAGTTTTACTTTTTAGTTTCATCTTGTTGTGTTCTTGGATTTTGTGTTTATACAATTTTAAAGGCAATGTCTTCCCTTTTTAGGGATATGCCTTTCAAGTGCTCATCGCCAATCCTTAGCCTATGGAAGGCAGGATTGGGGTAGTCACAGCATGGGACCCAGGGGATGGGTTGTGACAACGTGGTATGAGAGGATTCGTTTCTACCAAATAAATATGACTCTAATCTTTTTAATAGTGAAATAGTGTTATGTGTTTTGAATATGGTTTTAAGTTCGGGGAGTCCAGTTTGGTTGCGGTGGCCGACATATGCATACACCAGGACCCTGAAGTATGATTTCTAACTCGGTTCATGAAAACACTGCTTGTGTTGGTTTTGGAAATGTTTTTACATTGTTCTCTTTTGAATCATCTCACCATGTATAGATTATTAACTATGGAACACATATTTTGTTGAAAGTGGCGTCTCGTAGATATCCAGTCAGGATTCTTGAGAGGGTACACGATGACGGCCCACTATGCGACGTGGATTTGGTGTAGGGGCCTCTTACTATGGTATCACCTTTGGGTGGTGCACCAGCAGCACTACCACCAGTTGGGCAGCATCTTCCCCCAGTCCCACTAGCAGACCATGCAAGTTGAATGATCCTAATGGAATAGTTCCAAATATAGAGGCCTCTGAGGTTTCAAGGCGAGACAGATCCCCAGGCAGCTGAGGACTGGATGGTGGTTGTAGATAGAGTTTTTTTATGGTTGAGACCCCTGTAGATAATATGGTTATCCTAGATGCTAGCCTTTTATAGGTTATAACAGGGAGATGGTGGAACCTGACACTCGAGGCACATGACGGGGCGACCCTCACCTGGACAGACTTTGAGATCCTCTTCAGGGTGTATTTTGTTCCAGCGACACTACTCTCAGTGAGTATCTAGGTGCTTATGCACTTATAACAGGGTATCTTATCAGTGGCCAAGTACTCAGTGAGATTCACTGACCTCTTGTGCTACTCCACCGACATGGTACGAGACCCATTTTTCAGAGCCCATACCTTTGATCAGGGTCTCCAGTGGGAGATCAGTGCATCGATGATATCACTCAATATCCCAACGCAGGCGGGAGTGCTCGAGAAATAATTTTTGTTGGAGAGCTTCAAAGCTGATCAGGCACCGACGTTGAGAGCCACCACTAGATGATAGGTAGCAGAGTCATCATAAGAAGGTCGTAGACAGATGACACAGAGGTCCAAGAGGGCCAGACCCACTGGTGGATGACCCCAGTATGCAGGGTCAGAGGTTTGGAGATTATGTGGTAGAGAAGGACAACTAGGAGGTAGACTATGCTTCACGTGCGGCGGGTAGGTCTACATGCCTCGCAACTGCCCAACCCGCCATACCGATGACCATAGGATGGTTGAGGGGCTTCCGAGGAAGAGGAAATGATTTGAATGAGGAGTTTTGTTGGGAGGTGGATGAGGCATAGGAGTCGGCCATTTAGCAAGCGGTGGGCATCGATTTGAGGTTATACCACTGTAAGAACCTGGATCTTCTTTTCAGGTATGTCTTCCTTTTTCGGGTGCTTTTCAGAAAAAGAGGAGATTCTGGAAATTTTTTAAGTACATTCCATTTACATTATGAGTATACGCTGTCTGTGTTGATGTGGAGACAACCAAATGTGGGGGATGGTTAAGGCATGTACACGTCGTGTACTTATCAAGTACACGCCATGTACTTCTTTTTTTCATTAAACGGACCGGGATCACGTCTAATTGGCAGAAATTGCTTCTTCTCCACTGAACTCGATCGAGAGATCTCGTACAATGTGGATCTTTTGTGATCCTCCGATCGAGCATCCGTTTTCTGATTAGACATTCATCGGTTGCGTTGGAATCACATCGGCGAGTTCTCTCTTATTCCATCATTTCGTTTCTTGATTTCTCCACATTCAAGAGTTATCCTCGTTTGATAATTTTGGATGTTTTTTTATATCTATGGTGTTCTTGTGAAATTAAAGGCTTTAGGTTCACGTATAACGATACTACAACACTGAGGTAGGAGTTTTGTGCCTTTCTGTAGAAATTCCTTGAATAGTATGGGCAAAAGTGCCCAATACCCTTGAACGGGGTATTGCATGTTTACATTTTTAGCCTTGTTAATTTCCTTCTATGCTTGAATTCTTGAGTAGATGTTATCTAAATGTGAATAGGGATAATTTCTATGCTTAAGAAGTGTTTTCAGATGCACGTTTTCTTTATGAATGTTTGGTGTGGCTTAGCCTGTTAGGCTGTTGTGATTTCCATTCCTAGTTCTGATAGGATGGAGTGGTTGAAATCTAACATGTTGTTATGTTTTGGACTATTTAGCCAAGTAGTTCTTGATGTTTATGTTGGACACTAGGAATTTTTATGCATGTTTGACTTACATAGGGTTGTGGGAACCTGGTGTAGTAGACCATAGGGAGAATGGATGTTAGGGCTTCTCCAGAGTGTCTGTTTTTATTGTTACGATGTGAGACCATAAGGGGAATTAAAGAATGTGCTTCCTTAGAGTGTCTTCATTTCCTTGAAGAGGGGGAATGAGACGTAAGGGCTTCCCCATAGTGCCTTTTTTTAATCATATGATACTATAGGGGGAATTGACGGCGGGTGCTTCCTCCAAGAGTCTATGCTTAAGCTGAACCATAGGGGATAGATTGTGTGTACTTCCCAAAGGGTTTCTTGTTATTTTTTGGTTGAACAAGAGGGGTTAAGCTATGTGTAATCCTAAATGGTTACCTGATTTGATTAGCTGGTTAATGTTTATATGAAATTTATTTCATTTTGAACTTTAGGAATGTTTTCTGCTAAGTATTTCCTTGTTACTGCGTTTGTTTTTATTATTGACTTCCATATATATTCACTGACTATTGGGCATATATCATTGGGTGGATGCCTACTACGATTTAGTCTCACTCCATTTTTGGGTCATGCTTTTGGTCCCAAATAGATTATATTGATTCAGGTAACGATAAGGGAAATCACCCTTGTTCTTCATGTACTTGATTGTTGTGGAGTTGGATGGTATGGGACCAAGATGAGGCTTGTGATGCTGATGATTTTATCTGTTTTTCTTCTTTACATTAGCTATTTCTATATTCCAGTATTGTGACATGTTTGGATACTTTCCTAGGCATATGTATAATGAATCATCATTATATATATGTGCTCCAGTTTTTTCTTTCAGTCTTTTGTTGTTTACTGTTGTTTGGTATTATTACTGCTTCTGCTATTTTTATCTCTTTTACATCCATTGTGTTACTCTTCCAATGAGGGAATAGTTTCCCAACTATCACACCCAAGTCCCTCACTACTAGTCAACAGCCTCTGGCGTTCGAGTAAATGCGCTTGAGGCCATGTGACCAACCAGGTACGGGGTGCCTTTGGGCGGCATTTGGAACTGGGATGTTACAAAGATGTATCAGAGGAATTATTTTCTCTTGACAGACAATTTGGAGCCTATAGTCAGGGATAAGATGGAATAGGTACTTGGTAATAAGATGTGATCGGGAGTAGATAGCATGTGTACAAGGAAATTCCAATCTACCTCGTTTATTGCAATTTTTCTAGTTTTTCAATCTTACAGTTTATTTTATTTTCACCGTTGGGTGACTCAAATTTAGTCTGATGTTATCGTTGATGTAATTGAGGTTATTTTTCCATTTCAACCCGATGATATGAGGGTATTCTATCTCATACATCATATAGGAAATTTCTATAAATCCCATGTAATACATTCTTACCATGCCATTTAGGGTGCATTAGTGATTTCATGTGGTTTTGAGAGATGTTGTGGTAGATATGCATGTTGTTTTGATAAATGACTTGATAGAATACAAAAAATTGTTGGGTATGTTTTTGTTTGAATGAATATAAAAATTTGGTAGATATGCATGATTGGCTGGGTACGTTTTTGTAGTGACCCGAAGCTTGACGTACATTGAAATTACATTACATTTGCGGAATACTTAGTACATAACAAAAACACACACACAAGGATCATAATAGTTTAGTGTCTTTGTAAACTCGGAATATAATCTTCTAATCGTGGTGAAAGATCTTCATCATCTCCCATAAAGATGTTCTTTTTTTACCTAAAACCTTTCTTTATATCCTGGGGAAAAGAAAACATAAAAGGGTGAGCTCAAATGCTCAGTAAGGGTAAACAAAACAAATGTCATTCACATCATATACATAAGAACATAACTTTTGGAAATCTAAACCTGCAAAAGAAATCATAATTTCATAACATGGGATAAATCATAGTAGTGAAAGGTAAACCCCAATAATCATAACATAAAACATGAAACATTGTGGCATACACACATAATCATAGAGAATCATTTCTTGTTAGTCAAAACTCATTGCCAAGACTATATTAGTGGACATCGTCCTTTCTGAACCGAGTCACCCTCGTTTCAGTCCTGTTTCACTGAACCGGTATAACCTACTATTCCAGCCATGTCTATCTCATGAGATATAAAATCTTTACCCAATGCATTGGAGGGAGATATAGGTCCCACCCATCTCATAATGATACCATTCTTATGTGTTCCACAAAATCATAAATCATGCATCATTTCATAACCCATGTAATAAAAATGGGAATCATAAACATCATGACATCATAAAACAATTCATATACGATAAAGAAATTCATAAAAATAATTCCATCACAACATAATCAAATCAATGTAATAATAGGGATAAAAATAGAACCCTTAATTATCTTAGATGGAAAATAATTTTGATAAAACACTTGAACTCCATTCTTGAGGAAAATATCCTTTCTTCTTCAAAAACACTTTTCCTTTCTTAACATGTCGTACAATTATAAAATAAAAGAAGTTGATTAAAAATAAACTTTAAAACTTTTAATGTAAGCTTCTTGGAAATAATGTTTTAAAAATACATTCATGCCGTATAAGTTAAAAAAACATTCTTCGCGTACTTTTGTCGGAAAAGTCAAAAAGTAACTCGTACGAAAAACGAAAAAAGATTCCTCTCATATCCTTTACTAAAAACTCGCCTAAGGGTACAATTGGATTTAAAAAATGTAGGTGGATGGAAATAATATTACATATTGAGGAAACATGGATTTGGATGATAAAATACACCCCGGTAAATACCAAAGTATAAACAATCTCGGATAAAAATGAGACTGTGATATTTCCCTTACCAAAGGTCCGATTTGCTTCGTAAGTGTCCGAACCTCCTGTATAATGATTTAAATAATGTCATTGACTTATTAAAGAATCATATTGATTGTTATTATATCATATATGGTTCTCTTATGACTTTATATTACCCGATCTTTTGTAAATTCTTGTTAAAGTAGTGTTTTGGGTAAAATCGTCTCATTTGTCGTTCGTGTTTAAACTTGTAATTATTCATATGATTACTTAGATAATTATTACTTAATTATATAATATAAAACATGATTTATATATAATATATATTCATAATATACATATATATAATGGATCGATAAATGGAAAGAAATACACCGTTCATGGAGACGGTAGGCCGTACGTACGCATGAACGCTGTTTTCGTTTCCTTATTGAATTGAGTGGAATTAAGTAGATGACATACATATATATACACATAAATCCAGTAGCTTTATAATGTAATATATTTCATTATTATTGCTTATATATACTTTATAATCATTCTTAAATGGTTAACATGGAGAATGGATCTCATCGCGTCGTGGAGACGGTAGTCCGTGCGTACGCACGAGCGATGATATCATTTCCATAATTATTGAATTGAATTGGAGTGGATGATACAATATATCAGAATCATTATGATGTTATAATAACTATGTATAGTTATTCTTTACACCATAATACCCATCAATGTAAGGTGTTGATGGAAAAACAGATTACACCACGGCGTGGAGACGGTATTCCGTACGTACGCACGCGCGGGGATTTTATTTTCCGAAGGATGGATAGATGGTGAAATAGGGTTGTTTCATACTTATAATAACATATCAGTATGTGAGTGATACTGATGTTATTACTTCATAATGAAACAACCTAAGAAGAAGAAGTGGAAGAAGAAATAAAGTTGAAAGAATCGGTAACGGAAATTACCTCTTCTTTGAAGCGCCTCTTTGAGACCTCCTCTTAGGGCACTAAAATTGGTATTTGAGGAAGACCGTAACCTATAGGATGTTTCTAGGGAATTGGATAGGAGAATTTGGCAGGGGATGGCCGATCATGAAGGCTCAAAGTTATGTGAGGAAGAGAGGGAGGAGGTTCCCTTTTATAAGGGAGGAGAGGGGCACATTTTGAATAACTAAAACTATTATTTTATTATAAAGTCAAATTCGGTTTTAAATAGCTCCAAATTGATTTTTTTCTAGGATAAGGTGGGGATGGGTCGAAATAATCTCATACAATAGAATTTAGGCAAGTTTAAGTTCCTATTTTAACCTTATCATTTCGATTTAACATTAAGTTAAATAATTTTACTTTTACCGTGTCTTCTTGTGTTCTTACACTATAAGGTTAATAAACTTACTATAAGAAGCCAAAAAAACCCCAATTTGTTTATTATTAATATATATAACCTTATCTAAGTCATTTGGACGATCCTTAGATTTTTAGGAATAAAATAACAATTAATAATATAATATTTGGTTTAAAAACTATTTTATGTCAATTTTGACACTATTTAGTAATTGATTTTTGTGAAAATCATAACATAATGATAAGTTCTAAAAAAGTTAATTAAATAAATAATAACATGTCATATTAACCTAGAAAATTAGTTTAATTCATAAAATGTCTTAAATTACATTTGTTTTGGTATTTATAACATCAATTATGACAATATTTCATTAATAAGATAATTACGGCATCATCTTTGTGTCATAAATAAATTAAATTATTTGATGTATAAAAATTACAAATAAAATACCAATATGTAGGAAATCTTTTTAGATTTCTAATGAATATTTAAAATAGAATTTATCTTATGTATAAACCTATATTAAAAATGTTTTAGTAAATAAAATTTGATTTTAACTCTTTTAACCCTTCTTTAAATAAATTAATAATAAATGTCCTAATCTAATCCATGTGGGACTAAATGGTCATATTTTATTCCTAAGTTTGTTTTAGGTAGAATTACACTTGTCCAATAGAATTATTACATGTGTTAGGGTAATAATAATATCATTTATACCCTTAATTACCCTATTTACTTTTAACCGTGGTAAAAAAAGTAAAAAGATACTATTCACCAAAAAATTATTTTCATCTCATTGAACCACATTTTACTTACTGACATCAATCGTGTCTCTCGGATTTTTGAAATTCCACTCACATAAGCGGTAAAATTAAGTTTTATGAAAAATTCAGTTTTTTTAACTACCACATTGTTGTTTCACTATTCATCAAAAATTGAAAGTTTTCAGAAAAATTCCAAAAATTAGGCCTAAGCTATATTTGATATTATGAACTCAAAAATTATTTCTATTTTACCAAATTAAAAACATATCAGTTTCATTAATTAATTTAAAAATTAATTCCCGTCTTCAAAACAAATAGCGTGTTCTTAAGAGATAATAACTATCAAAAGATTGACACGTGTTTATGTCTGGTTTAAATGTGAAATTACATCCAATGACCAACATTGTATTAAATTGTAAAAATATATTGTAAATATACTTTAAAACCACTAAAATTAATAATTTATCACTATTAATTATTTCGATTGAAAAAGTTGTTTTTAATTAAAATTTAGTAATTTCCACTATTCATCAAAATATGAAAGTTATCCAAAAATTACCAAAATTTCACCCTAAGCTAATTTCGATATTCTGAATCAAAATATGAAGTCCATTTTGAAAAATAAAATTTACAAAATTTCAAAAATTGGTTATTACTATTCATAACGGCTAGTTTTAATAATATTTTAATAGCATATTGTTATTTAGTGAAACTCGGTATTGCGTACTACACACGCTATCAAGGAAGGTCGCGATTGCGTGTAATGAAAGGCAAGTCAAGGATGCGTGTTGTGCAAGCTCCTTTTGGTGTAGCGTACAACACAAGACATTAATGAAATTAAAAAGAATATTTTTCATAAAATCTCGGGGTGTTACATTCTACCCCCCTTAAAATGAATTTCGCCCTCGAAATTCGTCGGGGTTATAAATGGTTTACTACTCGAAAGTTTTTTTAATAGAAACCCACATTGTAAAAAGGAATACCAAAACCAAACTTTAAAAACAAAAGTATGAAATGTAATTGTTACCCAAATAAACTAATCACTAGGTTTCCACATATGTGAAAATATGGATATGGACGAGAAATCTAACCATCATGTTCTAATGGAGAGTGGTAGAGAACATGGCTATGGAAAATCCAGCAATCACAAAGCCATAAATTTGTGATGATCTAAGGTACCATCAGATTAATCAGATATAATAGCACTAGGACAACAGTTTTGGTTTTCAAGATCATTTCCCTAAAGTTGATCAAATTGGAATTAGAAGAAATACTTTCGTGATTTTGGTATATTCTCACCGTTGGACTTTCTTTGGACAATTTCCACTTCATATCTTAAAGAAATGAAGTTGAATTTGTCATTCGTGATGTGTTAGCAGATCATGTGATAGAATGATGGGTCATTCCATCTCTTTCAAACAAAAGGTTAGCAAAAGTTATAAGTCCATCTTATGGTTAATCGTATATGGTTCCAAAAATTAACTTATACTTCATATATCATACCGCTTAATAAAATAAAACTAGTTTATACTAACTAGGAACTTCCTGTAGGCCAGTGGTAGGTGATAAAGTCCAGTCGCACTTCGGTTGTGGGTTCGATTCCCACAGCCTTGTCTGACGCGATGGGCTGTCGTCCGTCCTACAGGTTGTCCTTTTTTTAAAGCTATATTACTATAACATGCCATCAACAATATCTAAAAACTTCTATCCTTAAACAATACTAACATATGTCCAACATAATCCACTCTAATCTTTTGGCATATCAATAATGTTGTAGTCCACTCTCATAATATAGTGAAAACGATTACCAGAGATTTAATGCCATTGTTTATTCATAAGATATGTTTTGTTGGTCACATTCCAAACATTGAAAGTCCTTAATCATGTATTCTCTTAAATACCCATTGAACCTTAGTGAAAAAATGAATGTAGTTAAAATTTAACACCTTCCACATACCAAAATCCTCAAAATTCTATATACTCAAACCATAATATCACTTAGTCCATATATCAATCATGAACTCATGAATACTGTCAAATATTTCATTTTCTCGTTTTCCCTCCATTATGCGCATATCATTCTTTTTCCAAAAAATATCTCAATCACTTTCCATGGTTACTGGTACCATAAAATTACAATAGACCAATACATAAATATTCCAATTATCCACGATACTATATACAACACTATTTTGGAATCCCATTACATAAACAATTAATCATTCCACCACATCGTTGTCATATTCAACATTGCCAATAGTGATCGCATGTGACTTCCCTTTGTCCTTTGCCTTAAGAGGTTTCTCATGTTGATCATCCCTAACCCTTGTATTAGGGCATTTATTAGCATAATGCCCCATTTCCTTGCACTTGAAGCATTGAAGTGTTGGTGGTGCGTTCTCTGCAGTGTTTGCTTTATTCATATCATTAGAAACCCTTTTTCCATTACTTCGACACTCAGCTGCTCGATGAGCTTCTTTTCCACACATAAAACATTTTCTAGTCCCTTTAAGACAATCTCCACCATGCTTCTTTCCACACTTTGTGCATAAGGAAACATTCATCTTCTTTTCACCATTATTCAGAGATTTCTCCTTAAACTCCATCTTTCGTTTCTTGTCAAAACCATGAGATGGATATGTAACACCAACTTCAATTTCTACCTTGATAGCACAACGCACAATTTCTTCATAGCTACTGAAGTCTCTTATAGCTAATGCCTATCTAATACTTGGTTCTAAGCCACTGAAAAATCGATCAACTTTACTTTCAGGTTGGATGATAATGCCAGATGAATACCTTGCAAGTATTGTAAAATTCGCTTCGTATATCCAAACAGATTCATCATCCTTCTGCTTCAGCTCAAGAAACTCCTTTTCCATCTTTGTTCTAAGAATACGAGGGAAGTACTTACTGAAAAACAAGTTCTTGAACTCGTCCCATTCCATGGACTCAATTTCATCTCTTGGCCTCGTATTCTTGATAAGATTCCACCATTGATCAGCTTCACCTTCCAAACGATATACTGCTAAGATGACTTTATCAGGCTCATAACATTGAAGAACTGAAAATATCTTTTCAGTGGTACTGATCCATTGTTCAGCAACAAGTGGATCGAAAGACCCACTTAAAGAAGGTGGATGTTGCCTCAGGAAGGACTCAATACAATATTGTTCTCTTCTCTACTCATTTGGAAGTCCAGAATGATTCATAGCTTGTGTAAGTATAGAAATAAGATTTTGCACTCCATCTCCCATAACATTTGTTTGTTCAAAAGGGCAATCATTTCATTGTCCATTTCATTGATCAACACGGTTCCTTCGGGTTCCAACCATCGTCTAAAAACCAAAAATAATACTGTGAGAGGCAAAAATCTGGCTAGGGAAAACAACATAATAAAGGGGGAGTACCTTCAATATCTAACATCTTAGGTTTAATTATATGATCATTAGCGTAATTCTAGTACTATAACCTATATGTATACTTAACCTTAGGGACATCCCTAGACTTAGACATACCTTATAAATATCTCTAGGGATCTCACTAACGTTTTCACATCCTAGTTTCCAAAGGTTGACTAAACCTTTCCTCTGATACCAACTGTAGAGACCTGAACTTGATGTACATTGACATTACATTACATTTGCGGAATACTTAGTACATAACAAAACACACACACACAAGGATCGTAATAGTTTAGTGTCTTTGGAAACTCGGAATATAATCTTCTAATCGTGGTGAAAGATCTTAAACATCTCCCATAAAGATCTTTTTTTTACCTAAAACCTTTCTTTATATCCTGGGGAAAAGAAAACATAAAATCGTGAGCTCAAATGCACAGTAAGGGTAAACAGAATAAATGTCATTCACATCATATACATAAGAACATTACTTTTGGAAATCTTAACCTGCAAAAGAAATCATAATTTCATAACATGGGATAAATCATAGTAGTGAAAGGTAAACCCCAATAATCGTAACATAAAACATGAAACTTTGTGGCATACACACATAATCATAGAGAATCATTTCTTGTTAGTCAAGACTCATTGCCAAGACTATCTTAGTGGACAACGACCCTTTCTGAACCGAGTGACCCTCGTTTCAGTCCTGTTTCACTGAACCGGTTGTTGGTCGGAGTGGACACTCAAGAGGGGGGGGGGTGAATTGAGTTCCAATTAAAATTTCTGTTAAAAACAATTTCTATTAAAATCCCCCAATTTCAAAACAAATTAAACTGTAGTGAATTAATATAGATTATAAAGGTTCAATTAGTTTCTCAAAGATTGATTAATTCTCAGTTAACTTAATCTTATGATTAAATTAACTTTTGAAACTAACTTACTGATTTATAACAAATATAAACACTTGCGAATTTAATTATAAAAGTAGCTTTGAAGATAGATTATATTTCAAAGTAATAGCAGCGGAATATGAAGTAAATATGTATAGTATGGATATAGAGTATAACTACAAACACAGAGAATTAACCAAGAGGTTCAGTCTCAAGCCGAGACTTAGTCCTCTCAAAAGTTTATATAAAAATGATCCACACCCTGGATCGGGGTTAACAACAGTGAACACACTGTCCAGGTCACAAGACCTCTACCACAGTTCTTCGTGGGAAAACAAACAACAGCAGCCAGCTGTCCAGGTCACAAGACCTCTACCACTATCTGCAGTGGGGAATGAAGTGTAAAAGGGTTTGCTGAGGATTTACAGATCCTCCAGTGAAAGTTCCGGAGTCAGTGTGTGTGTTTAATACAACAGATAACACACACTGCTCAAAATGTAGAGAACTAAAACACAGTAGAGCAATAGATAGAAAGAAGAAGGTTTAGAGTGCTCTATAGTGTTGGCAGATCAGTTCTGGACTCATAAGAATGAGTGACTTGAAGCTTTGGTCCTTTTTCTGTAAGTTGACACTAAAACAGAGTGTCGTGATTTCCAGACTTCTAGATGTTCAAGTGATCAGCTTCTTTGAGTTTGAGTACTTCACAGCATGGCTTTTAGGAGACTGTTCTTTCAGTCGGTTCACTTGAGACTCTTTTGTTCTTCAGAATGAATGCTCGAGAGTTCTTCTTCTTGTGTATATGTGTATCTCTTCTCAGTTGTAGATGTTATACTCTGTGTGTCCTTTCTGTTCCATTCATTCCTTCTTTTTATACTCCTCCATATATGCCCTTTTTGTTCACCCGAGGCCGACAAGATAAATAGTCTGGAGTTGCACGTGCGATATTCCTCGTACATTGTATTATTTCTTGATATGTCTGCAAATATCAATAAATAATGTTAGGTGTATTAATTTGTCTAGACATGACCGTTAGATTAGTATTAAACAAATTGGTAAAGAAGAAAAAGTAGAAATATAATAATAATAATAATAATAGACTGGTCGAGAATGTATGTCACTGTGGACTTCAACTGTGGTCTTCCAACTGTGGACTTCCTTCTGACTGCTGACTTCAACAAAAGGCTTGCTGTCTGTAGGCTTGCAATGGTAGCTTTTACTCCATGTAACTGTAGCCTCTCTAACTGTAGACTTGTAATATCAAAGTTGTAGAACTGTAACCTTTTTCAACTGTAGACCTCGATCATCAGTAGACTTAGTCGACAGAAGCTGTCTAACTGTAACCTTGACTGTAGAATTATGACTGTAGGCTTGTTCGACTGCGAACATGAGCAGAGAAAACATTGAACAGAAGTCTTGTAACTGTGACCTTCGTCTGTGAGCTTTGACAATAGATAGCGGTAGACTCGTGACTGTAAGCTTTTATTAGTCTTCGACTGTAACCTTGTAACTGTGAACTTATTGCAACAGTAACTTAAGGTGACAGTTAGCTGTAACTGTGACTTTGAAAAGAACACTCTGACTATCAGCTAACAATACTAAACTTATGTAAATACTACTGTAAGCTGGTACAGTAAAGTTATGAGAGTAAGAATATGAACTGTTTAGAATAAAATACATTTAATCATAGAATAATAAGATTAATGCAAGGTTTTAATACATCATAATCAATGTTTAAGTATGATTTGGGATTATCAAAACAGGTGATTCCAACAATCTCCCCATTTTTGATAATCACAAATTATGTCAGTATGGAATGAAATATAGATGTATCAGAGAGAAGTGTGCAAAGCACAGTATTAGCAATATGAGCACAAAAAAAAGGTATAATCCTGAAGGATTTCTCCCTCTTTGTATAGGTTCATTTCTCCCCTGAGTTTTCCCTATTTCTTCCTATTTCTCCCTAGTTCTCCCTATTTCTCCCTAGTTCTCCCCCTTTGTGACTAACAAAAACAAAAACAGAGAGAGAGAAAAGAGACATTGTATTATTAACGAGTACATTACATGACCTAAAACATGAATACATGATCCCTATCAAAAAAAACATAAACAGACTCAATCCTCTTCATCTGTAGGTAAGGGATCTTTTCCTTTGGAGGAAGAAGATGGAGCAGTAGGTGAAAGATCAACAGGCTGAGGAATTGCAGCAGGAATGTCTGGAGGGGCAGCAACAGAGGCTCCTGAAGGCCTGTAGTGAGTAGCTTGCCGAGGTATCAGTGGTCTAAGGCTTCTGAGGGCATCAGTAGGAGACATTACTGAAGAACCACCGGGGTTGGAGACAGGTAGGGCAGGAGGAACTATAACAGGTGTGCAGTCTACATGAAGAAAAGGTAGGAGCAGATTCCTGAAATCCATGATGATGTTTCCTCCTCTGTCCATGGCAGATAAGAAGTCATTTTTGATTTCCAAGAATTTATCCAAAGCCGGGGTCAACTCTCGTAGCTTGCTAACTTGTTCTTTGAATGCTTGAGTTACAGGAGGCAGCTTCATAGTTTCTAGCATGAGCTTGAAATGATGGTTCAACTGATGCTTGGTGAAAATCCGATCAAAGTAATAATCCACTTTACTTTTGATGGCCTCCTGAGAAGCAGTAGCAGCGTGCAGGTGCTCACGAACAAAGCCACTGACTTCTCTTGTAGTAGCAAGGATCTGTAGGTCTGATGAGTCATTTGCACAGGCCTGAGTAAGCTCTTCTCTGAGCAGGGTTCTAAACTGCTCAAGGTCTACAGGAGAGCTAGATGAAGGAAGGGACTTGGCTGAGAATGCCACTGTCTCCTTGAAAGACTGAGTCAGATTTCCAATCACTTTCTGAATGACAACATCCTGATTGCTAAAGTGTTCTTTTACTGATTTCTTGAAAGCCTCAAATACTTCCACAAACTGCTTGACCACTTCTTTGATGTATCGAATCTCATTGGCCACTTGTGTCTGAGAACTGCTCAGGGCAGTTAAAGAAGCAACTGATTGTCTGAGGTCCACTACTGCTCCAGTCCAGCTTTCAATTTGAGTGTGGCACACTTTCATTACATCCATCATTTCTTTGATTGGACTTCCCACAACACATCCTAGAGATAATTCTAAGGATTGTTCTACATTTTTCAGCTCATCAAAAAGACTGGTTTTCAATTCAGCAACAGACTGTCTGATGGTCTCCTTCATTTCATTCCTTAAGGATTCAAGGTCTTCCTTGGTGGCCAATCTGTCAGTTTCTAACACTGGAGAGCTATTAGTTAGGATAACTGGATTTCTTGGTGGTTGGTTTTCCTCATCTGAATCCTCATAATTGAGTCCTAACACCATGTATCCTGGATCTAAGGTCCATCCTTCTATATCATACAGTACAGAGACTGAACCAAAACGCTCCCCCTCACTTGGAGCTCCTTCCTGAACATTTTCTACTATCTGCTCGACTCTAGGTAACTCTAAGTGCTCTTCTGTAGCTCTAGCAGGTTCCATAGTTGCTTCCTCTGTAGGTTCAGCAGTGAGGTTAGCCTTCCTCTCTGTTAAGTCATCAACCACTTCCATGACAACAGTAGTAGAGACCACTCCTGCTTCCTGGTCAGACACTGACTTGTCTGTATACCCTATCAGAGGGCTCATACTAAGTTCTTTTGTTTCTTCACCACTGATCTCCTCTTCATCTTCTGCAACAGTTTCTTGATTTTTATTTGAAGCTCCAGCCTCTTCTGCTTCGACTGTATCACCCTCGTCAGAGGTGTCCTTGACAACATATTGAGATTCTTCTTCTTCTTCTTCTGTAGACTCAGTCTCACTGTCTCTTAGAACAGGTTCTCTACTAGGTAGTTCTTTTGGAGGGCTTGCAGCTCCAAACGTCACTGTCCTGACAGGACTGTGAGTAGTATCAGGATCACTCCCTTCATCATTTGGGGTGTTCTCTCTTGCAGAGTCACCAACTACTGCAGTCTGTTCATCATCTGAGTATACAGGTTCAGGCTCATCAGGCTTTAAGCCTGGATCTCTCCTATATCTCGGTCTAGAGGGATGAGTAGAAGGGCTAAATTTCTCATAGATTCTCTCCTCATCATTCACCCATGATTTCTTCCAGGGATTCCAACTGATCTTCATGAATTTGCAGATTACTTTCGAGATACATACACTGTTCTTTGCCACTATCAACTCTTCCTGACTTCCAGCTGCACCTTTCACTTTCAACATTACCGAAATGAGTTTAGCATGAAACAAGGGACTTGATTTTGAGCTTGCTTTTATCATGTCCTCCATCTGAGCCATCAGCAACCTACAAAGGTTGACCTTCCTTCCATGTTTTAATAAGTACATCAAGTAAATATCCTGGTGCTTTAGAGTTGCAAAATCTCCTCTTCTAGGACTCAGTACATGCTGAATAAACTTAAACAGAAGCCTGTCCTCTCCACACATTTCAGCAGCAATAATCTTTCTTACTGTTCCATTGCCTGTCAGTTCTTCCAGAGCCGTCTCATGATCAAAGATTCTACTATTTGGAGGAGCCGTTCAAGAATAGTAGTTGTAAATACCCTCATGAGGAACTCTTAAACATGCAGCCCATTCAACGGATGAAAAACTGACTTCATTGCCGTTTACTCTGGATACCAGTCTATGTAGATCATCCTCTTCCTCGAACTGTAGATATTCATAGAATTCCTTCACCAGCTTCGGGTAGTACGGTCCATTATTGTTTGCGAAGAATTCGGTCCATCCTTGCTCATTAAGCACTGCCAGTACTAATGATCTGCTCGATAAAATCCACTCTTCACTTAGCTCCTTCTCAGCAACTATTTCTCTCTTAGTGAGATGTGGATTAACAGGTCTTATCGAGGCGTTCCCGGTGCCACTGGATTCGACTTGAGTCCTCTTTGGCATTGGTGCATCTTCATTGACAGTCGGGGGTCGCTTTGTTCTGGCCATTGGAACTGAAAGAGGTTTCGAGGTTCGGTTGAAGGTTTAGGGTTTAGGATTTGAGAGAGCAAGGGTCGAGATGAGTGGATTGAGATATGTTCGATGTTCTGAATTTTATCATTTAGGGATTTAGAAATAAAAGTATAAAGAAAAGAAACGGTTCGAATTCCCGCAAAAATAAAATAAGGTTAAACAGCGAAACAACCTACAGAGAGATGTAACAGTGAGGTACACCGGTGAGGTCTAACTGTGAGGTTTCAACTGTGAGGTTTAACTGTGAGGTTTCAACTGTGAGGTTTCAACTGTGAGGTTTCAACTGTGAGGTTTCAACTGTGAGGTTTCAACTGTGAGGTTTCAACTGTGAGGTTTCAACTGTGAGGTTTCAACTGTGAGGTTTCAACTGTGAGGTTTCAACTGTGAGGTTTCAACTGTGAGGATTCAACTGTGAGGTTTCAACTGTGAGGTTTCAACTGTGCTATAATTAATCATACCTAACTCATGTTTGATGTAACTTAATCTCTCATAATTCAAAGGATTTGTAAAAATATCAGCTAACTGATGTTCAGTGCCAATGAACTCAAGAGTGATATCACCTTTTTGATAATGATCTCTCAGAAAGTGATGTCTCACATCAATATGTTTTGTCCTAGCATGAGATACTGGATTTTTAGAAATGTTAATAGCACTTGTATTGTCACACCATATAGAGACATGTTTGAATTGATATCCATAGTCTAGTAAAGTGTGTTTCATCCACAAGATTTGTGCACAACAGCTACCAGCAGCTATATACTCAGCTTCGGCAGTAGACAATGCAACAGAATTCTGCTTCTTACTACACCAAGATACTAGTGACTTGCCTAAAATGTGACATGTTCCAGAGGTGCTCTTTCTATCTAACTTGCAGCCAGCAAAATCAGCATCAGAATAACTTAATAAATCAAATGATTGTCCTTTTGGATAAAATAATCCCAAATTGGGAGTATGTTTTAGATATTTGAAAATCCTTTTAACAGCAGCCAAATGAGACTCTTTTGGATTGGCTTGAAACTGGGCACACATGCATACACTGAACATGATGTCAGGTCTACTGGCAGTAAGGTACAGTAGACTACCTATCATACCTCTGTAATTGGTTTGATCTACTGGTTCACCAGTTTCATCACTGTCCAACTTGCAAGTGGTGCTCATAGGTGTGTCACTGCCTTTGGTGCCATCCAAAGAAAAACGTTTTAGAAGATCTTTAATATATTTACCTTGGTTCAAGATAATACCATTTTTATTTTGAAAGATCTGAAATCCAAGGAAAAATTTGAGTTCTCCCATTAAACTCATTTCAAACTCATTTTGCATTATTTTTGAAAAATCAACACATAAAGAATTTTTAGAAGATCCAAAAATAATATCATCCACATAAATTTGTACTATTAAGACATCTTTAGAAATCCATTTAATAAAAAGAGTAGGATCAGCTATCCCTTTAGTAAATCCTTTCGAAATAAGAAAAGAGCTGAGCCTATCATACCAAGCTCTTGGAGCTTGCTTTAAACCATATAAAGCTTTAGATAGTTTAAAAACATGATCAGAAAAATGGGGATTTGTAAAACCAGGAGGTTGTTCCACAAATACATCCTCAATTATATATCCATTTAGAAAATCACTTTTAACATCCCTTTGATATAGTTTGAAATTCAGATGAGCAGCATAAGCAAGTAATATCCTAATGGCCTCTAGTCTAGCCACGGGTGCAAAGGTTTCCTCATAGTCTATTCCTTCTTCCTGACTATACCCTTGTGCAACTAGCCTAGCTTTGTTTCTGATTGTATTACCAAACTCATCAACTTTGTTTCTAAACACCCATTTAGTGCCTATGGTAAGAGTGTCTTTAGGTCTTTCCACTAATTCCCAAACTTTGTTTCTTTCAAACTGATTTAGTTCTTCTTGCATAGCCATTACCCAGAATTCATCACTTATAGCATCATTGACATTTTTGGGTTCAAGCTGTGAAAGAAAAGCTTGATGTTCAACCTGATTTCTTAGAGAAGCTCTAGTTTGTGTTCCTCTATCAAGATTACCAACAACAACATCTAAAGGATGATTCTTTAGAATCCTAGTTGATTTGGTAAAGGTTGGACTAGAGATTTCAGGTTCATTTATAGGTTCGGGTTCCACAGAGGAAGATTCTGGAAAAAGTACAGAACTGGATGTTTTTATTACAGGTTCTTTAGATTTGTCATTTAGGTCCAGAACAGATAAGTCTTCTTCAACATCTTCAAGAGAAGTTTTAGACTCATGTGGATCAGTCTCATCAAACTTGATGTGAATAGATTCTTCCACAGATTTGGTTTTCTTATTGAACACTCTATAGGCTTTACTAGACATAGAGTAACCCAGGAAAATTCCTTCATCACTTTTTGGAGCAAATTTATCAAGATTATCTTTAGTATTCAGAATAAAGACTTTGCAACCAAAAACTCTAAAGTAATTAACCTTAGGCTTCCTATTATTCCACAACTCATAAGGGGTTTTCTTAAGAACCGGTCTGATCAAGACTCTATTAATAACATAGCAGGCTTTATTTACAGCTTCAACCCAAAAGTAAACAGGCAGGTCATATTCATTAAGCATAGTCAGTGCAATTTCTTGCAGGGTTCGGTTTCTTCTTTCCACTACACCATTCTGTTGAGGTGTCCTAGGAGCAGAAAAATTGTGAGCATAGCCATTGTGTGAGCAGTAAGATTCAAATTCTTGATTCTCAAACTCACAGCCGTGATCACTCCTTAAGGTCTTAATCTTAAGTCCACTAAGATTTTCTACAGACTTAGAGTATTTAACAAAGGAAGAGCAGGCTTCACTTTTGTGAGCTAGAAAGTATACCCAAGTATATCTAGAAAAGTCATCTACAAGAACATAAACATAGTGCTTCCCATTTAGACTTGAAATTCTTGATGGTCCAAACAAATCCATGTGAACCAGTTCATGTGGTTGAGAAGTTGAAACTTCTTTCTTTGGTTTAAAAGAAACTTTGTGTTGTTTTCCCTTTTGACAGGGATTACACACTTTGTCATTTGGGAATTCAAGCTTAGGTAGGTCTCTAACTAGGTGTTTCTTAGAGAGTTTTCTAAGTGAGTGAATGTTGCAGTGTCCTAATCTCCTATGCCACAGCCAAGACTCTTTATGAAAAGCATTTAAGCAAGTAACATTATGTTTAGCTAAAGTTTTTAAGTCAACAGCATAAACATTTTCATTTCTTATGGAAGAAAATATTAAAGCATTTTTGGAATTATAAACATCACAAGAATTGTTTTCAAACTTGACATTAAAACCATCATCACACAATTGAGAAATGCTAAGTAGGTTGTACTTAAGTCCATCAACAAATAAAACTTTGGAAATTAATACTGAGTCAGTGTTACCAATCTGGCCTAAGCCGATGATTTTTCCTTTTGAGTTATCACCAAAAGTGACATATCCTCCATCAACCTTTATTAAGCTCTTGAAGCACGAATAGTCCCCAGACATGTGTCTTGAACATCCACTGTCTAAGTACCATACCTTCTTGTAATTTCTTTTCAGACAGATTTCCTACAAAACAGATTAGACAGGAAATGACTTTGGTACCCAGATTTTCTTGGGTCCAGATATGTTAGCAATCAAGGATTTAGGTACCCAGATTTGTTTTATGGGTCCCATACAATTAATAGATGCAACAGATTTAGAGAGATATACTTTATTTGATCTACAACTATTTAAATAACCAGTTGAGGCATACGAATTTCCAAAACTGGAACTAGCAGGATTTTTTCCAGACTTGGGAATAAATCGGGTTTTAGTAAACTGTCTTTGTCCAGGTTGGTATCCTAAGCCAGTAGCATACTTAGGTGCAACTTGCTTTCCTAGCAGTTGGGTTAGAGTATCTTTTCCATTTGTGAATGTTTCTAAGTCCTTTCTAAGTTTTTCATTAGATAGTTTCAATTCTGTATTCTCCTTTAATAATCGAACATTTTTCTCTTTTTCTACATCAAGTGCAGACTTGACACTTGCAGTAAGAGCATGTTGTTTCTTTAAAGACTTATATTTATCCTTTAGTTCATTACACGTTTCTTCCAGCATATTACAGTATTCAATCAATTCATCTTTAGACATATTTTCAGAATCAGAACCAGATTCTGCTTCACCTTCAGAATAATAAGAGTTTAAAGTGGGAGTGTCTAAGGTTACCTCAGATGTGTTTGTCATGAAACACATATTAGCACGATTTCTTTCAGAATCACTAGATTCTGATTCACTTGTGCTGTCTTCTGAAGCACTCCAGGTGGCCTTCATAGCTTTCTTATAATTCTTGTCCTTGTACTCATATTTCTTCTTGAATTTTAACTTAGGACAGTCAGCTTTGATGTGTCCTTTCCTTTTACATTCATAGCAAACTATGTCTTCTTCTTTATCAGTTTTCTTCCAATCTTTCTTCCACTTTCCTTGTCTATCATACTTACCCTTGTAGTTTGGTTTTCTGAAGATCTTCTTCATCCTATAGAACTTCGTGAATCTCCTTGCTATCTGTGCCATCTCGGCATCACTGTCAGAATCTAAGTCTTCACTAGATGAGCTTTCAGTTGGTATATGCACTTTCTCCTTGTCTTTACTCTTTGATGCAGTAGACTTAAAAGCTACAGATTTTCGTTTTGGTTCCTCATCTTCCTCTCTATTTACCTTGAGCTCTTCTTCGTACATCATCAGCTTACCAATTAACTCCTTGACAGGCAAAGTTCCAATATCACAGGATTCTCTAATTGAAACGGATGTGCCTCTCCATCTGTCAGGCAGACATCTCAGTAATCTCATGATTTGCTCCTTTGCTGGAACAATCTTTCCGAGTGAGATCATTGTGTTGACTATCTCATTAAACCTGAGATACATATCAGAAATAGGTTCATCAGCTTTCATCTTAAAGTTATCATATTTAATAGTATAAGTATTTAACCGCATTTCCTTGACATTAGTTGTTCCTTCATGAGAAACAGCTAAAGTGTCCCAGATTTCAAAAGCAGTTTTACATGCAGAAATTCTATTGAATTACTCATCTCCTAGAGCACAGTAGAGAGCATTCACCGCCTTACAATTATTATTGTAAGCTACCTTAGTAGGTTCATCCCATGTTATTCTTTCAGTTTCTCGAATCTTGTATTGAGACTCTATAGCAGTCCAAATATCAAAACCCATACTTTCCAAATGAATTTTCATTTTGAGCTTCCATTGGGCATAATTCACACCATTAAAGAAGGGTGGCCTGTTAGTAGCAGCACCTTCTAGTCTATTATCCATAAGGAAATTTTAGAAAATGTTTTAAAGAGATAAAATTTAGAACTAACAGAAATTTAAGATCTTTTAGATAAAACTACAATCACAGTTTAAAAACAGAGAGTTAAAATAAAACTTTGAGCAAGTATAATAGAGATAAACTCTTCCTCTGATACCAAATGTTGGTCGGAGTGGACACTCAAGAGGGGGGGGGGGTGAATTGAGTTCCAATTAAAATTTATGTTAAAAACAATTTCTATTAAAATCCCCCAATTTCAAAACAAATTAAACTGTAGTGAATTAATATAGATTATAAAGGTTCAATTAGTTTCTCAAAGATTGATTAATTCTCAGTTAACTTAATCTTATGATTAAATTAACTTTTGAAACTAACTTACTGATTTATAACAAATATAAACACTTGCGAATTTAATTATCAAAGTAGCTTTGAAGATAGATTATATTTCAAAGTAATAGCAGCGGAATATGAAGTAAATATGTATAGTATGGATATAGAGTATAACTACAAACACAGAGAATTAACCAAGAGGTTCAGTCTCAAGCCGAGACTTAGTCCTCTCAAAAGTTTATATAAAAATGATCCACACCCTGGATCGGGGTTAACAACAGTGAACACACTGTCCAGGTCACAAGACCTCTACCACAGTTCTTCGTGGGAAAACAAACAACAGCAGCCAGCTGTCCAGGTCACAAGACCTCTACCACTATCCACAGTGGGGAATGATGTGTAAAAGGGTTTGCTGAGGATTTACAGATCCTCCAGTGAAAGTTCCGGAGTCAGTGTGTGTGTTTAATACAGCAGATAACACACACTGCTCAAAATGTAGAGAACTAAAACACAGTAGAGCAATAGATAGAAAGAAGAAGGTTTAGAGTGCTCTATAGTGTTGGCAGATCAGTTCTGGACTCATAGGAATGAGTGACTTGAAGCTTTGGTCCTTTTTCAGTAAGTTGACACTAAAACAGAGTGTCGTGATTTCCAGACTTCTAGATGTTCAAGTGATCAGCTTCTTTGAGTTTGAGTACTTCACAGCATGGCTTTTAGGAGACTGTTCTTTCAGTCGGTTCACTTGAGACTCTTTTGTTCTTCAGAATGAATGCTCGAGAGTTCTTCTTCTTGTGTATATGCGTATCTCTTCTCAGTTGTAGATGTTAGACTCTGTGTGTCCTTTCTGTTCCATTCATTCCTTCTTTTTATACTCCTCCATATATGCCCTTTCTGTTCACCCGAGGCCGACAAGATAAATAGTCTGGAGTTGCACATGCGATCTTCCTCGTACATTGTATTATTTCTTGATATGTCTGCAAATATCAATAAATAATGTTAGGTGTACTAATTTGTCTAGACATGACCATTAGATTAGTATTAAACAAATTGGTAAAGAAGAAAAAGTAGAAATATAATAATAATAATAGACTGGTCGAGAATGTATGTCACTGTGGACTTCAACTGTGGTCTTCCAACTGTGGACTTCCTTCTGACTGCTGACTTCAACAAAAGGCTTGCTGTCTGTAGGCTTGCAATGGTAGCTTTTACTCCATGTACCTGTAGCCTCTCTAACTGTAGACTTGTAATATCAAAGTTGTAGAACTGTAACCTTTGTCAACTATAGACCTCGATCATCAGTAGACTTAGTCGACAGAAGCTGTCTAACTGTAACCTTGACTATAGACTTATGACTGTAGGCTTGTTCGACTGCGAACTTGAGCAGAGAAAACTTTGAACAGAAGTCTTGTAACTGTGACCTTCGTCTGTGAGCTTTGACAATAGATAGCGGTAGACTCGTGACTGTAAGCTTGTATTAGTCTTCGACTGTAA
The DNA here is from genome assembly GCA_963277665.1 of Viscum album. Classification (NCBI taxonomy): domain Eukaryota; kingdom Viridiplantae; phylum Streptophyta; class Magnoliopsida; order Santalales; family Viscaceae; genus Viscum; species Viscum album. The sequence continues at coordinate 1,086,180,385 of OY728121.1, forward strand.
CCTTGTAACTGTGAACTTATTGCAACAGTAACTTAAGGTGACAGTTAGCTGTAACTATGACTTTGAAAAGAACACTCTGACTGTCAGCTAACAATACTAAACTTATGTAAATACTACTGTAAGCTGGTACAGTAAAGTTATGAGAGTAAGAATATGAACTGTTTAGAATAAAATACATTTAATCATAGAATAATAAGATTAATGCAAGGTTTTAATACATCATAATCAATGTTTAAGTATGATTTGGGATTATCAAAACAGGTGATTCCAACACCGGTATAACCTACCGTTCCATGCATGTCTATCTCATGAGATATAAAATCTTTATCTAATGCATTGGAGGGAGATATAGTTCCCACCCATCTCATAACGATACCATTCTTATGTGTGCCACAAAATCTTAAATCATACATCATTGCATAAACCATGTAATAAAAATGGGAATCTTAAACATCATGACATCATAAAACAATTCATATACGAAAAAGTAATTCATAAAAATAATTCCATCACAACATAATCAAATCAATGTAATAATAGGGATAAAAAAAGAACTCTTTATTATCTTAGATGGAAAATAATTTTGATAAAACACTTGAACTCCATTTTTGAGGAAAATATCCTTTCTTCTTCAAAAACACTTTTCCTTTCTTAACATGTCGTACAATTATAAACTAAAAAAAGTTGATTAAAAATAAACTTTAAAACCTGTAAAGGAAGCTTCTTGGAAATAATGTTTTAAAAATCCATTCATTCCGTATAAGTTAAAAAAACATTCTTTACGTACTTTTGTCGGAAAAGTCAAAAAGTACCTCGTACGAAAAACGACAAAAGATTCCTTTTATATCCTTTAATAAAAACTCATCTAAGGGTAAAATTGGATTTAAAAAATTTTTGGTGGATGGAAATAATATTACATATTGAGGAAACATGGATTTGGATGATAAAATACACCCCGGTAAATACCAAAGTATAAACAATCTCGGATAAAAATGAGATTGTGATATTTCCCTTACCTTAGGTCCGATTTGCTTCGTAAGGGTCCGAACCTCCAGTATAATGATTTAAATAATGTCATTGACTTATTACAGAATCATATTCATTGTTATTATATCATATATGGTTCACTTATGACATTATATTAACCGATCTTTTGTAAATTCATGTTAAAGTAGCGTTTTGGGTAAAATCGTCTCATTTGTCCTTCATGTTTAAACTTGTAATTATTCATATGATTACTTAGATCATATTACTTAATTATAGAATATAAAACATGATTTATATATAATATATATTCATAATATACATATATATAATGGATCGATAAATGGAAGGAAATACACCGTTCATGGAGACGGTAGGCCGTACGTACGCATAAACGCTATTTTCGTTTCCTTATTGAATTGAGAGGAATTAAGTAGATGACATACATATATATAAACATAAATCCAGTAGCTTTATAATGTCATATATTTCATTATTATTGCTTATATATACTTTATAATCATTCTTAAATGGTTAGCATGGATAATGAATCTCATCGCGTCGTGGAGACGGTAGTCCGTACGTACGCACGAGCGATGATATCATTTCCATAATTATTGAATTGAATTGGAGTGGATGATACAATATATCATAATCATTATGATGTTATAATAACTATGTATAGTTATTCATTACACCATAATACCCATCCATGTAAGGTGTTGGTGGAAAAACAGATTACACCACGACGTGGAGACGGTATTCCGTACGTACGCACGCGTGGTGATTTTGTTTTCCGTAGGATGGATAGATGGTGAAATAGGGTTGTTTCATACTTATAATAACATATCCGTATGTGAGTGATACTTATGTTATTACTTCATAATGAAACAACCTAAGAAGAAGAAGTGGAAGATGAAATAAAGTTGAAAGAATCGGTAACGGAAATTACCTCTTCTTTGAAGCGCCTCATTGAGACCTCCTCTTAGGGCACTAAAATTGGTCTTTGAGGAAGACCCGAACCTATATGATGTTTCTAGGGAAGTGGAGAGGATAATTTTTCAGGGGTTGGACGAGCTTTAAGGCTCAAAGTTATGTGAGGAAGAGAGGGAGGAGGTGCCCTTTTATAAGGGAGGAGAGGGGCACATTTGGAATAACAAAAACTATTATTTTATTATAAAGTAAAATTCGGTTTTAAATATCTCCAAATTGATTTATTTAGATGATAAGGTGGGGATGGGTCGAAATACACTCATCCAATAGAATTTAAACAAGTTTAAGTTCCTATTTTAACCTTATCATTTCGATTTAACATTAAGTTAAATAATTTTACTTTTACCGTGTCTTCTTGTGTTCTTACACTATAAGGTTAATAAACTTACTATAAGAAGCCAAACGAACCCCAAGTTGTTTATTATTAATATATATAACCTTATCTAAGTCATTTGGCCTAACCTTATATTTTTAAGAATAAAATAACAATTAATAATATAATATTTGTTTTAAAAACTATTTTATGTCAATTTTATCACTATTTAGTAATTGATTTTTGTGAAAATCATTACAGAATTATAAGTTTGAAAAAAGTTAATTAAATAAATAATAAAATGTCATATTAACCTATAAAATTAGTTTAATTAATAAAAAGTCTTAAATTACATTTGTTTTGGTATTTATAACATCAATTATGTCAAAATTTCATTAATAACATAATTACTGCATCATCTTTGTGTAATAAATAAATTAAATTATTTGATGTCTAGAAATGACAAATAAAATACCATTATGTAGCAAAACTTTTTATATTTCTAATGAATATTTAAAATAGATTTTATCTTATGTATAAACCTATATTAAAAATGTTTTACTAAATAAACTTTGATTTTAACTCTTTTAACCATTCTTTAAATAAATTAATAATAAATGTCCTAATCTAAGCCAAGTGGGCCTAAATGGTCATATTTTATTCCTAAGTTTGTTTTTGGTCGAATTACACTTGTCCAATAGAATTAGTACATGTGTTAGGGTAATGATAATATCATTTCTACCCTTAATTACCCTATTTACTTTTAACCATGGTAAAAAAAGTAAAAAGTTACTATTCACCAAAAATTTATTTTCATCTCATTGAACCAAATTTTACTTACTGACATCAACCGTGTCTCTCGGATTTTTGAAATTCCACTTACAGAAGCGATAAAATTAAGTTTTATGAAAAAATATGTTTTTTTAACTACCACATAGTGGTTTCACTATTCATCAAAAATTGAAAGTTTTCAGAAAAATGCCAAAAATTAGGCCTAAGCTATATTTGATATTATGAAATAAAAAATGATTTCTATTTTACCAAATTCAAAACATATCAATTGCATTAATTAATTTAAAAATTAATTCTCGTCATCAAAACAAATAGCGTGTTCTTAAGAGATAATAACTATCAAAAGATTGACACTTGTTTATGTCTGGTTTAAATGTGAAATTACATCCAATGACCAACATTGTATTAAATTGTAAAAATATATTCTAAATATACTTTAAAACCACTAAAATTAATAATTTATCACTATTAATTATTTTGATTGAAAATGTTGTTTTTAATTAAAATTTAGTAATTTCCATTATTCATCAAAATATGAAAGTTATCCGAAAATTACCAAAATTTCACCCTAAGCTAATTTCGATATTCCAAATCAAAATATGAAGTCCATTTTGAAAAATAAAATTTACGAAATTTCAAAAAGTGGTTATTACTATTCATAACGGCTAGTTTTAATAATATTTTAATAGCATATCGTTATTTAGTGAAACTCGGTATTGCGTACTACACACGCTATCAAGGAAGGTCGTGATTGCATGTAATGAAAGGCAAGTCAAGGATGCATGTTGTGCAAGCTCCTTTTGGTGTAGCATACAACACAAGACATTAATGAAATTAAAAAGAATATTTTTCATAAAATCTCGGGGTGTTACAGTTTTTGTGGTAGATATGCATGATTGGCTAGGTACGTTTTTGTTTGAATAAATAAAAAAAATTGGTTCTTGACATGTTATGGGCCTTAATGGACTGGAAAATGGTGGATCATTGTACTTTTATCCTTGTTTATGACATGAATAAGATTCCAATCATTGTTTAGTGGGGATTATGGGCCCTCACGGATCATAATTTGGCTCCTTAATTGTTCGTTTTAGTGTTTTCTAGGTTCTAGAGTATTTTCTAAGGCATAATGTCCGGAAAAACCCAGAATACACAGCGTGTTGTGATCAAAATATGCCATCTGTTCTTCTGTTCAGAAAGAAACTATTTTTCATATGTACATGCCATGTACAGTATGTACATGCCATGTAGTCTCTAACCGTGTCACTAGCATTGTGGGTAGAGACATGGGGTTGAGAAAAAAATCTTTGGATGGACATGTTGGGTACCATTTTTACACACTGTATTGTAGAGTCCTTATATCCGGTCATCTGACTAACGACATGGGTGGATGAAAAATCAGGAAGTACATGTCGTGTCAATCTTGAACACACCATGTAGTGTAACCCAAGTATCCGGCCATGTCATGATCCAGACGGGTCAGTGTAATCTTTCAAGTACACACTGTGTCCATTTGGAACACATCGTGTAGTGTCAGCTATGTAACTGACCGTGTCACTAACAACACAGGTTGGTGAAGCTTGTATAGTACACACCATTTCTAGAATGAACACGTTGTGTAGTCTTGTTCTATAAGAACCATGTGGGTTAGTCGTGAAGAAGAACTCGGGCAGGGGAAGAGAATTCAAGTACACGCCATGTGTTCTGGACAACATGTCGTGGGTATGGGGTGTTACATGGCCAGTTTTGGCTTGAGTACACGCCCATGTGAAGGGATAAGGGAATATGTCATGTCATCATTATACACTTCATGTATCCATGTTTTAAAGAATTTGAATATTTTCATTATGATGTTACCTTCTTAGACTTCTAGTTTTTATTCCATGATAATCATGACCTAAGGTGTGCGCTTATCCTTGACGAGTCATGCCACCATGAAATCATCCGGTTGACTTCTAGATATAGGGAAATGATCAGACACCGGACATGGTGAATTAGGGAATACCAGCAGATCCTCCAGTTGTGCCATTCTGGGCACCAGCCATCATTCCAGACACAGGTGATGACACATAGTTCCAAGAAGGCTTTATGAGGTTCATGAAAACCCACCGTGGGGTACCGCATCATGCCCCTTCAATGGAAGAGCTGATGTTGGATTTCTAGATACATAATCCTCCATCCTTCACAGGGGAATGAGGACCTCAGGATGAAGAGTCATGGTTGAAATCCACGCTTTCTATCTTCGAGCATCTAGAGACGCCACAAGATAGGAGGGTGAAGCCTGCTACTTAAATGATATGTGATTCTACCAAGATATGATGGCATGTGATATTATAGGTGGGACCCCAGTAGGTTATGTCTTGGGATGAGTTATAGCGTTCCTTCTACGCCTAGTTCTACCCGAATACTTTGAGGGCCGATCGATCCTGAGAGTTCATGAGTCTAGAGTCGGGTACTATTTCTGTTATGGAGTATTCGTCTTGCTTTACTGAGCTGTAGTGCTTCACGTCTATCCTAGGAGGTGATGAGTTATTCCAAGAAATGAATTTTGAGGATGGTCTCAAGAACGACATCCGATCTCAGGTGAACATCTCAAGGTTGAATTCCATAACATAGATTATCAACCACGCTCTTATCACAGAGAAAAATCTGTGGGATTCTGGAGTTGTGAGCCAGGGAGACTCGATAAATAGAGTTAGTATCCCTCCTATTGATAGCTGGAAGCACTATAGGGAATCTTCACGAGGATATCTGAGGAGAGAGACATATTCTGGTGGCCATGTGTTTTTATACCAGTGTGGAAAGGTCAGGATTACGAGGCCACTTTTCCCAAGATACCCAATGGAGTGTCGATCTTACGGCAAGATGGGACATCTTCAATGCTTCTGTCAGATCTTCTCACCTACAGCTGGTGACAGGGGCCCTTCTATGACACCTCATTCTGGAGCAGCACCACCAGTAACATGGTCAGGTAGTTGGTGTTCTTTCAGCAGTTCATGCCGAAGTGGAGGTCAAAGCCATGGTAGTTAGTCACCAGTATTCTCGCGACAATAGGGTGGATCAGCACAGGGTGGTCAGGCAGGGTCAGACGGCCGCAGTACGGGTCAGACATTTGTAGTGGAGCAGACCCATTAAGAGCAGGATCCCAAACCCTCTACAATTCGTGGTACAATTTTTTTTTCCTCAGTTTTAGCTTCTTCCCTTTTCGATATAGGGGCTTCCCATAGCTTTATATTTGTTGCTGTTGTGGAGAGACTTGGGCTCTGTATATTTTCATTTGTTGATATCTTGATACTAGACACTTTTTTGGGTACTAGAATGACTAGTGTAAGTTATTGCAAGGAGTTCCCTCTTGTGGTTGGTGGGTGTCACTTCTTATGGGACATATATGTCTTAGAGATGATAGGATATGACATCATTCATGGAATGGACTAGTTAGTTCCCTTCTAGGATTTTGTCAACTTCTATCACCGTAGGGTGAGTTTCACATCACTAGAGGGTAGATCGTTTATTCATAAGGGAGAATTTGATGTCCATACGAGAAAAGTGGGACCCGAGCATAATGGGTTGGGGGAGTTACATCCCGGATTACTAGTCTATATCTAGATGACCAAGGAACACCATAGGTGGACTTTCCTCCATTTGTGGAACATTTCAGGGATGTCGTTCTAGAGGACTTTTCAGGTTTTCCACCATATCGAGAGGTGGACATTTGTATTGACGTTGTTCCCGAAGTGGCACCAGTGTCAATTTCTCCTTATAGGATGGATACTCTAGACTTACAGGAGCTCAAGAAGCAGTTGGAGGAGTTACAGGAAAATGGTTTCATCTAACCGAGTTCTTCTCCTTGGGGTTCTCCTGTTCTACGTGCAGAGAAGTAAGACAGTACCCTTAGACATTGTGTGGATTATCGGACGTTGAACCAGTTGATGGTCAAGAACCGATATCCCTTTCCAAGAATTGATTATCTCTTCGATCAGCTTCGAGGATCCCGGGTGTTCTAAATGATTGACTTAAGGTCTGGTTACCTTCAGTTTCATGTTAGACCATATGATATACCTCTTATAGCCTTTTGGAGTAGGTATGGTTTATATGAGTATGTAGTTATACTGTTCGGTCTCACGAACGCACCTGCAGTCATCGTGACACCAACGAACCGACTGTTCCATCCATATTTGAATTCTTTTGGGGTAGTTTTTTCGGACAATATCTTAGTGTACTCTCACACTCAACATGACCATTCCACCCATCTTGAGATAATTTTTATTACACTTAGAGAGAATCATTTATATACAAAGCTCTCAAAATGCCACTTTGGGATGGATGTAATTCACTTCTTGGGTCATGTTATCTCAGAGAAAGGGGTGTTAGTAGACCTAGAGAAAGTAAGAGAAGTAGTTTCCTGGGAGAAAACAAAGAACTTATTTGAGTTACAGAGTTTTCTAGGGCTGTCTGGATACTACAGACATTTCATACAGAACTTTTCACGTTTAGTAGTGCTTCTGTCAGGTCTGACTAAGTATGGTGCGAAGTTCTTGTGGTCAGATTTTTGTGAGTATTCCTTTAAGGAGCTGAAAGGGAGGTTGAATTCATAACTGATACTAGTATTTCCAGAACCGAGCAGGATCAATACTATTTACTATGATGAATTACGTATCAGGTTGGGAGCTGTCTTATGTGGGGGAAGGAGTCATTGCGTACGGGTCTCGGTAGTTGAGGCCACATGAAAGGAACTACCCGACACACGATCTAGAGATGGATGAAATTGTTCATGCTTTACTATGTTAGTGGAATTGTCTTCTAGGAGGTCATTTTGTGGTTTCCACTGACCAAAAAAGTCTCAAGTACATCTTCACTCAGTGTGGCCTGAATTTGAGACAGCGAAGGTGGGTCGATTGCCTTCAGTCCTTCGACATTGAGCTTTCCTACACACCTGAAAAAGGAAACGCATTTGCTGATGTGCTGAGAATGAGGACTCAGATACAGGTAGTTCAGGAGGCTAGTAGTGAGTGTCAGCTTATGGATCTATTCTATACGATGAATTTGGAGATACACAACTGACATGGTAAGATTTTCCATTCTTCTGTAGCGGTTACCTCTACTCTCCTTGATCGAGTGAGAATGAGGCATCTATCAGATTCATAAGGCCTAGTCCTATAGAAAAATGTGTCAGTAGAGGACCCTATTACTGGATGGACCATAGGCTAGGATGAGATCTTGCATTTTCATGGGCACGTATGGGCATCAACAGACATACGTGAGGAGATGATGCAGGACATTCATTCCTCATTTTGTGCAGTTCATCCTGGTGTAACGAAGATGTATCGCGATCTACACCATCAGTATTTGTGGCTAGGTATGAAGAGAGATGTTGCTGGTTTTGTCATGAGGTGTTCCACCAATCATCAGGTGAAGCTGGAGCATCATTGACCAGTAGTGCTTTTTCCGTAGTTACACATTCCCACGTGGAAGTGGAATTATGTTGCGATGGATTTTATGATAGGTTTCCCAAGGTTTCCTCGAGGGAATGAAGCAGTTTGGGTTGTCGTTGACAGACTCTTGATGGTTTTTCAATTCTTTCAGATCAAGGATACATTCAGTGTTGATGAGGTGGGAAGGTTGTACATCTGTGAGATTGTACATCTGCATGGAGTTCTGAACTCCATTGTTTGAGGCATGGATGCGCGTTTTACTTCTAGGGTCTGGCAGGGGCTACCAAAGGCTTTGGGTACAAATGTGATTTTTGAGTACAACATACCACCCCCAGATTGATGGCAAGTCCGAGTGTATGATTCAGGTTCTTGAGGACATTCTTAGGGAAAGAATCCATGATTGTGGAGGTTCATGGGAGAATCACTTACATCTTGTGGGGTTTTCCTACAAAAATAGTTTCCAAGCGACTATTAATATGGAACCTTATGAGGATTTGTATGGTAGGTCATGCTGATCACCCTTATGTTGGCTGGAGGTAGGAGAGGCAGCTATGTTGGGACCTCATCTTGTCCCGGAGACCACAGAGCAGATAGAGTTGATTCGTAAAATGATAGATACTGCACAGTCTCGACAGAAGTCTTATGTTGATCGATGGAGACAACCTCTAGAGTTTGAGGTAGGAGATCACGTATTCCTACGTGTCACATGGAGTTTGGGACACATGAGGATTACGAGACAGGGTAAGATATAACCTAGATATGTCTTGAAATTTGAGGAGTTGGAGAGAGTCGGGCCGATTGCCTAACGGTAGTAGTTACCTCAGAGGTACCCAGATATGCATGAAATTTTTCACATTTTATGGCATCGACATTACTTCTCATACTCGAATCATGTCATCCAAACCGAGGAGGATGAGTTAGATGTGGATACATCAATAGAGAAGCATCCTATCTGGATTTTTGATCGAAGTGGGAAGGTTCTCTATGCATCTGTTCCTCTGGTACGAGTAATATGGAATCACAGTTAAGCACATGACAAGATCTGGGAGAGGGAGGTCGATGTACGATCGTAGTGGCCGAAGCATTTCAAGGATTCTTCTTCTATGTCACCATGATAGGGAAATTCGAGGATGAATTTCTTTAATGGGAGATGTTCTTAAGAACTCGGATCTTCTTTTCAGTTATGTTTTCTTTTTTCTATTTTATTTTGAGAAAAAGATGAGTTTCTAGAATTTTATTAAGTACACGCCATTTACTTTATGAGTACACATCATGTAATCAGTTACTGCGGGTATCTAGGTGATGGTTGTGTATTGTCCATGCACACGGTCGTGTGTGGTGATGCGGAGACTGGCTAATGCAGGGGCCGATTAAGTCAAGTACATTCCATGTACTTATAATGTACATGTCGTGTACTTTATTTTTTTCATTAAACAGACTGGGGTCACATCTAATTGGAAAAAAGTGCTTCTTCTCCACCGAACTCGACCGAGAGCACCAGTACGATGCAGATCATCACCGAGCCCCTGATCGAGCATCTGTTCCCTGGTTAGACTACCTTCGGTTGCGTTAGAATAGCATTAGTTAGTTATCTCTTCTTCTAGAGATTCGTTTCTTGACTTCTCCTATTTCAGGATTTATCCTTGGTTTATTATTTTGGATGTTTTGTATATCTATAGTGTTATTGGGTGATTCAAGGCTTGAGGTCCACATTTAAAGATCCTAAATCATTGAGGTAGGTGGTTTGTTCCTTTCCATAGAAAGACTTTGAATATTATGTGCAAAAGTTCCCAATACCCTTGAAGGAGGTATTGCATGATTACGGTTTTATCCAAGTTAATTGCCTTCTATTATTGTATGATTGAGTAGAGGTTAATTGAATGTTAATAGGGTTAATTTCTATGGTTTTGAAGTCTTTTCCCATGCACGTTTTTTTATGACCGTTTGGTATTACTTAGCCTTTTAGGCTGTTGTGCATTCCATTCCTAGTGCTGATTTGATGGATTGGTTGTATTATAACATGTTGGTATGTTGTACAATGTTTATCCATGTATTTCTTGAGGTTTACATTGGCCTCTAGGAATTTTATGCTCTTTTGACTTACACAGGGTTGTGGGAACCTGGTGTAGTAGACTATAGGGAGAATAGATGTTAGGGCTTCTCTAGAGTGTCTGTTTTTACTGTTACGTAGCGAGACCATATGTGAAATTGACGAAACTACTTCCTCAGAGTGTTTGTAGTTTCTCGACACGGGTCACAAGGGGAATGAGACGTAAGTGCTTCCTTAGAGTGCCTTTTTGTTACTAATACGAGACAATAGGGGGAATTGACAGTGAGTTCTTCCTCAGAGTGTCTATGCTTAAGCAGAACTAGAGGGGTTAGACTATGTATATTTCCTATAGGGTTGCTTGTTCTTGTTTGGTTGAACCGTAGGGGTTAGGCTGTGAGTACTCCCAAAGGGTTACATTCTTTGATAAGTTATTTACTAGTTATATGAAATTGAGTGAATTTTGAACTGTAGGATTGTTGTCTGCATAGTACTTCTTTGTTTACTTCTTCTGTTTTACTTATTTCCTTCCATATATATTCACTGATTGTTAGGCACAGATATTTGGGTGGTTGCCTACTGGGATTTAGAATCACACCCTATTTGGGTCATGCTTTTGGGCCTAAACAGAATATATTACTGTAGGTATAGATATGATAAAGCACCCTTCTACTTTAGGTACTTGATTACTGTGGAGCTTGAGAGTAGGGGACCTAGATGAGGCTTTCAATTCTGAGTAGTTTATCTTTTTTTCTTTTTTTACTTTGGTTATTTCTGTATTTCATCATTATGACATGTTTGGATGCTTTCCTAGGCACATTTACCATGAATCATCATTATATATATGTTCTCTAGTTTATTCATTCACTCTTCCGCTGTTTAATATTGTTTGGTATTATTACTGCTTCTGCTATTGATATCAGTTTTACTTCTGCTGTGTTACTCTACCAATGAGGGCATATTTTCCGCACTACCAAACCCAAGCCCCTCATTGCTAGTTGGTAGCCTCTAGACTTTGGGGAAATGATCTTGAGGCCATGTGACCAACCGAGTACGGGGTGCCTCTAGGTGGATTCCGGAACCGGAACGTTACAACCACCATCACCACTAGGAGGTCCACCCCAACTAGAGGGAGCAGGTGGACGGGGGAGAGTACAGCTACAGGAAGTAGAGGTCTATGATCATGGTGATCTGGAGATGATTAGGGGTATGATATGTGTCTATTCCACCCTATCTACAGTACTTATAGACACATGTTCCAATAACCTTTTCATTTCCACGACACTCATTCAGAGCATGGAGATTCCGATGGAGTTGTTGGCTCGATCCATGCGATTAGACACTCCTACGGGAGATGATTAGACAATTGCACACATGTGTAGGCAGTGTGAGCTCACTATAGGAGGTGAGATCTTTAGCTGGGATCTTCTAGAAGCAGCGTCGAGTCCTTATGATGTCATCTATGGTACATACTGGCTATCCATAGTCCATGCTAAAATCAACTGTTTTAGGCTCAATGTGTAGAGTGTCCGTGAGGATGGGATCAGGTTTACCTTCATCGGTGAGAAGTAAAAAATTGCAGCACAGGATGGACTATCTCATAGGAGGGTGCAGTTGATTTCTTATCAGTTGGCTAGCCTCACCCACGAAGCAGTTGACTTGAGGATTCCGACTTATCCTATAGTGGTTGACCAGTATGCTGATGTCTTTCCTGAGGAAGTTCTGGGACTACCTCCCTGTAGAGAGGTATACTTTTACATCAACATGTACATAAGGACAACATCGATATCTACACTAGCATATTAGATGGCCCCATGGAGCATCAGAAGCTATGGGTACAGCTGGAGGACTTGCAGGAAAATGGGTTCATAATAAATAGTATTTCTCTATGGGCATCCTCGATTTTGTTCACCAATAAGGCGGATGGGATCTTGATGATTTGTGTGGACTATTGGCTCCTGAACTAGGTTGCTGTAAAGAACAAGTATCCACTCCTGAGGATCGATGATCTCTTTGACCAGATGAAGCGAGCTCGTTGGTTTTTGAAGATAGGACTCGGGTTAGGCTATCATCTATGCAGGGTACAGGATGAGGAAGTACCAAAGATAGCCTTCAGATGTTGGTATTACCGTTACGAGTTCATTGAGATTTTTTTCGGTCTGACCAATGCTCTGAAATTGTTCATGGGGATTATGAACATTATTTTTCATCCATATCTTGATCGTTTTGTGGTGGACTTCATCGAGGACATATTGGTATACTTGGTATCAGAGGAGGATCATGCGACACACCTGCAAATAGTTTTGGATACACTTTGAGAGAAACCCGTATATGGAATGCTCTGGAAGTGCCAGTTCTGGATATTAGTAGTGCACTTCATAGGGAACGTTATCTCAAAGGTTGGGGTCACAGTGTATCCGGTAATGATATAAGCAGTGTTTTCTTGGGAGCCACCAACGAGTGTGACCATGGTGTGTAGTTTCCTTGGATTGGTTGGGTACTACTAGAGATTTTTAGCGGACTTCTCCAGAGTATCAACACCCTTGATAGCCTTGACGAAGAAGGGGTATCCCTTATTGTAGATAGAGATGATCTAGTAGAGTGTCTAGGAGCTGAAGCAAGGACTAATGAGTGATCCCACCTTGAGCCTACCAGAAGAGGGTGTTGCATACGTAGTTTAATGCAACACATCAGTGACCGGACTGGGTTGTGTCCTGATGCAGGAGCAAGCAGTTATCACCTACGGATCAAAGTAGTTGAGGAATCTCAAACCAAGCTATGCTACCCATGACATGGAGTTAGTAGTAGTGGTATTTTCATTGATGATGTGGTGACACTACTTGGTGGGTGAACAATTTACTGTTTACTCTGATTACAAGTCTCATGTATATCTTCTCACAGAAAGACCAGAACCTGAGACAGTGATGATGGATATAGTTTTTCAAGGAATATGACTGTGAGATAGTCTATAATCCTATCAAGTGGAATGTAGTAGCAGACGCACATGCAGAAGTCTGGCATTCAATTTCCGAGTGAGGTGACAAAGAAGCTAGCCACATTACAGAAATCCTTTGTGGATAGAGATGGAGCTGCTTACATGCAGTCTATGACCGTCACTCCCCCACTTCTTTAGTTAGATTGAGTGGCACAACTTAGGGATGTAGAGTGTGAGTCCTGACGTGCTCAAATATCCTCATGATAGGCTATTGATGGATTTTGTGAAGGTGGGGAGCATGTCTTCCTCTTCATAGGACGCACTATGTTACCAGTGATGCTACGGGAGGAGGTGTTGAGTGAGTTCCATACATCCCCATTAGAAGTACATCCTGGTGTGGTGAAAATGTACCAAGAACTCTAGCTTCAGTACTGGTTTCCAAGGATGAAGAAAAGTAGTGGAAAATTTTGTATCCCGATGCCACACTTGTCAGAAAATAAACACCGAGAATCAGGTACCAGTAGGCTTAGCTTAACCACTTGAGATACCACAGTGGAAGTGTGATTGTATCTCTATAGAATTCATGACACGGATACCACGTATGTCCAGGGCCCAAGATTCTATCTGGGTGATCATTGACCAAATCACCATTCTGTCCCACTTCCTACCTATCTGAGAGCAGGGACTAGTTGAGAGTTTGGGATGCCTCTATGTTCAAGAGATAGTGTGGCTTCATGTAGTGTCGTTGATGATCTTCTCTTATCATGACACACATTTTACATCCCGCTTCTAGAAGGTATTGTAGGAGGTGTTCGGAACTCACAAATTCTTAATCACCTCCTTTAACCCTCAGACATACGGATAGACGGAGCATACCATACTTACACTCGAGGAAATTCTCTATGCTTGTGTCCACAATCGGCATGGACTCATTTGAGTCATTGTACGGGAAACCATGCAGATCACCTCTTTGCTGGACAGACCTAGGGGAGTCAACACTTATTGGTCCAGAGTTGTTAAAGGCTTCCATAGAGAAGGTGAAACTAGTCCATGAGAGGATGAAGACTGCACAGAGCTGGTAGATGTCTTATGTCGAAAGGAGACGGAGACCCTTGGGGTTTGAGTAGGGAGACCCTGTCTTCCCACACTTCTCACTGCAACAAGGATTATGGTGGTTTGATGGGGCGACAAGCTATCTCAGAGGTTCATCAGACCTTTCCAAATCTTCAGCAGAGTAAGTGAGGTTGCGTACCATCTAGATCTTCCCCCAAAGATGCACTGGGTGCATAATGTCTTCCACATGTCGCAGTTGAGAAAATAGGTGTCTGATCCATCCCATGTTATCGACTGTGGCGAGCTGGTCAATGACGATGGGGAGACGTTTGTGATGTTCCTAGTGGAGATAGAGGATCGAAAGGATTAGGTCATTCATGGGTGGTTGATTACTCTGGTGTGAGTTCATTAGTAGCATGGGAATCTCTAGGAGATCACATGGGAGTGGGAGGATCATATGCATGCTCAGTACCCCCATTTGTTCCCTTAGTTTTATTGTAGCTTTTGGGTATAAAAATCTCTAAGGTGGGGGAGAATGTAAAGACCAAAAAATTACATATAATTTTTTTAAATTATATGGGATTATTAAAAGTCTTTGAAAATTGACGGCGCTTGATTCCGAGGCCTAATGTACCCAGAATGAATTTCTGAAATTTCTTTAAGGAATGTTCAGTAAATGCGTGGGAAGCATTTTCTATCCTTTGAACCGCTTCTCAGATTAAAAAATTGAGGGCAACATTGAATCCACAGTGCCAAGATTTTATTAAGGGAAGCTTCAATTCAACTACAGTAGGTCGGAAGAAAAGGTTAATTTTTAATGCATTATAGAAAAATAATAAAATAACTTAAAAAGATATTTTATTTCTTTTCCCCCAGTGGATGAGCGGCGGTGGTGGGGACAGGTAAGTTTTCAAGACAAGTAGTGGCTTGAGTATCTTTTATTTGTAATCACACCATTAGGGAATTAAGAGGTTCATTCATTAAATGAACATCATTAATTCCTTAGTGCGTAAATCACATTTTACCCCTCTATTTATTTGAGGCTCAGGGTGGAGTTTTGGCACAGATTCTTCAAGCGGGGAAACTATGGAGAAATCCTACAAAAACATCCACCGACGGAGGAAGGATGCTCGGGTGGCAATGATATGGGATCAAAGAACATTGACGACTCTATCCAATGTGGATGATCCTCCCACCTAAACCGCGACACCTCAAACAGATCTAACGGTTGTGGGTTTATTTTAAAATATCATATCTTTGATGAATTATTCTCCTTCCTTTTATCATGTTAACAATGAGGGAACATGCCAAATGAACAAGGCCCATAACCTTTGTCGTTTTTTTTCTTTTCATTCGTCGGAGGTGGGTTTTTCAATTTGATGGCAACGCAAGAAATAGGGTCACACTATGACAACATCTGTCTGGGAGGCACATAGGTGAAGACGGGAGTTGGAATAGATCTTTAGAGCATCGTCGGAGCACCACGGATGATCCGACAATGCTGAAGAGTGATGACGACAGCAGATGGCGGTGCACCGTCGTGTGGCACAGAGGGGATCCATGACATCTTCTCATGGTGGTAAGAGAAGGCTGGCATCACTTAACCTGCCACAGGGGAGGAGGCGGTGTGTCGTCGTGCACCGTGCTGAAGGAATCTACAACAATCTAGCAAGGGACCCACCTCCTGTGAGCCCCACAGGTGGCAAGGAAGTTCCACCTGGAAACAACCTTAATTAAAGTGAATGACTCCTTGATCTATTCAGGAGGCGGACCACGCGACCCCTGTGCGGGTTGCGATAGCCAATGAGCTGGCCTGCTCGGAGGGCCGAGCCCGCAATGGCCCTGCCCAACCGGGCCGGCCCAGGATAGTTCATGCTAGTCCGGGACGGTTTGGGGTCCGGTCGGCCCGAACTGGATCGGGTTTCCCCAGACCGGATCGAGTCAGGTGAAACCAGACCCAGACCCCTCTCGGGCCCAGTTACGCTTAAGTGACCTTATCTTGCGAACCAGACATCCATTTGACGAACCGTCTACGATGCTGGGATCCTTGGAGTGATGTGTTCCTTTTGAGATACACCATGAGTGTTTTGGAAAATGTTGGTGTATGCCTGATTTGGATAGACTCTAAATCAAACCTGACCCTAAACACTAAAATGACAATAACAAACAGACCGGGTGTCCGGTTGATGTGCCGTCTATTGCGTTGGAACCCTTATGACATGTTAGATCATTCGGTAACTTATTTATGGTACTTCATTCCTATTTCAATACAATCTATGGATTGAGGAGTGGTTCTCCCAGAATCAAGCATACTATGAGTGGGAATCCGATGGTTGGTAGTGAGGTAGAGGTTTGAGATAGATCGTATGGAGGTTAGTACTGATCGATCCTTTGTGGGTCAGCAACTAGCGATCCTCTGTGGATCATCATCGAGTGATCCTGTGTGGATCATTAGTATACGACCCAATAAGGACCGGGCCTAGAGAGGTCTATCGTGGACCAGCGACATACCGATCTTGTGTGGATCAGATCCTTGGTGGGTTAGTGCTCAACGATCCTATGTGGGTAAGGGCATACCTAGCCTATGTAGATCAGATCCTATGTAGGCATTGCATGGGTTGGTACATATCTACTCCAGGTTGGTCGGATCCTCTATTGGTCTTGCATGGGTTAGTACCTACCGATCCTAAGTGGGTCGGACTCCGTATGGTCAGCAACAATTCATCTTGATAGAATAAGATGATCTAGCATTGCGACTAATCATCTTTATTTCTATATTTCACTTATACTTAGTTTGAGTTGTGTCAATTTCATTGTTCTATGTGATTGAGATCATTATTTTTGGTTTTACTTTGTGAAAATATGAGAGTCCTTCGGGGGTCTCGGGGTCACTACTGGGTATTGTTATACCCACCCCTACATGTGATTCGCCCACACCTTGTTGTGTCTTGTGCAGACGACGGCCAGTTTGGTTGATACTTGAGGGATCCAAGACTAGGAAGAACAAAGAGGAGATTGGATAATGTGGAGAGTAGTGTAGAAGATTTGTACCTATCATTCATGTAGGATCCTTGGTGGAGAATTACAGGAGAAATTTTTTCAGATGTAGTGGTACCTTTTAATTGGGCTTGTATTCCAGACCCATTTACTTCCAGTACACACCTTTACTACTGTAGTTTTACTTCGTGGTTGCATCATGTTGTGTTCTTTATTGTGAGTTTGATTAGGATGAATGGAAATGATTTCCTGTTTTAGGGATACACTTTCTGAGTGCTAGTCACCAACACCTGGCCTATGGAAGGTGGGCTTTGGGTAGTCACAACATGGGTCCCGGGGTATGGTTCTTGAAATTATGGTAAATCAAGGAGTGTGGGTTTCCATGAAATGCATATATATCTGGATAATACAAGTAGAAATATGTTTTTTATAGATAAATCCAAGGGTAATAACCCCAAAATAATTATTTTAATATACATCTTCCATCATTCTGTTACACAGTTAGTGTTCCCTTATCTATCAACTTGTTTGATACTCCAATGGAGTTTTCATTGGTCATTTAATTTTTTATTTATGATTAATTTTGATGGATTTTAATTGTTTATTATTCTGGATGACATAGGTTAATCCTATGTTGTAATATATTGACAATATGGTGTCCCAATTGAGATATTTTATGATTTTTTATTGAATATGTGGTTTCCAACTCTGATTAGTGTTTATCAAATGATTCATTCTAGTTTCATTGAATAGAATGGACCTTTAAAAACCATGTTAATGATGAATTGGATGAACAATTCAATGATTGTTTTATAGGGAAACAAAATTCTATAGGAACTATTATAGAGAATCATGTTTCTATGGACAGATAACATTCCGAGTCCAAAAATCTTGTTGACCGTCTAAATGATTAATTGAGGGAACAACATACAATTTCTTATTTCCTGAGGAAAAATTGACATTATCTTCCACTAGTAGATGAGAAATGGATTAGCACCATTGAGAGAATATTTTCTATTTTCTGGTGATTACAATAGGAAACTATTTTCATAAATGTTTATCATTTTAAAGGATAAGTGGATCAAAAATGTACCTTTATTAAAAATATAATACAATATGTAAAAATAGACTCTATGGAGTTATAGAAGTTTTAGAGGATATTTTCCAGTAAGTAATTTCTTCATATTATATATAAAAATATATTGAAGGAAATCAATGAGATTGATAAACATAATTATAAATCCATTAATAATTGCGATCCAAATATTATAAGACATTCATGGAATGATTTTGGATTAATAATTAGTCATGAAAGAATAATTGATTGAATTTTTGTGTCTTTAAATGATCTCTCTATAAATGGATAACTATAAGAGAATTTAGTTGCTATAATGAAATCATTTAATGTATAATAAAGGTGTACATGGAATTAAAAAATTATATTATTCATAACTGGTTATCATTTTGAAGGTAAAGTGTATCAATGGAGGAACTTTATTAATAATACAACACAAGGATAAAAAATTTACTCTATAGAGTGAGATGAGTTTATGAAGAAAATTTTCAATAATTAATTTCACTATATTAAATGTACAAAGATTGAGAAAGAAATCCATGAACTTAATAAAAGGGAGGATAAATCCATTAGTACATATGGGATAAGTATTAAAAGTCATTCATGGTAGGATTATAGTTTAATCATTATCCTTGAAGGAAGAATTTATTGATTATTTGGTGTCTTAGAACCATCAATAGAGAAGGAGGTAAGTATAAGAGAATTATGTATTGATAAATAAATTGGTCGATGTCTAGCCAAGGTTGACATGTTAATTACAAATTCCTATTATTCATATAGTTTTGATAAGAAAATAATTTTGAGTCTCATGAATATTTGAATAAATCAAAATCCGTAATGAAATAATATGTATATACATTTTAGAAATGTTGTAATAAATGTCAAGGGAATGTTTTAATGTAACGGGGAGGTGATTAAAATGATGAAAGGTGTGTTATAAAGTATGTGACTATAAAATGGTGGTGAATGTGTTTGTTAATGAAACAGTGGAGAATAAGAAACTAACAAGTGCACCTCTCACTCTACAATTGTAACAGCCCAAGATTTTATAAAAAAATATTCTTTTTAATTTTATTAATGTCTTGTGTTGTACGCTACACCAAAAGGAGCTTTCACAACACACATCCTTGACTTGACTTTCATTACACGCGATCGCGACCTTCCTCGATAGCGTGTGTAGTACGCAATACCGAGTTTCACTAAACAACGATATGCTATAAAAATATTATTAAAACTAGCCGTTATGAATAGTAATAACAACTTTTTGAAATCCAGTAAATCTTATTTTTCAAAATGAACTTTATTTTTGGATTTGGAGTATCGAATTTAGCCTAAGGTGAAATTTTGGTACTTTTCGGATAACTTTCATATTCTGATGAATAGTGAAAATTACTAAATTATAATTAAAAACAACTTTTTTAATCGAAATAATTAATAGTGATAAATCATTAATTTGAGTGGTTTTAAAGTATATTTAGAATATATTTTTACAATTTAATACAATGTTGGTCATTGGATGTAATTTCACATTTAAACTAGACATAAACAAGTGTCAATCTTTTGATAGATATTGTTTCTTAAAAACACGTTATTTGTTTTAACAGTGGGATTTAATTATAAAATTAATTAATGCAATTTCTATGTTATGAATTTGGTAAAATAGACTTCATTTTTGAATTCAGAATATGAAATATAGCTTAGGATGAAATTTTGGCATCTTTCTGAAAACTTTCAATTTTTGATGAATAGTGAAACCACTAAGTGGTAGGTTAAAAACTGAATTTTGCATAAAACTTAATTTTACCGCTTCTGTGAATGGAATTTCGAAAATCCGAGAGACACGGTTAATATCAAGGACTAAAATGTGGTTCAATGAGATGAAAATAATTTTTGGTGAATAGTAACTTTTTACTTTTTTTTACCATGGTTAATAGTAAATAGGGTAACTAAGGGTAAATATGATATTAATATTACCCTAACACATGTCCTAATTCTATTGGACAAGTGTAATTCGACCAAAAACAAACTTAGGAATAAAATATGACCATTTATGCCCACTTGGATTAGATTAGGACATTTATTATTAATTTATTTAAAGAAGGGTTAAAATAGTTAAAATCAAAGTTTAATAAGTAAATCATTTTTAATATGGGGTTATAAATAAGATAAATTCGACTATAAATATTCATGAGAAAGCTAAAAAGATTTCCTACATGATGGTATTTTATTTGTAATTTTTAGACATCAAATAATATAATTTATTTATGACACAAAGATGATGCAGTAATTATCTTATTAATGAAAAATTGACATAATTGATAATATAAATACCAAAATAAATGTAATTTAAGACTTTTTATGAATTCCACTAATTTTCTAGGTTACTATGATATATTAGTGTTGATTTAATCAACTTGGTTCGAACATATAATTCTGTTATGACTTTCACAAAAATAATATATCAAATAGTGTCAAAATTGACACAAAATAGTTTTTAAATCAAATATTATATTATTAATTGATATTTTATTCCTAAAAATCTAAGGTTCGGCCAAATGACTTAGATAAGGATATATTTATTAATAATATACAATTTGGGGTTCGTTTGGCATGTTATAGTATGTTTATTAACCATATAGTGAAAGAAAACAAAAAGACACGGTAAAAGTTAAATTACTTAACTTAGAGTTAAATCTAATTGATAAGGTACAAATAATACCCTATACTTGTCTAAATCCTATTGGTTGATAGGATTTCGACCCATCCCCACTTTAGCTTCGAAATAAGACCCTTTGGAACCATTATAAACCGATTTTGACTTTAATATAAAATAATATTTTGAGGTATTCCTAAGGTGCCCCTCTCCTCCCTTATAAAAGGACACCTCCTCCCCCTCCTCCTCACACCAATTTGAGCACTCAAGCTCGGCCAAACCCTGCCATTTTCTCCTCTCCACTTCCCTAGCAACATCCTAGAGGTTCTGGTCTTCCTCAAATACCAATTCTAGTGCCCTAAGAGTAGGTCTCAAAGAGGCACTTCAAAGAAGAGGTAATTACCGTTACCAATTCTTTCATCTTTATTTCTTCTTCCACTTCTTCTTCTTAGGTTTTTTCATTATGAAGTAATAACATCAGTATCACTCATATACTGATATGTTATTATAAGTATGAAACAACCCTATTTCACCATCTATCCATCCTACGGAAAAAGAAATCACCGCGCGTGCGTACGTACGGAATACCGTCTCCACGCCGTGGTGTAATCTATTTTCCACCACCACCTTACATGGATGGGTATAATGGTGTAAAGAATAACTATACATATTTATTACAACATCATATTGATTCTGATATATTTTATAATCCACTCCAATTCAATTCAATATTTATAGAAATGATATCATCGCTCGTGCGTACGTACGGACTACCGTCTCCACGACGCGATGAGATTCATTCTCCATGTTAACCATTTCAGAATGATTATAATGTATATATAAGAAATAATAATGAAATACATGACATTATAAAGCTTCTGGATTTATGTATATATATATACATATGTATGTCATCTACTTACTTCAATTTCAAGACAATAAGGAAAGAAAAATAGCGTTCATGCATACGTACGGACTACCGTCTCCATGAACGGTGTTTTTCATTTTATTTATCTATCTAATATATATATATATATACTGAATATATATGATATATAAATCATATTTTATATTCTGTAAGTAAGTAAATCATGATATAAGTAATAATGATGTCAAGAACAACAAGTCAAAACACCTACGATAAATGAAACGATTTTACCCAAAACGCTTCTTTAACATGGAATTTACAAAAGAACGGGTAATATAAACCATATATGATATCATAACAATGAATATGATTCTTTAATAAGTCAATGACATTATTTAAATCATTATACAGGAGGTTCGGACACATACGAAGCAAATTGGACCTAAGGTAAGGGGAATATCACAATCTCATTTTTATCCGAGATTGTTTATTCGTAAGTATTTACTGGGGTGTATCTTATCATCCACATCCATGTTTCCTCAATATGTAATATTATTTCCATCCACCTACAATGTTTTAAATCCAATTTTACCCTTTGGTGAGTTTTTAGTAAAAGATATGAAAGGAATCTTTTGTCGTTTTTCGTACGAGGTACATTTTGACTTCTTCGACAAAAGTAAAAAAGAATGTTTTTTTTAACTTATACGGCACGAACGGATTTTTACGGTTTTATAAAGCCTTATTTTCATGAACCTTCCTCCAAAATATTTCATGACTATTTTCAATAAAATCTTTTTCTTTTAAAATTGCATGATGTTTTGTGAAAAGAAATTGATTTTGAAGAAAAAAGGATATTTTCCTCAAGAATTCAATTCAAGTGTTTTATCAAAATTATTTTTCATCTAAGATAATAAAGGGTTCTGTTTCTATCCATATTTTTACAATGATTTGACTATGTTGTGATGGAATTATGTTTATGAATTCCTTTATCTTATATGAATGGTTTTATGATGTCATGTTGTTTAAGAATCCCATTTTTATTACATGGGTTATTCAATGATGTATGGTATATGATTTTGTGGCACACATAAGAATGGTATCATTATGAGATGGGTGGGACCTATATCTCCCTCCAATGCATTGGGTAAAGATTTTATATCTCCTGAGATAGACATGGCTGGAATGGTAGGTTATACCGGTTCAGTGAAACAGGACTGAAACGAGGATTACTCGATTCAGAAAGGGACTTTGTCCACTAAGATAGTCTTGGCAATGAGTCTTGACTAACAAGAAATGATTCTCTATGATTATGTGTGTATGCCACAATGAGTAATGTTTTAAGTTATGATTTCATTTTCACTTCTATGATTTATCCCATGTTATGATATTATGAGCTCTTTTGCAGGTTAAGATTTCCAAAAGCTATGTTCTGATGTATATGATGTGATTGATATTTCTTTTGTTTACCCTTACTGAGCATTTGAGCTCACCCTTTTATGTTTTCTTTTCCTCAGGATATAATGAAAGGTTTTTAGGTAAAAAAAGGGAAGATCTTTATGGGAGATATTGAAGATCTTTCACCACGATTAGAAGAATACGTTCCGAGTTTCCAAAGACACTAAACTATTACGATCCTTGTGTGTGTGTTTTTGTTATGTACTAAGTATTCCGCAAAAGTAATGTAATGTCCATGTACGATAAGCTTCGGGTCTCTACAGTTGGTATCAGAGGAAAGGTTTAGTCAACCTTTGGAAACTAGGATGCGAAAACGTTAGTGATATCCCTAGAGATATTTCTAAGGTATGTCTAGGGATGTCTCTAAGGTTAAGTATACATATAGGTTATAGTCCTAGAATTGCGCTAACGATCTTCGAATTTAACCTAAGATGTTAGATATTGAAGGTACTCCCCCTTTATTATGTTGTTTTCCCTAGCATGATTTTTGCCTCTCACACTATTCTTTTTGGGTTTTAGACGATGGCTGGAACCCGAAGGAACCGTGTTGATCAATGCAATGGACAATGCAATGATTGCCCTCCTGAACAAACAAATGTTATGGGAGATGGAGTGCAAAATCTTATTGCTATACTTACACAAGCTATGAATCATTCTGGACTTCCAAATGACCAGAGAAGGGAACAATATTCTATTGAGTCCTTCATGAGGCAACGTCCACCTTCTTTCAGTGGGTCTACTGATCCATTAGTTGCTGAACAATGGATTAGTACTACTGAAAAGATATTTTCAGTTCTTCAATGTTCTAAACATGATAAAGTCATCTTAGCAGTATATCGTTTGGAAGGTGAAGCTGATCAATGGTGGAATCTTATCAAGAATACGAGGCCAAGAAGATGAAATTGAGTCCATGGAATGGGACGAGTTCAAGAACTTGTTTTTCAGTAAGTACTTCCCCCGTATTCTTCGAACAAAGATGGAGAAAGAGTTTCTTGAACTGAATCAAAGGGATGATGAATCTGTTGGTACCTATGAAGAAAATTTTACAAGACTTGCAAGGTATGTTTCTGGAATTATCATCCAACCTGAAAGTAAAGTTGATCGATTTTTCAGTGGCTTAAAACCAAGTCTTCGAAGGGCATTAGCTATAAGAGACTTCAGTAGCTATGAAAAATTGTACGTTGTGCTATCAAGGTAGAAATGGAAGTTGGTGTTACATATCCATCTCATGGTTTTGACAAGAAACGAAAGATGGAGTTCAAGGAGAAATCTCAGAATAATGGTGAAAAGAAGATGAATGTTTCCTTATGCACAAAGTGTGGAAAGAAGCATGGTGGAGATTGTCTTAAAGGGACTAGAAAATGTTTTAAGTGTGGAAAAGAAGGTCATCGAGCAGCTGAGTGTCGAAGTAATGGAAAAAGGTTTTCTAATGATGTGAATAAAGCAAACACTGCAGAGAACGCACCGCCAACACTTCAATGCTTCAAGTGCAAGGAAATGGGGCATTATGCTAATAATTTCCCTAATCCAAGGGTTAGTGATGATCAACCTGAGCAACCACTGAAGGCAAAGGACAAAGGGAAATCACATGCGATCACTATTGGCAATGTTGAATATGACAACGATGTGGTGGAATGATTAAGTGTTTATGTAATGGGATTCCAAAATAATGTTGTATCATTGAGTATTGCAATATTTATTGATGTGGTATTCAAAGTGATTGAGATATTTTTTGGAAATAAGATGATATGCGCATAATGAAGACGAGAAAATGAAATGTTTAATAGTATTCATGAGCTCATGATTGATATAAGGACTAAGTGATATCATGGTTTGAGTATATAGAATTTTGAGGATTTTGGTATGTGGAAAGAGTTAACTTTTAATAGAATTCATGTTTTCAATAAGGTTCAATGGGCATTCAAGAGAGTACAAGATTAAGGCCTTTGAATGTTTGGAATATGACCAACAAGATATATCTCATGATATATGGGGATCAACGATGGTATTAAATCTCTGGTAATCGTTTTCACTATGTTATGAGAGTGGACTGCAGTATTATAAGCCTAAAGATTACACTGGATTATGTTGGACATAAGTTTGTATTGTTTAAGGATAGAAGATTTTTGATATTATTGATGGGATGTTATAGTAACGTAGTTTTAGAAAAAGGGACAACCTGCAGGACGGGCGACAGCCCATCGCTTCGGACAAGGCTGTAGGAATCGAACCCACAACCGAAGTGCAACTGGCCTTTATCGCCTACCACTGACCTACAGGAAGTCCCTGTTTAGTAGAAACTAGTTTTATTATATTAAGCAGTATGATATATGAAGTATAAGTCCATTTTAGGAACCATATGTGATTAATCTCACTATAGATCGACTTATGCATATAATTTTTTTTAACCTTTTGTTTGAGACAGATGGAATGACCCGTCATTCTATCACATGATCTGCTAACACTTCACGAATAACAAATTCAACTTCATTTATTTAAGAGATGAAGTGGAAATTGTTCAAGGCACGGACAACAGTGATATTGTATCAAAATAAAGTAAGTATTTATTCTAATTCAAATTTTCAACTTTAGGGAAATGATCTTGAAAACCAAAAATGTTGTCCTAGTGATCTTATACCTGATGAATCAGATGGTACCTTAGATCGTCACAAATTTATGGATTTGTGATTACTGGATTTTCCATAGCCATGTTCTCTACCACTCTCCATCAGAACATGATGGTTAGATTTCTCTTCCATATCCATATTTTCACCTATGTGGAAACTCAGTGATTAGTTTATTTGGGTAATCGTTACATTTCATACTTTAGTTTTTAAAGCCAAGTTTTGGTATTCCCTTTTACGATGTGGGTTTCTATTAAAGAAACTTTCAAATAGTAAACCATTTATAACCCCGACGAATTTCGAGGGCGAAATTCATTTTAAGGGGGGTAGAATGTAACAGCCCAAGATTTTATAAAAAAATGTTCTTTTTAATTTTATTAATGTCTTGTGTTGTACGCTACACCAAAAGGAGCTTGCACAACAAACATCCTTGACTTGACTTGCATTACACGCGATCGCGACCTTCCTCGATAGCGTGTGTAGTACGCAATACCGAGTTTCACTAAACAGCGATATGCTATAAAAATATTATTAAAACTAGCCGTTATGAATAGTAATAACCACTTTTTGAAATCCAGTAAATCTTATTTTTCAAAATGAACTTTATTTTTGGATTTGGAGTATCGAATTTAGCCTAAGGTGAAATTTTGGTACTTTTCGGATAACTTTCATATTCTGATGAATAGTGAAAATTACTAAATTATAATTAAAAACAACTTTTCTAATCGAAATAATTAATAGTGATAAATCATTAATTTGAGTGGTTTTAAAGTATATTTAGAATATATTTTTACAATTTAATACAATGTTGGTCATTGGATTTAATTTCACATTTAAACTAGACATAAACAAGTGTCAATCTTTTGATAGATATTGTTTCTTAAAAACACGTTATTTGTTTTAACAGTGGGATTTAATTATAAAATTAATTAATGCAATTTCTATGTTATGAATTTGGTAAAATAGACTTCATTTTTGAATTCGGAATATGAAATATAGCTTAGGATGAAATTTTGGCATCTTTCTGAAAACTTTCAATTTTTGATGAATAGTGAAACCACTAAGTGGTAGGTTAAAAACTGAATTTTGCATAAAACTTAATTTTACCGCTTCTGTGAATGGAATTTCGAAAATCCGAGAGACACGGTTAATATCAAGGACTAAAATGTGGTCCAATGAGATGAAAATAATTTTTGGTGAATAGTAACTTTTTACTTTTTTTACCACGGTTAATAGTAAATAGGGTAACTAAGGGTAAATATGATATTAATATTACCCTAACACATGTCCTAATTCTATTGGACAAGTGTAATTCGACTAAAAACAAACTTAGGAATAAAATATGACCATTTATGCCCACTTGGATTAGATTAGGACATTTATTATTAATTTATTTAAAGAAGGGTTAAAATAGTTAAAATCAAAGTTTAATAAGTAAATCATTTTTAATATGGGGTTATACATAAGATAAATTCGACTATAAATATTCATGAGAAAGCTAAAAATATTTCCTACATGATGGTATTTTATTTGTAATTTTTAGACATCAAATAATATAATTTATTTATGACACAAAGATGATGCAGTAATTATCTTATTAATGAAAAATTGACATAATTGATAATATAAATACCAAAATAAATGTAATTTAAGACTTTTTATGAATTCCACTAATTTTCTAGGTTACTATGATATATTAGTGTTGATTTAATCAACATGGTTCGAACATATAATTCTGTTATGACTTTCACAAAAATAATATATCAAATAGTGTCAAAATTGACACAAAATAGTTTTTAAATCAAATATTATATTATTAATTGATATTTTATTCCTAAAAATCTAAGGTTTGGCCAAATTACTTAGATAAGGATATATTTATTAATTATATACAATTTGGGGTTCGTTTGGCATGTTATAGTAAGTTTATTAACCATATAGTGAAAGAAAACAAAAAGACACGGTAAAAGTTAAATTACTTAACTTAGAGTTAAATCTAATTGATAAGGTTAAAATAATACCCTATACTTGTCTAAATCCTATTGGTTGATAGGATTTCGACCCATCCCCACTTTAGCTTCGAAATAAGACCCTTTGGAACCATTATAAACCGATTTTGACTTTAATATAAAATAATATTTTGAGGTATTCCTAAGGTGCCCCTCTCCTCCCTTATAAAAGGACACCTCCTCCCCCTCCTCCTCACACCAATTTGAGCACTCAAGCTCGGCCAACCCCTGCCATTTTCTCCTCTCCACTTCCCTAGCAACATCCTAGAGGTTCTGGTATTCCTCAAAGACCAATTCTAGTTCCCTAAGAGTAGGTCTCAAAGAGGCACTTCAAAGAAGAGGTAATTACCGTTACCAATTCTTTCATCTTTATTTCTTCTTCCACTTCTTCTTCTTAGGTTGTTTCATTATGAAGTAATAACATCAGTATCACTCATATACTGATATGTTATTATAAGTATGAAACAACCCTATTTCACCATCTATCCATCCTACGGAAAAAGAAATCACCGCGCGTGCGTACGTACGGAATACCGTCTCCACGCCGTGGTGTAATCTATTTTCCACCACCACCTTACATGGATGGGTATAATGGTGTAAAGAATAACTATACATAGTTATTACAACATCATATTGATTCTGATATATTTTATAATCCACTCCAATTCAATTCAATATTTATAGAAATGATATCATCGCTCGTGCGTACGTACGGACTACCGTCTCCACGACGCGATGAGATTCATTCTCCATGTTAACCATTTAAGAATGATTATAATGTATATATAAGAAATAATAATGAAATACATGACATTATAAAGCTACTGGATTTATGTATATATATACATATGTATGTCATCTACTTACTTCCATTTCAAGACAATAAGGAAAGAAAAATAGCGTTCATGCATACGTACGGACTACCGTCTCCATGAACGGTGTTTTTCATTTTATTTATCTATATATTATATATATATATATACTGAATATATATGATATATAAATCATATTTTATATTCTGGAAGTAAGTAAATCATGATATAATTAATAATGATGTCAAGAACAACAAGTCAAAACACCTACGATAAATGAAACGATTTTACCCAAAACGCTTCTTTAACATGGAATTTACAAAAGAACGGGTAATATAAACCATATATGATATCATAACAATGAATATGATTCTGTAATAAGTCAATGACATTATTTAAATCATTATACAGGAGGTTCGGACACATACGAAGCAAATTGGACCTAAGGTAAGGGGAATATCACAATCTCATTTTTATCCGAGATTGTTTATTCGTAAGTATTTACTGGGGTGTATCTTATCATCCACATCCATGTTTCCTCAATATGTAATATTATTTCCATCCACCTACAATGTTTTAAATCCAATTTTACCCTTTGGTGAGTTTTTAGTAAAAGATATGAAAGGAATCTTTTGTCGTTTTTCGTACGAGGTACATTTTGACTTTTTCGACAAAAGTAAAAAAGAATGTTTTTTTTAACTTATACGGCACGAACAGATTTTTACGGTTTTATAAAGCCTTATTTTCATGAACCTTCCTCCAAAATATTTCATGATTATTTTCAATAAAATCTTTTTCTTTTAAAATTGCATGATGTTTTGTGAAAAGAAATTGATTTTGAAGAAAAAAGGATATTTTCCTCAAGAATTCAATTCAAGTGTTTTATCAAAATAATTTTTCATCTAAGATAATAAAGGGTTCTGTTTCTATCCATATTTTTACAATGATTTGAATATGTTGTGATGGAATTATGTTTATGAATTCCTTTATCGTATATGAATGGTTTTATGATGTCATGTTGTTTAAGAATCCCATTTTTATTACATGGGTTATTCAATGATGTATGGTATATGATTTTGTGGCACACATAAGAATGGTATCATTATGAGATGGGTGGGACCTATATCTCCCTCCAATGCATTGGGTAAAGATTTTATATCTCATGAGATAGACATGGCTGGAATGGTAGGTTATACCGGTTCAGTGAAACAGGACTGAAACGAGGATTACTCGATTCAGAAAGGGACTTTGTCCACTAAGATAGTCTTGGCAATGAGTCTTGACTAACAAGAAATGATTCTCTATGATTATGTGTGTATGCCACAATGAGTAATGTTTTAAGTTATGATTTCATTTTCACTTCTATGATTTATCCCATGTTATGATATTATGAGCTCTTTTGCAGGTTAAGATTTCCAAAAGCTATGTTCTTATGTATATGATGTGATTGATATTTCTTTTGTTTACCCTTACTGAGCATTTGAGCTCACCCTTTTATGTTTTCTTTTCCCCAGGATATAAATAAAGGTTTTTAGGTAAAAAAAGGGAAGATATTTATGGGAGATATTGAAGATCTTTCACCACGATTAGAAGAATACGTTCCGAGTTTCCAAAGACACTAAACTATTACGATCCTTGTGTGTGTGTTTTTGTTATGTACTAAGTATTCCGCAAAAGTAATGTAATGTCCATGTACGATAAGCTTCGGGTCTCTACAGTTGGTATCAGAGGAAAGGTTTAGTCAACCTTTGGAAACTAGGATGCGAAAACGTTAGTGAGATCCCTAGAGATATTTCTAAGGTATGTCTAGGGATGTCTCTAAGGTTAAGTATACGTATAGGTTATAGTCCTAGAATTGCGCTAACGATCTTCGAATTTAACCTAAGATGTTAGATATTGAAGGTACTCCCCCTTTATTATGTTTTTTCCCTAGCATGATTTTTGCCTCTCACACTATTCTTTTTGGGTTTTAGACGATGGCTGGAACCCGAAGGAACCGTGTTGATCAATGCAATGGACAATGCAATGATTGCCCTCCTGAACAAACAAATGTTATGGGAGATGGAGTGAAAAATCTTATTGCTATACTTACACAAGCTATGAATCATTCTGGACTTCCAAATGAGCAGAGAAGGGAACAATATTCTATTGAGTCCTTCATGAGGCAACGTCCACCTTCTTTCAGTGGGTCTACTGATCCATTAGTTGCTGAACAATGGATTAGTACTGCTGAAAAGATATTTTCAGTTCTTCAATGTTCTGAACATGATAAAGTCATCTTAGCAGTATATCGTTTGGAAGGTGAAGCTGATCAATGGTGGAATCTTATCAAGAATACGAGGCCAAGAAGATGAAATTGAGTCCATGGAATGGGACGAGTTCAAGAACTTGTTTTTCAGTAAGTACTTCCCTCGTATTCTTCGAACAAAGATGGAGAAAGAGTTTCTTGAACTGAATCAAAGGGATGATGAATCTGTTGGTACCTATGAAGCAAATTTTACAAGACTTGCAAGGTATGCTTCTGGAATTATCATCCAACCTGAAAGTAAAGTTGATCGATTTTTCAGTGGCTTAAAACCAAGTCTCCGAAGGGCATTAGATATAAGAGACTTCAGTAGCTATGAAGAAATTGTACGTTGTGCTATCAAGGTAGAAATGGAAGTTGGTGTTACATATCCATCTCATGGTTTTGACAAGAAACGAAAGATGGAGTTCAAGGAGAAATCTCAGAATAATGGTGAAAAGAAGATGAATGTTTCCTTATGCACAAAGTGTGGAAAGAAGCATGGTGGAGATTGTCTTAAAGGGACTAGAAAATGTTTTAAGTGTGGAAAAGAAGGTCATCGAGCAGCTGAGTGTCGAAGTAATGGAAAAAGGGTTTCTAATGATGTGAATAAAGCAAACACTGCAGAGAACGCACCGCCAACACTTCAATGCTTCAAGTGCAAGGAAATGGGGCATTATGCTAATAATTGCCCTAATCCAAGGGTTAGTGATGATCAACATGAGCAACCACTGAAGGCAAAGGACAAAGGGAAATCACATGCGATCACTATTGGCAATGTTGAATATGACAACGATGTGGTGGAATGATTAAGTGTTTATGTAATGGGATTCCAAAATAATGTTGTATCATTGAGTATTGCAATATTTATTGATGTGGTATTCAAAGTGATTGAGATATTTTTTGGAAATAAGATGATATGCGCATAATGAAGATGAGAAAATGAAATGTTTAATAGTATTCATGAGCTCATGATTGATATAAGGACTAAGTGATATCATGGTTTGAGTATATAGAATTTTGAGGATTTTGGTATGTGGAAAGAGTTAACTTTTAATAGAATTCATGTTTTCAATAAGGTTCAATGGGAATTCAAGAGAGTACAAGATTAAGGCCTTTGAATGTTTGGAATATGACCAACAAGATATATCTCATGATATATGGGGATCAACGATGGTATTAAATCTCTGGTAATCGTTTTCACTATGTTATGAGAGTGGACTGCAGTATTATAAGCCTAAAGATTACACTGGATTATGTTGGACATAAGTTAGTATTGTTTAAGGATAGAAGATTTTCGATATTATTGATGGGATGTTATAGTAACGTAGTTTTAGAAAAAGGGACAACCTGCGGGACGGGCGACAGCCCATCGCTTCGGACAAGGCTGTAGGAATCGAACCCACAACCGAAGTGCAACTGGCCTTTATCGCCTACCACTGACCTACAGGAAGTCCCTGTTTAGTAGAAACTAGTTTTATTATATTAAGCAGTATGATATATGAAGTATAAGTCCATTTTAGGAACCATATGTGATTAATCTCACTATAGATCGACTTATGCATATAATTTTTTCTAACCTTTTGTTTGAGACAGATGGAATGACCCGTCATTCTATCACATGATCTGCTAACACTTCACGAATAACAAATTCAACTTCATTTATTTAAGAGATGAAGTGGAAATTGTTCAAGGCACAGCCAACAGTGATATTGTATCAAAATAAAGTAAGTATTTATTCTAATTCAAATTTTCAACTTTAGGGAAATGATCTTGAAAACCAAAAATGTTGTCCTAGTGTTCTTATACCTGATGAATCAGATGGTACCTTAGATCGTCACAAATTTATGGATTTGTGATTACTGGATTTTCCATAGCCATGTTCTCTACCACTCTCCATCAGAACATGATGGTTAGATTTCTCTTCCATATCCATATTTTCACCTATGTGGAAACTCAGTGATTAGTTTATTTGGGTAATCGTTACATTTCATACTTTAGTTTTTAAAGCCAAGTTTTGGTATTCCCTTTTACGATGTGGGTTTCTATTAAAGAAACTTTCAAATAGTAAACCATTTATAACCCCGACGAATTTCGAGGGCGAAATTCATTTTAAGGGGGGTAGAATGTAACAGCCCAAGATTTTATAAAAAAATATTCTTTTTAATTTTATTAATGTCTTGTGTTGTACGCTACACCAAAAGGAGCTTGCACAACACACATCCTTGACTTGACTTGCATTACACGCGATCGCGACCTTCCTCGATAGCGTGTGTAGTACGCAATACCGAGTTTCACTAAACAACGATATGCTATAAAAATATTATTAAAACTAGCCGTTATGAATAGTAATAACCACTTTTTGAAATCCAGTAAATCTTATTTTTCAAAATGAACTTTATTTTTGGATTTGGAGTATCGAATTTAGCCTAAGGTGAAATTTTGGTACTTTTCGGATAACTTTCATATTCTGATGAATAGTGAAAATTACTAAATTATAAATAAAAACAAATTTTTTAATCGAAATAATTAATAGTGATAAATCATTAATTTGAGTGGTTTTAAAGTATATTTAGAATATATTTTTACAATTTAATACAATGTTGGTCATTGAATGTAATTTCACATTTAAACTAGACAAAAACAAGTGTCAATCTTTTGATAGATATTGTTTCTTAAAAACACGTTATTTGTTTTAACAGTTGGATTTAATTATAAAATTAATTAATGCAATTTCTATGTTATGAATTTGGTAAAATAGACTTCATTTTTGAATTCAGAATATGAAATATAGCTTAGGATGAAATTTTGGCATCTTTCTGAAAACTTTCAATTTTTGATGAATAGTGAAACCACTAAGTGGTAGGTTAAAAACTGAATTTTGCATAAAACTTAATTTTACCGCTTCTGTGAATGGAATTTCGAAAATCCGAGAGACACGGTTAATATCAAGGACTAAAATGTGGTTCAATGAGATGAAAATAATTTTTGGTGAATAGTAACTTTTTACTTTTTTTACCATGGTTAATAGTAAATAGGGTAACTAAGGGTAAATATGATATTAATATTACCCTAACACATGTCCTAATTCTATTGGACAAGTGTAATTCGACCAAAAACAAACTTAGGAATAAAATATGACCATTTATGCCCACTTGGATTAGATTAGGACATTTATTATTAATTTATTTAAAGAAGGGTTAAAATAGTTAAAATCAAAGTTTAATATGTAAATCATTTTTAATATGGGGTTATACATAAGATAAATTCGACTATAAATATTCATGAGAAAGCTAAAAAGATTTCCTACATGATGGTATTTTATTTGTAATTTTTAGACATCAAATAATATAATTTATTTATGACACAAAGATGATGCAGTAATTATCTTATTAATGAAAAATTGACATAATTGATAATATAAATACCAAAATAAATGTAATTTAAGACTTTTTATGAATTCCACTAATTTTCTAGGTTACTATGATATATTAGTGTTGATGTAATCAACATGGTTCGAACATATAATTCTGTTATGACTTTCACAAAAATAATATATCAAATAGTGTCAAAATTGACACAAAATAGTTTTTAAATCAAATATTATATTATTAATTGATATTTTATTCCTAAAAATATAAGGTTCGGACAAATGACTTAGTTAAGGATATATTTATTAATAATATACAATTTGGGGTTCTTTTGGCATGTTATAGTAAGTTTATTAACCATATAGTGAAAGAAAACAAAAAGACACGGTAAAAGTTAAATTACTTAACTTAGAGTTAAATCTAATTGATAAGGTTAAAATAATACCCTATACTTGTCTAAATCCTATTGGTTGATAGGATTTCGACCCATCCCCACTTTAGCTTCGAAATAAGACCCTTTTGAACCATTATAAACCGATTTTGACTTTAATATAAAATAATATTTTGAGGTATTCCTAAGGTGCCCCTCTCCTCCCTTATAAAAGGACACCTCCTCCCCCTCCTCCTCACACCAATTTGAGCACTCAAGCTCGGCCAACCCCTGCCATTTTCTCCTCTCCACTTCCCTAGCAACATCCTAGAGGTTCTGGTCTTCCTCAAAGACCAATTCTAGTGCCCTAAGAGTAGGTCTCAAAGAGGCACTTCAAAGAAGAGGTAATTACCGTTACCAATTCTTTCATCTTTATTTCTTCTTCCACTTCTTCTTCTTAGGTTGTTTCATTATGAAGTAATAACATCAGTATCACTCATATACTGATATGTTATTATAAGTATGAAACAACCCTATTTCACCATCTATCCATCCTACGGAAAAAGAAATCACCGCGCGTGCGTACGTACGGAATACCGTCTCCACGCCGTGGTGTAATCTATTTTCCACCACCACCTTACATGGATGGGTATAATGGTGTAAAGAATAACTATACATAGTTATTACAACATCATATTGATTCTGATATATTTTATAATCCACTCCAATTCAATTCAATATTTATAGAAATCATATCATCGCTCGTGCGTACGTACGGACTACCGTCTCCACGACGCGATGAGATTCATTCTCCATGTTAACCATTTCAGAATGATTATAATGTATATATAAGAAATAATAATGAAATACATGACATTATAAAGCTACTGGATTTATGTATATATATATACATATGTATGTCATCTACTTACTTCCATTTCAAGACAATAAGGAAAGAAAAATAGCGTTCATGCATACGTACGGACTACCGTCTCCATGAACGGTGTTTTTCATTTTATTTATCTATCTATTATATATATATATATACTGAATATATATGATATATAAATCATATTTTATATTCTGGAAGTAAGTAAATCATGATATAAGTAATAATGATGTCAAGAACAACAAGTCAAAACACCTACGATAAATGAAACGATTTTACCCAAAACGCTTCTTTAACATGGAATTTACAAAAGAACGGGTAATATAAACCATATATGATAT
This sequence comes from Viscum album, assembly GCA_963277665.1. NCBI lineage: Eukaryota > Viridiplantae > Streptophyta > Magnoliopsida > Santalales > Viscaceae > Viscum > Viscum album. Next base: position 1,086,216,679 of record OY728121.1, read on the forward strand.
CATAACAATGAATATGATTCTGTAATAAGTCAATGACATTATTTAAATCATTATACAGGAGGTTCGGACACATACGAAGCAAATTGGACCTAAGGTAAGGGGAATATCACAATCTCATTTTTATCCGAGATTGTTTATTCGTAAGTATTTACTGTGGTGTATCTTATCATCCACATCCATGTTTCCTCAATATGTAATATTATTTCCATCCACCTACAATGTTTTAAATCCAATTTTACCCTTTGGTGAGTTTTTAGTAAAAGATATGAAAGGAATCTTTTGTCGTTCTTCGTACGAGGTACATTTTGACTTTTTCGACAAAAGTAAAAAAGAATGTTTTTTTTAACTTATACGGCACGAACGGATTTTTACGGTTTTATAAAGCCTTATTTTCATGAACCTTCCTCCAAAATATTTCATGACTATTTTCAATAAAATCTTTTTCTTTTAAAATTGCATGATGTTTTGTGAAAAGAAATTGATTTTGAAGAAAAAAGGATATTTTCCTCAAGAATTCAATTCAAGTCTTTTATCAAAATTATTTTTCATCTAAGATAATAAAGGGTTCTGTTTCTATCCATATTTTTACAATGATTTGACTATTTTGTGATGGAATTATGTTTATGAATTCCTTTATCTTATATGAATGGTTTTATGATGTCATGTTGTTTAAGAATCCCATTTTTATTACATGGGTTATTCAATGATGTATGGTATATGATTTTGTGGCACACATAAGAATGGTATCATTATGAGATGGGTGGGACCTATATCTCCCTCCAATGCATTGGTTAAATATTTTATATCTCATGAGATAGACATGGCTGGAATGGTAGGTTATACCGGTTCAGTGAAACAGGACTGAAACGAGGATTACTCGATTCAGAAAGGGACTTTGTCCACTAAGATAGTCTTGGCAATGAGTCTTGACTAACAAGAAATGATTCTCTATGATTATGTGTGTATGCCACAATGAGTAATGTTTTAAGTTATGATTTCATTTTCACTTCTATGATTTATCCCATGTTATGATATTATGAGCTCTTTTGCAGGTTAAGATTTCCAAAAGCTATGTTCTTATGTATATGATGTGATTGATATTTCTTTTGTTTACCCTTACTGAGCATTTGAGCTCACCCTTTTATGTTTTCTTTTCCCCAGGATATAAAGAAAGGTTTTTAGGTAAAAAAAATGGAAGATCTTTATGGGAGATATTGAAGATCTTTCACCACGATTAGAAGAATACGTTCCGAGTTTCCAAAGACACTAAACTATTACGATCCTTGTGTGTGTGTTTTTGTTATATACTAAGTATTCCGCAAAAGTAATGTAATGTCCATGTACGATAAGCTTCGGGTCTCTACAACAATGATACAAATTAAAGGTTTATGGGAATTATTCCAAAAATGCATGAATTTGAAAGTTTATGATGGTCATTAGTATCATAAACTTTTTAAAATCCAATACAATGTGAGATATCACATGATCGCAACTACTAAAGTGGGTTATGTCAAATATGTGGTGGTGTTAAACTTATTAGTCACTCTAGAAAAATGAATTTCATGATTGAATATGGATGTACCCCTCCTTTATATCTATGGTATTTTCATAGGGTATATAGTTACCAACATTAATTTTTGATAGAGAGTGTTGAAAATGATGAATGGTATGATGGTTACATCTGAATTCTATATTTATTATCTAATTTAAGTATGTGGGAATGTTGTTCTTTAAATCTTTTACCTCTCCCATTAGTTGAATTTTTTGTGATTTTAAGAATATGTTTTCATTATTTATATGTATCCACTATCAATTTATGTGTAATATATGTAACATTTCATATAACAAATGAATTCATGATCATTTATCAGTGGGAGGATGAACAAATATTTCAAATGAAAATTAATGGCCCTAGTTGAGTTGCAGGAATATAAGAACCAACTCCAAGAGAATATCGATAAGTGATTTATTTTTCCAAACCCATCAATTTAAGGTGTAATAATTCTACTTGAAAAATAATGATGTATCAATGAAACTCTACAATGATTAACTAGAACATAATATTATCATTATCAAGAATAACAACCCTATACCCCTTATCAATTATTTGTTTGATCAATTACAAGGGTCTTAATAATTTCCGAAGATCGATATTCAATATTCGTACTACTCATTGTGGGTGAAATGTGAAGACATCCCAAATTTAACCTTATATATGATATATGGATTGTATGAAGTTAAAGTGATTACATTATGTCTTAAAAATAACCCTCTTTTCATCATGAATTTAATTAAATGAGTCTTTAGTGATTACGGTGACCATTTTGTGGTTTTCATTATAGATGATATTATTTTATATTAAAACAGAATATATGAGCTTGAGTATTAAATGAAAAATGTTTCGAAGACCCTATGGAAGCGCGGGCTGATTAAAAAATTTTCTAAGTGTGATTTTTTTCATTAGAATGATTAATTCTTCAGCCATGTAATCAAGGGAGTGGGTGTTTCAGTGGTTCCTTCAAATATGGAAGTTAAGGAAACAACGATATATACAAATAATAGTTACTAAGATCAATACTTTCATTGGTTGGATATATATAATAAATTATTTTAGTGAATTTATATTGGCTCTCTAATACGCTAACCATATTTCCATGAATGGGAGACTAGTTCATCTAGAAAGATGAATGTGAGGAATATTTTGTGGAATTAAAGAAAAAATAAGAAATAATTATTATATATACATTACCTTACATGTGATATTTATTTCTAATATAATGATATTTATTAAAAAGGGGACTAGGATAATTTATCTTGAATAATTAAAAGGTTATCGCTTTAAAATCATTATCATTGAGGGTTCACGAGAATAATTACCAGACACATAGTATGGAGCTAGTAAAGGTAAAATTTAATGTGAAGATATAAAGTAATTTTATATATAGGGAATGGTGTGATATATATACTAACAAGAAATATTTAAAGTTCAAATTTTCAAAAAAAGAGTAGAATATAAACTAGAGAAGATGGTTGGAGTTGAATAAAGATTATGAGTTCACAAAACATTACCACTATATGAAGAAGAACAAGGTAGAATATTCTATCATTCAAAAGTAAAATTTATCTTATCTATCATCTGGATCAAAAAGATTTATTTTTTCTACATTTGGAATTTTTTAATCCATAAATCATGATGGAAGGGGAAGATCTTATTTTTATCAATTGAGTTTTCCACCATCTAGCCAAGTGATGATTAAAGAGTTTCATAATGAAGTTGTATATCTGTAAATGTAGGTGAGAGATATTACTTTTTTTCTTAATTAGGAGGGAGTGATTGTTTTTGGATCCATTTAATTATCCCATCCTTACAATATTTAATGGAGGAGCTATTGGATGAAGCTAATTGATCACCACTCAAAATTCATCCTAGACATCTGATGATATATAGTGAATTGAAAAAGTAGTTTTCATTGGGAAACATGAAAAGGGATATTGAATAATATTTATCTCAGTTATTAGTAGGTTATAAATTTATTCTAAAGAATAAAATATATATTTTATTTTAATAACATTACCATACCATAATTAAAAAGGGGGAAAAATATATATATATTGTATTCAGACTCCCCAAAACATCTAAAGGCCATACTGCTATTTGGGATGTAGTTGATCATCATATTAATTCCAGAAAATTCATTTCTATCATATAAGACTTCAAACTATATTAAATAAGAGGCAATGATTCATGGTGTACCATATTATGTGGTATCTAATTGGGATATGAGTTTTACCTCAAATCATGGGAGGGTCTTTGATAGGATTGTGATATAGAGTAGTGTTTCAATACGACTTAGAATCCTCAGACATAAAGTTTTTCCAAGAGAACCATATAAACCATATAGGATATGTTGAGAGATCTTTCTCTGTGGATTTTAACACTGTTTGGGATCATCATCCTTGTCTAGTTGAGATTTCATACAACAATAGTTTCCACATGAGAATATGTATGGATCCATACGATGAAATCTTCAGAATAAATTGAATAAATCAAAGGTAATGGGATAAAGTTAGGGAATGAAATTTTATGGGACCTTTTATAAGTGAGGGGATGATAGATAAGCTCATATCCACTCAATATGTTATCATAGAAGATAATAGTTGAGAAAATGATAGTGCTGGCAATCATTAGGGAGATAACGAGTTTAATGTTTTTGAAATGGTGTTTGTTTCAAATTATCAATGAATGAAGGTTATGATATTGGGAAGGAAGGTTAAGACGATCCCTAGGTTTATTGGCCATTTGATACTATTGATCGAGCCATGATGGAAGATTATTGTCCGGTCCTTCCACCGAACCATTCTCAAGATCATGTCTTGTTCCTTATTTCTCTCATGAGGAATTACATACTTTACCCTTCACTAGTACTAAATTAAAAGGTCATAATTCTAGAGAAATATCTATAATATTATGAAAAACTTGTAGTGATTATTATTTATAGAGATAATGATCTCAGAAACAAGACCACTCACTAGGCCATTGTTTTGTGGGGAAACAACCAATTTGAAGAAGCTATAATGGATCTCGGGGATATAATGAGGTATAATTATCCTCGGTTGTTTTTATCAAAAAAATAAAAATTTCAGGGATAAATTGTTTATAAATGTGATATAATTTATCAAAATTAGTTTTTATGAAAAAAAATATCAAATCAATTATTTTTAATATAACCTATGTGACATGACAAATTGAGATTAAATGAATCTTAATATATAGTTAATATTTTTTTAATGTTATATTTTTCCCTAGATATTAGACTGGAGGTTGTGGATAGTAATAAATAAATTATAAATTATTCATGGTTTATATTTGAATAAAATTATTTCATTGGTTTTCAATTAATTTGAATTCAAATAAAAAACAATTGAATATAAGGAAATGTTTTTTTTAAATTTTTTTTATGAATACAATGTTTTTTATCATTATAAATTAAAATAATAAATATTTATGAATTATTTTAATTAAAAATATATGTTTTATATGACTTAATTTTTTTATCAATCATCTAACATGTTTTTAAGGCATGGGATAAGATGAAATCTAGTTCCACGATTACAAAATGTATTTGTAAAGAAAGTGGGTTCAACAAATTTTGTGAAATTTTTATAAATATTTATATAATCATTTTGGAAATTTATTTGAAAAAAATGAAATGAAATTTAAAAATAAATATTAAAATTTATATTAGAATGAATTTTTTATTATTTTATGAAAAGATTAATTTTATGATGAATAGTAAAAAATACTAGTTTTTATTTAAAATTACAATTAAATTTATAGAATTTAAAATTTAAATATTTTAAAAACAATAAAAATAAAAAATATTTCATTTATATTATGAATAATCCAATTTATGTCATTTGATTAAATTTTATGAACAATTTTTATATTAGAATTAATTACACTCAAGAAAACATTATCTTGGTAAAAGCTATTTTCATATGTTTTTTGAGTTAATTTTAAATTAATTTCATCCATATATGTGAATTGAATTTTAAAATATGGATTAAATATTTGTAATTATAAAAATTAATTTTTGGAAATAAATTGACTTTATCTTTTTCATAATTAATATTATAAAATGAATAAACTTGTTTTTGTAGTTACGGTTAAAACAGTTTTACCAGAGGGTTAAACAAAAATGATAATAGTTATAATCAAATAAAAATGTATAAGTTATATTATTAGGAAATATTTTTACCGAACCTCATATATTTTTTGGGAATGGTCCATTTGGGATATGTTTTTATAAGAAATTTACAAGAAATTATTACAAAGCATTGAAAAATTACATGTGTGGCTCTCTCCTGGATTATAGACAGCAACCTACTTGACTCAATTCTTCATGATTTAGAACGATTTTAGTTCAACCATGAAATATTAAAATCCGTTAATTATTTCATTCCCACATATTAACGCAATTTTATTGATCTTATATTAAATTGAGTAAGTATTTATGTATAATGCTTAAGATGTTTTCTGAAGATGTTGTATCATTATTGACAAAGATTTTTTGTTTAATTATCCTTAAAACTCCTTAAAATTTATTAAAAAATTCTGATATAATAAGATAAGAATATCTGATATGATTATATGTTATTATATTGATGGTATAATCCACATTAATATCTTCCTACATGGAATGGGGAACAATTCCATCGTTTGTCTGTATGAATGACTACCAGCTCGTGAACTGATGTTATTTATTTTAATTAATTCCCTTTCAAGGATATATATGATGAAATAATTAAGGTTTATGTATGATAACCATGAAATTATTATTATTATTATTATTATTATTAAATATCAAATATATAATTTTACATTCCAATCCATTGGAAATTTATATGTCCCTCGTATGTACATATGGATTACAACCTCCATGAAACAATGTAATTTTTTTCTTTTAAACATAATATGGATGTAAATAAAGATATATTTTATGAATTTAAATTATTTATATGATTAAAAATGTTCCTGTAAATGATTGTTATTATTTATCTTTCTTTAACCCCATCCATCTAAAAATAAAAATAGTGTGTATGAGTACATACAGCCTACCATGTCTATGAATGGAGAAATATATTTTCCTATTTTTAAATTTATGGATGAATAAAAATATGAATATAACTAATATTTATGATTTTGTTTATAATTATTAACACTTTTTTTGTGATGTATGCTTGATCAATGTACAAGGATAAAAACTACCGAACAAAAACATCCTTGAATGACGAAGAAAAGATCACCATATAAATGTTTTAAATAAAGAATTGTTTACATGAAGTTGATAAAATGGTATATATAAATAATTGTGGTATGAGTAATATTATTATGGTTATGGGATATGTTTATTGAAAATTTATATTTAATATACATGAGGTTTGAACATGTATGAAGGAAGTTATACTTGAGAATGGTATTTGTTTTTGAAACTTATTTTATTCGAAATGTTTTTGTACATGAACTTCCATTGATGAAATCATATGATCCATATTTTATAAAAAAAATTAATTTCCTTCTACTATATTGTTTCTATAAAATTCCAATTTTTCCATGAATTTTCACTAATATAATTACTCAAGATTTTATAATAATAATTATAATGAGAGCCGAATATGTTTTACAATTCTATCAAAAAATATTTATACTCTATATCAATTTCTTCTAAATATGTTTTTAGAAATTTTTGAACATTATCATATGTATATTTAAGGTAAAATTTACATAAGATTTTTTTTTCAAAAAAATTAAAAAGAATATTCTTTGTTTTTTGAATAATGTACTTTTTGAATTTTTACCAAAAAGGACAAAGGACTCATTTTATATGACTAGTACACCATGAATGGAATTTCTTGCCATCCTGAAATATCTATTATTTAATGAACAATTTACATATTTCCAAGGTTCTTTTTAAATAAAAATTTTCCTTAATATTTAGGGAATTATTATATTTTTAAAATTTGAAATAAAACTGGAAAGTATATTTTCCCAATGAAAATTTCTAAGATATTTTAAATTAATATTTCATCTATGATAAAATACATTCAGTTTACATATGATTATATTAGGGTATGGTCCAATTATACCATCTTTATTCATTTTTTGGGATAGTTAATATCTATGTTGATTAGATTATTATGAGACCCATTTATTTTCCATCAGTTACTATATGAGGAATTGATGAAATGTTTATGAATACAATTTTTTTACATGGGTTATAATATTATGATATGATGAATGTTTTATGATATTATATCACAGAAACACACACACACACACATATTATTTTTGTTATGTGATGTGTGGTTTTGTAATAAACCCTGGATTTTTGGTTCAATTATAAACCAAGGGAAGGTGAACCTGTTATAGGTATGTAATGTATTTGGTACCGTTTTATATCATAGGGGATGACTATGGGATTCTAGTCTATGTGTTTGATTCAAAATGGGATGCTTATCGATGTGCATGATAAACTATGGGATACATATGGTAATTTATGATCAATTAATTTTACTTGGTTGTTAACGTTGACATTTTAATTGGGTTTTATACATATGTAGGGGCCGTAATTTTAGGAAATTAACTTATTTTCCTTGATTGACTTATGATGATTTATCACTCTTACGATTCAACCATTTTGAAATGAAAAATAATTTTTCAATGGATCTTGTTTTTGTTCATTGATATATGCCTATGAATATAATATGTTATGGACATGTTATCATACCCTTATTCTTATATTATACTTTCATATGTTCATCGATTGATATCTCCCATGTTTACCATTATTGTGAATCCAATTTCACAATTTCATGTGTTTCATTTTACCTGTTTATAAAGAATGTTTTTATGTAGGGTATTTCAGTATAGAGTAATGAATGGGTGATTTTTGTGGGAGATATTGATTTTTTATGGAAATAAGATGATTTTTTATATATTCTCCCAAAAATAAAACATTTATGGTCCTCATAAATGTCTCTATGAAATGTATAGAATATTAATATAAAAAATGTGATATTTTTTATTAAAATAATATGTGACTATATTTGGTATCACATATTATTTTAGTTCACCATTATAAACTAGGATGAGAAAAAAATAGTAAGAAACCTTAGGATAATCTTATTTATAAGGGAATGTCATATTCCCAGGTAATGAAAAGGTGTGGTTTTACTAGAAAAGCATCCCTATTTGGACACTAAAATTGGATTTGTTTTTGGAACAAATGTATCTACTTGGTAATAAAACCAAAAGGAGTTTGTTGAGTATATACCATATATCATTCTGGTTTATGGTGAGTGTTCCCTTACTATTCACAAGGTTTACAGTCTTTAGGAATATTCTTTTAATAATTTAGTTTTTCTTAATAAACCATTATGAAGGATTTTAATAGTTTATTATCATGAATGCCATAGGATATACCTATAGTATCATAGAATGAAAACAATGACTCATGATTCACATATAAAATGATTTATTTTTCCTGATTATGTGGTTTCCTACTATTATATTTGTTTCTTACACTATACTTTATAGTTTGAGTCAATTTCGAAAACCCGAATGAATTGTGTTAAGGGTAAATGTTGAAAACAATGAAATTATTATCTACCATAGAAACCACATTATATGGGGGATGTGATTTAGTATCATCTTACTATGACCAAATGACATTATTAGTCCATGAATTATATATATTATCTAAATGACAATAGATGGACCAATTTCCTGTTGATTATTTTATGAGGTGAGATACACCATATTTTATTGGGCCCTATGCTCTAATAGTAGTTCAGTAAATGATCAGAACCATTGAGAAGATATTTTCTTTTTTCCAGTGCATAGAACTTGATGTTATTTTCCTATCCTTTTATCATTTTCATGGTGAAGAAATGGAATAGTTTAAATTTTTTATGAATAAAAAGAAAGATGAAGAAATTTACTCTATGGAATGTGATATGTTGATGAGGATATGTTCTAGAACATACTTCCATCATATTTAATTTATAAATATTGTGAAGGAATTCATTGATCATTATTAAAAGGATGGTGAGTCCATTCTTACTTATGAGGAAAATTTTACAAGACTTGAATGTTATGCTTCTGGTTTAGTCAATAGCCTTAAATGATAAATTGATTAATTATTTTCAAGATTAGACCCATGTATTTTCAAGGAATTATCTATAAAAGTCTTTAGTACCTGTACTAAATTGTTTAATGTATACACAAGGTTGAAATTGAAATTATATATTCCCACCATTATTATGTTTTTAATACAAAAATAATGATTGAGTCTTATGAAAAATCAAATAAATCACCTGATAGAATGAAATTATAAATATGTACATTCTAGAAATGTTTTAGGAAACCAAAATTAAACCACAATAATAGAATTTTTAGGTTCTTTAAATGTGGGATGTTTGGTCATAATGACCAAAGAAATGTCTAGTATATGAAATGGAGGAGAATATGAAAAAAAAATTAATGTATCACCAAATATCAAATTATTCAAATTCATAGAGTATGATCATTTTGAAAACTATGGTATGAATCTAAATATTTATAATGACCATAAGAATCATAAGACTCTTATGATTATAGAAAATGTGAAATCTCGTTAAATAAAAAAATATCCAAGTGGGTTATGAGACAAACATTGTGAAAGGTACACATATTATCCACTATAAACAGATAATGTATTATCTGATTCTAACTCCACCCACTATTTTATATCAGAGGAATTTGAAAAGAGTATTTATTTACCAACTTAATGATTATATATTTTGTTTTATGTGAAAAGTTATAGTGGTACAATGGATGTATCTCATGCCTATTGTTCCTCTCCAATTGATGTTTGTGGGAAATTAGTCCCCATAAATCCTACTACACTCCATTTAGTTGAATTTTATGTGACTCTAGGAATTGAATAAATTTAATTAAATGGAATCCATATCAATTTAATAGTAATGTTAGACAAATTTAATATTTCAAATGAATCAATAATCACTTATTGGATCAAGGTTAAATATAAAACCCCATTTAAAAAACTACTAATAAAATGTCTCTAATTATGTGGAATGAATTCAAGAAGAAACACTTACATAATCGTGAAATGTGACTTATTCATCAAATTGCATCACATTTGGGTTGATAGGTATTTTATGAGGACACACTGATCAATGTGACTCTATATTTATTAGGGAGAACATAAGAATGTCACAATTATGAATAATTATTCTCCACCATATATCGATGAATTCATTGATCAGGTATAAATATATCATTTATTTTACATAATTGATCTTCAATCAAGGTACAATAAGTTGAGATTCTAAAGTTAATATTACCCATGAATTCCTTCCGTAGGATTTATAGACAATGTGAATTAATGATGAGACATTTTTTCTTAGAAATTCCCCTGATGTCTTTATAGATCTAATGAATATTGTCTTTAATGATTACCATGATTAGTTTGTAGTAGTGTATATAGAAGATATTTTTATATATTAAAATATGAATTATTAAAATGAAGATCACTAGGAATTTGTACTTAAGACCGCGAGGAATGATAATTTGTATGGAATAGTTTTCATGTCTCTAATATTCCTTTAAAAGGATTCATTTATGGGTCAAATAATCTCATTGTATTTTATTTCAATAATAATTTAAAGAAGTAATTTATTAAGAAATGGACAAGAAAAAACCTAGTTACTATGATCCATAGTTTTATCAGTTTGGTTGGATAATATCATTTATTTTTGGATAGTTTATCAAGGATGTGTAAATCACTCACCAAGATAAAATATAAATGAGCCATGTTCGTTCAGGTGGATGAATGTGAGTGAAATTTTAAGGATAAAAAATAGGATTACTCAACATGCATGTGATTACATTACCCTATAGGGGAGAAGGGTTTGTGATATATACTTCCACCTCAAAAAAATATTTCTTGGATGAATTACCATACAAAATGATAATATTATAGCTTATTCCTTGAGTAAAATGAATGTTCAAGAGTAAAATGACATGACTTATGATTTAGAAATGGAAGCTGTAATATTTTCATTAACATTAAGTACGGGTTAACATTATAGAGAATGGTGTTATATACATATATTAACCATAAAATTTTAACATAATTATTCACCCATAAATATTATAATATGAATTGATGATTATTGTTGGATTTGATTAATATTATGATTTCTCAATAAATTACCACCCTAGGAAATCAAGAAAGGTGGAAAATGAGTTTATTTGAAATGATCACGCTAGGTTATCTATGATGAATATATGAAAATATATGTTGTTTTGGATTTTTATGGGACAGATATGGAAATCATGAAGGAAGGGGAATGATATTATCTTTCAAAAATGAGTTCTCATCCATCTATCTGTTAAATGATGACATAGATCCAGAAGTAAGATACAAATAAAAAAAAGGAGTGAAATGTTACTATATTTAACCATGATTATAATGGATTGATAATGTTTAGTAATCATGTATGATTCCCATTCGTAAAATAATTTAATAAACAGATGTGGGATTGTCATGTCCTCGACCCGGATGCCACATAGGTGGTGCCCAAAGCACAGTGTTCAACATGGCCTCAAGCACATCTCCCTGAACTCCAGAAGACACCGACAAGCAGCGATGGATTAGGGTGTCTATGGGGAGACTATTCCCCAATTACTAGTGTGTAACATAGTGGATAATGATAAAAATAGGTAAATAGAGTATTAAATATAAGTAAATAGAAGGATCAATGGAAAGAGACAAGGATAATAATAACTGATACTTCTGGAATAACTTATACCCACATACAAAAATAGATGTTGATATTTCATGTATTTATAAAGATAAAAACATGGAATAAAATTAGTAAGGGTACACGAAAAACCCAATATAGAGAATGGAAATTCATAAATTATCCCAAGGATCTTGAGCTCCATCTTGGTCATCTGCTATCAGCTCCATACTAACACAACAACCAATCAATTGTTCAATGACATATGATTCCCTTTATCAACACCTATAGTCATGTAGTCTTACCCAGGTAACGAATGGTGAAAGGAGAGGGTGTGAGATAAATATTAGTGGGACACCAAAAATGGTGTTTATAACATTCAACCCATTTAAATGAAATGTAACAGTGTGTAAGAGTGCATGTGAAATGTAATGAAGTACAATGTAAATAAATAACCATGTACCTACTTCATTCCTTGGCTGGTGTCTGAGTATGTAACCATTTCATTAATTACATGATTAAAAATTTATATAATAATGTCACATGAGGCATTTCTAGCATTCACTTTACCTTGTGATAGTATAAACAATGAAGTTCCATGATATAACATATTAAAAATGATTGATAATTAATATGAAGTGGTTCATTGGTACTCACTAAGGAATCCTAGACCCCATGGGATACTAACTCAATAGTAGCTAAGTCTAACTAGGATTAAGAGTGTAATACAATAACCCTCATCTAATTCATTCCAAAATAAGATGGTGATGGAGTCGAAGGAGTTCTCCCAAGGTAAATTGGGGATAAGAAATGACTATGACTTATGGGATATAACCATTCAACTAACATGTCAATGCAGGATACAAGGAGTGTATCCATGGAATCCTGTAATGATAATGAAGGGATCCTATAATGTCATACCATGTAATCATTGGTAGTCAAAGATAGAGATCTCGAGTTTTTCTAACCAATGGAAACCAACATCCTTGAGTCAAAATGACATTCTCGAAATCCCAAGGCATTACAACAAGAATCCAAGAGCTAACATGAGTCAAGGCTTCCTGCAAATATTTCTAGGTCAACTTGCATAAAGAGTCACCTTACATTTAATTCATTTAAATTAATAAGTCCATATTATAATTATTCCCTTTATCATGTTCATTGGGTTCAAGCCTTTTCTTTAGTATGGCAAGGCCATGTAGCATGAAACCACTTAATTTAACATTTTATTTCATAATAATTTAATTTTATTCATCCTCTTGAATCCACCAAATGATGAAAGGGGTGATATGGAAGAAAACCATCCATTTATATTTAATTAATACAACTAAGTAATTATAATACTATATACTTTCCAATTTATCAATTTAAACAAAAAATTACACCTAGGAACTTACCTTAGGTGGGTCAAGTGAAAGTGAAATGGTACTTTCCATTAACCAAATCAGGATTTTATGGGAATTTAATATAAATAGGATTACCATTAGTGGGGTGAAGTGCGAGCTCACCCTAATGATGGCTCAAATGTATCAAAACACTGAAAACTCAATTATATTGTATCACCCTACATGGGGTGTTGGGATTTGTGTGCATAACCACCAATAAAATATCATATATATATATATATATAGAAAAAGAATAACATTATGGTTCTAATGATAATAATAAATGAATGTAAATTCAAAAATGGAACTTTATGAAATTGGTGGGCCCAAAATGAAAAATGCCAAAATCAACAAACATCAGGGATGAGTTATAAACCACCCACCTTATTCATGTATGACTCTCCTCATCCAATATTATCCTCTAATTTGGATTCTAATATAGTATATTTGAGAATTAGTTAAAAAACCTCAAACCTCAATAACTAGTTTTAGTGAAAGAGATACAAACAATGGATGAAACAGACTTGAGTACTTTTCCTTGCACATCCAACGTAATAAACAAAATCTAGAATGGATCCCAGATGAAGGATATATCTTGATCCATGGGTTAGGAATTTAAAAAGATCCAACTGGGGATAAATGGAGGTTCTTTCCACTAGAAATCAGATTAGGGAAGAACAGTGGTATAATTAGATCTTCAAGGGAAAAAGATAAAATTTCCCAAAAATTAGCTCGTGAACGATTTGGCCACCCAGTTTAACAAGCCGTGTAGAAACCCTCCATGGGTACCTAGAGAAAGGATTCACTTTCATGGCTAGGCCACACAGTTAGGAAAACAATTCTCCAATAGTGTGGAATGTCTTGGCACAAAAAATTTAGACCATTCTCATAGTTAGATATAACTATGCACTCTACCCTCATAGTTTTCTCAAACCATGAAATAGTTCCATTTTTACCAAAAAATGGTTTCTGGGCCCCATAGAGGATCCAAAAACCTGTGAGACCATCACTAATTCATTAGGAATCCATATTTGGTATAAAATAAATAATTAGACCAAAATTTAAAGGATCAATTCCTTAGTGAAAATGGGTTCTCATAGTCTTCGTCCCTTAAAAGATCTCATCATTAAGTTCACCTACCAAGGGTGGTAAAACACAATCTATGAATAACTCTTTCCAATAGGTAGGTATATCGACCTCCCTCTCTGAACTCTTATCATGTAGGTTTCCATGCATCCATATCACCCATACAAGATGGATATACCAGCTTCTGGGAGCCTTCATGCTCTAGTAAACTGTGTGCACTAGATGCCCCTCAAAGGTAGCATTAACATCAAACTGAACTGCCTTTAGAGAGAAGGTATGATATGTGTCAGCATGATATTGGTGAAGCTGTGAAATAAGGAATACATCGTGAATTTCATTCTACCTCTGAGGTAGTCCATAAATATAGGATACTAGCCTGAATCAATGAAAAATTTCCAATAGACCTACATAACAAGCTGACACCTTCCCTCTCTTATGTAACCGTATATGCCCTATCCTGGTAATTAGAAAAAGGAAAACATGATCCCGGCCTCAAACTCTATAAGTAATCAACCAAGATCGACATAAGATTAATGTATGAAATGTGAAATAGTTATATGCTTGCTGATTTGTAGAACCTACTCTTATGTCTACATATGTATATGAGGAACTAGTAGGGCTACTTTAGAAATATATAGTTAGCATGGGGGGGTATAAACAACCTAAAATATAAGGATGGAAAAGGATCCATATGAATCATCTACTGAAAGATTTTATTATAGGAAAACTCTATGAGAGGGATATGCTTCTCCCAACAAAATCTGATGTTAAGGCAACATGATCGAAACATGTCCTCTAAATGGTGTATCATCCATTCAGGCTTCCCATTAGTCTGAGGGTGAATATCTATGATTAGAAGAACATATTTACCAATAACATTCTTCAAACACTACGAAACCAAGACATTAAATGAGCATCCCTATCTAAAATGATAGTATAAGGGACCCCATGTAGTCATATTATCTCAACGACATACAGTATTTCCATGTCATCAACATAGAATATATACTGATTAGGAATGAAGTGTTCCAATTTCTTTAGTATGTAAATAAAAACCCATACAACATCTCTACCTCATGGAAACCCAGGTAACACAAATATAATGTCCTCTGAAACATATTCCCATTTCCATTTTGGGACTGTAAGTGGCTATAACACACACACACATCTTTTTGGTGCTTCAGCTTCACTTTCAAACAAGTGGAACAACTTTTAATAAAGCTTTATATATCACGTTTCATCCTAGGACTACAATAATGCGTCACATATCATGATATGTTTTGGATATTCCTAGATGAAATTCCCATTGAGAAGAATGGAAATCATGTATTAACTCCTCTCTCAGATTTGTAGAAACCCAAACACACCCATGTATATATAGGATGTATTCTCCTCCCTTAAACTGATTCATTTCCATGTCAGCTCCTGAGATACCCTCTTAGAGAACCAATCCTTTAGGATCTAAAAATTCCATGCTCTTATCCTTCATAAGGAGGGAAGAGGTTACCCTCAAGGATGAGACACAATACTATTCATGATTATCATGAAGCTCAAGATGCATCTCAGAAAAGTGGTACATTAAATTCCATTAATTATTGGATTTGTGTATAGCATGTGCCTAAGTTTTCTGAATTAACACATCATTGACTACATTTCCCTTTCCTAGTGTATAAGCTATCTCAAAATCAAAGGACATAAGTTTTTCGACCCATCATCACTATCTAAGGATCAAGAATCATTGCAATAAGATATATTTTAGGCTCTTGTGGTCTGTGTACCCCACAAAGAGACCACTCAAAATACAGTGTCTCTAGCAACGTAATTCATGGAATATGTTGCTAGGTTAAGGCTGTGAATAAAGTAAATTTTCTCATGAGGCCTTAACTATAGAGATCAATATGAAAAGAATCTATCCTCCAATATTAACACTACTCCATGTATGATGGTAGATTCATTATAGAAGATGGTTTATCCATCCCCTCTCACTGGAAGAGCCAGAATTTGTGCTAAGATAAGCCAACCTTTCAACTTCTAAAATTATTTCTCATACTCTTTTGACCATTGGAACTTGTAACCCTATATTGTAAGACTAATGAGAGGTAAATAAATTCTTTAGAATTAATTTATGAAACACCTGTAATATCAATTCATCCTTAAGAAACTCTATATATCAAACATATTCTCGGGTTGCTCATAGGAATCCACAACATGAACCTTCTCTGGGTCAACAGATTCTTCTGATTCTGAGATAATATGACCCAAGAAGTGAACTTTTTCAATCCTAATTGTCACTTACCAAGATTAGAATAAATCTAATGTTCTATTCGTGTACTCGGATTAGTATCAAGGTCCCTACCATGGTTTCTATGGGTGTTAGAATACAACAATATGTAACTACACAATGTTTTATCAATGGAAATTTCATTCATATGATTATGTCATATAATCACATGAATTCACAACACAATTAACTAATAGGTAGTATGTTACCATTAAACATAATATTGTCACTTTTGTGATTTTAATTTTGAAAATCTGACACACATAGGTGAAATCAGTATAATGTCTGGGGTCCAATAAAAAAACATAATTTTTTGTGAATTGTAACAGACCATTATGAATAGTAATTTTACCCTTCTGATTAGTAATATGAACCTTATGAAAAGAAAATTGTCCATGTAAATAGTAACCATTCTAATGAATGTATAAATAAAATTTATCCTACTTATAAGTGACTACATAATAGTGATGGTATTCTTATAAGTTATAAACATTTAATTACAAATTTATGAAAAATTTATTAATTAAAAAAATAAAAGTATTTTCATAAAATGTACTCATAAATTATTGTTTTTATGTCTTTTGGTATTATGATAATTTTATAATACCTTTTCTAATTTTTGAAAACATTATTAAAACCAGTTATAGTTTTAAAATAAGAATTTTTTCCGGTAAATTATAATTTTAATTAAAAATTATGCTAATAATATATAGAATTTTTTTTTGTAAAATAGGATTCAATTATGGATTCTATAGGTATACAATTGGTTAGGTTAAATTTTTGAGATTTTAATAAAATACGTGAATTTTTTTATGAATAGTAACACATAATAATTTACCATATATATATATATTATATGTCTAATACACTATTTATTGAGTCATGGGCAATGTAAGAACCTTGGTCTCAAACTCACATGATCATATTACTATTTTTGTTCCTGGAATTATTGATATTTCTTATATTA
This sequence comes from Viscum album, assembly GCA_963277665.1. Lineage (NCBI taxonomy): Eukaryota > Viridiplantae > Streptophyta > Magnoliopsida > Santalales > Viscaceae > Viscum > Viscum album. The sequence continues at coordinate 1,086,234,704 of OY728121.1, forward strand.
TGGAAAAATAATAAAGTATTGATTAAAATATTAAGAAAACCCTCCTCCCCTCCATTATAAAAGCCACCTCCACTCCCCTCTTCTCTTCACTCCTCTCACACGATGTACCTTCCCTAAATTATTACAAAATATATCCCCATGAACTTTCCTAACATCTAGGATCCCTTGGTCTCCTAAGAATAACTATTCCACTCCCCTTAAAAGGATCTCAATGATGACTAAATCAATAGGTAAAATACTCTTTTTTTCATTTTCTATCCAGGTTCCTTTTTTCTCCTTTCGTTCATAACCTCTCATCTTCCAAAAGTTATGACAAATCTAGTACCATACATGTACTGGAATGTTTTTATGATAATGGTATAATTCATTATCACCTCCCCTTTCCCCTCCTTTAATAATAATGAAACAAAAACAACGTATGAGATGTGATAATTTATCACATTCATGGATGAAGAGTTATCAATTTTTATTGTCATATTAAAATCTGGTCACCAACTAATTTTTATGGTTGAACCAGACTATTAAATATATCTATTTTATCTTATGTGATTTTTTGAATCCTTTTTCTCATATGATGTAATATAATTATAAAAAACATGTTAATTGTGATCAAAATCACCAAATTAATCCAAGTGTTTTTCATTAATGTATTATATAATGATTCACCTTCAATCTAAATAACCCAAAGAATTTTATAACCATTTAATCTTGACAATTATCACTAATTTCATATAACATCAATTCTGGTAAACTATTCTAATGGTACATGTTTATCCGAACATGAATATAAGTGAAAATATCATTAAAACCAAGGAAGAAAATGCTCACAAACAATGAAATTGAACCACTTAACTCATCCAAAAGTACATGGATGAACTTAATAAGTTTATTCTAAATCAATAAAAAAGTACATGTTCTATAATTATTAATTAATGAACTTAATTTGATTATTCAGGTCATTAAGATCAAACGAAGAACACTTTTGGACATAAGGTAAAGGATCCTCTCATTCTCAAATTTATTCATGAATGTCCTCTATGTTATTTCCATTTATGTGTAGTTCCTAATGGTGGGGCATGATTTTTCACCTCACCCATATGAACCTCATGATGTATAAAATAAGATAAACCCCTTTCTCTCTCACTAAGCCCGTTATCTACTCTTGGTACTATGTCGATATTCCATAAGGGATTATACCAGAATATCTATTAATACATAGAGTTATTCTTAGTGTCATTTTACCCTAATGAAATAATATATTTAGTTTACGTACATCTTCTATTTTATGTTTATATATCCAAACTCATGTATTAAGATCCCTTCGTTGGGGATACACATGCTTTTAAGTAAATCCCTCAATACTATCTGATAAGGAAACCCGTTTTGATTGAACTTCACTCTTTCCTAACCAATTTCAAGTAAACTATACAATCTATTTTTAAGAAACCATTATATTTCTAAAAAACAATTTTTATCCTGAAAAAATTATTGGTTCACTTCTAGTTGTACAAAAAATAGTATCCACCTTCCTATTTTAGAAGATCTTGGATATTTTCATTAAGATGCACTATAATGATTTAGTTTTAATGTTTATTATAAACACATTTACATGTTATCACTTTAATTTGGAATCACTTATTATGATAAAATCCTATTATACCTTATGAATGTACATTATTGACCTTATTCATTTTTTTCATGGACAGTTGTATGATACACCCATTTATTATGCTTTTTGGAATGATTTTGAAACACATTTTATTATATGGGTACCCTTATGTTTATGTATGACTAATGATGAATGATTATTTTTGTGAAAATAATATTCATGGTCAAGTCAAGATTGGTTCTCCCAGATAGCTCTCCAATGCATTTGGTATAAAAATTTGTGTCTGATGACTCATTATGTTCAACTGTCTTGCAGTTAGCCATGACTTATGATACCATCTACAATGGTCTTGGTGGATAACCTTGAATTTTGATCCTCTATGTGAAACGAGCCTAGACCTGTACTAAATTTATGTTTTATTTTTCTACCAAATTTCTATGATTCATTGATTATATGATCCCATGTTTATATATTTTGATTCTATATTCCATTTTATGTTATTATTCCATGCCTTCTCAGCAATGTGTTAAATCCTTATTAGTTTGTTTTTCCCTTACCAAGATTTTATCTCATCCTTTAGTTCATGTAATTTCTAGGGTACCCTATGCACATGTAAGGGCTCAAAGGAAGTTAAGAGATATTTATGAAGATTTAAAAAAGAAGTGTTTTCTTAATCCATTGTTTTATTTTTTATGTACCTAGTTTCCCAAGACACTAGACATTACAATAACTGGCTTGTAATATGAAGTTTTATTATACATAAAATAATGAAATGTTTTGTGTAAAAGACTATTTTAACTGTAGTTGCTATCAGAGGATGGTCTAGTTATTTATGGAGATTAGGAATAGATAAATTTAGAAAGAACCATATGGATGAGACTAAGTGTAAGAAAGAATCACTCAATTTTGGTAAGTATAGATTAAGCGGTTTATCAAGAAAATACATCCCAGTCTAGATATAAATCGGTAGAGGTGGATCTGAAATATATGTATCATGGGACAAAACCCAAAAAAAAATACATTGAGCTAGACTCAAATGGGAATTGGTGCACGACAACGGGCCTTATTTCACTCTTGGTTTGAATATTTTGGGGGATATTCTTTGGTAAATTCACGATCCTAGTAAAAACCATTTTTATGGGAACAGTGAAATCCCATAAGAATATAAGGTAAGATATAGATCAAGGATAACATAGATTTAATCCTCGGGAATCACAAGATAGGATATACTTCAACTTTAGAAGTTTATCCTTCTATGTTCAATGTTTTCATTTTATGCTGAATATCAAGGTATTCAAGCCCTATAATTGTAAATTTTTCCTAGTTAATGGAGGGAGAGATAAGAACATGTTCAAATAATCAATGTCATAGGGAATGTAAATATTTACCTAAGGATATTCCAAATTTCATTGGATTGGGTGCTCAAATATTCATGATAGTACTTGTTCAACTGTTACAAGTTATGAATAATAAGTGTAATCACAAGGAACAACCTCATTCCCCATGTAAAGGTAAATTTATTGTATAATATTTCATGTATAAAAGGCCTCCCATGTATAGTGGTTCTTCTAATCCCCTCCTCATGGAACATTGGATTAACACCATTGAAAATATATTCTCTATCCTCAAGTGCCCAGAAGAAGATATAGTTCTGCTAGCGATCTATCCTTTTGGTGGAGAAACTGATCAGTGGTGGTCACTGGTCAATAATATGAATCCCCAAGAATAAATTGATTCCATTTATTGAGAGGAATTCAAGAGAATATTTTTCAATATTCACTTTCCCCAAAACCTCTGTCTTAATATAGAAATAGATCTCATAGACTCATGTATAATTAAGATGAGTGAATCGGGGTGTATTAAGAAAACTTAAAAATGCTTTAATATTACACATCTCATTTTTAATGGACAATGAGAGAAAGGTGGATTTCTTCATTATTAAACTAAATCCAAAACTACAAAAAGATTTGGCAATTCTAGACTTCGATAGCTCTTAGGATATTTTTCATTGTACCCTTACGATTGAAATGAAGATCATAGAATTTTAGTGGTATCATGGACCCATTTAAAAAAGAGGAAAATGGAATCTAATGTGTGTGGTTCTTTAAATAAATTACATGATGGAAATAATCTCATCCATACCAAGTGTAAAAATTCTGGGGAGAAGCATCATGGGAATAGTCTAAATGGAACCAGGAATATATTAAAATGTGGAAGTATGGGACATCTGGCTAGAAATTGATGACGAGATATGAAGAACCCCAGTAATGTGGATGAAGAAAGGAAGGTCCACATAAACACTCAAGCAATGATGTTGTGTTAAAAATTCAAGAAACATGGGAATTATGAGAACAATTTCTATAAACCAGGTGTTGTCGGGGGAAATCAACAACAACATCCAAAGAAAAAAGGAAGGGCATATGCTATTAGTACTACTGAGGTGGATCTGGACAATGATGTGGTGACAAGTACACTAGTTATTCATTCAAGAATAAAAAACATACAATTTGATTCTTTTTCTATGCATTCTTTGATATCTTTCAATTTTAGTAGATCTATTCAAACACCACCACAAAATTTGGATGATATGTTATCTATGAGAATAGTTAATGTTAAAATCATTGTGTCCAAGGTTTATAACTCCTCCCCAGAAAATGTTTGCAGACTGAACCTCCTATAAATTATTGTCATACATAATTTTGTGTATTTCCACACTATCTTTGGAATTGATTGGTTGTGTTTATACAAATCCAACATCAAATTCTAGAAAATGGAGATCACTCTTCACATCCCGAAGAATTCTCCAATTATATAAAAGTGTAATGAGGAAGATGAATCTTCTTTAGAATAATTGTCTCATGTGTGGATATTAATTCTTTATGTTAAACCATTTCTAGATCAAATTATTGGGACAAAGGAGAGAATCATGATTGAAGACATGACCATATTGTTGGGTTATACTGATGTATTAACTGATGAGTTGTATAGTTTTCCTCCTAATCAAGACCTTATGTTCTCAATTGAACTTATTCCTAGATCCCAATCTATATCAATGAAACCTTATATAATGGACAATGTAGAGCTGGAAGTGCTGAAGAAGCAATTAAAGAGAATCTGGAGAAGGGTTTTATGTACCTGAGTGCTTCACCATGGGGTGCGCTAGACCTATTCATCAAGAAGAAGGATGTATCAATGTGCCTTTACATTGATGATCGTGAATTCAATAAATTCATGATAAAGAAAAAGTATCCCCTACCACTAATAGATGACTTGTTCAATCAGCTATGTGGGTACAATTATTTCTCTAAGGTGGAGCTCCCATCAAGATAACACTAATTAATGGTGAAGGAGGAAGATGTTCCCAACAGTGACGTTCGAATAAGGTATGGACACTATGAATTCATAGTGATTCCCTTTAGACTCACAACTAATTCAGAACCAATCATGGATTTAATGAATAGAGTCTTTAGAGATTGCCTCGACAAATTTGTGGTAGTCTTTATTGATGATATCCAGATATTATCCAATGGTAAGGAGGAACATGAGGAGCATTTGAATACTGTTCTAAATAATTTTTGAAGGGAGAATTTTTTTGAACTGTAATGTAAAAGTGAGTTCGGGATAGAGTATGTATCTTTGTAGGGGAATGTTATCACCAGTAAAGGGATATCTTTGGATGCTTCCTAGATAATGTCAATTGAAGAGTGTCTTAGGACAAAATATGTAATTGTGATCTATATCTTCTTGGGTTAGGCATGGTATTATTGATGATTTGTGAAGAGCATATCTTGATTGTAAAACCCAATGACCAAGACAGAATAGAAGGGATTGAAGTTTGTCTAGACTTAAGAATGTGAATACATAATTATGGAGTTGAAAAAGAGGATTACCACAATTCTATTACTCACACTCCCAACAGGTGGATTAATCTTTGTGGTGTAAATTGATTCTTCAATGAAGTGATTAGGTTGTGTGGTGATTAAATCTTATAAAATTATAGCCTATACCTCAAGTTAGATGAAAATCCTTGACCAAAGCAATCCTACGTAGCATCTGGAGTTGGAGGATACGATCTTGGTGTTATTAATATGGTAGCATTATCTCTATGGGGAGATGTGTGAGATATATACTAATCCCAACAGTCTCAAATATATTTTCACACAAAAATATATTAATATGTTCTAGAAAATATGGATACAGCTCATCTAGGATTATGACAGCTCAATCCACTACAATCCTGATAATGAAAATAAGGTGGCAGATTCTCTAAGTAGCATGAATCATGTATCATTATCAATGATTATAATTGGAAAGGAAAAAATATTATTAGATGTGTAGAGGATGGACATGGTAATCATTAAGGGAGGATTATCATTAATCCTTTCTCATATGATTTCTCAACAATCCCTCATAGAGAAAATAACAGATTCTCAAATAAAAGATATGGAAATACAGAAAATGGTGGGATCCATTAGAAATGGGAAATCCTATGAGTTTGTGATTTAAGATGAAGGAGTTTTAGGTTTTTGGTCACAATTAATTTTACTATTTTTTAGAGAGATAAAGAAGGTGATTTTTAATGACGCACATAGCACAACCTCTTCTATTCACCCAGGGAGCACAAAGTTGTGTCGAGATATCTGAGAGAACTTTTGGTGGGACAAAAGGAAGACAGATATTGCTGAGTATACATTAAGGTGCTTGGTATGACAACAAGTGAAGGCTAAAAGACAGAAGTCTCTAGGGATGATTCAACCACTACCCATGGCAACATGAATGTAGGAGAACATCACCAAAATGTTGTTCGCTGGACTTCCATTGACATCCAAAGAAAACAACGCTAATGGGTCATTGTGGATCATCTTTCAAAGACATATCACTTTATCATTATTTGAGAGGACTTCTCATTGTATTAACATTAACATATATATATTAAAGATGTGGTATGTCTTCATTGATTACCACTATCTATTGTATACGATCGAGACCTGAGATTTATCATGAAGTTCTGGAAAAGTCTCCAGCATGCTCTAATCATTGAAATAAACTTTAGTACGACCTATCATCCTCAAACTAATGTCCAGTTTGAGTGAACTATTCATACAGTGGAAGTTATGTTGATATCATGTTCTATGGACTAAAGTGGGGTATGGGACCAAAATCTTACATTGGTTGAATTATCCTATAAAAAACCTTCCACTAGAGCATCTAACTAGAACCAAACAAATCCGTTTAAGGGAAAAGGTGAAGAACATCAATATGTTAGGATGATGTCGGTGAGCGTAATCTTCAAGGACCTGAAATGGTCAGTTAATTGGAGGTGAAGTTGAAAACCATTCAGTAGCACATCATGACCGTAGAAAGATATAAAAACAGTTATATAGAAAATCAAAGATGATACCTTGAGTTGAAAGTTAGAGACATTATATTTTGGTGCATATCTTAATGGAAGAAGGTCATGAGGTTTGGGAAGAAAGGAATGTTATGTCCCAGGTACATCATCCCCTTTGAGATTAACGATTGTGTTTGGGATGTGGCCTATAGAGTGAAACTTCCACCTACCATGTCTACAGTACATAATGGTTTCCATGTATACCTCTTAAGGAAGTACAAACCAGATTCTTCACATGTACTTTATCCAGAGGTGTTATAGTTGGAGAATGAACTTTCTTACAAGGAGCGGCTAGTGAAGATCATGGATCATATAGATAATGTTCTACATATAGAGACTAATCACCTAGTCAATGTACTTTGGAATAACCATAAGTACAAAGAGTCAATATGGGAAATAGAGAAGGCGATAATGGAAAAGTTCCCACACTTGTTTATGGCATAAAATGTAAAATTAAATTTTAAGGGTGAAATATCATTAGGGGGAATAATGCAGCGACTCAATACTTTAGCAATGGAAATTCCCCTCTTATAATTATGTCATCTAATCAAATGAAATCACAAGATAATTAAGTCATAGGTACTATGTGACCTTTAAACTTAATATTGTATCTTCTGTGATATGAATCATGAAACTTTTACATACACGGTTGTGATGAGTAAGATGTTTTGATTTTGATATGAAAAACATAATTTGTGGTCAATAGTTAGTGACCCTTATGAATAGTAATGTTACACTTATGTATATTAATATGACATTTATGAAAACTACATCTATCATGTAAATAGTAACATTACCAATTAATGTATGAATACAATTTATCATCTTATGAGTGACAATATGATATTCTTGGTATTTTTTATAAGTCATAAATATTTAATTATAAATTTATGAATAATTTAATAATTATAAAATAAAATTAATTTTCATTAAATTTTTTCATAAATTATAATGTTTTATTTCTTTTGGTTTTAAGATAATTTTACAATACCTTATATAATTTTTGAAAACATTATAAATGCATTTATTATTTTAATATTTTTAAATTTCAATTAAATAATGATTTTAATTAAAAGATAAATTAATCATATATAGAAATTATTTTTGAAAAATGGAGTTCATTTTTAAATTCTAAACATCAAAAAATGGTTAGGGTGACTTTTTGGGATTTTCAAAAATTCATGAATTTTTTATGAATAATAAAATATAGTAATTTACCGTATACATACACTATATGTCTATTACACTATTTATTGAGTCATGGGTAATGTAAGATCCTTCGGTTAGAATAAAACATAACATATTACTATTTTTTCCATTGAATCATTAATATTTATTTTATAATTAAAAAATAATAATGTAATGACAAAAATATTAAGAAAACCCTCATCCACTCAACTATGAAAACGACCCCAACTCCCCTCTTATATTGACTCCTCTAAAGCCTTTTGAGATTTCCAGATTCTACCCAAATATATCCCTAATATTATCTCTATCATCTAGAAGACCTTTTCCTCCTTAATTGACAAAATCATCACCCCTTAAGAAGCTCTCTAGGATGATTAAATCAACAGGTAAATTCCTCTTTTCTTTTCTTTCATTTGCTTTTCATGTTCCTTAGTTATCTTTTCTTTCCTAAACTCCCCTAATAAAAATGGTATGAAAAATACAGTAACATAAATGTATTGTATTTTTAAGCTATTGGGATAATTCATTATCATCTCCCCTTTCCACTTCTTTTATATAAATGAAACGAAAACACCATCTGTGATGTGTTAATTTATCACATTCATGGATGACGAGTTATCAATTTAAACTACCATATTCAATTCTGGAAATGAAAATCTTTTTTTGTTTGAACCAGAATATTAAATATGTATTTTATAATATGTGATGTTATTTAATCCTTTTTCTGACAAGATGTAAAATAATAAGACAAAACAAGTTAATTAGGAGAAAAATCCCCAAATTAGTTCTTGTGTTTATCATTAATGTTTTATAAAATAATTCACCATTACTCTAAATAACCAAATGATTTTTATAACCAAGTAATCATATATAATTCACTAATTTAAAAAAAACTTCAATTTATTAAAAACATTATCATCATACATGTTTACCCAAACATGAATATAATTTAACCGATTATTAAACCCGATGAAAGAAATGCTACCTAACAATAAAATTTAACCTCTTAACTCATCAAAAAAGACATTGATGAACTTAAAATGTTATAATAAATCAATAACCTGTAGTTTAGGTAATTCAATTATATATTAATGATCCTAATTTGATTATTAAGGTCATTAATATCAATCGAAGAACACCATCAAGATTATGGCAAGGATCCTCTCTTATTTTCATTTATTTAAGAATCTCCTCAATGTTATGTCGTTTTATGTGTAGTTACTAAGGATGGGGTATTATTTTTCACCTAAACATACTACCCTCATGATATATAAAATAATATAAACCCCTTTCTCTCTCATTATTCCCTTCTTTTTACACCAGGTACATTACCAATATTCTGTATGGGATTCTACCCAAACCTTCATTATTCCATAGGGTTATTCATAGTATCTTCTTAAACAAATGGAATCCTATATTTTGTTTATGTACATATTAAAATATATGTTTATATATCGAAAATCATTTACCAATATCCATTGATCATTCTATTTTGGGGATATACATTCTTTTAAGTGATTACCTCCTCAATACTTCAGGATAAGATAACCCTTTTTAAGGGAACGTCCCGATTTCATACCCAATTTCATGTACAAAATATGATATATTTTTAGGAAACCATTATATTTATAAAATCAATATTTCTGTCATGAAATTTTTTTGGTTAACTTCTGGTTTTATATTAAATATTATTCTCTTTTCTATTTTAAATGATCTTTGATATATTAATTAAACCACACTAATTTTTTTAATTTTAATGATTTTAAAAATAATTTTACATTTCATCACTTCAATTTGGCATCACATAATATGATAAATACTACCATATCTTTTTCTTTCCCAATATTTATCTAATTCCTTTTTTTCATGGTCACTTTTATGATACTCCTGGTCATTATTCTTTATGACATTATTATGACACCCATTTCATTTAGTGGGTACCCTTATGTTTATGTATGAATTATTATGTATGAATAATAATGTGGAAATTATATTCATGAACTTTTTAATATGGGTTCACCCAGATAGTGCTCCAATGTATTGGTTAATGTTCTATCTTAGGACACATTATGTGCAACGGTCATGGCGGTTAGCCTTAACCTGTGCTACTATGTGCAATGATTTTGGAGGATAACCTTAACTTGTGCTCCTCTTTGTGAAATGAGAATTGACTTGTAGTAAACGAATTATTTATATAACTTCAACATATCTAGGATTGAATGATTATATGATCTTCCATTTATATTTAATCACTCTATATAACATTTTATATCATTATTCCATGCCTTCTAACCCATGTGCTAATGTTTTATTACTATGTTTTTTCCCTTACAATGATCTTAGATCATCCCTTTGTTCAGGTGATCCCTAGGGTACCCTATGCAGATTTAAGGGTTTAATGGGATTTATGATCTCTTTATGAGGATTGAATAATGAATTGTTTTTTAATCCCATTTTTTATGTTTTATGTACCTAGTATCTAAAGACACTAGACTTTACGATCATTGGATTGTAAAATGTTGTTTTATTATACTTAAAATCATGTAATGTTTTGTGTAAAAGGATATGGTCACTATAATTATGTCATCAAAAACTACCACAAAAAATAAACCAAATAGGGGTGGAACACCGTATTCATCATAGCCAGAAAAAATGGGCATGTTCATATGACCAAACGACATAACTAGGTACTCATAGAGGCCATAACAAATACAAAATGTTGTACGAGGTATGTTTAATGTTTTTAATTATACATGATGATATCTAGATCTCAAGTAGATCTTAGTGAATACCCTAGCTCCATGGATCTGGAAAATTATATTATCTATACAGGGTAGTGGATACCAGATCTTGACCATATGCTCATTCCACCATCTATAATCCAAGAATAAATGAAGGTTACTATTCTCCATCATGTAGAAAAGCATAGGTGAATCCTAAAATGATATACTACACTATATGAAATCCTTGGACTCTAGATCATCAAACTACCTTTTGAGGTCCTAGAACTCAGTAGGTGCCATCTTATAAGGAGGAGTGGACATTGTTGCTGCTCATGGAACAAGATTGATCCCAAAATATACATCCTTACAAGGAGGTATGCTAGAAAAGTTATTGGGAAACATCCCTAAAATGATCTACTACTGGTGGGAGAAGAACATGGCATAAAACGTGATCATTCATGAAGATATTGGAAGTCAGGGTGGTTACATCACCTTACATATGATGCCCTGGTCTTGTTCTACTGGCCTAGACATCCCACTCACCCTATATAGATAATTTCTTCACCCTGATGATGTAAATGATACCCTATGATTATATCTGTCTACAAAGGTGTGATAAAGAAAAACCAATCCATCCCAAGAATGAAATCAAATCAATTAACCTCTTGAACAATGGGGTCCCATAAAAAGGGAAACTTCCTACTTCAATGGTATAGTCGCCACACTGGCGTATGCCCTATGATCATACCCCTAATGGTGTATCTAGGGTTATTACATCGAGGAAACACTATATTTATAGCCCAAGTATTTCCAAGATAAATAGGAGGTAAACTTGTTTGAAACACCTATATGAAGAAAATATACAATAGTGGATGCTACTAGAATAGTACCTTGTACTATAGATGGTCCTATAGCCAGATCCTCATGTATCAGAAGAAAAGCATGCATATATCCAAATCCACATCCCGATGAAATAGCTAGAATAAGGTGATCAAAACATATTTACTGGTGATTCTAGGGACTAGGGGTGGAGCTACCATGACCGCAAACTCCTCATCGACCAGTTTTTCTAGAGAAATTCCAACTCCCCATCGGATGTAGTGTAAAATAACCTTCCCCTAATGGTGGAGCTGGTGTGGATCGTCTCCGGCTAGAAGCTGATGGAGAGGCCTAACAGAAACCCTAACGATTCCCCATACAACTCCAAACCCTACACACTAGTTGGTACATATGACACTGAAGCCTCAAATTCCCTATACATAATAAATTGTGATATACTATAGAGATACCTACATGGGCACCCTGGTTTTCACTTCCTTGATGAGAAACCTCAAGGGATAACATTCTACCAACAGAAGAACTAATGGACTAATGCGTCACTGGTCCTCTATGCCTAGTACCATCATTGAACCTTAGGTTTTTCTCAGTGATAATATCCTAATATACTATTTCATAGAAGGTAGGAAGGAAAAATACATTCACCTGAGTATTGATGGCATACTGGATACAATCCTCGAAGAATAGAACATGTAAGATCTCATAACCGGCTAGAAGCGGTGAAAAGTGCTACAACTCCATGAAACTTGTTGAATACTCGATAAAAAACATAGAACCCAATAGAGTTTCCGGAACACTTTGGATCTATCAAATATCTGAATTAGAGGAATGGAATGATCAATAAAGGAAGTATAGAAATCAAACCATAACATGCCCAGATGATGACTAGCCTATGTAATCACATCCCACCATCGTCTGACCGAATCACGCAACATGTATGTAGTATGTGTTAACCTGTAATCTTGTGGAATCTCATGATGTTCAATGATATATTTTGTGGAATCTCGTGAAGACCCAGTAGCATGCTGGCTTCCATCCACCAAAAAGGTGGATGATGGTCCAGCTGAAACTCTTGAGTCAGATCAGCCATCGTAGGTGAAATTCATGGAGCACCATGCATGGAATGCATCAGACATAGGAAATATCATGATATTCGGAATCAATGCCTAGATTAGGTTCAATAGGTGATGCCTCTAGTGGAACTCTTAGTGGTGAGACTGGAGGGTTAGGGACCACCATGTCAGGAGCATGGTCATCACCATCTTCTTCGTGTATGACATAAGGACATCATGTCAAAATTGGTCTACAAATGCCAATCCCACACCTAAATACAAGCATAGAATCATAAATAGAGAATCACTAGAATAATTTTAATATAAGGAAACTCACTACCCAAATCATACTACCCCAACTAATTTCTTATTTAGCAATGTATCGATAAGTGCTCTGTTATAAGATCTGGGGTACTAGTATATGAAGGGTCAGTAGTACCTTGTGTCATCATTTACTGTAAACTATTTAATTTCATTTAACATTTATTTAATAGGTTCACTCCTTTAACTTTCACAAACATGAAAAGGATGGATAATGACATGCAGACATTCACTTTTATGTTTTCATTTTCTTATAACATGTATCAACAATCATTTAAAATGACATATTTTTTCCATTGAATTAGAGACCATACTCTCTATAACTATAATTAACACCCATTTTAATTTCTCATAAAATGATTGATTTTTTAAATTACTCATTCTAACCCATGAGGGCCCATAACAACTCATTAAATGGAGAAGAAAATCACACAATCACATCCCAAAATAAGCACAAACATACATACATGGAAACACTCACTCAATAATCACAGGCATAACATGAAATGAAATGTATTGAGATGAATCTATATAGAATAAAAATATTCATAAAATTTGAATTATTGGGGACTATAATGATGCATCTTACAATGATCCTTCCTCTAATATCATCAGAACAGGGATGAAGTAAAATTATCAATCCGAAAATGAATAACTCCAGACATCATGCGAGTCACAAAATCGTGGAAGGATATGAACTGTAATAGAAAAAATAAGAACAACAATTATAATTTAGGAATCATATAATTTACCCCAAACATTGGTTTGTGATTAATATGATAATATTATGAAAAAATTTCAAGAATTTCTAATCTTATAAAAATTGTCTCAAAATAGTAAAGCACGAATGGGGACCTTCTGATACTACTTGAAGACATCTCGGACCCTAATTCCACTTAGGTGGAACCCAAAGCCCGATATATAACATGGCCAAAAGCACATCTCACTGAACGGAAGAGGTTTTCAACTAGCTGTGAGGGCCTTGGGTGTTTCTGTGGGGATACTATTCCCTCATTATCAAATTCTGTTGCAACCATGCACGAGTACCTCACTAAAAGGGGGCACCTGCACAGTTAGGTCGCACTATTAGGGAAATAGTGTGTCAACCATTAAAAATGGATCTCCATAAAAAATAAAACCTTCCAAATGCTTATATTAAATTGTGTAACATCCTGGATCTAGGTGCCACCCAAATGTTCCTTGAACCTGGTTGCTCAAATAACCTCAAGCGCATTTCCCCAAATGCCAGAGGCTTTTGACTTGCAGTGAGGGCCAAGGTCTGATAGTGGGGGAAATATTCCCCCATTGGCAGAGTATACATAGTGGAAAAAAAATTAATTAACAATATCATAAGAAGTTATACCATAAAAAAAAAAAGTAAACCGTGGAAGATTGATAGTATAAACAACTACAGAATATATATAAACAATGATGCATTTCACAAGTATCTAGTAAAGCAACCAAACAAGTCCCAATGTTGAAAATACAATACTGAAACCAAAGAATATAAAATAATAAACTCCAACAACATCACAACCCTCATTTTGGTCCCATGATCTCTAACTCGAAAAATAATCAAGTTCCTGGTATAGAAGGGTGCTTTTCCTTATCTATACCTACAACCATATAATATTTTTTGGTCCAAATGGATGACCCAAACATGGTGTGAGACGAATCCTAGTAGGAGACCACAAAATGATCTGTTCCTAACTGTCAGTGAATGTATATAGTAGGTAATATGTAGAAATAAAGTAATAAACTAAGATGTACTCAAAAGTATGCAATCCTACAGATTTCAGTTACATTCATTTACATTTATAAATTATTAAAACTTTTGAATAATGTAACCCTGGGATCTAGCCTAAACACTGTATCACCCTCTATAATAATAATAAATATAGATTTCAAAATCCCACATAAATAATAAAAAAATACAGATTCCATGCATGTTTTTTGGCATGGTAGACTCATCACAATCATTGAATCATTCAAAAGAAACCCTCTGGGAAGTTTCTCATATTCTGAACACTATAGATCAACATATGATAAATTCAATAAATAATGAACCTTTGAGAAGTCTCACACATTCGAACCCCTTTGGTCCCATATAGCACTAATCATTTACAAACGACCACCTTGGTAGCTCTCATGGTCAATACACCCTTGGTCTACATAGCAACAACAAGTTATAATGACCCCTAGAAGCTCTTATTTTCAATTCCCTATGATCCAGATTTCATATATTGATAACCCTATAGGAATATCTCATGGTCTAACCCCTATTATCTATGGCCAACTGGCAACTCTCACAACCAATACCTCTGGGTAAACAGAAAAAAAATTTGTTCGTAAATGACCCTATCTCGGGAAGTTGTCACAGTCAATTCCACTTGGCCATACATCACAATGTGAATAACATGAATCTCAAATAGAAAATAACTCCATCCTAACAACACTTGTCATTGAAAACAAATCAATCCTAACATACATTTAGACCCAACAACCATAATCAACCAAACATGGTAAATTCACCCATAATAAAGGTATAAATCCATATGAAAAATCAATAACCCTTTTCAGAATTAAACACACCATAACAGGTCTTAAACAAGGTTATATTCCAAAACATGCAATACTCTAAACATGGATATTCAGAACTTTTAGCATATATAATCTAAATATGGATAATGAAAGACAAAAAAAGTACATCGATATTGTATGATGAAAACTCTTCAACTTTAGCCATTGAATCAACCTAGATCAATGTAGATCTATGAAAATGATAAAAATAGTCAACCCTCAAAAACTCACAAGAGAGGAAAAATCTTGATGAGAGGATCAATATGAAGGGAGATCTCACCTGTGGGATTCCAACACACCCTCCGAAGTTTGGATAAGACCTTGGATGGAGAAATGGTGGCCTGGAATATGATCATTTCACCTGGTCTCTCCTATACAAACCAAGGACAGAAGAAGAATGATCTGTAAATGAGACGTGGCCCCTCTCCGATATATAAATGAAATATATAATTACATTTTGTGTTCTTTAAAGATATACGGTGTGTATCGGTCTTTACCGGGTCCCACCTTATGAAACCCTACCACATCATCACATATCCATGTACGTCATCGTAACATGGTAAAAACATGGTTTGGATGTAGTGACAGAGTACACAACATATACAAGGAATTACACGATGTATACTTCAAAAACATTCCTTCCCTTTTTCTTTAAAAACAACCTAAAATAAAGATCCATATATGAACTAAAGATCCAGGTTCTTAAAAACTTCCCCCCTTAAAGAAATTCATCCCCCAATTTCCCTTTCAAGGGTGGGGAAGAAGAAACGTCAATAAATTCGGGCCACTGTGATCATACATCGGCCTCCCTCTCCCAAATCAGGTCCTATACTCGCTCGTGCTGCCATTTCACCCATACTAGATGAAAAAACTAGTCACAAAGAATATTAATGCTATGATACACAATTTGAATATGGTTCTCCTCAAAGTATACATCCAATTGCAACTTAGCCTCCTCTGGTTCAAAAATGTGAGATGGGTCCGAAAAGTAACGGTGTAGCTGATAAACACGAAAGAAGTCGTTCATATCTCGATACCTCTATGGTAACTACAATTGATTGGAAATGGGCCCTACTATATCCAAAACCTCAAAAGTCCCTACATATCTCGGTGAAATATTTCTGTGTCTCCTAATCCTCCTATATCCCAACCTTGGTGTGACACTTAAGAAAACCTGATCTCCAGCCTTAAACTCCAAAGGGCGTCTCCATCGATTAGAAGAATATTTCTGGTGAGACTGTGCATTAGCCATCCTCTTCCAAATAAAATCCAACTACTCAGTGGTTTCATGGACAAGATGAGGTCCCATCATAGATTCATATCCTTTATCCTTACAACATAAGGGTGATCAGAATGCCCTACCATACAATGCCACATAAGAAGCATATGAATCGTCACCTAGAAACTTTTATTGTAGGAAAACTCTATTAGGGGTATGTGTCTCTCCTATACCCCCCCAAACTCCCAGATGCATGATCGAAGAATGTCCTCCAAAACGTGAATCGTTTTCTTTGACTGTAAATCTATCTGGGGATGGTAATCTATACTCAGATGTACCTATGTACCCAAATCCCATTGTAGTCCCTGCAAGACATGAGAAGTAAAATGGGCATCCATGCATGAATCGATAGAGTGTGGAACCCCATGAAAACGTACAACGTCTCAAATGTAAAAATTTAAAAGGAAATTAACACTAAAGTATTACTTAATTATAAAGTAATGTTAATCCTTAGTGAGTCGATCAACAACAAAGAAAACATCATCATTATTTCAAGGTGACCTTAGTAAACCTATCATGAAATCCATCACAACATCATTCCACTTCCAATCGTGAATTGGTAACTGCTATAAAACACCTACTGGTCATTGATGCTCCACCTCCACATGCAGATAGGTGGATCATCTCATAAAAAAGTAGAAAAATCCTTCTTCATACATGGACACCAACACTGACAATATAGATCTTGATATATCTTGGTGACACCAGGAATAACTACACAAACTAAGGAATGAAAATCTCACATCAACTACTCACATAATTTTGTTGACACCCATACAAATCCATGAATACAAAAGGCCTCATCATCTCCTATAGTCACCCTAGGAGTAGGATCCTTGCCCGAAACACTCTCCCATTGGACTGGGCCTTCATATTCTGATACCTACTTCATTCGCACATGATTTAGTAGAGTAGAGGTAACGGATACAGAAGAATGAAATGTATTCCCATGTTTTTAGTTCACCTCCAAATGCATAATATAGAATAGAGCCACAAGTTTCCACTCACTAATCACCTCCTTATATGCATGTATCTATGTCCTCTTGCTCAACGAATCAACCATTGCGTTTCGTTTCCCAGGCGTATAGGAAAACTCAATGTCAAAAGACTGCAGGTACTCAAACCACCTTCTCTGTCTCAAATTTAGATCAATTTGAGTAATGATATTATTGTGACTTTTGTGGTCATGGTATACCACCAAATTATCTCCCAAAAGATATTGTCTCCAACAGTGAAAATCATGCACTTCTACAGCTAACTCGAGATCATGTTTCTAGTAAAGCCTCACATGTGGCCTCAACTACAGAGACCTGTATGCAATGAATCCTTCCACCTATATAAGAACTGATCCCAACTAGATACCTGACACATTATAGTAAATAGTTTAACACATTATCTACCCTGAAAAAAATCAGTATGGGTGATAAATTCAATCTCCCTTTCATATCTTGAAAGGGTGAACCACATGAATCTATCCACAAGTACTTTTCACCCATCTTAGTCAGGACCATTAATAGTGATACTAAGCGTGAAATATCTTTTATAAAGAGCCTATATTAACCATCCTTCCCTAGAAAAATACTCACCTCAAATAAGTTATTTGGATGATCCCAGGAAACTATAGCTCTCACTTTCTCTGGATCTACTGATACTCCTGTCTCTGAGATAACATGGCCCATGAAGTGAATCTAGTGCATCCAAAAGAGGAACTTTGAGAGCTTATCATATAACTGATGATCCCTCAGTGTAAAAAATACAATCTTAAGATTTATGGAATGGTCATGTCGAGTGTGAGAATGAACCAAGATATCCTCTAGGTAGACTACTACAATAGAATCCATGTAAGGATGGAATACTAGGTTCAATAGTTACATTAAAACTGTCGTTGTGTGTGGGAGTTTGAATGGCATAAACAACTTCTCGTATAGACCATACAAACACAAAAATGCTATAAGAGGTATATCTGATTGTATAACATGAAACTAATGATAACCGAATCTCATGTAAATATTCGAGAACACTCAGACTCCATGAAGATGATTAGAGAGACCATAAATCCTCGGCAAGGTATATCAGTTTTTGATCGTCAACTGGTTTACATTCTAATTATCCATGATATGTATAAGGGTACTGGAAACCTTATATTAAAAATGAATAGGTGAGCCCCATTGAGATTTACCAAGTCAAATGAAACCCTTCTCTTGAAACTCCTCTAACTACTTCTTGAGCTCCTCTAACTCAGGTGTAGCCATCCTATAAGAAGTAATGGACACCGGTTCCACTTCTGGAACAAGCTCAATAAAGAAATCTAACTATCCCTCTAGAGGTAAACCTGAAAATTCATCTAGAAAAACATATCTGAAATGATCCACCATAGGAGAAATGCCCATCTGTGTCATCCAGATATAAGCTAGCAATCTGGGAGGTAAATCCTCTGAACCCATGATGTTGAGGTCTAACTCTGCTCACATAGACATCCCATTCAAACTTGTATTGAAAAAACCCACCCCATGTGAGGCAAAAATTACCTTGGGGCAATAGCAGTCAACAAAGGCCTGAAAGGAGACCAACCAGCACATTATGAGAATTACATGAAATCCATTAATCTATATGACATAAAGGACCCATAAGATGTGAAACCCACCAACCTCAAGAGGTTACCCCTTTTACTAAAGTGCACTAGCCATCCAAAGCCCCAACAGGGTTCCTAGAATAATAATACCATCATAAGTAAATATAAAGATCCCAAGGATCTCCAAAACAACAAAAAATATAAAACTATGGGAATCCCATATATCAAAAATAGAAAATGCTAAAACTGGGGCAACTATAATTGTACCTCTAACCATAGAGTTTAAGGGATCCTTATCCCGCTAGGTCTGCTCCACTGCAAAATTCTAACTTATACCCTGACTCAACGACTATAACTGACTACCATGAGCTGATCCACCCTGCTGTCACTGAAATCATGTTATATGGATACCATGGCCATGACCACATCCTCAGTCTAAATAGCCTTGCGAACTCTAGTTCCCTAACAGATGAGAAACTAGCGGTCCTTCTACTAAATGTGAAGTCATAATTGATCCCCTATAAACTACTACTGGTGAGGAAATCTGGAAAAATCACTAAAGATAACCCATCATTCTACAAGAACAACACTCAATTGGGTCTCTCATGCACTGATGTCTCGTATTCCCGCTCTTCATGCATTGGTATCACACCCCTTGGATAGCAGAATAGAAACACCACGTGAAATCTCCATGTGGCACTTCATGCTATCTATCGAAGGAGTAGCTTCCCTAGATGCCAATCCAACATAGATCAAATCTCCCGACTCCCCTATATTATGCTTGTTAATCACTGCATGGTTCACTATATGCATCACTAGAGTCAGCCTGAAAACATTAAACTTTGATCATATGTCATACATGAGACCATCCTCAAATCGCCTAGCCAAAGATAACTTGTCACCTCCCAGAATAGGTGTGAATCACTGAAGCTCTATGAAATGAGAAGAATAATCCATCGCTAAAATAGAACCCTACTCCAAATTCATGAACTCTCATTCTTGATCAGCCCTCAATGTCTTGGTGTAAAATTAGTCCATGAACATCCTATGAAACTCTTCCCAAGACATATACTGATGACCTAATGCTGGTGAGATAACATTCCACTATCTCATGGTGGAATAACATAACATGTACTTCACAAGATTTACCCAACTCTCAGAAGCCATCTCCAGATGCTCAAAGATAACAAGCATGGCCTCTAACCATTACTCTATAGAATGTGATCCTCCATCCATAGAAAAAGTGGGAGGATGATGCTGTTGGAACACCTATGTCAGCCCTTACATAGATGGGGTAAGATGACGTGTTCCCTAAAAAGTCTGTAAAATCCCCAAAAATCTATCACAGAACTCTGCATCAGCACCTGCGTCCGGTATAACAGCTTATACGAGAACGGGAAAAATGGGAGGATCTGCTGGTAGTCCATGATCTATCCTTTTCGGTGTCTGGTTATTTCCCTGCACTTGGCATACAACCAGGGGACATCTTGGGGGCCTGAATCGGAAAGTTCAAGTGCACACCTAAGTTCATGATTATAAAGTATTGAAACATAGATTTTCCTGAAAGAAATAGAAGAAGAAACATTCATGTTTTACAAAAAAGGGGTATATGAAATGTATAACCCCTACATGATGTGTTCCCTTACGCTTTTAACATGGCATTTACCTCTTCCAAACTTGGTCGTGTTACACCCATACACACGACGTGTTTCTCCAGAGACACTACGTGTATTTGAATCTTCCCTACTACCCAATTTCTTCTACACAACTAGAACTACACAGTTATCTCATGAGTAACTCTCCATGACATGTTCACCCTACACACATTGTGTACTACTTATGTTTTAATAACCCATGTTGTTATTCAAATGATTAGATACATGATTGAATCTACATGGCATGCATAAATAATACATAGTGTGTACAACCTTATTTTCACCCACCCGTGTCATTCATCGCACTATCGAATACACGGTTCTTACAAGATACAGTGTTCAATCCAGGCACGATGTGTTCTACCAAAAGTTTCCCAAACCTGTGTCTCTGAACACACATTAATTCACATAGTCAAGAACTACACCACGTCTAATTTCAGTACACGAAATGTACATAAGAAATGTTATTTCTTAAAAAACAGAACAACACTTGGAGTGTGATCATAAAATCACACGTCGTGTTCTATGGGTTTTTGGATAGTTCGCCTCTAATACATATCTTGAACCCTTAAAAACAAAATATGTTGTTCAAGGAATTACAAATTTAGAAATGTGGGATCCCATACTCCCACAAATCAAATTTTGGCATCACTATTCCCATCGTAACTTTACAAAATATAATTTAAAGTTCAAACACGATCCACCAAATTCCAACACAAGAGGGAACATAACACCTAAGTGACCAATGTTTGGCCTCCATCCTTATGAAACATTATATATTCCAATACCCTATCAAAATATAATTTATTCAATCACTACATATACAACAGTAGCACAAATATATAGCATAACATCAATCACAATAGCATGAAATCAGTCATGCATCCTAAATGGAATGACAATGATGAATGGCAAGTGATCCCTATGAGGTTACAATAATATGTATGAGATGGAATAATCTCATCTCATCAGGTTTCAATAGAAATAGAACCCCAATAATATAACTGATATTGCCACAAAACAAGCAAATCACCCAACGATGAAATCAAATCAAATTTAACAAATTACAAAACCAAAATATTGAAATATTTGAGGTAACTTGGATTTTCCCTATAAATGAGTTAGCTACTCCTGGGCGCAGCTTATTACCAATTTCCAATTCCTTCCTACCCCTGTCTATATGATCCAAATAGTAAGACAATGTAGAAAAGAAATTACTCTGATACCACTTTGATACATCACGAATCCGGGTGCCACCGAAATGTGCCCTGAACCCTGTTGGTCACATGACCTCAAGCACATTTCCCTATATTCTAGAGGCTACCAAATAGAAGTGAGGGCCACTGTATGATAGTGGGGAAAATATTGCCTCATTGGAAAAGTATACACAACATATAAAAAATTAATAAACAATAGTAGAAGTAGAAATACAAAAAACAATGTAAACAATGGAATAATGAAAATATAAACATCTATAACTTATATATAATTAATGATTTATGTCACAAGTATCTAGGGAAGTAGCCAAAAAAAGTCAAAATTATAGAAATACAATTATGAAATGAATGTATAGAAAACAGTAATCTCTAATAGAAACACAAGCCTCATCGTGGCCCCATGCTCTCCAGCTCCAACAATAATCAAGTACTTGATGTAGAATGGCGCTTTCCCTTATCTATACCTGTAACCATATAATCTGTTTGGGTCCAAAAGCATGACCCACTTAGGGTGTGAGACAAATCCCAGTAGGAAACCACCAAAAGATATGTTTCTAACTATCAGTGAATGTATATAGCTGGTAATATGATGAAATGAAAGAATAAACAAGGAAGTAATCCTAAATGGCCAGAAGGCCTTTTTATTGATTTATGATAAAACCCCTTTCATGGGATGAGGGGTAACCCTTAAAAGGATCATAGGCTTAGATATTACCTTTCTTGGAGGCTTGGTGACATTACAGGACCTGTAGGTCTTAAGGAAATCATACAGACTATGACTACTTGAAACCACCCCTCCCCAGCATCTGCATCGGGATCAGATCTCCACCCTATCATGAATGTTCGGATAGCATGTCCATGTACTAGTGAATAGGTGCAGTATCGATGGAAAATTCCATACCCTCTCATTCTTCCAAATCCATTTAGCCTGGATCTGTTGAATGCCCCCTGCTCTTGAATCCTCTTCTCGGGTGGTTCCCTCTAGAATCTGTCAGTACAACTACATATCAGGTGGCCCTGAAGGCCTTGAGGTGGCCCAAAGGCCATGAGGTGTCCCGAAATCCTTACTGACCTGAAGTCCTGGTTGGACCAAAGGCCTTAAAGACTCCAATCCCAAACAAGTGGCCCAAGGAGAGTAGTTTTGGCCGCTACAGTGCCGAACAGTACCTACTACAATACTTCTATAGTACCCAGAATTATGTCTCTACCTTGTTTTGAAGCCGTGTCTCATGGATGCACATAGAGATACCTCACCAACTACGCTGAGGCTCATGTGAAACTATGATGTACACAAAAGTAGACAATCCTGTAGTTTCAATTAAATTCACTTACGTTTATAAATTTTTCAAACGGTTGAATAATGAAACCTTGTGATCGTTCCTAATATATTTATCCCATAGTATAATAATAATATATATGAATCTTAAAAGACCATATAAAAAATCAAGTAATATCAAGCCCAAGATTGTACTTTTGCTTGGCAGACTCCTCATAGTCATTCAATCATTCAAAATAAACCCTCTAGGAATGTTCTCACATTCTAAACCCTTTGGTTCAATGTATTATCAATTCAATAAATAATGACCCTCTGAGAATGATCACATAGTGTAACCCCTTTGGTCCCACATAACACTAATCAATTTCAAATGAACTCTTGTGTAGATATCATAGTCAATACCCCATTGGTCTTTATAGTAACAATGAATTATAATGACCCATGTCATCTTTCACGTTCAATTCCCTATGACCCAACATTCATTTAATAATGACCCTCTAGGTATCTCTCATGTTATAACACCTCTAGTATATGACAACTTGATAGCTCTCACAGTCAATACCTAGAGGTCTATATAACAACAATTCATACATAAATTTCCCTATCATGGGAAGCTCTCATAGTGAATTCCCCTTGTCCATACTTCACAATGAAAATCACATGCATATCAAGTAAATAATAACTCCATTATAACAACACTAGGCATGGAAAAAAAGAAATCCAAACATTATATATAGACCCAACAGCCATAATCAACCAAAAATGGGAAAGACACCCACAATCAAGGTATCAATCCTTATACATAATCAATAACCCTTTCTCAATCATGCACACCATAATAGGTCCTAAAAAGGGTTGAATTCCAAAACATGCAATACCCTAAACAAGGATATTCGACAGTGTTAGCATGTATAATTCAAAAAAAACTAAAGCAAGGCAGAAACCACCTACCTTGATGTTGTACAATGAACACTATTGAATGTCGTACCTTGAATTGACCTAGAATGATGTATATCTATGAAAACGGTAAAAACAATCAACCCTGAATAGCTTATGTGAGCGGATAAATCCGGAAGATTTGACTAAGAAGAATGGAGATCTCACATGTGGGATTCCAATGCACCCTCCAGTGTTTGGATCAGACCTTGGACGGAGAAACGGTGGCTCATACATTGATCATCGCTCCCAATTGCTCCTGGACGAACCCAGGATAGAATAAGAAACATCTATAAATGAGATGTGTCCCCGCTCTGATATATCAATTAAAAATAAAAGTACAAGGTGTGTTCATTAAAGATACACAATGCGTTTAAGCCTTTACTAGGGCCCACCTTAAGCGACCCTGCCACACCATCAAACGGCCGTGTACATGGCCGTAACATGGTCAAAACACAGTCTGAATGTGAAGTTAGAGTACACAGCTTGTACAAGTAAGTACACGACAATACATCAAAAATTTTCATTCTTCAATTTTTCATCAAATCAACCCGAAATAATGATCAATACCTAAAATGAAGATTCAGGTTTTACAAATAGATAATCCATCCTGCACGGTTTACTCTAACCGCATGATTGGGTCATTCATTCCATAAACATGGGTTTTTGGCTTTGAGAAAGTTCCCAACACCCCTAAGACATGCACACTTCATATTTAGTCCAAAATAAAGAATTTGGACCAAATTTAAAGGATCTATAGAAATGTGAAAACACCGGATCTCTAGTCATCCTAGAAGTACAAATATGTATTTTGATCTGTAAGAGTATTTATGGTGGGACAATATAAAGAAATGATATTAGAGAATTTCTATCCTCGTGCATTGTATATGAGCATGTTAAGTCCAAGATAATAAGGATGCGGAAATGTTGTATCCATTACCTATACGAAAATATAAATGAGACAACATTACTATGTATTTCGTCATCATACTAACAAAAAAATAAAAAGTTCATAATGCTATTTGGGTTATATTAATTCCCCATATATAGTCATAAAACATTATTTCTATCAGATAAAAGATATTTCTTAATCCTATTAACAGAATATTGATTAATGCAAGGATAATGTTTCTTAGAGAACCACATTATATCGTATTTGACTAGCATATGTGGTTTCCATCGATGTTTTGGGGATGTTTTCTCTAAGATATAGAGTTAGAGTTCTTATTTATTACTGCTTACCATCCATAGATAGAGGGTCAATATAAGGGAACCACTCACACCCTATAGGATTTGTTGGGATCTTTTTCTATGAAATTTAATATTGGTTTGGATCGACACCTTCCTCTAATTTAATTTTCATTCAAAAATAGATTTTATGGAGGAATTCATATGTATCCTTATGATGTGGTATATAGAAATATGTGTGGATGTTAAATGTACCAGGATGTAGTTAGTGAAAAAATTATATTGGTACCTATGCTAGCTGGGAAAATGGTATACACTGTCAAATCTATTAAAATACACATCATAGTAGCCTAGATTCTAAATAAAATTTATGTTGATAATCATCAACATGATTCAGAGTTAAATTATGGTGACATGGTTTTTGTATTATTTTCTCTATGGAAAAGGTATTGAGATTCAGAAATAAGAGAATGTTCAGCCCTACAAATATTTTTCCCATTCAGATTATTGATTGAGTTAGGTTGGTAGCTTATCTTATGGAACATCCATCGAACTCCTCTCAAGTATAAAATGACTTCCATGATGTTATCATGAGGAAATACATTCATTACCTTTCATATGTATTGAACTCATAGGTACTACCATTAGAGTAATATATCTCTTTTGAGGAACAATATATGGTGATTTTTGATCCTAGATATCATGTGTTATGAAAGAATACCACTCACATGCTATAAGTTTTGTTGTGAATCCACTAATTTGAGGAAGCTATGTGGGAAACTAAGGATATGATGAGGTAGAATTATACCATGTTTTTTAATTCTATTAAAGAAATTTAATGGATGAAATTATTTATATGGGATGAATAATTTAACACCCTATTATTTTATGAAATATTTTTCCCCAATTAAATTTAATTTCAGTGATAGTTTTTTTTAAACACACCACCTTGTTTAATTAGAACGTGATATACTATTAATGTAATATTCTTTATTGATATAATTATCTCCTATATGTTGGATAATAGGTTATGCACAAGATTAACAAAATTTTGAAAAATTTATCATTTATATATGTATAAAATTAATCCTTTGGTTTTCAGCTAATTATAAATAAAAATAAAAAATAATAGAAAATAAAAAAAATTATTTTTCAAAAACAATTTTCCATAAATTCAATTTTTTATCATAATTAATTAAATTTTCTCTATTGGTGAATGAATTAAATGATGTTATATATTATATATTCATTGAATTGTTTTAACCGTTAACTAGTATGTTTCCAAGGCTTGTGATGTCACGACCCGTCATCGGGGCCCGTGCCGTGGCTACCCCAAGCCCACATTCCATAGGCTAGGGGCTGGCAACTAGCACCAAAGGTGTAAATCCTGATAAAATGGAAGGCATTGACTTTATATAAGAAATCTAACACAACAGAGTACGCAAGTTGAAGTAAACACTAAGTATACTGAGTATAGAAGTAAGTGTTGGAAAGTAGATGGGATAGAATAAAACCAAACTGAAAGTACAGTACAACAGAAAAGATAGAACAATTGTAGTAATGTAAACCAGCAACCACTGAGTCGTCCTCGGGATATCCCACCTGAAGGGTGGGTATAGATGATCTCCTCATCTCCTCGGGTCTGGCCATCTGCTCCGTGTATGCCCCGTCAAGTGGTCCACCACCAGGTACCGTTCCGCTCCACAAGAATCCACCTCGATCAGTGATGTCTGTCTTCTGCATACAACACAACATAGTGCGGGCATAGACCATGCAGGGGTGAGTATATGATACTCTGTAGGGACCTCGAGACCCCAGAAGGTCTCTCAGAACCCATAAAGGAAAGATAAAAACACAAAGTATAAACCAAATCTACTTAGGTATATGCCCATACATATACCTAAGATATCAATTCTAGTTCGGCTCCATCTCACGAGCCCAAGTACAACCCAGTACACACTAGAAAACCCAACCCAGTCCACACAGAAAAACACAACCCATTCGACATAGAAAAGCAAGTCAATCATATTGAAGATAATGACTGAATGTCAAGACTTATCTCACATAGGTATACCTCTCATGAAGAGGGGTGGAGAAGATTAGATGTTGCCTCTGAATCATCTCCTCTACCGAACCCACATAGGATCCAAGTACAGAAGTCATCGCGGTCGAACCCACGTAGGATCCAAGTACAGTAACCATCACTGCTGAACCCACGTAGGATCCAAGTACTATCGTCATCGCTGCCAAACCCACAGAGGATCCAAGTACAGTCTTTCTCGCTGCCGAACCCACGTATGATCCAAGTACTGTCGTCATAGTCACAGCCAGCTCTAGGGTTCCCGCACACAGTACGCTCGATCCCGGGAGGGTCCGCTCCACGGGCCAAGAGGTTCGATACATAAACTATCACAAAGTACAGATTTGATGTATCCCAAAATTTTGTCTCGTCAATAGAAACTCAACGCGACAAACAGCGCGTCAATCGGACGCCCGGTCTGTGAGATAATGGATTTTCTGTTCCAGGGGCCTAGTTAGAAATACGGTCTTTTCTAACCTAGCTAGTACAAAAAGCTGTCTAAAACTCACTTAGACTATATAAAAAGAACTGTCTCGTTGAAAGGGTCCTAGTGTCCTAGACGACATGTCGATCAGACGCGTGGTCTTTGAGTTATTCCAGTTTAAGTGATTAATAAGCTCGGCCCGGTTAGCCCAGTGGGCCGACGGGTCGGGTCAATGCCGTTTGATGGGTCCGACCCAGCAGGGGTGTCAGACTGGTCCAAAAGAATACACAACTCAGCCCGAAGGGGTGTGGCCCAGCCTGAAGTGGCGCCGCCCGGCCCGGCGGGGCGCGGCCCGGCCCGGCATGGCGCAACCCATGTCGACCCGGCCCAGCGCGGCGCAGCTCAGCCCAGCTCGGAGCGGCCAGGCTAGTTGCAAAGCCCGGCAGGCTCGGTTGTCTGGCCGAGCAGATTGGTCGAAGCCGAGCGGGGTCCATGGGGGGGCAGTTGTCTGCACCGGCGGCGCCTAGTGGCGCCTCCCTTCCGTTAACTGGCTCGTATTCTGCCCACGCGGCCCGCATGGGCGGGCAGCCTGTCTTCCAACGCGGCACCCTCCTGGCGCCGTGGTCAATCTCCACCTTTCCGGCCAATGGTCTGGTCGGTTCTTCAGTGCGTCACCCTCCTGGTGTCACATTTTTCCTCTGCCCGGCCGGCCGACGGGCCGGCCAGTTCTTTTGCCAATGTGGCCCATGTAGTGGGTCATTGTTCCTCCCGCACAACGGGCGTGACAACACCGGCCTCCTTTTTCAAGCTCCCAACACGGCGCGACATCTTCATGCCTCCTCTGCCTTTTCATGCCAATTCTAGATAAATTAAACAAGATCAATGGAGGGTCGTCGGGCCATGTTCGTTCGGCTTACGCCCTCTGCGTAAAGCAATAGAAAATGTCAGAGGTAAACAAGATGCTCAACGACAAACCCAAGCACAATTTTAAACCATTAAAGTTGAACTTTACCCCTACCTCAACAAATTTTTACGAACATCGACGTCGCGGGTGACAGTGTCATGAGATGAGGATCCGTAGAAATTGATGGTGAGCGACCGAGGAGGAAGCGATATCTCCCCTTTTTATCATGGAGAGAAGAAAATAAGGCATGACGTCGATGGCGAGTTCCCGCGTTGGTGTCTCCTCCCTTATCGCGGAGGAAGAAGATGATGGAGAATCTGGGGTCGTCGAGTGGAAGTTCTTCATTGGAGTGTTGGCGTTCATCAATAAAGGAGGTGAAGCGTTCATCGAAACTCAAGAGATCTCTCCCCAAAATCTCAACACAACAAGCCAACCCAAAATAAAATAAGGCTTCTCCTCATTTTATTAAATCATCCCATGAATTCAAAATTTAAAATTCAAACACATAATTCAATTAATTGATGTGGTTCAATTAATTAATTAAGTGTGTGTTGGCCAGAATTAAAGTGGGAGAGTGGGGAGAGGATGAGTTACTCAATTAATTTCAAGGGGGTTGCCAAAATTTAACAAAGGAGTTTAATGGGGGGGATTACGGGTTTTAGTGAATGTGAAGGGTTGGGGCTCGTGTTGGCCCGACCTCATAATTTTCCTCATATGGGTAGTTAGGAATTGTGGGTCCCACCCCAACTCCCCCATGTAGGATTTAACCACTTTAGATATAGAATAAAAATTGTTCCACAATTTCTATTCACTTATTATTTTAACATCAATTTAATTTCTCCTCCGGTGCAAAGGAAACTTCGGTAAAGGTCCCCTTAAGAGATTACTGGCATTGCGAGTTCATCAGTTCCCTCAGATTTCAATTCTGAGCGCCGTTTCAAAAGATAGAAAACCCACTCTTTCGTTCACTAAACGTACCCAAGATGATCTTCGGAATTTGATTCCGGGCATACCAGGCCTTGGAATCGGGTACCGTCAGAAGCCACAGACTCGTAAAATTCCAAATTATTTGAGAAAAAAATTCATTGAAATTTCAGTGTCTTTACATTACTCCCACCTTAGGGAATTACGTCCCTGTAACGCTACAACAAAAACTATGGAATCAAATGAGGGTACTGTGCACTCATCTAAGCCTCTCGCTCCCATTTTCTCTCTTGGAGGTTCCCGTGCTGCTAACGAATGCGCACAAGAGGAATCGACTGTCCACGTAGGACCCGCTCCTATCGATCCTCGATCTCCACCGGGACCTCCGTGAATGTAACTCCATCATCGTTGTCCATATCTTTATGATCAATGATGTGGGTTGGGTCGTGTACGTATCTCCTCAGCTGAGATACGTGGAAGACATCATGCAACCGGTGCAACTGAGGGGGAAGGGTCTGGTGGTAAACCACCTCGCCTACCCTATTGAGGACTTGGAATGGTCCGATGAAGCATGGAGATAACTTGCTGCCACAACCAAATCTCTGTAATCCACGTCGAGGTGAGACCCGTAAGAAAACGTGGTCACCATCCTCGAACTACAATGGTCTCTGCCTCTTATCATCACAGGACATCTGTCTGATTTATGCAGTCCTCATCCACTCTTGCATGATATGCACCTTCTCCGTCGTAGCCTGGACTATCTATGGTCCTACAAGTGCTGACTCCCCAGGGTCTGTCCAGCACAGAGGGGATCTGCAAGGTCGGTCGTACAATGCTTCGTATAGTGCCATCCCGATGGTAGAGTGGTAGCTGCGGTTCTACACAAACTCCACCAAGGGTAGGTGATCCTCCCAGCTACGACCAAAGTCAAGGACACATGCACGAAGCATGTCCTCGAGTGTCTGAATGGTCCTCTCCATTTAGCCATATGTCTGAGGATGAAAGGCAGTGCTCAGGTGTAGCTGTGTCCCAAATGCCACCTGCAACCCCTTCCAAAGTCGGGAAGTAAAGTGAGTGTCTCGATCAGAGACGAGAGACAATGGCACACCATGAAGCAGTGTGATCTCCTGAACGTAGAGGCGTCACAAGCTCTCTATTGATCCCTTCTCTCTAATCGGTAGGAAGTGGGCCGACATTTTGAGCTGGTCGACAATCACCCAGATGGAGTCGTGTCCTCTGGAAGTACATGGGAGCCCCATCATGAAATCCATGGATATCCCATCCCACTTACACCCCGGAACCTCTAAGGGTTGTACAAAGCCTGTTGGTACCTGGTGCTCCGCCTTCACATGCTGGAAAGTGAGGCATCGTGAAACGAACTCTGCTATAGCCTTCGTCATACCCGGCCACCAGTGCTATCGTCTGAGGTCATGGTACATCTTTTCCACTCGTGGATGTATCGCTAGAGGGGAAGTATGGAAATCCCTCAGCACCTCCTCTTGTAGTGCAAATGGTACCATGTTACGTCCCCTAAAGATAATGATGTGCTCTCCTACGTTATAAAATCCATCAGGCGCCTACCCTCTGGAAATATGAGCATGTCGCGTCTCACATTCAACATCCCCATGTTGTGCCTCTCTGACACGCTAAAGTAGTAGAGGAGTGAATGTGAGGGACTGTAGGAAGGATACCCCATCTCTATCCATGAAGTATATCTACAAAGCGGCTAACTGCTCGGTCGCCTCTCCATGTAGTTGAATGCCTGATCTCCTGCTGAGAGAATCATCTACTATGTTCCCCTTTCTTGGAGTATAGACTATCTCAAAGTCATAGTCCCGGAGGAACTCAAGCCATCGCCGATGTCTCAGGTTTAGGTCCTTCTTCTTGAAGATGTACCTGATACTCTGGTGGTTAGAGTAGACTGTAAAGCACTCACCCATCAGATAGTGTCCCCACATCTTCAAGGCGAAGACCATTGCTTCTAACTCCAGGTCATGGGTAGCGTAGTTCTTCTCATGCTGCCTCAACTATCATGGACCATAAGCGATCACTGCCTGCTCCTACATTAGGACACACCAAAGTCCGGTCCCTGATGCATCGTAGTAAACTATGTACCCTACGCCCTCCTCCAGCAGCTTCAAGATGGGTGTACTGGTCAATCTTTGTTTCAGATCCTGGAAGCTCTGGTGACATCTATCTGACCACACAAAGGGTTTCCCCTTGTTCGTCAATGCTAAAAGCGGTGCTGCAACTCTGGAAAAGTCTGGCACAAATCTCTGATAGTACCCAACCAGACCTAGGAAACTCCGCACCTCTATCACACTCCTGGGTGGCTCCCAAGCTAGTAATGCCTAGATCTTCACAGGATCCACCACAACTCCCACCTCCGAGATGGCGTGCTCCAAGAAGTGGACCTCTCAATTCCAGAACTGACACTTAGAGAGATTACCATAAAGCTGTTTCTCTCGGAGTGTGTCCGGTACATCCCGCAAGTGGTAGGCATGCTCCTCCTCAGTAGTCGAGTAAATCAGTATGTCATCGATGAAGACTACGAATAAATGATCGAGGTAAGGCCGGAAGATCATGTTCATGAGACACATGAACACTACTGGAGTGTTGGTTATGCCGAAAGGCATAACCGGGAACTCATAGTGGCCATAGCGACACCTGAAGGCCGTCTTCTGCACATCCTCATCTCGAACTCTAAGCTGGTGATAACCTGACCTGAGGTCTATCTTTGAGAACCATCGTCCTCCCTTGATCTGATCAAAGAGGTCGTCAATCCATGGGAGTAGATACTTGTTCTTAATGTTCACCTGATTCAGGCGACAGTAGTCGACACATAGTCACAAACTCTTGTCCGCCTTCTTGGCAAACAAAATCGGAGAAGCCCGTGGTGAAACACTGGGTCGAATGAATCCCCTGCCCTACAAGTCCTCCAGTCTTACCCGCAGCTCACAATGCTCGGTGGGAGCCATCCGATATTCTCGACTAGATATCAGTGTTTTCCTAGGCTACAGGTCAATGTAGAAGTCTACCTATCTGTGAGGAGGTAGTCTTGGAACATCATTAGGGAAAACATCCGCATACTAATCCGCCACAACAGGAAAACACAGAATCTGCACATAAACTGCTCTGAGGATGAGACTAGCCAACTGATGTGTGATCGTCCACCCTCTCTCTGCATAAGTCCATCCTGCACTTCAAAGGCTCCCTTCTCACCGGTGAAGGTGAACCTGCTCCCATCTGTGTGGACACACCGCACTTTGAACCTAATATAATCATTCTGGGCATGGACTATAGATAGCCAATCCATGGCCAAGACGATGTCGTGAGGCCTCGACGCCGCTATAAGAAGATCCATGCTGAAGCTCTCGCCTCCTAGAGTAAGCTCACACTAGAAGCACCACTGTGTAATCATCGAGTCTACTCCCATTGGAGTCTCTAGTTGTAAGGATTGAGCCAATGGCTCCGTCGGAATATCCGAGCTCCGAACAAAGGCAGTGGCAATGAAAGAATGACTCGCTCATATTTCTATAAGAACCACAACAAGGGTTTACTAGACACAGATAATACCTAGAATCATCTCATGTGCGCTGTGTTCCTAAGCATCGACTGCCTGGAGCTAAGCTTTCCCTTGACTGCCAGCTCCCTGTGGTCGGGGTGGTCCTCCTGGTGGTGGTGGTGGTGGTAGAGCCTCGAAGCGTCATCCACCACCTGCTGCCCGGCCAGCTCCTCTGCCTCGTCCGCCAGCTCCCTGTGGACCGCCACGGTCAATCCTCTACCTTTGCTTGGGTGGTTCCTCAACCGTCTACTGCTCCTCTGCATGGTGGGTCGGGCATTCACGAGCCATGTGGCCCTGCCCGCCGCATGCAAAGCACTGCCTGCCTCTCATTTGACTGGCTCAACTACGTGTACCCCACACCTCAGAACCGGTATCTTAAGGTCTCCCGCCTAATTTCCTGGTCCGCCTAGACCACTACGGAATCTGTCTACTTCCGGGTGCAGAAGATTGCGCTACGTGTCGCCCTGCGGTAGGCCTTGCTGCTGGAATAGGCTAAAAAATGAAGCTCTCCACAATAAGGGATATCTCCAGTACTCCTGCTTGTGTTAGAATGCTGAGGGAGATCATTGAAGCCCTGATCTCATTCCCCAGTCCCTGCTCAAAGGTCCAGGCCTCGAAGAATGGGTCCCATACAATGTCTATGGAATAGCACGAGATGTTAGTAAACCTCATCGAGTACTGGGATACTATCATGCTGCCCTGTCGCAGCTGTAGTAACTCCAGAATGCACACCGCACAGAGGGTGGTTGAATCAAACTCCTAGCGAAAAAGGATCTCGATGTCCATCAAGAGTATTGATGCCTCTTCATGCACTTGGAGCATCAGGCTCTACCATCCACCTGCAACTGCGTGCAGGAGACTCGCCGCAAGGATCACCATAAGATCACCTGGTGTCCCTACTAGTCTAAAAACTCAGACGATAGCCTCCATCCAATCCTCGGATGCCTGAGGATCCGTCTCTCCATGGAACCTGGGCGGCCTCTATCACTAAAACGTGTGTATGGCACTCAGGCGGCGTGCGCACTCCGCTGCTGGGCTGTTGGTGTCGGTGGCCCAATGGATAGAGGTACCACTGGTGCCTCCTCTGTAATGTGCCCCTGCACCGAGGCCTCGTCGCTCGATGGGATGCCATCTCGCACAAAGCTAAGAACCCTAACTGGCTACCTTTGTGGGGCCATCCTAAAATATAATTGGTGCACCATGGTTAATACAGAATACATGTTGAGCTGACACAAATTAATCACAATGAAAAAATTTGAAACACACATGCAATCAGTGTTTTCAAGCACTATGTTGTAAATCATAAGTCAACGTCCTGGTATATGGATACGTCGGCCACCACACCAACACTAGACTCCCTGGACTGATATCCACACTCAATACTCAAAACACTATTGCTTCACCGAAAGAATGATCAGAGTCCTAAGTTCTGCGGTATAACTGGCTCTAATACCAATTTGTCATGAACTATCCTCGGGGCCCATTCCGTGACTACCCCAATCCCGCCTTCCATAGGCGAGGGGATGGCGACTAGCACCAAAGGCGTAAATCCCAATAAAAGGGATGGAATTGCCTTTATATAATAAAACAAACCCAATATAGTACAAAATATGAAGTAAACACTATGTAAACTGAGTACAAAAGTATGTGCTGGAAAGTAGATGGGCCAGAATACAAACCCAACTAAAAGTATAGTACAACAGAAAAGTAAGATCAGTTGTAGTAAAGTAAACTAGCAACCACTAAGTCGCCCTCCGAATATCCCTCCTGAAGGGTGGGTACAGATGATCTCCTCAACTCCTCGGGACTAGCCGTCTGCTCTGTGTACATCCCGCCAAGTGGACCACCTCCTGGTATTGTCCTGCTCCACAAGACTCCACCTCGATCAGTGCTGTCTTTGGTCTACATCCAACACAACATAGTGCATGCATAGCCTGTGCAGGGGTGAGTATACGATACTCTGTAGGGACCCCGAGACCCCCAAAGGTCTCCCAGAATCTAAAAAGGAAAGATACAAACACAAAGTATCAACCAACTCTACTTAGATATATGCCCATACATATACCTATGTTATCAATTCCAGTTCCGCTCCAACTCACGAGCCCAAGTACAACCCATCCCACAGAGGAAAACACAACCCATTCCCCACAGGAAAACACAACCCAGTCCACATAGGAAAGCAAGTCAATCACATCGAAGATGATGACTGAAATTCAAGACTCATCTCACATAGGTATACTTCTCACGAAGAGGGGTGGAGATGATTAGATGTAGCCTCTGAATCATATCCTCTGTCGAACCCATGTAGGATCCAAGTATAGAAGTCGTCGTTGCTGAACCAATGTAGGATCCAGGTATAGTAACCATCGATGTCGAACCCACGTAGGATCCAAGAACATTCTTCATCACTGCCGAACCCACGGAGGATCCATGTACAGTCGTCCTCGCTGCCAAACCCACGTAGGATCCAAGTACAGTCATCATCGTCGTCGTAGTCGCAACCAACTCTAGGATTCACACACACAACATGTTTGATCCCGGGAGGGTCCGCTCCACGAGCCAAGAGGGCCGATACATCTACTGTCACAATGTTCAGAGTTGATGTATCCCAAAGTTCTGTCTTGTCAATAAAAACTCAACACGATGGACAGCGCGTCAATCGGACGCCCGGTCTGTGAGATAATGGCTTTTCCGTTCTAGGGGCCCGGATAGAAATACACTAGTTTCTAACCTAGATGGCACCCAAAGCTGTCCAAAACTCACTTAGAGTATCGCAAAAGAACCATCTCATCGAAAGGGTCCTAGTGCCGCAGACTTCGCGTCGATCGGACGAACGATCTTTTAGTTATTCCAATTTAAGTGATTAATAGGCCCGACCCGTTTAGCCCAGTGGGCCGACGGGTCAGGTCAATCCCGTTTGACAGGTCTGACCCCGTAGGGGTGTCAGACTGGTCCAAAGGAAAACACAACTCAGCCCAAAGGTCCGCGACCGTGCCCTACCCTGAGAGGCCTGGCTCAGCCAGGCCCGGAGCGGACCGGCTCGGCCCGGCCCAGCGCGGCCCGGCTGGGCGCACGGCCCAACTGGCACAGCCGGCTGGTCGAGCGGCTCAGCCAAAGCTGAGCAGGTTCCAAGGGGGGCGCCCCCTAGTTGTCCACACCGGTGGTGCCTAGTGGCGCCGCCCTTCCCCAAACCGACCAGCTAGACTGGCCGGTGTTCTGTACATGCAGCCTGCATGTGTGGGTCATCGGTCTTCCAGTGCAGTGCCATCCTGGCGCCGCGGTCCAGCTCCACCCTATCGGCCAACGGGCCGACTGGTTCTTTAGCGTGGTGCCCTCTTGGCGCCGCAGTTTGCCTCTACCCAGCCGGCAGACGGCCGACCGGTTCTTTCGCCGAAGCGGCCCGTGTAGCGGGCCGCGGTTCCTCCCGCACAACCGGCGCGACGGCACCGGCCTCCTTTGTCGCGCTCCCGACACAGCGCGACAGCGTCGTGCCTCCTCTGCCTTTTCATGGCAATTCTAGATAAAGTAAACAAGATCAATGGAGTTTCGTCCGGCCATGTTCGTTTGGCATGTGCCCTCCGCATAAAGCGATTGCAAATGGCCATGGTAAACAAGATGCTCAACGACAAACCCAAGCACAATTTTATTCCATTAAAATTGAACTTAACCCCTACCTCAACAAATTTTGACGAACGTCGTTGTCGCTACTGACGGCGTCACGAGGTCATGATTCGTAGACGTCGACGGAGAGCGTCCGAGGAGGAAGTGGCATCTCCCCTTTTTATCAAGGAAGAATAAACCAAGGCGTGACGTCGATGGCGAGTTCCCGCGTTGGTGTCTCCTCCCTTATCGCAGAGGAAGTAGAAGATGATGATTCTGAGGTCGCCGAGTCGATGTTCTTCATCGGAGTGTCGGCGTTCTTCAACAAAAGAGATGAAGCGTTCTTCGAAACTCAATATCTCTCTCCCCAAAATCTCAACACAACAGGCCAACCCAAAATAAAATAAGGCTTCTCCTTATTTTATTAAATTATGCCATGCATTCAAAATTTAAAATTCAAACACTTAATTCAATTAATTGATGAGGTTCAATTAATTAATTAAGTGTGTGTTGGAAAGAATTAAAGTGGGAGATTAGGGAGAGGAAGAGTTACTCAATTAATTTCAATGGGGTTGCCAACAGTAACCAAAGGAGTTTAATGGGGGGGTTTAAGGGGTTTAGTGAATGTGAAGGGTTGGGGCTCATGTGGGCCCCACCTCACAATTATCCTCACATGGGTAATTGGGAGCTTGTGGGTCCCACCCCAACTACCCCATGTAGGATTTAACCACTTTAGATATAGAATAGAAATTAAGCCAAAATTTTTATTCACTTCTTATTTTAACCTCAAAATAATTTCTCTTCCCATGCAAACACAACTTTGGTAAAGGCCCCCTTAAGGAATTATCGGCATTGCGAGTTCATCGGTGCCCTCAGAATTCAATTCCGAGCACCAGTTCAAAAGATAGAAAAACTCGCTCATTCGTTCACTGAACATACCCGAGCTAAACTTCAGAATTTGATTTCGGGGACATTGAGCCTCAGAATCAGGTGCCGTCAGAAGCCACAGTCTCATAAAATTCCAAAGTATTTATGAATAAAAAATTCCTTGAAATTTTCCAGCTCATTAGATGTGATTATAATATGTCTATTTTTATGCTTAAAAACATTATTTCTTTAAAAATAGGGTGCACTGTGTTTTGTGAAATTGTTTTAATAAATTTTTAATAATTCTTTGAAAATTATTTGAAAAGAATAACTTTTTTATATATAACCCTATTAAAATTATCATAGATTTAATTTTGGATATTATTTTAAAAATATTTACTCTTCCATGAATAGATAATAATTCTTCCTGTTTATTAGAAATTTATATTTAATTTAATTTATTTACAATGTTCCATTTCGTTATAATTTTATTTAAATTAATATCAGTTCTTTTATATTACTATTAATCAAAATTTAGTTCATTATAATCAATTTTATGTTCAATTTTTATATGAAAACATTATATATATATATCAAAACTTTTTTTGTAGGAAAACTACTTTTCATGATGTTTTTCTATTTAATTTTAAATTAAATTATGATTCTTATGTGAAATGAATTTTATATAAAGGTTTTTATATTTTAAGTCGACATAATTAATTTTTTATAATAATAAAAATATATTTTTTAGTGCTAATAAATTGTAAAAAAGGAAATAAATATATTATCATTTTGATGTTAAGAACTGGTTTACTAGTGGTTAAACTAAAAATATGAGGTTTAAAATAACCATAATACTATTATTTTTTATATTTACTAGAAAAAATTAAATATTACCTAATATATGGTTCTAGGATGGTATATTATAGAGTATTGTTTCAAATAATTTTATATTATTTTATTATAAAACATAGAAAAATTAAAACTATGCCACTCACCAAATTTGTAAAAGAAAATGTCCTCCCCTCACTTCATGACAATAAAAATGAATTTTTTTAAGTTAAAACCACAAAAATAAATTACTTACTTCCCAAACCACATTATAGAGAAATGTTGTTATCCTAAATCCAATCTATGATGGTTTTGTGTATAATACTAAAGAGGTTGTCTAATGTAGAGTTATTGTTCCAAATTGACTATTTTTATTTTATTTTTCCTTCCACCACCATAAAATATTATTAAACCATGAATATATTAAATAATAATTATTTAAAATATACTTATATGTTATTATATTTATTTAATAACCTATATTCATCTAATATTACATTAAATTAGAAACAAAACAATCATTTGAGAGTACAATTGACTACCACCTTGCGAACAGATGTTATTATTTTTCTATCATATCCTCTCATGACTATTTATGAAGATATATTAAATTCTTTATATATTATATATATTTCATTATTATGCTAACATAATTATAATATCATATATACCTTTATTACCTTCAAATCATTTTGAAAATGTTAGTGTCTCTCATGTGTACATGTTAACTACAACCTCCATGAAGGAACATGTTTTTTTTATTTTAAGAATTATATTGTTAGTATTAAGGTAACATTTGATGAATATAAATTATTGACAGGATATAAAAATTATATTGGAAAGGTTAATTACTATTTACCTTAAATAATTCATAAAAAAATTAAAATAACATTCCTGCATATATATGACCTACCATCTATATGAACAATGTAAAACATTTGTTTATTTCTGCATTTTATAGGTGAATGTAAAAATGTTTATAATGAATATATATGATATGTATATCATTTATAAAAAAATTTAGGTTATGGAACCTTGATAAAATTATAAATACCAAATAAATTGTACCAAAACATTCATGAAAAAAACCAGTCATCACCCACAATAGTGATTTTAATAAAGAATTCTTAATAAATTGGTGATTAAAGGTTACAAGTCAATCCCATATTTTATTATATATATTATTATGGTTTATTAATATATATAATCAATATATTAACATATATACATATATAATAGTAGGAAACAACATGTACAAATTAAGTTGGATATGAGTTAAGGATTTCATGATTTAATACAATTTTAATTAGTGTTGTTTATACATAAATTTACATTAGTAGAATTATGTCATACTTATATGATAAATACCATTTTATTTATTTTCCATTTATTATTATTGGATAATATCATTATTATTTTCAATTCGATCACTATATGTATTAATGTGATCGATGGAGTTATTTTTATGGATAACCTACCGTGTTTTAAAATTCTATCGAATATGATCTTTCTTCCATATCCATAGTCTCTAAAAAGCATTTAAAAAATATATTAATATTATCCATTGAATTTTTAAAGTCATTATTACAAATGATTTTATTTTTTATAAAATATTTATAAATGAATATTCTTTTTAATTTTCTTAATGAAGTACATTTTCACTTTTTAACATGAATGTTAAAGAAATTTTTAATTTTATCTTATGCCGTATGAATAGAATATCCCACCCTCATGAAATCTCAATAAATTAAATATTTGTACACGTTTTCATAGTTATTTTCATATAAAATTTTCCCATATCATTTTTTTATTTTTTATTTTTTATAAATGTGATTTCATAGTAAAAGGTATATTTCCTTCAAGAAATTTTCCAATGATCTTTTAGAGGAATTTTCAATATATGATAATATATGTTTATGTATGTTATTATTTTCTGTGGAGATGATCTTCTGGTACCATACCTATTTCTTTTCTAAATTTTTAATTTTTATGTGTATGATATGTTTATGAAACCCATCCATTTTATATGGTTTACACTTTTGTGAATTGATGAAATGTTTATGAAACTCATTTTCTTTTCATTTGTAAAGCTATAATGATATGATAAATGTTTATTCATATTTTAAAACACATATATATGTTTTTATTTACGTGATGAATGGTCCCATTATAAACCGATGATAGTTGGTTCCGTTAGAAACAAAGGATGGGTGACCTCATTATTGATCTCCCATACAATGGGTGGTATTTTATATCTAATCATATTATTATGGGATTAATGTCAATGTACATGATCCACTATAAGATATTAGTCGATTTTCTTGATCATTTATAGAATTTAAGTGGATTTTCTTGATCCACAATGATATACAAGTGGTGATTCCTTATCTGTTACATGGTATTGGTAGTTAACCATGACATTCGAAATGGTTTCTATTCCTATATTTTTTCCACAAATTTAAGACATGCTCGTATGGTTTTTGATTGATTTATGATTAATTATCAATATTATGTTTAATTCCATTTAAAAGGATAATGGATTATTATATTACTAGTTTTTATGATCAATAAAAAATTGTGTAATAACAATTCATGTTATGGTCATGATATTATACCCTAATTATTTTATTTTCATTTCATATGATCATCAATTGATTTCTCCCAAATTTACCCTTACAGAGCATCCAAGAACACCCCTTATAATATTTTATTTTCCCTAGGTTATGATGAATGGTTTTATATTTTAAATGTATATGAATATTAATAAATGTGGATATCATTATGGGAGATGATAATGGTCATTTATGAAATAATATTAATGTGTATCTTATTTCGAAAGACAATAATCCTTTAAAGTCATTTGGAGTTTATTTCAAAAATATATTGAATATTTAACTAAAATGATCTAATATTTATGTATAGGAATCATGGTTTTTTATAATAGATATCAGAGGATTTTTATCTTCTTTCCTCTAACGAAATGAACTAATTTATGTTCCCTCAATAATATTATTTCAGTTTCATCTTTTTCAAGAATTAATAAACCTTCTAATTTCTTCATGGAAATTTCCATTATGATTCTTCAAATAATTTTAACATATAGGTGGTCGAATATCATTTATTTCATCATCTTCATTCCTTGAATTTTCATTATCCTTCAACCCTCTCTTTTTTTGTGAACTATGTTTTTCAATGATGGTTACATTATTAACCATATTTCATAATATTTGGTATGATGTAATCCCAAAATTATTCAGTTACCTAATATTATAATAGTTCAACTATGAAGTTAATACTATCATTTTTCTTTATACCCATGTTTAACTCATCTCATTCTAGTTCCACACACCACTTAGTCCAAAAAGGGTTTACATGATTTAAAAAACATTGACATTAAAGGGTAATTATCATACTCAGAAATGGAATTAGACCCAAAAACCATTTTTCATTATTTATTTCGTTTTCCTATAGTTATTTTACTTAAAACTATATAAACATTATTTTGACCTAGGTTACATTGTGTTCGGTTATCATACATTTCACAAATTAATACCTCAAAATAACTATGAAATCCAACCTTAATAGTTGTTCATAATGAGAAAGTTATCAAACAAAGAATATCTATTGGTTGTGTCAAACTAGGCGTGGAATAATAGGAAAATCATCATGCATTAGAGTGATGATTTAGTCAATTGATAACTAAAACATTTCAGGATGGTCACCGCAAGGTGCATCCATTCCGTACCCACATCCACATTTAGTATCAAAATTGAGATGTATTCTTATTTGTACTAACAAAGGAAGATATAAAAAATATCACATGATATCCTCCTATAATAATAATAGTCTCTATGAATTTCACTATGTCTATACAAAAAAACCCCCATAATAATATAACTAATATCCAAAAATAATTCAACAATCATATGATACAAACTTATTTCAATCACGATATAAACAAATAAAATGATAAATTAATATATTTGAAAAAATTTCAAATCTCAAAAATAGTTTCATAAGAAAAGGGAAAAATAGTTTAGTATCTTAGAGTATTCCTATAAAAAATATTATTTTATTACATGTGTGATCATTTATCCATACACATGCTCCTCTAGACAATTTTCTAAATAGCTCACGTGGAATACGCTTCCTCATAAATTTAGGGAATGAGAAAAAAAGAAAGATGTGAGCTCAAATTCTATGTATGTTAAAATACAAATCATAAGGTATTATATTTTAAAAATAAAGGAGAATAAGAGAAATATATATATATTTAAAAAAATATCTTTTATTATAATCAAAAAACATGTTCGGGGAAAATTTAATCACAAAAAATCATTAAGTAATAATAAATGAAATGAAATGGCTCAAAATAAAAACCAATAATTAAAAAAACTGTTAGCATAAAATAAAAGTGAGTAATAATTTAAATATAATGCATGAAGATTATTTAAATGCATTTTTTATATTTTAGAATAACATAATTTTTTAAGTGATAACATTACAAATTAAACCCCCATATTAATAACATCTCAAAGTAAACATGTTCAAAATTTATACCAGTTCTAACAACCAAGAAAATTTTCCAGAAAATACCACTAGGAAATAAACCACAACACATTTTCATACTAAAAAAATTAAAAAAACAAAAAGTCTGAAAATATATTGTTTAAAAACAAGTAACACTATTGAGTTCACAATGGAATGAAGACTTCTCAGGTCACACCACCTAGAACACGATTTTCTTCTCTAATATAACATCCCAAAACTTCATAGTGGACCACCTTACCATGCCGATGTGGGTGAGAGGTAGAATCATGATACAAAATAAGAGTTTATAGAAGACGAGGCTCTCAAAATCGAATAATGAACTTCACCGTGCTATTTTCCACTCAATCATCACATCCAAAAACCTCATAGAATAAAACCACACCACAACGACCAGGCTGAGTTGTTGAATCATCGGGAAATATTAGTGTTTATAGAATAAACAAATCACAATAACATACCATGAAATTCACCAAATATCCAAACCATACCTAAAAATCACCATTATGGGTAATATAAAGAGTCTGAATCCCAACCTCAGTACCCAATATGAAGGCTCACCTACAAGCCACCCTCTGGAGAGAAACACTGTCCCTGGAGAAACCATCACTACTTCATTAATCATTAAACCATATCTGGGCAACAAAATCACCTCTAGGAGAAGAAAAAACCTATTGAACCTCGAATACCACTTCCCTTAGAAACCCTACCATCACAAATCATCTTAATAAAAGAATAAATAAATATCTGAAACTGGATAAGTAACCCAATGATAAAGAAATCACTCACCCCTTCCCACCGAAACATGACCACATGAATAAAAACCCACAAACTTCTCATGACCCATAAGGATATAGGTGACAATGCACAACCACAACAACTGAGAATCATCCACACCCTAGGGACCCCAAATGAAGAACATGATTATCCAAAATCAATGAAAAACCGCATTCAATAAAATGTGATTCTCAAAATATTCACCTGGCCGGGTGATATACAAATTAAAACCGAATGAGACACCCCAATGTGAAATGGATAGAACTAATGCATGAACATTAAAATATGGAA
Source organism: Viscum album (assembly GCA_963277665.1). NCBI lineage: Eukaryota > Viridiplantae > Streptophyta > Magnoliopsida > Santalales > Viscaceae > Viscum > Viscum album. Next base: position 1,086,279,340 of record OY728121.1, read on the forward strand.
TTTCATTGAAATTATATGATCTTTTAAAATTTGCATCACAAGACTACAAAACAAGGAATATGATATAAAATTATGAAAAAATTGATAATGTTTCATAACCGTAAGCATCCCCAATCCTATATATAGAAGCTGATTTTACCCACATCAATTTGACTATAATCATTATGTCGATGCATGAAATGTGAAAAAATCCACCATTCCCATGCCAATGTGAACAACTTAATTATATATATACTTTATTATCTGATGTTTGAAAAGATTAATCTAATGAATTGGAGAGCGATATATTACCACAATCATTATTATCCACACACATATATATATATGAAACTTAATATCAAACATAATCATATCATAAATAACCCCTCGAAATGGAATTTTTTTGTAAATTGTCAAATAAAATGATCATAAGAAATCATAGGATAAAAATGTATCATTTCAATAGATGATTTATGACATGATTAATTATGTAGTCTGATCAAAAAATCATTATCGACGATACGAAACATGGAGGAATTATTTAAGAAAAAATACAAAAGTTTTCATAAAACTATTTTACTTTTTCTTATAAAAGGTAAAGTATAAAATAAATTCAAAAAAATTAAGATAATGGGGAAATTATATTATAATACCTTTTTTCATGATTTCAAAATATATGATCCTTGAAGAGTCATAATGATTTAAAAAGAGTAAGTGAGAATACTTCTATGATTTTTACTTTCGTAATAGAATAATTATAAACTAAATATTCAATAAGAAAATCATTATTTGAAAAGGAATTATGAAAAATATTTGTAAAATTTTAATTTAAAAATTTTTATTGAGAAATTTAAACATGATATATGAATATATTTTATCAATATAAAATTTGGAGTGGATGATAAAACCACTTATTTTAAAAGGATAGAAAAACCACTGCATGATTTTTAAATAACCGTATTGAAAAACAATATGGTTAAAAATTACATTGAAACCATTTTTTTAATGTTAAATAAGGTGAATAAATGTAAAATTGGAGATAAAAATGGTTTTAGATTCCAATAGGGAATGGATAACACTGGTGGGAAGTAAAAATATAGCATTAGTATAAAATTCAATAAAATGTAATGGGAAATATTAATGACAAAAATAAATTTTAAAAAACCTTCAATTCATAGATGGAAGAGAATTTTGTGTCAAAACTGATTTCTAATGAAAATACAGATTGGTGCATTCATAAATAATTATAGGTAATAATATGTTATTCTTGAGACAAAAATGAAAATGATGACCAATTATGACCTAAGGCAATGGAGTCATAAATAAATTCTTACTACATTAGTAATTTTTAATCAAATGAAATTAGAATATTAAAAATACTATATATATATATATATATATGGATTAAATAATTTTTTATTTTTAAATAAATTTTAGTTCAATGTATATACAATTTTAATAAAAAATTTGGGACAAGCATTAAAATATATCTCAGTGAAGAGAAATTCAGAAGAAAAACCTTATAGCCTCTATAAATATTGATTTAATTGAAAAATAGATAATTAACATAGAAAAAATAGTGGATATCATAAAATTTAATTAAATAATGATAGCAGATAAAAATTTGTTAATATTTACACCATAAAAAACGAAACATGGTGTATTGTATGAACATGTCTTAAGGAAATCAAATTTTAGACAAAGAAACACTTACAATATTTATCTACATTGTTGAATGATCTATAAAATACATTAATTACATTACTATATTAACATACTACTCTATAACTATATTCATTTCTAACACTATTTATAATTTTCATTTATAATCATTATTTTCAGGTATGTTTGTTTTTTTCCAATTTTCATTCATTGAGTGTTTGTAATATTGATTGTTTGTAGTATTTTATAAGTGTCGTACTAGAGTTAATTATTCATTAAAAATAATAATTAAATTCTCATTAATTTCACATTAATTATTTTATTTTAATTACATATGAATTTTAAATTTCAATTCATGAGTACTATAACTTTAATCCTAGAAGATGAAACTCACAATGAACACTCCTCAGGGATTTTAAACATACCAATGGTGTTATCATAATTGTTGAGTAGGTTATTGTTGTATCATTTAAAAAAATAAAAAAAATAATTATTTACATATTTAATTCATATAGAAAAATTAATTATGTTTTCTTTATCGTCCATGATTTAATTTCATAGCATTATTCGAGTATGCCGTTAAATAAAGACAATATTGAACAAAATTTAGTTCTATTATTGAGTCTGGTTATGGATGTGTTTATTTTGAAATAATATCATAATAACATAATCATAAATTTATGAATTTTTTACTTTTATGATGGTGAACCATATTTTATGATGTTTCTATAAATAATACAAAACTATAAGAAACACTAAGAAACATGATTCTTTGGGTAAGAGGCAGTTCTCACAACACATGATTAGCATTTACATTAATTAACAACGAGTGAAGAGAATTTAGATACAAATTATTCATTTAATATTCATAAATAAATTATATAATTCATATTTATTTGCCAATGGATTTATTAAGACCATCCCTGAGAGTTGGAGATGAAAAACTGAAATATTCTCTTCATGGATGCACTAATCCACACACAAGAAAAAATGATGATTCATGATTTTATATAAGATGAAAGAGAATAAAAAAGTGGTTTTACATTATAATAATTAATTATCAAAACGATAGTTATTTTGAGGTTTTATTATACTAGGGTAGTGGTTTGTTTTTAAAGTAATGTATATGAGTAAAACATTTAGAAATGTGTGATACCTACGACGAGACCTTGAACTTTATCTTGATGAAGGCCAAATATTTTAGGAACCCATTCAAATTTTTAGTGACTACAGGAATTAGGATATTTAAAGGAATTAATTTAGAGGATATTTTTATAATAACATTAAGAGAAATGTAATCTTTATTTTTAGTCATTAAATTACATTATATCACATTAAGAATCTCTTTCAGTTAAGTTTTTTAGATAAATATGGCATAACACATACAGAAAAAATCATTAATTACAATATAGACACTTCCGAACAACATCCATCATTCCCATAATATAACACATTTAATATAAATCATTATCTATTTTACAAAAAACCTTCATGAATTTTAACATGACTTCTTCCAGTCCCTTACTCACCCTTATGTCCTACAAAAATCATTAAAAGAACTGTATGATCATTGAAATCCATGTAAGGGGTATAAAAATAATGAATCTGTTAGTCCATATATAAACATTAAAAACCATGAATACTTCATCATTTAGTAATACTTTTCACTTGTAAAAAGTAGTAAATATGTTCCCTTTTAAATAATCTCATGGCTTTATCGATTTTGTAATCACATGATTTCCATTAAAACAATAAGAAGAATAGAAAAACACATAATTGTGTCTTGGGATGTTGTTATAGTTTCCAATATTATAAATTGAATAACATGGTGGTCAACATCCATACATGGAAATATTATAAATGGAATATACATATGACTAACTTCCACAACTAATACATTGTAGTTCTATCAGTATCCCTCTCATCACTGGTTTATCATGTAAACACCTGTCATTTTTCAACCATGGAACTACCTTCAAAAGTCCAAGTACCATTGCACAGTCATAACACATAAAATATTTAAATTTTATACATTTTACTCATAAAATATCATTTTAAATAACAACAAAACATTTCATGAAATTGAAATAATCAGTCAATTTTCATGACTCATTTTCTGTAAAAAAACTGAGAACAAGGGAAAGAGTGGATTTGTTATTAAAAACATGAAGGATTACAGAGTAGTAAAAATATCAATATAGACCTAAAATTTACTTTATAATACTTTTATATCCATATAATAATTATTTAATATAATAAAAAATGATTTTTTAGAGAAATGATTTTGAAATTAAATTTAAAACATTCAAAGCGTTCCATAAATATTTGAACAATTAAATCATGATCCCCATGAAAGAATAAAATTTAATCAAATAAAAAATTAAAATAAGAATAAGTACATTCATGATAGGATACTTAAAAATGGTTTGTATATACACCTTATAAATGATCGTAGGGGTATATGATCAAAATATACCTCAAATAATGGATATTGAGAATAAATCCATTACCATGAGTCTTACTTGTCATGTGTGTCTTCATATTCCTAAATTATTAAAAAAAATTAATATATAATTTTATATTAGACTTTTTATTATTTATAATTATTTTTATTTCACTTATTACATTGTTGTATACACCTAATAAAATAATGAATTTTTTGTTAGGTGTTTTGACTGAAAATTGTTTTCTATTACAATGAAAACACTTTTGAGGAAAAAGTGAGAAACTAAACATGACTTAACCACATCACCACTTCACCACTTCACCAATTCACCACATCACCACTTCACCACTTCACCACTTCACCACTTCACCACTTCACCACTTCACCACTTCACCACTTCAAACATACAAGACTGACAACAAACAACAATCAGGCACAATGGATGGAAAATCCATGAAATCATCAAGCAGACAAACCTTCATGCTGGAGCAGAAATCATAGGAGAAGGCCGATGAACCACGAACCAGGAAGCACGAACGTCAAAAAAAGGACAAACCACATAACCGGTCTCCTCGAACGCCCACCAGTGTGACCGTCGAAACCAACCCAAATCCACAACCCGCTAGAAGACTTTAGTCAGAGAATGCCCAAACCCTCCAGCAACGTGAGATGACCCAAGAGTACATCCAAAAAGAGAGAAGAAGACACCAAAATGAGGAATATCTGGTCATTCGAACGCTGCACCCTAATCCGAAGACACCGCAGCACAGCCACGATCTAGTCGACTCCGTATATTACGCAACGAACCAAACCTATCTCATAACCACAAACACCACCGTAAGAAATAATACTGAAATCGAACCTGTAATGAAAACCTCAAAACGTCAGAATCCAGAACTCAAAATCATGCCCCCCTCCACACAACACTAGGGCTAGCTCTGCACATTGCCTGAAGAGTCGGAAGCCTGGAACTCACCAATCCCTGTCGAAGTCAAAGCCAAAACCACACCATATCCTTCATTGAAGCCAGATCCATGCCTTCGCCAAGCCAGTGCTCCAGATGGACCCATGCTAGAACATCCACAAGAAAATGATGCCGGATCTACACGTTTGAAGATGAAAATGGAGTCATGGCCTTACCTGAAACAAATTATTATATCGTACTCCAACAAAATGATAAGCATTATGGTGTGTGTTTAAGGCCCCAACCTTAAACATTACATAATCATGAATTAAGTTAATAATTCAATTGAGTATATTTTCAGGTTTAGGTAGTTAGAGAATTAGGACATAACATGCACATAAGAACATGAATATTATAATGTAGACACTTTTATTCTATCCACATTTTTTTTTCACAATAATAAAACTCATTAAATAAAAAAAGAGTTGTTTTCATGATATAAATATTCTTGAATAGTTTTTTTCTCATACCCTTCCTTATACCCTCTAAAAAAAATTCAAAACCTTCGTTTGAGCCTAAAATTATCAGTAAGGGTTATAAAATAATAAAAGAAAATGTTAGTTCATAAATACATACAAAACAAAATCTACATAACAGTCCTGATGAAATCATACATTGTAATCATAAATCATAAAGTTAACTTGTGGAATCCATATCATACTTACATTGTAGCTTCCAAAGCAACATAGGGAGTTTGGTTTGGAATACCCATCACAGTATATTCCCTAAATCTCTTTGGATAAACATTAATGTTTACCTTTGTCACATTACCCAATGCATTGGAGTGCTATCTCGGGCTCACCTGCCCAAGGTTTATCACATAACAACTCGTATTTTGTTTATCATGTAACCACCCGTCAAATTTCAATGTAAAATTACATAATCATAAAAAATAAATTATTGATTATAAATATTTTACTCATAAACCACAATTAATAAATTAAATATATTGAAATATCCAATCCATTTCCAAAACAATTTAAACATTTAATAAAGATATTTTTGAATCAAAGCGTCCCATTACACATTGAAACATATAAAGGAAATAAAATTTTAAAACATTAATGTCCATATAAATAAATCCTAATAACCATTTTGAAAACATGAAAATTAATGAGAATTATTTATAAAAATAAATATTTAAAACACTTAAAAAATTGTTTTAGTTAAATAGTGCCTTCCAACTTTAAAAAATACTTGAATAAAAAATTATAGAATAACATGAATGAAAACTTAAAATATCATGAAAATAATGATATTATTGACATAAAATATCAAATCATAGTATATACACCTTATAAAGTTACTTGGTATATTGCAATAAATAAGTCTCAATGGAATGTAAATTGAGACAAAATCAATTACAAAGATCGTATCCATAGATTAAGGATAAATAAATGAATTAATTATGTGTGAAAAATATAATTAAACTCTATATATGTGGATATTAAGTGTAAAAAAATAATATTTCATTCACCCATATTATTGAAAAAACAAAACTAGGGACTTGGATATTTAACTCAATGAATGTAGACTGAGCTAAGATTTCCCTTACAAAGTTCATATAAATGACGTAATAATTTAACAATAGGGGTGATTATGTGTTGAAAAAGTATATCCACAAAAAGGGAAGTGGAAATTAAAACACAAATAAATAAACATAGATTCTACAAATAATTATTTCATAATATAATCAACGATTTATTTGTAAACCCCTCTGAGTGAAAATTGTGTTTAGAAAATTGCTTACGAAAACTCAGCAACCTATTGACAACACATAAAAATTCATAAAATTAGTTTATGGGAGATAAAAGGGTATATCATCACTTTTAAATAAAATTTATAGAAATAAGAATATATAATAACATATCCAAACATAATATAATGGAAAATAAAAGACATAACATAAAAAAAGTCATTGACTAAAAGGGGATGGTGAAGGTTTCCCTTACCTTGAATCTGAATAGTCACATATATTCCTTGTTCTTCTGGAATAATAACCTTAAGTTAATTTATAGTTTATTAAAAACCATTTTGATGTTAATTATTCTTTTTATATCACTTATTTCCTCATTATAAACATTACATAATTATTGAAGTTAATATCAGTCGTTTTGTCGATATTCGGTACTAGAGTCAAAAATAAACTTTTTTGATGTAAATTGTCCATGTTGTAAAAATTACATTATATAAAAAATGATATTATTGATTTAAATTTCATATATATCTAATATATATATATATTTATAATAGTACATAACATTTGGAGATATGAAATGAAATGCACCGTTCATGGAGACGGTAAGCCGTACATACGCATGAATGCTACTTTAATTTCTTTTTTATAAAACTAAATGATACAGAGTTATATTATAATTCTATTACAATATAATATTTAATATAATTTACATATGTTTATTAATTCCATCCTTAATGTGTACCATATATGGGATGAATGAGTTATATCACATTAAGGGGGCGGTAGTCCGCACTTCCTCAAATGAAATTATCATGTTTACTCATCATGAAAAGAATAAAGGTATATTGTAATTAAAAATTATTGTATCATAGAGAAATTAAATATTACATATATAATATATTAATATAGTGCCATCATAATTTTCACCATGATAGGTGGTAGGGGAAAATCGAACAATTATCGTTTCGTGAGGGAGCAGTTTGTCGTACAGAAAAATAGTATGATTGTATCAATTAGATGGAGGTGTGTGTAAGTGTAGTTATAATACATCTCATAATAACATTATTAAATATTTATGATACTGCTGTTTTTATTTAAACAAATAATAAGAAGATCATAGGGAGTGGAGAATGAAAAATAATGGAATGGAACTTGAGAGAATACATTACCTCAAATCGGGTAACTTCTTTTGATTTGAGTGAAAGGGATTTCATTTATTGCCTTATAACTAGGTGAAGGAATATAGGATGAAAATAGGGATGTTGGAAACTTATTAGGTAAGAATTTTTATGATCTAAGGGGGATTGAGTGGTGTGAGTAAGAGTTAGAGGTGGTGGCCTTTTATAAGAGGGATGAGTTTCACTTAAGGAATATCATGAATTATTATTTTATTATAAATTATATTTAGATTATAAATTATTTCAAATTCAGTTAGTTCGAAGATAAGATTAAAATAAGTCTAAATAAAATCATCAAATAAGATTTATATGGGCTTTGGATAATTTTTTAATCCTTAGGTTTTTTTATTTAACCCTTTATACTCTTACTGTTTTTTCAAGAATTTAACACTTTATGAGTTAAAATAGTTACCAAAACAGGATAAAAATCTAATCAAAGAGTCAAAAATAGAAAATTATACTTATGATAACTATTTGGATGAATCCTATATTTTTTGGAATTTTAAAATATTTTATAAAATATTTTATATTTGGAAATAGGAATTATGTCAATTTTGACACTATTCATATCATGTGTTTTATAAAAATTCATAACGACTTGATTGATTCAAAACATAATCATTAACATAATTATAACATGTATCTATAATCCAGAAAATTCATGTATTATATAAAATTAACCAAATTATAGTTATTTTAACATTTATAATGTCATTTATTTGAATCCTTTATTAAAGAAGAAATCATTACATCATTATTGTGTCATAATTATATTTATTTATTTAATGTCTAAAAATTATATATATAATAAGTTGATAAAGTAAATATTTTTATATTTCCAGTGAATATTTATAATCATGGATATCACTTATATAACATCATATATAAATTCATTTACTAAAGGATACATGTTTAGGATTTATTTTCCTTAACATTAAATTAAAAGTAATTAAGTGTCATTTTCCAACACAAGTGGATCCATGAGGTCCTAAAATCAACCCAAGGATTAACATGGTTTATATGTATAATCAAATTTTATTAGTACATTTGTTTGGGTAATTTAATATTATTATAATTTTATTTTTTACACTTATTTACCAGATTTACCCTGTACCCATGGTAAATAAAATATTTTTTGAAGTAACTATTTATAACGCCTAAAAATAAAAGTTACAAATTTAAAAAAAATTGACCTCCTAATTCAAAATATGGAATCCATATTTTGAAATTCAGAACATATAAATTGCAATAATTAATTCCCATTTTCAAAACCAAAAGCGTGTTTTGAAGAAGTAAAAACTATCAAAAGGCTCACATGTGTTTATGTCCAATTTCAATGTAAAATTACTTATAATGACCAAATTGGATTAAATGATAAAAATATAGTGAAATTAAAATTTAAAACCTTTTAAATTAACAATATAACTATATAAATAAATTTTATTAAAAAGTATTTTTGAATTAAAATGTAGTATTTTTCACAATTCATATAAAAATGAACATTATGAGAAAAATACCAAAATTTCAACAAAAGTAAATTCTAATGTCCCGATTCTAAATAATAATAATATTTTTAAAATATAACATATAAAAGTGAAAAAAATAGATTTAAAATGGGTTCTCTATGACAAAGTGCTAAAAAAACCTTTTAGAATATTTCATTCTTAAAATTTGATTCATTCTTATTTTAAGCCTCGAATTCTTTTAGGATTAAAGTAAATACATTTAAAAAACATGTATAATTATATTTATTATAGTTTTGTTCATTTTATCAGATACAACTACTGCACTTTAATTACCATGTAAAATAATAATAATATATTATTATTTTTCGGTACAACTCAATGTTGTGTGCAACTTATGATTTTGCAGAAATCCATCGCTTCTTGTTGAGTAAGCTATCATACATAGTACCCCATTTAAATTAAAAATAATATTTCATTCAAAAATATTAATAAATATTAAAATTTAATATTAATTATTTACCTAGGATGTAACATCCTTCCCCCCTTTTGGGAATTTTTTCCTCTCAAATTTAAAAATAGGCGCAGAAACATCCTTAAAAGTCCCACATCGGAAAAAGAGTCAATAAATCTATCACTTTAAAAGAATTAAAGAGAAGTAAAAAAGGTCACATGAGATAAAAAATACTAGGTTTACTATCACGGCCCCCTCCCACCAAATATGCCTCTCCTGAGCTGGCAATGGTGAAAGGGAGATAATAACCCCCGAGTCCCACCTCCAGTAGGCCCCGGGTTTGTGACTAGCACCAAGGGTATGAGTTTTCACAAATATGGGAGGCATTACCATTTTATTATTTTAAGATCGGGAAATAGGACAAGTCAACCACCAAAAATGAAAAGAACAAGTGTATAGAAATAAACCCAATCCAATCCCACATGCATGATTAAACAATTTTATAACAAGGTACAAGTACAAGAAAGCTCAAAGTACAATACCAAAAGAAACAAGAGTACAACAACTGCAACATATCCAACTGTCCAACTAGTAGGGTCTCGCACGACCCTGGTAGTCCTCCTGGAGACCGAAAAAGTAAACGTAGGGTGAGCATAGAAGTATACTCAGTAGGGAAACCTAAAGCTCTCATGCACAAGTGGGGAGACATCCTAATGTCCAGTGAGATCAACACAAGAAACCTAGCAAGGAATTATATCCACCCAACCTCCCCAGCCACACTAACCAAAAACAAAATCACAACAGGTAGTAGTATATAAGAACAAGAGTATTGGGTACCCCGCACCATTTCCCAGTAGTTAGATGCTCTTCCTAATGGCGAACGTCCTGACGCTTCTACACTCTCCCTGCCCATACACACCTGGGCCTCACAAACCACACATCCCGCCCGCACACACCTGGACCACACAACCATGTATCCCGCCCACACACACCTGGGCCTCACAACCACGTATCCCATCCGCACACACCTGGGCCTCACAACCACGTATCCCGACCGCACACACCTCGGCCTCACAACCACGTATCCCGCCCGCACACACCTGGGCCTCAGAACCACGTATCCCGCATGCACACACCTGGGCCTCAAAACCACGTATCCCACCTGAACACACCTGGGCCTCATCCCAAAGATTCTTAGGAAACATTATAACCTTCCCAAAGAGTTTTGGGCTAAAACCACCCCAATCAAAACCTACCCGAAGTGTCTTAGGTGTAACTTCGCCTCAAGCCATCATAGCCTAGGGGAGAAGGAGCAGTAAGGAGCTAGTTACTAAGGAAAAACACCCTCTCCCATGAAATGGGAGGGTTTGGAACTAACTGCAAAACATGGGTGGGGTGCGATAAAACACAAAAGATACAGATATATATATATGTATACCAAACACAAATCCCATCCTATGGCTTCTAAATAGAGAAACTGAGCACCTTCCTTGGCACTGCTACTACGAAGCATGCATACAACAAACAACCCCAACCCCATTTAGGTTTTCATGTTTGAGTAGAATTAGTTTATTTAGTTCCTTAACTTCTGGGAAACTATCCACAACCAGCCACATCGATCATTTGTAAAACATATCCCTGCCATCCACAATTCAAGTTAGGAAAACATAAGCAACACAACCAAGTCCTTCTTATCAACCAACCAACCCATTGATTATTAAACTCATTCCATTACCATGAACCACCATTCATTAAATTTTATTATTCACATCCCATAGTCTATACACATTCCAACCCATCCCTACCGCCCAACTGCCAACCGCCATAACCACAAATGCAAAGTACATCATTATCCCTTCAATACCATTTATTGTATCCCTACTGCCCGTCGCCTAACATAACATTCACACTAACCCACAACCAAGCCAACCGCAGCCCACTGCTCACCCGATTCACAACAACCCACAAAATACCCCCATTACATGCCACGTATCCAAGCCAACACCCACATGTTCATTATTCCATTTTTGTTTAACCGGGGTGATCACAGAAGGGTTATAGATATTAAACAGTCAACTTTACATGATTAAAAAAATTCCACATTCCATAAGGTTCCATCCACCAAACAGTCTAAAAGATAGGGCAACATTTAATTGCGCACGCAAAGGCCCCCAACGACCGTGATTTCTAGTAGGCATAAGACTATTCAATTCATAATGTATCAATAGGATAAACAATATAAACATAACAACTTTCCCATCCCCGTTCTTTAACCACTTATTATCTTTATTTAACCGGTTCAAAAGTGTTTCTCATAAGAAAGTGGACACCCACCCCTCATGTTGCACAAATTAGATAGACAAAGGTAAGATCTATACCTCAACAGGTTCCGATCGCAACACTCCCTCGAATCAACCTTAGAAGACATCTGTCGACGTCTGCCACTTCTGTCAGGTCCCGAAAAAACTTCCTCGGGTGGAATTCGGAACGGAAAGTCTGAAGGAAAGTCAAAGGATCCAAGCTCGGATGTTCCGCCTCGTCGTTACAATCTCATGGCCGCTGACAGATCATAAATCGGAGCTCGGATGAAGAAGTTATGGAAGAAAAGGAGCATTCGTGTCTCTTGGGAGAGCTCTGCTCAGAGGAATAGAGAGGAGAGGAGTTAGTTGAAAAAGAGGAGGGGACCTCTCCTTTTATAGGCGAGAAAAGAAAAACTACACGGCGTGTACTTCATGGTACACGCCGTGTAATCAGCTATTTTACACGGTCTCCACGCAGCTTCCAACACGGCTATGCAGCCATTGACTGGTCAACACACGGTTTGAGGGTAACGGATACGCGGGGAAGGACTACACAGTGTGTAGTTTAGACACACGGCGTGTACTCATTTATTGGACATGGCAAGGACACGGATCCAACATGGTGCACAGCTGTTGACTAGTAATGGATACGCGGGGAAGGACTACACGGCATGTAGACCAGGACAAACGGCATGCACCCATTATTTCGCACAGCAAGGACACAGCTTTCAACACGTGGTATACCCGGCGAGGGGGTACATGGCGTGTACTAACACTACATGGCATGTAGTTTCAAAAAACTAAAAAATGTGTAAAAAGTCCATTTTACCCTCTAGAACACTTCGTGCCCTTCTTTTTGACAAAGGAATGGGCTGAAGAGGACTGGGCCATTACATCAGATACCTCTTAAAACATTCTCTTCCCCGAGACATCAAAAACTAACCTAGAGGAACCCAACAAGATACCTCTTAGGGATCTTGTTATAACAGGAACCCAACCAAAAACCCTAATCATAGGTGTTAGGAATCCCCCCTCCTATGTCGAGATATTATCCGCTTTAGGCGGCACTGACTTGCCTGCCCGGGTTTAATCGCATCCGCATTAATGCGTATTGATTAAGGATTGGGCCTTCCCACTTATATATATTAGGATTTTCCAACTTGCACTACCCCAACACCACACAACCAACACACTGCCCGAACATGTGGTTTGGGGAAAAAATTTATTCTCTTGTGTCGAGATATTATCCACTTTAGTTGGCACTGACTTGCCCGCATGGGTTCAATCGCATCCGTATTAATGTGTCTCGATTATGGATCAGGTTTTTACCTTTCCCCACACATCCGGACATGTTACACATTAACAGGGAACAAGGAAACAAAAGGTCTCACAACCGACAAGCCAAGAATTCCATATATCAGTGGTACAGAGTATAGCATCAACACAAAGATCAGAAGAACAAGGGGAAACACAAGTCAAAACAACTCCGGGTACTGAGCGTGCATCTGGGTCTCTTGCTACCAAGTGCTCTCCTAGAGGACCCATGCCTCCACAACACACGAACTAATGGAATGGTTCATCCACAGAGAACCTTCTCCTTACGATCCTCGATTCTGACTGGACATTCCTTGATGGTCTCTTCATCTCCCATATCTAACTATCCCCAGTCGATAACGTGGGAGTCGTCGTGTAAGTACCGATGAAGCTGGGAGAAGCGGAAGACGTCATGAACCTTCTCCAACTGAGGTGGTAGGACCAGCTGATATGCCACCTCACCGACTCGCCTCGGCACCTCAAAAGGTCCGATGAACCTAGTTGAGAGCTTGCTCCCATTCCCAAACCTCCACTGCCCCCGTCGAGGGGAAACCTTCAAGAACAAATGATCTCCCACCTCTAACTCCAAGGGCCTCCTCCGACGATCAGCATAAGACTTCTGTCGGTCCTGAGCCGCTTTCATCATCTCACGTACAAGCTGGACTTTCTCTGTGGTGCTATGCACTACCTCTGGCCCAAGAGCACCTGTCTCACCAACCTCTTCCTAGAAAATGGGTGAACAACATGGTCTCCCATACAAAGTCTCAAACGGTACCATGCCAATAGTATAGTGGAATCTGTTGTTGTAGGAAAACTCTACAAAAGGCAAGTGTCTTACCCATGATCCTTCGAAATCCAGAACGCATACTCGCAGCATGTCCTCCAACGTCTGGATAGTCCGCTCTCTCTGCCCATCGGTCTGGGGGTGTAAAGCAGTGCTAAGGCATAGCTGGGTGCAAATGGAATGTTATAACCCCCTCCAAACTCGTGAGGTAAACCGAGTATCCCTATTAGAGATGGTAGACTTCGGGACTCCATTCAAATGCACCACCTCATCTACGTACCTCTTTGCATAGGCACTCACTAGGACTGACTCCTTAATTGCTAAGAAGTGTACTGATTTCATCAGCCGATCCACCACTACCTAGATAGCATCATAACCACCCTGAGCTCTGGGTAGTCCTATGACGAAGTCCATTGAGATGTCATCCCACTTCTACTCAGGGGACATATAAAGGGTTAAACAACCCACTAAGAACACGATGTTCAGCCTTCACTTGCTGACAGACTAGGAATTTAGCCACAAACTTCGCCACTGCCCATTTCACCCCGGGCCAACAAAATTGTTCCCTCAGGCCATGGTACATTTTTGAAACTCCTGGATGTACCTCCAAAGCTGAGCTATGGAACTCACTGAGAACTCCCTCACGCATTTCCTCTGGAACAAACAACCTTCCATGGAAATGCATCTGATGTCGGCTTTCCTCCGACCATCCCTCTGGAGCATTCCCCTGATCGACAAGATCCCTCATCACTTCCGCCTCAGAGTCCCCCCACTGAGACTCTTCCACCTACTACCACAAGGAGAACTGCACCATCATCTGAAACAAACAGCCTCTAACACCTTCTACCCTTGCATCCAAGTGCAAGGAGGCCAACTCTCCCATCGTTTTCCAAGCATCAGTGGACTCCCGAACCACTTCCTTATGTGACTTCCGGCTCAGGGCATTAGCCACAACATTGCCCTTACCTTCAGTGTAAGAGATCTCAAAGTCATAGTCTTGGAGAAACTCGACACATCTCCGATGTCGTATGTTCATGTCATGCTAGGAGAAGATATAACTCAGGCTCTTGTGATGTGAGATGACCACAAAGTGCTCCCCAAAGAGGTAATGTCGCCACAACTTCAGTGTGAACACTACTACTGCAAGCTCTAGGTCATGGGTGTCATAGTTACGCTCATGATGGAATAACTGCCTAGACCCATAACAGATCACTCCCTTCTTCTTCATCAGCACGCACCCCAGACCAAGGCTAGAAGCATCACAAAACACCTCATACAACAACCCTTCCTCTGGAAACCTGAGTACGAGAGCACTGACCAACTTCTCCTTCAGGTAGTCGAAAGATTTCTGGCACTTCTCGATCCATAGGATGACCCAGTTCTTCCTTGTCAAAGCTGTCAATAGAGCAGCAACTCAAGAGATGTCCGAAACGAACCTCTGATAGTAACCAGCTAACCCCAAGAAACTACAAACTTCTGCCACGCTCTTGGGTGCTTCCCAAGAAACATCTACCTCCACCTTCGATGGTTCCACTGACACTCCATGCTGAGAAACTACGTGCCCAAGGAAATGTAGTTCTTGCATCAAGAACATACACTTCGACAATTTCCCGTAAACCTGGTGGTGTCGAAGGACTTCCAAGACTACCCTAAGATTCTCAATGTGATCCTACTCTGACCTTGAGTAGATCAGGATGTCATTGATAAACACAACGACGAACCGGTCTAGAAACCCTCGGAAGACAATGTTCATAAGTCCCATGAACACAACCGGTGCATTCGTAACTCCAAACGGCATCACTACAGACTCGATGTGCCCATACCTGCACTTGAAAGCCATCTTCGAGATGTCACTCTCCATTACCCTCAGCTGATGATGTCCAGATCGTAGATCAATCTTGGAAAACCAACCTCCTCCCATCAGTTGGTTGAAGAGATCATCTATCCTTGGTAGGGGGTAGCGGTTCTTGACCGTTACATGGTTCAACCTTTGGTAGTCTATGCAAAGCCTGAGACCACCATATGCCTTCTTCACGAAAAAAACTAGAGCACCCCATGGCGATACCCTGGGTCGAACAAAACCCTTCTCCATCAGATTTTCAATCTAAATCCGCAACTCCCGCAACTCCGAAGGTGCCATCCGATAAGGCGCCATCGAAATCGGACGGGCACCAGGCTGTAAGTCTATCCCAAACTCAACGTCCCGTCGGGGGGGGGGGGGGGGTGGTAGAGTCACAAACTCCTTAGGAAAAACATCGAGGAACTCCCCAAAAACCTCCAGGACATACATCATCTCTGTATCAGCTGGAACCACTGATAGCCCACCTAACAAGGAAAGGAGAGGATCCACATGCCAGCTTCCCACCTGATAACTCCTCTAGCCAACAAAAGATACACGCTGCCCGTCCACGTCAGAGAACGTGACTATTCTCCAGAATCAGTTGATAACGGAACTAATAGAAAACAACCAGTCGATGCCTAGGATGACATCATATGGCTACATCTGTAACATAAGAAAGTCCCCACTAGATCGATCTGGTCCCAACGTCATCCCACATCCCCGTAAAACACAAGATATGTTGGTCTAGCCTTTAACTAGTGTACTCATCACCAGTGGTATAGAAAGTCTCTCAAAGTCTAGTCCCAAAGCATTGGCTAGACCAGGTGCAACAAAGGAGTGAGAAGCTCCCGAATTGAACAAAGTAGAAACAAGAGTGTTGAACAAACAAATCGTACCTTGAACCACCTCTGGTCCTGCCAGAGCTTTCAACTTTGTTGCGTGCAATTGTCGACACCCAGCTCCTCTGCCTCTCTGATGTCGTCCACCTCCCCGACCATGCCCTGGTTGAGGTCCCTGAGGTCAGCCACCTCCCGCAATGTCTGCCCTCAGAGGAGCATGGTCCTGTTGCGGCTGGAAGGGACTCGCCGACAACTGGTGCTGCTGAGGTGGGCGCTGAACCTGCCCACCTCCACCGTACTGAGATCGGGTTGGGCACCGACTCTAGACGTGCCCAAAACCTCCACAAGAAAAACTCTTCGGACCTAGGCTCGTGAAAATGGGACGAGGACCCGAAGATCTGAACTAGAACTACTGGGGCCTGCTCCCCACTGGGCTGAACCTAGAAGGTCCCATCGCCGGAGACCTAATGTTGACTTCTTTCCCCTTCGACAAGCCTGACTGGATCCCCTCTCGGGGTGCACCTCCCAGCGAGTGCATCCTCTCTACATCCTCTGATTTCCTCTGTACCGCCAAGTACGTAGGAAGGGTGAAGGGGGTGACGGCATACTGGAGCAATGGACGAAGCGCCTCCTCCAAACGTCTCGCCCGAGACACCTCATCCGGAAAGAGATCCAAAGAAAAGCGTAGGAGGTCCTTGAACTTGAGCCCCAGCTCTCATACTGACATACTCCCCTGCTAAAAGGAGAGTAACTCCTGCTGCTTCTACGCCTTAATCATGGAAGAACAGAATTCCTCTCGGAATTCCTTCTCAAAGTCAGCCCATGGAACCTCTGCCTCTATCCTCTCTCCGAGGTAGAGCGTCCACCACTGTCACGCCGCGCCTCTCAGCCGACTGACTGCTAGGGGAACCCAATACTCCCTCAGAGCATGGATCAAGGAAAAATCGATCCCTAGCTCTTCAAGACACCCCTCCGTCTCCATATCCTAAGTACTACCCTTATACTTCTTGAGGTTTTCTCACTGAAAATAATGGAGAGTCTTCTGCCACTGGCTATCTTCCTCTTCTCAGTCAAACCTCAACTGATCGACTGCCTGAATCTGCTGGGCCTTGGCGGTCTGAGCCACCTGGGGACAACATCCAGTTGCCATAGCTTTATGGTAAACAAGGATCGCCTAATCCCAAGTAGTAAAGAAAAGATCAAGGTTTTATTTTATCATTTTATTTAAATTTCATTCCCAGAACACCCAAATCAAGTAAAACATAGTCATGATGATGCATGTACCTTCCCTAGGGTCTCTACCCTGCAATAAATGTAGTCTCACTCGGTCTTTCGGTTGGCTCAGAGTCCTTGCATCGGATCATGAAGGGCCCTAAAATCTTATGTCCTAGTCGGTCTTCCCTAGCCTATGTCACGCACCAAGATTAACTAACATTTTCGCGCTACCATCCCATGCAATCCTCACTGTGCCTAACTCCAGACTCCATCTTATCTCTCGACCATCACCTCTGATACCATTCTGTCATGACCCCGTCCCACCAAAGATGCCCCTCCTGAGTTGGAAATGGTGAAAGGGAGATAATGACCCCCGAGTCCTGCCTCTAGTAGGCCCCGAGTTGGAAACTAGCACCAAGGGTATGCGTTTTCACAAATATGGGAGGCATTAACCTTTTATTATTTTAAGATCGGGAAATATGACAAGTCCACCACCAAAATGGAAAAGAAAAAGTGTATAGAAATAAACCCAAACCAATCCCACATGCATGTTTAAACAATTTTATAACAAGGTACACGTACAAGAAAGCTCAAAGTACAATACCAAAATAAACAGGAGTACAACAACTGCAACATCTCCAACTGTCCAACTAGTAGGGTCCCGCACGGCCCTGGTAATCCTCCTGGAAACCTGAAAGTAAACATAGGGTGAGCATACCAGTATACTCAGTAGGGAATCATAATGATCTCATGCACAAGTGGGGAGACATCCAAATGTCACATGGGAACAATAGAAGAAACCTAGCAAAGAATTCTATCCACCCAACCTCACTAGCCACACTCACCAAAACCACAATCACAACATGTAGTAGTATATAATAACAAGAGTATTGGGTACCCCGCACCATTTCTCAGTAGTTAGTTGCTCTTCATAACGGCGAAAGTCCTAATGCTACCACACTCTCCCCGCCCGCACACACCTGGGCCTCACAAACCACACATCCCGCTGGCACACACCTGGGCCTCACAACCACGTATCCCGCCAGCACACACCTGGGCCTCACAACCACGTATCCCACCCGCACACACCTGGGCCACAAAACCATGTATCCCTCCCGCACACACCTGGGAATCACAACCACGTATCCCGCCCACACACACCTGGGCCTCACAACCACATATCCCACCCGAACACACCTGGGCCTCATCCCGATGATTCTTGGGAAATAGTAGAACCTGCTCGAAGAGTCTTGGGCTAAAACCACCCCAATCGAAACCTAGCCAAAGTGTCTTAGGTGTAAGGTCTCCGCAAGCCATCACACCCTTGGGGAGAAGGAGCAGGAAAGAGCTAGTAACTAAGGGAAAAACACCCTCTCCCATGAAATGGGAGTGTTCGGCACTAAGTGGTCAACATGGGTGGGGTGCAATAAAACACAAAATATACAGATATATATATATATATATGAATACCAAACACACATCACAAACTATGGCTTCCAAACAGAGAAACTGAGCATGTGCCTTGGCACTGCTACTACAAAGCATGCATACAAAAAAAAACCCCAACCCCATTTATGTTTTCCTGTTTCAGCAGAATTAGTTTATTTAGTTCCTTAACTACTGGGCAAATATCCACAACCAACCACATCGATCATTCGTAAAACATATCACTTCCATCCACAATTCATGTTATGAATACACAGGCAACACAACAAAGTCCTTCTTATCAACCAACCAACCCATTGATTATTAAACCCGTTCCATTACCATGACCCACCATTCATTAAATTTTATTACTCACAACCCATAGTTCGTACACATTCCAACCCATCCCTGCAGCCCCACTGACAACCGACATAACCACAACTGCACCGTACATCATTACCCCTTTAATACCATTTATCATAGCCCCGCTGCCCGTCACCTAACATTACATACACACCAACCCACAACCAAGCCAACCACAGCCCACTGCTCACCCGATTCACAACAACCCACAAAACACCCCCCACCCCATCACATACCACGTATCCAAGCCAACACCCACATGTTCATTATTCCATTTTTGTTTAACCAGGGTGATCACAGAAGGGTCCCATATTTTATATAGCCAACTTTACGTGATTAACCAAATTCAACATTCCACAAGGTTCCATCCATAAAACGGTCTAAAAGATAGGGAAACATTTATTTGCGCAAGAAAAGGCCCCCAAAGACCATGATTTTTAGTTGGCATAAGCCTATTCAATTCATAACATTTCAATAGGATAAACAAGATAAACATAACTACTTTCCCATCCTCGTTCTTTAACCAGTTATTATCTTTATTTAACCGGTTCAATAGTGTTTCACATAAGCAAGAGGACACCCACCCTGCATGTTGCACAAATTAGAGAGACGAAGGTAAGATCCCAACCTCAACAGGTTTCGACCGCAACGATCCCCCGAATCAACCTTAGAAGACGTCCGCCAACGTCCTTCACTTCTGTCGGGTCCCGAAAAAACCTCCTCGGGTGGAAGTTGGAAAGGAATGGTCGAAGGAAAGACAACATATCCAAGCTCGGACATTCCGCCTCATCGTTACGATCCCGTGGCCACTAACGGATCGTAAATCAGAGCTCAAAGAATGAAGTTATTGAAGAAAAGGAGCCTTCAATTCTCTTGGGAGAGCTCTACTCAGAGGAATGGGGAGGAGAGGAGTGAGTTGAAAAGGAGGAGGGTACCCCTCCTTTTATAGGCGATAAAGGAAAAAGTACACGGCGTGTACTCAATTATTTTACACGATCTCCACGTGGCTTCCAACATGGCTCCGCAGCCATTGACAGGTCAACACACGGTTTGAGGGTAACACATACGTGGGGAAGGACTTCACGGCGTGTAGTTTAGACAGACGGCGTGTACTCATTTATTGCACATGACAAGGACACGGCTCTAACATGGTGCACGACCGTTTACTAGTAATGTGTACGCGGGGAAGGACTACACGACATGTAGAACTGGACACACGGCATGCACCCATTATTTCGCACAACAAGGACACAGATTTTAACACGGGGTATACCCGGCGAGGGGGTACAGGGCATGTACTAACACTACACGGCGTGTAGTTTCAAAAAACTAAAAAGTGGGGAAAATTCCATTTTACCCTCCAGAACACTTCGTGACTTTCTTTTTGACAAAGGAATAGGCCGGAGAGGTCTTGGCCATGACATTTACATTTAAGAAAACATTAATGTTGATGAGAAACTAACACTCACAGATTAATAGAGAGGGATAGAGAATGTGATTATAGAAAGATAACCTCCAAAATACCATAAATTTGTTGTTGGGTAAATATCTGAGGATTAAATAATGTGTATAACATTTTTACTTCAAGATCCTTTTCATAGAGTTGAATAATTTAATTACTACATATACTAAGAACATAAGGAAATATACAAACTTTTCATGTAGCATTTCATCATTTAATAAATCTATTCAACAAAATCATCTTTTCTCCAAATGATGAGTATTCTATATGACATGGTCACACCTTTAAGTTCTAGAATAAACATATAGAGATTCCGATTATCCACAAAAGATGAACTATATATTTCCCCAATCTTTAGAAATTAACACAAACAAAAATGGTTAGAACAATATCAGATAATCCACAACAAGAATAATCCTTTATAAAATGAAATACAACTCTTAATCTTGAATATTAAAAAAACAGTACCCAAAATTCATCAAAGACCATTCAATACACAATTTTCCTTAAATTTATTCAAAATAAACCAAAAAATTATTGAATCCCAACATTTAAAAGAATTTGACCACTTATTCTTCCATGAAAATTTTATCATTTATCTCCATATTTCATCGACAAATATTTATATATCATACTAAAAAGTAATTAATCAAATAAAATATTCTCAAATATTGGTTAATAATTCCCATTAATAACTCAAATATCTTTAAATCCAAAATAAAAACATAGATTCTTCCACAATAAAATTCCACAATTACTCCTCAAATGAAATCCCATATTGTTTTATTTTCCTTAGGCATATATTGTTCCCCAAAGAGTGAAAATCATCCAAAATAACGTTTATCACATAATCCCCAAATAATTTTCCTATAATAAGGAAATCAATTTAATAAAACATAAGTTACAAAAATAAAATTATTCATAATCCATAAAATCATTTAAATAAAAATAATAAGTTGTGCTAGCCTGGGAATTCTTGCAGTCCAGTGGTAGGTGTTAATTTCCAATCGCACATTGGTTGTGTGTTCGATTCCTGAAGCTTTGTTCGACATGATGGGGTGTCACATAGTTGTGTGTTTTCTTTTCTAAGAAACTATATAATTTTATAACATTCGCAAATTGAGATAAATTCCTCAAAAACATCCATAAAATATTTTAACCTCAAAGGTTATCTCATACCTCATATTTTTCATCCCACAAAGTAATAACCTATAATTGCTCATATTCAAGGATCATATAAATACTAATGGTTCTTCAGAACTATATCCACAAAATAAACGATAATTATTCCTCAATTAGAAATTTATATAAAAATATTAAGAGTTAAAAATACTATAATTCTTCCAAATTAATCCCATCATTAATATATTTAAACATTTCATCTTCCATAGATCCAACATAATTATTGAATTCGTAAAATATAGAAATATTAATCATAAAACATTCTTCATGATCCTTTATCCATGATTTTCTATATTACTATTTTATACTTCTTTTGTGTGAAAAATATCATCCATAATGTTATAAGATTTCAATAATGTCAAACATGTGATAAGAAATAATACATACTATTCATGGGTCATTTTCAGTTTCTTCATATTCAAGTGGAATGGCATTAGGAATTTGTAAACATATATTTGTATGCTCCCGCTGATCCCATTCCAGAACCATCTTCATTGGAAATCTATTTTCATAATGACCATGTAGACCACATTTAAAATATTCAATTGACCCCTCAGAAAGAACTTCTTTCCCTTTCTGGGAGACAACTGGAAACTTCTTTTTTCATGGAAGGTTATTGATTGATGACCTTCATTACCACATCTATAACATCATACATTCGCTTTGATTAATTTTCCTAGTTGTTTCATTCCACATCATTGACACATAGGTTTTTGAATATACATACCTTTATGATTATTAAATGAACTTTCATTTTTATTCGTCTCTCACATATATGATGACTTAGAAAAAACACCAATGTTCAAGTGGTAATCATTACTGAGGATATTTGGTAAAGAATAACCACAAGAGTTCTCATTGAAGCTCCCATTTCTTTTAGATTCTGATTCATAAAACCACCACAGTTTCCTTCCCATCCATTTTTACTTTGGTTCCTACTAGATCCAGCCATTTAAAAAAATCAAAATGATCAGAGTGAGTATGTCAGTAAAATAATCATATAATATCATATTATGAGGGTAAACACTAAGATATAATTATATTTTTTATCTGAAACTCATTAAATTTATCTAAAATAACTATGACTCTTTATAATATTCTAACCATTATGGTTAATTCAATTATGATTAAATAACACCGTAACCTCAAAAGTTATCTAAATATTCATTTGATACCAATCGTAAGGCCTCAATCTAAAATATTACATAACCTTAAATTAAGATAATAATTCATATTTACGATCTTTTTAGGTTTAGATATTTATAGAATTAGGTCATAACATATACATAACAACATGAATATTACAATGTTGACACTTCAACTATATCAATATTTTTTCACAATAATAAAACTCTATAAATAAATCAAGAGTTATTTTCTTGATATAAATCTTATTGAATACTTATGTTCTCTTACCCTTCCTTATACAATATGAAAAACATTTCAAAAACATAGTATGAGCATAAAATTCTTGATAAGGGTTATAAAATAAAGAAAGAAAACATTATCCCATAAATACATACGAAACATAAGCTCTTTAACATACCTCATGAAATCATACATAGTAATCATAACTCATTAGGGTAACTTGTGGCTTCCAGATCATACATACATTGTAGCATTCATAGCTACATAGGGATTTATGTTTGGAATATCCATCACATTATATTACCAAATTATCTTAGTATAAACATTAACTTTTACGTCCACGACATTACCCAATACATTGAACAAATATCTCAGGCTCACCCGCCCTAGGATTATCACAGAACCACCTGTATTTGGTTTATCAAGTAACCACCCTTAAAATGTCCATATACTATTACATAATCATAAAACATAAGAAATTGATTATCAATATTTTACTCATCAACCAAAATGAATCAATTCAAGATATTTAAATATTCAATCCACTTACAAAGCCATTTGAACATTTAATAAAGAGATTTTTGAATCAAAGTATCCCATACCACATTGAAACTTTTAAAGGAATAAAAATTTTAATAAATTATTTTCTATATAAATAAATCCTGAAAACCATTTTGAAAACCTTTACATTAATCAAAATGATTTAGATGAATAAATATTTAAAACATTTTAAACAATGTTTTAGTTAAAGAGTCCCTTACCACTTGAGAAAATACTTGAATAAAAATAATTACATAATAACATTAAAAAAAGATTACAATATCATAATAATAAGTAGATTCATGATATAATATATCAGAGGTTAGTATATACACCATATAAAGTGACTTCGTGTATAAAATAAATAAGTCTAAATGAAATTTAAATATAAACAAAATCTTGCACAAAGACTGTATCCTTAGATTAAGGATAAATCAGAGACATAATTATGTGTGAAAAATATGAATACAACCAATATAAGTGGATATTATGTCTAAAACAATCATAGGTCATTCACACATGATCTTGGAAAAAAAACCAATGACATGGATATCGAACTCAATGAATGGAGATTTATCTAAAATTTCCCTTACAAAGTTTGTATAAATGACGTAAGAATTTATCAAAGGGGTGATTATGTGTTGAAAAAGTATATCAACACAAAGATAAGTGGAAATTAAAACATAAATAAATAAAAAATTATTCCATGCATAATCATGGAATAATAAAATCAATGAAGTATGTGTAAACCCCATTGACTGAAAAATGAGTTTAGAAATTCCCATACAAAAAGACAACAACCTAACATCATCAAATAATAATTCATAATATGAGATTATGATAGAGAAAAGGGAATCACATCACTTGGAAATAATAATTACAGAAATATGGATAAATAAGAACATATCCCAACATAATAAAATGGAAATTAAATAATATAACATAATATAAGTCTTTGACAAAATGAGGACGGTGAAAGGTTCCCTTACCTTGAGTCTAACTATTCACATATATTCTTTGTTCATATGGAATAATAAAATTAATTTCATTTATAATTTCTTCAAAACCATTTTAATGTTTATTATTATTTTTATATCTCTTATTACCTCATTATAAACATTACATAATTATTTAAGTTAATATCGATCATTTTGTCGATATTCAGTACTTGAGTCAAAAATAAACTATTGTGATGTAAATTTTCCATGTGGTAAAAATTTCATTATCTACAGAATGATATTAATTAGTTAAATATCATATATATCCAGTAGATATATATATTTATAATAGTACATAACAATTGGTGATAAGAAATGTAATGTACCATTCATGGAGACGATAAGTCGTACATACACATGAACTGTACTTTAATTTATTTTTCAAAAAACTAAATGATACATAGGTATATTATAATTCCAGTAAAACATCATTTTTCATATACATTACATAAGTTTATTAATTTTATCTTTCAAACGTTCCATGTATGGAATGAACGAGTCATATCACTTTTAAGGGGCGGTAGTCCGCACTTCCTCAAAAGAAATTAGTGTGTTTACACATCATGAAAAGCATAAAGTTATGTTGTAAATATAAATTATAGTATCATAGATAAAATATATATAACATATATCATATATAAATATAGTTCAATCACAATGTCAACCATGAGAGGTGGTTGGGGAAATCAAACAATTATCGTTTCGTGACATAGGAGTTCGCCATACACAAAAACATTATATTCATATCAATTAGATGGAGATGTCTGTAAATGTCGATGAAATACATATCATAACAACATCCTATTATATTAATGATACTGGTTATTTATGTAATGAAATAATAATAAGGGCATAGGGAGTGGAGAAGGAAAAAATAATGGAATGGAACTTGAGAGAATGCATTACCTCAAATCAGGTAACTTCTTTTGATTTGAGCCAAAGGGATATCTTTAATTGACATATTCTTAGAGGAAGGATTCTAGAAGGAAGACAGGGATGTTGGGAGCATATGTGGGAAGAGGTTGGACGAGACAAGGGGGATTTAGAGGTGTGAGTAAGGTTTAGATGTGGTGGCCTTTTATAGGAGGGAGGACGAGCACTTTAGGAATCTCGTGAATTATTATTTTATTATAAATTATATTTCGAATATAAATGAGTCCAAATTAATTTAGTTAAAATATAAGATGAATATAATTAGAAATAAAATCTTCCAATAATAATTAAATAGGTTTTGGATATTTTTTTTAATCCTTACCCTTTTTATTCAACCCTTTTTATTCTTACCATTTTATCAAGCATTTTCCACTTTGAGAGTCAAAATAGTTACCAAAAAAGGCAAAATATCCAATTAAAGAGTTAATAATAAAATCTAAATCATATGATAACTATTTGAATGAATTATATATATATTTATTTGGAATTTTATAATATTTTATAAAATATTTTATATTTTAAAATATGAATTATGTCAATTTTGAAAATATTCATATCATGACTTTTTTAAAAATCCACAACAACTTTATTGATTCTAAAAAACATCATTAATAAAAATATATCATGTAAAATAATACAGAAAATTCGTGTATGAAATAAAAATAACAAAATTAAATTTATTTTATCATTTATATTATCATTTATTTGAATCCTTTATTAATGAATCAATCACTACATCATTATGGTTTCATAATTAAAGTTCTTTATTTAATGTCTAAAAATTATAAATAAAATTCTCTAATATAGGACATATTATTATATTTACATTTAATATTTATAGTCTATGATACCACTTATATTACTTCATTTATAATTTTTTTTACTAAAATATACATGTTTAGATTTTAATTTCCATAACTTTAAATTAAAAGTAATAAAATGTCATTTTCAACCACAAGTGGCTCTATAGGGTCCTAAAATCAACCCAAGGTTTCACATGGTTGTAAATGTATAATCCAATAGTATTATTACATGTATTAGGGTAATTTATTATTATTATAATATTTGTTTTTAACCTTATTTCTCAGATTTACCTTTTAACCACGGTAAATAAAATATTTACTAAAGTTACTATTCATAATGCCTAAAAATAAATGTTATCTATTTACAAATTTTGTACTCCTGATTAAAAATATTGTATCCATTTTTTCAAATTCAAAACACATAAGTTGCAGTAAATAATTTTATAATAATTCTCATTGTCAAAACTAAAAGCGTGTTTTTATGGAATAAAAACTTTTTAAAGATTAACATGTCATTATGTCAAATTTCAGAGTGAAATTACATCAAATGACCAAAATTGGATTAAATGATAAAAATATAGTCTTAATAGTCTTTAAAACCAATTAAAAGTATAATATATTAAATAAATAAATTTGATTAAAAATCATTTTTGAATTAAAATGTAGTATTTTTTCACCATTCATTTAAAAATGAACTTTTTCAGAAAAATACCAAAATTTCATCCTAAGTAAATTTTGATATTATGTATCTAAATAATAATTTTATATTGTAAAATAGAACATTTAAAAGTGAAAAAATAGATCTAAAATGGGTTCTCTATCAAAAGGTGCTAAAAAAACCTTTTAGAGTATTTCATGCTTAAAATCAGATTCATTCTTATTTTAAGACTCTAAAATTTATTGGATAAAAATAAGGACATTTAACAAACATGTATAATAATATTTTAGTTAGTTCTATTCATTCCCACCAAGTTAATGGCTAGGAAATAATTACCATTTAAAATAACAATATTATTATATTATTTTTTGGTACAACTCAATGTTGCGTGAAACGAAAGATTTAAGAGAAATCCATTATTGCGTGTTGAGTATGCTATCAGACATAGAATTCCATTTAATTTAAAATAAATATTTAATTCACAAATATTACTAAATATTAAAATTTCATATTCATTATTTACATTGGATGTTACACCCTTCCCCCCTTTTGGGAATTTCGTCCTCTCAAATTTAAAATTGGGTGCGGAAAGTTCATTAAAAGTCCAATATCAGAAAAAGAGTCAATAAAATAATCACTTTAAAATAATGAAATAGAAGTACAATGGTCAACTGAGATAACACATACTAGAATTCAATGTAGGAAATACTGGACGTGGAAGAGAAACTGACTCTTATAGATTAATAAAGAGTTATAGAGAACGTGATCATGGAATGTTAACCACCACAGTAACATAAATTTGTAGTTGGGTAAAAGTCTGATGATAAAAGCAATAATATACATTTTTTTCTTCATGATATTATTCATAGAGTTGAATAATTTTATTTCTAAATATACTAAGATCATAAGGAAATATATTTTCTTTTTAAGTAGAGTTTCATCCTTAAATAATCTCTTCCACAAACTCATATTTTCTCCAAATGATGAGTATTGAAGATGGCATGGTCACACCTAATGTGCAAGAATCACCTTCTATAGAATCACATAATCCAAAAAATATGGACTATATATTTCCCCTATATTTAAACAATAACCAAAACAATTTTTTTTGAAAAATATCAGATAATCCTGAAAAATAATAATCCATTATAAAATGAAATAAAACTCGTAATCTCCAAAATTCAAAAAATAGTACCCAAAGTTCAAAAAATACCATACAATACACAATTTTCCTAAAACATTATTCAAAATAATCCAAACAATGATTTAAACCCAAAATTTAGAATAATTTGATCACAAATTCTTCCACGATAAATCATATCATTTATCTCTAAATATCATCGACTACTCTTAAAGTGTCAAACTAAAAAATAATTAACCTGAAAAAAATTCTCAGGGATAGGTTAATTATTTTCATGAATAACCCAATTCACTATATATCCACAATAAAAACAGAAATTCTTCCAAAATAAAATTCTACAATTACTTCTCAAATGAAATCCCTTAGTGTTTTATTGTCCTTAGTCATATAATGTTCCCAAAAGAGCGAATATCTTCCAAAAAAACATTTATCACTTAATCACCAAATATTTTTCCTATACTAAGGAAATCCAATTGAGAAAATATAATTTCCAAAAACAAAAATATTCCTAATCCATAAAATCGTTTAAATATAAAGAAAAATTCATGCTAGCCAGGGACTTCACATAGGCTAGTGGTGGACGTTAAATCCCAATCGCACTTGGGTTGTGGGTTCGATTCTGGCAGTGTTGTCCGACACGATGGGTTGTCACATAGACTACATGTTGTCCCTTTTCAACAACTATATAATTTTATAACATTACAAAAAATGAGATAAATTCCTCAAAAAAACCATAACATATTTTAACATCAAATGTTATTTCATACCTTTCATTTTTCATCCCAAAAAGTAATAACCTGTAATTTCTGAAATTCAAAGATCATATAAACCCTAAGGGTTATCTATAAATATATACACAAAAGAAAAGATAATTCTTCCTCAATTAACATTTTATATGACAAAATTAATGTTTAAAAATACTAGAAGTCTTCCAAAGTAATCCCATAAATAATTAATTTAATCATATCATCATCCATATATCCGAAAAAATTCATCAGTTCCTAAAATATATAAATATTAATCATAAAAAAATATTCATGGTCCTTTATCAATGTTTTTCTATATTATTATTTTATAATTATTTCCTACAAAAAAAATTGTGCCTAATGTCCTAGTATTTCAGTTATATCAAAACATGAGCTATGAAATAATACATACCTTTCATAGGTCATTTTCAGTATCATAATATTCATGAGGATTGGAATTAGGAATTGGAAAACATATAATTGTATGTTCTTGCTGATCCCATCCTTGAAGGTTATTTTTTGGACATTTATTTTCTTAATTACAATGTACACCACATTTAAAACATTAAGTTCAACCCTCCGAATGAACATCTTTCCCATTCTGGGAGCCAACTGGATGATTTTTTTCCATTGATGGTTATTTATTTATGAAATTCATTATCATATCTATAACATCTTCCCCTCCCTTTGATTCATTTTCTTATGTGTTTCATTCCACATCCTTGACACATTGGTTTCTCAATATACTTACGTTTATGATTATTTCCTGAACTTCCATTGGGATTCGTTTCTCCCATATATGGTTCCTTAAAAAACCACCAAGGTTCAAGTGTTCAATCATGACTCCTGATAACCACAATATTTCTCATTGCATATACCATTTTAGGTGGTTTCCCATTCATAAAACCACAATATTTTCCTTCATCTGCATTTTTACTTTGTTTCCTGGCAGAACTAGCCATTTACTAAAATCAAAATCCTCTATGTGAGTATATCATTACAATAATCATATAATATCTTACGAGGAGGGTAGACACCAAGATATACTTATTCATGTTATCTTAAACTCATAAAATTTATCTAAAATTACTATGAATCTTTCTAATATGGTAATCATTATGGTTAGGTCACTTATGCTCAAATAACACCCTAACCTCTAAGGTTTTCTAAATATCCCTTTGATACCAACTGTAAGGCCTCTACCTTAAATATTACATAATCTTAAATTACATTAATAATCAACATTGTGGGTAGTTTCAGGTTTTTATATTTAGATAATTAGGTAATAACATATACAAAACAACTTTAATATCACAATGTAGAAACTTATACACTATCCAAAAAAATTCACAATAATAAAAAAACTTACATAAAATAAGAGTTCTTTTATTGATTTAAATTTTCTTGAATACTTACTTCCTCTTACCCTTCCTTACACACTGTGAAAAACATTTCAAAAACACGAGATGATGATAACAGACTCACTAATGGTTATAAAATAATGAAATAAAACATTCGTCCATCAATACATACAAAACATAAGGTCTCTAACATACCTCATGAAATCATACATAGTAATCACAAATAATAAAGGCATCTTGTGGAATCCACATCATACATACATTGAAGCTTTCATAGCAACATAGGGAGTTAGTTTTGAAATACCCATCACAATAAATTCCATAAAACTTTAAGGAGAAACATTAATGATTACCTTTGTCACATTACCCAATGAATTGGAGAACTATCTCAGGCTCACCACCCTCAGTTTATCATAGAACCTCCCTTATTTGGTTTATCTAGTAACCACCCATCAAATTTCCAAGTACCATTACATAATCATAACACATAAAAGATTGACTATCAATATTTTACTCATCAACTACGATGAATCAATTCAAGATATTGAAATATTCAATCCATTTACAAAACCATCTAAACATTTAAAAAAAAAAATTTTGAATCATAGTGTCTCTTACCATTTTGAAACTTTTATAATAATTATCATTTTAAAACATTAATGTTCATATAAATAAATACTAAAAATCATTTTTAAAACATATACATTAATGAGAAATATTTAGAAGAATAAATATTTAAAATATTTAAATCAATCTTTTCGTTAAAGAGTCTCTTACTTCTTGAGAAAATAATTGAATAAAAATACTTATATAATAACATTAATAAAAGATAAAAATATCATGATAATCCAGAGATTAATGATATAATATATCAAATGGTATCAAATACACCATATAACACGACTTTTTTTATAACAATAAATATGTCTCAATGGAATGTAAATTGAGACAATATTACATAAAAAGATCATATTCTTAGATTATGGATAAATAAATGACATAATCATGTGTTATAAATATAAATACACCCAATATAAGTAGATATTAAGTGTAAAACAATATAGTTAATTCAAATATATTATTGGAAAAACAATACCTATGACAAGGATATTTAACTCATTGAATAGAGATTAATCTAGGATTTCCCTTGCAAAGTTCATTTAAAAGACATATGAATTTATCAAAGGGGTGATTATGAATTGAAGAGGTATATAGACACAATGGGAATGGGAAATGAAAACATAAATAAATAAATAGTTATTCCACACATAATCTTGGCATAATATAATCAAACAATTATGCGTAGAACCCATTGGGTGAAATTGAGTTTAGAAACTCCCTTATGAAAAGTCGGAAACCTAACGACATCACTAAAAAATTCTTAAAATGAGTTGATGAGAGTGAAAAGGGTATCTCATCAAGTGGTTATAAAATTTACATAAATAATGATATAGAATAACATATCCCAATATGATAAAATTTAAATTAAAAGATATAACATAAAAGAATTCTTTGACTAAAAGAGAATGGTGAAAGGTTCACTTACCTTGAGTCTGAATCATCACATATGTTCCTTATTCTTCCAGAATGATAACCACTAGTAAATATCAACTGGATTCAAAAACCTTTTTCAATTTTATTTTTCCTTTTATATTACTTGTTACCACATTATAATCATTACATAATTATTTAATTTAATACCATTCATTTTGTCGATATTCGATACTTGAGTAAAAAATAAACCTGTTTGACATAACTTTTCCAAGTGGTCAATAGTACATTATCTCCAGAATTATATTCTTGATTTAAATATCATATATATCTAGTGTATATATGTATTTATAATAGTTCATTACATTTGGAGATATAAAATGAAATGCACCGTTCATGGAGTCGGTAAGTCGTATGTACACATGAACGCTACATTAGATTATTTTTCAAAAAAATAAATTATACATAAATATATTATAATTCTAGTAAAATATCATATTTCATATATGTCACATAATTTTATTAATTCCATCCTCAATACGTTCTTTTTATTTCATGAATGAGTCATATCACGTTGAGGGTGTGGTAGTCCGCACTTCCTTAAATGAAATTATCATGTTTACACAACATGAAAAGAATAAAGTAATATTGTAAATAAAAATTATAGAATAATAGAGAAAATAAATATAAATTATATCACGTATAAATACATTTCCATCATAATGGCCATCATGAGAGGTAATAGGGAAAAATCGAACAATTATCGTTTCGTGAGGCAGTAGTTCGTCGCACAAGAAAATAGTATGTTCGTATCCATTAGATGGAGGTGTGTGTAAGTGTAGTTAGAATGAATCTCATAAAAAATCTTAGTATATTGAGGATACTATTTTTTATGTAAACAAATACTAATAATATCATTGGGTGTGGAGAAATAATAAAAATGGAAAGGAACTTGAGAGAAGACATTACCTAAAATCAGGTAACTTTTTTTTATTTGAGACGAAGGGATTTCTATAATTTCATTCTGCCTAGTCGAAGGATTCTAGGAGAAATAGAGGGATGTTGGGATATAGTTTGGAATAGGTTGGATGAGACATGGGGGATTTAGAGGTTTGAGAAAGGGTTATAGGTGGTGGCCTTTTATAAGAGGGATGATGGGCACTTATGGAATATCACAAATTATTATTTTATTATAAATCCTATTTCAATTATAAATTAGTCCAAATTCATTTAGTTCAAATATAATATTAATATATGTAGAAATAAAATAATAGAATAATAATTAGACTTGTCTTCGATATTTTTTAAATACTTATCATTTTAATTTAAGAATTTTTTACTCTTACCGTTTTTCAAGCATTTAACACTTTGAGAGTCAAAATAGTATATAAAACATGGAAAATATACAATTAAAGAGTAAATAATAAAACTAAAGACTTATGATAACTATTTATCCTAGTAATAGATTTTTTCCATATTATAATATTTAATAAAATATTTTATATTTTAAAATAGGATTTATGTCAATTTTTAGACTTTTCATATATTGCCTTTTTTAAAAATCCATAATAAATTGATTAAGTAGAAAAAACTTTATTAATACAAAGATAAAATGTATATATTATCTATAAAATTTGTTTATGACATAAAAATAAGAATATTACCTTTATTATAACATTTATAATATCATTTATTTGAATCCTTTATTAGTGAAGCAATCACTGCATAATTATTGTTTCATAATTAAATTTATTTATTTAATGTCTAAATATTAGAAATAAAATACTTTTATGTAGTAAATAACTCTATATTATAAATTAATATTTATAGTTGAAGATATCACTTATTTGACTTCATATAAAAATTGTTTTACTAAAAGATACATGTTTTGGTTATATTTTCCCTATCATTAAATTGAAAGTATTTATATGTCATTTTCACACAGAAGAGCTTCCATAGGGTCCTAAAATATACCCAAGGATGTAAATTGATGTAAATTTCTCATCCAATAGAATTAGTAAATGTGTTAGGGTAATCTAATGTTATTATAATATTATTTTTTACACATAATTACCATATTTATCCTTTAGCCATGGTGAATAAAATATTTACTAAAGTTACTATCAATAATGTCTAAAAAAAATGATACCTATTTAAAACAATTTGAACTCCTAATTAAAAATATGGAATCTATATTTTAAAATTCATAAAATATAAGTTATAGTAATTAAATTAAAATTAATTCCCATTGTCAAAACTAAAAGTGTGTTTTTAAGAAGTAAAAACTATTGAACGTTTGACATGTGTTTATGTCCAATTTCAAAGTAAAATTACATAAAATTACCAAACTTTAATTAAATTATAAAAACATAGACCAATTACACTTTAAAACCAAATAAAGTTATCTAAATATATAAATCATTTAGATTAAAATATTGTTTGGAATTAAAATGCAGTATTTTTCACTATTTATTAAAAAAGAAATTTTTCTGAAAAATAACAAAAATTCATCCAAAGTAAATTTTTTTATTTTCCACTTCTAGAGAATATTTTTTTAGTTAAATATAACATATAAAAGTGAAAAAACTATATTTAAAACAGGTTCGTTGTCAAAAGGTGGTAAGACAACCTTTTAGAGTATTTCTTGCTTAAATTCTGATTCATTCTTATTTTAGGACTCTAAAAGTTATTGGATAAAAGTATATAAATTTAAAAAACATGTATAATCATATTTCAGTTATTTATATTCATTCCCTCCAATACAATGACTAGGCATTAACTAATATTTAAAATAATAATAATATTATATTATTTTTCGGTACAACTCAACGTTGTGCGCAACGTATGATTTTTGAGAAATCCAGCGTTGCATGTTGAGTACACTATGAGACATAGCATCCAATTTAATGTAAAATATATATTTAATTGAAAAAAATTAATAAATATGAAAATGTAATATTCTTTACTTACCTAGGATGTTTTAATATTCCCCCCTTTTGGGAATTCTGTCCTCACAATTTTAAAATTAGGCTTCGAAATGTCATTAAATATCCCACATCCGAAAAAAGACACAATAAAACAATCACTTTAAAAGATATAAAGATATGTAAAAGGGTCACCCAAGATAACACGTAATAGGATTTTATGTAGGAAAACATGGATATTGAATAGAAACTAACTCTCATATATTAATAGATATTGATAGAGAACTTGATCATGAAATGTTAACCACCAAAATTCCATAAATTTTTTTTATAGAAAAATTCTGATGATATAATTAAGAATATAACTTTTTTTGTTTCATGATCCTTTTCATATATTTTAAGAATTTTATTAATAACTAGACTAATATCATAAGGAAATATACTTACTTTTCAATTAGAGTTCAATCCTTTAATAAATCTCTTCCACAACATATCCTTTCTCCAAACGATAAGTATTCAAGGTGACATGGTCACACCTAATTTTCTAGAATAATCCTCTGTATAATCACATAATGCAAAAATATGAACTATATATTTCCCATATTCTAATACATTAACCAAAACCAAAAAGGTCAGTACAATATTAGATAATTCCCAAAAAACATCCATTATAAAAAGAAATACTACTATTAATCTCCAAAATTAAACAAAAAATTCCCAAATTTCATCAAAGACCATTCAATACACAAATATCCTTAAAATTATTCCAAATAATCCAAACTAATATTGGAACCCAAAATTCAGAATAATTTGATCCCATATTCTTCCTTGAAAAATCATAACATTTACCACCAAATATCATTGACAACTCTTAAAGTATCATACTAAAAACTAATTAAACTAATCACATATTCTCCATGATTGGATGATCATCCATAAATAAACCAAATCACTAAAAATCCACAATAAATACAAGGATTATTAAAAAATAAAATTCCACAATTACTCCTCAAAGGAAATCCCATAGTGTTTTATTTTCCTTAGGCATGTAGTGTTCCCAAAAGAGAAAACATCTTCCAAAATAATGATTATAACTTAATCAGCAAATAATTTTCCTATTCTAAGGATATCCCTTTGAAAAAATATAAGTTCCCCAAATCAACTTATTCATAATCCATAAATTAATTTAACTAAAAAGAACAATTCATTCTAGCCACATACTTCACGTATGGTAGTGGTTGGTGACAAATCTCATTCGCACTTTGGTTGTTGGTTTGATTATGATAGCTTTTCCTCACGTACCAAGCTATCACAAGGTCTGCGTGTTTTTCATTTTCAAAAACAATATAATTTTATAACATTAACAAAAAAGAGATAAATTCCTAAGAAACAACCATAAATTTTTTTAATCTCATTGGTTATCTCATTCCTCGCATTTTACATCCCAAAAAGTAATGACCTATAATTTATCAAATTCACAAATCATATCGACCATGAACGTTATTTATAACTATATCCACAAAAGAAAATATAATTATTCCTCAATTAACATTTTTATATAACAATCTAAAGGGTTAAAAATACTATAAGTCTTCTAATGTACTCCCATCATTAATACATTTAATCATATCATCATCCATAGATCCAAAATAACTCTTCCATTCATAAAATTTAGAAATCTCAATCATCAAACATTCTTTATTATTCTTTATCCATGTTTTTCCATATTATTCTATTATAAAACCTTATTTCAAAAAAATCATGCATAATGTCCTATGATTTAAATAATGTTAAAATATGAGCTATGAAATAATGCATAACTTTCATAGGTCATTTTCAGTTTCCCCATCATCAAGTGGAATGGAATTAGGAATTGGTAAACTTATATTTGTATGGTCCTACTGATCCCATTCCCGAACATTCTTTGTTGGAAATCTATTTGCATAATGACCTTGTACACCACATTTAAACCATTCAATTAAACCCTCGAAAAAAATTCTTTCCCTTTCCAGGGGTCAACATGAAACTTCCTTTTTCCATTAATGTTTATTGATTTATGAGCTTCATTACCTTGTCTATAACATCTTCCCATACCATTGTATAATTTTCCTAGGTGTTTTTTACAAATCCTTGACACATGGGTTTTTGAATATACTTATCTTTATGACCATTACCTGAACTTCCATTGGGATATGTTTCTCACATATATGATGACATAAAAAACACCATGGTATAGGTGGTAAATCATGGATCCAGAAATATGGTTAAGAATAACCACAATAGATCTCATTGTATATCCCATTTCATTTGTTTTCTCATTCATAAAACCACTATAGATTCCTTCACATCCATTGTTACATTGGTTCCTACTAGATCCAGCCATTTACTAAAATCAAAAAGTTCAGTGTGAGTTTATGAGTAAAATAATCATATAATATATTATGGGGAGGTTAAAAACTAATATATACTTATTCATGTCATCTTAAACTTGTTATATTTATCTAAAATAACTATGACACTTTCTAATATGCTAACCATTATGGTTATGTCACATATGCTTAAATTTTACCCTATCCTCTAATTTTATCTAAAACTCCCATTGATAACAATTGTAAGGCCCCAACCATAAACATTACATAGTCATGAATTAAGTTAATAATTCACATTGAGGATATTTTTAGGTTTAGTTATTTAGAAAATTAGGGCATAACATATAAATAAAAACTTGAATATTATAAAGTAGACACATATACTATATCTGGTTTTTTTTCAAAATAATAAAACTCCATAAATAAAAGAAGAGTTATTTTCATGATATAAATCTTCTTGAATACATCCATTCAATGAACCTTCCATATAACCTATGAAAAATGTTTCAAAAAAATAGGATGATCATAAAAATCTCTGTATAGGTTATAAAATAACGAAAGAAAACATTAGTCCACCAACACATAAAAAACATAAGCTCTTTATCATACCTCATGAAATCAAATATAGTAATCATAAATCGTAAAGGTAACCTGTGGAATCCATATCATACTTATATTGTATATTTCACAGCCAAATAGGGAGTTATATTTGGAAAACCCATCACATTATATTCCCTAAATCTCATAGGAGAAACATTAACGTTTACCATTTTCACGTTACCTAATGCATTGGAGAGCTATCTCAAGCTCACCCTGCCGTATGTTTATCACAGAACACCCCGTATTTGGTTTATCATGTAACCACACATCAACTATACAAGTACCATCACATAATCCCGACACATAAAAGATTGATTATCAATATTTTTCTCATCAACCATAATAAATAAATTCAAGATATTGAAATATTAAATCCATTTCCAAAACCATTTAAACATTTAATAAAGATATTTTTTATTCAAAGTGTCCCATACCACTTTTAAACTGTTAAATGAGTTAACATTTTAAAACATTAATTTACAAATAAATACATCCTAAAAAGAACTTTTAAAACATGGACACTAATGAGAAATATTTAGAAGAATAAATATTTAAAACATTTAAAACAATGTTTCTGCTAAAGATCCCCTTACCACTTGAGAAAATACTTGAATAAAATTAATTACAGAATAACATTAAATAATGCCAAAAATATCAAGAGAATAAGGATATTCATGATATAATATATCAAAGGCCAGTATATACTCCATATAATGTGACTTGTTCTATAACAACATATAAGCCTCAATGGAATGTAAAATGAGACAAAATCCCTTACAAAGATCGTATCCTTAGATTAAGGATAAATCAATGAAATAATTTTGTGTGACTAATAAAAGTAGACTAAATATAATTTTATATTAATTGTAAAAATAATAATAGGTCATTGACACATATTTTTGGAAAAACAAAACCAATGACATGGATATTTAACTCAATGAATCAGGATTGATCTAAGACTTCCCTTACAAATTTCGTTTAAATGACATAAGAATTTATCAAAGGGGTTATTATGTGTTGAAAAAGTATATCCATAGAAAGGGAAGAGGAAATTAAAACATAAATAAATAATCAGGGATTCTAAATATAATCATGGCATAATATAATCCATGAAGTATCCGTAAAACCCATTGAGTGGAAATTGAGTTTAGAAAATCCCCTATAAAACGTGGCAACATAACAATGTCACATAAAAATTTAGAAAATTAATATATGAGAACGAAAAGGGTATATCATAACTTGTAAATAAAATGTACATCAATAAGGATATGTAAGAACATATCCCAACATAATAAAATGGAAATCAAAATATGTAACATAAAAGAATTCTTTGACTAAAAGAGGATGGTGAAAGGCTCCCTTTCCTCAAATCTGAATCATCACGAATGTTCCTTTTTTTCCTGAATAATAAACATAAGTTAATTTCTAATTTTTTCATAACCATTTAATTTTTATTTTTACTTTTATATCACTTATTAACTTGTTATAAACATTAAATAAGTATTTATGTTAATATCAATCGTTTAGTCGATATTCGGTACTTGAGTCAAGAATAAATTTTTTTGATGTAAATTGTCCATGTGATAAAAATTCCATTGTCTAAAGAATTATATTATTGATATTAATATCATATATATCCGGTATATATTGGTATTTATAATCGCACATAACATTTGGAGATAAGAAATGAAATGCACCATTCATGGTGACGGTAAGCTGTATATACACATGAACATTACATTAATTTATTTTTCGTAAAATAAATGATATAAAGGTATATTATAAATCTAGTAAAATATAATATTTCATATACATTACATAATTTTATTAATTCCATCCTTCATACATTCCATGTATGTCATGAATGCGTTATATCACTTTGAGGTGGAGGTAGTCCGCACTACCTCACATGAAATTATTGTGTTTACTTATCATGAAAAGCATAAAAGTATGTTTTAAATAAAAATTATAGTATCATAGAGATAATAAATATAACATATATCATGTATAAATAAAGTTCCATCATAATGGCCACCATGATAGGTGGTAAGGGAAAATCGAACAATCATTGTTTTTTGAGGCAATTGTTCGCCGTACATAAAAATAGTATATTCGTATCCATTAGATGGAGGTGTATGTTAGTGTAGTTGAAATACATATCATAACACCATAATAGTATTTTTATGAAACTGGTGTATTTATGTACAGAAATAGTAACAAGAGCATAAGGATTGGATAAGGAAATATAATTGAAAGGAACTTGAGAGGAGACATTACCTCAAATCGGTTAACATCTTTTAATTTGTGCCAAAGGGATTTATTCATTTGCCTTTTTGTGAAGGGTATGGATTTGAGAAGTAAGAGAGGGATGTTGGGAGCTTATTTGGCTAGTTTTTCGACGAGATAAGGGGGCTTGAGAGGTGTGAGTTTTGGATAGAGGTAGTGGCCTTTTATAAGAGGGTGGAGGGTCACTTAAGGATTATCTTGAATTATTATTTTATTATACATTATATTTAGTTTATAAATGAGTAAAAATTAATTTATTTCAATGATAAGATGAATATAAGTCGAAATAAAATCATCCAATAAGAATTATACTGGTTATGGATATTTTTTTAATCCTTATCTTTTTAATTTAACCGTTTTTACTCTTATAGTTTTATAAAGAATTGAACACTTTGTGAGTGAAAGTAACTACAAAAACATGACCAATATAAAATTAGAGAGCCAATAATAAAATGTTAGACTTATTATAACTATTTTTCCAAATCATAGATTTTTGGGAAACTTATAATATTTAATAAAGTAATTTATATTTTAAAATATGAATTATAT
Source organism: Viscum album (assembly GCA_963277665.1). NCBI lineage: Eukaryota > Viridiplantae > Streptophyta > Magnoliopsida > Santalales > Viscaceae > Viscum > Viscum album. The sequence goes on from OY728121.1 coordinate 1,086,320,676, forward strand.
CAATTTGGAAACTATTCATATCATGGCTCTTTTAAAAATCCATAAAAACATTAATGATTCGAAAAATATTCATTAATACAAAGATAATATGTAACTATCATCCTGAAAATTAGTGTATGACATCAAAATAACCAAATTTCAATTATTTTAACATTTATAATATCATTTATTTGAATCCTTTATTAATGAAGTAGTCACTGCATCATTATTGTGTCCTAATTAAATTTATTTATTTAATGCCTAAAAATTATAAATAAAATATGTTTATGTAGGAAATATTTTTATATTTCCAGTAAATATTTATTGTTGAATATATCACTTATATAACGTCATATAATTATTTATTTATTAAAAAATACATATTTATGTTATATTTTCCTTAAATTTAAATGAAAATAAATTAAATGTCATTCTCACACACATGTGGCTCCATGGGGTCATAAAATCAACCCAAGGATTCCCAGGGTCCTAAATGTCTCCTCAAATAGTATTAGGACATGTGTTAGGGTACTTTAATATTATTATAATATTATTTTTACCCTTATTTACTAGATTAACGTTTTAACCATGGTAAATAAAATATTTATTGATGTTACTATTCATAATGCCTAAAAATAAAAGTTTCCTATTTAGAAAATTTGGATTTTATTATTCAAAATTTGGAATCCATTTTTCAAAATTTATAACACAAAATTTGTTGTAATTAATTTAATAATAATTCATGTTGTCAAGAACTAAAAGCATGTTTTTATTAAGTAAAAACTATCGAATAATTGATACATGTTTCTGTCTAATTTCAAAGTGAAATTACATCCAACGACCAAAATTGGATTGAATGTTAAAAATATTTCCCAATTACACTTTAAAACCAATTAAAATTACAATATAACAATATAAATAAATTTTATTAAAAAGAAGTTTTAAATTAAAAAGGCATTATTTTTCAATTTTCTTTTAAAAATGACCTTTATCTAAAAAATACCTAAATATAATACAAAGAAATTTGTTATATTCTTCTTATAAATTATGATTTCATTTTTTGAAAAGGAATATATAAATTTTTCAAAAACTAGATTTAAAACCGGTTCTCTATCAAAAGGTGGTAAAATAACCTTTTACAGTATTTCAGGCCTAAAATCGTATTCATTCTTCTTTTAAGCCTCTAAAATTTATTGGATAAAAGTAAATACATTTAAAAAAACATGTATAATAATATTTTAGTTACTTTTTTTCACTCATACCAATACAACGGCTAGGTGCTAACTTCTGTTTAAAATAATAATAATAATATATTATTTTTCGGTACAACTCAAAGTTGTGTGCAACCTATGGTTTTTGAGAAATCCATCGGTTTGTGTTGTGTACACAATTATACAAATCATCCCCTTTAAAGTAAAATTAATATTTTATTCACAAATATTAATAAATATGAAAATTTCATATTATTTATTTCCCTGGGATGTTACAATGTGTATCTAAAAATTACATAAGTATAAATAAATCATAAATATCACACATATACATATGTCATAAAAAAACAGTTTCTCAATCCTAATTCCCAACCATGAGTGGTTTAAAATTAAAAAAAACAACATCATTTCGCAAGTTAGTATTCCAACGTATGTAGGAATTTTAATTTTATTACCCATTTGATGGTACTATGTGTAGATGTAGGTTTAACCCTTAATCTAATAAATTCTTAGCATATTTAGGATAATAATTGTTTTTTTTATAATTTTAAAAATATAATTTAATGGGTGGGGAAAAATATAAAACATTAATTCACATTGAGATATGTTACCTCCTTTAACTACTTTTGGTTAGAACTATAGGGATTCCTTGTTTTGATTTATTATGAAGATCACGACTCCACATGTGATGCGAGGGATATTGGGAGTTTACATTGGAAGGGTTTTGGTGATTCAAATGTCTTGATAGGTGTGACTAAATTGGAAAGGGTGAGTGCCTTTTTATAGTGGTGTGGGAGTGACATTCATGTAAACATAAAAGGTAAAAACTATTAGGGGGATGAGAGTATTTATTACGTCATGATCCTCCCATTATGATCGATATTAAATCCAAGAGGGTATATTGTCTATTAATGTCTATAAAATGGGGTTTGGACGCTTTTCTCGTTCATTCGGAGATATATGAATTATGGTTAAACACTATGTAAACATATCATTACCTCAATCAAAGTAATTCATTTTAACTACATTCACTAATATTAGTGGTCAAAATTTATGTTGAAATAATTATATATAATAAATTTTTCTAATCAAAAATATGAAATACATTTTTTCAAATTCCAACTGTAGAAGTTGGATAAATTAATTTAAAAATAATCCCATATATCAGATCACAAAGAGTGTTTTTAATGTGAGTATTTTTAGAAAATTGTTATGATTTTATTTCTAAAATATCTATGAAAATGATTTTATGGAAGGGAATTTGATAAATAGATAAAATTTTATTATAATAATAGTTTAAAAAAAATTCAATATATAATTCAACTATATAAATAAATTACACGAAAAATAGGTTTAAATTAAAATTTATTATTATTTAATATTCCTAAAAATATGAATCTTCTCAAGAAAATACCAGAACATCACCCAAAGTTAATTTTGATATTTTTCATTAAAAAATAAATTATATTTTTTAATTTAAAACTAATAAAAGGTTTAGAATTTATTTTTAAAATAGGTTCACAATTAAACGATGACAACACTTTTTTTAATAATAGAGCTTTTAATTTTAAAAGTACATTTATTTTTTTCTTATGCCTATAAAATATAATGGTTTTGTGTAAAAAATTATAAAAATGTGTGAACATAATATAGTTAGTCCTACTGATTCCCTCTAACACAATAACAAGGAAATAAATTCCATATTAATAGTATATTATTGTTGGGTATAACGTAGTATTGTATAAAACACATGATTTCGAAGAAACTCATTGTCGTGTGTCATGTTTTATCTTATAACCAGAATACATATTATTTTATGATTAATATTTAATTCATAAATATTAATAAATATAAAAAATAATTATTTAATTATTTCCTTGTATTTTACATCTTTCCCATTTGAAAATTTCATTCTATTAATTTTATTATCTTATCAAATAAGTTGGTATATTTTTCCTCACAAAATTTTTAGACTCAAATGTTTCTTCCTAAACCTTATGGGTTTTCAGTAAAATATTGTGTTGTTGAATTACAATATCCAACAACACATCCTCTCTGTGGTCAGGAATCTAATGTGGCTATGCCTCATTAGAAATATTATCCTCTATCAGAACTACTTAATGGGTCAAAAATGAGATGAATTCAGTACATACTTCTTTAATATTGAAAATTAAAATACATTGTGTATGTGGGATAAACTCAGAGGTAAATCCACTTTTTAGGATACTGATCCAATATTCTCTAAGATTTCATAGATTATAATGAACCGTGTAGTCAGGTGCCCCTTCTAATCGAAACACCTCACACCTATCCATGGGGAAATTTTTTGAGCTTCATGATCACCTATCCTGAATGAAATATATTTCCTCTAATTATATGAATGAATTTTATTCCTTCTTTGATCTACCCTCATGTTTTATAGAATCAAATTATGTTTATTGTTCATTTATTCAACCAAATCCGGTCCCATCAACATTCTTTCTTTTACATCATCCCAAAATCCTGGTGTTCAAATCCACATTCCATATATTTCTTCTAAATTTGCCATAATAATACTTTATAGATAACTATTCTTAAAAGAAAAACCAACCAAATAAAGATATCAATAACAACTCTCCAACTAATCCATTTAGAACTAATGAAGAATATCTTCTATGGAATGAATCGCCTGCTCAGATTTTGCCCTAGATTGAGTATGAGAAATATACCTAAATTTAATTCAGTACCCAATGACTTATCAAGCCATTTAAAAAATTATATGTGAACCTCATATCACAGTCTGATACAATGGAGAGAGGAACTGCATGTAACCTAAAAATCTCTTATAGATACACTCTAAAAAGGTAATCAAAATAAATTGTATCTCAAATGGGAATAAAAATTTAATATTTAATCAATTGATAAATAATAACCCATATCACATTTTAAAATCAATGATACTTTTCAAATCCCACCATGAAATCTATTGATATATTCTACCATTTCTTCTCTAGAATTGGATGATTCTGATGTACCCCCTTCTGCAATGGACGTTATTCTTTAACCTACAAAAATTTCAACCAATTCATGGTAAATTCAGTAATATATCTTTTCATTCCATCAAAAAAGTAATACGCCCAATGATCTGTGTATATCTTAGTGCTTCCCATATAAATAAAAAATATAGAACAATGATCTTCATTCTAAAAAAAACTCCTCAACTATCAATCAAAAGTCATGGATAATAGTTTTAAAACCCATAAAAAATATTATTAATAAATATTAATATCAGAAAACATATAATTTTTAATGGGTTATACATTCCCTATGAATTATTGATCCAACTTATAAGACTTATTAATTCTTTCATATAAAGTCTACTGCACGAAACCTAAAATAAAATATATTTTATCCTTTTTCCAAAAAAACTAATGAATAACTCGTCAAATCATTCACCATAGTGTCACATTAAAAATGTATCATAGTTAATGAAACATTTCATTTTCTACTCATATTATTAGTCACCTTGTTTCTATATATATAATGAAAATTAATCGTTCAATCATAATAATTTCTAATATCCATCCATATTAATTGTATCAGGATAAACTCATTTTTAGTGAATATATAATTAATACTTTTTTATCCTTAAATATTCCACACTCCACTCCATAAAAATGACACCACTTAATATTAATGAAAAAACAATAGAAAATAATTCCAAATCATGTGTACAGTAATTTTACTCATGAGTTTTCAAATAACTTGAATCATAAGAAATTAACTTTATATTATACATCATGAAAAAACCATGTCCTTTTAATAAAGAATCAATGTAGATAAATAAATCACCATTTATGGAAGGAAGGACCAAAACTGCGGAATTAACTAATATTATTTTCAATTCCTAAAAACAATCATCACATTCCCCATTTATGATAAACCTAACTCCCTTTAGTGTTAACATAGTAAGTGGGCTTGATAATCGAGAAAGGTTTTAAAAAAAATTGATGGTAAGAACCATTTTATATATAAAAACTATGAATTACAATGATATTGGTATATATTGGTCTATAACGACCCAACAATTTATAAATAAAATTCAATTTATTTTTTTAATTAAATGTATTTTGGATATATAAGACATGTTCTGTTTTATATTATTATATACAATTGGATTTAAATGGCCGTTAAGTATCCTTATCATTTATAATATAATCATGGAATATTGACCACATGAATAGTATAAATATAGGATTTTAACAAATTCTTTCGGCATAGAAAAAGGACGTAGTGGCTTCAACGAGTAGTATCATACACTATTAAGACCATTTATCATATCTTTTGTGGGAGATAGAATTTATGGGGTTTTCTATAGACCAATAACAAGTTTAGATCCAACCACTTAAGCACGAGTGAAACCATTTTCGGGAGAAGTTTAAGCTCATCAAGATCATGAAACAAACCATGTTTACTGAATGTCCCAATGAAATCCACACCATCAAAAAAATTCTCTTAGGGAATATTATGGTGTAATAATGGGATAGGTATAAATACCCTAGCATTATGATTAGGTTTTTTTATTATATTAATGAATAAACATTCATTTTATCAATGTTACTTTGTAAAATATTTTTAATGCATAGATTATATATTTGGTTAATAATCAAATTCAATTAAGGAATATATTTTGATAGACTAATGTGTTTTTAAAATAGATAACAAAATATTATTAATAAACTTTTTTTATTAAACATAAATGATTATACAATTTTATGAGGTCGAATGTAGTTTTTATTAATGGTTAAAAGTTATTTTTTTCAAACTCATAAATATTCAACAAAGGATAGTTTTTTTAAAGTGAAAATTCAAAAAAATTTAAAATTATTTAGATAAAATGATTATTACTTTTGAAATCATGATGTTGAAATTATCCAACAGTTAATTTACCATAATTTTCAGATATAGTCGAATTTTTTGGTAAACATTAAATAACAAATAAATATATAATGTGTTTTATGGCATAAAAATGACCCAATAGTGATATAATAAAATATTATAAAAGAGATATTCCACCAAATATATGTTTTAACATTACAATAATTTGATTTTAGATTTGTTTTATTTATTTGATAAACCCTTATTGAATCCTATAAGACTTTTAAAATATTTCAGGATTAAAAAAATTCCCTTGAGAGTTGGACTAACCTCCATATAATCGTTGAAATATTTTTATGTATTCATATGATGGAATTATATAATATTTTATTACACTCCCCTTGGACAAAAAACCATTGGACAAAGCCAGGGTATTTTTGGTTTCGAATATTTTAGTGTGTAGTGTCCAAAACCTAAATAATAAATAATTCCCCCGCCTTTCCTAAATAAACCGACCAAATATCCAATTTATCATCCCTAAATCCATTTTCAGATCAAAAAATCTCTTCCCCATACTCCCTATAGTCCTACCAATGCACACTTATTCTCTTAATAAGAATGTCCCAAGCCTTTGGGATCACACATCAAAGTAAGGAATTCCTTCCATTCTCATTTTTTTCCAAGTTTCCTTATACTCTTACACCCTATTATTTTCAATTAAAAATGATGGGGTATGTTCTTTAACCTCCATAATATTTCCATTATTATGTTTGAATGATTATATAACCTTTTCTCTCTCATTAATCCCTCATATATACAGTAGTTAAAATGAAAAAAATTTATAATAGTTATTTCATTTCTCATCTTTCTTCATGTTTCATTATTATGCCATGAATACCATTTCCAAATTACTTATGTTAGGATATTTATTTCAAAGATACTATTATATTACATTTTATTTATTTTTTATGACATAACCTTTCCAATCGCATAAACCCATTTAATGAATTTCTATATGACATCGTTATGCTGCCAAAACTGCATCGTGATATTCCATTCCAAAATAATTGTCTAGTGAATACCATTCCCATTATTGTATAGGGGTATTCATCATTATACACATATAAATATAAAATTGTGACTTACATGCATCAATTTGACATTACTTGATCATGGAATAAATGATTATATTGAATAAATCCATGTAACATAATCTATGTGTCACTCATAAGCATGAGATAGAAATGTTTATGATGGGTGCTCCCTGATAATGCTTCAATGCATTGGGTAATATTTATTATGATGATACTTAATGTTGGTACCAAGGTTAACTAATTCCATTATAGCACATTTTCCCACAATGTAGGGATAAGGGTTTACCAGATTCCTTTATGTTTATGATGTAGGGTTTTATTTTGTTTCGAAACGTCCATGTTATGATAATCATGATATATCATGCATTTATATTCATATTTATATTATGCTCCATTATATTTCCTATTTCCTAAATTATATAGTATTCTTCATGTTATGATATGTTTTCTCCCTTACTGGGCTTTATACATCACCTCTTTCATATTTTTGTCCTTAGGTTATCCAATACAATGTTATTTACGAAAGAATGTTGTGGTCATGTAATATTTGATTTCAATAAATATGTTGTATTTCATTTTTTATGTTTTTATATAATGTTCCTAAACCCCAAAGATACTAGACCTATCAGTCATCTGAGGGGTACTAATTGAATTTCTATGTAATAATTTTTTTAAATATGAAGTAAATGAAACAGTTCTTATATTTGGTATCAAAGGATTCGTTTAGTTATTTTTAGTATTTGGATGAGAAAACCCTAGTGAAATCTTTAGGTATAACACTATGTATAATAAAAACATTCGTAAATATTTGTGAGTATAGAGTATGTTTTTTATTAAGAAAATAAATCATTGTATGGATATGAACAAGTAGAGGTGTCTCAAGGATAGATGTATCTAGGGGTAAAACCCGAAGACACTGCTTTCAGCTCAACTCGAATGGTAATTGGTGCACAAAAACTGGTTCTACTGCACTCTTGGTTCGACACTCCCAGTGGATATGCTTGGATAAATTCATAAGCTCATTACAAACCATCAATAAGGGAACTAAAAAATTCTCATAAGAATATATCATAGGAAGTACAGCAGGGATAAGGCAGATTGAAGCCAAGAATTTCAGATATTAAGGAAATAAATGTAATTTATATGTTATCCCTTTAATGTCGTTGGATTCCCATATATGTGTTTAATAGTTTAAATATAATCATCCATATGTCTATATTGAATAACATAGAACCAGAATCGAGAATTGAAAGGTAGGGTTATCATGTATAGATCTACACATTCATTTATATCCCATATGTTTAGTAGATCAATCCATAAACCACCACAAATCCGAGAATTATAGATGTCAGTTAAAATGGAAAATGGGGAAATTATATCATCCCATGTATATAACTCCTCCCTTGTCATAATTTTTGTGGTGGAAATTGCAGAAATCCTTCTCATAAAACCTTTGGTGGAATTTTATGTGATTCTATACATGGATTGGATTTCCCTATATATATCTAACAAAAATTTCCTCATGAAGGATATCACTCTCTGTATTTCGGATCATCCACCTATTCTATAAAAATTCAAGGAGATGGATGAATCCTATTTAGCACCATCAACCCAAGAATGGATAATATTTCCCTATGGTAAAGTGTATCTAGCACAAGTGATTATGTATAAGGAATGAATAATCCTTGATGTCATACCCATTTTTAGGTAATATAATAATTTATTTCTTGAGGAATTTCCTGGTATTCCTACTAGCTGAGAGGTCAAATTTTCAATTGATCATATCCTTGTAGAATTTTCAATATCAATGAATATGTATAGAATAGATGTTATGAAACTTGAGGTGTTGAGGAAACCACTATAGGAGAATCTGGATAAAGGATTCATAACCCCATGTGCTTCACCATGAGGTGTTCCAGTCCTCTTCATCAAGTACAAGGATGTGTCAATGTGCATTTTCATCGATTATCGGGAGTTCAAAAAAATCACGATAAATAACAAGTTTAATTTTCCATTAATTAATGAATTGTTTGATCATCTATGTGGGGAAAAATAATTTTCCAAGGTGGATATTCATTTGGGATATACCATGTAAGGGTAAATGAGGGTATCCCCGTGAATTTGTTTTTTACATGGTACATGCATTATAAGTTCAGAGTGATTCCTTTTTGACTCACTAATTCTCCATAAATATTCATGGACTTGATGAATATAGTCTTTAGAGATTACATTGAAAAATTTGTGGTAATGTTTCTATATGATATTCTAATATACTCCAAAACCAAGGAGGATCATGAGGATCATCTGAGCACTATTCGAGAGACCATACAAAATGATATGCTCTATGAAAAGTACATTAAGTCTGATCATTGGTTGATGGAAGTCTCGTTCATGGGGAATACCATCACAAGCAATGGGATATGTATTTAACCATCCAATAAAAAAGAAATTGAGTGATTTAAAAGGCCAACATATATGATGTATATCCATATCCTCCATTGAATGGATGGGTATTATCCCTAAATTGTGAAAAAAATATCTATATTTACAAACCCTATTACCAAGATCACTCGATAGGGATTGAAATTTTCTTATTGTGATGAATTAAAATAAGGATTCCTGGAGTTGAAGAATAGTCTTATCCCTACCCATATTCTTACACTTCCAATAAGTGGGGATATTTTCAAAATATTTAGTGATGGATCGAAGAAGGGAATGGGATGTGTGTTGATGAAAAATGTAAATTTCATTGTGTAGGCCTCAAGAAAGATGAAAATTCTTGAGAAAATATATCCCATTAACAAGATAGAGTTGGAAACAGTGGTATTTTCATTAAAAATATGGTTGCATTATCTCATTGGGGAGAAGGGTGAAATATATAAGGATCACAAAACTCTCAAATATATATTCACAATAAAATAACTGAATACGAGCCAATGAAAATGGTTAGAGATTATCAAGGATAATGACTGCTAAATCCATTGCCACCATGGGAAATGGAACATAGGTAGAACATTATCTAAGTATAAAGGACACAATAATTCTATCATTTACAAGAATTGAAAATGATCCAATATAATTAGATTTGATGAAGATGGACATGGGAATAAATAAAATGGGAAAAATATCAATCCTTTCAAAAATTATTTCTCAACATTCACTTTTTGAAAGGATAAAAGATTTTCAAAAATATGTTGGGAGAGTCTAGGGAATGTGGAAACTATAGTAAAAGAATAATCCTCAGATATCAATGTTAATGATGAAGGAATCATTAGATTTTTGTCTATAATATGTGTTTTATAAAATCATATGTTAAGGAAAGATCATTTGGATCATGCCCAAAGTTAAAATTTCTCCATTAACCTTGGAAACAAAAAGATGTATCGATATATCCAGGAATAGTACGGGTGGGATAATGTGAAGAAGGAGATCACTGAATATAAATCAAAGATCCTAGTATGTCGGAAAGTAGAGGATGATAGGTATAAGTCTAAGGGGATGATGCGACCATTACTATACCAATATGGAAGTGGGAAAACATCACCATGGAATTTTTCACCGGACATCTAAAGACATCCAATGGAAATAGTGTTATCTCTATTTTTTTGTATTGTCTCACAAAAACGTCACACTAAATTGTGATTCGAGAGGATTTTTCATGGGTTCAATTAGAATAGATATACATTATAGAATTGTTAAGGATACATGGTGTACCACTATAAATTATGTCTGATCGAGATCCAATATTAACATCTATGTTTTGTAAAAGTCTCCCGCAAGCTCTAATCAGTGATCTGGACTTCAGCATAACCTATCACCCTCAAACTGAGGGATAATATGAGCAGACTATCCAAACATTTGGTGATATTTTGATAGTTTTCTCAATGCACATCAATGTAAGATAAGACTATAATATTCCTCTAATTGAGTTATCTTACACCAATAGTTTCCACTCAAGAATCCAAAGGGAACCTTATGAATCCTTATATGGGAAGAGGTGAATAACACCAACAAGTTTGGATTATGTTTGCAAATGAAAACTTCTAGGTCTGGAAATGGTCAAAGAAATGGTGGGCAAGGTTATGACCATAAAACACCACACCGAACCTGTTCAGAGTTGACAAAAGATCTATAATGATATTCATCGATGTGACCTATAGTTTGATGATGGATAAATGGTATTCCTTCGTAAATCTCAATGTAATAGGGTGATTATATTTGGAAAGAATGGAATTATTTGTCTAAGGGAGATTTCCCCTTTTGAGATTTGATCACATCATATCAGTGGTCTATCAACTAGAACATCCACCAATGTTATCTCAAGTACATGATGTATTCCATGTATCACTCTGGACGAAGCACATAACTGACCTATCACATGTACTCAATCCAGAAGTGGTACAATTGGATAATGTACTGCCTAACAAGGAGAAGCCTGTGAAGATCATAGATCATAGATATAATGTTCAACAAAATAAGATAATGCACCAGGTCAAAGAGTTGCGGAGAAACCATAAGTTTGAATAAGCTATGTGAGAACCAATGGAAGTGATGAAGCATAGTTATCTTCACATGATTTAGTGATGTAATAGGATATTTCAAGGGATATATTTATTAATGGCTAAAGGTTGTAATGACCTGAACATTTACAAATAAAAATAACATTATTTTATTTTATTAAATGTCTTAATGATATTGAAAAAAATAAACTTTTTTATTATTTTACCTTACTAGATATAAATGACCATTACGTATCCTTACCATTGATAATATAACCATTGAACAATGATCAATGACTAGGATAAATATAGGGTTTTAACAAATCCATTTGGAACAAAAAAACGATGTGATGGATTCAACCAATAGGATCATACCCTATGAATCCCATTTATCAAATATTCTAAGGGAGATATCATTTAATGGATATTCCCTTGACCAATAACAATCCACGATCCATCATTATAAGCTTGAGAGAATCCATTTATGGGATAAGTTCAAGCTCATCAAGATCGTGTCCATAGTTATGCTCACCAAACGGCCACAAGAAAACCCTTACATCGCACACATTACTCTTAGAGAATACGTTGGTGTAATAAAGTTATACGTATCAAGACCCTAGAATTATGATTGTTAATAGTTTTTATATATTAATGAATATAATTTCGTTCAATTAATTTTACTTTGTAAATGATTTTGAATGAATAAATAATATTCTATTTTAATATTAAAATTCAATGAAGGAATCCATTTTGATGAATTCATTTTTTTTGGAAATAAATAATAAAATATTATTACTAACTATACTTTCATTAAATATAAATGATAATATATTTTAATATGAAGTCAAATGTTGTTTTTATTAAAGTTTGAAAACTATTTTGTCAAAACTCGTCAATTTTCAATAAATGTTGGTTATTATTCTAAAATTGAAAATTCATATATTTAGAAAATTATTTATATAAACTTATTATTTGTTTTGTAATCAGGATTTTAAATTTACCCAACTATGATTTTTTAATAATTTTTAGAGACAATCAAATTTTTTGTTAAAAAATAAATATTGAATAAATATATACTCAGTTTTATGACATCACAATGACCAATAGTGATGTAATAAAATACCAAAAAAGGATATTAGACCAAATTTATGTTTTACCAATAAGATAATTTGATTTTAGAGTTTTTTGATTTATTATATAACTCCTTAGTGAATCCTTGAAAACTTATAAAATATTTTGTGATTTGAAAACAATTTCCATGAGATTGTGACTCACCTCCAAGTTATCAAGGGAAATATTTTAATTTATTCGGCACATGCACTTACAAAATATTATTTTCCACTCCACTTGGTATGAAACTGTAAGAATAAATAATTGGTTGGTTTGTGGTTTTGAATATTTTAGTGTGTAGTGTACAAAACCTAAATAATATAGAATTCCACCCCCTTCCATATAAATACCCACCAAATCCTTCATTTATCTTCACTCAAACCATTTGGATCTTGTAAAAACTCCTAACCGCACTCCCTAGTGTCCTCCCAAGGATCCCCAAGCTCCCAAAAGTCCTCTCCCAAGCCTTTGGGATCACATATCTATGTAAGGGGTTCCTTCCTTTCTCAATTATTGTCTATGTCTCCTTATATTGGAACACACATTTATTTTCAATTTAATATTCTGGGGTACATTTTTTCACGTCATAAATAGTTACCTTATCATTTTTAATGTTGATATATCCCTTTATTTCACATTAATAACTCCCATGTATGCATGTTACCATGTCGAAATTTTATTGGATTTATTGAATTTATCATCTTTCTTCAAGTTTCTTTATTATGTTATGCCTTCCATTTAAAAATTACTTATGTTGGTACATGTATTTATAAGAAACTATTACATCAAATTTCATATATATGTGATTAGAGAGCCCTTCCACTCTCATCAACCCATTTTATGAATTTCCATATGACCTTTTTATGCTGCAAAATTGCACCATAATTCACCATGCCAAAATCATCATGTAGTTAATACCATTCGCATTCATCTATCAAGGGTTTTTAGATTTATGCACATATATTTATCAAATGGTGACTATCATGTGGGAATTCCACATTACATGATCGTTGAAAAAATTATGATGTCAAATGAATCCATGTTATATGATCTATGTAGAACACATAAGCATGATATTGAAATGTTTATGGAGGGTGCACCCTAAAAGCACTCCAATGATTTGGGTAATGTTTAGTAACATGTTACATCATGTTGGGACATGGTTTTACCTTATTCATTTATAAAACTTTTTTCCACCTTGTTGGGACATGGGTTAACCTAATTCCTTTATGTTTATGATGCAGTGATATATGTTTTTTCCACATTTCTATGTTATGCTAATCGTGCTATATAATGCCTTTATGTTCATGTTTCTCTTGTGCTCCATTGATATTCTTATTTCCTAAATTATATTTTATTCTCATGTTATTCATTTTTTACACCCGTAATGGGATTTATATCTCACCCCATTTTTTATGTATTTCCCCAGGTTATCCCATGCAATGTTATGTATGTAGAATTTTTTGTTCTTGTAAATAATGTTTCCAAAAATGATGTTGTATTTCATGTTTTAAGTTGTTATGTAATGTTCTTATTCCCTAAAGACACTAGACCTCTTGATGTTATGAGTCTTACTATGTGAAAGTTTATGAAATAAATCATGTTTAAATATGAAATATAGAGTATGGTTTTTATATGGACTCACTTCACCAACTTTTTGTTTTCCAAGGTCAAAAGTTATGCCATCTATAAAAACAATACGACCAAGGAATGAAATTTTTTGTAACCAATAATCATGATTAATCAAAATTACATATATAATCTGTCCTTTTAGGGTTTCAAATACAAACCTAACGTTCCATTTAGGTTACACATCGATTATAGAATATAACAAAATAACATCTATAAACAAAACCACAAACTAATCCAAAAATTAATGTAATACTCTATTCATAAGATTCATAAATACAGAAGGTGAATTAGATAACCCAAAGGGTATAATTACAAACTCATAATTCCCATATCTTAACAAGAATGATATCTTCAAAATGTCTTTCTCATTCATCATTACATGTTAGAACCATAAATTCAATTCATTCATTGAAAAATATAGAGTTCCTGGATGATGATCAAGGAGATCATCAATATAGAGAAAATGATACTTTTTCATTATAGTGATTTTATTAAAGGATCTATAATAATTATAAAGTCTCATGGGACGATCATTATTTATAAAAAATAATATAGGATCACCTCATAGTGAAGTGCTATATAAAATGAAACCATTATTAAGAAATTAATTCAAAAGTATTTTAACTTCCACAAGTTCTACTTGATCCATTTGATTAGGGTTTTAGAAATAGGCTTATCATCATGAACTAAATGAACAATAAATTTAACTTCGTGTCTAGGAAAAACTCCAGGAACATTGTTTGGTAGAAAAATATATAAATTACTTTATTAATAGAATGTCACAAATCAAAACTATTTCATTCATTTCAAAAACATTGTGGTACATAACATTCAATACCATCTTTATTCAATTTCTCAGATTCTCCATATATTTCCAAATGTATCAAATAATTGAATAAAATATTCATGGAAATAAAATATAATTTATCATGATTAACTGAAATCCAATCTATACAAAAAATGATATCAAACTCTAATATGTGTTGTTAAAAATTATTTTTAAGCAATAACATCCCACTAAAGGCAATTGGAATATTCTTATAAACTATGGATACTCTAATAATCCTACCAAGAATTTTCACCAAAAGTTATATCTTACATTCATGAGGTGATATTTCCACTTTTCGGAAACAATTAATAGAAATGAATGAATTTTATAATCTAGTGTGAAACTGAGTATTGAAAAAATTCAAATAATCTAGTATCATACCTATCACCAATTCATTTTTTTGGAAAAACAACAACATTATTAGAAAAAAATTCCATTAAATTTTTCATTCGATATTGATTGTCTCTACCAAGAGTAATCAACTTTCGATACACATTATCATAATTTCATAACTAATTGTAACTAATAAATATTACTAATTTAATATCATTTCTTTCCCGATCATCTTATCTATAGTCACTCTATGTAGAACCCAAATTACCACATCGAATGAACTTTCCAATCTTTTATAGACATTTTCCTGGATCCTTTTTGAAACACTTCCCACAATTTCTGAATTTGGGTTTCTTACCACTAAATTTCATTGATGAATTATTTTACATTTCGAAATAAATGGACCAATTTTATTTCATGTTTTTATGGGACACATGACCATAAAAAACCACTATTTATACCTTCTCATCATATTCAACAAGTTTATAATAGATCTTGAACTTACAAGAATCCAATTTTATTCAATATATCTACATTAATCATGACTAAAAAATATTTATCTTACTACTAATATCACATATAAATTGTGGTACCTACCTATCCAGTTGACTTAAGTTCTCTTCATATGTAGCCTTTGAATCTTCATAATTTTTCCTATACTCCATGATTTTTTTCTCATCCTATATCAAATGAAATTAAGAAAATATTTATGAAGGAAAATTTTCTGAAATTCATCACATTCTAAGGCACAAATCACTTCACATTCCCTGATATTCATAACAATTGAACACAACTTGCTCGATTTACCTTCAGAATGAAATATTTCAAGAGTTACCATTTCATTATCCAAAAAACCCATGACATAGAATATCATTTCTAGTGCTCAATCTATATTACATCTTTCATAAGTTCATATGATCTTCTGAATAATGGGGGATGTTGTCACATAAAATTCACCAATACAATCATATTCCTCTATAGTTGATATGATTTCTCTCTTTCATGGACATCACCATTGTTTATAGTATGTTTCAACTGATTCATCAGTGCAACAAACTATTCATTTCCAATTCCAACCATATTAGGATGTTGATTTGTAAGGATTTTTTCATCTCAGTTCTTTCCCATAATAGAATAATTTTTTCCTCTATAAAAAACGATTCTGGACGAACATTGTTTATAAGAAGAAACATGGTAATACTAAAATGACATTTAAATTCATATTAACCATAAAGATAAATATTTGAAGGTATTTATAATATTATTAACATGAACACTTAAATTATCTACAACTTTCCTCTGATACCAACTGTATGTCCCTATCCTAAAAAATTACATAATCATCGGTTTTATTTAACAAATTACTTTATTTCACATTGATGATCTTTTTACATTTAGAGTTTTAGAGAATTATTCCATTAATCATACATAAAAAACCACAAAATACAAAGTGGACACTTCCAAAAAGTGCCCATCTTTTCCACAATCTATTACTTTTAATTTAATCCAATATATCTTTCATGAAAAATCATCATGATAATCGTCATTTTTTTATCTAATACATTACTCATACTTATGTCCTGTTAAAAACATTATAATGTAAGATTGAGAAGAAAAATATAAGGGGTATAAAAACAAGGAAACCATTATTCCACTGATAACCATTAAAACCCATGAGAAAATTATCATAAAGTAATAATTTCCACTAGTAATAAGTAAAAAATAAGCTCCTTTAAAAATAAACTAATTTTCTAACATTTTTGTAATCCCAAATGTACCATAAAACCAATATAAATCATTGAAAACATATAATGGTAACTTGGGACATTATAATACTTTTCACTATTATAAATGGAATAATCTTGTGGTCAAATTCAATACATGTCACTCCTACAAATAGAATAGACATAAACCTATATTGAATACCCAATTAATTGGATAAATACAATTGACCCATCCATCATTGGTTTATCATGGAACCACACGCCATTGGTTTATCTCAGATCCACCCATCAAATTTACAAGTGCTATTACATATTTATAACAGATAAAATATTGTCTTTTTAAAATTCCACTCAAAAAAAATTCATTTCGAATCACAATAAATCATTTCATGATATTTAAATATTCAATCCATTTTTAAAACTTATTTTGAATAAAAATATACCCAAAAAAGAAAATAAGGGTTTATTTTATCTTATTGAAGACCATGAAGGCTTATAGAGGAATCCAAATATCAAAAAAGAAACAAAAAATATTTATTATCCATTTTTATCAATATAATAAACATTTAATACAATAATAAAAATATTTTGATGGAGAAAATATTTTGAAATTAAATATTTAATCATTCAAAGTGTCCAATAAAACCATAATCATTTAAATCATAAGCCCCATGGAAGAATACCATTTAAACATAACTAAAAATGACATGATAATAGTTAAAATTTTGAGAGTATATTTTAAAGGGCTCTTTATATACATATCATACATGATGTTTGGTGTATAATATCAAAATACAATACAATGAAAGGAGATTGAGACCAAATCATTTACCTTGATTCAGACTTGTTACATGTGTCTTAATGTTAAAGAAATAAAGGATTATGTTAATTATTAACATGATTTGGATACATTTTAATGTTTATCATCACTTTTATATCACTTCATACATTGTTCTATACAACAACATAAACAATTATATTTATATCGTGTCTTTTGACTATATTCAGTTTATAGTGAAAAAACAACATAGGTAGGTTAACTATAGTCAAATGATTTATCATTAAAAAATATATAAAATAATAATCCAGAAATAATTATCATATTTATAATTTAATTATTATTTTAAATCCATTAATTAATTATGTTTATGAAAAATGACAAACTGTTATAATCAGGCAGACAGTTTGGCATTCATACACATGAGTAACGTTCTAATTTTTCAACGATAAATTTTGATAGAAGGTATGTAAAATTTATCATTCTAGATTTGAAATAATATCAGAAATACCAATTTATATAATCATATATACTTATATATTGAATAATTAGTATGTAAATGTAATCACATCGTGTTGAGAAGGCGGTTTTCCACACATCCCTGGATAACATTGTCTCTTTATTTTTGTGTGAAAAGGGATATAATGAAAATGATATATATATATATATATATATATATATATATATATATATCCAAATGGTTAATTTTGTTGTGAATATAATATAGATGTTATTTATGTCAAATATTTTCAATAAACTCGTCCTTAATAAATTCCATGTAATTTCTGATTGTATAACATTGCATCGAGCAGGTGGTAGTCCATACATTCACAAATGATGTTATTATACCCCCATGAAATTGAAAGAATGAAGTTATGTTTTTTTAATAGTTAAAGAAGTATTAATACATCATAAATTTCATTTATTTATATATATTATATAAAAATAGTTTTTCCATTGTAATTAACTTAAATTATAGGTGGTAAAGGAAAATAGAGTGACATCATTTTTCAAAGTGGTAATACTTCGTACACGAACAGTAATTTTGTTACCCATCTGATGGAGGTGTGTGTTGGTGTAGGCTGAACCCTTAACATAATAACATATATTTATTTAGGATAATGTTTTTATTGTATAATCATGTAATAAGAATAATTGAAATGGTGGATAAATAATTAAAACATATATTCATGTTGAATAATGTAACCACTCTTTCAGGTAACTCCTTTTGGTTTGAACAAAAGGGCTTCCTTGGAAGTATTTTTTCCCAATTTGATGAAAATAGGGTGATAGGAGGGATTTTTAGAGATTATATCATAAGTTTTTGGATGATATAATGATCTTTATTTGTGTTTATAATTGGGATAGGTTGATTTTTTTTATAGTGGAGGTGGTGTGGTATTCTTGTAAATATAAGAAGGTAAACACTATATCGAGGTATCCCTAATATCACATTACTAAAATAATGAGAAACATTAGACACAATATAGGATAATATAGAATAATTTCAATCCAAGGGTTTTTGGCCAATATTCTTTTTCATTTGGACTCTTATGAATATTTTTTATCCACTAAGTAAAGAAATTTTTTCCTTAATCACTATAATTAATTTTTATTTGTTTCAAAAATTATTTTTTTGTAAAAAATTAAGTTAAATATATTATAATATATAAATTATTATTATTCCATATATGAAATCCGTTTCCAAAATTCCAAAAATAGAAGTGGAATAAATTAGTTTTTTATTAATCCCATAGATGAGATGAAAATGTTGATTTTTAAAGATAAAATGATCAAATGAAGTCTCTGTTTTTATATCTAAAACCATGGTGAAAATGATTCCAGTGGAATAAATTGAATTAGATTCGATATAATTGATTTCATTATACTTTAAATCTAATTAAAACATTAAATTAATTATATTAATAGTTTTTATGAAAAAGAACAACTCAATTAAAATTCTGTATTGTTTACTATTAATCAAAATATGAAACATGTCAGAAAAATACAATATATCCAACCAATGTAAATTGTGATATTAAAAATTATTAAATTGTATTTTATTTTTTCATATATGAATTATAAATGTGTTAAAAAAACTTTAAAATTTTTTTCATTATAAGATGATAAAATGTATTTTTAGAAAAATAGAACTTTTAACCATAAAACATGTTTTGTTTATAACTTATCCTTACACTATCTACACAAGTAATGTAAATTTAATTTAAAAATATCTATAATCATAATGTAGATAATTCTATTCATTAATTTTAATATAATTTCATCAAGATAACTTCCATGTTAAAAAATAACATTAATGTTAAATTATTATTTCGTGTAATTCATTCCTTCATGCAATGTAATATTTTTACGAAACTCTATATTGCATGTCATGTATGATATTGGAAACAAAATCCATTTTATTTTAAAATTACTCTAAAATTAATAAATTATAGTAAATAAAAAAAATAAATATTCTACCATTTCTTTCACTCTTACATGTTTTGGTAGGTTTTCAATGAAATTTTGAAAAATGAGTTCGGTATTGAAATGGTTCAAGTGATCACCCTTTTATAAGTGAGGAAGAGGGAATTTTCGATGGAAAAGAACGAAATGTAAGGATTATGAGTGTAAGTGAATGGAATTTATGTTGTGAAGTGAGTGAATATTAGGAATACATGTTGGTAAGACATTATTATTTTTTAAGAAAAATATATGGTCTAATAGTCCTGTGAATATAAGAAAATTCTAACGACATTAGATTAGTATTTTAAAAATATAGTATTCTTAATTAAATATAAGTCGTGGTAATTATTTCATCGACTAAAAATATAATAATATCCATATTACCAAATTTTTTTGTGATTAATATAATTTTGGGAATCATTATTTCAAATTCAGTTTCTTAATAATATAAAAATTATTTACAAATCATGACATTATATGTTTTGATTTTTTTTTGAATTTTTCTTAATTATAAAGTGTTGTTAACATTTTTGAACTTGTTTTACCAATTAAATAAGTGTGAATTATTTTATATATTTGTTTAAATATCACATTTTAACATTAATTTTAAATTGATGAAATTATTACTTTTTAAAAATAATATTTATAAACCTATTATTCTTTGAAAAATATTAATTTTAAAAAGGTAAATAATATTTACCATGGGTAACCGAATAATATTAAAAAAAATTGTGTTGAATATTATTAGATAACTTAGGCCCACTAATTATATATTTTAAATCTATTTTATTTGATTAATTGATAAAAACTAGTCATAAAATTCATATTTTTAAAGTTTTTAAGTTAATTATTGAGAAAATATTGTTTATTTTTTAAAATATAAAATATAAGTTTTAAATTTAATAATGGAAATTTATAATTAATAATATTACTCATTTATGTATATTTTTAGAGGAATTTTTTAATGATATATTTTATTCTTATATATATGTGAAATTACAAAAGCCAATATATCCTGAAAAATGGTATTTCTGATTATTCCCCTAAAAATAAATTATTTTGGAAAAAATAAACAATTAAACAAAATAGAATATGACCATGAAAAACCAAAATATGATGTATATTTTTTTAATAATAAATTTAGAACATTTCAAAATTCATAATCAAAATACAATCCCAAAATATAACGGAAAACTATTCATATTGGTTAATAAATTTTTTTTAATTGAGTGATATTCATTAGTATTATATATTTTCTCGGAATATATATATATATATAATGGATGATAATTTATTTTTATGTATTTACGTAGATAAAAGTGTTATAGATTCAATTTATTACAGGAAATGGAAAAATATTTTATATTTAATATATATTTCTTTTTGATATTTCCATTCAATTATATAGATAAAATATATAAAATGATATAAAAATAATTCTTATTAAAAACATATAACAATCGCATAAGATCATATGGTATGATAACCAATAGTGGTAGTCATGGGTGGTTATTCATCTATCTTGGATGTTTCATCAAGTTATACACGCATAAAGTTTTAGCATAAATGACTTCTATTAAGTTATAGTTGTTTTAGTTAAACTTGGGTGAGATCCAGATAAATCCCTAGAGAATATACCCCCATTCCAATATTAGAAAAAATTATTTTTGTGGAAGTCTTCAACTCAAAAAATTCCATTCACACATACTTTATTTATTTAATGTTATGGTAACTTTAATTTATAGTAGGTTATTTAATGGATATGTTTTAATGGTAAAATTTAGTATAAAATTTCTTTCATCATTTTTATTCTCTATTAATTATGTATAGTGTTTAAAACAAGATATTTAGCATATAATATTTTTAAGGAGATATTATAGTGAAATCTTAATACATTATATATTCCTGAATTAAATTATTTTTATTAATGACATAATACACACTGTCCAAATAGGGTTACTATAAGTTTAACTATCCCATACTTCTTAATAAAACCCCTTAATGTAATTTGGTAATAAATCCTTCACAGTGTTTTGAATAGAGAATGTGGTTGAAAAAATAATATCCTCAAGGAGTATAAAAACAAGTGTGTAGTTAGGCCCCAATTTCATTCACTAAGTGATGATTGAGTTAATACCCAATATGTTATTTTTAGGGTTTTTTTACAACAATGTACTTTTATAATAGATCCTTAAATATTTTTATGTATATATAAATGGATGTAATTTCTTGGAGATCTACATAATATACACCTTAACAATATTTTAGGATGTTATAATTCATGTATAATTTTTCTGTAGACCTTTCACTTGGGTTTTTAGTAATATCTTCTTCTCCCAATAACCAAAATACTCAATATTACCTAAAATAATAAAAATTGTTATCCACACCATTGAATTTATGATAAAAATTAACTTCTCAAAGGTTTATGACATTTTTAACTCCACAATTATCCTCATCCAATAACATCTTAATTTTGAAATATATCCAAACCCTTCTTAGATACCAACTATAGTAGTCTAAACATACCTATATTGTAATTTCAAAACCTAATATAAATGTTTCATTATTATAATTTTCTTTTTTTCCTTTAGGTTTATAGTTTTTGAGTGTTAGGAAAAAAAATTTAGTAGAACCAATGTTCTTTAAATTAAATGGGTTATTTATTCATAAACATGTGAAATAAGTTATCCCATAACGTGTCTTTATCATCTCCCAAAAATTAATCTTATAAGATACCCTTTTTAAAATAAATTAAATATTACTTTTTTCATAATCTAGGGAAATTTAAACATAATAAGGGGTGAGATGAAACACTTAGTAAGGGTAAACATATGTGACAAAAAGCAATGATTTTATGTTATAAAATGATTATATATGGGTATAATAAAAATACATTAGAAAACCTTACCCCAATAAAACATAGATCATAAATAATTTATTCAAAAGCATAAAATATAGAAATATATCATCATATGATCAAAAAAAATTAAATAATATGAAATTAAAACATGATTCATTAATTAATTTAAAGGGAAAAAGGAAAAAATAAATAAGTATAAACATATTATTAATTATCATTATCAACCTGACTACCCTCCAACCTATTTACATGTAAAAATAATGAGTATTTAAAAACACCATCACACTAACCATTAGTGAATATTACTGCTCAATAACCTATTCACACATAAAATTGTTATTAATAGTTTGTTCCATCATACTCACTCTCTATAAACATAGAAACCTGATGACATGTTTACATATAAAATTGGGAGTTGTTAAAAACTCCTTCAAACTCAACCTTTCTGAACCAAGATACACTTTAAAATTTTCAAATATCTTATATTATCTATGATATATACTCATTTACCCAATGGGATGCTGAGATATATAGGTCCCACACGTAACTTTATCCATTCATTTTTTTGAAAAATGAAAAAAAATATCACATCATAAAAAATACCCAATGAATGGAAATCAGATTAATATAATTTTCAAAAATATTCATATAAGGAACAAAATTCATCATTCCATTAAAAATTATAAGATTATATATCCATGAAAAATAGGCATCTGAGGATATATAGTAACTCCTTAGATTAATAACATAAATCGTGATAATAGGGAATATGATATTCACATTGTATAGATAATGGGTATACAATTAAAATAATAAATGTACTATAATAAATTTATGTATACCATCTATGTGAACATCCTCAAATAATTGTATTCAACAATTTGTATAAATAGATGAAGGAATTGGAATGAAAATTATGGATCTACATAGAAACTTATTAGGCAATATAAAATTAGTGGTGTATCATTCCTCCAAAATGGAAGGACATTACATAAGTCATCCAGAGAAAAATGGATTATAATGTCTTTAAAAAATATACCCTAGAATAAAATCATGTTAACATTGTTGAAAAAAAATATAAAAAAAGAAATGGGTATCATAGAATAATATAGAGGATAATCGTGATCATTATTTGGTAATATAAAAAACACTTTGATTTTGAGATAAAATGGTTGAAAAATGTTAATAATGATTAATTATTAAAAATACCTTAAGAGTTTTTAAAAAATAGTGCAATAAATCAGAAAAGAAAACATATCATAAATTTTAAAATGATAAAATGTAGAAACATAAAATTAAAAAAATATATAATCTCTGATTTAGAGAATAAAAAGGAAGTAAATGTTTAGGAATAGTATATCTCTAAAAAGACAATCAATTGTATGTAAACAGGTAATATATAATCATATTCCAAAATATATATCATAATTTTTCAAATATATATTTAAAAGAATAATTATACAATTAAATAACCTTGAATTAATAATAAATACTATTTGAGAATGTGGGTTATAAGATAAAATATTAAATCTTGAAATTAAAAATCTTTTATATTAAAAAATTACACTTCTATTGAAAACCACATCATTTAATAAGAAGGTAGAAATTTGTTTCAAAAGTGTTAAAGAAAAATATGTAGGTAAAAAATGTAACATCCCATCCTAAACCCCCAAGTCTGAACTAATGTTACAAATGACCTCTTTAACACCTCCCCATAATAATGTGGTCACAGACTACCTGTGAGGTACAATGTCTGCCAATGGGGAGGTTATTCACTCCGTATCATGTCCTAGAATATATAAATAATAAGAAATAAAAACAAATAATAGAAATAATCAGAGTACATGAAGAATATAAAATATGTAATAAATATCATACTAATAAATGAGCTTTAAAGTGGATGGCTAATCCATAGAAATAAGTGTAGAAAAATAAGTAAATGAATAGTGGGTTCTCAAGAGTCTATCTGAGTCTGCTACCAGCTCCATACTCCTATACTCAGTCTTATATCGTATGGACTTTACCTATTTCTAGATATATGGTCCTGAAATCTATAATATCATCAATATTCCTGATTAGGGTGCGAGTACATGTCCCAATAGTACCCCACTAGTGAATCCATATTTTATTTTTAAATTTACATGACTGTGTAACATGATAATAAATAAAAGAACACACAAATAAGAATAATACTGAGAATATATGGGCAAAATAGGCTACCAAAAACCCAAAATGGACGTATTATAAATCCTTTCTAGAAAAATTTAGGAACAACTATGGATATATTTCAGAATATAGGATCCATCGAAGATTTAGATCAATAGTTCTATTGGATTCGAGCCTCTAGGTCAGGCCACACTAGGCCATCATACCCTATTTCCATCTCATGGGTAAGGTCACATAGAACATAATTCACTACTAATTCCACACTTGTCTGAACACATATGAATATCATGCTCATTGGGCAGGCCATATATGTATATTATTCTACACTGGGGCCACATGGGTCTGATCAATTATTACAATCATTCCCCTTGTTCAAGCCACACAAGGCCATCATACCCCATTTCTACCACCCCAGTATGATCAAAACTAGCATTATTACCCATATTTTAATCCATAAAAGGCCATTACCCCCATTATTTATCTCTGTATCATCAAAAAGTTACATGTAACATCAGAACATTCTCCCCCCTCTAGGGATACAGAGCCATTATGGGACCACATGTCAATCTTTTATTATACATAGAATAAAAACATAGAATATACCAAAATTATAACACAAAGAAACAACAGTATCACAACATGAAATCATAACAAAATAATTGTATCACATCATAGTATTACAAGCAATAGTTGTATGACAATCGGGGATTTCATGAAATGATTGTATCATCTTCAAGAATCACATAAAGCAGT
Organism: Viscum album; assembly: GCA_963277665.1. Taxonomy (NCBI): domain Eukaryota; kingdom Viridiplantae; phylum Streptophyta; class Magnoliopsida; order Santalales; family Viscaceae; genus Viscum; species Viscum album. The sequence goes on from OY728121.1 coordinate 1,086,346,970, forward strand.
GATATCATATCAAGACATCAAAAGAAATAGTGGTATAATAACAATTAATCAAAATGAAATAATTAGGATCCCCAAATAATTACTTGTTCATTAACATTTCAGCCTCATATCCACCAAAACACCCACATGAAACACATCACTAGCACAGGTCAATCAAGCATAAAATATAATATCATTTCAAAATTATATAAATTCCTTCACTATGGTAAAGAACATCCTACTTCAATGTAATCACCATTAATGAAATGTTTTTCAAACATTTCATCACCCTAACTGCGTTCACCAACCATATAGAATGAGATCTCAAATAAAGGACTCATAGAACCAAAACTTGATATTTTATTTCCAAGAGGAATATAATATTTTATGTAATGGTACTCTATATACCTTATAATTATAAAATTATCAATTAAGGCCAATTAATTTTTAGAAATATCCACCAAGAATAATTATGTATTGATAATTTCTTGAAAATTATCCATTATTAATTATTTATATATTATTATTGCATAATTTGTTATAAATATTATTTTTAACTCACGAGAAATCAGATGAAAATAAATCTAGATAATATAAAATACTAACTATATAGTGAATAATTAGGTTTATATTCTTCTCATCACTACAAACCCATCGACACGAATGTTATTTCAAACTCATCTTTATCGATTATTTTTTTGGAGAGAGTCATTTTGAAAAATAATAATATAATTTAATGAAACAACAGAGTGGGGGAGGGAGATATGTGTAAAGGGGGATTTCCAATTTCTCTTGTATACTCCTTTGATTTCCTCCCCCATTTCCTCTATTATATATATTTTTATATCATCAATAAATACTTTTGTACTCCACCTAATGGATTATACCAATGTCACATTAAAATTTTCTCATGTTTTTCCATTTCAGGATAATTCTATTCCATTATTTAATCACTGTTTTTAATTTTGTTTCCAATATTTATCATATCTTATTTCAATTAAATTTTTTTTATTTAGTTTGATTTAATCTTAATTCCATGAACTACTAAATTTTGCATTTTTTTAAAATTCCCAATGTAAACACATTATATTATTGGTCGAATAGATTTTAAAATTCATCATATACAAATATAAATGTTTATATTAATTATATATACACACAATGGAATATATTTTTATACACCCACACACACACATATATTTTACTCATATATATATGCACATTATATATATACACACACATATATTATTTTCACAGTATAATAATAAAAATAAAAATATATTTTATTACTATTAAAAATTCACCATTAATACAACCTAAAATGCATCAACTATAACATCCAATGAAACCAGTAATAGATTAATAGTGTTTTATTAACCACACAAATCCATTAATTTAGAAAAATTAATAATATCTCAATTATTAACTAACCTTCAAATAAATTTTCTTACACGGCCAAATGTCGTGCATCAATTTGGAAAAAAATATATTGTATTACACATGTAAATCAATTCCTTATCATTAACACAAATAATAATAATAATAATAACAATAATAATACACATATTACTATTATTATTTTAGTTGTCTAACAAAAAATACGAATCCAATTACTTTTTTAGTTTAATTTTTCAAAGAATTTGATAAACTTCATTTCAAACATATATTATTATTTTTTCAATAAAAATTTATTATCGAAAATGGTAAAATGAATTAAAAATATGATTAATTTAAAAAAATACCCAGAAGACACAAAGTTCATATCATACATAGGATCAAATCATCTTTTCAAATATAATGGATGTCTTCGATTTAATAGCCGAAAAAAATATTTATAGATATTTATTTTTTTTAGAAAAAATTATATTATTAATATTAAATAAATTACCCTCCCAGGCAATTTAAAAGTGAACCTGTTTCTCAGAATGGTTATATCACTTCATGGGTAAACCATACATATTAAACCTAAAGGAGGTATTAGATTTTACATATGGGACACCATTTGGGATATATTTAAATATCTGTTAAAATTAGTGTACAAATTAATTAATATATTTCATAATTTAATTCAATCAGTATCGAGGATCTAGGGGACAAAAAATCTATTCCACACTTCACAGATAACTCCAATTGTAATATATAGAATATTCCCAAATGAAAATGTAATTTACCCTTATTCAAACTACTTAAATTATTTATTACATTATTTTTATTGAAAAGATTAATTTTCAAAAAAATACTCATAAATTATTACCCAAGAGAGATTATATTGTTAAAAAAATGGAGGAAATTACAAAAAAGGTAAAACATTATTTACTTATAAATATGATGGAATACCTTTTTGAGAAGAATATATAAACATGGGAAATATATTTTCATTATAAAATATGGGAATTTTTCTTTTCAATCACACATTGTATAAATTAAAACATAATGGATGAAAACATAAATATAAAAAATAAATCGCTATAAATGAAATTGGTATTATATCATGATTTCAAAATTTTGATGTTTAGAACAATACATTAATGAAAATGTTATATAAATAGGTTTATAACTCAGTGACAGATAATTTAGTTATGAAAACCATCATGACATTAGTAATTTTTTTATAAAAATTTATTTGAAGATTGAAAATCCTATAGAAATATAAATTTCAGGAGATAAATCATATAGTATGTCAATATTAATTATTTTTCAATATATACCCCATAGAGTTAATATATTTCAGGATAATAGTAAAACATTTTTCGATGAATAAAAATTTAGAGGAGAAACCCTATCCTTATTTCCTTGATTTTTTATGCCAATATAACATCCAGTAAAATAAAAATAAATTCAAAAATCATGTATTTAAAAACCTGATCATATAGTATTCCTTTTATAACCATCAATTATAATTCATTTTTTTATTATATAGGTTAGTTATAGATTATTATAACCATTGGGTGTTGTTAACTGTCACCGTTTATGGACATTTTATAATGTTGATTTCATTATCGATTTTTTGAAACCAAGATAAAAATTAATGTATCATTTTATATAATTTAGTATGTAACTTATATTTATTTATAAATTTTATATATCATTCCATATGTGTTTTATTTATTCTGTATGAAGATGGAATCAATGTTGGCTTATTTACATGTTTTGAATGAATAGAGATGATACATTAATAAGAAGATAAAAACATAATCTAATAATTCAAAACCATTTTTCCAAACAAGATATTATTATTATATTATAATAATATTAGTAATTATTTTCCCGTATTCATCCATGTAAGTGTTTTATAGTATACTTCATGTAGATTTTTAAGAAGAACCAAACAAGACCAATCATTAATTTGATGTGTGAATATGATTAAAGAGTAATTTATTTTCACAAAATATCATTATAATATAATAAGAAAATTGTATGTTTATAATGGATATTTTATAATATGTCTAGAAAAATTATGAAAATGTAAAAGAAAAAGAAAAACATTTCTTTATGGTGGGGGTAGTCCACACACACGAACGATCGACGGTCCTCAATTTTTCAATCTTGATGGAAACAAAATAATAAGGATTCTACAATTAATATAAAATATATATATAACAATGAAAATTAAGTTATCATATTATTATAGGGGTAATATATTTCAAGAGTATGATTATGAATAAAAATATAAGAAAAAAACAATACTTATATTGGATACATGACTTTTCCTCGAAATAATCATTAAAATTCAAGGGAATAGACTAATATAGAGTTTTTATGGAATTTAGGAAGTTGGAGTGGGTTATAGTGGGAGAAATATTTTATAGATTTATGGAATTAGAATATGTCTATGTGTCCTATTGAATGGACTTTTGTGGTTCTCTTTTATAAGAGATTAAAAGTGATCTTCCGAAATCAATTATCAATTTTTAATTATTCTATGACAATAATCAAGGATAAATTTCTAAAAAGTAGATAAATTTGTGGTTTGGGAAAAAATAAATTTGAAAATCCTATAATATATTTAGTTTGAGACAAAGTATGAGTAGTTCATTTATTTTATATTTACTTTTAAAATTTTACCCATATGAACTTTTTCTATGGTAGCTTATATTTATCCAACTCGTTGAATATATTATAACATATAAAAGGTAAACCAATTACATTTTTTATTTTAAAAATGTAAATTTAATATCTATTTGTCCAATTTAATTTATAAATTATTAAAAAAAATCATTTAAATTATAATTTATTAAATATAGAAGAAATGATTTTGTAGAAAATAGTTTTTTTCACCGGTATGTATTATTAAACATATTTAGTATTAATTAACCATTAAATTGGAGTCATTAGATATATATATAATTATATATTCATTATTTGAAATATATTAAAATAATTTCTTATATAAAAATTACACATTGACATAAAAAAATTCAAAAAATTCATTTTCACCATTAACATGATTATTAACAATAACATCAGTAACATAATCTTTATTAGTACAAATGAAATTAAACTTATTAGATAGTATTAAAATAGAGAACTCAAATATTATATGAAATTTATCAATTTCAATTTCAAAATGACTGAAAATAATCTTTAATGGTAGATCTTTTAATGCTTACAGTCCCATATTTTTTTAAAGATTAATTTTTAAGTAGAATGTTTATGTATAGAAAACATATATCAATGATATTGAGTATAATTAAATTAATAATATTTTTATTTTCCAATTTAGAGTTATTGGAAATTAATATTACGGAAATACTGAATTTCACAAACCATTAATTTAATGAAGAAATAATATGGAAAGTAGTTTGCATACAATATTATTTTCTTTTATTAAATGATATTATTGTCTTTAATAAATTGAATGTGTTATTATTAAATGATTTATTTTACATTCTAAATAAATAATTTCTTCCTGAAAATGGAATGTTTCAAAAAAAAATATGTCATATATAAAATTGATTGTTTTAGAAAAATATATATTTTTCACTAATAATCTAAAAATTATTTATTTAAGAAAAATATAAAAAATTCTTATTCCAAAAAATTTGATATAATCAATTCAAAAATGATGTTTATTTGATAAAATTAAAATTAGAAAAAAATTAAAAAATTTATTTAAAGGATAAATATAAAACATAAAGAAAGGAAATTTAAAAGATAACATTTTTAAGTAGTAAATCATAATAATTGTTTATCTTCTAAAGTTAATATTATTTAATCATTTACCATCACAGTGTTTATTATACTTTTAGTAATACTATTTTTCAAGAAAATTATTGTTTTTTTATATTGGGTTTTTAATATACAATATTTAATAGAATTAAGAATATTGTTTAAAGGACTTGAGATCCTGAGACGTTATATTCTAAACCCTAAAAAAGGTATGTCGTCACAATATTACTTATTACATAATGATTAATCTTGGAAATAGTGTTCTTAACATTCTCATTATTCTAGATATAACTTCATATGTGTAATCTACCATAATATCTTATGAAATATCAACATTATTATATTAACATAACCAATATTGATTGTGTTCTACCATAATTCTTAATATAATCTCATAAATTTATTAGGATATGAACCCTTCATAATGGCGTGAGGTTAAAAAAGTTTATCTTACACCTGCTAAATATTTAGATAATACCCAAAACACCCAATACCTTTTTGGCATGGTATTTTAGATAATAAAGAGAAAATTTTAATATAAGAAACCACGATCTTTGTAAAAAATGTAAAATGTACCCACTATATAATAAACCTAATAATCTATAATGATCCTTCAAAATCTCCAAAAAACTTCTTTTCATATGATATCCTTCCGGACATATATAACATGTCACATTCTTTGTAACCTAGGGAAATGAAATAATAATAAGGTGTTATCTCAAACACTCATTAAGGATAATCATAAGTAATAACAATTAGTGATCATCAATGAGCATATTTGTATAGTCAAGATATATAATACCCTAAAAAATATTTCATAAAACTTGTGTCCATAATAATACAAGGTTTAAATATAACATAAATTTTATAATCATTTACCACATAATTAAAAAAATGATAATATGTAAACTATATAAAATGGAACTTAAGAAAGTATGTGGGACAATCATAAAGATTAGATTTCTTATTTTTGAGAACATGGATTCCTAGAAACCTATTCACACATAAATATTTTGAGTAGAGATAAAATTCATCACATTCACCTTTATTGAACCTTCCTACTAACTAACTAGTTCGTACATTAAATTTAGTGTAGTGATTAACATTGTCACAATCACTATTTTGGAACCTAGATACTTGATAACATGTTTACATATTACATTTTGAGTAGATCAATATTACATCACACTCACCATTTATGAAGCTTTCTAATTGCTGACATTATCACTTAAAATTTCATAAAATGTGATATAATACATTACCAGTTGTATTGTAGGGGGATATTAGTCCTACCCCTCTCACAATAAAAACCTTTATGATCTTCAAAAAGACAATAATCACATCATAAAATAACCCATGGAAATAAAATCAATTTTATATAATTTTAAAATTGAATCAATTAAATAAAAAAACTACAATCAATCAATAATAATAAAATGATACATCCATGGAAAATAAATTGGTAAACAAATATATAAAACAGAATTCTTTTTAAAAATTTGTCAATAATGTTAATTGAGGATATTATATATCCACGATATAGATAATGGTTATAAAATTAAGTCTATAATGTTTTCCAAATAAATTAATGTTTAGAAATTCCTTGGAACAAGGCCTTAATAATACATGAATTTTTAAGGAATAAATCATTTTGGTTATGTGAAATGCCTTGACACATAGACAAAAAAATCCACCTTTTTTATTAATTCTCTAGGAAATCATTCATTATGACCCATGAGATTATTTATATAGGTATGAAATATATTGATATATTTTATGTTCATGTGTTAAATTATATGAAATTAATTGAATATTATTTTCCATGAATACTAAAAATGATGTATTACTTCTTTGATAGATAATACTACATGATACCCATAAAGTGTATTTTAGGTCAACCCTTATAATGATTCCATTTATAAAGGTTATGGATATGAGAATAACATAAGTGATTTCAAGAAGGGCATCTTTATTGGTATGATAATGGAGGAATGTTGAAAAATATTTTAAAATAATATTTTTATATAGATATTATTCTAAAGTACAAAATCATTTGAGCCTCATTATTTTTTTTGTAATTTTTATATATTGATATTATATGTTTTATGATATAAGATTTATATTGTTCTCCAGGCATGGTGTCAATGATTGAATGTATGGTATGTTCTTTTGAGAGCCAGATTTAGGAGTGCATGTCCTATGTTATTTAGTTGGTATCAATGTTTGGTATAGTTTATTTATTAGTTATCTTATTTTTAAGGATTAAAATGTGGGAAAACTAGGGAAACCCAAAATTATATATATTATAATTGGATAATTTAATGATCCCACCCCTGAAATCCATCCATTAGATTCCCGAGAAGACTCTAAACATACACGTGGAGTATCCATGATCCCCTGGGATGATGAATAGAAGAAGGGTATCACAAAAATTTACTAGGGATGGTTTCACCCTGAATAAAAAAAATAAAAAGATCCAAACAAGGTATAATAGTAAAATAGATTGAAAAAATCCAAGACACATATCATATAGCTAAATAACCAATGAGTTTTACAAAACTAAAAATAAATATAAAACAAAATTAAGCTCAATGATGCTGATATAAAAATCAAGAAAACTAGTTACTCAAAACTAATGAATTAGTCACCACTCTATGTGACTATCCAGTCACCACCATAACCTGAACAACACCCACTTCCTAATGAAGAAGAAACCAGATCAGACATAATACTCAAAACCTAGAGGAACCATCATATGACCTAGAGACAGTATACCCATAAACATGAGTATGTAGGGAGTGAGACGAAGCTAGTAGGATTCCACCCTAAGTCCAATTTAATACTTTTAATAATGATACTAATATTTCTAGTCTGAAAATAATATGAAAAATAGGTATTCATTGTCACATTAATATATAAGGAAAATAATAAGAAGGATACATGTATCTAAGACACAATAATTTAAAAATAATTCCATATCAATTTTGTTCTAAAATATACCCTACCTCAATGAGTTAATTTTAAAAAACCATTTCAAAAGAATATTGATATTCCAAAAAAAATCCAATTACAATGAAAACCAATCATTTTCCATTAAAAACAATTGTTTATAAATTATCCCATACAAGGTATAAAATGATTTAAAAGTATGATAATGTGATATTTTTTGAAAAAAACATTCAATTTTTTATTAAAATCTTGTACACACACACCCAATACTAGGTAAATAAAGGAAAGAAGTATAGATAATCAAAAGAAATGAGATTGTTAAATGGATGGAATGAAACAATCCAATAACAAGGATAAACCAAAAAAGGATCAAGACCTGAAGTATGAAATCCATGTAATAAATAATACATATTCCAAAAAAGTTCTAGTTTTGTCTCCATTAAAATACAATTCTTTTGAATAATCATACTACACATGTTTTAACACATTTCAATAGATTACAACCCAATAATCCCACTTTGAAGTATATTTATCCCATTTTTCCATTAGCATCTTTCATACACCCAAAAAAATTATTCCCAAAAAATGACATCCACATATCTTTTACCTTAATGTATCAATTCATTACACTATACCATATAACATAATTCTAGGTAAATAAACCCTATATCAAATGGTCCATATGTTTGAAATTATAGAAAATATTTAATTGAAAACTAGAGGGACTCAGAATGCCATGTATGACCATCTAAACAATGATATGGATTTTTACATACATACCCCTGGGTTTAGGAGTTCCATTCCTTTCCCTAAATAACTACTATACACAGCGGTGCCCAGGAATTAGAAAGGACCACCCGTGAGAGTAGAGCGTCATTGCAACATCCCAAAAGCATTCCACTAGCAACATTACAAACCATTTTCACAATAACATGCCCATTTACAAAATACCTTCAAAAAGATAAAATTATTTCTAAAATAAATTTTGAAATACATTCTAAAATAGTATACCCATTTGTTACATTTCATCAAGCACATAAAGTACAAACACGCCACTTTCTTTTTGAAGAACTGATATTAAAACTATACTTCCATCAAAGGCTTTTATAGCAATGATCTACTTGGAATGAAAGGCCCAATATCCATAGCAAATGAAAATTATTTAAAAAATTTCTTGGAAAAGTTGTAAATCACCAAGACATTCAAAACAGTACAAAACTACACATTGCACATGGCTAACACTCTTGAAAACCCAAAACAAGGCCCAAATTCATTCACTTCATCCAACCACATATAAAAAAACCAACCAGGACATCCAGTTTTATCAAATTCATTTCAAAATACACTTTTTAATTTTTTTTAATTAAAATATAGTTTCAAAAGAAACATAATTATCAATAACCATAACCAAAAATATAATTCAAACTCTGTTTTTTTACATTATAAATCCAATCCATCATATTAAATACATTGGAACCCTTTAACATAAATTAAATCCAATATTAAAAACCCCATTTTACATAAATCCCAGAGAACAAGAATACTTCACAAAAAAACCCTCATAGGTATTTTATCAAACATGATGAATGCATAAAACTATATTTCAAAACCATGTTCCATGGAAGAAAGTGATCCATAAATTCTTATGGAAGTAAAAAACAAATCCAAGAATGGAAGATTATTAAAAAAATCAAATCTATATATCATTCATATCAACACATTTAATAGAAACTGCACTTAAAACACTATGAAATGAAAGAACTCTTATGTAAAAGGAATTGAATTTGAACTGTCTACCTCAATTGGTGGAATCATGTCACCTTAGGCGAAATTCACCTGAATGAAAATAATATTATGGATAACAACCCTTATAAAGATAATCAAAAATTTCTCACTATCATTGCCATGTAAATCATCTAGGCATGGCCATTATGGTCAAAGGAGGATTGGAAAATACTTGAAACCAACAGTGAAAGAGGGGTTAGTACTTACCTTTAAATATGCGTGATGAATAACCATGAATCCCATTAAAAATCCAATTGGATAAGCATTGAGGAAGGAAAACTATCATGGAAGGTTTCCATGTTAGGGGAATCCGAGTTGGGTTTTCAAGGGATGAATCCGAACATAAAAAGAATCCAATGGGGACAAATTACCCCCTTTAGGTGGCTTTTATAATTATCTCACACTTTTAAACAAACCATGTGAAAACCATGGAAATACCCACTATCCAAAGCTACATTGGTTGCACACCTAAACTAACAATGTTACTAAACATTGAAAACTAGGAAAAGTACTCAAAAATATTTGTTTTAGCGCAAAAAACCTCAAAATCATGGGGATAAACCACCTAACCAATATCCACACGTAAAAATGACACTAGGGGTGTCATAATTTCCCCACTGAGACACTTTCTATCCCAATAATATCCCAATTTAAGATGAAAGTAAAAGAACAGGCTACTAAAGAGCTCCTACAATGTGAGGTGAGTGGAATGATGAAAAACTAGAGAGGTATCTAGGATTATACCCCAAAGAAAAAAACAATCCTTATAATAAAACCGATTAATCAAAAATGTTTACAATATTATTCATGAAAATGCTACCACACTTTCTGGTATAAGATCCAAAAAAATGGAGACCGAGAACATGTTTCCCAAAAATTTAGAATTTAATTAAATTGTGTAACAATTTAAACACCTTATATATAAACCAACACTATCGAAAAAATATCCAAAAATATCAATGAACACTTATACAAAAGATTTCACTCCATTAAACTAAAACCAAGACAAACGAATCAACACTCTCATGTTCAATCAATCAATAATATTATCACACACCTCATCTGGAGATAAAATCAAGGCATTCAACATTAAGAGACAATAGGGGTCCTAGAAGGAAGTCACGTACTAAACGGGTAATCTAGGACCTCAAAATGGAACCCCATCCCATGCTGAACCACACCAAACTAGCATCATCATGTTGTCAAATTTCTAAAGGTAACATCATTCCTAATTACCCATGTACCGACCCCAATGTCTCATATAAAAATATAAACATGAATGTTTCTATAAAATATATAATAAAATAAGAAAACACTAGAGTATTTAATAGAAGTCAACCAAACAACATGGCTAACACCAAATCTCAAAACCAAGCCATTACCCAACCTAGAAGGTAATCATTCAAGCTACAAGAATTTAATGTCCAAAATACACACAATAATTTCAATAAAAAAATTAATGTAAATAGTTTAAATTAAGAACCACTTGAAAATCATTTTTATGGGCTTTAACCATTTTTGATAAGAATTAACGCCAAATAGGAACTATTTAGATAAAAACTAATTAGAAAAACAATAAATTATATCCACTTTCAAACATTTCCTCAAAAATACGAACAACATCACCAATTTTCTTTTTCAACACCAATTTCCATATTTTTTCAACATATTAATTTGATAGTGAATTAAATCACAATTTTCTGACACTATTTAAGAAAATTCCTATGTTTGAGCTTTTTAAATTTTTTCTCACCATCAAAATAATACTTTCAAAATAGATGCTCTTAAAATCCATATTGAAAATATCATTCAATGAGTCCTCAAAAACCCAATGAAGAAAAATTATAGACTAAAAAACATTTTTCCTTCAAAATCATTATCAGGCTTAAAAAACTCATTTGGTATTTCATGACATGATCGAGTTGGGATCGATTTGTTATAAATATCAGACTCCTTTAGAAAAAAATTTAAAATATTTCCAAAATACTGGAGACTTTAAATCACCATATAAATTATTCATGAATTAACATTGGATGTGTAGAACCACACATAAAATTGCATTTTATAGTCCAAAAGTTGTTAAACCCCATTTAAAATTCCACGTCAAATTTTTAAATCAACCATTTAATGTAACACTACTCATTATTTAAAGTATCAATTAAAATTCCATTTAAAAAACATCGTTCATGAAAAACTAAAAAATTCACATTTAAGACATTTTAAAAAATTAAAAAATAAATCACATGTGAGTTAATGCTTACGAATATGTAACATTAAAACTATACAGTACTCAACTAATGACATTTTAAATAGTGGAGGTCAAAACCGAAGTATCCAAAAGGTCGAAGTGAACCCTTGAGAACAATATTCTCTCTTATGTCTAGAATTTCTTGGGAGCCACTGAACCAAAAAAATAGAATAAATGAGCCAAGAAAACAATGATCCGAAAAAAAATCATTCCAATTATCTTTGGAAGCAATAAAAAACCATTTCAAAACATTTTTTAAAAACATATTTCAAACGAGATTGAAACTATCATTTGAAAACCTAACCATTTACACCACTCTTCTCAAGACCTCAATGCATCATGAAGACCCACTGGTCTCAAGATTAATTTAAATATAGATTCCACAACTTTATATTTCTGTATCATCACATAAAATTACCTCAAAAGTAAATATCACACATCATTCTAGAAAAAGTTTCGAAAACCTTTTTCAAAAAACCTATCTGAAGAAAAAAACATTGAGAGACTAAATCAAATAACATCATCTTTATGAATTAAATAATTAACAAAATTAATTTCATTGAATTGGTATGAATTTCAAATAAAAAAATTTCCTTATATTTATTTCAAAATGAAAAACATGTTTCATTCAAACAACAAAAAAAAAATTAAAAAATCATTCCCTTTTGGAAAAAAATTTGTTCACCAATAAAACAATGTTCATCAATGTTTGAAACTATTCACACATGAACACATATAAAACCAAACCACATTCCAAACCCCAAATTCCTTAAAATCCCCCCATTTAAAACCCCATATTTTATACAACACCAATTTTATAGTCAATTTGAGTAAATCTAATAAGCATTGGAGAAAAAATAATAGCATTGAAGGGGAAATTACACTATATTAATTTTTGCAACATTTACTAGTAAACCATGCGCTAACCCTAGAACATGACCAATTTTGGTTTACAGAACCATATTGCATGGGAAACTCCAAGTTTATCAGACTGTGTGTACCAATCGTGCGACCTTGGTCCACTCACCATTTTTAAATCTAAAACAAAATCAGTCCCCTAAAATCACTAATACACTCAATAGGGATCATTGAATCCTTGAAAAAAAACATGAAAAAATCCAAATCAAAACATTATTTCATTAATCACTCATGATACATCCACAAAATCTCAAGGTCCAGGGAAATGAATATCTGTATAGGACCGTTCCCGCACACTCCACCTGGTCCCTGATGATAATTCTAGTCCCCATGCTAAATAGAAACACTCCAAAAAAACAAAGTAGTTGCTCAAAACCGTAGGCCCCATTGAGAGAAACCAAGATTTTTTATAACACTTTACTTTACAACTATCTAAATCTTAACTTTCTGAAACGCACGGCTGATTGACGCCTATCGACTGGTCAATGTTCTGGTGCTCTGCTAATGTGTATAGCAGCACTCTGGTCGAATCCTTGGCGATGATACTTTGAAATAGTTGTTTGTTTTTAGTTAATTGTATTCTGATTGGGGGGTTTGTTTGCAGAGCTTATGAAATAATTTATGGGTGATGTTTGATTCAACAAATATATAAATATTGGGGTGAGTTCATTATTAGGTTATTTAAGCTTGTGATATCCTTGATCTTTGCTTTATATTGCATTTAAATAAACACCCATGTCACAAGATGATGTCGATTAGAATTCCTAAGTGTTAAGGCTTTAAACCAAGCCTTAACTTAACTTAATGTTATAATCTCAATCAGATATTATTTATGGTGGTGTATTTATGGTTCCAATCATCCATGGAAACCACATGTTAATCAAAACAAGTCATTAATCCATGACATGTTAAGTCCAACATACACAATGTTAATTCAAAGAATATTCATCGTGCAGAAGCTCTCAATCACTTAACATACCTAAATTATAACTCACCACAATGAGAGATTTACTCATCCATTTGGGTGATTAATAATCTGGTTATAATTATTATGATTATAAATTAATAAGAGATGAAAAATAAAGGGATAAGAAAAGAGTGGTACGTCGACACACACACACGAACAATGATGATAATTAAAAACGTACTTTCGATTGAATGAGGAAGATAAAGAAGGGAAGGGGATTGAACTGAATTTAAACTATTTAGATAACATAAATATTAAACTATAGAAGTTGGATGAGAATAAGAGATATTAAAGAAGTAACTTTCATTAAAACAAAATTACAAAGAAAGAGAATTACAAGATTACAAAAATGAAGAACACGAAAGTAAGTGAAAACAAAGAGAGGAGGAATGGTATCTCAAGTGAAAACATGAGTATGTCAGGTCCTCCCAAGCCTTTATAAAGGCTTTGGTCGTGCCAATACGTTCTCCTCTCTTCTGAAATGCCAACCCCTCTCAAGGAGAGAAGGGGAGAGTATTTATAGCCCAAGGAGTGGACTGTTTGCATTCCCAATCTGTCCCTCAACATTCATCGCCAATTTGGCTATTCATACAGCCGAATATTCAAAAATCCCCTTCTTCAAAGTGGTAGAAAATAATGTTGGATGACTAATCTCAAAATTTGGAGTCATTTGGACTTAAGGCTCTAATGTTATGGCCCGTTTATTAAACAAGGTTAAACTGTCCATTTCAATCCAGTCTTTTTGAAGTCCATAATGGGAAAGGGTTTTTGAATATGAATATGCCTTCAAATCCGAATATTTTCTTCCACAAAGTCTGCATCCTATATCTCCTCTTTCACTCTTCAAAATCTCAGCTAGATGGGATGCTTAAATCATGAGATATGTCATGAATACTATACTGATTTCAATTCTCGGCCAGAATGGTGGGCTGGACTTCAAGGATTTATTTGGGCCCCTTGTACTTGGAGTTGGGCCTTGAAATTTTTTATCCAAGATGAAATGTAGTGTCCCCCGAATTATGGTGGAGAGTTAATGTTTTTGGAAATATGTATTTATCCCAGTAAATCAATCTTCAAGGCTGGTCCAGTTTGTTCACAGATTCTTTGGTCTTGTTTGTGAGGACCATATTGCACTTCAAATGGCAGAATTGGATCATGATACCTTCTAATAAAATGTTGTATATTGAATGGAAAATACTACAAAACAAGAACGACACAATTTGGATCAGTATAGTGACAGTTATTATTAAAAAAGTAAACTGACTCAATTGGACATCTTCTAAAAATGCTAAAAAATTATACTTAATATTAAAACATTAATATTTCACACAAATTATGCACATTTCATATAAAATAAGTAAAGGGGAAATATAATAAGTCATGAAAATATTAATAACATCAAATACCCCACACTTAGCTTTGTGCATGTCCTCATGTGCAACAAATATAAAAATATGACAAAATCATTTTCACTCACCAACAAATATTAAAATTTTGTTTTCTCCAATTATGGGAGGTTTAGACAATTTCACTCATCCATTTTGAAATCCACCACAAGTTATTACAGAAAAAATGTTCTAAAACTAATTAATTTTTCCATGCTCAAATTTAGAAATGGAGAATGTGGACACTCAAAACTCACACCTCTCAAGATGATAAAATTTATTTGTGGAGGTTCACTCTTTCACCAACCAAAAGTGAAAATCTTAGAGTTGGAAAAGAGCTCTCAGCTTCCAATCCCTATCCAAAGTGCACAATAATCAAGAGGTCTTTTTAAGGGGGTATTCTATGGCTATGGGACGGTAGGAATATAATGTCCAAGAGAGAGAATAAGAGGGTTAAAATACCAACATCGAAAAACAATGCACATTTTTTTTGAAATAAAACATGGAAGGAAATGAAAACAAATATTTACAAGGGAATGATTGTGTGAAGAAAGACACAATAGAGGAAGAAAATATGAAGGGGATGAGAAGATGAAATATTTACAAACCACCAAAATTCTCCCAATGATATAAGAATATATTGCAAGTGTTCTTTTTTTCCTTTTTTTTATTTGTTTTTTCGAAAGTTGACCTTGAAACCGATCTCACACTCATATCCCAACCCATGTTTGATCTCCTCATGACACTAATTGTAATAGTTATAACAAGATCAAAGGTTTAGGAAGAGTGATTTTTGACCTACCCAAGACACAACCCATTTTTCATTTTTTTTTTGATTTTTTTTTGAACACTTTTCAATATCATTTGTACAATACATTACCAAATCCCACTGAATGATAACCTCCCCCCCCCCACACTAAAATGGATGCTTTCCCTCAAGCATGTGATAACACACCAGAAAATAAGGAAATGATACCCAAAAATGAAATCCATTCCCCCCCACACGTAAATTTCAAAAACTTATGCAATGAAAATCCATGTTGATATTGGGTGGGATAAGGTATTGGGCTTGTAATGTGGCTATCAAAGAAAAGGGTTTCATAGGCTCGAAGGGTATTTCAAAAGGAGGATTAATGTAAGGTAAATGGGAAGCTATTTGCCTATTGTGATTTTCATGTGGTTCAAAAAATGCCTCTATCATATTAATGCACACTAAGGTAGGAAATTCAGCTCGAAGGTCTACAAACCCAAGACTCACAAATGGGGGTGAAAACACACATTTTGAAAAGATGGCCATAGGTGGCCTTGGAATGAAAGCAATTGCTTGTTCTCACGGTTTGGGAAAAGCATTTTCCAAATCAAAAATTGAGCATTCAAAATTTGTTAATTTTGACACAAAATTCTTTATCCAAAGTCTGGATGAAAACACAAAATTTTTGAGATGAAAACATGTCTGTTAACTCCCCAAAATGGTTGAACAAAATTTCAAAACTCGATGGTGAGTAAGCATGACTCTTTTTTTGTAATTTTTTTAAGTAATTGTGTTTTTTTTTGTTTTTTTTAGTTTTTAAGGTTTTTTAAAAATACACTCCCACACAAGAAAGAGAAAAATAAAGGGTTTGATGAATAATGTTGTAAAAAAATGAAAGAGAGATGAAGAAGAAGAAAGAGGTAGAGAGAGGAAGAGATAGAGAGAGTTAAAGGGAAAGAGGTGCCCCCGGGTTTGGATTTTGTAGGTTTCCATCTCCATCCAGTGGTGGGTCTACTGTGGATCCAATGGAAGTAGATGATGATTTAGGATTGTGTGTCCTCTCATAGTGATGCTTCAACCGATGTCCATTTTCCATAAATTTCCTTTTGGAGGAGGGGTCATGGACTTGCACTGCACCAAATGGGTAAAAGTTATTAATAACAAAAGGACCTTCCCAACGAGAATTAAGCTTACCTGGGTGAAGCCGAAATCGAGAATTGAAGAGCATTACCTTTTAACCTTCATGAAATACATTTCTCAGTATGTGTTTTTCATGGAGTACATTAGCCTTCTCTTTGTACAGATTGGAATTCTCATAGGATTCAAGTCGATGCTCCTCCAGTTCATCCAATTGAAACAATATTTCTTCACAAGATTTTTCAAGATCATAATTACATGTTTTAACTGCCCAAAATGACTAATGTTTTATTTCAACTGGTAAGTGACATGCTTTCCCAAAAACAAGCCGAAAAGGAGACATCCCAATGGGTGTTTTATAGACAGTTTGATAAGCCCAAAGTGCTTCACCAAGTCTTTCAGGAAAGTCTTTTCTGGTGGGTTTTACAATTCTATCAAGCACTCTTTTCACTTCTCTATTAGAAAGTTCAGCCATTCCATTTGTTTGGGGGTGATATGCAGTTGAAGTTTTATGTACAACCCCACTCTTTTTCAGAAGAGATTCCATGTTTCTATTATAAAAATGGGTTCCTAAGTCACTGATCAAGGAACGTGGTGTGCCAAATATTTGGAAGATGTGGGTCTTTAGGAACTCACTAATAGTATGAGCATCATCCTTACTAGTGGGGTTGGCCTCAAACCACCTTGAAACATAATCGACCGCAAGAAGAATGTATGAGAATCCATTGGAAGGGGGAAATGGTCCCATGAAATCAATACCCCAAACATCGAATATTTCACAAACGATTAAGGGCTTTTGGGGCATTTCATTTCTTTTGGAGATTATGCCAAACTTTTGGCATGTGGGACATGATTGACAAAACTCATGTGAGTCCTTGAAGAGTGAAGTCCTGAAGAATCCAGAGTCTAGGACCTTTCGGGAGGTCCTTTGTGGTCCAAAGTGTCCACCACCAGGCATTGAGTGACAGAATTCTAAGATGGAATAATATTCATCTTCATCAACATATCTCCTAATTACCATGTCTGCCCCAGTTTTCCAAAGTTTATTTTCTTCCAAAAAATAGTATTTTGAATCAGTTTTAAACTTCAATTTTTGTTCTTTTGAAAAATTTTCAGGAAAAACACCAGAAACCAAGTAATTTACATTTGAGGCATACTATGGTAGTTTTGGAGTGAGAGCTGAAAGGTGCTCAATTGGAAATTCAGGATCAATGATTTCAGAATGAGGAGAATTAGGAATTCTACTCATGTGATCAGCCACGGGGTTTTCTTTTCCAGGTCTATCTTTGATTTAAAGGTCAAACTCTTGGAGCATTAGGATCCATATTATTATCCTTGGTTTGGAATCAATTTTCTTGAGTAAGAACATAATAGCAGAATGGTCTGTGAAGATGATGATTTTGGCACCTAAGAGATAGGGCCGAAATTTATCTAAGGCATAAACCACAGCTAAAAGTTCCTTTTCAGTCACAGTGTAGTGAGATTGAGTTTCATCCAATGATTTTGAGGCATAATAGACGACATGAGGAATTGTTTTCTCTTCTTTGACCAAGAACAGCCCCAACCGCTCTATCAGAAGCATCAAACATTAACTCAAAGGGTAAGGACCAATTTGGGGGTTGGATTATCGGGGAAGATGTGAGAGCAGTTTTGAGTTCAATGAAGGCTCTCTTGAAAACCTCATCAAAATGGAATGGGACATCATTTTGGAGAAAACGAGTGAGTGGGAGGGAAATTTTACTGAAGTTATGGATGAATCTCCTATAGAAACTGGCATGACTGAGGAATGAATGGATGTCTCGAACAGATGTGGGTGGAGGAAGTGATTGGATCACTTCAATTTTGGCAGGATCGACTTCAATACCATATTTTGAAACTATGTGCCCTAGAACAATCCCATTTTCAACCATGAAGTGACATTTTTCAATTTTTAACACAAGGTTACACTTGAAACATTTTTGAAGGACTAGAGAGAGTGAATGCAATCAAGATTCAAATGACTCACCATAAATGGTAAAGTCATCCATGAAAACTTCCATGCAGTGTTCTATGAATTCTGAAATGATACTCATCATACACCTCTGGAATGTTGCAGGAACATTACAAAGGCCAAAAGGCATTCTTCTATATGCATATGTTCCAAAGGGGCATGTGAAAGTAGTCTTTTCTTAGTCATGAGGTGCGATTGGGATTTGGAAGTAGCCGATGTATCCATCAAGAAAGCAATAGTGTGACTTTCCGGCCAAACTTTCTAGCATTTGATCAAGGAATGGAAGAGGGTAGTGATCTTTTCGGGTTTCAACATTCAATTTCTTATAGTCGATGCACACACGCCATTTGTTCTTCACTCGAGTTGTGACTACCTCTCCATGTTCATTTGTGACAACAGTTATCCCACCCTTCTTAGGTACAACTTGAATTGGAATAACCCATTCACTATCAGAAATTGGGTAGATAATACCAGCTTGAAGAAGCTTGGTGATCTCTTCCCTAACTACCTCAAGGAAGAGTGGATTGAGTCTTCTTTGTGGTTGTCTAATTGGTTTTGATGATTCCTCAAGATGGATGTGATGCATGCAATGGGAAGGGTTGATTCCTGGTATGTCATCTCGGGTCTACCCTAAGGCCTTCTTGTTCTCCCCTAACACATGAACATGTTTTGACTCATCGGTTTCAGTAAGGTTGGCAGAGATAATGACAGGATATGAGTGATCATGGAAGAGGAATGCATATTTCAGGTGTGCAGGAAGAGGTTTCAGATCAATCTCATCTTTCACATTTGGGCTAGACAACTCAGAAATGGAGGAAGGGACTTCAGTTTATTCAGATTCATTTTTCTCAATGTTGTCCAAGGTGGAGCAGTAGAGATCAGAGTTGATGTGGGATTCAAGAGAGTTTTCAAGTTCCTCTATATTGATGGAGTCTATGAATGAGAGGCCCACATCAACTTCACCATTTATGAATTTGTTAATCATGGATCAGATTTCACAAGATCCTTTATCATTAGAACATGAAGAACATGGTGGATTGGGGTTCGATTGACTCTTAGAAGTGTCCTCAGAAGCATGGATTGAGAATGCAGAGTGATCCTCAGATGGGCATCGCATGGCTTGGAAAATGTTGAACTTGACCAGTTTGTCACCGAATTCCATGGATAAGATGCCTGAATGGACATCAATCTTGGTTATTGCAGTCATGAGGAATGGTCTTCCTAGAATTAGGGGAGATCGAGAAGAGTTCGTCTCACCGTCCATGTCAAGGACATAGAAATCAGCAGGGAAGATAAGATCATTGACTCGGACAAGGACATCCTTAATTATTCCCTCAGGACTGGCTGTGCTTCGATTGGCTAACTGAATGACAACACACGTTGGGTGAAAGGGACCAAGACCAAGGTTAGAGAAAATGGATTTGGGCATGACATTAATTGAGGCTCCTAGGTATATGAGTGCATCATCAAGGTTGGAACTTCCAATTTGGCATGGGACTGTAAAGGTCCCTGGATCTTTGCACTTTATGGGAATAGACTGATGGGTGGAAACATTTTTGAAGGTCCTAAGTTGCCTCTTATGGGTACACAACTCCTTGAGAAACATGTCACACTTAGGAATTTGTTTTATGGCATATAAGAGCGGAATGTTGACTTCAACACGTCTAAACATGTCGAGCATTTCATGATTAGGTTCAAAGGAGTTCCTTGGTTTAGAAACGGCTTGAGGAAAAGGAATTGGATTCCTAAGTGGAATGGAAGGAGGTGAGGGAATGGATTCAGATTCCTTTTCAATTTTCTTTTTCTTTTCATTTTCTAGGTCAACATTAAAAGGAGGGTTTGTGGATTTATCTTGAGTCATAGCATGTTGCTTTCCTGATCTAAGTGCAATTGCACTTACATTACCCTTGGGGTTGGGTAATCGTTGAGCTGGGAGTTGGGAAGAATTTGATTGTTGTTGCTGGCTCAGGTAGCATGCAAGTTGAACTATTTGAGTTTCAATGTTTTTAAGGATAGAATGGGTGAAGGAGGCTAGATCATCCACTGCACTTTCCCATGGTTGCTTGGAAGTAGAGGCTTGTCCCGGATTAGGATTACCTTGATTTTGGTTCTTGGGAAAGCGATTGTATTGGGTTGGGAATTGGAAAGGCTCATTCAGATAGTGGAATTCAGGAGGAGGATTGTTCCTTTGAGGTTGAGGAACAAAAGGATAAGGTTGATGGAAGTTACCACCACCTTGACCATATTTGAATTGGTTTGGGTTTTAGGAGGGAATTGATGGGGATTAGATATGGGATTACCATACCTAAGGCCTTGGTTAATGGATGAAGAGAAGGGATCAGAGTGAGGTTGGTTGAAGTTTCTAACAAACTGACCTGATTGATGAGGGTTGGGGTTACGCTGACCATATGCTACATTGATCTCCGTTGGTCCAGATGAATCAGACTGATCCTCTTGAAGTTGTGGACATGAGTCAGTTGGATGAGATGAAGAGTTGCAGATTCCACAATTTTTGACAGGTCCAGTAAACATTGATTGCGGAGAAGACAAGGTTGGGGATTTGGTAGCCACCGCTAGTTGAAGCACAAGACCACAAGACCTGTAAGTTCACTCATCCACTCAGTCGTCTTATTAGGCTTTATGGATTGAATTTCATGGTCTTGATTGAATTAAGAATGTGCTCGAGTATGGAATTGTTGTGTGTTTGCAGCCATGTTACTTATGAGATCTCTTGCAGCTACTGGAGTTTTGTCAACAAGAGCACCGCCACTTGCGGCATCAATGAGAGTTCTCTCCATAGCCAATAACCCCTCATAAGAAGTATTGGATCAAGTGTTGGTCAGGGATTTGATGATGTGGGAAGGTTGCAACAAGCTTTTTTAACCTCTCCTAGGACACATGGAGTGGTTCATTTGGGAATTGACGGATACCACATATTTCCTTTCGGATGGAAGCGGTACGAGAAGTAGGAAAGAATTTTTCTAGAAAGAGACGCTTCATGTCATTCCATGTAGTTATGGAACCAGGAGGGAGGTAGTAGAGCCATGACTTGGAAGAGTCAGCTAGGGAGAAAGGGAATTCTCGGAGTTTGATTTGTTCTTCAAAAACCCCTTGAGGCTTCATGGTAGAGCACACCACTTGGAACTCATTGAGATGTATATGCGGATCCTCACCGGCTAGCCCATGGAAATGAGGTAGAAGATGAATCAAACCCGATTTGAGTTCGAAGTCAGCCTCTATGTTTGGATATTGAATACCAAGGGGTTGGTAATTCATATCAGGGGCAGTAAGTTCTTTCAATGTTTGTTCCCTAGGATTGGCCATATCAAATTCAATTGGTAGGGCAATGATTGGTTCTTGGATGATTTGGTTATCCCTCATGGTCATCCTAAGTCGACGAAGAGTTCTATCAATTTCAGGCTCAAAAAAATCTAAGGTATTGTTTGGTAGGCTACGGGTCATTCAGAATGAATTAGAAAGGATGAGGAAGGCGAGTTTTTCTTGGTATTTTTTTCAGTTTATGATTTTTAAGAGGAAGACGGGTTTTTCTTTATGTTTTTTTTCAATTGTTTTTTAAAAATTTGTTTTTTTTTTGTTTTTTTGACAATAACCATAAACTAATGACTACTTAAAGCACCATCCCTGGAAAAGGCTCCATTTAGAACACACGGACGATTGTCTCCTATCGACCAGTCAATGTTCTGGTGCTCTGCTAATGTGTATAGCAGCACATGGGTCGAATCCTCGGCGATAATACTTTGACATAGTCATTTTGTTTTAGTTAATTGTATTATGATTGGGGGGTTTGTTTGCAGATCTTATGAAATAATTTATGGGTGATTTTTGATTCAAAAAATTGATAAATATTGGGGTGAGTTCATTATTAGGTTATTTAAGCTTGTGATATCCTTGAGCTTTGCTTTATATTGCATTTAAATTAACACCCATGTCACAAGATGATGTTGATTAGAATTCCTAAGTGTTAAGGATTTAAACCAAGCCTTAACTTAACTTTAGGTTATAATCTCAATCAGATATTATTTATGGTGGTGTATTTATGGTTCCAATAATCCATGTAAACCACATGTTAAACTAAACAAGTCATTAATCCATGACATGTTAAGTCCAACATACACAATGTAAATTCAAAGAATATTCATCGAGCAGAAGCTCTCAATCACTTAACATACCAAAATTATAACTCACCCAAATGAGAGATTTACTCATCCATTTGGGTTATTAATAATCTGGTTATAATGATTATGATTATAAATTAATAAGAGAAGAAAAATAAAGGGATAAGAAAAGAGTGGTAGGTCGACACACACACACGAACAATGATGATAATTAAAAACGATCTTTTGATTGAATGAGGAAGATAAATAAGGGAAGGGGGTTGAACTGAATTTAAACTATTTTAATAACATAAATATTGAACTACAGATGGTGGATGAGAATAATAGATATTGAAGAAGTAACTTTCATTAAAACAAAATTTCAAAGAAAAAGAATTACAAGATTACAAAAATGAAGAACACGAAAGTAAGTGAAAACAAAGAGAGGAGGAAAGGTATCTCAAGTGACAACATGAGTATGGAAGGTCCTCCCAAGCATTTTTCAAGGCTTTGGTCGTGCCAATATGTTCTCCTCTCTTCTGAAATGCAAACCCCTCTCAAGGAGAGAAGGGGAGAGTATTTATAGCCCAAGGAGTGGACTGTTTTCATTCCCAATCTGTCCCTCCACTTTCATCTCCAATTTGGCTATCCAGACATCCGAATCATCAAAATTATATTTCTTCAAAGTTGTATACAGTAATGTTTTCCGACTAATAACAAAATTTGGAGTCATTTGGACTTAAGGATTAAAAGTTATGGCCGTTTGATTAAACAAAGTTAAAATGTCCATTTCAATGCAGTCTTTTTGAAGTCCATAAACTTAAAGGGTTTTTGAATATGAATATTCCTTCAAATCCGAATAGTTTCTTCAACAAATTCGTCCACCTATATAACCTCTTTCACACTACTAAATAGCATCTCGATTTGATGCTTACATAATGAGATATGTCATGCATACTATACTGATTTTAATTCTCGGCCAGAATGGTGGGCTGGACTTCAAGGATTTATTTGGGCCCATTGTACTTGGAGTTGGGCCTTGAAATTTTTATACAAGATTACATGTAGTGTCCCCCAAATTATGGTGGAGAGTTAATGTTTTTGGACTTCTGTATTGAGCCCAGTAAATCAATCTTCAAGGCTGGTCCAGTTTGTTCACAGATTCTTTGGTCTTGTTTGTGAGGACCATATAACCCTTCAAATGGCAGAATTGGCTCATGGTACCTTCTAATGAAATTTTTTATATTGAAATTAGAATACTAAAAAACATGAACCACATAATTTGGATCAGTATAGTGATAGTTATTATTAAAACATTAAACTGACTCAATTTGACTACTTCTAAAAATGATCAAAATTTATACTTAATATTAAAACATTAATATTTCACAAAAATTAATCACATTTCATATAAAATAAGTAAAGAGGGAATATAATAAGTCATGAAAATATTAATAACACCAAATCCCCTACACTTAGATCTGTGCATGTCCTCATGTGCAACAAATATAAAAATATGACAAAATCATTTTCACTCACCAACAAATATTATAATTTTGTTTTCTCCAATCATGGGAGGTTTAGACTATTTCACTCATCCATTTTGAAATCCACCACAAGTTGTTACAGAAAATATTTTCCAAAACTAATTAATTTTTCCATGCTCAAATTTAGAAATGGAGAATGTGGACACTCAAAACTCAGACCTCTCAAGATGATAAAATTTATTCGAGGAGGTTCACTCTTTCACCAACCAAAAGTGAAAATCTTAGAGTTTGAAAAGAGATCTCAGCTTCCAATCCCTATCCAAAGTGAAAAAGAATCAAGAGGAATTTTTAAGGGGTTTTTCTGTGGCTATGGGACGGTAGAAATATAATGTCCAAGAGAGAGAATAAGAGGGTTAAAATACCAACATAGAAAAAAATGCACATTTTGTTTGAAATAAAACATGGAAGGAAATGAAAACACATATTTACAAGGGAATGATTGTGTGAATAAAGACACAATAGAGGAAGAAAATATGAAGGGGATGAGAAGATGAAATATTTACAAACCCCCAAACTTCTCCAAATGATATAAGAATATAATGCAAGTGTTCTTTTTTTCCTTTTTTTTATTTGTTTTTTTGAAAGTTGACCTTGAAACAGATCTCACACTCATATCCCAACCCATGTTTGATCTCCTCATAACACTAATTGTAATAGTTATAACAAGATCAATGGTTGAGGAAGAGTGATTTTTGACCTACCCAAGACACAACCCATTTTTTCATTGTTTTTTGATTTTTTTTAACACTTTTCAATATCATTTGTACAATACATTCCCAAATCCCACTGAATGATAACCTCCCCCCACACTAAAATGGATGCTTGCCCTCAAGCATATGATAACACACCAGAAAGTAAGGAAATGATACCCAAAAATGAAATCCATTCCCCCCCCCCCCACACTTAAATTTCAAAAACTTATGCAACGAAAATTCACGGTGATATTGGGTGGGATAAGGTATTGGGCTTGTAATGTGGCTATCAAAGAAAAGGTTTTCATAGGCTCGAAGGGGATTTCAAGAGGAGGATTAATGTAAGGGAAGTGGGAGGATATTTGGATATTGTGATTTTCATGTGGTTTGGAAAATGCCTCTATCATATTAATGCACACTAAGGTAGGAAATTCAGCTCGAAGGTCTACAAACTCAAGACTCACAAATGGGGGTGAAAACACACATTTTGAAAAGAAGGACATAGGTGGCCTTGGCATGAAAGCAATTGTTTGTTCTCACGGTTTGGGAAAAGCATTTTCCAAATCAAAAATTGAGCATTCAAAATATTTCTAATTTTGACACAAAATTATTTATCCAAAGTCATGATGAAAATACAAAATTTTTTAGATGAATACATGTATGTTAACTCCCCAAAATGGTTGGACAAAATTCCAAAACTCGATGGTGAGTAAGCATGACTGTTTTTTTGTAATTTTTTTAAGTAATTGTGTTTTTTTTGGTTTTTTTAGTTTTTAAGGTTTTTTTTAAAATAAAAACCAACACAAGAAAGTGAAAAAGAAAGGGTTTGATGAATAAAGTGGTAAAAAATGAAAGAGAGAGTAAGAAGAAGAAAGAGGTAGAGATAGGAAGAGATAGAGACAGTTAAAGGGAAAGTGGTGCCCCCTGGTTTGGATTTTGTGGGTTTCCATCTCCATCCAGTGGTGGGTCTACTGTGGATCCAATGGAAGTAGATGATGATTTAGGATTGTGTGTCCTCTCATAGTGATGCTTCAACCAATGTCCATTTACCGTAAATTTCCTTTTGGAGTAGGGGTCTTGGACTTGCACTGCACCAAATGGGTAAACGTTAGTAATAACAAAAAGACCTTCCCAACGAGAATTAATCTTACCAGGGTGAAGCTGAAATCGAGAATTGAAGAGCATTACCTTTTCACCATCATGAAATACCTTTCCCAGTATTTTTTTGTCATGGAGTACCTTAGCCTTCTCTTTGTACAGATTGGAATTCTCATAGGATTCAAGTTGAAGCTCCTCCAGTTCATCCAATTGCAACAATCTTTCTTCACCAGATTTTTTCAGATCAAAATTACATGTTTTCACTGCCCAAAATGACTTATGTTGTATTTCAACTGGTAAGTGACATGATTTCCCAAATACAAGCAGAAAAGTAGACATCCCAATGGGTGTTTTATAGGCAGTTCGATAAGCCCAAATTACTTCACCAAGTCTTTCAGGCCAGTCTTTTCTGGTGGGTTTTACAATTCTCTCAAGCACTCTTTTCACTTCCCTATTAGAGTTCATCCATTCTATTTGTTTGGGGGTGATATGCAGTTGATGTTTTATGTATAACCCCATTCTATTTCAGACGAGATTCCATGGTTCTATTACAAAAATGGGTTCCTAAGTCACTGATCAAGGAACGTGGTGTGCCAAATCTTTGGAAGATGTGGGTCTTTAGGAACTCACTAACAGTATGAGCATCATCCTTCCTAGTGGGTTTGGCCTCAACCCACCTTGATTGATAATCGACCTCAAGAAGAATGTATGAGAATCCATTTGAAGGGGGAAATGGTCCCATGAAATCAATACACCAAACATCGAAGATTTCACAAAAGATTAAGGGATTTTGGGGCATTTCATTTCTTTTGGAGACTATTCCAAACTTTTGGCATGTGGGACATGATTGAAAAAACTCATGTGAGTCCTTTAAGAGTGAAGGCTAGAAGAATCTAGAGTCTAGGACCTTTCATGAGGTCCTTTGTGGTCCAAATTGGCCACCACCAGGCATTGAGTGACAGAATTCTAAGATGGAAGAATATTCATCTTCATCAACACATCTCCTAATTGCCATGTCTGCCCCAGTTTTCCAAAGTTTTTTTTCTTCCCAAAAATAGTATTTTGAATCACTTTTCAACTTTATTTTTTGTTCTTTTGAATAATTTCAGGAAAAACACCAGAAACCAAGTAATTTACAATTGGGGAATACCATGGTAGTTTTGGAGTGAGAGATGAAAGGTGATCAATTGGAAATTCAGGATCAATGATTTCAGAATGAGGAGAATTAGGAATTCTACTCCAGTGAACAACCACGTGGTTTTCTTTTCCAGGTATATCTTTGATTTCAAGGTCAAACTCTTGGAGCATTAGGATCCATCTTATTAGCCTTGGTTTGGATTCACTTTTCTTGAGTAAGAACTTAATAGAAGAATGGTCTGTGAAGATGATGATTTTGGCACCTAAAAGATAGGGCCAAAATTTATCTAAGGCATAAACCACAGCTAAAAGTTCCTTTTTAGTCACAGTGTAGTGAGATTTAGTTTCATCCAATGTTTTTGAGGCATAATAGGTGACATGAGGAATTTTTTCTCTTCTTTGACCAAGAACAGCCCCAACAGCTCTATCAGAAGCATCACACATTAACTCAAAGGGTAAGGACCAATCTGGGGTTTGGATTATCGGGGCAGATGTGAGAGCATTTTTGAGTTCAATGAAGTCTCTCTTGCAAACCTCATCAAAATGGAATGTGACATCATTTTGGAGCAAATGAGTGAGTGAGAGGGAAATTTTACTGAAGTTATGGATGAATCACCGATAGAAACTGGCATGACCGAGGAATGAACGGATGTCTCAAACAGAAGTGGGTGGAGGAAGTGATTGGATCACTTCAATTTTGGCAGGATCGACTTCAATACCATCTTTTGAAACTATGTGCCCTAGAACAATCCCATTTGCAACCATGAAGTGACATTTTTCAAAATTTAACACAAGGTTACACTTGACACATTTTTGAAGGACTAGAGAGAGTGAATGCAAACAAGACTCAAATGACTCACCATAAATGGTAAAGTCATCCATGAAGACTTCCATGCAGTGTTCTATGAATTCTGAAACGATACTCATCATACACCTCTGGAATGTTGCAGGAGCATTAAAAAGGCCAAAAGGCATTCTTCTATATGCATATGTTCCAAAGGGGCATGTGAAAGTAGTCTTTTCTTGGTCCTGAGGTGCGATTGGGATTTTTAAGTAGCTGGTGTATCCATCAAGAAAGCAATAGTGTGACTTTTCATCCAATCTTTCTATCATTTGATCAAGGAATGGAAGAGGGTAGTGATCTTTTCGTGTTTCAACATTCAATTTCCTATAGTCGATGCACACACGCCATTTGTTCTTCACTCGAGTTGTGACTACCTCTCCATGTTCATTTGTGACAACAGTTATCCCACCTTTCTTAGGTACAACTTGAATTGGACTAACCCATTCACTATCAGAAATTGGGTAGATAATACCAGCTTGAAGAAGCTTGGTGATCTCTTCCCTAACTACCTCAAGGATGAGTGGATGGAGTCTTCTTTGTGGTTGTCTAATTGGTTTGGATGATTCCTCAAGATGGATGTGATGCATGCAAAGGGTAGGGTTGAATCCTGGTATGTCATATAGGGTCCACCCTAAGGCCTTTTTGTTTTCCTCTAACACCTGAACAAGTTTGGACTCCTCGGTTTCAGTAAGGGTGGCAGAGATAATGACAGGATATGAGTGATCATGGAAGAGGAATGCATATTTCAGGTGTGCAGGAAGCGGTTTTAGATCAATCACATCATTCACATTTGGGCTAGACAACTCAGAAATGGAGGAAGGGACTTCAGTTTCTTCAGATTCATTTTTCACAATGTTGTCCAAGGTGGAGCAGTAGAGATCAGAGTTGATGTGGGATTCAAGAGTGTTTTCAAGTTCCTCTAGATTGATGGAGTCTATGAATGAGAGGTCCACATCAACTTCACCATTTATGAATTTTTTAATCATGGTGCAGATTTCACAAGATCCTTTATCATTAGAAAATGAAGAACATGGTGGATTGGGGTTCGATTGACTCTTATAAGTGTCCTCAAAAGCATGGATTGAGAATGCAGAGTGATCCTCAGATGGGTATCGCATGGCATGGAAAATGTTGAACTTGACCAGTTGGTCACCGAATTCCATGGATAAGATGCTTGAATGGACATCAATCTTGGTTCTCGCAGTCATGAGGAATGGTCTTCCTAGAATTAGGGGAGATCGAGAAGAGTTCGTCTCACCTTCCATGTCAAGGACATAGAAATCAGTAGGGAAGATAAGATCATTGACTCGGATAAGGACATACTCAATTATTCCCTCAGGACTGGGTGTGCTTCGATTGGCTAACTGAATGACAACACTCGTTGGGTGAAAGGGACCTAGACCAAGGTTAGAGAAAATGGATTTGGGCATGACATTAATTGAGGCCCCTAGGTCTATGAGTGCATCATCAAAGTTGGAACTTCCAATTTGGCATGGGACTATAAAGGTCCCTGGATCTTTGCACTTTATGGGAATAGACTGATGGGTGGAAACATTTTCGAAGGTCCTAAGTTGCCTCTTATGCGTACACAACTCTGAGAAACTTGGCATACTTAGGAATTTGTTTTATGGCATCTAAGAGGGGAATGTTGACTTCAACACGTCTAAACATGTCGAGAATTTCAAGATCAGGTTCAAAGGACTTCCTTGGTTTAGAAACGGCTTGAGGAAAAGGAATTGGATTCCTAAGTGGAATGGAAGGAGGTGAGGGAATGGATTCAGATTCCCTTTCAATTTTCTTTTTCTTTTCATCTTCTAGGTCAAAATTTAAAGGAGGGTTTGAGGATTTATCTTGAGGCATAGCAAGTTGCTTTCCTGATCTAAGTGCAATTGCACTTACATTACCCTTGGGGTTGGGTAATGGTTGAGCTGGGAGTTGGGAGGAATTTGATTTTTGTTGCTGGATCAGGTGGGATGCAAGTTGACCTATTTGAGTTTCAATGTTTTTAAGGCTAGAACGGGTGAAGGAGGCAAGATCTTCCACTGCACTTTCCCATGGTTTCGTGGAAGAAGAGGTGTGTCCCGGATTGGGATTACCTAGATTTTGGTTCTTGGGAAAGCGATTTTATTGGGTTTGGAATTGGAAAGGCTCATTCAGATAGTGGAATCCAGGAGGAGGATTGTTCATTTGAGGTTGAGGAACAAAAGGATAAGGTTGATGGAAGTTACCACCACCTTGACCATATTTGAATTGGTTTGGGTTTTGAGGAGGTAATTGATGGGGATGAGATATGGGATTACCATACCTAAGGCCTTGGTTAAAGGAAGAAGAGGAGGGCTCAGAGTGAGGTTGGTTGAAGTTTCTAACAAACTGACCTGATTGTTGAGGGTTGGGGTTCCGCTGAGCATATGCTACATTGAGCTCCATTGTTCCAGATGAATCGGATTGATCCTCTTGAATTTGTGGACATGTGTCAGTTTCATGAGATGAAGAGTTGCAGATTCCACTGTTTTTGACAGGTCCATGAAACATTGATTTCGGAGAAGACGAGGTTGGGGATTTGGTTGCCACCGCTAGTTGATGCAAAAGACCTGTAAGTTCACTCATACACTCAGTCCTCTTGTTAGGCTCTATGGATTGATTATCTTGGGCTTGTTTGACTTGAGCATGTGCTCGAGTATGGAATTGTTGTGTGTTTGCAGCCATGTTACTTATGAGATCTCTTGCAGCTGGTGGAGTTTTGTCAACAAGAGCACCGCCACTTGCGGCATCAATGAGAGTTATCTCCATAGCCAATAACCCCTCATAGAAGTATTGGATCAAGAGATGGTCAGGGATTTGATGGTGTGGGCAGGTTGCAACAAGCTTTTTGATCCTCTCCCAGTACTCATGGAGTGATTAATTTGGGAATTGACGGATACCGCATATTTCCTTTCGGATGGAAGCGATACGAGAAGCAGGAAAGAATTTTTCTAGAAAGAGATGCATCATGTCATTCCATGTAGTTATGGAACCAGGAGGGAGGTAGTAGAGCCATGACTTGGCAGAGTCAGCTAGGGAGGAAGGGAATTCTTGGAGTTTGATTTGTTCTTCAGAAACCCCTTGAGGCTTCATGGTAGAGCACACCACTTGGAACTCATTGAGATGTAGATGCGGATCCTCACCGGCTATCCCATGGAAATGAGGTAGAAGATGAATCAAACCCGATTTGAGTTCGAAGTCAGCCTCTATGTTTGGATATTGAATACCAAGGGGTTGGTAAATCATATCAGGGGCAGCAGGTTCTTTCAATGTTTGTTCCCTACACTAGTGCAGAAAACATTTTTTACGTCAGTTATTTTTAATTATTTACGTCGGTTTTTAGGCGACGTTAATACGGACGACGTTATAAATAACGTTTTTTACGTCAGTTATTTAAAACCCGACGTAACATCCCTAACATCACGGTGTTTATCACATCGGTTCCTTAATAACCGATGTGAAAAATGATTGGGGATGGGGATTTATAACGGCGGTTATTATATAACCGCCGTGATAAACCGCGGGTGGGGGGGGTTTAGCACGTCGGTTATATAATAACCGACGTGATAAATATGCGCGGGGGTGGGGGGTTTACCACGTCGGTTATTTCTAAACCGACGTGATAAAACGCCTGGGATATCGTTTATCACGTCATTTATGACATAACCGACATGATTAACCCTTCCCCGGGCCTATTATCACATCTGTTTCTTAAATAACCGACGTGATAAAAAGGCCTGGGAAACGTTTTAGCACGTCGGCTATCCAATAACCGACGTGGTAAATCGATTCCCAGGCCTTTTAGAACGTCGGTTATATTAAGAACTGACGTGATAAAAGGCCCGGGAACGGTTTATCACGTCGGTTCTCGAAAAAACCGACGTGATAAACCCCTACCGATTTATTTACCACGTCGGTTATAAAATAACCGACATGAAAGCGATATATTTTTTAAAATTATTGCACTGCTCTCACCAAAAAGCAACCAGAAACCAAACAACAAAAATAACCATGCCAGCCCTCCCCCAAGCCCCAACTGAACCCCACCCTCATCTATACCCACCTAACAACCTGGCCAGCCCTCCCCCACCACAACCCTTGGACACCCCCACCCCTTGGACAGCCCCCCTACACTCATATATACCCACCTAACAACCTGGCCAGCCCTCCCCCACCACATTGGAGCCCCACCACAACCCTTGGACACCCCCCACCCCTTGGACAGCCCCCCCCCCCACCCTCATTTACACCCCCACGACCCCTAGTACAGCCTCAAACACCCATTGGACACCCCTCCCATATCCCTTGGACACCCCCCACCCCTTGGACACCCCCCACCCCTTGGACAGCCCCCCCCCCCCCACCCTCATTTAAACCCCCAAGACCCCTAGTACAGCCTCAAACACCCATTGGACACCCCCCCACACCTTGACAGCCCTCCCAGACCCCTTGGACACCCCCCGACCCCTGGACACCCCCCCCCCCCCCCGAGCCCTTGGACAGCCCCAAACACCCCTTGGACACCCCTCCCATATCCCTTGGACACCCCCCACCCCTTGGACACCCCCCCCCCCCCCCCACCCCTTGGACATCCCCCCCACCCTCATTTACACCCAACTGGCCCCTTGGACAGAACTCCCAGACACCTTGGACACCACTCCCATATCCCTTGCACACCCCCCACCCCTTGGACACCCCCCCACCCCTTCGACAGCCCCCCACCCTCATTTACACCCCTCGAACACTAGGACAGCCCCAAACACCCCTTGGACACCCCTCCCATATCCCTTGGACACCCCCCACCCCTTGGACACCCCCCCCACCCCTTGGACAGCCCCCCACCCTCATTTACACCCAACCGGCCCCTTGGACAGAACTCCCAGACACCTTGGACACCACTCCCATATCCCTTGGACACCCCCCCCACCCCTTGGACACCCCCCCACCCCTTCGACAGCCCCCCCACCCTCATTTACACCCCCGAACACTAGGACAGCCCCAAACACCCCTTGGACACCCCTCCCATATCCCTTGGACACCCCCCCCCCCCCACCCCTTGGACACCCCCCACCCCTTGGACAGCCCCCCACCCCCTGGACACCCCCCCGACCCCTTGGAAACCCCCCCCCCCCCCCGACCCCTTGGAAACCCCCCCATCCCCTGGGACAGCCCCAAACACCCCTTGGACACCCCTCCTATATCCCTTTGACACCCCCCCCACCACCACTTGGACACCCCCCCACCCCTTGGATAGCCCCCCCCCCCCCACCCTCATTTACACCCAACCGACCCCTTGGACAGCCCCAAACACACCTTGGACACCCCTCCCATATCCCTTGGACACCACCCACCCCTTGGACACCCCCCACCCTCATTTACACCCCCCCGACCCCTAGGACAGCCCCAAACACACCTTGGACACCCCTCCCATATCCCTTGGACACCCCCCAAACACCCACCCACCCCCTTGGAACCTCTCCCCCCATACCAAAATCCAGACCAGAAAACCCATCACCAGTAGACCAAAACAAGATGTAGAGAAAAATTAAACATTCACTTATATAACATTCAAAACTTACACTGTCAACTTCAAAAAAACTAAATCCAACCTAAACGACTACGAAATACACAATTACATTGACAATATTCAAAATTATATTTTACATTACAAACAACTAAAAGTCAATCAAACCTGTAAAATAATTTGACCACTCCACTTGTAAGTGTTTGATATCTTCAGCAGTAAAGGGTTGAGGATCATCAAAAAGCTACAAAGGAAAAGGATAGTAGTCAACGTGTATAATGAATAACTCAAATTGAAATATTATGAGAAAGAGGAAATCTTACCAGGTCAAAACTCAGAACTGTCCCAGTTGTTATTATTTCATACATAAATCTTAACATGTAATATCCGCATTCGATGATGCCATGTTGCTCATGACATTTCTGTTTGAATGAGTGTAAATTTAATATATTATTTTTATGTAATAAATCAAAATGTACAAATTATAAATGGATATTTACCTTCGCACGTACATATTTGATCTTGAAATTCTTTTTCTTTGCACTTTTTCGAAAGTGGACCCATGCCCTGTTATAAAATAATACGAATGGGGTAAATTTAAAATTCATTATAATATATAAAACTATTGTGAAATTGAAACTTACGTTTCCAATATATTCTTAAAACTTTCTCGCACATCATCATGGAGAGAGCATATCCAATAAAGTGCTTTCTCCCTAGGGCAAAAAACCCCTAACATCCAATGATCCCTGATAAAAGGAAATTTAACGTTAGTGGTTTTTTATGTTAAAAGATAATTAACTCTCTGAGAGGGATGTGTTTCATACCTCTCACAAAAAGGCATCATCCAACATTGTGTGATTACATTCTTTTAAAATCTATCAGCAATATAAATCATTCTTTGTTCCTCATCCAGTGCACATGCTTCAGGGGAAATCAATTGTGGGTCCACGAATCCATATACATCTGTCAGCTCATTCCTCTCACAAATTTTATACAGATACCTAATACAAAGCAGACATAAGTATACATTTTTAATAAATATAACGTAAGGAAAAGGTGTTAAGACTTACATGATAAAAATTTGCACCACGTTGATGCCCAACTTATCTCCAGTGACAAACTCCATGATATCAGTTTTCATAATCCCCACACTTAGTTCACATCCACAGACATGAGATTCCATTTTAAAGTCATAATGATCCGCCAACAAATTTGAATATCTTGAAAATTTGTCAATACTGCTAGTATCTGCATCTGATGTCATAGCTATCTGTCTTTGTTGTTGTCTATACAGTATTTCTTTACCTTTGAAGTATTCCTATAAAAATAAATTGAAAAATATATTAGTTTTCAAATGATAAAACATTAATAAAAATATAAAATAAAAGATATAACATCCATACCTCTATGGTAATGAGTCGAAGAAGTCTGGATGGCCAAAGTAAAAAATGGCCGATACTATGTCCAACTGTCGTCACCTCATCTGTAGGTAATGGTATCCGAGCTGATCTATCTATAATATCCTGTACAGTGACCCTCTGATTCTCTACCTCTAACTGTTGATGATGAACTATCTCTCCTATACAATATACCATCCCATATGCAACTATATTATGTTGAAGATCATCAACATACAACTCACAATAATTAGGTATCTGCGGCGGAGGAGGAGGATCAAAAATGGGGTCCGCAGGCTGAGGTGGGGGAGTGGGAGCTACTGGGAGAGGTGGAGTGGGAGCTGCACCCTGAAATTGTCTTTGCAAGTCTGCAAACATAAACTGCACCGATGCTCTAATCTTGTCATCCATTGTCGCATTAATATTATGGACTTCAGCCTCCAAGGATTCTATTTTTTTTTATAAACTCCCTCAACGTTAGAATTTGAGGAACGTGGCAACACTTTTCTTACCGATACACCTACCGGATATCCTCTTACACAGCCAGGATGTTCGGGCTTTCCCAATGCCACAGATAAAATATCTTCCCTTCCAGATGGTGTAAATGTCCCCTGTGAACTCTTCTCCTCAAGAGAGTCCTGTAATAATTAATTGAACATTTATATAATGATTGGAAATATATGAAGAAAATAGTAAACTTAAATAAATAAAATAGATATCTTACAATACACTCAACTACGAGTCTCGATTATTCCGAAAGATATTGTCCTTTTTTTCCCTTCCGAGCTCTTTTCCATTTCTCATGTATAGATGGAGGGGATGGAGGGGCCACCTCTCCAGAGCTTGAAGACTCAGCTCTTAGTTGTTGAAATTTTTCTTCCATCATTTGTTCTTCCAATAATGCATACCCTCCCCGAGATAAACTATGAGGGTATACATTTTTAGATTGGATCTCTTGATGAGCTTTCCTTGTTTGCTGTAAATTATGAATAAGTAATCATTAACAAAACAATAATAAGATCATTTATATAAGAAATCCTATAAAAGTTTACATTGCCCTTACCAAAAATGATTCTTTTCTTCTACTTTCAAAAAATTGTCTCCATGTGTCTTCATCTATAAAAGGATATATACGACATGGATTCTCACGACTCCTATGACCATAAATGAAATCAGATGAGAGGGTTGATTTGAAATCCCTCCATCTCCTAGCAGCCAACGATAATCATTTCTTCCTGACTCCTCCAGTGTCAGGAATATCAAATGTCATCTGATAAAAAAGAGGTTAAAAATATTATATATACTAGAAACATTTAAAGAACAGTCAAACAATAGCAAAATATCTTACCAAAATGGTCTCCCACAGCTGAGAAATTATCACCTTATCCACACTTCTCCAATCATCATAGAGAATGCTTACTTTGCTCTTAGCCTGAGTTTCTACAAAACCCTTAAAATCTTTAGCATTTGGACCTCTAGGAAGATCATCATCATCAAGCTCCACGACTATCCTCTCCTCCTTCGTACGGGCAAGTGATAATTTTTGTAAACGTGTGCACCCACGCTTACCAACCTTTGAACTCTTTTTCGTAATAGGAGCATGTGAATGTTCCTCCCCAGATGTATGACCAATATGCTCATCTCCAG
Source organism: Viscum album (assembly GCA_963277665.1). NCBI lineage: Eukaryota > Viridiplantae > Streptophyta > Magnoliopsida > Santalales > Viscaceae > Viscum > Viscum album. The sequence continues at coordinate 1,086,384,273 of OY728121.1, forward strand.
AATCATGTGGCTGATCAACTGATTGATCTGTCATTTTCCTTCAAATCAAAAAAACAAACATTAGTTCACAAATATACAAATTCAAATATTGTAATACTACTTAATCAGAAAATAGAAAAGTGTACTAAATTACATAATAGTAAACATTGGTAATATGGTAAGCATGTTAAACAATGATAAACATGGTAAACACAGTCTGTTGTACCCCTCTCTCTTGGATTTTAATGATCACAATCACTCTTATTATGTTCTAACTTGTTTTCAAGTGTTTTTGTTGATAGGAAAAAGGTTGCCAAGGAGTTGGCCCAAGAAAGCTTAAAAGTGGACTCACTGAGTCCACCGGTCAGCCGGTGTGAGCTCACCGGCCAGCCGGAGGACCCAGGCAGTAGACTTGCCCACTGCCTGGTGTCACCGGCCGGCCGCTGGCTCACCACCGGTCGGCCGGTGGACAAGACAGAGAGCCTTCCTCTCTGTCTGGACCACCGGCCGACCGGTGGTCCACCACCGGCCGGCCGGTGCGCCCAGGACTTCTCCTCTTTACGGTTTTTATTGTTTTATCATTTTGGTTTGATACATGTTTTAATAAGTAAAAAATTTACAATATCGGACATTATATGAAAAAACTAAATGTAAACAAGAAATAAACATGTGTTACCTGTAATTTTAGGAATGTACAGTTGGATTCTTTTCCCAAATTCCTTCGTCGTGATCGTTCCTTATGGCACAAACCATGTCTTCAACATACTCATCATTATGTTCTGTTAATCTTTCCATGGATGTAGGGATCTCACATAAATCAGCATCTTCATCAAATTCATCCTCACCAATATATTGTTTTTTCCCTTGTAAAACAACAGCCCACTGCATATCTGATTGATCTACTACATAGAAAATTTGTTTGGCATGTGTTTCCATTATAAAAGAATCAGTTGTGTCTTCCAATCTATTTAGATTAACAAGTGTCATTCCAAATTCATCGTGTCTGACACTGTTGTTACCGATAAACCATTTACAGTTAAAAACATGAACTTTAATTTTAAAGTAATCGGCCTCCCATATGTCTTCAATCACTCCATAATATGCACTTGATGCCGAAATTGGGTTTCTGTCCTTAGCACTCGAAAAATGCATTGCTTCTGCAAACACCAATACACCACTATTCTGAACTGCACTTCAGTTGTCCTGAGCTTTCGTATGAAATTTATAGCCATTAATTTCATAAGCGGACCATGTTATCACATTTAAAGATGGACCACCCACTATCCATTTTAATGTCTCTGATACATCTGATCTACCAAGCAAGGTCTTTTTAAACCATGGAAAAAAAGTTTTGTTGTGCTCATTCAAAATCCACATTTCTTTCTTCTTTGGATGACATTGTTTCAACTCATTAAAATGCAATGTGATATACGGTTGAACATCAGCTATGTTATTCAAGATGTATGATTCTAACTTCTTCATCTGTTCAGCTGACAGTGATTTGACTTTCAAGCCACGAATCCCCTTTCCCTCATTATTAACCCGTTCATGGAGAGATGGAGGCAAACCTATGTGTTGCTCCGTAGCCAAGTAGCTCGTACAAAACTCTACTACCTTCTCAGAAATATACTTTTCAATAATGGAGGCTTCAGGTCGATATGGATTTTTAATATATCCCTTTAATATTTTCATATACCTTTCAAAAGGATACATCCAACGAAGATATACATGTCCACAAAGCTTTATTTCTCGAACCATATGAATCATTAAATGCACCATCATATCAAAAAAAGTTGTAGGAAAATACATTTCCAAATGACAAAGTATAAAAATTGCATTCTTTTCCAAAATGTTCAAAGCATTCACATCAATCGCCTTGTTACAAATTGAATTGAAAAAATAACACAACCTCATTATAGTCTTTCTGACATGGATGGGCAATATTCCACGCAGTGCAACTGGTAGAATTTGTTGCATCATGACGTGACAATCATGTGATTTCATACCTATCAACTTCAAGTCTTTCAATGAGACAAAATTTTTTACATTTGAATAATAACCTTGAGCCACTTTGATATCATGAAGACACTGACAGAAGCTACTTTTCTCCCTCTTCGATAATGTATGACAAGCCGGGGGAAGAAATGTTCGTCTACCTTTAGGAGTGGGAGCTAACTCCAAACGTATTCCCATTGATAGTAGGTCTAACCTTGCATTCAACCCATCTTTTGTCTTTCCTTTAATATCTAGCAATGTTCTGATCAAAGAATCACAGATATTCTTCTCCACGTGCATGACATCAATATTATGTTTGACTTCATGATACCTCCAATATGGTAGCTCAAAAAATATTGACCTTTTCTTCCAAATATGTCTATCATTACCAGATTTCTGTGTCTTTCCCAATGTCACATCAAGGTTTTTCACCCTCTCAAAATACAAATCTGAGGATAAAGGTTTTGGAGCAGTATAAAATTCTTGTGAGCCATTGAATGCCTTTTTTAGTCTTCTATAAGAGTGATCCATAGGCAAAAACTTTCGATGACCCATGTACAATGTTTTCCTCCCATGATGCAATTGACAATATGACGTCTGTTGATCGCAAATTGGACATGCTTTATGCCCTTTAACACTGTATCCAGACAAATTTCCATATGCTGGGAAGTCATTTATAGTGAATAGAAGCACTGCATGCAGTTGAAAATATTCCATTTTATAAGAATCATACACCCTAATACCATCAGCCCATAACAGTTTCAAATCATCAATCAGTGGTGACAAGTATACATCAATATCATTGTCGGGTTGCTTTGGACCAGAGATCATGATACTCAACATGACATATTTGCACTTCATACAAACTTTAGGAGAGAGGTTGTAAATTACCAATAAAACAGGCCATGAACTATGTGTGCTACTGAGGGTTCGGTGTGGATTCATTCCATCTGTGCACAAGCCTAGTCTCAGATTTCTAATTTCATTTCCAAATGTAGGGTACTGGGCATCAATTTTCTTCCATTGTAGACAATCAGCTGGATGACGTATTTTTCCATCACATACCCGCTCATCAGCATGCCATCTTAACCTTTTTGCATCATGTGAATTAGCAAATAAACGTTTGAAACGAGGAATTTTAGAAAGATACCAAAATACCTTTGAAGGGAGCTTTATAATCTCTACATCAGCTTGTGATTTTTCTTTCACCTTATACCGTGATGTCCCACATTTAGGACACTCTTTCAGAAATTCATATTCCTTCCTATATATAATGCAGTCATTCGGACAGGCATGTATTTTCCTGTATCCCAATCCCATCGGGCATAATATTTTTTTGGCCTTATAATGTGAATCTGGAAGATCGTTATCTTTTGGAAGAATGTCGTTCATCAATTGTAGCAGCTCTGTAAAACTTCTGTCACTCCATCCATGTTTCGCCTTCAGGTTAATCAATCTTAACACCACCGACAAAACCGTAAAATCTGTACAACCAGGATATAATGGTTTTTCGGCATCACCATATAGACGTGCAACTGTCGGTTCTATCTCAATTTGTTCTGCTACAATATCGCGAATCATTTCTTCAATTCCATCGGAGTTACCATCTTGCGATTCATTATCATCAGTGACATTCTGTCCAGTTTCTCCATGCCAAATACAAGGGTTGTAACTCGAATTGAAACCATGACAAATCAGATGATCTTTTATCTCTCTAATTTTCAACTTCTTCATATCCAGACATTTCAGGCATGGACAGAAAAAAATGTCACTACTTGGAACATTTCGTTTAGAAAATTCCAAAAAGGCATCAACACCTTCCTCATATTCATTGCTCATTCGATGTGCCGTAATCCAACTTCGACTCATTATTACCTATAACAAATAGCAAAAATATATATATTTTTTAGATAAGACAAATATATGTTTATATGAAAAAAATCATAATTTGAATGTAAACAATTTTGAAATATAAAATAAATTGATGTGTATTTAAAAAAATATTCTTGAATATTATTTTTTAAACAAAATATAGTAAGATATAACACCCCCCCTGGACACCCCCCGGCCCCTCTGGACAGCCCCCCGCCCCTCCTGGACACCACCCCCTACCCCCTTGGACACCCCCCTAGACATCCCCCAACCCTCTGGACAGCCCCCCCCCCCCCCACCCACCTGGACAACCCAAAATACCCTCTGGAGAGGCCGCCACCCAATTGGATAGCCCCCCACACCCATCCACCCCCTTGGACACCCCCCTGGACACCCCACCGACCCCTCTGGACAGGCCTCCACCCCCTTGGACAGCCCCCCACACCCACCCATCCCCTTGGACACCACCCTGGACACCCCCCGACCCCTCTGGATAGCCCCCGACCCCTCTAGAAAGCACCCCCACCCCTCATGGACACAACCCCCCACCCCCGACCTGCTTGGACACCCACCTGGACACCCCCCAACCCTCTGGACAGCCCCCACCCCTCCTAAACACTACCCCCACCCCCTACCCCCTTGGACACCCCCTGGACACCCCCCAACAGCCACCCACACCCTTGGACATCCCCCCACACCCACCCACCCCCTTGTAAACCCCCCTGGACACCCCCCGACCCCTCTGGACAGCCCCCCACCCCTCCTGGACACCACCCCCCACCCCCGACCCCCTTGGACACCCCCCTGGACATCCCCCAACCCTCTAGGCAGCCCCCCCACCCACCCGAACAACCCCAAATACCCTCTGAAGAGGCCGCCACCCACTTGGACAGCCCCCCACACCCATCCACCCCCTTCGACACCCCCCTGGACACCCCGCCGACCCCTCTGGACAGGACGCCACCCCCTTGGACAGCCCCCCACACCCACCCATCCCCTTGGACACCACCCTGGACACCCCCCGACCCCTCTGGACAGCCCCCGACCCCTCTAGAAAGCACCCCCACCCCTCCGTGACACAACCCCCCACCCCCGACCTACTTGGACACCCCCCTGGACACCCCCCAACACTCTGGACAGCCCCCCCCCACCCCTCCTAAACACCACCCCCCACCCCCTACCCCCTTGGACACCCCCCTGGACACCCCCCAACACCCACCCACACCCTTGGACAGCCCCCCACACCCACCCACCCCCTTGTAAACCCCCCTGGACACCCCCCGACCCCTCTGGATAGGCCCCTGCCCCTCTTGGACACCACCCCCCACCCCCTACCCCCTTGGACACCCCCATGGACATCCCCCAACCCTCTAGACAGCCCCCCCACCCACCCGGACAACCCCAAATACCCTCTGGAGAGGCCGCCACCCACTTGGACAGCCCCCCCCACACCCATCCAACCCCTTGGACACCCCCCTGGACACCCCACCGACCCCTCTGGACAGGCCGCCACCCCCTTGGACAGCCCCCCACACCCACCCATCCCCTTGGACACCACCCTAGACACCCCCCGACCCCTCTAGACAGCCCCCGACCCCTCTAGAAAGCACCCCCACCCCTCCTGGACACAACCCCCCACCCCCGACCTACTTGGACACCCCCCAACCCTCTGGACAGCCCCCCCCCCCCCACCCCTACTAAACACCACCCCCGCCCCCTACCCCCTTGGACACCCCCCTGGACACCCCCCAACACCCACCCACACCCACCCACCCCTTTGTAAACCCCCCTGGACACCCCCTGACCCCTCTGGACAGCCCCCCACCCCTCTTGGACACCACCCCCCACACCCTACTCCCTTGGACACCCCCCTGGACACCCCCCAACCCTCTTGATAGCCCTCCCACCCCCCTGGAATCACTGAAAATTTACCATAACAAGAAGTTGGGCCATTCAAAGAATGTTTTTAGGTGTGGAGGAAGAACTGAGTTTCAATAGATAGAGAAGGAACTCGACATTAGGTTGTCTATTCCAGGTGTGGATTTGAAGGAGTTAATGTTTGTTCAGTGACCCAAGAGACTGAATCAGAAATTCAGATGTTGTGCCATTTTCTCATGATGGGGATGAATAATTGGTGGGGTTTGACTTTTAAATGGAGAGCTTAGCAGACCATCATATTTTCTATAGATCAGTAAAGGATGTTAGCATCGAACATAAGTCTTAAGGGATGCTTTCAGATCCAAATATGTATGTTGATGGATGAAATGGATCTAGTAGAGGTTCTAGAAAGAATGGTGGTTTTATTTGTTTAGGATAAGTAGTGAAGAAAAAACTAGTTAATTTTTTACTTGCTGAAAAGAGGGTATCTAAAATTTTTAACATGCCGAGGGGAAATCTGGAGAGTCCTCCTCGTGAATATTTGTTTGCAGGGTGTGAAAATGGTGATGTGATCCCAAATCCATGCACCTATGCCATGGTTGTGTGTGAATAAAGTAGTAACAACTGTAAAAGGGCAACCCATCCAAATGGACACGCCCCAACCCTCTCGGGGATTTATAGAAAACGATGAAAAATTAGTGAAATCATAAAATTAGTCAATATTGCAAGTCGAACTAATAGATCTAGGGATGATAAATAAGATTATGGTGCCAAAACGAGTTAAAATGGTTCGCAATCGAAGAATCTTAGCTAGTCTCAACAAAAAAATCACAACACATATATATATACTATCCGCGAAAAAAAACGAATGAGTGGGAGGATTACCTGAGTGCTGCGAGTTTAGATGACTGATTCGAGGAGATTAAATACGAGAAACGATGATCGTAAAATGAATCTAAACCAACGAAATGGACGAGCCGATTCGGGTTTACGTGCGAGAGAGAAGAGTCGCGACTGTCGAAGGTAAACTCGCGAATGACAATCCACGGGTCTGGTTAAATTTTTAAATGAGTTATCACGTCCGTTATTCAATAACCGATGTTATAATTTTTTTAAAAACATTTATAACATCGGTTATTCAATAACCGACGTAAAAACCTTCCTCCGATTCTTTTTTTACGTCGGTTATTCCATAACCGACGTCAAAAACATCTGCGGATTCTTTTTTTACGTCGGTTATTTTATAACCGACGTAAAAAGGCCTTCAAAAACCGTGTTTTTTACGTCGGTTATTGAATAACCGACGTAACAAACACCCCCCGCTTCTGTTTTTTACGGCGGTAAATGTATAACCGACGTAAAAACCGAAGCCGCGCGATTAATAACGTCGGTTATAAAAATAACCGACATTAAAGGTGTACTAAACACAGGTTTTTACGTCAGTTATTAAATAACCGACGTAAAAAACCTCGTTTTACATATTATGACGTCGGTTTTATATAACAGACGTAAAAAATGGTGACGTAAAAAATGTTTTATGCACTAGTGCTAGGATTGGCCATATTGAATTCAATTTGCAGGGCAATGATTGGTTCTTGGGTGATTTGGTTATCCCTAATGGTCCTCCTAAGTCGACGAAGATTTCTATCAATTTCAGGCTCAAACAAATCCGAGGGATTGTTTGGGAGGCTACGGGGCATTCATAGATATTTAGAAAGGATGAGGAAGGCGAGTTTTTCTTTGTATTTTTGTCAGTTTTTGATTTTTAAGAGGAAGACGGGTTTTTCTTTGTGTTTTTTTTCAATTTTTTTAAGAATTTGTTTTTTTGGTTTTTTTGACAATAACCAGAATCTAATGACTACTTGAAGCACCATCCCCGAAAAAGGCGCCATTTAGAATGCACGGCTGATTGTCTCCTATCGACCGGTCAAAGTTCCGCTGCTCTTCTAATGTGTATAACAACACTCGGGTCGTATCCTCGGCGATGATACTTTGAAATAGTCATTTGTTTTTAGTTAATTGTATTATGATTGGGAGGTTTGTTTGCAGAGCTTATGAAATAATTTATGGGTGATGTTTGATTCAAAAAATTGATAAATATTGGGGTGAGTTCATTATTAGGTTAGTTAAGCTTGTGATTTCCTTGAGCTCTGCTTTATATTGCATTTAAATTAACACCCATGTCACAAGATGATGTTGATTAGAATTCCTAAGTGTTAAGGCTTTAAACCAAGCCTTAACTTAACGTTAGGTTATAATCCCAATCATATCTTATTTATGGTGGTTTATTTATGATTCCAATAATCCATGGAAACCACATGTTAAACAAAACAAGTCATTAATCCATGACATGTTAAGTCCAACATACACAATGTTAATTCAAAGAATATTAATCGAGCAGAAGCTCTCAATCACTTAACATACCTAAATTATAACTCACCCCAATGAGAGATTTACTCATCCATTTGGGTGATTAATAATCTGGTTATAATGATTATTATTATAAATTAATAAGAGGAGAAAAAGAAAGGGATAAGAAAAGAGTGGTACGTCGACACACACACACGAACAATGATGATAATTAAAAATGAACTTTCGATTGAATGAGGAAGATAAAGAAGGAAAGGGGATTGAACTGAATTTAAACTATCTTAATAACATAAATATTAAACTACAGAAGGTGGATGAGAATAAGATATATTGAAGAAGTAACTTTCATTAAAACAAAATTACAAAGAAATAGAATTACAAGATTACAAAAATGAAGAACACGAAAGTAAGTGAAAACAAAGAGAGGATGAAAGGAATCTCAAGTGAAAACATGAGTATGGCAGGTCCTCCCAAGCCTTTGGAAAGGCTTTGGTCGTGCCAATATGTTCTCCTCTCTTCTGAAATTCCAACCCCTCTCAAGGAGAGAAGGGGAGAGTATTTATAGCCCAAGGAGTGGACTGTTTGCATTCCCAATCTGTCCCTCCACTTGCATCGCCAATTTGGCTATTCAGACAGCCGAATATCCACAAATCTCCTTCTTCAAAGTTGTTGAAAATAATGTTGTATGACTAATCTCAACATTTTGTGTCCTTTGTACTTAAGGATAAAAAGTTATGGTCGGTTGATTAAAAAATGTTAAACTGTCCATTTCAATCCAGTCTTTTTGAAGTCCATAATGTGAAAGGGTTTTAGAATATTAATATGCCTTCAAATCGGAATAGTTTCTTCAACAAAGTCGGCCGCCAATATCCCCTCTTTCACACCGCAAAATCTCATCTCGATTTGATGCATACATCATGAGATATGTCATGCATACTATACTGATTTTAATTCTTGTCCAGAATGGTGGGCTGGACTTCAAGGATTTATTTGGGCCCCTTGTACTTGGAGTTGGGCCTCAAAATTTTTATCCAAGATGACATGAAGTGTCCCCAAAATTATGGTGGAGAGTTAATTTTTTTGGACTTCTTTATTGATCCCAGTAAATCAATTTTCAAGGCTGGTCCAGTTTGTTCACATATTCATTGGTCTTGTTTTTGAGGACCATATGTCCCTTAAAATGGAAGAATTGGCTCATGGTACCATCTAATGAAATGTTTTATATTGAAAGGAGAATCCTACAAAACAAGAACCACACAATTTGGATCAGTATAGTGACAGTTATTATTAAAACATTAAACTGATTCAATTGGACTACTTCTAAAAATGGTAAAAAATTATACTTAATATTAAAACATTAATATTTCACACAAATTATGCACATTTCATATAAAATAAGTAAAGGGGGAATAAAATAAGTCATGAAAATATTAATAACATCACATTAATCCTTTAGATTACCGATCCAACTAGCCACATACCTGAGGTGTATCCCCAATTCCCCCATGACGACGACTAGCATCAAGGGTATCATGAAAGAATATTTGGGATGGTTTCACCATTAAGAAAAAAATCCATCAAAATAAAGAATTATAGTAAAATGACTAGATAATATCCAAGAAACCTTTCTTATAGATAAAAAACAAAATGGTGTTACAAAAATATAATTAAATCTAAAAGAAAATACAGATCGACGATGATGATAAAATTATAAAGCCAACCAGTTCCACAAAATATAAGGAATAATCACCGACTCCATGTGAAAATCCAGTCACAACCATCACTCAAAGCACACTAACATCCCAATGAAGATGGAACCAGATCAAAAATGAAATCCAAATCATGTAGAAGCCTATATATGAAATGAATACTATAAACCCTTGAACCAGAGTATGTTGGTTGTGATATGAAACTAGTATGATACGACCCAGAGTCCAATTCGTTCCATTAAATAAAGAAACCATGTTTCCTTGTTTTGAAATAATAGTGAAAATGGGTACTCATCCACCATTGAACATAAATGGAAACCCAATATGGATGATATTTTTTTTCAAGGAAAAATAATTTAGAGAGAATTCTATAAAAAGGTTTTTTCAAAATATTAACTATATCAATGACATCCTTTTATAAATCCCTTTCAGAAAATTAGTTATATTTAAAAATATATATTTTAAATTAAAACCAATCATTATCCTTTACTTATCATGATTTAGAAATTATCCCACACCTGGTATAAAACTCTTCAAATGTATGATACTTTGAAGCCCATTTGAAAACCAATTTCACTTTTTTCTATTAAAATCTTATGCACACACACCCAAATTTAGGTAATAAAATTGAATAAAGATAGAGAATCAAAATCAGTAGGCCAGATAAATGGATGGAATGAAACTACCCAAAAGAAAGGATAAACCAAAAAGAGATCAATAGCTGAAGAAATAAATCAATGAAAAAAAATACACATTCCAAAAAAAGTTCTTGTTATGTATCTTATAAAATTACAAAATTTAAAAAAACATACCACAAATGGTACAACTCATTTCAAATGAATATCAACCAATAATTCCACTTTAAAAATCACTTCTCCTATTTTCCACATTAACATATCTTACACACACAAAAAATTAAGCTAGAAAACAAGGGAATCCACTTATCAATTAAGTTAATCTATTACTAGAATCTTTTGTAAAGCATAACAGCATTTTAAATAATAATAACATATATCTAAGGGGTCACAAGTTGAAAATCACAGATCATCTTTCTCTGAATCCAATCAGGGCTCGGAACACCATGTCCGACCATCCCAACCATGATATGGAATTCCATATCTATAACTCTAGATTCTTGAGCATCAGTTCTTTTCTAAATTAAATAATTTTCACATGGTTTCTCGAGTTATAGTTAGGACCGCCCACGGGAGTGAAGCATTTGTCTAACATCCGCAAAAATACAATCAGTCATATTACAAACCATTTTCACAACAACATTCCCATTTTAAAAATACCTTAAACAATGTAAAAATTCAATCTCAAATAATTTTAGAACATAATTCTAAACCATTAAAACCAATTTATCCATTTAATACAGAACATAATGTACAATGAAGATACGTCCATTTTGGATAACCCACTTTAAAAAATACATTTCCAACCATGCCTTTAATACACCAATATATATTTGAATGCCAATCCCAATATATAAACTTAATGGAAATAATTTAAAATATTTATTCAAAAATATGGAAATATGCCATATAGTCAAAATATTATAAGACAACCTTCCAAATATAGTTCTCACTCATGAAAAACTAAAATAATTTCCATATCCATTCATTTCATCCAACCACTATTAAATAACCCAATCGATTTTATCTCTTAAATCACATTCATTTGGAAATCCATATTTTAAAAAACTAATTCAATTTAAATTTCAAATTAAGTTAGATTTTCAAAAAACAAAACTACAAATCAAAAGGAAACTCTATTTTTTCCATTGTAAATTTAATCCTCTACATTAAAAACAATGAAATGATTTATCTAAAAATGTATGCCCACATTAAAACTATATTTATCCTAAATACAATTTAATTGGATCATTTCTCGAAGAAATCCATCCTTATAATTTTATTAATCATTGTGAATGTGTAAAATCCAATTTCAAAACAATGTTCAATTACATAATGTAATCCACCCATTCTTACCCAAGGAACTAACCATCCAAGAAGGTAATATCATTAAAAAAATCCCAACTAGCTATCCTATATATATATATATATATTAAATTAAATACTCACTTAAAGCATTAGAAAGTCAATAAACTCTTAAACTAAAAGGAAATGAATTTTTAACACCTATCTCATGTGGTAGAATCGTGTCTCCTTTAATGAAATACCATTGAAATAAACTCATAATATGGATCACAACCCTTCAAAAGAAAAAACCCCCAATTACACACCACCCTATCCATGTTAATCAGCCATGAAAGACCACTTGGGTTATATAAGTAATGAATATTGGAAGAAAGAAAGGATAAATAAAGGGTATCCCTAACCATTCAATTTCAGTGAATAATATAAAAGAACCCCCTTAAAAATCAACTTAGAAGAGAACTAGAGAGGGTAAAATATCCTTAATAGGAATACAATTTAGCGGAAATTGGGTGGAGTGTCCAAGGGAAGAAGCTCCCTATAAAAACAACCCAAAGGCAAACAAATACCCATATTTGGGTGGTTTTTACAGTTATCTAGCATGATAAAACAATCCATTCCCAAACTAGGCCAATTCCCACTATCTAGATATGCACAAGAAATACATTTAGGATGCACAATTAAATTAATTGTTTTCCTTAACCCTATGTCCCATGAATTGTCCCAAAAAAATCATCCTTTATTCCCAAAACACCTTATACTCAAGGGGTTATACCATGTAACAAATTCCCCAATAGAAAGGTGATAGTAGAGTTGTCACATATAAAGACAAAAAAAATCTTCTAAATTAATGTGTTTGTGGTGTCCCAGAAATGCCCTACCTCTTTAGAGACAAACTAGTAAGTGTAGGTTGAAGAACCTATATAGATTGGGGTAATTATAATAAAAATTAATGGCATGGTACTAACTCTCTCTTCACTATGTACTCTAATGTTTTGACTAACTACACAAATTAATTGAGACACTTGGGTATATTAAAATAGTATTTAACATTCCCTATATAAACCATTTTAATGGATTTAAATTTATTGAAATTGAATAACATGTTATGTTTGATAATGAAGTAGTAATATAATAATGGATAATATAAGTTAAAACAAGCATAATATATACCAGAATGATGGTTTTATAGGAGAATAAATCAAAGGGTTCTTTTTCCAATTTATATTATCATTTAGTGTGACTTTTTACACATCATCAAAATCATTTTTCTTTCAGAATTTAGTAGATAATATGATCATGGAAGTGATACTGTGAAAGGTATATAATTTTAAAACTCCTAAGACTATGAGTCTATTGAAGAAGACATGGAATATATGATTGAAGCCCTCATAATAATTTTATTATAATTGATATTATGAATTAAATAGTTTTACCTAGGATAGTGATGTTAATATCTCATTAGATATTATATCCGGATTTATCTTTATATTATGAATAACCTTAACGAGTTTAATTAGTAAATTATTATTGAAATTTTGAGGACCTAATTTATTTAAGGGTATAATTAAAATGCCAATAAACTTAAATAAATTTGATTATTCTAGTGTGACTTATATTGAATTCTTTTTTAAATAAACCATTTATTTTTTTAATAAACTAAAATATGGAAATTGTAACCTTGGTATTTGAATTGGAAAACATAAATAAAGGTAACCATATTTAAAATTATTTCTATAAATTATAAATTGGGCTGATATGAAAATGTATTTATATCAGTTACACATTAAAAAACGTCATTTTCATTTTCATCATAAATATTTTTACCAAAATATAATTTCTTATCACAGTAAAACAATTAAATTTCAAGAACTTATCATTATTCACATCATGTAAATTTTACCAAAACAAATAATATTAATATATTTTAAAAATATAATCCAATATAATGTCAAAATAATAAATAAATATACTAAAATATATTTAAAATTTAGTTAATTTCAAGTAAAGTTAAGAATAATTAATGAATAAATTTCATTTTATGAGAAAAAATGTTTACCTAAATACTGTATGTTTTAATTTGTAAGTTAATTTTCGCAATTGTAGAAATTTAATTAGATTAAATTATATCCAAATTTTTATGAAACATTTTTAAAATTGTTTGTATGATTACTATTATGTTTTTATTTATAAAATAATATTGAGGCATAACATTAAATAATGGATAATAATGGTAAAAAAGGCTATCTTAAAGAATCTAAAATATTTCATACATAAATTGAAATATATTCCATATTAAACACCATTTATTTGTTATAATTTTAATATATGATGTCTCACTAACATTTACTCAGCTAAAATAATTAATGTTCATTCTATTCCATTTTTACCCTTATATAACGTTCATTTCGATGGAAAATACTCTCTATTTAACATATAAAATCCACATCCTAAAACCCCTTCAAAGGAATAGTGATAATTTAAAGGATTATTGAGTCTAATTCCTTTTACATTAACCTAATATTATATTAAATATTCATAAAATATTTTGTTCAAAATAAGATATATTATGTCCTCTATTTGTGTAAAGTCCTCCAGGAGAAATCTGATGTTCTCAACATGAGTACTAGCAACTCCTTAACCAATTTTATTTACCTACCCATCCAAAAAATTTCTAAACATAATTATATAATTAAATCTATATCATTATTATAAATATGTGGTATTATAAAAAATTTCTTCTAGTTATCTATTTCTCTTTCCACATAGAAAAATGGAAACATTGCCTATGCGTATGTGCAGACTACTACCTCCAGGGATGAAATGATTTATTAATAATTATCACTATAAACATATGGTCATAAATTTAATTTTAATTAATCAAATAGATATCTAAAAATGATTATGATTCAAAAAATATAAACCAATTTCTACCTACTATCTTTTCTATAAAGACAAAAAACGCCATTAAAGTGTACATAGTGACCAACACATCCACAAAGCGATGTATTAGATTTTTCATCACCACAATATTTAAGTAATTCTAAGAATATATTTATTATATTAAAATGATTTTTATGACAGTATTATGTTTATTTATGTATTATATAAATATTATATCCATTTTCAATATATAATCTTTGGTTCGTAAAAAAATTACATAATGAATACTCATTAAGAATTACATTCATGCAAACCATAATCACAATATACACCAAATGAAAATTGAAAATAAAGAATAATTTCTGAAAAATAATTCTATTATAATAAATATTATTATTACTATGAAATTTTAATCAAAACATAATAAATAAAAAATCCATTATGAAACATTTATGAAATAATCATAATTAGTAACATTTGAGGAGGAAAATATACCATAACTAACTAATTTCCAAAAAATGAGTTATTATTAATATAAAGTATATAGAGTAATATATTTTAAATACATTTTAAAATATTTAATTAATTTATTTATGTTTATTATATAAGAGGATAATTCACATCCCAGAATATATGAATCCAAGGTAAGGGTTCTTTGTCTCAATTTTCACTTTATGAGAAATATTCCTTATTAATACCCAATAATTCATTTATATGGTATATTGACTACCAAATGTACCTATATTATCATAGTTCAAGGTTTATTAACTGTTTTATTAATACTATTTCATGATATATTCCTCATATTGTTTTGTTTCAAAAATTTCTAATGTCGTGAGTTATTTTTTAACACAATTTCTATTCATCGAGTTATAAAGATTCATTTAAAACACTAATATCCTAGATATAAATAATTTTTTCATAATAAATGAATTAAATTGAATTTATTGTTAATATACGTTATTTTCTTAAAATTCCTATCTATAGATATATTTCATAATTTATAATTTTTTTGATATTAATAGTAATTCCCATCCTTTACAAGGGATCATTTTAATCCATATCCATATTTTTCTTCTATCTGACGTTAAATTTTTTTAATTTCAAACCAAAATACTTTTTATCTTTAAATACCATCATATTTGTGTTTATTTATTTTCTAAATGATTTTTATTATCCTTTTTCATGTGGGTTTAAATAAATATATTTTAATGTTAAAAATAGAATATAATTTCTGATAATAAATTTTTTTCCCACACAACGTTTTTTTGAAATAAAAATATTAATTTCCATCTATGATCATTATATTAATATTTACCTATTATGAAATGTATTTTTTTTATTATCCTTTAATTAAATTCAGGTTTCATTATAAATATTTTAAATATTAAAAATGTAATTTCATCTTATACTCATATTTTTCTATTGTAATCCATAGTTTTATTACTTAAATATAATTTAATTCATGGTTTATATTATTGAAATTATTTTAAAATTAATATATTCCATAATTTCTTTTCAACCCATTATGTTGTTTTGTCTAGATCTAACGTGTATGTTTTTTTGTACAATGAGGTTATAGAAACATAACAAAAACCAAATTTTAATATTTTACTTCTATTTTACACCCAACATCATAAATATTATATCCATTGTAGTTATATATTGTATATTTCCCAAAAAATTCTATAATAATAATTTTCTATTCTGTGTATGAACTATTGGTTTCAAACCATCCAATTATTTATCACATCATTTGAGATACCTTTTGAATGTGTTCTTCTTATGAAATTGTATTCATTTTATGTCAATATATTTTATATAATATTTACATCACTTTTAATATATTACAATGTCACCATACACAAAATTTAAGTATATTTCTTATGATCATTTATTTACTAGGATACATAATAAAAATATAAATCCTTGTAATTCAAATATAAATGTATTTTGGTAACTTTTGGAATTTGATTTTGTTGTGTATTAATATTCATTTATTTCAAATAATTAATGAATTTAACATATTTGGTTACATGATTTTAATTATATATATACCCTCAATGCATTTTATACATCATGAAAAAAAAATTGAGGTTTTTGTGTAAACCATTACTTTCATAGTTTATTAGCTTAAGTCATTGATTAGATGGGAAATATATTAGCACAAATCCTTAAAAGTCAAAATTTTTGGATTCTATCATTGGGAAATCAATAATTAATTTCCATGCCATATTTTCTATTTTTATGAAATACATGAATATATTTCATGCTCATGAGATCAGTTATATAGATTCTTTGATTATTTTTAATCATAATATATTACTCTTACATTTTTAATTCCTTTATAGATTTCTCTATATACATCTCTTATTAAGAGTCTGATCTCCCCACATATTTTGTTTCCATTTCCTAATGTTTTGAGGATATTTTCAATATATAAGATATATATATATGGTGATTCAGATTTGTATGATATTAGATGAATTATCACAATTTTGGATTTATAAAATCCCTCTTTTCAATTTTTACATGATTTTTTTCTGATACATGTAGGGCCCTTAGTTCAGCCCTTTAATGAAAAAAAATAAGTATTATGAAATTGACAATATATATATATATATTTTTATGATATGTGAAATGTTAATGAGGATTCTTCTGATGAGGTAATTTGAGGCGTGGTGAGATTTGGGTTGATAAAATTATTATTGATTGAAAATATGATCGGGTGACTCAAATGTCCTAATAACCTCCACCCGATTGATCTCATAGGTATCCTTGTTAACTAGTTAGTAGATAATGATTATTTAAAAACTAATATATATTATACACTAGAATTTCACCTAGGTATTATTGTATCCTACATAGTATTACATCTTGGTGGAACCCAAAGGGTAGACCAATTTAAATTGTAGTTGAGTAACGTAGGGTTGAAGAAATCCTCCTTTAGATATTAACAGAGTTGTATTCCCTATCATATTAATAAAATCATTATTCTATTATTTATGATTAAATGTTTACTCCATATAGTTTATTATTATATATTATTTCGTATTTCCTTCTATAGCATTAGTTAAGAATCTAGAACATCTACATACTAATGTTAATCATGTTGCATTTATTCATTAGAGTATATGTTCGTACCTTTTTTTATTCTCCACTCATTATGGGATTCTTCAGGGTGACATTTCAACAAATATATAAAATTATTCAAAATGGATTTTTTGAAAATAAAGCTATATTTTATTTTAGAAATGGGATTTGGAAGAAAAAATTGAATGGGTGGTTTTTATTTTCAGGAAATCCTAATGGTACTCATTTATAAGTTGAATTGAAAATATGATTTCAATGAAAAGATTTGGGTTCCTCCAATATTTATATATGAAGGGTGGATTATTTCTAATTGGTAGTTAAAGAATTCCCTTTGGTTTATATTATACATACACGTGGAAAAAATATTTTTTAATGTTATATTAACATTAGAATCACCAAATTGTCATTTAATAGGAATTGAAAAAAATCATTGGTGTTATATTACTGGTTACAAATATATCCCACCTTGTTTATATATCGGTGTTGGTGTATAAAATGCTCATTTTACTTCCTTTTTTAGATCTTTTTTCTCTATTATTGATGCTACTTGTATGTGTTGGTAGTTATCTAGGACATGGTTAGTGATCAAGGATCACATAGTGATAGAGTGTCAGTGGTTTGGAATTTTTCATATATTTTTCATAGGGATATATATATATATATATATATATGGACCCTACCGAACATGGTCTTTCCATTGGTATATATTGTATATGTAATGTTATTCCTTTCTTTATGTAATTTTTATATGATATTGCAGATTATTATGTTTTGTTATTTATTTCTCTTCCAATATTCTATGGTTACATTTTTCTATTATTTTTGAAATGTATCTATTCTAATTGGGTGTCCAATATAATAAGAAATCATTTTTTATTTACAGTTAAAATATATGGTCAATTTAATTATAATACAATGATTAAATAATTCACAATGATTTATTTGTGATACAATAACACTAATTTCCACCCGGAGGTGATCAAGAATATTCCTCAGGATATATCATGTTTTGGAATGGTTTACAAGTTAATTCTTAACATGAGTTGATTTATTAAAATTACATCTTAATGGGTTCTATAATGAAATATTAGAAATTAACTTTAAATCTCATCCCATATTCATTACCTATTTTATATCATGTATCACTATTTTTTACTAGAGATGTTTTTAAATGAGATATCTATAATTTTATATTAAATAAAAAACGTATAACCCCACATATATATTGAATGAAAGTCCCTATGATATGGTATTATTTGGATATCTATCTATGACCTCAAAATGAAACAAATTCTAAAATTACTCTTTTATTACATTCATATAAACTAGATTTTGTACAAATAATTCAAAAAAATTACTCATCACTAATATTATCATACAAATCAAATCATCTATCATGGTTTATCCCTATAATTACATGATCCAGGATAAATGGACCACAATGGATTCAAAAATAATCATTATAATATACCTTATGTGGTGTTCCATTATAATTTAATATATAAATATTTTAACTATATATTTAATTATTATGAATATTTCAATGATACGGTGATAAAAAATTAAACTAATTATGAATGAAATTGACACATAGAAATTCTGACAAGAGAAATCCATTATGTGAATCTCATCCAGACGGTCTATAAAATATTCCATCAAACCAACTCAATCACTAGGGAAATATAATATACTAAAACATCAACCAATATATCATTAAAAAGAGATATCTCATCCTTCATGGGGTTATAATATTTTATAATAGTAATTAGAATAGAAAACATACCGTCTGGTCCACAAATACTTATAATTTAATGTTAAATAAAAAATAAATCTGTAATTTTAGAGTACACTATGGATCCAAAACACTATTCCATCAAAGGTCTTTAAAATTTAGGATATCATCTATGTTAGAATCCTAAAATATTTATACTATCCATTCATTTTAAAGAGTTTCATTTAATTGATAAGATAAAATTCAACATCTTATCTATAAAAATATATCATCATCTAAAGAAAGTATACTATACCAGTTCTTAAATAGTTATTCCAGAAATTATACCACATTTAACTAATAAATATGGAGGTTGCGAAAAAATTTATGATATATTCAACATAAATCATCTTGTCACAATACTGATGTAAAATTTAATAACCCAATAACTATGAATAATACAAAATATTATCACAATAATAATAAGTATGTCTTCTAAATCAAATTTCAACAAAAAATTCACTCTAAATATCATAGAATATTATATAGATATATATATATATCTCTATCATTGGTATGTCCCATATAGACTATCTAGAAATGAAATCAAATTAATTACACAAATATAATCCTAAATTGAATCTACATGATTTATGCAACCTAGATTCATAACCAAAAATTCTTGTAAAATGGTTTTGTATTTATGATTAATCATTATGGAAAATGATCAATAATTAATCACAATCCTATATCATTAAAAAGAACTATTTTATAACTACATGATCTAGATTTCATTATTAATAATTATTATAGGTTATCCTAACCAATATATACACACGCCTAACTCGAATTACCAACCTAACGATGTGATTGAAATCTATCACATCCCTATATAATGGCTGGTGAACTCCCCAAGTCTTCCTCCAAAATGTCTTGTTCTTGTATCCATCATTGAGTTATCCACATAAAATAACGAGATACACTAACATTAAATGTAACATTTAACCATCTAGAATGATATATCATTTACCAGTTTGTAAATTAATAATGAATAATACAATATAGATTAATCAATGACTATACGAACCATGAATTTTAATATAAGTAATATATATAAATATTTATTTAACAATATTTTTTCTTGATTCAATATAACGAAACAATATGTTAAATATAGATAAATCAAATGTGGATAGTCTGTAACATCTAAGATTGTCTACCATTTTTCACATGAAAATATTTATGGACATAAGAGCAAAATATGATCTTGTATACATGAAATGGTGAGCAATAGTAATTTTTATAGTCCCCCATGATAAATATTTGAATATAATAAATTTCATGTGTCAATGTGAATCAATACTATTTATATGACATACCTCTAAATCCAAACACCTCAACAAATATCATTAAAAATCACATTAACATTTACAAGTAATTTCAAAATAGGAAATGCATAAACCGGCCATATTTGTGACACTAAAGAAAGTATTTATATATATATATATAATTCATTAATCTAAATATATTAATAAAAGTGGTATTTGTAAACCACATGCTACTAAAGGCATTTAGGAACATAAAACCTTGTATATGCCTCTATCCATTTTTCAAACTCAAAGATGGGTTGTTGTTGTTATAGTTTTGGTATCTAGATAATCACTATACACATACATGAACTAATGTTAGAACTCATCTACCCCATATATAGATCGAAAAAATGCAATAAAAATAAATATATATTAATACATTGATGTTATATATCATATCTCATCACAAATTATATGTATACCGATTCACCCATGATTCACCATTATATAATGAATTATATACACCTTTTTTTATATTCCCAAGTTGGAGGAGCACATATGTGGATAGTTTTCAATGAAACCAAATTTATATGTGAGAAACAAATGTGTACATAATGAATCAAAAACTACCATAATCGCTGAGTTATGTGTAAGAAACAGTTTATCACAAAAATATATTGTAATTTAGATCAAAACATTGATGATGGATTAGAATATAAATAACACTTTTTTTATTAGAAATGTTCTCTAGAAAATAGATATGGGTGGGAATGAGAATGGAAAAATTATTTCATCATCAACAATCACTCCTAAATAGTCAGTTGCTAGCGAATAAATATTTAGATTTTGTCATCTATCTTCATCCATGTTCAATGAGAAATTATGAAGTTAGTCCATCATAAAGACTATCTCCATCATTATATGAAAATTTAAAATAATATATTATATAAAATGTGAATTTATTCATACAATAAATCACTCTACCTCTTTATGATCAGTCTATTAATAATCTCAAAATTCCAAAAGAAGAACCCATGGATTTATTCATGTCATTGAGCAATATGATATTTTTTCGCAATAGTGGATTAGGTGGGTATTTACATATGATGTTTGGAAAAAAAGATATATTTTGAGATGAATTGATTTTATATCTATATGTTACCAATGTTCCATAAACTAATGTTTCGTCATATTTTAGGATTTGTTTAAAAAGTTCCATGTCACATCTGAATGTATCATAAATTGGAAAAGCTACGTATCTGTGACTAGAAACATATGTAATGTGTATCATATTGAGCAATTGAATATTTTATAGAAGGATTATGTATATGTTTAATTCATAAGGTACATTATTGACCATTCAATTCAACATATATTATGGCGTTCATATAATCAACTTTGTTTCAGGTTGAGAAGAATTTATAAAGGTGTAAAAGTAGTTCTGAAATCCTATGGCTCTAGAAGCTGACTAGAACAAATATATAAAGAAAAATCATTTCCTATGATTGATGAGTTTATATAATTGAGAAAGTATAAATTATAATTAACCTAGGATTTATAATTTTATATTTTATTTAGAAGGATCTATGTTTTTAGAATTTATGATGCACTATGCTTTTATAAAACTCTGATGTTTTTTAAGAAAAATTGTTTAGAAATATAATAAATGGATGTGAAGGATGAAATTTTAGCACCATATACTGGAAGGAAATTCCAAAAGATGAATAATTAGTTTCCAAGTACATATAATTGGATGTTTATGTTAGAGAAAAAGATATATGTAATTTATTGCTAATAATATTTTTTATATCAGAAGAAAAATTACAAGGATGACTGATGCTGAGCATAAAAAGTAGAAGATAACATTTGAGTTATATATTATAGATGATATCGAAATAAAATATCTATTTCATAAGAAAATAAAATGTTTTAAAGAAGAAGTAGAAGTGAATTTCATTATAACAAGGGTTAAGATACTTAAAAGATTCATAGATATAAATGATAAAACCTATTAAATCCAGATTCATTGAAGAAAACCATTATGTTATGTAAAGAATCTATTTCCAAAAGGATAAGTACATAGTTCTAAATATAATAAGTCAAGTATCGTATAAATTAGTGATTTTTAGGTGTCAAGAAGGTGATAATACTGTAATATATGATGAAATGTTTTATATATTATAAATGAATATCTTTAAATGATCTATAGATGTGTGGGAATACGGTATATGATTTTATGGATACATTGTAATGATGAAAATGTTTTTTGAAAGTTAATATTTGGATAAAAAAGAGTGATTTATTGATCTTGTGAAATTAATGTGATACTATTTAGTAATACATCATCATATATGAATAAAAAAACATAATACATGACTTACAAATATTTTTTGGAGACATCTGATAGTTGATCCTATGTTTTACTATTTCATTGATGAATTGAAACACTTATATATTTTGAACCACTGATGTTGGTTGAAAATAAGTAAATATATGAGAATGAATCAGCATTAAGAGCCAAAATCCCTTTTATTTTTTGATATAATATTCAATTTCTTAATGTGAAAATTCATTAAGATATAAGTGTTAATGATTTAATATAAAACCACAATAATGGTTAAATGATATCTATATAGAATATTTGATTATTTGAGGAGATGAATTGTGATTATAGAAGTATTTTTTGTGGTTGTAGAACAACTGATAAATTTTAGGACCATAGAATTGCGTAGAATGATGTCATGTTTAAAATATTTAAATTATAGATATGGTGTTTCCAAAAACTAAGAAGAAGGGTAATTATATTACCTTGTATATGGTTTTAATTTTACTAAAATTAAGTAGTTGAGAAATAGAAATGTTTCACTATTATAAATAGTATGAGAATTTTATTATTTAACATGGGATTTTGTAATGTTTCAAGAAAATTTAAATAAAAATAATGACATTCAATTAATGTTGAAAAATATCCATAGATATAAAGTCATCTAATTCAGTCCATTTTTGTGTTATCATTATAAACTGGAGGGAGACCATGTAAATAATTTTACAAGAGTCTATAAAATTATATAAGTGGGTAATCAAATTTATAGTGGTATTTTATGTTTATTGACATCATATTATTAGTGGTTAACATGTGTATTAATTGGAATCTTCATTGACTTTTTTTCCATAGATTTTTTATTTGAATATAGGGATGGTTTATCTCTGGATGTGCTACACAATACACTATTTTTATGAGATAAGGAATACCATTATGTTTTAGAAAATAATCAAGGATGATAATTTATATAAATCCATGAAATTGATTAATATAAAAGAAGAGGAAGATGAAAATTATTGTGAATAAAAATAATGGAAAGAAAAGGATTAATACTATAAAAGAATATTGGATCATATCTAAATAAACATAAAAAAAATGGAAAAGTAAGATAATTGATAAACCCACCACTAAAATGATATATATGTGGTGAAATAGGGAAATTTTCAATTGATATTCCAAAGAAGAATAGTGGTGAGTATGACTGTGGCAAAAAGAAAGAGATATTAAGGACTATGAGATAAATTTTGAATTTTATGAAAGATAAATTACTATTCAAGGGAGAGAAAAAA
This sequence comes from Viscum album, assembly GCA_963277665.1. Classification (NCBI taxonomy): domain Eukaryota; kingdom Viridiplantae; phylum Streptophyta; class Magnoliopsida; order Santalales; family Viscaceae; genus Viscum; species Viscum album. The sequence continues at coordinate 1,086,408,622 of OY728121.1, forward strand.
ATCACCTAATGGAAGATAAGAAGTATTTTTATCAAATAATAGGAATAATACACCAAAGTTTCTAGAAAATATAGATATGTGGTTCCAAAAAATAAATATTATCTATATGGATCATGTGGGAAAACATGAAAAAATATCAATTATTGGTCAATATTTAGAAAAAGGTGAAACAATAGAAATCATTATTATGTTTAAAGATAATATTGTACAATATATTGACTAGAATACTATATAAAGATAATAATCAAGCTACTAAATAAGGATGATGAGAAACTAACGAGTAGTGATGGAATGATTAATAAAAGGGAATATTATTTTTTTGAATACATAATGAATTATAGGTTGAGGATTTTATAAAAATGAAATATTAAGGGAAATATTGATGAAAAAAATTCTATAATGGATTAATGTTTATGTATTACACTTGTAGCACAAAATAAGGTGAATACCTTGATGGGGGTGTGGTGCGGTTGGGTGAATTAAAGAATAAGAAAATTTTATACAATTCCTTACTAAAAATCTTATGAAACTCTAAATTTGAAGAAAACTATTTCATCAACACAATTTATATATAGTGACTAAAAGTAAGGAGTAATATAAAATATTTTTTTTATGGTTCACCTAATCCAAGATAATCAGATAAGTGTAAAATTAAAATGTTTCGTTGAAACTACAAAATAATCTCACAACCATTAAAAGTTTAGACCAGTCACATTAATCCAAATATTCTGAATCCACATAGATTGAAATAAAAATTATCTTAATAAAATTAGAAACACACTTCCACTTGGTCTTTATTTGAATATTCCCAAATAGGTAGTATAGTTACATTAATACAATTATATAAATTTCCTCAAATATTTTCTACCTAAAGTACATAAAAACCCCAAATAGAGAATGTTTCCAGGAAAAAATCCTTAATATTATATAACATTATAGCATTTTTATAGATATTCACTTCATTTACCTATTTCCCATCTCCATTATCTCAATCTAGAACTACAATAATAAGATTTTACGAATAAGAAATTACCAACCCCTTAATCTGATTGTATGGAAGAATTTCCATTTTAGAAATTTTTTGAGATCATTTTAGTTGTTCCAAATGTTTTATTATAGACGTAAAATTCTAATTAAGTAAATTAAACCCTTTAAATCCTTTTTCCATCTCATTAATTAAAAATTATATTTTTAACTGGGAAATTACCATGACTATGATGTGATATCATTCACCATAATGTCGAATATCTAAAATTTTATATATTTAATGTCTAGTCTCCATTTTATTGTGTGGTGATCAGTCAAAAAAATATCCATAAAATTATATAAATGTAATATATTTTATTCCATAATGATATAAATTCCATTTTATAAGCCTATGTCGATCTACCAACAAATTTTAGTATAACCCCTTCACTATAGTGTGTAGTAAATCTGTAAGACAATTAGAGAGACAGTAAAAAGAGAAAAGAGTTTGATTTGTAGACCAATGATAAAATGTTTGAGAAGAATATGTGAGATATCTAGGACACCATTATATAATATGTATCATGAATATATTTTTGGAACATAATTCAGTGAAATTATTTGCACAACTATTTGTTTAAACTTCTTCACGTTTGGAACGTTTCAATGAAACACATAGAGAAAGCATGTTTCTTAAATTCTTACGTGTAATGAAAATTGAATATTTCATGGAGGTAAAAATAAGTGGTAATTATGATTTATTACAACATGTAAATGTAGTGAGATTATTATTTTAGGTTAATTGACACATCCCCATACAATATCCATGGATTAGACTAGTTAGAGTAAACCATGAACAAATCATATACATTCTTATGTATTAAAAATTTTAACTATATCAACTATGATTTCAAGAGTGATTTTATTTTTAGGAGTATGAAATTTTCATTCAAAATTTATGGATTTAATAATATTAATAATCCGATTTACCCCCTCTTATATTTTTCACATGGTATTTGATAAAAAAATGTTGTGTCATTACTGATGGGTTTTGGTAGTGATTTTTCTCCCTCATGGTAAATGGGGTAAGTTTTAAATTTAAAGGCAATTCCAATCATTGGAATTTTTTTCTAATTATTTTTGAATATAATGAAACATAGCCTTCATTCATTTGGGATGGATGTATATATATCCTCTTAAGTTTATATTTATACAAACAAGATGATTGGAGCCCTTCTAGATAAAACATGTGATGTGTTAGATACCAAATCCCAAGATATAAATTCCTTATGTGTTTTATTTAATGATAATATATATAGAGAGTTGATGTTCTGAAAATATTATCATGCTATAAGGGAAAATCACTTAATAAATTTTTTAGTGATTCTAAAATAATAGAGGCTTATATATTTGTGATTTAGAATATATATATAATGATTAATGAATGCATCTGAATGAAAATGTCGATACACTCTTTAATTAGGTGATCATCCTTATGGAATGCGTGATTATACATACAAATAACATGATTAATTAAATTTTGTTACTATAATATTGATAATGATACCACTAAAATTCGACTCCAAAGACTTTGTGTAAGAAGAATACTATCTTAAAGAGGGGACTATAGATATACTTCATAGAAATGGTTTTTCATATGAAATAAGTAAAAATTGAAATTAGTCTATGCCAATAGGGAATTCTCAAGATATATTATTGGAGGAAATAATGAAACTCGTATTTATAGTGGATTTCAAGGATAGGGATGGAGATAAAGTAATGTCCTTTATGACCTTAAATATAAATAGTTGATAAATAACATTCTAAGAAAGTATTTGAATAAGAATATTTCAGTGTGGTACACATTATCATATCACTATAATTTTATGAATGAAATTATAATATGTTCTAGAAATAGAAGAAAAACTGATGAAATAATCTAAACAATAGATTAATGAGAGAAAGTTATAATAGAACAATTTTATGGAATAGTTATTCTTTTCATAAAATGATATAATATCATAAGAAACATATTTATAAGAAGTATCATACTATATTTAATATAGTGAATTTCTAATGAATATTATAGTAAAACAAAAAATATGGTAACTCGATTATGAAGGCTCGTGAATCAAGGGTACAATAATTTTAATATTTAGACATGAAGCTATTCTTAATGAAATTTTATCATGGCGGGCTATGAAAAATAATTATAAATGATTGGTATGTGAAACCAAAAAAAAATTGTATCATGAAGAGGAGAAATTATAATTGAAATAGAACATTGTGCAAGTCAATGAAAAAATCATGTAATTTAATTTTTTTTCAGTTTATGATCAATATTGAATTATATGACATAATTAGTGATATGATGGTTGATTACATGAATTAAAAGTCAATATAAATGATTATATAAATGGTTAAGTATTGATGTAGTGTATTCTTTATGATCAAGGGAGTATTATTACTAATGAAATGGAATCAAAGAGTTCGATTTTAATTGATATAAAATTTAATAATGATTGACATAGTGAGGATCTATATGAAGTTATTAAATTTTCCCTAAGTTAATCACATTAATGATTAAGGAAATACATATTAATTGTCATGAGAATAATATTATTTTAGTGGATACTTAAAAACCCAATGTACCTTATTCTTAGACAAATATTTATTCCCATGACACTGAAAATACTTATCGGCAAATTATTTCTGTAATAAAGATAAAAAACGAGACACCTATATTTTGATGAATTAATAAATGTCCTATAATGAAAAACTTTTTTTTAATGAAAGAGAAAAAATATAGCTCATAATAATTTATTACATGTAATATAATTTTAATGGTTATTTATTTTTGTATGAATGTTTTGGGCACAAGAAAATCAATTATAATTAAATATGGAAACTAATGATTCTAGTGGAGTCTCATAGATATTGAATTCATTAGTTTGTGATATCATCTGTAGTGTTTAGAATATATAATAGATACGTATCATGGAGGCTGAAAAAGATTCTAAAGAGTAGTATATAGAAAATATTTATTCACTACATAAGCATGTGCTATAATATATGTGGAATTATAAAGGAAAATTTGAGAATGTTAAAATTGGTGAAATTGATTTGAGAGAATTATATAGAGATAGAACATAGATTATTGTTTTTTGTTTTTCTACTATATTATGGAAAATAAATACTTTTTTATTATAATAAAATACTATATGGATGGAAATTCTTGATTTAAGAATAACAAGGTGATATAAATTAGTTTCTATATGAAGATAATTATAGGTTAAAAGGTTTTTAGACCAATACACATCTTATTAGTTAATGCAATTAGTTATAAAATATGTTTATATGTAAATTATCAAATTAATTATACAAGATGAAGTTCAACATGAAAACCCGCATTATTAAATAGAATTAAGGATTAATTTTTCTATAAGGATATCTCACATAGGTGAAACATTATGTCATATGTGAAGAAAATAGGTGTTTTTTATTATAATATAAAGAAATTTTTAAATTAATCATAAGAATATTTGCCAAAATAATTTTTAATATTGGATAATAGAGAACGAGTTGGAGACGTCCGTAATCATTCATGTGGTCACACTCACACCTAATGATACTTGAAAAAAAAATTATTGATTAGATGATTTACAAGAAAATGTAAATGAAATCAATATAGATAAATAAGTTGGTGAATGATGAAATTTTTATGATAATGAAACCCAAGGCAATGTTTGAAAAGAGTTACTATCTCTTTTTTGTTGATTATTAAATTTAGTTGACACTGTTGATTGTCACTCATCATAAATCCAATATATATAATTATAAAAATAAATAATTGGTTGGTTAGGAGGATACTTATATGGAAGATTAAAATTATTTTCACCAATAATGTTATGTAATTTCATAATAAATAGGTACACGAGTATCTAAAAAATGGGATAATCATTATGTTTGATGGTGATGAATCCCTAACAAAATAGATTCCTTAATGGGGGAAAAATTCATCAATGTGGCTCATAATATACTCATATATAATAATCAACTAGAGCTTTAATGAAAGGATGATTTAGTGGCATCAGTTTATATAAATTTTTTTTCTATATTCAAATTAGTTGAGGACCTTCTATGAGATTTGGTATGGTAATAGGATAACAATCAATTACATTTGATTCATCTAAAGTAAATTATTTATTCTATAAAAGGGTAAAAACATTAAATTTTATTCACTTGGGGGAAAATTATTTTCATTATATATTCATCCAAAATAAAAAACCAGAAATTGAAAATAGCATAGAAAAATCATCAAACACTATGATATAATTAGTATTGAATTAGACGAATTTTTAAATTATGGAGAATTTTATTATAGAGATTAAATTAATTATATGTGGTAGAAAGTGATAATGAATTCTGTTTGTCAAGGGGGTTCATAAGACAATGAAATAATCAAAGGAAGACAATGATGATTATGAAGATTAAATAAGTTAAATAAATACAATGAATGTGAAATTAGGAATGAAATCAACGATGAGGATATTAATGGTGACTGTGATACTCCAGTTCAAAATTAAAAGTTGAATTTTTGGATAGAAATATTCCCTTCTTCTTATGTAAAACCAAAAAATATTGAATTTTGTTCCTAGGATTAGGATTGGGTTAGTACAAGTCATAATTAATTTATCCATATTAAAAAGTAACAATATGGGGAGTTTTTTCAAGGTAAAAATATAAGAATAATTTTAGTACCAAGGGGTTGTTCTCTAATACAAATAATGAATATTAAAAGTAAACATAGATTTGTGCATTAGTTTTGTCAAGGGATATTTAAAAATTAATGACCTTTATATTTACAACACATTTTAACATGAAGAATAGTTGGTAATATTTTAAATTTTCCATTTTTCAGCCATGGAAATTGGTTTGAAAGTTTTTCAAGTAGTTATTAAATCTTTTACTTTCAATATACTTCTTAAAGAATAGGTTTGATACCATGATAATTTATAATATATTTTTTTGTAAATAAATTTAATTTATTAGATGGATTGTGGTACACACAAAACCTAGTTTAAAAAAACTATGGTATACTATTATAATATTATTATTTAAAAATGATCATTATAATCGAGACATTAAAATTAGTAACATGAATATGAAAAACCAAATTATGAAAAATATGTATAGATTTCTTATAAAATGAAAACGTTTTTATTAATTTATAATAAATATGTACTCATTTTTTAGTAAAGTCATTTTAGTTTTAAGAAATATGAATTCATCAAAAATGATGTTTCTTTATATTTTTTAGAAAATATTATATTTAATTTCCTACCCATTATAAATGTTATAATATTAAAAGATACCATTTCTGAAATCAGATTATTATAATTAACTTATCATTAAAAATTGTGATTTTTTTGTAATTATTGATTTATTAGCGAATACTAAAAAATATTTTTTCAGTAATAGTTTAATTTCATTTAATTTTAATATCCCATAATTATATAAAATAGATAATAAAATAAAATATGTCTCATTTAATTTTATTTTATCTTATTAAATTCATAGGAATCGTCAATATACCTGATTTTGGTATAATTTAATTATTAAAAATGAAAATATAAATTTAAAATAATTTTTTTGTGTGTTTTACAATAATATATTAAAAGTATTTTATATAATCATACTAACTGAATTTTATGAATTTTACTTCTTTTTTAGATTAATCAAGTTCAATTTATCATAGTATTATTATTTTTAGATTCTTCTAAATATGTTATCCAATTATTGATTGGAAAAGAAAACTCAGTTTTTATGAAATATGATATATTTTATGATGTTTCTGAAGAAAAATTATGATATAAAAACTTATTTAACTAATGGAACGAATAATACATTATAATATATTACATATATCATAAAAAATAATTCAATGCATATAAATAATTATTAATTTCATTATAAATATGAAAAACACTTTTAGTGTGGATGTAGTGCTTTAGTAGTTCTAGAAAAGTATATTTTAGAATTGTGATTATTATAATAGTGAATGAAATATATTTTCATGACAGAGAGTGTCAGTATTTTATATAAAGGATGATTTATAAATATGTAGTAGAATATTTTGGATTTATATAATAGGAACCACTTCATGATTCTTTTGTAATTCTATACGTATGGCTTGTCACGACCCTTTCTCAGGACCCGTACCATGACTACCCCAAGCCCGCCTCCCATAGGACAAGGGCTGGCGACTAGCACCAAGGCATAAATCCCCAAAAAAGGGGAAGGCATTGCCTTTATAAAGTAAACAAACACTATAGAGTAAGCAGGCAGACATAAACACTATGTAAAACTGGATACAAAAGTATTGAGGAAAAGTAAGTGGGCTAGAATACAAACCCAAACTGAAAGTAAAGTACAACTGGAAAGAAAGTACAACAACTGAATGTAAAGCAGCAATGTCGAGCAGCCCACTAGAAGTCCCACCTGAAGGGTGGGCACAAATAGCCTCCTCAGCTCCTCGGTTCCGGTCATCCCCTCCGTATATGTCACGCCCAGTGGTCCACCTCCAGGTACCGACTTGCTCCACAATCCTCAACCATGATCCGCGCTCTCCGTCGTATGCATCCAACACAACATAGTGCGGGCATAGCCCGTGCAGGGGTGAGTATATGCTACTTAGTAGGGACCCCGAGACCCCTGAAGGTCTCCCAGAATCCACAAAGGGTAATCTACAAAAGAAAGATACAATCACAAAGTAACAACCAAAACTACTTAGGTATATGCCCATACATATTCCTAAGTCATCAATTCTCGTTCAGCTCTAACATCCAAGCCCATGTTCAATCACGTCCACATAGGAGTACAACTCAATCCACACAGGATAACACAACCCAATCCACATAGGAAGGAAAATCAATCATATCGAAGATATTGATTGAAGACAAGACTCAGCTCACACGGTATAATTCTTCGTAAAGTGATAGAGATGATCAGATATATCCACTGATTCATTTAAGCTGGGACCCACGTAGGATACTAAACCAGCTACTCTACCAGACCCACGTAGGATAGAAAGAACTGAGTCAGACACTGCTAGACCCACGTAGGATACAAGAACAGTAGTCATTGTCGTCGAACCCACAGAGGATTTCAGTACGGTCTTCATCGCTGCCAAACCCACATAGGATTTCAGTGCAGTCTTCATCACCATCGAATCCACAGTGGATTTCAGTACGGTCTTCATCGCTACCGAACCCACATAGGATTTCAGTGTAGTCTTCATCACTACCGAACCCACATTGGATTTCAGTGCAGTCTTCATCGCTGCCGAACCCACGTAGGATTTCAGTGCAGTCTTCATCACCGTTGAACCCACGGAGGATTTCAGTACTGTCTACATCGCTTCCGAACCCACATAGGATTTCAGTGCAGTCGTCACAATCACAGTCGTAGCCAGCTCTAGGGTTCCCGCACACATCATCCTCGTTTCCGGGAGGGTCTACTCCACGAGCCAAAGGTTGATACATCAACTAAAATGTAGTTCGTAGTTGATGTATCTCAAAGTTCTGTCTTGACAAGAGGAACTCAACGTGACAGACGGCGCGTCAATTGGACGCCTGGTCTGATAGTTATTGGCTATTTTGTTCCAGGGGCCCGGTTGGTTCTTAAGTCAAAACTATCCCGACCGCACTCCAACTGTGTCCAAACCTCGAGCGGAGTAAGAAAAAAGGTATGTCTTACTAAGTGGTATCCAACAAAGTCGACGACACGTCCATCAGATGTCCAGAGCTCAAGTTATAAGCGTTTCCTCTTCGAGGGCCCGGTTGGTTTCGTGTTCGAACCAACCCAGCCATAAAAAAAGTTCTCCGAAACATTTAGTGTAATATTCCAAAACGACAGTCTCGATCCAAGGATCGCATCGCAACTGACGGTGCGTCGATCGAAGGTCCGCAGCCCATGATATGGGAAAAAGAACGAACCTGTCCGTTTTTAGGGAGTTTTGGGCCAGGACCGACCCGGCCCCAGACCCCCTGGGTCGGCCCGAACCGGGTCGACCTGAACTGGGTCCAGGTCCGGCCCATTTGGGCACGACCCAGCCCGGTGGGCGCTGCCCGGCCTAGGCGCGGCTAAACCTTGCCTGGGTGGCCCGGCCTGGCACGCTCGCATGGCCCGTGTGGCCAGCTCAGCCAGTGCAGAGCTGCCCGTTTGAGTAACCATGGCCCCCATGTGGGGGGGGGTGGCGCTCCTTTGGCCTGCCGGGGGTTACGACCCCCGACACACCTCGATCGGCCGGCCCGGATGGTAGGTTGTGCTGCCGCCGCAGGACCCCGCGGTCCCGCCCCTCCGACGCGCCGACAGCCGGTGGTTTCGGCCGCTGCTCCCTGCTCCGCCGCGGACCAAGACCACAGCCTTGGTCTGACCGGTGCAGCGTGACAGCGCCGCGCCCCTCCGTCGTGGCCCTGCATCGGCCGTGGTGTCTTCGTAATTCTCCGGCGCGGCGCGATGGTGCTGTGCCCCTTCGCTGCGGCCTGACTCCAGTCGCGGGTTCGTTCCGCCTCAACGGTGTGACGCGACGGTGCCACGCATCTTTTCTGCATTTCTCCATGATTCTGCGTGGTGTCGTTGCACAGCGCCGCCTTCTTTCGATCCTCAACAACACAACAACAAAAGGGGGAGGAGAGTCGGCAGTGTTCGTGCGGTCCGACCACCTTTCGATAAGTTGATATCAAGCGGCCCAAAAAATAAGGACGAAGAACGTCAAAGGATATTTCACGAAAAAAATTATTTAACCCCTACCTTGATAAAGAGATGATGTTCGATGAGCATCACGGGTTGAGGTTCCCTACACGTTGACAGAGATTGTCTGAGGTGGAAGGGCTTCTCCCTTCCTTTGATGCGGGAAGAAGAACGAAGGATGGTGCATCGTCATTCTTTGGAAAAAGGGGTAACGACATTCTTCGTCGAGGTAGAAAAGTTTTTCTCCGGGAAGATGAAGTTCTTCCAAAATGTGAAGAACGCTCCCACCTTCAACACAACGAAGTATCCTCAATAAAATAAGGCTTTAGCCTTATTTTATTTCCTTTGCCAACACTTTTAAATTTTGAACATTCAAATTTAAGTTTATTCATATAATTAAACATAACTTGTCAAAATTAAATGATGTGATAAGTTGGCAATATTAAATGGGGGGGTTGAGGAGTTAAGAATGTGAGGGTTTGGGCACGTGTGGGCCACACCCCACCTTTATCCTCTCAAGGTTGGTCAAACATGTGGGTCCCAGCCCCAACTGGCTTACATAGGATAAAACAACCTAGTGGAAAATAAATAAAATTTGTAATACTTTTATTTATTCCCCACTAAAACCACAATCTTAACAACTCCTCCCGAGAAAACGCACCTTCGAAAAAGGTGCTCCAAAGCAATTACTGGCACTGTGATTCCATCGGTGCCCTCAGAATTCGATTCCGAGCACCGGTCCAAATGTTAGGAAACCCGCTCGTTTGTTCACTGAATGTACCCGAGATAATCTTTGGAATATGATTCCGGGCACACTGGGCCTCGGAATCAGGTGCCGTCAGAAACTGAGTTCTTGTAAAATCCCAAAGAAAATTAAGAAAAAAAATCCGTTGAATATTACGGGTCTTTACATTACTCCCACGTTAGGGCTTTACGTCCCGGTAAAGAGACATCATAAACTAGGGGAACAAATGTGGGTGATGTGCACGCATCTGAGCCTCTCGCTCTGAAGTGCTCTGTTAGAGGTTCTCGTGATGCCATCTAATGCGCACTAGAGGTATCGACTTTCCACGTAGGTCTTGCTCCTGTCGATCCTTGATCTCCACCAGGACCTCTGCAAAAGTCGCCCCATCATCAATGTCTATCTCCCCATGGTCGATGATATGCGTCGGGGCATGCATGTTTCTCCTCAAGTGAGATACGTGGAAGATGTCATTCACCCGGTACAACTGAGGTGGTAGAGCCAGGCGATAAGCCACCTCGCCTATCCTTCTGAGGACCTGGAATGGTCTGATGAAGCGTATAGATAACTTGCCGCCTCGGCCAAATCTCTGTAATCCATGCCGAGGTGAGACCCGCAAGAAGAAGTGGTCGCCATCCTCGAATTCCAGTGGCCTCCACCTCCTTTCAGCATAAAACTTCTGCCAGCTCTGATTTGTCCTCATCCGCTCCTGGATGACATGAACCTTCTCTATCGTGGCCTGGACCATCTCTGGTCCCACAAGTGCTGACTCCCTAGGGTCTGTCCAGCACAGAGGTGATCTACAAGGTCGGTCGTACAATGCCTCGTATGGTGCCATCCCGATGGTGGAGTGGTAGCTTTTGTTGTACGTGAACTCCACCAAAGGTAGGTGGTCCTCCCAGCTGCGACCAAAGTCGAGGACACATGCACAGAGCATTTCCTTGAGTGTCCGAATGGTCCTCTCCGTCTGACCATCCGTCTGAGGGTGAAAGGGAATGCTCAGACGTAGCTTTGTCCCGAATGCCTCCTGCAACCCATTCCAAAGCTAGGACGTAATGAGAGCATCTCAATCAGAGATGATAGATGATGGAACACCATGAATCCATACGATCTCCTGAACGTAGAGGCATCCCAAGATCTCCACTGAGCCCTGCTCTCTAATGGGTAAGAAGTGAGCCGACATGGTGAGTCAGTCGACAATCACCAAAATGTAGTCGTGACCTCTGGAAGTACGTGGGAATCCAGTCATGAAGTCCATAGATATCCCTTCCTACTTCCACTCCGGGACCTCCATGGGCTGTACGAAGCCTGCTGGTACCTGGTGCTCTGCCTTCACCTACTGGCAGGTGAGGCATCAAGAAACAAACTCTGCCACAACCTTCTTCATACCCGGGCGCCAGTGCTGTCGTCTGAGATCATGGTACATCTCCGCCACTCCTGGATGTACCGCTAAAGGGGAAGTGTGAAACCTTCTCTGCACCTCCTCATGTAATGCAACTGGTACCATGGTACATCCTCTGAAAAGGACGTCATGCTCTCCTCCTATAGAAAATCCATCAGGTGCATGTCCTGAGGATATCTGCGGACGTCGCGCCTCACAGTCAGTATCCCCACGTTGTGCCTCTCTGACCCGCTGCAGTAGTGGAGGAGTGACTATGAGTGACTGAAGGAAGGCTGCACCATCTCTATCCACGAAAGATATCATCAAAGCTGCTAGCTACTCTGTCGCCTCACCGAGTAGCTGAATGCCTGTCCTCCTACTGAGGGCATCAGCTACTACGTTCCCCTTTCCAGGAGTATAGACTATCTCAATGTCATTATCCTGGAGGAACTCAAGCCATCAATGTTTTCTCAGATTCATGTCCTTCTTTGAGAATATGTTTCTGAGACTCTGGTGGTCAGAGTAGACTGTAAAGCCCTCGCCCATCAGATAGTGTCGCCACATCTTTAGAGCGAAGACCACTGCTGCTAACTCCAGGTCATGGGTAGCGTAGTTCTGCTCATGCTGCCTCAACTGACATGATCTATAAGTGATCACTACCCGGTCCTGCATCAGGACACATCCGATTCCGGTCCCTGATGCATCACAGTAGACTACGTACCCTACCCCCTCCTCCTGTAGCCTCAAAATATGTGCGATGGTCAATCTCTGTCTCAGCTCTTGGACACTCTGGTGACATCTGTCTGACCACACGAAGGTTTTACCCTTCTTTGTCAAAGCTGAGAGTGGTTCCACAACTCTGGAGAAGTCTAGAATAAACCTTCGGTAGTACCCAGCTAGCCCCAAGAAACTCCGCACCTCTGTCACGCTCCTGGGTGGCTCCCAAGCTAGCACTTCCACGATCTTCATAGGAACCCATTCAACTCCCGCCTCAGAGATGACGTTTCCCAAGAATGGGACCTCATGTAACCAGAACTGACACTTTGAGAGCTTACCATAAAGCTGGTGCTCTCAGAGTGTGTCTAGTGCAACCCGCAAGTGGTAGGCGTGCTCCTCTTCAGTGTTTGAGTATATCAAAATGTCATCGATGAAGACCACGACAAATTGATCTATGTATGGCTTAAAGACACTATTCATGAGACCCATGAACACTTCTAGAGCATTGGTTACGCCGAAAGGCATAACCAAGAACTGATAGTGGCCATACCGACATCTGAAGGTCATCTTCTGCATGTCCTCATCTTGAACTCTAAGCTTATGATTTCCTGATATAAGGTCTATCTTTGAGAACCACCATTCTCCCTTGAGATGAACGAAGAGGTCCTCAATCCTTGGTAGTGGATACTTGTTCTTCATGGTCACCTGGTTTAGGTGACGATAGTCGACACAAAGTCGCAAGCTCCCATCCGCCCTCTTGGCGAACAATATCGGGGAAGCCCCAGGTGAAGCACTGGGTCAGATAAATCCCTTGCCCAACAAGTCCTCCAACTATACCCATAGCTGTCAAAGCTCAGAGGGGGCCATCCGATATGCTGTAGTGGATATCGGGGTTGTCCCGGGGTATAGGTAAATATAAAAGTCTACCTCTCTGCGAGGAGGTAGTCCTGCAACGTCGTCAGGAAAAACGTCTTCATACTGATCCACCACTACAGGAAAACTAGGAATCTTCACATCAACTGCTCATAGGATGAGGCTAGCCGAATGATGAGTGATGGGCTGTCCTCCCCTCTGCGAGAGTCCATCCTGTGCTGCAAAGGCTCCCTTCTCGCCGGTGAAGTTGAACTTGCTTCCGTCGGTACGTACACACCGTACCTTGCGCCTAATACAGTCAATATAAGCATGGACTGTAGATAACCAATCAATACCCAAGATGACGTTTTAAGGACTCGACGCCACTACGAGATGATCTCAGCCAAAGATCTCGCCTCCTAGAGTAAGCTGACACTGCCAGTACTAGTGCATAATCGTCGAGTCTACTCCCGTAGGAGTCTCTAGACGTAAGGATCGAGCCAACGGATCCATCGGAATCTCCAAGATCCGAACAATGGCAGTGGCAATTAAGGAATGACTCGCCCCTATGTCTATAAAACTACAGAAAGGGTGGAGTAGACACAGATAGTACCTCAAATAATCTATGGCACGCCGTGGTCATAGGCCTCCGCTGCCTGATGTTGAGCCTGTGTCTGCCCGCCATCTCCCTGTGGTCGGGGTGGACCTCCTGGTGGTGGTGGTGGTAAAGCCTCAAAGCATCTCACACCACCTTCTGCTCGGCCAGATCCCCTGCCTCGTCTTCCGGCTCTCAGCGGATCACCAAAGTCGACCCTCTGCCTCTGCCTTGGTGGCCACTCAACCGTCTGTTGCTCCTCTGCACGGCGGGTCGGTCAGTCATGAGCCATGTGGCCCAGCCCGCCGCATACGTAGCACTGCCTGCTCCTCGAAAGGCTGGCTCTGCGCCATGTGCCCTGCACCTCTGAGCCAGTGTCCTGAGGTCATCTTCCTGAGTGTCTGATCGACCTAGACCCCTATGACATCCGCCGACTGCCAGCTGCAGACAACTCTGCTACGTGCCGCCCTGCGGTAGGTCTTGCTGATGGTGTAGGCTCAGCAAGAAAGCTCTCTATGAGAAGAGATCCCTCCGGTACTCCTTCCTGTGTCGGAATGATGAGGGAGATCATCGATGCCCTGATCTCATGCCTCAGTCCCTGCTCGAAGGTCCGGGCCTGGAAGAATGGGTCACGTACCATGTCCGTCGAATAACACGAGAGATCGGTAAATCTCGCCGAGTACTGGGCGATCGTCATGCTGCCCTGCCGCAGGTGTAGAAGCTCCTGGATGTGCACCGCACGTAGGGTGGCTGGGATGAACTCCAAGAGAAAGAGGATCTCAAAGTCCGTCCAGAGGAGTGATGCTTTGTTGTGCACCTGGAGCATCAAGCTCCACCATCTGCCTGCTTCCGTGTGTAGGAGGCTCGCTTCGAGGATCACCATGAGGTCAGCTGGTGTCCCCACTAACCTGAAAACCCTCACAACCGCCTCCAGCCAATCCTCGGCTGCCGAAGGGACCGTCTCCCCACAGAACCTGGGTGATATCTGACACTAAAACTCGTGCAGTGCAATAAGGCGACGTGCACTATCAGCAGCTGGGGCTGCTGGCATCGGTGTCTCGGCGGGTAGTGGTACCGTCGGTGCCTCTTCTGAAAAAGGGCCCTGCAACGGGGCCTCATCGCTCGGTGGGATGTCGGCTCGCACAAAACTCGGAACCCTAGCTGGCTGCCATCATGGGGCCAACCTGAAAATAAACAGGTGTGCCACGTTCAAAATTGTATACCCAGTGAGCTAACACAATTTAATCATAAGGAAAACATTCGAAACACACATGCAATCAATGTTTTCATGCATTGAGTCGGAAATCAGAATTCAGGGTCCTGGTGTACGGATACGTCGGCTGCCGCACCAACACTGGACTCCCAGGACTGATAACCACACTCAATACCCTTAACACTATTACTTCACATAGAATAAATATCAGAGTCCTGAGTTCTACAGTAGAACCGAACTCCTCTGATACCAATTTGTCACAACCTGTCCTCGGGACCCGTGTCGTGACTACCCCAAGCCCGCCTCCCATTGGACAGGGGCTGGCGACAAGCACCAAGGCGTAAATCCCGAAAAAAGGGGAAGCAATTGCCTTTATAAAGTAAACAAACACCATAGATTAAGCAGGCAGATGTAAACACTAAGTAAAACTGGATACAAAAGTAGTGCGGAAAAGTAAGTGGGCCAGAATACAAACCCAAACTGAATGTAAAGTACAACTGGAATGAAAGTATAGCAACTGAAAGCAAAGCCGCAACATTGAGCCATCCACAGGAAGTCCCACCAGAAGGGTGGGTACATATAGCCTCCTCAGCTCCTCGGGTCCGGCCGTCCACTCCGTGTACGTCACGCCCAGTGGTCCACCTCCAGGTACTGAATTGCTCCACAATCGTCAACCACGATCAGCGTTGTCCGTCGTCTACATCTAACACAATGTAGTGCGGGCATAGCCCGTGCAGGGGTGAGTATACGCTACTCAGTAGGGACCCCGAGACCCCTGAAGTTCTCCCAGAATCCACAAAGGGTAATCCACAAAGAAAAGATAAAAACACGAAGTAACAACCAACACTACTTAGGTATATGCCCATACATATACCTAAGTCATCAATTCTTGTTCGGCTCCAACATCCGAGCCCAAGTTCGATCACGTCCACATAGGAGTAAAACCCAATCTACACAGGATAACACAACCCATTCCACATAGAAAAGCAAATCAATCATATCGATGATATTGATTGAAGTCAAGACTCATCTCACACAGTATACTTCATCATAAGGTGATAGAGATGATCAGATATAGCCACTGATTCATCTAAGCTGGGACCCACGTAGGATAGTAAACCAGCTACTCATCCAGACCCACGTAGGATAGCAAGAATAGAGTCAGACACTGCCAGAACCACGTAGGACACAAGAACAGTAGTCATTGACGTTGAACCCATGGAGGATTTCAGTACGGGGTTCATCGCTACTGAACCCACATAGGATTTCAGTGCAGTCTTCATCACCGTCGAACCCACGGAGGATTTCAGTACGGTCTTCAACACTGCCGAACCCACATAGGATTTCAGTGCAGTCTTCATCACTGCCGAACCCACATAGGATTTCAGTGAAGTCTTCATCACTGCCGAACCCAAATAAGATTTCAGTGCAGTCTTCATCTCCGTCGAACCCATAGAGGATTTTAGTACGGTCTTCATCGCTGCTGACCCCACATAAGATTTCAGTGTAGTCGTCACAGTCGCAGCCACAACCAGCTCTAGGGTTCCCGCACACAGCATGCTCGTTTCCGGGAGGGTCCGCTCCACGAGCCAAAGGTCGATACATCAACTGACACATATTCCGGATTTGATATATCTCTATGTTTTTTCTTGACAAGAGGAACTCAACGTGACAGACGGTGCTTCAATCGGACGCCCGGTCTGAGAGTTATTGGCTTTTTTGTTCCAGGGGCCCAATTGGTTTTTAAGTCAAAACCAACATGAATGCACTCCAACTGCATCCAAACCTCAGGAGGAGTAATCCAAATGGTTTGTCTCACTATGCGGTGTCCATCAAAGTCAACAGCATGTCAATCGGACGTCCGGAGCTCAAGTTATAAGAGTTTCCGCTCCGAGGGCCTGGTTGATTTCGGGTTCGAACCAACTCGGCCGTACCCAAAGTTCTCCAAAACCTTGAGTGTAATATACCAAAATGATCGTCTCGATCCAAGGATTGAATCGCAATAGACGTTGTGTCTATCGAAGATCCTCATCCCATGATACAGGCAAAAGAAAAAACATGCCGGTTTTTAGGGGGTGTTGGGCCCGTACGGACCCGCCCCGAGACCCCCTAGGTCGGCCCGAACTAGGTCGACCCGAATCGGGTCCGGCCCATTTGGGCATGGCCCTACCAGCGTGGCTCGACCTAGCATGGCGCGCTCGCGCGGCCCGCGTGGCCAGCTCGGCTAGTGCCGAGATGAGCGGAAGGGGGGGCGTGCTTCCCCCCCCCCCCCCCCTCCCCCCCGTTTGAGTAACCATGGCTCCCACGTGGGGGGGGGGGGCTGGGGGGCTCCCTTGGCCAGCCGAGGGTTACGACCCCCGACCCTCCTCGATCGGCCGGCCCGGCTGGCCGGCGGTGCTGCCGCAGTGGGACCCCGCGGTCCCGCCCCTCCGACGCGCCGGCGGCCAGTGGTTCTGACCGCCACTCCCTGCTCTTCCACGGCCAAAGGTCGTGGCCTTGGTCTGACCGGCGCGACACAACGGCACCGCGACCCTACGTCGCGGCCCCGCTCTGGCCGTGGTGTCTTCGTGGTTCTCTGGGGCGGCGTGACGGCGCCGCACCCCTTCCCTGCGGCCCGACTCTGGCCGCGGGTTCGTTCGGCCTCAACGGCGCGACGCGACGGCGCCGTGCATCTTTGACGCATTTCTCCATGATTCTCTGTGGTTCCATTGCACCGCGTTGCCTTCTTTCGATCCACAACAACACAAAAACAATAGGGGGAGGAGAGTCTGCCATGTTCGTGCGGTCCGACCTCCTCCCGATAAGTTCATATCAAGCGGCCCAAAAAATAAGGACGAAGAACGGCAAAGGATATTTCACGAACAAAAAAGTATGTAACCCCTACCATGATAATGAGACGATGTTCGATGAGCATCGTGGAAGGCAGCGTCGTGGAATGAGGTTCCGTACACGTTGATGGAGATTGTCCGTGGTGGAATGACGTCTCCCTTCCTTTGACGTGGGAAGAAGAATGAAGGATGGCGCGTTGTCGTTCTTCGGAAAAAGGCGTGAGGGCGTTGATCGTCGAGGTAGAAAAGTTCTTCACCATGAAGATGAAGTTCTTCCAAAATGTTAAGAACGCTCCCTCCTACAACACAATGAAGTAACCACAATAAAATAAGGCTTTAGCCTTATTTTATTTCCTTTTCCAACACTTTTAAATTTTGAACATTCAAATTTAAGTTCACTCATTTAATTAAACATAACTTGTCAAAATTAAATGAGGTGATAAGATGGAAATATTAAATGGGGGTGGGGGATTTGAGGAGTTAGGAATGTGAGGGGTTGGGCTCGTGTGGGCCCCACCCCACCTTTATCCTCCTAAGGTTGGTCAAACATGTGGGTCCCACCCCAACTCCCTTACTTAGCATAAAACTACCTTGTGGAAAATAAATAAAATAAATAAAATTTGTAATAATTTTATTTATTCCCCACAAAAACCAAAAACATAACAACTCCTCCCGAGAATAAGCACCTTTAGAAAAGGTACTCCTAAGCAATTATCGGCTCTGAGATTCCATAGGTTCCCTCAGAATTCGATTCTGAGCAATGGTCCAAAATTTAGGAAACCCGCTCGTTCGTTCACTGAACGTACCCGAGCTAAACTTTGGAAAATGATTCCGGGCTCACCGGGCCTCGGAATCAGGTGCCGTCAGAAACTGCGTTCTTATAAAATCCCAAAAAAAATTAAGAAAAAAAATTCCCATGAAATTTACGGGTCTTTACATGGATAGATAAGGAAAAACAACATATTAAATAAGATTTTTCTGATTGTTATTTATACCTAATTTTTCAGGGTTATATAATTACATTAATAGTTTATATTATGTTGACACATTAATAAGTAAATTAATATAAAGAAATTAATTATTATAAATATTTTAATTTATGATTTTTAAAATATATTACCTTCTATAAATTTTATATATGAATATATCAATTTAGGAATATGTGAAAGTATTATATATTAATCCTTATTTGTATTGATTTATTTAAAGTCAAATTAAATTTATATTGTAAAAATGACAAAAATGATATTTTATTAAAATAGTATTTTATTAAATTATATAAAAACATAATACACTTGAAAGAGTACTTGAGAGATAAGATATATTCAATAATTTCATTTTTTGGAGATTTGAAATCTTATTTTTAACATATATATAAAATTACAACCCATTATTAATGAAAATTCCTTTACCATGGTTAATTAAATGATTGATTAACCAAGGGGTAATTCAATATATGTGGTTCAAAATGATATCTAAATATTACAAAATTTAATTGTACAATTATATTATGATTGAATCATATTTATGATTAAATTAATATCATTTTGGAATAATTTCACATATATTAGAGACATAATACATAATAATATTCAATTATTTTTTAAAAGTACAACTCTCCTCACATATAAAAGGAAACTATTCCCTCTATTCAGTAAACTCCATTCGAAAAACTAGACCATACAATACCTACCCATTTCTCATCTAAAAATCTGTAGAGAAGTTCTAGAGGTTATGGAATTCTCAAAATAATAACCCTATGGTCCCTAATAGGTTATCTAAAGGATTTATTTCAAGAAAATAGGTAATCATCTTAATTGAGAAATATTCTTAGTCTAGGAAACCAATAAAAAAAGTGATACATTTATTATATTCTAATTAAATAATATCAATAAATTAAATGTTTATAAATTATTTTCCTCTTAGTAAGCACTCAATATATTGGAAAAAAATGTCTACAGAAAGTAGACTTTATCTCTCTCTTTGGTCAAAAATCAATGTTCTCCCATATCTAAATTTTATAAAATTATTTTTAAGACTGTTTTTAATATTCTAAAATGATTCAATAAATTCATTATTATCGATGATTGAATTTAGATAAAATGGTTTAAAAGGAATCATCATATATTTTTCAAAATGAGGTACATTTTGATTTTTTCAAATGGGTGTAGGGAATGTTTTGTTTTATCCTTTACAACCTGAATGGACTCTTCCAATGTAATTACCACTCAATTATATTAATATTACCTAAAAATATTCACAGGTTATTTTCAAATGAAATTTTTACCTAAATATTTAATATTAGTTTGTAATTAATATATGTTATTTTAAATATGAAAATGTTAGTTTCCTAAAGAAATTTTCTAGTGGTCTTTTTAATGTATTTTCATATATTTAAACATTATTTTTAAATATTATTATTCACATAGGATATAATCAGAAGATATCATCCATCATATTTCCATGGATGTTCTATGATTAGTTTGACTATGAAAATATGACTTTGTATATGATATTTATTTCAAAATGGATAGTTACTGATTATAAAGGAATATTGTTTTTTTGTATTATTTATTAGTGTGATAAATGCATTTGAATTATTATGTTGTGGGTGGGGCCCAATATTACATATCCCAAATATACCCTGTTATGTCCCATTAGACAAATCATATTGACTATTTAGCCATGTCCATAACCATTATTGTAGATTCATTTTTATGAGGCCTTGGAATTGTGTTTTTATTTCTTGGAAAGAGGCCTCAGTAGTACGATTTAGATTTCAAACAATATACATTTCATCATTTTGAAATAAATTATTGATATATGTGTGATAAATTGAATATTTATGATATCCATGGATAAGATTCATTCTCTTGGTATTATTTAAATGGACTTATTTAATCATCAAATATTCATGCCATATTATTCATGGGTTATTTAGTAACTACAATTTTCATGCCCTTATTGTGAATATGATATATCCATATTCTTATATATAATTTACTTTTTATTTCATAGATGTGTACTAAGATTTTTACATAAGAACATGACAGAGGGAATAATATTGTTACCAATTAAAATACAATGTCTTATTATATTTTTTTCAAATAAAATGTCGGATGAAAGTTTATTTCTAGTTTTTCATGTCTACTATGACATTTATTCCATTAGGAATATATTTGTTATATATATTTCCAATTTAATATTGTAACCTATTCCTATAGGGTACTATTCATGGGGAATTTATATTTCGTTTTTGAGGAGCTTTAGTAGGAAATTTTATAACTAGATTTAGGAAAACATAGATGAGGAAATATAAAAATATTACTAAATTTTAGTATTAGTCTATGTATATGATTTAATACATTATTTTTTGCGTAGTGGAGATTGTGCGGTTTTCCTAGAAATGAAACAATTCATGAATAATATAAGTGGAATTCATTTTTGGAACATTTTCATCTATGTATAATAAACTCTATATGGGTTTTTCTAGTATGTATCAACCATCATTCTAGTTCATGGTGACTATGACCTTACTATGCACCCATTTTAACACTCTCTAGTGATATACTTGGTGATATCACTTTTCATAATACAATATTATGTATTAGTTGAATATATGATGACCATGGATGAGCTATACTAAACAAAAGTATTTATTGACTAAGAAAATATTTCATGATTTAGACATCCTATAAATGATTTATAATGATTATATAATTTATCACAATGATTTATATTTCTCACAAAAAGCTATAAATGTTTCTTAGTCAATGGTTGGTCCTAGAAGATCATGACAAAATTGAATGTGATTGAATTATTTTGAGTATGAGAAACCAAATTAGATGATGACCGCAGTGAGAGAAATTGTTATTATTCCTAATATTTTATCACAATACATGATAAAAAACAAACACCTTAACCAATGCACATACTCATCGTAGTAGAAAATAATATAGACCACAGATAGATATGTTGGATGAGACGATGTAGGAAATAATTTCTAATTTCCATTATGTTAAACATTTAGAATGATAAGCATATGAGAATGTCTCAGTAGAATATGAAGATGTTTATGATTGGGAAAATATGTCATAGATAAGTGAATTTCATGAAATTAGTGAATATTTTGATGTAGTGAAATAAATTTCATCATAGGGATCAATTTTTAGAACATTGTATTCAATGTGGGAAACTTGGGAATTATTTGGGTCAATTACCTCTTTAAAAGGCTAACTCCTAGACTAAGGAATAGACTATTTTATACTGATAGTTTAAGTGGGATGATTTATGTGTTTATATATTGGGATTAAATAATTATTTTGTAAAAAAAATTTATAAATGATAATATGGTTATAATAATGAAGAATACTTAATGTATTTTTCTATTGTAGTTTTCCATTATTATTTCCAAGAAAATGTTAAATCATGATGATGACCTAGAAATGTGATTTATAGATAAGGTGAGATGTTTGGAAAACACATGATTGGAAAATAAATGATTGTCATTATGCGTTTCTGTTGGGGTCTTCCTAATGTTCCTTGGGATGAAAATTATATGATAGATCATAAGATTAAAATAATAGATAACTCATTTTTTGGATTTATGTGATAGGATTTTAATATGATTAATGATATTTTGGGAGGCCATTATTGTAATTCCAAACATTGGTTTAGTATATGTTCTAGGGAAATGTTTATTTTTTGGAATAATGATTTTATATTTTTTGACATATGTTTAATGTAATTGATAGCTTTTAGAGTTAATATGATCATTTATGTTAAGGTATTAATAGTTAGTCAATATTATTGAATTTTTTTGAACAAATATATATATATATATAACTATTGTGGTTAAAATGTTATTTGATGATTAATGTTATTTCTAAGATTTCCAAAAAATTATTTATAAAATTATAGGAATTAAATTATAATTTTTGAAAAAGGAAAACCCATAGGCATGAAAACAAGTCATCTTATCTAGTATGGACATAGGGCATGAACCTATAACCAATAAGCAATAAGGATGTAACACCAACCACATAAATACATCTTACCTTAGTGAATATGAAATTGTATTTAATTATGTGACTAATCAATAAATACTATGTTTTTTTTGTGAAACACATTGATGGGTCAAATATTTATGCTTTTTTTGGATTTTAATGTTATTAATGATATTTGGAGTTATATTTTAATGGATTGAGGATTATATAACATTTTGGTTTAACATAAAATATTATTAGTTATGATTTATATTATGTTTTTTGATTTGTAAGAAAAATGTTGTTAGATATCATTTTAGGTTCAAAATATCATTAATATTAAGTCTATTAAGGTTTTTTTTGATGTATGGTTACTTGTTTATGGAATGATATATTTTAAGTCATTGAATTATTATTGAAATTTTGAGAATAATGTGTTATTTTTTCATATGAATATATATTATTGTGGGGTATTATCATTCATTTTTCTAGCCATTTCTATTTTTGTAATAAAATGAAGAAGAAACAATTATTATTTTATAGATCCAATGACCCATTAAAAGAAAAATTTATCACTTCAGGTATGAAATACTCATATTTATTTCTTGAAGATTGTGATTATGTATAAATTAATCCATGAACAACTACAAGATGAAACTTTTATTTTGAAATGGAAATAAATAAATTATATTTTCCCATTTTCTCTATCTTGATATTAAAACAATATATCAACATTTGTAAAATGATCTTGAAATAAAAATGATATAATTTTACCTTCCTTTTATATGAATTTATGTTCCTTCAACAATTATCAATTTATGGTTTTTTGCAATTAAATTTCTCTTGACCATGATTTCTATAACTATACACATGCGTTTGGATGTTATTTTTATCCTAAATGTTTAAATATTAAGATCTCACTATAATTTTCTAGGAAAATTATTATGTTTTATTTCATTAAATCATTATTTTTTCCACTTTCCTATTCAATGGATGTTTTATTATCACTTTGTATGATGTGGATTTTCAATATAATTTTTTTTCAAATGGTGAACCATTGATGACTAAAATAAAATTGAGAGGGTGAAATTTATTTATTGGGGGTATAATTTAACTCCCTAATATTTCTTAATATAATACCATTAAAAATTTAAATTTCATTTATGACTTGCATTATGAGAAACACCAAATTTGATAAAAGTGTGATATATGGACAAAATATTATTATTAAAATTTGAGTGTTATAAATTAGAAGACAAAATTTGGTGAATGAAAACAAATATAAACAGTATGAATAATATTTTTAATTGTTCTATATTATGAAAATATTGTGATAAATTTATAATAATTAATTACTCATATTTAAATAATTCAATTTTATGAATAAATTTTTTTATATAAAAAACGGATTTTATAAATTTTTAGGAGGAATTAATATAATTAAATTATAATAATTATAAAAAATGTATATTGTAATGAAAATATAATTATTTAAATCTCACTATAAAATTTTTCTTAGTGATAAATTTTGGGATTCTTTTGGAAATGATTGAATTTTCAGTGATTATTGAAAAATATAATTTTTAACTCTGATTTGTTTTCATTAATATGACCCATAGTACATTAATGTTGATCATACATTAAAAAAAGAATCCTTTAGTAAGAAAAATTATATTTTATTACCTATTAGTAAATATTATTCTTGATTTTGGCATAATTTTATTTTTTTGGATAAAAAATATATTTTTATAGAAAACTATTTCATTCATTAAGGTTTATGGTTTTATATTAAAATTATTTTATGTCAGTTATATTAGATGATATATATAAAATAGGATTAATATTTTGATTGATTATGTCAAATTTATCATAATATCTTTTTTTTATATTTTTTGAAGAATTTATATTCATGGTGAATAGTATAAAAACTTAGTTTTTATGAAATACGATATATTTTATCATATATCAATGAAATTGTTATGATTTAATTTTTTTTTCAAATTATGGAAAGAATAATTTATTGTAATACAATGAAAACATTATATAAGAATATATCAAAATATTTTCCACTAACCAAATGAGTGTAAAAATATATTGACTGTAAGAAATACCCCAAGCATAGGTATTACTTTCTTCACAATGCAATTTAAGATAAGGAACCCGACTCTCGCTGATCACAGAGCCTTTAGAAGGACATAAAGTTACTTGATTTTCAGATGGTCATGTGAATGGATTATTCAAAACACATGATATTATATTGATCACACAATTCCCCTTTTATAATAAATCGTGTTCTTATAAAGGCACAATTACAAGCTTTGGGTATCATAAGTAGGCTTCAGGATGAGTTCCATTGATCATTAAACTTGTCAATTGAGAGAACCCTACAAATCATCCACAACCCCATTAGAAAATAAAGTTAGAGAAAGGTGGAATCCAGATGATAATAAGAGTTACATTGATATTAATGTGATGTGATCATCCATAAAACTTGGTAAAGCCTTGTTGTGCAAGAGAATGTTTTCATGTCACCTTCATCATGATATGGGTCTCAGACATGTCCGTTCGATTACACGATGTCCCTTCAACTCCAAAGACATGAAGAGTGATTTTATGTGGAAATAATAACATGTCATCAAGAGATGCATGATTTTTCACATGAACCATCAACATCATTGAGAGTTATTATACTCAACAATGATAACATGACATTGAACGATCTCTTGGCCTTATAGATTAATGAAGAAAATAAAAAAGGAAAAAGGAAGAAGATTATTCTGAGAAGAAGGTCCACTGATCCTCATTTCAAAGGATTTATATTTCCTAGGAACTCACTATGGATCTTTTGAACTCCCCTAGACAACTCATCATGATCCCATAGAGTCTCCCCTAGAAGAGACACCTTTTCCTCAAAAAGGAATCCTAAAAAGACATCTTATATCAGAAGAAAATCATTCCATAGGTGTCCTGATATCACAAATACTTTTATACAAGTCTTCCTATCATTTTGAAGGGTATTTTAAATTTCCACACCATTAAGATAAATCCATTTTTTCAGTATAAATCCAATAAAATTGTGATGGTAGAACATTTTCAAGATCACTATCATCAAACAACACCATGGATAACCTGTAACAGGATAATGCAAAGCACGTAATAGAAGAATCAATTCACAAACTCAAAATTTTATTTTAATTAATTGTACCACACAAGGTGGAGTAAAACTAGGTTTTATCGGCCTATAAATCCCTCACCCTCAATAAATAAAACACAAACCAGACACCGAATTCTACATGGGAGAGAAGGAGTGGACTTCTCAGAGTGACATGACACATTATCACAAAGGTAATCCACCAAATAAAATCTAGGGAATTATCTAAGGGATCCCACAACACCCATATGTGATTTGATTGATCACCCAATATATCATGAGAATGACATGGGGAATGTATTCTAGATTATGAAAATGATATCCCACATGTTTAATGTGTCATGAGAAAACTAAAATATGCTAACGATTTACAAACCATGAGGAAAATTTGAACAAAGGATGGAAGGAGAATGAAAATGTGGGAGACTTTTGAGAATCAAGATATACTAATATCGATGGGCATTTTGTCACCTACCCATATCATGTGACAACACCTAGTCAAGATACCTAAGGCAGGATACAACCCCCAGACATACCATTTGAATCATGTGATATCCATCAAAAATCTCAAAAAAGAAATATTTTGACCTTTAGGGATGCCACAAGAGTAATTTAATGTTCTCCAGGGTTTTTATCCAACTCCAGAATCATTATCCAGACAGGTATCCCATGACATGTAGTATCATGATGGAAGGCCATCCAATTTTCATGTATCCATTTGACTAGGAATCCAGATCACATGACAACCTATATGAATAAGAACAAAGTCTCTCGACAACCTCTAGATAGGTTTTCTATGTATCATGATGATCTCCAGACACGTCAACTCGGTTAATGATACCCACCCAGACATGTCATTCTAATCATGTGATGTCCTGAAGACAAGTCAACTAGGTCATGTGATTTTCAATAGACACATCATATTGGAAACTAGAACATGTAAATATATCCTCAAACATGTCATAATGAAATCCCCAAAAATTTAATTACAACAATCAAGAAACATCAGAAAATAAATGGGGACTCAAAGGATAGATGTCACGGAAAATTATAACCATGTTTTCTAGAAATATTTATGCATACATCAAACTGAACAACATGAACTCTTATTCCAGTGAAAAATATGATATATATAATTCATTATAATGGTCTGAGATCTAAGGGTCACCGAATATGGATAAATCCCCTACATGTCTCTGAAACTGAAACTCTTGAGACCCAAACTCTCCTATGGGTGAATTTTTCATCCACATAAATCAGTAAAAAGAGAATCTAACTGAAATATGTTGACACTATTCCCTACCATAACTAGTATACAAAGTATTCTATCTTATGGGATGAGATATATATCAAATATCCTATAGGGACATCCTAGTTTTTATGTCCCAAACCAATATGAAATGAAACTAATGAATTTCTACCCCTTTTTTCTCATAGAAAGCATGGACAATGACATCGTAGGGACTTTCAATTATCATATCATTTTCATTATGATCATCCACCAGCTTGGGAAAATTCTATTTGTAATACACATTCAATGATGTGATATGGAGGCCCACACATAATGGAATCCACATCGGGGTACCTTTAATGTGTGATAAAACTACATGTACTCTAATTTCTATTATAAATAAGAAATGTTGGATGCCTCCCTAAGGCTCATTCTCAATATCGAATGAATAAGATCCCCTTTTTATGTCTAGTATAGTATCAACGAACTACCGTGGTTTTGATTCTTGTTATAAAAATTATATATAGGATGCCTCATAATGTTTCAATCCATTCCTCTAGATATTATCATCCACCCATGATGTTAGAGAACATTGGAGTGCCATGTTATTTGGACTCAATATTTTGGAAACTACCCCTTAATTGGAAATAGATGAAGAACCTATGAAACATTCAAATGGACTCATCAGTAGACCCATCCTTACACATGGAATGGTTAGACAAATGATCATTTCTATTAGGGTAACCTATATCATATCGATATTAGGAATATATTTTTTGAACTTATCATAAATAAATATTAGAGTCTTGGAATAAGAAATAAGTCACCCACCAAAGGGTGAAATGAGGCCGACCTCCCATCCTCTCGTGAAATGTGATTTCTTAAGATCCATTGGCTATGAAACAATAATTAAACTTATGCCTTTTGGATGCTGATCTATACTCATTTATGGATGTGGGAACAATTGGTAGTTTCTGTCAATGATGAAAAATTGTGAACTCTATGTACATGCTGGTAAAAATATTAACCCCACCCACAGTTATCCATTAGGAAAAACCGCATGTGTAATTTGTGTGAAACAAAAATAGTGATCCCAAATTAATCTCTCAAATAATAAAAATGATTTTTTGACCATGCATTAGTCAATTTAATATTTCACCTCCTAGGATTATGAAAATCTCATGCCTGTTTTTCAATCCAATGCAACTAGGGTTTTCATGAGAAAAGTCTATTCATGGAGTGACATGTCTGAATGAGAAAAATGGTTAAAATTAGAATACTATATGAATATTTTATTATGTATGTATATAAAATTGAGAATGTATCATGCATGTGATGATGTAGTGATAATTGACCTTGTTTATTATCATCTACTTGACCGAAGATATTACTCGCCCAAAAAACAAACTAACAAGAGAACATGTGTTCATCTAGAAATAGTTCTGGAAAATTTGATGTGGCTAGAACCCATACAAGTTAAAGATAGATTGTACCTGCACAAAACCTCCAATGTTGGGTGGAATATATAATACCATGGCGATAAAATTTACATGGAACAATAATTACCCTTGATAATGAACACATGAGTCTCTAGATGATGAAATCAATTAGTCTTTATTGTCCAATGAAAGCTATAGTGAAACCAGAGGGGCTCATTTCCACAGCCAATCACATCTGATGATTATCATCGAAGCACAATAATAAAAAACTTTAGTATCTAATGATAGTTGATCAAGGAGTCAGCTACATCTCCATTCTAATTTAGGTGGTACTGAGGAGGTCTCCATTCACCAGTTATCACCTGTAATATCCTACTGGTTCCCATTACTCAGTTATTGAGGCAACCACCAAACACATTTTCTCCTCTTATAATCATTCATGGGAAACAAGTAAGTCACATAGAGTGCATAAAAATATATAAAACTAGATGTGGGATCATACACCTACCTACCCCCATGAATCCTACTACAATATTAAGTGAGTATTTAGTGAGTTGGATCATATCTCAACTCACTCAGAGCAAGTATATATCCACCTTCATACATCAAGCATGGGGGAGGGAAATATCCCTACCCCCATGCATGAATCCCATTAGAATATTCATATGGCACAAAGGGGGTATGTTGTGGGATTATATCCATGATTCAATCAAATATATCTACTAGTAAATATTGTTGATAAAATTTGTTAACACCTTCATTCATACACACACCTACCTAAAATGCCAGTATATTCCAGCAATTACTAAAGAACTCTACTAGTATATTCAAGCAATATTAAAGATACAGGGGAAAGAAAATATTTATATATAGAATTATATGGAAACATAAAACAATTATAATCATGAACAAGTGGCTTCCATAGAAAGAACACATTATTTCTTTGGTCTATTATGATTATTGGTATATTCCAGTAATGCATGAGTCATCATAAAAGGCACCTATTACAATTCTAAATGAGGATTACCAAGTAATAGAAAGAGATTCCTTATCAAAGAAGAATGTTTGTTTAAAAAAACAGGTGGAATACTACAATGGAACTTGATAGGGATCATATTTCCATTCAAATTGGGGCTCACCATGTGAGAGGGAAAAATTCCTCAAGACAAGCTCATATCGTTGTTGAAAAAGGCCATCATCATACTCAAAATGGATAGGATTAAGAAAATATCCATGATCTAACTGGGGCACACCATGTGAGAGAGGCCCATTCATCATGATAGGATCATATTCAATTTAGTGAAGATACATATCATATTTTCATAGATCATGGAATATACGATCATTACTTTACTTCAACTGATAAATGAATGCACCATAATCCATCAGATGTTATCTAGGAGGAGTCTTATATCACTTATCCCATTATAGTGTCCCATATGAATATTCTAGTGGGGAGTGCATATATTGAACAATATAATATCCCAACATCAGCTAGGGTTGAATGGACTTTTCTCGCAATGACCAATATATTAGTATATAATCATGGATAAAATATAGAATCTCACAAACATACTCTAGTATCATCCCACTATTGGGAACATAATCCTGCATCCCTAGACAATTATCAACAAGTTATAATATCCATAATACAATAGGATCATATTCATACACAATCCAAAATGGTAGGCCAATATATTATGGCCACGATATAAGGAGAGGATCATATCAATATTTCTCACAATATCAGTGTCCTTGAGGATGTGTGATGCATATATATAACACATTAAGGATCTATATACTTTTCAATCGCATCATAAAGAGATCATTAACTCAATATTATTCCAAATTATAGTCTTAATATGGATCATATGGAATCGACACCAGACATCCACAATGGTAAACCTCCCATAAAAGATATCTCCTTAGAAAAATAAAATTATACCTTGTAGTCAACAATATATAGGTCTCCATAAGGTACCCGCATCTCTCCCCATTGGTCACCAGGTGACCCCTAGAAGGAACCTATTTGGTCTAGACAGGTGTAGTCATGTAAGTATAATGTATTGGATGTCCTAAATAATATATGGAATTATTTATACATAAAAAACATCATAACCATATCATTTCCCCACCCACTTCTAACTAGGAGACCCAATATGAGAAAGGGAAAAAGTGAATTCCATACCTTCCTATATATATGTTGAAAACATTAATGATTAATGGGTATAAACCTAAATTATCCATGATAAGAGGGTCTCCCATATACCATAAATATAATTTGTTGATAGCTAGACCTCAATAAAATCTTCATGTCCCATGACTCGAAACATGAAAATAATAACGCAAATCTGCCACACAATTATTACCATTGAATAATAACTCTTGGGAAACTTATCAATGAAACCTCATTAGTTATCCATATTCAAGCATGCGAAGACAAAGTAATATTTAAATTCACTTCACCCCTATAAAAATATAACACTAAAAATACAGATACCCGTAATGTAATAGACATTGATTAAATTAAGGGACTAGGTAACACACATTACAGTTGGCCACTATAATGGATTCTGCATGCATTAAAAATTCATGAAAATCATTAATGGAATGGCATGACATCAAAAAGATCAATTAATTGTTCCCCTTGAAGAAATGAGAACACATTCTAGACATAGAAAATAGAGTTATAGTCTAGCTGAAAACATCCCGTAAAGAATAAAACCCATAATGAGATGCTATCACACTTAGATCATACACTAGCACATCTATTCTAAATCAAGTGGGATGTTGTAAAAAATTCCATAATAGAAGTACATGAGAAACCCTATACCACTGTGCTTGGGGAATATTTACCAACCCATCAATCCCATTGACTAAAAATCCCAAAAATTATTAAAGAACATTCTGAAGATGCTGTAAACGAACACCATCCCACTGTACTGTGTGAAATTTTATCTCACTCACAATCACCAAGAACATCATACTCTGAGTGGGTCCGGGATAAATCAATGAATGTTATAGTTCAAACCTATCCTGGATAGCTAAGTGAATTTATATCCCAATTCCTATCATAGGAATCATAATATACTATAATAGAATCCTCAAATCCTCTATAACAGGGTCAAAATATTCCAATTGTGGCCTTGAATAGACCTCATACCACATGGTGGGGTTGCATATTCATCATCATCACCACCAATAAGGGGATCCTTCATCTCCATGATTGAAGTAAAATATTGATGGTTTTCATTCCATCCATTCCTCATTCTATGAACCACAACAATGAAATTTTAGTGCCATTTTTCAAACATGATAAGAAACACACTCAAGGACACTATTAAATAACCTAGATGGGACAAACATATGGTGAAGGATTTCAAATCCCACATGTGGTGTAAGTTAAAATGCTATAATATGGAAAGGGTTCTGAAACACTTCCTACATCAAGTAGTGCAGGTTCTGCTGTTGCATTGAGTGTAATGGGAAAACATCATTCCAATGATGCACCTCATTGAATGTCACCACTATCTACAAAATAGATGATGTGGATCATGAAAAAAATGTAGGGGTGAAATAAGAAAATTGTACATCTAGAGGTTGAAGACTTGGACAAAACCATTGAGGCTACATGTATAAGGAACCAAATTAGGATCCAAAACATATAACCCTAGAATATCGGGTTTCCATGTCTATGGAGGACCATTATAATGGATAAAGATAATGAAGTGGTCATATCCCACTCTTAATATTGATGATTTGTAATTCATTCCATTTAGGAATAGTTGATATACTCTTAAAATGAGATAAAAATCATAGACAACTCAATAGGGTGATACTTTGTGGTAACGTTCACACTATGTATCATCTTCAAGAAGAATCAAATATCCCTCCTCCCACATATCAGGAAAGATCCAATCATCTTATAAGAGAAGAATATGATAATTAGTCCAACTCTAGATCTAGAAAACCATTCTAAAAAATCCATATGATGAGGATGATCATAACATCCATCTATTATGGGGAAATTCTACCTCCTTCCATGGTGATCATTTTGACTCACAAAAAAAATAAAGAACTGATAGGAGATAAAAAATTGGTATGCTTAATCAAGCCACTCCTATTCCATATTGAAGGGGGTATCACACAAGATAGTCCATCGAAATTACTCAATGTCATTGAGTCCCTTACATCTTGATTAGTAGCCATGGAAGGGATAAATACACCAATGTAGCTCAAGAAGAATCCATATCCTCAATGGATTGATGAAAATTTTCCCCCATGTAATTTTGGAATAACATTAATCTCAACCTTTGACAGCATGAGATATCCAAAAGAAAATATCACCCAATTAGTGTCCCATTATCTTATGATTATGGTACCTTTATATCAATATGAGTAAAATAGATGAGTTTTTTTGTGTAAAGGCTATGAAAAGGCTATAATTGTTTCCCTATAGCATCCTTCAATCAGGATTAACTATAGGATGGTAGGTCCATTTCCATCAATTAATTTATTAGTTAAACACTATAGGATGGTACATGCTCTTTCATGGCATCCAAATGACCTAGGATCAAATCCGGGAAGGGAAAAGAATTTGTTACTATAGCAGCAAAGGTACTGTAGCAGGTACTATAGTGGTGGTGGAACTGTAGTAGTACTGTTTACCGAGGGGTTCATTGGGCCAAAAAATGGGCTTTCAACCCTTGTATTCAGGCCACATGACCTTGGGCCTTCAGGCTATGCAATGGGTCTCCCTCTACCTAGTCAAAAGAGGTCTTTACTTTAATAATAAAATGATGCTTCAGGCCCAAACTTAAAAAAAACTTATAAAAGTGCCTGCAACATGAAAATGAGAGGGTTTATAACTTCAAATTCATCTTGAATGGATTAAACTATTAACATATGAACCCACTATCATAGGAGTAATTATGGGAAATATGTGCAGAAAATATTCACGAGGAGTTGAAAACACTCCTAATTCTGATCAAATACCCAAAACGATTCCACGAATTTATAGAAACGACACAATTTTTGAAATATCTCATTTATAAAACCCAAGAAAAATCTCAATGCATGCCCTCAGAAAATGGGTAAATGCTCGACAATGAGTAGACTTACATTGTTCCCCTAAACCATTAAAAGATCCTATTCATATGGGTAAAAATTTCCCAATCTACCCAACACCTCCTCTTGAATGGATAAACCAACAAAATTTACCTTGATTGGAAGTAAAAAAGGGATCTAGGTCACCTAGGATTTTGGTATGGTTTAATATAACATAATCCTTATGAAATTAAAAGGTACCTAGTTATTTCCTTGAATCTATGGATGATAAACAACTAAATCTACCATAGTCGTTGAAACCCAATGAGGTCAACCTCAATAATCATCTGGACTACTACCCTTTCCGTAAGATGATGTGTGACACCTTTCAGAATTTCTTTTTGTTCCAACACACCATCCATGGCATGGTCCACTATGGACATGTGATGTTGGGAAACTCCCTAGAACATTTTACTTGAGTGATCATGTACCAACTAGATGAAAGGGTGGATGGAAAAAATTTCTATATAGGCATAAGAAGAAGATCATTAACTCAATGACTAGAAACATACTCAACCATCCTCATGCCACCCTAAGGGTGTGGTTCCTAAACCCATAACAGTTATGTAGACCAGGTATATCATTTCAAAATACACCACGTAGAGGTGTATGTAATCATTATATATAATAATAGATAGTAGAGGAAGTGTTATATTCAGCTCTTAGGCATTATTTAACTATTGAAGTTTTCTTTCCTATAACATCTAAAGCACAATGAAAACCCCACCCAATGGAAGCCACATTAGATAAGGATAAAATATTTTGTTTTTTATGTAATAAGAAATAAAACCCATTATTTGATGATGAATAATCATCCATGTGTGAATTCCACATACCTGAATGGGGAGATTGAGGCCACTGGTAGAGGAGCTGTTGATTTAGGGGACAATGTTGGCATTTTGAGACCTAATACCTTGTTCACATTCCCACATAGGATATATTTTTAGATTATAACCATGTGAATATTTTCTAGTGAGCTCAATTGAATAATATATGTTCCTCATAGACCTCCAGTGATTTCCCTACTCTAGTCATCATACATGAATGACTGGTGGGGGTGAATTTTTCTGATAATTCTAAACATTAGAGAAAGATAACACGACCCATGCTATAAGAAAAAGATTCTCAATTGATATCTATATAAGATCCTAGATTGTTTAACTCAAATTCATCAGCTATTGTACAACATATTGATGAGAAACACCACCTTGTGATTTTTCAACATATTTCCCAAAAATATGAAATTTTTAAATACTTGGAAATTTTTATAACCATGATCTCACGTTGGGATGTGATCAATCATTAAAAAAACTATGATATTCACTTCTTAAATCCATTATAATCCAAAAAGAATTCAATATATAAGACACAAAAACATAGTTCTATCGAGTAAAGACTATAACATAATAATTCCATGTTTTCATCTCATTCATAGAGCATAACCAGGAAGTGTCCATCTAGGGAAACATCATACAGTTATATGTTTTATGAATGCTTGACAATATCGATATCCTAATGGATCTGATTTAAAATGATTATGAATAAAACTAATCTCAATCCAAACCCTTTAAATCTTGGGATATATTTATGGGGATTATTTCTCCCACAAAAACATCCATTAAAAAATATGATATTATTGAGAAACAAACTATCTGGAAGTTCAATATCAAGGCACTATTTTGGGATCTCATGTATAACACTATGACCAGGGTTATCCAGCAAGACACTATATATAATGTCCTTATCATAATGACATTAATTCATAGGAACATGATGGTAGCTTATGCATTTGATCAATTCTTGATGTACCCCATTGAGGGAAAATAAATCCTTCGACATGGTGAATGTTCAACATTCTAGTCATTAAAAGACACAAATGATGAGGTAGGTATCAAAAAAGTGATGGAAAATAACAAATGGTGGATGAAAATATATTGGTTTTATCGCCTAGATGATTTTTGTCCACCTCTACAAATAAATGTATTATGAATGAATGTGATTAGGTGATACCAATAAACATTATTGAGGAAATAGATTTAATCCTAGACGACCAAGGTCCTTCTATCCCTAATGACAGTGTAATAGAAAATCAGACGTGGATTATCTATACAGTGAATCTAGTATTAGGGTATGCCAATGTATCTTCTCATAGCCTATAACATCCTATCAACAATAGATATTCCCTTTGATTGTCTACCATGTCAAAATATTCTACCACAGACTCATAGGTTGAAGAAGTAGAGGGAGAACATAGCAATGCACATCGCAAATTTGAGGAAGGAATCCTGACCACACTCGATGAGATCAGGTAAGTATGTCGAAGAATAGAAGTAAACGGTAGCCTAGAATTATTATTTCTTCCCTACCCCTCATAGTGTATGTTATGTACACTGAATTTATAATGCAATTTCGTTATGTGGTCACCTGGAATTATAATAAATTTACCATATTTAATACATTTGTGGTTATCCACCAACTAGGCATACCTGATGACCATAAATGTTTCATGTTGGTGTCCAATAGGATGAACCCCACTAATTTTAACAATGATGAATCAGAAGATGATATTTTGACCAAAGGTAGTTTTCTTCTATGAAATGAAATATCTAAGGTGGATATAAAAAATTATCCCTATTAGGAAAATGAATAGAAATATTTGGGTCTACAAAAATTTCATAAGTCATAATAAAAACTTCTCAAAAGATGATTTAACATTACCGATCATAGTAATCTTGGTCAATGAAAATAATAGATTATAGTACCCATCCTTAGTTGATGGGTATTTGGGGTATAATCAGATGAGGATTTCCCCCGATGATGAGGAAGTCACAACCTTCAGAGCACCTCATGACATTTTTTGTTAATAGGTCATTCCTTTTGCATTTAATAACATTGGAGATATATATCAATGTGATTGGAATCATATCATTAATCCCAATATAGGATGAATAAGTGGATTTTATATTAATGACCTGGTGTTCAAATCTCTAAATTGAAGTGATCACCTGACAGACCTTCAAATAGTATTTTAAAATGTTCGATAGAAAATTGCGAAGACAAATCCACTAAAATTATGTTTAGGGTAAAAGTTAATGAAATTACATGTATTTTTTGTATGAAACGATGACATTGAGGTTGAACCCAAAAATACTAGTATAATTATTGGTATTTCACCATCTCGCAATAAAAATTAACATAGGGGATGTAAGGGAAAGATGCTTAAATTTTTATTTTTATAACTATCCTATACAGAAAACCTATCATCTTCACAAAGGTAATTAGGAATAGAGTCTCCTATATATGAGATTAGGAAAACAAAGAAACCTTTGTGAGTATCAAGAATTACCTATTGTACATATCAGTCTTGATGGCTTCGTTCGAAGGAAATCCACTCATCAGATATTTGGCCATTAGTGGGTGATCACTTGTCACCCTCCTCTTATATATTTTTTCACCCGTGATTTAGGGAATGATAACTCTCAATACTACATGAGTAGAACAATTCTAGGTATTATGGTTGGAAATTATTATGTCATTAAAAACTACTTCATTCCCATCATTATATTACAAATTAGGAAGAATTTCACGAAACACCACAAAGTCAACATGGTCTAGTGCATTGATCCTACCATGTAAAGCCTTAGATGACATATGTTGACATGGTGTTTGTCCCGATGGGTAGTTATTCTCCAAATATATGACATTTTTTTCTTGTCATAGAAGTCAATGAAATGGTATCCCCTTACTGATTTACAAGAAAAAAATCACAACCTAAAAAGTATATCATTAGACATAAAACTTCTAGTATATGAGTTTTTCTATTACCATGAAACTCCATAGACATGAGAGATATATTTTGACCATGCCTCCCGATTTCCAATTATCCAAAGGCTAGAAAAAATGAAACTCAACATTGTTGATCTATGGATTTTATTTGTTTCATTGGAAGGATAAATTTTTCTCTACACATTGTCACTCACTAAGGGATTCATGAGAAATGAGGCCAAAGTCTAGGCCCTAATTGATGATTCTGAACTATACCTATAGTTGAAAATAGCCTTCCTGAATATAAAATAATAAATAGATCTTGTAATAAATAAGAATAATAGTGAATATTCCATTTAAAATGAAGAATTGCACCACTAACTAGAAATATCGGAGGACAAAGGGAAGAGTTCCCTTTTGAACCCTCATTTCATCATGTCCACTGATCATAGAATGCTCATGCCGATACACTAGTTAATGTATCCATAATCCTAGTATACCCTGATACGTAGGAAAAAATCCTCCACATCATGAATTGAAGGATGGGTTCCTCAGTCATCATCTATGAAATTGAAGAAATTACTCATATCAACATCACTCCAATGCATGATGATCCACTATCCCCCAATAGATGGATGGAGCCTATAATTTATTATCAAAAAAATGGTATTGTCCCAAAATATTGAGACATAAGGGATCATACCCGGAGAAAATAGTTAACATTACAATTTGGGATGGTTCAATTGAAAAACATAGCACCTATAAGGGAGGATTAGATTTAATAATACTCAGATGAATCATAGGGAGATAGATTCCTACAATCATGCAAGAAGTACATATGGGCTCCTATGGTGGCCATCCTCCTTGAATAAGCTCTCTCTCTAAATCCATAGGTTTTATACTACTAGAAAACAATGATTCATTACTTCATGGAATTCACTAGGAAATTTAATTTATTTAAATCCATGATGACTTTCTCTACAAGCCTCTATGATTTATATATATAACTATATATTTTATTACCTTTTCATTGAGGGGAATTGATGTCGTGGAGCTGTATAAACCATCCACAACTAAGAAATATAAGTACATCCTTACAAAAACAGACTTATTTTCCAAATTGGATGAGAAAAACCCCCTTAATGATATCAATGAAAATAACATCATCAACATATTAATGTTTAATATCATCACCAGGTTGGTATTCCTTCCCACTATATTGACAGAAAAGGCACAAACTTCTATTATACTAAGTTAATGAAATTTTAATAGTTGTAAAACATATATTCCAACAACTGTTCCTACATTAATGTAGTGTTAAATTGGGAAATAGACCCCTTTATGAAGGTTTTCAGATATACTCTATAAGATGGTGAATTTGGATGACAAGTCATGGTCGTATAAACTAATCCAGATGTTATGGTCCAACTGTACCACCACACTTACTGCTATGAAAGCATCAGCATATTCAATGGTTTATGGAACTGAGGTAGTTTTGACCACAGAAATAAAAATTCCCTCACATATAATAGCCATATATGGGTATATAATCGATGATTAGTAGTCACAAAAAATATATGAAAAATTAGAAAGTATCCATGAGAAATGTTTTAATACACTGTAAAACCTTTGAATTATTTATATTTAGGTCATGCGTGCCTTCAATAAAAATGTTTTCCTCCATTCAATCCATTATTCACAACTGGTATTAGCTCTTATAACCCTAAAAATTCTAGGAATGAGTCCTAAAATGTTTTTACCGAAATTTTAAGGGCCTTACTTCAGTCATAAGGCCTATTCAAGTTGATCTTACTCATTGGAAACAATAGATGGGGAATATGTTACACCCCCACCAATGATAGGTTTCTTCAGAAGTAATATACATAGTCACTATTAAATCCTTTCATGTACTGAACACATGATATTAAACAATACATAATACATCATGACCCTTAGAAATTAAATTGAATGGAATATGTCCTTACCATATGATGTTAAACTATACAAAAGAAATCCTAAACACGCGACATTAATCTATGTGGGAAAAAATACAAGTATTAGGACCTTAAATTTAATAGTAATTCTCATCCTAGTCACATTTCATAAAAATACCCAATACCCGGTATCAACCTAACATAAAACAATATGAATGTAGTCATGGAAATAATTCTTTAAAATGCACAGTGTATCATGTCCTAACCAAATGACATTAGATTGGAATGAATTTTCCCTCACCATATGACATTAAAATACACAAAAAACATCATATCACTAATGAATCATGACACACTATTTAGATATGTGAAAATAGATATTAATTACCCAATACCAAAATGTGGTTAACAACCACATTGGGAATTCCCAATCCATGATCTAAGAATGAAATGATTCACACCATCATAGGATACATAGTGATGTCCAGATCCCAAATTTTAGGTCAATACAAAATATATTTTTCTAGGTCATGTTACATAAAACAGTGTGATAAATTTCATGATTTCTTTTTAGTAATATAACCTTCATCCTTACCACATGAATTTAAATTTCATGGATGAAATCCATGAACATGATGTTAAACTGAATGGTTTTCAATAACTACATGTGGATTGATTCCTTCCATATGAAGATACGTAGGGAGTCCGAGATCATCATCCATGGGTCCACCCACAATATTCCTTCATAGAGGAATCACCATTTTCCTTACCACAAGTCATTGAACCACATTGATTATGTCCTTATATTATGACATTAAACTACATAATTTTTTATTACCCGATATGGATTTATTCCCATACCAATGAGATATGTTGGGGCTCCTTGATCCTATATCTTACCCCGCCCACCACATGATGCTAAATTCACATGATGATTCCATTAAAAGCCTATGTGTGGTTAGAGAACGCTTTTACATTACTTTTTCTCACACTAATAATAGCTCACATTGGATTATGAATTTTGGTTAAAGGCATCCCCACAAGATCAAGGAATTTTTGTTCATGTCAGTGACAACATAGTAATATATGTGATACCTTAAGAGGCCCACCCTGATTCCTTTATCCATTGCGCTAAATTTCATGGTTTCTCAAGAACTATGTGTGGTTTGATTCCTATCATCAAATGATACATTGTGATGGTCAGATCCATAATCATGGGTCTAAGTATAATGATAAATGGGATCAATACCCCCAAACTATATATGGTTCAGACCGATACTGAGTGCTTCATATTTATGAACTACATATGGATTGACTCTTATTAAAATAGGATATATAGTGGCATCTCGTTCACTAGTACTGGGTCTCGCTATGCACAAAGAAAAGTCCCCCCATACGGATGTACGAGCCCGAAATATGTAGTGAATTTTTCATGTCCCATTAACATGACACTAAATTTCGTTAAATAGGTA
Source organism: Viscum album (assembly GCA_963277665.1). Lineage (NCBI taxonomy): Eukaryota > Viridiplantae > Streptophyta > Magnoliopsida > Santalales > Viscaceae > Viscum > Viscum album. Next base: position 1,086,449,753 of record OY728121.1, read on the forward strand.
TTCACATTGAACACAAAATTAAAAAACAATATAATTTTTTTCAAATAGGTTCATTTTTTACAAGATCATTATTCATATGTAGAAGTTAGATCTAGGTATGATTTCCATGACAGTCTGATATATCTGTGTTGGAATATCTTCTTCATGTGGATACCAACCAATAATCTGATGCGTGGATAAAAGATGATCCCTACTTCTATATTCCCCAAAACTGTGAAGTGTGTTTCTAATGATATAATGTATAATTTTCACATTGGTTCCCACATATTAATTCCATGATGTTTAACCACGAGGAAGAGAAATAAATTCCTTAACAAATGATAATAAACTATAAAGAAAATATCCTTATGGTATGAAATTAAACTGCATTAAAAATAAGTCACAACTACGTGATGTTAAACAGTGTTGGAAATCATCCTTAATCATCACTTATCAAAGGAACACAAGATATTTACCCTAGTTAACCAGGTATGGGGTGCTACCATCCTCTTTTAATCTCCATAGTCCATTAATCACACATCATTCCTTGAGTGCCTCTGATTTGATCAGTCCTTTTCTGGAACATGGAAAATAAAATAAATATATCTATTTGACTGTGATATCAATTCATAAGGCTGTTTACATATCTTCCAAATATATTTACTCATATATGAAGGGATTTGTATTCTTTTTTAGCCTGAAATGTCCATAGAAAAACTCAACACCTTAAGGTGTTCCAAGTCATTCCAAACATGAATGTCCCGTAAAATTATTCTTGGACTGAGAACATCGAGTTGTTGTTTATGATATCTTTATCTCCCACTCAGAAGGATTTTAGAGAACGCTTAACCCAAGGTATCCAACTAAGAATATTTTGTAAAAATTCCCTTACAGGAGGTTATTATGCATCATAATGTTAAATTTCATGCACTTTGGTCCAATTTGTATGACTATAAACATTAGACGTCAAGGGTCTAAATCAAAGGGCCTTAAATTGCTATCAAAAGAGGCACAAAAGATTTTTAGGTTGAAACCCCAAAAATGGTGGAAAGAGTAATTTTTAATTTATCCACACACTAAACTCTTTATCTCCAGAGTTTCTTAAAAAAAATAATGGATAAATAAATGAATCAAAGTGTTCATAGGGCTTAATTTTTTTCCATAGTAAAAGACGAGTCATTCTCACTGAACCCATAGTAAATGATAAAGATAATTTAATGGTGTTTCCTATCACATCGACATGATAACATATTCAATAGGTGGTGGAACAACCCTTAGGGTAACTGATCCCTTCATGAATGATACATCTTACATAAATCAGAATTTGTGGTTTGAGAACCTCATTTTCACACTAACAGTCAACGACCCTTAGAAGAGGATACCCAACATCAAGTGATCCTTTGTTCCACTATTCCTGTTCACCTCTGGTTACTATAGATGTGATCCAAACCACAAACCAAATGTATCGTTATCATCCAAAAATGGAATTCTGATCCTTATGGGCTCATACATCACTGTTCTAGAACGAAACATCTTAGAGGTTTTTGGTCCATCCCCAGTATGAATGACCCATATCTTCCTTATTATTATATCACATTGGAACATGATTTACAATCCCCATAACCTAAATATTCAATATGATTCGAAATCTTCAATGTCACTTTATATTATTTTATAACCTTCTCAAATAAATAATCCATTACCCCAATCCTAGACCAGTCAATGGACCACACCACATGATTCAAAATGATGTTCCATAGGGCCCAAGCTTCTTGTTTATGTGAAAAAAATCACTAGGGTTCCAGAACCATTACTATATCTTCCTTTCCTCCATACTCCACTTCATCTAATAGACATCTGAGACTCCACAAACATTCATGGCCCTTGAAAATATGTAAGGATCCCCTTTACTTGACCATGTATGTAAACCCTATAAGATCATGAATAATGGATTTGACCCATAAATTAATGGTATCTCCTCCTTCGAAGAACGGAAATATAATCCTTATTATCCCTGATAACCTCATGTATGACCCAAAATCCATATGGAATTTTGGTTCATACCAATTTTTTCTACCCCTTTCCGTATTCATTAATTCAAACTATTTTCGTTTATGACTTAATTAACCCATACCCCAGAATCCTTGGTGGACATAGAAACCTACATTTTTATAATCCACCCATACTATCATCAATATATTTAATAACCTCTAGAAAAGAGTCGGGACACATCTTTCATACCATTCTAGTGATGAATTGTGGATTCTACCAAAAAACATGAGGCAACTCTTCTTTTAAATAATGGAACAATAATAATCATGTGACATGGAAAACCCATGTTATAATAAACCCCCTTACTATATTTTTGGTCATCACATGAATTCATGACACATATTTGATATTGATCTAACAAAGCATTACATAAATTCTTTAAAATGTACAATATTTGACATCCAAGAAGCTAGAATATAATCTTCATATCATATTTACATCCTTAATACATGATGTTAAACTACAAAGACAATTTACTCAACACATGTTGTTAAACTTCATGGAATATGTCATTACAACATGATTTTAAACAATAGGGAAGGTTTCCTTACCTATTATTATAAAATCATCAAAATATGTTCTCACAACATGATCGCAAAATGAATGAAAGTGGTCTTTACCAAATATTGTTAAACTACATGACAAATAACCTTACTGAATTAATTTAATAGTAATGTAGAAAATTATTTCAAAAATGATATATTAACATATCCATGAGGTCCAACATATAATAACCTAAATAATAAAAATTGAATGTCTGAGATAAATGAATCTAAACTAAAGGAAATTGAAGGTTTATTCTAGAATAAATGAACTTATAGTGCAACAATGGTCTAGTATGAAATATCATAAAATAGATAACTATAATGGGAACAAAACATCATCCGTTGAAATCCTGTAAGAGGCTGACCTAAGAAAAATTTGAGTTCATACCATTTGAGCCTTCCCCTATATGAATCATTGGAATAAATTAGATAAATATGAATAATAAAATATAAATCTTGTAAGGATCACCATTTTTCCCTAGAAAAAATAATTCTATTCTCACTAAGTCAATTAGATTCAAAAAAAAGAGTGAATTATCCACTAGTGTGATATATTTTAACCAAATTATCCTTTTGAATAATGTATTCCCATGAAAAATGGATTAGTTAAATAAATGATGAATATTTTATTGGTATGAATTAATGGTTATTTATTAAGGTAAATCTATTGTGATATAATAATTATAATTCATGAATACTGGTTCACTTGATGTCATATAATGAATGATAATCAATTATTATCTATGTGATAGTGAAATTTCATGCACATCATGAATGAATGAAATTTGGACAATGATACATAATGATCAGAAAATTAATTCATTGATATGGTCTACAAAAAAGGGTGGAATATCCATGTTTTTATCCTCTCCAGTGATTTCATCAAATTAATGACATTGGTTATCAAACTATTGTAACATCTAATCAGTTAATTTCTACAAATTCAATAAAGTATAGGACGAATTGTAAATGAAATGCTACTGTTTTTCTCGCTCTTCATCCACTTCCTCCACTTTAGGATGAAGAGTCTAGATAAAAGATAATACATCTTTGGATATTTTTTACTAGTCTATAAGAAATATTGTGATGTCCAGAGATAGGATCTGGTGGTAGTTTCAGGTGCACCAAACTCTAATATTTCCTCATTAAATATTTACATTTGATAATTTAATTCAAAGGCTATGTAATGTCTCTTATCAAGAGCCTCTAATTCATCCCTCAATGAGTGTGATAGAAAATCTTCATCATAATAAATTCATAATCCCACATAATTATTCAATAGATTTTTTTAGAGTTTGGTTTATTTGTATCATGATCTCATATAATGGGAAGAGGTCAAAACATCCCTCCAACAAATATGGAGAGAGTTTTTAAATATTTTTATGTTGATTTCCAAATTTTTTTTGGGGAGTATCAGTGATCATTGTGTAAATATTCTTCTATATTAGATTTTTGCCTTATAGGACTTCTATAAAAACATTACTAGGTTTGTTGAAATGGGTAATGATTAGATAATCCAATGAAGAAGCAAGGGATGAAGTCCCCTTGGATCCTCTCTAAAATTTTTCAGCATCTGTCTCTTGTATCGAAGGAATAATATCCTCAAAAAACACTGCCTCACTAATGGGATGACTGTAACAGCCCATGATTTTATGAAAAATATTCTTTTTAATTTCACTAATGTCTTGTGTTGTACGCAACACAAAAAGGAGCTTGCACAACACGCATCCTTGACTTGCCTTGCATTACACGCAATCACGAACTTCCTCGATAGCGTGTGTAATACGCAATACCGAGTTTCACTAAACAACAATATGCTATAAAAATATTATTAAAACTAGCCGTTATGAATAGTAATAACCACTTTTTGAAATCCAGTAAATCTTATTTTTCAAAATGAACTTCATTTTTGGATTCGGAGTATCGAATTTAGCCTAAGGTGAAATTTTGGTACTTTTCGGATAACTTTCATATTCTGATGAATAGTGAAAATTAATAAATTATAATTAAAAACAACTTTTTTAATCGAAATAATTAATAGTGATAAATTATTAATTTGAGTGGTTTTAAAATATATTTATAATATATTTTTACAATTTAATACAATGTTGGTCATTGGATGTAATTTCACATTTAAACCAGACATAAACAAGTGTCAATCTTTTGATAGATATTGTTTCTTAAAAACACGCTATTTGTTTTAACAGCGGGATTTTATTATAAAATTAATTAATGCAACATCTATGTTATGAATATGGTAAAATAGACTTCATTTTTGAATTCGGAATATGAAATATAGCTTAGGATGAAATTTTGGCATTGTTCTGAAAAACATCAATTTTTGATGAATAGTGAAACCACTAAGTGGTAGGTTAAAAACTGAATTTTGCATAAAACTAAATTTTACCACTTCTGTGAATGGAATTTCGAAAATCCGACAGACACGGTTAATATCAAGGACTAAAATGTGGTTCAATGAGATGAAAATAATTTTTGGTGAATAGTAACTTTTTACTTTTTTTACCACGGTTAATAGTAAATTGGGTAACTAAGGGTAAATATGATATTACTATTACCCTAACACATGTCCTAATTCTATTGGATAAGTGTAATTCGGCCAAAAACAACCTTATGAATATAATATGACCATTTAGGCCAACTTGGATTAGATTAGGACATTTATTATTATTTAATTCAAAGAAGAGTTAAAAGAGTTAAAATCAAAGTTTATTTACTAAAACATTTTTAATATGGGGTTATACATAAGATAAATTCGACTATAAATATTCATTAGAAAGCTAAAACGATTTCCAACATAATGGTATTTTATTTGTAATTTTTAGACATCAAATACGTTAATTTATTTATGACACAAAGATGATGCAGTAATTATCTTATTAATGAAATATGGACATAATTGATGTTATAAACACCAAAATAAATATAATTTGAGACTTTTTATGAATTCCACTAATTTTATAGGTTACTATTATATATTAGTGTTGATTTAATCAACTTTTTTCGAACATATAATTCTGTTATGACTTTCACAAAAATCATATATCAAATAGTGTCAAAATTGACACAAAATAGTTTTTAAATCAAATATTATATTATTAATTGTTATTTTATTCCTAAAAATCTAAGTATCGGCCAAATGACTTAGATAAGGATATATATATTAATAATAAACAATTTGGGGTTCGTTTGGCATGTTATAGTAAGTTTATTAACCATATAGTGAAAGAAAACAAAAAGACACGGTAAAAGTTAAATTATTTAACTTAGAGTTAAATCTAATTGATAAGGTTAAAATAATACCCTAAACTTGTCTAAATCTTATTGGTTGATAGGATTTCGACCCAACCCCACTTTAGCTTCGAAATAAGACCCTTTGGAACCATTATAAACCGATTTTTACATTAATATAAAATAATATTTTGAGATATTCCTAAGGTACCCCTCTCCTCCCTTATAAAAGGACACCTCCTCCCCCTCCTCCTCACACCAATTTGAGCACTCAAGCTCGGCCAACCCCTGCCAAAATCTCTTCTCCACTTCCCTAGCAACATCCTAGAGGTTCTGGTCTTCCTCAAAGACCAATTTTAGTGCCCTAAGAGGAGGTCTCAAAGAGGCGCTTCAAAGAAGAGGTAATTACCATTACCAATTCTTTCATATTTATTTCTTCTTCCACTTCTTCTTCTTAGGTTGTTTCATTACGAAGTAATAACATCAGTATCACTCATATACTGATATGTTATTATAATTATGAAACAACCATATTTCACCATCTATCCATCCTACAGGAAAAGAAATCACCGCGCGTGCGTACGTACGGAATACCGTCTCCACGCCGTGGTGTAATCTATTTTCCATCACCACCTTACATGGATGGGTATAATGGTGTAAAGAATAACTATACATAATTATTACAACATCATATTGATTCTGATATATTGTATAATCCACTCCAATTCAATTCAATATTTATGGAAATGATATCATCGCTCGTGCGTACGTACGGACTACCGTCTCCACGACGCGATGAGATTCATTCTCCATGTTAACCATTTAAGAATGATTATAAAGTATATATAAGAAATAATAATGAAATATATGAAATTATAAAGCTACTGGATTTATGTATATATATATATATATATGTATGTCATCTACTTACTTCCATTCAAGACAATAAGGAAAAGAAAACAGCGTTCATGCGTACGTACGGACTACCGTCTCCATGAACGGTGTTTTTTTTCATTTCATTTATCTATCTATTATATATATATATATACTAAATATATATGATATATAAATCATATTTTATATTCTGGAAGTAAGTAAATCATGATATAAGTAATAATAATTTCAAGAACAACAAGTCAAAACACCTACGATAAATGAAACGATTTTACCCAAAACGCTTCTTTAACATGGAATTTACAAAAGAACGGGTAATATAATGTCATAAGTGAACCATACATGATATCATAACAATGAATATGATTCTGTAATAAGTCAATGACATTATTTAAATCATTATACAGGAGGTTCGGACACATACGAAGCAAATCGGACCTAAGGTAAGGGAAATATCACAATCTCATTTTTATCCGAGATTGTTTATTCGTAAGTATTTACTGGGGTGTATTTTATCATCCACATCCATGTTTCATCAATATGTAATATTATTTCAATCCACCTACAATTGTTTAAATCCATTTTTACCCTTCGGTGAGTTTTTAGTAATATGTATGAAAGGAATATTTTGTCGTACGAGGTACTTTTTGACTTTTCTGACAAAAGTACGAAGAATGTTTTTTTTAACTTATACGGCATGAATGGATTTTTAAAACATTATTTCCAAGAAGCTTCCTTTAAAAGTTTTCAAGTTTATTTTTAATCAACTTCTTTTATTTTGATGTTGTATGACATGTTATGAAAGGAAAAATGTTTTTGAAGAAGAAAGGATATTTTCCTCAAGAATGGAGTTCAAGTGTTTTATCAAAATTATTTTCCATCTAAGATAAAAAGGGTTATGTTTTTATCCCTATTATTAAATTGATTTGATCATTTTGTGATGGAATTATTTTTATGAATTCCTTTATCTTATATGAATTGTTTTATGATGTCATGTTGTTTAAGAATCCCATTTTTATTACATGGGTTATGAAATGATGTATGATTTATGATTTTGTGTCACACATAAGAATGGTATCATTATGAGATGGGTGGGACCTATATCTCCCTCCAATGCATTGGGTAAAGATTTTATATCTCATGAGATATACATGGCTGAAATGGTAAGTTATACCGGTTCAGTGAAACAGGACTGAAACGAGGGTTACTCGATTCAGAAAGGGACTTTGTCCACTAAGATAGTCTTGGAAATGAGTCTTGACTAACAAGAAATGATTCTCTATGATTATGTGTGTATGCCACAAAGCTTCATGTTTTAAGTTATGATTATTGGGATTTCATTTCACTACTATGATTTATCCCATGTTATGAAATTATGCTCTCTTTTGCAGGTTAAGATTTCCAAAAGTTATGTTCTTATGAATATGATGTGATTGATTTTTCTTTTGTATACCCTTACTGAGCATTTGAGCTCACCCTTTTACGTTTTCTTTTCCCCAGGATATAAAGAAAGGTTTTAGGTAAAAAAAAGGAAGATCTTTATCGGAGATGTTGAAGATCTTTCACCACGATTAGAAGATTACGTTCCGAGTTTCGAAAGACACTAAACTATTACGATCCTTGTGTGTGTGTTTTTGTTATGTACTAAGTATTCTGCAAATGTAATTTAATGTCCATGTACGTCAAGATACGGGTCTCTACAGTTGGTATCAGAGGCAAAGGAGGTAGGAATGTATCCGATCCTTGGGAACTCTCACATGTGAGCGTTGGACGAAGCATGGCTCTCCGCCCAAGGGCTTCAAGAGGAAATGGCTGCCACTGGGGATGGTGGTGTGTCCCGCCCAGGGGGTGTAGCCGCCCATGGAGTGCCCTGATAGGTATCAATTATAGTCCACTGGAAGTAATTCCAGACCGCTACAGTTGGTATCAGAGGAAAGGTTTAGTCAACCTTTGGAAACTAGGACGCGAAAACATTAGTGAGATCCCTAGAGATATTTCTAAGGTATGTCTAGGGATGTCCCTAAGGATAAGTATACGTATATGATATAGTCCTATAACTACGGAAATTATCTTAGAATTTAACCTAGGATGTTAGATATTGAGGGTGCTCCCCCTTTACTATGTTGTCTTCCCTAGCATGATTTAGCCTCTCACAAAATTCTTTTTGTGTTTTAGTTAATGGAGGGAACCAGAAGGAATTCGGTTAACATTGAATACAATGGACAAATTGGTGACTATGAGCAACAAAATTGTTTGATGCCTAGAGATTAAGATATTGTGATTATGCCGAATCATTCATCGCGATATATGATTAACAAGGTGAAATTTATTGGTATGACTAATTCATCAAAGAAGAGGAAGATAAACTATTATGCATGTTCGCATGTTGAGGAGCATAAAGAAAGGAAGATTGAGATTTCTAAAGAAGGGAAGAAGAACCTTGAGGAATACCTCAAATGGAGGGACCGATGTTATCTGTGTGGAGAAAAGGGTCATAGAGTGACAGATTGTTATGGAGTTCAATGCCTTATTTGTGGATAACATGGGCATTACCCAACTCAATTCCCAGACCAAAAAAGGTACTTCTAAATCAAGGAAGGACTTATTCCATGACAATCATTGAAGTGGATGGACTGAAGTGTTTATGTATTGGTATTCAATAATAATTTTGTTGAGGTACTTTTATAGTGTATTGAAATATTTATGTATTGGTCTATTGTGGTTTTCAATAATTCTAATGTACCGGTAACCATGAAAAGTGATTCAAATATTTTGGAAAGTAGATGATATGCGCATAATGAAGGGATAAGGAGGAAATGAAATGTTTGACAGTATTCATGAGCTCATGATTGATATAAGGACTAAGTGATATCGTGGTTTGAGTATATAGAATTTTGAGGATTTTGGTATGTGGAAAGTGTTAACTTTAAACTGCATTCATGTTTTCACTAAGGTATTCAAGAGAATACATGATTAAGGACTTTGAATGTTTGGAATGTGACCAACAAAACATATTTTATGATATATGGGGATCAAAGATGGTATTAAATCTCTGGTAATCGTTTTCACTATATTATGAGAGTGGACTACAGTATTATGGATGAGCCTAAATATTAGAATGGATTATGTTGGACATAAGTTAGGATAAAACGTTTTTTGATATTATTGATGGGATGTTATAGTAATATAGCTTTAGAAAAAGGACAACCTGCAGGACGGGCGACAGCCCATCGCGTCGGACAAGGCTATGGGAATCGAACCCACAACCGAAGTGCGACTGGCCTTTATCGCTTACCACTGGCCTACAGGAAGTCCCTGTTTAGTAGAAACTAGTTTTACTATATTAAGAAGTATGATATATGAAGTATAAGTCCATTTTAGGAACCATATATGATTAATCTCACTATAGATCGACTTATGTATATAATTTTTGCTAACCTTTTGTTTGAGACAGATGGAATGACCCGTCATTCTATCACATGATCTGCTAACACTTCACGAATAACAAATTCAACTTCATTTATTTAAGATATGAAGTGGAAATTGTTCAAGGCACAAACAACAGTGAGATTGTACCAAAATCATGTAAGTATTTCTTTTAATTCATCAACTTTAGGGAAATGATCTTGAAAACCCAAAATTTTTTCCTAGTGATCTCATACCTGAGGAATCAGATTGTACCTTATATCATCACAAATCTATGGATTTGTGATTACTGGCTTTTCCATAGCCATGTTCTCTACCACTCTCCATCAGAACATGATGGTTAGATTTCTCTTCCATATCCATATTTTCACCTATGTGGATACCCAGTGATTAGTTTTTTTGGGTAATCGTTACATTTCATACTTTAGTTTTTAAAGCCAAGTTTTGGTATTCCTTTTTAAGATGTGGGTTTCTATTAAAGAAACTTTCGAGTAGTAAACCATTTATAACCCCGACGAATTTCGAGGGCGAAATTCATTTTAAGGGGGGGTAGAATGTAACAGCCCAAGATTTTATGAAAAATATTCTTTTTAATTTCACTAATTTCTTGTGTTGTACGCAACACAAAAAGGAGCTTGCACAACACGCATCCTTGACTTTCCTTGCATTACACGCAATCACGACCTTCCTCGATAGCGTGTGTAATACGCAATACCGAGTTTCACTAAACAACGATATGCTATAAAAATATTATTAAAACTAGCCGTTATGAATAGTAATAACCACTTTTTGAAATCCAGTAAATCTTATTTTTCAAAATGAACTTCATTTTTGGATTCGGAGTATCGAATTTAGCCTAAGGTGAAATTTTGGTACTTTTCGGATAACTTTCATATTCTGATGAATATTGAAAATTAATAAATTATAATTAAAAACAACTTTTTTAATCGAAATAATTAATAGTGATAAATTATTAATTTGAGTGGTTTTAAAATATATTTAGAATATATTTTTACAATTTAATACAATGTTGGTCATTGGATGTAATTTCACATTTAAACCAGACATAAACAAGTGTCAATCTTTTGATAGATATTGTTTCTTAAAAACACGCTATTTGTTTTAACAGCGGGATTTTATTATAAAATTAATTAATGCAACATCTATGTTATGAATATGGTAAAATAGACTTCATTTTTGAATTCGGAATATGAAATATAGCTTAGGATTAAATTTTGGCATTGTTCTGAAAAACATCAATTTTTGATGAATAGTGAAACTACTAAGTGGTAGGTTAAAAACTGAATTTTGCATAAAACTTAATTTTACCACTTCTGTGAATGGAATTTCGAAAATCCGACAGACACGGTTAATATCAAGGACTAAAATGTGGTTCAATGAGATGAAAATAATTTTTGGTGAATAGTAACTTTTTACTTTTTTTAACCACGGTTAATAGTAAATAGGGTAACTAAGGGTAAATATAATATTACTATTACCCTAACACATGTCCTAATTCTATTGGATAAGTGTAATTCGGCCAAAAACAACCTTATGAATATAATATGACCATTTAGCCCCACTTGGATTAGATTAGGACATTTATTATTATTTAATTCAAAGAAGAGTTAAAAGATTTAAAAACAAAGTTTATTTACTAAAACATTTTTAATATGGGGTTATACATAAGATAAATTCGACTATAAATATTCATTAGAAATCTAAAAAGATTTCCCACATAATGGTATTTTATTTGTAATTTTTAGACATCAAATAAGTTAATTTATTTATGACACAAAGATGATGCAGTAATTATCTTATTAATGAAATATTGACATAATTGATGTTATAAACACCAAACTAAATATAATTTGAGACTTTTTATGAATTCCACTAATTTTCTAGGTTACTATGATATATTAGTGTTGATTTAATCAACTTGGTTCGAACATATAATTCTGTTATGACTTTCACAAAAATCATATATCAAATAGTGTCAAAATTGACACAAAATAGTTTTTAAATCAAATATTATATTATTAATTGTTATTTTATTCCTAAAAATCTAAGGTTCGGCCAAATGACTTAGATAAGGATATATATATTAATAATAAACAATTTGGGGTTCGTTTGGTATGTTATAGTAAGTTTATTAACCATATAGTGAAAGAAAACAAAAAGACACGGTAAAAGTTAAATTATTTAACTTAGAGTTAAATCTAATTGATAAGGTTAAAATAATACCCTAAACTTGTCTAAATCTTATTGTTTGATAGTATTTCGACCCAACCCCACTTTAGCTTCGAAATAAGACCCTTTTGAACCCTTATACACCGATTTTTACATTAATATAAAATAATATTTTGAGATATTCCTAAGGTGCCCCTATCCTCCCTTATAAAAGGACACCTCCTCCCCCTCCTCCTCACACCAATTTGAGCACTCAAGCTCGGCCAACCCCTTCCAAAATCTCTTCTCCACTTCCCTAGCAACATCCTAGAGGTTCTGGTCTTCCTCAAAGACCAATTTTAGTGCCCTAAGAGGAGGTCTCAAAGAGGCGCTTCAAAGAAGAGGTAATTACCGTTACCAATTCTTTCATCTTTATTTCTTCTTCCACTTATTCTTCTTAGGTTGTTTCATTATGAAGTAATAACATCAGTATCACTCATATACTGATATGTTATTATAATTATGAAACAACCATATTTCACCATCTATCCATCCTACGGGAAAAGAAATCACCGCGCGTGCGTACGTACGGAATACCTTCTCCACGCCGTGGTGTAATCTATTTTCCATCACCACCTTACATGGATGGGTATAATGGTGTAAAGAATAACTATAAATAATTATTACAACATCATATTTATTCTTATATATTGTATAATCCACTCCAATTCAATTCAATATTTATGGAAATGATATCATCGCTCGTGCGTACGTACGGACTACCGTCTCCACGACGCGATGAGATTCATTCTCCATGTTAACCATTTAAGAATGATTATAAAGTATATATAAGAAATAATAATGAAATATATGAAATTATAAAGCTACTGGATTTATGTATATATATATATATGTATGTCATCTACTTACTTCCATTCAAGACAATAAGGAAAAGAAAACAGCGTTCATGCGTACGTACGGACTACCATCTCCATGAACGGTGTTTTTTTTTCATTTCATTTATCTATCTATTATATATATATATATACTAAATATATATGACATATAAATCATATTTTATATTCTGGAAGTAAGTAAATCATGATATAAGTAATAATAATTTCAAGAACAACAAGTCAAAACACCTACGATAAATGAAACGATTTTACCCAAAACGCTTCTTTAACATAGAATTTACAAAAGAACGGGTAATATAATGTCATAAGTGAACCATAAATGATATCATAACAATGAATATGATTCTGTAATAAGTCAATGACATTATTTAAATCATTATACAGGAGGTTCGGACACATACGAAGCAAATCGGACCTAAGGTAAGGGAAATATCACAATCTCATTTTTATCCGAGATTGTTTATTCGTAAGTATTTACTGGGGTGTATTTTATCATCCACATCCATGTTTCATCAATATGTAATATTATTTCAATCCACCTACAATTGTTTAAATCCATTTTTACCCTTCGGTGAGTTTTTAGTAATATGTATGAAAGGAATATTTTGTCGTACGAGGTACTTTTTGACTTTTCTGACAAAAGTACGAAGAATGTTTTTTTTAACTTATACGGCATGAATGGATTTTTAAAATATTATTTCCAAGAAGCTTCCTTTAAAAGTTTTCAAGTTTATTTTTAATCAACTTATTTTATTTTGAAGTTGTATGACATGTTATGAAAGGAAAAATGCTTTTGAAGAAGAAAGGATATTTTCCTCAAGAATGGAGTTCAAGTGTTTTATCAAAATTATTTTCCATCTAAGATAATAAAGGGTTCTGTTTTTATCCCTATTATTAAATTGATTTGATCATGTTGTGATGGAATTATTTTTATGAATTCCTTTATCTTATATGATTTGTTTTATGATGTCATGTTGTTTAAGAATCCCATTTTTATTACATGGGTTATGAAATGATGTATGATTTATGATTTTGTGGCACACATAAGAATGGTATCATTATGAGATGGGTGGGACCTATATCTCCCTCCAATGCATTGGGTAAAGATTTTATATCTCATGAGATAGACATGGCTGAAATGGTAGGTTATACCGGTTCAGTGAGACAGGACTGAAACGAGGGTTACTCGATTCAGAAAGGGACTTTGTCCACTAAGATAGTCTTGGCAATGAGTCTTGACTAACAAGAAATGATTCTCTATGATTATGTGTGTATGCCACAAAGCTTCATGTTTGAAGTTATGATTATTGGGATTTCATTTCACTACTATGATTTATCCCATGTTATGAAATTATGCTCTCTTTTGCAGGTTAAGATTTCCAAAAGTTATGTTCTTATGAATATGATGTGATTGATTTTTCTTTTGTATACCCTTACTGAGCATTTGATCTCACCCTTTTATGTTTTCTTTTCCCCAGGATATAAAGAAAGTTTTTAGGTATAAAAAAAGGAAGATCTTTATAGGAGATGTTGAAGATCTTTCACCACGATTAGAAGATTACGTTCCGAGTTTCCAAAGACACTAAACTATTACGATCCTTGTGTGTGTGTTTTTGTTATGTACTAAGTATTCCACAAATGAAATGTAATGTCCATGTACGTCAAGATACGTGTCTCTACAATGACCATCGTTAAGACCTCGTTTCTTCCTTCAAGGCTTATATGAATCGTGAATCAAATCCATTATTTCTATTGAAAAGTGGGTAAGTGAAGTACATGGTCTTCCAAAATAATGAACCAACCAATTTAATATTCCATATGGTTTCGAGAGTGATCATATATAGGTTATATGATTCCCAAAAAATCAAGTCATCTACATGATAAATTTGACACCCATTCTAAAGAGGGATCTTCTAGGACCTTTCATCAGTAGAACCACTACCATTATCAATAATTGGACCAAATCATATATGATAAGGCATAATGTTGAAGCAATTAGACTATCTCAACACACCATTGAACTCATTAGGTCCTAGATTCCTCACCTCAACCTTATAAATATTTAATATCCTAGGGAAAAATGAGGCGTGAGTAGTTTTATTTATTTATGTTTTTTTTAATAGTTGAACTTCTCCCCTATCTACCCAAATAAAAATAAGAAAAGGAATATAATATTACAACACTCTATTCCATGTTGAATATGGACCAATGAGTTGATAGTGGTAAGAAACAATTGGTATGAATATATCAATGGGTCATACCTCTGTTAATTAAGCTTCCATCACAAACATGCTCTCTTTAATTCCATGGAAATAATTCCAAACTAGGAAGGCCATATATTAAGAAACATATATACAAAATCTTATATCTTAAGGATCAATGAAAGCTCTGGTGTCACCCAATAACAAAATGTGGTATTTTCCTCACCTAGAGGACTTCCCAATATGCTCATTCACTATAACAAAACTATTGAGGAGGGAACCTGTGAGGAAATATGAAAGTTAGACGAGTCTATCTATGGTTGTGAAATAGACTAATCCATTCCTTAATGAAGAAGAGTGAAAAAATATTCATATCCTTGTTTTACATTCCTTTCATGATTTTATACTTCTCCATTTCTGAGAGTGGAGTTTTTGTAGTAGTATCATAGGCATTTGTGATATGATGAAACTAATTGTATATCTCCCCATGGGGTGGAGGGGTATCATGACCTGTTAATAGAAATCCAAAAGAGTTATTCCTACTTCACCATGGGATACATGGAATTAATTTTTTCCAGGGCACCAGTGACTACTAATATCTTGAAAAATATAAGATTGGGGATAGGTAATGAACAGATAAATCCATACGACATCATAAAGGTGAATAGAATCTAGTTGATTAGAAAACCCCGAGTGGATTTTCTAACAAAAAATGGACATGCCCGCTCATCATAAAACAATCCACTCTGTAGCTTGTCCCATTTAGAGATCTTAAAACTTATTTGATTATTATTTTAGGGGAAAATATTATCAAATATAATTAATCAATGGGTGGTGGATAATATCGCAATTGTCTGAACACTTAGTAGAGTTCTCCAATGTATAAGAAGTCCCATGGGGCTGTACCACGACCAATTTAGTACCTTAGAAAATATTATTTTGAATGGAATATATGAGGGATTAAAACCATATAAATGGATGTTTTTAGTCTAAATATGGAATTCCAACATCATCAAAAAGACAAAATCCATAATTAAAAAGCTAATAAGTAAAGGGGTAACTCTAAAGATCATAAGGAAGATTCCTTTTAAAAAACACATTTTTGGAGCACAAAGGATACTACGTGTAAGTGTTTTTATTCCAAGACATCATGGACCACTTTCTAGATGTGTTTGAAGATGTATGATGACTAGATTCCATGTGTACATAAAAAAGGAACATAAGTCAGCCAATTGGAAAAACCTACGAGAGGTGATACATGGATATGGAAGCATCCTGAAAATCATGTTAACGTTGATGGGACTCATTAATGCAAGACATGGTACATGTATCTTGAATCGAAAGTCACATAGAGATATCATAGATCACATGGCCCATTTGGCATCACTATATCAGATGACTATTCATAAGACTCGTGATTTCATGACCCTATGATGTTCATGTGAACCTCAGGTTGGCCAATAGATCACACAACCGAGCAAAAAGGTCATGAAGAGCACATAAGACTTTCACATGGACAAGGTCTTAGGTCAATGTTCAAGATATTATCACGATTTGATTCATGATTCATCTAAACTAGTTCAAAGAGAGATAATTCACATGGATCATGCACAAAATCGAATCACGTGAAATAGGTATCCAGTTAGTTCTTATTAATATATCTTTGATTTATTCTCATAGAGAGGTCGTGATAATATGGTCTTATGATAAGGTCTTGGAAAGGGATAATGATATGGAAGTAATCATGAGAGCATTCGATATTCAGAGTCACAAGTTATGTAAGCCTCTTTATCACACCTATTTATAGTGAATTACTAGGAGTAACAATGGTCACCAAAGAGACCAAATGTCACCTAATACACAGATTTAAGGCATACCCAATGACATGGGAAGGTATATTCAATCCTCAAAATCAATTCCTTGTCCACAGAAGACATCACCCCTATAGGGGGAATTTTTTTATTCTCTCTAAATGACTATTCACAAATCCAAATTTGAGGAAATTTATGATTTGTATGTATTATATTATATGTAAAAAAGTGGAAGAAAAGGAACCCAAAAAAATAGATCATGTAACATTTAGAAGTAAAAATGATTGAATGGACTTTATATGGTCAATAAAATATATTTTTCCCATCACATGATCATCTATTGATTAGGAAATACCCTTGGATAATCCAATTATTTCTTATAAAGGAACTCTCACATGAACTGACGATCATACAGAAGCTTCCAGACAATTTACATTGATCATGTGACTATTCAAATTATGGACATTTGAAAATCATGAAAAGTCCCTTATATTATAAAGGTATATAGAGTCATAAGCCTCATGTGAAGGATAGTTACATTCATCTTCATGAAAATTAATCACCTCTAAGACCACATGAGGCCCCTAGCAGCATGTCCACTTTGTTGAATAATAACATGTTGGTGTGTCCCCTACATCATGAAAAGGGTATTAAATATGTACATTTCATTAGGAAACACCCTTCATATCCATAGAAAAGAAGTGGTATTTTCTATGGAAATACATGCACATTATTGCAAGATCTATCATTGGTCATGTGAAACATCACATGTAAGGAGAGTGATTATCCCCGAAAATTCTCACATAACATCATGAGATCTCCTTGTCATGTAGAATAACTGTGGAAATAAAATAGAAGAATGAGTATTATTATATAAATGGGAATTTACACAAATATTAATGTGAAAGTGGATATTTACCTTGGGTGATCACCATTGACCATTCGAATCCCCCTCAACATGGTATCCGGATCCCATAGACACCACTACTAAATCATCAATTATCATTTGAAGGAAACTAGACAAGTTATCTTCAATGATGAAACTTTATATGGACATATTAATCTTGTTAAATCTCTTGGACAGATCATCTTGTCCGTTTGATAGAACATTGAAATCTCCACCTCGGTAGTAGAAATCCATTTGTTCATCCGGAGACTAATAATCCTAGCGACGACATAGAATTATCATGGTTCTCATCGTCCTGTAGCTCGAAGGATGACCCTTGACCAGATCATGCGATGTGAAATATACAAAAATCCATCTACTAACTCTATATCATATTTTTGAGAAACATGTTGTGTAAGGAAGAGTATAACAGAGGAAGAGAGGCTTTTAAATCCCAAAAAACATCCCAAAAAAGACACATGTGATAGTGACTAATACATGGGAGTGCAAGAGAGGACATCTCATAGTAGTAGGTAATGTAACCACAACTGTTTTATACGAGGTATAGTATAGAGAATAACCTGATGGAACCTTGGACATGAATACATGATTTTCCTGATCACTTTGTACATCACGCAACAGACATCTCGTGTGTCATCTAGATTGGTTGAAGGAGATCCGGCATATCGACTAGGTCACATGAAGCGAAAATAATCTAATGATTCATAAAACATAATTCTAATTTGAAATAAGGGCTATAAGTGGTCCTAAATGATTAAAAACATACATGAAGATGTATAAACTAATCTTCATGCACTTCACATGGCCTACCTAGATCATGTGGCTGAACTAGGGAATGCCACCCAAGTCATGTGACACACTATCAGAAATACAATATTAACTATGCGACATCCCATAAACATATAATATATGTCTTGTGACGCCCTTTGCGAAATCCATCCATGACTTACTAATACCTCTAGTCTTATAAACCAACTCTTATGACATCCTCCATATATGTCTCCGAAGAAATGTGGTAGCATCAGGGAATGACCCCAATGTCTTATGGAGCCCTATTGAAATGGAATCATAATACAGAAACATCCCACAAACATGTCATCCATGTCTCACAATTAACTCATGACATGTTTTCTATGTCTCACAATTATCTAAAGACCAATAATCTAGGTTTTAAAAAATCCTCCTAAACAGGCCAACTCAATCATGTGATGTCCTACAAACAAGTCAACTAGGTCATCTGATTTTCTTTGGACATGTCTTATAGGAAAACAAGACATGTATTGAAATAATTAGACGTGTCAAAGATACATCCTTAAACATGTCATTAAGGAACTCATGAAATATCTGGAACGCAATTAGGACGTGCCATATAGATGTCTCGAGACATGATAACCCCGTCTAGTGGGAATTTTCAAGAACACACCTAGAAGAACTACAAGAAATCTAATTCTTTTCAAAAATAGGATATTTAGGATGATTTACTAATTACTAATCTCCATGGGGAACCCACTCTTGTGTAAGAACCCTCCATTTCTCTTACAATCAATCCCATGGGAACATAGCTCTCATACAGGTGCACCATTCTTCCCACCCTCTACAGATTTAGATTACTACCGAACAATGATGAATTTTATTTTATTCATAACAAGGACATGTTGGATGCCTTACAATGTCTTGAGCTAAAAATAAAATATATCATACGACCATACCAGTGTATAAGCTACAAACGAATATGAAACATGACCTACCAATTTATACCACTAGTTTCTCATATTAAAAATGCGTCATGTGGTCTTTGGGATTTTCAATGTTCATATAATTTCCATCATAAAACTCCTATATTAATTGAAACATTAGTGTTTATTCCATATTCAATGACATGATATGAACACCCCAATATAAGTTCATCCACCTTAGGGATATTTCTATGGGAGTGATTAGACTATGATGACTATGGGTACTGTTATAAGATGGATACATATGATGCCTCCCTAAGAATCGATGTCAATATATGGTTCTTAATTTCCCTCATATATATCCTTTCTGAATGACATAAAACATTAAGGTTTCAAGGAAGTTAATGGGGTTTTATTACCATTAAAAACAAGATAAGTGGGATTCCTCATAAAGGATCAATTCCATCACTGATATATTAACTGACTCCCTATATAGAATTAAACACCAGTAGGCCGGGGTTTACATCCAAAAAATATAGGTATCTACCCATTAATATGAAATATTATGGGAGTCGTGTATATATATAGATGGACTCATTAGTAGACCCCACATTTCACATAGAAGGGTTTATCACTTGATCAGTTTTGTTTTTCTAATCTATCACATATTGGTATTAGGACGAGATTCACAAACTTATATTAAAACAACAAGATGGTACAAGAATATGTAAAAACCCACCCCTAAAATTGTATGATGATCCAAAAATCCCATACTCTCTAATAATGTGAGTTCCTATGAGCTACTACTTCTAAAAAACCAATTGAATCATACTTTTAGAAAGTAGGTCTGTACTATGTTATGGATGTGATAACCAATAGGATTTTTTAATATTGATGAAAAATGGTGAACCTGACATAAATGAATTTAAAGAAATAATCCCTCCCCCACCCCACAATCGTTTCATAGAAATAACTACACATGAACTTTGTTATAAAAAAATACAATAAGTTATATTTTATTTCATGATAAATATGAATATCAATTTCATTATTGACCTAGTCCTATGGCCACACTGGAAAAGTAAAATTTGGTATCTTAATGATATTAACATATAATTAAATGAGTTTTCATAATTTGGAATGATAGTATTAAATAAAATTTATTATTTAGATGTTTGATTTTCATTTTTTATTTATATAATAAGAATCTTATCCCAATGACTATTAAATTCCTTTGTAAGTCCATAAAATAAAAAATAACATATCAAATAATTTTTCTTGAATTAAATGTTAGTAAATAGGCATATTTAATGAATTTAAAATTCTATTATTAACTAAATTAATTGAAATTTATTATGGTACTTTATTCCTAATTTTTAATCATTAATTAACTTTCACAAACTATTGTACAATACTAAAAAATTATTTATTTATTTAATATATAAATAAAATCAATGGTTTTAGAAATATAAAAAGAAATAAAATAGGTTTAAATTATTTATTTCAAAATTGGATTGTTAATATATCATATAAGGGTTTTGAGAAAGGTTTATATTTTAATTTAGTATTAGTATTTATGTATTTAATGTCAACTTAAATGAATATCTACAGAAATTAAAATAATGACATTTTTTGGGGAAAATTATTTTTATATATAATATAAAAATTATAAAATTCATGATGGTGGTAAAATGGTATATGATATAATAAATAATTTCATCTATTGGACACTTATGTTACAATTTTTACATTATAAGTAAAATGATAACCCTTTATGATTGAATAAGGTATAACCATAGGAAAATTAGAAATTATTGAACTAAGGGGTTATTCTTTATGATAACGTAAAAAATTATGTATGGACCATTCCAAATTTAATTTTAAGATTTTATTATGAACATATAAATTTTATATTAATAAATTTACCCTTTTGAAACTTTTTAGATGATTGAGTTACAAAATATATTATAATATTTCTTGAATTTATAATAGATCCCATATCATCACATATAAATGGAAGCCACTTACCTCTCTTAATTACAAAACATTGAAAACCATAGACTTAATAAAATATATTAATATATCTGGTGAACATACCTATGTAAATATTAAAGGTTTTTTTAATCCCAAAATATGATCCCTGGGGTCTTTAATAAGATATCTGAAGGGGTTTTTAAAAACAATTAGGTAATCGCCTTAATAAATCACTTTCTTTTTTTACATCATCATTTACAACCTATAGGAATATGAAATTAAACATGAATTAATAAATTTATAAACCAAAATATACTGAAATATTTCCATCACTACAGAAGCACCATAATTTACCTTTATTCATTAAATGGGAAGTGAAAGTATCTATTGTGCGCACATATGGCTTATTGCCGCCAGGAAGCGATGTGATTCATTTTGAATATAAAATTTTAAAGAATTATTCTAAAAATTTATCTAATGATAAAAAAATATATTTATAACATGATGATACATCGATAGTTATATTATAAAATATACCTTCTTAACTTCCAATCCGTTTGAAAATTACAACGATATTTGTGATTATATTTGGAATACCCCTGCACGAAGTGATGTGATTCATTTCATGTTTTTAATTTACATGGATGGTAATAAGGATAAACTAAAAAAATTTATATGATATATATTAAATAATTATTATTTTCAATTGTTAATTATTAGTTATCTTTCATTCATTCCATCATTTGAAATGTGAAATTAGTGTTCATGAATATGTTTGACCAACCATAAACAAGAATGGTGTGATTTGTTTTTCTATAAATTGACATTATGGAAGTATTTAAATATATATATAATATTATTTTTATATATTTGTTAAAAATTAAAGGGAAAAGGATCCATGATCAAATAATGAGTTCCATGATAATCAAAAAAACACATAAATTAAAAACAAAGTGGTTATCACTCGGATGAGTGATTATAGTATAGAATTTATAATAAAGGAGTGGTGACATGTTATATGTAAATCGTATGTTGTTGATATATATTATTATGGTTCTACAATATATTTATCATAAATATGTATTTATTATACATGAAGTTCAAACTTATATGAAGTAATTCAGACCTCAAGTAAAGAGTTTTTGTCTCAATTTAACTTTGTGCCGAAATTTAAATTAAGTGGGACATATTTTATTTTCTACACTTAATTTATTTTATATAATGTATATAATATCAATTTTACATATTATTTTACTAATAAAACATTATTAATATTATATTTTCATTAATTATTTATCTACTATAGGGTTTTATTGAAAATTTATTATCGTCGTAAGTGTTCTTCATTTCAATTTTACTTCATTGAGAAATATATGATGTTGTGATCCTATTTATGTTTACTAGGTTTATATAAAGATAAATTGACATGATCTATAATAAATATCCTCATTTTAATTATATATAATGTTTTACTTGATGTTATTGTGTCATGGGACTTATGATTCAAAAGTCACCAGAGTGGTGAGTGTATATTTTACAGTCTATTCATTACTCAGGATTGATTTTGTTTACATCTCCACTAGGATAAATATATGATATTTCTATATTAATCCCAAAATATTTTATTATCCTGTGGTTATTTTTGAAATTTTATTTTTCTATTCATTTAACTCACTTTATGTTCTCAAGATATTGTATGAACATTTTCATGGAATACCGAATTTATTTCTCTCTTTGGTCTAATATTTTATTTCATCCACATCCAAATTTCCTAAAAAGAGTCAATAATATATTTATTATTATAAAATAACTATTTATAGTAATTTTAACCAATTATTGAATTTTTTTTAAAAATATTAAATATAATAATATTTTTTTCCGAATGAGTTATTTTTTATGTTTTTAATGAATGTGTAGAAAACATAATTTGTTTTAACTGATAATAAATGAAAGGAATTTCATACCGTTATTATTTCTCAATGATTTTATGATTTACATAAATTTTTAAATTTCCATTTTCATTTAAATGTAAATATAATATTTTGTAAAATTTTCTATTTTTAATACAGGACATTAAAATAGAAAATAATATTTTTGTCTTGAAATTTTAATATTTTTTAAAATAGAATGATTTATTTCCAAATCCATTATTGAATCTTATGATTTACTAAGAATAAAATGTATAGGTACCATAAATGATAATTCTAAGGTTGTTTTATGATCAGTTTTATAGGGAATGTATTGACATTACTTATGTGAATTCATTCAATAGTGAAAGGTATTGATTATTATGGAATGTTGATTTTGATTTATTGTTTATTCATATTTTTAATGAATTGGAATCACTAAGTGATTGGTGTTGCTCGGAATTAGAAATTCCATAGATGTATTGGTTGGTATCCTGAGACAAAATAGTAATGTTTGCTAAGTCCATACCCATTTATATATATATATATATACATATATAGTTGAATAAGTGATTGAAAATATGTTTAGGTGTTTTGGAATAAGGCCATAATGGTATGTTTCATATGTCCATCAATATACATTCCATCATTATGAAATATTTTTTTGAATCCCATGTGATTATTGTAATTGTTAAAATTTTGATGGATATGTTTCATGTTTTTATGATTATTTACATGGGATTATTTGGTTTTCATTTATTACCTCCATATTATTCGTGCATTATATTTCTTCCACTACATGCATACCCTTACTGAGCATCTGTGCTCACCCCATTCTTGAGTTTCCATTCTCTATGATTCCATTAAGTGTATTACGATTGAAAAAATGGGATATGATATTTGAAATAATGGAGTTCTTAAGGAAGTTACTATTTTGGATTATATGTTTTAAAATGTAATGTGGGATTTATTTATGTATCCCGTTTTCTAATAAATTTATAGTATTCAATCAATTGGGATGTGACTAATTGTATCTTATTCCAATGTAATAATGTAACCACCATGAAAATCTCTAAAAATTTTGATCTTAAATTTAAATATTGTTTTACTTATTGTTTTGGGTATGAATATTTTTAGATTAAACAGTATGCTCATTCCAAATAAAAAGGATGTTTTAGGGGGTGTTATGGATTTTTTATTTAAAAAATAAGAGGTATTATTCTATAGAATTATAGTATACAGCATAATATTGAATACCAAACCACCAATTGGTTAGCACCCATATAAATGTTGTGGACGAACACCATTGACCTCTTATGACGTAGGAGTATCCGTTTCACTATGGTTTCTATTTCTCATAATTCCCTAAATCATGGTGATACTGAATTTTGTTATAGTGGCTTTATCCCTGTGCACCATGTGTAGTTGTGAACCTTTATAGTGTTGTGGTGTTTGTTCTAGAACATCGTCCATGCCACATAATCTTCTATATTCCATGGATACACCTTGATATTCAGAGAAACTCCCCCTTACTTTTTCATCAAACCCTGTCGATTCCTTTTGGAAATAATAAAACATAGTTATACTTCAGATGACCACTTTTGTATTTATTCCTCCTCACCTTACTCTAGAACCCATGAATTATTTGATTAGAATAATTTTAGGAGATCAGGATGGGTGATAATATTCTATTCAGAGTTTAATTTGGTTTAATTGTCAACACCTTTGGTAAACATTGAAATAGACAACAAAAACATTTCTAGGAAGTTCAATACCTTCATGGGATCGTGTATAATCTAGTTTATTTGATGATTATTTATGTGTCATAATTTTTACACCACGCATGATTGTGATGACATGTGTGTTTAGAATGTGATATGTGATGTGATATATTCCTTCAATTAGTGATATTAGTGTTACATGTTTCAATGTTTTATTCTGATTTCATGATGTTATGTGTGTTGTTATTTACTCATGATGATATAATATGCTAGATTTTTTGGTCATATTGTATGTATGTTACCATGGCTTGGTTGTTGTCAGTGTTACATGAGACAGGTGGATCATCAGGAAATAGTTATTCCCTATTGGGGGAGTGTGATTTTATGTGATGATGGTTATAAGATACGTATTCATTTGGGTGTGGTATGAGTTATCCATGGTTACATTTAACGGATGTACTCATGGTGTCCTTGATTTTACATGTGCCACTAATTACATTGAGGAATATTCAATGGAGTACATGGTATTATAGACTAAGAGGATTCTAGTTGAAATGAAATTATTTTTGTATAGATTATTCCAGTATGAATTTACACACGACACCAAGAGAAAACCATACAAGGGATGATTTGGTTGCCACCAACTTTTTCCTTTTTCTTGTGGAATATAGCTAATATAGGTAGGATTGAGGGTCTGTAGAATCTTGGATAACCCATAAACTACCAATTTTATATTATATGTTTAAAATTTTTAATAATTTATTATTATTGTGGCATTAACTTGTTATATGTTATCATGGATGGTTAGATTCCTATTAGTGTCGTCCTACGGAATCTCATATTGATAGCCTATTTATGAAATTCTATATGATTGAAGATTTCATGAGAGTTGTGGCAAACAGATAGTGAACTGCAGTGGATAGATTTCTATAGGAGGATGTATCTAGTAGTGGACAGATATGGTCTTTAGTCTATTACATAGTTCTTTTATTTATGTTTTCATTTCCTTTAATACACTAGTTTCACACATTAGAGGTTGTTTTATATATTTTACATGTATTCCATTATTTACATCACTGTGATTACTCTAATGAATTGATATATTATTTATAGTTATTATCAATCCAAGTACTTGATAATGTGTGAATAGTCTCCCCATTGAAAGATGGAAAACCCATATACTAGTCAGAAACCTCTTACATATGGGGAGAAACACATGAGGTTATGTATCTCTCTGACTTGGACTTAGTGGTTCAGGTTCAAGAAATGTAATTTTGTATTAGAGTATCATGATTTACTAACATGTATTTTATTTTTCCTCATAATTGGATAAGATAAACATGAGATAAGAATTTGGTAATCAAGAAGCGTAACTATTCTATTTCATGTACAACACTTCATAGGGGTCCACCATGTTTACAAAAAATGTGTGATTTTTTTTGTTTCTTTTGATTAAATTCACCTCAGGTGATTCAAATTATTATGATATTTGATTTATCAGACTTCAACTAAATTCACACATCATAACTAGGAATGTTGGTTTACCAGCTATATATATACTTTTTCATTCTGATTCATGGTTGTTCATTTATAAAATTTCTTTATTCATGTTATATATTCTCGATAGTTCCCTTGATTATGTGATATTCTACATATTTGATGTTTTTGATATATTAATTTTTTCAAATAATTTGTTTATTTAATATGTTTGATTTTTTATTATATATATAATTATTATTTTTACATGCATGGATGGGGATAGGGCTAGTGCTTTGTGGGTTATACCTTGTGTTGAGGGTAGATTCATAGATAAACAAGAATGATCCCATATAGCACATAGGATACTTTCATTTTCATAGTGTGCTTTTTTATTTAAATATTTTCCTAAATAAATTTTTTTGTTGGATTTGATGTTGAGAAGGCTGATACGGAGCCCATTCCACATATTACCTTATGGTGCATGTAGGGATTCCTTACAGAAAACCATTTAAATCAATGGTGCATTATGCTATTTATTTATAGATATAGCATCCAAAATCAATTTAGGGAACTGGAGAACCATAAGATACTAGGGATTTGATGGAAACCATAGATAGCCTCTTGAACACATCATATAACCATCACATAGGAAGGTGAATCAAGATGCATTCATACTTCAGAGTATCACAGACTGGTTGTGGGAGTTATAAACCATAATGGTAGGCATGAGGGACTCGTATGGGAGGGTATCAATGATTTATTTTTTAGAGAGTCTTCTATGATATACATGAAATCAAACATGAATACGAGTTCATGGAGTTATAGTTGGTATCCATGATAGTATCGACATACTAAAAATGTTTTACTGGAATCCATTGTTTCACACTACTTTTGGTAGCTAATAAGGC
Organism: Viscum album; assembly: GCA_963277665.1. Taxonomy (NCBI): domain Eukaryota; kingdom Viridiplantae; phylum Streptophyta; class Magnoliopsida; order Santalales; family Viscaceae; genus Viscum; species Viscum album. Next base: position 1,086,477,568 of record OY728121.1, read on the forward strand.
CCAAAATGCCAGAAATCATGAAATCAATCTTCGATATGACCTTACACAACATGACTAGAGTTTTGATCTAGATTCATGTGCAGAGGTTCTTGGGATGTCTTAGAGCCTTTTGAGGTTCCAAAAGGAAAAATGAGTATCTTGTATTTACTTACCCTTCACAACTAAAATGGGAGGATATACCATTGCTTCTAGTAGTGACTCATCTCATGGTAGAAGGATTATAGTTAGGTATAATAAAATTATTATTGTTATGAAAGTACAAAAGTGTACATCACATCATCTCTACGTATATGTGAAACACATTTTTTTAATTATCGTAATTTGGGACAATATAATCCAAATTTATTTTAACCTCAGATTTAGTTCATGTAGTGATGAAGAATATTAATTCTCATATAGTATTGTTACATAATTTCTGTTGGGTTGTGGAGGAATCCAAAGACAAAGATCCATTGGTCTGGATGATTGTCTAAAAAATAGATTCAAACTGGTCATGCACTTCAAAGACAAGGCTATGGGGCCTTGGAAGGTTATGTCTTTGTTTTTTTATCAAACTCAAGAAGAAGGTGGATCGAGGCCATATATAGTTTGAGGTACGGTCTTGATCACAGACACACATTCATCTAATTTTTTTATACAGGTAAATACGTTACTTTTATAGTTTCACATATATTTTTTGGACTGACTAATCAAGACTTCGTGTGTGCTATTCTCCCTTGATTCACTATTGGGAACAAAAGTGGATAATATCTAGTAATTCATGATGTTCCCTATAGGTTTCACTATTTTTGGGAATCTATGGGAGTTTTTGACATTAGATATGATGACCTTGAATGTGATACTCAATATGTATTAGATAATTAGCATCTAAGATTATGTAAACTGCTATATAGAACATGTTTCATTCACTTCAACCAATGGAGGAGGTTCTTAAACATAATATAATTGGAACTAAGAGTAGGTAGAGTTGGAGTAGATATAAATTATATTAGGACAACCATAACACAGACGGATGGACTAGTTCTTTCAAATTCATCAAGAAAACCCCCATATCTCTACCCCCAGTTATGGATCTATATCCAGAAATATTTCTTGATCAATTTTGTGGACTCCCCCTAATAGTGTTGTCGAATTTGAGTTAGAGCTTCTAAAGGGATCACAAACCATTTCGATACCGCTTTATCAAATGGAGCCAATAGAGCTGAAGAAGATCTAGGAATATCTACATAACTTAGATCAGAAATAAATCATCATACTAATCACTTATTTGTGTAGTTTATCCATGTTTTCACCATGGAGGAAGATAATATTCTTTAACTCTAAATCGATTACCATATGTTGAACATGGTAGTGCTGAAGAACCGATATCTCATTCGTAGGATCACGGATCATTTCAGTCAACTATGAGGAGCCTGTTGGTTCTCCATGAATTGTCATCTACTAGGGTATCATCAGTTGTGATTTAATGTGGGAGAAATAAAGAAAATGGGGTTTATAGTAGGTAACGATTGTATGAGTACTCATTTATTCAGTTCGGGTTGACGATCACAACAGTAGTTTTCATGGATCTCATGAATAAAATCTTCCATCCATACATAAATTCAAACAACATGGTTTTTGTTGATGAAATTATCGTCTACTCATAGAAATATTATTAGCATGACAAGAACCTAGTGAAATCCCATAGTATTCTTCATTGATATCATCTTTAATATATGATGTCGAACTGTTTCCTCTACATTCATGAGTTGTAGTTACATTGAAATGTGGTGTCTAAGATAGATATATTTTTGGACCCATATAATCTCGTGGTAGTCATTTCTTGGACATGTCCCCAAATATTTTTATGATCAACTGATTTTTGGGATTAATAGTATATTAATAATAATTTATATTGGGATTCTCTCAACAATTATCACCCACGATAATATTTACGTTGAAGTGATTGGATTTATAGTTTTTTGAATAGTGTGAAGAAAATTTCATGAGGTAAATAGAATGTTAAATATAATTCTAGCACTGGTACTCCTAGATCATTGGATTGGATCGGTAGTGTACTTTAATGCATAAGGATTTTTTCAATGGGTAGTATTGATGCATGTGGAGCATGTAATGTCCTACAACAAATGTTAGTTAAAACACCATTAGCATAACTACCCTACAAATGATCTATATCTTGCAGTTCTGATCCAATATGAGAAGTGTTGGAAACACTATCACTTCAGTGATTTATTTTTTTAAATACAAAATAATATCCTTATTTATATCATCACATAGAGGGACAAAAACTATTGAATAAGGAATTTGGTTGAGTATCTAAAGAAATTCATCATCATGAAGGATATTTCACCAGGGAAATGTATTGTCATTATAGATTTTATTATTCATAAGACGTAGGATTATCTATAGATGATGAGGGATTACCATTACCCAAGATGGTATGTAAAACCTTGATAAATTAAGATGTACCATTACATTTGGATATTATTATTCAATCAATGGATGAAGATATACAATGAACGTTTCATTATTCGATGCTCTACCTATCAGTGGGTGACGGTTCAGAACCATTATCCTTGTGGATTTCATTGGCCACTTCTAATTCCAATTTCGATGTGGGAGGGAAATGTGTTGGATTTTGTGATAGGGTTACCCAAGAAAATGAGGAGACATGTCATAATCTGATCAGTTTTCAATCAGTTGATGATTTTCATCTCACGACCCATCCTCGGGGCCCGTGTCGTGACTACCCCAAGCCCGAGTTCTATAGGCCAGGGGCTGGCGACTTGCAACAAGGCATAAATCCCGATAAAAAGGGAAGGAATTGCCTTTGTAAAGTAAATAAAACCACAGAGAAAGCAAGAAGTAGAAGTAAACACTAAGTAAAAATTGATACAAAAGTAAGTGCAGAAAAGTAAGTGGGCCAGTATACAAACCCAAACTGAAAGTAAAGTACAACTGGAAAGGGAAAACAACAACTTAATGTAAAGCCGCAGCCTTGAGCCATCCACTGGAAGTCCCACCTAAAGGGTGAGTACAGATAGCCTCCACAGCTCCTCGGGTCTAGCCGTCCAGTCGAGTACGTCCCGCCCAGTGGTCCACCTCCAGGTACCGACCTGCTCCGCAAGCCTCAATCGCGATCATCATTATCCGTCGTCTGCAACCAAAACAATGTAGTGCGGGCATAGCCTGTGCCGGGGTGAGTATAAGCTACTCAGTAGGGACCCGGAGACCCCCGAAGGTCTCCCAGAATCCACAAAGAATAATCCAAAAAAGAAAGATACAATCATGAAGTAACATCCGACACTTCTTAGGTATATGCCCATACATATACCTAAGTCATCAATTCCTGTTTTCTACAACGTCAGAGCCCAAGTACAACCCAGTCCACACAGGAAAACGTAACCCGTTACACATAGTAAATCACAACCCAATCCACACAGGAATGAATAACGTAATCCACATAGGATATCAAGTCAAAATTCAGCTCACATAGGTATACTTCTTCATATGACGATAGAGATGATCAGATATAGACACTGATTCATCTATGTCGTCTGACCCACAAAGGATTGATAGGTAATAACCCCTACAATGACCCACAAAGGATCTGACCCACACAGGATCGACAGGTAACTAACCCCCGAAATGACCCACAAAGGATCTGACCCACCCAGGATCGATAGGTAACTAACCCCCGCAATGACCCACACAAGATTGGACCCACACAGGATCAGTAGGCACTGGCCCACACAGGACTGCTGAGTGCTGACCCACACAGGATCTAATCCATACAGGATCGGTATCACTGATCCACGTAGGATCGCTGAGTGCTGTAGTTGTCGCCGTCGAATCCATGGAGGATTTCTGCACAGTTGTCATCATCGTCGCAGTCGCAGCCAGCTCTAGGGTTCCCGTACACAACAAGCTCATTCGGGAGGGTCCGCTCCACGAGCCGGGGGGATGATACATCAATAAACACATAGTCTGGATGTAACAGCCCAAGATTTTATAAAAAAAAATATTCTTTTTAATTTTATTAATGTCTTGTGTTATACGCTACACCAAAAGGAGCTTGCACAACACGCATCCTTGTCTTGCCTTGCATTACACGCAATCGCGACCTTCCTCGATAGCGTGTGTAATACGCAATACCGAGTTTCACTAAACAACGATGTGCTATTAAAATATTATTAAAACTAGCCGTAATGAATAGTAATAACCACTTTTTAAAATTCTGTAAATCTTATTTTTCAAAATGAACTTCATTCTTGGATTCGGAGTATCGAATTTAACCTAAGGTGAAATTTTGGTACTTTTCGGATAACTTTCATATTCTGATGAATAGTGAAAAATTACTAAATTATAATTAAAAACAACTTTTTTAATAGAAATAATTAATAGTGATAAATTATTAATTTGAGTGGTTTTAAAGTATATTTAAAATATATTTTTACAATTTAATACAATGTTGGTCATTGGTTGTAATTTCACATTTAAACCAGACATAATCAAGTGTCAATCTTTTGATATATATTGTTTCCTAAAAACACGCTATTTATTTTAACAGCGGGATTTTATTATAAAATTAATTAATGCAACTTCAATGTTATGAATTTGGTAAAATAGATTTCATTTTTGAATTCGGAATATGAAATATAGCTTAGGATGAAATTTTGGCATTGTTCTGAAAAACATCAATTTTTGATGAATAGTGAAACTACTAAGTGGTAGTTAAAAAAACTGAATTTTTCATAAAACTTAATTTTGCCGCTTCTGTAAATGGAATTTCAAAAATCCGAGAGACACGGTTAATATCAAGGACTAAAATGTGGTTCAATGAGATGAAAATAATTTTTTGGTGAATAGTAACTTTTTACTTTTTTTACCGCGGTTAATAGTAAATAGGGTAACTAAGGGTAAATATGATATTACTATTACCCTAACACAAGTCCTAATTCTATTGGACAAGTGTAATTCGACCAAAAACAAACTTAGGAATAAAATATGACCATTTAGGCCCACTTGGATTAGATTAGGACATTTATTATTAATTTATTTAAAGAAAGGTTAAAATAGTTAAAATCAAAGTTTAATAAGTAAATCATTTTTAATATGGGGTTATACATAAGATAAATTCGATTGTAAATATTCATTAGAAAGCTAAAAAGATTTACTACATGATGGAATTTTATTTGTAATTTTTAGACATAAAATAATTTAATTTATTTATGACACAACTATGATGCAGTAATTATCTTATTAATGAAATATTGACATAATTGATGTTATAAACACCAAAATAAATGTAATTTGAGATTTTTTATGAATTCCACTAATTTTCTAGGTTACTATGATATATTAATGTTGATTTAATCAACTTGGTTCGAACATTTAATTCTGTTATGACTTTCACAAAAATCATATATCAAATAGGGTCAAAATTGACACAAAATAGTTTTTAAATCAAATATTATATTATTAATTGTTATTGTATTCCTAAAAATCTAAGGTTCGGCCAAATGACTTAGATAAGGATATATATATTAATAATAAACAATTTGGGGTTCGTTTGGCATGTTATAGTAAGTGTATTAACCATATAGTGAAAGAAAACAAAAAGACATGGTAAAAGTTAAATTATTTAACTTATAGTTAAATCTAATTGATAAGGTTAAAATAATATCCTAAACTTGTCTAAATTCTATTGGTTGATAGGATTTCGACCCATCCCCACTTTAGCTTCGAAATAAGACCCTTTGGAACCATTATAAACCGATTTTGACTTTAATATAAAATAATATTTTGAGATATTCCTAAGGTGCCCCTCTCCTCCCTTATAAAAGGGCACCTCCTCCCCCTCCTCCTCACACCAATTTGAGCACTCAAGCTCGGCCAACCCCTGCCATTTTCTCCTCTCCACTTCCCTAGAATAATCCTAGAGGTCCTGGTCTTCTCCAAAGACCAATCTTAGTTCCTTAAGTGGAGGATTCAAAGAGGCCTTCCAAAGAAGAGGTAATATCCATTACCGATCTTTTCAATCTCTTTCTTCTTCAACTTCTTCTTCTTTAGTTGTTTCATGATAAAGTAATAACATCAGTATTACATAAATACTGATATGTTATTATAAATATGAAACAACCCTAATTCACCTTCTATCCATCCTACGGAAAAATGAAATCACCGCGCGTGCGTACGTACGGAATACCGTCTCCACGCCGTGGTGTAATCTATTTTCCACCATCACCTTAAAAGGATGGGTATAATGGTGTAATGAGTAACTATATATGATTATTAGGAAGTAATATTGATACTGAAATAATATATATATACTCCAATACAATTCCACGATCATAGGAATGATATCATCACTCGTGCGTACGTACGGAATACCGTCTCCACGATGTGATGCGACTCGTTCTACATGATCTTCATTTCATAATGATTATATAAATGAATTGAATGAATGAATATGGTATATAATACACTAATACCATTCTGGAAATGAATTATCTATAACCTAAAGATTAGAATAAGAATTTATTCGACAAAACACGCATAAGAACAAAAAGTTATAAAGACCCGAGTAACAAGTAACAATGAAATATTACTAACAAGAAGCTAATAATATGACCATATATGATATCATATAAATATGTATGATTCTGGAATAAGTCAATAACATTATTTAAACCATTATACAGGAGCTTCGGACACGTACAAAGCTAATCGGACCTAAGGTAAGGGAAATATCACAATCTCATTTTTATCCGAGATTGTTTATAATTTAGTATTTACTGGGGTGTATTTTATCATCTACATCCATGTTTCATCAATATGTAATATTATTTTCAACCACCTACAATTTTTTAAATCCATTTTTACCCTTCGGTGAGTTTTTAGTAATATGTATGAAAGGAATCTTTTGTCGTTTTTCGTACGAGGTACTTTTTGACTTTTTCGACAAAAGTACGAAGAATGTTTTTTTTAACTTATACGGCATCAATAGATTTTTAAAAAATTATTTCCAAGAAGCTTCCTTTACAAGTTCTCAAGTTTATTTTTAATCAACTTCTTTTATTTTAAAGTTATATGACATGTTATGAAAGGAAAAATGTTTTTGAAGAAGAAAGGATATTTTCCTCAAGAATGGAGTTCAAGTGTTTTATCAAAATTATTTTCCATCTAAGATAATAAAGGGTTCTGTTTTTATCCCTATTATTACATTGATTTGACTATGTTGTGATGGAATTATGTTTATGACTTCCTTTATCTTATATGAATGGTTTTATGATGTCATGTTGTTTAAGAATCCCATTTTTATTACATGGGTTATGCAATGATGTATGATTTATGATTTTGTGGCACACATAAGAAAGGATTCATTAAGAGATGGGTGGGACCTATATATCCGTCCAATGCATTGGGTAAAGATTTCATATCTCATGAGATAGACATGGCTGGAATGGTAGGTTATACCGGTTCAGTGAAACAGGACTGAAACGAGGATTACTCGATTCAGAAAGGGACTTTGTCCACTAAGATAGTCTTGGCAATGAGTCTTGACTAACAAGAAATGATTCTCTATGATTATGTGTGTATTCCACAATGATTAATGTTTTAAGTAAGGGTTTGATTTTCACTCCTATGATTTGTTCCATGTTAAGATATTATGATCTCTTTTGCAGGTTATGATTTTCAAAAAGATATGATATGATTATTATTTCCATTATTTGCCTTGCTGAGCATTTGAGCTCACCCTTTTATGTTTTCTTTTCCCCAGGATATAAAGAAAGGTTTTAGGTAAAAAAAAGGAAGATCTTTATGGGAGATGTTGAAGATCTTTCACCACGATTAGAAGATTTTATTCCGAGTTTCCAAAGACACTAAACTATTACGATCCTTGTGTGTGTGTTTTTGTTATGTACTAAGTATTCCGCAAAAGTAATGTAAAGTCTATGTACGTCAAGCTACGGGTCTCTACAGTTGGTATCAGAGGAAAGGTTTAGTCAACCTTTGGAGACTAGGATGCGAAAACGTTAGTGAGATCCCTAGAGATATTTCTAAGGTATGTCTAGGGATGTCCCTAAGGATAAGTATACGTATAGGATATAGTCCTAGAACTATGGTAACGATAATAGATTAAACCTAAGATGTTAGATATTGAAGTTACTCCCCCTTTATTATGATTTTTTTCCTCTAACACTATTCTTTTTGGGTTTTAGAAAATGGTTGGAAACAAGATGATTCATGATAATGGAGGATATGATGGACAATGGAATGATATTCTTCATAAGCAATGAAATGAAATGGGATTTGGAAGTCCAAACATCATTATTATGCCGAACCAGAAATCTCATAATATGATCAATAAAGTTAAATTTGGTAAGTTTCCTGACTCGGCTAATAAGAGAAAGATGGAGTTTCATGATGATCATAGAGGAAAGAAAGTTCAATTTCCCCTATGTAATTCATGTGGGAAGAGGCATCGAGGAGAATGTTTCAAAGGAACTGGAAGATGCTTTGGGTGTGGAAAAGAAGGACACAAAGCAAGTAAGTGCAAAGGAAAAGGTTCAGTTAACACCATGGATGAGGATAATGGTATTGCTACGACATCAAAAATGGTTAAGTGTTTTAAATGTGGAATGTATGGGCATTATGCAAACCAATGTCCTAAGGGAAAGACTCATGAAGAGAATCAGTATGGCCGTATGGGTAGTATTTATGTGGATGATGATGAAGAGACTACAAATGATATGTGAGATGAAAGAATTGTTGAAGCTCGGTTAATGGTTTAAGAATGTAGTGGAATGATTACATGTTTATCATGTGTAATGTTGTATAAGTAATCTCATGGTACTATGGAATAAAGAGACATGTAAGGATTGTTACATTGTTGTCTGATTAATGTTACCAGTAACCATGAAAGGTTATTCAGATACTTTTGGAAAGTAGATGATAAGTGCATAATGAAAGGATAAGAAGATAATGAGATGTTTGATTGTATTCATGAGCTCATGATTGATATAAGGACTAAGTGATATCATGGTTTGAGTATAAATAATTTTGAGGATTTTGGTATGTGTAAAGTGTTAACTTTTAACAGCATTCAAGTTTTCACTAAGGTTCAATGGGTATTCAAGAGTATACATGATTAAGGACTTTGAATGTTTGGAATGTGACCAACAAAACATATCTTATGATATATGGGGATCAACGATGGTATTAAATCTCTGGTAATCGTTTTCACTATGTTATGAGAATGGACTGCAGTGGATTATGTTGGACATAAGTTAGTACTGTTTAAGGATAGAAGTTTTTTTTCGATATTATTGATGGGATGTTATAGTAATATAGTTTTATAAAAAGGACAACCTGCAGGACGGGCGACAACCCATCGCTTCGGACAAGGCTGTGGGAATCGAACCCACAACCGAAGTGCGACTGGCCTTTATCACCTACCACTAGCCTACAGGAAGTCCCTGTTTAGTAGAAACTAGTTTTATTATATTAAGCAGTATGATATATGAAGTATAAGTCCATTTTAGGAACCATATATGATTAATCTCACTATAGACCGATTTATGCATATAATTTTTGCTAACCTTTTGTTTGAGACAGATGGAATGACCCGTCATTCTATCACATGATCTGCTAACACTTCACAAATAACAAATTCAACTTCATTTATTTAAGAGATGAAGTAGAAATTGTTCAAGGCACGAACAACAGTGAGATTGTACCAAAATAAAGTAAGTATTTATTAAAATTCAAATTTTCAACTTTAGGGGAAATGATCTTGAAAACAAAAAATGTTGTCCTAGTGATCTTATACCTGATGAATCAGATGGTACCTTATATCATCACAAATATATGGATTTGTGATTACTGGCTTTTCCATAGCCATGTTCTCTACCACTCTCCATCAGAACATGATGGTTAGATTTCTCTTCCATATCCATATTTTCACCTATGTGGAAACCCAATGATTAGTTTATTTGGGTAACCGTTATGTTTCATACTTGTGTTTTTAAAGATTGGTTTTGATATTCCTTTTTACGATGTGGGTTTCAATTAAAGAAACTTTCGAAGAGTAAACCATTTATAACCCCGACGAATTTCGAGGGCGAAATTCATTTTAAGGGGGGTAGAATGTAACAGCCCAAGATTTTATAAAAAAAAATATTCTTTTTAATTTTATTAATGTCTTGTGTTGTACGCTACACCAAAAGGAGCTTGCACAACACGCATCCTTGTCTTGCCTTGCATTACACGCAATCGCGACCTTCCTCGATAGCGTGTGTAATACGCAATACCAAGTTTCACTAAACAACGATGTGCTATTAAAATATTATTAAAACTAGCCGTTATGAATAGTAATAACCACTTTTTAAAATTCTGTAAATCTTATTTTTCAAAATGAACTTCATTCTTGGATTCGGAGTATCGAATTTAACCTAAGGTGAAATTTTGGTACTTTTCGGATAACTTTCATATTCTGATGAATAGTGAAAAATTACTAAATTATAATTAAAAACAACTTTTTTAATCGAAATAATTAATAGTGATAAATTATTAATTTGAGTGGTTTTAAAGTATATTTAGAATATATTTTTACAATTTAATACAATGTTGGTCCTTGGTTGTAATTTCACATTTAAACCAGACATAATCAAGTGTCAATCTTTTGATATATATTGTTTCCTAAAAACACGCTATTTATTTTAACAGCGGGATTTAATTATAAAATTAATTAATGAAACTTCAATGTTATGAATTTGGTAAAATAGATTTCATTTTTGAATTCGGAATATGAAATATAGCTTAGGATGAAATTTTGGCATTGTTCTGAAAAACATCAATTTTTGATGAATAGTGAAACTACTAAGTGGTAGTTAAAAAAACTGAATTTTTCATAAAACTTAATTTTGCCGCTTCTGTAAATGGAATTTCAAAAATCCGAGAGACACTGTTAATATCAAGGACTAAAATGTGGTTCAATGAGATGAAAATAATTTTTTGGTGAATAGTAACTTTTTACTTTTTTTACCGCGGTTAATAGTAAATAGGGTAACTAAGGGTAAATATGATATTACTATTACCTTAACACATGTCCTAATTCTATTGGACAAGTGTAATTCGACCAAAAACAAACTTAGGAATAAAATATGACCATTTAGGCCCACTTGGATTAGATTAGGACATTTATTATTAATTTATTTAAAGAAAGGTTAAAATAGTTAAAATCAAAGTTTAATAAGTAAATAATTTTTAATATGGGGTTATACATAAGATAAATTCGATTGTAAATATTCATTAGAAAGCTAAAAATATTTCCTACATGATGGTATTTTATTTGTAATTTTTAGACATAAAATAATTTAATTTATTTATGACACAACGATGATGCAGTAATTATCTTATTAATGAAATATTGACATAATTGATGTTATAAACACCAAAATAAATGTAATTTGAGATTTTTTATGAATTCCACTAATTTTCTAGGTTACTATGATATATTAATGTTGATTTAATAAACTTGGTTCGAACATTTAATTCTGTTATGACTTTCACAAAAATCATATATCAAATAGTGTCAAAATTGACACAAAATAGTTTTTAAATCAAATATTATATTATTAATTGTTATTGTATTCCTAAAAAACTAAGGTTCGGCCAAATGACTTAGATAAGGATATATATATTAATAATAAACAATTTGGGGTTCGTTTGGCATGTTATAGTAAGTTTATTAACCATATAGTGAAAGAAAACAAAAAGACATGGTAAAAGTTAAATTATTTAACTTAGAGTTAAATCTAATTGATAAGGTTAAAATAATATCCTAAACTTCTCTAAATTCTATTGGTTGATAGGATTTCGACCCATCCCCACTTTAGCTTCGAAATAAGACCCTTTGGAACCATTATAAACCGATTTTGACTTTAATATAAAATAATATTTTGAGATATTCCTAAGGTGCCCCTCTCCTCCCTTATAAAAGGGCACCTCCTCCCCCTCCTCCTCACACCAATTTGAGCACTCAAGCTCGGCCAAACCCTTCCATTTTCTCCTCTCCACTTCCCTAGAATAATCCTAGAGGTCCTGGTCTTCTCCAAAGACCAATCTTAGTTCCTTAAGTGGAGGATTCAAAGAGGCGTTCCAAAGAAGAGGTAATATCCATTACCGATCTTTTCAATCTCTTTCTTCTTCAACTTCTTCTTCTTTAGTTGTTTCACGATAAAGTAATAACATCAGTATTACTTACATACTGATATGTTATTATAAATATGAAACAACCCTAATTCACCTTCTATCCATCCTACGGAAAAATGAAATCACCGCGCGTGCGTACGTACGGAATTACGTCTCCACGCCGTGGTGTAATCTATTTTCCACCATCACCTTAAAAGGATGGGTATAATGGTGTAATGAGTAACTATATATGATTATTATGAATTAATATTGATACTGAAATAATATATATATACTCCAATACAATTCCACGATCATAGGAATGATATCATCACTCGTGCGTACGTACGGAATACCGTCTCCACGATGTGATGCGACTCGTTCTACATGATCTTAATTTCATAATGATTATATAAATGAATTGAATGAATGAATATGGTATATAATACACTAATACCATTCTGTAAATGAATTATCTATAACCTAAAGATTAGAATAAGAATTTATTCGACAAAACACGCATAAGAACAAAAAGTTATAAAGACCCGAGTAACAAGTAACAATGAAATATTACTAACAAGAAGCTAATAATATGACCATATATGATATCATATAAATATGTATGATTCTGGAATAAGTCAATAACATTATTTAAATCATTATACAGGAGCTTCGGACACGTACAAAGCTAATCGGACCTAAGGTAAGGGAAATATCACAATCTCATTTTTATCCGAGATTGTTTATAATTTAGTATTTACTGGGGTGTATTTTATCATCCACATCCATGTTTCATCAATATGTAATATTATTTTAATCCACCTACAATTGTTTAAATCCATTTTTACCCTTCAGTGAGTTTTTAGTAATATGTATGAAAGGAATCTTTTGTAGTTTTTCGTACGAGGTACTTTTTGACTTTTCCGACAAAAGTACGAAGAATGTTTTTTTAACTTATACGGCATGAATAGATTTTTAAAAAATTATTTCCAAGAAGCTTCCTTTACAAGTTCTCAAGTTTATTTTTAATCAACTTCATTTATTTTAAAGTTATATGACATGTTATGAAAGGAAAAATGTTTTTGAAGAAGAAAGGATATTTTCCTCAAGAATGGAGTTCAAGTGTTTTATCAAAATTATTTTCCATATAAGATAATAAAGGGTTCTGTTTTTATCCCTATTATTACATTGATTTGACTATGTTGTGATGGAATTATGTTTATTAATTCCTTTATCTTATATGAATGGTTTTATGATGTCATGTTGTTTAAGAATCCCATTTTTATTACATGGGTTATGCAATGATGTATGATTTATGATTTTGTGGCACACATAAGAAAGGATTCATTAAGAGATGGGTGGGACCTATATCTCCCTCCAATGCATTGGGTAAAGATTTCATATCTCATGAGATAGACATGGCTGGAATGGTAGGTTATACCGGTTCAGTGAAACAGAACTGAAACGAGGATTACTCGATTCAGAAAGGGACTTTGTCCACTAAGATAGTCTTGGCAATGAGTCTTGACTAACAAGAAATGATTCTCTATGATTATGTGTGTATGCCACAATGATTAATGTTTTAAGTAAGGGTTTCATTTTCACTCCTATGATTTGTTCCATGTTAAGATATTATGATCTCTTTTGCAGGTTATGATTTTCAAAAAGATATGATATGATTTTTATTTCCATTATTTTCCTTGCTGAGCATTTGAGCTCACCCTTTTATGTTTTCTTTTCCCCAGGATATAAAGAAAGGTTTTAGGTAAAAAAAAGTAAGATCTTTATGGGAGATGTTGAAGATCTTTCACCACGATTAGAAGATTTTATTCCGAGTTTCCAAAGACACTAAACTATTACGATCCTTGTGTGTGTGTTTTTGTTATGTACTAAGTATTCCGCAAAAGTAATGTAAAGTCTATGTACGTCAAGCTACGGGTCTCTACACTGGAGTTGATGTATCCAAAAGTTCTGTATCGTCAACAGGAACACAACATCACTGCCAGCGCCTCAATCGGCCGCCCGGTCTGGAAGTTATTGGCTTTTTTATCCGAGTGGCCCGATTGGTTTTTAAGTAAAAACAAACCCGACCGTACTCCAACTACGTCCAAACCTCGAGCGGAGTAATCCAAAAGGTCCGTCTCACATATAGGAATCCATCAAAGTCGATGGCACATCAATCGGACGTCCGGAGTTCAAGTTATGAGCATTTCTGCTCCGAGGGCCCGGTTGGTTTTGTGTACGAACCAACCCGGACGAACCCAATGTACTCCAAAATCTTGAGTGTAACATACCAAAACGACTGTCTCGATCCAAAGATCACTACGCCACTTATGGTGCGTCGATCGGATGTCTGTAGCTCATGTTATGGGCAATGGACATAAAGAGGCTTGGTATTAAGGGGTTCGGGCTTGGTCCGACCCGGCCCGATACCCCCAGGGTTGGCCCGAACCGGGCCGACCTGAACTGGGTCCGGGTCCAGCCCGTATGGGTGTGGCCCGACCCGGCGGCGCATCTGGGTCGGCTGTTACGGCCGAGTGTAGCGGGCGGGGTGTGCACTGCCCCCGCGTGGAGAAACCGCGACCCCTTTATGGGGCCGCTCCACTGGCCGGCCGGGGGATTGTAACCCCCTGGCTTTTTCCTTGTCCAGTCGTCCCGCCCCAGCCGGCCGGCTGTTGCCGCCACAGGACTGGCAAGGCCGGTCCCCCTGCTCCGACGCTGGCGGCCCGATACTGGCCGCCGGTTCCCCTGCTCCACCGCGGCCCGGAACCGGCCGCGACCTTGGTTCGTTCGGTGCGGCGCAACGACACCGCACCCCTCCGCCGTGGCCCTGCTCTTACCGCGGTGCATTAGTAGTTCTTCATTGCAGTGTGACGGCACTGCATCTTTGGTTCTTTTCAACGGCATGGCGCAACGATGCCGCGTCCTTGGTTCGTCTTCAACGGTGCAGCGCGCCGGCGCCGCGCTTCTCTCCCTTTCCTTATCAATTCCCACGTGGTGCTTTGGCACCGCGTTGCCTTTCTTGTGCCGCAACAAACAAACCAACAAGGGGGAGGAGAGTCGGCCGTGTTCGTGCGGTCCGACCTCCTCCCGTTATTGCGATAGCATGCGGCTCAAAAGAAAAGGAGAAAGCGATGGAAGATTTCACGATCTAACAAATAAAATAAATCCCTACCTCAACGTTGCCGTCGAACGAGAGTTCGTTGCGGAATTAACCGTCGCGGAAGAAGAGGATCGTCGTGGATGAAAGCGGCACGGAAGGAACGTCGTTGGAATTAGGTGATCATAGAGGGAGGCGTCTCTCACCATCATCCATCATCGGATGTCGGCATTCTTCGTCGGTGGCGGTGCGTTCTTCACGTTCTTTGTCAAAGAACAAAGAATCCTCAAGACCTCTCTTTTTCTCCCAAAGTCTTAAAACAACAAATACTCAACCATAATAAAATAAGTCCATCCCTTATTTTATTATTATAACATAAGTATTGAAATTAAAATGGAAAGAAACAAACAATTAATTCAGTGAATTAATTGTAATGATTTAACCGCCCAAATTAATGAGGCGTTTCTTAACCAGAATAAACAAACGGTTTGACTTAGTTAAAAGGGGGTGCAGGTGCATTACTTAGAAGGAAAGAAATGGTGGGGCTCGTGCGGGCCCCACCTCACAAATATCCTACCAAGTGGGTAGGGTATTGTGGGTCCCACCTTATCCGCTTAACATAGGTTATGCCGCTTTAAGTGAAATAAAATAAATTGTCGCACCACTTTTATTTTATTCCTTAACTTATACCCAAAAATTAAAAACCACAGCCGAGCAAACGCCACTCCGAAAAAGGTGTTTCTAAGAAATTACTGGCTCTGCGATTCCATTGGTGCCCTCAGAATTCGATTCCGAGCACCGGTTCAAAAGTTAGAAAAACCCGCTCGTTCGCTCACTAAACGTACCCGAGCTAAACTTCGGAAATTGATTCTGGGCACCTCGGGCCTCAGAATCAGTTGCCGTCATAAACAGCGTTCTTGTAAAATTTCCAAGAAAATTAAGAAAAAAATTCCTTGAATTTTCTGGGGCTTTACATCACTCCCACCTCAGGGATTTACGTCCCTATAAAGATACATCATAAAATAGGGAAACAAAAGTTGGTATTGAGCACGCATCTGAGCATCCCGCTCCCAAGTGCTCTCCTGGAGGTTCCCGTGCTGCCATTTGATGTGCACCAGAGGAATCAACCATCCACGTAGGACCCGCTCCTGTCGATCCTCAATCTCCACTGGGACCTCCGCAAAAGTCGCCCCATCATCAACGTCCAGCTCCCCATGGTCAATGATATGCGCCGGGTCATGCACGTATCTTCTCAGCTCAGATATGTGGAAGACGTCATGCACCCGGTGCAAATGAGGTGGTAGTGACAGGCGATAAGCCACCTCGCCAATCCTACTAAGGACCTGGAATGGTCTGTTGAAGAGTGGAGACAACTTTCCGCCTCGACAAAATCTCCATAATCCAAGTCGAGGTGAGACCCGCAAGAAGACGTGGTCACCATCCTCGAACTCCAGTGGCCTCTGCCTCCTGTCATCATAAGACTTTTGTCGGCTCTGAGCTATCCTCATCAGCTAATGGATGATCTGGACCTTCTCTGTCGTGGCTTGGACCATCTCTGGTCCCACAAGTGCTGACTCCCCAGGGTCTGTCCAGCACAACGGAGATCTGCAAGGTCGGCTGTACAACTATTTGTATGGTTCCATCCCGATGGTGGAGTGGTAGCTGTTGTTGTACGTGAACTCCACCAAGGGTAGGTGGTCCTCCCAGCTGCGACCAAAGCCGAGGACACATGCGCGAAGCATGTCCTCGAGAGTCTGTATGGTCCTCTCCATCTGACCATCAGTCTGAGGGTGAAAGGCGGTACTCAGACGTAGCTACGTCCCAAAAGCCTCCTGCAACCCCTTCCAAGGCCAGGAAGTAAAGCGATCATCTCGATCGGAGACGATAGATGATGGCACACCATGTAGTCATACAATCTCCTGAACATAGAGATGTCCCAAGCTCTCCACTGAGCCCCGCTCTCTGATGGGAAAGAAGTGAGCCGACTTGTTGAGTCGGTCGACAATCACCCAAATGGAGTCGTGACCACTGGAAGTGCGTGGAAGTCCATTCATGAAGTCCATAGATATGTCATCCCACATCCAATCCGGGACCTCCAAGGGTTGTTCCAAGCCTGCTGGTACCTGATGCTCTGCCTTCACCTGCTGGCAGGTGAGGCATCGAGAAACGAACTCTGCCATGGCCTTTTTCATGCCCGGCCACCAGTGATGTCGTCTGAGATCCTGGTACATCTTCGCCACTCCAGAATTTACCGCCAAAGGGGAAGTGTTAAACTCTCTCATCACCTCCTCCCACAAAGCAACTAGTACCATGGTACATCCTCTGAAAAAAACTTTGTTCTCCCCTCCTAAGGAGAAACCATCAGGTGCATGTCCTGAGGATATCTACGAACGCCGTGTCTCACAATCAGTGTCCCCACACTGTGCCTCTCTGACCCGCTATAGCAGTGGAGGAGTGACTATGAGAGACTGAAGGAAGCCTGCTCCATCTCTATCCACAAAGGATATCTGCAAAGCGGCTAGCTGCCGTCATGGGGCCATCCTGAAAAGAAACAGGTGCGCCATGGTCAAACAGTATACCTGGTGAGCTGACACAAAGTAATCACAAAGAAAACTTGAAACACACATGCAATCAATGTTTTCATGTATTAAGTCAGAAATCAGAAGTTAGGGTCCTGGTGTACGGATACGTCGTCCGCCGCACCAACACAGGACTCCCTGGACTGATAACCACACCCAATACGCTTAACACTATTGATTCACATAGAAAAAGATCAGAGTCCAAAGTTCTGCGGTAGAACCAAACTCCTCTGATACCAATTTTTCACGACCCGTCCTCGGGGCCCGTGCCATGACTACCCCAAGCCCGCCTTCCATAGGCCAGGGGCTGGCGACTAGCACCAAGGCGTAAATCCCAATAAAAAGGGAAGGCATTGACTTTGTAAAGTAAACAACACCACAGAGCAAGCAAGCAGTAGAAGTAAACACTACGTAAAAAATGATACCAAAGTATGTGCGGAAAAGTAAGTGGGTCAGTATACAAACCAAAACTGAAAGTAAAGTACAGTTGGAAAGGGAAAACAATAACTTAAATTAAATCCACAGCCTCGGGCCGTCCACTGGGAGTCCCACCTGAAGGGTGTGTACAGATAGCCTCCACAACTCCTCGGGTCCAGCTGTCCACTCCGAGTACGTCCCACCCTTTGGTCCACCTCCGGGTACCGACCTGCTCCACAAGCCTCAATCGTGATCAGCGCTGTCCATCGTCTGCAACCAAAACTATGTAGTGCGGGCATAGCCCGTGCAGGGGTGAGTATAAGCTACTCAGCAGGGACCCTGAGACCCTCGAGGGTCTCCCAGAATCCACAAAGGATAATCCACAAAGGAAAGATACAATCACGAAGTAACATCTGACACTGCTTAGGTATATGCCCATACATATACCTAAGTCATCAATTCCAGTTTTCTACAATGTCCGAGCCTAAGTACAACCCATTCAACACAGGAAAACTTAACTCGTTACACATAGGAAATCACAACCCAATCCACATAGGAATGCATAACGTTATCCACACAGGATATCAAGTCAAGATTCAGCACACACAGGTATACTTCTTCGTATGACGATAGAGATGATCAGATATAGCCACTGATTCATCTATGTCGTCAGACCCAAAAAGGATCGATATGAACTAACCCCCACAATGACCCACAAAGGATCTGACCCACACATGATCGATAGGTAACTAACCCCCGCAATTACCCACAAAGGATTTGACCCACACAGGATGGATAGGTAACTAACCCCCGCAATGACCCACACAGGATCGGACCCACACAGGATCTGTAGGTGTTGTCCCACACAGGACTGCTGAGCGCTGAGCCACACAGGATCTGACCCACATAGTATCGGTATCACTGATCCATGTAGGATCTCTAAGAGCTGTAGTGGTCTTCGTCGAATCCACGGAGGATTTCTGTACAGTTGTCATCGTCGTCGTAGTCGCAGCCAGCTCTAGGGTTCCCGCACATAGCAAGATCGTTCGGGAGGGTCTGCTCCATGAGATGAGGGGCTGATACATCAATTGACACATAGTCCGGAGTTTTTATATTCTAAAGTTCCATACTGTCAACAGGAACTCAACGTCACAGATGGCGCGTCAATCGGACGCCATGTCTGGAAGTTCTTGGCCTTTTCGTCACAGGGTCCCGGTTGGTTTTTAAGTCAAAACCAACCCGACCGTACTCCAATTGCATCCAACCCTTGAGCGGAGTAAGCCAACAGGTCCTTCTCACTTAGAGGAATCCATCAAAGTCGACGGCACGTCAATCGGACGTCCGGAGTTCATGTTATGAGTGTTTCCGCTCCGAGGGCCTGATTGGTTTTGTGTATGAACCAACCCAGACAAACCCAAAGTACTCTGATTTCTTGAGTGTAATATACCGAAACAAATGTCTCGATCCAAGGATCTATATGCCACTAACGGTGCATCGATTGGAGGTCTGCATCTCATGTTATGGGAAATGGACCGAAATATGTTCGGTAATAAGGGGTTCGGGCCCGGTCCAACCCGGCCCGATACCCCCAGGGTCGGCCAGAACCGGGTCGACCCGAACTGGGTCCGGGTCCGGCCCATTTGGGCATGGCCCGGACCGGTCGGCGCGGCCCAGCCCATCCTGGGTGCGTCCTGGCCCGGCGCACTGGGCGCGCCAGCGCTGGCCGGGTGGCCAGGAGGCCAGCTTGGCCATTACAGCAGAGCGAAGCGGGCGGGGGGCGTGCTTCCCCCGCGTGGAGAAATCGTGGCCCCTTTATGGGGCCGCTCTGCTAGCCGGCAGGGGGTTTGTAACCCCCCCTATTTTTCCATGTCCGGCCCGCTGTTTCCGCCACGGGACGAGCAAGGCCGGTCCCACTGCTCTGACGCCGGTGGCCCGGAACCGGCTGCCGGTTCCCCTACTCCGCTGTGGCCCAGAACCGGTCGTGACCTTGGTTCGTCCGACGTGGCACGATGGCACTGCGCCCCTCTGCCGTGGCCCCACTCCGGCCGTGGTGCTTTCGTAGTTCTCCGGTGCGGTGCGACGGCGCCACATATTTGGTTCGTTTTCAACGGCGCGGTGCGATGACGCCACGTCTTTGGTTCTTCTTCAACGGCGCGGCGCGACAGCACCACGCTTCTCCCCCATTCCTTATCATTTCCCGCACAGTGCTTCAGCACCGCGTTGCCTTTCTCGTGTCGCAACAAACAAACCAACAAGGGGGAGGAGGGTCGGCCGTGTTCGTGCAGTCCGACCTCCTCCCGTTATTGTGATAGCAGGCGGCTCAAAAGAAAAGGAGAAAGCGACTGAAGATTTCACGAACTAACAGATAAAATAAATCCCTACCTCAACATTTCCATCGAACGAGAGTTCGTCACGTAATTAACCATCGCGGAAGAATAGGATCATCGCGGAAGAAAGCGTCACGGAAGGAACATCGTTGGCGTTAGGTGATCTCCGAGGGAGGCGTCTCTCGTCGTCGTCAGCCGTTGGAGGTCGGCGGTGCGTTCTTCGTGTTCTTCGTCGAAGAACAAAGAATCCTCAAGTCCTCTCTTTTTCTCCCAAAGTCTTAACACAACAAAAACTCAACCATAATAAAATAAGTCCATCCCTTATTTTATTATCATAACATAAGTGTTTAAAATAAAAAGAAAAGAAATGAACAATTAATTCAATGAATTAATTGTAACGATTTAACTGCCAAAATTAATGAGGCGTTTCTTAACCAGAATAAGCACACAGTTTGACTTCATTAAAGGGGGGGGTGCAGGTGCGTTACATAGAAGGAATGAAATGGTGGGGCTCATGTGGGCCCCACCTCACAAATATCCTACCAAGTGGGTAGGATATTGTGGGTCCCACATTATCTTCTTAACTTAGGTTAAGCCTCTTTAAGTGAAATAAAATAAATTGTCACACCACTTTTATTTTATTCCTTAACTTAACCCAAAAAATTAAAAACCACACCCAAGAAAACGCAACTCCGAAAAAGGTGTTTCTAAAAAATTACCGGCAGTGCGATTCCATTGGTGCCCTCATAATTTTATTCCGATTACCGGTTCAAAAGTTAGAAAAACCCGCTCGTTCGTTCATTGAATATACCCAAGATAAACTTCAGAAATTGATTCCAGGAACACCGGGCCTTGAAATTAGGTTCCATCAGAAACTGCGTTCTTGTTAAATTCCCATGAAAATTAAGAAAAACATTCCTTGAATTTTTCGGTTCTTTACATGCCATCCATTTTCTACCAATCAGAAAACACTCCATAGAAAAGTTGGTAATGAACTATGTTTGAGAAATCCTATTCTCGTATGGATTACCCTTGATCTTTTATGGGATAGATACACACAATATAACATTGATATTTTTAGCTCTTGTAGAAGGACTTAGGGAATTCATTGTGGTTGATCACGAAATACCATCCACATATAGATAGATAATGATAGAGATCTATATTCATATTAGAGTATATTATTTGTTCTTGGATTATATACATTAGGGGAGTGTGTGATTATCACATAGAAATAACTAGTTTTCCATAGAAAATTTGATTACAGGATTCCATTTATAAGTAACAGTATGATGATCTCAATGGGAGGTCATTCCATTCACCACTCTGTGGGCATGAAGCGAGTGTTATTGTTTTTTTTATGACCAACATTATTCTAGATAACTTTGAGAGAGTGAAACTAATATATTTTACATTAATCACCACTCATAGTTTACATATATGTAATTCAAAAATAAAGGGGAGACCATTGGGGTTCCCTGTGGGTGATCATGTTTTCATGGGAGTGACTCATTGTTCCTGGAAAAGATGTTTGTAGGTGAAAGGTAAGTTAACAAACTAATTTTTTTGAACCATGGAGATCACCATGTACATTAGGAATGTGGAGTATGGTATAGAAAATACATCATGAAACAATTTAATGAATAACAAGGTTCATGTGTCATAACTTTAGAGGTATATACTCAAATCTGAACATGTTATCGATTGTGAGGTTAGTAATATGGATACAAAAGAATCATATGTGGATCATGTGGGTTGGATTATATAGTGGGTGATAAATTAATCTGAGGTATGACAATAACACTTATCCAAATTCAATGGATTCATTGATCGATCTTGGAGGGGACTTTGGTGTGAGAGGATGATGTCTGCGTACAATGACCTGATCTATTTGAGCAGGAAAACTAGAGACACATCTCTCAGATTATAAGTCTTTATAGGGGGAGAATTTTATTTCATTGGAATTATTGTTGTTCAATAAAAGTATTCTTTCTATCCATATTTTTTATGGATCTTATTAGTATAGAATCTTATGGGCTTTACCATGAAAAATATTGTTTTAATGGGTGTTTTGGAAAGTTTACTTCTATAAAAAGTGGTACCAATAAAATTAGTGGCTACATCATAGCATGGAATCCAATGCCACAGAGGGCCTCATTGCACTATGAGGGTGTTGTGGTTTTGATACAATACCATTTCAAGAAGTCATTTTCCATAATGGTTATATCCATGTGATATTGAACTATATCATAGGCAATAGACGGCCAGTTTTCTTGACGTTGTGACATCATCCCTTTCACCCCACCACAATGTCCTCCTCCATATTATTTATGATTGATTGGAACAACGGTCATCAAGCATTGATCTATGGAGGGATTTTATTTGATTACTACAGATTTTATGTGGATGTAATGATGTTAAGGGGGAATCAGTTTCAAATTATAGGAATTTCATTAACGTGTGAGAGGATTAGTCCCAATGGAATTGTGTACATAATAAATTCCACATCATCATTAAAATGATATATTATTTCCCTAGGTCTTATATATCATCCCAATGTTGTAGAACCCACATTTATGATATAGAAGTGAATTTCATGGGCTTCTTGTATGACATAGTAACTGCCACTGGACATGGGAGGAAGACCTCTACTTGACTCCAATGTCATTATTATGTTCCCTTTACTATGATATCTTTTTATCATGTTTCCTTTCTCTGTGGTGATAATAACTTTCATAATAGTTGATTTCTCCTAGTTCCCCATGTGTCACGGTGTACCCTACCAGTGACATGGTGTTTGTTCAAGCAAACCTTCTTCACCACAACCACTTCCTAATGCAGTGGATACTTCTGAATTATAGAGGAACCTCCTACATCCTTTTTCTAAAAACTATGTGGATATTGTTTTGACAAATATTGGACCGATGTGAGTTTTTTTAACCCTTTGGACTTTATTCATCCTTACAATACTCTATAACCCATCAAATGTTTGATTATATGTGTTCTAGGAGATATTTATGGGTTATCATGTTTTAGTTTGTTTATTAATATGGTTTCATTATCAATAAAGTCATTGAAAATTAATTTGGATGTCAAAAATATATGGTTGGGTATTACTTACTTACATGGGATCATGTTTACACATATTTTCAAAAGGATTATTTATGTGTTGGTATTTTCAAAACATGATTGATTTTGATCGCATGATGGAGTGTGTGTATACCCTATGTTATGTTATGTGATATATGATTTCCATGAGATATATTAGTGTATCTTATCTCCATATGTTATTATGATCACTTTTTGTTTTGTGTGTTTATATTTACTCATGACTATGAACTGTGAATACTTGTGTTCTCACCCTATATGTATTTTCACATGACTTAGTGGTTGTTTGTGGAACATGAGAGAGATGAACCACCATAAAATATTATTTCCTTAGAGGGGGAGTTATATTTTTTTAAATGATGGAAATGTGTCACCTAAGAATAGGAATGAGGTACAAGTTAGACATTGTGGCATGTTGTGTATGCACTCATGTTATCATTGATTTTACATGTTCCACTCACT
Organism: Viscum album; assembly: GCA_963277665.1. Taxonomy (NCBI): domain Eukaryota; kingdom Viridiplantae; phylum Streptophyta; class Magnoliopsida; order Santalales; family Viscaceae; genus Viscum; species Viscum album. The sequence goes on from OY728121.1 coordinate 1,086,501,759, forward strand.
AAGAGTAGTCTTATTCGATAGAGTGCTTGACATTATCAGTTTAGACGTCATTGGGTGACATGGTAATATTAATGGGAATATGACTATGAGTGTCATGTATAGAACACAACATGAGGACTTCATAAAACATCTTGATTGGTTACTACTGACTTATTCCTTTATCTTCTATCATGGATTCGACACAAGTAGTGTCAAGGATTTTGGGAATATTAGCTACTTTTATGTTGTTCTATTTTATATTAAATTTTTTAGACCTTAATAAATTTTTCATTATTGTGGTATTAAATTGTTATACATGAGCACAATAGGTTAAGGACACATTTGTGGTGCCTTAGTGAGTCTCGTACTCACACACTTCTCACCCATTTTTATGTTCTTATAGAATTCATTGGGGATCAAGTGCTGGGAAATGTCCCTAAGATGGATACCTGAGTAGAGGAGGATAGACCTTGTAGTGGACAATGATAGACTCCAAATATACTATAGTTCATTAGTAAATATTCTATTTTCCATTCTATTTATATTCATACATAATTGGGGCTATTTTATTTGTATGACATGTATTCCATTATTTAGTTCAAAATTTTTAATCTAACAATTTATTTAATTCATTATTTATTTTAACCATCATATGGAATGATACATAGGTTATTGTATCCCCATTAATAGACTCGTACCCTCACTACTAGTCAGAAACCAATTTCATATGGGGAGACATGCCTGAGGTTATGTTTCACTCCAGTATGGTCCTAATTTTTCAGGTCGGGGCGTTACATGCCATCCTAAGGATACTGGATTTGGGGTCTTCACAAGTGGAATACATTGAAAAACTAGATGATTTGATGTAGATAATGATGAAATCAATTTGTACTTGATAGATATTTTTTAGATGGATGAAACCACCATAGTATTGGTATTCTAGACTTGATCAATATTTGGTGAAGAATATATCTCAGAGATGTTAATTTGAAAAAATTATTTAAATTAATAGGGAATATGATAAAATGATTTTTGATCTTATCTATATGGTAAATATAAGTTTTTAATGTTCTAATAATGAATTTTTTACGATGTTATCAAAATATATCAGTTCTGAATTTAAAATTTGCATAATTAGTGAGAAAACATTTTTCCATGGATTACAAGGGATTCAAAAGATAATGGTACATTAATTTTTTTTAAAAAAATATGCAACATAAGTTTTATAATGGTTTGGAAGGAAATATTCTAAGTTAAAAATAAATTTTCTGGATAACAAAATGAAATTATCGATTGGTGTTAATGGAAACTGGGTTAATATTATGAAATATAGGCAAATAATTAGAATTATTCTATACCTAATATTCACATAAACTGATATAGTGTTTTCCATAATCCAAATTGCATGGCACATATGCTTTCTGGAATAAATTTACATGTTATGGGTGAAGAGGATACTTCAAAAAAAATAATATAGTGGACAATGTTATTTAATATCATAGAAGAACTCGATTGGTGTTATTGGGATATACAAACATATATTTTTTTGGTTCAGATGATGAAGATATGTTAAATTGAAATGGTTTTTTTAATCTCTTATGTAATTTAATTTCTTTATTAATAAATAATTAAGACTATATTTCCTTGAGAAATGTGTATTTTGAATATATAAAGACCACACTATCATGTGAAAAATTTATATGGATGAAGTAACAAGTTGATGTCATTAGAGTGTGTAGAAAATATCCTATTATAATAATTTGGGATTACATTAATGCTATAAATATTTTAGAAAAAACATTCCTCGTTTTAGGACAAAAAAATTTATATTAAATACAACATCATTGAGGAGATTAATGAACATAAAATGGTGAATTTGGAGTATGTGCATATTCAAAATCATATTTTGGATATCATATTATATTCACCTACTATGGACGATTTGTGGAGACATTATATACCACTTGGAGATCAAGTGACCTGAACAACCTAGATGTTTTGAGGATGGAACCCCTAATCCGAATAGATTTTGTTAGTAAATGAAAGGTATGGTCAACATATTTTATCGAATTTTTTACTCTCATTTTTGATATTTTAGAGAAGTGTTATTTGGGTTTATTTACACAAAGGGAGATGATATCAATTATATATATTTTAGAAGTTTTACTTAAATGATGCTCTATGTTGGGAACACCTCAAGGGATTATAGTAATGATATGTTTTACATCCTAAGTCCCAACTATAGTGGTCCATAGTTTAGAGAGAAAAAGGATGGTAAAATAATAAATTAGAGTCAATTTAATCAATATTCTAATGATAAAATATAAAAAAAACCAAATAACTCTATAATATTACTATAGATTCAATCCATCTCAAAATTCATTCCATGTCACAAATGTACATAATGCAAAAATAAAAAAATACCAAATAATATATGAAGGTAGTGACTCATGTGTTTTGTGATCAAAGACAGTAATGTGAAACATTGTCTCAAAATCCCACCTGATAACATGGAAAATAGTTTACATATATAGGGTTTATCATAACATGCGTACTCAATAGGAACAAACCATATGTCTCTCATGAAATAATGAGGAGAGAATACTAATTTCCCAATTTGTATATAGTATAATAAAAATTCATTGACATTGGTAAAACTGTCATTCCAAACATCTTCATGGATCCCTCACCAAATATGGCACATAATATAGTAGAATAATACAAAAAAGAATAAATTTAAGGTGCAACATAACTGATTATTTATTAGTTTACTTATTTCACCCTATAAAAAACTATATTTTCACACCTCCCATAAACACCAATGACATATAAATCTATATCAAAAATGTGTTAGAGTGTATCCATACATATTCCAACCACCCACTAGGTATAATAGTTCATTCTAGCATACATCCATATTTTAATGACCATCCACATATCACATATCAAACATATCTCCATAACTACTGTGTCAGCATATCATGAACCTGAAGGAAATTGACCTCATTCCCACTTCCGTAAATAAATGACCCCTCAACCATGATAACACTCACACCATCCCATCCACAATCTCCACCAGCAAATGTGACAACATCATAGAAAATTATTCAACACTTATTATGCCATCACCTAAAAGTGGTATCATCCACCAATGGTACCATCATTAGAGACAACGATACATAAATAATATCTCATTATACAATAATAATAATGAATCAATATTAGTGAAGAGGGGTTTGTTATCTATCACAGTCATTGATTTTGAGTAAAAAACCTAGAATCCATAACCATTAATAATTGGTGTGATTATCTAATTTAGGAGCTGTGTGAGTGTAAATTCATATGAAAATTAATTTAATAATCACACACAATCCCAATTAATTGGTTAGACAAAAGATTTTACCACAAACCACAACATTACTGCAACACAGTGAGATATTCCACCAACTCCTAATATACAAACATTTAATCCCATCCAATAAATCATACAAAACAAACCTAGGAGACTTCCAATTACCCTATTCCTTCAAAAGTAATTGAAATTAATATATACCATTATAGTCTTATCAAGAACATAATAACCCTTATTTCCACTATAAAATGGAAAACCAATCTTATCAATCGCATATGTTAGATCACATTCATTTTTATTTTAAATAAAAAATATATATATTTCAATTGTAGGAAATATATAAGAAATTTCCTCCTATTTCAATAAAAATAATTTACCAATTAGTTATTTTCCTTGATACTAATATATTATAGAAAAAATACATCCAAAAAAGCATCCCACACTCCATCACATGCTAAACATGTAAGATGACCAAAAAAATACTCACAACAATGAATTCAAACTACTAACACATCTGTTTAAATCCATCAAATCTGACCAAAAACTAATTACAAACACTTCACACTAACTATCAAAAAACAAGCCATGATTCATATTATATGAAACCAAAAAAACCTTCTCAAACCATCATCCATAGTCACAACATATATTAGTACACCTAATCACAAAAATACCATGGGATATTCGAAACCCAATAACACACATCATGGAACTGGCCAATATTATAATATCTCCACATCAATGAATATTAATTGATAGGTCTACAGAATAATAGACAACTCATATCCCCCCCTAATCGATACATTCCAAATAATTTGGAAATAACTAGACAATAATGAGATGAACACAATGTCAGGACATATAAGGAACGCCCCATCAACCTAAAACATAGAGATCCCGCATAAAAATCACAACTTATATCACACCATAGCCTAATTAAAACTATAATCTTGGATTCTTATAGATGAATGGTAAGAAACCAAGATATAGATATAAAAATTTTACCTTTGATGATCAAGATATGATCTATCAAATATATGAATCAATGCCCCAATGAAGTAGAAGGAAGACCTCATAAAGATCACATAAAATTACCTAAAATTAGAGAAGAATGTGTGGATAATAAAGGTAACTATATATGTACTCTAATTTATAGACATGTAGGAAAATAATAATTCAATAAATTATAGATGAAGTCATTCAATGATTGTTTTAAGGAACAATCCTTTCATGATGGGAATTGGACATCTCATAATGAATCAAATATCCAAATTAATTAATGGTGCTTGTATCATATAATAATGAAATCCATTCAGGTAATTATTGAACCATATACGTTATGATATACCATGAAAACGAAAAACAACATTTCATACCATGAATTACCTCAACATGAAAATCATCAACTTTTGAATTGAAATATCCTGACCATAATATAATAGACATTTCATAAAAAAAACTCATACTAATTCATTTCAAATATCATTCAACCTCATCTTACAGTAGTCTCCTTTGAATATCTCCATCTAAAAATATTGTAATGAAATTATCCGCAAATTAATCAATTGTCACTTCAAATACCTATCATGTTATTATCATCCTTGGGAATGAGAACCAAAATCGGTTTAATGAAACAACCAATAAATCATCCACAAACACAATGGAAATACCTCATAAATGGAATAAAATAATTAAATAATCCATTAATAATGGAGGAAAGAAACAGTTTCATAAATAAAAATTAAATGATCCATTGCATAATCAACCATTGAATAACTCAATATATATTATGATTGGAATCACACATTTGTGACTCATGTTTCAATGTGATCTCTACTGTGACATTATCAATCTATAGAACATTAACCAATAGAATAAATCATCCTCGATCACCTTCAAATTAGGTTCATGAATCTAAATCTACCTCTATATAAATAATATTTCATCCTCAATATCCAACATCCATTTTGAATAAAACAGGAGTCAAGATAAAGATAATAATGATGTTGGTACATGGTGAAAATTTAATGTTTTGTATCTATACATGGGTTAAATTATAATCATTATGACACATCACAACCTTCACTAACACCTCAAAAAGCCCAATTAAATTCGGAATGAGATTAATTCCAAGACCAAAAATCCACTACCCTAAAAGTACGGAATAACACAAGAAAAAGTGATCCCCCACCAATAATTTTATAGCTCCTCCATTAAAATTTGTATAAATAATATAACACTTATATAATGACTTAATCTACTCTTAAACCACTTGATTCTTATTAGTAGTACTTGGAACTACATCTAGGTCAAAGAAAATAGGCCCTCTAACCTATTTCTAACACAATGGTTATCAACATGGCCAGCCATATAGTTCCACAAAAGGATTCATACCAATGGTAGAATACTAGTATTTCTTATAAGAAAACATAACTATAGGAAAGTGATTCACCCATGAACCACTATATCAATGATGAATTATTTCAACATATCATATATTGTTTGGATTGTTTTCATGTTAATACCATACATTTTGATATGGAAAGATGTTCTAAGGCTACACTGGTGGCCAAAGGCATGTTATAATATTATATTGGCAGGTGAGGTTAAATGAGGGTCCTATTAAGAGAATCCAAAAATAACTTTACAAGACACATTACATTTCAATATAACGAGGTTAATTAATAATTATGAGCTATGAAATTTATGTAGATGTTTTGTCCACACAACTAATAGATAAAAAATCCATTGGTAAAATATCATCCAATATTGGGCATCCTCTGAACACCCTTCAAGGGAATCACTATTAAGGAAACAGTCACACGACAATGTTATATCCTTCATGTTATAGGATATCAACTAGGATAATATATTTTATATGTATCATACAATCAAATGATAATAGTTGGTAGGACCAAGCAGTGTACAAACATCCCCCATATTCTTAGGGGCTTCCAATAGATGATTTTCCTCAATATTTGACTGATCCCATATGACTAATGGATGAAAAACCACATTTCAATGTAAAAAATTCCCACATTACCAAAACCTGGATTGAATTATATTGAGCTTATGATGTTGAATAATTTACTAATTAGCTCCATGGTTTTCAATATAATTATCCACAGACCTCAAGTTATCATTTTTATCATTAAGAACATTACTAGAGATAAATCCAAGAACTAGATAAACATCGAGTTCAATAGACCCATGAAAAAAACAAGAGAATTAGTGACACTGAATGGAATAACCACACACTATATGTGTCCATATAGACTCTTGAATGTAGTCTAATTGATATCTACTTATTTTATGTTTTTCATGTGAATCTCATACCACAAATCAATCAGTTTCAACCAATTCAATCCATTCAATTGGTCAAACAGATCATCGATACTCAAAAGGGGATAATGTATAATGATAGTTACCTAATTTTTCCTTTGATAATATATAAAAAACAATGTAATACCATTATTGATCTTAGTTAATGATAGTGGAGCACACCATGACGTCACAATTGTATGAATTAAATCATTCTCCGTAAGATAATTAATCTGAACTATAACTTCTACAATTCATAGGGATCACATTGATAAGGATTTGTAGATTTATGACCACTATAGGGTTATAATTGACTCACAATCTCATTGTTAAAATAAGGGGTATAAACACAACCCACATGGTAAAAAAATTTAATACATCTTCTATATCTATAAAATACTCTACCACAATGCCTCTATTGATCATAAAAACATGATCACAAATTAATACAATAATGAATCCTGAATCCTATGACACCTTTGATGATCCCTATTTCTTACAAAAAATACATGTTAGACTTCTTTATTAATGAACTCAACTATCCTATAGATGTAATAAATAGCTATATACATATATTTTTACCATTTTATTCTAATAATGATGGTATATGGATATATTTTGAGTAAGAATAAATATCATTTTAATTGATTCTTCCCCATGATTAATCTTGATCCTCAATACACATCAAAGAAGAAAACTAGTCCTCTCAATGGAATAGTTAACCCTAAGGGAACTAGAAGCCAACCCACCTCTATCTTAAGGTCTGGAACAAGGTCAATTCAATGAAGACATGTGGTTATCAAAAATAGAACAATGATTAAACATTTCTATAAGATATATTGATGGTATATGAGACAATATTTATCCCCTATGAAACTAACAAATCTATAACAAGAATCAGTATTTTTCATGATCACCAACCTCATTTATAATGAAAACCACCTAAACACACTCTACACTAGGTCCTGGAGGATGAGGAATATAATGGGGGATGATAACTGATAGCTCCATATCCAATTAGGTGGGTAAAATTCCACTAGCCTTGATACTAATCATGCATAGTCGATCCCTATTTCTATGGTTAGTATAGTTTTAGACTACCCACACCATGATATCCTCCATGAGTTTTCATACACTAAGCTTGCAGATTACAATGACCTCCCCAATTAAATAGAATGAATGATTTTAATCCATCAGTTACATGGTAATTTTTTATCCTAGAAAATTCTTAATATACCTCCTATGATCAACACCATACTTTTTAGAACCTTAAATACCCGAAATTTTGACGTCCCCATCAAAGGATAAACTATTTTCAATTCATGAATAACATCAGATTCAAGGAAACCCACTACGGTTGTATCTTATCAATAACCACATCATTATTCATTAATTACATATATATTGGAAATATAAATAGAGTGTAAAAATATAAAATCATTGGATGTATCTCCCTTTGTTAACATTATGTGGTAGAATTATAATTTGGAAAGAGGATAAGGGGTAAATGAAGGGGTATCTAGTATTAATCCATATCACACACATGGTCAAAATATCTTACATAAGGGAGTAAAATTACCACCCATTCAAAAAATATTTCATCAATGATATATAATCATTTTGTAACTCATTATTAATAGAATAACATGAAATATTTTCCTCCAATAAATTTACTTAATATAGAACATACCATTGGTAGAAAACATCTCTTTTTTGACTAATAGAAAATTGAATCAAATACATAACTCATGTTCAAATTATACTGAAATCAATATACATATCCTATAACCAATGATATATCTCTAGAATAGAGATACTCCAATTACACCTCACCAAATATATCTATAAAAACACAGAATGTCTCCATTCAATACTAATCCTCCTTATTTGAATTAACCATTTGATGGTAAATTTTGAAATCCTAATAAACCAAAACAACTTTAACTATGCATGGATATTGACTAGACAACATCTATATTAGAAATAGAGTAATACTAGTCGTAGTAAAATGGATTAAATTATGATAAAATTAATTAAACTCATCTCATTTTTCTAAAAATCATCAAAATTTATACCAGAACACAATAAGGAATGATTCATGTTCCACTCTAATGTATCTGACATGAATGAAACATCACTTTTCATAGAATGATTAGAAAGATTAATGTACTTTTTTAAGATCATATATTACCATAAAATACTGTCATATATAGTTTCTATTTGATACATCACATATTATATTCAATGAACAGTATAACCCAACCAACCCATCAGTCCTCACTAGTCCCCAATTCAATTCTTTGAACTATTGTTTGAGAAAAATATGCCATACCAATCTATCATTATAATCCCCTTAGGAACCAATTTTTGGTCACTATTAATAAAGATTGTAGACTCTTGATTCCCACCTCCTGTAGGCCCTGGGGTAGAAAGAATCATTAAGGGTATATATCACATTAATATGAATAAATCCATAAATAGTACTTCTATCAAATAAATAACACTACTAATTAACTCTATAATATCAGTAAAAAACGATATAATCACATATTCCATGTCAAATCATATTGTTACATAATACTAAATGAAACAATACCAAATAATGTCTTAAGGAATTTACTCAAAATATTCATGCTCCAAGACTATGATCTCCAGCTTAGGCTCTAAATAAATAATAATAATTTGATGAACAATATATATATTATTTTTATAATAACAGTTATTCTCTTTCGGATAATATCCAACTTCTATCATGAAATTATTAAAATAGATAACTAATTCCATAGTGAATAAAAAAATTTATAAAACCCTAACTAGGTTAACTATACTTTCCCATCCTTGCTAAATCAATCTCACCAAGAATCACATTTGATATAGTATAATAATATGAAATGAAATGTTAAAAAATGTGATTCCCAACCTCTTACTAACTTGATTACCACTCTCATAATCCCTCGTCATACATCCTCTATTCATCTATCAGATATCCACCAATCAAATATAAATCCATATATGTTGTTTTTTCAAAAAAAAAAACATCATATCCTAACATACCACTAGGTCAAATAACTTATTCTAAAATTTTTCCATATCTACATGATTCTAAACATTTAATATATTTATGAAATCCTCATAATGAGTTTATTATGGTATTTTGAACATGGTGGACATCATCCTTCTTCTATCCTTCAATTCATAACAACCATCACATATCACACTATCCCATAAATGGGGGTTTCAAACTCCTATTTCGTTATTACAAACTAGGAACCACCAAAAACTATTTCATCATTAAAAATAAGAATAACCACTAACAGTTATTTAATAATTGACTAGGATCCACAATAAAATGATCCATCATTTGACAATACTATCAAATGGTTTGTGTGGAAGAGGGGGTAGTCAATCATTCTTAATTCTCAACCTATATGTTGAGGAAATCACTTATAAAATAAAAATATTATCTATTAATATGGTTATCCTATATATATTAGGTATAAAATAATTACATATAAATGCAATATAATAGTAACATGGACTCTAAAACTATGGGTAACACTATGAAAAAATCATAACCCCAGATATTAGTGCAACCCAATGACCTACATCACCAAATTCTAGAATATCATTAATGAAAACCAATAATCCCAATATATAAAAAGTCATAAAATAACTCTATTATCCACTTGATTATAAATATATCCAAATCATATTTTACTTTTAAAACCTCATATAACCATAATATCATTTGTTTCATATATTTAATGTAAAACTATTATAAATAATAACTTATTTTAGTTCCCATTTATGACTTGTTCAATTCATGAGTTTCAAATCCATTAAAATACCATATATAAATAAATTCCAACTTATTTCATTAACTAACAATTACAATGAAATTACATATCAATGCTACTATGCAAATACAAAACTACACCAGTTATCTCTAAACTATTCCACAATCTATCTCATGCAAAATGAGGAAAACAGATGTATAATTTTCACACCAACACATGAAATTCCCCACCATATCCCATGAAATTAAATCAATCCAATTTCATCCCCACATCCCATCCCATCACACAAACTATAAAAGAATTACCCATACATCAACTTATACACAACCATGAACCATCATATAACATCACCTAAATTTTCAAATATACTATTTCCCATACAATCTCCATAATACCATAGGATATTTGAACACATGTTACACACATCAAGACACAAAAAACATTCATAATCTCCCCATGAAAGAAATAAAATTGCATATGTTAAAAAAATAACAAATAACTAATATCCACTACCTCAACCGTTCTTTTATAAATCACTGCACTTGAATAAGAAAAATAAGAGTTAAAAATAAATCCAACCCATTCTTTGAACACTATAATCCTCATGGAACAATAAATAGAACTATAAAAATATTAGCATACATTACAACCCTATTCAATTAAAATAACCATATAGGATTCGAAAAGAATAACAAGAATAAACTAAGTATGGAAATTGAAAAAATTATATTAGATCACTAACATCTAATATCATAATGATTCTAATAAAAAATCAGAGATGAGCCTGGGATACCACATAATAATCATCATGAATTACATTATATTTTAAAGGAATAAATATAGAATGATGTAAAATTTAAATTCACTCAATTTTATAGATATAAGAAAAATTAACCCTTGATGGCATGAAGGGGAAATTCAATCTGTTATTGTTTCACAGAACCACCTACTTGAGAGATGATTGTTTTTACCATGAATCAAATATCCATGAAAATTAATGTCACCTATATCGAATCATCTGAGAATACATTGAAACAATAAACAAACCATTCATTCCATGATATTAAATTCACAGATTGAACATATATTCACACTATTTTCCATTATAAACCAAAATTACACATATTTTACTTTTATATATTCATCCCATCATTTGATATTTATATAATGATAAACCCCTAAAACATATTTTTCTCTAGTTCCTACAATTACTACTCATGCCTCCTCCAAACTACTCCATCTCTAAAAATTAGATATGTAATGGTGTGAAAATAATATGGTCGAGAGTTTTATTTACTATTGATAATGGGGAATCCATCCCATAATAATAATTTATAACGGATATATTTTTTTCATCATTAATATATGGTAGTAGATAATATTTTGTGTTAGAGTTCTCATAAATCATAATAGTGGTTTAATGAGGGTGTTTTCATTGAACTCTTATAGAGTCTCAATAGAAAATCAATATTTACTATTGAAACATTGATGTACTATCTTTTGTTATGACCTAATTGAAATGGGATTCTTCTACTTATTGATGGTACCTTATGAGATAAATATTCAATGGATTTATGGTTGTATAATTAAATTAAATGGGGATATTGTTGAAAAAAACCATTATAGTTTTCTTTTGGGATCATTTCATTGAAAATTATTTTTAGGGGACTTAAAAATAAGATTTTCAATAATTGAAGAAGGATGGAAAATGTTTAGAAACACATGTAGTGGTACATTGTGGATGAAAAAATCACACAACCACATAAATGATTCCATTATAAGAGATATGTATTTTATAAAATGTTAGTGTTTAATTTTTAAAAGAGTGTTTCATTCATTAATAAGGTTACAAACCTTATCTATTTTACAAAAACGTGGTATTGACATGGAAATATGAGTGGTCTTACTAATGGAGCATGGTTGAATTTGAAATTCATTCAATTTTGGAGTGTCCTCAAAATAGTAACTAACCAAAATAAAAAAGGATGACATATGAGTATTTTTATTTTTAATGTCAACTTTTTCATTAACAATTTTATCCTACTATAAGTCAAATTCATGAATATTTTGATGGCTCTAATAATTTCAGGAGTTTAATTCATGAGGAAAAAACTGATAATTTATATTTTTAATTACATGTGAGATAATATTATGAAATCTCCCCACTTCATATATAATATTAAATTTGGTTTTAGTGTTGTTGGTATTTAAGAGGTGGTCATATAAACATTACCAAGATTCCAATATGGTTTGAGCAGATTCTATGATGTGATCACTTGGACAATGAAAAGACTACGTCATGTATATTATCCCTTTGATTTATGGTTCACTATTACATTATAGAATCTTAAAAAATAGTATAACGAATTTAATCTACCTTATATATTTGATTTTGCAACACATATTTCTTCTACAATGATGATTTTAGTGAAAAATGGATAATGGTTTGAAAAATAAAAAATTCTGAATCAAACTATGAAATTTGAATTCACCATTTTTTCTTATGCATGCATCTAGCCATAATATTACAAATGAAATTTTCTAATGGTCCTTATATTCGATAAAATAACAACATATTTTTATAAGGCTATTATAACATCATATTTTTAATTTTAAGGATTCATTGGATGTCCGATTAATATCTTTGTTAAAAACATAATGAAAAACAAAACCACATGGATTTTTTTCCAAAATACACAATAAAGGTATTATAAATATAATAATAATATAAAAAAATATGTGTGATGATTTCAATAAATCAATGAAAATCTACGTAGAATTACGTTGAGAAATAATTTTATTTTTCCTAAAATGTAATATTTTATATACAGTAACTAAACTCAAAATAAAATAATTTTTTACGATTACTGAAGTTTCTATAACACAGAATGGTTATTTTGGGAATATTGAAGATCACGATAAATTTACATTAATCTAAATGTATGTTGAAGGTAACTGGTAAACTAATATAAAATCAAGAAAAAAATGAGAATTTAATTTAATAAAATCATAACATTTTGGAAGACCAAAATTTAGTGGTTATTGCTGGTGGTCTTGAATAATTGAGTTAAAATCCAATTTATTTTGGTCCAATATTTCATTTTATTCATTTTAATATATTAATAATTCAAGGTTGAGAAACTCTAAAATGGTAAGAATAAATTTTTAATGGAACTGTTGTATAAAATAAAGTAGATCATGTTTTTAATCTATGAATTATAATTATTTTATTGATGAATTTTTTGTTATATGTTACCAATAGAGTAATTGTGATGAAAAATTTATGAATACTCTTCCAATATATTTTCTACACATATAAAGAGTAAATGAAATTATAAAATGATGGTGGTGTAAATTTCCTTAATTGTTGAGAAGACTCCAAATTCTTGTAAGAAAATAAAATAAATGTTGAAATGATAGTGTTTGTTCCTATAATATGATATGTAATATAGAAATCATGGAGAACAATAATTAAAATGAAGGTTTTTCAGTTTAAAAATATCTAAATATGTATTGATTAATGATGGAATGAAAAAAGAACTTATTGATATATTCCATCCTTGTGATGATTGGAGGGAAATTATTTTCATGAAAAAGTATGATATTTTCATGCTCACAATAGATATATTAATTATTACTAAGGTATAATGAAAAATTTGAACCATATTTAAAAGTGGGGATTTGGGTACCTCTGGTTATTAGAGAAATAAATAAGAAAGTATACTATGACATAGAAAAAATAGAAATCTTGACCAAAGTTGTATGAATAGAATTAAATATATAATTTTGTTGAAAAATTATATATATTAATAGGGAATAATATTCGATGTACAGAAAATCTATAGTATAAGATTTTATATGTATATCCCAAAATGGTAGAGATTTTTTCCACGATACCACTTAAACATTTTCACTATACATTATATGGGTATAAAAGATATTAATCCACTATAAGTGATCTTTATATATTGAACTTAATTTATTATATCACTAAGATAAATAGTCAAATGTTTATAAATCATTAATTTGAATCCATATAAATTATTAAAACATTACTTTGCAACTTCAAGAAATAACTGAGAGTTTATTTTATGATTTTTTTTAATTGATAATAAAAATAAGTTCACCTGAAAGTATTTTTAATACTATTTAGAAAACCAAGATATAGGGGATCACTATTTTACTCTTTATACACCCTGTTAATATGGATTGATAATGTGTATGAACAAAATATTAGCTGATGTGATTATAACTATGCTCGTGGAATCTAAAATCATAGTGTTCTTCTATAGTAATTTTTTAATAACAACTATGCAAATTCACAATAGATTACTATTAGGGAAATAATAAAATATGAGTCCCAATGAAATCCAGTACAAGAAGAAACCCATAGTATTATATTTCCATATTTTTGGGAGTCTATTTTTAATAAAGTTAAAAATCATATATTTTAGAAATTTTAATAAAAAGAATAAGAAAGAAGTATGCACGAACTATTAATTCATTGGAAAGAGATATTGTTGATGGAAAAATGGTTTCAAATAATGGTTTATTTTTATTTGTGAATGTAATTGAAAATAAAATCATTTTGAGGGGAACCTGTGCATATTATTTTATTGAATTAATGGAAGATAACATTATTTTATTGAAATAATATTTTAAAAGGAAGTTGAAAATGAATAAAAAAGTTAATATTTACTATTACAAGTCTATTTTTATTGAGAATATTTTCTAAAGTTGAATTATAATATTTTTAATCTATTAAATCTTATTGGTTCTGAAGACATCATTAGATGTTATAAAGATCTAGTACAAACTAGTAGAAAAACAATTATTGAAAATCAAACAAATCATATCTCAGTTGATAAATAATAATCACATATTTTGGATAATTAACATGAAGAGTTGATGAATTATATTAATTGGTACCTAGATATTATTAGATATAACATTACATCATATCATGATCCAATATATGAGGGGATATTGTTTAGGAACAAAAGTGATATTTAAAAATAGTATCACTGATAATTGTGATATTTTAATAAAATTTTTATATGGGTTAAAATATGATTTTCTTAGTAAAAAGGGGTAACCATTGAAGAGAATTTTATAGTCATTAAAATAATTCACACTACATGGAAGTTTATACCAATTTTAATATGCACACAATATAGAATTTATTACATCGGTCTAAATTAATTTTTAGTAAAAAAAATTGTAGAATATGTTATTAGATTTAAACATTATGGATATAATTTATAGTGATGGACCCAAGGTTTATAGGTTAAATATGGCTTTGAATGGGTTAAAATAACAATTTAGAGATTTTAAATCCAAATAATAATTTTTCTTGAAATAATTGATGTTTAATAAAGAAAATTTGATCAAACATATATATGATTGGAATGATCCAATGAACTATAATTGTATTTGATCAAGTTGATGATATAAATTTCACATATTGTGTGGAATATTTTTGTATTTTCTTTGTAGGCAGAAAGATGGTAGTTTTATGATTTGAATTCATAGAAACATGGATTTCATTATATAATTTCATGTTATTGAAACAAATAAATATTCTTCACACATAATATATATTCACCTAAATTAATAATGATGTTTTTTAGGGATGATTCTAAATAGAAATAAATTTTCATTAAACTTGTCGTTAATCATGAAAAGAGGAATCATGGAAAGGTGTGAATCAGAAGGTCATGAAGAAGATAATTTGAATAATTTTTTTCCTACACTGAAAACACTACATATATTTTATACCAATACATTTTTTATAGAATTCAAAGTAATCTAATGTAATCACACATATTGGTTACAAAGATAATTAATAGATATATTAAGTGAATAATGAGTTACAATCTGAATTATAAAGAACTGAAGAAATGTTATTGCTGGGTTTCACTAATGTTAATTTTACTAGATATTGAAATAACTAAAAATATCAATATGATCTTTCCCTTGATGGAAATGTTTTAGGATTTATACTAGTAATAATTTTTTTTAAGTAAATTTTAGTGTAGGGTTCCCCCTCAACCATTAAAAGAGGGATTATACAAAACAAAACCGAAAAATATATGGACTTCAGGGTTTTGGAGTAAGTAAATTGTTGTGTAGATGAAACTTAATAAACTATTACAATGTACACATTTAAATGAATATTTATTATTAAATTGGTTCAAGAAAACACAAGGGTAGAAATTTGGGATCCATTAATTATTACAAATGATAATGAAGGTAAATTTATCTTTCCTTGATTCCCATAGAAAACACTATATCTAATAATATTGATATCACATAAAATTTCATAAAATATAATGTTAATAATTGATATCACTGGATATATTAAATTTATAATAAAATATCAAATAGAATATATGTTATGTACAAAAATTCGAAGGGACATATTTTTAGAGTTAAGTATAAAGTTTCATTTATATAATTTTCTTCATATATAATGGTGATATGGTGTTCCCTATTATCATTGAATTTACTTTTATATAGTTAGAGATAAGAATATAACAATTTTGGGATAAAGGTAACATACCTTTTTTTGATCTAAAGAAAGTTTTATTGTATAAAAGGGGAGAATGGACAAGATATTTGATTGTGGGAGGAACATGAGAATCCCCATACATGATTTTCTTGTCATTGAGGGATAACATTATCTAAAAAATTAAATTATCATGTAGTGGAATTTTAAGACACATAACATTAGTATAGGTTATGATTTTATTAAAATGATATAGTTTTTGGTGTTAAAAAAATACAAAGGTGGATATTGAAAAAAAATATGCAACTTTTTAAGGTGTTGAGTTTATTATCATATTTTGGTATGTGAATTTTATTGATAAATGTTTAATGGAGAGGTTACATATATAAGATGGACAGATCTATATGATTATTTGAAGGTGTCATGATTCTATATATGAATGTTAATGTTGTAATAAAACAATATGTTTCATCACATTGAATGTGTAATTCACAAAGTTCTACGTAATGTAAAAATATATTAGTGATTTTAAAGGCAATTTATGTGTAAAATCATAATTACATAAAATGTATCTTAAAAAGAAGTTTAATATTTTCTATAATTTAAATTCAAATGAGTAATTATGATAAAAAAAATAATGTACTATCAATTTATTAAATTGTAGAGTTGTTTGAGAATAAATTGAAATTTAATTTGATGTAAATTGAAAAAATTCCCAAAATTATTTTCTAATGAATATTTCTATTGAAACTAACATACAAAATAATTTAAGTAGAATTATTTTTGTATCCTTAATAAATTATGAGAATTTATACTATAAAATATTGAATTAAAATAGTATTATGTTTGTTCCATGATATTTAATAGATTCTATTTTAGAATAATGTATGAATTTTATAGTTAGATAAAACTATAAGAATTCATTAAAAGTAGATTTTTGAAAGATAAGACCATTAATATTAATGATTCTTTTAGAGGAACATGTACTATATGGAAATTAAAAAAAATGTAATATTTGATATGTATTAGATGAATATTGATATGGAGTAAAATTGATATATGATATAGTATTAAAAATGTTTTGAATACTGGAAATAAAAGTTGTGGTATGTGTAATGATGTAAATATTGCAGGAAAATAAGATGTAAGAGATTCTAATTCATTATGGTATAAAAATCTATCATCTAATTCAAAAGAAAATGAAAAATTTTATAACAATAAGAATAAGAGGATTTAGAAATCAGTTTTGAGTTGTTTGGATAAATCAATAACGAGAAAGAATAACACTAACAATCCCCATATTTAGAAGATAACTATATCGTTATTTTTGTAATATTTTTCAAGAAGATTTATTATATATTTCTAGAATATTGAAAAACTAGTATATTATAATTTGTAGTATTTTATATGATTTAATTCTTAGTGGAATGAATTATATGATGAGGATTTTTTTGGAAGTAGAAATAGATGACTTATGATGTAGATTAGAAAAAAATTTATAGATACAAAATACTAGCATTGAATGATAATGAGTTAACTCAAATTATTTTCAATTATTCTATGTTTATGTTGGAATGATATAATGGTTCCATATGTTAAACAAAATGTTATAGAATTGTGATTTACTGAGGTTATGAAATTACTTGATGTTGTTCTTTTATAATAAAAGATATGGAATTTTTTATTCTTAATCCATGATACAATATAGATTTATATAAATTTTGATTATGGTTTACACTATGTATTTATAGGATTCAATGAATTAAATGTCATATATTTTCATAATGAATTGTAGTTAGAAAAAAATTAATTTTTATAACAAAATATTAATAAGTTTGAGACGATGTTATTAGTTTTTTTGGAGAAAGATGGATTCTATTATAGGAGATCATCATTTATATTGAGGTGAATATAATTTTAATGAAGTGATTAAGAAATCGCCACATATATGTTGTGATGTACCTATTGAGTAAAATATAAAATTTTGTATCCAAAAGGTTATTATGTAGTGGTGGAAGTGTTGAAATTAAAGAAGATCACTTAATTAAAAAATTGGATATAATATATTTGGATATTGATAATCCTGATATGAAGATCAATAGCTGTGAGAAATGCCAATTTTTTGATCCTCTATAATTTCGAAATTCAAAATTGTTCAATGGTGTGAGAGATAGAAACATTTACATACAATGTATTGTATTTTGGTTTGATTATTAGTTAATGTTTCATTTTCAAGTTCCAGAGAATCGAAAATACTTGTAGGAGCAACAAGGTGACGTTGGTCACTCTAATTTTTTTGGTATCATTGTATAATAGTGGGATCTATTTTAATGAAATAATTAGAATATTTAAAAACATTAGGAGGCATAAAAATGTTTTTTGGGAGAGATATTATGATTATTCAATTTACATTATTAGTTGAGTACATAATTGATAGACTGAACCAAAACACAATACAATGTTTATACCCACACATATATCAAAACTTGTAAAATATCCAATGTTCCATGTGTTATATTTTTCCATTGATATATATGAATGATGTTCTGATTTAATATGTGAGTGGCCCCATATTCTAAAAATTCATAGAGGGTAACGTATAGTCTATTTTGGAAATGAGTAATATTGATTCAACCACCCTCTCACTATTATGTAATGTTTTTTGGAACCCTATCATACAATAATATGAAATCCAACATAACAACATCCTTGATTCCCACATGCTTATAATACAGAAATCTAATTATAGGTTAATTCTATTTTAATTAATTATTCTTATAAAATATTTTACAAAATTCGTAACATGATATAATCCTCATTAAGTCATATTAAAATTAGACATAAAATACAATTACATCTTACATTATTATTAGTGTTTCTATATCATGGATCACATATTCATATTACTAAAACCATCTAAATATAGTTTTTATAATTTATCCATAATAAATTTGATTAACATATTATTATATTTAAAACACTATTAATGAATATTATTTTATGAAATAGTAATTTTTAATTGAAATAAATTATTTACCCATTATTGTGATTTTTTAATTTAATATTATTTTAGTTTTCAAAAATTATTCTTAAATAATTGTAATTATTGAGCAAAATAAACAACAAAAACCTTGAGTATTAAATGAAATATGATAAATAATATACTATTTGATAATAATTTACAATGTGAAAATGTAACGCAAATATCAAAATTCAAATAATTCAAATAATTATTATTTTAATAATTTCCATAATATATATTAAAAATATATCACCATAATATAATTTGACAACATTATAAAATTTTGGATTCAATTTTATCAGTAAAAAATATCTATGTCTTCATTGGAAATACTTCTTCAAAAGTTTGAACTAGAAAATTTAAACATGAGTTTATGAGTCTGATTTGTTGAAATTTATCCAAATCGTTTTATTACACTTCATTACAGTCATTATAAAAGGGTACCATTAGTTCTAATTAATCCAATGGAGTTTGTATACTATTTTGGGTTTTATAAATAGAAATGTATATTTATCTCATATTCCATAGTTGTTATCTTCCAATAAGGGGATACCATAGGTCACTTACATAAGTTCTTATACATACTACCATAAATTCAACTCCTTGATTGGATTATTACCATTCAATTTATTTATTGATTACCCTATAGGGCTCTTGTTAAACATTACATGTTGTATTGAGCATTAAAATGGTGTTTTTTCATACCTCTCATTAATCATCATGGAGTGATCTATATAGATACCCATGCACAAGTCTGCCATTGGATATGGCTAGGTGGACATGTGGGACACATTTCATTAAAATATTGAATGACTATTTTCTCCTCTACAACATTGTAAACTTAAAAATATGAAAGAATTTTTTACCTCACTCGTTTATATAATGCATGTAATTATAACTTTTCTTCATATGTCATGTCTTCATAGGTGGCCCACATATCATTCACTAATATCACCATATACGACCACTAATATAAACAAAGAATCATGTAGGGACTTACATTATTGAAAAAATTAATGAATATTTATTTGATGTTTATGAATATAGAAATATAAATTTTGATCCATGAATCAATCCTTAAACCATTGAAAAGTTAAAGAAAATGTAATATTTGAGGTGAATATTCCTTAATATCTTTGAATTTAGAAAACGTATTATCCTGTTTTTTTTTCTTTTTATATTCTTCTCATCATGATCTATAAATACGAATACCATTTTTAATAAAAATCATTATGTTTCATTTTTTCCCTTTTATGAATACTGAAATAATTATTCATATTAAAACACAAATAAAAACAATGTTTGGGAAACCAAAACATTGTATAATTAGAATAATTTATAGTATAGGATTATATATATAATTTTCATGATTAATAAATTTAATTTTTAATTTGTAAAATATAATTTACTTATTTAGAATTATCCAAATTCATTGTTAGAAAAACCTAAATCCATAATATTTATTGACACCACTACAATTTTTTTATATTCTTTAATATGTATTCATTATCAAACATGAATTTCATTTAAAACCTAATATAATAATGAATAAAATAAGAAATTTTTTTATAGGTATTTCTATAAATACATAATAGGTGTTATATCTAATAGTTATGCACATTATTTATTAAAAAATAATTCTGTAAAAAATTCCCAAACTCTGATGGTGACATCTAGTTTGATAAAAATTTCTTAATATAGGTTCCCTATAAATTATTTCTAAACATTCATATAGAGTTATAATTAGGTTAAATATTCCATTCTAGATAATTATATTATTATTTTAACATATTCTGAAACAAAAAATTCTTATCGAGTCAGAACAACAACAAAATCTCACTATAAATGAAAAAATCATTTTAAAATAAAAAAAATTCATTAAAAAATTCATTACTATGTTATATAAAAAATTATATTCTTACTGTTTAAATTTAAAAATATTATATTTATTATAACATATTGGTTCTAATCGATAAAATAATAAGAAAATATTACACATCTTAAAATAAATATTATTATTGATTTATTTTTGAATGTTTTATTTTTAAATTAAATTATATGACACTGTTTTTTGTTAATTTATTCAACAAAATTTATAAATGAACATAATAATTAAATCATTTGAGGATGGTTATATGAATAATCCACCAAAAAATACATTTTTCATTACCACCACCATTTCTATCTCTCTCAAATCCTGACCCTAACTTCCCCCTTTACCCATAATTAGACCCTATTCTAGGTTCATTTTTTGAATTATTATAGAACATCCATACAAAAATAATCAAAATTAATTTTTATTAGTTTTCTAATAAATTATATTTTTTATTTATGTAAAACTATTTTTCATGGAATCATTCATATTTCTATAAGTTAAGAAAAAACACATGAAGACCTTATATAATTCTTATGATGGAATTTAGAAACTGGAAAAATTAAACTATTTGTTTAATTTACCAGAAATCTAGATATTCTTGAAAATAGACCATGAATCCATGAAATCAATTATGGGTCCAAAAGTGTATTAATTTTTCAATGTTTTCAAGTGAATGTAGGGGAAAATGATCAACCATAAGAGTGATCAGTTGACCGCATGATGACACTTGGATGTAAAATAAAATTTTATAAATGGTTAAATAAATTATATAACAAATTTATCAACTAATTTATGATTCCATTTAAAATGATATATTTATCACACTCATCAATCAACTGTATGAGTAAAAAAAATTAAAGGCCATTTTCATGATACCAATTATATGCCAATCATTCAAAGATATCTATAAGAATTAGAGTGACAAAAAAATTAACACAATAAATCAAATGATGAAGTCAATGGACAACATTATATATTAATATATAAGAACAATAGTGATGTGAATATATGGACATCAAGATACCACATGATCAGTTTGATCAACTACACATTATAAATATTAACAATAATAAATCTAAGGTAAATGATTGTACAATTTTTACATAATGTTGGAGCTACTATGGATAATTATATGTGGAACACTTCAAGAGATCATGAAAAAATTGGGAATTATATTTTATAATTGAATAAAAATAGTTTCTTTACAAAATTAAATTTTTTCCCAAAATTAGTCAACACTCTCCAATTTAGGGTAATGCATAAGGATTAATAATAATTTATTTCCAAATTATTTTTCCAATGAAAGATTTAATTTCATGTAAAATTGAAGAAAATAGGTACATAGATATATTAATTTGTATAAAATATAAGAAAATGAACTATTATAAATAATATGGTTCTCTTATCCACGTTAAATTCAACACAATATTTGAGATCCATTTCCAGTATGTGCATGTTATATCAAAACTGTAGGTAGTCAATAATATATTAATAGATCTGTTGAATAATAATAATAAAAATATTTTACCACATCAAACATTAATTTTTTCTCTCTCTCTATCATTTTCTATATCTTTTATATTTATGATGTGTTTGAATATTTGTTGAATCTGTTATAACACAAACACCATCAGATTATTGAAGAGTACTCAAATACTCTTACATTATATCCTTCATTTCAATACTCCAACAAAATATATGGAAGATAATTGGTAATCGCCAAAAAAACATAGTTTGATGTTTTAATATGAATAACCATTCAATGATGTTTAATAGTTTTTTTGTTTAATGAACATGCTTGAAAGAGGTATTAATTTACGTGGAGGGGATTGGGTCTTGAATTGAGACTGTACCTATTGAGATTTACATTCAACTAAGTCTTTTACTGTATTTATTACTATAACCCCCCAAGACTTTAAAAAAGTTTCACATTAAATTAAATTTTATTTTTTCATATCTTTCATTATAAGAAACAACATTTTAAACTTGTGATACACACAACAATGAGTTGGCGTTCAATACATAAATGGCCTTCTTTTATTGAACAACAATATGTTATTAAAATATTATTAGTTAATAAGATATAACCTAAACATTAAGATGGATGTTATGAAAGTTTTTAACAAAGTTATGAAAATATATGGTTCAAATCATTAGTTACAAATTTAGTTGGAAGGAATATAGGAACCAACTGGATATATATGATTTTTTTTACAAATAACTATTTTCATGATAACAAAGTAGATTTATTATAAAAAATTCAATTAATTACTATTAATGAATCAATGTGATGAAATTATATATTCTATATTCTATAAAATATTTTTTATATTCATCCAACAGACTCTAAAGGATTAAGATAAGGTAAAACCACATATTACACATGTAATACTGTATTTTTTTAAAGGTAGTTTTATTTCCTTTTAATGGAGTACTTGTTTTAAAATTAAATTTTGACACTTTTATAAATTCTGTTAAATTAAATAATATTTATTTTTAAAATATTATTTTCAATATTATCTTAGGGTGATATTCTCTAATTTTAATGGAAATATTTATTTTTTAGTGAGTATTAAAAAACACTATTTTTTATAAAACTATAATTTTTTAATAATATTTTATTTATTATTTCTATTGATTCATCTCATTTGAATGTTATAATAACATTTAGGTATTTTATGAATGAATAAAATAATATATTTATATCATCAAAAAATTAATTGTATGTTATTGAATTGACAAATTAAATATCGGTATATTTGAGAAACATAAATGATTATTCAAAATTTTTCTATTAAAATATATATTTAAGGAAAAATTTAGTTTTATAAAATAGACTCATAAGTTAATATTTATTAGTATTATGATTATAATTTCATTTTATGAGACCTTAGTTAATATTTTAATGTGTCATAAAATCAGTTATAATATTAAATTTGGTATATTTCGAATAGATAATGATTTAATTTATTATGTAAATTTAAAATATTTAGAAATATATTTTAAATAAATGTAATTAAGTTTTTAATTATACAGATTGAAAACTGGTTATGGTGAATATTTTGGATTTTTTCTAAAATGCATGAACTTTTGGTGAATAGTGAAATCCTATAATTTATGGTATTTAGGTTATAATAAGAATACCTAAATTAAAACATCATGAATGATTAAATCACAATTAGTTAGAACTCACATGCACTAGTTACATTATTTAGTCATGATAAAAACTTTATTTCTTGAGTTTAGAAAAACTAATAATAAAATGAACAAAATAATAAAAAAAACCCTCCCTTCCACCATAAAATCCATCCTCTTATCCAAGATCCATAGAAACATCAAGCCACTTAGAAATGAACATGGTGATAAAAAATAGATCTTCAACATACCAACCCTTAATCTAGAATGTAACTACTAAACCCCATTTTCCCAGAGTGGGTGCATTATTAAATTACATTGGCATGATCGCAAGCAAATCAAACCCCGAAAGACCGATCATTTTAGTAGCCTTGGAAAATAATAGATACAATCCTATGTTTTAAATAACATCCTGAAATTAAAAAGAACTTATTATCGCCTTTGGAAACTCTATATCCTATAGACTATCCCTACACGTCAACCATAATGTTCTTCTTCACATCCTAGAGAAAATGATGCATAAGAAAATGGCTTAGCTTCGATCCTCAATAAGGATAACAATATAGCAGAAGATATCATAAATAAGAATGAAAATTTATGTAAAAGTATAAAAGAAAAACACATGACTTTTAAAACATTATCATTAGTATAATATGGAAATAATAAATCAAATAATTCCATTAAAACATTCTCATGGATATTCTACTAGTCAAATAATCACACTTAAAATGAGTAAATAATCTCATAGCTGATGATCATAACCATATTATAATGGACTCATACCAAGACCATTAAAATAATATCAAGGCCTTAATCCATGTCACTAGTTTGTCTCATGAGACCTACTGATGCATCTATGGGCTGTATTGGGCCCCATCCATCACTTACTAAGACCAATGAATTCTTTTTTATGAAAGGGTGAAATATAACATAATCTTTCGTATTAAAACTAGCATACATAATGTTAATACTTTAACCATAAACCATGAATGGTATAAAAATACGAAATCCATATGCAATCATATCATAAAACCATCAATAAAATATCAAAAATTGTATAATAATAAATCAACCCCAATTATGTATAAAATCCATCAAGGGAAATTTACATAGATTAAAGTAATCTAACAAAATTATTAAAACTCATTGAGAGAAATATCCATTTTACTATGAAATAATTTAAAATTCACAGAATTATAAGAGAGAAATTTTCTTTTAAAAAAATCCATGTACACTTGTAAGGGATTCTGAAATAGTTAATCCATCATAACAGTGTAAAATAGCCACTGACACGGTATAAGTTAAAAATATTTGTTCCATATTTTGTCTAAAATATCATAAAATACCTTGTTTGGAAAACAACAAAAAGATTCCATTCCAAATGTTTTATAAACATTAAAACATTGTTATAAATAACTTATAAAAATATTCTTGAAATATTAATAATATTTTGAAATAAATTTTTATGAAACAAGGATGTTGATAATAATGATGTCCCGGTAGATATAGAGGTTTAAACAACCGTGGATAATAAAGAGATTTTGAAATTAACCCTTACCTTGTACTTTCCTTTAGTTGAGGGTGTGTTAAACTCTTGTATATTTTTTAATGTATGTAATTAAATTATAACATAACCAAATACATATTTATGATAACATATATGGTCCTCTTATATATTTTTGTTAATAATATTTCAGTATGATGATTATTTTGGGTGTTAACTACACTGTTTTCCAATTATTTTTTTGGAATTTAAATCATATTTGTTATGAATTGGATACATATGATTCATAAACAAAATGATATTAAGTTAGAAAATTATTACTATTACCAATCCTATAATGTTTTATAATCATTCTTGAATGTATAACATGGAGAATGAGTCTTATAGCATCGTGGAGACAGTAAGTTGTATATAGGCGCTAGCGACATTATCATTTCCTTAATGGTTAAACGATTTAAAATTGGATGGTATATTAATTATAAAGAACAATAATAATGTCATGTTAAAAATTTATATCCTTTATACTCATCATTATACCCATTGAAACAATTTATCGATGAAAAAAAGATACACCACAATGTGAAGACAGTAAGCCATACGTATGAACGCATGGTGATATTGTTTTTCATAGGATGTGTAAAAGGATTAATATGGTTGTACCATAACCATAAAAACATCTAATAGTATATTATATTCTATATTTATAATTTTATTATGAAGAAAACATAGGAAGAAGAAGCTAAAAAAGAAAAAACATTGAAAGGTTTGATAAAATAATTACCTATTCTTTAGGTGTTTCATTCTGATTTGAACAAAAGGGCTTCATAGATTGGATTTCTGCCCAAAGAAATTACTCTAGGTTGATGTGATGGTATTTGGGAGTGTAATTGGGCAAGGGATGGATGATACAAAGGGATTTGGAGGTGTTAATAAAAGAGATAGATAAGTCCCCTTTTATAATAGTAGGGAGGGGTACTTTAGGAAACTTCAAAACTATTAAATTAGTATAAATTGATTTTTAATTTCCAATAGCACCAAAGTAAGTTATTTAAAGTCTAATTGGAGGATGTGTATAAATAATATAAAAAAATATGGTATAGACATGTTTATCTCAGAAAATCTACCTTATCTTTTACATATAACCCTTAGTTAAATATTTTAAATCTTACCATGTCATCTTGTATTTTTACTCTACATGGTTAATATATTTACAATAAAATTAAAAGAGAACATAAATTGTATCGTTTAAGACATTTTTAATATTATAAAGTTATTTTGAAGAAAATTAATTTTTTTGACTTTTATATCATTTAATAAAATATAATTTATTTTAAAATCTCATTTATGTCATATTTTGATAGTACTCACCGCAAGATTTTTGTTAAATACATGACTAAATGATCCCTTAAAAATTGTATTAAAACATTCCTATCATGTGAATTTCATCCTAAAAATTAGTTTATGGAATTAAATGATTCCATTTCTATTTTTTTAATATTATTAATATAATTAATTAATTTATCTTTTAATAAATCATTTACTACATCATCATTATATCCCAAATAAATTGAGATATTTAATGTCTAAAAATTATAAATAAATTATCATTATGTAGATCAATTTCCTATATTTATAAAATATATTTATAGTCAAATGTATCTTATGTTTAACCCAATATTAAAAAAAATTAATTATTAAAATTTGAATATAAAACTTTTAACTATACTTTAAATAAATTTTAATAAATCTCTTAATGTAACAATAGTTTCTTAAAAGAATCGTATTTTATACCTAAGGTTTATTTCTGTATTAATATACATATCCAATGAAATTTGGACAATTTTTAGGGTATTTTTATATTATTATAATATAATTTTTTTCATTTAATTACCCTATTTACCTTTAACCATGCTAATTAGAAGTGAAATTTTACTATTCACCAAAAAATATTTTGATCATATTAGAACACATTTTTCACCATGATTACAACCAGGTATGTTGTATTTTTTAAATTCAATTCACAGAAGCAATAAAATTATGTATAGTGCTAATTTTCAAATGTGTCTAGAGGGAAGGTAAATGAGATGTTCAAAAATAAAATAAAACTACTAGAATTTTGGGCTATAGACACAGTTATGTAGCCATGGTTTATAAAAACCGTTCCTTCAACCAACGATACACACACAGGTCGTAAAATACCCATGGAACTATGCCACAAACCCCACCCTAATTGTGATTCTACCAACAATTTTTCCCTGCTCGTGATCTCTCCGCCCCACGAGTCGGCGAACCTCCTCACCCAATGATGTCACCCAACCTCCCGCTATCTTACAATGATCATGTTTCTACCCAACCTTGATACAGTCCTCCTTCTCTAACATGACCACCCCTCCTCCCCATGATCTTTTTCTCCTGACGTGTCTTTTCCATTGGCTCTTCCTGTAGGCCACCATTCTTCTTTGACTCACCAATGCATATCATTTTTTTAGTCTTATCACAATCCATCTTCCCCTCCACATCTCCCCAATGGGTGGTCAATGACTCACATCTTGTGAGTGGCATGCGGTAGTGTGTGTTATGGATTTTTTTTTCTATTTCCTAAAATCTCTATTCTATTTATGTTGTTGGGGTTTCAATGAACTCTATTTATCTCCAACACACATCCACATACATATGAAATAGGATGGTTCTAATTAATTAAATGTCCTCTTATTTCTCCCATAGAGAAGGATTTATTTCAGTTTAGATCAACGACCTCATCAATTTTCATTGGGTAAGATTTATTTTTTTATATTTATTACATTATTAATTTTCAAAATTTCCTTTTATAGGGTTTATTTGTGTTCACTTATTTCCTCGAGAATGATTTCTTTGATTTTTATTATCTGAATTTCATTAGGATTGATTGTTTTATAGAGTTTGAATCTGAAAATGCTGGAAATCAGAAGATATGATGATATGGTTTTAAGGTAGATGAATTGTCTATGGTGAGTTATAAAAGAATTTTTTTTAAATATATTGTATTCATTGGTTATTATTAGTCTGTTTAATATAAACCTAGTTTACATAGTGATGGATATATGACATATCATGATATTGTTGCAGTTGATTATTAGATGAAATGTTTGGTGGAATTAGTAAATTAAATGTCGAGTTACCATTTTTGTATAAAATCATTCACCCATATAAATAAAATCCAATACGGTTGTGATGAGTCACATAAAACATGTATATTTTGTAACCATGATGTGATGGATAGATATGAGATTATTTCCCCACAGAGTATTATTCATTTTCCATTGGGTGTATAGTCTTAGGTTTTGATTATATAGGTTTTTCCACATAAACCTATACCTCCCTAGAAACTCATATAAAAATAAAACATTTGGATAAGAATTGGTCAATAAACTTGTTTACTCGAATGTAGATTTTTCAATGAATTTAAAATAATAAGAATTTTCCCATTTAGGATTTCGAAATCCTTAATCATGGATCCATGGGTTGTCAAAGTATATTATTTATTACATCAGTTTTCTATCTATCTCTATATAACCTTCATGTATGGATCTGGAATTTTTCCTTAAGTTTGGTAACCTATTAAAGGATGATAGTTTTTACATACCAACTGTATGTGTGGGGGATAATAAATATATTATAAAATCTATTATATAGGACCTATATTAATATTTAACACTATATCCATATCAAGCTAATGATTACTCCATGAAACATTGGGTGTTGATTAGTTGTTAGATTTATCTTTAGTTCAAAGTGTCACATCTTTTAGTGTTTTACATTAGAGGGAAAAAGTCTATAAAAACTCTTATGGAAATACACAATCGAGAGAACAATGGGGGTTTATTTGGTGTTTCATCACTTTTATACACATTAATTATCTCATCAAAGAAGTCATTTCTTTAATTATATACTCAAGTAAATATGAGTTAAAACACTTTACCTAGTTCACACATTTAGGATATTTCTATGTATAAAAATTCTCAGCTTTTTAGGTGACCTTATCTATCAAGACCTTGAAACCAATTAAATATTTTTCCATCAGAGATCAACCTTATGAAGAATCTAATAGGTTTCTATCAATGCTCAAGAGTCTGTGATATAAAAAGTTTATGAAATTATGATCATATATGTTGATTTTATGTTGTTGACTTGCAGTAAACTTCAAGAACATTTCCCAATACCCCTAAATTGATTATCCACTAGCTTTAATTATGAGATAAATATAATTCTATTATTATTTTCTCCTTGAATCATAGAATAAATTTTTAATAATGGATCTCTAGGGCCCATACTTTTTTGCTACTTCTCCAAGTTATATTTTTTGCATCCACTCCATTATTTATACCTCTAGTGAGAATGATAATTCCTTTCATTTTATTTGAGCATATGAAAATTATATCATTTTTAAGGTAATCCACATAGTGCCAAATTCCTTCATGTTTTTTGGGGTATTCACATTCCAAACAATGAAAAATAGGAAACATTTGGTTTAGACCATGATTTAACTCAAAGTCTACCTGATTATTTGAAAACACAAATAGGGTATTCTAATTGATAAAATTATTTGCAGACAAATCTCAAATTGGTTTATTTAATTGAGCTAGGTTCTCATCAATATTATCACTATCTATTATAAATCTAGAAGTATATGTGGATTAATAATATTTAATAAAATAGACACTATCTAAATTATAAATTATTCATATCTTTTCAGCTCATGCTAGAAGATTTCTCTCAATGAATGAATATAAACCAAAAAGGTTATTTTATTTTTGTATTATTTGGTGATGGAAACATTTTAAACATGAAAATTATAATAATAAATAATGAAGGGTGGGTTGTAGGGTGCATGGGTAAGTGGGGTTTTTGTGGGGGGTGGTGGGGGTAAAGGGTGTGGGGGGAAGGGGGTGCAGTGGGGTGGGGGTAGTGGGGCTGTAGGGGGGCATGTGGATGTCGGGTTGGTGATTTCAGTGGGTTTTGGGGGTGAAATGGTGACCATGGGGAAGGGTAAGTGGGGTGAAATAATAGTAATATATATTTTTTATATGTATTTTTAGGAAACGCATTTTACTTTTTTTAATATATTTTTTTAAAAAATTGGATTTGTTATTATGAAATACATTTTAATTTTTTGGTTTTGGATTCTAAGGGTCATTTAATCTATAGGGATAATGTTTGGTTTTAAGAATATGATGGATTTATTAATGATTGTTTTATCTAACTTCATTAATTTTAATTTTCATTGGTTCAATTTATGTTGGTCTATCTCGATCTATTGGTGTTATTTTAGTTCCCTTTTATATGGATAATCCCAAATTTGTTTGGTTTAGTTTAGGTATCTAAAACTAGGTTCTTATTTTAGTGAATCAATTTGGTTGGATTACATTGATTTAGTTAGATACTTGTAGATTTTATTAGGATTTATTTAAATAAGGTTGGTTTCCTCAATTATAGTATTATTAGTTATATATTCTATTTTATTTGGATCAGGTCAAATCTATTTGGCTTAATTTAAATCCACAACTTTTGGTTCTTCATATTTTAGTGAATCAATTTGGTTTGATTAGTTTGATAATGTTATAGTATTTGGATCATCATTTCATGTTTTATTCGTTGATGTTATCATTGTTTATGGTCATGTTGGGTGTTATAATAATGTGTAATTTGATGATGGTTTTGCTATTGTTGGTTCATGGTTTTCATGATTTAATGATGAAAATGGAGTTTTACGTAAAACTGGTTCTCGAGAAGTAGTTTTCAGTATCACTGGTCTGGAATCTTCAATGAGGTAATGCACATTGGAAATGGTGAGTTTATTGATATAATTGAGTCTAGAGTAATGGTGATTGTGGCTGATGGCATGGACCTTTATGTGTCACATGATTTTAACTCTCACATAGACCTCGAGACATGTCTTATCTCCTTCCAAATCATATAGTCTGTTGATTATCTAATTTATAAGTTTAATTTTACAATTTCAATTTTTGTGCCATTCTATAATTGATTTGGAGGTATTTTGGTAATTTTTGGTCTTCGTTCACACTTAACCCAAAAAAGGTGTTTTCTAAAAATTACAAAACATAGAGGAATTAGATATATCATTCAATGAAATTAAATATTTTTTATACTTTAGGATAGTTTGTTTAGGGACCCATCAGTTTATTTATATTTGTTCTATTCATATCAGTGAGGTGGGGATAGTAATGGGTAGTGGTGGTAAAGGAGGGGACATGGGATATGGTGGGTGTAATGGGGGTGGGGGTGCAGTTGGGTGGGGGCCGTAGGAGTGAGGGGGTAGTGGGGGTGAAATAGGGGTTCAGGTGGGAGGGGTGTAGGGGTGGGGGTGCAGTGGGGTAGGGATAGTATGGCCGGGGTGCAGTGGGGTAGGGGGAAGTGTGGGTGATGGGGAGGGGGAAGGGGGGAAGGGTGGGTGCATTGGTTGGGGTGTAATCAGGTGGGTACAATAGAGGGAGGGGATGTGTGGTTGGGGGATGTGAGTGGGATAGTGAGGGGTGCAGTGGGGGTGAAGGAGGGGTGATGCAGGTAGGAAGGGAGGGTGGATGGGGGGGCTACAGGTAGGGGGATGGGGGAGGGGGCCAGGCAGGTAGGGGATGTTGAAATAGTGGGTTCCATAGACCCAACTATTCTGTGATTTTTATTACCATATCATGGATATAGTAACTATGCAAGATGTCATCTTACCATTATAGTATAGAGTCTTCTGCGTCCACTATTGAAATGGTAATGTCCAAAGGTCAATTTTCATATCAAAAGGTTATAGTAGTTCCCAGGCTATAATGAGAACCCCAAGATACTATGACATTAATCATGAATATATGTTCTATATTTTAGATACATCTTACTGATTGGACATTGTTGATGTATGACTATCAGGTGTTGGGGGCTCATAAGCATTGACATTTCTTCTAATGAAGTTCCCACTTGGTGATCTCTAGAAGTGAGATCATGAGAGCTAACCTTCCAATAGGAACTCCACATGTTTCAGGTGTCATTGGATGTTCATATCAACGATCATGTGTAATGTCTCCTAACTTGAGATCATTACCAATGTATGTCACTTGATTGCGTAACATGATGCAAGACGAAAACCATGGAAATGAAGTCATGGTGAGGTAGTTTGTGTCGGGTGCGTCATTGGTGGCATTACATTAGTTGAATGGTCAAGACACGATTTGTATCTTCCGGGTTATGGAAGTAATATATCTCAGGCCATGTTGATATGGATGGAAGTACCTTTATAAGACCATGGCCATGTCTGTCAAGGGTAGATCCATCCAGTTAAATCAATAAACAATAAAGAAATAAAAGGGTGATGACACGTGAGTGCATCATGATTTATGAGATATTACAGACAAAGAGATTATATTACACAGTGCGTGTTCGTAGGTTGGGTTTCACTGCTGTGACAATCCTTATTTCTTCAGGGACCATGATGGGTTGCTAGATCTCACTCTTGGTCTGTGAATACTATTCACGGCTGTCGAAATAAGGGTCTAGAGGGTCGCACACAATAGCGTATTCAAGAATCTTCCCTATTCAGTTGAATATGAGTTTTGGACATGGTGGGCCCCACCACAGGGGTCCGGGATTTGTCCAAAGTTAAACGACCACCAATGAAACAAATAAATTCATATTATTCGTGTTTAGAATAATGAGTATTGAATTTATTTATTAAATTTATTTATTTTTTTATGTAAATGCATGAAAAATATTAATTGATGAATATTTAATTATTCAAGGATCAATTAATATTTATGGGAGTGACGAGTCGAGTTAATGACTCAATTATTATCACATAATATATTTTAATATATTACAAGTGAATTATAATAATATTTATGACTTAGTTTTTTATTCATAAATGTCATTGATAGTGCATTAAGTATTCGGGACCGGTGAGGCGATACCGGGTATTTTAATTGAGCACTATAAATAGAAGAGGGGGGCATTTGCCAAATACTAGTCATGGAGCTTATCTATCCTCTCCTCTATCCCACATTCTAGAGAGAGATGCTCCGGATACAAGGAGCTCGGATGGAGCTCTCTCTAGGGTATCACTAGTAATGTGATTCGGTGGCCGTTGGAGTGTCGAAGGCATCGTCACAAATCCATGCTAGCACCCTGATTACGATGAACAACGCTCCCGCATATTCCTTGAAGTGTGTGTGGGCGATCTAGATGAATTCAACTTCGGATTCATCAAGCAGCGATCGCCAATGACGAGAAGACATCTTTCACGGCTTCATATTTAAACCAGGTATTTTACTGTTTAATTTTCTACTTAAAATCCTCCACGTGTGGTCCTCATCTAAGACCAGGCTTCTCTTCTCCGATGTCGACAAGTTTACGTTGACCGTGGGTGGAAAATTTTTAAAACCCACCTGTTTGGGGCAACCGCTGCATGCTCGGTTCAAACAGGGGAGGGGGTATTTCATTATAGGCAGGGGCTGGGGGTGAAGGAGGGGTTCTGTATGAATGAGGGGAGGGGTCTGCAGGTAGAGGCTGGGGGAGGGGGAATATAGTCTGAGGGGCAGTTGTAGGTAGGAGGGGGTAGTGCCTGCTAGAGGCTGGGGGCTGGCAGGGGGAGGAGGGATACAGGAAGGGGGCTAGGGGAGTGGGGAAGGTAGGCGGGGGAGGAGTGTAGGGGGGTAGCTTTAGGAAGGGGGAAGGTGGAAGTAAGGGGGAGAATGCTCACTCTGTAGTTTTTTGACACCCTCGCTTGTTTTTACCAAACAATTATATTTTTGATTTGTTTAGGAATTCAGATTATATTAGATTAAGGAATATGGATTACTTAAAGGATGACAATTAATTTTTTTTGGACATTTTAAATGATAATAAAAAATTATTGTAGTTATATTTCAATGATGATGCACTTACAGTTCCCCATTAGAAATATTTCTCTCGTACCAAACACAATCATTATTGCTATCCCAACTGGGGTCCTAAATTGTGTTTCTATAATTAATTATATTGTGCATGTTATGATTTTTATTTTCCACATTTATGTAAATGGTTGTAGAGTCTCAAGGAAAAATGATTTAGAAACTATGAAATCTTTCTTTCAAGATCTAGGTAATCGTATCAATAGAAGCATTTCTATGAAAGGGGAATGTTGTTATCCTGAATTTTACTACATTCCAAACATGGTCTTATAATTTTTTTATTTTTTTCTAGGGTATCTTCCATTTAGTTGTGTGGTTCAAATATTAGATTTATTTATATCACACTAAGACATAAAAATTGAATTATTTCCTTCTATAAAACACATCTAAAAAATTATAAATTATATTCTATGCTTTACAAAATCTTATAAAATTATTTGACACAGCTTCCTATAATTCATAGAATTCCTTACACTGTTTTATCTTTTCATTAAAATTGATTTATTAGTTTTTAATTTCATTATATATTATGTGTTTATATTTTTGGATATCATAGATTCATTTCTAATATCTTTATTTCATGTTTTTATTCATCTATAATTTTCTTAATTCAATAAAAAATATGGATTTGTTTTCGAACTACATCCCTTTCCTATTTAAGTGTTCAATTTTGAAAGAAATGATGCTAATGTTAAATTTCATTATCCAGAATGCCTAAAACATTTGAATCTATTATTTTATCTTAAAACCACTCTCAATTTTTCGCTTTCCATTTGATATTTCTTTTGATTTCATTTACTATTACATTATGTTTTAATCACATTAATCATTTGTTGACTCTCAACCGTCCAAAAATCATATATTTCTGTTGAAACCCTGTAGATTTATATGAATTCATTAATGATTCTAACTATTTGTAATCAATCATTTTATTTCATTTCAAATAGACCATATATAAAAGACCTCTAGTAGGACCCTTCCCAATGGTTGAAACCCCATGTTCCTATCAATCCCAATGGCTTCAACCCCATGTTTTTACCATTCCTACCCTATTGAAAAAACAAATTGTCCTCGAGGAGAAAATATACAAAATTGAGCCATTGAGACATCTGCCTCATATGCATTTACCACACACGGTAATTATTTATCATGTATCCAAGTTGAAAGTTCAGTATTTGGTGATATGTTGTCAAATTTTTCCATAATAATATTCTCCATAACGATCCAAATTACATTGGGTAGGGTATTTTTAGAGTGACCTACAGCCACGACACTAGTTTCATGAGCTACAACATTTGAGTCTAAGACCGTCTTTCCCAATCAATAGATTGATACAACCAAACTCCATGATCATGTACCATATGAAGTAACTAAAATGAATCCCTCATTCCATTGTACTTAAATGAAAAATAAAACCCTCATAAGAAGGACTTTTCAATAATAAATTTCCCATTTCAAATTTTTTTATTCTTTCTTAGATACATTCCATCCAAATAATCTTTATTTCACCTATTTCGGATGCATTTCTGGTACTTTATTAGAATCCCAGACATATAATGAATATGTCATTGGTGAGTTAAAAACATGTTCAAGTTTTTTTATTTTTTGTATGATTCCTGAAACAATATCCTTACTAATTGAATCCCACATTGCCCAAAATAATTTAACCACTTATCAATACAGTTGAAATTTTTTATGATAGAAACAGAAAATGATGTTCATGATTTCAAATTACAACTAAAAACATGACATCAACTACTTGGGTCATTTTTAGACATGATTATCTCTAATCCAGATTTATTATTTCCTTCTAGAAATTTTCCTCATGTATATCCTCTTAAATTTTTATCTTTTCCCTATGATCTAGACACTTTTTATTTTGTCATATATGGGTTATAAAATCTTATCCCATCTATTGAATCCCTCCCATAGAGACAGAGATAATCAATAAAACATAATATGAATGAGTATACAATTTAAATTAGCTATATACCCCCCCCCAAACATATCATGTAAATATAGAAGAATCAGAGGGTAGGGGATGGGTTGGTGCAGTAGGAGGAGGGGGAGGGGCTATGCAAGGAAGGGGGGGTGGGATGGTTCTGTAGTGGGGAGGGGGAGGGGCTGGTGTAGGGCAAGGAGTAGTGGGATGGGCTGGTGCAGTAGGGGGAGGGGGAGGGGTTGTGCTAGGTAGGGGGACGTAGAGGCGATGTGGTAGTAGGGGGAGGGGGAGGGGATGTGCTGGGAAGGGGGAAAGGGGAAGGGGGTACGGGTATAGGGAGTGAGTGTAGGGGGTAGGAAGTGTGTACTGGAGTGGGTGTGTAGGGGTTGTGTTGGGGTGTGCATGGTGTGTGTGATAGGGGTAAGAGTAGGGGGTGTGGAGGGTATAGTGGTAGGGGGAATGGGTAGCGGGTGGAGGGAGAGTGTGCATGGGGTATGCAGGGTGTAGGGTGTAGGGGATGGAGGGAGTGTGTTAAGGGGGAAAAAGTGTGTGGTGGATATGGTGGATACATTTTCCTGGGGTTCTGAAGGGGTGTGCAGGGGGGTGCTTGGTGTGTGAAGGGGGTGTGTAGGGTACATGGGTAGGGGATGTGTGGGAGTGTGTGTAGAGGTGGAGGGAGTGATTGTAGTTGGTAGGAAGTGTGCAGTGGAGGGGAAAGGGTGTACATGGGTTGTTCTAGGAGTGTGCATGGTGGGTAGGGTGAGAACTTGGGTTCACCATTCCATGATTTTCAAACAAGTGTTTCAAAAAGTTTATTGATTCCTTATATAATATAGTGTTTTTAATCAGAATGTGTTCCTTTGGAAATTCAATTTTTTGGCATGTGTTTTTCGTTGATGAATGGGAGATTTCAAAATTTCCCCCTTTATTAATAATCATGTTATTTATTATTGGGTTGTAGATATCAATATAAATATTATTTTTTCATTGTTAGTTATGGATTCATAAATCATTTATCATGTACAGTTGACACACTGATCATATATATATATACAATAAGTCGTTATATCTCATTTATTTTCCCACTATTTACTTACAAATGGTTTGTTATGATGAGGCTGGTTCTATCCACCAATATGAAAGGATGTGAGTTCAACATCAGATTTGAGTATGGTTTATTCTATTTTCATTCTTTGGCCCAATTTTAATTTCGGTTTTTGTTATTTTTTGGTTCCTTACATTTTTGAAGTGCGTTTGGGCTCTCATTGTGGATGATTCAAGGCGCTGTTGACGAAAGATTTCATATGTATTCATTTTTATGCATTTAAATATATAATTGTTTCCATTATATATATTCACTCGTGGAAGCATGAATATATAAATTGGGGATACGTGTTATTAAATATATATATATATATATATGAAAAATTAATAAATTTGTAGGTTTAAATGGGTATATGCATGTATAAACATATATCTAAGAACCCCCTAGTGAATATTTGGCCTTTCAAATATGTACATAGGGGATAGGGTTCATTATATATATATGTGATGTCGCACATACGTTCAAGCAGCTAAAAGTGACGATTTTAGTTTTCATCATCAAAATCACCGCATCTTGATGTAGTGGTAGGTTCCATATGCATAACCCTTTAATTTGAATTCTTTAATTTCATGATAATTTTAAAAAATTGTTTCCATAATTGATCGATTGTTTTAAAAATGGGTTTTCTAATAACCATTGGCATTGTCATGGTATAATTTAATAAGAATATAAAGTGTCTATGTTTATTGTCTTATAAAATGAAACTATGATGAAATTTTATTAGATGATTTGAATCTACATCTACCTTTTAAAGAATAAGGATTAAAAACCAAACATAATGATTGAAATTTATTTTTTCTTATCTATGCAAGAAATGATACATTTATAACAACATATATCTTGTTCAGGTTATAACCACCAATTTTATTATAAAATAAAGAAAATAAATGTAATGAATCAAGACTTTTTAACTATCTACTACCCTTTGAGAAATCCCTTCCAAAAGTAACATAAAAAGGACCTACTATTATAGTTCTAGGTAATTTAAAGAATATTCATGATTGTATGGGTTACAAATGGATTGAATATAGCATTCAATGTATAAAAAAACTCATCATTCACTATCTTAAGAATAAAAATGAATCTCCCTTCATGTGGTGAGTAGAAATATTTATACAAGTCGATAGTAGGTAATGAAATTTCCTTCATATTAGAGATGACATGATCCTCATTTTGAGAAAACATGAAGTGGGAATTCTAATAAAAAAATATAAAAATGGCATGAGTCAAGATAATCCTCTTAGTGACCCAAATAAATATTTTTTTTGGGATTTAGCCTTTTGAAATTCATAATTCATAGAGTCAAGACACTCCTCTTGGTAGTGTAAAGGTCATTAGGTTATAGTGTACTTTTTGGAAGTCCAAAATGCATTAATCCTGGATATTCCTCTTGGATTCCCAAATTCCACAATCTAAGATTCTTTTTTTGGAAACCATAAAATATTGTTCTGAGAATCTCCACCAAGAAAATTTTCATTAGGTATTTGGTACATGTTTATTAATTGTATTATCCAATTCAATGTTATATTCTATAAGGCCATAAAGTACATAGTGTGGTCTACTTTATGTGACCTATTTACCCAACATTAAGTAAATATGATCCTCGCATAGATGAAATGAAATGAGTTAAATTTTATGGTGTTTCACACTCAATGAATAAGAAATAATTTGGATCTCAGTGTCCTATAATATTTCTCATAAATCAAGGGGTGTAAGACATTCAAAATTGTATCCCAATCTAGTGACATGGTGGTGATAACCCCCACCATGATTAGACTATAAATTTTATCCATTTATGGAGGAAACGTTCCTCCAGTAATGAGACAAATATAGATACATCAAAAGGAATCTTATGGAAATTTAATTTCATAACATATGATTCAATAAGAAACAGATTGAAAATTAACATATTTGAAAAAATTAATTACGTTTGATGTTGGTAATATTTTTTACTAAATCCCTATATGATGATTCCTAGAAGTGTTCCCATGCACCCAATTTAGGAGCATAACCCCACATGCCCAAACTCACATGCCCTTACATTGAGCACCTAGTCTCCCACACCATGCTATGTAGCCCTTGACATGCACCAAGATAAAACCCTATATATCCTGCTACCATTTCTTTTAAACAAACCTATAAATTTCTTTCATATATCCACAAATTACGAATCCCATTCCTGGGTTTTTGTTGTTGACAAGAGTGGCTACTTGTAATGGATTCATTCCCAGGATGGTTTTTTCCTATCAAAAGACACTCTGGATACCAATTTTCAAGAGTAATGAGATATACAGTTTCTCCAAGATATCTTTAACACACAGTGATCCAGGTTATATGAGCTAAATATTCACCTTATTTATATAGTTTCTACCTAAATAAAAACCAATGGGAATGTTTTACAGAAATGGTTATCTTTGAACTATGGCTATTTTGGAACAAACCCCGTCTGGGAATCATTCCCATCCATGATGAGATGATATAGGTGATGAAATATGAACCCAGCATCCATTAATTATGATTCCTACACAGGCACTCTTCTTTACATCAATTTTGAATCCCATCATGAAACACTATATTTGGAAGAAATACATGTATATTGATAACCAAAAAAACCTCATAACACGGGTTCCCATGCATGTATAATTAGTACAATTGGAAATAAATTATCATAGTTAAAATTTTCATAATTATCATTACTGGGTGCCAATTCACATATGTGACCCAACCAGGCAGTCAATTAGTTAGGTATCAATCATCAGGGTGTAATCCACCTAAGCACAAGTTCACCAATGTCACATAACAGGGTTCTCATTCACCATGGTCACCTATTTGAGTTTCATTATGAATATGGGTGGAAATTTATTGTGTTAATGTCTATATAGAGATGCATGTGTTGGTTGGAGGCTCTCCTCGATAGCTTATGTTATATAAGACTGTTTTGGGTTCACTTATTTAGGAACATTCATGGATTATTTTAATGTAGCTATTATGGGAGGATTTGAGTAAGTTGTTTTCTATTTCCCTAGGTAAAAAGTAGCAGGAAACTGTAGGTTTAAGGGATATAGGAAAATGAAGGTTTGTGGGTTAAAGAAACTACAAGGAGGAGAGTCAGGAGGGTGTGTATTGGGATAGGGTGAGGGGGTGCAAGGTGTGTGTGCATTGAGGAGGGGAAGGGGGTGAAAAGGGTATTGTTATGGATGAAAGGGAGGGATGGGTGTGGTAGGGAGGTTTGTAGTGTAGGTTACAGGTTGAAAGGTGTAGTGCAGGAAAGGGGATATAGTGGGGAAGGGGGTGTGCAAGAGAAAGGGGCTCATGGGGGAGGGGTAGGAGGTGTGCAGGGTGTATGGTGATAGGGGAGGGTTGAATGGGGGTGTAGTGAATAGGGTGGAGAGGGTGCAAGTTCTAGGGGTAGGGGTGAAAGGTGGAAGGGTGGGGAAAGGGGTGTGTAGTGAAAGTTGTAGGGGGTCATGAGGTGTAAAGTAGCATGGGGTGTAAGGGGGAGTGATAGAGAAAATATTTTCAATTAAATTTACATGTAATTTCATTGTTTTAAACCCACAAAATTGTTAATCTATGATGAATTGATTCATTTTTATGATATTGGTGTTATTTTGAGCTAAAAAGTAAAAATGCCCATTTCATATTTTCAACTGTTTTAAATTATTTCTGTAGTTTGGCCATAACATTTTCTACACTTATAAAAATTGAAAAATTCTTTTTTTCAGATTCTACACATCCAAGGATTCATTTATTATTTTTGGACCAAAATCTTAATTGGCCATATGGAAGCTTAAAAGAAGCTCACAAGTTGTCTCATGAAAACTGTTTATAGTTCGGCCTATTTTTGGTGCGAGGTCCATATATAATTCTTGGTTGGCCCAATTATTGAGATATTCTGTGGGTGGACTCGAAAGGTGTTTTAGAACATCTTTCATGAAGGGAAGGTCGCGGGAATTGGCTGTTTTAAGGTTCATTAAGGCATCCTAATCCGGAGGTTTGCGATTTGGCCTGTCTGAGTGGATAGAATAAATTGTGAGAGTAAAATGGGCATAACTCTCACATTACTTGTCCAAATCATCTTAGATTTTGAGAGGAAACACACAAGAGAATTATGAAAAACATTAAAGTAGTTCTCAATGCATGAATATTTCATTTAATGGTGACAAAACGTGTCAAAATTAGAGGGAAACATTCTGCCTATAAAAGGAGGAGAGATCCACCCTCTCAAAGCATCTCTCATTCCATCTCATTCCTTCTGATACACCAAGGAGGAGAACATTTCTTCTTTCTCTTTTATTTTCTTTTTTATAGTTTTGTAATTTATTCTTCTTCCCCATTCATCAAAATTACCCGTACCATGGTGGGGTAAACATTTTGAGTGATTGGGGAAGGGTTGGTTTTCTACATTGTAATGCTTGAGTTCTTGAACGTAATTGAATGAAATTTCTTTCTTCTTCAAATTTGTTTTCAATTTATTATAGAGGATTTTATTATCAAGTGATATTGTTTTTGAATATTAATTCCATTATTGGTTTTTTCCTTGGTAAAATAATCATAATCTCCCTCCACTAATTTCTGGTTTATATACGATGGAATAAACTGGGGATTAGTGGTGAAGTACTTGACAATCGTCAGTACGTGTAAAAGATGTAGTGAATGTTATTGATATTTTGGGATAAAAACCCAATCGGGTATTGAAAATGTCAATTAAGGATATTCAATACAACTATTTTACACATGGAATGAGATTTGACCAAACAGAGATTTTGGTAAGGTTTTCTCTAACCATCATAATTTCACCAAGGAAATGAAAGGAAACGATTGTGTAAACTCACTTTAATCAACAAAGAAGAAGAGGTTTTAATTAAATTAAACAAGGATAGTATTACACCCTTTTTTATATCATATTTTTTCAATCATTTTATTTTCAAATTTCATTTCAAAAACACAACATTTTAACCCTCATTTTATAGTGACAAACGGATTTTGTGTGCACTCCTCTTCAGGAGACTTCCTAGGGTTAATCACTAGACTACACTTAGGAAACATATAAATTGTTTTTCCACGCCGTACGACAGGCATGTGTCAAACTTGGAACCGTTGTCGAGGAGGTTGTGACACAGTTTGTTTGTAAATATCTGACTCTTTCCAAAAAAATTTAAAAAGATATTTAAATAAATATTTTAAAATGTTGTTGTCAAATGATTGTTTCTTTAATTCATGGAATAATTACCCACCGATAAATGAACTAATTATTGAAACAACCTTTTCTTAAGGAGGATGGTGTTTCTTCTATTGTTAGACAGGTGAGGCTATTTTTGAAAACAAATAATGAGGGACAAACATTCAAACAATTCATAGATGGACTAATGGAGGATATGAACAAAGAAGTGTTTGAAGAAATGGCCCAAAGCTAACTGAGTTCTCCCAATACTTTCCAGAATTTTATGAAGTTTCCATGGTCCAAGAAGACCCCCCATTAGTCATCCCTGATTTTTCTATGGATATCCAAGATATAGTGGAGACTAACTAGCTTCCTCTACCTAATACTACTCAAATCCAAGGGGTGTTGTCCATTGAAGAACAGATTGATGATGAACAAACTCGGGGAGATAATCTTTTCATGAACTCATTATCTTTTGATTTTTTTGAAACTGAATTGAGTATCACCTCCCCTTGTTTTAATTTTTCAGACTCATCCAATACATGTATTTCCTTGGAGGAAGAAGATAAAAAAGAAGATTAATCTAAAGAGGAACATCTGGAGCTCCCCAAACTTGTTTAACATTTATTAGAGGGTGTTCAAGATGAGATCAAAGTGGATTTTCCTAAGGAAATAGAGACAGAATATATAGAAATTGAAAGAGAAGAATTTGATAATAACACATCATGATTTAATTATTTTCAAATAGAATTACATTCTAACATCTCCTTTGATTTTTCTATTAATGTAGCATACCTTCATCAACCACTGGATCATAAAGAAGATAATGTGCAAGTGGAAACCAAGAAGAAAGAGGACTCATTCATTATCCTACACCCACCTTTCAAGTATTATGTAATTCTCATAGGGGTGGATTTTTTGTGCTATATACTTGGAGTCCTCAACAAAAATGAAGGGGTGTATGTTGGAAGAGAAGAATTTTTATTGGTTCATGGGAAAGAAACCTCACCCACCATTAGATTGGGGTTAAATGATTAGAACTCCCCCTTTGGAGGCAGTCAAAACTCAGGGCCCACTTGGGGGATTAATCCATGGTTTCTCCTTCTTTTCTTATTCAA
The DNA here is from genome assembly GCA_963277665.1 of Viscum album. Classification (NCBI taxonomy): domain Eukaryota; kingdom Viridiplantae; phylum Streptophyta; class Magnoliopsida; order Santalales; family Viscaceae; genus Viscum; species Viscum album. Next base: position 1,086,546,506 of record OY728121.1, read on the forward strand.
ATTTTATTTTCATTCCATTTATTAAATTTCTTAAGTTATCTTTTTACCTTTTTTATGATTTGAAATAGCAACACTTAGGAGACTAACTCAACGTTGGATTTCCAATACGTCGGGTTGTACCTCTCCTTTATACATAATTCTTTGTTGTAAATCCATCAAAAATCTTCTTACATGTAAAATCAATTTGAATTAACTGAGGACACTTCATCAATTACATGTGGGGAGGGAACCTTTGTAGTTTTGTATTTTCAATTCTTGTTTGGTTTACTATTTTTATTAAAAAAAATTGGTTTTTTAGATATTTGTGCGTTCAGTGTGTTGTCAAAAAATTTTGAGCTAAAATGATTATCATTTTTATTTTTTAAACCCATTTCAATGAGTGAACCAATATATTCTATGAAACTGAGATTAAATGAATGCTGAAATGACTTTGTGTCAAGTTCAAATCATTTGGAAATTCAGGAAAAGTACACTGATATTTGAAACCCATGCCATATTTCACTATCATTATTTTTGAAATCACTTTCATGCGAGACTTCTGAACCATTTTTTTCATATTCCACTACAAGAAAACTACTGTTTAGTGGCGGTATTTTCACGGCGGTTTTAAAAACTGCCACTAAACGTGTTTTGCCCCGCCCTTTCACGGCGGTTTTTAAACCGCCGCTAAAAACCCGCCGTGAAATGCAATAATTTTTTTTTATTTTTTTTTCGAGGATTAGGGGCGGTTTTTTTAAAAACCGCCGCGAAATAGCAGCGGTTTCAGTAAAACCAGCGTGAAATGAAATGAAAAAATAAAAAAAAAACACGAGAAACCCCGAAATCACGAAAATGAAAATAACTTTTTGATCCGGGCGTCCGTTGGAGTGCCACGACCAGTAAAATGGATGATCATGAAGAGATCTAGAGGTACATCTAATCAAAACCGAGAGACGGTCTAAGTTGCAGAAGATATTGGAGTGATAATAAAGTTGAAAAAAGTTCTCCAACTTCAAACGGCCATAACTTTCGCTCCGGGTGTCCATTTGGGCTCTACCACATATCAAATCAATGCCAGCAAAGAGAGCTACGCACCATTTCAACAAAAGAAAGCTTGTGTCCTGTTTTTGACCCAAAAAACCCCTCTGAAGGCCTCTGAAACACCGTTTCCATCACCGGTGTCTCGTTGAACTTGTCTTCAAACAGACCTATCTTTCGATCCGCGTGTCAATTCGGACTCCTCCACCTGCCAGATCATAGAACATTCCATGAGCATCTGTTTGAATGGTCGTGGTGGCCACATGCACTCCTGGATCATATGTTATGGCCTTTTTAGTGGGTATCGGGTTTGTTATGTTTTTCGATGCCTCGTTTCTAGCACTCGTTCCCTGTCAGCCTTTTTTTAAATCGTCGTAACTTCCGATCTGCCTGTCCATTCGGACGCTTTCACCTTTCAGGTCGAAGATCGTTTCAAGATCTTTGATTTGACAGGTTGCGGATCTAAAATGGACTCTCGGATCATATGTTATCTCCGTTAATGCGAGTCCAATGTTTTTGTCTCTTTATGACCGTTTTGACGGGTTTTAATGGTTGCTCCATTTATTAATATTTATTTTGGTTTCCATGACTTGTTATCTTTATCAATGGTTTTTTGTGGGTTGTTATGATGATTATGTCGAATTATTAAGGGGTTTTCCAGAGTTTTCATGAGTTTTCATGCATTCTCATTCTTTCTAATGCCTCTTTCTTCATATGCTTCTCTATCCGTTTTCATGCGTTTTCATGATTTTTCATCCCTTATCACGTCTTTTCATAATTTTTCATGTGTTTCCTTTATTATTTATTATTTATTATTTATTATTTATAATAAATTTTAATTTATTTATTATCTATTACTTGTAACTGGTTATTTATTATTTATTATTTATTATTTAGTATTTAGTATTTAGTATTTAGTATTTATTATTTATATTTATTTATTATTTATTATTTATATTTATTATTTATTCTTCATATTTATTTATTATTTATATTTACTTATTATTTGTTATTTATTATTACTAATAATAAAATATTATTATTATTATTATTATTTGTTACTGGTTATTTATTGTTTATTATTTACTATTTATTATTTATTATTTATATTTATTATTTATATTTATTATTTATTTATTATTTATATTTATTTATAATTTATAATTTATTATTTATTATATATTATTTATTATTTATATTTATTTATTATTTATATTTATTTAATATTTATTATTTGTTATTTGTTATTTATTTATTATTTATATTTACTTATTATTTATTATTTATTATTTATTATTTATTATTACTAATAATAAAATATTAATATTAATATTAATATTTTTTACTGGTTTTTTATTATTTATTATTTTTTATTTTTTATTTATTTTTTATTTTTTATTTTTTATTTTTTATTTTTTATTTTTTATTTATTATTTATTATTTATTAATTATTAATTATTATTTATATTTATATTTATTTATTATTTATTATTTATTATTTATTATTTATTTATTCCTTATTATTTATTATTTATTATTTATATTTAATTATTATTTATTATTAATATTTATTTATTATTTATTATTTATATTTATTTGTTATATATTATTTATTATTTATTATTTTTTATTTTTTATTTTTTATTTATTATTTATTATTTATTATTTATTATTTATTATTTATTATTTATTATTTATTATTTATTATTTATTATTTATTATTTATTATTTATTATTTATTATTTATTATTTATTATTTATTATTTATTATTTATTATTTATTATTTATTATTTATTATTTATTATTTATTATTTATTATTTATTATTTATTATTTATTATTTATTATTTATAAATATTATTTATTTTTTATTTTTTATTTTTTATTTTTTATTAATTATTTATATTTATTAATTATTTATATTTATTAATTATTAATTATTAATTATTTATTATTTATTATATATATTTATCTATTACTTATTACTTATTACTTATTATTTATTATTTATATTTATTGATTATTGATTAATTATTATTTATTATTTATATTTATATTTATTTATTATTTATTATTTATTATTTATTATTTATATTTATTAATTGTTTATATTAATTTATTATTTATTATTTTTATTTATTTATTATTTATTATTTATTATTTATATTTATTTATTATTTATTATTTATATTTATTTGTTATTAATTATTTATTATTTATTATTTATTATTTATTATTTATTATTTATTATTTATTATTTATTATTTATTATTATTGAGTTTATATCTATTATTTATGTATTATTTGTTTTTTCAATGAATATATATAATTATATTAAATTCTATTTATTAACCACATGACAAGCTTGCTGTAGTGGTAATGTCTGTGTAAAATATGCAAGAGGTTAGGGGTTCAAATCTCACCAAACACAGTATTTCATTATATTGCATGGGCATGTGCATGGGATGTGCATGCATGGATAAATAAAGTAATACGAAATAAATAAAATAAATATGAAATAAATAAAATAAATATGAAATAAATAAAATAAATACGAAATAAATAAAATAAATAAAATACATATGAGATTAATAAAATAACGAAAATAAATAAAATAAATACGAAATAAATAAAATAAATACGAAATAAATAAAATAAACAGAAAATATTAATTAAAAAAATAAAAAAAAAATTAAAAATTTTTTAAAAAATTTTAAAAAAAATTTAAAAAAAATTAAAAAAAACTGCCACTAAATCATTTAGAGGCGGTTTAAACTGCCGCTAAAAAACCACCGTGAAACGTTCTGTGACGGTTTTAAAACCCGCCGCGAATAGTTTCCCAACGCACGATTTCGCTGCGGTTTTTCAAAACCGCCGCCAATCTATTTAGCGGCGGTTTAAACCGCCGCGAAACAAAAAAACCGCCGCTAAATCATGATTTTGTCGTATTTTTCTTTTCATTCACCTGATTTCTTGAGAGAAGTAGACCATGCTTTCTTTAACCAGAATTTGATTTATTCTTTTCAAAACTTGAGGGTTTGGGGTACGTGTGTTTTAAATGATTGAGGCATTTATTTGGTTTGAAGCCCCCTTTTCAATATAATCCTTTTCATTATGGACTACCTTATACATTAATCATTGTAGCCCTTAGTATCCATGAATATCCTGTTAGGGTAGCCACATTACAAGCCAAATTTCCCTATCCAACCTGCTCTTGAAGTGAAATTGCATGATCTAGTTGAACTTAAGTGTGGGGGAATCTGTCTTGTGTTGTGATACCTCATTTAGTGATAATTTTGGTGGAAAATAAATTGTTGAAGAGATGTGTGTGGTACTAATAAATTATTTTGTTGAATGTTGTGCCTTTTTGGAGCTTTCATGATAAAAGAATATGTGCCTTTCTGGAGCTTCTAATGAAAAACAAGTTGTGCCTATCTAGAGCTTTCAAGAAAAATCATGTTTGAAAAAATTGAAATATTTTCTACTTAAATCCTGATCTGAATGAATGATTATGGAGCCTATTTTCTAGAAAGGGGATGAGAATGATACCATGATTGAGTGAAAATTAGAATCTTGCAATTTTGCTTCAAAAAAAAGACAAGCCCTCTTTTTTCAGCATCAGAATTTTTAACATCTAAATCCTACCAACCGAAAGCCACAGAACAACCCTGAAAAGTCCTCATGAGAAACACATGTCCTTTACTCATATTAGGTGGATATATAGGAGTTTATCAAGCCTATGGTGACTCTTGTGTGATTTTGGATGAGAATTGCCTTGTTGAGCATTTACATTTGTGATATTAGAGAAAATTCATGCGAGGTAAGTGTTTTTTGTTCATGGGATAAGAAATTATGTGTAAATATATATATAATATAAAATAGAGAACTTGAAATAATTGTTTTTGATGAGGCATGATATCTTTTGGTTTCTTGATATGGATTTGGTAGATCTCATTGTATGTGTTTTGGATTTGATTTTATTTTATTGTATTTGTCCAGGAGTCCAAGTGCTAAGTATGGGAGTTTTGATAGAGATAAAATTTTCAATTAAATTTACATGTAATTTCATTGTTTTAAACTCACAAAATTTTTACTCTATGATGAATTGCTTCATTTTTATGATATTGGATTTATTTTGAGCTAAATAGTAAAAATGCCCATTTCTTATTTTCAAATGTTTTAAATTTTTTTCTGTAGTTTGGCAATAACATTTTCTACACTAATAAAAATTGAAAAATTATTTATTTTTTCAGATTCTACACATATAGGGATTCATTTACTATTTTTGGACCAAAATCTTAATCGTCCATATGGAAACTCAAAAGAAGCCCACATGTTTTCTCATGAAAACTGTTTATAGTTCTTCCAATTTTTGGTTTAGGGTCCATAAAAAATTCATTGTGGTCCAAATTGTTGCGATATTCGGTGGGTGGATGCAAAAGAATTTTTAGAACATCCTTCATGGAGGGAAGGTTGGGTTAATTGGACGTTTTAAGGGTAATTAAAGAATCCTAATCCAGAGGTTTGCGATTTGGCGTCTCTGACTGGACAGAATAAATTGTGAGAGTAAAATCGGCATAACTCTCGCATTATTTGTCCAAATCCAATGGGATTTTGAGAGGAAACGCCCAAGAGAATTTTGAAGAACATTATAGAAGTTATCAACGCGTTAAGATGTCATTTAATGGGGATACAATGCGTCAACATTTGGGGGACAAATTATGGATATAATAAGAGGAGAGCTCCACCCTCTCAAATAATCTCTTATTCCATCCCATTCCTTCTAGGACACCAAGGAGGAAAAATTTTGAGCTTTCTCTTTTACATTATTCTTCATAGTTTTGTAAGGTCTTCTTCTTCCCCATTCATCTCAATTACCCTTACCATGGTGGGGTAAACATTTTGATTGATTGGGGAAGGGTTGGTTTTCTATATTGTAATGCTTGAGTTCTTGTACGTAATTGAATGAAATTTTTTTCTTGGTCAAAGTTGTTTTTAATTTCTTATAGAATATTTTATTATCAAGTGCTATTGTTCTTGAATATTAATTCCTTTATTGAATTTGTCCTTGGTAAAATATTCATAATCTCCCTCCACTAATTTCTGGTTTATATACGATGGAATAAACTGGGGATTAGAATTGAAGTACTCGATGATCGTCAGTACGTGTAAAAGGTGTAGTGTATGTTCTTTATTGTTTGGGATTAAAAAAACCCGATTTGGTATTGCTCATGTCAATTAAGGATATTTAATTAAACTATTTTTCAAATGGAAGGAGAGTTAACCAAACCGATATCTTGGTAAGGTCTTCTCTCACCATCATAACTTCACCAAGGATGTGAGAGGAAACGATTGTGGAAAATCACTTTAATCAACAAAGAAGAAGAGGATTGAATTAAATTGAACAAGGATAGAATTACAATTAGGAAACTGATCCCAACATAATCTCCCTTTTTAATAACATATTTTTTCAATCATTTGAATTTCTAATTTCATTTCAAAAACACATCATTTTTACCCTCATTTTAACGTGACAAACGGATTTTGTGTGCACTCCTCTTCAGGAGACTTCCTAGGGTTAATCAGTCGACTACACTTAGGAAACAAAAAAAATTGTTTTTCCACGCCCTACGACAGGCGTGTGTCAGGGAGGGACGTGGGGGTGGGTGTGTGGGGGGAAGGGTCAGTCGGGAGGGGGTGGGGTATGGGTGTGTAGGACTAAGGGGTGAAAGGGGGAGGGGAAGGGGGTGTGAAGGGGGAAGGATGAGGGGGAGGGGGTGAATGGTCTGTGTGCAGTGAGAAGGGGGAAGGGGGTGCAAGAGGCAGGGGAGGGTTGAAAGGGAGGGGGGAAGGGGGTTTGCAGAGAAGGTTTCAAGGGGGATGTGTGGGGAAGGGGGTTTTCATTGGTATTGGGTACAAGGGGGTGGGAGGGGGTGTGTATCAGGTAGGGTGCAGGGGAGGGTGCGAGGGAGGGGTTGTATAGTGTAGTACAGTGTAGGTTATAGGTTGTAGGTTATAGTATGAAGGGTGAAGGTTGTAGAATATTTGATTTTTTTCTCTAGAAAGTAAGATGGTTCCATGGTTATGAACCAAGGACATAGAGCTGCTACATTTTTTTGAAAAGTGCAGTCTATAACATAAATATAGACCCCTGGAATTAGACCTATTTCCAAAGTTTGAACCGTGGATATTAGCAGAGTGATATATTTTCAAATTTTTTAAATTGATTTAAAAGTAACTACCTACTTCCATGGTTCAAACAATTTCTATAGTGTTGTTTCCACGGTTTGAACCATTGCTATAGGGCTCTAGCTACGGTTTGAACCGTGCATACATGGCAATATATATAGTTTCAAAATGTGACTATAGGATTTTCCCTATAGACACAAAAAACCATCCATGGTTCATTAAACTATATCTATAACCAATAGACATACTTTTTTAGCCTATATCCATAGATCTAATCCATGGACATAACCTTATTTTGTAGTAGTGAAATTTATATTTCTTAATATATTTATGAAATTGGTTCCAATGACCTACATTTTAAAAATATATTAAATATGTATCTATTATTAAATTAAAACAAATTTAAATTAAATTAATTACTTAAATGAAAATATATGCTTTTGTCTATAATGTAGTAAGTTTAACTATTCATCAAAAATTGATTCTTTCCCAAAAAATTACCCAAATTTTACCATAAGTTTATTTTGATATTAAAAATTCAAAAATGATGCCTATTTTGAAAAATAAATTTTATAAATCTCCTAATGTGGTTAATATTATTCATAACCGCTATGCAAGTGAATATTTTGATTGTTCATGGTGTTATAAAACATGGTGTTGCGCTCAACACAAGATATTGAATTTATTTAAAAGTAACCATACTGAGTATGCTTCAAGTGTTACATTATTCCCTCCATCAAATTATTTCATCCTCAAAATTTCTATAATATCACTCCATAAAAATATTTAGGTGGTTCTTCATAATATGTTCCCTGGGTTCCCACACCGCCACTTCCATTTTATGGTTTCTCCAAATAAAAATTTACAAGAGGAGTCATCTAATTTCTCAACAAATGTTATTAGGTAACAAGAATCATGATAGGATATTCTAAATAGGATAGATTAGGTTCCAGTTCTATTACATCAATGGTGAGTACATACGTTGGTTTTGGCCTGTATTTCCTTAACAGGGATACGTAAAACACATCAAGAACATTATTGTGGCTTGGAATCATTTCCAAATGGTAAGCTATGACTCCAATCCAATCCATAATTTCATAAGTTCTGATGTATCTCGTACTTAAATTACCATTCTTACTGAATTTTATAACACCATTCCATGGATATACTTTCAAGAAAACATTATCTCATACATGAAATTAAAAATCCTTCCTTCAGTTATCGACATAGCTCTTTTTCCTACATTGAGCAGCTTTGATGTGGGTTTGAATAGTATTCACATTTTCTATTATTTCCTCAAAATGATTTTGGCCTATGATTTTTCTTTTACTATCATCATCCTAACAAGTTATTGTGTGACATCTCATTCCATAAAATGCTTCATATCGGTCAATCTGAATACTTGAATGGAAGTTATTATTATGGAAAAATTCTACCAGAGGTAAAAACTAATCCCACGTATCTTGAATGTAATCTGAGAAAGATATCAACATGTCCTCTTATTTTTGACTAGTTGGTTCTGATTGTCCATCGGTTGAGGATGGTATGAAGTGCTCATACGAAGCCTAGTATCTAGGTCTTTTTTAAGGATATTAGAGAATATTTATGTAAAATGGGGATCATTATTAGAATTGATTGACAGAGGTACATTGTGAAGTCCTACAACTTCATTAATAATTAGTCTTTCTAAACGTACAAGTGGTAAAACTACACTTATAGAAAGAAAAGTTTCTTATTTTGTAAGATGATCAACAATAAGCCATATCACATCATTCCTTCTACGAATATTTTGTAGCCCCGTGCAAAATTCCATCATAATATCATCCCATTTTTACAAAGGTATAGGACAAGGTTACATTCCACTTCTAGGATGTTGTTTTCCATCTTTCACCTGTTGACAAACCAAACATCTCAGCACATAATCAGAAATAACCCTCTACATATTTTCTAACTAGAAATGTTCCTTCATATATCAATAAATTTTAGTTCCACCGAGATTATTATAAAAATTTTATTTATGAGAATCATCCAATAATTACATTTTTAGATCAGGTATAGAGGGATCACAAAGCCTCTTCCCAAATTCAAAAATACCATAATCATATAAGAACTCAATAAATCTCCAATCATTCAAAGCATTAATTTTCTTTTGAAAAACCTCATCATCAGTTTGAGATATTTTTATCCTTTCCATTAAAGATGGTTTGGAAAAAAATTTAATAAGCATTGATGTTCCACTGTCCATGATTATTTCCATATCTATTTTTACTAGATCCATGAACATAGGATCCCTATAAACTATCATCTTGTATAGAACTCCATGGTATTTTCAATTCAAAGAATCTGAGACCTAATTTTCGTTCACTGGGTGGTAGTGTATTTTTAAGTCACAATCCTTGAGTAGCTCAAGCCACCACCTTTTCTCATGCTGAGTTTTTTTTGTGAGAAAATATATTTCAAACTCTTGTGATCAGTATATATCTCACATTTTTCACTATATATATACTGTATCCATATATTTATAGAAATGATTACATCTAACTCAATATCATGAGTTGGATAGTTTTCTTTATGGGTTTTCAATTGTCTCGATTAATATTCCATAAACCTGTCATTCTACATAAGTACATTACAAATTCCTTTTCGTAATGCATATCCATAAATAACTGACCCCTCATTCCTAGATGGTAATGACAAGATAAGATAATTGAAAAATATTCTCTTAAATTCTTCAAAACATTATTCACACACTTTTTTCCACAATAATTTAACCCCTTTATGTTTTAGATTATTCAATGGGTAAGACAATTCCGAAAAATTATGGACAGAACTCTGATAGTAACCAACTACATAAAAAAAACTTCACAACTCAGTTATACTCATTAGTGGTAGACATTCTAGGGTTTCCTCTGTCTTTGATGGATCAATAGAGATTCCATCCTCAGAGAAAACATGGCCATGAAAATAAATTTCCTGAATCCAAAACTCACACTTGCTAAATTTACCATACAATTATCCTCTCCCTAGATTCTCAAGAATGATTTGAAAGTGATTCTGGTGGACTATAATGATATTAGAATATATAATAATATCATAAATTAATACCACAAAAAAATCATCACAATTTAACTTGAACACTCTATTCATGAGATCCATAAAAACTGAGGGCACATTAGTCAACCCAACAGGCATTACTATAAACTCATAATGGCCACACCTTGTCGGAAAAGCTCCCTTCAAAATGTATTCCTTCTTTACTCATAATTGATGATATCAAGAATTAAGGACAATCATATAAAATGATATAGCTCCTTAAATTTGATCAAATAAATCATTAATTTTAGGTAGAGTATATTATTTCTTTATTGTAATAACGTTTATTTCTCTAGAGTTAATGCATAGCATCATTGATCTATCATTCTTCTTAAAAAAATAACTAGGGATCCCCACAGAGAAACACTAGGGTGATCAAATCCCTTATTTCTCAACTCATATAGTTGTTTCATTTGAACTACAAATTCCACAGTGGCCATTCTAGAAGGCGTCAATGATATTTTTCTTACATTGGGGATAAAATCAATAAAAACTCAATTTCACGCTCTGGGGGTGTCTAGGTAAATGTTTTAGAAAAAAATTCAATGTTTTCATTTAAAGTAGGTATATCCTAAATTTTAATATTACATATTTTATCCCTAGATATTATTTTCCCTTCTTACCTCTGAATATAATTCCTTAATGATAATGGGGGTTGATTTTGATAAGAATCATGTGATGATGTTTTTGACCTAATGATAATGGACTCTACATCTTCCTCATAAAACATAACTTCCTTTTTCTAGAAATAAGTTTTTGCATCATACTTTGATATCCAATCTATAGTGAGTATTATATCAAAATCAACCATATGTATGATTATAAAATCCTCAATTATAGAACGTTTGTATTCCATAATAGGAACTTCTCAATACATATTTGTTGTGATAAGGTTTCCACAAGGATATTTGACTGACAACACCCTTGTTAATTTGATTTGGAAATATCTAATTTTTAATGAAATGTTGGATTATATAATGGAATTAAGGGATACAAAATTAAATATATATTTTTCTAAATTTTCTCATGTATTTATTGGAAAAATTATTTTTGTAGTTATATTGAGAATTAGAATCATAAGTTTCGAAAATTGGGTCAAGAAATTAATTTCAACATTCAGTTTAGTACATAAAAAGTTAAAAGAATCAACATCAAATTCCAGAATATTATTAGATATCATCATTGATGAATTATAATATGATGTTTAACATTAATATATTTTAATATATCATAAAAATTTCGGAGAATAATTCATCAAATGGTCTAATATGTCTAAAATAATTATGTTATGAAATTATGTATCCTAGATCAGTGGGTAGATGACTAAAAATTTTATAATGGTGCAATGTGGTTCCACTTTTCTACCCCTAAACATAAAATAAATCTGTTTTTTCTTTATTTGGATGGGAATGAAAGTATTTTAAAAATGAAATATGAAAAAATATATAATTCAGAGAAATAAAAGTTAGAGGAGATAAAACAATCCCTGAAGTATCATAAAAAATTTGGTGTGTGGTTGTGGTTAGGAATTAAGGTGAGCACATAGAATAATAATAATATAAATTACCATGGAAATAATGACTAAATTTAAAATGTTTGTGTTAGTGTAACTGATATATAGAAAAAATAACAATTTCCATAAAAAATATTTCCATAAAAAGATACCACAAAATACAAAAAAAATCAGGAAATCCTAAACAGTATTGTAGTAACCTTGGTGATCATCTAGGGTCACACCACATTTAGGTGGGGAAGGTTCTACAATATACATCATTATAGAAATCACATCTTGTGGAGTGAGAGGGGATTCATGATGATGTTGGGCCATAACCATTGTAAGATGTGCTGGAAGCTGAATATGCACCATCAATGGTATGAAATATCTTGAGATGAAATTGTATGTGGACATTCACACTTGGAGTGATGGTACACATCTTTCAAACATGATTGAAATAGTTACCTGGTAAGATAAAATCGTGATGGTTGGGACCATTCATGGCTTTCAATGCATTTCCATATGGATTAGTTGAAATCCAGTAAAGAGTGAACCATGTTTAAAATTAAAATTAATTAGGAGAAATACTAGGAACCATTAAATGTTGGACTCATCCTTTCCATTAAATTTACAACAACCCCAAAATGTATTTCTAGTTCTCAGGATTAAATGAAGTGTTAACTGATGGGAAAATGAATTTTTTTTTAAAAACCCAACAAAAATTATTCATAAATGTTTCATATTATTTATTTAAATTACATACGGACATGTTTTAGAACATACGTGGGGGCTTCTGGGAACACCGCAACTAAACAGGCATATTCGTGGTAATTTTATGGACTTTTTCACTACAATAGAAGATAATATGTAAATTTATTTTTGAAAAACCAAGAGATAAGGTGTATCAAGAGTGGGAGGTAATTATAGGAGATCAGTATGAAATACTTGATACATCCAAATATATTATTTTTATACTAAATTATCAATTATTGTATAACTTCATTAGGGATTCACCAAATAAATATTACCTAAGGATAATAGATTAGTATTTTTAACCAATTAGATTTCAATATCCTTCATTCAATAATCCAAGTAAATCCCCTCAATATAGAACATCTAAATGTTGAATTTTGTGAAAAATATTGATTACAAGTACAAGAGAACATTAGTGGTAGAAAAATTATTTTCTTAATGGTCCAGGGCCCTTAAGTTGTTTAACACTTATCATCCATTAACCCAAGAGTTTTAGATTCATTTAGTGGTAGAAAACACACTATATGAAGTGGGTATGATAGTCAAAATTAGGAAAAACATAATTTTAAAATCCTATGATCAGGTAATACAAGAGTATTGCGAACGTTACTTTTGTGAATTCAATGATTGTTATGTCCCAATTTAATATTCAGTGAACCTCCATAGCCTGTTTAGATTTTTTATCATTATTTTATATATTACTACTCAAGATGAACTATTTAATCATGATAAATATTCTAAATATATTTTCTATAAAATATCAAAACATTTTAGGAAGATCTACCTCTATAGCCTAAAACATCGCGATAATATATTATTTATCCTTCTCCCTTCATATCCTGAATTTTCTCCTCACTACGTGAATATCTCTAGTAGATATTGGCAATAGAAAAAAACATCCTATTGAAATTTATCTAGCCTATCTAATTCTGGATAATGTTCTTGGGACTTTATCTATACTGGAATTTGTGGATTCATCCCATCAAGAAGCACCCTTACAAAAGGGGTGACTAAAAATCCCATTCTATAAGATGTTGAGGGAGATGAGTGATGTTAGTGGACAATCCACTACAAAATATTATTTTTTACTCATTAAATTGACAACTAAAAATGTTTTTAAATATAATATTATAACAAGATCTTCCACAACCTGTTGCTACCCCCTTTTATTGTCTACCCACAACACTAATTTCACGGATATGCATGTTTAGTTGGGGTGTTCCAAGAAGCCCACATGTATGTTCTAAAACATGTCCCTATGTACTTTAACTAAATAATATAAAACATTTATGAATAATTTTTTTTGGGTATTTTCAAAAAAATAGCATTTTTCCCCTCAGTTAACACTTAATTTAATGCTGAGAACTAGAAATACCTTTTGGAGTTATTATAAATTTAATGGAGAGGATGAGTCCAACATTTAATGGTTCTTAGTATTTCTCCTATTTAATTTTAATTTCAAACATGGTTCACTCCTTACTGGATTTCAACTACTCCATATGGAAATGCATTGAAAGCCATGAATGGTCCCAACCATCATGATTGTGTTTTACCAGGTAACTATTTCAATCATACGTTAATGATGTGTACCATCACTCATAGTGTGAATGTCCGCATAGAATTTCATCATCCATGCCATTATTTGGGAATCAATTAATTTCACTTAATGTATTTTTAGCATCTTTCCCTGCCTTATGCACGATCCTCACATTTGATTATCTACATCGCCAAAATTAACTATTCTCAAGTTCTATTTGTAGATGAAATCATTTTCCAAACACCAACATAAGTGGATTTATACTAATCAATATTTAAAAATTTATACTATATTCCCAATGTGTATCATCTTACTTTTTTCTCTAGATCTTCCTAATATATGATATTGTTTTTTCATGATTTTACATGATCTATTGATTGGAGTGTTCCACATGAAAGATAGTTTATGAGTGATAATGAATATTGGAATTAAATAGAACACCATAATTCTTATCAAATTTACTTATAAAGTGGTTTTCAATGTCTGTACACTAATCACTCATGAGAAACCAAGGAATTTAATTTCCTGAAAAATATTTTCCCTTAATAATTACCTAACTACCATGACATTTATGGGTAATATGTCTTCCAATTCTAAAATTTTTGATATATAATCCAAAAAATTAAGATGTTTGACTTACCAAGAGAGTGTGTGAAAGTGACCATGAAGTTCATATTCCATACATCAAATAGTTCCATTTCCAAGAATTGTTTTATTTCCTTTTATTCATTTTCCTATTTTTTAATTGTTTAATACTAATCACAATGTTAGAGAAATGGTTTTGTATCTCTTTGGTGATAAATCCAGGAGAAGATAAACTGAAGAATTATTTACACAATATGATATGGAACATGGTTCCCCTAATTAGTGATGAATGAAATACTTTATAAAAACATCATTATTAATATTTGCATACCCAGTTTTTTTTAAATGGTTACTATATTACAAGGGGTAAATTGGATCATCCCTGTAGTATTGTGATGCATCAACTAAAAGATTATTCTATTTTTGACATGATATGTGAGGATATAATTTTCTTATTTACAAATAATTATCTATAACCATAAATCTATGGTGATATTGGAAATATATGATGAAAAAATGCATACACTGAAATGTCATAACATATCTCTAAAACATTACACTTTAAGACATTTTGTAACTCCAACCCTAAAAATTGGTCAGGAAAAAAAATTATCCAATCACATTACATCGTTAATTATCCAGTCAAATTACATTGGTAATAAAATCAAATATATCATATTTAAAATAAGAACCATCTTTTTGTTGAGATTTCTTAGTACTACTTGATCATTAAATACAATAAATATTTAAATGACAAGGTATGTACTATTTTTTTTTTGAAATAAATCACTACATCAAGTAAATCACTTTCCAAAACTTTTTAGTTGAGTTTATTATCATTGAGAGTGAAACTGGTATAGAAAATGGGCCAGATAATGTGGATGAAAAAATTCTATAAGACGACTACTATTGTGAAATCACTTGTATCTTGCATCATGTAGATACCATTTCCTAATAAAGAGTTATGATAATTGGGGATCCCAAAAGGATGTTCTCCAAATTTTCAAATCTCCATAATCAAGATTCATATTATTTTATGGGACCGTCCTTTTATAATTTTTTAATGTGTGAATGAGGTATTTTTTAAATGGTAATTTTCAAATTAGAAACACAAACATTCAATCCATGAAGGCTTCAAATTCAATTAAATATTCCAAGTTCTAGGTGTTATTTTTTTAAATTAGATATCTACTAGATCAAATTGTATCCTATGAATGGAACTTTTTTACTCAATAAAATGATCCATTGTTCCATAAAATTGTATTTATCTCAATTATGAACTAATAATATTTTACAAAATTTCAAGACAAACATATATATACTATGTATAAAAAAATTAATGATCTTATATACATGGAAATATTATTAATTATAAATATACATATATTACACTAATATATTGTGAAAGGTGTTTTTCATGATAATTTGAAATGGTTTTTATTTATTATACCTCTGAAAAGACACAAAGTGTTAGGCGAATACCCCAAAATAGAATACATATTTTCTTTTTTACCTGATCATCCATGTCAAAGGGTATATGGTTTTATCTAGTGTAACCGTAATTGATGTAATAAAATTATTGATTTTAATTTCTATACAATATATAGTACATGATATGATATGAAATATGAAACTTACCTGTACCCATGTTCAAATTAATATAATCAATATTAGTGTTCAGTCCCATGATCACCAAGGTGTGGATTAACTCTTCTTCACTAATTTGAACAAATGTTAAGACACTATTCTATTATATGAATCTAATTTGACTTATCAAACCCACCCCCCCAATAATTATATCCTAATTAGGGGAGAGAGATAACGATCTTTAGTCTCACCTCTAGTAGGCCATTGGATTGAGAATGTCACTTAGGGTAAAAAATCTCTCAATATGGGATGCATTTCCCACTATAAATAAAAAATAAACAATCAACATAAAACACCACCGTATTATATATAGGTAAAATAAAAACCAACCCACAATGAATGAATAATGTAGAATAGATACAAATCAATTTATCTAATAATAAATACACAAAATACAAGTTTACTACAGTGACTCAATATCATCTCCAACATAGCTAGTAATGTCCAAATCAATCCAAAACGTCCTCTTGGAAAGTTGTAAATAGTTTATATAATTAGGGTGATCATAAATGGTATACTAAGTGGGGACATAACTATGTATTCAAGTGAACATGTTAAAACAGCATTCTTATGTACTAGTGAACATAAATAATAACCAACAATAAAATATAAATATCATCTAACAAAACCCAACATCACCATGGATCGCTCACTAAATCCCACCTGAAACAAAAAAATATTTATTCCAGATCCTAACATTGGATGGGGTGAAGCTTCAACTTTCCTAGTGATTTTCTTTTCTCATGCTTGAACATTGATCATCCTATGATACAATCCCATCCAAACATATCACATCAAATTCCTCATATAGACACCTGGGCCATACCTCACATCAAATCACATCCCACCCACAGAAACCTGGGCCACACATTAGAACACATAACATAACATAACATAACATAACATAACATAACATAACATAACATAACATAACATAACATAACATAACATAACATAACATAACATAACATCACATAACATAACATAACATAACATAACATAACATATATAACATAAAAAAACATAACATAACATAACATAACATAAGAGAACATAACATAACATAACGTAACATAACATAACACAACATAACACAACACAACAAAACATAACATAACATAAAAAAACATAACATAACATAACATAACATAACATAAAACTACATAACATAACTTAACATAACATAACATAACAGAACATAACATAACCTAACATAACATAACATAACATAACATAACATAACATAACATAACATAACATAACATAACATAACATAACATAACATAACATAACATAACATAACATAACATAACATAACATAACATAACATAACATAACATAACATAACATAACATAACATAACATAACATAACATAACATAACATAACATAACATAACATAACATAACATAACATAACATAACATAACATAACATAACATAACATAACATAACATAACATAACATAACATAACATAACATAACATAACATAACATAACATAACATAACATAACATAACATAACATAACATAACATAACATAACATAACATAACATAACATAACATAACATAACATAACATAACATAACATAACATAACATAACATAACATAACATAACATAACATAACATAACATAACATAACATAACATAACATAACATATCATAACATAACATAACATAACATAACATAAGATAACATAACATAACATCACATAACATCACATAACATAACATAACATAACATAACATAACATAACATTACATAACATAACATAACATAACATAACATCACATCACATCACATCACATCACATACCATAACATACCATACCATAGCATACCATAGCATAGCATATCATAACATAACATAACATAACAAAACATAACATAACATAAAATAACATAACAGAACATAACATAATATAACATAACATAACATAACATAACATAACATAACATAACATAGCATAACATAACATAGCATTACATAACAAAACATAACATAACACAACATAACATAACATAACATAACATAACATATCATAACATAACATAACATATCATAACATAACATAACATAACATAACATAGCATAGCATAACATAAAATAAAATAACATAGCTTAAAATAACATAACATAACATCACATGACATGACATGACATGACATAATATGACATAACATAGTAGAACATCACATAAGATAACACAACAGAGCACAATACAACATAACATAACATAACATAACATAACAAAACACAATACAAAAGAACACAATAGAACCCAACGTAATACAACACAATACAATATTACATAACATAACATGACATTACACAATACAACAGAACACAACAGAAGACAACATAACAGAACATAATATATCATAACATAACATATCATAATATAACATAACATAACATAACATAACAGAATATAACATAACATAACATAACACAACATTACATATCACCACATAACAAAACACAACACAACATAACATAACATAACATAACATAACATAACATAACATAACATAACATAACATAACATAACATAACATAACATAACATAACATAACATAACATAACATAACATAACATAACATAACATAACATAACATAACATAACATTACATTACATAACATAACATAACATAACATAACATAACATAACATAACATAACATAACATAACATAACATAACATAACATAACATAACATAACATAACATAACATAACATAACATAACATAACATAACATAACATAACATAACATAACATAACATAACATAACATAACATAACATAACATAACATAACATAACATAACATAACATAAAATAACATAACATAACATAACATAACATAACATAACATAACATAACATAACATAACATAACATAACATAACATAACATAACATAACATAACATAACATAACATAACATAACATAACATAACATAACATAACATAACATAACATAACATAACATAACATAAAATAACATAACATAACATAAAGATGTAGTGTATCGTGAATGTGAATGGAATCCACCTAATTCCTTTATACTCCCTTGTAAGACCCCGACCACATAATACACCACACCACATCTTGTATCACCCATAAATACTAGGGCTAGAAAATTGCATCCCAAAACATCCCATCACGTCATAGAAAATCCCACATAAAGACACTTGGGACAACAAATCATTGTTGATGGAAGAGAGAGGAAATGAGTGTAGCCTACCATACAAATCACTAAATACCAGTTTTTGTAGGAGAACAAATAGAACTCAGAACCATTGAGCATTGGTAAGGTTATCCCACCCATATAGGTGCATATAAAATCACATAAGCATTTATTATATATAGTTCAAACACAAAACACAGTATAAAGGTTCGCATCCAGTGGACTCGAACACATCACATCAAATATCAGAAATTATTCCACAACTATATGAAACAAACCACCCAAAAATGGAAAAATGTCACACAAACGTTCACCACATTTGTGTGTTTTCCATTTTATTTGAAATTTCACAATTCATTATTCTATTTAATTCAGTTAACCAATTACCACACAACCATTTCATGTACTCCTCCTTTATCTACCTCAATATGTTTTTTTTCCATTTATCATTATAGTCCATCACATGGCTAACGAGGAAACTATATCAACAACACCATGTTACAATAGGACTAACTCAAAAAACCACCACCACATCACCACAAATAAAACATCACCATCATGACACATCTCCTAAGGCATCTCCCAACTCAACAACTGTATTACTCAATCACCACGTACCAAAACAATGCCACTATTCCACAACCACTACACCAATACCTTTTCACAACAACCACTATGTGAGACCAAGAAATCCACAACCACTTGGCCACACCCTCTATACAACAACCATTATTCCATAACCACTATGTCACAACCTCTATTTGAAAACCACCTCCACACAAACTCTATGACATAACCAATGCATCAGATCAAATAATTTCACACATCTTACACATTAGAACCAACCACCACATCATTGTGCTACATAATACACAAATGATCAAGTAACTAACACCAGTACTAAAGATCCCAAACCATTTAAAAAACAAAACCCCAAAAAACACACAATATCAACCCAAACCGGATTCCACAATTACTCAAGGGCATTATAACTTATCTTATTTTTTTATCATGAGTGTTATTAAAAAAAACTAGGTGTCTTATGGAATCAAATTATTGGCCAAATATATAGTTAATTAAATTATTATTCAGTGTCATATCACACAAAAATATAAAAGGTTTCACAATATAATGACAATAACAATGAAAAAAGATTTCTAGCAACCATTATTATCAAAATTGGATAAATGAATGCATAATTACACCAATAAAATAAATCAAGGTAGTAAATAATTTGATAATTCCTCTTATCAATCTATTTCAGAGTTGATAATTAATTACCTCATTATGATGAAACTTATTATTATACATAAGGTAAGAATAATCATGCAGATCTAACACATAGCACATTAACTATTCACAAGGAGGTTTCCCTACCTCACGATAGCTTTCAGATATCCTTGTGAAACACATATCAAAGAAGAAAATTCTCATGAAGCCATCACAACACAATGAAATCAAAGACCAACCTACACAACAACAATGATTTATAAAATAATTTCACCCTATACATGGCCCAAACAAATATTGAACCATCAAAATTGATTTGTGAAGAAGAATGGAAGGAAACCAAAGATAATGAAAAGAAAACTCACCAAGGATCACCAATGGGAATCTGCCAGAACTGAAGGATTGAAGAAATGGAAAGAGGGGCTAGAATATATCCTCATGGATCCTTGGTTTCATTCAAAATGAGTGGAGGAGAGGTATAGATAAATTTTAAAATAAAATCTATAAGACCTATTTTAAATCATAGAACCCATTATTTTCGTATCATGTATCATGTACACGATGTTTAATCCATGGGGTTTCCAACAATTCTAGTTTTCACAAAAATAGATGTTGGTTCAGTCATTAATTAATTACACATTAGGATTTAACCTCCAATGAAATGAATCTATTTATTGATGCAAACCTAATGAAAATATTAGCACTGAATCGACCACCTTAATAGGACACACAACACTAATTAAAATATCGTAAACCATTCATGACATGAATGTGCTATAGCAGACCATAAAACCTCCTCTACCCTCCTCCAAAACACCTCTGACACAAAAAATTGGAAAATTGATGGATCAAGAAGGTGAATAACATTACATTAAATACCTCTACAATGATTCTCACTCTCCAAAATCCAAAACCACACACATAGGGAATGTTCTCCAAAAAAAACACATTAAGATTTCTCTCAAGGATCCCATTACTAATCAACACTACCACCAGTAATAAACATCAACCGATAGACTAAAGATACACACTGTACATCTGAATTATCAAATATGACTATGATTGACACTACATGATTCAGTCACCAAATCCACCACATTTACACACAAAAACCTCACAACAAGTACATATCCCAAAACAACTACTAACACATCCATCACAAAACACCCCACTCAGAACCAAAATATGATATTTCTATATTCCATATTGAGAGGCTATCTAATATAGGTAAAAAATACTCTCCCACATAGTTTAAATATCATTATAGTATAAAGCACATCATTTGTATCACCCCGAGATTTTATGAGAAGTATTATTTTCAATTTATTTGATGTCATGGAAGCTACACCAAGATTATCTTGCACTATACGAAACACCATATTATCTTGCAGTATACGCAACACTATTCTTGGATTTTGTTACACATAATTTCAAGTTAGTTTGATAGAAGTTATTCTACACAAAATTGAGTGTATATATATATATATTCAATGTATAAATGAAATATGTCTGCATTCTATTATACTCAACAACAAAGGAATCTTGCACTACACGCAACCCTAACTTGGCTTGCATTACATGCAATCGCGACCTTCCTCGATAGCGTGTGTTGTACGCAATACCGGGTTTCACTAAACAACGATATACTATTCTAATATTTTTATGGAATAGCCGTTATGAATACTATTTACTACATTTTGAATTTTAAAACATTATTATTCATCTTACACATTTTCTAGAACATGGTATGAGAACAAAATAAATTTTTCGGGTAAAATAAGTATTTTTCAAAATATACAGTTTTGCCGCCTTTTGATGGCGCACCCACTTTAAATCTAGTTTTTGACATGTTTATAAGTTCAATTTGAAAAAAATAAAATACTTATTCGGAATAAGGATATAAAAAATATACTTTGGATAAAATTTTCATATTATTTTGATAACTTTCATATTTTAATGAATAGTAAAAACACGTTATATTTTAATTAAAAACAACTTTTTTTGTTGTAATAATTTATATGGTTAAATTATAATAATGAATGGTTATAAAGAATAAATATAATATATTATTACCATTTAATATAATTTATGTCATTAGTATTGATTTTACATTGAATTTATAGGTAAAATTATTTGAATATTTTGCAATGTTTTAACTTTTAAAACTCGTTTTCTTAACAACGGGATTAATTTTAAATTAATTTCTGCAACTTCTGTGATTTAAATTTTAAAAAATGGATTCCATATTTGGAATCAGTAGGTCCAAAGTATGTCAATAGGCTACTTGTTATTTTTCGGCACTATGAATAGTAACTACGGTAAATTTTATTTACCATCGTTAAACGTAAATCGGGTAATTAAGGGTAAATATAATATTATAAAATTACCCTAAAACTTGTCTTAATACAATTGGATGATTATATATCGTCCTAAGGAATATTTGGGTCGAAATGGAATCCATTAGAATCCACTTTGATGTGATTAAGACCTTTAGTTTATTTTATTTAAAGGAAAGTGAAATATGTCTCACTCAAACTTTAATAATTAATGTATTTTTAATATAAGATTATACAGAATATAAATTCGGTTATAAATACTCATTTGAAAGATAAAATGATTTTCTTTACCATGGTAATTTATCTGTAATTTTTAAGAGTTATATAATTACCTTTTTATCTTATGCATTAATGATGAAGAAATTATTTATTTACTAAAAAAATCAATAATATAGTTTTTATTGAAATAGTAATACGTATCAAAAGGCCCAAAAAACCATACCAAAACATATTGTTAGTGTATATGTAACCCCTAAGAATCCAATTTCCTAATCTTTGACCACTTGTATCCTTATAAAGGTGATTATGACACTTCTATTATTTTATTTTAAATGATTCCAAAGTTTTCAACTTCATAATTTAATAAATATAACAGTTTACATGTTATGATTTTAAGATTATAAATTATAGTAAAAGTATTATTATGAAATCTATGAGAGTTATATTCATCATAGTATTTTATTTTTAATTTTTATGCAACAAATATGTATATTAAATAATTATACAAAAACGATTTTGTAATTATTTTATTAATAGAAATATCAAATAAATGCTTTAAAAAATATTAAAATAAATAATATATGAACTAATTAATGTTATCCACAAATTTTCTAAATGAATATGACATTTTAGGAATATATTAAACCTTTTGGTTAGAATATATCCTCTGTGTGGATTTTATTTAAATTCAAATAAAGGAGTAGTATCAAAATTGACACTCTTGTTATTTTATAAAAATAATATATTATTAAATTGTTTAAAAATCACAAAAATATTTTTAAAATATAAATTGAAATTTATATGGTCTAAAATGGAATCAATTACCCAATTATGGAAAATTAATAACACATAAGTAATTATTTATAACAAGTTAAAATTTATAATGTTATTACCACAAATAAACTTAAATGGTTTAAATAAGGATAAATCAAGCTGATATGGTTTAAAATAAACATAAAACATATCCAGATTTTATTTTATGATGATATTAAAACCCAATATCATCTCATATTCGAATTTAGGCATTTTAGTAGGCTTTTATGTGGGGTTTCATTTTATTATTAATTAATATTTTTAAGGTTTCCAATGGTGCCCCTCTCCTCCCTTATAAAAAGGGCACCCCTTCCCTCTTCACCTCACACCCATTTGAGCCTTGAAGCTCAGACAACCCCTGAAAATTCCTCTTATCAACTTCTCTAGTTATATCATAGAGGTTTTGGTCTTCTCAAAAGACCAACTCTAGTGCCCTAAGAATAATTTTAAAGGAGGTGCGTCAAGGAAGAGGTAATCTCTTCTACCGACTCTTTCAAGTTTCCTTCTTCTTCAACATCATATTATTTGGTTGTTTCATTATAATGTAATAACATTGGTATTTCTTATAAACTGATATTTTATTATAAATATGAAACAATCCCATTTCACCTTCTATCCATCCTACAGAAAACAAAATCACCGCGTGTACGTACGTACGGAATACGGTCTCCACGTCGTGGTGTAATCTGTTTTTCCACCACCACCTTACATGGATGGGTATAATGGTGTAATGAATAACTATATATGATTATTATAACATCATACTGATTTTATGATATTATATCATCCACTCAAATTCCATTCAATAAATATGGCAACAATATCATCGCTTGTTCGTACATACGTATTACCGTCTCCACGACGCGATGAGATTCATTTTCCATGTTAACAATTCAATAATGATTATAAAGTATATATAAGGAATAATAATGATATATATGAAATAATAATGATCCTGTATTTATTTATATGTTATTTACTTGCATCCATTCAATAAGGAAATGAAAATAGCTTTCATGCGTACGTACGGTCTACCGTCTCCTTGAACAGTGTATTTCGTTCCATTTATCGATCTATTATATATATATATTTATATTCTGAATATATATGATATATAACTCATGTTTTACATTCTGGTAGTAATTAAATAATGATATAAGTAATAATAATATCAAGAAAAACAAGTCTAAATGAATACGATAAATAAAATGATTTTACCCAAAACGCTATTTTGACATGGTATTTACAAAAGAACGGGTAATATAAAGTCATAAGTAAACCATTTATGATATAATAACAATAAATATGATTCTATAATAAGTCAATGATATTATTTAAATCATTATACATGATGTTAGAATAAGTACGAAACATATCGGACCTATGGTAAGGGATAATTTTTCAATCTCATTTTTATTTTAGATATCTTATACGTAAGTATTTACTGGGGTTATATTTTTCATCCATGACCATAAAAATGATTTTCCTAAAGTGTTTAATATTTTTCCATGTATGTTTAAATTCATGTTTACCACTATTTTACTTTTACTTTCTGTTATGGAAGGAATATTTCTTTTGATTACCATACGTGGTACTTTTTGACTTTTCCGAAAACAGTACTAGGAGAATGTTTTTTTAACTTATACGACATGAATGGATTTTTACGGTTCTATAAAGCCTAATTTTCATGAAGCTTCTTCAACAATATTTCATGATTATTTTCAACAAAATCCTTTTCTTATAAAATTTCCTGGCATTTTGAGAAAAGAAAATGATTTTGAAGAAGAAATGATATTTTCCTCAAAAATTCATTTCAAGTGTTCTATCAAAAATATTTTCCAAATAAATGACATTATATAGAATGATTATGTTTCAAGTATAATGTATCTATTATTTACATGGTTTATTTTTCTTATTATGAAATTATGTCCATTTCTTTTATATGTATTATGTTATGATGGGAAGATGTTTATGAAACCCATTTTATTCTTTGGGTTATTATGAATGATTTATGTTTATGTTGCGGAACACGTAATAATGATTTCATTATGAGATGGGTGGGACCTATATCTCCCTACAATGCATTGGGTAATGATTTATATCTGATGAGATAGACATGGCTAGAACGACAAGTAAATCTGGTTTAGTAATACAGGGCTGGAACGGCAAGTAAACTCGGTTCAATAAGGGACTTTATCCACTAAGATGGTCTTGGCAGAATTTCCTTGGCTACTATGGAAATCATATCATGTTCTTAATGTTTTTCCACAATTACAAGTTTTATTCCCATGCTATTTTATCACGATTGATGTTCTTTTTATGATCTATGCCTTACGTACTTCCATGTTTTATGTCATTGCTCAAGATCTTGATGTTTAAACATTATGTTCATGTTTTTATGTTCAAATTTATATGGTTTGTTTTATTTTCTCCATGCATACCCTTACTGAACATTTGATCTCACCCTTTTTAGGTTTTCTTTTCCCAAAGATTAAAAGAATGGTTTTAGGTAAGGAAACAAAAAGAGGAAGATCGTTATGGGAGATGTTGATGATCTTTCACCACGATTAGAAGATTATATTCCGAGTTTCCAAAGAGACTAAACTATTACGGTCCTTTGGGTTCTATTTTTTTTATGTATTAGATATTCAGAAAATGTAATGTAATGCCTATATACATCATGCTTTGGGTCTCTATAGTTGGTATCAGAGAAAAGGTTTAGTCAACCATTGAAAACTAGGATGTGGAAACTTTACTGAGATCCCTATAGTTATTTCTAAGGTTTGTCTCGGGATGTCCCTATGGTTAAGTATAACTATATGTACAGTCCTAGAATTATGTTGATGATCATGAATAACCTAGGGTGAACCTAAGTTGTCATAGGTTAAAGTAGGTGTCATAAGTTATACATCCTATAAGTGACTTTTTATGATTATGCGGTTCTTCATTATTTTAACTATTTCTTACACAATGGTTTCTTGTTTCATTTAATGGAGGGAACCAGAAGGAATTGGGTTAACATTGAATTCAATGGAAAAATTGGTGACTATGAGAAGAGATATTGCATAATGCCTAGGGAGAAAGATATTATGATTATGCCGAATTAGACATCGCGATATATGACTAACAAGGTGAACTTTAGTGGTATTCCTAATTCATCAAATAAGAGGAAGATGGAATTTTATGTATGTTTGCATGGTGAGGATCATAAACAAGGGTAGATTGAGATTTCTAAAGAAGGGAATAATAACCTTTAGGAATACCACAAATGGATAGGAATATGTTATCTATGTGGGGAAAAGGGTCATAGATTGAAAAACTGTTATGGAGTTCAATGTATTGTCTATGGAGAACATGGGCATTACACAACTCAATGCCTTGACCTAAGAGGTTACTTATAAATTGAGAAAGGACTTATTCCATGCCAATCATTGAAGAGGATGGATTGAATGGATTATGTATTGGAATTGGAGAATGATGTTGTTGAGATACTGTTATGGTATATTGGAATATCTATGTATTGGTCCATTGTGGTTTTCAATAATTTTATGGTACCGGTAACCATGAAAAGTGATTGAAATATGTTTAGAAAGAAGATGAAATGTTCATAATGAAGGGATAAAGAGAATATAATATGTATGACAGTATTCATGAGCTCATGACTGCTATAAGGACAATGTTATATCATGGTTTGAGTATATAGAAATTTTAGGATTTTGGTATGTGGAAAGAGTTACCTTTTGACAACAATCATGTTTTCACTAAGGTTAAAAGGGTATTCATTTTCAAGATAATACATAATTAAGGTATTCACATGTCTATAATGTGACCAAAAAGATATATTTTATGATATATGGGGGATAAATGATGGTATTCACATGCTTGGTTAATGACATTTCTAGTAATTGTTTTCTTTATAATATGAGTTTGGACAGAAGTATTTTGGAGAAGCCGAAATATTGGAATGGATTATGTTTGACATATGTTAGTATTGTTTAAGGATAGAACTTTTTTTTCAATATTATTGATGAGATGTTATAATAACGTAGTTTTAGAAAAAGGACAACCTGCAGGACGAGCGACAACCCGTTATGTTAGACATGGTTGTGGGAATCGAACCCACAACCGAAGTGCGACAGGCCTTTATTGCCTACCCCTAGCCTACAGGAAGTCCCTGGTTAGTAGAAACTAGTTTAATTTTATGGATCGGTATGATAGAATAAGTATAAGTCCATTTTTTCAATCGTATACGATAAACCTCACAATAGTTGGACTTATTTATATTTGATAACATTTTCTATCCTTTTGTTTGAAACAGATGGATGACCCATCATTCTATCACATGATATGCAAACACTTCACGAATAACAAATTCAACTTCATTTCTTTAAGAGATGATGTGAAAATTGTTTAAGGAATGAACAAGAGTGAGATTGGACCAAAATCATGTAAGTATTTATTTTAATTCATCAACTTTAGGGAAATTATCTTGAAAACAAAAAATGTTGTCCTAGTGCCCTCATATTCGATAAATCAGATGGAACCTTAGATCATCACAAATTTATGGCTTTTTGATTGTTGGCTTTTTCATAGCCATGATCTCTACCACTCTTCGTCAGAACAAGAGGGTTAGATTTTTCTTCCATATCCATATTTTCACCTATGTTCTCCTATGTGGAAACCCAATGCTTAGTTAATTTGGGTAACCATTAAATTTCATAATTTAGTTTTTAATGTTAATTTTTGTTATTCCTTTTTATGATGTGGGTTTCAATTAAAGAAACATTCAAGTAGAAATCCATTTATAACCCCGACGAATTTCGAGGGAGAAATTCATTTTTAAGGGGGGTAGAATGTAACACCCCAAGATTTTATGAGAAGTGTTCTTTTTAATTTATTTAATGTTTTGGATGCTACATCAAGATTATCTTGCGCTATACGCAACACCGTATTAGCTTGCAGTATACGCAACACTATTCTTGGATCGTGTTAGACACAATTTCAAGTTCATTTGGTAGAATTTATTCTACGCAAAATTGAGTGTTTATATATATATATATAATGTATAAATGAAATATGGATGGATTATGTTATACAGAACAACAAAGATATCTTACACTACACGCAACCCTGACATGGCTTGCATTACACGCAATTGCGACCTTCCTCGAAAACGTGTGTTGTACGCAATACCGGGTTTCACTAAACAATGATATACTGTTATAATATTATTATGTACTATCCGTTATGAATATTATTAAATAAATTTTAAATTTTATAACACTATAATTCATTTTACACATTTTCTAGAACATGGTATGAGAGAAAAATAAATTTTTCAGGTAAAATAAATATTTTTAAAAAAATGCAGTTTTGCCGCCTTTTGATGGCGCACCCACTTTAAATCTAGTTTTGACATGTTTATAAGTTCAATTTGACAAAATAAAATTCTTATTTGGAATCATGATATAAAAAATATACTTTGGATAAATTTTTCATATTATTTTGATAACTTTCATATTTAATGAATAGTAAAAACACGCTATATTTTAATTAAAAACAACTATTTTCGTCGTAATAACTTATATGGTTAAATTATAATATTTAATGGTTTTAAAGAATAAATAGAATATTTTTTTTACCATTTAATATAATTTATGTCATTAGAATTGATTTTACATTTAATTCATAGGTAAAATCATTTCAATCTTTTGGAATGTTTTCACTTTTAATACTCATTTTCTAAACAACGTGATTAATTTAAAATTAATTTCTACAACTTCTGTGATTTGAATTTGGAAAAATGGATTCCATATTTGTAATCAGTAGGTCCAAATTATGTCAATAGGCTACATTTTATTTTTGGGCACAATGAATAGTAACTACGGTAAATTTTATTTACCGTCATTAAAGGTAAATCGGGTAATTAAGGGTAAATATAATATTATAAAATTACCCTAACACTTGTCTTAATACAATTGGATGATTATATTTCGTCCAAAGGAATATTTGGGTCGAAATGGAATTCATTAGAACCCACTTGGATGTGATTAAGACCTTTAGTTTATTTTATTTAAAGGAAAGTGAAATATGACTCACTCGAACTTTAATAATTAAAGTATTTTTAATATAAAGTCATACAGAATATAAATTCGGTTATAAATTCTCATTTGAAAGATACAATTTTTTTATTTATCATGTAATTTATTTGTAATTTTTATGATTTATTTAATTACCTTATTATTTTATACATTAATGATGGAGAAATTATTTATTTAGTGAAAAAATCAATAATATAGTTTTTATTGAAATAGTAATAAATAATCAAAGGCCCAAAAAACCTGACCAAAACATATTGGTAGTGTATATGTAAACCCTAAGCATCCAATGGTAGAATTGTTTACCACTTGGATCGTTATAAAGGCGATTATGACACTTCTATTATTTTATTTTAAATGATTCCAAAGTTGTCACCTTTAAACATTAATAAATCTAACAATTGTCATGTTGTGATTTTATGATTATAAATTCGAGTAAAAGTATTATTCTGAATTCTATGAGAGTTATCTTCATCATAGTATTTTATTTTTAATTTTTATACATCAAATACATATATTTAATAATTATACAAAAAGGATGTAGTAATTATTTTAATAATATAAATATCAAATAAATGGTTTCAAAAATATTAAAATAAATATATATGATCTAATTAAAATTCTCCACAAATTTTCAAGATGAATATGACATGTGAGGAATCTATTAAAAATTTTGGTTCAAATATATCCTCTGTGTGGATTTTATTTAAATTCAAATAATGGAATAGTATCAAAATTGACACTATTGTTATTTTTTAAAAATAATATATTATTAAATTGTTTAAAAATCACAAAAAATATTTAAAATTTTTAAATTAAAATTTATATGGTCTAAAATTTTATAAATTACCCAATTATGGAAAATTCACAACACATAAGTATTTATATATAATGAGTTAAAATTTATAATGTTATTACCACAAATAAAATTAAATGGATTAAATAAGGATAAATCAAGTTGATGTGGTTTAAAATAAACTTCAAACATATCCAAATTTTATTGGATGATGAGATTACAACCCCATATCATCTCATATTCTAATTTAGTAATTTTTGGAGGTTTTTATATGTGGTTTCATTTTATTATTAATTAATATTTTTAAGGTTTCCAAAGGTGCCCCTCTCATCCCTTAAAAAAAGGCACCCCTTACCTCTTCTCTTCACACCCTTTTGAGCCCTGAATCTCGGCCAACCCCTGAAAATTACTCTTCTTAACCTCTCTAGTTATATCATAGAGGTTCGGGTCTTCTCAAAAGACCAACTCTAGTGCCCTAAGAGGATGTTTAAAGGAGGTGCGTCGAGGAAGAGGTGATCTCTTCTACCGACTCTTTCATGTTTCATTCTTCTTCAAATTACTCTTATTTAGTTGTTTAATTATAAAGTAATAACATCAGTATTAAATATATACTGATATGTTATTATAAATATGAAACAACCTCATTTCACCTTATATCCATCCTACGGAAAAAGAAATCACCGCGCGTCCGTACGTACGGAATACCATCTCTACGCCGTTGTGTAATCTGTTTTTCCACCACCACCTTACATGGATGGGTATAATGGTGTAATTAATAACTATATATGATTATTATAACATCATACTTATTATATGATATTATATCATCCACTCCAATTCCATTCAATAAATATGGGAACGATATCATCGCTCGTGCGTACGTACGGATTACCCTCTCCACGACGCGATGAGATTCATTTTCCGTGTTAACAATTAAATAATGATTATAAATTATATATAATGAATAAAAATGAGATATATGAAATAATAATGATACATTATTTATGTATATGTTATTTTCTTACATCCATTTAATAAGGAAACGATAACTACGTTCATGCGTACGTACGGTCTACCGTCTCCATGAACGGTGTATATCATTCCATTTATCGATCTATTATATATATTTATATTCTGAATATATATGATATATAACTCATGTTTTAAATTCTGTAAGTAAGTAAATAATGATATATTTAATAACAATATCAAGAAAAACAAGTCTAAACCCGTACGATAAATAAAACGATTTTATCCAAAATGCTGCTTTAACATATAATTTACAAAAGAACAGGTAATATAATGTCATAAGTAAACCACATATGATATCATAACAATAAATATGATTTTTTAATAAGTCAATGACATTATTTAAATCATTATACAGGATGTCCGGATACGTATGAAGCATATCAGTCCTAAGGTAAGGGATAATTTTTCAAACTCATTTTTATTCGAGATTGCTTATACGTAAGTATTTACTGGGGTTATATTTTTCATCCATGACCATAAAAATGTTTTCCATAAAGTGTTTAATATTCTCCCATTTACATTTAAAGTCGTTTTTACCCCTCTTTGAATTTTACTTTGTGTTATGGAAGGAATATTTCTTTTTTTACCAAACGTGGTACTTTTTGACTTTTTCGAAAAAAGTACGAGGAGAATGTTTTTTAACTTATACGGCATGAACAGATTTTTACGGTTTCATAACACCTAATTTTCATGAATCATATTCAAAAAAATTTCATGATTATTTTCAACAAAATCCTTTTCATTTAAAATTTCATGTCATTTTGAGAAAAAAAATTATTTTGAAGAAGAAAGGATATTTTCCTCAAAAATTCATTTCAAGTGTTTTATCAAAAATATTTTCCATCTAAATGGATTTATTTATTTTGATTATGTTTCATGTTTAAGGTATCTATTATTTACATGGTTTATTTTTCTTATTATGAAATGATATCCATTTATTTTATATGGATTATGTTATGATGGTAAGATGTTTATGAAACCCATTTTTTCTTTGGGTTATTATGAATGATTTATGTTTATGTTATGGAACACATAAGAATGATTTCATTATGAGATAGGTGGGACCTATATCTCCCTCCAATGAATTGGTTAAAGATTTATATCTCATTAGATAGACATGGCTAGAATGACAAGTAAATTTGGTTTAGTAATACAGGGCTGGAACGACATGTAAACCCAGTTCAATAAGGGACTTTGTCCACTAAGATGGTCTTGGAAGCAATTCCTGGCATACTATGGAAATCATATCATGTTATTAATATTTTTCCACAATTACAAGTTTTATTCCCATGATATTTTATCATGATTGATGTTCCATTATGATCTAAGCCTTACGTACTGCCATGTTTTATCTCATTGCTCAAGATCATGATGTTTAAACATTATGTTCATGTTTTTAAGTTCAAATGTATATGGTTTGTTTTATTTTCTCCATGCATACCCTTACTGAGCATTGAGCTCACCCTTTTTATGTTTTCTTTTCCCCCAGGATTAAAAGAAATGTTTTAGGCAAGGAAACAAAAAGGGGAAGATCGTTATGGGAGATGTTGAAGATCTTTCACCAAGATTAGAAGATTATATTCCGAGTTTCTAGAGACACTAAACTATTTCAGTCCTTTGGTGTTTGTTTTTGCAATGTATTAGATATTCTTCAAAAGTAATGTAATTCCTATATACATCAATATTTGGGTATCTACATCAATTATGTTTGAGGTTCTCCCCATTTCATATGTCGGGGCTTTTATTATTGATTTCACATCAATGAAAACAGTAATTGTCATAACATGTCATGAACCAAACATCACATCATATGAAAAACTAGAGTAAAGAAAACTCAAAAAAATAGATGGGTACTGGGTACACATCACTGTATATGGCTCGAACATACTCCCCTCTATGTCATTGTGCCTCCATTACACATGAACTAAGGGAATGGTCCACCCACACATCACCATCTCTCAATTATCGTTAATATCTATTAGCCACTCCATGAATGTCACGTCATCATTGACATTGATCACTCCCCATTCAATAACTTGGGAGTCATTGTGATGAAATCAACCAACATAAGACACATTGTATCCATCATGGATCATTTCCAAGAAATATGCAATGTGAACTAATAATAGAGTTCCCCAACACACCTTAATCACTAAAAAGTCTCAAAAAAATGGGAGAAAACTTACTCCCAGACCAAACCACTGATTCTCACACTGAGGGAAGACTCTAAATAATACATGGTGTCTGAAATCAATCTACAACATCCTCCTCCTACAATCGTCATAGGAATAGTTATGGTCTTGCACGACCCTCAACTTCTCATGATCCAAATGAATATTCTTGTTCACTCTCATCACCCCATCAGTACAATGAACTAATGACACTCAAACCATTGTCCAACATTATAAATAATGAAGTGGTTACCTATAAAACACCTAAATTGGATAAATACAAATAGAAAAGAATAGCTATTATTTTATGAAAACTTGGCCAATGGTAGGTGATATACCTGGGATCCACTAAACTCCATCATGCATAACCACAAAATATCATCCATTGTCTGGATTGTCTGCTCGGTCGTACCGTATGTTTGAGTTTGGAATATCGATCTAAGGTGAAACTAGGATCCAATTTCATGATACAGTCCCTTCATGAGTCATTCAGTAAATTGTGGACCTCAACTATAGATGATGGTCCTCAGTACATTGTAAACCCTAACCACATCATCTACATAACACTTCTCCAAAATAATATATGGTACTCATGTAATTTATCCTCGAGATGTCAGTTGGTTTCTTCAGTCAGATCAGTACCTCCCAAACAACATCACATCATCAGTGATCTCATGGTAACCCCATTATGAAATATATTGTGATATCCTCCAAAATCCACTCGATTATATCCAAGGACTGAATCAAAACAACAAAAACACAATGCACTTCCTTCACATACTGATAAAATAGACATTTCTCAAAAAACTCTATCATTACCCATTTCATCACTAGATATGAAGGTTTTATTATCAATCCACAATACATCATTGAGATAACATGAAGTATCACTAAAGGAATACTATGAATCTCTTTGAGAACACCCTCTCACATCGCATGAGATTCAATCACCATCCTCAGGATCAACACCTAGTCCCAATTATAATATGAACATCAATTAGTCATGCCAA
The DNA here is from genome assembly GCA_963277665.1 of Viscum album. Classification (NCBI taxonomy): domain Eukaryota; kingdom Viridiplantae; phylum Streptophyta; class Magnoliopsida; order Santalales; family Viscaceae; genus Viscum; species Viscum album. The sequence goes on from OY728121.1 coordinate 1,086,581,715, forward strand.
TTTGGCCAACAAGGTCACACATATCCTTTATCTATGATCCCCCCTTTGAGACTTCTATACCTTTTGTGTTAAATAATTCTCCATAGTTATCTAATGGTGAAAACCTTATCCACTACTCTCCCCTATATTATGTTGAATCATTTCATGCTCCTAAATTCCTATACAAATATACTCAAAATTCCAGAGCCACATCCTCCTATGAATTAAAACTCAACATTTTGGAAAATAAATTTCCATTACATGGGGTGTATGATATTGAAAAATTTTAATCACGAGGAAACACCATAAGCCTCTATTGGTGTAGTTTCATATCCAATTGGTTGAAAATAAATCTTAGGCTCTTATGTTCTGTGTGAACCACAAAAGGATCACCAATGAAGTAATTCAATGTAAACAATTTGATTAACACCACTTATATAAACCCCTGATCATTTTTTGAATAATTACACTAATGGGGACACACCATACTATACCCAAAAGTTATTACCACTATTTGTTACATCAATAGGAATATGAGGCCCATGTAGGACAAGTTAGAGAAAACCTCAAATAACACACCTAATTTATGTAGATGAAGAACAAAAAAACTTCCCCTTTAGGAAATAAAATGCCTAATTGCACTTATTTGTCCTCCCAATAACATGTTATTTCCTGGTAAAAGCTATTAAATGGGAAAAAATAAAGATAAATTGGTTAAAAATATCGAATAATATCCCATTATAGATATAAAAATGAAAACCTTTGGTTCTTTCTAGGGAGATTCCCATGAAATAACTACTTCAGCATTCGATGGGTCAACTTATGAACCCTACTGATACACCACACATCAAATTATTCAAACCTCTCAAATACAAGACTCAAACTAGGAAATGATACCATAAAGCAGGTGTTGTCGAAGGACCATAAAAACCCTAATATTATTGAAATGCTCCAAATATGACATTATATAGATGGGTATTTCATCAATGAATACACAGATGAAGTATTCTTGGAACTCATAAATCATAGAGCTCATAAGTCCAATGAACATGGATGTTATGTTCCTAACACCAAAAGATATCTCTACAATCTTGAAGCGCCCGTCCCAAAATTTGAGGGGATTGTTTTGAGCATCCACATATTTCACCATAAAATACTCATATCTTGAGCAGGGGTCAAAAAATATAAACCATATTACTCCTACTAACTCGTTGAAATGATTTTTTATCCTCGAATGAGGGTAACAATGCTTGACTATCAACATATTTAGCCTCTAGAAGTCTATAAACAATATCAGTATACTATCCTATTTCATTGTTAAAAACACTGGGGTCCCCGACACATAAATACTAGTTTAGATGAAGCCCCTATAATATAGATCATACACTTGTATTCTCAACTCATTCAACTCTGTGTGTTCCATCTAATAAAGAGATATCAAAATTGGAGGCACACCCATCACAAAAATATCCCAAAATCAATATTAAATCAAAGAGGTAATACCATAACCTCCTTTGGGAAAACATCTAGGAACTAATCCAAAACAATTGGATAACCCCTGACCTAATATTAAATTGATAGTTCTGCCAAATACAATAAAATAATCACAATATTCCTACAAACTAATTAATAACCCCACTTATCAATGAACACCAATCACTAGAACTCCTCATTTTAAGATTAATCCCCTCTGCCAAAGTAATCGATTACTACATTTTTATAATAAAAATAATACATACCAAGAATAATATAATATTCCTTTATCTACAAAAATATGATTTCCCCCACTGAATCGTGCTACACCATTACTAGTCTACATACCCAGTAGACAAAAAAAAAGAATCCAGAAATCAAACCAGGGTTAATAAAACAAGGGGAAATGGAATCCTCACTACTTATATTCCCAGCATACAGAATAAATAAATAGAAACAAAGACATGTGAGGATCCCAAATCAAACAAAAACCGGACATGGCTAGATGATATGCTGATCATACTTTGAAAAGCATTAGACTATGCTACCACTATTTCCTCTAACATGTGAATTACACCATGCCTAGATCTTCTTCATCTTTACTGATTTACTCCAAGGTATCACTATGGATTAGGTCCATTTGGATTCAACCATCATGAAGATGAACTCTACAAAATTAACCTACACTTCACTTATTAATACCATCTTATAATTAATATTGTCACGAACCAACCCGGGTTGACCCTAAACTAGTCACCCAGGATGATCTGCAACATGGCCCGAGAGGCATTCCTGATCCTCCCAGGCTGGTGACAAGAACCAAGGCATCAACAGAGAACAATAGTGGAATGATTTCTCCCAAAAAAATAGATAATGTAGCAGAAAGAAAATATAACAACACAAAACAAATAAAGTACACGAAAAGGAAGAACAACCAACAACACAAAACTAACCTGACCACAGACAAAACTCCTGACGACCCCAAGAGTCGCTCACCAAACCACTACCATCTCTCTCCCACATCGAGCAAGCTTGAGTCAAACCTACAATAGAAACTAAAAATAGGAAAAAACTATAGGCGTGAGTATTAAAACTCAGTAGGCGTGCCCAACAAACTATTCCCAATGCACTACCTTTAAATAAAGAGTTTACAAATTTCAGGATAGAACTAAAGTATACAAAATATGGGTTTCCACACATACTTCCATTTCTAAAACAAGTAATAGTCCATTTCATTTTTTAATTTAAAAACATGTTTAAAGTTTGAAAGAAACATGAGCATTTCATTTTAAAATCTTTTTTGCGAAAAAATTAAATAGACAAATTTTATTTGTATGTAAAAAGGGAAAACCAAAAAACATGGAACGTACAATAATGGCAATGGAAAAAGTGTAACAAAAGGGACTGCTATCGAACTAGAACTCTCAATCGTCGGCCAAAAACAAATAAACACTAAAGGAAACATGGTTCGAACCTAGGAGCTCATGAAAAATCCAGAACGTACTATACATGTGACTCATCCTGAAGGAATGCCTAATATCTATGACGTCATAACTCCCTAACGCCCAGTGTTTCCCTACACGACCTAATTGAGGTGCCCAATCCCCTAGCAGAGCATCATCCATACTAGGGGCCACTAGCCATTGTGTAATCTAAACTAGTGAAGCAATTGTTCTCAGAAAATTCACTTACTATTCCAAGTTCCCATGTTAACACATATAATAAACTAGAAAGGGGTGCGTCAACAAAGTTAATCAATTAGCACAAACATTACACACAAGTCATGCACTCAACATACATCAAATATCACGTCTGAGTCACCCAAAAGTGTGTTTTCCAAAACAATTTATTTTATTAAAGTTCCAAACGGGCCTTCACTAATTTTAATGAAAATCCTGATTTATCAAGGGAACCAAAACACTTTCTCATGCTTCAAACGAAATCATTTATCAATAAACCATAACTACATTTGAAATTCCTTGAACTATGTTTAAAAGAAAAATGGGAATTCTTTCACTACTGGGTGTCCACTCATCATGAAAATATTTCAAGTGTCGTGTATAAAATAAACAGATCTTTTTACATCAAATAATCATTTTAAAATTAATTTTCTTATATTATTTCTCATTAATTAAAATTAATGAAATATAAAGAAATTAATAAATTATGAATTTAAAGGAAAGTGTAGTGGGGGACCTACCTCGACTCTCTGTCCAAAAACAATGACGTGACACACTTGACGCAGGAGTACAAGAAAGCGCAAGAAGATGACCGCAATATCGCGGGGTTATCTCACAAACGGTCTGTAGAAAATGCACAATAACTAAAATTACACAATGCCATAATGACTCACTAATAACTTTAAAGAGCCAGCAGACCATTTTAAGAAAACACTTAGAGTGCACAACCTGATGAAAGTGCATGACACAAAGAGGTAAACATTTAAAAAAACATGTGTGGCTAAACACATTTTCAAAACAAGGCTCGCAGCACCCATATTATTTAATAAATCATTCAATGATTTATAAAACAATTTCGAAAATTATATCGCGACATTAAACACCTGAAACCATCCCAAGAATCATTTAAATAATTATAAAAATTTTCGACTACGAGCAAGGTCTAGTTGTTCCAATTAGGCCTTTGCATGCTAAAACCGTCAAATTCATACCACAAGTTTAAATAAAAATATTTTGGCACGCAACATCAATTCATATAAGAAGGGTGAAAAATACTAAATGAAACTAAATTATTTTAAAAGTCCAATTTACACCAACTAATTAATTATATCATATAATAAAATAATTAATTAAAATATAAGCACTAGAAAAACAAATGAAAACGAGAATTTAGTGAAAACATAAATTTAAAGGTGACGTATAAAGGGTTCATACCTCAACGCCAATACAGAATGAAAACGCATGCTCAGAACCAGTGAAAAGCACCATGCGCACCTCAAACTCACTAGCGGGAATCTGAATTTGACCCAACACTCTGAACTTGGTAACAACAATTAAGGATTTGGGAACAAAAATTAAACCTTACCCCTGGAATAACCTTACACTAAAGGAGGAGTAAGAAAATTACGTAAGGGGAAGGGTAGAGGCTTGCTGGAGAGGGTGATGAATGGGGGCGGAGGAAGAAATAGGGTCGCTGGTAGGGGGTCTTGTAGTGGTTCTGGGGATGGTCGGCATGCGCACTGCAATGAGCCTGCAGGAGGCACAGCTGGATTAGGGAAGAAAGCAGTGGCTGCAGCTGGGGTTGGGTGTGCGCAGCAAGGTGTGCAAGCCCAGAGATGGAGCGAGAGGGCGGCCAATGCAGGGGAGGGGGAGGGCCGACGTTGAGGGAGGCGCGGTCACGGCCGGTCAGGCGGGCCAAAGGAGGCGCGGGTGTAGATTGGGGGATCAAAGGAATGTGGCGCCGGTAAGGAGGGACGTTGCACTGATGTTGGCTAGAAAAGTCTGGGAATGGGGGATAGATGGTGGTGGAGGCGCCTAATGAGGAGTGTGGACAGTAGGTTTGGAGGGGGTGTGATACTGAATGTCAGGAGAGGATAACATCGGCTATCTGAGAGGGTGCTACAAGGGACCTCGATGGGTGGAGGTGTCGTGCGGAAGAAGGGGATCGGGGTGATTGTGTCGATGAGGAGAGGTCGGCCGGAGAGCGTCGACATGAGGGTTCGGCTAGGAAGAGAGCAGCGTGAGGCGAGTCTGCTAGACCGCAATAGGGAGAAGGAGGTGGTGTCGCTGCAAGGAAGGTGGGGAGATGGTGATGGGACGCAACAGGAGGCACAATGAGGTGGCCTTCCCAGGAGAAGAAAACGTCGAGGGTAGGGATGGTAGACTTGGCTACAGAGGAAGGAGAAAATGGCACCAAATGGGGTGGTGGTGTGAGAAAAAAGAGATAAGGAGGTGTAGGGTTATGGTTAGGACAAAATAATATAAAATAAAAATAAATAGAAATAAAAAACCAATAAATGAAATAAAATAAACATTTATCTATAAAATAACTCAAAAAAATAAAAATAAAAATAAAAATAAATTTAATCTATGATAATAATAACAATGTCAATAATGACAATAATATTACTAATATACCCAATAATAAAAAAAACATTGATAGTAATAATAATAAATGATAAAAATAATGATTTTAACCACAACAACTCTTTAATAATATTAGTAACATCAATGGAACCTTTTTATAAAAATATTTCCTAAATTACAATTATAAAAATAATAATAACAATAAATCCTCATTAATAATAATACTAATATGAACATTAATAATTATACCGATAAAAATATAAATAATATGAATACCCAGTTCACATTAATAATAATAATAAAGTCATTTGCAACAACATAAATTTTTAATTAATATAATAAATTAAAAAAGTTTCACAATTTAATTTTTCTGAAGAATGGAGGATCATGCTGATGCTTGTGTGAGGCTGCGCGGGGTTTCCATAATGCATTATGCATGTGCGCCCACTGACGTCAACTCAAAAATGCATTTTTTTTTGACAAAACTCAAAAATATTCTTTGGGATTTGACCCGAACCTCGACAAAAAATATTAAAACCCAAGAAAAAAATAAAATAAAAATAATAAATAGGTCGGTGTGTGCCAATTCTCCCCACCATAATGCTTCCCATCCCCGGGAAGCCACAACTAGACCATGACCTTAGAAGAAACTCCTTATGTTTCACACACACTCAAAAATTTTATGCGCCTCCACTTGATCGATCCAAATGAACACGAAACTCCTATAATATGCAACATATCGTCAAAACATGAAAACTTTAAACATCACCAAAATGAAACTCTGATACTGACACTGGGAGGACCAAATGGATCCCCCCCATAAGAAAGAAGCCAACTAAATTCAACGAGACCTACGATGGGTATCCCCACTATAAGGACTAACGAGATTAACCAAACTTGAAAACATTACTCATAGGCCATAAACCCCCACCACGAGGGGGGAAGGGAAGGGTCAAACGGGTAGTGCATCAAAATTTCCACCATTATTACATAAACTAAATTGCACCCTCGGAAGAAAAGTACCATGACACACTAAGGACAAAGGTTAAACCAAGGCCCTTTTTCACCATTGGGGTTCTCCTGACTATGCGCTAGCTTCACTCCGGGACCTATGGTTGGAGCACCGATGATTGAAGAATCTCCTGCCTCGCATTCACCCTTCAAAAATTCCCAAACATAACACATGGACAAAAATTTAACCAAATACACTTATAATCAAATTAAAGGATTCAAAGAGGTTCAACAAAAACCATTCTTACAATGAAGGAAAATAAACACTAAAAAACGATATAAAAGATGATTATTACATATAAGAAACACTACAAAGAGTGAACCTCAACCTGATCCCCAAACATTTCCCTACTCTTGCTGACGGGCTGAGGTGACCTTTGATGATCTAGGTATAGCTTCATCACACTTCTTGGAAACACCACAGCAGAATCGCTGTAAGTGACCCAGACGTCCACAGGTGTGGCAGGGTATCAGAGCACTCAGGCATGTCGGCCTCTTGTGACCCTGCCTACCACACAGGTGACATATCACGACATTACGCTTCGAAGGTGTTTATTGCAGGTCTGAAGGCATTTTAATTCCTCAAGTATATCCACCAGCATCAGGGAACTTCCCATTCTTTCTCTCACCATCCTCTGTATTGCTTTCCAAGGTCGGGGGAGGATTCACCACCTCATTTTCTCCTACTAAATCAGCTTCAGCCAGAAAGGATTTCCCCACAACATCTGAGAATGTGGTTAGGTTGATCTCTTCCACTTTTGATCGCAGTTCAGGTCAGAGTCCATACTCAAATTGTCGAGCATTCCCAGGATTATTCACAACAAACCACTGATCATACGGAACTAGGTCTATGAAATGTTGATAGAATTCCAGTACCGATTCAATGCCCTGCTGAAGACAACACAACTCCATCCTCTTCATCAGCTTTGTCAAATCAGAGATGTGTTGTTGGATGAACAATGACTTGAAAAACTCCCATGTTAGATCTTTCCGATGATTATTCCGAGACACTGACTTCAACAATTTCTATGATAGACCTTCAAGCACATAGGTAGACAACTTCACCATTAACGACTCAGGCAACCCATTGAAACTGATCTTCCTCTCAATCTTCTGTAACCAATCCCCCACCCCAAGTGGATATTTTTTCCATAAAACAGGGGAGGGTACAACTTCTGAAATTCCAGAACATAGTCTATGGTCTGATCAACTAGAGGATTTTTTAGGGGTGCACCATCTGAAGCTGCACCTTGGGCATCCATCAAACCTTCGTGGGGGTGAACACTATGGAATAAGGAAACAATTAACGCAATAAAAACATGGTCACTTCCATTTTAAATTCAACTTTTCACAATCTCCAAAATAAAACATTGCAAAGCAATTCTTAGATGTAAAGAAGACTCATACAAACCACAAGGAGAAACTAGTGTCGATGGGTGACTCTGACATATGGTTTGCGGCCATACGCTAGTCACACCACCATCACAAGGAGCATTCTATGGTAATGTCTCCAGCTCCACATGGATTTCTAGATCATGAAAGCTCACGGAGGTCACTTTCCCGACTCCCATTCCATTTCCCAATATAATACCAGTCAAAGGAACCAAAAAGTCACCAACAACCTAGACATCCCATGGTAACATGAGGTTGGGAATGAGAAAGGGTTCATGACGTCCTTGTCGTTCCTACACCTCAAGTTCCGACAATTCTACTCCTTACACGATGAAAATCCCAAACAGTGATGAGCACTCCGAAAAACAAGGTATGCTCAAGAGCCGACTTCCCTCTGATACCATTTTTTCATGAACCAACCCGGGTCGACCCCAAACCGGTCAACCAAGCTGATCCATGACATGGACCAATAGGCGTTCTCGATCCTCCCAGGATGGCGGCAAGCGCCAAGGAATCAATAGAGAAAAATAGGTGAACAATTTTGCCTAATAAAAATAAATAAATCCATGGAAATAAAATATAACAACACAAAAAAAATAAAGTGAATGAAAATGAAGAACAAACAACAATAACACACTAACCTGACCACAACCGAAACTCTTCAAGAACCCATGAGTCGCTCACCAAACCACTACCAAATCTCACCTACAGCGAGCAAGCTTGAGTCAAACCTGCAACAGAAAATAAAAACAGGAAAACACTATAGGTCTGAGTATTAAAATTCAGTAGGTGTTCCGAACAATCTATTCCCAATGTACTACCTTTAAATAAAGAGTTTACCAATTTTAGGTTTGAACTAAAGTATACAAAATATGGGTTTCCACACATACTTTCATATCTAAAATAGGTAACAGTCCATTTCCCTTTTTAATTTAAAAAATAGTATAATGTTTGAATGAAACATGTGTATTTCATTTTAAAATCGTTTTTGAGAACATTTTTGAAATCCAAGTTTTAGTTGTAAGTAAATAGGGAAAACCACACAACATGCAACGTACACTAAGGGCAATGGAAAAAGTGGCACAAAAGGGCTTGCTACAGAACTAGACCTCTCAATCGTCCGCCACATACAAATAAACACTAAAGGAAACATGGGTCAAACCTAGGTGCTCGTGAACAATCCAGAACGTACTATACATGAGACTCATCCTGAAGGCATGCCTACTCTCGAGGACGTCATAACACCCTAACACCCGATGTTTCCCTACACGGCCTAACCGAGGGGGCCAGTACCCTAGAAGAGTGTCATCCATACAAGGGGCCACTAGCCAGTGAATAATCTAAACTAGTGCATCAATCGTTCTCATAAGATTCACTTACTATGCCATGTTTCCATGTTAACACATATAATAAATAGGAATGGGGTGAGTCAACAAATCCAATCAAGTTGAAAAAACATCACACACAAATCCTGCAGTCAACATACACTAAATATCACCTCTGAGTCACCCCAAAGTGAGTTTTCCAAAAAAATCATTTTATTAAAGTGACAAACGGGCCTTCACCAATTTTATTGAAAATCCTCATTTTTCAAGAGAACCAAAACACTTTCTCACGCTTCAAAAGAAATCATTTATCAATAAACTATAACTACATTTGAAAATCCGTGAATTATGTTTAATATCCAAATGAGCGTTCTTTCACTACTAGGTGTCCGCTCGTCATGAAATTATTTCATGTGTCATGTATAAAATAAACTGCTTTTTTACATTAAATGATCATTTTAAAAATAATTATCTTATATTATTTCTCATTAATTAAAATTAATAAAATATCATGAAATTAAAAAATTCTGAATTTAAAGGAGAGTCCAGTGGGGAGCTACCTCGACTCATTGTCCAAACAAAATGATTTGACACGCTTTGCACAAGCGTACAAGAAAGCGCAAGCAGATGACTGCAATATCGTGGGGTTATCTTGCAAACACGCTGCAATAAATGCACAATAACTAAAACTAAACAACGGCATAATGACTCACTAATCACTTTAAAGATCCAACATAACATTTTAAGAATACACTTAGAGTGCACAATCTGATGAAAGAGCATGACACGAAGAGGTCAACACTTAAAAAAACACATGCGCCAAAACAAATTTTCAAAACCAGGCTCGCAACAAACATATTATTTAATAAATAATTCAAATATTTATAAAACAATTTTGAAAAGTATATCGCAGCTTTAAACACATGAAACCAACCCAAGATTCATTTAATTAATTCTAACAATGTTAAACTACGATCAAGGGCATGCGGTTCCAATTAGGCCTTTACATACTAAACCCGTCAAATTCAGACCACAAGTTTAAATAAAAATATTTTTTCACAAAACATTAATTCATATAAGCAGGGTTCACAATATCAAATGCAACTGATTTATTTTAAAAACCCAATTTACACCAACTATATAATTATATCATATACTAAACAAATTAATTAAAATTTAAGCACTGGAAAAACACAAGAAAACGAGAATTCAGTCAAAATATAAATTTAAAGATGACGTGTAAAGGGTTCATTCCTCAACTCCAATACAGAATGAAAACGCATTCTTGGAACCAGTGCAAAGCACCATGCGCACCTCTAACGCACTCGCGGGAAGCTGAATTTGACCCAACACACCGAACTTGGTAACAAAATTTAAGGATTTGGGCACAAAAATTAAACCTTGCCCATGGAATAACCTTACACTAAAGGAGGAGTAAAAAACTACCTATGGAGAAGGGTAGTGGATTTCTGTAAAGGGTGATAAAGGGCGGTCGGGGATGAAATAGGGTCGCCGGTAGGGGTTCTTGCAGCAGTGTTGGGGCTGGTCGGTGTGCGCACTGCAAGGAGCTGGAAGGAGGTGTGTCTAGATTTGGGAAGAATGGAGTGGCTGCAGCAGGGGGTTGGGTGTGCACAGTAAGTGGTGTGAGCCTGGAGATGGAGCAACCGGATGGCCAGTGTAGGGATGGGGGCGGGCCGATATCGAGGGAGGCGCGGTCGTGGCCGGTCAGGCGGGCCGAAGGAGGCCCGAGTGGAGCATGGGGGATCAAAGGACCGTGGCACCGTGATGGGGGGAAGTTGCACCGATGTTGGCTAGAAAAGGCTAGGAAGGGGGGATAGATGGTGGAGGTGGCGCCTGGTGAGGAGTGTTGATAGCAGCTACAGAGGGGGTGTGAGATTGAAAGCTGGGAGAGGGAAAAGGTGGCTAGCTGTGAGGGTGCTACAAGGGACCTCGATGGGTGCATGTGCCACACAGAAGATGGGGATAGGGGGGATTGTTTCGGTGAGGCGAGGCCGGCCGGAGAGCGTCGGTCGGAGGGTCCGGCTAGGAAGATAGAGGCATAGGGAGGTCTGCTAGACCGCAATAGGGAGAAGGAGTGGGCGTCGCTGCGAGGAAGGTGGGGTGATGGTGCTGGGACGCAACCGTAGGCGCAGCGAGGTGGCCTGCGCAGGAGAAGAAAACATCGTGGGTAGGGAGTGTAGGATTTTCTCCAGAACAAGGAGAAAATGGAGCCTAATGGGGTGGCGGCATGAGAAGAAAAGAGACAAGGAGGTGTAGGATTAGGGTTAGGACAAAATTAAATAAAATTAAAATTAACAGAAATAAAAAAAACCAATAAATGAAATAAAATAAACATCTATCTATAAAATAACTCAAAAAATTAATAAGAAGAATACTAATAATTATAATAATAACTTTAATCTATGATAATAATAACAATGTCAATAATGGCAGTAATATTACTAGTACACCCAATAATAAAAACAGATTTGATAATAATAATAATAAATGATAAAAATAATTATTTTAACCACAACAACTCTTTAATAATATTAGTAACATTGATGGAACATTTTTATAACAATATTTCCTTAAATACAATTATAATAATAATAATAACAATAAATCATCATTAATAATAATACTAATATGAAAATTAATAATTATCCCAATTGAAATATAAATAATAAGAATACCATGATCACATTAATAATAATAATAAATTCATTAGAAACAATATAAATTTTTAATTAACATAATAAATTACAAAAGTTTCCCATTATAATTTTTCCGAAGACAGGCGGATTGTGCCGATGATTGGGCGAGTCCGCGCGGGGTTTCCAAAATGCGCTCTGCCTGTGCATCCAGTGTCATCAACTCAAAAACACAATTTTTTTATGGCAAAACACAAAAATATTGTTTGGGATTCGACCCGAACCTCGACAAAAAATTTTAGAACAAAAAAATAATAAAATAAAAATAATAAATAGGTCAGAGTGTGACACCTAAAGCTGAAACCTCACCAGATGTAAAGACTACTTTATAATATCGGATGAAAACCCTTTTGAAATTGACCTCCATGAGTGGTTTTACACTATTCTTGGTGGATTCCATATCTCCAAAATATATTTCATTTGACAAAAATAACTAAAAGTACATGAAAATCACATATCCAAAATTTTCATGAATGAAAATACCATGACATGTTCCCCACTGAATAAAGACCTAATTGCATGAAAACACAAAACCCACTACCTGAATATATAATCCTCAAAATTCTTTACTGTACACCCTAATGAGGAAAAAATATATAGAAATAATATGATCTATAATGTCTGCATTTTTTAAACCTCATGATATGTTAATATAATAAATGGAGTTTCCACATACCTATTCATTGGGTCAAAATCCTCATTAATACATTGTGTTATGGAATCATCATCTTGGAAAACATATGGGGAATACTGTAGGCAGTACTTGAACCTGATCACAAGCTCTAACACACATAGAATCTCTTGTTGAAGTGAAATAAGATCCTTTATCTTGGTATCCATTATCTTAGATAACATAAAATTAGTGTGGAACTCCCTTTGATAGTCAATCCACAACACATATTTTTTTCTTATTCTCCAAATGGACCATCATCCACAATTGATTCATAGTTCCCCACATCTGATTAACATCCATTTGTACCCAAAACTCATATCATGCTCAGATAAGATCGAATGTGTTCTCTAGATTCTCCATCCACCACTATGTCTCCATGCTAGAGTTTCCCCCCTCCTACTTACCCAAACACTATAGATGATAGTCATGAAATGATCAGCACCATAACTCATATTTCTCTATTTGTTCAACCCTTCGACATTCATCCAGATCAGCCAACTAAACCTAAAATTTTGGATAAACTCAAGTATAACGAACATGATACATTAATGAGAACAATGGGAACATCCTAATCATTGTATCATGGAATTTAATGAAATAAATTTTTTTTAATTAAATTTATATTTCCACAATAACACAATTCAAACACCAACACATGTCATCATGATGAATGCACCTTTCCTAGGTATCTACCTAGAAAACAAGTACACCTCACATGGTTGTTCAATAATATCATAGTCCAGGAATTAGATCATCGGGGGGAATAAAATCCCATGTCCAAGCTTGTTTTTCTGTCCTATGTCGTAGACCAAGGTCAACTGTCACCATTTCCATAACAACCCACAAAATCCTAACAATTGTTAATTCAAAGCACCATCCTACCACTCAATGATCACATATGATACCACTCTTTCAGGAACCCCTACCACTAACAATAACACAATGATAAGAAAGATATAATGAGCCCTGAGCCCCACCTCTAGTAGGCCATAGGTTTTAAATTAATACCAAGGTTATAGAAATATAAAAATACTAGAGGCATCACGTTTATAAATGATAGTTGATCACAAGATAGGATTAAAAATCACAAATAAACTATTCTATAAAATGTGATGTTGACCTAGAAAAATCCCATAGTATATGAATAATGTAGAACTGATGAAATGTAAACTAACTTTCAATTAATTAAAAAAAAGTAATGTATGAAAAAATGATTGAATAATTGATTTGAACATTCTAGTAATGTCTTGTTAGTCCACAATGTCTTCCTTGAAACTTGAAAATTGATTACATACATAGGTTGAGTATAACCATAATACCTAGTAGGGACATAATCAAGGACTAACATGCACATTTGAATAGATGATGATAATTCGCTAGTGAAAAAATAACTAACAATATCCAATATAGGTCATCTAACAAAAATCATCCCCAACATGGATTTTTCACAAAATCACACATCCAATATAAAATTATAGCACTGATATCATAAAAAAGAATGGTTCCTCATAGCTGCTAACCCCAATGACTTGATTGTCTCATACTAATATTTTAAACTCTATATGATCCCATATATTCCACACATATCACATCCCATAACATTACAACCATCCCATAGACACCTGGGCTACACACTACATCACATCACATCCTACCCATAAATACCTGGTCCAAACATCACATCTATCGTATCACATCACATATTTCCCATTGATACATAGGATAACAAATCATAACTAGAATTTTAATAGTATCGTTTCCTAATCATCATAGGCATCAAACTCATTCCCTCCTCCTAACACAGATGAACCCCATCACATACCACACAACACCATATCATGTCTCGCATATAGAAACATAGGAAAACACATCTCAACACATCATATCCCATCATGTCACATCACATCCATATAATAAATAAATGATATAACACATTAGTGGGGAAGGATGTGATGGTGGAAGGGGTAGCCAGATGTTCGAATCACTACAATACTAGATATTGGGGGAAATAGTTAGAATGCAGAACATTTAGTGTTGGTAAGGTTATCCAACTCGTGTGGGGCCCATACAAGATAACATAAACATACATGATATATAGATATGATGAAAAACACAACCTATAGGTCGAAATCAACATTACTAACTCAGAAAACACCAACCTTTACAACTAATACCACCATTATATACAACACACCAAACAACAAAAACATATGTCCACAAAATAATTCCCACTTTTAATTAGTAGGTGACAACATTTATTTGTTATCCATTTAATTTCAAGTTAAATAATATATATTTATTAAATTACGTTAACCAACTACCCTACATTTATTTCCAATATATGTTGTTTATTTAATATTCTATTCGGATTCATTTATCATCAGAGTTCATCACATGTCTTACCATTCAAATACCTCAACTACGCCATGTTACAATTGTACCAAGTCAAAAAACAACATCCACAACACCAAAAATCCACCATTTTCATCACATCACATCTAACGAGGCATATCAAAACAAAATAATCATATAACACTATTACCACAAACCAAAAAAATCATGTGAACCACAACCACTATTTTATAATCACTGATCCACAACCACTAGGCCACAACAACTACACCACAACCATTGTGCCACAACATTTGTGTCACATCCACTACTCCACAACCACTATTCCATAACCTCTTCAACACAAACACATGTTCAAAAGCACTACACAATATCCTCTCTATCATAACCATTTCCCCACAACCAATGCGCAACAACCACTTCACCATAACCACTGTGCCACATCCCACAACCTCCAACATCACATCCATGATAACCAACCACTGTTTCACAGACCCAGGTACTAAAAACCCATCCTTTCACTATCATCACCTCACAATTGCCCAAAAAATATTGGGAAAACACAACAAGAACAAAATCATAACAACAACTCAAACTGACTTCCACAATTATTTTAGGTAATTATAACATACAATATATTTTTGCATGGATATTATCACATAAAATATATGAAAAAATAAACATATTTTCATCAAAATTTACAATCATTAATATCTTATATAGTGTAAAATAACACAATAACACATCTAGGGTCGTTACAACATAAAAACTACAGTGAATAAATGTCTCTGAACTATCATTATTTTCATAATTAGCAATAGACATGCATAAAAATGAAAAAACATATATAAAATTATAATAGCATGAGATAACTCCCCATACAAATATATTTTATACACCCCAATTAATTATATCATTATTCCAAAAATTAATATTCCCCCAAATATAGGAAAATGCATGTAGATCTCACAAATAAAAAATAAATAGGTAACAACAAGGGTTTCACACTAGTAAAAAAAGTTTTTCACGTAAGTTATTTTTCATTTTTTTCGTCGGTTTTTAGCCGATGTTAATACGGACGACATTATAAATATAGTTTTTTATGTCAGTTATTAAAAAACCGACATAAAAAACATAACATCGAGGTGTTTTTCATGTCGTTTATTTAATAAACGACTTGAAAACCCAATGGCGGAGTGTTTACCACGTCAGTTATTAAATAACCGATGTGATAAACCATTTCCTAGGGTTTCTCACATCGGTTATTCAAATAACTGATGTTATAAACCCTTCCCAGTCCTTTATCATGTAGGTTATTTTATAATCAACGTGAAAAACTAGTGGGGGTGGGGGTTTATCACATCGGTTATTGAATGACCGACTTGATAAAGGACTAGGAAATGGTTTACCACATCGGTTATTGAATAACTGAGGTGATAAACCCCTGTGAAATGGTTTATCATGTCAGTTATTTAATAACTGACATGGTAAAGCATTTCCCATGCCTTTATCACGTCGGTTATAAAATAATTGGTGTCAGAAAATAGTGTGGGTCGTGTTTATCACATCAGTTATTAAAAAACTGAGGTGATAAACTAGTTTGGGGTGTTTTTATCACGTCGATTATTAAATAACCAACAAGATAAACCAGTGCCGGGAATTTTTATCACGTCCGTTATTAAATAACTGATGTGATAAACCCTTGGGAAATGATTTATCACATCGGTTATTTAATAACTGACATGGTAAACCATATCCCCAGCCTTTATCACGTCAGTTATTGAAGAACCAATGTGATAAACCATTCGTCAGGGTTTTATCATGTCGGTTATTCAAATAAACACCATGGAAAACCAATTTTTGTTTTTTTAAATAGAAATCAGTCCTCTTCTCTCCCCAGAAACAAACAGAAACCAAACCAAGAATTCATACCAGAAAAACAGAAGTAGACCAAAACAAGAACAAAATAAAAATTAATCATTTACATTGATAACATTTAAAACATACAATTTCAACTAAAAAGAACTTAAATCCAACCAAAACAATCACCAAATACACAATTACAATTACAGTTTTCAAAATTACATTTTACATTACAAAAAAACTAAAATCCAATCAAACCTGTAAAATAATTTGACAATTCCCCTTGTAAGTGTTTGACCTCTTGAGCACTATACAGATTAGGGTCATCAAATAGCTACAATGTTAAAGGAAAATATTTCACATGTAAAATGATTAAATTAGATGAAATATTATGGAAATGTTCATAAGAAAATATAACCTGGTCAAACATCAAAAGTGTTCCTATTGTAATTATTTCATACATAAATCTTAACATATAATATCTTCATTCGATGAATCATTGTTGTTTATGACATTTCTGTTTAAAAGATTGTCAATTAAATATAACTTTTTATGTAATACATCCAAAAGTACAAATAATTAATGGACATTTACCTTCACTTGTACATATTTGATCTTGGCACGCCTTTTTTTGTGGTTTTTTTGAAAGTTGTTCCATCCCCTGTTAGAAAATAATATGAATGAGATAAATTTAAAATTCATTATAATAAAAAACTATTATGAAATTGAAACATAGTTCTCCAACAAATTCGTAAACCTTATCCACGCATCACCACAGACAGAGCATATCCAATAGAGTGTTTTCTCTCGTGGAAAAAAATAATCCAACATCCAATGATCACTGATATAATGTAAAATATTATGTTATTATTTTTTTGTTAAAAGATATAGAACACTATCAGATATATGTTTCATACCTCTCACAATAAGGCATCATCCAACACTGTGTGATAATATTTTGTTGAAATCTTTTAGCAACATAAATTGCTCTTTCTTCCTCATCCAATGAATGTGTCTTAGGGGAAAGCAAATGTAGGTCCATCAACCCATATACATCTGTCTGGTCATTCCTCTCACACATTTTATAAAGATACCTAATACTAAATAGAAATTAGTACTCGTTGTTTATAAATTTAACGCTGGGAAAAAATTGTGTTAAGACTTACATGGAAAATACATGTACCATGTTGATGCCCAACTTGTCTCTAGTAACAAGCTCAATGATATCATTTTTCAAAATTCCCACATTTATTGCATGTCAAAAAACATGAACATACAATGGAAATGAATAATGTTCCATTAATAAATTTGAATATCTTGACAATCTATCAAGACTACTAGAATCTGTATCTGATGTCATAGTCATTTGTCTTTGTTGTCATCTATAAAGTATTTCTTTACCTTTAACGTATTCCTGTAAATAAATTGATAAATATATTAGCTTTAAAAAGCTAAAAAAACATTATTAATAAATAAAATATATGATATAACACACATACCTATAAGGTAATGACTCGCAGAAGTATGGATGGCCAAAATAAAAAGTGGCTGATACTATGTCCAATTGTCATCACCTTATTTGTAGGTACTGCAACTCGAGCTGATATATCTATAATATCCTTTACAGTGACCCTATTCTACTCTAACTCTAACTACTGATGATGAACCATAACTCCTATAAAATATTCCAGCCCATATGCAACTATATGATGGTCAGGATCATCAACATACAACTCACAATAAGTAGGAAGTTGTGGCGAAGGATTAGGATAAAAAAATGGGGTTCGTAGGTTGAGGTGGAGAAATGGAGGCCTTAGGATGAGGTGGAGGAGTGAGATCTAATTCCGGAGGTAGAGGATAAAAAATTGGGTCTGTAGGGGGAGCTGGAGGAGTGGGAGCTACAGTCTGAAATTGTCTGTGCATGTCTGCAAACATAGACTGTACTGATGCTCTGATCATTTCCTCCATCGTCGCATTAATATTTTTATCTTCAGCCACCAATGAATCTATTTTTTTATACGCACCCTCAATGGAAGATGTTGATGAACATGGAAACACTTTTATTACTGATACACTCATCGGGTATCCTCGTACACGACTGGGGTGTCCAGGATTTCACAATGCTTCAGATAAAATATCATGCCTCCCTCTAGCTGTAAATTCCCCCTGTGTGCTATTCTCCTCAAGAGAATCTTGTATTAAATAATTAATTGTTTTATTGATTCAAATTATATAATTCATAGACAAAAATTTAAATAAATAAAATAAATATCTTACAATCCTCTCAGCTATGATCCTCGATTCATCTGAAAGATATTTCCCCTTTTTCCCATCCAAGCCCTCTTCCATTTTTCATGTCTAGATGGAGGGGATGGAGGAACAACCTCTCTTGGGCTTGAAGACTCAGCTGTAAGTTTTTATAATTTTTCTGCCATCATTTTTTCTTCCAATAATATATACCCTCCCTAAGATAAGCTATGAGTGTATACATTTTTAGCATAGATCTCCTGGTGAGATTTCCTTTTTTTGCTGTAAATTGACAATAATAAATCATTAACAAATTAATAATAAGTTCAGTTATAAAAGAGAACATATAAAAGTTTACATTGCACATACCAAAAATGAGTCTTGTCTCCTACTTTGAACAAATTTTCTCCAAATGTCTTCATCTATGAAATGATATATATGACATGGAATGTCATGATTTCTTTGACCATAAATGAAATCAGATTTTAGGGTCGATTTGGAATCCCTCCATCTTCTAGTTTCCATTGATAAACATTTCTTCTTGAGTCCTCCAGTGTCAGGAATATCTTATATCTTCTGATAAAGAAGGGAGTGTTTATATTATACTATATTTTTTTAATGATAAGTCAAACAGTAGAAAAACATCATACCAAAATATTCTCCCACAACTGAGATTTTATCGTTTTGTCCACACTTTTCTAATCATTGTAAAAAATGCTAAATTTTCTTTTTTCCTTGAGTTCATATAAAACTCTTTAAATATTTTCCATTTGGAACTCTTGGAATATAATTTTCATCAAATTCAACTACTATCCTCTGGTCCTTGGCACGGGAAACTGATAATTTTGGTAAACATGTGATTCCACGTTTACCAACTCTTGAACTCCTAGTTGTTATAGGAGCAGATGGAGAAGATTGGGGAACATCAAAAGTAGCATGTAAATGTTCCTCCCCAGAGGAATCATCATGTTTCTCACCTTTAGAATCATGTGGTTGATCAACTTATTGATCTTTCATTTTCCTTGAAATCAAAAAAGGAAACATTAATTCACAAATAAAAAAATTTCAACTATCACAATGGTAAACATGGTAAATATTTTTTATCATGATAAATAATGTTAAAGATGGTAAACATGGTAAACATGGTAGAGTAATTGGAATTTCATCAAAATAAATAAATATATAACTTACGTAAAGGAAAACATGATAAACTATTATAAAATATGGTAAAATATGATAAAATATGGTAAACATGTTAAATATGGTAAACTATAGTAAATATGGTTTATCATGATAACAATGGTAAATATGGTAAACATGGTAAACATGGTAGTGTAATTGGGATTTCAACAAAATAAATAAATATATAACTTACATAAAGGAAAACATGATAATCTATGATAAAATATGGTAAAATGGTAAAATATGGTAAACATGTTAAAAATGATAAACTATGGTAAACATGGTAAACATGGTAAATAAGGTAAACATGGTAAACATACATTACCTATAATATTAGGAATGTAAAAATGGATTGTTTTTACAAATTCCTTTGTCATGATCATTCCTTATGGAACAAACTATGGTAAACATGGTAAACATCGTAAACATGGTAAACATGGTAAACATGTTAAACATATGTTTCTTGTAATATTATGAATCTACAAAAGTATTGTTTTCCCAAATTCCTTCATCATGATCATTCCTTATAGCACAAACTATGGTAAACATCGTAAAAATGGTAATCATGGTAAACAAGGAAAAAATGGTAAACATGGTAAACATGTAAAACATATGTTACCTTTAATATTAGCAATGTACAAATGGATTTTTCCCAAATTTCATCATCATGATCATTCCTTATGGCACAAACCATGTATACAACATGACCATCATTATTTTCTGCTAATATTTCCATTGAAGTAGGGATATCACATAAATTAGCATCTACATCAAGTTGATCATCACCCACATATTGTTTTTTTCTTTATAAAACAATAGACCACTACATATCTTATTGATCAACAACATAGAAAATTTGTTTTTTCATGTGTTTACAGTATAAAAAACCTATTGTGTCTTCCAATCTATTCAGATTAACAATTTCCATTCCAAATTTATCGTGTCTCACAATTTTGTTACTGACAAACCATTTGCAATATTAAACAAGAACTTAAATTTTAAATTAATCCACCTCCCATATTTCTTCAATGACTCCATAATATTCATATGAGGCAAAAATTGGACATCTATCTTTAAAAGTCGAAAAATTCATTGCTTCTACAAACACCAATACCCCACTATTCTGAACTACACTTCTGTTTTCCTATGCTCTCATATGAAATGTATAGCCGTTAATGTCATACTCGGACCATGTTATCAAATATAAACATGGACCACCCACTAACCATCTTAGCATCTCTGAGATATCTGATCTTCCATGTAGGGTCTTTTTAAACCATGTCAAAAATGTTTTGTTGTGCTCATTCAAAATCCACATTTCTTTCTTTTTTGGATGGCATTGTTTCAACTCATTAATATGCAATGTGATATACGGTTGAGCATCAACTATGTTATTCAATATGTATAAATGTACCTTCTTTTTCTATTCAGCTGACAACGATCTAACTTTCAATCCACGAATCCCCTTTTCCCTCAGTATTAACTCGTTGATGACGAGATATAGGCAAACCTATGTTCTCCACTGTAGACAAGTATATCATATAAAACTCTGCAAACTCCTAAGAAATATACTTTTCAATAATGGAGGCTTCATGTCGATAAGTATTTTTATCCTACTCTTTCAAAATTTTCATATACCTTTCAAAAGGATACATCCAACGAAGATATAAAGGTCCCCAAATCCTTATTTCTCAAACCAGATGAACCATTGAATTCACCATTATATAAAAAAAAGATGGATGGAAATACATTTCCAATTGAAAAAGTATAGATATTCCATCCGTTTCCAAAATGTTCAAAGCATTCACATCAATAACCTTATTACAAATTGAATTTAAAAAATAACACACCTTCATTATAGTCTTTCTGATATGGATGGGAAATATTCCACGCAATGCAACTGGTAGAATTTGTCGCATCATAATGTGACAATCATGATATTTCATACCTATCAACGCCAAATCCTTCAAAGGGAAAAAGTTTTTTACATTTGAAGAATAACCTTGCGGAACTTTCATATCATAAAGACACTGAAAGAAGCTAATTTTATCCCTCTTGTATAATGTATGACTAGCCGGAGGAATAAATGTTCATAATCTATCATAATTCAGAGCTAAATCCAAATGTATTCCCATTGATAGTAAGTATAATATTTCATTCAATCAATCTTTAGTGTTTTCATTAACATTTAACAATGTTCCAATCAAACTGTCGTAGATATTTTTCTCCACGTGTATGACATCAATATTATGATTCATTTCATGATATATCCAATATGGTAGCTCAAAAAATATTAACCTTTTCTTCCAAACACGTCTATCATTACCAGATTTATGTGTCTTTCCCAATGTCACATCAAGGTTTTGCACCCTCTCAAAATACTCATCAGGTGATAAAGGTTTCGGAGGAATATTCAATTCTTGTGACCCATAGAATGCCTTTTTTATTCTTCTATACGAGTGATCCATAAGTAAAAACATTCAATGACCCATGTAGACTGTTTTACGCCCTTGATGAAATTGACAATATGAAGTCTATTGTTCGCAAAGTGGACATGCTTTATGCCCCTTTACACTATCCAGAAAAATTTCCATATGCTGGGAAGTCATTTATAGTGAACATAAGCACTGCATGCAGTTGAAAATAATTCATTTTATTATAATCATACACTCCCATACCATCCTCCCATAAAAGTTTCAAATCATCAATCAATGGTGACAAGAAACCATCAATATCATTTCTGGGTTTCTTTGGACCAGAGATCATTATACTCAACATGACATATTTTCACTTCATACAAACATCAGGAGATAGGGTGTAAATTACCAATAAAATAGTCCATGAACTATGTGTTCTTCTGAGACTTTGATATGGATTCATTCCATCTGTGAACAATCCAAGTCTGATATTTCTAATTTCATTTCCAAATGTCGGATATAGCTCATCAATTTTCTTCCATTGTGGACAGTCACCTGGATGGAAAATTTTTCCATCACATATCCGCTCATCAGCATGCCATCTTAATCTTTTTTCATCATGTCTGTTAGCAAATAAATGTTTCAAATGAGGTATTATATGAAGATACAAAAATACATTGGTAGGGATATTTGTAATCTCTACATCAGCCTGTGCTTTTTCTATCATCTTATACCGTGATGTCCCACATTTAAGAAACTATGATAGAAATTAGTATTCCTTCCTATATTTTATATAGTAATTCGGTCATGCATGTATTATCTTATATCCCATTCCCATCGAGAATAAAAAAAATTCGCCTTATAATGTGATTCTGAAAGATTGTTGTCTTTTGGAAGAATGTTTTTCAACAATTGTAGTAGATCCATAAAACTTTTGTTACTCCATCCATGTTTCGACTTCAGGATAATCAATGCTAACACTGCCGACAAAACTGTAAAATATATAAAACCAGGATACAATGGTTTTTCAGCATCACCATATAGAAACTCAATTGTCGGTTCTATCTCAATTTGTTCTGCTGCAATTTCACGAACCATTTCTTCAATTTGATCTTAGTTATCATCTTGCAAATAATCATCATCAATAGCTCTGACATTATGTCTTGTTTCATCATGCCAAATCCAATGGCTGTAACTTGGATTAAAACCATGACAAATAAGATGATCATTAATCTCTCTACTTTTCAACTTCTTCATATTCAAACATTTTATGCATAGACAGAAGAATAAGTCATTTCGTGGAGCATTTCGTTTAGAAAATTACAAAAAAGCATCAACACCTTTTTCATATTCATTACTCATTAGATGTGTCTTAATCCAAGTTAAACTCGTTATTACCTATAACAAATATCAAAATTAGACACCTTGTAAAGAAAAGAAAATTTTATATTTATATAAAAAATATCATAATTTGAATGCAAAACAATTTTGAAATATAAAAAAATGAAATCAAACATTTGTAAAAGATATTATTTGTAATAATAAGAAAAACAATTAAGAAGAAAAAAAAGAAAAACCATAAACATGGAATTATATAAAACCCTTTTTGGCTAAACCCATAATGACAAAATGTTGATACAAAACCCTCAATGGCTCTACCCATAATGACAAAATGATGTAAAATCTAGAATTTATTCACCACAATATTCGTAATATACAACCCTTGTTCATTTGAAAAAAAACAATTTGATTCTATCATCATATTAACTGTCAAGATGCATTGAAAACATACATAAATAGGTGAGAAACTAGACTATAAACTTGAACATTAGAATCAAAGTAAATGAAATAAAAAAAATTAATTTAGGTAATCCTCAAAAAATATGAAATGAAATCGGGGCGGGATGAAAGTCTTACTTAGGGATTGCGAGTCGATCTGAGATATTTTCTAATAATAAAGACGATTATGGATCTAGAAAAACTGATGTTGAGGGAACGAGTTCAAGGAGGGTTTCTAGGTTTTCTGCGTGAGAGATACGTGTTTCAAGCAGCAGATCAAAGAAAATAGATAAGCATACAGGTCTCGATAAATCATTTAAAGGGTTAGTCACTTCAGTTATTTTATAACTGACATGATAAACCACCGAGACATTTTTTATCAAGTCGGTTATTTTATAAACGAAGTTATATATCATCGGCACCCGGTTTAACACGTCGGTTATAAAATAACCGACGTGATAATCCAATTTTTTTACGTTTATCACGTCGGTTATTTTATAACCGACTTGATAAATCATTTTTTTGGGTTTATCACATCGGTTATTTTAAAAACGGCATGATAAACTGAATTTTTTTTAAGTTTCTCACATCGTCTATAAAATAACCAATGTGATATATCATTTTGGTAGGTTCTTCATGTCGGTTATTTTATAACCAACTTCATAAACAACTTTTTTTATGTTTATAACATCCGTTATAAAATAACCGACATTATAAACCCCCAACCCTTGAATTAGCACGTCAGTTATTTTATAACCGATGTGATAAACCACTTTTTTTTAATTTTATCAGGTCAATTATAATATAACCGACGTGATAAATCGAGGCCCGGTGGTTTATCACGTCCATTATTTTATAACTGACATGATAAACCTTCGTTATTCCCTTTATCACATCGGTTATATTTTAACCTACGTGATAAATTTCCATTATATATTTATCACATTGGTTATTTTATAACAGATGTCAAAAATCCAGTTTCATGGTTTTCCACATCGGTTATATATAATCGATGTAAAAAATTCCATCGTGATAATTGTTTTCTGCACTAGTTTTATACATCATTGAAGATTTCTTATCTCAATATACACAATAGGGAGAAAGTGAAACTTCCCATAAACCACCATTTCCCAAGGAACTCAACGATCATCCTACATAGGAAAAAAATATTTGTAAAAAAGGCAATATATACACAAACTAAAATGAAATTGAACCATTTCCCCAGATCTGTGAAGTTGAATGGATAGAAAACCATACGAATGAGGGAAGAACATACCAAAAATATTCAATAAGAATCAAATGGAACCCAAGGATTGAATCAATGGATAATTGTGATAGAATAACTCCTTAGGGTAACTAGGTTTCTTCCAAAATTGGATGAATAGAGGAATATCTGAATGGAATAAAAATTTCTGAGTACATGAATTTTAATCCATGGAAACCATTCCTTTCACAACATGGAACCCTTTCACAACATGTAATCCATTTATTTTAAAAAACCTACATCATTAATTAATATTTACTACACGTCATCCTTTAATTTATTATAAATATTGAATTGAACATTCCTTGCATGGATCAATTTCATACTATACACCTCAACCAAACACAATCCTTGAATTCACTAGTTTTATAAGATGAAAATAAGTAATTCAAATCATGTAATCCATTAATTATACGAATATCCTTTATCAGACAATGAATCCCCCTGTAAACCACTATAAAACACCTATAATACACATAACCTAGAATATCTCACCTCTTTATTACAGAGTAATTCATTATTTATTACATAATATTTCACATAATACATCCCAAAAGATCGAAGAGTCTAGTTTATTTGGGAAAAAGGTACATTATATAATAACATAAAATAGAAAATACATCTTCCATTTTGAAAACATAATTATCATTATCATAATATTCCATCGAAATTAAAATTGTCTTGGATAATCATGGGACATACAAAAGAAATGGGTGAGGTATAAAGCCCAAAAAAGGAATAAACATGAGATACCAGGAAGAAAATAATACATGATATTAAAGAGTTATATAAATTTAGAATAAAAGGATACATAATCATAAATTATGACAATGAGGAATGATATAGGATGATAATCTGTAACACCCCGAGCTTCCACGATACGCCTCTCTTTCAATAATGCAATAGCTTGCATTGTACGCAACTTCAAGTTCTAAAACACCGCGACTAATCAAAGTAGCCGTTATGAATAGTAATAACCACTTTTTAAAATTATATAAATTTTATATTTCAAAATGGACTTCATTTTTGTATTCGTAATATCGAAATTAGCCTATGTTGAATTTTTGGTATTTTTCTGAGAACTTCTAATTTTTTATGAATTGTGAAAAATACTAAAAAACAACTTTTTTAATCAAAATAATTTATAGTGATAAATTATACTATTTATTGGTTTTAAAGTATAATTAGAATATATTTTTACTATTTTATCCAATGGTGGTCATTAGAATTAATTTAACATTAAAATTGGACATAAACAATTGTCAATCTTTTGATATAAATTGTTTCTTAAAAACACGCTATTTGTTGTGACAGCGGGAATTAATTATAAAATTAATTAATGCAACTTATATGATTGGAATTTTTTAAAATAGACATAATTTTTGAATTCGGGATATCAATTATAGCTTAGGGTGAAATTTTGGCATTGTTCTGAAAAACTTCAATTTTTGATGAATAGTGAAACCACTAAGTGGTAGTTAAATAACTGATTTTTCGTTTAAATGAAATATTACCACTTCTGTGATTTGATTTTCAAAAATCCGACATACATGGTTGTCATTAAGAAGTAAAATGTGGTTCAATGAGATTAAAATA
Organism: Viscum album; assembly: GCA_963277665.1. Lineage (NCBI taxonomy): Eukaryota > Viridiplantae > Streptophyta > Magnoliopsida > Santalales > Viscaceae > Viscum > Viscum album. The sequence goes on from OY728121.1 coordinate 1,086,609,028, forward strand.
ATTTTTTTGGTGAATAGTAACTTTTAAGTTCTTAATCGCGATTAGAGGTAATTAGTGTAGTTTAAGGTACAAATAATGTTATAATAATATGAGATGAGCATGACACTTGTTCTACTCCTATTGGATGAGTCATGGCCGACCATGACAACCCATGGGTCAACTTGGGGACCCCATGGAGCCACTTTAGTTGGAAAATTACATTAATATATATTTATTTAATTTTAAAATTAATTTGACACAAACATGAGTTGTTTTACTAAAACAGTTTTTAAGTGGGGTTACACAACTCCAAATTTTGATTATAAATATTCATTAGAAAGATAAAACGATTTCCTAAATCATAATTTTTTTTTTATAATTTTTAGACATTAAATAAATTAAATTATTTATGACATCATGACGATGCAGCGATGACCTCATTATTTAACGATTTAAATAAAATGGGAAGATAATGCAAAATCCAAGGCTTACACTTGTCCAAAGCCAATTGGATGATGAGATTTCGAACCCTTATCACCTTTGCCTCGAATTATATATGTTTGGGACCTTTAGAATCCGAAAATCATTGTGTAATAATGTAACATTTCAATCTTTCCAAAAGAGCCCCTCCTCTCCACTTATAAAAGGCCCCCACCTCTCCCACCTTATTCACACCATCAAGCCGTTTGTCTTGGCCAAACTCTGCCCAAATACTCTCCCAACATCCCTCTCTTACTCCTAGAAGCCTCACTTTGGGCAGAACTCTTCCCAAGGAAGCCTTTGGCTCAAATCAAAAAGAGTTACCCGATTTTGAGGTAATGTCTTCTCTAATGTTGTTTTGGTTTATTTTTCTTCTCCAACCCCCTAAAGTCTTTTTATTAATTTATTTTGTAACAAAACCAGTATCCTCAAAATACTAGTATGTTGTTATAAGAAGTATTCGAGCTACACTTACACACACCTACATCTAATGGTTAATGAACATACGGTTTCTGTGGCTGGCGAATTTCTGCCTCCCGAAACGATGATTGTTCAACACTCATATAACACCTTCAAAGGTGGCCATTAAGATGTCACTATTTTTATATATGATATATATAATATGTTTATGTTTTACTTATGCTTCTGAATTTCTCATTTATGGCATACTTTATGATTTCCATTATGTGTAAAACGCGATAATTTCATTTTAGGAAGTGCGGACTACCGCCCCCTCAAAGTGATGTGAATCGTTAATGCCATATGTGGGATGTATAAAGGATGAAGTAAATGATATTATATATGATATTATACTGGAAATATATTATACCTTTATATAATTATGATTTCATTCCATTAAATGTGAAATAGAAATGAAAGTAGCATTCATGCATACGTACGGCTTACCGTCTCCATGAACGGTGCATTTCATTTCTTACACCTAAATGTTATGTAATATTATAAATGAATGTATATACTATATATATATGATATATATGATATCTACATCATGAATATAATTCTGGATATAATGGATATTTCACCACATGAACAACTTGTAATTATAAGAAGTTGATTTTTGACTCAAGTACCAAAGATCGACAAAACGACCGTTATTAACTTAAATAATTAAATAATGTTCATAACATGGTAATAAGTGATATAAATGGAATAATGAACATGAAAAAGGTTCTTAAGTAAATATAAATTAACTATAGTTTATTATTCAGGAGGTTAAAGAACGGTCGAGTCAGGACAAGACGTAGGGTAAGGGAATTTCTTAACCCAACTTCCATTCTTTGGGTTAATCTCCTACTTTCAAATTATGTCATGATATTATTATGTCCTATTTTATATTTTTACGTTCTTTATGTGTACCTATAGTGAATACACATAATAGATATATTTTATTTTAAAAATGATCCTTTTAAGGACTTTGTCTCAATCTCCTTTCATTGAGGCATATTTGGTTTTATACACAATTTTCTTTTATACGTTGTATAAACCCCTTTGACTTTTACGGTTATTCAAAAGGAATCTTTTTATACAAAGAGTTTTGCTAAACGACAAAAGGGAATGTTTTTCTTTCCATACTTATGCGGCGACAACGACTTCTCCGCCGCCGTGACCATTATTTGAGTTTCGGATTCCTCTATAAGCCATCTTTTTTTTAATGAAAAATAAATACAAAGTTTTAACTTTCTTTTATTTTGGTATTGAAAATGGTTTTGAAAGCGTTTTTATTATATCAATGTGTTGTATTGATATCATGTGATTGAAATGTGGAAATGTTATGTTTCCTTTATGCATGTTTTATGTGATACGATTATGTTATGGTTTATGATACGTCTAAACCTATTCATATGAGGAATGTATTGGACTTAATAAGTGACGGGTGGAGCCCGCTATAGCTCCTCGATGCATCGGTAGGTCTCATGAGACAACTAGACGTGGAATTGGCCGAGGCCCTTTCCCAATTTGATTTATGGTTTTGGCGGAGGCCTTAATCATTTTAGACGTCTTGGCCGAGGCCTTGACAAAATGTTTCAGAATGTCTGGCATTATACATTCCCTCATTATGAAAGTGGTTATTGATATTGCATGTGATTATTCGACCAGTAGAATATCCATGTGAAGAAGTGAATGGCATTATCTCATTTTACATTTTCCATATTATGATGAAGTTCAAGTTTAAAAGGCTTTTGTTTTAGTTATAAATTGCCTTAAATGTTAATGGTTATTTATGAAAGCTTCCACATTATTGTTATCCTTACTGAGCATCTGAGCTCACCCCTTTCAATGTTTTAATATTTTTCCAGGATGTGAAGAAGTATTTTATGAATGACCTGCAGGGATATTCAGAAGAGGATATGAGTGTGGACTATGAAGACTTTGTTATTATTTTTTAACTCTATGATGTAATGTAAGATTTATGAATGTATCTAGTGTTTCCAAGGCTACTAAACTAATCGGTCTTTCGAGACTTGATCTTTTGTGATCATGCCAATGTTACGAAGTAATGCACCGACTCTGGGTAGCTGGGGTCGGGGCGTTACAGTTGGTATCAGAGGCAGTTTAGTACTAACCTTGGAAGCTAGATTTAGATAAACTCTGATTAGAGCACATAGCCCGAAGATAGACTTTGAGGATTAGTATAGAAGAACTTCCTATAATTTTGGTATTGTAGAGATGTTGTGAGTTTTCCAAGAAATAAATCCCTATCTGGATACGAGCAGGTAGAGGCGGCTCTGGCACAGATGTACCTAGGGGTAAAACCCGAAAACACCGCTTTGAGCTAGACTTGAACGGGAACTGGTGCACGACAACGGGTCTTGCTGCACTCTTGGTTACGACACTCCCGGGGGATATGCTTAGGATAATTCTCGTTTTCTTTACAAACCACTATGAACAGTTATGAGTATATACTTCCTCAAAGAAAACCTTTTTATGATTATGGGTTATATCCATAAATAGTTCAATTTATGTTAAGTATTTTATAAGTATGGAAATATGTATTTTGATTCATAAACTAATCTAGTTTATGCCATTGTATAGAAATGGCGCCCAGTAGAAGGAATGTGAACTCTAGCAGTACGTATGATCCAAAGAGTAAGAAGGATCATATCTTTCACGGTATTAAGCCAACATTTCGAAGGGAAATAGTCTCCCATATGTTCTCAACATATGAAGAAATAGTATCACGTGTTAATAAGATAAGTAAAGAATTCTTTGAGTCCTATGGCTTTGAAGCGAAGCAAGAGACGAAAGGGATGGAAGAGAGAATGATGGATAAAGGGATGAGGGGAAAGAAGAATTTTCCAATATGCGGTAATTGTGGGAAGAAACATCATGGAACTTGCCTAAAGGGAATGGGAGTTTGTTATAAGTGTAGAGAAAAAGGACACAAAGTGCGTGACTGCAAGGGTAAGAAAATGGTTTCAAATGTACAATGCTTCTTCTGCAAGGATTGGGGACACTACGCAAACCAATGTCCAAATCATCAGAGTATGCCCCAAATGATGTTATTGGATAATAATCAAGTTATGATACTACCATAGATGAGGAGTAATGATTAGAGTTCTTTTGTTGTTATTAAATAATTTTGTAATTTGAGTGTTGTTTCAATGATGTACTGGTTATAATAATTATGTAGTATATAAGGATTGTACTGCAGTACTATTTCATCAAGGACTTGAGATTGTGTGGAACCAAGAAAAGTGACTCCACAGTAGGTTAAATTTTTGGAAAATATATGGTTGAGAGAAAGAGATACCATAATATGGTTTTGATACTGAGATTGTGATTTTGGAATAAGACGTGATTGATTTGGATAAATTATATTGGATATACTTAACTTCCTTGAAACTGATTGATTTTTTGTATACATTTTCGGATAGAAGGAGTATATCTAGTATTCGATAAGGAATAAGGGATCATGGTAATTCAGTATGTTTAAAAAGAATACATGATGAAGGTTTTCACATGTTATTACATGGGAAAAAGGATCTTCATTATGTTTACCTTCATTGTAAAATTTGGACTGTGAGTTGGACAGAAGTATTTTGGATAACTATAAAGGTTGGAGTGGATTAAGTTGATCTTTGGATAGTATTGTTTAAGGTTAAAGAATTTCTGAATATTATTTTTGGAATATTATAATACTATAGTTTTAGGAAAAGGACAACATGCAGGGTGGGGCATAACCCATCGCGTCAGACAAAGCTGCAAGAATCGAACCCACAACCATAGTGCGACTGGCCTTTATTTCCTACCACTAGCCTACAGGAAGTCCCTGGTTATTACAAAATAATTTTACTAATCTAAATGGTATGTGTTAACATTTGGAACCTTATACAATTACGATAAGTATAATATTTTTGAGTTCTATTATCTTTTTGAGTGAAAGATGAGTTGAAGGTTGAAACTCTAATTGTCAGGCATAAATATATATATACCTATCTCTTATTCAATGAATAAATTAATTCTTAAACTTTAGTAAAGGGATATTAAAACAAAAAAATGTGTTATCCTAATACCTTATGTCTTGTTGAACTGATGATATTTTAAATCAACATAGATTGAAGGCTTTGAGGCCCTCAATTTGACAGTTGATAGTGATTGATGACCTCAATCACTCCCTACACATATTTACGTTTTTCCTCCAATTATATGTCTCTAATTTCCACCAATGTTCTCCTTATCGAGATCATAATTTGGTGGTGACTTTCTTATTTCCATTTCCCTCTTATTAAGACTAAATTTTATTAACCTTATTTCCGATGTGGGTTTTCCACAAAGGTATTTTCTATTTTCAACCTTTTATTTTCAAAGAAAAATTTCAAATTGCGAGGACGCAATTTATTGAAGGAGGGGAGAATGTAACACCCCGAGCTTCCACGATACGCCTCTCTTTCAATAATGCAATAGCTTGCATTGTACGCAACTTCAAGTTCTAAAACACCGCGACTAATCAAAGTAGCCGTTATGAATAGTAATAACCACTTTTTAAAATTATAGAAATTTTATATTTCAAAATGGACTTCATTTTTGTATTCGTAATATCGAAATTAGCCTATGTTGAATTTTTGCTATTTTTCTGAGAACTTCTAATTTTTTATGAATTGTGAAAAATACTAAAAAACAACTTTTTTAATCAAAATAATTTATAGTGATAAATTATACTATTTAGTGGTTTTAAAGTATAATTAGAATATATTTTTACTATTTTATCCAATGGTGGTCATTAGAATTAATTTAACATTAAAATTGGACATAAACAATTGTCAATCTTTTGATATAAATTGTTTCTTAAAAACACGCTATTTGTTGTGACAGCGGGAATTAATTATAAAATTAATTAATGCAACTTATATGATTGGAATTTTTTAAAATAGACATAATTTTTGAATTCTGGATATCAATTATAGCTTAGGGTGAAATTTTGGCATTGTTCTGAAAAACTTCAATTTTTGATGAATAGTGAAACCACTAAGTGGTAGTTAAATAACTGATTTTTCGTTTAAATGAAATATTACCACTTCTGTGATTTGATTTTCAAAACTCCGACATACATGGTTGTCATTAAGAAGTAAAATGTGGTTCAATGAGATTAAAATAATTTTTTTGGTTAATAGTAACTTTTAAGTTCTTAATCGCGATTAGAGGTAATTAGTGTAGTTTAAGGTACAAATAATGTTATAATAATATGAGATGAGCATGACACTTGTTCAACTCCTATTGGATGAGTCATGGCCGACCAAGACAACCCATGGGTCAACTTGGGGACCCCATGGAGCCACTTTAGTTGGAAAATGACTTTAATATATATTTATTTAATGTTAAAATTAATTTGACACAAACATGAGTTGTTTTACTAAAACAGTTTTTAAGTGGGGTTACACAACTCCAAATTTTGATTATAAATATTCATTAGAAATCTAAAAGGATTTCCTAAATCATAATATTTTTTTTTATAATTTTTAGACATTAAATAATTTAAATTATTTTTGACATCATGACGATGCAGCGATGACCTCATTATTTAACGATTTAAATAAAATGGGAAGATAATGCAAAATACAAGGCTTACACTTGTCCAAAGCCAATTGAATGAGGATATTTCGAACCCTTATCACCTTATCCTCGAATTATATAAGTGTGTGACCTTTATAATCCGAAAAACATTGTGTAATAACGTAACATTTCAATCTTTCCAAAAGAGCCCCTCCTCTCCACTTATAAAAGGCCCCCACCTCTCCCACCTTATTCACACATTCAAGCCATTTGTCGCGGCCAAACTCTGACCAAATACTCTCCCAACATACCTCTATTACTCATAGAATCCTCACTTTGGGCAGAACTCTTCCCAAGGAAGCCTTTGGATCAAATCAAAAAGAGTTACCCGATTTTGAGGTAATGTCTTCTCTAATGTTGTTTTGGTTTATTTTTCTTCTCCAACCCGCTAAACTCTTTTTATTAATTTATTTTGTAACAACACCAGTATCCTCAAAATACTAGTATGTTGTTATAAGAAGTATTCTAGCTACACTTACACACACCTACATCAAATGGTTAATGAACATACGGTTTATGTGGCTGGCGAATTTCTGCCTCACGAAACGATGATTGTTCAACACTCATATAACACCTTCAAAGGTGGCCATTAAGATGTCACTATTTTTATATATGATATGTATAATATGTTTATGTTTTACTTATGCTTCTTTATTTCTCATTTATGGCATACTTTATGATTTCCATTATGGGTAAAACACGATAATTTCATTTTAGGAAGTGCGGACTACCGCCCCCTCAAAGTGATGTGAATCGTTAATGCCATATGTGGGATGTATAAAGGATGAAGTAAATGATATTATATATTATATTATACTGGAAATATATTATACCTTTATATAATTATGATTTCATTCCATTAGATATGAAATAGAAATGAAAGTAGCGTTCATGCGTATATACGGCTTACCGTCTCCATGAACGGTGCATTTCATTTCTTACCCCTAAATGTTATGTAATATTATAAATGAATGTATATACTATATATATATGATATATATGATATCTACATCATGAATATAATTCTGGATATAATGGATATTTCACCACATGAACAACTTGTAATTATAAGAAGTTGATTTTTGACTCAAGTACCAAAGATTGACAAAACGACCATTATTAACTTAAATAATTAAATAATGTTCATAACATGGTAATAAGTGATATAAATGGAATAATGAACATGAAAAAGGTTCTTAAGTAAATATAAATTAACTATAGTTTATTATTCAGGAGGTTAAAGAACGGTCGAGTCAGGACAAGACGCAGGGTAAGGGAATTTCTTAACCCAACTTCCATTCTTTGGGTTAATCTCCTACTTTCAAATTATGTCATGATATTATTATGTACTATTTTATATTTTTACGTTCTTTATGTGTACCTATAGTGAATACACATAATAGATATATTTTATTTTAAAAATGATCTTTTTAAGGACTTCGTCTCAATCTCCTTTCATTGAGGCATATTTGGTTTTATACACAATTTTCTTTTATACGTTGTATAAACCCCTTTGACTTTTACGGTTATTCAAAAGGAATCTTTTTATACAAAGAGTTTTGCTAAACGACAAAAGGGAATGTTTTTTTTCCATACTTATGCGGCGACAACGACTTCTCCGCCGCCGTGACCATTATTTGAGTTTCGGATTCCTCTATAAGCCATCTTTTTTTTAATGAAAAATAAATACAAAGTTTTAACTTTCTTTTATTTTGGTATTGAAAATGGTTTTGAAAGCGTTTTTATTATATCAATGTGTTGTATTGATATCTTGTGATTGAAATGTGGAAATGCTATGTTTCCTTTATGCATGTTTTATGTGATACGATTATGTTATGTTTTATGATATGTTTAAACCTATTCATATGAGGAATGTATTGGACTTAATAAGTGACGGGTGGAGCCCGCTATAGATCCTCGATGCATCGGTAGGTATCATGAGACAACTAGACGTGGAATTGGCCGAGGCCCTTTCCCAATTTGATTTATGGTTTTGGCCAAGGCCTTAATCATTTTAGACGTCTTGGCCGAGGCCTTGACAAAATGTTTCAGAATGTCCGGCATTATACATTCCCTCATTATGAAAGTGGTTATTGATATTTCATGTGATTATTCGACTAGTAGAATATCCATGTGAAGAAGTGAATGGCATTATCTCATTTTACTTTTGCCATATTATGATGAAGTTCAAGTTTAAAAGGCTTTTGTTTTAGTTATACATTGCCTTAAATGTTAATGGTTATTTATGAAAGCTTCCGCATTATTGTTATCCTTACTGAGCATCTGAGCTCACCCCTTTCAATGTTTTAATATTTTTCCAGGATGTGAAGAAGTATTTTATGAATGACCTGCAGGGATAGTCAGAAGAGGATATGAGTGTGGACTATGAAGACTTTGTTATTAGTTTTTCACTTTATAATGTAATGTAAGATTTATGAATGTATCTAGTGTTTCCAAGGCTACTAAACTAATCGGTCTTTCGAGACATGACCTTTTGTGATCATACCAATGTTACGAAGTAATTCACCGACTCTGGGTAGCTGGGGTCAGGGCGTTACATAATCATAAAATAAAACATGGGAAATATAGGAAAATATTAAAACATTGCATCATAAACATAGGTCCAGGATAAATTCCAAGACATCATGATACAAAATGAAACAGAATGGAATTAGTTTTACTCCATGTCCCACAAGATATATCATTATAATAAACATTACCCAAATCATTGGATCTCCATAAAATTTTGGGCCCACTCGTTACTTTCATTTCATTCTCATGCTTAAGTGTGCCATAAAGATCATTCCATGTGGCTTCAATCATAACCTTATATTATTTCATGATCATGTAGTGTGGAATAAAGATATGTATTTCCCATGTCAATGATGTATACTTTAAAAATATGAAAACCCTTAATTGAAAATGGGTATGATATTGCTTATACAATTGTTTTGGCATGGAAAATTGTGTTGAAATTTCTACCGCATAATGGTGTCACAAAAATGTTCATAAAATTTTTTATTGAGAGGGAGAAGGGCCCCAACCCAATTTTAAATAATATTGGTAGAAATATATACATGTAAATACACATCCCAACATTATTAATTAGAATAAGATGGAATATGAATATATTTAATCTTTAATAATTTGGAGGATGTGAGGATCCCTTATCTTGAGAGTGTGGCTCAAAATGCATGGGAGGGGATTCTGGAGAGCCTAGGGGTCCCTTGGGACGATTCTATAGAGTTAATAGAATAATAAGGAATTAATCCAAAAAAATTAGTGAAGAGAAGCTGGTGCATGGGTGGGATTATATTGTAATTGAGGTAGAAATTCATTATCATTTCTCAATCAAAGGTTTTGGACTCGATATAATAAAATTACCCAACCCATAACCATTCCCATGGTTTCCCATGATTTATAAATAAATGGGAGTGGATTTCATTATTTTATGTGGCTAAGGTATGAAATTAATATATTAATACCCTTTGTGATGTGGAAGTGATTCACACTCTTAATGAAATGATTCTAAAACCTAAAAATATATTATTGTTTGTTGATGATTCACAATGGATTTATGAAATTAATAAAATAAACATAAAATCATATTATTTTAAATGAATAATTTTTTGGGTCTCAGATTACTTTTATATTATTGATTACATTACTTTTGGGTCATTATGATATCATAATACAGATAGTATATTAATATGATATTTAACTTTTACCCAAAATTTTGAATATCTAAATAAATTTTGAAAAATTAATCAGTGGATAATATAAATTTCTTTATTCCAAAAATAATATTATTTATATAAAAATAGTCATATAAATATGTGAATTTTCTTTTTAAATATAATAATTGATATCTACTGAGATATACTTGTTTTTGTACAATAAATGTTCTGAAACCCTTATAAGAATTACATTTTATTTTATAAAATTTATCTAATTATTTATATTTAAAAATAATTATTTATTATATTTTTTATAAAATAGAATTTATTTCATTAAGTCATCACAATAAATTCCTTAAATTTTATTATTACCCAAAAATTAATGTTTTCTTAAAATAATAATCATTTATATAGTAAAAATAATAAGATGAAAATATATTAATTATTGTATTAAAAGTAATATAAATAATAGTATTTCTCGGGTATTGATACATATCCCTTTAATACACAAGAAAAATCCATATCGGTAATGTGCACGACTACGAGAAATTCCTGGGGTGGTATGGAAAACATGGTTTTTTCGGTGATCTCTATGAGCTTGAACATTTCTTATAAAAAATTATATTGTGAAGGAGTTGTTGGATATCATCTTGGGGTTTTTCATGGTAAAATACCACCGATTCTATCTCACTCAAACAACCCAATAAATGGGATTTATAGGGAACGATCCAACTGGTTGAGGCCATCACTTTGTATTCCTTTGTCAATTGGATTTCTTAAAACCATATACTTAATTTAATCATAGGATCACTGTTCAAAAACTATGTTATCAATGAAAACTATTCTTAATGTTATTTTAATTCTGATAGGATATAATAAAACCAATTATTATCATGTGTTTTCTATAACCATATTATATAATAATTTTTTTAATCATAAGGGGAATATTATTTATAATAGTTCAGGTTATTACCATATTACACCATACATAAATTTCACCCTTGAAATTTTCATTCCTACAATAATAGATATTAGGGTAATTCTATTTCATCATATCCTCTATCTCCCATGTCTCTTCTTCAATGTTGCGGTTTCTCCCCAACACTTTGACAAGGTTCATTGCCTTGTTTCATAGAACATTTTCTCTGTGGTCTAAGATTTTCACTAGATGATATTCATATGAAATAACATTCTCCAATGGAACCACATCTAGATTGAGTACATCTAAAGAGACTAATAATTAATTTCTCAGGAGGGATACAAGGAATACATCATGTACTTGAGATAGTTTAGGTTGGAGTACTAGTCGATATTCCACCATTCTGATGTGATCAAGGATGTTAAAGGGGGTGATGTATCTTGGACTAAGATTTTCATTCTTCCCAATCATAATAAATTTATTCCACAAAGATATGTTGAGGAATATCATGTCTACAAAAAAAATATAGGTCTCCTCAAAGATTGTCATCATAACTCTTCTATCGACTTTGAGCAGTCATGATGTGCTGCGGAAGGGTCTTAGCATTTTCCACCATTTCCTCAACCATTTTAGGACCTTGTAGTTTTCATTTCCCAACATCACCCAAGAATATAGGTGTAATGTAACTCTTCCCTTAATGGTCTTCATAATGAGGAAATTTAATTGTTTAGTGGAAACTATTATCATATGAGAACATGATCGAAGGAAGATTTTTATCCCATCCTCTATTGAACTCAATTGAGAATTCTCTCAACATGTCCAGAATTACTAGGACAATCTGATAAAATTGAACATTTTTTTGGGGTTTATAATTCATGTTGAATTTCAAGTTAGTGTCCATGACATATTAGATACTCTTCCAAAACATGGAGGTGAATCGGGGATCTCAATTAGATAAAATCAAGAGTGGTGTACCATGCATATTCACCATTTCTTTAATGTATACCACTTTATGATTATCGATAGATAATCCCTCTTGAATCACAATTAAGTGTGAATTATTTGTAAGAAGATCCACCACATCTCAGATGTAATTCATCCCTATTGATTTTTTGGAAGACCTATGATAAATTCCATTATTATATTTTACTATTTCAAGGTATCTATAGGTAATGATTTCATCATCACCAAGGATTTTTCCCTTTACAATATCACTTGTAGACGTAGAAGTCATAATTTTGGGAATTCGACAATCTTCGCATTCATATTGTCACGCCAATAGTTCATTTAGAGAACTCTATAAGTCATTGTGCTTCTAGGATATATAGTGAAGGTATAACTACGTGCATCATCCAATAGATCCGTGTTTAGCATAGGATTTGATGGTACACATATATGTGCACCAAACAAGAGGTAGTACTTCTTCATTAACATTTAACAACAAAGATTTCATGTTAATTAATGTTTCCACATCCTTCTAAATTACCACATAATTTATTGATAATACTTTCCCTCTCTAAAAGGGATAATTGGAGAAAAAATTGAGAAATGATTGATGATGTTCCTTTCTTCATGATATCGATGTAGAAAGTATTTAAATATAAGATGACTAGATACATCTAAATTATAATCAATGATTAAATTGGGGGATCATTTCTACATAGAGTGTCATATAATTTATTCAATTTCCCAGATGTTATTGGATTGATCAATCATATTATTTTTCATCTCTAACCATCTTCATTGGTTCGTATACCTCCATTTTTTATGAATATAAAACTCATGCATTTTTGAAGAGGACTGGTGAAACCATTAGTGAAGCACTTAGGTGTCTGAATCATTTATACATACTTTCATGTAGTTTCTTCATAAGCACCACATGATACACAATAACCATTCAATGATGTGTCTTGGATAATTTCAACGACCCAATTATATACTCAATTGAAATTTCAACCTTTTAGCTAAGAGGAAGACTTTGAAATTCCATGGGAAACACATAAGAATATTCACTCACAATTTTAATGGATTCAATGTTGACATTTTTCAAAAACTCAATCATTTGATTCTAATACGCTTCACTTAGGTAAATAATATCAATTCTTTAGATGTTGGTGCTAAGGAAGATTCATCATCCTCCTCGAACTTATATAGAATTGGGAGAAGATTAAAAATATAGAGAGTGATTTCCATATCAAGTAAATTTATGTTGGTTCTATGTAGGGAAAGCTAATTCAACACTACAATTGCATAAAATTCACCTAAATGGATTATCACAAGGTTATTTAGGATGTTCAACCATGAAATATTAAATGGAGAGGAGCTATATACATGGGATGCAAAGATTTATCCATTTTTCATTTTCATCGACAACTCTACTTCCATGATTTGTGGTGGTGTTAGAATAGTTCAACCAAACATTCATGAAGTGAAGGAATGCATAAAACCTAAATAAAAAATTGTGTTTACTATTCATGAATGAAGAACTACTTTGTATGTCAACACTTCATTAGAGGGATCCATCTCATCGATTGTGAATGAAAACACTCACCCTATATACCTTGGGTATTCTTGGTTATCTACATAAAAAAAATCTCTTAGTGTATTAGTTTGTAATGTGGGTTGGGTACTTGTAGATGAAGAAATTAACAATGTGCTAAGATTTGACAAGAGTTTTTATTATTTTTTTATTTTAAAAGGTTGGGGTCGAAGCCTCTTTTATTATGAAATCAAATAAAATACCTCTTTTAACTGGGTAAACGGAGACCCAGTTCATAGCGTGAATGCCCAAGGGGCATTTAGCCCATTACATGGCCCCAAGGCCCAAATTTTTGGCCCCATGTGTATTCTGTGAATAGTACTGCTACAGTTCCCCCCCCCTACTACAGTACCACACAGTACCTACTGCGGCTATAGTGCCCTATCACTGCTACAGAACCTGATGCCACTATAGTGCATGTCATTGATACAGTTCCTCCGCTATTATAGTACGCTATGGTACTGCTACAGTACCCTATGCCCAATGGGTTTTGAACCCCCGTTTTTCATGTAGGATTACATGGTGCTTACCACTATGCCATATTGTTGATAATTTTTAATGAATTAGTGTGTTTTTCTTGTTGGAAATCTCCTTCTATGTGTCATTCCATCATGAACCAAAATCATTTCCTTGGTCCCAAGTGCCAATTCCTAGGGACATTCATTCTATACATTTTAAAAATGGGATTTTTCAATATCCTAGAACAATTATATATCTCCATTTGACCAACAAATTTAAAATCCACATCCAACTTATTCTCTCTGTGATACCATTTAGATTCATTGAAAACTATATTTACATTTATGGAACATCAAACAATATCTTCATAGATATTAATGTCTCATACTTATAGGGATTTTCATTGAAAAGGATTTATCCCACCAAAGATGTTTCAACCATGAATTCATGGGTAACAATAAATCCAATGGTGTTTAATCCATGTATGTTAAAGCATGCATCAAACACTTAGATAAATTCATCATATTTCTTCATGATGTCATTTATATCCTATTTCCATTTTATTTTTGAGAGTTCGAGTTAAATATTTATTGAAAAACCTTTTTTTGAATTCAATCCAGCCCATCGCTTCGATTTATCCCTCAGGATTAATATTTTAGATCAATGTCAAACATTTATGATCTTCACCCCCATATGATAGACAACTAATAGTTTCATATCTTGTTCAACACATTGAAACATGGATAAGAACTTCTCAATGGATTTGATACATTGTTTTGTGACTTTGTGATCAGATGATCCATTGAATATTGGAGGACTTCGTTACAAAAATGTCCCAATCATAGCTTGTTCTCTCGTAAGTTGTTTTGATTAATACACATGATAATGTTTTTATTCAGAACCTAAGTCATATGAGAGAGTATTTTCAAAATGTTCTCAATTTTCGCTCCCATTGTGTTTGGTATCTCTTTGGGGTATTCATTACATTGCCCATCATATTGATTGTTTACCTAATTCCATAGATTTTTAGGTATTTTATAGAATAGAAAGACAAAATAGGGATGAGAATTTTTGAAATATTAAACTCATAAAATGGAATCAAATTTAATTAAGGAGATAACTTATAAATTACATGCATTTATTAACTTATGAAATTTTAATCTTGAATCTATGTAATCAACGATCTATTTCAAAACATATATTATCACGTGAATTTTCTTATTACCATAATAATCATATTTAATGAGATTATGAATTTACCATGGAATATCCTCTTGTAGTTTCAAACTAGTTGTGGAGAATCGCCTCGTTGTCATGCACCAGTTCTTAGCTATGTCTAGATCAACACGTCGTTTTTGGGTTTTACCACTATGTACATTTCTAGGAGAGAAACGTCCACTTTTAGAATATAGTGGAAGATTTATTTTATAGATAAAAAATATATATACCTACCAAAATTTAGGGATGTTTTTTATACATGGTCTTATCCCTAAGGCTTTCAATCATATTTTCAAATCCTAATCCCAAAATAACTAAAAAATTCTTTTGATACTACATATAACTACCCATCCCATTATTATAAAATATATCTTTATTTATTACATAAAATTCAACTTATCACAACTCCAATGATCTATAAGTCTAGTACCATTTAGAATTAGGTACATGACACAACAACTTAACATAGAAGATGTATCATGTTTATTGAAAACAACATTAACATGATCATAATATTCTATCGAACTTAAAATTGAATAGGGTAAAATGGAGTTATACATAAGAAATGATTGATCAATAAAGGCTAGTAAGGGAATAAACATGGTGTAACATGATGAAGACAATACTTATTATTAAATTGTCTTATAAATACGAAATAAAATGAGTGAGAATCATAAACATGAACAATGCGGAATGATATATCATAATAATAATAAATGCAACATGGGAAATTTGGAAACATCCTAAAACACTACATCATAAATATTGGTCAAGGCTAAAGACCAAGAAATCAGAAGGGAAAATATATCATAATGAAATTAGGTTCACTCCCTTTCCCAACATGATGTCTCATTAGGCTAAAAATTTACCAATTCATTGGAGCACGATATAATTTTGGGTACACCCATCACTTTCAATTTACTGTCATACTTAAGTGTTCCACATATATTATACAAATTTGATTCATTCATTCATCATAATTTATTCCATTATGAAGGAGATTTCAATAAATAAAATAATTTCCCATTTCAATAACAAATAAGCTTTTAATGGTGAACGCCCACGATAGGAAATGGGAATTTTATTCAATACATAATTGTTTTTCATGGGAAATCGTGGTGAAATTTAGATAGGATTAGACATCAAATAAAAATTCATAAAAGGGTTAATTATAAAAATGGTGTCTTTAATCATTTGGAAGTCTTATAGGTTTTGAGAGTGACATGGAAATATATAACTCAAAATTATAAATTGGAAATATAAGCATAATAAAATAAAGAATCATTAATATAGAGTTATATTAGAGGAACCCTTACCATGAGTGTGTGACACCAAATTATTGGGAGGTGATTCATCTAGGCTTAGGAGAAAAATGGGAGGACATTATAGAGGGTAGGTAAGAGTAAGGAAGTGTTCGATGTTGTTTTAGTGAATATTAATTTGAGATTGAGTGGGTTTATATTGGAAATGAGTGCGGAATTTATTATCATTTCTCAAAAATAGGTTTCGGGATCTATATAATAAAATAACCAAAAACATAACCAATAATAGTATTTTTATTGTTTTTTTTCCAAATGGGAGTGATTTTAACTTTTTTATAATGAAAAGGGACAAAAATTATAATATAATACCCTTGTTGATGTGGAAGTGAGTCATTCTCTTAACGAATTTATTTTAAATCCATAAAATATATTGTAGGTTTTCGAGGATTCATAATAGCTCTATAATATTAATAAAATAAACATAAAATCACATTATTTTAGAGGGGAAACATATATTTGGTCATCTATTAATTTTATGGTATTTATTAAATCACCTTTTTGTCATTATTATGTTATAATACACACCATATATTTATATAGTATTCAATTTTGACATGAAAATTCATCTGTCTAAAAAATTATTAAAAAATCATCATTTGAAAATTTCAATGATAGGATTACAAAATTATTATTTCATTTCATCAAAATAATTTTCCATAAATTTTTATTTTCTCTTATAAAATATGAATCAACATTTATTGATAAATTTTATGTTTTTTGACTGTAACTGTTCTCTAATGTTTTCAAAAATTACATTTTACTTCATAAATATTATATGATTATTTATTTTAAGTAGAAATTATTGAATAATAATATTTAATTAAAATATTATTTATATAAAAAATACCTTAATTCATCAGAAAATTTCCAGTAATTCTAATATTACCCAAAATACAATTTCTATTTTCATAAAATAAAAAAACATCTATAAATTAAATATAATATGATGAAAATATATTCATTATTCTATACCAAATAATGTACATAATCATATTTATAAGTTCTTGATACATATCCCTCCAATACATTATAATACTCCCAAAGGGTAAGGTGGACTACTTTGAGACTTTAATGGGGTTTTTTGGCGAACACGGTTTGGGTCGTGATATCAACGAGCTTGAACGTCTCCTATGAAAGGTTGTTATGATGCCTAAGTTATTGGATCTAATATTTTGATTTATCAATTGAAAATCCCAGTGATATTGTCTCCCTCAAAATATTTGCTAAATGGTATTTATAGGGCATGATCCTACAAGGTGAGGCCATCACATCCTTTTTCTCTATTAATTGGATTTTTTAAAACACTATATTTATTATAATAATAAGATCACAGTTGAATAACTATACTATCAAAATTAATGATTTTTAACATAATTTTAATAGTGATAGTATATTATAATAACCAAGAAGTTCATGTGTTTTTTATAAACATATTTCAAAATCAGATATTTAATTAACTATTATAGGGAATTTTATTTATAACATTTCAGATCATTAAAGAACAAGTATTTTAACAGATCAATAATATGTAGACTATTACAGGGATCGGCTTCACAATATCCAAAATAGATAAAATAACATTTTCATCGAGTAGTTTCAATACTTCCTCTTTTAACCCCCCCCCCCCCCCTCCCATTCAGGAGTGGGGTGTTACTTCATTAAGGCTCTTATATCATCTTTAGTCCCACTTCAAGAAATATTTTCTTGGAGAACAATGTAGGGTTGATTAACTTAAAATTATCCTCACTCTATGTTATTTAATGATTTCATCTTTTTAGGGAAGAAAGTCACCTATCATCTTGATATGTTATTAGAAAATAATTCATTATTTCACTAAGTATATTTCTATCCTCCAAAAATGATTGAATTATTGTGCTTGATAGTTGATTTAGATCCATGTTTGGAGGATTTATAATTTAGGGAACAAACACTGAGTAGAATTCTGTTTTAATTGGTTATACCAAATAAATATACCTATAAATACATATTTCTAAATCTTCCTCATAGAATGGTTCCTCATTATCATCTATAATATCATTAGTTAGTTCCATCGATAAATCCACTTCTTCCTCTGGTAAATTTTACATAGGTAACTAACCCATAATTTCTTTATTATTGTCTGTAAAAATAGCCCAACATCCAAGAATGTTCAGCGCTTTAATTTCAACCTTTACTATATAAAAACAACATTCTTTTTAGAAACTATCAATATAATTCATCCCATACTCCCATGAATCATAATGGAACAGTTTTCCTAGGAATTTATGCTAATCTCTCTCATATTAAATGCCATTAATATGAATGATAGTGTGAAAATTATCTTTCCATAATTGTCAAGCCCATTTTCAAAAACATATTTAGGGTACTCTATTATTCAATTGGATTTTTTAAAGGCCTCCCTTGATAGATTAGGTTAATGAAAAAATAGTCTATAGAATGAACTCATTGTTATAATATGCACACTTTCACCAATATCAAAAAGTGACATTCGAATGTTATATAATCTTATGTTGTATGAGACGGTGAAGCATCGTGGACTACTCAATTTCACGACCTTACCCAACAGGGCATGGATGTAACTCAACATGCTCTCCCCCAATAGGCTAGGGAATAGAGACTAGTGACATTTGGTATCTTACATAGATGGGAGGGATTTTCAAAATGTACCTACACACACACACACACACAAACACATCCATGAAATATTATAGAGATATAAAATGTAGGAAACTAAAATTCATGTAAAGATCTATCCCAGAACAAGTATTACAGATGTGCCCAAATTATATAAGAGAAAACACACCCCCAACAAAAACAGTAAAGTCTTAAAACCTTCTCAGATGGAGGGGATCACTATCAACTGAAACTATCAGAGAGATCCTAGGCCCAGCTCTGGTAAAAACTTCAGTCGGTATAGCCCATTAATATTTTCCTTCTTCAGGTCCTTTAAGAACTCCATTGAAAATCCGGTCATCAAAAAAATACACTACAATTGTGGGAAAATATTAATTATGTGTGTGTATAACAATACTCAATAGGAAACCCAAAACTAAAAAAAAATGGCAGCAACTGTAAGGAAACAAACTTCTAGACCTAGCCACAGAGAACCCAATTGATAGAGAAACTCCCTGTCGAATCAAAAATGGATATACAAAACTAGTCATCTCAATCCACAAGGGGTGTCATCATCGACATGTGAGAACACTACATGAAATTATAGAAACACCTAGATATACTCCTCTCAAACTCCAATTCTAATATGGTTCCAAACACAAAACTTGAAAAATTATTCTACTAGAGGCTCGAAGGTAACACGCTACTAGAAGAACACAGTCCATGAGCTCAGCCACCCTAGATGGAACCCATCCTAGAGGTACACACAATTAATGAAAACTCACTATGTGATAACATATTGATGATAAAAGAGGTCATGTCATCGCTAAACTATTTCTTATGTGAGGGTATAAGAACCCAAGTGGATAGACTAACCCCTCACCACTACAAATAGTTAAGAAAGCACTACTCTAGACTATGAACCACCTTATTCCTCTCTAATGATAGAGAAAACATAGAGACACACGCCTTTCATATTTCATATAGTCAAGGGATCATTGTCTCCTAACTACTCTGTGAAACCTCTATCACTCCATCATGTAGTGGAATACACCTCAATCCATTATGGTAGAACTTACTCGTACCTAGGTATCTCATATAACTAATGGATGACACAAATCTTGTAAATTTACTAAAAAACTATGTGTTCTCTATATCCAATGAAGGACCCTGTCACTATTAAAAATCAAATATGGGGGTCTATGACTCCAAAGATGGACACCAAAACCCTGCTATGATAAGGGATTACCACTCTGTGGCTAGTGGACAATCACCCTGGTACAATATGGGAGTACCACGCTACCTTCACGATTACAATGGGGGGACTTGTACCATGAAATGATAGGGGAGTGCTGACCCCAGGCAAGGGGAAATGCTCCCTGGCATGATATGGGCGTACCGACTCCACCATAAAAATACATATGAGGGACCTACACTGTGGAATGATATGGGAGTCCCAGCTCTATGGATAGGGGACCTGCACCCTAAGATGATATGGTAGTACCTACTATATCTATATGCTACATATGGAGGACCTGCACCCTGAAACTAGGGGGGTACTAACTCCATCAATAAAGGAGCTTCACCCTAGACCAATACGGGATTAACTATCATTTTTTGTCAACATATTTCTAAGACCCACACCTTGGAACAACATGAGATCATTATCTCTAACTATACACATGATGTGAGGGAGCCGGGGCCATATTCCATCACTGGAGTACCAACCCCAGAAGAACATTCCCATATGTATAGATCTCATTTCCATGATCTAGGGAGACCCTTCCCTACCAAATAATAGTTCTAATGGAAACCCTAACCCTAATTATATAGGTGAGTACTAGTCCCAATGTCTCTCACTATGAACCACACTGATTTCCAACATTGATTATGTTCTGTTGAAATGATTGTGAATCTTTTCCAAGCTTTCATACATACAAAGCCATGGGTATGGGACTTATGCCCTGATTTAATAGTAGAGAGAAACTATAATGGCCTAAAAGAGTCCAGGGGAACCACATTCTATAGTGATAGGGAATGATAGAATCCCTGATGTCAAACCAATTATCTACCTTGATAAATACCATAGGTTTGGCACTACTTCAATAGTTCAATTCAAGATACACAAAACATCATATATTAAAATCCACATTGGAGGACACCATCATGTTATACGTAGTAAAATACATAGGATATGCTTCTTGCAAGCCAAAATATGAGTTATCAAAAATGAGATATGAAATGTATAATAACTCAAGAAGATATAAAGAAATGTAAATGACATGAAATGGGGTACACAACAAATGTTAACCCTCTCAATCACCTTGTTATTTATCCAATTTTCATGGATTTCGTGTATATTTAAGCATACATGGTGTGTACAGCCCGTACATTTTGTGTCCTACCTATCCCGACCTCCCAGCCATGTTATTCCTCCACATGGCCCAGACAATCATGTCCATCACACTCCATGAATTCCATGATACATATCATGTTTAGGGTGAAGGGACACATGACCATGCCATTTTCTGGTTCCCTTGGTTGGGACCTCATATATATGTGTGTAGATCTATATAGACATGTACATTTTCACCCCCACCTTGGTCATGTCCTCTAGACACATGACATGGGGTCACTCATGGAATGTTACTCCAATACATGGAATTTAGCCCCAAAAATTCATTTTCTTCCCCAAATTGGATGAACACATAACATTTCCACTGGACTACACACTATATAGATGGATATTTCAATAGGGAATTACATTGTGAGTCACTGAATTCACCCCAATTTCACCCAAATCAAATACATCAGCTTAGATGTGATCCCTAAAAATTGAAATAGACATATTTAAACATAAAACAATGCATAAATTGGTAATTAGGACCAAAACTCAAATCATACGGCCTTGAGGGAGAAATCCTAAATCATTAGGTGTAGTACGACACTCAGATCATGTTGTGCCTTGATCAGATGATGATATTTGTAATGGTAACATAACGACATCACATCATTTCTTGGATTTTATATGGGGTTTTCCATCAACCAAAGTGTGTATAGAGAGGTTTAATTCATCTCTTGTGTGGTTCATAAGAAATGGGTTGGTGAAGGTATATTTAGGTTAATTAGGTAATAAAATTTTCATTTGACTAGAAATTCCACCAAAAGAAAACCCACTGACTCACCTCTGAGTGAACCCCTGAAACTATCTAATATTATTTTGCACCTTGAGTAATAATGATGTTCTGAACTCAACTCTAGTCACAAAAATTTTATTTGGGACTATTTCTTATAGTTATTCCCCATTTGAAATGAAATGAAAAATACATGAAAAAATATATAATATCCTTGGAATCACTGCTCTAAGGATCTTTGGACCGTCAAATCCCATTAAAAATTAGCACCTATCTTTAGAAATATTCTTACGAATATTCCAATTCATTACAGGTCAAAACCAAATTTTGCATATCCTCTCCACCTTAGAGATCTTGATCCTATCAAAGTGAACGTCTTGGAATAATGGAATGAAACTGACCTCTCCACTAGAACTCTTGGGCTTGAAATCTCACCAAGGGTTCCTGTTCTACATAGAAGCACACACTCAGGGAAACCACCAAGGCCAAAAAATAATCTCATCCATATCCCACTATGTTGAAATCATGAAAAAAGTGGAACATGTCTCCTTAGATATGATATGTGTAATTTCACTGAGCACCATGGTCCATCTACCATCATTTGGTCTAGCAGTACACCACCTCATTTAACATGATTCAAATAATGAAATAAAACCAGAGTTTAAATCCACCACTAGATAAAACGAACCACCACTTCCTCAACCCTCTTTCATTCAATATTGAGGTGATAAAGCAAGGGTATCAAAAAATGAACTAGGCTTCCCAAGTGTAAACACTAGTTATTACAAGCCACTTCTTCTGAAAACATAAAGCTGTAAAACAGGTTGGCATAAAATAACACCTCCACACCCACTAGTGGATAAATAGATGAGTATGGCTGGTTGGAAACCAATCCATACTGGAGAAACATCATGGTGTATAACTCTTCCAATGCGGATGAATTTTAATAATATATTTACATTCACCTGAGGTACTAATCTTAAAGGATTTGTATAAAACAATTATTAGAAATTCCAAAAACTGCTCTGACAATCCATCACAAAACCCTTCCTCAAACACACAAGTCTAATGATATTTCCACTACATGATGGACAAATCCTCTTTCAGAGGCATTCATTCACTCATACAGTTTTAATCACGTAAAAAAACTATTATTGGTGGGTAAAGTGACCTTCTTCCAAATGAGTACAAAGCTTAATCAAACCACACCACGTCCTCCATGAGCATCTCATATAAAAAGATAATTCCAAGCACATGAGGTTACTATAGAACAAAAATTGGCTTCAAAAATATTCACAATATTTCATACTGGACCCTCTATCTACAAACCACCAACACATCACCAATCCCCAAACACACAAGTCAGAGAGGATTATCCACCACAAGATGATGGGGGATGTAACCCTGTTCCTTTTCATTCAATGTCATGTCGAACAACAAAAACAACAAGGTCCTAAATTCCCCACATCACATTGAACAAGCCTGAAGAAATGAGTGGAATGAAAATATTACCTTGCAATAGTGTTTAAAATTTACAGTTGGAGAAAGTAGAATGGAAATTGATCACATCTCTATTAATCCTTGTAGATTCATAGTCAAAGGCCTCTACAACCTACAATCTTCCTCACCCACATCCTCTAACACCATAAGGATATTTTGGACCACCATGGGGTGGTGGTGGAAACCCCTCAAACTACATACCACCTCATGCTACCATCTTATCTCCTCCACCATATCCACCATCATGCCGAACACACTAATAAAAATGCATTTTCTATCGAAGTAGTCAGCCGACCAAATCTCTCTATAAAAAATAGAGGGTTGTAAAATACCGAAAAATATGTCCCCAATTGTAACATGTGTAACATCTCCTCTCCTACGACTAACATGATCCATGGAATGGCACATGCGCTACATGCCCGTGTTCCTAATCCTGGGCATGGGTATTCCTCATACACCATGATCATGTCATCTATCATTTGACAACTATTGTAGTCACCTCTTCTTTATAACCACTATTGTGGACCACTTATACATATACCTCTAACAGGAAGCACTCTACTACCATAGATTACTCTAGTTACATCACGTAAGTGGGAAGATAGAATGATACCACAACTACTCAGATTTCTTAATGGAGCCCCTTTTCGAAGTGCCATTCTCTGATGAATATGTATCAAACCATATTAAATAGTACCTAAAACGGTTTCTGATCCTATCCATATACTCTATTACAGTCATGATACCCTACCAAAGCTGCAAAACGACCTTGATACACACTGATCTCAATGTGTATGGGTAAAACCATTCGTTGAAGAGTGGAATGAACTCTACCAAAGATAAAATCTCCTCATCGTGGGTTTGTGTCACCAGAATCCACCATCGCCAGGCCAAAAAATGAATAAAGCGCACTGCTAGGAACGCCATTTGATTGAGAGGAGACCTCAAATGCTAGAAAACACATGAAAAATCCTCGATCCATTCATCATCTTCCTAGCTGCCTAGATCACCATGATTCCACATTGGTCACTGCCATGGGAACTCTTGCATCACAGTCAGCCTACACACATTATTTTCTGGATCATGAATTACAATATATTTCTTTATGGTATGAAGATAAACAGGTGGACCACCAAGTGGTTCCACCTCAGAACTAGTACCATGCTCTGATGCCTCATCACTATGTATTTCATCATCATTATCACACCATGGAACCATGACTGGTAGCCATCATGGTTTTAGTCTAAAAAATAAATCAATATGTCCCATGGTAAATGAATATATCGAGGAATCTTCTGTAAGAAAGAGAAGTAAAAAACGAAAATCTAGTACAATATGATCCATATAACATTATTTCACTATGACCAATGTCCTAATTAATCATGTAAAAAATCTCATTATCAGAGTCTAGGTGAATGGATACATTGGAAATCGTACCAACACTGGAACCACTATCTTGAGAGCCAAACTGAAAACTCTCTAACCCCTCCTTTATAAATCTCAAACCATTCACAACATTGTGGTCCCAAATTAGATACCACTCAAATGCCACTCTATCATGATCAGACCAAATGAGGCCTAGTGGAATCACCTCAAGCAGATATCTAATAGTCTAAGAGGTGGAAACTGGCACCGAGTAGTCATATATATTATAATTTAGTCCTTTTCCTAATGTACCTCTATGCATGAACACAGAAACCCCTCCATGAAAAAGAGTAGAGTCATAAAAAATAAAAACTAAAATCCATTGATTGATATATAAAAAAATAGAGAAAAATAAATGTACTAAAATCTTAAAAGTGAAAAACACATGCCTTCCAAAAACTATAAAATAATCCAACTTACTCCAAATGATGTGATAATTTTCAAATGAAACATCATGAAATATCCTTGGAATAGCTCTGGTAAACACATTTTTCATCCTATATCACCATGCTCTTCCGACCTGTGGTCTATCAGGGAATCTTTTGAATGGAATGGGGTCAACACAAGACACAACAAGGGAATAAAATGAATATGGTGGCCTGAGTATAACAATACATAGTATGAGGATGAAAAAAACCCTAAATAAAAATGTGTCAACTAAAATGAAATATATCACTCAACCTATCTAGAGGGATCCCACTCAAGAGAGAAACTCTATCTAAAACAATCCTCAGATATATGTGACTAGTCATCTAACTCCCCAATTTATGATAATCTAGAAATGTGACGACACCAAAAGGACTCCAATAACCACCTAAATATAATCGTTTAAACTCAAACTCTAATGAGGTTCTGACCCCATTTCATTATGTAGAATTATCCTTGAGGCTCGACCATAACACACAACTAGAAGAAAACACTCCATGAGATCATTTTTCCTTGATGGAACACATCCGAGAGATACACTCTTTCAAGAAATATTCACAAGGGAAAACTCTATTTCTCAGAACCATATGTCCTATCATCTCTATACTATGCCCCATGAATGTTTATAAGAACCCGAGATAATAGGACCACCACTCACTACTTCACATAATTGTGGTAACACTACTCTATAGTATGCACCATATGATTCCTCTCTAATAAGATATATAATTGAGAGACTCAAACCTCACCAATTACCTAATGTCAAGTGAGTAATATCTCTTACCTATTTTATGAAACTTTTTCTGCTCTTGTTTAGAGTTTCTTGCACATCAATATATCTAGGGAGAATAGACTCCTACCAAGGTACTACAAATAACTAGTGGAGGTCTTTCTCAGGATAACTATACTGAATATTCTATGGAGCTCCAAATTAAATGGAGGACTTGAAGCTCAGTAAAACTCAAAGAAGGGGGAGTATTACTCTATATATGGGGACCCTTACCATGCAAGACAGGGGTGTACCACACTGTGGCTGGTGTACACTCACCATAGGGTGTAGGGGAGTACCTTTATACCATCATGATTACTATGGGGGAAACACAACCTAACACAGTAATGGTGTACTAAACCCGAGTTAGAGGAGACACACCGTGGTATGAAAGTGGAGTACCTACTCAAATGGAACAACTAATTTAGAGGAGCCACATCCTGGAATGACAAGGGAGTTCTGACCAAAGGATAGATGAACCCTACCCTAACATGATAGGGGAGTAAAAACTCTATCTAAAAATCACATATGGAAGACCTGCGCCGTGACATATAATGGGAGTAACAACTAAATAGATAGAGTGCTACACCCTAGTCCTATAAGGGATAACCTACTATATATGGAAATCATGTATGGTGGGAATACACCCTATAATGGAAGGGTAGAACTGTATCTAAATAAATTAATGATATGGGGATCATGTCCCCTAATCCAGTATGGGGGTACCAACCCCTGAAGAACAACCCCACATGTATAGAATCCACTCCCAATATTTGTGGAGTCCCATATGTACCAAAGAAGAGAGTTAAGGTAAACACATTCGCTAATGAAATAGAGGAGACTAGTATCAACATCTCTCACTAATATCCACACCAATTTTCAAAACTGGTCAAGCGACGATGAATGGAGCATACAACATATCATTCCTTGTATAAAAAATATCCAAGAATAAGGGACCCAGACCCTTATATAATATGGGAAATCATTCTACTAGCCAAAAAGTGTCTAGGGGGCCTATATCCTAAGGTGATAGAGAATGATACCGACTGTGAAGTCAACTCAGTGATTCACCATGATCACTACCTAAAGTTATGAACTATTTCAAAAATATCTTATTGAAAAATGCCACAAAATACCTTGTATTCCAAAATGGATTCCACCAACATGTTCTAAATGGAAAATGAGTTAGGATATTCTATTCTTTATACTGAATCATGTTACGATAAAGTAGATACGTAAGGTAAAAGATCTTAATAAGATATAGAGGAAAGTACACGATGAGCACTGTGGTGCACATGACATGCGAACCCATCCGAGCACCTAAAAGTGCATCATGTTTTTATATATTACCTTTCCATGTAGGTGTATTAAGTCTTTAAAACATGTACATGGTGTGTCCGGTATCACTCGACATCCTTTCCAACTTCTCCCTCCACACAGCCTAGCCAGTTGTGTCCCTCAAACACAGTGTATACCATACTATATGGCATGTTCATGCTAAGTAGACACATGGACATGTTTTTTTCCCATTCTTGTGTCTATAACCCATTTTCCTTTTACTTTGTTCATGTAGTTCTACATGGCCATGTACTTTTACATGGCAGCCCTATCCATGTCATCTAGGCATGCGATAGGTGTCACTACACTGTGCCTAACTTTGATACACAACAAGTAGTACCCAAAAGCAACTTTCTTCCCCAAAATGTAAGAACACGTGGATTTTACAATAGATTAAAAGCTAGGTATATTTTAATTCTTGTTGGGAATTACCGTGTGAGTCACCCAATTCACCCTTCCTTCACCCAAAACCAACATAACAACAAATATGGGATCAAAATAATATTTAATAGGGATATAAGACATTAAAAATTGAATAAAAAAGGGTACAAGAACAAACAATCCAATCCACAAACATAGAGGGTG
The DNA here is from genome assembly GCA_963277665.1 of Viscum album. Classification (NCBI taxonomy): domain Eukaryota; kingdom Viridiplantae; phylum Streptophyta; class Magnoliopsida; order Santalales; family Viscaceae; genus Viscum; species Viscum album. The sequence continues at coordinate 1,086,637,483 of OY728121.1, forward strand.
AAAAGAAATGTAGTCAGGTGTAGAATGATGTTAAGATTGTGCTACTCCAGGATTTGATCTTGATCAGAATCATGAAAGGAGATTGGTATCACCTTGTCACTTCAATTCTCAACAATTTCATCTATCATACAAATAGGAAAGGGATAGGGGCCCTAACTATCATTCATTGTCTATAACAAAGGGGTAGGGGTATAATTATGTTAATTAATTAATTAATGTTTCATTTAACCGGAAATTCCACCACATGAAATCCCCCAAATTCACCGTTGATCAAACCCCTAATGAAAATTGATATTATGTCTCAAATATAGTTAAAAGACATTATGTACTCAAAAATGGTCTTAGAATTACAATATGAAGCTCTACATGGGAGTTATTATATGTTTCAGGTGAAGTAATTTGGGCATGAAAAAATATATTAAATATCTTTAAAATCACCAAATCGAGGCTCTCTGTCCCTCGAAATCCAACACTTACTCAGTGCATAGATTCCAAATTGTTAGGAGAAATATTCCAAAGTCTCATAGGTCAAAACCCAAGTCACTACATTCAATATAGGAATATAACTCTTTTTATCTACTTCATTGAACAAATAATTATGTTATATGAATCCCATTTTTCTTAATTTCATTTTATTAGAATAAAAACCCTTCATGATATTTCTAAAATATGTTATTTTAGAAATATCATAAGAGATTTGAATATTTTCGATAATATGATTAATCATATCAATGACTTTCTTATATGAACCTTCTATATTTCCCCATATCATCACCTATAAAAACCATATTGGGGGATGTTATAGTTCTGATACCATATATTTATCTTCTATTAATTCTTATTTAACAAGAGGTTTATTTTTTTCTTATTGTTCCATTCCATTTTCATTCTTAGAATTTTATTTATATCATCCTAGTAATGTCGTTATCTATGAATTCCTCATATTTTACTATATTCTCATCCACCGTCCTATCTTGATTTGGTGTATCTTTAACCATATATATAATTTTATAAGGATAGTATTAATAAATTCCGCATCCCCTTCCTAGGAACACAAAATTATCCTTCTCTCTCACATGAGGTTTTATATTACTAGGTAGTGCTATTTTAGAAATCTCTTTGAGTGTTTGATAATTTTTTTCTATCTAATTATTAAGGTTGTTGAGGGAATACATATAGATATATAAATTAGTTTTTTCTGTATTAATTCAATAAACCTACATTTTAATATATATATATATATATTGATAATTTTCTCATGGATATACTATGAAGGACATTATGGTTATAGAAATTATGGTGGACTATATGGTTAATACTACTATTGAGAAAATAATTATTGGGTACATGGTGGATGAGAGGGTCCGAAGGGTTTGGAGCTTGTGATTATAGTTGTTACCTAGATGGAATGTAATTTCATAGTTATGTTTTCCCCCTAAATTGTTAATTTAACAATGGATCATATATATTTCTTGGTAATGTAGAACATAATTAGGAATATGTTAGTTATATTTTTTTAAAATTTGGTTGATTTTGTTGTCAATAAGTTAACATGTGTTAATGGATGAGGTGGTTGTTCTTGAATAATTGTTATGGATTTATTTGATGGAATTGGTTTTCATTCTTCTATAATTATCCTTAGAAATATGAAAATTGTTAAATCAGTATTCAGTGAAGAAGACATGTGGTAAGGAGTTCAAATTGATTCTTATAATGTTTGGAGAATAATTATAACCTGAAGAAATCCATGATATATCTCTTATTCCATGTGGATGCGATTAATTCCCAAAAAATTATTAAAATAATATTTTATGATGGATATTAAAGGAATATGATATGTAGAATATCTCTTGATAATTGTATTTGAAATATGTGGAATCATATGTGAGGAAAGATTTTATTTCTAGTCTATAATTGTAATTGTTCTATGTATTTTATTAATAATTCGCCTTATAATTAAAATAATAGCCAATCGTGGAGGCCATATGGTAATACTAATACCACACATATGGAAGGATACCTCAAACATATAGGGGAGCAAGTCCACATATCTCTACTAGACGAATAGGGTTTTCAGCCATATATAAAATAATAAGATTGTACACCTGCTTGACGATGGTCCCAAAAGATGGGTTGTTTAGTGTTAATGAATCTGTTGGCACAGACACATAAGGACCATGTGTGAGTATGTGAAATAAGGTTACAATACTCCTTATCCATGAACATCCATTCTATGTCACATAATGATTAAAATTGTTTCTCGTTAGATGTTGGTTGTGGGATACCATACTGCTATTCTTATGTAACTAAAAAAGTTGCGAGAATGAGGACCACAGGATTTGAGGAATCTATGTCATTAAATCACCAATATTGATCATCGTTGAATATTTAACATTGAATAATAACTATGAAATCTCTTGAAAATTAGAGATCCCTAATCCTAATTCGACCGTATAATGAACAACCCCACTAATAAAACAAATGGAGTGACACATGTACTTGTAGAAAAATGGTATTTAACATCAAATATATGACATTTGTTTCTTATAAACTAACAAAAATTATGTTTGTGAACACAATTTGGTGTAAGTTATTTAAAATTACGTCACAAAAAATACCCATTGGTATCATTTTTGCTATAGGTTTTTAATCAAACTGATGTCAACAATTTAAAAAACAATATTTTTTTCCATAGTTAATAAAAAACCATAGAAAATAATTAATAAAAATTATGTTTTCATTATGTTTTTAAAAAATCAATAATAAATACTAAAAAAATTATTTTTATGTTTTAGATCATTTCCTATGCTTCGATTTGACTAGTTGTAAAGCTAAAATGGAGTTACAGTTTAAAAATTTATGGCTTACGAAATATGGAATTCTTTAAGATAAGTTTGCTGAGAATTTGTGTGATCATTTTTTTAAACCGACACCAAAGATTATTTACATTGGTTTTATGGGGTTAGTTTTTTATAAAATGGATTCCAAAATACCAATCCGAATCATTTTTTCATCAATTCATAAAGAAACCAATGCTAAAAAAGTAAATAAAAAGTTATTTTTGTGATAGTTTTTGGTAAATATGATGCTAAAAACCTTTATGTGTCAGTTATAAGAAAATAATGATAATAACTTTAAAGAAAAATCTTCTTCTATTTTAGAGTATCTCCTTATCATCTATTTTACTGTCCGTTGATCTAAAATGGAGATACAGATTAGATGGTATGGCTTTTGAAAGGTGAACTTGTATGAGAAAAATATAAGGAAGACTATCTTTTGAAGGATATAAAATTTAATCCATAACTCTTTTTTAGTTCCATAAACATTCAAATATAAGAATAATAAATGATATAAAACATAGTAAGTTTTTTTAATAATTAGTTTTGGTATTTTAAAATCCAATTCCAAAATATTTTTTGTATCTTTTTAGTGTCAGTTTATTTAAAAACATAAACAAAAACACTATATCAATGGGTATTTTTGGAATCTATTTTGTAAAAACATGACACCCAAAAACAAATGTAAATCATCTTTTCCATCGTTTTTAAACAAAAGTGATGCAAAAAAGTATCCAAAATTACACGAGATGTGTATTTTAATTTTTTCACAATGCGGATTTCACTCGTTAATATTACACATAAATTATAATACAAACCCATTAAAATAATTTTTGGTTAAAATATATAAATACATTTTCTATTAAATTCATAATTTTCTAGTCTTTGATTCAATCAAATTTTCAATGTGGATTTAAATGGCGATTTTAACAAGGTATCTGTTCCTATCATTTAATTTCAATCCTATTATTTTATTTCATTACTAATCAAATTGACAATATTCCTCATAATGATGATTTATTCTTTTCACCAAGATATAAATATAAAAAATCTGGAAGAGATTTACCAGACAAGGTGAACAATACATTACTGAGCACCATTTTCATTGTCACAAGAGTTATGCCCTAAAATAAAGAGATATTTGATAGAAACATATAATATTTATAGTCACTTATAAAAGAACAAAAATATTTTCCATGATATAAGTATATTTTATTAGATTGGGGGTATATAATTTTGATTCATGTTCCCCTTATTTTTATTGAAATGTGTTGTATCTTTTGAATGTTTTAGAATTCCAACTTCTGACAGCAAGAACTTTTGATATGTAACTCCATTTTAGCTCCACGACTAGTCAAATTGATCCACTAGAAATGATATAAAATATAGTTATTTTTTTAAAAAAATATTGAAGCTAGTTTAAAAAAAATATAAATATATTATTTTAAAATTATTGTTGTCTATTTTTTAAAAATCAATACCAAAAATAATATTTTCTAAAAGTTTTTTGAATCAGTTTATATAAAAACTGACACAAAAAATTATATCAATGGGTATTTTTGTTGTTGGTTTTGTAAAAAAACAACTCCAAAACCTAATGTAAATACTTTTGGCATCGGTTTATAAAAACCAACATCAAATGTACTAGTTTTCATTATGTTAGTAGCTTCAACACGAGTTAAAAACTTATGTTGAAATAAAAACCCAATTTAAATGAAATTTTTTCTAATAGTGATGGAAAATTGACCCATATCCGTACATGAAATCAATGTATTACATTCATGAGATCATATAATTATTAGTGATGCTGGTAAAATAGTGTATCGCATGTATCCTTCCAATAATGTAGCAACACAACATGTTTTCGTTACGTGATGTTCTATGGATCACAAACAATAGGAACATAATCTACATAGATTAAGAGAGCTTGCATAATGTCATGAAAAAAATCACATGATTCCATCATGTAAAGAAAATCTTTTGTATATTCACATAAATGTTCAATATTTTATTTCATTCATCAGATGATAGATCGAATATCACATAATGTTCTAAGGTTTCACATGATCAATAAAAGAGATCATGAAATTTCGTGATCCCTTAGTTTCACGTGATGAGGTTGATATTTTCATCCATAAAAAAAAACTAAGATACACTGAGATCAATGAGTGTTTAAGGAGGATTTTAATTGACAATTTTATTATAGGTTTGGTGATATGGATCTACATATAAAAACTGAGTCATGGGTGAGTGAATATGTTGTCCCAGTATTGTGATAATGGGAGAGAGAGTTGTCATATCATAAAATAGAACATCTATGTGATTTATTCACACAAATGAAGTTCAATCTCATATGATTAAAAATTTAAAAGAGATTATTCAAGTCACATTAGTTATGTTATGAATTCTGTGGACTACTCCTATATCATAAATAAGTGATGTATGTCACATGACTCATTCATAAGAAGAAGTACATGTGACAGTTATTGTCCTTGTGAAGGAGGAAGAAAATGATTTCATGCTTCATTCCTACCAACCCGTTATTTGAATAATTTTTTTTATGATAAGTTATATAATAAATACTAGTAGGAAAACACTTTTCACTTGATGGAACCTATATACAAACATTTCATCACACAAAGGGATTTTGAAAATAAAACATGATGTTTGTGTGATTACATCACATTATGGAATTAGGGGAACTAGTGAGAGAAACATGGATTACATGAATTGAGAAGATAAATCACATGTGAATCTTAGTTGGAAATGTGACAAATAAAAATAAAAACCCCTCAAGAAACCCATGAATTCCCTTCATCATATGTGAAAAAATTAATAATCTAGAAAAAGTTTGGTATCCAAACCAAATAGGATGTTTTAAGTGATTCCAGAGTTATTTTTTGAATAAGGATATAATTTTAGAGGGCTAGTAAAATAAAAAAGAGAAAAAGTTTACATGTGAAATTATCATGTACCATGCATTATAACATGAATGCATAAAGTGAATGGGAAAATCCTCTTGTGATATGGTAAATGAAAAAATTGTGTTATAAATTTGAAATATAAGGTTGGATGAATATTAAAATTGTTTTTATATGAGTTGAATGTGTATTGATATTGTTCAAGTAACATGGTGAATAAACACAAAAAATGTAATTTGAACTATGTAACACCCCGACCCAAGATTCCCAGAGTTGGTACACTATTTTAATACATTTTAATTATTATATGGAATTAAATCACGAAGGATTTATGATATTAATAGACTTTGAAAATAGATTACATATATGAACATTACATTAAAAATTTTAACATCAAATAAAACATTGTGATTACTTTTAGAACTCCACTATTCCCCTAACTGAACCTTTCATATCAATCATAAAACACTTCTTAGCATCCTGTGAAATTAAAACATAAGACAGGGGTGACCTTAGATGCTCAATAAGGATAAACAATATTGTGGATGTCATAATAAATAATCATAAACATTTAAGGAAAGTTATAAATCTAAATCAAAAGAATTTTAGAACATTATTTTCAACATAATATGGAAATTATAAATCAAATAATGAAATTTAAACATTCACATTCATATTTTACTATTCTAATAATAACATGTATAATCAATTACTAATCTCATGATGAGGAAATGCATAATTCATGACATCATAACTATATTTTCAAGGCCTCATACCAAGACCATTATAATACTGTCAAGGCCTTGTTCCAAGATAGTAGTTTTTTTCATGAAACCTATCAATGGACATGGCCTATAGAGGGCCCCACCAGTCACTTACTAAGTCTAATTAATTTATCATATGAAAAGGAAAATCATAACATAAACATCCATATTAAAACTTGGACATGAAATGTTAATACTTTACAATAAACCACGAATGGTATAAAAATAGAATATCTATATTAAACATATAATAAAACCATCAATACAATATGGGAAACTTTATCATAATAAATCAACCTCACTTAAGCATAAAATTGAACAAAGTATGCTGACATTGATTAAATTAATCTAATAAAACTATAAATATGATTGGATAAAAATAACCATTCATTTCGTTAAATCATTTAAGAGCCATGAAATTATAAAATAAAATATATATTTTAAAAAATACCTTGTAATCATGTAAGGTAAGGTTCAAATAATTAATGATTCATGACAGTGGGAATATCCACTTGTGTTTTGTAAGTTAAAAAACAATATTTCCTTAATTTTTTGAAAAGGTCATAAAGTACCCTGTTTCAAAAATGACCAAAAGGTTACTTTCAAAATGTTTTATAAAAAGTAAAAAATAGGAATAATGACATTAATAAATTGCCAAGGAATAGTAATAATATTTTTAAATAAATTTTAAGAAACATGGATGTGGAAGATAATGATTACCCAGGAGATACATACATGTAAACAATTTTTGTTAATAATGAGATTGTGAAATTAACCCTCACATAAAACATAAAAAATATTCCTATAGAAAAAATTTAAATTAATTTAAGAAATTGATATAAAATTTTCTTTATAATCCTTTATATAAATATAAATAAATATGTATCATAATATCGTTAATATTAAAATAGAGAAATGATTACTTTTTTAAACATTCAAAGCACCCATTACGAGTTCGAACATTTAAATAAAATGAAAAATATCATAAAATTAAAATTTAAATACCACTAGGGTAAAAAAATACATGATTTGAAATAAAATAGGGGTAATATATACACCACACACAAGGAAAATGTAGTGAAAATGGCATATATCTCACTAAATTTAAATGTAAGACAAAATTTGTTTACTTTAGGGCTGATAGTCTACCAAAATGTACAAAAATCATTAATAATGGTATTAAACATATTTAAAACTACTAATAGAATAATAATAATATAAATTATATCATTTATGATTCTTTTATAACTTGTTATTACCTATTTGTTAAAAAATTCTATGTTAAACCAACATTTTGGATAATAATCGCTTTCTTCATCCTGTGTGTTTTGATATATTATTCTTGATCGTATTACATAGATCATGATTTAATTACTTCTAGAATGAATAAAATGAATAAAATGATTTATATATGATATATATTAATTATATAAAAATATAATAGATAGATATGTGAAATGGAAAACACCATTCCTGGAGAGGGTAGCTCGTACATATACATAAATGCTATTTCCATTTTCTTATCGTATTGAATTGATTAAGTGATTGAAATATATGTACATACATAAATAAATAAATACATACATACATACATACATACATATATATATATATATATTATAGTAGTATTATTATTTCATGTATTTATTACTTATTCATAATATTTTTATTTTTATAATCATTCTTGAATGGTGATCGTGGATGATGAATCTCATCGCATTGTGGAGATGATAAACTGTACATATGCACCCATGGTGATATTGATTTGTGTAGGATGGTTAAAAGGAGGAATATGGTTGCACCAAAAATATAATAACATATAAGTTCATATAAGGGACTAGATTTGTTATTTTGTTATTGAAACAATAGAGAAATATGAAGTATAAGAACAAAATAACTTTGAAAGAGCTGATACAAGAATTACCACTTTTCAGGTATCACTTTTTTATTTGCACAAAAATACACCATAGGATAGTATTATTATTATAATGTGGTGTTTAGGATGATTTGAGGGATATTGTGAGAGGAAATGGGTAGGTTATTTACAAGACAAAGGGCATTGGAGCTGTTATTTAAATAGAAGGAGAAGTTCCCTTTTACAAGAGAGGTGATGGGCACTTTAGGAAAATCTTGAAATATTAATTTATTATAATTTTTTTTTGATTATAATAGCTCCAAATTGAATTATTTCGAGTTTAAGATGAGTATTGGTCTAAATAATTTCAAAAAATAGATTCTAGACATGTTCATGTTATAAAATTAACCTTGTTAATTTGATTTAACCCTTTGTTAAATAGTTTAACTCATACCATGTCTTCTTGTATTTTTACACTACATGGTTAATATAGAAAATTATATAATGATAATATATCCTAAATTGTATCATTTATTTAACATTAATACTATCCATGTAATTTTGAAGAAACTATTATAATTATGCTTTTTTATATCATTTAATAAAATAATATTTGTTTTAAGATATCATTTACGTAATATTTTGACACTATTCAACACATGATTTTTGTTAAAGTTATAAAAACATGATTCCTTACAAAAATAGTATTAAATAATCCCTAAAATTTCAATGTAATCCATAAAATGTTTGGATTGTATAAAATGATTCAATTTATATTTTTTAAAATATTATTAATATCTTATAATTTTTTTATTTTAATAAATCATTTGCTCTGTCATAATTGTCGCATAATTAAATTTAATTACATAATGACTAAAAATTATAAACAAATTATCATTATGTATATTCATTTCTTATATTTCTAATGAATATTTATAGTCTAATGTATCTTATGTAAAACCCTAAATGAAAATGGTTATTTTTTAAAATTTGAATATAACACATTAAACTCATCATTAAATAAAATATAAAAAATGTCTTATTCTAACACAAGTGGCATGAAAGGATTAAAGTTTATACATAAGGGTTTTTCTGGTCGAAATATACTTATCAAATAAAATCATTTCAACTGTTATGGTAATTTTATGTTATTATAATATTATTTTAACATTTAATAAAACTTTTTTACATTATCTATTGTAAATAAAATTGAAATGATAATATTCAGAAAATATTATTTTTATCTTATTAGGACAAATTTTTTCCCATTATTACAACCATGAATTTTTTATCTTCAAAATTCAATTCACAGAAGCAGTAAAATTATGTTTAATTCTAATATTCTAATGTGTCTAGAAGACTGGTAAAAAGGCGTGAAAAATTTTCATTGAACTTTTATATCTAATTCTATTATAAATATTGATTCCAATGTCCTAAATTGTATTAACATATGTATTATTTATCTATTGTGATATTATAACCAATTAAAATTAAAATAATTATTTAAATAAAAAAGTTGGTTTTTAAAAATAATGTAGTGTTTTTCACTATTCATAAACTGTTGAACATTTTTAGAAATATACCCAAAATAGACCATAATAAAATTTCAATATACTAAATTCAAAAATGAAGCCTTTTTTACCAAATTAAATTTCTATGAGTTTCTGAAATTAATTTTTCTATCATTCACAATAGGACATAAAAAGCAGTCCCTTTAAGAAAATAACATTTTAAAACATATAACTATTTTACCGAAACATATAAATTTCATTTAAAATATGTTATGTTTATGTGAAAACATTATGAAAAATATTTAATTAATTCTACAGTATCCCTCTTTATATTATCCCATTATTATTTTTTCATTAGTTCTTTATACATATTCTTGACTCCATGATAAATAGATATGGGCGATTTATGAAAATCATCCAAAAGATCCATGTTTAGTTTTTGTTTTGATAGAACTCATTTCTAGTTACCAAAAATTATATCTCTCTCTTTATCAAAGATGAACTGCATATTTTTTACTACCTGTCATGACCCGTCCCCCAGGGCCCGTGTTGTGACTACCCCATGTCCTCCTTCTATAGGACAGGGGCTGGCGACTAGCACCAAAGGCGTATTCCGTAAAATTGGGAAGGCATTTCCATTATAACATGTAACACACACAAAAAAGCACACAACAAGATATGAAATCAAATAAACTGAATAGTAAATAGAGTAAGTACAAAATGTGAAAAGGGGATAGAATACAAGCCCAACTAAAATGTACAAGGAAAACTGTAAAGTACAAGATGACTGACATGGGAAAAGAAACTCTTGGATCGTCAACCATGAATCCTACCTGAAGGGTAAGTATAACTCATGAACGACCGTCTTTGGGGTTCGCCTCATATAACGTCCACCTTTGATCTACCTCTATACCTGGTACTCTCATCCTCAATCAGCGATGTCTGTCATCTGCACAAAACACAACTGGGTGCGGGCATAACCCATGAATGGGAGAGTATAACGATACTCTATAGGGACCCCGAGATCCCCGAGGTCTCACAAAATCCACCAAAAATAAACCACACAACATGAAATCAACTTAGAAACATAATTAGGTATATGCCCATGCATATACCTAAGTTATCAAGTAAACCCATCTCAATCATCAGGAAAACACAAAGTCCAACTCAAAAACCCAAAGCTCAACTATTCCACAATATAATGAAATACGACGTAGGTAAGTACCACACAGGTACTCCATACAGAATAATATCACCAATGTATTTCCACAATGGAATGTACTACATAGGTACAGACTCATCTCACACCAGGTATAACATAGGTACGGTTGTAAAAATGTTAAGATATAACCAATGAATCATCATACTCTGTTAAGAGGAAGACCCACAAAGGATCCTAAATCCTTATCAGACCAAAACATGATCTCTAGGTGCTGAACCACACATGATCACTTGGTCCTGATCCACACAGGATCTCTCTGTGCTGACCCACAGAGGATCACTCGGTGTTGACCCACCCAAGATGGCTAGGTGTTGACCCACAGAGGATCGCTTGGTGCTGACCCACACAAGATCACTGTTCATTCTTCTTGTCATCGCCAGCTACATGGTTCCCACATTAAGCTTTCCCATCTCCAGAAGGGTCCACTCCTCAAGACACTGGTCTATAAAGCAACTTCAATATTGTCCCATTAAGATTTATCTCAAAGGACAACCATGTCATAGGGTTCTCAACACAATAGACGGTGCTTAAATAGGACACTCAGTCTATAAGTTATTAGCATTTTAGTCCCGAGGGCCCGGTTGGATTCGTGGTCAATCCAACCTAACCGTACCCCAACTCTGCCCAAAACATTAGTGGGGTTATACCAAAGGGACCGTCTCGCTCCATGGTTTACATCCCCATTGACAGATGGTCAAACGGACACCTAGTACCAAAATTATGGCCCATAGAGAGAATTTGGTCGAATTGGGCACGGGTCTGCTCCGACCAGGTCAGACCAACCCGGTCCGACCCAAACAGATGGGTCCGGCTCAGCCTGTGCTCGGCGGCTTGGCCCGATGGGCGGCCTAGAATGGGTAGCGGTGCGGAGGCCGCGGGAGCCATGGAGGCCACGAGGGATGCGGAAGCCGGAGAGGCACGAGGTCGTGGAGGACGCAGAGACCGCGAGGCCGCATGCGGTGGAGGTCCGCGGACGTCGAAAGGCCACAGGGCAGCATAGCCCGTGGGTGCCGGAGTCCACGGGCGGTAGAGGCCATGAATTGCGCGAGGCCACGGGGCGGTGAAGGCCGCAGGCAGAGAAGTCCACAGAAGGCGTGACGCCGTGGGGAGACGGAGGCGACGGGGTGGCGTCGTGGCATCTTCGCCTTCGTCATGGCCAGAGGTGGTGCCGACCGCCGTTCTCGTGCCCCACCGAGGTTGGTTGTTGTCCCCCTCCATCGCCAAGAACACAAAAATAATGAATAATGGTGGAGGGTTCGAGCCATGTCTGTTTGCCCACACCCTCCGCGTTAGAGCGGTAGGAAGCGGCTCAACAAAACCTTGAATGAAGAACGTCATACTCTACAACCCCCGACAATGATTATTCCCAAACCCAAATAAATGAAAATCATCTGCAGATCAACTAGTTAGAGAATTGATCCATGTTCTTTTTTTAGAATGGATAACCATGGGAATCCAAAATCAGACATAATAAAACCGCTACCTCAGAGATTTGTTGATAGATTTTGCGAGGAAAGAGATGATATCATTGGGGATAGACAGACGTCAGTGATGTCGGCATTTCCTCGATCATCATCTCATTTTCATTGAAGACGTTCGTCATTGGGAAGAGTGTTCTTCATTGGGTATCACGATCTTCGTTGGAGAACGGGTTCTTCGTTGGAGAGAATAATCCTCTAAGACTTCTTCTCTCCCAATTCCACAAAAAATGCAATGTAGAAAATATGTTGTGTTTCCCCAATTTTATTGTGGGCACAAATTAAATTGGCATCATAATTACATTGATTTGGAATAATAAATGCTAGGGAAACCGAAAAGTCACCTCCCTCATTAAAGTGGGAGTTCAAGAGGTTTCTCACTTATGAGGGTTCGAGTGGTTCCCACCCTTAAAATCAAATTGTGGATTTTAGGTTCGGTGGTCCCCACCTCCAGAACCTCACATGGGAGGTTTAGTTCTGGTGGACCCCACCTCTTAACACTCAAACGGGAGGTATAGTTCTGGTGGTCCCCACCTCTTAACATCCACATGGGAATTTCAAATGAAAATAAGATGTTACACAATTTTATTTTATTTAATTCTTTCACGAATAATTGAAAAGCTAACTTCCATCATCGACCTACTTTAGTGGAGTTGAAGGTCTCCATAAGTGACTACCAGCGCTATGAGTTCAATAGTGCCCTCAGATTTCAATTCCGAGCACCTGTTCGAAATATGGAAAAACTTGCTTGCACGTTTACTGAACGTACCCGAAGAAATGTTTAAAATTCATTCTGGGAACTCCAGGGCTCGGAATCACGAGCTGTCAATTTTCGCGGACTCCTAAAAATCCCATTTAATTAAAAAAACATACATGGAATTTCTAGGTCTTTACATTCTCCCAACCACAGGGCTTTACATTCCCGTTACCCACAACTCAAAACTAGGAAAAGAAGTGGGGGTACTGAGTAGGAATATTAGCCTCCTTCTACCATATTCTCTCCTGGAGGTTCACGTTCTGCCAACAAACGCACACCAGAGGTATCGACCACCCACGAAGGACCCACTCCTATCGATCCTCAATATCAATAGGATCATCCGTAAATGTCGCCCCATCGTCGATGTCAAGCTCTCTGTGGTCGATGACATGGGAAGGTTCGTGCACGAATCTCCTCAGATGGAATGTGTGGAAGAATTCATGAACCCGGTGCAACTGAGGTGGAAGAGAAAAGAGGTAAGCCACCTTGCCAACTCTACTAAGGACCTGAAAGTGTCCGATGAACCTCAGAGATAACTTGTCGCGTCAGCCAAATCTCTACAACCATCGTTGAGGTGAGACCCGTTTGAAGACGTGGCTGCTATCCTCGAACTCCATAAGTCTCTGTATCCTTTCGTAATAAGACTTATTATTGCTCTGTACAGTCTTCATTCACTCCTGGATGATCAGAACCCTCTCCATGGTAGCCCGTACCATCTCTAGTCCAACTAGTGTTGACTCCCCTAGGTCAGTCCAACACAAAGATGATCTGCAAGGTCACCCATATAACGCCTCAAAAGGTGTCATCCTAATGGTGGAGTGATATCTATTATTGTATTCAAACTCTACAAAAGTCAAGTGATCCTCCCAACTATGACCGAAGTCGAGGACGCAAGCACACAGCATGTCCTCGAGGGTCTGAATGGTATGCTCAGTCTGGACATCCGTCTGAGGATGGAAGGTGGTTCTCAAACAATGTTTCATCCCAAAAGCCTCCAAAAACCCCTTCCATAGCTAGGAAGTAAAACATGCATCATGATCGGAGAAAATCGTTGAGGGTCATCCATGTTACCACACAGTCTCCTGTACATAGAGGTGTCCCAATCCCTCTATTGAACCCTGCTCTCTAATCGATGAGATGTGGGCTGACTTTGTTAGTTGGTCGACGATCACCCAAATAGAGTCATGTCCGCTGGATGTACGTGGAATTACTATCACGAAGTCCATTTTTATCCTATCCCACTTCCACTCTGGGTCCTCCAAAGGATGAACCAAGCCTGATGGTACTTGATGCTCCACCTTCACTTGCTGACAAGTGAGGCACCGAGAGAAAATATTGTCTACTGATTTCTTCTTCCCCTACCACCAGTGCTGTCTTCGGAGATCCTTGTACATCTTCATCACTCCTAGATGTACCACTAGATAGGAAGTGTGGGACTCCCTCAACACTTCCTCCTGATGTGACACTAGTACCATGGTACTTCCTCTAAAAAGAATGACATGCTCCCCACCTTCAGAAAATCCATCATGTTATTGTCATGTGGATATCTGAGCACGTCGTGTCTCACAGTCAGCATCCCCATGCTGCACCTCCATGACTCACTGAAGAAGTGTGGGAGTGACTATAAGAGACTGTTGGAAAGATGCTCCATCTCGATCCACAAAGGATATCTGCAAAGTGCACAGCTTCTCTATCTTCTCACCTAGTAGTTGTATACCAGAACTCATGTGGAGTGCATATTCTAAAATGTTCCCCTTCTTAGGAGTATAAACTATCATGTAGTCATAGTCCATGTGGAACTCAAGCCAACGTGGTTGTCTTAGGTTCAGGTCCTTCTGAGAGAAGATATACCTAAGACTCTTTTGATCAGAGTAGACTGTAAAACGTTCGCCCATCAGATAGTGTCGCCACATCTTCAAAGTGAAGACCAAAGCTACTAACTCCTGGTCATGGGTATCATAGTTCTTCTCATGTTGTCTTAGCTGTCGAGAACCATATGCGATCAATTCTCACTCCTTCACCAGGACACATCTGAGCCTAGTTCTTGATGCGTCGCAGTAGACTACGTACCCTATGCCCTCCTCCAATAACCTCAAGATGAGGGCACTAGTCAATCTCTGTCTCGGCTCTTAAAAACTACACTGACATCTCTATGAACAAAAGAAGGGTTTCCCCTTCATTATCAACACTGATAGAGGTGATGCATCTCTGGAGAAATCAGGCACAAATCTCTGGTAGAAACCACCCAAACTAAGGAAACTCCTTACATCAGTCACACTCCTGGGTGGCTCCCAAGAAAGTACCACCTCAATCTCCGCTGGATCCAATACTACTAGAGACTCTGATATGACATGTCCCAGAAAGTGAACCTCATAGATCCATAACTGGAACTTCGATAGCTTACCATAAAGCTGGTGCTCTCGGATTGTGTGCAGAACTATATGCAAATGCTAGGCATTCTCCACCACAGTAGTCGAGTAGATCGAATTGTTGTCGATGAAGACTACAGTAAAGCGATCATGTTATGTATGAAAGATATTTTTCATGAGTCCCATGAACACTGTTGGAGCATTGGTCATGCCGAATAGCATAACCCTGAAATCGTAATGGTCGTACCGACATCTGAAAGTTATATTCTACACATCCTCATCTCACACTCTGTGCTGGTGATAGCCTGATCTGAGGTCTATCTTCGAGAACCATCGTGCTCCCTTCAGCTAATCAAAGTGGTCTTCAATCCTCGGAAGTGGGTACTTGTTCTTCACAGTCACCTGGTTCAGGCTATGATAGTCGACACAATGTCTCAAGCTCCGATCCGCCTTCTTCGAGAACAAAATCAGGGCTTCCAAATGAGAAACTCTAGGCCTAATGAATCCCTTCCCCTATAAGTCCTATAGATGTACCTGTAACTCATGAAGCTTCATGGGATCCATTCAACATGCTGGTGTTGAAATCAGTGTCATCCCAAGGTACAAAACAATGTAAAAGTCCACCTCTCTGTGATGAGGTAGTCTCGGAAGATCACCGGGTAAGACATCCACATACTAGTCCATCACTACAGGATAACTCAGACTCTCCACATAAACTTCTCTAAGGGTAAGGCTAGCCAACTGATGAGTGATCGGTTGCACTCTCCTTCGGGTAAGTCCATCCCATGCTGCAAAGACTCCCTTCTCGCTGGTGAAGGAAAAAATAGTCCCATCAGTGCGGACAGACCACACTTTGTGCCTAATACATTCAATCTAAGCATGGACTGTAGATAACCAGTCCATACCCAACATGATGTTGTAAGTCCTCGACGCTGCTACTAAAAGATCCCAGCCGAAGCTCTCTCCTACTAGAGTAAGTTCGCACTGTTGGCACCAGTGAATAATTGTCGAATCTGCTGCCTTAGGAGTATCTATCTGTAATTATCGAACCAATGGCTCCATCAGAATATCTGATCTCCGAACAAGGGCAGTGGAAATAAAAAAATGAATCGCACTTGTGTCTATAAGTACTGCAGCCAAGTTGGAATAGACAGAGATCATACCTCATATCATCTCTGGAGCACCGTGGTTATAGGCCTCAGTGTCCTGGAGCTAAGCTCGCCCATGTCCACCTAGTCCCTGTGTCTGGGGTGGACCACCTGGTGGTCGTGGAGATATCATCTCAAATCTTCACCCACTGCCAGATGCACAAACTGCTCATCTGCCACGTCCGCCTGCTCCCTATGGACCACCTCGATCGAACCTTTGTCTCTACATGGGTAGTCCTTCGACTGTCTGCTGATCATCTATATGGAAGGTTAGAAAGTCACGATTCATTTGACCCTGGCTGTTGCATGCATAACACTACCCGCTCTTGGAATGACTAGCTCTGCCTTGGGTTCCCCACACAACTGACACTTAATCCTGTGGCCGTCCAGCAGTAGGACTGGTTCTCTTGGATCTCTACAACATATGACTTCTTCCAGCTGCAGAAAACTCTTCTATGTGATGTTTGGTGGTGGGTCTTGCTACTTGTGACTGCTCAGTGAGAAAACTATCCACCAAGAGGGCTCTCTCTAACACCCCCGACTGTGTCAGGATGCTGAGAGAAATCATCGATGCCCTGATCTCCCTCGTGAGTCACTACTCGAAGGTCTGGGCCCTAAAGAATGAGTCCCACAAAATATATGTGGATTAGTGTGATAGGTCAGTGAACCTCATGAAGTACTTTGCTACAGTCATGCTTCCCTACTACAGTCATGCTTCCCTGCTACAGATGAAGAAGCTCTTGTATGCACACTCTGCGAAGAGTCGCTGGGACAAACTCTTCCCAAAACAGGCTCTCGAAGTCTGCCTAGAAAAGCGTCACCTCATCGTGAACTTGGAACATCATGCTCCACCATTTTTTTCTTCTTCCTGTAAAAGACTGGAGGTAAGGATCACCATGAGATCAGCTGGTGTCCCTAACAGTCGGAAGACTCTCTCCACGGCCTCAATCCAATCCGTAGCCACCTGTGGGTCTGTATCTCCCCTGAACCTAGGTGGCCTCTAGCTCTGGAACACATGCAACACACTCATGTGGAATGAAACCTCTACTGTTGGGGCTGGTGGAATTAGTAGACCAATGGTTAATGTTACCACGAGTGCCTCCTCTGGTGCCTCTACTAGAAGAGGTCCCTACACTAAGGTCTCGTCACTCGGTGGGCTATCAGTGCATACTACTCTTGGAACCCTAGCTGGCTATCTATGTAGAGGCATCCTGAAAATAAACAGCTGTGTCACTGTCAATAAGTTATACATGGTGAGCTTACTTAAAGGGATCACAAATAAATATGTTTAAAACACACACACAATCAGTGTTTTTGTGCACATAGTTGGAAATAAGAATTTAGGGTCCTGGTCTACGGATATGTCAGCCGCCGCACCAACACTGGATTCCCTAAAATAATAACCACACTCACTAAACTAAACATTATTTTAGTTAAAATGATAAGAGTCATATTTTCTATGGTAGAACCGATTCCTTTGACACGAGTTTTTCATGACCCATCCCCCGGGGCCCGTGTCGTGACTACCACACGCCCGCTTTCCATCGGCCAGGGGCTGGCGACTAACATCGATGCCGTATTCCATAAAAGGGGGAAGTTATTTCCTTTATAACCTCTAACACACAAAACCAAGCACACAACAAGATACAAACTCAAGTAAACTGAATAGTAAATAGAGTGAGTAAAGTATGTGAAATGAGGCCAGAATACAAACCCAACTGGAAAGTACACAGAAAACTGGAATGTAAAAATGGCTGACAGGTGGAAATCATCTACTGCATCGTCGACCACGAATCCTACCTAAAGGGTAGGTGCATCTTACGAATGGCTATATTATTGGTTATCCTCGTCTAACTTCCACCTCCAAGCTACCCCTTAACCTGGTACTCTCGTCATCAGTCAGCATTGTTCTTCGTCTGCAGGAAACACAATAGGGGGTGAGCATAGCCTGTGTAGGGGTGAGTACAATGATACTCAGTAGGTACCCTGATACAATAAAGGTCTCACAAAATCAACCAAGGATAAACCACACAACATGAAATCAACTAAAAACCCTTCTTAGGTATATGCCCATACATATACCTATGTTATCAAGTAAACCCATCTCAATCATGATGAAAACACCGAGTCTAACTAAAAAGCCCAAAGCTCATCCTTTCAACAATTGAATGAAATACCACGTAGGCAAGTACCACACAGGTACACCACAGAGAATAATACCACCAAGGTATTACCACAAAGTATAGTATCACATAGGTACAGACTCATCTCACAGAAGGTATAACATTGGTATGGTAGTAAAGATGATTATATATAACTACTGAATCGTATTATTTCATTTAGAGGTAGACTCACGAAGGATCCAAAATTCACATCAGACCCATAGAGGATCTCTAGGTGCTGACCCACAGAGGATCGCTCGGTGCTGACCCTCACATGATCACTCGGTGCTGACCCGCACAGGATCCCTCAGTACTGACCCACATAGGATTTCTAGGTGCTGACCCACATAGGATTGCTCATTGCTAACCCAAAGAGAATCATTGTTCATGCTTCTCATCAAAACCAGCTACCGGGTTCCCGTACTAATCATTCTCATCTCAAGGAGGGTCCGCTTTTGAATCCACTGGTCGATACTCCAACTTCCACAAAGTCCCACAACGAAGTATCTCAACGGACCGCCTTGTCATATGGGTATCAATGCAATAGATGGCGCAACAATGGGATGACCGGTCTGTAAGTTATTATCCTTTTAGTCCTAAGGTCCTGGTTGGATTCATTTTCGATCCAACCCGACCATACCCCATATTTACCCAAACCTCCAGTGGTGGTGTACCAAAGGGATCGTCTCGCTCAAGGTTTACAGCATTGTTGACGATTTTTCAAACGGATGCCGGGTGCCAAAATTATGGCCCAGAGAGCGAATTTGGTCGATGTTGGCATGGGTCTGGTCCGACCTATCCTTGGCCGACCCGACCTGGTTCGGGTCGACCCAGACAGCCGGGTCCGGCCCAGCCCGCGCTGGGTAGCCTGGCCTGGGTAGCGGCTCGGAGGCTGTGGGGGTCGCGGAGGCTGCGAGGGCCGCTAATGTCACAAAGGCCGCAGAGGCTGCAGAGGACACGAGGTCCACAGAGGCCACGGGCGGTGGAGTCCATGTTCGGTGGAGGCCACACACGACGGGAGGCCGCAGGGTGGCGGAGGCCGCGGGCAGCGGACATCGTGAGGATGTGGGCAGCGGATGGCGTGAGGCTGCGAAGCAACAGAGGCTGCGGGGCAGCACCATTGCATCTTCACCTTCATCGCAGACGGCGGTGTTGTCGGCCACCGTTCTCATGCACCATCGAGGATGGTTGTTGTCCACCTCCATCGTGAAGAACACAACAATAATGAAGAATGGAGGAGGGTTCAGGCCATGTTTGTCTAGCCCGAACCCTCAGCGTTGGAGTGGTAGCAAGCGGCTCAACAGAACCTTGAATGAAGAATGTCAACCTCTACAACCCCCAACACTAATTATTACCAAACCCGCAGAAAAGAAAATCATATGTGGATTAACTCGTTAGAGATTTGATCCACGTTCTTTATTTAGAAGGGGTAAACATGGGAATTTAAAATCACACATAATAAAACCCCTACCTTAGAGATTTTTTGATGGAGGTCATGAGGAAGGAGAAGATGTCATTGGGGATAGACGAACGTCAGTGACATCGGCGTTTCCTCGATCGTCGGTTCGTTTTCATTGAAGGCGTTCCTCATTGGTGAGAGTGTTCTTCGTTGGGGAGCGCATTCTTCAATGGATAACACTTTCTTTTTTGGAGATAATAATCCTCTAATAGTTCTTCTCTCCCAATTCCACCAAAAATACAATATAGCCAATATGTTTTGTTTCCCAAATTAAATTGATGGAACAAATTAAATTGGCATCATAATAACATTGAGTTGGCATAAAAAAAGTTGGGGAAACCTAAAGGTCACCTCCATCATTAAATAGTGGGTTCAAGAGGTTTCTCACTTTAGGATTGTTCGAGTGGTTCCCACCCTTAAATTCAAATTGGGGGTTTTAGGTTCAGTGGTCCACACCTCCATAACCTCACATGGGAGGTTTAGTTCTTGTGGACCCCACCTCTTAACACTCAAATGGGAGGTTTAGATCTAGTGGTCCTCACCTCTTAACATCCACATGGGAGTTTCAAATTAAAATAAAATGTTGCACAATTTTATATTATTTAATTCTTTCACAAATAAGTGAAAAACAAACTTCCACCATCAACCTACTATGGGTGAGGTGAAGGTTTCGTTAAGTGACTATCGGCGTTGTGAGTTCAACAGTGCCCTCAGTTTTTAATTCCGGGCACCGGTTCAAATGTTAATAAAACCCGCTCACACGTTTACTGAATGTACCCAATGAAAATTTTATAAATTCATTCTGGGTACTCCGGGCCTTGGAATCACAGGCCGTAAATTTTGCTGGGCTCGTAATATTCCCATTTAATTAAAAAAAATTACATTGAATTTCTAGGTCTTTACACTAACATTTTCTATAGATGTGAAAAAACATTATAGGATTTTTTTTATATTCACTTGAATTGATGGTAAATATGTTATTTTTGTCACAAAATAGTGGGCTGATCTTATTGTGACATCACTATTCATCCATAACAAATCCATCAGTATGGTTTCATTCTCAATCCTCATCATGGATAGAGTAACATGATCACTCTTGCTCAGACTGTCGACCACCTTTTTTTCCTTCCTCCTAAGGTGATTTTTTATGTAGTAATATTATTTTATCAATTCAAAACATCTCCATTGGAACATATTCAAACCATTCTAAGTGAATATACATTTTAATGTCTTATGATCAGAATATATAAATCACATTTCTCTATAGAGAAAATTTCTATTAAAGAATTTTTTTATTGATGTTGAATTTTTCAAGACAATAAGAAGATGAAAAATACATGAGTTTCAGTTTAGATGATTGTTGAAATGTTCAAAATTTGATATTCATCATATAATTTCACTGGTAAAAGTGATAAAAATTTAAAACATTAAAAAAATTGGATTATTTTAATAGATTTGAGGAGAAATTTGGATTGAAATTTTATATTGGGTATTTAATATAAATCTAGATTAATATTTGTGTTTCCCTTTACCAAAAAATGGGCCTACCATAGTCCATCCAAGAACATATGAAACAAATTTATATATGGTAAATAATGTAATCTCATATATACTATAGTGGCTATTGAGAGTCCATAGAGCCTATTAGGAGTACCAAAGAATGTGGGGATAAATAGTTAATGCATGATGCATGAAAGGGTGAGCGCACTGGGAAGGTAGACCTGGGTAGTGGAGGCATGAACCATGAAGTTTGTGTGGTGTGAAAGGTATATAGGAAATAATGTTATTTTCATATCGAGAGGAATAGAGAACAGTTTCTGACATTAAAGAGTAAAAAATGATTGAATAAATGACGTGGGACTTGACTGATATAACATAATGTTAATATATTTTAAAAAATATGAATAAAAAGATTTTTATTTTAATGATATGTACCAGATCAATAAAAGGCTGTTCATCTACCACAAGCCTCATCAATGGGTTTATGAATAAAACATAACTCATTTCTGAATCTTTTTAATTTAAAAGATGCTCATTTTTATATTGTGGATGATCATATTATATCATTATATTATTAGGAATAAATATATGGGTTTGGAGATGTATTCTAATATGGGAGAAGAACATCAATAATGATAATGTGATAAGTGTATGAGTTTGATTTCAAGATGAAGTGATGATTTACTTATATGAATTTCTATGGTGTAGTAGAATGGGATATGTACAAGATATTAACATTCATGATTAAAAAAGTTATTTTTGGATAATGATTAAGTCCAAAGAATGTGGGAGATATATATTGTCTTGATAGTGTTTCTCATTTTCCCTAAGAATGTGTTCCATGGCAGTCTCCATCAAATAATGGTGGTTAACATATTGGTTAAGGTGGTGGTGTTATGTCAATGAGAGTTTTGTATAAAAAACTAGAAACTTGCTCACTTTCACTGTTGATATTAATGATAATTTGATTGTTCTAATATGGAAATAGAGGAAGAAAATAAGGCTTTGTATTGTAATATGGAATCCAAGAATTCATGTTTAGTCTTAAAATAAATTCACGTTCACATTATGGTGGTCTAATTATACAAGATAGTGTTACATTGACACTTTGTTTTGTAAATAACTATAAAAAGATATTGCGTATAATGTTATGTGAGGACTCGGCAGGTGAATCCAAGAGACCCAAGTTCAAAACCAGGTAGAGACATACTTCTATGATATAGTAGTAGTACTTTAGAAAACACTATTGACGACACTATATTAGGAACTGTTTAGTACTATAGCAGCCATGAATATTCATCCATTTGGGATTTTGGGCCATCAGTTTGGGCATCGGTTCCTTCAAGGCCTTCGAGAACCCCAAGGCCTTTGGGGCAGTAAGAGTTTAGGGCCACCATAAGGTCTTCAGGCCACCTTAAGGACTTCAGGCCACCTCAAGGCCTTCGGGGCTCCTCAAGGTATTTAGACCACCTGAAATTGTGCAAAATTACTAGACATACTATACAAGGAGCATACTCTAGATGGGGATTCTAAGCAGACACATTATCCAGAGGAGAAGATTGTATGGATTTGTCAGAATGAGAGTGTATGAAATTTTTCATCAATACTATCCTATGATTTCATGAGACCCTATCCAAACTATCAATGTGAAGTTAGAGAGATGACATCATGATGAATAGGCCATGGAAGAGTACTGCCATATAGTTACATCCTTTATATTTCATATGACATATGGGTCATGTAATCTCTATGCCTACGAGCGTTGTAAGGGTTCCCCCTCATCCTTTGAGAGGTGTGTTATATAAAATCAATAATAAATAAGTCCATTGGGTTATGAGGGCATGTACTCTCTTACAATAAGTGTACTGAGATTCATGCATAATATTTATAGATGCAATTCAGTGTGTTACGTGGAGAAATATCATCATTTCAAGGTAAACCTACACGATGGAATATAAATTATTTCTATGTCTGTTCCTTGTTCAATGTGAATAAATAAATGAAATAATTTGATATTAACATGAATTTAAATACTGGTGGAGTACATTGTTTGGGTTCTTGAAATAAAATGTGCAACTAGTGCGGCAGTGATGAAGTAAAGAGATAATTTTCATGAACGTAAAATAATGCACTCAAAATTTAGAAGACCATGAATTTTGTTACACAAGTATTAATAATTATAACCTTATGAAATATATATTTCATTAATAAGGGTCATTTTATTTGAAACTGTGTTAGAATTACAATCTGATGATATTCACAACAACGTAATTGGTTTACTGAGAATCCATTAAAGAGTCAAACTAAGTTAGTCAATGTTTTAAATTTATCAGAAAATATTTAATAATTTATTTAATAATTTTCACATATTACAATGAGATTAGTAAATAATAATATATAAGTATTAATTTCACAAGAACTGATCCACTAGGGAAAATGATCATATATATGGGATCAGAATTAATTGACCAAGAATGGAATACCATATCAATGGATATTTATGGTTTTTGAATCTGTAAATTAGGAAGGAATATACATCAAACATATAGATTATGTTCAAGATATCAGCAAATAATGGATCAATAGAATATTAATAATCAAGTGACTGGTAGTTTTAATATGTTGATTGGGATGGTCAAGACGAGAGGGGGTCAAAATAATCAACTAGTTTGAGGGTTTAACCAATCAAGGCATAAGAGTTATATCACTGTGAGGTATTATCTTGATCAAATATGGGATAATTTAATAGGGTTTATAACTACTTTCTAACCAAACTATGTTAATTATAACAAGATTATAGTGGAGATTCCAGAACATGGGTATAACGAACATAACAATGAGTTGATCATAGTACCAAATCCTATGAAAATATTATGTTATTTTTTCATTTAATTTCTCATTCCATACATTATCCAAACTTCATAATAGGTGATCTATGTTTAATCATAAGGAGTAAAGGATTAGTAAAATATTTCAATATAATAAGTCACACCTTAATCACCATCCCTCAGTGTGATAGGATGATTCATTGGTCACATCAATTGATATTATAGAAAAGGGTCTACCCATTATTGGCAGTACATTACATACCCATTTTATTATATCATAATTATATGAAGTAATTATTTTAGTTTTATGAAATAATAAAATAGATTAATATGGAAAATCCAACCTCTACTCATGATGATATAAATTTTTATGTTTCAGTAAGGAAATTTGAAAATAAGAATAAAAGAGTGGAAATGAAGGTGAATAAAAAATAAAAGATGATATAAGATAAAATACTATATGAATCCAATTTGGTTGGAAAATTTTCATTTAATTAATTTGATAATAATTTTGATAAATTCAATTTCTTTTTTGATGAATATGTATTAAATTGTGAAATGATATACAATTTTAATAATGTTCCCAAAAACATTGTCACATGTACGATTAGAGTTTTCATTGAAATTAGGTAGGAAAAATTACCTCTTGAAGAAGAGTAAAATTATATATAATTACAATTATGTAAGAAGGTCGAAATATGAAACACTCTCTCAAAACATCATAAAGTCAAGGAATACAATTTGATTATTTATAACAAAAGGGTCAAAATAGTTGTACAAGACAAAGATTAATCTATGTATCTCACAATATAAATATTTCATTGATACAAGAATAATTAGAATTTATATTCTGATAAAGCAAATGATAAAACTAGAGTATATAGAAGTTATCAATTCATTGGAAACGTTAAATAATAAATTATTAAATGTAAAAGATACATAGTTTTTTAGAAAATAACAAAAAATTACGAATCCTGACATTTTTCTACTGAAGGAAAATTATTTTCATGATTACGAGTTTCAAAATAAGAATATTTAGTGATAAGAAAGCTTGAGAGTAGTTGAAGAATAAAATTTTTACCTCAACATTAAATGTCATGATTTGGATGTTATATTCATAAATATGTAAGAGACACACTTTGAGAATTCCTTAGATAATGAGATAAATATTTTTTCTTACAATTATTTAGATAACAGTCTTATTTTCAAAAACTCATCGTTGTTTAAAGGATAGATTTATATTATATAAGGATCAATCTACTACAAGTTCATTAAAGAATGTAACTCTTTATCCTAACTAATCTATGTGAACTAATGTGTAAATTATGAGTAATGTCATTTGTTGTTTAAAATATAGACAAATTGTGTCTAGAAATTTTTTTAAAAATCCATTATAATTTAAATATGTATATGAATAATTGTATAAATTCTTGTTCTGTGAATAAAGAAAAAATGAATAAATGCGTTGTGTAAAAATTTCATGTATTTAATGAGTTTCAATATATGTCACTGAAGAAGAAATCAATATTGTTTGGATAATATTGGTGTCATGTGATATTTGGGAATTGGAAATATATTTTTGGAATAACATTTCATTATGTGGAAATTTCATAATGTCAAAATTTTGATTGAGAAAATATGAATAAATGAGGAAACATACAGAATAGAAGAAGAATTCATATAAAAGGAACCAGTCTATCATGAACATATATAAAAACATTAAAAATATTCAAGAATGATATTATATAGGTGGTTCATATTATGATGAGTTATGGAATTTAATAATCACAAAAAAAATAAACTATTGATGAAGAAAAGGAAGATCACAACAAAAAGGGAAGCTTGTCAAAAAAGAATAGGATATGAAATCTTTGGGAGTTGAATAAATGATGAATAAATCTAAATAAATAACTCACATAATTTTTGTGCAGATTTTCAAACCAAAGAAAATATTCTTCTATTATTGTAAGGGCATAACATAGATGTGTGGAAACTTATTTATAAAATTTTGTACCTGACTACATGGACTAGAATAGTTTTTATAAAGAAAGTGAAATAACATATGACTTATTTTCATAAAATTATTGTTGGGTAAATTGATTTAATACACAAAACAGATACTAAGGTTTATCCTAATAATCATACGTACAAAATAGATGGATGAAACAAATATGTTGAAAATATAAAAAAAATTATTCTAATTTTCCAATGAATATAAAAAATACTTTCTAAATAAGAAGGGAATAGGATAAGAAGAAACTCCCATTTCTATTTCTCTAACAAAGGATCCTTAAAGAGAATCATCATTCTTATATATAAATTTTTTTCAAAAATTAAATTGGAGGTGAAACATGTATTCATGGGTAGAACTGAATTTGTTAAAATATTTGAACATTAAATAGTCTGAAAGTAATCCATCATCGAAGACTATTGCAATTATGATATCTCTTTGTAACATTTGAATGAATAACATAAGATACATGAATTTTATTCATGATGAAATCCACATATGATAAATTAGTGTTGAGTACATCTCTTTAGGGGGAGTGCATAATCACAACAACCAGATATCTATTGATAAGTTAAAATATAATAAATATATGATGTTCTGGTGAGTGATATATAAGAAAAAATATTGCTATAAATTAATACAATTTGTTTTGTTTTTTATATCTCTAATAATGAAATCAACTCGAAAGGGGGGGGGGACATATTTAATGATGACAAAAGGGCTGGGGAATGTTGAAAATTGGAAATAAATTCATCAACTTGAATGTTTTAATATTCATTTTGATATGTAAATGGACGATTAGTTTTAAATATTTTGAAAAGATCATAAAAAATTTGGGTTTTAGTATTCTAATAACATTCCAAACATTTATATACATCATTGATGTTACATTACATAACTCTAGGTTTTTACACTAAACATGGATTACATATACATAGTGTTTGTTAATTTTATCTTATTTCTATTTTTATGGTGATTTCATCCTTCTCAAGATTAAATTATTCTATAAGTTTCAATAGATAATAATATGTCCCATAAATATGAATTTTGGAAATTAAAATTCCATTCCATACCTAAATATTTTGTTTTATTGTAAATAAGGGGAGAATATAATAATGAATTTAGGAATGAAATGGGTATTGAAAACAAATAAAAATGTAGAGGTTAAAGAAAAAAATTGTTTGTTGATGTTGAATTTGATTTATTATTCTAAAAAATTTTAATGGTCTATCATTTACAATTTTGAGGTTTATTAAACCATTATTAATTTCTAATACATGTGATAATTTCATGAGTATATCTACACATAATTTAAAACATTTATAGAATGATGATAATTTATAGATATTTTATGAGAAATTATGAATGTATATTCATGTGGTAAATTAATTATAAATTTGGATGTCTATTTTTTGTCCATTATTAAAAAAGTGGATAACTATATTCTACAAAATGACCTATGTAACCAATACTTGGGTGGAAATATTTGTCCACTCATTTGTCATATGGTTGATTGTTTCAGTGTAGAGCTCCGACATGGAGTTCCTGATTATGTATTTATAAATACATCATACAGGTTATGATGAAGGGTGAGCACGCCAAATAGGTGGGCCTATATAGAGGTGGTGGAGCATGTGATTACCTTGTGATGCACATTATATCTAGGTTCCAACTTCATTGCTATATTGAGTGATAGTGGGAATGCTGAGTGTCATTATAGTGTCTCACTATAATGTAATATCCAATATGGGACTATGGTGATGTTCCCAATCATTCATTCATTTATAATAATAATGATTAAATTATCATTTTTTGATGATTTTTATAATAACTTTCAGATATATTATAGAGTTGAAATCTATCACCTTTGTCGACAAAGGGTTTCTAAATTAATTATTCATCATAGATGAAGCCCTAGTATTTGATCCTAGAATTTAGTTGTGGTGTTAATGATCATATGTGACCATGAGTTTATTAGAAACAACTATATGGGTCATAATATGTGTTCTGATAGGAATGAAGAACATCTGACCAACAATAATGAGAATTTAATGTGTTTGATTTCGTGATGCAGATTAGGTTTACATGCATAGACTACATCGACATAGTATAATAAAAAATGAAAATAATGTTTAAATTTCATGATATAATTAAGAGATTTAATGTTATAGATATGGATTGAGGAACATGAAATATATTTTTTTATTTAATATAATTTTTCATAGTTGTGAAGCATGTGACTTATGGTAGATCATGTGGAATAAATGAGGTGCACATATTGATTGAGTGGGTGGATTTCAATTGATGGGAGTTTTTTATAAATACCCTTACGCTTTCTCATTTTTGCCTATGATATTTATGAGAATTTTTGTTCTCCAATAGTGTAAAAGTGAAAAAATCACTATATGAATTCATTTAAGGTTTCCATGTATTCATGTTTGGTCTTTTTATACCTTTTAATTCTCATGATGATGGTCTAATTTTGTTATAAAATGTTTCATCTGCACTGTGTTTCATGAATAATTATAATTTACCTTTAATATTATTATGTCAAGAAGAAATAAATAAAATTATATCACAATAACTATTACATAAAGCATATTTGTATTAATAAATAATTTACAAATATATAGTTGAGTGATTAATATGGTGAAATAGTAGAAGCACATAAGAAGTAGTTGAGAAGGAATAAAATTATTTGATACATGATTTTGATGATGTGTTTGAATATATAAATAAAAGTATATGATACAATTTAAATGTGAAATAGTGGAGTAGTATAGTGTTTATTTTCATGGAATCTATTGTACAACTACAGTGGTAGTGAATAATTAAATGAGGATGTTTTTGTGTGCATGAAAAAAATGTATTCATAATTAATAAGAGAGTGAATTGTTCTATAAATGAATGATGAATGAGAACCAAATGAAATATACATTTCATGAATAGTGTGTAGTGTATTTAAGACTAATCCAGGTAGAGTTTCTAAATTAATCGAAAAATAATTTATCAATGAGAGGTTAAATCAAGGGCATATCATACTGAGTTTTTGAAATGTCAATATTGAATAAAATAATATTGGAGAACTATTTATATAGCACTTGGACACATTGTAGGGAGTTTGGGATTTATTCATAAAGAAGAAACTGTTTCCCAAGAATTGTTTCACTAGAAAAAATTATCTTATGCAGGTAATTAAAAATAATTGACCAGGACTGAAAGGCTTAATTATTGGATGATGAAGATACCTAAAGAGGGAAAAGAGTATGTCAGATCCATCATGATCATAGAGTATGATTAATAGATCACCCTATATTGGATAATTTAATTAAGAATGGTGTTTTGACTTGGGTAGGGGGTCTAAAAAGTTATAGAGGAGTATTAAAACTATGGTGTCTGACAAGTAAAATAATTGGGGTTCTGGTGAACTCAGGAAAAGGTGTTGGATTGATGAGGTGGATCACTATGATTAACTGGGTGACCGACACGTGGGGTGTATAATTAGATGAATCTTGAATAAATAATGTTGATAATAATATTATTACATTGAATATTTTTTGTAGGTGTAGCCAACATCAATATTATTAGCTCTTTGTGTGGAACATTGTAAAAGTAATGTGTGTTATGTTTCATTTACATTATACATTTCATAAAGGAAACACTCATATTTATAGATGAAAGATGTTTTAATTTGAAGGCTTAGTAGAAAAGGAAATGAACCTAGAAAAATAATGGACACATGATTCACCCCCTCCCATTTTTTCCATCTCATCCACTGAGAACATATTCTCTAAATAGTTAAGGTAAAGATCAAAACTACAAAATCCAAATAACGTGTCATGTAATATAACTCACGATACATTAATTGATTTGTTACATAAGATATTTACTTATCATTATACATAATTATTCATCAAAGGTGCATTTTAGACGCATAAATATATGTTAAAATTGTAACACCCTCAAATGATAAATGGTAAATTGACTAAATGATATGAATCATGTCAAAAAGGTGAACCTTCCTTTTCAGGAGCCTGCCAGATTAGAACTCCACAGTTAAGCGTTCATGGCCTGGAGTAGTGATCAGGATGTGTGACCTTCTGGAATGTTTCCCAGGGTGTGTGTGAGTGAGGACAAAACACTATGGAAAGGAAATGCGTTGGCCTGTGGGGACTGTCATTAGTCAGATAACCCGTTCGGGCACATGAGTGAGACCTAGGGTGGGGCCCACATGTCTGCAGGGCAACTGGTGGGCAGGGCCCAGTTCTCAATGTGGTATCAGAGGTGGTACCCAGCCTTAAGTG
Organism: Viscum album; assembly: GCA_963277665.1. Taxonomy (NCBI): domain Eukaryota; kingdom Viridiplantae; phylum Streptophyta; class Magnoliopsida; order Santalales; family Viscaceae; genus Viscum; species Viscum album. The sequence goes on from OY728121.1 coordinate 1,086,668,609, forward strand.
CAGTGAACTTCCAGGGTTGAGTTGTAGGGCCCACAATGAGGACATTGTGCTCTAAATGGGGGTTTTGTAACACTCCCAAATGATAAAGGGTTAAATGACTAAATGATATGACTCATGTCAATAAGGTGCACCTTCATTTTCAGGAACCTGTATGATTAGAACTCCATAGTTGAGCGTGCTTCACCTGGAGTGGTGATCAGGATCGATGACCTTCTACTAAGTTTCCCATGGTGTGTGTGAGTGAGCACAAAGCCCACTGGAAAGGACCTGTGTTGGCCTGTGTGGAATATCATTTGTCAGATGACCCATTAAGTGTGCTAGGCCTAGAGTAGTGATCAGGATGGGAGACCTTCTGGGATGTTTCCCATGGTGTGTGTGAGTGAGGAAAAAGCACACTAGAAAGGACATGTGTTGGCCTGTGGGGACTATCAATAGTTAGATGACTTGTTCAGGCATGTGGGTGGACCCTGGGGTGGGCCCCATGTGTCTATGGGGCATCTTTTGGTACCTGGTGGGCCAGGACCTGACGACCATGTTAAGGCAGGGTGGCTGTGCTATCACCGGGACCGAGTTGTCACATTTTTTTATCAGAGGTGGTACCCAGCCTTAAGTGTGGTGCACTCACTACAGGAAAAATGGCTTTTTGCGACGGGTTATTTGCGACGGGAATAAATCCCGTCGCAAATAGTCCAATTAGAAACTTATTTGCGACGGGGGCATTTTCCCGTCGCAAATAACTAGTTATTTGCGACGGGAAAATCTCACCCGTCGCAAAAGGCTTGGCGCGCATAGCGCGCCAATAGCGCGCCAAACCGCGGGAAAGGTATTTGCGACGGGTGGTTACCACCCGTCGCAAATAGCCGGCGGCGGTAAAAACTATTTGCGACGGGAATATACCCCCGTCGCAAATAGTGTGTCGGCAGGTTGTTATTTGCGACGGGACCCGTCGCAAATAACTATTTAACCGTTGACCGTGATAAATGCGGGTTAAAGTATTTGCGACGGGTCCCGTCGCAAATAATATTATTTGCGACGGGTATACCCGTCGCAAATAGTCCCGTCGCAAATAAGCTAACCTATAAATACCCCCATCCGTTTTTTTTTCATTCATTCTCAACTTCTGTCAAAACTGTTTACAGTTTATTAAGTTTAATTTTTTTTTTGCAGAATTGATATTGAAGTCTTCAACAATTATCGGAGATCAACTTCAAATCCATTTTAAAGGTACTTATGTAATTTTTAATTTAATATTTATTTTAATTTTTTTATTAGTTTTAATTATTTTTAATTAGTTTTAATTAGTTGTAATTTAATTATGTTTATATTGTTTTGTTATTTAATAAATTTAAGTTATTAGTATTCATAGTTAATGGTAATTAGGTGTAATTAATAATAATTAGAAATAATTAATAATGATTAGGAATAATTAATAATAATTAGTAATAATTAGTAATAATTATAGTTATATATATATATAGTTATATATATTTATAGTTATATTTATTCGTATATTAATATAGATTTATATTAATATAAATATATTTGGTTATATGAATAAATATATATATATATATATATATTTATTCATATATTAATATATATATTTATTCGTATATTAATATATATTTATTCTATTTATATATATATATATATATGTAGTTATAAGTTTTTATTCGTATATTTATTTGTATATTAATTAATATATATTCATAAGCTTAGTTTTAAATAAATTTATAAAATATGTGTTTTTATGTGTATTTATAAATAAATAAATAAATAAATACATATATACAATACAGACACACACACATACACATACACACACACACACACATATATATATATATATGTATAGTTATGAATGAATACATAGAAATGAGGGGGTGAAAATCCTCTGAGAATGTTAAAACGACTATAACTTCTAATCCGTAAGTCCGTTTCAACTCCACAACCAGTCAAATCGAAGAACATGAAGCGATCTTCGATATGATATGCAGTACAGTCCAACGGATCGGAAGTTATAGTCGTTTGAATGTTAAAAGGACCATAACTTCTAATCCAGGAGTCCGTTTCAGCTCCACAATCAGTCAAATCGAAGAACATTAAAATATCTTCGACATGATATATGGTAGAGGTTTATCGGACATCGGGATCAGAAGTTATAGCTGTTTAAACGGTGAAAAACCGGGGTGCCCCGACTAAAAACTCAGTTTTGGAGGCCTTCGGGGCCTTTTTGGGCCTCGAAAAAACCTTGGACGGGTTCCACCGGTCCATAGGGCTGTAGAGCTCTTCGCAAGCTTCGATTTGATATGCTGTAGAGCTCAAACGGAGTCCCGGATCAAAAGTTATGGCCATTTGAAGTTTGGGTTTCATTTTCTTCTTATTTTCCATCTTTCATTAATTTTTTTAATTTTTTTATATTCAAAGAGTTATTAAATGACTATTAATTGATAAAAATTAGGTAATTATTAATTACAAATATTTTTTAATTTATTTTATAACCCTCTTTTACTAAACATCTTATAAATTAATGTTATATTTCCATAGATCCTTTCTAAATCGTATTTATAAAATAAATATTATATTTATATCAATATAAATACGTTTATTAATTTATATATTAATAAATATTTTTTTAATTTTTTTAATTTTTTTAAATTTTTTTTAATTTTTTTTTATTATTTGCGACGGGCCTGTCGCAAATAGTTGATTCGAGACAACTATTTGCGACGGGAAAAGGCCCGTCGCAAAAACTTATTTGCGACGGGCCCGTCGCAAAAGTTTTTTTAAATAAAACCACAAAACTATTTGCGACGGGCCCTTTTCCCGTCGCAAATAAGTGTTTTTGCGACGGGCCCGTCGCAAAAAAATTTTGTTGCGACGGCGTTTTCCGCAACGGGCGATTTGCGACGGAGCCCCGTCGCAATAGGCTATTTGCGACGGGATCCCGTCGCAAATGACCCGTCGCAAATGCCTATATTTCCTGTAGTGACTGCCTGGGTTGAGATGTAGGGCCCACAATAAGGACATTGTTCTCTAAAGGGGGGTGATTGTAACACTCCCAATTGTTAATGGGTTAAATGACTAAATTATATGACTGATGTCAACAAGGTGCACCTTCCTTTTCGGGCGCCTGTATGATTAGAACATCACAGTTAAGCATGCTTGGCCTGTAGTGGTAATCAGGATGGGAGACCTTCTAGGATGTTTCCTAGGTTGTGTGTGAGTGAGGAAAAATCACAATGGAAAAGACATGTGTTGTCCTTTGGGGACTATCATTAGTCAGATGACCCGTTTAGGCATGTGGGTGGACCCTGGGGTGGGCCCTACATGTCTGCGGGGCAACTGTTTGTACTTGGTGGGCCAGGACCTGACGACCATGTTAAGGTGGGGTGGTTGTGCTGTCACTAGGACCCAATTGTCACAAAAATCCCTCCCCTACTACATAGTAATTTTAATATAGGAGTAGTGACCATCATATTATTTAGTTGTTTGAAATATCATTCTCATTACTCAATTAAAAGTAACTTCAAAACCTTCCTTGATAACGTGGATAATGGATTTTTACCCATGAAAAACATCTAAAAAATAATCAATAATATCCTAATAAGCCAATAAAACAATGGATCAAAATTATAGTGATCAGTCCATTAAATTTCTTGTTAACATTACTCATTGATGATACTTAAAATATGCCATTTCTTATGACTAAATGACCGAATAATGATACTATAGGTAGAAAAAACTTCCCTTTCTAATATTTACATATTGTTTCTCCTTTATTATGGTGTTTAATAAAATCCAAAAATAATTATCATTTTGTTTCTTTATCTAATAATACATGAGAATTTAATCTGTAATGAACATAAAAAAAATTAATGTCAATCAAGATTAATAATTTTCATCAAATCCAAAAATATAGCAGCCGAATTCGTTAGTCCAAATGGAATCAATATAAATTCATAGTGTACATACCATATGTGGAATGATGTTTTGAAAAAAAAACCCCACTATTTAACCCTTAAATGATGATATCTAGATCATAGGTCATAACTTGGGAAGTATTGATCTCTTTAAAGGCTATCAAATAGATAATTGATATGCATTAGAAGATCCTTTTAATTAGGATATAATTAATCCAATTATAACGACTAAAAATGCACATTAATCAATCATTATTTATGATAATGAGGTCTAGTGAACCCTACTGCGAATCACTCATATGTGTCAATCCTTTATCAAGATTCTATTGATGTTTTTTCTTTTATTCATATAATTTAATGTGGTTCATTTTATATGGTTTATTTAGGGTATTAATTAATAAATGTACGAAATTAATTAAAAAATAATCCTCAATCTCTAGGGGGGAGAGTATGTAGCTCATCTAGAAATACATAACTATAATCCTATAAAATTTGGAGGTCAAAATTTTAGGATTACAACCTGATAATTTGAGATATAAATCCCTCATTTTATGGTATTATGACCGATATTATAGAATTTTCAAACAAATGGATCTTATGGTTATTTCTATGGTGATACTTGATAATAGGACGATTCATTGTTTGAAATGATATCTCTTTTCCACAAAATTATGATTCTTACTATGAGGAATTATAATCCATACATAATATTATGTCATATTCGACCAAATAATCAATGATTTGATCCATATGAGTTATACACGCTCAAATAGAAATCAACGAATATTTATATATATTTAATGCGATCATGGTGCTTCCATGTGTTTTCATTGATAATTGAATGTCAATTTAAAGAGATGTTGATTGCACATTCTTATAAAACTTTATGAGATGAAAAAAATGCAATGAACTCGAATCAAATAAGGTATTAACATATCTAAAAAAATAGATCAATTTTATGCTATTAAACATCATTATCATGATCTACCTCATTAGCAGTTACCATACATGTACATCCTTATTCTCTATGTTTGGGAGATTTTTCGGTGCATTTTCATCATTGGCCCAATGGTTCGGGTAACGAATTTCGTAATATGCAAACTCCGTCCAATAGAAGCATTGAATTATTGGTTGGTCATTAGTTGGTAAATAATTATCTTATAATATATCAATTATTCAATTAGACTTACATCAGTAGTTTTGGGACCATCGACCTACATTACCACACATAAAGCATTTCCATGATCCTTTGTGGTAATTACCCAGGTGATTTTCCAACACTTTTTCCATATATAGGGTTCATATTTATTCCACCCATGTGACTAAACATCATGGATTTGGTTATATTACAACATTTTTTCTTGTAAAAAAAATAACGAATGTCTAAAATTTCATTCTCTATATTTTTCACACATCAAAAAACTTCTATATTGTTCGTAGTGTCTCTTATGGATAATTCACATCGATGAATTGTTTTTAAAATGTGATGGAAACAATTAATCATTATTTAATTATTGCAGAAATTTCCATTGGTATACCACATTAGCCTCATTATGTTATCTTTATATGTGGAAATTTAATCATCCCCCCTTTTATCTCTAAAAATTCTCACTCAATCCTCAAGTGAAAATTTTGGGGAAAGAGAATGATTATGAATACATTCATGAACAAAAATCATTACCTAATGTACATAACTCCTTCTCTTTTGTGTCCTTAGTGATAGTTTACCATTGGTTAGTCTATCCTTATAAATGTTAAATAAAAAATCAATTGTTTTGTGATTAGAGAACTTGATAATAAATGATATTTTTTCCATCAAATTAATTCACTTGTCAACAACAAAGGGATTAGATGATTCGATAATGTGAGACTGACATTCTCACCTGAATGACTCAATAATAGGATGCTCTTTCAATTGAGACTCATATGGACAATCATGGTTTGAAATATTATTCCTATATTGTGGTAGATAGGTGTAAATTACTAGGATGTGTTGTTCAACAATTAAAACCCATTTCATAGCTCATTGGGATAATCTTTTGATTCCCCCCCCCCACACCCATTTTAAATGTGGTTTCTCCTTAATCCATAAAATTATTAAAAATGTAAATATAAAGTAAAATAATAATTAATCTAAAAAAACATATTATCATTGATGGAGAGTATCATAAATAACATTTGTGTCTTAACATACAAAATATAAGTCTAAAATCGTGGTAATTGACTATATAATTTTGGTTAAGATAACAAAGCTATACATATTAATATTCTTAAATCATTTTTAGTGGTTTTTAATGAGAACATGAATCACTAATGTATACCCACCAATGAGTGTCTGGATAGTTGTGTAATCATGGTCCCAGTAATCATTTAATAGTTTTAATATTTAGTCAATTCCCAATCAGCATTTTTCAGGGTGATTACCCCAATATGAATCTTTGCAATAGTCGAATCAACATTCTACTATCTGTATAGTTATTTTAGTTCTGGTAAGACCACATAATAATTAATTTACCAAAATGTTATTATATCATATTTTACTTAAACTCATGTAAATGGTTTATGGTAAGGTTTTATAAACCCAATACTAAAAAATAGTTTCTATAATGTCCAAAAAAACTGAATCATTCCATTGATACCATCTATAGGGACCCAAGATAAACATGAATTTTTTACATATATTTATAGAAAAAACATTAAATTTCTTAAATAATATTTAAAATATATCATGGAGCATATGTTTAGTGAATTTATAGAGTATTGATGTAATCATATTATTTTCAAATTCTTATGATCATATCTTCTTATGTTAACAAACTCCACAATCTTATAGACATCTAATTTTTAAAAATCGCCCTTGTAACCTGGGTAATGAAAACATAAAAATGGATTAGACTAAATTCTCAACAATATATTAATAAATATTCCATCATGGATAAGTTCATAAAAAATTGATCATAATAGAAATATCATAACATCATGAGTAATAATCACAAAACATAATTAAACATAAAATGAAATGGATTATTTTTTTACAAAAACATGAATAATGTGAGAATAAATCTTTGATGATAAATTTCTTAAAAAATTAAATAATAAATTTACCATTATAGACAAAAAATAAAAAATTATTTTAAAAAATAAATCATATATTAAAATTTATTATGTTCTCATAGACATCAATGGAAATATTTTATATCATTTGACAAGTTGGTGGTTGGACTGAACGAAACAAAAACATGTCCTAATTAATTGGTGGTTATGAATATGAAATTTGTTTTATTTGGAGTAATATCAATATTAAATAAGAATAATGAAATTATAATGATATTTTTATGTTTTTTATAATTTTTATGATATTTTAAAAAATTATTTTGAATGTATTTGACAAACATGATGTGTTACTTTGTGTAGGTGATATTCTACACAATGTATGGTTAACATTTTACTTTGTCAAATAATAATAGGGTTATAATTTAGATTACAAATTTTTCAACATAATAATTTTGATATTATGTATCACACATTGTTTTCCATATTTACCATTTTAATTTGTGAAGTGATGAAGTAGTGAAAAAAAAACAGAATGCATCACTCTATAAAGGTAGTCATCCATAAAACACATGAATATATGTTTCATTTTTCATAATAGAAAAGGATTAATATGTATACTATTTTTAAAATTGGAATAATTAAATTATTAATAATGAAAATAATTACTTAATGATATATTAATTAAAAATTATATTTTTTTGTTCAGAATGAAAAGGAAACAAGTTACGGGAAAAAATATCTCACATTGAGAAATTAAGAATTCTCTTAGAAGACTTTTGAAATTGAGGTCATATAACAAAATCATGTGAATATGTTCTAAATTAAAAGGACTAGTGTTATAAAATATTGTTAATAACTATAGTTTTAGGTGAAAACTAAATCCTTTGAATGCACTTGAAAGGGTGTTGAGAGACCCATTTTATAAGTGGTGATAATGAATTTATAGTAATTATAACAACTTAATATATATGGGTAAAATGTGAAAAAACTCTTGTGGGTGTATAAATGGACCATAGATGGTTATAGATAAGGGTTTTTAATCCACTCTACAAAAAAACCTATTTTCAACGTTTCATTTCTTTTATTCTCTATGGTTCCACTTATAATCATTTTTTATATCTACTAGGGTGAAAAAAATTTAATCCAAGGTTATATATCATTTATACACTAAAAAAATTTTCCCTAAAAAATTAAACCTATAATTCTATATATTAAATTAAATTTATTATATTAATTTTCAAGAATTAATGGAAATCAATTTGTAAATAATGATTTTATAATGTATTACTTTTGTATTGAATTAAATTATAACTTATGTCACAAAATTTATATTATAAATGCATAAGTGAAAAAAATATTAATTAACATGTAAAATACCAATATTTAATAGGAAATAATTTTAAATTTTTCAAATTAATACATATATTTTAATAGTATTTAAAAAAGTCAGGGTATTTGGAAAAAAATTCAATCTTTAACTATTCACCTAAATATCGATCTTTTAAAAAATTGTAATTTTCTTTGATAATGTTGTTATGATAAGTCTATATATTAATATAAATTTATCAAATTAATATTATATATATATATATCATAATATTAATATTAATATAATTACATAATGTGTTGTGAAAGTTTTTTAGGATAGCATTATTTAGATATATTAAAAATTAATCAAAAATTAGTTATAATATATATTTATACTAAGAATATATTACACATTAAAATTGCAAAATTTGGAAAATAAATTTTAGGAATAATTATTTTTTTAATTTCTTTATCTTTTGTAGTTTTAATATTATTAAAAGATACCTTTAGTTAATATTGTGGTTGCAACTGTGTGTACCCACTCATTTAATGTCTATATTATAGGGGTAACTAGATATATTTTTAATAATGTAATAGTACATTGAGATTCATTGTTGTGTGTGATGCTATATATCAAGCATAATATTAATTTTAGGGGGAATATTTCACTAAAATATTATGTTGTTATATAACCACATGTTTCAATTCACTGTTTTGTTACGAGTATGTTTCAACTATAATTTTTTTCATTTTTGATCAAATTAGGATTGAATTGGTTCTTGAATAATTGTTGTTTGTTGTGAGTTTTTATGAACATGGGAATAGGGGTTGATCATGATTGATCTACATAATGTTTCTCGGGGTACTATCCTCATTATTCCATTTAACGAGTTATCCATCGATTTTTTGAAGGTAATCAATTAATGAGTTAGTTGTACAAATTAATTATAATTTTTTATTCATAATTTAAATTTATTTTTTATGGAGTTACGGTATCGCATGGTAGTATGATGTGTGATTTATATTTTTTGGCATGGAATAGCATAGAAGATGTATTCAAAGCATTTCTAGGGGTTAACTCAAACATGTGACATCTAGAACATATATTTTCAAATGTTTATGAATTTTTTTATGGGACATTTAATATGAAATATAACCACCATATGTGAATGACCATTAAATAAATGGAATTATATTACCATAATCTAATTTGATTTGGGTAAGGACTTATATGGTTGTGAATGAGAATCTGAACTATATGCATGGTTTTTATGGTTTTTGATGTGTATGAGCACCAAGTAGGTTGTTTTGGATTTTACACTCAGACCCAAAATTGCCTCACCTGAGTTTTTATTACAATAATAATGTGTTCCCTAGGCTAAACAAAACATTAATTTTTAATTACCATGTCATGTCTACAGTGAAATACTCTTGATGTATTCTTACCATATTTTTATTTACATTTTGCGTCATCTATTTATATGGTAATTTACATATATTATATTTCATATAAAAATGTTATGGTAGTTTTTAATCAATAATGATTACCTCAAGACATCTGGGAAATAATCATAAAAAAATGTGAAATGCTCACATTTCATAATTCTGACTTGAAAAAATTATGTTTCACTATTAGGTTCCAGGACGAAGCGTCCGAAATGGGCCCATGTCGTGACTACCCCAACCCTACCTCCATCTGGTCGGAGCCTTATGACTATCACCGTGTAGTAATATTTGTACAATGGGAGGCATTTTCCATTATTCATGTACACCAGAACATATCTCCATACTAAAAGGCTGAAATATAAAACACTATGTAAACATAAATGATTACCACTAAGATACCAACAACATAGTATGAAACTATAATACTGGAATGTAAGGTAGAGAAGAATACATGCCCACCCATAATGGATTCTAGAAGTGTGAAATCACATGATCCAGAAATTCATATGTAGAAAACCCTACCTGATGGATTAGTACATGGAAAACTATCAGATGCTTTAGGAGCACACCTCAGCTGTCGGGTCTCTCTATACACCTGCTAGTCCGGGTCCACCATGGACTCCATCAAATTTTTGATCATATTCATAAGACATGACATGTGAGGGAGATTCCCTTGTACGGGTGAGTAAAAAATATACTCGTAAGGACACCCCAAAACCACAGAGGAAGTACACAAAGAATTCATCAATGAACTTCATGAAGTATATCCCAATGAAATACATAAAGTATATCATAGAGAAATACATGAAGTATACCACAATAAAATATTTGATTTATACCACAATGAAGATACATAGTCATCTAACACAGGTATAGATCTATAGAACACAAAACATGAATGTCTGACATAAGCCACAAAATACCCAGTATCAATAAGTCATGTAGTCCAGATGAGAAATCCAGTCCCTATAAGACATCATGACCCAGAATGAAATGTAGTCCCGGTAAGAAACATATTCTTAGTAAGTCATGTTGTCTCATAAAATCATGTATTCTAAAAGTCACAGTCAGTCACATGATTCCTCTAATAGCGTGCTAATTTCGAGAGAACCTACTCATCCATCCATCAGGTCATTTCCACACTTCCTAAAAAATGAATATAGAGTATATAAAAATTATAATCTCATCACAAGGGTACCAAAACCACACAAATATAATCAAATAGACACACAATTTGAATGTTACATGCGTTTGATGTATAGAAGGGTTCTACCAACTCGTGGATCGACAGAGTGATCGGTCCATAAAATGTGGAGGTCAGTAGTGATAGGGAAACAATGGATCCTCCACCAACCATAGCTCAAGGTATACCATCATGGTCGAACATGGCTCATGGTCAACCATCATGAATGACCATAGATTAGGGTAAACTGCTACGGTCATTTGTGGCCAGGTCTGGTCCAGCCACCTAAGTCTGACATGACCCGCTAAATTCGACCATGTTCTCCTAGTCGAACAGGCACATTGGGAATGCTTGTCCACTTGGGTTTGCCCATTATTGTTGGTATAACCCACACAGACATGGTATGGCCTGTTTTCCACATGTGGTCCACTTTGACCACATACCCCCAGTCAGTTGGGCACCGTGCGGTGTCCCATGTGGATGGTCTTCCATGACTGTGCACACCCTCCACGCTCCGCATGCCACATGGATTCACCATCGATGTGGGAAACTCACGTGGTGAAACCACCTTCTGCATGTAAAATTCAACTCCAATTTATCACTAGTCTGTGAAAATCCATTTTCCACTGCTTCCTACGTCGGCTTCTAGTTCCCCAGGTTCTGTGACCTACCCACCTTGCTTCGCTGCTCTATTTTTTGATATAGAGACACATCCATAATCCTCATGTCACTATCATAACATAATTGGGATATTATACATATTTCCATTACTCTGGGGTCTTATCAAGATCATAGAAACCTGAAAAGTTGATCCATGAACATTTTCATCCAATGATGAAGAATTCCAAGAATGAGGGAAGGAAAAAAGCCACAAAATGCTCCATGGAAGGAACCTCGCTCTTTGTTCATGTAATCCTCAATTAGTTCTGATTAAAATGAAGAATGAAAAAGTGATAAATCACATAGATTATCTCACGTTTTAAAACCACACAACATAACACCCATCCAGAAACTAATCGAACACTAGATGAATCTAATAATGGGTTGGTCCACATTCATCATCAAATTCAGAAATAAGGAAAGTTCACAAATAAAACCCCACCCTACCTGGTGTTTTGATCCTTTGTTGACAATGAAATATGATCGCATGGTCATAAATCCATGATCCACCAATGTTAATTAGAGAGAGTCCCTTCTTCGCATTTTAGAGGAAATCTTGTGTTATGACTATAACCCTAAATTCTACGAAAAAGTTTTTAAAAATAAAAACATTTTTCAACACAAAATAATGTTAAATAAAATAAAACTGCATTTATTTTATTTCTGTAAACATCCAAAAAATAATGTTCATAGTCGAGCCACGCCGGTCGATGTTAGACCCAAATTAAGTGAAGTCACTATTCTAAACGCAACTATTTTCTCATATTCCTAATCCATGAACCCATTAAAAAGTTATTATACATTTTCAAGAAAACTACATGCATCTACAATTTAATAATTTCAATATTTTTATAGAAAATTTTACGAGAACTCTGGTCATCAGAATCACACATTATCCTAGAGCCTAATATTGTAGTAATTACATATAATTATTAAAAGTAATAAAAATAAAATATGAGAGGTTATATTCACCCTAACATAGGTATTTACATCCCTAAAATCCAAAATAAATTTACACACAAACAAACGTGGTTATTGAGCATGATTATGAGCCTCCAACTCCCATGCACTCTCCTGGATATTAATGTGCATCCACCAAACATGCACCAGAGTAATTGATCTCCCAAGAAGGGTACTCTTATTTAGATACTCAATCACAATACTATACTTTGAGAATTTATCCCCATCATCAATATCCATCTCATCCCAATAAATTATGTGTAACAGATCATGTATGTATGTCCTCATTTGTAAAATTTGGAAGACATCGTGCAACCACTCTAATTGTAGAGGTAGACACAAGTGGTACACCACATCTCCAAATCAACGCAGTATCTGGATAGGGATGATGAACCTCTGATAGAGATTTAATCTAGGACGTAATCACTATATCACATGTCAGGGAGAGACCATAAGGAACACATGGTCTCCTTCATAGAACTCCAATGTCCTCTCTCTCCAGTCATCATATGATTTTTTTAGGGATATGTGAACTCTTTATCTACTCTTGGATGGCTGAAAATTCTCTATTTTTTCCTGTATTAAATTTGAACCCATGAGTGCTAACTATCCTATGTTCGCCTAGAAATGTGGTGACCTTTAGGGTCACTCGTACATGACCTGAAACGGTTCCATACCCATCATGGAATTTTATTTATTTTTGATGAAAATGCCACCAGGGATAGGTGATGCTCCCAACTATGAAAAAATAGAGGATTAATTCTTGATGCATGTCCACCATAAATTGTATGGTTTTCTCAGTTTGGACGTGCGTGTGTCGGTTTAAAGCTATGCTCAAGAAAAGAGGGGTTCATATTTCCTCCTACAATCTATTCCATAACTAGTATGTGAGGATAGAATCACAATATGGGACAATATTCGATTGGACTCCCTATAGTAAAACTATCTCCTTCATGTAGAGGCACCCATGCTCTGTACTGAACTATCCTCTTGAATATCTAATAAGTGGGCCACTTTGGTGAGAGGTTCAATGAACACCCCGATGGTATCATGCCTCCTAGTCGTACATTCTTACCCTATCTCTATTTCCATTGATATCCCATACACATCCACTATAGAAGCTCAAGGGGTTGAGTCAAACACAATGGAACCTAGTACTTATCCGTCACTTTATGAAATGTGAGGCATCTAGAATGAACTCTACCACTACATTCATCATCACCATACACTTGAACCGATTTCATAGGTCCTGATACATCTTCTCCACACCACGATGAACCTCCAAAAAGGATGTACAGAACTCCCTCAATAACTCAACCTGTAAAACAACCGGTACCATTGTGCATCCTTTAAAAATAACAACATGCTCCCCTTCATTTGAACATCCATCAGGAGAATGTCGAGTGGACATATGAGTATGAAAAGTCTCATAGTCAAAATCTCAGAGTTTTTCCTCCCTGGATAAATATATGAGTGGAGGGGTGACATCAATTAACTGAAGGTAAGCATTTCCACCGCCATCCACAATGGATATCTGCAATAAGTAAAACTATTATGACTCCTATCTCAGTAACTATGAAATGGACCTCATTCTCAGATAATCTACCACAACATTCCACTTCCCATGAGTATAGTCAATCTTGATGTCATAGTCCATGAAGAACTCTAGACATCACCTCTATCTGAAGTTCAGATCCTTCTGGAAGAAGATATACTTGAGACTCTTGTGGTCAATGTAGATGATAAATCACCTACCCATCTGGTAGTCTCTCCAAATCATCAACATGGAGACTACCACTTCTGACATAGGATCATGGGTCTCATAGTTCTAATCGTGTGGTCTCAAATATCATAAAAAATAGGCAATCAAATATTTCCCATAAATCAGGAAACACCCATGCTCAGTTCCTTTTTCATCACATAATATTGTGTACTTGACACCCTCCTTTTAAAATCTCAAGATGGGAGTGCTCATAAATTTCTCCCTCAACTGCTATAGACTATCCTGGAACATCCCTATCCATAGTAAAGGATTCACCTTTTATGATATAGATATAATGTGTGATGGTACTCTAGAATAGTTGGGTAATACCAATTTATTGTACCCTTCAACACCAATGAAACTCGACACCTCAGTAACACTCAAGGTTTCCCCAACAAAATAACTACCTCAATCATTACTGAATCCACCATGACTCTAGACTGTGAAATGATGTTTACCAATAAATAGACCATTCATATCTAGAATTGACACTTTAAGATCATAATATAATGATCGTGCTATAAGAGTGTGTCCAGGACCATCCTCAATTGAATCACATGCTCCTACTAAGACGTCTATTACACTATAATTTCATCAATTAAGACCACCAAAAACTATTCTATGTAAGGCTAGAAAATCTTATTCATGAGTCTCATGAAACATTCTAGGGAGTTATTCACACCAAATTACATCACCATGTACTCTTAATAGCAATATCGAGATCTAAAATCCATCTTTGGTATATCCTCATCTTGTACTCGAAGATGGTGATAGCCAATTATATGGTATATCATTAAGAACCCACACACCCCTTTGAATTGATCGAAGAGGTAATATATCCTTGGTATGTATACTTTTCTTTCATGGTCACCTAGTTCAGGTGATGGAAGTCCACACAAAACCTAAATATCCCATTTTTTGTAATTGGGAAACAAAACTGGGGCATCCCAAGGTGAAACACTGGTTCTCATAAATCCATTCCTCTGTATCTCCTCTATTTGTACCCTCAACTCACGATGATCTTCGGGATCCATCAGACATGAAGTTGTAAATATCAATATCATTATAAGGTATAGAATAATGTAGAAGTCTACTTATCTTTGAGGATTTAATCTTGGAACATCCTCAACAATGATGTCCCATTATTCCCCCGACACTCTAGGAAACTGATGAATCATATCTTCCAATGCACTGAGGGTCTGGCTAGACAACAGTTGTGTTATCAGATTCACCCTTTTATGTGTTTGTCCCTCCTTCAATTATTGGGTTTCCGTTTCCCTAATATGTTAAAAACTAGTCCCACCACTATGAGCACAGAACACACTATGCCTAAAATAGACAATCTAATCCTGGACTATGGATAACTAGTCTATACCAAGAATGATGTCATAGGCCCTCAATACTGATACAAAGAGTTCCCTTATAAAACCCTAACCTCCAAGAGTAATGTCACAATATCAAAACCTGTGTGTGATCATTTAATCTAATTATGTAGATGTCTCTAAATGTATGGGTTGAGTCAATAGTTCTACGAAAATATAACAGTCTTAAAAAAGGTTCATGGAATGAAATGAATAACTGTCAATAGTTTCTATAAAAAACTATATATGTGGTGGAAATCACACATATCATATATTTAATAATCCATTAAGCATTTGGGTTATATGTCTTCACCGCCTGATCCTAGCCTCATCCCTATCCACTAGCTCTCTGAGACTGTCAGGGTCCACCTGGGGTGGTGGTGCAAATACATTGAATCTCCAACAACCTCATACTTCCCTTCCTGCTCCTCTAAAAAATCCACCACCCTTTGGACCACCCTTATTTTGTCTCTTAAACTTCCTTGGTAGTCCCTAGAAAATCTATAGATTGGTTGTATGAATTTTGAAGAAATTCTTGAGCCAGATGTCCCCGTCCGCTGCACAACTAACATTACATGTCCTTCAGATGACTCACTCTGCCCTAGGCACCTCACACCAATGATATTATGTCCTGTAATTAACCCCTTTAGTGAATGTCCCTCTAGGCCCTCTGCCACTATAGATAGCTACCTACCGCCGAGCACTCTTCTACCAGGTGCCCAGTGGTAGCTCCCATTACCTGTTCCTGCTCCACTAAAATACTCTCCACTAGAAGTGATAACTCTTATACTCCATCGTATATAGTAATTCTATGTGATATCATTGATGTCTTGAACTCTCTTTGTAAGCTCTGATCGATGATCTGAGCCTACAGGAACGGTTCACATACCATATCCATGGAGTATCATTAAAGATATGTAAACCTCACTGATTAATCCACCACAATCAAACTTACATGCTACAAATTCATAAGCTCATGTATGCAAAATAATCACAACATAGGTGGAAGAAACTCATCTTTGAATATACTATCGAATTATTCCCTTAATAGAGTCACATCATCATGTTTCTGGGTCACTATGATCCACCATTTCCCCACAGGTCCTTAAAGAAGAATTGAGGTTAGGACTCCCATCTGGACTGAAAGAAACCTCCCAAGGTGGATGTCATGTGTCACTACCTCCATCAAATCCTTATTTAGCTTGGGTTTTGGCCCATCCTGAAACATTGGAGTTCACTACATCTTGAACTCATGAAACACACTCAGCATGTGTGCATTCTCAACTGATAGCACTTGTAGTAACTGATGCTTGAAGGGTGGTGGTATAATTGGTAAACCACCGAAATGTGTTATCTCTAGTACATTCCCTTATACTAATGTCAATTCTCTACGTGGATCATCATCATGATCAATCAATGGAATGATGGATGGTTGTCCACATGGGGAGATCCTGTAATAAATCATGATATACCACAATCAATAGAGTATTCCTGGTGAGATGACTCAAGATGGATATGAGAACACAACCAAATAATATATGATGCATATACCATTGTTTTACCTGCAACCATTGTTTATATGTACTATGTAAAAAAGAAAGTGTACAGAGTCCTTCTGTATAGATACATCGGCCATTGCACAAAAATAAGAATCCCTCGCTTGAAGGTAATCTCAATACACTTAACACTGTTTCCCTATACCAACTTCATAGAGTCGCGATCCTTATGTGTAACTGACCCACTATGATACCAATCATTCATGACCCATCAAAGAGGGTCTTATTTCGTAACTACCATATGGCCTCCTACAATTGCATAGGGGCTAGTGGATAGAATTCGGTTGTCATATACCACAAATAAGAGGAATTTTCCTAAGTACCTTTACACACGCACACATATCCAATCCCAAAACACTAAAATGTAAAACACTAAGTAAACAAACATTATTACCACTAAGATACAAACAATTGAGTATGAATGTAGAAAATTAGAATTTAAATTGGGCCAGAATTCATGCTCACCCAAAAAGAAGTCTGGAAAAGTGATATCACAAGTCCCAAAAAATCATCCACAGAAAACCCTACTTGAAGTGTATGTACAGGGGAAACTATCTAAATCCATTGGATACCACCTTCACTTCCTGGTCTTTCTAATCACCACCTAGACCTTTCAACATAATACTCTATCAAATCATTTATTTTCTGTACGATACACGACCCGACACGTGTATGTGAATCCCATGTAGGGGTGAGTAAAACAATACTAAGTAGGACACCCCGATACCACAAAGTAAGTACACTAAGAATAACACAATAAAATACAAAACCATAAGGAAAATCATGATGTATTCCACAATGAAATACCAGAAGTGTAACAAAAATAAATACATGAATTATAACATAATTAATATACATATTCTTCTTACACATGAATAGGTTTATAGTAAACAAAATATAATTATTTGAAATAAACCAAACGACTCACAGTATTGATATCACATATAGTCCTAATGATACACTCAGTCCCAGTAAGACATGCAGTCTTAGTAAGTCATGTACTATCAGTATGTCATGTTGAATTAGAAATTCATTTAGTCTCAATGTCACATCCAGGCATACGATATGGCTCATAGAATTCTCATTCCCATAGAACCTATTCCATATTCCATTAGTTTGTATGTCAACATCCATGAAAAAACTCTCTTGGAGTATTTCAAAAGGACTATCTCATCACAAGGGTATAAAAGCCATGAACCACTCATAAAATGGACAAATTGTTTGAATTTTAATGGAAGATGATATTTAGAATGGGGTCCAGTGGCTTGTGGACTGACTGAGTGGTCAGTCCACAGGCTGCAGTAGACAAAAGTCACAGTTGACCACTCGGTCTGACCACGAACAAGATTCTACGGTCGATATCCTAGTCCTACTATAACCAATATACCACGACTGTCTGATCTGTCCAACCACAACCATGATACCACAGCCGCACGACAACTCGTCCAACTATGGATCACGGTTGACAACCATGGTTGGTTGTGGCCCAGTCCGATCGAGCCAACTGAGTCTGGCCTAACCCTCCATGTTCGAACATGTTGGTGGGTTCAACCTGTACCACTGGGCCTCCTAACCCAGTACACTAGGCTGCCTAGTGCATCACAATTCCTCTATTCAAACAGGCACATTCACATCTTGTCTTGTATGCTGCAAGCGGTACATCTTGACAGCGCACCCCCTGCCAACGTGGCACCGGGTCGTGTCCCACACGACATGTCCATTGTGTCCTCATGATTTCCACTTGACCTATGGCTTAACAACTATTGTGGTCTACTCACGCAGACGAGCTACCCTCAGTGTGGTTAAACTACCTATCATGCGGCACTAGTCACTATGCCGCTATGAACCATCGTTTCACCATGCGTTGTTAGCCATCGTCACCCCAAGTTCCTCATTATTACAACATTGATCCATTACTCAATTTTCTGAATCTGATACACCTTCGTGATCCTCATGTCATTATCATCACTAGCTTGGGATCTGATCCATCTTTCCATTACTCTAGCGGTCTGATCATGTTCACATACTCCTGGAAAGTCGATCTGTGACCAGGAGGGGCAATAGAGAAGAATTCAAAGAACAGTGGAAGGGAGAAGCACAATAATGCCTGAAGAAACAAAACTCTTCCTTTTCTCGTGTTGTCCTATATTTTTTCCCATTAGAACAAATAATTAAGAACTATGAAATCACACAGATTATCTCCCCTTTTAACACCCAACAACATAGCAGACATCCTAAAAGTGATCAAACCAAGGATAAACGTATTCGTGGATTGGTCTGCATTCTTCTCCAAATTCATATATGGGGAATTATCACAATGAAAACCCATCCATACCTAGAGTTTGGATCATTTGTTGAAAATTATCATAGGTAACATCACCTTCAATCCCTAATCCACCAGATTTTGTTAGAGAGAGTTTGTTCTCCGCATTTCAAATAAATTCCATGCTTATGATGATAATCTAGATTTATCTGAAAAAGGTTATTAAAAATAATTTTTTTTTTCACCTCGTAATGTAAATTTAAATATAATTTTTTTTATTTCCTTAAACATCCAAAATTTACATTTCATTTTCAACCCGCGCAGCTCGATGTTAGGTCCCACCTAATGTAAATTCTCTATTACGAACATAGTTGTGCCCTAAAATTTCTAATTTGGGAACTAATTTAGAAGTTACTCCACATTTTCATGAAAACTATGTGTGCACGGTATTTTATATTTTAATATTTTTCATGAAATTGATTCAGCAACTCTTGGCCTCAAAATCTCACACCGTCTTAGTGTCTAGTCTTGAAATAATTTCATATTATATTTAAAAATTAGTCATGGAAATTATGAGATGTTATACTCATAAGAATTGATTCGTCTTATTCACAGTTGGTGATCTCTAGATGCTGAGAAAATGAGGAATGACCCATTAATAATAAAAAATTTATTTTTCATTTCGTTTATTATTCAAATCTATGAACATTTGTATTAGTATCTTGACATGAGATCATTATAAATATGTACCACTTTACTTCATACTTTGATGTACGTTTAAAATCATGACCCTGAATTCATGTTGTTATAGCTTGTGTTGGGTACATCATTTGTCGTATGGAATCTATTGAATGATCAAAATAAATTTCATCAATTCCGGGTTGGGGAAGTGATATCTAGAGGCCATTTGAACATTATTCTATCACATTTACTAATTCCATGACCATTTTAGAATATTATAATCCCATATAGTAAGTTCAATGAATAAGAAATCAAGGAAAGGATCATGATAGAAGTGTGTATAATGCCTTATGAGAGATCACAAGGAAAAGATATTATGTTTCACATTGTGTATTGATAGGATGGTTTTAATATATGTGAATTTTCCCTCTCTATTTATGGTAATATATGGATTTATAGACTCTACTCTTGGTCTGTGAATAGTATTATCTTCTTTTGAGATAATATCTTAGTGGGTTACACATTATAGTGTATTCAATAGTCTTCCATGATCTGATGAATATGTGTATAGAACAAGATTCGCCACACCATGGGGCCCTATAGTTGTCTATGTTTTATCTATCACCAATTAGTAAATAAAATCATTGATATTAGAGTATAGAATATGGGGTTTGAATCTATTTGATAATAGATTTTTTGAGGTATGAAGTGAATCCATGGAAAAATAATTTCCATGAAAAAATTTCACGGTTAATTTAATATTAGATGGAGTTTATTGTTAATTTAAAGACACATGTTTTTCAAATAACATATTTATTCTATGTTAAATGTGTTTAAAAAAAATATAAATGAAACTTTTATGGACATATTTTTTCATAATGTTTCATTTAATTCTTATGTAGTTGAAATTTTATTTCAGGGGGATGGGGAACCCTTTTTGGGAATTCGAGACTCATTATATATTAGAAGAAGTGGGAGATTCGATCTATGACTATTTATTCTAATGGATTTTGAGTCTTTCACTATAATCCCGATTCAGATATGGATATAGATTCTGCCCGTGTATTCAATATAAGAACACCTTCACAGATTAAAGGGATATGATCAAGTTGATCATCACGACATTGATGAAATCATCAATGTTCCATGCTAACAACTAATATTTTTTGATGAAAAATATGGTTCAAACCATGTATCATTTGAAAAAACGATCTCATATGAAGAGTTTATTATGAGAACATTTTTATTTTAATGAGTTAATTGTTAAGTTATTTTATGTTGTTATAAATCAAGAATGTTCCATGGACCTTATCATGGATCGATTCACTATAGATTTAAATGATCTATAAATTATGTGATGAAAATTTTCAATTCCCTAGTCCACCATCTTCCACTATGAGAATAACCCCAACTATATGATTATCCATGCTGGTCACTCATAATAACCTCCTTCATGTATTGAGAAAATGAAAAATATGAAACGGGGGAGCTCAAATGATTAGTAAGGGAATGAAATACGGGGTAAGATATCATAAACATAAACCTTAGTCATGGTGAATAACAAAAAACACATGCCTTATAATTAATATTTAACATAATATGGAAGGAATAAGAGCTAAATAAATGATGTTTAAATAAAACATAAACATGGGTATTATTATATTATAATATCCACATGAACTATCAATAATATTTTCATAATGATAAAAATTCATATTCCTAACTCATAACTATAACGTCAAGGCCTCATGACAATACCATATATATCCATTTTGTCATGGCCTTGTTTCGAGACCATAATTTGTCTCATGAGACCTACCGATGCACTGAGTTGCTATAGTGGGCTGCACCTGAATCTTACTAAGTCCAATTGATTCTTCATATGAATAGGTATAAACATAAAAAAAATATACATTCATATTGAAACTAATATATGACATGTATTTAATTTTCCCCCAACATTAAACATAAACACTAACCATCTATATTAATATGGGGAATGAATTCAAGATAGCACATCCACAGTCAAACTAATAAAAAACAATTCAATAAAACATCAAGGATTTAATCATAGTAGATAAACCTAAATGAAGAAAAATATTCAATAAATGATGTTGACACATATGAAGATACATTAAAATGAGACCTTTGAAAATTCCTTTAGGAAATAATCCTTAATCATTACAAAGTGTCCTATACCACCTTGAATCATTCAAATCATAATCCCTTTTTGTATTGTGATAATAAGGAGACTATATTTATGATATAAAAAAGATTATCACATAAACCACAAACAATAAATAAGTGGTTAACAATGAATATATCTCATAAAAATAAGTGAGATGAGGAAAATACTTTTTTACTTTGGAATGAATATATAATTTGGAAAATCATATTAATTTTCCTTGAAATCAGATTTTAATCTTGTATATCCCATAAAATGAATGGGGAAATAATTGAAATTATACTTGAGGATAAATTAAGGTCTTATTGTGGGGAAATAATTTGAAGTGTGTTTTTAAATATGCGTTAGAACCAGAAAATTTTAGTTCAGTTTCAGGATGATATTAATGGAATTTAAAGCACAAAGGCATGTTTACATTCATAAAACTATAAATGAACAAAAATATCTATTTCATTTAAAACATTTCTATTTTATAATGAAATATATGGCTTAAATCATAATATAAAATGAACATAAAAATAGGTAAGAATTTGAGAAGTTCCTTGAATTGGGCTTGCATTTCATGAAATTTTTTGAAAGATTATTTTAAAACACACAACTCCTTATAAAATAAGGAGGGATTCTGATTGGGCAAAATATATAGAACATTAAATAATAATTTATGAGGAGTAAATGTTAATAAATAATAATTTCATTGAGGTGAGTAGAGAATAAGGGAAACCTAAATAAAAATAGATGTTCAAGTAGAAAATACATAAAAATATGTAATCAATTCAATCGTATTCACCAAAATTAAAAATCATAATATGATACATTAATTATCATGAAAATAAATATATTAATTATATGAAACATAAATAGTAAGTATACATAGACCATACCCAAGTAGTATAAGCGAATATATAATATCTCAAAAAATGGGTGTGAGGTCATGAAACCCCATTCCTTATGTCTGATGGTGTTCTTCACATTGTCTTACTATCATGGATAAACAAAATAAATTCGTTAATTAATATTTAAATAACCTATTATACATTTAATATAATTATTATGACCTTATTATGTTAATCCATGACCTTTTTTATGGGTTCATAGGATCAATTTCATTGTTTAGGTCTGTTTGTTTCATCATTGGTATACTTATATACATGAATAGAGAATATTGTAAATTGATAATGGTTTTCAATAATTGAAGTTATATGTTATTATTTAAACTCCATAGGTTTACATGGATTTACATTTCATTTGGTTACTTGGAGTAAAGATAGATCATTATATAAATTATTTAATGATAAAAGTTTGGGTTAATTATCCATTTTTTACCACAATGAACTAATTTTTATTTATAAATAAAAACAATGACTGAAAAAAGATTAATGAAAAATATATGAGACATAATAAATATATTATTGTCTCATTCAACCATAAAAATGATTTCAGGACCATAATTGGAGATGTCAATAGAAATTGAAAACCCATCTTCATTGAATGTGGTAAATTAGCACATCTCAAATGTTGTTTTCATTTTTAGTATAATAGAATGGGAATGGAGAGATGATGAAAAATTATTTAATTATTATCAAAAAAATTATAGTAATTATAAGGTATTTGTGTCATAATAACATTTGGTTTAAAGTAGGTTAGTAAATAAAAATAAAATAATGTAACTTAAAAATATATGAAAAGTTGAGAGATCCCTTCCGACAAATCAGCAACCTAACGATGTCGATTAAAATATCATAATATATTTTGAAAAGTGAAAAATGGTTCCTTAATCATTATTAAATTATATGGAAAGTAATGGGGATATGTAATGACATATCCCAACATAATTAAATTGAAATTAAAAATAATAACATAAAATGAATGATCTGAAAAGAGAAGGGTGGTAGATGCACCTACCTTGTAGAGTAACTCCTAAAAAATGAAGGTTGGGACCTTGGGGGATTGAGGAACCCATGGGATGACTCATTGGGAGGTAAAAATACCAGATATTTGTGGATGATTTGTTTTGAATGAATTAAATAGAAATATTGAGTGGGTATTTGGATTAATTGAGAATGATTTTTTTAATTAATTTCAAAGGACACCTCATTTGTGTATTTTGCAAAACCATTGGCTTGACCATGGTATTTTACCATCTTAATAGTCACTTTGGACACCTAATTTTATATTTTACCATAAACAAATAGACTAGAATATTATATTAATTATTACATCATTATGATGTCATTAAACATACTAAAAACTCCAAACCGTATTTTTAATATTCCCAAAATATTAATGTATTTTTTGTAAAAATCCCAAAATTTCACCATAACCATTATTAATCATGTATAATTCAAAAATGAAATCCATTTTTCTAAAATAATTTTCTAAATATTTTTAGTAAAATTTTAAATTAAAATAACAATTTATTCTAAAAAATACAAATTTATAACTATAAGTCATTTTATAACACCTTGAGAAATCAATCAAGGTCCCATAAAATTATCCTATAACCATAATACAGTAAAGAAACAATTTATCATTATTTTTTATGAAATTCAATTTCTATTTTAAATTATTAAATTAATCATAAAATTTCATAAAAAATTTATGACATATGAAAATATGAAGACTTAAACTATGATCATAGTTTTCACTTATAAGATGTATAATTTGTATTTACACCTTCATGGATGAATTTATATTTTTTGGCATAATTAATAGTCATTAATATTCATTAAAATTCATAAATTTATATTACTATTCATAATGGTATGTTATTATTCACAAAAAATTATGTTTCTCTTTTCGAACTCTAAATATCATACTGAACACAACTATGAATGTCATTTTTTTTGAAATTCAAAACACAAAGGTGGAAAAATTTGGGTTACTGGATAGGTTATAACAAAGGGTTGTTTTTTAGAGGCTCAATGATTCATGAATTCTATATTAAATCTATATGTAAATTCTTGGGGTGTTACAATCAAGATAAATGTACTAATGTTTTTTATTGTTTTTATTGAAAATGTAATGTAATATAAAAAGTACAAAATTATAATATTGGATAGTGAAATTTTCAAAACTAGAATTAAATTTAATGCTTAGTATCGACACATGCATAACAAATTATGATATATTAAATTCAAGGTTATGGAGTTCGCAAAAACTATTGATCCCCCTCTGGAAGTTAGGGCAATAAAAATTATTATAGGAGACTCATGTATGAGGTATATAATGGGGATTTTATAATGATATTATCAATGTACATTTACAGTTGTACTTAAAACATCATGACATGGATGACTTCACATGTTTCTCATATCTAAGAAGATTGGGATGAGATAGTAAAGATATATTTGAATGAGTGATGATTACACTAGATATGTTTAAATATTAAATATATATCATATAAATTCTATACATCGTAGTCATGTCTATTTATCTCCCACTTACTCTAGTTTTTATATAATTAAAAAATTAGAGAAAAATCACATTATATTTTATGAAAATTTTCACCAAGTAGATGAGAAAAAAATTATTCTTTAGTTCTTATGGTGAACACGTTTAAAGTAAAAGAGAAAAGACTAATGGGATGTGAAATTTCAAAGTAACCATTTCAATATTGAATAGATAACAGATGAATAGAATTATATTTAAGGTTTTGTTCTTCCCATTTCATGAGAAAAATTCTTGAAAATTGAAATTCAATGAACTAAATAATAGAAGAATGTAGTTGCTTCTTCTTCAGGTATATTAACAAATATTAAGTAATGTTTTACTTTTATTTATTTGGTATTTTAATAAAATATTTATAAATAATATGTGGGATTTAAATATAGTGACTATGTAATAAAATAAACATTTCAATAAGTAGGGTGTATTCTCCATGAGGCTAAGAATGGGTGATTCTTAAGTTAGTGATGATAAGTACACAACTTCTATATTCCAATATAATTTATTCTAGTAGAACTACTGTTATGCATTAAAAAACATTAATCTCATGTTTCCATGGGGAATAATGATAATTTTTTTAGTTTTGGAATTAATTTTTTTATTATGTGAAATAATAAAAATTTTGTATAGTATTAAATGAATCATTTGAAATACATGATGAATATAAAAATGTAATAGTCTAATACCATACTATTGAAATAAAATAGTTTATATAGAAAAAATAAAGGTGTTTTTCATGGATATACCATGTATTGAATTTATTCTCATTGTAGTTAAATTTATTAGATATTTTCGAATTTTTTTAGTTTTGGAAAAAAATAACCATTATAAATAAATGTTACATACATTGCTTTTGGAATTAGTTAAGCTATATAGAATAAACTTTTACAATGAAAATCTTGTGTTAAGTATACCGTAAAAGATTCCATTAGGGTTGTTTCAAAAATGTGAAGGTGGGGTATGGTATATGAATGTTCAGAATACATGTGTTTCTTTAGGTGATTATGTCGACATATATCATGATCATGAATTCATCGATCTTCAAAAGATAGTGTGGAGTAATTCCTCAACACACATTTCCTTATTAAGATCAGAGTTGTGATATTACTAAGGAGGATCAATTTTTATTCTTAGTTGTTTATATTGTTCAAAAATGATCTAGGATTAAGTAATTATTAAACTCAAAATTCATTATACACATTAGATTAATGATGTAAGAAAAATTTTCATCAGTGTTGGTGGTTATATCCATTGAAGAAACATCCATTATTTTTCATTTTATGAAATAAACGTAACTGTGTTATCCCATAAACACATGATGAATATAGTCACAAATAGAGATTGTAAAAATATTCATTTGATAAAAATATATATTTATAAGAACATGTGTTTGAATTAAATGTGTATTTTTGAGGATATAATCAATCTAGTATCAACCAAAACACATTTTTCATTTCACGTAATTTTCAAAATGGTGTTTAATGTTATTAAAAAAACAACTATGATATAAAAATGATAGCTATCTTCATAGGAAATATTTATAGAAAAGGGTTCAAATATCTACATATGATAGTGGGAGAGATATTGTATTGGATTTAGTGAATGATTAATATGCGGAATTAGTTTTCATAGGAACAACTTCCATAAGAGTTGTGAAAGAGGAGTGTTACAGAGTCACATAATAAGGAGGAAGGATAACACAATAGTAATATTTTAACATTATTTCTGTCTAATGATAATTTATTGATTTATAATAATGAATCTTATAAGTAATAATTATATATAAATTAGATTAAATAAACATGATAATTAAAATTCATTAATGGAATCCATGTATTAATGTGTAGGGAATTATTAATTTGAATATTATGGGGGAGTTCAAGTGAGACTATACATGGATGATACTAGACAAGTATAAATGAGGCATAGTTTGTAATAAAAATACATTATTCCTAAATACATTATAATTTTACTTTTCATTGATAATTTTTATGATCTTTTTATTGATAATTTTATGTCAAGACAACCAATCATGGAAGGTGTCTATATGAAGCAATAAGAAAGCTATTGTGAATCTATTTAATTCTAATAAGGTGTGTACGTTTCTAAAATCACATTTTAGTATGAAAAATATAATAGAACACTCTTTTAAAATGAATCATTTCCTTTGGATTACACAAGTTCGGCGGTGGGATGCAATTTTCCCATTGAAAAATGTATTGATAACATATAGAAAAAATCTATCATCCATATAGTTAATTAAGACATGAATGAAATTTACTCTAGAACAATTGTCTTAATGTGGAAACCTATGTTTAACAAAAAAGTATATATAGTGGTAGATATAACATATTCTTACACATGTACTCATAATGTATCAAAAACAATACAAGTTGAGACAATTAGATAGATAATTATTGCTAATGTCCCATGACATAAATATCTATTAGATGAAATGTATAGGGAATTTGAGGAGATTAATGTGGTGAGTTTAATTCAATATTATTATCTAATGGACTAGCCACATATGCCATTATTTGTACATGACATGCTATTTCCAAGGTAATTAGTGTGACAATCTCATTAAATTATGTTGTATCTAAATGTACAAATATTGTTTTCATTGTGGCTTCTAAGACAACTACAGAAGAAATTTATAACCGAAAAATATTTATTCTTGTTTATGGAATGAAGAAAATTAAATAAATTTTTATCATATTTTAACAATTCTATTACTGGTAAAATATAGAATTTCAGGTTTATATACTGAAATAAAATATATTTTCTCTGGGTTTACTTCTCTTGATGAGTTAAACTCCAAGAGATGAGGTCGTAATTAAAAATTTTTCCATTAAATGTATATATTATAGGCTCATTACTAAATATATAACTAAGTAGAAACATGATTTTCCATGTGAGATATAATAAGGCTAGTTATAAAGTTGGTTGTAGTTCAAATGGCAATGTTGTTATAGTGCATTCATTAGAACCAATAAAAATAAAATTTGACTATCATATCATGTATAGTGTGATTTATTAATGATGTAATGTTACTATAATAGTGTTAATATTTCAATTTCAAAATTTCATATGCTAATATCCATTGATTATTTATTCTATCAAATGATTATGTTAGTTCAAAGGCTAAAATGGGAACCTCAAGATACTATAATGTTAATCATATAAAAAATCCATATGGTCTAAATAAATAATTAATATTAGTTTTTTATTATTTTTGACTATCAAGAGATGGGGGATCATAAGAACTAAGGATTATTATCCTGATGTTTCCACTTTGTGATCTTTATTAAGTGAGATCATGAGGACTATCATATCAATAGAAACACCAAATGATCTGAGGGTTATTGTTTATTGTCTATGAAAATTTGTTTATATCTCCTGACAAGATAGGATTATAAATTTGTATCTTTTGATCAAATACATTTATGTAATGTAAAAACCATGACCATTATGTCATGGAGAGGTATATTTTTTGGGTGAATAATTGGTTTTATGACATTGGTTAAATGATAAGGATAGAGTTGTTTATTTATGAGGTAATGAAGTGATATCTTGGGCCCGCTTGATCAGTTTGTAGTTTCTACACTAAATCCATGGATAGTGTAGAAAAAGATAATTCCATATAGTATGGGAAATGAATATGAAATCAAGGAATGTATAATGATACAAGGTTTCATCTTGAATTTTGGGATATCTCAATACAAAAATATTATATCACACAATTTTTTTTGTATGATTGTTGTCATCTCTATGACAATTCCTTGTACCTTAATATCTCATGATGGGTTTTTAGACACCACTAATGGGATTTAAATAGAATTCACTTATATTATAATAAGGGCCATGTGGGTCGTATAAAATAGCATATTCAAGAGTCATGCATATTTTGATGAATAAGTAAATATGATACAGTGGGACCCACATTCAGGTTCAAAAGTTTTCTATGTTTTATCAATCATCGATGAATTAATAAATTTATTGTTATTTGAATATATAATAATTGGGATCAATTTATTTATTAAAATTATTCACAAGGTATTAAGCGATTTTTTGAAATAATAATATATTAGTGAATAATTTTTATATATTAAAAGTTATTTTAATTTTATTGGGGATTACATATTGAGATATTGACATATGTTTATCCCACAAGTTTTTTATTATGTAATTTATGTATGTTACATAAATATAGAATATATTATGATGTAGTTAATTCTTCATAATATATTATTTCATATTTATTGGTGTTTTATGTCCACGGGATGGGGATCCCATTCCGAATTTTTGGGCCTCCCACTATATAGGAATATGAGAGATACTCAATCTAGGAATATTAATTCCAATGGATTTAGATCCTTTATCTCATCCCCATTCATAGAGATAGAATATAAATTCATGAAAAATCAATCTAAAAATGCCATCATGGATTGATCGTATGGGATCTTGGTGATCACTGTGACAATGAAGGAACAATCATAGTTCCCCCTTAAAACATGGAATTCAATGATCAACATATATGAAGATTCTTAATGGATATGTGGATGATATAGTGTGGTTTGACCTGAGATCATTTGAGTGATTTTCACTAGTGATTCGTTTTTATAGAGTGGAAATTGTTTATAATGAAGTAACTATTTGGTTTAATTTTTTTATTCAACAGTTTACACAAAATCCTTAGATATTATAGTGTCTCATATCAATATAGATTATGAAGTATGACGACACCATTGATGAAATTATTTTAATCCTCATCCCACTTTATTCTTATACAAGCCTCAGTTCTAGAAATACTATGATGCCTGAGAATTTTTAGATGTTCATTTAGAATCCTAAAGAATATATGTGATTTTTAGATGATGATGGTCAATGTGATCCATGACCTGTAATGTTCCTTCAATTATTGGGAGTGAGTGTGTACTGTAAGGGGATATGTTTTAGTCTTCCTTTTGTCTAATCTTATTACCATTATTTTCAAGGTCATTATAGTTTAAATTAATGTATTTTAAAGGATGGTGGTAGACCCATGGGAGATATATCTTTGGTAAAGAATGGTATAGTATGACTGGGATAGGTGAACCTAGTACACATTATGTAAGTGTAATGTGGATAATTAGATGTTGATTTTAGGTTGTTCCTATGGGAATCATTAGTGATGTGTTAATAACCATTTTTTATGTTTCAGACCAATGAGGTTAGTGTTCATCAACCTCATGGTATGTTGTAATCAAGTTGGTTATCTCTAAATATTGGATATGAATGTGGTTTGGGAATGTAAGTACCAACCTTGATTAAATTTAATGAGTTTTAAACAATATACAATCCCAATAATATTACTTATGCTACTTAATTATGTATATCTGTGTTTTTGTTATTCCATTAGGTGTTAATCCATGTTATATTATTTGATTATGAGGTGTATGTGGTTCCCCTGGTTTGATATGATTGTTGGACTATAGGAAAACCTACTTTTTAACACTATTATGCATACAACCTAGGATGAAATTCCCACTAATTTTGATGTTGCACAAGGAATGAGACAACATACCACCTTTGATTTTGTGACTTATTGTATGGGAACTATTTCACTCATACTATATGATAATGAGATCAAGGATAGTATGCCCATTTTTTGGTGAGATAATGAATTAGAACTTTTTTATTTTGGTTTAGGATTAGTGTTAGGTCGGTCATTTAAAAAATTGACCACGTGGTCTTAATGGTGTATGTAATGGGAAAATGACTATCTATATTTTATTCCCATAGAAGTGGGATGTATTTCCCATTATTAAATGAATCCATGTAAGGGGATGATATGTGGATTATAGATTTACTAATTATTTTCTATTTACCTTGGAAGCGGTATGTTTTACCTATGATGTGATACTTCTATGGAAGGTGAGGAGTTCACTAAGAGGAAATTGATTTTTATTTGACAATTCCCTTGGATGTTGGATGAATTTCTCATGATTTTTTAATTCCTAGGAAATTTATGAGATTATTGAATTCATACATATACACATATGACCACACACAACCACACAACCACAAATTATTTATTCCAATGATATTAATCTAAATATTATTTTTTTTATTTTAATATATTTAGTATTATATAAATTATGTATTTATATTAACATATTTTACATTATAAATATATTTATTTAGTGACAAAAAATCACATATATATATATTAATATTAATATTTTAATAAATTTAATATTTAATATTTAAATAATTTATGATATTAATTTTTTTTCATATTCTGAATAAGAATACATCCATGAATTATTATTCTACTTTTATGGTATCAAATAAAAAATAAAAAATGACATATATGGAAATGAAAATTGTAATTGGATTCAAAAAATCAGATGAAACAAAATATGTTTGCCAAACCTTCCATGTAACATTCACTTAAACCTTCCCCCTATACCCTTCACTTCTCAACCTCTTCCAATTACCTTTCTAGAAAATATTTATCATATTTAAATGTACTACATCAATCTTCTATCTTCTTATTCTCACAAAAAATCATTCCATATTCCTTAGTAGCATGTTCTAGTTTCCACTTCATTTTCATGCTATTTATATGCTCTTCTTATGCACATGTCAGAAAAAGATATTTCTTCTGCACTAGTAAATCCAAAACAACCTTGTAAAGTCCAGTTTTCTCTTCTAAACATCGTATCATAATTTGTTATTTATTCCAAAACCTTTTAATCATAAAAAATGTGGAAAACTACATCTCCACCTATATTTTTAGGTCAGATACTTTCATCATTTTTTCCCATATATCTTCTATTAAAATATCATTATCAATGTTCTCGATATGGTTGGAACTATATATGAGGTCATTGTCCTCCTAGATCCTGGGGAGTATAATTTTCTCTACCTACATCATCATTTCAAGGAGATTAATTTCACCATAGAGTTCAACATTGATATTGGAAATTTAGATATTTATAATCATGGGGAATGCATGTGAGATCGCTGGGGTTGAAATGAAATATAGAATGTGGATGAATACATAGTGAGAAGGTGGAGGTAAAAAATGAATAAGGATGAATACATAGGTAAGAACGTGAAACTGGAGAACTAAATAGGTGTGTGAGGTAGGGGATTGGGCGAGAACCCTAACCACCCACCAGAAGAATGCCATATTTATTTTATTGTAATGTTTCCAAAAAAATTATATATTGGGGATTCATGAATATTTTTAAGACATTATTAACTATTTATTGTGTTCTATAACTTGATTTATTATATTAATGAAACCATCTATAATTAAATTTAAATATTAGGAAAAAAATTCCAAAAAATTGTTTAAATTTTATTTCAAAAATTGAATCTTTTATTGTGTTTATATTCATTACATATTATAAAAAATTTAAAAGAATTTTAATATCACAAATATATCAATGATTTATTTAATTATCAATGAATTGATGAATCTCATAGAAAAATATAATACATATTTTTATATATTTTATAAAAAAATGTTGATAATATTGTTCATTTAATTTCATAAGATATATACTGAATATAAATTCTTAATTGATATAAGAATCTAATGGAAATTTTATAGATCAAACATATTATTTAAAATGTTTACAATACATGGAGAAAATCATAACTTACATAATATATATTTTGAGTAAAATATTTCTATAGTTTGATACTAAATATGATTAATCATTTATTAAACATAAAAAATAGGGTTTATTATTCATGACATTGGAGAGGAAGGTCTTCAATATGGAGGAACTATTTCACTATAAAGGAAATAATGTAGTTACTATTTAGCTATTCATACACACCACATCATTTCATGTTTTACTATATTTATATTGGTAATAATTATAGATATAATAGGAAATAATAAAGTTGAAGTAAAAGGAGAAAAAAAAATTTTGGAACACCCTTTTTTGAATTTAATTTTTTAATTCAAATTCTAATGATATTTTTTTTATTATTTTGAATGAAATTAAAATATATCATACATGAATGAAAAATAAGTATAGAATGATCTCTATAAAATTTTAAAACATATTTTTAGAGGGAAAAGTGAATAAGAAGAGGATGTGATGTTCAATGAGACTGAATATAAAGAACCTACAATGGTATTGGATGAAGAATAATAAGAATAATAAACACATAAACAACACTTTAGAAGTATGGTATTGTTTAATATTATTTTATTTTTGATATAAAATTCAATTTGATCATTACAAATATATGTGAAGCACTATAATAGTTGAGTTAATTTTTGAAATATGAGTAATTGGATATTCATTTCTTGTTTTACCTATATATCTATAAAAGTGTGTCAAATTTTTGTGGTTAAATTTGGATCATACCAAGGATTGTCATTTTTGTGTTCAGAGGTAATCTTTCTAAATTTATTATTCCCTAATGTGTGTATTTTTTGTAGTGATATAATTGTCTTTTATAGGTGGTGATGGTTTCTTTAAATATGGAAATATAAATAAAATTAAATTAACTAATTAACTTACCTAAGAGACTTAAACTCATTCTTTGGAATCAGTTTCATATGTTATAAGAGCTTTGTTCCCCTCGATTATTATATACTATTTGGAGCATCAAATTTGTTGAAAATTCATTCACTGAATTTTGAGTGTGTGAAATTGACAACCATAATTCAGTGAATATTAAAGAGATTATAAATTTTTATTTTAAATACTATTATGCCAAAATGTATATGTAGTTTTCTTATATTTTATCTATAACTTTGTATGTTCTAGGTTCTACAACTGATTTTTTTTCAACCTGTGAGGAAAATACTTCTCTGATAGTGGATGATAGGATGAACCTGGAGAATTATAGACATTAAACAAATTTCTTATTGTTTTACCTTTTGGAAAAATATTTTTTTATTGAAAAATTAATATAAATATTAAATTTCATCTAGTATAATCTTGGAAAAATCGATGAATGTAATGAAAAAGTTATGTTATAAAAACTAAAAATATGAATATTGATATTTAGATATTTAAATATACAGGATGATGTAACATTTGATAGATTATTCAAAATGATTAATGAAATTGAGATCAAATTGAGTTGTTTTTTTTTTGAGATGTTGGAATATACAATACTGGTTGAAAAGGTGATTTGCGTCTTACGCAAAAAAATTGATACTAAAGTCTTATATTTAAAAGATAAAGTTCCTAGAATTATACCTATTTATTAATTACACAAAATTTTAATTTCCTATGTGATGATAAATGATAATGATGTCGAGAATAATTTTCAGGAAGAAAATGAAATATATATTATAGAATACATGATGTAGAATTATAATATGAAGGTTGATGATGATGAAACTGACTGTTCAGATTCATATGTGTTTTTGAAGTTGAATAAAATGGTATCTATTATATCTATAAATGTTAGAAGAGGTAATGTATGGTTCAAGGGGAGTCTTAAAGTGGATTGATTTTAGTGTGGGGAAACTAGACTTTTCAATATAACATATCAAAATTTATAAGAAGATATTGTCAATTATAGAGATAAATAAAGTCCATGAATATTTATTGAAAAGAAACAATCAAAGTAGGAAAATTAAAGGCTATCAACAAACATAATTGGAATTAATTTATCAATATTCAAGAACCATGTTTGTAATTAGTTATAGTAGTAATAAAGAAGGGGATGTTGAGGAATTCTAGTGGTATTGATGAAAATCCTAATCTTTTTATAGTGAATGAAGAAAAATTTACTAGTGATGGATGTTTTTGAATATATTACTGATGGAAAAACTAAAATGAAATTTGTGTTCAATAGATAAATAGAGTAATTACATTCAATTTCATAAATGTTAGTTAAGGATATCTGAATTTAAATAAAATATTCAATCATTTAAAAATAATTAATTTTTTTATACCAAATAAAAAACAGTTGAAATAAAATGATGATTTGAAGATATTTCTTAATGATTAGAGGACCTTAACAATCAATAAGGACGAATGAGTAAATGTGATGGAAAATGGGAATGAATTTTTTTAACAAAGGTTGATGGAGGTCAAAAAGTAGGGGGAAATGTCAAATTCAGTTCCAAAAATTCTATGTATGAAGTTAAAGATATCTCTAAAGAAAGTATTTCCACGGAATTACCCAATTCACCATATGAAAATAACTAGATCCGAATTTTTCTTGCCCAAAAGAACATTTCCTTTAGTGCTAGAGGATTCCAACTTCTAGTGTGGGTTTGAGGTGGTATCATGAGGAGGATATACCCGATGTATTAGAGTGTGTAATCATTAAATAAATAAATAAATATCATAAGTCCCCTCACATTATAGTTTACAGATATAATAAGTGAACTGATGATTTTCAAAATAAATAAATGTTGACATAGGGCATATAAACATACCATGCAATAGGCCATAAAGATTAACATTCTGCAACAAAAGAAATAAATAATCTAGCTCTATGAAAATTCTAATCCATAACTCACCCCAAACTCCATGTACACGTTTGATATATCCCTCTCAATGTATATTTGGAAACATCCTTTCAAATGCCTGCATGAACTTGTAAAATATTCTTAGGTAATCATGTGTAATGGAGTCTTGAGTAGGTTGGGAGTATAAAATAGTAGGTCAATACAAACAACAACAATAAAGATAAAAATTCTTTGTGAAGTTCATAAGGATATTCCCAAGGTAAAAAATATAAATAAAATCATTAATAAATTTAAAACTGACTACAAAAATCAATAACCAAACCCAACGGTCATGTTTATATTGATAATGATCCATATATGCTTTACCTAGTGTCAAGGTGTCTATTGGAATGTCATAATCTCCATACCAACCATCTTCCATCCTAGGGTACTATACCCTTCCCAGGGCCCAAAAATTATCAATTGGGTGTAATATACCCTTCCATGGGGCCCTAGTGACCACCTAGGGGATATGTTAAACCCGAGTTTAAATATTAATATCATCATCGTCTAGGTGTTTTGTTCACCCTGAGAAGACCATTACAACAATTCATATACATTAAAAATAAACATAATGAAAATGTAAATCATTTTTATAAAAACAAAATAATTAAAACATTGTATAATGGATTTTTACTATTTGATTTATGAAGCCATCATACATCCCATTTCCAAAAACCACTTTGAAAATAAAATTTCAATTTATTGATTAAAATACTCTCTAACTTACATCCTAAATAATAAAACAAATGATATTAAATTAAATTTCCAATTAAAATTTCAAATGAAGGACCACTTAAACATTCCACATACTGTTAAATTTTCATCAATTAAATTAAAAAAATAAATTCCATTCAAATGTTTTTTTGGTTTTGAAATTCCCTCTCAAAACTATAAATTTATCAAAATTCACAGCTTTTGAAAAAACATACATGATTATTCATTCCCAAACATCAAATATATAATTTAAACTAGGTCATGCATAGAGAAACGTTCTTAAATGCACCATAAACACACTTACAAAACATAAAAACTCGATTAGTTAAATTAATGTAATTGGTTAATATTTTTAAATTGTTTTTTAACTAATCTATGTCTGATAGCTCCTCCATGGTCTGTTCGAGATTAATTGGTCAATTTCAACTCACCAAGGCTCTAAAAATGTAAAAAAACTCCATAATTAATTAATTATAATCATATTATAATTAACTAATCAATAAAATTCAATTACTACAGTCATAATATTTTTCAAGAACATTGAACATTCACACAACATATCCATCGGTCAAGAGATCAATACATGGGGTTTCAACAGTCCCTGACACACCCATAAGCACAAGACAAACCCAATCCCAATAATTTATCACCATTTAAAAAATTATGTTAGAATTTGTAAAAAACATAATTAAAAATATAATGAAATCATAAATTTTAGAATCATCGATAAACCGGTAGTTGAAAAAGACTCGAGATATCATATATAAGGGTTTTAGAGAAGTCCCACTAGAATAGGGTGTTTCCACCATTCCCTAGTAGAATATTCAGCAAAAACAGTATGAGAAGAGAATAAATTTTAAATAAAAGGAAGAGAGTAATGAAATAGGAATTAAAAGATGAACTAATGCAATAAATATTTGATAAAACCCATTTGAAAAAACCAAAAAGAGGGATTGAAGAGGAGAGGATGGGTGAATAAACCCTGGCCACGAAATGGAGAAATTAGGGTGAGTGGGGTGGGGGTCCCCATTATTATACATAGGGGTATTGGTTTTATTAACCTTTTTAATAATCCCATGGTTACGATGCATAGTTCCCAAACTTTGTAGTTGAATATATTTCTAACCAATCTCATCACATGGAATAATCACACGATTTACCAAACCATTCACCAAGATTGTATATAGAACTATCTCAATACCTCCAACTATCAGGATTTACCAAACCATGCTCCATGAATACAGGGGGATTTGTAACCCCTCTAAAATCTCATATTTTATTCATATGAAATTTCTCATGGTTTTAAATTCACCATTCTCCAACCACAGATTCATTCCATACTCAGTACAAATTGAAAGGAAACTCCACCTATATATGGGTACCCAAATTGTTTACTCTAAAATGTGTGAATGATGTTTTCCACCTTGGTCATAGTTCTCTAAAACTCGCAAATCATAACGTGATGACATAAATACAAACTCGTGTAGACAAACTACCATTCAAGGCTCATTACACGTCATAAAAATCACTTTATGATATTTTGACTCCAATAAATATTATTCAGAATCCTAGTTCAAAATTTAACTCTTCCACCAAATGAAAAACATAAACTCCCCCAACTACTACCACCCACACAAACATGGTGTTTTACAACCAACCCACATAAACACTTCTCATCCCCTTGAAATTCATATAGTCTCCCAACCAAAATTTTTCTAACATGAATTAATTTTAAAACCAAATCCTAGAGACTATGTTACACCCAAAAACTCCAATAACACATTTGGATCACCAAACTGAAATCATGGTGCCCTAAAACACCTAAACCGATCAAACACACATCTCAAATCCCAAAGCATTGGTGAAGTGCTTTTATGGGTCCATATATCTTATTATATGATCACAATGCTGCTCAATTGATCACCCATAATATGGTGTGCCGGACTATAAGCATTAACATACATCTTCAAAATCCAAATCCTTGGTTTTTTCAACTTTTTAGTTTCCTATCAATGCTCCATACCCACATTATGATGATCCTCCAAGTATGAAATTCAACATTACTTTCCTAATTAAAAGATAGAACACATATTGTACTCTAGTAATCATTAATTTTTCTAAATTATATGACACATTTAAGGAATCTTAATCGTCTAAGTACCATACTAACATGCCAACCATGTATAATTATACGACCGCAATTATCAAGACACCCCCATCATAAAGAAACTATAACAACCCCGATTTCAAGTACCATACCCTTTTTCAATATTTATTATTTATATATTTCATGGGTTATGTTATTGGATATTTAAGAGGGTTATTACATGTTTTAGAAATTTTTATTGGGTTGCACGGTTTGAACATGGTGAGTAGAAATCATGAACGACATCTAAAAAACCATGAAAAATGATTTCGGAGTCACCGAGAAGGAACACAGTTAAAGCATGGTTTTTTACAAATGGAGTGAATTCTTGGTGAAATGGTTTGATATTAGATAGTGGGAGAAAAAATATTATCACACATTTTATGAAACCATTCTGGCCAACTATAAGAAGTGTTTCCCTTCATGTAGTATCATTATAGGGCTGGCACATGATTTTATAAATCACACAGCCTAACATTGTGGATACATGGGAAATGTCAAGTTGGTTGTACAAGGTTGGAACATGGATTGACCAACCATGTGACCCACCAATGTTATTTTTTTTAATTCTATTAAAATTGTGGGTAAAAATTCGATTATGTGGTAGAATCCTTATTTGTATTCTAATCTTCCATATAAGGCCTCAGCCTTAAACATTACTTAATCATGAATTAAATGAATAATTCACATAGAGGATCTTTTCAGGTTTAGAGTTTTAGAGAATTAGGTCATAACTATTACATCTCAAAATATTACATAGTAGACACTTATACTAAGTTTCCATAAA
Organism: Viscum album; assembly: GCA_963277665.1. Taxonomy (NCBI): domain Eukaryota; kingdom Viridiplantae; phylum Streptophyta; class Magnoliopsida; order Santalales; family Viscaceae; genus Viscum; species Viscum album. Next base: position 1,086,708,531 of record OY728121.1, read on the forward strand.
AAAAACTCTTAAAAAGAAACATGTCTAGTTCCATGTTTTAGATAGCATGTCTTTCCATGATCCCATCCCTGACCCTATTAATCTTTAAGTCCTGTGGAAGACATTTCAAAAACTTGGGATGAGTATAAAAATCCCAGTAAAGGATACACAAAGAAGGAAAACTGTTAGTTTTTCAAACAAAAATTAAACCAAGAATACTTTATCAAAGTAAAACTTTTCACCTTTATGAAGTAGTAAAAAACTCTTCACTGAATAAAAGATCATTACGTACCCTTTTGTAACTAGAAGATTACCATAAAACCCATATAAAGAACACATAACATATAAAGGAGACTTGGGACATAAACATACTTAAATGGAATCACCATACGGTCGACTTCCACACATATCACTTAATGGAATAGCCATACAACCGATGTCCATACCCAATGCATTGGAGGTTATAACATAACCACCCGTCCTGGTATTCACGACACCACTCTTCATATGTTTTATCACGTAACCACCCGTCAAATTTCCAAGTACCATTATAAAATCATAACACATAAAACAACTATAAAGGAAAGAAAACATTTACGCATTTCAAGCACTATGTATCACTTAAATATATTGACATAAAAAATCCATTATCAAAACCATTTTCAATACAAAAATACATAAAAGAATATATGGTATTTATTTACTTTTAGAAATATAACGGCTTGATGAGGAAGCCTAATATCAAATAATAATCACGGCGCCGGAAAGTTCATTGTCACTGCGTAAGTTAAAAAGAAACATAATTTTTGTCAGATAGTAAAACACTTCGTATAGAAAATATTACTTTCTAATAAAAGTAGAAGTCAGAGGGGTTTATACACCGTATAAAATAATTTTGTGTATAAAACAAAATATGCCTCAATGAAAGGAGACTGAGACAAAGTCCCTTACAAATCCGATATCCTTATATTGAGGATGAATCAATTACAGGATTACGTGTGAAAAATATGAATAAACCAAATATAAGTGGATATTAAGTGTAAAACAATCAGTGGTTATTCACACATAATCTTGGAAAAACAAAACCAATGAAATAGATATTTAACTCAATGAAATGAGATTGGGTTATGATTACCCATACAAGTTCGTAAGAATTTATCAATGAGATGATCATGTGTAGAAATAGTATATCCACACAAAGGATTGTGGAATTTACAACATAGATATTCCACACATAATCTTGTTATAATAAAATCAATAAGTAGAGGTTTAGCCCAAAGAATTGAATGTGGGTTAAGAAGTTCCCTTACAGAAATCCGACGGCCTAACGACGTCATATTAAAATTCAGAAAATGATTTGATGAGAAAGAAAATGGTATCTCATCACTTGGACATAAAATATACATCAATAAGGATATAGAAGAACATATCCCAACATAATATTTTGTGAATTAAAATACATAACAAAAGAAGTGTTTTAGAAAGAGGAGGGTGAAAGGTTCCCTTACCGACTTGGGTAACTTTCGAAACGTACACCCCATGGAAGAAGTGTCATACAATGAAGATGTAAATACCCATAATTGAAATTATACTATACAAAGAGTATAATAATGGGCAGTACATACACCACTCAATGGAAATGGTGGCAAACATAGCATAAATGTCCCAGGAATAAAAGTGAGATGAAATATCCCTTATGAAAACTCGGCAGCCTAACGACGCCACTTAAAACATCCAAAAATGGTTTGATGGGATCAAATAGCGTCTCTCATAATAAGAACATAAAAAGTACATTATGTGGAATATAAAATAACATCCCCAAACATAATATAGATGAGCTTAAAAGAAATGACATAAAAGAGAGTGCTTAAAAAGAAAGAGAGAGGTAGGATCCCTTACCTCAAGTCTGACTTGTCTTGTTCGTTTCTTTATATTCCTAAATAATAAACATTGGTCAATTTATAATTTCATAAGGTCCTCTTTTAAATATTATTATTCAGTTAATATCACATATTAAAATGTTCTAATAATTGGTTAATAATGTGAGTTCATATCAGACGTTTTGTCGATGTTTGGTACATGAGTCAAAAATGAACTTGTTTGAAAATGATTTCCCATGTAGTTATAAGTAAATCATCTCCAGAATATTATTAATGATTTAAATATCATATATATCCAGTAAATATTTATTTTATACTACTCCATAACATTTGGAGATAAAAATAAATGAAATACACCATTCATGGAGACAGTAGGACGAACGTACACATGAACGCTACTTTCATTTTCATGTCATATTAGTGGAATTTAAAATAATTGAGAGATATATATATATTATAATTACAGTATAATAGATATGTTATATAGGACACATATGTTCATTAATTTCATTCTTTATACATTCCATTTATTGCATGAACGAGTCACATCACTTGAGGGGGTGGTAGTCCACACTTCCTCGTCTGAAATTATCGCATTTGCACAACATGAAAGTCATAAAGGCATGTTTTAAATATAAAATTCAGAAGAATATAAATAAAATAAATACCATATATATCATATATAAAATATAGTGACATCATAATGGCCACCATGAAAGGTGTTAAAAGAATATTTAACAACCATCATTTCGTGAGGCAGAAATTCTCCATCCACAGAGACAATATGTTATTTAACCATTAGACGAATGTGTGTGTAATTTTAGCTCGAATTCTTCACATAAAAACATACTAGTATATTTAAGATTTTTTTTGTTACAAAATAAATTAATAAAAAGAGTTTAGAGGGTTGGAGAATAAAAATAAAACAAAAGAACACAAGGGAAGACATTACCTTTAAATCGGGTAAATCTTTTTGATTTGAGCTCAAAGGCTTCTTTGGAAAGGATTATTCCCAAATTTGAAGATTAAATGATGAAGATATGGATGTGGAGAGATGCAATTTTCAGGTTTTGGCAGAGCCAAAGGCTTGAGACGTGTGGGTAAGGTGGTAGAGGTTGGGGGCCTTTTATAAGAGGAGAGGAGGGGCACTCTTGGAAAGTTATAAACTTTTACTTTATTATAAAATGATTTTCGGATTTTAAAGGACCCAAAATTATATATTTCGAGTATAAGTTGATAATAGTTCTAAATCCACCCATCCAATAGGTTTTTGACAAGTTTAGATCTTATATTTTACATTATCTTTTCATTTTATTTAAATCGTTAAATAATGAGGTAATCACTGCATCATCATGGTGTCGTATATAATTTGATTTATATAATGTCTAAAACATATAAAACAAATATCATGATGTAAGAAATCTTTTTATATTTCTAATGAATATTTATAGTCAAAAATATGACTTGGATAACCCCATGTAAAAATTGTTTTAGTAAAACAACACATGTTTGTGACATTTTAATTTTAACTTTAAATAAAAAGGGATTAATGTCATTTTCCTACCAAAGTGGCTACATGGGGTCCCCATGTTGACCCATGGATTGTCTTGGTCGTCCATGACTCATCCAATAATGGTAAGACACGTGTCAAGGTCATTTCATATTATTAAAAAATTATTTTTACCTTAAATTACACTAATTACCTCTAATCACGATTAAAAACATAAAAGTTAATATTCACCAAAAAATTATTTTAATCCCATTGAACCGCATTTTACATTCTAATGACAACCATGTATGTCGGATTTTTGAAATTCAAATCACAGAAGTGGTAAAGTTTCATTTAAACGAAAAATCAGTTTTTAAACTACCACTTAGTTGTTTCACTAATCATCTAAAATTAAAGTTTTTCAGAAAAATACCAAATATTCATCCTAAGCTATATTTGATATTCTGAATTCAAAAATGATGTCTATTTTACAAAATTATAAACATATATGTTTCACTAATTAATTTAAAAATTAATTCCTACTATCAAAACAAATAGCGTGTTTTTAAGAAACAATATCTTTTAAAAGATTGACACTAGTTTACATCCAATTTCAAAGTGAAATTAATTCCAATGACCACTATTGGATTAAATGGTGAAAATATATTCTAATTTAACTTTAATACCAATTCAAAAGATAATCTAATTATATAAATAAATTAGATTAAAAAGAGGTTTTGAATTAAAATACAATATTTTTCACTATTCATTAAAAAATGAACTTTATCGAAAAAATACCAAAAATTTACACAAAGTAAATTTTGATGTCCCGATTCTAAAGAAGAATTTTATTTTGTCAAATATAACACATAAAATTGTCAAAAGTGTATTTAAAAGAGGTTCTCCATCGAAAGGCGGTTAATCGACCTTTTAATGAATATTAGAATGTTTACGCTTAAAATTGGATTCATTCACATTTTTAATCCTCTAATTTTTTTTGTAAAAATTAAAAATACTTGACAAACATATATAATCATTTTGTAGTTAGTTATGTTCATTCCCATCATTTCAACGACTAGGTGTTAACTACCATTTAAAATAAAATTATTTTATTATTAGAGTGCAACGTAAGATTTCAAAGGAACTCGTTGTTGCATATTGGATAAGGCATCGAGCATATCGTTACCTTTAAATTAATGTTAACATTTTATTAAAAAATAGGGATAAATATAAAAATGTCATATTATTTATTTACCTGGGGTGTTACATCATTCCCCCTTTTTGGGAATTGCGTCCTCACAATTTTAAAATTGGGCTTGGAAACATCATTGAAAGATCCACATCTGAACATGAGTCGGTAAATCAATCACTTTAAAAAAAGAAAGAGAAGTACATAGGTCACCCAAGTTAACCCATACTAGGATTCCATATAGGAAAACATGGATATGGAAGAAAAAGAAAAGGGTCATGTTCTGAGGGAGAGTGATAGAAAACACGTGTAGGAGAAAGTTAACCAAAAGAAAATCACAAACCTGTGGTGGGTAAAACGATATTCTATTCCCCAGTAGGAAAAGATAACAGACAACATGTATGTTTTTAAGTTACTTTTCATTGATTAATTTATTTATTCACTTAACTAAATCATAAGGAAACATACTTACTTGTCGTGTGGACCTTCATATCTTACTATATTTCTTACACAAACTCATATTTTCACCAATAGAAGAGTATTTAGGATGAATTTTTCACATGAAGAGCTCTATAATCATCTTTTAGTGAATCACCTAATCCAAAAAAGAGAACTATATATTTCCCATGTCTTTAGACTTTAACCAAAACCAAAATTGTTAGAAAAAGATCAGATAATCCCCAAAAAGGATAATCCTTTATAAAAAGAAACACTACTCTTAATCTCCAAAATTTGTCAAACATTATCCAAAGTTCAATAAAGACCATTCAATAAACAGTTGTCCATAAAATTATTCAATGTAAACCAAACTAAGATTGATACCCAAATATTTGATGGATTTAATCACATAGTCTTACAAGGTACAAATTAACATTTATCTCCAAATAACATCAGTTGCTCTTAAAGTCTCGTGTTGAAAATTAATTAACCTAATCATATATCCTCCATGATAGGTCAATAATTTCCATAGATAACCCAAAATCATCTTACTCTTGATTCATAAAATCTTATAACTAAAAAGAGTTAGTCAAACTAACTAGGGACTTCATGTAGTCCAGTGGTAGGCGATAAATACCAATTGCACTTTGGTTGTTGGTTCGATTCCCGCAGCTTTGTCTGATGAGATGGGTTGTCACACGGTCTGCATGTTGTCCTTTTTACAAACTATACAATTCTCAAATCATTCCCCAAAACGAGATAAAATCATCAAAAATAACCATAACATAATTTAACCTCAAGTTTATCTCATGTCATTCATATTCCATCATAACATATAGTAACCCATAATTACCTCAAATGTAAGGATCATATAAACCCAAATGGTTCTTTATAACTATGTCCACAAAAGAACAAATAACTATTCCTTGAATAAAATTTTCATATATCAAACATCAGGGTTACACATACTTTAAAAAGTCTTCTAATGTAACCCCATCGTCAAAAGAGACTTCATACTCTTAAGAATTTCACCATAAATCTTGAAGCCCTTATATGTTGACTTCTTACACATTCAACATTCTTCATGATCCATTAACCATTCCATTCCAACTTATTCTGAAATACTTCTTTCCTACAAAAAAATCATGAATCATATCCCAATATTCCAAAATAAAAAAAACAAATTTTAAGAAATAATATACACCTTTGATTGGTCATTTTCAGTTTCTTCGTCCTCAGTGGGAATGGAATTAGGTATTGGTAAATGAATATTTTTACGATCTTGATGATCTCATTCCCGAAACTTCTTCATAGGACATGTGTTTTCATAATGAGCATGCACAACACATTTAAAACATTCCATTTATCCCTTAGAAATAAATTATTTCCCTTTCTTCGATTCAACTCGATGCTTCCTTTTTCCATGGAAGGTTCTTGCTTTATGACCTTCATTTCCACATCTATAGCATTTTTCTGTCCCTTTGAAACATTTTCCTAGGTGTTTCTTTCAACATCTTTGACACATAGGTTTTTTAACACACTTACCTTTATGATTATTACCTGTAGTTCCGTAGGGATTTTTTTCTCGCATATATGATGCCTTATAGAAATCAACAATGTTCAGGTGGTAAATCATGACTCCAGATAGTTGGTTGAGGATAAACACAAGAGTTCTCATTGTAGCTCCCATATCATTCAGTTGTTCGCTTAGAAAACTGTCACAGTTTCCTTCACATCCACTATTACATTAGTGCCTGCTAGATCCATCCATTTACTAAAACCAAAAAAGTCAGTGTGAGTATATCAATAAAACCATCATGTACTAATGAGGGATATGAACACTAATATATACTTATTCATTAAATTTATCTAAAACTATGAATCTTTCAAAAATCCTAACCATTATGGTAATGTCACTTATGCTTAAAGAATACCCTAACCTCTAAAGTTATCTAAACCGACCATTGATACCAACTATAAGGCCCCGGACTTAAACATTACTTAATCATGAATTAAATGAATAATTCACATAGAGGATCTTTTCAGGTTTAGAGTTTTAGACAATTAGGTCATAACTATTACATCTCAAAAGATTACATAGTAGACACTTATACTAAGTTTCCATAAAAAAACTCTTAAAAAGAAACATGTCTAGTTCCATGTTTTAGATAACATGTCTTTCCTTGATCCCATCCATGACCCTGTTCATATTTAAGTCCTGTGGAAAACATTTCAAAAACATGGGATGAGCATAAAAACCAAGTAAAGGATACACAAAGAAGGAAAACTATTAGTTTGTCAAACAACAAGTAATCCAAGAATACTTTATCAAAGTAATACTTTTCACCTTTATGAAGTAGTAAAAAACTCTTCACGGAATAAAATATCATTACTTACCCTTTTGTAACCAGAAGATTACCATAAAACCCATATAAAGAACACATAACATATAAAGGTAACTTGGGACATAAACATACTTAAATGGAATCACCATACGGTCGACTTCCACACATATCACTTAATGGAATAGCCATACAGTCGACGTCCATACCCAATGCATTGGAGGTTATAACGTAACCACCCGTCCTGGTATTCACGACACCACTATTCATATGGATTATCACGTAACCACCCGTCAAATGTCCAAGTACCATTATAAAATCATAACACATAAAACAAATATAAAGGAAACAAAACATTTCCACATTTCAAGCACAATGTATCACTTAAATATATTGACATAAAAAAATCCATTATCAAAACCATTTTCAATACAAAAATACATAAAAGAGTATATGGTATTTATTTACTTTTAGAAATATAACAGTTTGATGAGGAAGTCAAAGGTCAAATAATACCCATGGCGGTGGAAAGGTCATTGTCACCGCGTACGTTAAAAAGAAACATAATTTTTGTCGGATAGTAAAACGCTTCGTATAGAAAAGATTCCTTTAGAATAAAAGTAAAAGTTATAGGGGTTTATACACCGTATATAAGAATTTTGTGTATAAAACAAAATATGCCTCAATGAAAGGAGACTAAGACAAAGTCCCTTACAAATCTGGTATCCTTAGATTGAGGATAAATCAATTATAGGATTATGTGTGACAAATATGAATAAACCAAATATAAGTGGATATTATGTGTAAAACAATCAGAGGTCATTCACACATAATCTTGGAAAAACAAAACCAATGAAATGATATTGAGTTATGATTACCCATACAAGTTCGTAAGAATTTATCAATGAGATGATTATGTGTAGAAGTAGTATATCCACACAAATGTTTGTGGAAATTACAACATAGGTATTCTACACATAATCTTGTCATAATAAAATCTATAAGTAGAGGTTTAACCCAAAGAATTGAATGTGGGTTAAGAAGCTCCCTTACAGAAATCCGACAACCTAACGACGTCACATTAAAATTTAGAAAATGAGTTGATGAGAAAGAAAATGGTATCTCATCACTTGGACATAAAATTTACATAAATAAGGATATAGAAGAACATATCCCAACATAATAGTATGTTAATTAAAGGACATAACAAAAGTAGTCTTTTAGAAAGGGTAGGTTGAAAGGTTCCCTTACCGACTTGGGTAACTTTTGAAACGTACACCCCATGGAAGAAGGGTCATACAATGAAGATGTAAATACCCATAATTGAAATTATACTATAAATAGATTATAATAATGGGCAGTAAAAACACCACTCAAAGGAAATGGTGGAAAACATAGCATAAATATCACGGGAATAAAAGTGAGATGAAAAATCCCTTATGAAAACTCAGCAGCCTAACGACGCCACTTAAAACTTCCAAAAATGGTTTGATAAGATCAAATAGGGGCTCTCATCATAAGAACATAAAAATTAAAGTAAGACGAATATATAAGAACATCCCCAAACATAATATATATGAGCTTAAAAGAAATGACATAAAAGAGAGTGCTTAAAAAGAAAGAGAGAGGTAGGATCCCTTACCTCAAGTCTGCCTTGTCTTGTTCATTTCTTTATATTCCTGAATAATAAACATTGGTCAATTTATAATTTGATAAGGACCTATTTTAAAGATTATAATTCAGTTCATATCACATATTAAAATGTTATAATAATTGGTTAATAATATGAGTTCATATCAGACGTTTTGTCGATGTTTGGTACATGAGTCAAAAATGAACTTGTTTGAAAATGATTGTCCATGTAGTTATAAGTAAATAATCTCCAGAATAGTATTAATGATTTAAATATCATATATATCCAGTAAATATTCATTTTATACTACTCCATAACATTTGGAGATAAAAATAAATGAAATACACCGTTCATGGAGACGGTAGGACGAACATATGCATGAACGCTACTTTCATTTTCTTGTCATATTAGTGGAATTAAAAATAATAGAGACATATATATATTTTATAGTTACAGTATAATATATATTTTATATAGGTCACATATGTTCATTAATTTCATTCTTTATACATTCCATGTATTGCCTGAAAGAGTCACATCACTTGAGGGGGCGGTAGTCCACACTTCCTCGTATGAAATTATCGCATTTGCACAACATGAAAGGCATAAAGGCATGTTTTAAATATAAAATTCAGAAGAATATAAAAAACATAAATACCTTATATATCATATATAAAATATAGTTACATCATAATGTCCACCATGAAAGGTTTTAAGAGAAGATTGAACAATCATCGTTTCGTGATGCAGAAATTCGTCATCCACAGAGACAATATGCTATTTAACCATTAGATGGATGTGTGTGTAATTTCAGCTCGAATGCTTCACATAAAAACATCCTATTAAATTTAAGATACTGTTTTTGTCACAAAATAAAGGAATAAAATGAGTTTAGAGGGTTGGAGAAGCAAAATAAAACAAAAGAACACAAGGGAAGACATTACCTTTAAATCGGGTAACTCTTTTTGATTTGAGCTCAAAGGCTTCTTTGGAAAGGATTCTTCCCAAAGGTGAGGATTAAATGATGAAGAGAGGGATTTGGAGAGATGATATGGGCAGGTTTTGTCCCATCCAAAGGCTTCAGACGTGTGGGTAAGGTGGTAGAGGTGGGGGCCTTTTATAAGAGGAGAGGAGGGGCACTCTTGGAAAGTTATAAACAATTACTTTATTATAAAATGATTTTCTGATTCTGAAGGTCCCAAAATTATATATTTCGAGTATAAGGTGATAATAGTTCAAAATCCACCCATCCAATAGGTTTTTGACAAGTTTAGGCCTTATATTTTACATTATCATTTCATTTTATTTAAATCGTTAAATAATGAGGTAATCGCTGCATCATCATGGTGTCACATATAATTTAATTTATATAATGTCTAAAAAATATAAAACAAATATCATGATGTATGAAATATTTTTATCTTTCTAATGAATATTTATAGTCAAAAATATGACTTGTAGAACCCCATGTAAAAATTGTTTTAGTAAAACAACACATGTTTGTGACATTTTAATTTTAACTTTAAATAAAAAGGCATTAATGTCATTTTCCTACCAAAGTGGCTACATGGGGTCCCCATGTTGACCCATGGATTTTCTTGGTCGGCCATGACTCATCCAATAATGGTAGGACACGTGTCAAGGTGATTTCATATTATTAAAACATTATTATTACCTTAAATTACACTAATTACCTCTAATCGCGATTAAAAACATAAAAGTTACTATTCACCAAAAAATTATTTTAATCCCATTGAACCACATTCTACATCATAATGACAACCATGTATGTCCGATTTTTGAAATTCAAATCACAGAAGTGGTAAAGATTCATTTAAACGAAAAATCAGTTTTTAAACTTCCACTTAGTTGTTTCACTATTCATCAAAAATTGACGTTTTTCAGAAAAATACCCAAAATTCATCCTAAGCTATATTTGATATTCCGAATTCAAAAATGATGTCTATTTTACAAAATTAAAAAAATATAAGTTGCATTAATTAATTTAACAATTAATTCCTGCTGTCAAAACAAATAGCGTGTTTTTAAGAAACAATATCTGTTAAAAGATTGACACTAGTTTAAGTCCAATTTCAAAGTGAAATTAATTCCAATGACCACTATTGGATTAAATGGTGAAAATATATTCTAATTTCACTTTAAACCCAATTAAAAAGATAATCTAATCATATAAATAAATTAGATTAAAAAGTGGTTTTGAATTAAAATACAACATTTTTCACTATTCATTAAAAATGAACTTTATCGGAAAAATACCAAAAATTTACACAATGTAAATTTTGATCTCCAGATTCTAAAGAAGAATTTTATTTTTTCAAATCTAACACATAAAATTGTCAAAAAGTGGATTTAAAATATGTTTGCCATCAAAAGGAGGTGAATCAACCTTTTAAAGAATATTAGAATGTTTACGCTTAAAATTGGATTCATTCACATTTTTAATCCTCTAATTTTTTTTGTAAAAATTAAAAATACTTGACAAACATATATAATAATTTTCTAGTTAGTTATTTTCATTCCCATCATTACAACGACTAGGTGTTAACTACCATTTAAAATAAAATTATTTTATTATTAGAGTGCAACGTAAGATTTCAAAGGAACTCGTTGTTGCATATTGGGTAAGCCATCGAGCATAGCATTCCCTTTAAATTAATGTTAACATTTTATTCATAAATAGGGATAAATATAAAAATGTCATATTCTTTAATTACCTGGGGTGTTACATCCTTCCCCCCTTTCGGGAATTGCGTCCTCACAATTTTAAAATCGGGCTTCGAAACATCATTGAAAGTCCCACATCGGAACAAGAGTCGGTAAAACAGTCACTTTTAAAAAAGAAAGAGAAGTACATAAGTCACCCGAGTTAACCCATACTAGGATTCCATGTAGGAAAACATGGATATGGAAGAAAAAGAAAAGGTTCATGTTCTGAGGGAGAGTGATAGAAAACATGTTTAGGAGAAAGTTAACCAAAATAAAATCACAAACATGTGGTGGGTTAAACGGCATTTGATTCCCCAGTAGGAAAAGATAAGAGACAACATGTTTGTTTTTAAGTTACTTTTCATTGAGTAAATTATTTTTGCGCTTAACTAAATCATAAGGAAAAATACTAACTTGTCGTGTTGACATTCATCTCTTACTATATTTCTTACACAAACTCATATTTTCTCTGAAAGACGAGTATTTAGGATGACTTTTTGACATAAAGAGTGCTATAATCAACTTTTAGTGAATCACCTAACCCAAAAAGAGAACTATATATTTCTCATGTCTTTAGACTTTATCCAAAACCCAAATTTTTAGAACAAGATTGGATAATCCCCAAAAAGGATAATCCTTTATAAAAATAAACACTACTCTTAATCTCCAAAATTTGTCAAACATTATCCAAAGTTCAACAAAGACCATTCAATAAACAGTTGTCCATAAAATTATTCAATGTAAACCGAACTAAGATTGATACCCAAATATATGATGGATTTAATCACATAGTCTTACAAGGTACAAATTAACATTTATCTCCAAATAACATCAGTTTCTCTTAATGTCTCGTGTTGAAAAGTAATTAACCTAAATATATATCCTCCATGATAGGTCAATAATTTCCATAGATAACCCAAAATCATCTTACTCTTGATTCATAAAATCATATAACTAAAATTAATTAGTCAAAATAACTAGGGACTTCACGTAGTCCAGTGGTAGGTGATAAATACCAGTCGCACTTTGGGTGTGGGTTCGATTCCCACATCTTTGTCTGATGAGATGGGTTGTCACACAGTCTGCAATTTTCCTTTTTCCAAACTATACAATTCTCAAATCATTCCCCAAAAAGTGATAAAATCATCAAAAATAACCATAACATAATTTAACCTCATGTTTATCTCATGTCATTCATATTCCATCATAACATATATTAACCCATAATTACCTCAAAAGTAAGGATCATATAAACCCAAATATTTCTTAATAACTATGTCCCCAAAAGAAAAGATAACTATTCCTTGAATAAAATTTTCATATATCAAACATCAGGGTTACACATACTATAAAAAGTCTTCTAATGTAACCCCGTCATCAAAAGAGACTAAATACTCTTAAGAATTTCACCATAACTCTTGATGCCCTTATATGTTGACTTCTTACTCAGTCAACATTCTCCATGATCCATTAAACATTCCTTTCCAACTTATTCTGAAATAATTCATTCCTACAAACAAAATCATGAATCATATCCTAAGATTCCAAAATAGGAAGTCAAATTTTAAGAAATAATCCATACCTTTGATTGGTAATTTTCAGTTTCTTCATCCTCAGTGGGAATGGCATTAGGTATTGGTAAATGAATATTTGTACGATCTTGGTGATCCAATTCCTGAAACTTCTTCATAGGACATGTGTTTTCATAATGATCATGCACACCACATTTAAAACATTCCATTGATCCATCACAACGAACTTCTTTCCCTTTCCTCGATTCAACTGGATGCTTCCTTTTTCCATGGAAGGTTCTTGCTTTATGACCTTCATTTCCACGTCTATTGCATATCTCTGTCCCTTTGAAACATTTTCCTAGGTGTTTCTTTCCACATCTTTGACACATAGGTTTTTGAACACACTTACCTTTATGATTATTACCTGTAGTTTCATAGGGATTTGTTTCTCACATATATGATGCCTTATAGAAATAAACAAGGTTTAGGTGTTCAATCATGACTCCAGATAGTTGGTTGAGGATAAACACAAGAGTTCACATTGCATCTCCCATATCATTCAGTTTATCGCTCAGAAAACTGTCACAGTTTCCTTCACATCCACTGTTACTTTGGTTCCTGCTAGATCCATCCATTTACTAAAACCAAAAAAGTCAGTGTGAGTATATCAATAAAACCATCATGTACTAATGAGGGATATAAACACTAATATATACTTACTCATTAACATTATCTAAAACTATGACTCTTTCTAAAATCCTAACCATTATGGTAATGTCACTTATGCTTAAAGAATACCCTAACCTCTAAAGTTATCTAAACAAACCATTGATACCAACTATAAGGACCCAGACTTAGACATTACTTAATCATGAATTAAATGAATAATTCACATAGAGGATCTTTTCAGGTTTAGAGTTTTATAGAATTAGGTCATAACTATTACATCTCAAAATATTACATAGTAGACACTTCTACTATGTTTCCATAAAAAAAACTCTTAAAAAGAAACATGTCTACTTCCATGTTTTAGATAACATGTCTTTCCTTGATCCCATCCAAGACCCCATTCATATTTATGTCCTCTGGACAAAATTTCAAAAACTTGGGATGAGCATAAAAATCCATGTAAAGGATACACAAAGAAGGAAAACTATTAGATTTTCAAACAACAAGTAATCTAAGAATACTTTATCAAATTAATACTTTTCACCTTTATGAAGTAGTAAAAAACTCTTCACTGAATAAAATATCATTACTTACCCTTTTGTAACCAGAAGATTACCATAAAACCCATATAAAGAACACATAACATTTAAAAGTTACTTGGGACATAAACATACTTAAATGGAATAACCATACGGTAGATTTCCACACATATGACTTAATGGAATAGCCATATGTCCGACTTCCATACCCAATGCATTGGAGGTTATAACGTAACCACCCATCCTGGTATTCACGGAACCACCCGTCATATGGTTTATCACGTAACCACCCGTCAAATTTCCAAGTACCATTATAAACTTATAACACATAAAACAGCTATAAAGGAAAGAAAACATTTCCACATTTCAAGCACAATGTATCACATAAATATATTGACATAACAAATCCATTATCAAAACCATTTTCAATACCAAAATACATAAAAGAGTATATGGTATTTATTTACTTTTAAAAATATAACGGCTTGTTGAGGATGCCAAAGATCAAATAATACTCGCGGCGGTGGAAAGGTCATTGTCACCGCGTATGTTAAAAAGAAACATACTTTTTGTTGTTTAGTAAAATGCTTTGTATAGAAAAGATTCATGTAGAATAAAAGTAGAAGTCAGAGGGGTTTATAAACCATATAAAAGAAAGTTGTGTATAAAACAAAATATGCCTCAATGAAAGGAGACTGAGACGGAGTCCCTTACAATGTCGGTATCCTTAGATTATGGATAAATAAATTACATGATTATGCATGACAAATATGAATACACCAAATATAAGTGGATATTAAGTGTAAAACAATAAGAGGTCATTCACACATATTCTTGGAAAAACAAAACCAATAACATAGATATTTAACTCAATGATATGAGATTGATTTATGATTTCCCATACAAGTTCGTAATAATTTATCAATGAGATGATTATGTTTAGAAATAGTATATCCTCACAAAGGTTTGGGGAAATTACAACATAGAGATTCTACACATAATCTTTTCATAATAAAATCAATAAGTAGAGGTTTAACTCAAATAATTGAATTTGGGTTAAGAAGTTCCCTTACAGAAATCTGACAGCCAAACATCGTCACTTTAAAATTCAGAAAATGAGTTGATGAGAGAGAAAATGGTATCTCATCACTTGGTCATAAAATTTACATATATAAGGATATATAAGAACATATCCCAACATAATATTATGTGAATTAAAAGACATAACAAATGAATTCTTTTAGAAAGAGGAGGGTGAAAGGTTCCCTTACCGACTAGGTTAACTTTCGAAACGTACACTCCATGGCAGAAGGGTCATACAATGAAGATGTAAATACCCATAATTGAAATTATACTACACAATGTGTATAATAATGGGCATTACATACACCACTCAAATTAAATGGTGGAAAACGTAGCATAAATGTCACGGTAATAAAAGTGAGAAGAAAAATCCCTTACGAAAACTCGGTAGCCTAACGGTGCCACTTAAAACATCCAAAAATGGATTGATGAGATCAAATAGGATATTTCATAATAAGAACAGAAAAAATAAATTAATAGTAATATAAAATAACATCACCAAACATAAGAAATATGAGCTTAAAAGAAATGACATAAAAGAGAGTGATTAAAAAGAAAGAGAGAGGTAGGATCCCTTACCTCAAGTCTGACTTGTCTTGTTCGTTTCATTATATTCCAGAATAGTAAACTTTGGTAAATTTATAATTTCATAAGGACCTCTTTTAAAGATTATTATTCAGCTCATATCACATATTATAATGTTATAATAATTGGTTAATAATGTGCGTTCATATCAGACGTTTTTGTCGATGTTTGGTACATGAGTCAAAAATGAACTTGTTTGAAAATTATTGTCCATGTATTTATTAGTAAATCATCTCCAGAATAGTATTAATGATTTAAATATCATATATATCCATTAAATATTCATTTTATACTACTCCATAACAATTGGAGATAAAAATAAATGAAATTCACCGTTCATGGAGACGGTAGGCCGTATGTACGCATGAACGCTACTTTCATTTCTTTTTCATATTAGTGGAATTAAAAATAATTGAGAGATATATATATTATAATTCCAGTATAATATATATGTTATATAGGTCACATATTTTCATTAATTTCATTCTTTATACATTCCATGTATTGCATGAACGAGTCACATCACTTTAGGGGGCAGTAGTCCACACTTCCTCGTATGAAATTATCGCATTTCCACAACATGAAAAGCATAAAGGCATGTTTTAAAAATAAAATTCAGAAGAATATAGAAATCATAAATACTATATATATCATATATAAAATATAGTGACATCATAATGGCCACCATTAAAGGTGTTAAGAGAAGATTGAACAATCATCGTTTCGTGAGGCAGAAATTCGCCATCCACATAGACAATATGTTCTTTAACCATTAGACGAAGGTGTGTGTAAGTGTAGCTCTAATCCTTCACATGAAAACATCCTAGTATTTTTAATATACAGGTTTTGTTACAAAAAAATGAATAAAAAGAGTTTAGAGGGTCGGAGAAGCAAAATAAAACAAAAGAACACAAGGGAAGACATTACCTTTAAATCGGGTAACTCTTTTTGATTTGAGCTCAAAGGCTTTCTTAGAAAGGATTCTGCCAAAGGGTGAGGATTCAATGATGAAGATAGAGATTTTGAGAGATGAAATGGGCAGGTATTGGCCGATCCAAAGGCTTGATATGTGTCGGTAAGGTGGTAGAGGTGGGGGCCTTTTAGAAGAGGAGAGAAGGGGCACTCTTGGAAAGTTATAAACTTATACTTTATTATGAAATGATTTTCGGAATTTAAAGGTCCAAAAATTATATATTTCAAGAATAAGGTGATAAGAGTTCTAAATACACTCATCCAATAGGTTTTTGACAAGTGTAGTACTTATATTTTACATTATCTTTTCATTTTAATTAAATCATTAAATAATGAGGTAATCACTGCATCATAATGGTTTCATAAATAATTTAATTTATTTGATGTGTAAAAATTATAAAAAAATATCATGATGTAGGAAATATTTTTAGATTTATAATGAATATTTATAGTCAAAAATATGACTTGTATAACCCCATGTAAAAATTGTTTTAGTAAAACAACACATGTTTGTGACATTTTAATTTTAACTTTAAATAAAAAGGTATTAATGTCATTTTCCTTCCAATGTGGCTCCATGGGGTCCCCAAGTTGACCCATGGATTTTCCTGGTCGTCCATGACTCATCCAATAAGGGTATAACATGTTTCAAGGTCATTTCATATTATTACAACATTATTTTCACCTTAAATTACACTAATTACCTCTAATCGTGATTAAAAACTTAAAAGTTACTATTAACCAAAAAATTATTTTAATCCCATTGAACCACATTTTACATCCTAATGACAACCATGTATGTCGGATTTTTGAAATTCAAATCAAATATGTGGTAAAGATTCATTTAAATGAAAAATCAGTTTTTGAACTACCACTTAGTGGTTTCACTATTCATTAAAAATTGATGTTTTTTAGAAAAATACCAAAAATTCACCCTAAGCTATATTTTATATTCCGAATTAAAAAATGATATCAATTTTACAAAATTCAAAACATATAAGTTGAATTAAATAATTTAACAATTAATTCCCGATGTCAAAACAAATAGCGTGTTTTTAAGAAACAATATCTGGTAAAAGATTGACACTAATTTAAGTACAATTTCAAAGTGAAATAAATTCTAATTACCACTATTGGATTAAATGGTAAAAATATATTCTAATTTTACATTAAAACCAATTCAAAAGATAATCTAATCAAAAGAATAAATTATATTAAAAAGCGGTTTTGAATTAAAATACAACATTTTTTACTATTCATTAAAAAATGAACTTTATCGGAAAAATACCTAAAATTTACACAAAGTAAATTTTGATGTCCCGATTCTAAAGAAGAATTTTATTTTTTCAAATATAACACATAAAATTGTCAAAAAGTGGATTTGAAAGAGGTTCTCTATCAAAAGGCGGCTAATCGACCTTTTAAAGAATATTAGAATGTTCACGCTTAAAATTGGATTCATTTGCATTTTTAATCCTCTATCATTTATTGTAAAAGGTAAAAATATTTGAAAAACATATATAATCATTTTGTAGTTAGTTCTGTTAATTCCTGCCATTAAAACGGCTAGGTGTTAACTACCATTTAAAATAAAATTATTTTATTATTAGAGTGAAACATAAGATTTCAAAGGAACTCATTGTTGCATATTGGGTAAGCCATCGAGCATAGCGTTCCCTATAAATTAATATTATCATTTTATTCACAAATTGGGATAAAAATAAAAATTTCATATTCTTTATTTACCTGGGGTATTACATTCTGATTCTTCAAACTCCACATCCACCCTAAATGTCCAAGATGATTCCCTTCAATTCAGATGTTAATTTTAGATTATTCCATGTTCATTAGAAATATGTAATAGTTGAAAAGTCGATGATATCTCTCATTATTATTTCTTATCCTTAGATATACTCTTTTCCTTTCTATTATATCTATAAATCTAGTCTTTTATGGATATATATGTTTTATTAGATAGAAATCTAGAGGATATATTATTAGATCTAGTAAGGTAAAGGTGTTGTGATCTCATATCAAGATGTTCTAGGTGTTTTTATTCATTTTCATCATTGGATAATAGGTTGGTGGCATCTTTCTCAACTACACAATTCTATAACATGAATGATTAATTCATTTTAATGGTCTTATTTGGTTCTTCAATTTAAATATCAGGTAATTTCATGATAGAAACCATTTTTTGTGTATTAGAATAACATTTAAAAATGAATGGATTTTGGGAAACAACCTTTTCTTAGGATTTTAACATTATGATTTTAAAATTATGTCATAGACTCAATGCAGAAATATGTTGATAAATGTATTTCATGGAAATACTTTTCAAATGAGAAATGTGTTGATATGCAATTTTTCATAATTAGGATTGTGTGTCTTAAAATTTGATGGGTATGGATGGAAGATCCACCATTAAGTAATGATGAGTTATGGTTATAGAGTACCACCTTCAATATTAACACCATGTGTGTGTGTGTGTCTACAGATGGGTTTGTGTGTGTGTGTTAACATGGGAAGGGTTACTCAAAATGTGAAGGTATGGAAGTAAGATTATTTATGGATTTATGAAATGGATTTTAATTATATCCTTATATAAAATACATAATTTTATTCCATTTTTTTATATAAAATTTTTTAAATAGATTTTATCCTAGTTTTATGTAGTGGGAATTCATTAATGAAAACCTATTGAGTTTATACTAACCTAATTCTTGTGAAAATTTGTATGTTAGCGTATGTCATATACTAAGACATGTATAAGGGATTGATATCATTTTTTGTAGTGATAAATCATGATACATTGGGAATTATTGGGGGATTTGGTTGCAAAATATTGTTTGGGTGGTATAAAGGATAATTTATTTTGATGTCTTTGAGTCATGTTTCCCTTTGTATTTATCATTTTATCATCCTTGTTTAATTTTTAGACTGAAATTTTTTATTCTAGTTTTTACATTGTTTATGATAAATGCACTATTGTGTAATATAGGAGGACGGGATGTTTATTTTTTTCATGTTTTTAAGGTTTTTTATCATAAAATGTAATATCATCCCCAAATGTTTTCCTAATCCCTCGGTATCTATTCCTGTTACTTTTTTCCTTTGGGATGTCACCTACGGTTATTTTCAGCCCAAATATCCTCAATAAAATGTGTTCAGGTGAGATGTTACCAATAATATTAGATCTAGGTTGGTCCATCTATATCTTGGGTTAATTTAAATGGAATAGTAATGTCGGCACGATAAATGTATTTCCTAAAAATCTATATATAACCATTAATGATGAACTTCAATTAACCATGGTGTTTAGGTAAAATAGAGTCCTAAAACATTTCTAGGTTTTTTTCACCTCACTGTGATGGGGTTATCCAATGAGTATTTATCATTTACTGATAGTAAGACATCCCACTATGAATTCAATATTCTTATTGAATTTAATTATTTATGGATATTTTTAAAAGTAATTATTTTTGAAATTATGGTTGTAATACTTGTATATAATGATAATTCGGAAAGGTATAAGTCATGAGTTTTTAGTGACTAATGTACAAATTTAATTTGTTTCGGTTCTAGGTAACATGATTCAATAGACATAATAAGAATCATAAATAATTAGATATTGAAAATATGGGTTCTTATGAGACATAAGTGAATCAAAAACTGGTCCAAACCATAATTCAACCATTTCATGAAGATGAAAGAGGAAATACAAATGATGACCCATTATAGGTGGACCAATACTTCATTTTCATAAATAGAATCCACCTACCATTATCTGAAATTTTTAGTAAGAAAAAATAGTTGTGTTGATGAATTGGATGAAATAGTTGTTTGAATTATTAGGTACACAATTTGGGTTAAAGGTTATATTGGAATCCTATGTATTTTATATTCTTTTCTTCTTGTGGAGTGATTTTACATTCAATGATAAATTGGATTGAGGAATTACATGGGAGGGCTTTGAGGAAATTTTTAATAGGAAATTATATCCTGACATGTTTTGAATATAATGAAAAACTAATTTATTCATCGTGAACCAATTGAATCTACCCATCATGGAGTATGATACCGATTTCCTGAATTTAGTCGATTTTCCATAGTTGTATCAATTTTTAAATATATAAAGTCAAACATCTTTATGTATGGGCTGACATCAATGATTTTAAATAAGATAATTTCTTTTATATTATGTATTATATAGTGATTTTTAATATATATATATATGGTTGACGAAAGATACATTAATGGAAATCAAGTGAAATTAATTATTTTTATCACTATGGGAATATGTGGTAACTAAAACACTAGGAATAAGTAGAAGGTGAATACTTTCTTTTATGCTGGTGGATTAGCTCAGTCTCTGAACATGAGATCTGTTAATCCCCCCTACTGAATATAAATCATAGGTGCTTCCAGAATGGTTTTACCACACATAGGAAGAAAAATGGTGTGACACCACTAAGATGATGTCACATCTTTAACGAAAATGGATATCATCAGCGTTGTTAACATGGTAAATCAAATTATTGTGTGGGTTATGTTTCTCATGTTCCCAAAAAAACATATTTTGTTGGGGAAATATTAGTATATTAATTTTAGTCCCAAAAAAATTATCAATTCAAGGTAAATCTATTAAAAGAATCCCTCATCAGGTTATGACAACTCAACATGATATAAAGTATAATGAAGAAGCTATGAAGAATATTTATGGTTCTAAGAAGATCATCATGGATGATCAATCTGGTACATTGATAGTGTGAGGTGTGGTTATCTTGAATTATACACTTATTAAATCCTTCTATGATAAGGATGAATCATAGTAATTTATTTATTATGGTGTGGCTAAATATATTGGATTTTTTATTGAGAAAATTCCATCTATTTTGAAATATGAAACACCTCAAAGAAAATGGGAGTGGGAATACATAAAGTGTCTAAAATATTCAATAACTCTAAAAGGGGATAAATTGGTTTATGATTTTAATATTCTCATGATTGATATCTATGACCAGATTTTAGAATGGATTGGTTTGCATCATTGAAGGCTCACATTGACTATTATGAATGGAAATTAAGTTTCACATATTTTGATAATATTAGGAATATATATTATGGTGATATTTTTGTGCGTTAAAGTAGATAAGGACGTTTGGTATTGGGGGATGGGAATACATATTATTACACAATCGAAAATACATTGGAATCCATTTATAAAAGAAGATAAATAGTTTTTTAACCCATCATTGACCAATTTCATTTTTAATGATAATTTTATGAGGATTACACCTGAAATAAAGGTAGATTTTTTGATTTTCTCATCTCATGTACAATTAATATTTCACTTGCATCTTATAGGATAATATTGATGAAATTTATGGAATTTAAATTCAATTTGGATGATTTGGAACGAATTTGTTTTTTCAACTAAACACGCATCTATGGGCAATACAATTTATTTTCTCAAAGAATTCAAATGGAACCCTATGGAAGAGTGTGTATTTTTGTACGATAAACTATGTTATGATAAAAAATTCTATGACTTGTTGATGTTTTTTATGAATATTGATGATATTCATGGTTCTACAATATTGAATTACAATTTGGGTATCACCAATTATGAGTTCAGATGGGAGAAATCTTGATGATATCCTTAAAGATAAATTATGGTGACTATGAATACATAGTCATAATTTTTTGATTTACCAATTAACCAATAGTGTTTATTTCTATGGTTATTCATATCTTTAATAAATTTATTCTTCCTTTTTACTGGTATTTTTTATGATATACTTTTTATTATAGTCTAATGGTTTATCAGGAAAAACACTTGTCTATAGCGTTTGATATCATGCAGGAACACTGGAATTTATCTAATCATTAATATTGCGATTTCAAGATAAAACTACAATGTTTCCCTGAACTCTTCATTTTTGAAAATATTTTATATAGATCCAGAAAAGGAAGAGTTTGCAATATCTTAGTAACCACCAAAGTATATTTTTCCAAAACAAATATTCCTTGGATTTTTAGGATACCATAGATGCATTGTTCTTGATTTTTCACATCTTTCATCACCAATGATAGATCTAGTATGAAAATTTGTTCCATCCTAGTCGATCGATGAGTTTAAAATATATTTAAAATAACATTAATTTTAGCTTAAACCAGTACTAAACCAAAAATTAGAAATATTTGGATGAGGGTATGTAGATTATTATGAAACGTCAAGATCTAGGTTGGGATGTGTTCTCATGAAGAGAGATCATTTTTTTCTTATAGTTAACAACAATTTTAGGTGAATGAGAAAAAAAATACCCAACATATTATTTGGAATTATTACTATTGTATATTACCTATAGACATGGAATCTGTAGAGACCCATGTGTGACGTACAAGGACAAGTCCTTACTTTTTTGATATATATAATACAAGAAAAAAAGTGACACAAAGATTATATTAGTTTAGTGTCTTTGGAGACTCGAAACAGAATCATCTAACTTGGTGAAATATCTTCTACATATCCCACAAATATCTTCCCATTTTCTTTTCCTACATAAAACCATTCTATATATCTAAGAGATGAGAAAACATAAAAAGGGTGTGCTTAAATACTCACAATGGGTAAAAAATGAGAACATATAACAAACTATAAAAATAATAATGTAAAAACATGATCATAAATTTAAATATCAAAAACATGATTCATGAAATAAATCATTCATATTCGTAAGGAATAGATCCTAAAAGTAAATTAATCATAAAATTTAATGGGCCTAAAACATGTGATTTTGGAAAATAAATAAGAACATAATATTATTTTTATAGTATCCATTGCATTTCTCCCAATACAATAATATTGGACAAAGTCCATTACTAAATCGAGATTACTTTTCATTCCAACCATGTATTACTAAACCAGATTAACATGGCATTTCAACCCTGTATTACTGAATCAAAATTGCTTTCCATTATAGTCATGTATATCTCATTAGATTTAAATATTTACCAAATGAGTTGGAGGTATATTTAGTTCCCACCTATCTCATAAGTAAATCATTATTATATTTTCCACAAAAACATAAATCATTCATCATAGCGTAAACCATGATTTAAAATGAGTTTCTTAAAAATTATATCGTCATATAATAATTAATATAAGATAAATGGCCATCATAAAAATAATTCCATATTAAAAACATCAAGATCATAGTAATAATAGGTATAGATACATACCATAAGTCTTCTTATATGGAAAATAATTTTGATAAAACACATGAACATAATTCCAGAATAAAATTTTATTTTCTTCCTAAAAATGTATTATTTTTTCAAAATTCCATGAAATATTGAAAATACACATGAAATAATGTAATGGAATATTAGTGCAAATAATTATTTATGAAATATGACTAACTCCCCCTTAGGCTTTGAAACTCTAAGGATCGTATTCTAGATTTCCGGAATGGTATTTCATTAAGAATAAGAATGTCTTTTTTAATGAAAATCTCCCCCCTAGATAAACTCTATTAGAGTTATTTTTCTTTATCCCCCTTTGTTATGGTTATTTTTCCTTTCTTTATTAGGATTCTTTTTCCTTCTCCCCCTTTGTGATTTTCAAAACGAATTCGAGGGAATGGAAAATATAATAAAGTACTTGAAAAATTAGTAGCAACAACAAAAGAGACGAACAACCACAATTTTCATTAATTTTGAATGTTAAAAAACAAGGAAGTTATGATACAACAAAAAATCATATTTGTCTATTTTGGATCTTTTTCCTTCGTCATGAGACCCTTAAGAATAGTCTTTATCTTCTTCAAGTCTTTATGATCTTCCTCGTCTTGCTTCTCTAACACAACTATTCTTGCATTTTGAGCTGCAATCTTTTCTTCCTGGGCTTGAAGCTTTTCTTCATGGGCTTTTAAAACTTGTTCTTGTTTTAACAAATTATCTTCAATCTCAATACGATAATCCCTTTCATTCCTCCAGTTTTGAGCAATAGAATTCAACTTCCCACACAGATCTCTGTCTTCTTGAATCCAGGAATTCTTCTCAGCTGTCAACTTTTCTTCAAAGGAAGAAGTAAGTTCATTTATCTTCATGTCTTCTGTCTCAAAATCCTCCTTAAAATTATCATGGAATTCATCAAAGAGACACTTCTCTTCTACAGTTTTCTTTGACCAACTAGTCATTCTCTTACAATACCTTTTGTGGGCTTCATAGCCGACAAAAAAAGTTTTGAACTGAGCCTCTATCTCAACACATTTTTCCATAACCATGGATACTGAGTGTGTTTTCTGATTCAAAGCCTGTTGGAGAATCTGGCATCTTGAATCAATACTTGAGAAAGTCAGAATAGTACCTACCAACTTCTTTAATGACTGAACAACAAATTCATGCCCCAACGAAGATGACTCTGAATCTGAGACTTTGCTTGGAGAATCTTCTTCTTCAAATTGATCACCCTTCATATTAGAAGAATCACCAACTTCCCTTCTCTTTACAGCCACTGAACTCGGGGTATCAACAACAAGTTTCTTTCCCTTGTCCCTTTTCGGAATGTATTCATGTTCTGGGGATTTATGTTCACTATCAGAAATGTGAACAACATGGTCTTCATCATCATCAACTTTTTGAGCACCATCCTCTACATTATTCATTTGAGAAACATCATGTAAAAGTTGTTCTTCCTCTGCATGATAAGTTACTTCTTGTTCTCCTTTCTCCCAATCCTTCCCTGGAGTGACTAAATTAGATGATTCAACTTCTGAAGTTTAGAGCGAAAAATATTACGAAGGTGTCCCCTTCTAATCGTCTACTTGCTTCAAAATATCTCCGGTCTCACCACTACCTTTAGCAACTGCTTCTTCCTCTTCTAGTCACTGAATTTGCTCAACTTCCTCAACAGGCTTAGCAACTGCCTCTTCTGGAGTGACATAGTTTCTTCCTGGAGTCTCAGGTAGTGATTCCAAACAAAAAGATCTAAGAACGGGAATGTTTGCGGAAACCATCTCATTAAACTTCAACAATGTCTGAGCTACCTCATCTGCAGACATCTTCTTCTTAAGCTTCTTTTCTTTCACTAGTTTTTTTAGCTCATCCACTGTCCTTTCTTTGAGGGCCTTAGCCTCTGCAGGATCCAAGCCAAACTGAGGCTCCCCTTTCAGTCTTTTCTCTTTGATTTCCCACTAATTAGCAACTACCTCATCATGGTAAGATTTCTTCTTCATCGGTTTTGGAGGTGCGGAATGAACATCCTTAGATTTTGGATCCTCTGCTTCAACTTCAACTTCTTTCAACTTTCTCTTCTTCACTGGCTTAGAGGATTCAGGTTCACCAACATTCGGAACCGCTTCTTCTTGAGCTGGTAAATCAACAAACTAACCAGTCTTTTGGTCAAAGGCAACATCCATCCTTTTGAGGGTACCATCACTCACCATCATAATTTTGTAAACTCTTGAGTTAGACTTGCAAGCCTCCTTGAAAGACTCAAGGCATCGAACTATTAACTTCGAGATGATTGCTGGATACATTATGATCTGAGCTCTCAGATTCCCTTTCTTAACATTCTCAATGGTAATAAGAATGTGTTTCATCAGATTAAACTTCCTTATATTTATCATAAAATCTAGAATGTAGATCTCTCTTTTCTTCAAACTTTCTTTGTCACCTTTTCTCGGTATGATAAGGCCTTGTACACATAATTCTAGAATCAATATTTTTTTAGGCAGACTAGCAATCTTCGGAGCCTTGTCATCTGACAGTCTGAGAGTCTCCAAAGATTTTTCTTTGTCGAAGCTTCCCTTTGAATCCGGAAAAACATGAGAGATCAACTCGGCTTCTCCTTCATTATTCATCCCTACCAAGCTGGCTGACTTGGCATAAGAAAGCTTATATGTCGTTCCATAAGACGTAAATGAAAATTTCTCCCTACCATCTTCCTTAAAGAAGGAAACTGTCTCATAGAACTCTATAATAAAATCCGAATATACTTCATCATGATTTCCAGGATAAGACACAACAACATCTTCCCACCCGTTAATCTTAATTTTTTTGGATATAAGAGAATCGTACTTGTTAAAGAAATCAGGATGAACCAACCTTTCTCTATTTACTAACCACTTGGAAATCAGCTTAGAGGAGTACATGTCCTGAGAGGCTACTTCCATAGACATTTGGATCTGAAGACTTCTGAGAAGTTCGGAACGGAGATTGCTGAAGATCAGAACGGCTTTAAAACAGAGAGGCAGAGCTTCGGGACGCTGGAGCTTGAAAACCCGATGTGGGACGAGCATTTGGGGTCCCCTTTATATAGGTAACGAAGTTGACCATTGGACTTCCAAAAGACATCTAACGGTTCAAAAAACTTTGATCTGGTCTGACAGTTGAGAACAATCCCTCAAGTAAACATGAATCCGATCTTTTGAGGTTTTTGTTAAAACAAATATTAATGAAAAAAATAATCCGAAAAAAAATATATAAAAATACCATCTAGAAAAATATGATTACGAAAACATGAGTAAGGAAATCATACCTTTCGGATTGGCTTAGGAAGATTATTCGTAATGGGTAACATTCTAAAAAAAATGACTACGAAAAAATCTTTATTACGAAAAAATATATATTTCGCAAAACTCACTATGAAAAATAAATTCATTACGGAAAAGTCAATACGAAAAGAATAATAATAAAATGAAAAATCCTTATAAATATTTCAGTACGAAAATTTCTTTACTAGAACTTGAGGACGAGAATGTCATTACAAATGTTTGGAAACGAAAATCTCATTAAGAAAGACTCGGTATGAAAATCTCTTTATGGAAATACCAGTACGAAGTTTTCCATTCCGGAAGTTTTCAATACAAAAATTTCCATCTCAAAAGTTTTCTATACGAAAATATCCATTCTGGAAAATTTCAGTTCCGGAAATTCCCATTCCGGAATTTTAGTTCCGAAAAATTTGAAAACAAACTTTGAAAAACATAGTTACTCTAACAGACATACGTACTCCCACTATGAAAAGGAGTTTATTACTGTTAGGAGAATTGTCCAACAAGAAGTTAACGAAGAATGATTACTTAACGGTTATCATTCCTAACTTTTTTTTAATATATTCAAATCTATCATAAGGCAATGATTTTGTGAAAATATCAACAAGTTGATCTTACATTCTGATAAACTGAAGAATAATATCTCCTCTTCGTGTGTGATACCTAAGAATGTGATGCCTAATATCTATGTATTTTGCACGAGAGTGATGTGCAGGGTTCTTACTTAGGGCAATGGCACTTGTGTTATCACACAAAATTTGAGTTTTAGAAAAACTCAAGCCATAGTCTGTGAGTGTGTGTTGCATCAACAACACTTGAGCACAACAACTTCCGGCTACTACATATTCAGCTTCATCAGTGGAAAGTGCTACAGAATTTTGCTTCTTTCAAGACCAAGAAACTAGTGAATCTCCTAATAAATGACAAGTTCCGGATGTACTTTTTCTATCCAATCTACATCCTCCAACATCAGCATCAGAAAATCTTTTTAGAACAAAATCAATTCCAGAATTATAAAATAATCCTAGATCCATGGTTCACTTAAGGTAGCAAAAAATTCTTTTTACTTCCTTTAAG
The DNA here is from genome assembly GCA_963277665.1 of Viscum album. Classification (NCBI taxonomy): domain Eukaryota; kingdom Viridiplantae; phylum Streptophyta; class Magnoliopsida; order Santalales; family Viscaceae; genus Viscum; species Viscum album. The sequence continues at coordinate 1,086,737,209 of OY728121.1, forward strand.
TGAGATTCCTTAGGATTGGATTGATATCTTGCACATAAGCATACTAAGAACATTAAGTCTGGTTGACAAGCTGTTAAGTAAAGTAAACTTCCTATCATACCTCTAAAAGATGTTTGATCTACTGGTCTCCCATCTTCATCAAGATCTAAAGGGTTTGAGGTACCAATGGGAGTACTTATACTCTTAGTGTTGTCATAACCATACTTTTTGAGAAGATCTATAATATACTTATGTTGAGATATATAGATTCCTTCTGGTTTTTGAGAAATTTGAAAACCAAGGAAAAAAGTTAACTCACCCATCATACTCATTTCAATCTCAGATTTCATTAGACTTGCAAAAGTGTCTGTTAAAGATTGCTGACTTGAACCAAATATGATGTCATGAACATAAATTTGAACAATCAAAACATTTTTCTTATCTTTCTTTATAAAAAGGGTTGGATCTGCATTTCCCTTAACATAGTTATTTTGAAGTAAAAATCCAGTGAGTCTATCATACAATGCTCGTGGGGTTTGTTTAAGACCATAGAGATCTTTGGTAAGTCTAAAAACCTGACCAAGATGTTTTTTATCATCAAAGCCAGGAGGTTGTTCAACAAAAACGTCCTATTGGACATAACCGTTAAGAAAAGCACATTTCACATCAATTTGAAAAAGTTTAAATTTAAAGAATGCTACAAAGGCAAGTAGAATACAGATAGATTCAAGTCTAGCTACTGGAGCATAGGTTTCTTCATAGTCTATTCCCTCTTGCTGATTATATCCTTTAACAACAAGTCTAGCTTTATTTCTTACTATGACTCCATTTTCATCGCATTTGTTCCTGAAGACCCACTTTACTACAATAACAGAAGTTTCTTTAGGTCTTTCAACCAAGACCCAGACTTTGATCCTTTCAAATTCATTTAGTTCATCTTGCATAGCTTTGATCGAATCATTATCACCTAAAGCTTCATCAGTTCTTTTTGGTTCTAACTGGGAAAGAAATTCTAGATGTTATACTTCATTTATTAAGTAACTTCTAGTTCTTACTGGTTTATTTACATCACCAATGATACTATCACTGGGATGATTCTTAACAAACACCTGATTTGGATATTGAAAAGTCTGTTAGTCAACATAGGGTAGAAAGTCTTCTGGGGTAAATGTTTCAGAAGTATCTTCTTGAACATTATCCTTATCAGATGACAATCAGTTTTTGAAAACACATCCGAGGATGAGGATTGGGATGATTTTAAAACAAAAGGATCAGACTCATCAAATTTTACATGCACTGTTTCTTCAACAGTACAAGTATTTTTATTAAAACCCCTATAAGACTTAGAAATTGTGGAATAACCTAAGATAATTCCTTCATCTTATTTTGGTGCAAATTTATGTAGGTTATCTTTATTATTCAAAATGAATACATTGCAACCAAAAACCTTTAAGTAGGTTAGTCTTGGTTTTCTACCATTCCATAACTCATAAGGTGTTTTATTAAGAAAAGGTCTAATCAAAACTTGATTTATAGTATAACAAGTAGTACTTACAGCTTCAGCCTAGAAATGTCTAGTTATAGAATATTCACTCAACATGGTTCTAGTTATCACTTGAAGAATTCTATTTCTTCTCCCAACTACACCATTTTTTTGAGGAGTTCTAGTTGCTAAAAAATTGTGGGTAATACCTTTTTTACTACAAAAAGATTCAAAATCAGAATTTTGAAATTCTCCTCCATGATCACTATGAAAAGTTTTCAGTGGATAGTTTTTATCATTTTTAACTTGAGCTATAAAATTTTTAAAATAAAAAAAAGCTTCAGACTTCTTTGCTGGAAAATAGACCCAAGTAAATCTAGTGTAATCATCAACTAGAACAAACACATAGTATTTGCCTCCAATACTTCCTGTTTGTGTTGGACCAAAAAGATCCATGTGAACTAACTCTAAGGCATCAGTTGTTGAGACTTCACTAATTTATTTAAAACTATATTTATGTTGCTTTCCATATTGACAAGGATCACGAACTTTAGAAGAATCAAATATAAGCTCCGGTAGATCCTTATCCAGTTTTTCTGAGAGAGTTTTCATAAGTTCCTAAGGTTACAGTGACCTAGTCTTCTATGCCATAACCAGGAATAATCTTCCATTGCACTCAGGCAAGGTAAATCTTGGATCCTATGGTCTTCTAAATTTATGGTGTATACATTCTCCTGCATATTGGCTGGGATAATAAATTATTCCTTGGAATTGTGAACTAATCATTTATCATTCCTAAAATTCAAAAGATATCCATCATCACATAACTGACTTAAGCTAATGAGGTTGTGCTTAAGACCCTTAACAAAAAGAACATTTGAAATCAAGGTTTTTCCTAGAAGAACAATATTACCAATACCAACAATCTCTCCCTTACCATTATCTCCAAAAGTTACCTTTCCTCCTTTCGTTTTGATAATCTTTTCAATATAGCTTTTTTTACCAGTCATGTGCCAGGAACATCCACTATCCATGTACCATGTTTTTCTACTGGTACTCTCTTTACATTCCTAAAATCAAGAAGAGAATTAGACTTTCGGAATCCAAACTTGTTTGGATCCAAGATTTCCAGATAACAAAATTTTAGGAACCCACATCTTCTTAGAGAAATAATCATTATGAAATCCTAGAGATTGTGTTTTTTTTAAGGAACAATTCGTTGCCCAGTGACCACCACATTGACACTTAGTACAAAATGGGACACTTTGAGGAACAAAATAATTATTACTGAAAATTGGTTTTTCATGGGTATAACCAAATCCAGATTTATTTCTTAAAGGTCGTATTTGGGAATACATTTTATCAAAATTTTCTTTACCATGGGTAATGTATGATAAACACTTCTTTAAGGAAAAGATTTCGGACTTGAGTATTATAACCAAGTTTTTATGTTCAAAATCATTAGATTTAGAACTAGAGATAGGCTTGAAAAAACATTTCTTAGAAATTACTTTTTCTAATTATTTAGAAAGTTTGTTCTTCTTTGAACTTACTTCCTCAAGATTTTTTGAAATACTTTCAAAATCAGCATTTTTTCTATCAAGATATTTAGAAAGATCTGATATCTCTTTCATAAGAATAGAATTCCTAGAGTTTTCCTTATCAAGTTTCTTATTGAGTTTGGAATTCTCAATCTCAATAAGTTCAGCAAACCTAGAGACTTCTTCATAGGTAGGTGAAGTATTTTCTTCACCAGAAGATGATTCTTCATCTGAGGAGTTATAATACTTTCTATCATTAGAATTTAAAGAAACATTGGTCATATATTTAGCATATCGTACCTTAGCCATAAAGCAATGATTTTCAATAGGTAATCTGGCTATAAGATCAAGATTCTTCTATCCTGAAGATTCATAATCAGAAGATTCATCTGAAGAGTCACCACCACTGGCACTCCAGGTATCACTAGCTCTCCGAACATTCTTATCTTTGGTATTATAATATTTTTTCGGTTCCTGTCTGAATGCCTTTGTTTCCTTTCTTTCTTTTTGAGCAAAGGGAAATCTGATCTAATATATCCAGCTCTCTTGCATTCCTAACAAGTAACTTCTCCATATTTCTTATATTTCCTTTCCTTTTTCTTATACTTGGACTGGAAATTTTTCTGGCCAACTATCTTGTTCATCCTTCGAGCAAGATTTGCTAATTCATTTTCAGAGACTTCACCCTCACTAGATTCTGATTGAACAATCATCTTCTTAGTCTTTGATCTGGTTACTCTCTCAGGGGTATTAGCTTTCATATGATTTGATGTTGTTGTAAAAGCAACAGTACCATTCCCATTCTTCTTCTTGATGTTGTCAGCATCTCTCTTCATTCTGGTATCATGTTGAAGAAGAGTTCCAAATAACTCATCAAGAGAAATTTTAGTGACCTTCCTTTTCTCATCTATAGCAGTTCTTTTGGATTCCCACTCATTGGGCATAATATCAATTATCTTATCCACAAGTGCTTCAACATCTAAACCTTTTTCTCCCATAGACTGTAAGCTATTGACGATAGTCATAAACCTCTATTGAACATTAAAAATTGGTTCACCATAAGGAAAATTGAAGCCATGGTATTCAGATCTAAGCATAGCTCTTCTAGTGTCAATCACTTTAGAAGTTCCAAAGTGTGTAACCTATAACTTCTTCCAGATACAATTAGCTGCTTCACAAGAAGAAATTTGGCTATATATATTTCTAGTCATTGAACAAAGTAAGGTATTTCATACCTTATAATTGAGTTCATACTCTTTCTTTTCTTGGTTAGTGAATGTTCTAACTTCCTTATCAGGAATTTTATAATCTCCAGTAAGCATAACAAAGTTTTCCACTTCAGTATTGATAACAAAAGTCTTCATTCGATCTCTCCCATACTCATAGTCATTACCATCAAAGATTGGTGGTCTTGTAGGATTTAGATTATCAATGGAACCAACACTAATTCCAGCCATACTTAAAATAACCTTTGGCACACAAACTTGTTAGTATAAAAAGTTCGTAATCATAATGTTCGGAATGAAAAAATTCGAAATGAGAACGTTCGGAATGGAAAAGTTCAGAATGACAAAGTGAGCAAGAAAAAAGTATACGTGAGTACAAGTATTTCAGAGGCCTGCTCTGATACCAATTGTAGGATCGAAATAATGATGTAGATGCTCAATATACAAGAGGGGGGGTGAATTGTATACTTTAAAAAATTTCCTTTAACAAAGGAAAGAGATAAGTTTAACAAAGTTAAACTGAGAAAATTAAAAACACCTCTAACACCAAATTAAAAAAGAATAAGGAATGAAGTTATAAACTTCTAGTCCTATGTACTTGCTTAAAACTGGAAAGAGATTCCGAAAGTAGGATCCGGAAATATGGATCCGGAAATTGAAACTTTCCTAAAGATTACAATATGAGATTCTACCTTAAATCGTATAGAATCTAAATGAAACAGAGTACAAGTAAGGAAGTACAAGAAAGTTATACTTTCCTTATAATACAATATGCAGCGGAAACAAATAAGTAGTAAAACTACAAGTAACAAGATATAAGTCTTTTAACCCAAAGAGAAGGGTATCCAACAACCTTGGATAAAGGTCCCTTGATTTATACCTTCATTGAAGTCTGTCTTACCCACACCAGGGTAAGCCCTCGATACGAAGATCGGAGTCTCTGTCTTGCTATCCCTGCATGCCCTCAACTTCTAGGTAGTTGGCAACCTATGTCTTCCTCAGCAAGGAATCCCTCGAACTTCAAGGTAGTCGGTACCTCTTTCTTCCTATCCCCGGATGTCCTCGAATATAATCACCATCATTTGGAGTCACATGAAGCAAAAACTAAACGAGCGGTTCAGTACGGACAAAGAATGAAAAGATTTCTCTCTCTAGAAATCACCTTAACAGTGTGTGGTCCCTAGATTGATCAACTTCTCTGTCATTGTGAGCTATTTCAAATGAGCTCCTATTTATAGGCAAGGTCGACCTCCTTTCCAACGGTCATATTTTCCTTAAAAATCGGAGGGACCTGTACACGTGTAACCTAACCAACGGTTAGTTTATAATAGAATAGATGACATCGTTTTATAACAAAACAAGTGTAACAGAATGTACAACATCGTTTTAAGTCTAACTCAAAAGTTCGGAGTGAAGGTTCGGAGTGTAAACAAAATGTCAAAGAGTAGAAAAATTATAAAAGTGTAAGAAAAATAAATGTTCGGAGTCTAAACAATAATATTCAGAGTCTAAATAAACTCGAAGTGTATAATGCAAAGATGATCAAATTCTATTTAATAGGTAAATTTGGAATGAGAATTCAGAATGATAATTCGTCATCAGAATTCGTAATGAGAATTCGTAATCAGGATTCGTCATTAGATTTCGATGTCAAACTTCATGAGAATTTTTATCCAGAATTCGGAGTAGGACTTTATCAGAGTTCGTATCCAGAATTCGGAGTAGAACTTTATCAGAGTTCGTATCCAGAATTCGGAGTAGGACTTTATCAGAGTTCGTATTCGGAATTTGGAATGAAACTTCATTATAGTTCTCATCCAGAATTCGGAGTGAAACCTCATTATAGTTCCCATCCCGAATTCAGAGCCTAATACAGAATGCTTCATATCAATGTTTCAAACAATTATGAGAATATAGAAATGAATCCGATTCTTAAACTTAATAAAAATATGGATATAGATAATGAAAATATGATAAGAATAATTTTCCATATAAATGCAATTTTCCTTATAAAAGCGATTTTCCTTATAAAAGTGATTTTCCTTTAAGATAAGGTCTTTTTGATTTTCAAAACAAGAAGGAATGGAAATGTCATAAGGAAAACCTTTTTGACTCAACAGTTTCAACATGATAGACAGCGTGTCAATCGGACACCCGGTTTGTGGGATATAAGCATTTTAGTACTGAGGGCCTGATTGGATTTGGGATCGATCCAACCTGGACGTACTCCATCATTCTGAAAAACATTAGGGGACTATTGAAAAAATATCGTCTCGCTCCAAGGATCGTAGCACCGTAGATGGTTCTTCAAAAGGACGTCTCGATTTCATGTTATAAAATTTTAAGAAAAACTATTCTTGGATGGGTCCAGGTCTAGTCTGACACGGTCTGGGCTGACCCAACCTGGTTTTAGTTGCCAGAACCCGGCCCGAGTCCATCTAGGCCTAGGGAGACCTAGTTAGATTGGGCTGCAGTGGGATCTGCCTACTAGCCCATGGTCCGTCATGACTCGTAGGGGGTACAGCTCGGCCCGAAGCGGGGCGTGGCCTGGCCCACAAGGAGGTCGTGACTCAGCCCGCAGGGAGGCACAAACCAGCTCGCAAGAGGGCACAACCCGGCTCACAGGGGGGTTTCGGACCGAAGAAGGGTCGGGGCCCACCCTTGGTGGCTGGGGGGAACGTCCCCCCGTTCTCCCGAATGGCTATGTCATTCAGGATATGGAGCGGCGGTGCCACATTGCACTTCTTGGCCATCGCGGGACCTACAAGGTGCGGTTCCTACCATCCACCGCAACTTCGACCCACGACCACCTTATGTGGCACACAGTGACGCACCACTCTTCCTCTGTAGCCAGTCGGTGTCGGCCTCCCTACTCAACTGACGTGGCTGAAAACCCATGGCCTCCTCCTCATGTGGCGCGTGACGGCGTGCCACCAGCATCCCTGTGGTCGTCCGGTGTCGGTCGCATACTGAATATCAAGGCTTATAGCCTCGACCTCCTCCTGTGGTGCATGATGGCACACTTCTACAAATCTGGTCGGCTACTGACACACTGGAGGTCTCCCGCAGGCCACCAGGTGAGCTCTGGTGGTCCATTTTTTCATCAGCTCGCACCTACGAGCTTCCCGGAGCATCTCCTTCACTACTTGACCTCCATATTTGGGTTCTATAAAACCCAAAAATTCACCAGCGTAGAACACAATGATAAATAAGGTGGTGGAGGGACTAATCCTTGTTCATTTTTCCCGCACCCTCCATGTTAGTATCTTAACAAGGGATAAGATAATTGATGAAAAAAACTCATGAAACTTGAACAAGAAAAAAACCTACCTCGTGAGTTGTTGGAGAGAATCATGCGTTTGAAGATGGGTCTGTGTTCGTCGATCCAAAAGCAGTTCTCCAATGTTGCTGGTCAAATGAATATCCTCTGTTTTGATGGATTCATTCTTTGTCAAGAGGCTCCTCCAAAATCCCCCTCTCCAAAAACACCACCCTTTTCCCACCAATTCCCAAATACCAAAGATATATTATAACACATAATTAAGATAGGTTAATTAATTGGTGTAATTAATGAACCACTATAATTTCATGTATAGTGGTTACACATTTTTGTGTATCCAGGAATTTAATGTCCTTCATTAAATGCCCGACCACCCCTTGTGGTCCCCTCCACCAATCCCAAATGAGAGTTTTAAGATATTTAAAATAAATTTGATTTATTTTATTAATCCCCACAAAAACCAAAAAAATCAATTTCCTCTCTCAACCGACCACAGTCGAGGATAAGGCTCCCATATGTGAATCTTGGCACTATGAGTTCAATAGTGCCCTTAGATTTAAATTCTGAACACCGATTCAAAAGTTATGATTTCCCTCTTGCACGTTTACTGGACATACCTTAGTGAAGTTTAAATTTTTTGTTCTGCGCACACCGGGCATTGAGATCATACATCTTTATATTTCACAGCCTCAAAATAGTTCCGTATAATTAAAAAACATTAAATGGAAAATCCATGTCATTACATTATCCCGAAATTTAGGCATTTCATCCCCGAAACTAGAACATTGAGTAAGCAAACAAATTGGGTGTACTGAGCACGAATCTGAGCCTCCAACTCTCATGTTCTCACCTGGAGGTTATCATGCTTCCAATGAACATGCACTAGAGGAATCAATCATCCATGAAGTACGCTCTCATGTCGATCCTCAATCTCCACTGTAACCTCTGTAAGCATTTCCCCATCATAAATATCCATCTCACCCCAGTCGATAACATGCGATGTATCATGAACGTACTTCCTTAGCTATGACAGGTAGAAAATGTCATACACCTGCTGCACCTTCTCAGTGGTAGCCCATACCAACTCTGGACCCATAAGTGATGACTCCTTAGGGTCTGTCCAGCATAGAGGGGATCTTCAAGGTCAATTGCACCATGCCTCATATGGTGTCATACCAATGGTGGAGTGATAGTTGTTATTGTATGCAAACTCCACCAAGGTCAATTGATCCTACCAACTGCAGCTAAAATCAAGGACAGAAGCATGAAGCATGTCCTATAGTGTCTGAATGGTCTGCTCCATCTAACTATCCTTCTAAGGATGATAGGCATAGCTCAAACGTAGTTTAGTGCTGAACACCTCCTAGAATACCTTCCATATGCGGGATGTAAAACGAGTGTCATGATTATAAACGATCACCGATGGAACCCCATTATGCCATAAAATCTCTTGTATTTGGGAGTGTCCCAATACCTCTACTGATCCCTGTTCTCAGATTGGTAGGAAGTGGGCTGACTTGGTGAGTCAGTCCAAGATCTCCCAGATGGAATCTAGGCCCTGGACTTATGTTGTAACCCTTCCACAAAATCCAAGGAAATGCCATCCCACTTTTACTCAGACACCTATAGTGGCTATGCTAAGCCACTTTTAACCTAATGCTCGACGTTCACTTTCTGACAAGTGAGGCATCGGGATAAGAACTCTACCACTGCATTCTTCATCCTTGGAAACCAGTACGGACGCATGAGGTCCTGGTACATCTTCGCCACTCCAGGATTTACCACTAATGTGGATTTTTGGAACTTCCTCAACACCTCCTCTAAAATAATCACTAGTTCAATAGTGCATGTTATGAAGAGGATGAAGTTCTACACGGCCTTATAAAATCCATCAGAAGCTTGTCCTAAGGATATCTCAGCACGTCATGCCTCACATTCAACGTCCCCAAGCTGTGCCTCCCTAACTTATTGTAGAAGTGGGGGATTGATAGTTATATACTAGAGGTATGTTGCTCCATATCTATCCATGAATGATTTCTACAATGTGGCTAGCTTCTATGTTGCCTCATTTGGCAACTATAGACCAGAACTCTTTCTTAGTGCATCTGCTACCATGTTCCCCTTTCCAGGAGTATAGATTATCTCAAAGTCATAGTCCTAGAGGAACTCTAGAGATCACCACTATCTTAGGTTCATTTCCATCTGTGAGAATATATACCTAAGTCTCTTGTGATCAGAGTAGATGGTAAAACATTCACCAATTAAGTAGTTTTGCCACATCTTTATGGTGAAGACCACTACTGCTAACATCAGTTCATGGGTAGCATAGTTTTTTCATGTTGTCTCAGTTTTCTTGACCTATAAGCGATCACTTCTCGCTCCTCCACCAGGACACATCCAAGTCTTGTCCCTAATGCATCATAGTAGACTACATTCCCAACACCCTATTCTAGTATCCTCAAGATGAGGGCACTTGTCAGTCTCAGCCTAAGCACCTAAAAAATCTACTTGAATCTCTACGTCCACACAAAGGGTTGTCAAATATTCATCTATGCTGACAAGGGTGCTGAAACTCTGGAAAATTTTGGTACGTATCTCCGGTAATACCCATCCGACAACCTCGGGAAACATTTCACCTTGGTCAAACATTTGGGTGGCTTCTATGAAAGAAAAAATTCTATGTTCAACCGATCTACTGAAACTCTATCCTCTGAGATAACTTGTCCCAGATAGTGGAACACTTGTATAAAAAATTAGAACATAGAGATATTAACATAAATCTAGCCCTCTCAGAGTGTATCCAAAAATATCTTCAGATGATAGGAATGCTCCTCCTCTGTCGTTGAGTACATCACGATGTCGTCAGTGAAGATCACCATGAAGCGACAAGGTATGGCTAGAATATCATGTTCATGAGACCCATGAACACTTCAGCGGAGTTGGACACACAAATATAATAACCAAGAACTCGTAGTGTCCATACAAACATTTGAAAGTCGTCTTCTAAACATCCTCATCTCGTACCCTGAGATGATGATAGCTTGATCTGAGGTCTATCTTAGAAAACCAATAAGCTCTTTTCAGCTGATAAAAATATCATAAATCCTCAGAAGTGGATGCTTTTTTCATGGTCACCCGGCTCAGGTGACGATAATCCACATAGATCCTCAATATACCATCTTCCATCTTGGTGAACAAAATTGAGGATGCCCATGGACAAAAACAGGTCCATATGAATCCCTTCCTTTAAAAGTCCTCCAATTGTACCTATAACTCACAAAGCTCTGCGGGAGACATCCAATATGATATTGTAGATATCAGTTCCATCCTGGGGTACATGTCAATGTAGAATTCCACCTCTCTGTGATGAGGTTGTCTTGGAACATCACCAAGGAAGACATCATCATACTGGTCAACCACAACATGATAGCTCGGATAGTCAACATAAAATGATCCAAGGGTAAGGCTAGACGTATGATGTTTGATCAGCTGCACCCTCCTCCTGGTAAGTCCATCACGTGCGGGAAAGGTTCCCTCTTCACCAATGATGGAAAACCTAGTCCCATCCTTGCAGAAACACCACACTTTGAGCCAATTGCAGTAAATATGAGCATGGACTGTAGTTAACCAGTCTATAACCAATATGACGTCATAAGGCCTCGACCCCAATACTAGAAGAACCTAGTCAAAGGTATATCCTCTTAGAGTAAGCTCAATCTACTTTCACCAGTGTATAATAATCGAATCCCCACCCGTAGGAGTCTCTAGAAGTATGGATCGAGCGAATGACTCCACAGGAATCTCCAGGATCGGAACAACGGATGTGGAAATGAAAGAGGGAATGTAACCTATGTAAATAAGCACTGCAGATACGGTTGATTAGAAACATATTGTACCTAGAATCATTTATGGGGCAATATGGTCATAGGTCTCACATTTTTGGAGGTGATCCCATCTCTATCCACCTACTCCCTGTGGCCGAGGTGGACCACCTGGAGGTGGTGGCTGTAGAACCTCGAATCTCCACCCATTGCCTTCTGCACAACTAACTCCTCTGCAATGTCTAACTTCTACCTTTAGACCTACCTACTCGAATAACTACATCTCCCTTAGCAGTCCCTCGATCTTCTTCTGGTCGTCAGTGCGGTTGGTCGGGCAATCGTGATCCATGTGACCCTACCCACCGCACATGAAGCATAGTCTTCTTTTCTGCAGGCCTTCTAAACCTCATGAGCCTCACACCTCCAAACCTACATCCTTGGGTATTATACCAGAAGGTCTGGTCCAATTGAACATTTATTTCATCTTCCTACTACCATCCAAATTTGAAAATTCTATGTGTCGTCTGGTGGTGGGTCTCGTTGTCAGTGTCTGCTTAGCAAAGAATCTCTCCACCAAGTGTGCTCTCTCCAAAACAACAACATGTTTCAGGATGCTAAGAGATATCATCAAATCTATGATCTCCCATTGGAGTCCCTACTCAAAGGTCCATTCCCAAAATAAAGTGTCACGCACCATGTCGGTAGAGTAGTGCGAGAGGTCAGTGAACCTCGTCGAGTACTAGGCCACGATCAGGCAGCCCTATTGTAAGTGTAGAAGCTCTTGTATACGCACAACGCGTAGAGTCTCTAGAATGAAATCTTCGCTAAAGAGGCCCTCAAAAACTACACTTTTAAGGGTCACCTTGTACTGTATCTAGAGAGTTAGTCTCCAACATCACCCTAATAATCCCTGGAAATGATTGGCGGCTAGGATCACTATCTGGTCAGCCGGTGTCCCAATTAGGAAAAAAACTTTAGCCACACCCTCCATTCAGTCCTCACCTGCCTGCAGATCCATCTCATCTTAGAACCTTAGAGGGCTCTGCCACTAAAGCTCTTACAACATGCTCAGTCTGCCTGAAACATCCACCAATGGGGATGGTGGAAACTGCTGCCAAATGGTTGGTGGTGCTGCTGGTGCACCACCCGATGGTGCTTACATAGTAAGAGGGCCATTCCCCCACTACTAGAAAACATGTCTATAGCTATGTACCTATAGCCATGGTTTTATAAGTCTGTGGCTATAGCATAGTTTATATCTACACTTCTATTGAAATTGTGGTTGTATCATAATTTATAGCCACAGATTAAAAACATTTGTAGCACAGTTTTTTTACTATCTATCGGACTCCTCCTCCCCAGTCTACGACGCTGTCCGCGACGCTCTCCATGATGCTCTCCTCCTATCCTCCCCTGATCCATGAGCTCCTCCTCCCCACTATCCATGACTCCTCTAACCCTCGACCTGGACTTGCTCTCCACACACTCCTCCCCTACGTCGCTACTACACTTCTCGTCCATCGTTGTTTCACGGAGGCCTCCCCACCCTCGCGCTCAAATTTCTCCTCCCACCCTCGACCCTCTCCCATGTCTAATACTCCTTCTCCCTCATCGTTCCTCCTCCCTCACCATTACTCTAGAGAACAAATGGTAATGGATTCTATCCTTTATGTTGATTGGAATTTTAGTTTTTCCTTCCCCGCACGCTTGGTTTCTCATGAATATGTGAAATTTGTAGGAATTTTGAAATGGATTTAAATGACATGCTTCAGAGTTTAGCGGAAATTTTGAACATGAGTGCCCAGGCCGAGCCGACTCATCTTTCTCAATTGGTTTTGGTCCTTGATAACATGTTTTGAAATTTATTTAATTTCTATTGTTTCCTTGCGTTTTTCAAAACAAGATCTATGACATCCCTTCATAAATGAATATTCTCTTTTTTAATTTTCAATGTCTTGGGAACTCTCCCACAATAACATCCCCGAGAGACATTATTACAGCCAAAAAACCCATGATGATTAGTTTAGCTAAAACTAATATGGAGTTTGAAAGATGGAGTGATATTAAATGGTCATCCCTTGGATATTCCTATGTATCACAAAATGAAAGTGACAATGACTCTGAGAATCTATTTATATTAAAGTATGACAGTATCAGCCCACATTCATGTACAGAAAATCAGTAAGACTTTTTAGTTTATATTGGTATACAAGGAATTGTAATCTCCCTATATTTTGTTTATTCCTCTAACTCTTACATGGAAAAATAGATATTTTGGATAATATTGAAGGGGTAATTTCTTAGTGTTCATATATTTGGGTGATTTTTAGGGGTTTTAACACTATTCTAAGACATGAGGAAAAAACTGGTCCACACATCAATATTATGGAAGATTCTAAATATTCATCATATTTTGATAAATATAGCATGGTTGAAGCTAAAATTGTGGGAGGTTACTAATCCTCGTGTGGATACACCATCAATGTATTACAAGCTAGAAAATTGGATAGATTTTTTTTCATATTGATGACAATAATTAGGTTATTGATGTATCGGGTCTATCTCTCCCAAAAATGTCACTCAGATCACAATCCTTTTATGGTGAATATTTTCAAAAATAAATTGACATCATCTCCCCTACTATTTGAATTCAACAATGCCTGACTTTTTTTCCTGGTTGTAGGGATATTATCATTATTGTTTGGAACATGGAAATTTATGGAAGACCTCTTCAAATCTTGGAAAAAATGTTGAAGAATGTTAAAAGGATGATTTTTTTCTGGAACAAGGTATATTTATATAATATGGGTAATTACATCAAAGATCCTGAGAAATCCTTACTACAATTTCATAATATTAATCAGAATCAGAATGATCCTTCAAATGATGAGATTAAAACCATGTCCTAGAATTATGAAAAGCCATTTCTGAAAGAAAGGCTAGTCTAAAACTATTATAATATAATATGGATGTAGATGGAGATAGAAAATCTGTTTTTTTTTTCATTATCTATATAAGTAAATGTGAATTGGGAGAGGATTATCTACCCATAGAATCAATGGGTCTTTATAGAACTCATAAAATCAATTTTCTAATGTTATGGTTGAATATTTTGGACGACTTTTCTCAAAGAAATGAGAAGATTGTATCTTCCAGATGAGGGATAAAATTAATTATGTAGTTGATAATAATAAAAACAAGTCTTTAAATAAATCTTGTGATGATAAGGAGGTAAATACTTCACTCTTCTCCTTATTTGAGAGTGTGGTCAGGGCTGATGGGTTCACCGACAAATTTCATATGGTTTACTTGGTTATTTTGAATGTTTATTTACATAATTCTATTAGAGAATTCATTAATCATGATTCTATACCTTATGGAATCAATTCCAATTTTATTACTTTGATTCAAAAAAGGATACTGTAGTGGATATTAAATACTTCAATCCTATTTCCATTGGGAACGCAATTCAAAAAATTATTTTCAAATACATTGCTTTGAGGCTATGATCTATTGGATGAGGCATCATATAATCAAATAAATTTTGTTTTATAACTAGAAGAAGAATCCAAGATTACCTATTCACTTCCTCAAAATGTATCGACATTATAAAGAATAATGGTAAGAATGGGAACATTTAACAAAATATTTCTTGAGGCATCATAGACCATGCTTATTAGTGTGAGCATATATATAAGGATCCTCTTGTGGTAGTTTCTGCTTATATATATATTTTGACATTATTTCATTTATGTTTTCCATTTTAATCCTTATTCCTCTCATTTAAGACACCATAGACATCTCTAGAGATTTTTTTGACTCACAGGGTGGTGTGGTTGGTGCATGTTTGGGGGGTTGGGGGGTGCGGGGGTGCATGGGGGGTGCATGGGGGTGCAGGATAGGGGGCTGGGTGGAGTGGGAAGGGGGAAGGGGGCAGGGTGGAGGGGGCAGGGGGTAGGGGGGAGGTCTATAGAGCAGGGGGTAGGGTGCAGGGGTAGGGGGTGGGTGGAGGGGGGTAGGGGGGAGGGGGCAGGGTGGAGGGGGGAAGGGGGAGGGGGTAGAGTGAAGGGGGGTAGGGTGGCTGAGGGCAGGGGGCAGGGTGTAGGGTGGAGGGGACAGGGGACAGGGGGGATGTCTGCAGGGGGAGGGGGAGGTTTGTAGGGTAGGGGGAGGGGGTGGGTAGAGGGGGAAGGGTGGAGGGGGGAGGTCTGTAGGGCAGGGGGTTGTCTGCAGGGGGGTCTAAAGGGCATGGGGGAGGGGGTGGGGAAGTGAGGCAGTGGGGAAAGTGGGGTGGGGTAGGGGGTGTATTTAGTTTCTATAGGTTTCTTTAATCTTAGATAAGGTTGAATAACCATTGAAATCCATATCTAACTCCCCCATTTCTTCATGATTAGGTTTCTCTAAATATGGCCTCCTATTGACAACAAATTTCTTTCAATAATCACAGCTAGATAGTAGTTGAAACAAATCATATTTTGTATGATACCACTAGTTGTTATTGGTATGGCTTTGACACATTTTCTTTTAAAAATCTAGGCCATTATGTCCATTTTTTTAATTATAGCTTATAAAGATAGATTTGGATCCGGCAATCTGTCCTCCTTTTGGTGGGTTGATTCCACTACCACATTGCATGAATTTACCTATACATAGAAATATTCAATATGATATTTTAAATTACATTCACTGGTGTAAATCCCACTTATACCAACACCTGCATCCCAATGATTTGAAAAAACTGTTGCTTTAAGTAATAATTTGATGTGTTTTCCCAACGGTTTCATTAATCCATTGGGAATAGATTACATTAGGCAATATTTTCCTATGGTTATTAGAAATTTTAGGGAACCCCCCCCCCACAAATAATATTTCACTACAGTTTTAGAAACCATTGGAAAAAAACCCCAAATAATAATAGCTAACCCGCCAACTGATCTCTCCGCACATGGGTTTCTAATTAGTAATGTTGTTGTTATGAGATGATGTTGAGTCAAAATTCATCAACAAGGAATCTAATTAGGATGGAATTGTGTTCTCATGGGAAATATGCTCAGGTGGTTTTTTCCCTCATATTATGTTACAACTACTTTGATCCATTGACCCGATCATTCGAAAAGGAAAAGCAATGTTTTTATAATTTATCCATGAGTTCTAGGAGTAGCAGCATCTAATTTTTAGTAGTGACATGGGATCGTAGGATGTTTAGAATATGTTGATGAAAGTTTAGTACCTATTTGAAAGGATTGGAACTCTAAAGTATATATGGTTGAAAATAGAAGTTTCTAAATTCAAAGGAGATGAATCAGAATGGATAAATACATTTGATCATAAAAGAATGGATGAGGAGGTTTTATGGATCGAGTTTCATTCCCTCTTCTATGAGAGGCTATGGTAGATTTACAGAATAATAGCATGTTTTGGGGATTCATGGAGATATATCATTATGGGAATCCGTAATGGAGTATTCCACTAAATTTGAATGGTTTATTCATTTCTTTCCATCCGTCAAATGAAATTTATTCATAAAGAATTATATTTTTTAAATGGTCTTATGTACTCATTATGGGCATGAGTAGCTTCCTTTTATCTGGACACCTACTAAGAGATATTCCAGAAAGACTTATCTATCTATATAGATATATCCATTTCATTGGAAGGTTCATGGAGAAGGATAGAGACCATGGAGGAATGAATGATGGTTAGTGAGCCTCATTATGAAGGTGATAGAGTAAATTGAATGTGTAATATTTCAGCTCAATATTAGAAAAATAAATGAACCCTGGTCTATTTCTCATGTATCAAGAACGTGAATGCATTTCCTTAGTATTGGGATAGAAAAAATAGGTTTCATGTATTTGTCGAGATGTGGGTTTCTATATTATTTTATTCGGATAAGCCATCCTAGGTGAAGGGACTTTTAGTACAATACTTTTTGAGATATTCCTAAAGTTATTATTTTTTTCTATAATTTGGATTTCTCTATCTAAAATATTTTAATGTATTATTTTTTTGGATATTATGTGTGTTTGAAAGATAATAGTTTTTAAATTAAGAAATTTTGTTGAGATTATTGGGCTAGGATCTTCAATAGTGATTATAATTTGATATGAGGAACCAGACATGTGTATGTAGGATTGATGATGGTATCAATAATACTGTAGTGGGGAGATTCATACTCGTCCTTTTTGAGTGAAATCCATATAAAGGGATGATGATCATTATCAAGGTTGTGAAATTTATGAATGTGTATAGTAAATGGATGAATTTAGTGTCTGGAGATGGATGTTGGATGAACCATATTTGGTTCCAAGACCACACCAAAATTAATGATTTACCTATAGTGGTTGGTATAGTCAGTGTGTTCAGTTAATTATGAGGATTTTATATTGGTAAATATTCTATTTAGAGCTTCTGTATTTCTAAGATGTCATTCAGATCAATGTGTTGGGATAAGTATCAATATTTGATATTGTAGTCGGCTAGTGCTTGACAATTCTAGTGTGGAGTTTGAAAGGGAGCCTAAAAAATGGTACTCTAAAGGCTGTTGAAAGTGTGTGTGGAAGGGAAACCAAGTAGTCCAAATTGTTAAGAATTTATGACATAGATTCCATAATAATATTAATTATTGAAAGATAAAAAGAAAGAACCAACTATCGCATGTTCGAAAATAGTTTCTTCAAAGAATGAATATAAAATCATGTAGAAGGAAGAATCATGCACCAAAAGATTGTCTAATCATATTAGAAAACTAGTTTGAAAAATCCAAGAGGATTGAGTAAGAATACAAGATGGAAAATTCTCTACTTTATCAAATTTATAAACCTATATAAACTAACAATAAAGGTGAATTCCAGAAGAATAACATGCTAAAAATGAGGTTTCAATCTAGAAAATTATGAAGGATATAGGCATGAAGAGTTTTAGTTATTTTATACATACATGGAATGGATTTTCTAGGTTAAGAACAATGTCTAATCCCTATTTATCACTTTTAAGTGCTGATGGAAGTTTACATTATTCTCATATTTTGTTGATTTTTGATTTTTTAATAGGAAATTGAAGGTGATGTTTGAAAACTAAAGATCTTTATTAATGATCATGTTATTTAGTATTGAGATGCACATATCAATTTGAATATTATTTGTTCATTGTTGGTTATGGATTCATGTATCATTTATCATGTACAGTTGACATGGTGATCACATATATATAAGATGTCATTATATCTCATTTATTTTCCCTATATTTTCTTATAGGTGGTTTCTTATGATAAGATAGTTTCTATCCACCACCATCAGAGACAATGAGTTCAAGATTTGGGAATGGTTTACTCTGTTTTTATTCTTTAGCCCAATTTTAAATAGGGCTTTTTGATTTTTGGGTTCCTTATATTTTTGTAGTGTGTTTTGGATTTCGTTGAGGCGGATTAGAGTCACCATTGACGAAGGCTAACATGTTTATGCATAGGTAGGCATATTCATATATATGTTCCCCCTTTATATATATTCAATCATGGAACAATGAATATATATATTGGGGCTAGGTGTTCTTATATATAGATATGAAAAATGCATACACGTGTAAGTGTAAAGGGGTATATGAAAGTATAAAAATATATCTAATGACCCCCTTATACATATTTGGCCATGAAAATATGTACATACATGCTAGGTGTCCTTTTATATATGTTAAGTTGCATATGCGTGCAAGCAGAAAAATGGAAGACTCGAGTTGTCATCATCAAAAGCAAACACTCCTTGAGGTTGAGGTAGGGTACCTCTCATATCCTATTTAAATCAAGAATATTTTAAATTGCATTTAGTTTCCCTCTTAATTCTTCATGTTTATATTAAATTTCAATTCTTGAATAAGTGTTAGTTAAGATAATTGTTTCATTTGATAAATAATTCATGGTTTTGTAATAAAACTCTTCCAATGGAGGTGCGCTGTCTGCGAACACTCATAGTGGTATATGTAGAGACCTGAAGCTTGACGTACATGGACATTACATTACTTTTGCGGAATACTTAGTACATAACAAAAACACACACACAAGGATCGTAATAGTTTAGTGTCTTTGGAAACTCGGAACGTAATTTTCTAATCGTGGTGAAAGATCTTCAATATCTCCCATAAAGAGATTCCCTTTTTTTACCAAAAACCTTTCTTTATATCATGGGGAAAAGAAAACATAAAAGGGTGAGCTCAAATGCTTATCAAGGGCAAATAAAGGAAATAAAAATCATATCATATCTTTTTGAAAATCATAACCTGCAAAAGAGATCATAATATCTTAACATGGAACAAAACATAGAAGTGAAAATAAGATCCCCATAATCATATCATGAAA
Organism: Viscum album; assembly: GCA_963277665.1. NCBI lineage: Eukaryota > Viridiplantae > Streptophyta > Magnoliopsida > Santalales > Viscaceae > Viscum > Viscum album. Next base: position 1,086,756,889 of record OY728121.1, read on the forward strand.
CTTGAATATTTGTGGCATGCACACATAATCATGGAAAATCATTTCTTGTTAGTCATGACTCATTGCCAAGACTATCTTAGTGGACAAAGTCCCTTTCTGAACCGAGTCACCTTCATTCCTGTCCTGTTTCACTGAACCGGTGTAACCTACCGTTCCAGCCATGTCTATCTCATGAGATATAAAATCTTTACCCAATGCATTGGAGGGAGATATAGGTCCCACACATCTTATAATGAATCCTTTCTTATGTGTGCCACATAATCATAAACCATACATCATAGCATAACACATGTAACAAAAATGGGATTCTTGAAACATCATGACATCATAAAACAAATCATATAAGGTAAATGACTTCATAAAAATAATTCCCTCACAACATGATCAATGTAATAATAGGGATAAAAACAGAACCCTTTATTATCTTAGATGGAAAATAATTTTGATAAAACACTTGAACTCCATTCTTGAGGAAAATATCCTTTCTTCTTCAAAAACATTTTTCCTTTCTTAACATGTCATACAACTTTGAACTAAAATAATTTGATTAAAAATAAACTTGAAAACTTGTAAAGTAAGATTCTTGGAAATAATGTTTTAAAAATCCATTCGTGTCGTATAAGTTAAAAAAAATATTCTTCGTACTTTTGTCGGAAAAGTCAAATAGTACCTCGTACGAAAAACGACAAAAGATTCCTTTCATATCTTTTAGTAAAAACTCACGGAACGGTAAAATTGGATTTAAACAATTGTAGTTGGATGGAAATAATATTAAATATTGAGGGAACATGGATGTGGATGATAAAATACACCCCAGTAAATGCCAAAGTAAAAACAATCTCGGATAAAAATGAGATTGTGATATTTTCCCTTACCTTAGGTCCGATTTGCTTTGTACGTGTCCGAAGCTCCTGTATAATGGTTTAAATAATGTTATTGACTTATTCCAGAATCATACATATTGATATGATATCATATATGGTTATATTCTTAACTTCTTGTTAGTAATATTTCATTGTTATTTGTTACTCGGGTCCTTATTGCCTTTTGTTCTTATGCGTGTTTTGCCAAATAAATTCTTATTATTCTTTTATGGTTATAGATACCTTATATCCAGAATGGTATTAGTGTAATATATATCATATTTATTCATTCAATTCATTTATATAATTACTATTTAATGATGATCATGTAAAACGAGTCGCATCACATCGTGGAGACGGTATTCTGTACGTACGCACGAGTGATGATATCGTTCCTATGATCGTGGAATTGTATTTGAGTATATATATATATTATTTCAGTATCAATATTACATTATAATAATCATAAATAGTTACTCATTACACCATTATACCCATCCTTGTAAGGTGATGGTGTATAATAGATTACACCACGGCGTGGAGACGGTATTCCGTACGTACGCACGCGCGGTGATTTCATTTTTCCGTAGGATGGATAGAAGGTGAATTATGGTTGTTTCATATTTATAATAACATATCAGTATGTAATTAATACTGATGTTATTACTTTATAATGAAACAACTAAAGAAGAAGAAGTTGAAGAAGAAAGAAATTGAAAAGATCGGTAATGGATATTACCTCTTCTTTGGAACGCCTCTTTGAATCCTCCACTTAGGGAACTAAGATTGGTCTTTGAAGAAGACCAGGACCTCTAGGATTATTCTAGGGAAGTGGAGAGTAGAAAGTGGCAGGGGTTGGCCGAGATTGAGTGCTCAAATTGGTGTGAGGAGGAGGGGGAGGAGGTGCCCTTTTATAAGGGAGGAGAGGGGCACCTTAGGAATATCTCAAAATATTATTTTATATTAAAGTCAAAATCGGCTTATAATGGTTCCAAAGGGTATTATTTAGAAGCTAAAGTGGGGATGGGTCGAAATCCTATCATCCAATAGGGTTTAGACAAGTTTAGGGTATTATTTTAACCTTATCAATTCGATTTAACTCTAAGTTAAATAATTTAACTTTTACCGTGTCTTTTTGTTTTCTTTCACTATATGGTTAATACACTTACTATAAAATGCCAAAAGAACACCAAATTGTTTATTATTAATACATATATCCTTATCTAAGTCATTTTTCCGAACCTTATATTTTTAGGAATAAAATAACAATTAATAATATAATATTTGATTTAAAAACTATTTTGTGTCAATTTTGACACTATTTGATATATGATTTTATTTGAAAGTCATAACAGAATTATATGTTCGACCCAAGTTGATTAAATCAACACTAATATATCATAGTAACGTAGAAAATTAGTGGAATTCATAAAAAGTCTTAAATTACATTTATTTTGGTATTTATAATATCAATTATGTCAATATTTCATTAATAAGATAACTACTGCATCATCTTTGTGTCATAAATAAATTAAATTATTTGATGTCTAAAAATTACAAATAAAATACCATCATGTAGGAAATCTTTTTAGATTTCTAATTAATATTTACAATCGAATTTATCTTATGCAAAACCCTATATTAAAAATGTTTTAGTAAATATACTTTGATTTTAACTCTTTTAACTCTTCTTTGAATTAAATAATAATAAATGTCCTAATCTAATCCAAGTGGGCCTAAATGATAATAATTTACACTTAAGGTTGTTTTTGGTCGAGATACACTTGTACAATAGAATTAGGACATGTTTTAGGGTAATATTAATATCATTCTTACCCTTAATTACCCTATTTACTTTTAACTGTGGTAAATAAAAGTAAAAAGTTACTATTCACCAAAAATTATTTTCATCTCATTGAACCAAATTTTACTTACTGACATCAACTGTGTCTCTCGGATTTTTGAAATTCCATTCACAGAAGCGGTAAAATTAAGTTTTATGAAAAATTCAGTTTTTTAACTACCACTTAGTAGTTTCACTATTCATCAAAAATTGATGTTTTTCAGAACAATGCCAAAATTTCATCATAAGCTATATTTCATATTCCGAATTCAAAAATGAAGTCTATTTTACCAAATTCATAACATAGAAGTTGCATTAATTAATTTTATAATTAAATCCCGCTGTTAAAACAAATAGCGTGTTTTTAAGAAACAATATCTATCAAAAGATTTACACTTGATTATGTCTGGTTTAAATGTGAAATTACATCCAATGACCAACATTGTATTAAACTGTAAAAATATATTCTAAATATACTTTAAAACCACTAAAATTAATAATTTTTCACTATTAATTATTTCGATTAAAAAAGTTATTTTTAATTATAATTTAGTAATTTTCACTATTCATCAGCATATGAAAGTTATCTAAAAAGTACCAAAATTTCACCTTAGGCTAAATTCGATACTCCGAATCCAAAAATGAAGTCCATTTTGAGAGCTAAAATTTCTAAAATTTAAAAAGTGGTTATTACTATTCATAACAGCTAGTTTTAATAATATTTTAATAGCATATCATTGTTTCGTGAAACTCAGTATTGCGTACTACACACGCTATCGAGGAAGGTTGTGATTGAGTGTAATGCAAGGAAAGTCAAATATGTGTGTTGTGCAAGCTCCTTTTGGTGTAGCGTACAACAGAAGACATTAATAAAATTAAAAAGAATATTTTTCATAAAATCTCGGGCTGATACATTATACGCCCCTTAAAATGAATTTCGCCCTCGAAATTCGTAGGGGTTATAAATGGTTTACTATTCGAAAGTTTCTTTAATAAAAACCCACATCGTAAAAAGGAATATCAAAACCAATCTTTAAAAACAAAAGTATGAAACGTAACGGTTACCCAAATAAACTATTCACTGGGTTTCCACATAGGTGAAAATATGGATATGGAAGAGAAATCTAACCATCATGTTCTGAAGGAGAGTGGTAGAGAACATGACTATGGAAAATCCAGAAATCACAAAGCCATAAATTTTTGACGATCTAAGGTACCATCTGATTCATCAGATATAAGATCACTAGGACAACATTTTTGGTTTTCAAGATCGTTTCCCTAAAGTTAAAGAATTTGAATTAGAATAAATACTTACTTTGTTTTGGTACAATATCACTGTTGTTCGTGCCTTTAACAATTTCCACTTCATCTCTTAAATAAATGAAGTTGAATTTGTTATTCGTGAAGTGTTAGCAGATCATGTGATAGAATGACGGGTCATTCCATCTGTCTCAAACAAAAGGTTAGCAAAAAAAATTGTATACATAAGTCGATCTATAGTGAGATTAATCATATATGGTTCTTAAAATGGACTTATACATCATATGTCATACAGCTTAATATAATAAAACTAGTTTCTACTAAACAGGGACTTCCTGTAGGCCAGTGGTAGGCGATAAAGGCAAGTCGCACTTCGGTTGTGGGTTCGATTCCCACAGCCTTGTCCGACACGATGGGTTGTCGCCCGTCCTGCAGGTTGTCCTTTTTCTAAAACTATATTACTATAACATCCCATCAATAATATCGAGAAAACTTCTTATAACATAGTGAAAACGATTACCATATATTTGACACCATCGTCGATCCCCATATATAATAAGATATGTTTTGTTGGTCACATTCCAAACATTCAAAGTCCTTAATCATGTATTCTCTTGAATACCTTAGTGAAAACATGAATGCAGTTAAAATTTAACACTTTCCACAAACCAAAATCCTCAAAATTCTATATACTCAAACAATGATATCACTTAGTCCTTATATCAATCATGAGCTCATGAATACTATTAAACATTTCATTTTCTCATTTTCCCTTCATTATGCTCATATCATCTTATTTCCAAAAATATCTCAATCACTTCGAATACCACATTAGACCAATACCTAAATATTCCAATACTTTATGATACAACATTATTTTGGAATCCCATTACATAAACACTTAATCATTCCACCACATCATTATCATATTCAACATCGCCAGTGGTGATCGCATGTGACTTCCCTTTGTCCTTTGCCTTAAGCGGTTTCTCATGTCGATCATCACTAACCCTTGGATTAGGGCATTTATTACCATAATTCCCCATTTCCTTGCACTTGAAGCATTGAAGTGTTGGTGGTGCGTTCTATGCAGTGTTTGCTTTATTCACATCATTAGAATCCCTTTTTCCATTACTTTGACACTCAGCTGCTCGATGACCTTCTTTTCCACACTTAAAACATTTTCTAGTCCCTTTAAGACAATCTCCACCATGCTTCTTTCCACACTTTGTGCATAAGTAAACATTCATCTTCTTTTCACCATTATTCTGAGATTTCTCCTTGAACTCCATCTTTCGTTTCTTGTCAAAACCATGAGATGGATATGTAACACCAACTTCCATTTCTACCTTGATAGCACAACGCACAATTTCTTCATAGCTACTAAAGTCTCTTATAGCTAATGCCCTTAGAAGACTTGGTTTTAAGCCACTGAAAAATCGATCAACTTTACATTCAGATTGGATGATAATGCCAGATTCATACCTTGAAAGTCTTGTAAAATTTGCTTCGTATATACCAACAGATTCATCATCCTTCTGCTTCAGCTCAAGAAACTCCTTTTCCATCTTTGTTCGAAGAATACGAGGGAAGTACTTACTGAAAAACAAGTTCTTGAACTCGTCCCATTCCATGGACTCAATTTCATCTCTTTGCCTCGTATTCTTGATAAGATTCCACCATTGATCACCTTCACCTTCCAAACGATATACTGCTAAGATGACTTTATCATGCTCAGAACATTGAAGAACTGAAAATATCTTTTTAGTGGTACTGATCCATTGTTCAGCAATAAGTGGATCAGAAGACCCACTGAAAGAAGGTGGATGTTGCCTCATGAAGGACTCAATAGAATATTGTTCCCTTCTCTGCTCATTTGGAAGTCCAGAATGATTCATAGCTTGTGTAAGTATAGCAATAAGATTTTTCACTCTATCTCCCATAACATTTGTTTGTTCAGGAGGGAAATCATTGCACTTTCCATTGCATTGATCAACACGGTTCCTTCGGGTTCCAGCCATCGTCTAAAACCCAAAAAGAATAGTGTGAGAGGCAAAAATCATGCTAGGGAAAACAACATAATAAAGGGGGAGTACCATCAATATCTAACATCTTAGGTTTAATTCTATGATCCTTAGAGTAATTCTAGTACTATAACCTATACGTATACTTAACCTTAGGGACATCCCTAGACATACCTTAGAAATATCTCTAGGGATCTCACTAAAGTTCTCGCATCCTAGTTTACAAAGGTTGACTAAACCTTTCCTCTGATACCAACTGTATAGACCCGAAGCTTGACGTACATGGACATTACATTACTTTTGCGGAATACTTGGTACATAAAAAAACACACACACAAGGATCGTAATAATTTAGTGTCTTTGAAAACTCGGAACGTAATCTTCTAATCGTGGTGAAAGATCTTCAATATCTCCCATAAAGATCTTCCCATTTTTTACCTAAAACCTTTCTTTATATCCTGGGGAAAAGAAAACATAAAAGGGTGAGCTCAAATGCTTATCAAGGGCAAATAAAGGAAATAAAAATCATATCATATCTTTTTGAAAATCATAACCTGCAAAAGAGATCATAATATCTTAACATGGAACAAATCATAGAAGTGAAAATGAGATCCCCATAATCATAACATGAAACTTGAAACTTTGTGGCATCCACACATAATCATGGAAAATCATTTCTTGTTAGTCATGACTCATTGCCAAGACTATCTTAGTGGACAAAGTCCCTTTCTGAACCGAGTCACCCTCGTTCCAGTCCTGTTTCACTGAACCGGTATAACCTACCGTTCCAGCCATGTCTATCTCATGAGATATAAAATCTTTACCCAATTCATTGGAAGGAGATATAGGTCCCACCCATCTTATAATGAATCCTTTCTTATGTGTGCCACATAATCATAAACCATACATCATAGCGTAACACATGTAACAAAAATGGGATTCTTGAAACATCATGACATCATAAAACAAATCATATAAGGTAAATGACTTCATAAAAATAATTCCCTCACAACATGATCAATGTAATAATAGGGATAAAAATAGAACCGTTTATTATCTTAGATGGAAAATAATTTTGATAAAACACTTGAACTCCATTCTTGAGGAAAATATCCTTTCTTCTTCAAAAACATTTTTCCTTTCTAAACATTTCATACAACTTTGAACTAAAAGAAGTTGATTAAAAATAAACTTGAAAACTTGTAATGGAAGCTTATTGGAAATAATGTTTTAAAAATCCATTCTTGCCGTATAAGTTAAAAAAAATATTCTTTGTACTTTTTTCGGAAAAGTCAAATAGTACCTCGTACGAAAAACGACAAAAGATTCCTTTCATATCATTTAGTAAAAACTCACCGAAGGGTAAAATTGGATTTAAACAATTGTATTTGGATGGAAATAATATTAAATATTGAGGGAACATGGATGTGGATGATAAAATACACCCTAGTAAATGCCAAAGTAAAAACAATCTTGGATAAAAATGAGATTGTGATATTTTCCCTTACCTTAGGTCTGATTTGCTTTGTACGTGTCCAAATATCCTGTATAATGGTTTAAATAATGTTATTGACTTATTCCAGAATCATACATATTGATATTATATCATATATGGTTATATTCTTAGCTTCTTGTAAGTAATATTTCATTGTTACTTGTTACTCGGGTCCTTATTGCCTTTTGTTCTTATGCGGGTTTTGCCGAATAAATTCTTATTCTTATTTTAAGGTTATAGATACCTTATATCCAGAATGGTATTAGTGTAACATATATCATATTTATTCATTCAATTCACTTATATAATTACTATGTAATGATGATCATGTAGAACGAGTCGCATCACATCGTGGAGACGGTATTCCGTACGTACGCACGAGTGATGATATCATTCCTATGATCGTGGAATTGTATTTGAGTATATATATATTATTTCAGTATCAATATAACTTTATAATAATCATAAATAGTTACTCATTACACCATTATACCCATCCTTGTAAGGTGATGGTGGAAAATAGATTACACCACGGCATGGAGACGGTATTCTGTACGTACGCATGCGCGATGATTTCATTTTTCCATTGGATGGATAGAAGGTTAATTAGGGTTGTTTCATATTTATAATGACATATCAGTATGTAAGTAATACTGATGTTATTACTTTATAATGAAACAACTAAAGAAGAAGAAGTTGAAGAAGAAAGAAATTTAAAAGATCGGTAATGGATATTACCTCTTCTTTGGAACGCCTCTTTGAATCCTCCACTTAGGGAACTAAGATTGGTCTTTGAAGAAGACCAGGACCTCTAGGATTATTCTAGGGAAGTGGAGAGGAGAAAATGGCAGTGGTTGGCCGAGCATTAGTGCTCAAATTGGTGTGAGGAGGAGGGGGAGGAGGTGCCCTTTTATAAGGGAGGAGAGGGGCACCTTAGGAATATCTCAAAATATTATATTATATTAAAGTCAAAATCAGTTTATAATGGTTCCAAAGGGTCTTATTTAAAAGCTAAAGTGGGTATGGGTCGAAATCCTATCATCCAATAGTATTTAGACAAGTTTAGGGTATTATTTTAACCTTATCAGTTAGATTTAACTCTAAGTTAAATAATTTAACTTTTACCGTGTCTTTCTGTTTTCTTTCACTATATGGTTAATACACTTACTATAACATGCCAAACGAACCCCAAATTGTTTATTATTAATACAGATATCCTTATCTAAGTCATTTGGACGAACCTTAGATTTTTAGGAATAATATAACAATTAATAATATAATATTTGATTTAAAAACTATTTTGTGTCAATTTTGACACTATTTGCTATATGATTTTTGTGAAAGTCATAACAGAATTATATGTTCTAACAAAGTTGATTAAATCAACACTAACATATCATAGTAACCTAGAAAATTAGTGGAATTCATAAAAAGTCTTAAATTACATTTATTTTGGTATTTATAATATCAATTATGTCAATATTTCATTAATAAGATAATTACTGCATCATCTTTGTGTCATAAATAAATTAAATTATTTGATGTCTAAAAATTACAAATAAAATACCATCATGTAATAAATCGTTTTAGCTTTCTAATGAATATTTTAAATCTAATTTATCTTATGTACAACCCTATATTAAAAATGTTTTAGTAAATATACTTTGATTTTAACTCTTTTAAATCTTCTTTGAATTAAATAATAATAAATGTCCTCATCTAATCCAAGTGGGCCTAAATGATAATAATTTACACTTAAGGTTGTTTTTGGTCGAGATACACTTGTCCAATATAATTAGGACATTTTTTAGGGTAATATTAATATCATTCTTACCCTTAATTACCCTATTTACTTTTAACCGTGGTAAATAAAAGTAAAAAGTTACTATTCACCAAAAATTATTTTCATCTCATTGAACCACATTTTACTTACTGACATCAACCGTGTCTCTCTGATTTTTGAAATTCCATTCACAGAAGCGGTAAAATTAAGTTATATGAAAAATTCAGTTTTTTAACTACCACTTAGTAGTTTCACTATTAATCAAAAATTGATGTTTTTCATAACGATGCCAATATTTCATCCTAAGCTATATTTCATATTCCAAATTCAAAAATGAAGTCTATTTTACCAAATTCATAACATAGAAGTTTCATTAATTAATTTTATAATTAAATCCCGTTGTTAAAACAAATAGCGTGTTTTTAAGAAACAATATCTATCAAAAGATTGACACTTGATTATGTCTGGTTTAAATGTGAAATTACATCCAATGACCAACATTGTATTAAATTGTAAAAATATATTCTAAATATACTTTAAAACCACACAAATTAATAATTTATCACTATTAATTATTTTGATTAAAAAAGTTGTTTTTAATTATAATTTAGTAATTTTCACTATTCATCAGAATATGAAAGTTATCCGAAAAGTACAAAAATTTCACCTTAGGCTAAATTCGATACTCCGAATCCAAAAATGAAGTCCATTTTGAGAGCTAAAATTTCTAAAATTTAAAAAGTGGTTATTACTATTCATAACGGCTAGTTTTAATAATATTTTAATAGCATATCGTTGTTTCGTGAAACTCAGTATTGCGTACTACACACGCTATCGAGGAAGGTTGAGATTGCGTGTAATGCAAGGCAAGTCAAAGACGCGTGTTGTGCAAGCTCCTTTTGGTGTAGCGTACAACACAAGACATTAATAAAATTAAAAAGAATATTTTTCATAAAATCTCGGGCTGTTACAGTATACCTTTCTTAACATTATTGCATTGATGTTTTCCTTATACTTGATGTCGTTGTTAGTCAAAAATCACACATCTTACTTGACCATTTTTATAAACATTTAGAGGGTTTCCCTCTTTTAATAAAAACGATTGTTTGAACTAAGACACTCTTAAAGTGCCATTAGACTTTTAAGATGGAATCTCCCATAATGACCAAGTCACCACTAAGTGAATTGCATGATTTAGATGGAATGGCTTGTACATTATTTTAGTATGGTTTTAGTATGGTCAAATATATTCCTTTAATTCACATAAATTCTCTAAATATTTCTCAACAAAGAGATTTAGGAATCTTCTACTCATTCTTATTCCTTCGACTATGGACTGAAAAATGATCATGATTACACTATTTTATAAATCATTTAAATGAAACATTACATCCATAAGTTTTACCATTACATGGTGAAAAAATACTATCCATTTTCTATCCACTATGTCATTAGACTTTTAAGATGGAATTTCCCATAATGACCAAGTCACCACTAAGTGAATAACATGATTTGGATGGAATGGCTTGTACATGGTTTTAGTATGGTTTTAGTTTGGTCAAACATATTCCTTTAATTCACATAAATTCTCTAAATATTTCTCCATAGGGAGATTTAGGAATCTTATATTCCTTGTTATTCCTTCGACTATGGGATGAAAAATGATCATGATTCCCCAATTTTATAAATCATTTAAATGAAACATTACATCTGTAATTTTTACCATGAGATGGTGAAAAAATACTATCCATTTTCTATCCACTATGAGCATGGTTCATATCCTCCACAGGGTGGTCTTCCTCTCTTTGTAGACACTGTAATTCTGAGTCCCACATTAGACTTTAGTGAATACATCCACTATTTCATCACTTAATATGATACATATATCACCTTTGAAGTCCTTTGGTACTAACCTATACCAAAACCACTAGTTCTTGAATGCTTCTTGGTTCCACCTCTCACTAGGTTCTTATTTCCTCATGACAAAACCACTTTATACTATCTTAATATTTTTGGTAGTCCCATACCACTTAAAATGTGGTCTTGTATAACTTTTTTATCTTCAATGATGGTTTAATACCATTGAAACGTTCAAATATATATTTTACACCACTTCAACTTTTGATTAGGATCTACTTCATTTTTTCATCGTCATTCCAGCAAGCAACTCCAGATTTGGATTTGGAAATTTAATGTGGCTGTTTAAAACCACTTATTGAGTTAGACAAAACATTACACCATTTTTTTGACCCATATAACAAATTATTATTTTTGTAAAGGCCAATTATAAATTATGATCAGTAATATATCTGCATCATCTTATTAAAGGTATCTCTTTTAGATCACCCTCATTGTTTTCCAACATCAAAGATATGTGTCTTTTTATCATATTCACACCATGAATCCATCTATTTTGAATGTAAATAGACCATGTATTATACCTCCACCTTAATCTTTCACCATTTCAAATATATATTTGACTAATTTATTACTTCGGGTAGGGGGAGTGGGGAGGGGCATGTCTGCCGGGCAGGGGGTTGGTCTGCAGGGGGTCTGCAAGGTAGGGGGCAGGGGGGAGGGGGGAGGTTTGCAGGGGGCAGGGGGTAGGAGGGATGGGTCCCATGTTGTGTGACCATGTCACATGATATGTGATATTTAAATCCAACAAATATCCCAGTTCCATAGCCCAGGGGTCCCACAGTATCAGTAATGTCAGATTACATGTTATGTAACATGTGATTTGCTTGATCCCATATGGTATTCATCTAGGTAATCCTACACATTTCTAGATCTTCAAAACACACCGAATTAGGTATATTATGGCTCATCCAATCCTCTAGTCATCACAGATTATCTTTAATTTCATTAAATCTTCTGAGAAAACATCCTCTCATGTCATCCATATCATCCTATTTGAAACTAAGTGGAACAGATACTCCAATTTCATTCTAATCCACCTCCAATTTTCCACCTCCATCACTACACCTAAAAAACACCATAGATCAGGAATTTCACCAATGATATTGATCCGTAGAATGGATTATTGGTCACCCAATGATCAAATCCTAGGTATTATTCAAACCACGTAACAAAAGAAATGAATTTGATGTACATGAAAAGAGTGGGTACAGAAAAACATAATACCTAATTTTGTGATGAATTAATCCCAATAATTTTTTATTTAACTTGATTCATTATTGTCAAAAAAATGTGATTGAAGAGGAATAAAAACAAACAAAAATAGTATTCTATCATTTTAAATATACTGATGATGTACATTTCATCTTTGTTCATTGAAATGATCCACATTCATCAGAAGGTTCTGAGGTGGACGTTATATATGGTTGAAAACTTTTAATGAACTCATACTATCATACAACACTTTATAAAGTGTGTAGGATTCCTTTCATTTTAGTCCTGAAAGACTTAACCTCAACAAGAACATCTTGAGACATGTCTAATTGCACCATTGGATGATTGTGGAACATGTACCTTTTAGATACAACCATAACACCAAGATCATTGAACTTAGACATGGTAGTATAACCATGAGATTAGTCTTAACTTTTGTTATCCAATGCATTAAAAAATTATTCCATATGAAGTAGTGGAAGATCCAAGCATAGAGGAGGTGGAAGTTTTATGGCATTTACGAACCACATGAATATCCATTTTAATCTAGGATCTTCCACATTGTCTTCAGGGTAGGGGCTGGGGGGAGGGTAGAGGGGGTAGGGGCAGGGGCAGGGGCAGGGGGCAGGGGGGAGGGCGGGTGGGGGGGAGCAGGGGGCCAGGGGGAAGGGGGGGGGGGTAGGGGGAGTGGGTATGGTGGAGGGGTGCAGGGGGCAGGGTGGAGGGGGGGAGAGGGAAGGGGGTAGGGGCAGGGGGGAGGGGGAGGTGGAGGTCTGCAGGGTAGGGTGGAGGGAGGAAGGGGGCATGGGGCAGGGGGAAGGGGCAGGGGGAGGTCTGTAGGGAAGGGGCACAGGGGAGGGTGGAGGGGCATGGGGTAGGGGCAGGGGGCAGGGGGAGGTCTGCAGGGCAGGGGCAGGGGGCAGGGGCAGGGGGGAGGTCTGTAGGGGAGGGGCAGGGGTTAGGGGGCAGGGGTAGGGGGCAGGGGGCAGGGGGCAGGGGGCAGGGGGTAGGGGACAGGGGGCCGGGGGGAGGAGGTAGGGTCCAGGGGGCACGGGGCAGGGGGCAAGGGGGAAGGGTGAAGGGGGTAGGGGTCAGGGGTAGGGGGATAAAAACTTGTATCGAACAAAACCAAATTAAGCTGCAACTCGGGCCAAACTAAATATATAACATTAACAGGAAGAATAATTGTTAATTAATAGGAATGTACTATTTTATAGTATCATTTTGAAACATGGATCTTTTTCCCCCTTGCTTGCAGGAACATGATTTGACCCATGGGGAATTGTGGTTCTTATATGTTGGGCAGTGACATGTATAGTCACAGGAGATAGGTATGTTTTAGTTTAGTTTTTGTTTTAATTTCTTTATCACATTGGCCACATAGGTATTTTACTTCTTTTAGTGGACAAAGGGTAATTATATTCTCTGAAGGGGGGACAATGGGGTTCGGATTGATTCAATCTACCAACATTGATCTGAGGTAAGATTATATGGTCACTACTTGTCTCTCACCTCATGTATTTGCAGATTTCAGTGTTTTTGAATCTATATTGTGTTTTCAGTAGGGCGTTGGATCATTTCGTGTTGGTTCGGGTGGATTTGGTTCTCCCAATCGAGGTAAGGCTTTAATGACGTTGGTTGGTTTCTCACTGGTTATGTAGAAACCTTTATGTATTTTAATGTTCCTAATATCCTTTGTGTAGTGTGTTGATCCCTACTCATTGGTTTTGAGTAGCCATGTTAATGGTGACTCGCCTTCGTGTGCATAGGTAAGAAAGTATATGTATGTGGGTTCCCCCGTTATGTGTATAGCCAACCATGGCAGTGATTATGAACATATGGGGCTATGTGTGCCCATGTATATATATATATATATATTTAAATGTATACGTAGGTGAGTGTAGACTGGTATATGCATATAATCATATGTGCAAGGATCCCCATGCACATGCTCATGGACATGCGGGTGTGTGCATAGGGGACATGTGTCCTTGCATGTGTGTGAAGGTGCGTATACCCAGTGGGGGAGCAACAACATTTAGGTAGAAATCTCCAAGAGCTGATGTGGACGGTTTGGTTCCACCTTGAGGTAGGATCCCTCTTCTAGCCTCTTTATTTCAAGAATCCTTTAAATTGAATTTCGCTACTTTCTTAAATCTTTCTTAATTATATTGAATTTCATATCTTGAATAAGTGTTCTTTAATATAATTGTTTCATTTGATAAATAGTGTCATGTTTTTATAATAAAACCACTCCAATGGAGGTGCGCTGTCTATGAAAACTAAAAGTTATAGTTATGTTGATATAATTTCTTAAATTATTGCATTTGATTTGTGCTGAATGAGTTTTATAATAAATGTTAAATATAATTAAATGAATTTTTTGATAAAGCAATACCATGATTTTTTAATAAAACACCTCCAATGGAGGTGCACTATCTTATATACCAAACAGTAGTGATTGCTATTTGTATCATGTTTAGATTTCGTTATTTGTCTTTCATATGCCTCTTGTTGGTGATTGTTTTGGGGCTTGTTAGTTTTTGTTTTCATTGAATAATATAAATTGGATTATCATACTCGTTTAACGCAAATAACATTGCCCGAGTAGGCATATGCCTTGACCATGACACATTCCTTTTCACACTTTGAATATTATAAATAAAATTTACGTGTTTAAGAAATGTGAATGAATTTGTCAATGGTTTGTGTAGGGTGTTTGATTCTTTTCTGCCATTTTGTTACCCTTTAGACGTTTTGTCCTTGTGCCGCTCACAAAAACCTTCTCTAGTAATCCCTTGTAATCGCATATTAAATAGTTGATCTGTTCTATCATCTTCCAGTGGGGTGACGGTCAGAATGTTGCCCCACCTCCTCCCGCTCTCTTCGCTCCTAGACAGAAGATGTTGCCCGGCAGATGTCGCTGGATCGGGCCAACACGCCGCGGTCGTGCCGTGTTCATGCCGCATTCACACCGCGGTCATGTTGTGATTTGGACCAGCTCCAGGACAACACCCAGTCCCAGTGGCGGTTCTCAGAGATAGTATTCCATGAGTCTTGTGATCAATGTTGAGACTGAATAATCACAATTTCTTCCAGTGGGGTGATGACTGGAATGTTACCCTGCCTCCTTTCGCTCCCTTCACTCCTGGTTGAAAGATGCTGCCCCAAAGATGTCACTGGACCGGGCCAACATGCTGCGGTCACGCCACAGTCACGCCGCGGTCAAGACACAGTCACGCCATGGTCACGCCGTGGTAATTCCATGATTTGGCCCTGATCCAGGTTGACACCCCGCTGCGGTTAACAGTGATAGTATTCCATGAGTATTTTGATCAATGTTGAGGTTGAGTAATCACAACTTCTTCTAGCGGAGTGACGACCGGAATGTTTCTTAGCCTCCTCCCACTCCCTTCACTATTGGCTGGAAGATATTGCCCCACAGATGTCACTGGACCTGGCCAACACGCCGCGGTTATTCCACAGTCACGCCGCGGTCATGCTGCTGTAATGTCATGATTTGGCCCTACTCCCTGATGACACCCCGTATCGGTTCGAAGTGATAGTATTCCATGAGTCTTGTGATCAATGTTGAGACTGAGTAACCACAATTTTTTCCGGTGGGGTGACGACCAGAATGTTTCCCCAACTAATCCTGCTCCCTTCATTCCTGGCCGGATGATACTACCCTATGGATATCGCTGTATCGGGCCAACACGTCCCAGTCACGCCATAGTCCTGCCGCGGTCATGCCGCGTCCACGCCGCGGTCATGCCGTGGTCACGCCGCATTCACTCCGCGGTCGTGCCACGGTCACACCACGGTCTTGCTGTGTTCACACCGCGGTAATGTCGTGATTTGGCCCTGCTCCAGGACGACACCCCGTGACGGTTCGCAATGATAGTATTCCATGATTCTTGTGATCAATGTTGAGACTGACTAATCACAATTTCTTCCGGCGGGGCGATGACCGGAATGTTGCCTCGCCACCTCCTTCTCCGATTTCTCCTGGCAGAATGATGCTACCACGCAAATGTCGCTGGACCAGCCAACACGCCACCGTCACGCCGCGGTCACACCATGGTCATGTCGTGGTCATGCTGCTATAATGACGTGATTTGGCCCTGCTCCAGGATGACACCCCACAACAATTCATAGTGATAGTATTCTATGAGTCTTGTGACCAATGTTGAGACTGACAAATCAAAATTTCTATCGGTGGAGAGACGACGGAAATGTTTCCCCGCCTCCTCCAACTCCCTTCGCTCCTGGCCAGAATATACTGCCCCGCGGATGCTGATGGACCGGCCAACATGCCCTGGTCACACCGCGGTCATGATGTGGTCACGCCGCGGTCACTCTGCAGTCACGTCGCGGTCACGCCGCGGACATGCCACGGTAATTCCGTGATTTGGCCCTGCTCTAGGATGACACCCCGTGGCGGTTCGTAGTGATAGTATTCCATGAGTCTTATGATCAATGTGGAGACTGACTAATCACAATTCCTGTCGGTGGGGCGACAACCGGAATGTTTCCCCGCCTCCACCTGCTTCATTTGCTCCTGGCCGGAAGATGTTGCCCCATGGATGTCGTTGGACATGGACAACACGCCACGGTCATGACGCGGTCACGATGCAGTCACGCCTTAGTCATTCCACAGTCACGCCGCGGTAATGCCGTGATTTGGCCCTGCTCAAGCAACATTCAGCCCACACCAGCCCCCTTCCACCTTCATTTCAGCCCGTTGCCACCTAAATTCTAGCCCGCAACAGCCCCCCTACCACCTTCAAATTAACCCGCACCATCCCCCGAGCACCTGCAACCATCCCCCTTCCAGCAGCATTCCATCCCCCTTCCACCTGCATTTGAGCCCGCACCATCCCCCAGCCACCTGCAATCTAGCCCACACCAGCCACCACACCAGCCACAACCCCCCAGCCTCTTGAAAAACACTCATTCCATCCCTCTACCGCCTGTAAAACAACCCCAACCTCCAGTTCCATCCCTCACCAGCCCCACGCCTCCAATGTCATGGTGGTAATCTCCAAAGTTTTTTTCGTGGTGTCAAAAAGTCTTCTCAGTTGATATATTGTCCCATAAATCCATGGAAATGTGTAAAGAAATTCAAAATCATGGTTTAGGGTATAGAAGTTTTTTGGGCCAGGTATTTTGACATGTATCCCTCACATTTGGTTATAAATAGCCACCTCTTTGTACCCATTGAAGGTTAATTACGAATTTTGATATTTTCTAAAATTATTATGTTTTTGTTTCTTGTGTTCTTAGGTGAATTCATGTAAGGATTATCAAAGGAGTGATCAACCTTTTTGGTGATTTATAATTAGGGTTTTAAGGAGAAAGTATCGTTAGGGTCTTTATTGAATATCCCCCTTCCCCTTTTATTTTCTTTTCAATTCTTTTAATTTTCATTTTTACAACTTACATAACTTGTGTTTCCACGTTTCATCTAATTAATACCCCATATATATTGTATCATATCAATAGCACACTAGAAACCCACCAAATAGCATAAGATCCCAGCATATGAACCACTTACATACCAGAAGAAGGAATCACAGAAGCTCCCAACCACAAAACGAACAATAACTCTGTAATGACCCGTGTTTTGAACTAGACTAAAACGCAAAGGAATTTGAAATTTTTCGATTACTGAACAGGTTGTTTTTAATACTGAGATTCAGAATGGAAATCTGAGAGTTGAAACACTTTTTTGTTTTGGTTTTGTTCTTAGGAGAAGGCCCGAGGAGTTTCCCAAGTGACTCGGAAAGTTTCGGAAGTGTCGGACCAGAGTTTTTAAGGGATTGAAGAGGGCACACGGTTGGTGCATGGGTTGGCCAAACCGTGCGTCCCAAACTGTGCGGCCTAAATCTGGTGGGCAGTGGCTTATGCATGGGTTGCACACGATTTCCCAAACTGTGCGGCTAGCCCGGGCAACGGGTGTCTTGGAGGCAGTAGACTCCGCACAGTTTGCGCACGGTTTGGCAAATTGTGCTGGTCAAATCATGAATCTGGGTGAGTTTTGGTTTTTAATTAAAATTAAAATAAATTAAATTATATTAAACACTTAAAATTAAACTCTCCCTCTCCCTCCTCTCATACACGACATGCACCAGCCAAGGGGCTCTCCCCTATGAGCTGTGCAACACCCCCATATGACCTCCTCCTTTTCACCTTCTTCCCTCTTATTTCCACCGGTTTTGTGCTTGATCCTCCATGGTATGGTACCCTCTCCCTTCTCCTCCCTGTTTTATTCTTTGTTTCAACCTAATCGGCACCTGGTGAGGTGCATTCGAACCCTAGGTCTTGGAGGTGATCTGATTTTCATCTTGTGCTTGTTCTAGGTTGGTGCGGAAGTTCTCTCTGGGTCCTTGGATGCACGTTCTAGAAATCGCCGCTGAAGGCGAAGCAGTTTGGGTGGTTTCGGATCATCGTATTGGTTTCGAGGTGATGTTTTCAATTTTCTATTTTTTTCACTTATTGAATTTGGGGATTTTGATTATTATGAGTCCTCGGCTTGTTGTTGGCATTGCATTGAGATTCGCAGTGTGGTTTCGTCTTAGTTTTGGGTTGTCACCAACACCTAAGTGCATTGGAGGTTTTGGCGGGGTTTTGAGTAGCAAGAGTCTAGGCGGATCGCCTCCATGGTCATAAGTATGTATTTATATATACATTGGTTCCCCCATTACATGTTTAATCACACATGGAAGTGATTGGATATTGAAGGGGCTAGGTGTTCGCATGTATATATATAAAAGTGCTTGCGCAGGTGAGTGGAGACGAGAATATGCATATAAGCAGCATGTAAGGATCCTCTTGCACATGACCATGGCCATGCGGGTGTGTTCATAGAGTCTAGGTGTCCTTGAATGTGTGTGAAGTTGCATATTCTCAGTGGGGGAGCAGCAGCGACTCTTAGTTAGAAATCACCAAGAGCCGTAGTGGACAGATGGATCCACCTGGAGGTAGGATCCCTCTCCTTGCCTCATTATTTTAAAGTAGTATTAAATATTTAAATACTTCATTAGCCCTAGTATTTTAAGACTACGTATTTAGTTTCGATTAAATTCTTTTGTGCAAATAGTGTGAATTACATGAATCAGATAAAAACGGTTGCTTGGTCTCTAAACTAAGGATTTAATAATAAAACCCCTCGATTGGAGGTGCACTATCTTCAAGATAAAAAGTAGTGATAGAAATTTTATGCTTTCCTGTTGGATGGTTGTGGTGCCTATTTGATGCTTTGTATGCGAACTTTCCTTGTTGAAAAAAATAGAATGATATGGCTATGATACTTGTGTTTGGGTCAATTTTCCATGTTAGGCAAATTGAGTAAGATTGTAACCTCAGTGGGATGGCTTAAGACTATATGAAATGATTCCTTTAGAAGGTATCAAAGGCTTAATGAATGATAAACATATCCTATATGATGAAATGGTCAATCTAGAAATGAATGGACTGGGGTGGTATCAACACGCCTTCAGATAATGTATTGAGCACGGCTCGTGTTAGTAAACTGAATATGTTAATTACTTCATATAGATACTTAAAAGGAGTTTCTTTATGTATAAATTTGATAAATATGATGTTGATGTTATTAGAAATACTTAAGAGGAGTTTCCTTAAGTATACTTGTGATGAGCGTGCTTATGGACACTTATAGAGAAATGAGCTATATGATTGATTGTGAATATGGGATGACTTTTTGAATGCTTATGAGGTGATCCCATAAGCGGTATACTATAGACATGCCTGTTTTGTGAGTGCACACATGCTTATTCCACATAATGAAGTATAATAAATGTGAGCACATGTTGAGGCCACCTAGTGATAAATACGTGTCTGTGTGGGAGGCAGTTATACCCCATGCCATCTTCTGTTTATGTTTATGAATGGGAGGAATTCATACCCCATGCCGTCTTCTGTGTATGTTTGTGGATGGGAGGCATGCATACCCCATGCCAGCTTATTCTGAGTATGGGTGGGAGGCAAGTTACCCCATGCCAGATGCGATCTCTATACGTGTATGGAAGGGAGGCATTCTTACCCATTTACAGTTGAATTATAGGGATGAGATGAATTCCTACCTCATGATCGCTAATTCTCTATTGATGGAAGGGAGGCATTCTTACCCCTTGACAGTTGATTTAGGGATGAGAGGAATTCCTACATTGTGGCCGCTATTTCCTTATTAATGGGTGGGAGGTATTCTTACCCCAGACCATCTATGATATAAATTCATATATATATATATATAAAGTGACATGATCGGGTTACTTTACCAGCAACGAGCTGAAGCTGGTATAACCGTCAGTTGTCCCTTGGGAACCTGGATGGGTGTTGTTTACTTATTTAATTCTTCTTACATATTTATCTATACCTGCTCACTGTTTAATTATTATACATTGTCTGGGGTGGGGTTGACACTGGTGGTTTCGACCAACTGAGATTTATATCTCACACCCTACTCGGGCCTCCATTTCACTAGGGTACCGGCGTATACCTTCTTGCTTACAGGACCAAGGTTGTGTGTTGTGTTGTTTGTACCTGAGGAGTTAGGAGCAAAGGACCAAGAGGGAGATTGGGATGCTCAGGGGATCGCCATCAGGATTTGCTATCATTTCTTTTTTTATTGTTTGTAAAGCAAGTTGTATTGTTTCCACCTTTCGTAATTGTATTTTCATCTGTACATGCATTCATTGTAAACTGGCGTTTGCAGCCTTTTATAAAATGGATATTACCAAACTTTGCTTCTTCCTTTCAATTGTTTACTACTTCCACTATTGAATATTATTTACTCTGATAATACCGTTGTGTTACTCTGATATGAGGGTATAGTCTCCCCGCTATTACCTCATGAGACCATCGCTGCTAGTCGGCAGCCTCTAGCATACGGGGAGACGTGCTTGAGGCCATGTGACCTGCTGGTACGACCACTGGTTCAATGGTAAGATGGCCCAGGATGTTAAAAAGTGGTATCAAATGTTTTTTCCTTTTTTCCATACTAATTTAGGTTGGTAGACAAGATATTAGGAATGTTTTGGCACCTGGCTAATAGTCGTGCTTTGGACTGATCACCCCACGTACGGTAAATGACCAAGTGGCCAGGGCTGGGAATTATTGTTTGTGTTGTTTTCTATTATATTGAATATGGTTTCACTTTGAGTGATTTTTCTATTTCCACTGATTATGGTTTATGTAATTCCTATAATTTTACTCTTGGCCTGATATGGGAAGAAAGTTGCATTGCATGCATCATATTAAGCACATAGGAAATTAACATGCCATGCATAGTACCATTCCATGTAGTTGCATTAGTAATTTCCTGCTGAACTTATTTTTTGCCTTGATTGATATGCCATGCTTTTGTCATATAACATGTTCTGTGTTTACTGCTTGTGAGAACATGCTAGTTAAGTTTTAACATGTGAATGTTTTCATGGGATAAAATGGATTGGTTGCGATTATGACAGGAGTTGGTTTTCAATTGTAAGGTGTATGGGCGCCTTAAAATCGGTAAGGGAAACCAAATTCCAATTTATAAAGTGTATGGGAACTTTATAGGTTGGTATATGGCCACCCATATACTTGGGCCATTGTTTGTGAGCATGTTAAATTCTAGGTTGGAATCTGGTTTTGATAAAAAGGGGAGTCAATTTTCAATCCATGAAGTGATGGGCTCTTCATGAATTGTGAAATGGCAACCCGTATTAAATGTAATGGCTTGCTGTATTGTGAAATGATTAAATGGAAAAGGTTGTCTGAATTTTTAAATTTAATGGGTTTTGGATAATTGTTAAATGTGCAACTGAACATGAGTAGGGCTGTTGGGAAGTGTTTTATGAGATATCCCGGTTGGGGTGGTTGAAATTTTAAAAGTAAATGAGTAACTACTTGGGGTTTCTTTTTGATGAATCTGGGATGGATAGAATGAGACCCAAGTAGGTCACCCTTTGTTTTAGATGGTTTTGTATTACTCTTTTGATTGATAAAGACGGGATGTCTATGAATGTTTAATGTTTTAAAAGGATGTTTTTGCGAAACTTTCCAGTTTCCTCTATTTTGTGGTTAAAACTTTGAAATGGTTATAGATTAAACAAGATAAAATTTTAAGGTCTTGGTAATGGAACCCATGGTGGTGTGTTGAAACCGTAGTGTAAGGGGTAGTTTTGAGATTCTTGTCGAGTTGCCTTAGAATGGGACCAAATGTGTTTTTGTAGGAGTTAGTTTCTTTAGAGGTGGTTTGATGATTGAATTTTGAGCCTAGCAACTTTGTTTCGTGTGACTCAGTGTTAGGGTCGATGTTTGATCTTCGTAAGGGTCTAGCCCATGGTTGGTAGCCCCCTTAGCATTTTAATTCCTTCCTTATACCATCAGTTTTCTGACGTGAGGTGTTGTTCGGGTTCCGTTGTCCCTTGTTGGACACTTGTTTTTATAATGAATCCCTTGTTCGGAAGGGTGGTTGTTGGGGTTTGACTTTCGTTACGGAGTTGTGTACTAGCGCGCTTGTGCTCGGCTAGGTTATCACTTTTCCCTTCAGTGACTAGGAAACTCCTAAGGTTGGGAGAACGTCGCTTCAAATCTGTTAAATGTGTCCTTTCAGGTGGAATGGATGCTTCTTAGAATTCCTTTGGAAATGGGTTGGTCGTGTCTGAATGCATGTGAGACATGCGAGTTTAAACATGTGGATGTGTGGGCAGGTGAAGCCGAGTTCCTTCCTTGAAGTCGACCAGTTGAGGTTCAACTGTTCTTCCTTCTAGTAGTCTGGTATGATTAACTGGAATCCGTTCAAACC
This sequence comes from Viscum album, assembly GCA_963277665.1. NCBI lineage: Eukaryota > Viridiplantae > Streptophyta > Magnoliopsida > Santalales > Viscaceae > Viscum > Viscum album. The sequence continues at coordinate 1,086,780,102 of OY728121.1, forward strand.
TCATAGTGTATTCTGTTTAGTGACGAGCATGTCCCCTATCTTTTCTTCTTTCTAGAAGCACTAAGAGAGCGTCAGTCTTACCCGTGCTAATGATTTTAAGCCGTTGGGCTTGATCGGATGTTTTTTATTGGCGTTGCATGCGGGATGCGTGGATTCTTGTATGGTTTGATCTTGGAAACGTCATCGAAAGTTTGGTTTAGTCTTCGGTGAACGTGTTTGTGCTAAACATAAGGTTCCTTGGAGAAAGGCATTGTGTTTTTTTTTGAAATACATCGACCGTTTAGGCTAAGCGTTTTTCTAAATGGTCAGTCGGAGATGGCTTGACTCGGGGTTCTCGTTTAATGTCTGTGGTTGGTGACATACCATTATTTGGCACATAGTTAGGTAGAAGCGAGTGCGGTTTGTGTGAGCCGATGCCTAATATGAACAATCGTCTCGACATGGGCCTTGTGGTCGATGGGAAATTGAACATTTAATCTGTTTCAAATCAGGCTAGGAGCGTCGTGGGAATTCTTGGGGCGTGATTTGAAAGTTAATTCCAGTGGTGGTCTGAACCGTAGTTTGGAGTTAGTTGCTTAACGTTAAAAATATAAGTTGGAAAGTACCTGTGGATGGATGCTGGGAGAGACGATGATAGGTTCGTGTCTCTGGGTAGATGGGCTCTGGAAGAGCCGTCTTGGTGTTTCAATTGGGAAACGAGCATTGGCTCGAGTTTTGGTGGCATATGTGCCATAGGGTTTAATGTATGCTTAAGGGTGTGTTGGACATTAGTGAGTGTAACATGATCATTTGAACGAAGCTTCCTGACCCATGTAGGTTGGGTGATGTGTACGTTGTTCCCGAAGACTTCTCGGGGACGAGAAGTTCTAAGGTGGGAAGGTTGTAGTGACCCACATTTTGAACTAGACTAAAACCTGAAGGAATTTGACCTTTTTCGATTATTGAATTGGTTTTTTTAATACAGAGCTTCATAATGGAATTCCGAGAGTTGAAACACTTTGTTGTCTTGTTTTTTTTCTTGGGAGAACTCCTAAGGAGCTTCCCATGGGACTCGGCAAGTTTCAGAAGCGTCGGACCAGAGTTTTTAAGGGACTCCAGAGGGCGCATGGGTTATCCAAACCGTGTGGCCCAAACCGTGCGGCCCAAACCATGTGGCCTAAATCAGGTGGGAAGTGTCCTGCGCACGGGTTGTGCACGATTTCCCAAATTGTGCGCCTAGCCCGTGCAACGGGTGTCTTGGAGGTAGTAGGCACCGCGGGGTTTGTGCACGGCTTGGAAAACCGTGCGGGTCAAACCTTGTGTTTGGGCGAGTTTAGGTTTTTAATTAAAAATAAAATGAAATAAAATAAAATAAAATAAACACTTAAAACTAAACACTCCCTCTCCCTCCTCTCATACGCGACACACACTAGCCAAGGGGCTCTCCTATATGAGCCGTGCGACATCTCCCAAACGGTCTCCTCATTTTCACCTTGTTCCCTCGGATTTCTGCTGGTTTTGCACTTGATCCTCCACAGTAAGATAATATCTCCCTTATCCTCCATTTTTTCGGCTTTTTTTGACCTAATTGGCACTTGGTGAGGTGCGGCCGAACCCTAGGGCTTGGAGGTGATCAGATATTTGTCTTGCGCTTGTTCTAGGATGGTGTAGAAGTTCTCTTGGGGTCCCTAGATGCGTGTTCCAACAACCGCCGCTGAAGGCGAAGCGGTTTGGGTGGTTTGAAATCGTCGGATTGGTTTTGGGGTGAGGTATTCACCTTTCTCTTGGTTTTTCACTTATTGAATTAGGGTATTTTGATTTTTATGAGTCCCCGTATTGTTGTTGGTAGTGCGTTGAGCTTCGCGGTGTGGTTTCGTCTTCATTTTGGTTTGTCTCCAACACCCGTGTGCGTTGGAGGTTTTGGCGTGGTTTAGAGTCGCCAGAGTCTGGGAGACTCGCCTGAGTGGTCATAGGAATGTATTTATATATACTTGGGTTCCCCCATTATATGTTAAATTAGACATGGCAGTGATTGGATATGTAAGGGGCTAGGTGTTCCCATGTATATATATAAAATTTCATGTGCAGGTGAGTGGAGATGGGAATATACGTATAAACACGCATGTAGGGTTCCTATTGCGCATACACTTGTCCATGCGGTTGTGTTTATAGAGGCTAGGTGTCCCTGAATGTGTGTGATGGTCCATATGATCAATGGGGGAGCAACAACGGTTCTTAGTTAGAAAGCGCCAAGAGCCAGAGTGGATGCATGGATCCACCTGCAGGTAGGATCCCTTTCCATGCCTCTTTGTTTTAAAGTAGTATTAAAGAGTTCAATATAGCTTTAGCCCTAGTATTTTAAGTCTGCAATTTTAGTTTTGATTAAATGCTTCTATACAAATAGTGTGAATTTCAGCAATCAGATAAAAAGGGTTGCTTGGTCACTAAACTAACGATTTAATACTAAAACCCCTCGATCGAAGGTGTGTTGTATTCAAGATAAAAAAGTAGTGATATACTTTTTATTCTTTCATTATGGATGGTTGTGGTGCCTCTTTGATGCTTTGTATGTGAACATGCCAAGTTGAGACAAATAGAATGATATGGCTATGATACTTTTGTTTCGGTCAATTTTCCATGTTAGAGAAATTGAGTAACTTGGTATCCTTAGTGGGATGACTTAAGACAATATGACCAGTTTCCTTTAGAAGGTACCAAAGGGTTAAAGAAGGATAAACATATCCTTTAAGATGAAATGTTCAAACTAGAAATTAATGGACTAGGGTGGAATGACCATGCCTTCAGATAACGTATTGAGCACAACTCATGTTAGTAAAATGAATATGATAATTACTTGATATAGATACATAAGAGGAGTTTCCTTAAGTATAAATGTGATAAATATGATGTTGATGTTAATATAAATACATAAGAGGATTTGAATTAATAATACTTGTGAAGAACATGCTTATGGATACTTATGTAGAAATGATCTATATGATTGATTGTGAATATGGGATGACTTTTTGAATTCTTATTAGGTAATTCCATAAGCGGTATACTATTTACATGCTTGTTTTGTGAGTGTGCACATGATGATGCCACATAATGAAGTATAATAAAGGTGAGCACATGATGAGGACACCTAGTGATAAATACGTGTCTGGGTGGGTGGCAGTTATACCCATTTACATCTTCTTTGTATGTTTATGAATGGGAGTCATTCATACACCATGCTATCTTCTGTGTATGTTTCTGTATGGGAGGCATGAATACCCCATGCCTGCTTATTCTGAGTATGGGTGGGAGGCATGTTACCCCACGCCAGATGTGATCTCTATATGTGTATGGAAGGGAGGCATTCTTACCCCATTTCAGTTGACTTATAGGGACGAGAGGCATTCCTACATGATGCCCTCTAATTCTCTATTGATGGAGGGGAGGCGTTCTTACCCATTGCCTGTTTATATAAGGACGAGAGTCATTCCTACCTCGTGGCTGCTATTTCCTTATTAATGGGTGGGAGGCATTCTTACCCCATGCCATCTATGATCTAAATGAATTTTTATATATATGGTGACATGATCAGGTTACTTTACCGGAAACGAGTCGAAGATGGTATAACCTTCAGGTGTCCCTTGGGAACTTGGACGGGTGTTATTTACTTATGTAATTCTGTTTACATATTTGTCCATACGTGTTCACTGTTTAATTATTATAAACTGTCTGGAATAGGTTTGACACCAGTGGTGCCAGCCTACTAAGATTTATATCTCAAACCCTACTCGGGCCACCATTACACTGGGGTACCCGAGTAGACCTTCTTGCTTGCCGGACCTAGGTTGTGTGTTGTACTATTTGTACATGAGGAGTTAGGAGCAAAGGACCAAGCAGGAGATTGGGATGCTCAGGGGATCACCATCCGAATTTGCTGTCCTTTATTTTTGTATTGTTTGTAAAGCATTCTATATTGATTCCCACTTTCATAACTGTATCGTCATCTATACATGCTTGCATTTTAAACAGGCATTTTCCACCTTTTATAAAATGGCTATTACTTGTCTTTGCTTCTGCCTTTAAATTTTTTATTGTTTCCGCTATTGAATATTATTTACTCTGATAATATCACTGTGTTACTCAGATACGATTTTATGGTCTCCCCACTCTTACCTCCTGTGACCCTCACTGCTAGTCGCCAGCCTCTGGCGTACGTGGTGACATGCTTGAGGCCATGTGACCTACCGGTCTGGCCACCAGTTCGATGGTAAGCCGCGTCGGGATGTTACACACTCCTAGGGGAAGTATAACCAATGAAAAAAGACGGCTAAAGGAGAAATATAAAGACCAAAAAAATAAGTAGTCACAAATGATAGAAACCAACAACACACACACATTAATGAAATCACTCATAACCACCCACCCCCACACACACCCACCCACCCACACACAAGTTGCCAGAATCCTTCAACCATCCAAAATTCTAGCTTTATCTAAAGAAATAGAACCACGAAACCCCCATCCCCATCACCAACTTCAACAAACCAGAACTGCATCCCTATCCAAACAAATCCTATAGTGAAAGACCTATAGACAACCATGCCAACTGATGGCCACTACACCAACACCTACTTGAACAAGAACCCTAAACCACACCAGATCCAACCACAATAAGGACCTATAATAGACACAACACCCAAAATATTAGCTAGAAAAAAAATCATCCCCAAACCACCATCTGGCCTCATCCATCACCATATAAACACCATGCATCAAAATGGACCACCTCACCATAATAAAGTCTAAAAAACCAGCAGTCAATTAGTATCATCCATCTGAGGTTCCCCGCATCACCCACGCCTAACGCATCATACAACCTCAAGAATCCCCAAGAAGTCCCTAATCCAAATGTGAGCTAATACCCACCCTGAATCCAACACCTCTAGACCCACCAAGTTGTCAACATGCACCCACCCTAGAAAGAGAACTACCCATCTACCAGAAACATGCCTCCCAACCTACAGCATCCAGCGTCTCAAGGAAATTTTAGAACATCCACCATTGAAATACTGACACCATCAATATCCAGAATACACAAGATGGGGAAATTGAGCACAAGACAACTGAACTTACTCCAATCAGCCACCTGAATACACACCCCAAACTATATCCACCACACTAGACAATCGAGAGAATGAGACGTCTATAATAGTAATCCAAAAAAAGAAGAAACACCAGAAAGCCAACCCATATGCACCCAAAACATGTTACTAACCATTGTAGAAATCAAAAACCAACCAGCACCTTGCACCATGTAAGTGTTTCTTGTACTAAACCATGTAGAAAATCCAAACAGCAACACCCCCACCAGAAACACATCTTCAAAGGCCTTATAATTCCAAACAGCAACACGAAACTCACATCCCCACCTCCTAAATCCTTCACAAGAAACCTATAACCCCACTATGAGAATCTCTATAAGTCTCTATTGGATAAACCCAGCATCTCCCATCCTAAAACATAAGAAACATCCAAAGTAACCTGCATACCCCTCCTTACGAACATACACCCCTCCACCTGAGTAGCCCCTCCCCACCCAACCTGAAACTAGGATGAACTGCAACACACACCTATACACCTCCATATAACTAGCCACACAACAGGGGTGGGAGTGAAAGGGGTTGTGTAAGGGGGTCCAGTGGGGGGGGGTGCTAGGGGGAGTGTGAAAGGGGTGTAACATGTGTGTGTGGGGGGGGGGGGGGGGATGTTGTCCAGGGGGTGCAGGGGGGAAAGGGGTGTGTAAGGGATGTGTAGGGGGGCTGCGGTCCAGCAGGTGGGAAGCTGTTCAGGGGGGTCCAGCACGGGGGTCTGCTGTTCAGGGGGGTCCATAAGGGGGGATGGGTTTTTCCAGGGGGTTCAGCTGGGGTGGGGGGGCTGCTGTCCAGCTGGGGGGGCAGCTGTTCAGGGGGGTCCAGCAGAGGGGGTCACTGTTCAGGGGGGTCCATTAGGGGTGGGGGTTTCTGTCAAAAGGGGTTTAGCAGGGGGCTACTTTCCAAGGGGGTCCATTAGGGGGGATAGCTCTTCAGGGGGGGGGGGGGTCCATTAGGGGGGTACCTTCCAGGGGGTCTAGCAGGGGGGTTTCGGTCCAAGTGGGGCTGCTGTCCAGGGGGTCCAGCAGGGGGGGGGGGGCTGTCTAGGGGGTCCAGCAGTGGGGGGGGGGTTGTTGTCCAGGGGGTCCAGCAAGGGGGGGGGGGGGGGGTTCTGTCCAGTGGGGTCCAGGGGGGGATGTTGTCTAGGGGGATTCAGCAGGGGGATACCCTATTCTTATTTATTGAGTTATATTCTTTGTTAATATTCTTAGATGTTTTGTATTACCATAATTTTAGTGGATGAGGAGTACAATGTTATACCTTTTATTGTAGGTACTATTGAGTTTCTTCTATACATCTTTGATAGTTTGTCTTATAGGGAGACTGATGTATGTGCAGTTATGTGTTTTTTTATATTTGGATTTGTTTAATTTTTATTATGTAAGTTTCTTTCTTGTATAATTTAATTTGGAGGGGACTAGCTGGGGAAACTGGCAGGGGGGAAACTGGTAGGGGGAGGGGACTGGCAGGGGGTGCAAGTGGGGGCTGGTAGGGGGGGGGCTGCAAGTGGGGGCTGGATAGGGCAGGGGGGAGGGGAAATAGGCAGGGGGTAGGACTGGGGGGGTTTGGGGGGGTGTCCAGGTTCTGGGGGGGGGGGGGTCCAGGGTATTTCCAGGAGGGTGGGGGTGTCTAGGGACAGGGGGTGTGGGGGTGTGGGGGTGTCTAGGGTCAGGGGGTGTGGGGGTGTGGGGGTGTCCAGGTTTTTTTTTGGGGGGGGGGGGTCCAGGGTCTGTCCAAGAGGGTGGGGGTGTATTTCTAGGGGAGTGGAGTTCTGAGCTGTCTAGGGGGATCTATCCAGGGTCTGGGGGTGTCAAGGGTCTTCGGGGGTGTCCAGGGACTGTCTGAGGGGTGTCCATGGTCCGTCTTTGGGGGGGGGGGGTTCTAGGCTCTGTCGAGGAGGGTGGGGGTGGATATCCAGGGGAGTGGAGGTCTAGGCTGTCCAGGGGGATCTTTTCATGGTTTGGGGGTGTCCATGGTCTAGGGGGTGTCCAGGGTCTGTTCGGGGGGTGTCCAGGGTCTAGGGGTGTCCAGGGTCTGGGGGGGAGGGGTGTGTAGGGTCTGTCTGGGGGGTGTCCTTGGTCTATCTGGGGGGGTATCTAGGGTCTGTCCGGGGTGTGTCTAGGGTCTGTCTGGGGGGTGTTCAGGGTTTGTCGGGGGGGTGTCTAGGGTCTGTTTGGGGGGGGGGGTGTCGAGGGTCTATCCAAGAGGGGGGATTTATAGGGGGGTTGTCCAAGGGAGGGGGTGGTTTTTGTAGGGTGGGGGGTTCTAGTGTCTAGGGGGGAGGGGTCTGTAGTGGGTGGCCTAATGTATGGGGGGAGCTGTGCAGGGGGGTGGGGGCTATTTTTTATGGTTTTTCAGACCCTATAGCCACGATTTCTAAACGTGGATATAGGTCTATTTCCACGGTTAAAAACTGTGGCTATGGTTCTAATGCCACAGTTCCTAAGTGTGTAAAACATTTGTGTCCCTCCTCTAGTATAGTCGCGGTTCTAAACCATGTCTATATAGATATAACCACGTTTATAACCGTGGCTATATTTCTATAGTCGTAGTTTGAACTATGGATATAGGCCTAGAGCCACAGTTCTAAACCATGGCTATAATTCTATGCCTATAGAGTTGCCAATATTTTCAACAGTTCCTCAAACTGTGTCTATTACCTATAGCCACGGTTTGACAACCTATAGCCACAGTTTAAAACTGTGGCTATAGCCCGAATTTCCAATAGTGATCTAAGACTTGTCACTCATGGGACGTCATCGTGTACTATCTCGGGAATCCTGGATAAATTTCTAAGTGGTAGAATCCTGAAAGAAAATAGGTTTCCTATGGTCAATAAGTTATACCCAGTTATTTGACTCAAAACCAATAAAAGAAAAACATTTAAAAAACAGAATTTTTTTTCCGTGCATCGAGTCAAAAATCAAAATTCAGGGTCCGGATGTGTGGATATGTCATCCTCTGAACCAATAGTAGACTCCATGAACTGAAAATCAGACTCAAAAAACATAACAGTATTGCTCTATTACAAATATCAGAGTCCATGATATTCGGTAGAATTGAATCCTCTGAAACCACTTTGTCACGACCTGTCCCCCGGGGACGTGGTGTGACTACCCCAAGCTCTCCTTCCATTAGCCAAGGGTTGGAGACTAGCACCGAAAGGCATATCCTTGAAAGTAGGGATGAATATACATCAGACCATTAAACACTCACTCCATGAATACAATGAGCGCAACCCACGTAGTAAAACTGCAGTAGTAAAAATATGTGTACTGAAAGTAAAATGGGTCAGTAATGTAAGTAAAGGGGTCCAGAATACAAGCCTAATGGAAAATTAAAACAGAAACACAAATATATATCTTGGAATCATCTTCCAAGTTTCCTAACAAAAGGGTTGGTACATATCCCAGTCAGTCGTCACTGTGGCACGTCACATCTAAAGGTCCACCTCTAAGCACCGTACAGTCCCTGCTCCCAAACCGTGGTCACGGTTTTCCTTTTCCTACACAAGGCACAAAAAGGTGTGGGTGAATCCCGTCAAGTGGTGAGTATAACAACACTCAGTAAGGACCCTGAGACCCCCGAAGGTCTCTAAGAGTTCCACAAAGAAAAAAGCACAAAGAAAGACATCAATTATAAAGAACGAATCAATAGTTATCTCACACTATGTATAAAACTCAGAGATCAGGAATATAGATGATTAGTCTTACGCTATAAAATTTTATTACATTTAGTAGTTCCACAACTGATCCCCAAATAATTTGTTCTATTATCAATCCAATCTTGGATGAAAGTCTTTGTTCTAATATGAGCCATTTTACGGCTGGTCATCGTCGGTTCACGCTTTGGCTGATCCACATAGGGTTTCTCGAATGCTGATCCAAATATGGTCACCTGAATGCTGATCCACATAGGTTCACTGGAATGTTGATCCACATATGGTCGCAGGGTGTTGCTCTTCAATGGGCCGCTCTAGCTGGTCCTCGTCAGGTACCTACGATGATGATCCACATGGGGTCACTATTATGTTGATCCACATATGGCCACTACTTCAATGTCAGTGAGCCACACGGTTCCCGACACCCAGTGTGCTCATGTTCCATATAATATGCTCCTTGAGATATCGGTCAAACCTAGAACATCACTGTGGTCCAAAAAAGAGTAACCCAAAGGACTTCCATGTTGTAAGGGTTCCAACATGATAGACATCACATCAATCGGACGACCGGTCTGTGAGTTATACAAGTTTTAGTACCGAGGGCCCGATTGGATTTGTGTTCGATCCCACCTGGACATACTCCAAAATTCTCCAAAATTTGTGTGGATTATTCCAAAAGGATTATCCCACTCAAAGGATCACAACGCCATAGACGGTTTTTCAAACGGGGGTCAGGATTTCATCTTATGGCATTTTAAGCGAAACTGGTCATGAATGTGTCCGGGTCCGGTCCTAGATAGTCGGACCGACCAGAGTACGGCCAACCTGATTTGGTTCGGGTCGACCCGACCCAGCCATGTTGGACTTGGCCATGAGAGGCTCGGCCTACTAGGCTGAGGTCCAGCCCAACTCATGGGGGAGGTGTGACCCGGCCCACAGGGGGGGTGCTGTCGGACCCTCCTGGGATGTGGGCTAGCCCCAAGTGTTGCGCTTCGGCCCGAAAGGGTCACGGCCTAGCCCGCAAGGGGATCCACTGACCTAGTTGGATGGCACATACCATCTTGAAGGGGGAGTGGTTGAGGCTGCAAGAGGGCACGAGGCCCGCCCTAGCTGTCATAGGGGATTGGGGGGGACGTCCTGCCTTTCTCTTGAACGACTAAGCCATTCGGGTTATGATGTGACAGTGCCCCGCGGCATAGCTTAGTCGGCGCAGGACTCGTATGGTGCAGTTCCTAGCCTCCACTGCAGCTTCGAGCCACTTCCACCTTTAGTAGCGCACGATGGCAACCGCATCCACCTCCGCGACCTGTCGGTGCCGGCCACCCTGCTCAACCTCCAGTTCAGAAAGGTCATGGCCTCCTCCTCCTACAGCACGTGACGGCGCGCTGCCCCTATCCCCGTAGCCGGGTGCTGCCAGACGCCCACTGACTGCTGCGGCCTAGGGTTGGGGCCTCCTCCTGCGGCACATGGAGGTGCGTCGTCACCACCGCGATTGTCAGTGTCGGCCGCCACCATCGCATGTCAGCGCCGGTCACCGGTGCCATGTCGATGGTCTTCCATGGGCAACCAAGTGAGCTCCAATGGTCTGTTCTTCCATCTGATGGCACCTAAGGGCTTCCCAGGTCATCCCCTTCGATGCTTGACCCCTAGATTTGTGTTCTTTCCAACCCAAAAATTCACCCATGTAGAACGCAATGATAAAGCAGGTCAAGGTGGGACATGGCCGTGTTTGTTTGGCCCATGCCCTCCGTGTTAGCATCATATCATGGGAGAAATTAATTGATTTAATAACTCTTGAAATTTAAACATGAAAAAACCCTACATCGTGAGTCATTGGAGAGCATCCCACATTTGAATATGGGTCTATGTTCGTCGATCTTGAAAAAAGTCTCCAACGTTGTCGCTGAAATGACAATGCTTTGTTTGGATGGATCTGTTCTTCATCAAGAGGCTCCTCTAAAATAATCCTCTCCAAAAACACCACCCTTTTCCAAATAATTCCCAAAAAACAAAAATATATCACAACACATAATTAAGAGCGGTTCATTAATTGGTGAAATTAATGAACCACCTCAATTTGATGTAAGGTGGTTACAATTTTTTGTGTAACCGGGAATTTAATGTCCTGTATTAAATGTTGGTCCACCCATTGTGGTCCATGCCACAAAAACCTAAAGAGAGGTGAATGATGTGTAAAATAAATTAGATTTATTTTATTAATCCCCCATTAAAACTGAAAAAAACTACTTCCTCTATCAACCCACTATGGTCGAGGTTAAGGCCCCCTTAAGCGAATATCGACACTACGAGTTCAATGGTGCCCTTGGATTTCAATTTCGAGCACTGGTTCAAAAGTTAGGATTTCCATCTTGCATGTTTACTGAACATACCTAAAAGAAGATTAAAATTTCTTTTACTGGAACACAAGGCATCAGAATCAAACACCATAAGATTTCACAGCCTCTAAATTGTTCCATATAAAAAAATTACATGGATAATTCGTGTCTTTATAGTTGAGTGTAGTGGAAAATTCCATTTCTTTTTCATATAACATAATCCAATAATAGGTCATTTATACATAGAACATAATCTATACTCAATGTTGCATGAAATTAATTATATCAAAAGAACATGAAATAGTGTGTAACAAAATCCATGAATATTGTTTCATATAATGCAAGCTCATACGATGTTTCATAGTGAGCGAGATAATCTTGTTGTAGTGTACAACACAAGACATCAATGAAAATAAAAAATATTCCTTCCCATAAAATCTATGGGTGTTACATTCTACCCCCCATATAATGCATTTCACCAGTGATATTATTCAGGGTAATAAATGGTTTAATACTTTAAGGTATTTATCATGGAAACCCACATCATAAAATGGGATACTAAAACTTCATTTTAAAAACTAATTTTAGAAATGTAACAGTTAACCAATCTAACTCATCACTTGGTTTCCACATAGGAGAACATATGTGGTAACTGAAAACTTGGATATGGAAGAGAATTCTAACCATCATGTTCTAATGGATTATGGTGTTGAACAAGGCTTAGATAAAGTTAACTACCAGGAAGGAATAAATCATCATTGATTTAATGGACCATCTAATTCATCAGATATTATGGTACTAGGATAACAGTTTTTTATTCATGATCCTTTTCATAATTTTGATTAATTTTTAATGAGGAGAAATAATTACATGATTTTAGTACAATCTCAGCAGTGGTCATTCCATGAACAATTTCCACTTCATCACTTATTTAAAGAAATGAAGTTGAATTTTTCATCCATGAAGTGTTAGCTAATCGTGCGATAGAATGATCGAACATTTTATCTGTCTCACAAAAAATGTTATCCCATGTCATAAAATATGAATAAGTCCATATATAATGAGATTAATCATATATGTTTCCAAAAATGGTCTTATAAATAATCTATCACACCGCTTAAATTAAATAAAACTAATTTATACTAACCAGGGACTTCCTGTAGGCTAGTGGTAGGAGATAAAGGATTGATGCACTTCAATTGTGGGTTTGATTCCCAAGGCCTTATCTGATCCGACTAATTGTTTCCCATCCAATGGGTTGTCCTTTTTCTAAAACTATATTATTCTAAAATTCGAGAAATAATATTAACAAAATGGTTAGCATTAAACAATACTATCAGGTGATCAACTTAATCTATTCAAACCATTAGTCTTATCCAAAATACGTCTATCCAATCTCACAGTACAAAAAAATTACTAGAATGTTCATATAGCAACCATGTGAATACCATTATCTATCCCCCATAAGATATATCTTCTTGGTTACATACCAAACATTTGAATGACTTCCTCATGAATTCCCTTGAGTCATGGTAATAACCTAAATTCCAAAATATTGTTATTGAAAACATGAATGTTTCCTTACTCCAAAACTTATTGGATATATTCCCTATGTCCCAAAAACTTTTGTACTTCATCCTTGATTTCATAACCATCTTGTAAAAAACTCCATAGTTAGTTCCCATGGAACTATCATCATCCATTTTTCTTATTCGCATCAAATATATCATTATCCAAACATCATTATCATAACACACGATACATATTTAGGGTTATCTTTCCCATAATCATGTGTTCCCCAAGTATATCACGCTTCCCTTAAATCACTTTTTGGATCATTAGGACAATCATCATATCCATTCCAATCCTTAATGATAAAATTATACTAAAAACACTTATATATTTCATGACTCATTTAACATACTCATTGATTTCTGAAACTTATATACGGAAATCATAAAACCTTACTCTCAAACCATTAATAAATATACAACTTCTTCGTATTTCCTAAAATATGAATCATACATTAATGAATATAAACATCAAGATTCATAGGATTAATGTAAACAATACTGCAAGAGCATCACATACATTTCACATATCGTTTACAATCTCTTTATCCTAGGTAGTATGAATAATACTCATACTATCTTCATGATTCTCTTCATGATATTTCCATATAGGAAATTGATCTTCATAATCCCCATAATTTCCACATCTGAATCATTCACTATTTAACTATGTTCAATGTAGTTACAGCTATTGACTATGATAAGAAAAAATAGTTGAGAAATATATATCAGAGATTAGAAACACATAAGTAAGGTAAATTACTTATAATATTTCATTATATGATATATTCAGTTTAACACTAGGTTAGTAATGATTATAAAAAACTGGGTTTGTAACCTATACATTACTTATCCTTAGGACATCCCTAGACATATCTTTATAAATATCTCTTGGGATCTCACTAAATTTTTCACATAGAAGATTCCTAAGGTTGACTAATCCTTCTCCCTAATACCAACTATAGATACCCAAGTTTGACGTAAATGGAAATTTCATTACATTTGACGAATAATTAATACAAGACACAAAAAGACGTCTAAAGAAGGTATTGTATTAGCGTATTTGCAATCTCGGAACATAATCATCTACCCTGGTGAAAGATCTTCAATATCTCTTGTAAAGATCATCCCCTTCTGATTTCCCACCTAAAACCATTATTTATATCTTAGAGAAAAGAAAACATAAAAAGGTTGAGATCAAATGCTCAGGAAGGGTAAACATTGAGAACAAAAAACAAATCATAAACCTAGAAATATAAAAACAATCCTATAAAGCTTAAATACATAAACCACGAGTCATGAAATAAACGTTTTTAGTTCGTAAGGCACAGATCTGGATGGAACATTAACCATAAAATTGCATTGGCATTGAACATGGGATTTTTTCAAATAAATAAGCACATATTATGATTTCCATAGTAGCCAAGGCATTGCTTCCATGCCATCATTGTTGGCAATGTCCACTACTGAACCAGGTTTACTTTCCGTTCTAGCCATGTATTACAAGACTGGATTTACATGCCATTCTAGCCCTATATTACTGAACCATATTTACTTTCCATTCTAGTCCTATCTATATAATGAGATATAAATCCGTACCCAATGAATTTTAAGGCGATGTAGGTGCCACCCATATCATAATGAAATCATTCTCACATGTGTCACAAAATCATAAACCATTCATCATAGCATACCCAATGAAATAAAATCGGTTTCTTAAACATAATTTCATTATAACATAGTCCATATAAAAAAATGGTCATCATAAAAACAATTCCATCATAAACACTATAAAATCAATGTAATAATAGGTATATAGAAATACCTTATGTCATCCTGTATGGAAAATAATTTTGATAGAACACTTGTACTTAATTCATGAGGAAAATATCCTTTCTTCTTGAAAAACGTTTTCTTTTATCAAAATGTTGTGTAATATTAAAAATAAACCTGAATTATTATAAATTAATATTGAGGTAAATAATGTAATATGAAATTATAAAAATAGTTTCTTGAGAATAAGTTAAAAAATAATATTCCTCTCGTAAATTTGTCTGATAATTCGAAAAATACATTGTATGGTAAACAGAAGAAAGATTCTTTCCATACCATGTAGTAATTGTCAAAAAATTGTAAAATTGACTCTAAACATACATATATGAAAAGTAAAAAATTTTGGAAAACATTTTTTTAAAAAATGGTCATGGATGATAAATATATCCCCATTAAATACTAATGTATAAACAACCCTGGATAAAAATGATATTGCAAAATTATCCTTTACCATAGGTCCGTTTTCTACCATATGTGCCTAAAACTCATTTATAGTGGGTTTAAAAATATTATTAACATGTAAAATAAACATAATAATATTTATTATATCATATATGATTCACTTACAACTTTATATTACAGGTTCATTTGTCAATTCAATATTAATGAAATGTTTTGGGTAATAATTGTTTTATTTATCGTACATGTTTTGAATTGTTATTCTTAATATTATTAATTATATCATGATTTAAGAACATCCATAATGTAAAAAATGATTTATATATTATATATATTCAGTATATAAATATATATGTAATATATAGATAAATCAAATGGAATACACTGTTAATCTAGATGGTAGGTCATACGCACGAATGAATGATGTTTCTGTTTCATTACTAACTTGAATAGATGTATGTAAATTACTCATATATATAAATAAATAAAGTAGAATTATTATTTCATATAGTTCATGATTATTTATTATATATACTTTATAATTATTGTTGAATGGTTAATGTTGAGAATGAATGTCATCGCATCGTGGAGACGGTAAGTCGTACACACGCACGAGCGACAATATCGTTCCCATAATTGTTGAATGGTATTGAAGTGGATTGTGTATAATATATAATAATTATTATAATGTAATAGTAATCATATATAGTTATTATTTCCACATTTATACCCATCCATGTAAGGTGGTGTTGAAAAACATATTACACCACTGCGTGGAGACGGTAAGTTGTACGTACGCACACGTGATGATTTAATTTTTCATAGGACTCATAGAAGGTGAAATAGGGTTGATTCATATTGATAATAACATATCAGTATATTAATAATACTGATGTTATTAATTTAAAATGAAATAACTAATTAGGAGGTAGTATAAGAAGAAATAAATTTGAAATAATTGGTACAAGAGATTGCCTCTTCATCGACATGCCTCCTTTAAAGTTCCTCTTAGGGAACAAGAGTTGGTCTTTATAAAATACCAGAACCACTAGAATGTAACTTGGTATGCTTAGAATTTAAATGGGAAGGTTTTTTATAATCATGAAGGCTCAAAATGGAGTGATGAGGAGAGGGTGTAGGTGACCTTTTAGAAGAGATACAAGGTCAACATTAGGAAACTCTCAAAATATTAATTTATTATAAATTCATTTTAGATTAAAAATGGTCCAAACATTATTCAATTATAATATAAGATGACTTTGGTTCTAATAACCATCATCAAATAATTTTTATACATATTTTAAATATTTTTTCCCTTATCTTTTTGGTTTAACACTTATTTATCCCTTTTAATCTTATCGTGATATCATGTTATTTACATATTGTTGGTTAATGTAATTACCATATCATGTTAAACGGCCCACAAAAAGTTATTTATGAAATACTTGGATTTATATTTACAATTTTGACTAATACTGAATTTTTAGTAATTTAATATCATTTAATATACTATTTTATGTTTTATGTTAGGATTTATGTCATTTTTTGACACTATTCATACTTGACATTTTAAAAAAATCATAACAACCCGATTCCTTCGATCCAAATGAATTAACACATAAATGAAAATAATCCCACATTACTAATACCTCATGAATCATAACCCACCGATCACCACTAAATAATTCAATTACACCATCATAGACAAATATTCCTTGTAACCCAATCTATGTTTTTTAGTTATATACTGTAAAACACCATATAGGATGTTATTGTCACTTTAAATAACCATACCTACAAAAATATAAAAGATATTGGTTTTTCTCTAAATAAATAAATTAATTACAAGACTCCCCAGGGTGTCTACTTTTCCCATTTTGAAGGAATTATATCCCCATCATCACTATAAAATCTATAAGTCTTTCCACGAAAATAAAAAAAATTAAGTCATCCCAATTGGGTAGAATGAACCAACATAATTATTGGGTAAAAAATAATATGAATAGTTTTAAAACCCATTAAATATTTTTCCATATTAAATTTTAAAAATAATTCCCCTAAAAGGTATATAATATGTTGATCCTATGTTCCAATTTTTATAGATGAGACACATCTTGCATCGAAAGGAAAGGAGTCAAAACTGATCACTTCCCTTTCACTTAGGGTACAAGAGACGAATTCTATAAACCATAAATCATATATCCCGAACATCATGTGTATCATAGTATTTGATAATCAGAACAACTATAATGAATAATAAGAAAACATAATTCCCAACCCATGGTATCCTAGACTACCACCATGAAAGGTGTTCGTGGTACATCAGTTTATGCTAGAAAAAAGTCCCGAAGCATTCTAATACATCATGTATAACAATTCCAAAAACCATTAGGAAAAAATAAAACATTTGACAGAGCATTATAACACCCCATAATAGCTCACCCAAAGAATAGTAACCAGAATGGAAGGTTGTGAGAACTAAGAAATGCATACCAAAATTCTAAACACTAGTGAGTAGAATTATAGGAATAAAGAGGTATCATGGGGATATTTTCACCCCATTATTAGAGTGCACACTAAAATTTAAACAAATAACTGAATCCCATACATGAATAACCCATCAGAGAACATAGAATTAATAACTTAACTAATGATTCTATAAAAAATAAATGATAACATAAGAAATAATGAACATACCACCCAGGGGGTCGGTCATAAGTAAAGGTAGTAATAAAATAAATAAGCACAGAATCCATGAAATATAGGAGCTATAACCAACCCCCAATATTTGAGTAAATGTATGAGGTATCAAACTCAACCTAGCATGTGAGTCAAACCTACTTAGGCCTAAAAGAACATGTTAATTTTTATCATCTACTCAAGTGTAATGTAAAATCGATCATGAAGGGAGTACAATGAAGTACACCACCACCATTGACATCCTAAAATATAAAACGTAGATTTGAAATAAATTCACATGTTCTCTGGTAAAATAAACAAAAAACCTAAAGACAATTAAAATTAACAACATAAAAAATTATTTAACCCATGGTCAGATTCGAAATGGTATTGGTATATACCTAATTCATCCAGTGCATAGGTATCTCTGAGTACATTGTGATGAATGTGTGAAAAATACCCCAACTAGTGGTAATATACTCATATTGGTCTAAAAAAGTAACACCCTAGGTATTTATACCCATCCACATCACCCTAGAATCCTCATAGTGGCTATGTTCATCCTAGTTTAAAAATCACAATAATTCATATACTATACATTTAAAAAGAATGTAAAAAATATAACATTTCCATAAAACCAAATAAAATTAAACATAGCATAATGATATAGAATCATTTTTAACATATTTATCCCATATCATATTTCCCAAAACCAATCCCAGAATCCATTTTCATTTTAAAGGTAAAAAACATTTACAACCAATTTAAAAAAACAAAAAGCATACACATATAATAAAATTAAATTTCCCCTTTCTATTAATATCATTACCCATTTATAGTTCATATATCTATTCAAAATCCATTTCAATTAAAAATTATTTTAAAAAAAACCCAAATTACCCATTCATTTGGCTAATTTTTAATATCATATTAGTACTAAATCACAATCATTACACTACACCATTATTATAAAATTGAATCGATTTAATTAAGATGGGTAATTTAATTTCTAATTATCAATGGTTTTCCAAATAAATTTCGCAACCACGAATTTTAAGAACTATCCCCCATTTAGAAAATTTGAATTGATTAGGTATTTAACAATATCATTACATTAAATTAATCTTGGACATGCATTGAAAACTACCTGCATCATACCAGGAATGTACTCAAGAAAAATGAAATGGTTACGGATTATATAAAAGGGTTCACATTCAATTTGTATTAGAATTTTAATTGAAATCATTAAGGGACATCAACTCTTCCAAGGCCCATACGAGATCAATATGTCACAAAAAATTAATCTGAGGCTCTAACATAATGAAAAACCAATTAATTAATTAATTATAGTCAAATTATAATTCATTAATCAATAAAAATTATTTTTTATATCCTAAATAAATTTTTATAAGTTCTTAAAAAACATTACTCCTTAATATTCTCTTGAAACCACAATCCATGGGTTATCAGCCAATGCTGAAAAATCCAAAAGCCCAGTCCAAAACCAATTAAAAAACATTGACCCAAAAACCATATCCAATTAAATTTTAAATTTAAAAAAATAAAATTGAAAACTATAATGTTAACTACCTTATCGAATTGTCGAGAAACCATTAGTAGGAGGTTTTTCGAGGCATTTAATTCCTATGATGCAAGAAAGTCACATGATAATCAGGAAATCAATAATTTTGAATTAGTGAAATTATTTCCACTATTTATTTTCATATTCATTTTGGATGTTACTCTAACCCATCCCATGGAAGTTCTTTTTTGGGGACATATTATTACAATTTGATAAAGATGACAGAAAAAATTATTTCCGGAATGGTGAAATATGTAATAAATAAAATTTATCTTAATGGATCATTATCAATATTTAATTTCCCCTAGAGTGCGTGTATTTCTATTATAAATGTATGGATAATTATTATATGAGGCATTATAAACTCATTATAATGGAAGGTGAGAAATATATTCTAATTTATCCAACCCCAATTAATCTCACATCAAGGGGAGTTCCTAGTCCATGTACATTGACTAATTAAATCTTTAGAGAGAGTTAGATGGTACGTAATAAAATATTATTTTATTCCAATATCATGGATGAATATATCATGAATTCAACATCAATTATAATTTATTTTAAACAAAATATAAATTATATATTTTTTGTAAAAGGGTATTATCCCAATAAAATTACACGCGATATAATGAAATTATAACTATTATTCACAATTTTTTCCACTTTTAAAGAGTAATAAATTATATAGTTAGAATTTTCCTTCATGGTTAAAATAAAATATATGTCAGTAATTATTTTTTAGATTTTTTTATTTATATTAATAAATTATCTAATAATTATGTAAAACAATATATATAAAGTTATTATTTTACCATTTTGTGGAATATTAATAGATATTAAGAAATAAAAATTGGTTAATATATTCTAGAGAATATTTAATGTTCTATTTTTTAAAACATTTACAAAATCATTATTAATTATCATTCTGTAAGTATGTTAATAAAAATGGATTGTGTCGTGTTAAGCATTGAAATAAATTATTATTCTATAGTGAGGGACACATAACCATGATGATATAATGTATTATTTTATAATGCATTGGAGAAAATAATTATATTCCATTATTACTCTTAAGGTTGATTTATTATACTAAAATTAAAGGGGTTTTGTAAATTTAATGGAAAATGAATTGATTTTGATAAATATTGATTTATATTTGATGAGATATATCATAAAATTAATAATATGAAACCATAAACATCCAAGACCAATTCTAGACAATTGTTTTGTTTAAGTGTCATTAAATACATATTTTGGTGTTATTTTTAGAAACATTCTTTAAAATATAATTTTTTATGGACTAAATGATGCATCCCAAATAGAATTTCCATGTATGTGATAATCCTAATCGTTGGTATGATGAAGAAATATATTTAAATTGTTTGGTAGGAATACAAATATTAATTATTGTATGAAGATTAAGACTATTTTTAGTAATAAATTTTTCCTTTACTAATTTATTATATATTTCTTTAATTTATGTTAATTTATATCCATGTTAACCATTCTATTAGATGATTTTAGAGTACAAAGAATTTACATAGTCACTGATTTCTCAAAATAATAAATAGATATGAGATCCATGTATAATAACATCTATTACCCATGTGTATATTCATTTTTCATATTTACATATACATTCATTTATATATACATTTATATCTTATGATTTTAATTTTTTCATAAATCTACATCATTTGGGTATCCTTTTACCTCAATAGATTATATAATTATGTTTATGATTTATAATGTATATAGTTTCATGTTATACACCGCATGTCACAGTTTTTTCTAAGTTATCCAAATTATGATATTTTGAATTATTAGATACTTTTGATATTGAAATTTCAATATGTTTAAAACATTAATTGAAAGACGATTAGTTCATGGTTAACATAAAATTTCTATTAATTGTGCAAACCATTCATACATAGTGATAGTATTATTTATATAATGATTCATGGTAGGGGCATAATTAGGAGTATTTGTGTGGACTAAACATTTGTGGATTAGGGGCATAAAATTTCTTTTATATTGGAAAAACTATATGGATTAATTTTGTGTATATGAATTCATGTTCATTCCTAGAATTTTGTTTGAACATGATTCAGAGATACTGTGAAATGTCAACATACTTTGGGTGAGTTGTCTTATGTTTGTTACACATAGTTTGAATAATGATGTGGGATAACTATGTGTGGTGCATCAACTTGGTTCAAGTGCTAGTTGCATGGTATGAAAATGGATTTTTAAACAATACTAAAAAACTAAGCGAGCTTCCCAGATTTGGGATTTATGAATTTAACTTTATGTATCATATTATTTTATACCTAATTGACCTTCTTTTCCCCTCATTTAATTTGAACAAATGCAAGATTTTGTTATAAGCTTCCTCTCCCTCTTCTTTATTCTTTCAAATGAATATCTTCATAATTTTCATGTTGATTTGGAAGGTAAACCCCAGTTTTTCATTAGTCATTCCCCCCACTATTGTATTCATCTACATTAACATATATTATTTTTTTCATGAGACATTATGGTTATATTGGTTTAACCTTGGGTTTGTTCAGTATAATATTGGAGGATTTTGATGACTAAGGATTATAATGGTTTTTTATTTTCAATGTTTCACTTATTTCTTTGAAACTTCGATTTGAGGTTGGTAATTTTTGTATAGATATATTTATTGGACATATCACGTGATTCATAGATATTATAAATTCATTTTAAATCAATTTTTATGGGTATATGATAATCGATATGGGTTTTATATATGTTTTAAATGTTAAAATATTACTAAAATTATTTCCATGAATTTGTAGCTCTAAATTTATAATCCATTTTTTTATGAAAAGTGTTAGAATTAATATTTCTTATTCTCTTCTCAGAGTAATTTGATGGTGAAATAACTATTTTTACCATTAATATCTTTTCAAACAAGGTAACCCATGTTTTTCATAGGGATGCTTAGAAATTAATTGGGGTGAAAATAGATGACAAAAAATTATCATCATGATTTGTTTTCGTTTATGAGTATTATGATATTCCAGGAAAAAGTCATTTTGAAATGATTTCTAAATGTATTTCAGTGAATTAGTTATCATGCGATGGTTTTAAAACATGTTTTCAGTGATGAATATATTTTTCTATTGGAAACCTATAAAATGGGTTTTCATAAATATTTTAATTTTCTATGTTATGATCCACGAGAATTATGTATTTTATAAAAATTTTCCTTATGTGGAATGATTTTAATTATAAAATAATGCATGTATAATTTTGAAAGGTGATATTTCTTGAGAGGGAAAAGGATTTGATGTGGGACACTATTTTTTATGATTAACCATAATAATGGTGACAGTAATATGTGTTTCTTATTTCCCCATATCCGATTGATTTATTATAGTGAACCCTATAAAACCATGGAAAATATCTTGTTTTATGAATCACAAGATTACATTAAAACACCAGCTAGTGTCCCATTGTTTATATAACACCCTGTATAGGGGTGTTCCCTAGATGAATCTAATTGAGTGCATATTGGGAGGTAATTCAATTTAATAATAAAACACCATCCAATAGTTTGTTTCATATGAGTATATATAGGATCAAATCACTCTATGACCTAGTGAGTTAAAAATGAAGCTAATATTTTAATGATTAATTATTAGTGGTTCTTTATTTATGAATTGAATGCATAAATTTATCCCCATCATGGTTTCATGGAACTATTTATATTTTTTTAACTTGTCATTTAATTCTTTCATAATATGATAATAGTTTTTTTATTACAATGTATATTTATGGTTTAGTTTACATTTTATTTATATTTAAAAAATGGGGTCATTAGAATGTTACTAAAATGTGAGATGTACATTGTTATACTCTAACAAAATTATAAGTCCATATTTTATGTTATTGAAATTGATTTCCATTCAAAGTGGTCATTATTCATTTTTATTTTTCAAAAGAGGTTTTCTGGAATGGTTTTAAAGGAAATCATTACCTAATTGTTATCTTAATAAGTTCAAAATCCTCATTATCAATCATGGAATTGAATTTTTATTTTCCATAATTGATTTTACCTCATGGATATGTAATGGGGTGTTGCATTTTTCAACGGGTAATGTATGAAATTTTTTTTTCCATAAAATCTGTCTTATAAACATTGTTTCATAAATGGGTTTCAAACAAGAACTTCTGAAATGTAATATAAAAATAGATTAAAACATTTCATAGTCAAATCCTTCTAGGAATGTTTATCTCACAGCCTACTAACACGTATTTTTATATATTTAGATCTTATCTTGTTATTCATGTGATAAAGTTAAATTTCTATATTTAATATGTCCTATTAATCCACTAATAAATGTTTGGATGTGGATTTGACCACATGTTTTATGACTGTGGTCTTATAAAGGCTCATATTTTTGGATTATTTCAAGATTTTTGTACCATATAACCTGACCATCTTCTTATAAATTCATTTTCAATCAAAGTAATTCTTTTCAGGTATTCTATATGATGGATTATTATTTCTATGTGAGTATGGTTATTTATATTAATTATGTCATGTTTAATTGGTATACTATTCATAATTATTTATTCTATATTAATGGAATTCTACAGTATATATGTGGCATGTAAGATTCTCAATAAAGATATGATACTTAATTATTAGTATTTGAGTATGAAACACTTACCATTATCTTGTATTTAATACTACAGTTCTTTTCCCATACCCATAGTGATCGAGGACATGCTTCCAACATTATTGTAGATTAGTTTATATGATGTTATAGGTTGAACTACTTTGGTTTATTACACTTCATGATCAATCTACCAAATATTGTAGAAATTATGGTACCATGCTCCTTATTTCCTAGTGGAATGTTTTCTATCATGTAATTCTCTAGGTATCCATATATGATGATCTCTACAATATCATTCCTATTTTTATATTCTCTAGGGTTACTATGACCAATACCTTCAATCCCTTATCTAATTATTTATATTCCATTGATCCCTATTAAGGAAGTTAAGTCTCCCCTATCATTATTAATTTTAGGAATACGGGTCATCCTATTGATATAGAGGTGGGTCATCCTCATAAACCAATTAAATTTTATTTCATTCCATAATATGATAAATTTTTATTCATTTAATTTAATTTTTTTTTATTAATTTTCAATTTCTCACATGCTTCTTCACATACCATAAAATGCGATCATGCATGTAATGGTTCTCTGTGGAATCAATATTCATAGGTCTACAGTACAATATCAAAATAAATTAACCATAATACTTTGGTGAAAATATTGAAAATTAGAGATTTATTTTTTAAAATTGGAACATATTCAAAAGTGGTATGGATTCACTATATATATATTTTGACATTATAACTATACAACCAGTCTGATGGTATAATATAGATTCTGTAATCAAAGGTAAGGCATGTGAATAGATTTGTGGTTCTATATTTATTTATTTATTATTTATTATTATTAAAATTTTCTAATATATAATAAATTATTTAACATATAAAATTTCATTAAAATTGTTAACATGGTGAAAATTCAATCGTACCTTGCTTAATGAAGGTCTTCCAACTTTGGTTGTATTATAAATATTATTTCTATCATGTATTTTAATTTCTGTAGACCTAAATATCTGGTAAAATGAATGAAAATTTTCTACATGACCCAAATCATGTGTCCTACTAGAACAATGGTCTTTGAGTAGTGTTAGAGGACTGATGATATAATGTAGATAAATGTTAATAATATTTTCACAGAATACAATATCAAAAATATAACAACCAGTCACTAAATTGAAAATATATCATAATAAGAATGGATTTATTTTGTAAAAAATACCATAATACCTAAATAAAAAAAAGAAAAAGAAAAATGACCCAAAATATCATAAAATCATAAATTACAAACATGATCTACAAACAATACGATAAATAAGATATATGTAATTAAAAATAAAGAATAAAGAAAGATAAATTAAATATATTGTCTCGAAATAACCATGGTATAATATGTTTCTCCCCATTGAGATACTCCAGCTCTTTACCTATCTGATATCTCATTCACTCACTTGTATTCAAAATAATGATTTTTCATATCCCCTAAATTTATAAAATAGTGCGTGGGTACACAAATCGATAGGTAGTCCCCATTGAAAACTCTATCATAATACATTATATATCTGTGTGTGTGAACACTTGATATAAAATGATATAACATAGTGTTATAAAATTTCAAAATAATCAAAAACAATATTAATCTTTTTATAAATTATTATTAAAATGAAATTAAACATCTATGTCTACAATAAATATCAAAACAAATTAACCATAATCCTTTGGTTACAGTATACCACATTATAACCATGACACTATGGAAAACAATTAAATCTGATTCAATCCATGATAAAAATTTATAATTGAGTTCTACATCCACATAGTTAATTTAATAGGAACAATTAAAATTCTCACGAAAATTTTTACTTATCTACATAAGAATATTGATTATCAATCCATAAAAGATGGATTCCTCAACACTATAAATCACAGTTAAATTTTTTTTAGTGTTCTAAAAGTAAGTCAAAAACCTTCGTCCATTAACTAGGAAAGACACCCTTAGCAATAGATTAGACATGGTTTCTATAATTTAATATATATAGAATCAATCCATGGGTTATAAAATTACAACATGGAGTTGTTACTCCCCATAGATTTAGTAAGATTAAAAAAATATCTCTAATGATTGATGAACCCTTCCCACTGAGTTTCACTCCCAAAAAACTAATGATGAATCCAACTATACCTAAACTCAACCTATATGATCGATTCGATTGAAATTCCACACTTATCAAAAAAATTAATTTTTCTAGGGGAACAATATTGATTTTGAAAACAATTGTTTGTAACTTATCTATCATAGTATTCATAGGATGGAAACATCAATGATAAAAATAGTTAATGAACAGATAAATTATATAAAAGTTTGGATCTAATCTAAATCACATAACTATAAAAGATCATTGACCATATAATTCTCAATAGGGTCGATAAAAAAAGGTCTCATCGAGATATGATTTGACCCTTCACTGCCTTACGTTAGTAGAAGAAAAATCCACAATTATCTTTTGAGTAAAAAGGATAGACACCATTACTATGAATATTATAGAATAGAGGTTGATCAATTCTATACCTGAATCAATATGAATCAAACCACAATAATGGTTGGAGAAATGACTGACGCTAGTATTAGTCAACCTGATTTTTTTTGTGAATAAAATAGAAATCATAGTACAAAACATGTTAGTTTCAATCAATTATGATAAAAAATATTGTCCCTTGATGAAATTTTATTACTGAAATACACAAGGGTACTAGACCTAACATTTATCATAATGCGATAACTAGTGTGGTGACCAAAGGTTTTGGGGCGACACTAAGTTTTTGAGTGTCTTGGCTTGAATAATGGAATCTTGTGCATTGTCGCAACTACTTGTACATGTTGTGAAACTATGAAATTTGTTTCCATATAGAATATAGATATGGATTAACTTGTAGGTTCAAGCATGGATTCCAGGTAATAAATAGATAAGAAGAAGGTTTTTTATTTATGTCCATTGAGAATGTGTCTTTGGTGGTGAATCCTTAATGATTTTTTAGGAGGTTTTTTGGAACATTGTGGTGTCATAGGTCTAGGAACGAGGTATATGGGGATATTTATTTGAATTATAGGTGTGGTATTATGAATATGAATATTTATCTGGATATTTGATAGATATATGTTGATTTGTAGGATTCATGAGGTGGGAATTTATATTATCGGGATACACTATTGACATTTTTTCTATTTTGACCCTTATTCATGCTATATGTGGTGAGCATGAGTTGTGATGGATTTGATGGTCATATAACAATGGTGGTAATGGGTTTGTGTATGTTCTAGGAAACAAGAAACCTATGTGTTAATATATATATTTATGGTCAGTGGTAGGTCATTATTTTATGCTACTACATTTGGTGATGGAGTAGGATAGTTTGTTTGATGAATGACTAGTTGAAACTCAAAAAGATGAATGGTTTGAAAAATAGGTCTATGGATACGAGTTCTAAAAAATAGTATGATTCTCTATTTTAAATGGATTTTCTTTTTTTTTCAACTCTCAAGAGTGGTAATATGGATAACATACCCACATCTTTTAGAGGTGCTTAGATTTATTGTCCAATGAGCAGTGGTCTAGTTTAGATCAGTGACATCCATAATGAGTGTATGGAATCGGTGTATTGAAAATTAATTGATTTATCTAGGAGTGGTGAATCATTATGTAGTTGGTGGAATTATATACCATTATGATGTTTGGGTCATAGGGTTTCTTATTTCATGTTGGTGTACTAATGTACCATTTGACACTTCTAATGTGTGTTTGAGAGTAGTGGCTCATATGAATATTTCTCTTCATCATTCATGTGATGAAAAATATTTAAAATTATCTAAAGAGTGAATAACCTAGTGTTTTTAATTATTCCAATTGTTTGGTTATGGTATCATCATAGTTATATCCAGTGAGAGATATCATTTTAGACCATTCATCATGTTTCAATTATCGATAATGATCGAGAGAGATAAACATAGAGTATTTTAAAATATGAGAATTGTTGTGGTGTGTAGGTTGTAACTCCATACACTAGGTCATATTGTATGAACAAGAGAAATCATTATTAGAATATTTTTGGATATGATTTTTATTTATATTTTTTTGTTTGAATTGAAAATGTCCATTTGAAGAATAATTGTAAATGAATGATTGGATTTTTGAGTTAGTTTTTTGAATGTTAATGATTTGAAGAGGTATTAAGATCATTGGAAGAGACAAATAACATGTTTTTTATATCAGAATGCCATAAGAACCCCAGTGGAGACCATATTAATTTTTATTACGAAGATGATGGTCACTAGATACTCCACCCTAAGGTCTGTGGGGGACATGTAAAATTATATCACATTTCAAAACTCCAAGGAATGTATACTAATGTAATGTCGATAGGGGTAGTGGGAGAGTCCCTATACCTATTCCTCCAGAACTTCAGTGGAAACTTGGGATGTTTTTTTAAATCAGAATAAATTATAAATTTCCCCTTTTGAATTGGGATCATACCGAGGGTTTCTTGATTCACACTGGTGAAATGATATGGTTGATGGTGTACCCTTATCCCCCCCTTCTACCTTTTCCCCCTTTACTATAAGATATTTGGAAGAGTTTGGTGCACCAATTTAGGTAGGTTTCCTCTCACTATACTTTTCTTCTAATATTTACTTCCTATCATCAAATTTTATAAACAATGTTTAGGGTTTTATTGAAAATTCATCTAGAGAATGGTGGAATCAAGGTGTCACGATGAGGCTTTCATATTTGTTGGATATAAGAGTTTCTAGGGAGTTGATCTATAGATACTAAAGATAATAATTACATTATATTAAATATTTTACTTGAAATAATCATTGTATTTCATTAATAATAGAAAAAATATCCTAGGGACTGCTAGTTTTAGTGTAATTGGAATCTAGTTATGAAATCTTATCATTTGAAAGTTATTCTAATCATATATTCTTACATTAACCATAATTGAAAATCTTCATAAAATTTCACTAGTAAAAATCATGCTCATTACCTGGGGAATGAAATAATAATAATTGTTGGATAAAATACTCACTAAGGGATGAATAAATATTCAACCAAGTGTGATCTTATAAACATTGACTAGGGAAAAAATTAATTATGAGTGAGATTTGTAAATCATATATGATATTCAAATGAAATGGAATAATAAATTATTTTAAAAAACATCAAAATAAAAACATAATATCCATACAATGGCTTAAAAACATATATCAAAAAAATTGAATCATGAGATAATAGTAATAGATTTAAAAAAATAAACTTTTGAACAATCATTATCACAAGGAAAAAATACTTTCATGATTCATAAAAAACACCCATACTTGTTAGAAAACACATTTTTACTAGTGTACACATAACCTTAGTGAGTGAAACACATACACCCACACATAGGAACAACTAAATAAGACATGTGTTTACATATCATATGAGATTTAAACATTTTAACAATGCTTTAGAGGGAGATATATGACCCCACCCATCATTATCCATTCTTATGAGTGCCACATAAATATAATTCACTTATCATGCTATAAACAACCCAACGAAAGAAAATGGGTTACAAAGTTTTTTTAAATGAAAATAATTCAATTTTCATAAAGAACCCACAAAAATAAAACTGGGTTTCATAAAATATTCAAATATAAATCATTCACCTTTTATATCATTAATTAAATATGGAAATAAAAGTTGGTTTCATAACATTTCCAAATTATATAATATCCAAACATAAATATATTGACATAAAAAACAAGGTCACCAAAAAATGATCACAGAGTAGACAAATAATAGAGGGTGAAACTTCAAAGAATGTTTTTTTGGAGTTTTATCTTTTAGAGTTTATATATAAAAATTAAAACCAAATAATAAAGTGTATTTTATATGAAAAAATATTTTTTTAATAATTGATTATAAATTTATTGTAATGAATCTCTTTTCAAAAATTATCATTGGTTTTAATAAAACAATAAATGAAATCAAAAGTAAACACTAAATATAAGTTGATTAAAATTGAAAAATATTTTTCCCAGATATATAAGGTATAAAATCATGGAAAATAAATTATTTTTGTGCACAAGGTGGAAAAATTTTCATGAAGAAGTCATATAACTCAAAAAATATTTTTGAGTTTCTAAATCTCTTAGATTTAATATCAATTTACATGGAATTTACTCAGAATTATATAGAGGGAAAAATTATCTTAATCACATATTTCAGAAACGCATTCATATAGTTAAAATTTTATAATCAAAATTTATAAGAATTATCTACATCTTTTGGTAGTATGCACTTATCCATTTTCATTTTTGGGAGTGAGTAATATTTATTGTTTTCAACTGCTTTCATAATGGAGATGTTGTCCTTAATTATTCTCCAAATTTTCATCATTATAAGATAATAGAGGGTACTAAAATTAGTTATTTTCAATTATTTATAATTTTAAAAATTTGTTTTATTGTATTTCTGGTTACAATCCTTTAAGATGAAATCTTCGATGAGAATGTTTTTGATTATTTTGATGGAACAAACATCAATTTATTATTTATTGATTTGAATAATAACATTACAACTAATGAAACAATATAAAATCATTATTTTATAATTTATAAAAAAATTTATTAGAAAATAATTTATCTTAGTCATTGATGATTTTTTTTAATTTTATTATTCATGTAATTCGATAGACCGACACAATCAAGAACATAACATAATTAATGGATTATTATTATTATAAAATATATCATTTTCACATAATATAGTTAGTATAGAAGAAAAATTATATTATATAAAAAAATTTATGATTTTGAATCATCTTATAATATATATTACATGATAATAAATAAAATAGATGAAAAAATGATACATAACATCATGGAGGTTTTATTTTACACAACACATAGTTAACATTTTGATTTCTCGAATAATAGAGAATGAAGGTGGATTAACAATTCCGTGTAAATTGTAACATCCAAGGTAAATAAAGAATAATACATTTTCATACTTATTAATATTTTTTAATTAAATATTAATTTTACATTAAAGTGGATTCTATGTTCTATGGCATACCCGATATGCAAAAACATGTTTTTTTTATATATTATGTTGCACACAATGTTGAGTCATACTGAAAAATAATAATATAATATTATTCAATCGGGAAGTTAACATCTAGCTGTTGTATTGGAGGGAATGAACAGAACTAAATACAATATGATTATACATGTTTTTTAAATATTTTTATATTTATCCGATAACAGTTAGAGGCTTAAAATATGAATGAATCTAATTTTAAGCATATATACTCTAATATTCTTTAAAAGGTTGATTTATCGCATTTTAATGTATAACCCTATTTAAATCTATTTTGGTCACTTTTTTATGTTCTATTTGAAAAAATAAAATTATTCTTTATAATCGGGACATCAAAATTTACTTTGGGTAAATTTTTGGTATTTTAATGATAAAAATTATTTTTTTAATGAATTGTTAAAAATACAGAATTTTAATTCAAAACTGCCTTTTAATCAAATTTATTTATATTTTTAGATTATATTTTTAATTTTTTTAATGTGTAATTAGATTATATTTTTATTATTTAATACAATGTTGGTCATTGAAAGTAATTTCATTTTGAAATTGGACATAAACAAGTGTCATTCTTTTGATAGTGATTATTTCTTGAAAACACGCATTTTTGTTTTGACAACAAGAATTAATTTCAAATTAATTAATTAAACATAAATATTTTTAATTTGGAAAAATATAAATCACTTTTGAATTTGGGATATCAAATATATCATAGGATGAATTTTTTTTTATTTTTTTGAAAAACATCAATATTTGAAGAATAGTGAAAATAATGAGTAGTAGTTAAAATACCGACTTTTCATTTAAATGAAATTTTACCGCTTCTATGACTTTAATTTTGAAAATCGGATATACAAGGTTGTTATAATTAATTAAAATGCAGTTCAATGGGATGAAAATACTTTTTTGGTGAATAATATCTTTTGATTTTTATTTACCGCTGTTAAAGGTAAATAGGGTAATTAAAGGTAAAAATAATATTATAATAATATAAAATTACCTTAACACTTGTCCTAACGTAATTTTATGTTTCATGGACTCCCAATAAAATCCATGGGTAATATTTTTGGCCTTTTAAATCTATTTGGTTAAGATAATGTCATTAATAACATTTATTTAAAGTAAAAATAAAAATATCAAGAACCTGTATTGTTTATCTAAAAAAATTTATTATAGAGTTATATAATTTATATATTTGTATATAAAAATTAATTATAAATATATGAAGATTTACTACATCATGGTAATTTTTTTATAACTTTTAGACATCAAATAAATAATATTATTTATGACATAAAAATGATGTTGTGTTTACCTCATTTATGAATCATTTTAATAAATAAGAATATCAAAATTAAAACAATATCAAAAACCTATCCAATTATTATTGTATGATTTTATTTCAAACAAGAGTTATCCTATATTATACTTTAAATGTGTTTTGGTCCTTTAGAAAACGAAAATACTTATATAATAAAATAATATTTTCAAACATTCCTAAAGAGCCCCTCCTCTCCCTTATAAAAATCCCCAACCTCTAACCCATTACTCACACCTGTAAAGCCCCTTGTCTCATCCAAACTCTACCCAAATAATATCTCAAGATCTCTATATTCTACTTAGTAGACTTACCATAGGAATAAGGAACATCAAAAAGTCCTTTTGGTTCAATCCAAAGGAAGTTACGCGATTTAAAGGTAACGTCTTCTCTTATGTTCTTTTATTTTATTTGAATTCTCCAACCCTATAAAATATTTTTAATCCTTTCATTAATTAAAACATCAGTATATTAAATATAATAGTATTTTTTATGATTATGAATCATAATACACTTCAACACACCTCCATCTAGTGGATACAATCATACTGTTTATGTGGACGATGAACTACTGCCTCACAAAACGATGATTGTTCAAATATCTCCAACCACATCTCATGGTCAAAATTATTATGGAACTTTATTTATATGTAATATATATTATATTTATATTTTCTCTATTCTTCTTTATTTTTCATTTATATCATACCTTTATTGCTTCCATAATGGGTAAACGTTATAATTTCATTTGAGGAAGTGCAGACTACCGCCCACTCAAAGTGATATGACTCGTTCATGCAATATATCAGACGTATAAAGGATTTATTTAATGAAATAATATTTGATATTATACTGTAATTATAATATACCTATTTATAATTAAGTTTTCTTTCCATTAAATTATGAAATAGAAATGAATGTAGCGTTCATACGTACGTACAACATACCGTCTCCATGAGCGGTGCATTTCATTTCTTATCTCTGAATATTATGTACCGTTATAAATATATATATATATATGATACATATGATATATATGTTATCTAAATCATGAATATAATTATAGAGATAATGGAAATTTGACCACGTGGACAATTTATAATTATAACATGTTCATTTTTAACTCAAGTTTCAAACATCAAAAAAATGTCCGATATGAAATCAAATAATTAACTAATTGTTATAGAAATATAAGAAGTGGTATAAAAGAAATAATAAAATTTAAAAATTTTCTTTTGAAATTAGAAATTATCTTAAGATTATTATTCCAGAAATTAAAGAACGAACGGGTCAAGTCAGACATGAGGTAAGGGACTTCATCTCAATCTCGTTTCGCTGAGGAATATTTTTATTTATACACGAATTTTGTTTATACAGTGTAAAAACACCTTCAAATTTTTATTTCATTCAAAGGGAATGTTTTTTTACAAAGAATTTTACTAAACGACAAAAGGAATGTTTTTAGCATTTGTGGCGGCAATGACCTTTTCGCCACCGTAATCGTTATTTGGATTCATCTGTAAGACTTAATGTTTTTATAAACGTAAAAGAAATCACTTTTTCTATTTTTGGGTGTTTTGGAATTGAGAATGGTTTTTTGAATGGATTGATTATTTCAATATCTTGAAATGATTTCTTGTGATTGAAAATGAAATGTTATTAGTGAAATTTTTTTATTTTCAATATTTAATATGTTATGACTTAATAATGGTACTTGGACATTTGACGGGTGGTTATTTGATAAAACAAATGACGGGTGGTTCCGTGATAAACCAGGACCGGTGGTTACGTTATAACCTCCAATAAATTGGGGATGGAATTCGGTCATAAAACTATTCCATTTAGTGATATGTGTGAAAGTCGACCGTATGGTTATTCCATATATGTATATTTATGTACCAAGTTACCTATATATGTTATGTTTTATTTATATGGGATTTATGGTAATCCTTTGGTTATAAAATGGTAAGCAATGATATTTTATTTAGTGAAGAGTAATTACCACTTCATAAATGTGAAAAGTATTACTTATGATAAAATATTCATGGCTTACTTGTTGTTTTGAACAAATCACAGGATTCCTTATTTGTGTATTCTTTACTGAGGTTTTTATGCTCATCCTAAGTTTTTGAAAAAAAAATCACCGAACATAAAGTATAGTAGGTTCAAGTATGGGATCAAGGAAAAGTCATGCTGTCTAAAACATGGAACTAGACACGTTTCTTATTTTTAACAGTTTTTATTTTATGAAAAAAATGGATATTGAGTAGAAGTGTCTACATGTGATATTAAAATTGTTATGTATATGTTATGGAATAATTATCAAAAACTATAAATGTAAAAAGATCATCAATGTGAATTATTAACTTAATTCATGATTATGTAATGTTTAAGGCAGGGTCCTTATAGTTGGTATCAGAGGTCGGTTTAGACAACATTATGATTTAGAATATTGTTATATTAATGTCCATAAATTAATTTATGGAAATATTTAAATGATATAGCATTTACAAATTACCATGTTGCTATGCCTAATATATTTCTGTGTTTATAATGGCTTTCCATAGAGGAAACATGGCAGCTATGTTAGGATGGAATACAGAGGAGAATAACCTTCCAAATTAGCAACATGAGATGATCGGAATCAGAAAGGAACATTTTGTTGTAGTGATGGAATAGTTGACCCAGTCTATAAATGATGGTGGTATCCATGCATGAGATCAGCCAGATCATCCACAGGGGAACATATTTGTAGTGGACCATTTCATGAGGAAAATCCCCCCATCATTCAGAGGATCATCAGACCATGTGCTAGATAAAGGTTGGATTTGAGCACTGGAAAGTATTTTTGATGGGATGTGATGTTCATAACATCAAAAGATTAGTCTCACTATTTACTGTTTTGATGTTGCAGCTGATCAGTGGTGGTCGATGGTGAAAAATATCATGGATAGTGAGGAGATTGATTCTCTTGATTAGGATGAATTCAAAGGTATTTTTCTTGAAAACTATTTTCCTAAGGTGGTTAAACATAGGATGGAAAAAAATTCATGGAATTTAAGAAGGTGGACAACTGAGTGGATTTTTATGAAGAAAAATTCCATCGACTGGCAAGGTATGCTTCAACTTCCATTCGAGACCTTGATAGTATGATAAATCGATTTTACTCAGGAATGAAGCCACTATATCGAAGATAATTAGCCTCTCGTGAAATCGAAAGATATAAAAAACATTTCAGATATTCCGAGAAGGAAAAAAATGAAGTTTTTTGATGATCAGGTGTTCCAAGAGAGTAAAAAAAGAATAGGTCCAGTTGGTAGGAAATGGGAAAGAATTAATCAAAGAAACCCGGTGGTATGAAAATTAAATATATATCTTGTGAGAAGTGTGGTAAAAATAATCTAGGAGATTGTTTGGGAGTGTTTGGAATGTGATTCCGGTGTGGTAGGTATTGACGTTACTTTTTTGTCACAATGTCTAAATGAATGGAAGGGAAAATGCCTTAGCACAAATTGATTCATCCTTTGAAGAAAACATCAAAAATTCACGAAGGCATGAACAAAGAGTCAAATACACTTGGGTCGCTCAAGTTACCACATGGTCGCACAAGTACACTTGCGCGCCGCCTAAAAGTCGCGCAAGTGACTTGAATGCCCTCTTTGAAAAACCGCCCGAGGTCATCTCTAGCCTATAAATACCCATGTGGGCCCCCCCATTTCGAGGATGAAAAATTCCAGAACCTCCAAATTGACCTCCCAGCACCCTAGACTCTTTTGAAAGCTTCTGAACACTTCTAAGGTAATTTCTTACCTAGAAAGGAAGATATAATGAGGGGGTGGAAGGCCTAAGTGTTGAAACTAATCAACACTTAGCGCCTGAGTGGCCAGCCCTTAAGGGAACTGACCACACATGCACGCCACCCTACTCCTTCACCAGAACTTGCACGCAATCTTCTGGAAATCCTCTAGGGATAATAAAAAGGGTTTGAGCCATGTCTCGCCCAAGTATTACCCTAAGGGCTGAAAATCACGCAAGTAACCATGTGCCGCGCAGGTATACCTGCGCGCCTAGGACTTGTGCGCCAACGCAGTACCTTCACACCTACTAGGACTTGCACGCCCTTATCTTTTTGGGTGCCTATTCTATCTATTTCACTTCTCTTACACCTATCCACTTCTCCTATTTAGGATTAAGCCTTTAGAACTCTCTCCAAATCCATTTATGGAATCATTTCCTTGTTGGCTTCCTTATCTGAAAGGAATTCTGTGGAACATCTCTCAAAACCTAGTGATTTACACATCTTTACATCACTAATGTTAGAGAGTTCATTCAATCAACCTCATCCTTTAATGATGAGAGAATCTTTAACCAGATCCTCCTTTTCAAGAGTAATCCCCAGTCCAAATTCTCATTAATATTAGGCATCCTACTTAGGAATAAGCCCCAAGTCCTCATTAATTTGGGAATCCTCCTTAGGAATAAGACCCAAGTTCTCATTAATTTGGGAATCTATTTAAGATAAAGACCCCATCATATTTACCATAACCTGGGCCCCCTTTTCAGGAGTAAGCCCCAGTCCAAGTTCCCAAATATAGGCTTCCTTTTCAGGAGTAAGCCCCAACCAAATTCTCTTAAACTGGGCTTCTTTTTTCAAGAGTAAGCCCCAGTCTCAAAATATGGGCATCCTCCTTAGGAGTAAGCCCCAAGTCCCTTAATTCTAAAATTCCCTTAACCTGGGCCTCCTCCTTAGGAGTAATCCCCAATCTTAATTTCTCTTAACCAGTCCTAATTTACTTTTGATCTGGGCTTCTTTCTCAGGAGTAAAACCCAATCAAAGGTCCCCTCCAAACTTTGGCATCTTCCTTAGGAGTAAGCCCCAAGATTAGAGTTTCCAAATCTCTATAAAATACACAAACCTTTATGGACCCTGTTCTTGGATTTCTTCCCTGAAGTAAATCTTAATCTTCATCTATTTGGGGAGTCATACATACATAAGCCCCACATCTTTTCTTATGATTGCATCTTTCATGGCACAATTGTCTGATTTTACCAATACCTCTTGTTTCTCACACCGAGCATGACTCATGTGAGATTAGAGTGTAAAAGTAACTATGATATCTTTCTTTGATCCATCAATCATAAACACCATACACCCTTACTCGAACTACGTGGGTTCTGATTCATTTTCTAAACAAATGATTTGTAGGTAGCCCATCTATGGGTACGATCCCAACTCCGAAATAATCTATGTCCTTCTGAAAGACAATAAACTTCAAGTGCCCCACTGAGTGGCTTTAAAACCAGTATGGTCATCATAATTACCAAGGGAATTTTTATATAATTTATTAAAGGATACCATTGACTAATAATCTCTAACAAATACAGATGATTCTCTATCGACGAAGAACCTCAAATACATATAAAAGATTCTCTAAATTTCCAACATATCAATCATTGATTGTGAGATCTAAAGGAAAGCTCATTTTATAATTGGTAATTTAATAAAGGATTCACGAACATAACTGAAATCTATATAGAGAGTCCCAGAGTAGACAATAATTCCCCTCAAAAAGGTGTGATGAGTCCGACCTCCCATCCTCTCAACCAATGCAAATTCCTAAGCCTCATTATTCCACAAATAATGAGAACCTACCTTTAGAAAGTAGTTCCAAATGGATATGGAATCATTGGATGTTTCCGGTTCTATGAACAAACCCATTAGAAACCGATTGGAATGTTTGAACCATAATTCAACGAGGTGATCCCCAATTCCAGAGGAATCAAATAAATGGTGAACCCAACGTGAATCTTTAACCAAGTTAAAATGATATTTTACTTATTTGTTAGGCCCCTATTTAAAACTCAATGAGAGGGCCAACAAAGAAATCATTGACATATTTTCTCATCCAAAGGATGTAGTGGCCTGATTTATCTTGATAATGTCTATTATATCAAACATGCACTCTTTTCCAAGATCTTATGCATTACAAAAATGGATTCTCTTAATTTCACACCTGTGAATACGTCTGTTGTGAAAACTTCTGCTGCGAATGCCACTGCTACTACTTCTGTTGGATCATCGTCCGCTCTGAGGACGATATCAACTACTCAGAATCTTCAACGCTGGGTATCAAACGCGCCGGTTAAGTATTACCATCAAAACGGTACCATTCCAACTCTGGAGGCTTCCCGACGAGCCCTCTATGTGAACAACTCACACCGGTCTTCCGGATAATGACAACCAGTGATTAAGAAGAAGGTGGTTCCAACCACCGTTTTCAACCATTTTGGGTCGTTATCCCCAGAACACAATCACCACTCACTCTGATATTCTAGAGAGGTGAATGAGCAGGCCCCTCAGGGCCTTAATTCAAGGAGACAAGAGTCCTTCCCAAGGGATCCCATCAACAATCGCCGCCAGACTCGTGCATCAGTGTGCCCTCAATATGAAGAGGGTATCTTCCCCAGGCGTTC
Source organism: Viscum album (assembly GCA_963277665.1). NCBI lineage: Eukaryota > Viridiplantae > Streptophyta > Magnoliopsida > Santalales > Viscaceae > Viscum > Viscum album. The sequence goes on from OY728121.1 coordinate 1,086,818,874, forward strand.
GAATCAGGTTCCTCGAACTCGATCAGGCAAGACGAATCGCCAGAGGCAAAATCCGATCAACTATGATCAGGTTCTCATCTCTTTTATCTTCGGAGAAGTCCACCAACCTAACTTGGTGGCAAGAAACGAGCACGCACATACACCCATCCGTTTTAATTCTGTTGTCCAGTAGACTCATCTTGCAGCAGCGCTCCAATCCCGCAAGGCAATTATGGCGGAGTACTATAGATAGGAACATACACCTGTTTATAAATCATCAGCTAGTCAGTAGGATCATCTGACTACATATGATGGAGATCGTCAACCACATTCGGAGAAGTACAATCAGCAAGCACATACACTTTCTAGTATTGATCATGCCTACCAACAGTCTCGGTTGGTAGCTTCGGAGAAGTCAGTCGGAAAGCTCCGACGACAAATAGGAGGTATACTAAACTCTCTACCCCTACACTTAAGTAATGTCAGGCTCTACTGACAGGAAAAGGAGGACAGGAGTAGGAACACACAACTACTCCAAGAACGGAATGGATGTATATCCCTGTTCCAGTAGCTGACATCACCAAAAATGTTCTATCAATGGTAAAAGAGCATATGAAAACCCCTGCTCATATTCTGGATGCCTGCCAGAATATTATAATAGCTTTAGTAGAATCACAGGGAAAGAAATGCAAATCTATCCCTACAAGTGGAGTGACTCATCAACAGATCACTCTGGAGCAGATACACACCTCTGTTCCAGTCCAAGAGGGTTGTGGGGTGTACTCCCCCATATCATATGGACAACCAAGTTAGGAACACACACCTGATTTGAGTGGAGATCGTCAGCCTAGATCAGCCATATCTCCTGATCAGGAACATACACCTGCTCAGAGTAGCCACTTTCGTCAACAAGTGGATTCCAAGGTGAGTAAGAAGGAGTCTAAGAAGAAGACCCGCCCATCACAGTCAAGAAATCAAGAGCCAATCTGTAACAAGGCATTGCTCGATGCTAGAGTTCATGAAGCCCTCAGACAGTTATCTGTTGGAATCCAAGATTCTACTCCCTCATTTCCCAATAGTGGGAACATTAATTCTGAAGGTCTTCAATAGACTATTCCTCGTGAAGGCTTGCTTCATGACAGTTCGGTCTATCTTGAAGATTCATCTTCAGAAGAGAGCTATAATAACCCTCTGTTTGGCCAGAAGACCAAGGAGCAAGAGATCTCATCTTTTGCTGTAACCCACCATGGTGGTCTTCCCCATGATGATGAATTTCTCTACGAAAGCCCTCTCCACAGTAGTGATGCACATTTCCTGGAAAATACTATAGTGGACAATGTAGTGATGAGAAAGCCCCCTTATCTAGAGGTACTTGCAAATGCAAAACCAGACATGTTTGATGCTTCATCGCTAGCAGGTGAAATACTTTCTTGATTAGAAGATAGCCTAGGGTGTAGGTCATTCTCCGAACCACCCCCGGGTCATTCATCTTCTAGTTTGATCAGTGAATTCTCTACCAATCCTGTTGAATCCGATGAATCAACACGGAAGCAATAGCTCTGGTCAAATCAGGTAGAAGAATCTTCATTTAATGATAAAGAGGAAATGCTGAACATGAGAAAACAACTGGCGAAAGGCGATGTTCCAGTCATGTTTTGGTCTTTGGCGGACTCTCAGTATGACATTCCAGAGATGTTGACGGAAGATAGGATTGATGAAATTCGTCTCAACATATGGAAAACTTGTCATCAATTGAAAAATAAAGCATTATATTATAATGAATATGAATATCATGTTAAGATAATAGAATGGTTACAACGTCAAATTGACTTGGCATCTCTATCAGTCTCTCGATATCCAAAGGCTGAAAAGTAGTAGAGAGCCCTTCAACGTTCATGCCTTGGCGCACTAAGAATACTGCACTAGTTAATTTTCAATACCCCATATGGTATTCATGTTAGAGGATGGGGTGTTCATGGAGCACTAAATTTCACTATACTCTCCAATCAAAAAATCCCACCAAAAGTCGTTTCATGTAATGTTATCTCCTAGAATTGGCCACATTTTGCTGATTTTGTGCGAAATCAAAGGCTTTCCCAAGAACAGGCCTCAACTAGTTTTTTCTCAAAGTCAAGAATACAGAGAACAAGTTGTTGAATTAATCCTGCATCATGGAAATGAGAATATTGAACATTCCTCTCGTATGGAGTAAGCACATCATCAAGTGACAGAAGTGTCATAAATCATCCAACAGTCTTTTGAGTCGGGTGATAAAATTGGATGTTGATTGATGCATCCAGCTAATCTCCGGACTATGGTCCGCAAGATCAAGAGAGATTTTAAGAAATTCTTATACATAGCATATCAAGAGCCACCCCATCTATCCAGAATGGGGACTCTTTTATCCCAACCCGCAGAATCAACAAATAGTATTTGAGGAGTTGAGCGAGAACAGCAGGAACGGCCCCAGTCCACTAGAATGTGGACTTTTTCAAATTAGCAATCCCCTCCTTAGCGAAAGTTGGTCTTCTATAGAGTGGGGAAGAAGCCACAAGGATAAAGAAGAGCCAAATTATCAGGAGATTCCCTCAAAATTTCAGCTCATCAAGATGTTCCTGAGGGATCGAATCAACAAAAGGCAATGTCTCGTCAGGGGCATGGCAGAAGACAATATCACAGAAAAGCTGATAGAAGGAATGTGATGCGTTATGAATCAATTAATTTCATTAATGCTATTGTTTCTGATCCTCCAGAACATGAGGCTCACTCAGGGGACTCATATGAAGAGGTTCCTGCTCAAGAAGTTGTACTCACAGACACAAATGAAGAAGGTGTGCGTACACAAAATCAAACGTTTACCCAAAATCTGGGTGTTCCTTCAAGTAACCCACTTCCCCCTCCTCGAAGGGGATCAAACAAGGGGAAGGGTAAGAATAAGGTTATATACCCTTCCTATGGATAAGGCCAATCACTCTCATTAGAGAAAATATTTGCGCAACAAGAGGAAGAAATGAAGGAATTAAGGAAGATGAAAGCAGAACTACTTCAGGGTAGTCTTCCTCCTAAGCGTGTTGGAGTCAGTCACCCAAGGGAGTTTGTTGCAGCTACTGAGATAGATCAATAATATCCTCCTCTATATGTACACCCTCATAGGTCTAATCCTATGGGTCAAGTGCAATAACAATCGGTGGTGCTACCATCAGTTGTAGTTCTAGCCACCATACCTGTCCAGACTCCAATTGTTGCACCTGCCCAAGTCCAAATTCAAACAGATGTTTCTCAAAAGTTAATAACTACCATTGAGTCATTAACAACTCGGTTAGAGACTATGGAAGGGAAATGTGCAAAGGTTTAACCATAAAAGAGATTTTACCCTAAATTGGTAGATTAAATCCCTCCCCCGTCATGTTTTGAGAACCCTGTATTCCCAATTTTCAATGGATCAAGCGATCCTGGATAGCATTTGATGCATTACGTGTCTTGTTGAGATCCTATGATGGGAACTCTAGAACAACAAGAAGCAGTGAAACTCAGATGCTTCGTGCGAACCATGCAAGGGCCAGCTATTGTTTGGTATACAAGCTTGAAATCCCGATCAATTACCGGATGAGAGGATCTTTGCCAAAAAAAATTCTTCAGTTCATCTCAACATTTCCAAAGACAATAGTTTTTTATCATACAACTTTTAAGCAAAGGGAAAATGAAAGTGTTTCAGATTTCATTGCTCGTTGTAAGAGATTAACATATTCCCTAAGATGAGCACTCCCTCAAGAAGAACTGTTTCCAATCTGTGTGGAAATTTGTGACGAATTACGCACGCCATTGATCCCTGTGAAATATACAGGAGGGTTTAGAGACCTTACTTCAATCTCTCAATAGATTGAAGATTACCTTATACAGACTAAGGCTAAATATTTTGTAATTCCATCAGTTCTAGGAAGAATAATGTGTAATGCAGAGACTTCTACGGTTATGCTTAAGCAAGCACTTGTACCTACTTCTACTTCAAAACCTTCATCTTCTCGAAGGGCTCCACCTCTGGAGCATCAACAAAAAAGGATGTTTCATCAAGATGATTAAAGAGATCAAAGATGAAAACAATTTAAGGATCCGAAGAGAAAAGTTTACTCTTTCTGAAATGAACAAGTTTCTAGCTACATTATTTTAGCTTTGGAAAATAATTTGGTTCAGTTGCCAAGGCCCAAAAGGCCAAACAAGGAAGGATATGAAGACAGTCCCAATTATTTCCCCTTTCATAAAATGTTGGGGCATCCCATCCAGGAGTGTTTTGTCTTCAAATACCTCCTGCAAAAGATGGTCGACTCGGTACAAGTCAAACTAAAAGGAACTTCATCCCAGGTAGCATGTGTTACTCCTATAGTTCTAGAGGAGAAAGGTGAATGGCATGAAGTCAAAAGAAAAATGTACAGAAATATAATGATTGGATTGTCAGGAAAATGATCAACTGAACTCATGCAATTTTGCGAACTCAATTGAAGAAACCAATTGTGTCTTCTGCTATGGATGCCACAACATAATCCTCTTTTGAGGGAAAATCCGCAAAATGGTGTCATAGTTCAAAGAAAGAAAAGCAATCAGAGTAAGATGAGTATGTGTCAAAGCCTAAGTTGTCTTTGAATATGGAAGATTTCATGCCATATACTTCAAAGAAATGGGCACCGTCCCACCAAACGGAACAACCTAAATTGGCTAATCAGGGAGAGTCTTCATCGGATGAAGAATTAATCTTTGGTTTTGTTAACATGATTCATTTTACAGATCTTTATGTCAGTCGCAGTTTCAATTTCGATGAGCCTGAATTCCCTGTATAAAACTGAGGAATTAGAGGATGTTCTAGGGGTATGGGATACAGAGGAAGACTTGGATATCCCAGAATCCACTATTCCAATTCTACCCCTTCTAGAACTGTGTATGTGGCAGAAACTCATGGCAAAGCCCTTCTATGAGCTCAACAAGAACGAGCAATTTCATCCACCAATAGCAAGTTCAGTCCTGGAAAAGTTATTCTGGAGCATCGGTTGGGGGTTCCATCATCATCCTCTCAAAAAGTAAATGGATATAATCAGTCTAATCTTCCAAAACCAGGAATATTGCCAACTCCTATCCCAATACAAGATGCATCCACTTCCAAAGCATCAACTTCCAAGGCACCTGCTAAAACACATGTTCCAGTTGAGAAACGCAGACCTATGGATCAAAATTATGATGTATTGAAACACCTGGCCCAAGTACCAACCATGTTTTCAATTATGGATTCTTTGAATCTGTCAAAAGATCTTCGGGAGGCACTCATTGAGGCTTTGTGAAGTCCTCAGGAGTTTGAAACTGAAATTGTTGCAGCTGAAGTCTATCACGTAGAGAATAATCCTGCGGAATGTCATGTAGTGATATCTTTCACAGATGAAGATGAATATGATGTCATACATGGGAATATAAGACCTCTGTACTTATCTGGAAAGATCAATGGTGTAGAAATCCGAAGAGCTTTCATTAATAATGGTTTAGGAGTCAACCTCATGACCATTCATACATTTTAATGATTGGGCCTCACAGAATATGATTTATCTCCTTCTACTATGATGTTACAAGTATATGATAAAAATGAACAAGAACCACTGGGTGAAGTTACACTCAGAACTCAGTTTGGAGATATTGTATCTAATTCAGATTTCATTGTTGTTGATCAAGACTCAGCCTTCAACATCTTTCTTGGAAGACCCTGGCTACACCAACATGCGGCTATCCCTTCATCATACCATCAATGTCTCAAATATTGTATTGATGGTCAAGTTGGGGCATTGTATGGTGATAAGGCCCTGTTCAAGACATGTGAATCTCATTACATTGAGGCAGAATTCTATCACATGAAGGGAAAGGGGAAATCCACAACAAGGGAGATTACCAAATTTAATGCTCCATATGGTTTGGAAAAGATTCCAGTAAATCCATTTGCGCATATGAGTACATATTATGTGTTTCCTATCAGCCAAATTGATAAGATAGACCCAAATTAAAATAATCTTATGGAAAGATCCATAATGTCAATTACGACAATCGAGCCAGACAACATGGGAGAAATTGGTGATCCACCAGGCAATGATCAAAGCTCAAATGGAGATGTCTTCATTTCATCTGCTGAATTCCAACAAGTTTATACTTCGGAAACCAGGCTAGAAGAAGATATCGCAATACCAGAGGTGAACGATGATGTTGATTATCAATCCATCGTCTTCTCTTTATTACCCAAGGAAGACCCTTCATCATTAACTGGGTCAGAAATGGAAGCTTCTTCTTCAAGATGTTCAAATTTTAACATCTCTTCTGATTATGAAAATTATGCTTTATCATCTACAATGCAAATATAAACAGAAGAGATAAAACATGTTGAAGAAGAAGAGGAAGATATTAGAGATGCTCCTCCAGCATTTGAAGAGGGTATATCTACCACTGTGGATGAACTCAGAGAAATCAATCTGGGTACAAAAGAAGATCCATGCCCCACTTTAATCAGTGCATCCATGACTCTTGAAGAACAAGAGATGTATATTTCCTTTTTAAAGAAAAATCAACACATTTTTGCTTGGAACTATACAGAGATTCCTAGTCTTGATCCTGATATTTCTACTCATCATTTCGGTTTACCAGAAGAACATCATGGATTTAAGCAAGCCGCAAGAATAAGACACCCATCTTATGCTTCCAAAATTGAAGATGAAGTTGTTAAGAATATCAAAGAAACCTTCTTTAGAGAAGTTAAATATCCCAATAGGTTGGCCAATATTGTCCCTGTGAAGAAGAAGAACAGACAAATTAGAGTTTTAATTGATTACATAGATCTTAATCGGCATTTTTCTAAGGATGATTTTCATGTTCCGATTACAGAACTTTTAATCGAATCAACAGCTGGCTATGAAGCACTTTCCTTCATGGATGGATATTCCGGATATAATCAAATATGAATGGCTCCAGAAGATGAGGAATCCACATCCTTCAAAGACAATCAGGGTGTGTTTTGATATCGTGTAATGCCCTTTGTCTTAAAGAATGCAGGCACACCATATCTGCGTGCCATGCATCGAATCTTCATACCCTTTTTTAGGAAAGTTTGTTGAATGTTATGTGGATGATTTTGTGGTCAAATCCAAACAACATTCTAATCACTTGTCTGATTTGGAAGTCATATTCCTCAATCTTCGACAACATAATTTGAAGATGAACCCCTTAAAATGTGCTTTTGGGGTAACCTCAGGAAAATTTCTCGGATTTTTTGTACGGCATCGTGGTATTGAAGTCAATCCGGAGAAGACTAAGTCAATCCCTGGTATGTCACATCCTCTAAATATGAAATAATTAAGGGGAATTCAAGGACACGTATCCAATATTCGGCGTTTAATCACCAATTTGTTAGGAAAAAGTTTACCCTTAACCAAATTGATGAAGAAGCGAGTCACTTACCAATGGACTGAAGAATTTCAAGAAGCATTTGATATTCTCAAGAAATAACTCTTGAGTGCACTGATACTTATGCCTCCTATTGAAGGATGGCCACTTATCCTCTATGTGACAGCCTTAGAGCAATCATTGGGTGCTTTTCCTGCTCATAAGAATGTTGTTGGGAATGAAAACAACCTCTACTATCTCAATCAGGCTATGATTGAAGCAGAAACCCAGTATTCAAATATTGAGAAGTGCTACCTGGCATTAATCTTTTTAGTTCAAAAGTTGAGACACTACCTGCAACATCATGAGGTCCAATTTGTAACTCTCAATAACCCACTCAAATTCATCCTTAGTCGTCCAATGCTTATAGGACGTCTGGCAAGGAGGGCCATTATTTTGCAGGAATTTGACATTCATTATGTGTCTCAAAAGTCAATAAAGGGCCAATCTATGACTATTTTCCTTGCTGAACATCCTTCAGTAGAAGATAAATATTAAGATATTGAACTCCCTGATGAGGAAGTCTTCTCTATTCAGGATAGTCCTTAGGTATGGGAAATGTACTTTTATGGTGCTTCCAGAAGTCCAATAGGGAAAAAAATGGAAGATCCTAAATTCAACAAGGTTGGATTAGGAGTTATTCTTATTTCCCCAGAAAAGGCAGTGTTACCATATTCCTTCTTATTGTTGGAAGGTGGTACAAATAGTGAAGAATAATATCAAGCTCTCATTGTAGGATTAGAGTTGGTGCTTCAAGCACAATTGAATCACTTAAGGGTGAAAGTTGATTCAGACCTGGTAATCAAACAAGTCAATGGAGATTATGAAATCAGAAAAGAATAATTGATCCCTTTGTATGATTATTTCAGAGAGTTAATGGGGGAATTTCTAAGGAACCGATATTTTCTTATGTCCCACGATCACAAAATGCTCAAGCTGATGCATTCGCTAATATAGCCACAGCTCTGGTAGATCCAAATCGGGATGAGACCACCATCAGTATTGCCCAATGTCATGAAATTTCACTTTATGTTCGAACCATAATAAAGGAAATTAATGAAATTATTCCTATTCCTAAACCGTATGGTCATACTACTGGATAGATGACACCTATCAGGGAATACCTTCAAAATGGAACACTTCCTCCTGATAGAGCCAGGAAATAAAAAATCTGGCGATGTGTGGTAAATTTTACTCTTTATGATAGCCCAGATCACCTATAGAAAATTCTCTACAAGCATGGTTTTGATGGAGTTCTCTTCAGATGCATTGATGGTGAAGAGACAATGTCTATCATGAAAGAATTGCATATAGGAGTCTGTGGTGCCCACCAGTCTGGACATAGACTGTCTGATCAAATTTGAAGGCTTGGATACTTTTGACCTTCAATAATACAAGATTTTGTTGATTTCACAAGGAATCGTCATTCATGCCAAGTACATTCCATCTTCATTCATCAACCTCCATAGTTGCTTCATACAATTAAATACTCATGGCCATTTTCCACATGGAGAATAGATGTGGTGGGACCTTACCCTTCAGCTACGGCCAAGCAGTTTAAGTATATTCTTACTGCTATTGACTTCTTTTCCAAATGTGAAGAGGCAATAACTCTAAAATAAGTCAGTTCTAAATGCATTTTTAGCTTCATCAAGTCTAACAACATTACCAGATTTGGTGTCCCTCATACCATATTGACAGACAATGGCACCAAAATCTGTTCATATGAGGTGGAGAAGTTGTATCAAGAATACAACATCAAATCCAACCTTTCATATCGGTATCATGCAGTGACCAATGGCCAAATAGAAGCCTTCAACAAGACTCTTTCAAACATACTTCAAAAGATGGTGGATAAAGATAAGAAGTCATGGCATAATAAACTCTTCCATGCTTTATGGGCTTATCGGGCCACCACCCACACTATAATGCGGTCAACTCCATATTCATTGGTATATGGAACGGAAGCAGTCTAGCATATTGAAGTTCAACTACCCTCGGTTAGAGTATCTATTTGTGATCAATCATCTACAGATGAACAATCTCAAAAGCGATTGGATGAATTGGAATGGTTAGATGAGTAAAGATTGTGCACACTGCACCACTTGGAAGTCTACCAGAATCGAATAACGTGAGCTTTCAACAAAAATGTTCGTCTTCATTCATTGATTCAGGGAGAACTGGTATTGGTTCTCAAAACTCCAATGATACCTGGAAAGAAACCTCCCAAGCTTGAACCAAAATGGGAAGGACCTTATTCAATACATAAGGTCTACTCCAATTGAGTATATTAATTAATCTCAATGGATGGAGAACTCATCACTACTCCAACAAATGCCAGATTTCTGAAGAAGTATTTTGTATAAACACAAAATACAATGTTACGGTACATGAATATGACCTTAAACTATTTTCATGTCCCTTACGTCCAGCACGACGTTAAACTACGATGTCCAGACTACATGATGCTAAACTTTACAGAAGTCTCTTATGTCCAGCAAGATATTAAACTGTGCCATCTACGGTCCATGAATATGATCTTAAACTGTTTTCATGTCCCTTACGTCCAGCACGACGTTAAACTGCACCATCCAGGGTCCATGCATATGACCTTAAGTTATTCTCACTCTCCTCCAACATGACGCTAAACTGTATCGTCCCTTTTTCATACAACAAGATGTTAAATTGTGAAAAAAAATCCCTAATACATCCAACATGATGTTAAAATGTGTCCTCTTTTGTCTTTACTACATGACATTAAACTGCACAGTTCTATTTTTTTCTAACGTGACATTAAACTGTAGGGTCCCCATCGTCCTAACTACATGACGCTAAACTATACCGAAATCCCTTAATACGTCCTACATGACGTCAAACTGTATTTTGTTTCTGCTACATGACACTAAACTGTGCATCACCAATAGTCCTAACTACAAGAAATTAAACTGCATAGTCCCTTCATATGTCCTACATGTCCTTAAATTGTGCATCGTTAAGGTTGTTGCTACCTCTTGTTTCTCACACTGAGTATGACTCGTGTGAGCTTAGAGAAAACTTCAACCATAACACCCTCTCTGGGCCACTAACCACATGTAAGTCACAATATCATTTTTTGGTCATTGTCCCCAAGAACAACTTGATCACTAATTCATTATTTAATTGAACTATGCGGACTTTGATCCTTGCCTTCTAGGTTGGGTACATAGGAAACCTCCAAAGGTTCAAGCCCAAAACCAATCTCTTCACATCGATTCACCTCCATCTCGTACGATGTTGATTTGTGAACCCCCCCTGTTTCCGACGCTTTCGCCGGGGCGCGTGCCCGTCCGTCCGTGGAGGAGGACGCGCGGTGCTTTGTTACCTCGCATTCCCGCTTTCCAAAGGCGGGCGGCATTCGCTCCTTATTCAGGTACGTCTTCTCCTTGATCGAAACGGGATGATGGGATGTCGGTTCTTCCTCTTGTGGATTCCTCCTCAGAACTCTTCACCTAGTCCAGGTCTCCCTCATAGATTTACTACGTAGTTCGTGAAACTCTTCCCAGTTCCATGTTTCCATGGACGCCGGTTAATTACACTGCTTCTGTCGGGACATTCCAAAGGGTCCAGTCAGGGCAGCAACCTTCAGTCGGGGGAGTAGTCACGTTGAGGCATCAGTAGCGTGTCTGGATGCTGGGTAACCTGGCATGTCGGTCTGTTATCCCTGGTCATAGGGCTTCTCGAGGGCGTGGATGCCCGAGGCATCCCACAACGAGCGCGGGGAATTATATGCCATAGACACATATCTGAGGTTTTCCTCAGCTTCCCATGTTCAACATAGGGTATGTCGCGAGTTTAACATCTAGCAGAGATGGATCAACCCAAACAGAGCATTAGCTAGGATAGATCGGATTGAGGGATTCTCCTTGAAGGGATGTCGATACCGGGGCCAGCCCATGGGCGGCTGTGAAGAAGAGCGTACCGACATGGTTTCACCGGGATAAGACGGTCCGGGTGAGAATCGGGACGGGTGATAAGTTGATGAATGGAACAGAGGGGGAGTGAAATGGGACCATCGCAGGGGTGATGGTGAAGTTGGGCTTGAACCTTGAAGAGGATTCCTACGTATCCTCGTGGCAGGGAATCAAAGTCCGCGTAGTTCGGGATGGTGCCGGCAAACCGACATGAAGGTGGGCCTTGGTCAGATGGGCATCGTTAGCATATCGACGTGAGGGTGGACCTTGGTCCAATGAGTATCGTCAGCGTACTGACGTGAAAGTAGACACGTGGGTCCACTGGTGGTGGGCTTGAACCTTGGGGAGGTTTCCTACGTACCATGCCTTGGCATGAATCAAAGTCCTCTTAGTTCAAAGGATTGATGGAATACAGTTTAACGTCATGCGGGATGGTAGTGAACCCTGACGTGAATAAACGACGGGCGGTGGGTGTCGGCGAGCCGACGTAAATGACGGACCTTGGTCCGATGGGAGATGGGCTTGAACCTCTGGGAGGATTCCTACGTACCATGCCTTGACACGGATCAAAGTCCTCATAGTTTGCTGAAAATTGGGGGCTTGGCACACCGACAAGAAGACGGTTTGGGCCAATGTTTGTTGGGCTTGAACCTCAGGGAGGCTTCCTACGTACCATGCCTTGACATGGATCAAATTCCTCGTAGTTCGGATTGGGAAATGCAGTTTAACGTCATGCTGGACGTAGGTGGAACAAGACGTGAATTGGATGATGGGTGGGCTTGAACCTCGTGGAGGCTTCTTATGCACCATACCTTGACATAAATCAAAGACCTTGTAGTTCAAATGGGGCTTTTTCGGCGAACCGACATGAAAGTGGACCTTGGTCCAATGAGTGGTGGGCTTGAACCTTTGGAAGGTTTCCTACGTACCATGTCTTGACATGGATCAAAGACCTCGTAGTTCGGGTTGGGTTTTGTCGGAGAACCGACGTGTAAGTGGACCTTGGTCCGATGGATGGTGGGCTTGAAACTTTGGAAGGCTTCTTACGTTCCATGCCTTGACATGGATCAAAGACCTCGTAGTTCAGGTGGAAATGGGTGTGCAGTTTAATGTCATGCGGGAAAAAAGGAGGCATGCAGTTTAACGTCATGCTGGACGAGGGCGAAACTCGACGTGAATGAACGACCGAGCAATGTGGCTTGAACCTCATGGAGGCTTCCTACGTACCATGCCTTGACATGGATCAAAGTCCTCGTAGTTCTCTATGGGTGGGTCGCAACGGCTTGCCATTGGACCGGAATGCAGTTTTACGTCATGCTGGACGAGAATGGGACCCGATGTGAGTAGATGACGGGTGGGATTGAAACTCATGGAGGCTTCCTACGTACCATGCCTTGACATGGATCAAAGTCCTCGTAGTTCGCTGAAAATGGGGTTCAGGGTCAGTGCTAACTCTAAGCCCACGTGAGTAATGCTCGGTGTGAGAAACAAGAGGTTGCAAGGACCTGATGATCACGTCGTGAAGGATGCGTCCGTGAGAAGCGAAGAGGGGCTTACGTGTTAGGCGGTCCATGGTGCTGGGACTTACTCCAGGATGGAGGCCCATGGTGTGACAAAGCGCGGGAAAGATGGACCTTGGTCAAATGATGGGAGGTGTCTCGTTCCCTATCACGCCCTCCACTGACCTTGGTAGTTGGGAAGTACGGAGATGCAGTGGTGCAGCCATCCGTTGGGGAACTAGGGTCGCCCTTCTCCTACGAACATACGCCACTCCAATAAGGAGGATATCATCACTTGTGGATGGGTGATTCCATTCCCGTGGAGACGAGTGGTGTAAAAAATGTTCGACCTGGGGGGACCCTTCGTGAGGGAGACGAGGTTGGGTCACAGTTTAACGTCATGTGTTGAGAACGTGGGGCTTGGTAGTTTAACGTCCTGTAGCTCAGACGAGGTGGGTTCACACCGCACCCCTAGGACATACATAACTGGTACCCTCTGGTCCTTGGGGAAGGGAAGGTACTAGTAAGGTCATTGTCATGGGGTGTTGTGGAACGAACCATCGAGGGGTCCACGTTAGCGTGGCTATGCGAAGAATCAATAGCCGTTAGCGTGCCTATGCGAAGAAGCATTAGGCAAAGCAACACTACGGGTGGTATTGTCCATGGGACTTTGAAATCACTTCGTGCAAACCTGGAGGGTCGCACGGGAAGAGGAATCGCTAAGCAAAGGAGAGTTCTTCGCGAAGTGGAGTGCCTTGGCCTTAGCATGGGGCATAGGTGTGAGTGGAAGGTGCTTCGCGAAGTGGAACAGTGTTCGCGGAGCACTGCCTCGTGAGGAAGGGGTGCCTCGCGAAGCAGGGTTCTATGAAGCAGTGTGCTTCGCGATGTGTAGCGATCCTGCCTTAGCAAAGGGATCACTAGAATGGGTTGGGTGTTTCGCGAAGCATAAACGCTCTGCGGCTGCCCGGGTTCCCTTGGGAATCCCCTTCCTTCGCGAATGCCCTTGAGCTTTGCGAAGGGCATCCCTCTCGGAAGAGGGGCTCAAAACGAGACAATGTAGAGGATTCTCGCGATGTAGAAGTACCTTGCGGAGCTCATGATTACCGGGGCAAAGCGTGCTTCGCGATTCGGGAGAGGAGAAGCCGAAAGGTCGGATTGTCCCTCCTTTGGGACTCAGGGGGAGTCCAGTATTTATAGGCAAGGGGCGCCGCGACGCAGAACTCGTGCGCCGCCTCCGGTGTTTCGCGGCGCGCTCGCGAACGTTAATGTCGTTCGCGGAGGATTACCGCCTCTGGAGCTTCGCGGCGGCTCGCGAACGTCAAATGCGTTTGCGGAGGATTACCGCCTCTGGAGCTTCGCGGCGGCTCGCGAACGTCAAATCCGTTCGTGGAGGATTACCGCCTCTGCAGCTTCGCAGTGGCTCGCGAACGTTAAATGTGTTCGCGGAGGATTACCGCCTCTGGAGCTTCGCGAGGCCGCAAGGATCGAGATTCTTCATGTCGGTCCTTCGCGGCGGTGCTTCGCGGCGGTGCTTCGCGGCGGTGCTTCGCGAGGCAGCGTGCCAGCCTTCTTTTTCGTTCCTTCCTTTCGTGCCATATTATTTTGGCGCCAACAAATGCCCCCCCTCAGACTTAGAGCTGCGGAGGGCGAAGGGTCGAAGTCTGAGGGAAAATCGCCAAAATTGTCGGGGGTTTGCGATGCGGCTTCGCGAAGGGTGCCCGCGGTGCTGACCGGGGCCACAGATCTGAACGTGCCGCGATGCTCCGCACGGGTGAGGCGCGCCGCACTGCTCCGGGGTCGCCGCCTATAAATATGGGGGTCGACCTCTTTTCTGTTCACATGCCTTCCTCATCATTTTGTGCTCTCGACTTCGCGAAGCTCCGCGTACTCCGCGACAGCCCTCCGCGAATCGAGCTTCGCGGCGAACCGCGGGTCTCCGACTCCGCATCTGCGCCAAGTGAACCTCTGCCTTTCGGCCTTGGCCAGACTTCACGGCTTGGTCTCGCGACCTATCTTCGCGATCCGGCTTCACGATTCAGCTTCGCGGTCGAGATTCGCGATCCAGCTGAAAAAAATTCTTTTCTGAAGGCCAGAGTTACAATGGCCCATCAAGAAGCTGTATTGGGGGTGCTTGCAGATGTTGCTCACCGAGATGAGATGGCCAACTGTCCAGGCCTGGGGGAGATGATCTGAAGCCACACGGACCACACTTCTTTGACAGATCTACTTTCGGAGGGTCAGAAAGATTATCCACAGTGTAAGAAACTGTCATTGTACGGCTTCGGGCTGAGGGATGATGTCTTTATCCCTGAGGTTAGTAGGGATGAACAACCTTGCTAGTTCAGGAGCATACCATGCTAGCACCAATGGTTCAGGGCTGCCGATGGTCACGCACAAGAGAATTTCACACCCGTTACCGCTGACTATCTCTACAACCATGTGAAAGACATTGACAGGAAGCCACTGCAACCGGATACTTCCCCTCCCCTCTACCGTACCATGCTAAAGGCGGCTTTGCAGGATTCGATGAAGGGATGGTCTGATGTGTGGGACCTGCGCTAGGGTGGAAACTTTACTGATGACTAGGCCTGGGCCTACTGGGTAGGCGCCTCATGCGAGGCGTTTGGGGCCGATCTGAGGAGATTGGGGTTGTATGAGGCGGCATGGGCCTCCCAATTCCACATTTACCAACCGAAGCAACTGATGTCGGAGCTGCTGAGAAGATGGTCGTCTATGACCAACACTTTTCACCTGCATCACGGGGAGGTGGGCATCAGCCTGTGGGATGTCCACCAGATTTCTGGGGTCTCGATCCTGGGGGTCATGTATGACGAATTCCTCCCTGTCGTCAGCACGTGGGGGGATACAGAGCAAATTCCGCGACTGGCGTCAGCGCTGATGGCACTTGTCCCTGGAGAGGACAAGGAGGCAGTGAGGGATGTCCACTTTTGGAGGTGGTTCAAATGCTTCCTGAATTTTACCAGAGACTCGAGAGTCCCCTCCGAGGCCTCGAACTTGTCCAAGGGTTGTCCAACGGGGAAAGGGGAACTCGTATTGGCGGGTCTTGGAGGACAGCCAATGGAAGACTTGGGGTTTCAGTGTCAGCACTGAACAACAACCAATAGTCAGGCTGGCGGCATTCATCGCGGCTCTCATCTGTGGCTGGATCCTACCGGTGAGAGATACAAGCATGGGGGTACGGCCCAGCTCGTTTATCATGGCGTCGATGTTGGCCATGGGGCAGCGGATCAATCTGGGGATTCCGATGGTCACCAAACTGTACAGAATGTTGCGGCATATTAGCGAGGGAAAAAAGCCGCCAAGGATATGCGGGCCCTTCCACCTCCTATATGGGTGGATCGCAGCGCATATCAGGGGGATTTACGAGTATCCAAACCCCATTTTGCCGCCGGGATCGAACTTCCGCCACTCCATCCTAAACGCGGTCGGGAGCTTCCCGTTCATGTTGGTCGTTCCGATGGTGCTGAATAGGGTGTGGAGGGTGGATGAGTTTAACTTCCACCCCTTCCCATTGCCAACTGGGATGCTTACTGATGACGGACGGGGAACGGAAGAACATCGGGCTTACCTCCTGGCCTTTCGAGGTGGAGTTTTGGTGGCACGAATAGATCGTGAGCCGCTCTGTGAACCATACACCCGCATCGATTTGCGAGGCAGTTCCGGTTCCTCCAGCGGCTGACCCCGCAGGTCTACTGGGAGGTGTGTCACGAGGAGCACCCTTGTGTGATGAGGCAGCTGTGGCTCATGTTCACACAGGAAGATGGAAAGATGCGGATTGCATTGCCTCCATCCACCACAGCTTTCGGATTGGTGAAGGAGTACACCATCAGTTGGGAGGCTGCTTACCCAGGGGAGATGCTGAAGCAACCAACTATCCGGGTCGGTGCTGGTGGGCCTCCTCTATCTCGAGGTCGGGGTCGAAGGGCAGCTAGGGCTACTCGCGGTAGCGGGGATGCCATGGCGGCGATACCCGCACTAGCCGAGGGTATGGCAACAGCGGTGGATCCGGTGATTCCGGATGAGTAGGGTCATCTGGAGGGGCAGCCACCGAGGGGATTTCGTAGGATATCCACTCAGGCTCCGGGGAAGCGCCTGCGTCATATTGACATGGCAGAGGATGCCGTCTTCCCGGAAGCTTGGGACATTTGGGATGTCAATCGGCAATTCCTCGGCCCACCTGAGATATGGGCCCACCTGAATCGCCTCGGGATGGAATTACCGGGCATAGGCCTAGTCCGGGATAGATTCATGGCGTCTCCGGTGGAGGCAGCATAGTACCTAGACGAACTGGAGGATTACGTCCACTCTAGTGGTGTCCCTCGCCCAATGACAGACCGGGTGAGGGTACTGTTGAATCAGACGGTCCGCCCACAGTTATCAGCTGCCGATCTGAGGGAGCGCTTCCCCTTGCCGAAAGAATCAGAGGACTCCTCTCGGGAGGATGAGGCAGGAGGAGGGATCCCATTGGAGGAGGGTGAGGTCGGAGACCGAATCTCAGAATCTGATGATTCCGCAGATGCTCTCGAGGTAGCATTCCGAAATTCTATCCTTACGATCTGTTCTTGGGTCACTGTGGACTTCTCACCAATGTTTGAGCCATGCAAGAGGAACTTGTTCGCAGGCCTCGTTCTCGCTCCTTGGCGGGTGATGATGCGGGACCGTCAGAACCTGCGCCTATGGCTACGTCCAGTTCCACGTCTGGTGGGACTAGAGCGCCCGAGGTGGCTCCTCCGGAATCTCCAGACCTTCCAACAGTATACAGAGGGCCTCGCCTCGGGGTCCCGTCAGTACCGGCTCAAGAGCACCACTAGGAGGTCGATCTCCGTAAGTCTCCTCTACCGGTCTCCTCGTTGTCACATGTAGACCATGCCAACTAATGTTTGTCCCTCTCTGTCGTACAGTTCTTCGACTGGCGTGGGCTGCTGCGGCAAGACTGGTCGGGATGTCTGTTGGTGTCCCTCCTAGGGGTATGCCGGTGATGGTGGCGATAGTCCCTCCATCTCCTCAAGCTGCGGCGCACATCATCACTGGCGGGACCACCAGCAGGGCCGTGCCCGAAGTCATTGAGGTGGACTCCGAGGAAGAGGATCAATCGGTCGGTCCCAGTCTTGTCGCGCCTGCTTCGGCGCCAGGTGTCGTACTGGATTCAACACTAGACGTTGATCCTGCCGAGGATTTCTTGCGGGTATACCCCACGTACGAGCCTGCCAATCGCACAGACTGGGATGAAACTGCCTTCGACGAGGAAGACAGCAGCATAGTCCGCCGCCGGTCATGGAAGCTGATCACGCCCTTTATCAAGGACACTCCCCAAGCACAATGGCTGGCCAAAATGGATAGGCTTCGCTCGCGGTTGCGCGAACTGTGTGCTGGGGGAGTGAATGCCCAACGTCCTCACGCACTCATCCAAGATCTTATGGCTGAGAAGATCCGGGAGCATGATCGTGGGTTGAGTGTGAGCTGGAAGCGGAGGAAGGAGACCAGTATCAAGAAGCTCCAGGAGGCTAAAGGCGAGGTTCAACTAATGCAGACCCGAGTAGACGAGCTTTCAGCCTCTCTTGATGCACAAACTGAGCTGGTCTCACGGTTGATGGCCCAGCTGGCAGAGGCAGAAGAGCATATGAGGCAGACCTATGGAGAGATGGCTGTCGTTCAAGCTGGCGTGGAGAGGGCCAAAGCCAGGACTAACGAACTGCGCCCTGCCGCTACTGAGGAGGAGCGGGAGCTGATTCAGCGGTAGCAAGCCTTGGATGCCACAAGCCAACGGGTGGCGGAGCTGCAACGCTCTTTTGACGGGGTCAACCCATCCATGGGGGAAGTCGACCCCAGAGTATTGTAACAAACCCATAAACCTTTCATTGGTACTTTCGTGCTTAAAAGTTTTTTCTTTGTTTTGAATGACGTAGCGCACACGATTTCCACTGTTGAATTTCCTTGTTACATCCCTACAATGTTTGTGGGACGTTCGGCGACAATTCCCCAAGCCCACGTGGGTCGAGCCCGATGTCCGGGATTCAGATTACCAGTCCGGATTTCTGAAAGGCGGGAGAGGCTTGATGGGGGAAGGAACTTTCAGGATGACCGAATTACCGTTCCCTCAGCGTGCTCTTATGCACGAACGGGGCAACTCCAGGGGCGCTGAAATCGGTCCAGACAGATGAAAATGGGAAGCGTGAATTACGATACCCAAGATTCGGAACACTGTGGGGATGGCGTGACAATAAGGGACAACCATTAACCTTGGAGGAGAAGCGGTACCCTTACTGCGTTAGCCTATAATGGGGACAACAAATGAGGGTCGACTGTTGACCATGTCCGAAACATGGGACCATGTCACAAATGTTGTTGATCAATCCTTCGGGATGTTGGCCTAGGACAGTTGGCGGACCATAGGTCAAAAATCCATACTGTTAGGGGGTCCTTCCAGATATGACCCGTCTTCCGGAACGTTGAACCAGGACGGTAGGTGAGCCGATGCGGCATGAGACCAGGCCGTTATGGGGGTCCCGTGAGACATGAAAGGGGACGAGGGTCCGAATAAGGGGCACGCAAAGCGTGGAATATGGAGTGATGGTCTGTCCGAACAGAATCCAACACTTAGGTAGTTACACCACCGTGGTGGGAGTATGCTAGATGGGCGCATCGGTTTGATCATGGATCATTCCTTCTTTCAGACAGGGTCTCTCTGGCGAGGGGATCTGTCACATCCCAGTGGGATCTTGGGGCATCCTGAACTTGTTCAGGGTAGAATCGCAGTTTAATGTCATGCGTTGAGGACACATAGAATCCTGTAGTTTAACGTCATACGATAGGACGTGGAATAAAAGGGAAGGAAGCGTGTGGCGTGGTAGATTTGAAACTAACGTGAATGAGGACTTGGAGTCCAACTCATACCACATACCCATGGAGGAAACTCTTCAGGTCGAGGGACCAAGAGTGAGGATTGGGCTGGGCCCGAAGCAGAGTGGCCGGGCATTCCAACGTACCCCATGAGGATGGGAATCAAGCCATACGTAGTTCTGGAAGCGCATTTTAATGTCATGCAGGACGAGGAGCAGCCTAACCGCGTTGGTACACATCCCGCCAAAACTACTAAGCCCACATGAGTCGTGCTCGGTGTGGGAATCAATCAGTAGTGATAGGAATTTCCCGACACCGAAAGGGGGAGGTTAGGGCAAAGGGACGCTCGGTGAACACTGGCCCAATGGCACTAACACGATCATTTAGCGCACCTAGATGTGCGAAGAGAAATAGCCGAGTGTGACGGAATTCCACTTGAACATGAGGAAGTGGAAATGTGTGAATCATGAAGCTCGAGATTCAGATCACAATGATGGCGGCGTGACGACGGAGAATAACTGCTGACCGTATTCGCAACATAGCATCCTGTCGCATTAGCCTAGAATGGGGACAGACAAATGAGCATCGACTGCTGACCGTATTCGCAACACGGGATTTTATCAATTTGTTGTCAAATATTCGTAGGGACGTTGGCCCGAAACGATTGAAGGGACATTAGGTCCAGCATTCATGGAGAGCCCTTAATCCTAGTATCCATGCCGTTAGGGGGTCCTTTTGGATGTGGAAGAGGATGAGGATCCAAATAGCGAGCTCACGAAGCTTGGTCTTGGGACGAAGGGAATGTCTGTATGAAAGTCCAACACTTCGGGTTCTTGGTCGAAACACATCTGAATACGACAACGAACCGTATTAGAGAGAGGGAGCAGATTCCATTCCCATAGAGAGATCTTAGTTTAGGGTTGTAGAATTCAGACCATGAAAAGTTAGACTGGGCCCACGGGGAAGTGTCCGGGCGCTCCTACATATCTCATAGGGATGAGAATCAAGCCTTACGTAGTTCTTGATGGACCTTAGACCATAAATGGGTAAAGGGAGCAGGGGACGCATGGATTCAAAACCCGACGTGAAGGAGGACCTAAGCCCTACTTACCGTGAATTCTCTGGGGAAATGCTCAAGTCGAGGGACCGAACACAAAGCTTAGGCTGGGCCCATGGGGAAGTGCCCGGGCGCTCCTACGTATCTCATAAGGATGAGAATCAAGCCATACGTAGTTCTAAAAGGTGACATGGTATGATACCAGTGTCAGGGGAAAAGGGGAGTGCGGGCGTGGCCCTTGCACTAAAAGAAGTAGAATTTGATGTGTCTTGTTTGTTATTTAAGGTGAATGGTTTTTTTTGTGAAGCGATAGGCCTAGAATAGTAGGCCATGATGTCACCACAAGGATCAAGCTGTGATGGGTGTTGACAAATGGCATGGCACGTGACCAATACCCAACGTGATGTCCTCTACAACGAGGTCACCAAAATGAAGTTTCGTTTTTCATCGTGCGGCCAGGATGATAATGTCACAGTTTAGGGTCGTATGATAGGACCAAGCATGCATTTTATCGTCATGCAGCGCAGACGTAGTAGAGACGATGCTAGGCGGGAAATGTGCGCAGTGTTATAAAACACAATTGACGGAGACATGATCCCACATCAAATTGTACGCCATTTGGAGAGGGAAACCTTAGGCCGAGGGGCCTATATAGAGGTAAGAGGTGAAACCGGGGGAGAGACTGTCTCTCTAAATGGGCTGTACCTGATGACAGGGTGTCCGGGTGGTCCTACGTATCCCATGAGGATGGGAATCAAGCCATACGTAGTTCTGAATGGATCTTAGTTTATGGTCTTAGAGCTCGGACCATGGGGGCCCCGAAGGATGCCATATTGCAGCTTTGTCCCCCTAACATGCAAAGGTGCACTGAGGGATAGCGCCAAAAGTGTCGAGATTCCACCTGGACATGATGGGGTGGAAAATGATGTGAATCATGCAACCAATATTCGAGGACTGAAGGGGCTAGTGTGACGACAGAGGATTACTGCTGACCATGTTCACAACACAGCATCCTGTCGCGTTAGCCTGAAATGGGGACAGACAAATGAGCATTGACCGCTGACCAAATTCGTAATGCGGGATTTTATCGATTTTTTGTCCAAAACCCTCGGGGGCGTTGGCCCGTAACGGTAGGAGAGCCCTTGGGCGTAGCATCCAGGCCGTTCTCGGGGGTCCCTCTGGGTGTGAAAGGTGATGGAAGCCCGAATTGAGGGGAACACGAAGCTTGACAAGTGGAAGGAACTTGATCAAGTTGAATCTGACACTCTTGGTCCTAGACCAGAGTACTCTTAACACATGGGTTGGTAGCTGCAAGGAGTCAACGGACTCAACTTTGAGGGTGATCGAGAGATGGCAGATTCTTGGGGAAAGGGGCATGGTGCCCGAAACCTTGTATCATACCTACATATCCTCCTCCTGGAGAGGGACAGACCAAGTGGCCCAGGTGACCGGGAGATCAGGAGATCACTAAGAGGTGGGGCTGGACCCGAATCCTAGACATTCGGGTGGTCCTACGTATCCCATGAGGATGGGAATCAAGCCACACGTAGTTCTGAAGGGTGAATTTTAATGTCATGTGGGACAAGGAATGGGAGGGCTAACTCTCAGAACGGGGTGCGTGTGGTGCATCTATTTCAAACCCGACGTGAATGAGGACGTAGTCCTACACTACGCCATGCAGTCCCGTGGTCGGGGTCCCAATAGCAGGACCCGAGAGGCGAATTATCTGAACTCAAGTTGGACCCAAAGACAAGGGGTCTGGGCATCCCTGGGTATCTTATCAAGATAGGAATCAAGGTGAACGTAGTTCCAGATGAGAATCTTAGTTTATGGTCTTAGAGCTCGGACCGTGGAGGGTGACAACTCCCCGAGTAAGCACAGATGTCAACCCAATCCCTAAGCCCACGTGAGATAAACTCGGTGTGGGAAACAAGGTGGGAAGATCCTTATTACAATACTTGGGGCGTCCGTCAAAGGGGAGTCGGCAGAGAGTTCCGAAGGACACCTTTGATGTAGCTTGTTCCCCCAACGCGCAGACGTGCACTGAGGAAAATTACCAAGAGTCTCGTGACTCTACTTGGACATGATGAAGTGATGAAGGGTGTGAATCGTGTACCCGACATTTTGGGATTAATGGGTTGGTGTGGCGATAGAGGAAAACTGTTAACCATGGTGGAAACACAGCGTCCATATTGCGTTATCCTGAGGTGGGAACAACAAACGAGCATCGACCGCTGACCATATTCGCAACATGGGATTTTATCGATTTGCTGTCCGAAACCCTCGGGGGCGTTGGCCCGTAACGGTAGGAGAGCCCTTGGGCGTAGTATCCAGGCCGTTTTTGGCGGTCCCTCTGGGAGTGAAAGATATTGAAATCCCTAATGCAGGGATACACAAAGCCTGGAAAGCGGGTGAGGACGTGTCCGAGTAGAGCTTGGTGTTCCAGGTAATAAACCAGAGTACTCTTAAGCACATTGGTGAACCGCCAAAAAGGGATTGACGAAACAACTCAGTAGGGGGAGGTAGATGGCGTGGTCATTACGAGACCGACGTGAATGAGGACATAATCCCACACCACAACATATAATCACCTCATGGAGGAAGGATAGGCCAAGGCGCCAAAATGGGATGAGGATTCCCGAGAGATGGGGCCGGACCGGAATCTTGGACATTCAGGTGGTCCTACGTATCCCATGTGGATGGGAATCAAGCCACCCGTAGTTATCCAAATGTAGTTTATCTTCATACGAGACGAGAAAGGGAGTAATATACCCTTAAACAAGGGAGGTATACGGTATGGCGAAGAAGCCGACGTGAATGAGGACGTAGTCCCACACCACACCGTACACTCCTATAAGAGAGGACCTGGGTCATGGCCCAGAAAGTACAAGGGGCCTGATGGTGGTCAAGAAGGCCTGACCTGCTTGTAATTTAATGTCTTGCTATGAGGACGAGGGTCGGGGACCCGAGGAGGCCAAGGGGCCTGAGGCTGGGCCTCGCATGGGGAGGCGTACGGCATGGTACATGATCCCGACGTGAATGAGGACGTAGTCCTAAACCACGCCGTACACTTCGGGTAACAAGTTGGGCGAAGGGGCCCGGGAAGGCCAGGGGGCCTAAGGTCAGGCATCGGTCAGGAAGGCCTGACGGGTCTGCAATTTAACGTCTTACATGAGGACGGGGGTCGGGGACCCGAGGAGGCCAAGGGGCCTGAGGATGGGCCTCGTAAGGGGAGGCGTATGGCATGGTACATGATCCCGACGTGAATGAGGATGTAGTCCCACAACACACCGTACGCCCCTATGATAGATCGTGGTCGTGGGCCCGATCGCTAGCACCACCCGGGGGGGCAGTTTGTCACCTTGGGATGGGGCAGAATGAATCACTGCACTCGATGTCTGGGACATCTCGGGGTGGACCCGAAGATCCAGGACACTGTTGACCATGTTCGAAACACAGCGTTCCTATGGTGACCCATTATGGGAGCAACAAATGAGCGTCGACCACTGACCAAATTCGCAACGCGGGACTTGTATCGGCTTGTTGCTTGAAAACCCTCGGGGGCATTGGCCCGTATCGGTAGGAGAGCCCTTGGGCGTAGTATCAAGGTCGTTCTTAGGGGTCCCTCTGGGTGTGAAAAATGATGGAATCCTAGTGAAGGAGTGGGTGAAGCATAATTGTATCCATCCATGAAAGTGGCAAACATCTCCAGGGGGATGTGCAGCCGGGTCGAGGCTTGCCCGATGTGAGTCGGGGCAAAAGTGCGCACCCTACCATGTCTTGACCGGAGGGGCAGATTTTGGCTTTTGGGCTGGGCCAACGGACGAAATGTCCGGGCGTTCCTACGTATCTCATGAGGATGAGAATCAAGACATACGTAGTTCTTGAAATGCCATGCAGTTTAGCGTCATGCGGTAAGGACGTGGGAGGATACAAGAATGGGAGCGGGCACATGGTGCGACCCTTACAATATTTGTGCGAGCAGGGCTGCATGAACGAGGCCAAGAAAGCCTACTCCCTGCTACACAAAGATCCTCCAAGGAAACTATTCCCAGGGGGAATAGTGGAAGAGAAAAGCTTGGGGCTGGGCTCAAGACGAGGCGTCCGAGCGTTCCTACGTATCCCATGAAGATGGGAATCAAGCCGCACGTAGTTCTAGACATTCAGTTTAACGTCATGCGGGACGATGAGAAGCATCTCATTTGGGGATATGTACGGTACGACGAGTAATCCGACGTGAATGAGGACATAGTCCTACACCATACCGTACAATCCCGCAAGAGGGTAGATCGGGGAAAACCAGGGTGCCTGGGGCCGGACCGCGGTCAGGGAGACCTGACCAGCTTGCTGTTTAACGTCTCGCAGTGAAGACGGGGGGCCAGCGGCCTGAGGAGTCCAAGGGGACTGAGGATGAGCCTCAGTCAAGAAGGCCTGACCGGCTTGCAGTTTAATGTCTTGCAGGGAGGACGGGGGTCGGGGCCCGAGGAGGCCAAGGGGCCTGAGGCTGAGCCTCAGTCAGGAAGGTCTGACCGATGTGCAGTTTAACGTCTTGTAGTGATGACGGGGGACGAGGCCCGAGGAGGCCAAGGGGCCTGAGGCTGAGCCTCAGTCAGGAAGGCCTGACCGTCTTGCAGTTTAACGTCTTGCAGTGAGGACGGGGGTCGGGGCTGGAGGAGGCCAAGGGGCCTGAGGCTTAGCCTTAGTCAAGAAGGCCTGACCAACTTGCAGTTTAACGTCTTGCAGTAAGGACGGGGATGCAGTTTAAGGTCGTGCGGGACCATCTTGCAGTTTAGAGTCGTGCAGGACTTTACAGTTTAGAGTCATGTTGGACCATAATGTGCAGTTTATGTTCATGCGGGACCGTTTCACAGTTTATCATCTTGCAGGATGAAGATGCAGTTTATGGTCGTGTAGGACCATCTTACAGTTTAGGGTCGTGCTGGACCCTTTTTTCCCTAGGAAAAGTATCGTTTGAGGAATTTGGCATTGGTGGGATGGGTTATACGCTCTCCATCTGTGGTCACCTAGGAGTATGCTCCATTTTGGTAAACCTTATGGATGATATAGGGCCCTTCCCATTTGGGTTCTAATTTGGGCGGTTTCCTACCAGGAATCATTGGCGCTCGAAGGGCCAGTACCAGGTCGCCCTGTAGAAAAGAGCAGAGACGAACCTTCTTGTCAAAGACCCTCGTTATCTTATCCTGATGCCTTTCCAGATTGTGCAGGGCACGAAGCCGGTTCTCGTCCAGTGCTTCTAATTCGGCTAGACGGATCTCGACTACCTCATCTGATGTCTGGTGGTCATAAACTGCAGTGTGTAACGACGGAAGCTATATCTCAATGGGTAGGATGGCCTCATCTCCATACACCAGGGAATATGGGGTCACCTGGGTAGAGTTGCGAGTCGTCGTCCGGTAAGCCCAGAGGGCATTGGGGAGCTTGTCCGGCCAACTTTTCTTGTTCTGACCAACCATCTTCTGCAGAATGTTACAGAGGGTCTTGTTGAACGCCTCGATCTGTCCATTCGCCGGCGCGTGGTAGCGGGAGGTATGGTTCAACCGGATGTCGTACCTGGCATACAATTTCTTCAATTCAGCTGCTCGGAAGTTGGTGCCATTATCGGTGAGGACGGTGTGAGGTACCCCAAACCGGTGGATAATGTTGGAGCTCACAAAGTCAATGATGGAACGGGCCTTGACCTCTTTGAGCGGAACTGCTTCTGCCCACTTGGATAAGAAATCTGTAGCAGTCAGGATGAACCTACACTGGAGGGTTGTTGCCGGCCGATACGGTCCCACTACATCAAGTCCCCATACTGCAAATGGCCAAGAGTTCTTGGTGGGGTGGAGGGGCTCCGGCGGCCGATGCAAGAAGTTGGCGTGTACTTGGCATGCGTGGAATCTCATGGCATATCCATTGCAACCATGGATCATAGAGGGCCAAAAGTACCCCAATCTCCGGATTTGATGGGACAGCTTCGGCCCAGCTTGATGGGCACCACAGGAACCGGCGTGAACCACTTTCATAACTTGAGGTATCTCCTCTCCTTGGAAGAAACAGAGAAGGACACCATCGAAACTCCGCTTATAAAGGATCTGTTCAAGACTGGGGCCGCTCTGGAGGGTAAATTGCAGCGCGCGGCGTCGGATTCGCTCGCGCTCGGCCCGGTCGTCCAGGAGCTGACCATTTTGGAGATACTCGACAAAAGGTGCTCTCCAGTCTGGAGTGGCTTCAACCACTACATCTGACGAACCCGGGGACCCTGACGTGGAGGGTCCGACGGTGAGATGACTTACCCGCGGGCCATCATGGTCCTCTTGGGTGATGGGGGCAATGACTCTCCGGTGGTCCACATGTATGATCAAATCATCTTGCTCGAGTTCTGCGAGCGATGCGGCTAAGCCAGCCAGGGCGTCTGCTTGGTCGTTCTGCGACCGTGGGACATGGGTAACCTCTGGTTGAGAAGAGAACTGGGCCATTAGGCAGAGGGTGTACTCCAGCAACGGTGCGAGCTCCGGATTCCTGACAACATAGTCGCCATTAACCTGTTTGATTACCAGCTTGGAATCTCCCTTCACACGTACATGGGGTACATGGATCTCAAGGGCCAACTCGAGGCCGGTGATGAGAGCTTGGTACTCTGCCTCGTTGTTCGTACAGCCTTCTGTCAACAGGAACGAGTATGGCAGGATGGCTTGTGCCGGGGTAATGAAGACAATACCCAGGCCCACTCTGTTGAGCTTGGGATCGTTGAGCCTCCTACCGGTGGGGCTCTGGGAGGCGCCGTCGAAATGCATTTTCCAACACGGGACAACATGATCGACTGAGAGGATCGTCTCATCAGGGAAATCCAGGTCCAGGGATTGATCCGCAGAGGTTGGATGGGCAGCTAAAAAGTCTTCCAACACCTGTCCCTTAATGGCCTTCTGAGGTACAAACTTGATATCGAACTGCTGGAGAATCACTGCCCACTGTGCTAGTCGGCCAGTCAGCATAGGGCGGTTCAGGATGTACTTCAGTGGGTCTACCCGGGAGACCAATTGCACCTCATGGTGTTGCAGGTAATGTCGCAACTTCTGCATGGCGAAGACGAGCGCAAGGCATCTCTTTTCGATAGGGGAGTATCTGACCTCCGTATCAAGAAGCATGTGGCTGAGATAGTAGACACTGTTCTCAGTACCCTCATTATTCTTCTGGGCGAGCAGCACACCGAGGGATCTCTCCAGGGCAGTCACATAAAGGACCAGCAACTTTCTGGAGACGGGTGGCATCAAGACCGGAGGTTGGAGCAGATACTGCTTGATTTCCTCGAAGGCGGTCCGACACTCCTCATCCCATTCATAGGTGTCACCCTTCTTCATGAGCCGGGAAAAGGGCTTACACTTTCCGGCCAGATTCACGATGAATTGGTGTATATAGGCTAAGTGGCCTTAAAGGCCTCGAAGCTCCCGAATGTTGCTCGGGGAGGCATTTGGCTGATGGCCTTGATATTCTCTGGGTCGATCTCGATACCTCGGTATCTGAGAACAAAACCCAGAAACTTCCCAGAGGTGACCCCGAAGGCACACTTCATCAGGTTCATCTTCAGGTGACGGGAACGGAGGAAACCGAACACTTTCTCAAGGTCTTTGAGATGGTCCTGGCGCTGACATGATTTGACTACGAGGTCATCCACGTAGCATTCCACCAATGTCCCGAGAATCGGCTTGAATATGCGATGCATGACCCTCTGATAAGTGGCACCTGCATTTTTAAACCCGAATGGCATAACCTGGTAGCAAAAGGTGCCTTGGGGAGCTCTGAAGGCAGTGGACTCCTCGTCTTCAGGGGCCATCCGGATTTGGTTATACCCGGAATACCCATCCATGAAAGAGAGGGCTTGGAACCCGGCCGTGGCGTCAATCAACAACTCCGTCATCGGGAGTGGGATGTCATCCTTTGGGCAGTGGCGATTAAGATCATGGAAGTCTATGCAGACTCTGATCTGCCCATTCTTCTTCCTGACTGGAACAATGTTGGCAAGCCACATGGGGTACTAGACCTCCTTGACGAAGTTGGATTTGATTAGCTTGTCAACTTCGGCCTCAACTATAGCACCATGAGAAGGGTGCATCTTCCTGGGAGGCTGCTTAAACCCACGATGTTTTTCTGGGAGGCCCAAACGGTGAACGTCTACATGGCGATCTAGCCCTGGAATCTCATTGTAACTCCAAGCAAACACATCACGATGCTGTTTGAGGATGTCTATGTACTGCTGCCGCTCCTCGGGGGACATGGCTGCACTGATCAATGTGGGTTTTGGATCTGCCTCGCTACCAAGGTTCACCTGTACCAGTTCATCAACCGTGGTAGAGACACCTTCTTCAAAGGCGGGGGGAGCATCCTCCAGGTCTTCCTCCCCACCCGTGGGGGGACTTCCCACGACGGAAGATACTTCTGGGCTATCAAAACCTGAGGGGCAGCTAGTGTCGGCCTGGGCAGCAGCGGTCATCACATCGGGAGACTCACTCGCCATTGAGACCATAGCAATGAAGGCGGTCGACCCTATCCCATTTGGCCTTCATCCTAAGGGGCCGCGTTTGATAATATCAAAGCAGTGGTGACGTGTCGGCTTGAGTCGGTTGATCCCAGCCCAGCGGAAGAGACACGTATGGCGCACCGCCGTTGTCATAAGCTTGACAGTCCGGTACCGTACAGGGGTAGGAGATTCCGGGATGACCTGAGTCTGGTTGATGTAGGTGTACGATGTGATTTTCCGTCGTCGCTTTGACACGGGAACATGCCTTCCTTGCGTACCCGAAACAACAAAACATTGTCCCATGTCGGGGGTCGTGGCCTCCAACCGGTGGATTGGGAGGATGTAGGCATCATCCATACTTTCCCAGGGATCACTTGTGACAGGGGCGGGTTCATCCTCACTTACCAGGATTTTCCTGTCTTTAATTTTGTAATAACCCGCATCCAGATAGTGGGCCTCACAAGAATAAAAAGGGGACGCATCTCCTTGGAGCACGCCTACTCGACCGTTAATCGAGTACGTGAGGAACTGGTGATATGACGAAGGGACCGCTGCATGCAGATGGAGCCATGGACTACCCATCAATGCGTTGTAGGCGGTGTCCTGAGAGACAACCATGAACTCGGTGCTGGCAATTAAGCCACCGAACTGAGTCTTCGGGGGGATCTTGATGACTAGGGTTTGCTCTGTCATGTCGTACCCCTTGATCCTGAGGTCAGAGGGAGTTAAATCACCTTCAGACAGACCCAGCTTTCACAACGTCCGGGTTAGAATTAGATTGATTCTGGAACCCGTGTCAACGAGGCAACGGCGGACTTCCACGCCATTGAAGTGGCCAGTGATGTACAACAGGCGAATGTGCCCCTGTATAGGAGGGTCCTCATCTTCACCGGAGAACGAGATAATCGCCTGACATTCGGCGTTTTTAATCGTCTCGGTATGGAAGGCTTCTGCAGCTGCTACCTCCGTCTCAAACTGGAGGGGGCTCCTTAGGGCCTCGGCAAGTTCCTCGCGCATTTCAGATGACAGGCTAAGGGCCTCAAGGATAGAAAGCCTCACCGGAATGCCGGCCAGGTGCTTCAGGACATCATACTTTCGTGCCAAATGTGAACCTCTACTTACAGGAGGTTGTTCGGCATTTGGAGGCATAGCGGGTCCTGCTGGTTGAACCGGCGATCGACTAGTACTGGGTACATCTTGCTGCCTATTAGTAGAAGCCTGGAGAGTAGTCGCCAGACTAGGATCGGACAGCGGAGGCTGGCCATTATCTGGGAAAGACTGACTGTGATATGAACGAGGCAACTCCCCCTGATCTAGTAGCATGAACGGCGGTGGAGGTAGAGCCGAGGGAATTAGATGGGGTTGCGCGTGCTATGATCTGCGCTGAGTCTACTGCCTGGTATCAGTATCATGCACGGCTTGGCCAAAAGTGCCTGCTGACGTACCTCGATGACCGGCGTGGTTGCGATTCCACTAACGTTGAGGTCGGCTGGAAACATTGGGGCGGTCTGCCTGGCGTTCCCTCTCATCGGGGGTCATATAGGGCTTTACCAGCTCCACGGTGTTAACTGAAGCGTACCCCTGGCTGTCGCTCGAGGAGTCATCCACCGCTAGGCGGATTCTGGGAGGAATCCCCATTTCAGGGGGCATAAAGTCACCGAGAGTGCGGGATGACGATGACACCGACGGTGCGCGTGGCTTCTTCTTATGTCGTCGCTGCTTGCCCTTTTGGGAAGAGTCCAATTGTGAAGACGATGCGGAGGCACCGGCTACTTCTTATGAAGGTTCTGATTGCTTCAGGCGCACCCGGATGATACCATGGGCACGAACGGCAGTTTTTCGAGCCATCTAGTCATCTTATTTCTGGGATCCGCGGCTGGGGACCTGCTGCCACTCGCCTTCACTATCACTGCCGATCTCTGATCCTGCAAAGACACCTGCCACTTACGCTGGTGTTGGGCCCAACTTGACTATGTTGTTGTTGACCTGGTCTTGAATCCAGTCTTTAAACACATAGCATTGCTTGAGGGTGTGCCCCAGGATCCGATGATAAGGGCAGTAGTTGGGGTGATTGGTGAGATTTGCCTCTGCCGGCCTTCTGCACTCAGGAAGACGCACAATCCCTTGCTCTAGGGCACTTCAGAAGTAGCCAGGGACCTGATTTTCGTTGAACGAATAATTCTGGTACCTTCTTTCTGGATAGGGGGCCCTGGGGCACTGGCCCTGACGAGGGGCCGGAGGGGCCTGTCGAGGAGGCGGCGCCTGATTGTCTCGCCTAGGTGGCGGTGGCGCATTGCGCGGGGGAACCTATCGGTTTTGAGGCGGTCGCTGCTGGGCAGGAGCCTATGCTTGAGGTGGAGGACCTCTGCAGGGTTGCGGGGGTGGTGCCGCCAGCAATAACTCCATCTGCCTTGGGGATTCTATTTGGGCCACCGCGGCGGGTTTAGCCCTGGAGGTCCTCCTAGCCGGGATCATAGGGTGCAACAAACGTGCCTGACTGGCCTGTTGCAGGGCTTCCTCAAGGTGTTGAGACTTATCCGAGAAATCTCTGAACCCTCCAGGGTAGTTCTGGGTAATCAGGGAGGGTACCAGCTCTGTCTTGACGTTCCCCACACACATCGTCAGTAGTTGCTCCTGAGTCAGTGGCATATCGAGGGAATACGTAAGTCTCTTCCACCGAGCGATGAAATCTGCAACCCGCTGATCAGGCCTTTTCTTGCACATGAAGAGGTATGCAATGCTGGTCTTCCGCGTGGTGGAGCTGAACTGGTATAAGAACTGCCGGCGAAGATCCTCCCAACCGGTCACTGATCCGATAGGGAGCTGGTTGTACCAGACGAATGTCGGACCATCCAATGTCTGTAAGAAACATCAGATCTTGGCGGCTTCTTGCTGAGCCGGGGTCCCCAGCATGGGGCCACACCTAAAAGAAAAATGAGCCAAGTGCTGCGGCGGGTCCCCCATCCCGTTAAAAGGCGAGAAAGTGGGGTTCCCAAAACCCGGAGGTGCGGGCATATCATCCACCCACGCGGGATAAGGCTTTCCATCCGGTGGGACCACCACCTGCCGCGTTTCCAACGCTTCGAGGCGGGCTGTGAGCGCCGCGATAAGATCATCCGGGTGGGGGTACCTGTCTTGACGGGGATCCCTAACCACAAGTGCATTGCCAGGTTCTTCAACACGGTAGACGGCTTCGGCCGCTCGTGGGTCAACTGGCTAGACGACCCGTGGGGCGACTGGGGGAACCCGAACTGGATTCTTCATATTGCCCCGTCGCTCGGGGGGATTTGGCGAGATGTATCGCGCCCTCTTTCCATAAATTCCGGCTTCTGACCTATCTGTGGAAGTAACATGATCAGGATTGCCCGGAGGCATCTCACCGGGGGGAAATTATTCCTGCCCCTGCTGCCCCGGCCTGGGATTACCATAGTCGGGTCGTCGCTCTGCGGCGCGCTCGGCCAAGAGTTCATCAACCAGCCTCTTCTGCTCAGCAAGCAGCTGGCGTAACGTAGCCTTCTCGGGATCTTCATCCGTTTTCTGCACAGAGGCGGACGGGTCGGAGTGCGTGACTGTTCCGACGTGCTCCTTACCCTTGCCAGTGTTTCGACTGAGTACCAGCGACTTGGTGGGTACGGGGAGGCCTAGAAGGTTCCTCTACTGACGGGTAACTCTCCCTGATGGGTCCAGCAGTGGCGGTACGCCCTCGGGAGGTAAATCTTCGTCGAAGAATTCAAGCTCATCTTCCTTGTCCACGACGTCAGCCATGTGGACCGCGGCCCCTCTTGAGGGCATGTCTTCGATGTCGCATAGAGAATCGGGCTGCCGTCAGATAGGGTCGAAGAGGAGAGCGGCATAGTGTCCCCAACCATGGACTTGCACATGGGGGTGGCTTCCCTGATGATTCTGCGGAGTGCTTTAAAACTCTGAGCGCATTTTCGTTGAAGGGCGCTCTGGTGGCCTAGCGACTCAGGGTGCTGGGCCACTAGGAGTGCGGCAACATCGACCAGGCGGCACTGCTCGCCGATTTCTTCGAAGTGCTCTCGACTTCTGGGGTACACCACCCGTTCGTAATGGAGGCGGAAGTGTGTCGCCCATAGGGTTCGACAAAAGCACCCCACTTCTTCAGGGGTAAGAGACTCTGGTACGTGAAAATTCAGCACCACCGTCGGCCAGAACTTTTCCGGGAAGTAATCCGCCACGAGGATACTCCAGAAGCTCCTATGCTCAGACTCAGGGTCTGGCCCTGTGTTGCTCCACTCGTCAACCAGGGGCGGCTGAGGGACCGATAGCGGTACCGAGGTGGACCTCTGAGATAGTAAGCTCGGCGGTGGAGAATACGACGAACGAGCTAACTGGCCACCGAATTCCGGGCCATCCACCGATGAGTGAGGTGACCTGACCACGATGTCACGATACGACGGGCTGATAACCACAGCTTCCGGAACAGGAGTCGCGGCTACCGGCGAAAGGTCGTGTCGTCACTCTACCGTCGTTGGCCCCCAAAATAACTCTCTGTGATCTCTGGTAGAGGTAGAGGGCGCTTCTGGTGACAATGACGGTTATTGCGCGGTCGAGACCTGCGGAATTCCCAAGATTTCTTCCTCTTGGATGTACCTGCGGAGGGAGATGGGGATCTGGTGGACCTCAAATTCCGGGAGAATGAGGCTAACACGTATGGTTCCTGCCCCAGTCCTTGATATGGAGGAGCGGGGAGAAGGTTCCATCACTGAATCTCATTCCGCTTCCGAGTCGGAGAAGCGGGCAGGTTTGATCTCCACCTGGGCCTTCCCAGGGTTCTTCTTGTTGCGGCGACGACCCGCTCTCCTTCCCCGGGGTGGCTCTTCGAGACAGGGTTCACCCCTATCAGGCAATCTCGGGGCAGCGCTGGCGCCGTGGCGGAGAGGGCCCCGACTCGAGATAGCCAGGGTGCGAGGTGTACCGGGGAAAATGTCGAAGGGTACATGGGGAGGACCTCCATGATCAACACCCATATAGGCGGATCCCCTGTTGGAATCGGCAGGAGCATGGGGAGGACCTCCATGGCCGATGCGGGTGGAGTGAGGTTGACCTTCACTCCTCGAGTTGCTAGGGCGAGGAGGACCTTTGTCGGTTGCAGAGAGGACATAGGGAGGGCCCCCATGTTGGAGAAGGACCGGATGGACGATGCCTTCAGGTTGGCGGTCGGGGGCAGGAGGATGGACTCCATACCCTGTATAATGGGTGCGGGAAAGGTTTCCGCGCTGAGCGTCACTGCCGCGGGGAAGGTCTTCCTTCGGGATGGGGGTAGCACGTGGCATGCCTCCATGACGAACTTCGGAGTGGGGAAGGCCCACGCTCTGTGGAGTAGTAGTACGGGGAGGACCTCCATACAGGGTGACATTACCGCGGGTTGGTTCCCGACGATCACCACTTGGGCCTGCCACCTGGAGAGTCAACCCAGCCTGCCCGTGGGGCGGTTGGGGTCTCGATCATGGTGGGGTGAAGTTGTGCCCCTGCTCAGTGTATGCAGGGGCTTCACGATGCACGTCGGCGGTGGCTCGGGCCACTGTAGCTGTCGACGTTGACGCGCCTGGGCGAGCGTCCTCAGCCCAGGCCCGACGCTGACGTCGAGTCAGGTGAGCTGGTGCAGGTGGTGCAGGGACGTAGCCTGCCTTCTCTTCCTGCGAGGCCGGACGGTGGCGCTGACGCGGCTAGGCGAGAGCTCTCGCATGGAGCCCTTGGGTCGGGACCCTGAGCGGGCTGAGCCAGATGGAGCCCGCCTCTTCAGCCTAAGGCGAGGAGTCGTCAAGGCGTTCCGGAGACAGAATCCTGAAACGGTTGAACGTTGGGGTGGGGAGCAGAGGCTCCCTGCGTGGCCTGTTAGGGCGGCGTTGACAGCGGGGCCTGGAGGCCTCCAAGTCCAGGCGGGCCATATCCCGAGTTGGGATGACCCCTTCTTCCTCGTACCTATGCACGAGGTTGTTGATCACCCTTCGCTGGATGACCTCTGATGGGGAAAGGGGATGTGGGCGCCCCGTATTCCGCGATGTGGCGGCCGTCGTGGCGGTAGCGGCGCTACATGGGGTGGTTGTGGCAGTGTTTCCCCTGCCCCTACATGGGCGAGGAGCAGATGGTGATCGCGTCTCTGTAACAGTAACCTGGTTCATGAGAAACGAAGGGATCAACTCATCAGTACTGAGAGGAAAAGGATTGATAGACAGTGCCCCATCGTCCTTCCATTCTCCACGTCTGTAAGAAGGATCCACGCCAACACGCTGTAGAATGGATTGCTCCACGTTCTACTGCCCCGACATCCGGTGAGTTTCACGACAGGCCCGCTATTTACTTGGCGGGACCAGGCACCAGATATCTAGATCCGGTGACACGTCAATCTACTGGTGCCTCGAACACTACTAATCCCCATATTGAGGAGAAGAAATTCATGTCGGGTTCACCATTTCTGTTTCCGACGGTTTCATCGGGGCACGCGCCCGTCCGTCCGTGGAGGAGGACGCACGGCGCTTTGTTGCCCCACATTCCCGCTTTCCAAAGGCGGGCAGCATTCACTCCTTATTCAGGGACTTCTGCTCCTTGATCGAAACTGGACGATGGGATGTCGTTTCTTCCTCCTGTGGATTCCTCCTCTGAACTCGTCACCTAGTCCGGGTCTCCCTCAGAGATTTAATACGTAGTTCGTGAAACTCTTCCCAGTGCCATGTTTCCATGGACGCCGGTTAATTACACTGCTTCTGTCAGGACATTCCAAAGGGTCCAGTCAAGGCAGCAACCTTCAGTCGGGGTATTAGTCACGTTGAGGCACCAGTAGCGTGTCTGGATGCTGGGGAACCTGGCATGTCCGTCTGTTATCCCTGGTCACAGGGATTCTCGAGGGCGTGGAATCCCGTGGCATCCCACATCAAACGCGGGGAATTATATGCCATAGACACATATCTGAGGTTTTCCTCAGCTTCCCGTGTTCAACACAGGGTATGTCGTGAGTTTAACGTCTAGAGAAGACGGATCAACCCAACTAGAGCATTATCTAGGATAGATCGGATTGAGGGATTCTCCTTGAAGGGATGTCGATACCGGGGCCAGCCCATGGGCGGCTGTGAAGAAAAGCGTACCGACATGGTTTCACCGGGATAAGACGGTCCGGGTTAGAATCAGGATGAGTGACAGGTTGATGAATGGAACGGAGTGGGAGTGAAATGGGACCATCGCAGGGGAGATGGTGAAGTTGGGCTTGAACATTGAAGAGGCTTCCTACGTATCCCCGTGGCAGGGAATCAATGTCCGCGTAGTTCGAGATGGTTCCGGTAAACCGACGTGAAGGTGGGCCTTGGTCTGATGGGCATCGTCTGCGTACCGACGTGAGGGTGGACCTTGTTCAAATGAGTATCGTCAGCGTACCGATGTGAAAGTAGACCCGTGGGTCCACTGGTGGTGGGCTTGAACCTTGGGGAGGTTTCCTAAGTACCATGCCTTGGCATGAATCAAAGTCCTCGTAGTTCAAAGGATTGATGGAATACAGTTTAACGTCATGCAGGACGGCAGTGAACCCTGACGTGAATAAACGACGGGTGGTGGGTGTCGGCGAGCCGACGTAAATGAGGGACCTTGGTCCGATGGGAGATGGGCTTGAACCTCTGAGAGGATTCCTACGTACCATGCCTTGAAACGGATCAAAGTCCTCATAGTTCGCTGAAAATTGGGGGCCTGGCACACCGACAAGAAGACGGTTTTGGCCAATGTTTGTTGGGATTGAACCTCAGGGAGGCTTCCTACGTACCATGCCTTGACCTGGATCAAAGTCCTCGTAGTTCGGATTGGGAAATGCATTTTAACGTCATGCTGGATGTAGGTGGAACACGATGTGAATTGGATGATGTTTGGGCTTGAACCTCGTGGAGGCTTCCTACGTTCCATGCCTTGACATTGATCAAAGACCATATAGTTCAAATGGGGCTTTGTTGGCAAACCGACGTGAAAGTGGACCTTGGTCCAATGAGTGGTGGGCTTGAACCTTTGGAAGGTTTCCTACATACCATGTCTTGACATGGATCGACGACCTCGTAGTTTGGGTTGGGTTTTGTCGGCGAACTGACGTGAAAGTGGACCTTGGTCCAATGGGTGGTGGGCTTAAACCTTTGGAAGGCTTCCTACGTACCATGCCTTGACATGGATCAAAGACCTCGTAGTTCAGGTGGAAATGGGTGTGCAGTTTAATGTCATGCGAGACAAAAGGAGTCATGCAGTTTAACGTCATGCTGGATGAGGGCGAAACTCGATGTGAATGAACGACTGAGTAATGTGGCTTGAAACTCATGGAGGCTTCCTACTTACCATGCCTTGATATGGATCAATGTTCTCGTAGTTCACTATGGGTGGGTCGCAACGGCTTGCCATTGGACTGGAATGCAGTTTAACATCATGCTGGATGAGAATGGGACCCGATGTGAATAGATGACGGGTGGGATTGAACCTCATGGAGGCTTCCTACATACCATGCCTTGACACGGATCAAAGTCCTCGTAGTTCGCTGAAAATGGGGGTCAGGGTCAGTGCTCACTCTAAGCCCACGTGAGTCATGCTCGATGTGAGAAACAAGAGGTTGCAAGGACCAGACGATCACGTCGCGAAGGATGTGTCTGTGAGAAGTGAAGAGGGGATTACGCATTAGGCGGCCCATGGTGCTGGGACTTACTCCAGGATGGAGGCCCATGGTGCGACAAAGCGCGGGAAAGATGGACCTTGGTCCAATGATGGGAGGTGCCTCATTCCCTATCACACCCTCCACTGACCTTGGTAGTGGGGAAGTACGGAGATGCAGAGGTTCAGCCATCCGTTGGGGAACTAGGGTCGCCCTTCTCCTACGAACATACGCCACTCCAATAATGAGGATATCATCCCTTGTGGATGGGTGATTCCATTCCCGTGGAGATGAGTGGTGTAAAAAATGTTCGACCAGGGGGGACCCTTCGTGAGGGAGACGAGGTTGGGTCACAGTTTAACTTCATGTGTTGAGGATGTGGTGCTTGCCAGTTTAACGTCCTGCAGCTCGGACGAGGTGGGTTCACTCCGCACCCCTAGGACTTACATAACCGGTACCCTCTGGTCCTTGGGGAAGGGAAGGTACCAGTAAGGCCATGGTCAAGGGGGGTTGTGGAACGAACCATCGAGGGGTCCACATTAGCGTGGCTATGCGAAGAAGCAATAGTCGTTAGCATGCCTATGCGAAGAAGCATTAGGCGAAGCAACGCTACGGGTCGTATTGTCCATGGGACTTTAAAATCACTTCGTGCAAACCTGGAGGGTCGCACGGGAAGAGGAATCGCTAAGCAAATGAGTGTGCTTCGCGAAGTGGAGTGCCCTGGCCTAAGCATGGGGCATTGGTGTGAGTAGAAGGTGCTTCGCAAAGTGGAACAGTGTTCGCGGAGCACTGCCTCGCGTGGAAGGGGTGCCTCGCGAAGCAAGGTCCTGCGAAGCAGTGTGCTTCACGATGTGTAGCGATCCTGCCTTAGCATAGGGATCACTAGCATGGGTTGGGTGTTTCGCGAAGCATAAACGCTCTGAGGCTACCCGGGTTCCCTTGGGAATACCCTTCCTTCGCGAATGACCTTGAGCTTCGCGAAGGGCATCCCTCTCGGAAGAGGGGCTCAAAACGAGACAATGCAGAGGAGTCTTGCGAAGTAGAAGTACCTCGCGGAGCTCATGATTCCCGGGGCAAAGCATGCTTCGCGATTCAGGAGAGGAGAAGCCGAAAGGTCGGATTGTCCCTCCTTTGGGACTCAGGGGGAGTCTAGTATTTATAGTCAATGGGCGCTGCGAAGCAAAACTCGTGCGCCGCCTCTGGTGCTTCGCGGCACGCTCGCGAACGTCAACGTCGTCCCCGGAGGATTACCGCCTCTGGAGCATCATGGCGGCTCATGAACGTCAAATGCGTTCGCGGAGGATTACCGCCTCTGGAGCTTCGCGGCATCTCGCGAAC
Organism: Viscum album; assembly: GCA_963277665.1. NCBI lineage: Eukaryota > Viridiplantae > Streptophyta > Magnoliopsida > Santalales > Viscaceae > Viscum > Viscum album. The sequence continues at coordinate 1,086,858,169 of OY728121.1, forward strand.
TTCAAATGCGTTCGTGGAGGATTACCACCTCTGGAGCTTCGCGGTGGCTCGCGAACGTCAAATGCGTTCACGGAGGATTACCGCCTCTGGAGCTTCGCGGCGGCTCGCGAATGTTAAATGCGTTCGCGGAGGATTACCGCCTCTGGAGCTTCGTGAGGCCGCAAGGATCGGGATTCTTCGCGTCGGTCCTTCGCAGCGGTCCTTCGCGGCTGTGCTTCGCGAGGCAGCGTTCCATCCTTCTTTTTCGTTCCTTCCTTTCGTGCCATATTATTTTGGCGCCAACACCCCCCCACCAGAATCAATTTCCTTACAATGGTTCAACTTAATCCTTGATATATGACGTTAAACTGTACAACATTTTTGTCTAGTATGACAATAAACTACAACATTATTTGATACCCTCACCTGAGAGGAAATCATTATTTACATTTATCTCCAATTATGTATTATTCCAAAGACTACGTGCATAAATGTCAATGCCCAAACCTTTTATTTTGGGTCAAACCATCATTGCACTAATGTCCCTTTCACACTTAACATGTACGAACCAAATCTGTATAGAGGGTATTTCTTGAACTACATGGGATTGATTCCCATATTTATGGGATATGTAGGAACGTTCGAGTGTCCCTCGAATCCAGCCCCAAGTCTTTTGGGACTAACCCCAAATTCCACTATCAGTCCCTTGGCAGAAAAGTCCCCATGAAAACACACACTGTGTATATCTTATAATGGTCTGAGCTCTATGGCCCTAAACTATGATCTCCATCCTTTTGTCCCACATGATGTTAAACTATAGTTCAAGAAACATGTATGGCTTGATTCCCATCATTATGGGATACATAGTGAAGTCTAACATTTCAATTCCGGACCCAACCACATCGTGATTATGGTTAGAATTGATCTATGTATCTTTACATACATTAAACAATACCCATTTTTATGTGTCATAACCCTAACCTTAAATATTTTCAGATCTTCATAACCCTTTTTTCCTGACATCTAGTGCCCAAAATGTCCAAATTCTGAGAATTCTTTTTCCTGACCATACAACACGTGCCCTTAGGCAGCCTTTCATAAATAGTCTACATAACAGACCTGTCAGCCAAAAGATGCTATAATTTGACTATACAGCCAATGCCCTTAGGCGGCCCTGCATAATTCAACCCCCTAACGAGTTTGTTAAATAATGGTAACTTCATTCTTGGGATGAAAACCTCTTTTTGTCCTTAGTTTTCTTAACGACGATATGTAGGGATCCTGCAAAAATAGTCATTCTTTACATATTTGTCTCATACTCTTTTTCATGATCTGAAAATATTCAAGTCTATGGTTTATATTTTCCCTTCCCTATGTTTGGGTCAGACCTTCGTAGGAGTGACATTCATCCAGTTCTTAAACAATATTGTTTAGAAATATCTTCTCCATATTCAAGTACCTCTTTCCATAGAGAAAACTCTATTCTTTGGAAAATTCTAATCTCCACAATCTTTCACTGTCTTTTTAACAGTAGAAAAGTAAATTTCTAAGAGTTCTTTTGCCTGACTATGCAGCACGTTCCCTTAGGAAGCCTTGCATAAGTAGTCTACATAACGTACCTGTCAGCCAAAAGATGCTATTATATGACTATGCAGCCAATGCCCTTAGGTGGCCCTGTATAATTCAACCCCCTAACGTGTTTTTTAAATCATGGTAACTTCATTCTTGGGAACTACCTCTTCTAATTCCTTTTAGTTCTTTTACATATCATTCCTCAGATTCAAAATTTCTCAAGTCATAGTTTACGTTTTTCCTTCATACTTGGGTGTGGTAATATGTTTCCAAATGAATTGTCATGTAATTGAATCAATTCTAATTCATTCGTTCAAAGCTATTTCGACCTTAAACATTATCCTTTTTTATGTCCGAAATGCATGACTTTAAACAGCCCACAAAAGAAAATGGAAATCTGAATAAAAGTCATGTTCCAGCTCACTAAACATACATTTTGTATGATTTAGGTAATATTGAGCAATTAATAGATTCAATGTTTGTAGGGTTATTTATATTAATCCTAGTAAAAATCAAACTATGCTTACTAGGCCCATTGGGTTAGGTAAAATCTAAAGCAGGTAGCAGGAAAATTGGTCCACAAGTGACTGAAGATGAAACCATTCTTTCCATTTGATGCACAAGAATTAGAAGGACATCCATAGACTAGAGTCTCTTCTCATTTCTATGAAATTACAAGAGGCCGTCAACATAAGTCTTCACTTGATAAACAACATCCCGAGCTTCATCAGAAGCTACTTGAAGCTCATGCACCCGACCAAATTCACTCTTTTTAGCCTGATGGAGTGCTTTCTTGGCATCCACAATGGGATTCATACCATTCATTTGAGCTTCCCCCAATGAATTATTGAGTTGGTCAAGTTCCCCAGTAACATCATCTAACTGTTGCTGAAGGTGCATTCGTTGGATGACTTTATCTTTGATCTTATGCTTCAGCTCCTTCATCTTGGCAGCATAGTCAGCCTCATCTCAGGATACTACAGCCTCAAATTCACTAATATTGGCTAATAGTTTCACCCTGGACAGAACTTCACGACACTTTTTCTCTTGCTCCCTCCTGAAAATGACATGTTTCACCGTGGCATGGATCTTTTCATATCCAAAACCGCCAAGTCCCAATATGAAAAATAGGGATGACAGCCAGGGAATCTTCGATGGAAGCTCCTCTAGAGGCACTTTAGATATGATTTTCCATATGTTCTACCATGCCTTGCGTCGTGAAAATTGGAAAGCCTTTTGAACTTCCAGGTTCGACTCAGCGTCACTATCCCAGGGGGGAGTATAATCTGGGATTAATGCCCTTAGGGAAGTTCCATGTTCTGCTCCTTCCCCCATGACCTGAGCTTCTTCACTTTCAATTCCTGTTAGGGCGGAGGCTGAGGCCTCACTTCAGATCTAGCCACTGCAATTGATGGCCCTACATAATTAATTGAACGCTTTGGTTAGTTTCAAAGGATAACAAAAGAATTAGTTGTCTTGCAAATTAAGTACAATAGAAAATATTGTTATTCCTTACCCAATAGTAGATAAGCAACCTAAGAAGGCTCCTCCCCATCTTTCATAGCTTCGACAGGATTTTTGGGATTATTTTCACAATGCTCTACTAGGTTTAGCTCCACTTGTGCTAATGTCTCTACAATGGTAGGGTTTTCTGTACCCCCTTCAGGCATGGGTAGCTCAGCAGCTTGCTCAGACAAAAATGAACATTTGAACCAATCATGATTATACATGTAATAAGAAGTTATCCTTAACAGGATTAAGGATAACACTCACGTCCATAATCATCTAAATTACATGGTAATTTAACATGATTTATAAAAACTTCGAAAGATATTCCAGGTTCCATCATTTCATCTAATGTCATATCAGAATACTGGTTAGTCGCACCAATGGGAGCATTTGATGTGTCTTCTTGGCAACCTTCATCCAGTGGTCCCTAACCCTAGACAACATGTTCGAATAAAATCATGGCATTAGTTGCAATGGCCTCCAAAAGCTCAAATGCAGGGGTTGAACCTGAAGTATCACAAAATTGAAGTCAGTAGATGTTTCATTCAACATTTTATGAAGCATTTTTAACTTACCAGAAGCGGTTTATTCTCTTCTTGCAACAATAGCCGGAGGGATACTGGGAACATATGCTGGTTCTTTTTCAGGAGTAGCCAAGTCAGCCTGAATTTGTGACTGTTCCATAGCACCCTCCGTGGTCCTCAGAGGAGGATCAGTTCTCTCCCTTAGAGGGGAAATTGAAGAATCCCCTGCAATACCAAGGAAAATGAGAAATATTTTTCATTATTTAAAATTCATGATTATCGAAAGGACTTACCAATACTGATGAAGAATTTAGTTGTGGACTACTTCCTCTGATTTATTTGCTTCTTTAGCTTTTTGGGAGTGTCGCCGGTCTCCATTATAGGTACCTAAATGGGAGAATGGAAATCCATGCCCAACTCCTCATCCATGGCCTGCTAGCCCGGAGATATCTCGTCCGACTCGTGAGGAGATTTAGCAATAGGCTCGATGGTAGTACCACCAGGGCTATACTGTGGTGAAGGAACCTCATTAGTTACTTTCTTTGAAATCATCAAGATGAATAATATAACTTCCTTAAGTAAAAATGCATCGACTAAAATCAAGTTGCAATGAAAATAAGGAAATAAAACTTACATCTTCAGGGGCCATGTAATTGTGAAACTCCACATCAATCCCCACAGCGGCTCCATGATATATCATTTCCTTCACCCTCTTGGTGAGGGGAATAGAATCATCGGTGGAATATATGAGAATTTACTGCTCTCTAATATATGCTCGCACTTAATTGGGGCTATCTTCGAAATTAATTTCAGTAGAAGCCAGAAGATTCCCTATTCCAGGGACATGTAGCCCCTCACATAAATCCAGCTAGGTAGTTTCAATACCATAGTATAAACTCTGCCATGTCTGGACAGCCTCTGGTCATAGATATTCAGTGCGTGTACCAGAAGGCTGTGAGGAAGGTCCTACAATCTTCGACTTCAATTTCTTCCCAGCTCCTACAACTACAGATAGAAAATAAGAAAATAAGACTTATTTCTTTATAAAGTAGTAATGATTAAAGTACCCCAATGAAGTAACTCACCAAGAGTTTATGGAGTGGGTCTTTTGATTCTGACTGGAGGATTATATCGGGCACGTGGCCTCTCTACCACTTGTTGTGACTTATCATCCCCATCATGGGAATCTTGTGAATCAGTCCTAGAGGAGGAATCTGGCGAATTAGCTTCAGGTGGGGAAGCATCACCTTCATGAGGAAGGGTTTCTTTCTCTACAGTCCTCTTCCTTTTCCCCACTTGATAAAATATGTGATTCAGCACCCCTTTAGGGTATGATGTTATCCAGTGCTCCGAATACCATGTAGTTTTGTTATGTGCCGCTCTTTCAACTGGTAGATCAAACACCGCCCCAGTCTTCTCCCTAGGCGTTAGCAACCACAGTTGTTGAGCAACCATCAGATGTTTCTCTAACCTGACATGTACAGGGGGAGAAACATAAATCTGTTGCAAACACTTGAATTGGCGTGAAAATATAAATGGAGGATAGGCCTCACATATAATCTCTCCTTCAATCCAGGCGACTAGCACACCATCTCTGCAGGCCAGCATGTATGCCCTCAAATACAAGCTGGTTGTTCCATCATCAATAAACCACCCAGTTGGCATATTTCCATAGGGAAGGAAGTTGAATTCCTTAAACATGTTCAGCCTCACATTCATGTCATAGACATTAAGATCTATTGGAGAAATTCTAGATAATTCTTTCCCTGATGGCCTGAAAGAACATCCAGGAATTTGTACTCCATTCTGTACATTATATGTTCTGAAGTTAGTGGTGATCCAATCCCACAAAACATGGAATGGTCCCACTATTATCAATGGAGATTTAACCATGAAGACATGTAGTAAACTTTTGTGAATCTTTTCTAAAATTGGGGTCGCCAACCCAACCATTTTTCCCTCAGCCAACTCTACCGCAATAATGAAGGTCTCTGGCTTGACGCCTCCCTTCGAGTCCCTGATTGCCAGAGATAAATGCTAAGCCACAATGCCAAGAAGCCCACCAGACGAGTATTCTTTGGGATCCATTGATTCACCTCATATCCCCTCTTCTCAAACTCTCCTGCTTCTAGAGTTGGCCAGAATGTGCCAAGAGAACCACTCTTCTCTGTTTTGGGGCAGGTGGTAGGATGGGTGGGCCTCTTATCCTTGGAATTTTTTTCTGGGATCTCTTTTCCTTCCGCTCCCTCTCCTTGGGCTCCTTATCTTTCTTCTCGATAAGAAATATATTCATACACTCCTCTGGTTGAATATCTTTTCTAGAATGAGTTAAGGAAGTCTCTGAACTCTTGAGCCTATGGATGATTTTAAATAATTCCTGAGCAAAAGAAAGATTCTTCTCTGAATCATTCCAAGTCACCTTGGGAGGGATGAATTAATCATACATATCACCCAAAATTGGAGCCCCCAAGATCCTGTGGACATCCCACAAACTGATGCCTACTTCTCCACGAGTCAGATGGAAAGAATTGGTTTCTGGGCTCCAATGGCTGAGTATCTCCAGCACGAAGTTATCATGTCTGTAAACATATGTTTTGCCAACCCAGACAGCTTCGTATATCGCAACTCCTTTCAGATCTTCGACAAACTCTGTATAGGTTTGTTGTACCCAGTATGCCCACATCCAAGTTGGCTTCACACCTCCCCTAGGACGGAAGTCCCAAATTTTCTTCCAGCCTTTGGATTGATCCATCTGAGCATTTCATAATATTGAGGGATGACAATGTGGTTGCAGCTCGAGCTTATGAGGTTTCAGATCTGGCGTACAAGGGATGTGGTGCATCATATGGGCCTTCTCTACTTTTCTAGCATTTATAAATCCTCCTCCACATGAGATATTTGCTGAAGAAAAATTGGTGTAATTCTGAAACCAAGAAAGAGGGAGATAGTTCTTTGCTTCTGGAAAAGTAACTTCTCACAGATGACCATAGCCATACAAAGGCAGATAAATGTTTTGGGGGAAGTCATGATGATACTTCTTCAAATACTTATCCAAATCTGGGAGAGTGTGGTAGTAGACAGTATAGTAATCATGGCCAATGATTCTCATCATATCATCAAGTCGATTGCTTTCCAGTTCATCATTCATTCTGATTCTCTTAGGAGCCATTGAATCTGCACAAAAGTTGAATAAATTAACTCTTAAATGGGTTTATTTTTCATAAAATTTGTGAAGGATTTTGAAAAAAAAGTGGAAAAGGCATTAAGGAACGCATGTCTAATCTTGCCACGCATGTGTGGATGTGTCACGCAAGTGTTAATGTGCCGCGCATGTTTTTGGGGTGCAGGTATCACCGCGCAAGTCCAGATACATTGACAGCAGCACGATAGTGAATAAATGAGAAAAAAATATTAACTTGCATGGTGAAGGTGACCTGTGCGGGGAGAGCTCGAAAATCCAAGATTTGGTGCTATGTGTGACAAATGGTCACATATTTATAGGCCAAGCTACCCACCTGCACACCTAAATCCAGCGCGCTCTAGCCCTACACGACGAGTGTTGTGCACTGAACAATTGCACGCCTCTTTCCCTTTGGTTTTCTTCTTTTCCTCAGAGTCACATCCTTATTCATTCAGATCCAACTCTGAGGGGGGACTTTTGTTGAAACTCTTTTTTCATCACATTTTCTAAAAGAATGGAAAGGCAAATGCCTTAGCACAAATTGATTCATTCTATGAAGAAAACATAAAAAATCGGCAAAGGCATGAACAAGGAGTCAAATACCCTTGGGTTGCGCAAGTTCCCTCATGGTCGTTCGAGTACTCTTTCACATCGCCTAATGGTCATGCAAGTGACTTGTGCTCCCTCTTTGAAAGACCGCCTGGGGTCATCTCTATCCTATAAATACCCCTATGGGCCCCCCCATTTCGTGGACGAAAAATTCCAAAACCTCCAAATTGAGCTCCCGAAGCCCTAGTCTCTTATCAAAGATTCCGAACACTTCTAAGGTAATTTCATACCTAGAATGAAAGATCTAAAGAGGGGGAGGAAGGCCTATGTGTTGAAACTCATCAACACTTGCACGCCTGAGTGGCCAGCCCTTAAGGGAACTGGCCACACTTGCGCACCTCCCTACTCCTTCACCAGAACTTGGGCGCCATCTTCTAGAAAGACTCTAGGGACAATACAAAGGGTTTGAGCCATGTCTCGCGCAAGTATTACCCTAGGGGATGAAAATCGCACACGTACCCATGTGCCGCGCAGGTATACCTACTCGCCCAAGACCTGCGCGCCCATGCAGTACCTGCACACCTACCAGGACTTGCGTGCCCCTATCTTTTTGGGTGCCTCGCCTACCTATTTCACTTCTCTTACACCTATACACTTCTCCTCTTCAGGTTTAAGCCTTTAGAACTCTCTCAAAAGATATTTAAGGCATGATTTCCTTGTTGGCTTCCGTATCTAAAAGGAATTCTGTGGAACATCTCTCAAAACCTAGTGATTTACACATCTTTACATCACTAAAGTTAGAGAGTTCATTCATTCAACCTCATCCTTTAAATATGAGAGAATCTTTAACCTGGGCCTCCTTTTCAGGAGTAAGCCCCAGTCCAAATTCTCATTAATATTGGGAATCATCCTTATGAATAAGCCCCAAGTCATCATTAATTTGGGAATCCTCCTTAGGAATAATCCCCAAGTCCTCATTAATTTGGGCATCCTCCTTAAGAGTAAGCCCTAGTCATAATTCCCTTAACCTAGGCCCCCTTTTCAGGAGTAAGCCATAGTCCAAGTTCCCAAATATAGGCTTCCTTTTCAGGAGTAAGCCCCAACCAAATTCTCTTAACCTGGCATTACTTTTTCAAGAGTAAGCCCCAGTCTCAAAATATGGGAATCCTCATTAAGAGTAAGCCCCAAGTACCTTAATTATAAAATTCCCTTAACCTGGGCCTCCTCCTTTGGAGTAAGCCCCAGTCTTAATTTCTCATAACTAGTCCTAATTTAATTTAGATATGGGCTTCCTTCTCAGGAGTAAAACCCAATCATAAGCCCCCTCCAAACTTGGGCAGATTCCTTAGGATTAAGCCCCAAGATTAGAGTATCCAAATATTCATAAAGTACACATACTTTTATGGACCCTGTTCCTGGATTTCTTCCCTGATGTAAATCTTAATCATCATCTATTTGGTCAGTCATACATACATAAGCCCCACATAATTTCTTATGATTGAATCTTTCATGGCACAATTGTCTGATTTTACCAATACCTCTTGTTTCTCACACGGATCATGACTCACATGATCTTAGAGTTTAGAATTAATTATGATATCTTTCTTTGATCCATCAATCATAAACATCATACTCCCTTTCTTGAACTGCGTGGGTTCTGATTCCTTTTCTAAAAAAGGATACATAGGTAGCCCATCTGCGGGTACGATCCCAACTCTTAAATAATCTATGTCCTTCTGAATGAAAATAAACATCAAGTGCTCCACTGAGTGGCTTTAAAACTAGTATGGTCATCATAATGACCAAGGTATTTTTTATATAATGTATTAAGGGATACCATTGACTAATAATCTTTATCAAATACAGATGATTCTATATTAATGAAGAAACACAAATACATATAAATGATTCTCTAAATTTCCAACATATCAATCATTGATTGTCAGATCTAAAGGAACTCTCATTTTATACTTGGTAATTTAATAAAGGATTCACAAACATAACTTAAATCTATAAAGAGGGTCCCGGAGTAGACAATAATTCCCCTAAAAAAGGTGTGATGATTCCGACCTCCCATCCTCTCGACCAATGAAAATTCTTAAGCCTCATCAGTCCACAACTAATGAGAACCTACCTTTGGAAAGTAGGTCCAAGTGGATATATGAATCATTGGATGATTCCGGTTCTACGAAAAAAACTGTTAGAAACCGATTGGACTGTTTGAACCTTAAATCAATGCGGTCATCCCCAATTCTAGAGGAAACAGTGTGTCTGGTCATATTCCTCATAACTGTAAAGATGAAGATGGTGTATTAAATGAAAAGGCAACGATAATATATTTTAAGTGCAATTAAATGGGTCATTATAATAATGAGTGTCCAAAGAAGAGCTCATCTGAGGGAAAGCAGCCAGACTACAATGATAAAAGGGTGGTGAAATCCTTTTCAACTACTTCAGTATATGTTTGGCCATCGAATGAAGAAGTATCATGTACACTATTTTTTATTCAGATTATGCCAATGTGTTGTTTGATTCAGGGTCTACACATTCATTCATTTATGAGAGTATTTATATTAAATTGGGAATTCCATCTCAAGAAATGAATACTGAACTTATGGTAAAAAAACTTGGAGGAAATGATGAGAAAAAAAGAAAACATAAGAACATTGGTATCCTTGTGTGCAAAATGAATATACCTATGAACCATATTTTTTTGCCTCTAGTAGAGTTTGATGTTATATTGGGTATGGATTGGATTTCTATATATCATGCTAAGATTGACTATAGGGATAATGAGTTTTCTTTTCAGAAAGATTTTTATTTTGGGTGCAAGAGTGAACCCTTAATTTTGGTAACATATTAGGATGGTGAAAAACTAGTTAAATATTGAAATGAATGTTACCTTGAACATATTGTTGAAAACAAAGGAACTATTCAAATTATTGACATGGCAGTGGTAAATGAGTATCTTGATTTTTTTACTGATGAGTTTCCAGGTATAATACCTAATCGATAAGTTGAATTTACTATTGAATTTTTTCCTGTTGCTAATCTAATTTCTAAACCCCCTTACCGAATGGATCAAATTGAAATTTTAGTGTCTTATAAGAAATTGCAAGAGTTATTAGATAAATGATTCATTCAACCTAGCACGTCACCATGTGGTGCTCCTATCATGTTTGTCAAAAATAAAGACAGTTCAATGAGACTTTTCATTGATTACAGAGAATTTAATAACATCACTGTTAAGAAAAAATATTGTTTCCCTCATATCAATGATTTGATCGATCAGCTCCAAAGATATCAGTACTTTTCGAAGATTGATTTGAGTTCGGGGTACCATCTGTTGAATATAAAGGAATATGACCTTCCAATGACCGAGTTTTTTACCAGATATGTCCATTATGAATTTTTAGTTATTCTATTTGGGTTAACCAAGGAAGACGTTGTATTCATGGTTCTTATGAATATAATATTCCATGACTTTATGGATAAATTTGTGGTTGTGTTTATTGATGATATTTTGGTTTATTCAAAAAGTAAATAGGAACAAGATATTAATTAATGGGTTGTCATGAAAACATTAAATGAAAAGAAAATCTATGGAAAATTTAGCAAGTGTGAGTTTTTTTTACAATAAATTTCATTCTGTGGTCACACTGTTTCAAAAAATAGCATAACTATTGATCTTACTAAAACAAAATTTGTTGAATAATGGAAAAGACCCAACAATATAACCGAGATTTGTAGTGTTCTTGATTTAGAAGGTTATTACCGAAGGATAGTTGATATTTTTTCACAGTTATCTTGTCCAATAACTATGTTAACTCGAAAAAGTATTAAGTTCATTTGGACAAAATAATTTGATGATTGTTTTCAGGAATTGAAAAGAAGATTGGTGAATGCTCCAGTTTTGGCACTGTCTTCCAGAAATGGTGATTTTTATCTATAGTGATTCTTCCATGAAAGGACATCGTTGTTTTCTTATGTAGAATGATCAGGTAAATGCTTATGATTAATGTCAGTTGAAAACTCGTGAGTTAAAATACCCAACAAATGATTTGGAATTAGATGATGTTGTTTTTACATTAAAAATTAGGTGGCATCATTTGTATGGAGTAAAATGTGAAATATATACTGACCACAATGGTTTGAAGTACATATTCACTCCGAAGGAATTAAACATGAGATAGATGAGACGGATAGAATTAATAATGGATTATGATTACACGATTCATTAACAAACAGGAATGGAAAAAAAAGGTGGTTGATGCATTGATTCAAAAGAGTAATGCAACAGTAACCATGGTACGTTTGGACCGATATCCTTTGGTTTTTGATTTGATGACGTTTGGAATTAAAGTTATTAGTGCCATAAATTCCTCTATTTTGTTTCATGTGTTAGTTAAATCATCTCTATCAGATACAATAAATCTGATTCATAAGGAAGATAGTGAGTTGAAGAAGTACATAGAGATGGTTCAGATGGGTATGTTTCTGGATTTTAACCTCGATAATGATTATATTTTGAGATGTGGAAAGATATTATTTGTGCCTTTAGATTCAATGTTAAAGAATGGGTTGTTTTGTGAACCTCATAGTTATCCATTTTCAGTTCATCTTGGAAGTACAATAATGTATAGATAACTTCATATGTAGTACTGGTTGGATGGAATGAAAAGATATATTGAAGATTTTACTATGATGTATTTGACTGGTCAATAGGTTAAACCAGAGAAGTAGTTACCGAAAGGGATGCTTCAGCCTTTACTGATGCTAGAGTGGAAATGGAAAAATATATCCATGGACTTCGTTGTGGGATTACAGAAGACAACTCGAGGTAACAATGCAATCTATGTTATTGTTGATCGATTGACTAAATCTTCTCATTTCCTCAATATTCGAGATATTATTTCTCTGGATCAACATTATCAGTTGTATGTTAATGATATAGTCAGGTTTCATGGAGTTCCCTTCTCCATTGTATCTGATCATGATCCCAGGTTTACTTTTAAGTTTTCTAAAGGCTTTCAGAAGTCTTTGGGTACTAAATTAAATTTTAGTATACCTTTTCATCCTCAATAAAATGGTAAGTCAGAACGAACAATTCCGACCTTGGATGCTATGATACATGCTTGTTCACTGGATTACCAGGGATGTATGGTCCAACATTTTTCTATGGTTGAATTTTTATATAATAACACTTTTGATTATAGTATACTGATCGCTCTGTTTGAGACATTATATGGGATGTGGTGTCGAACTCCATCTTTTTTGGGATGAAGTAGTTGAAAGGACGTTGATGGGACCAGAATTGGTAAAAGAGATGGCAGAAAAAGTTCAGTTGATTCAAAAGAACATGAGAACAACTCAGAGTAGGCAAATATTTTTTGCAGATCACCAGAGGAAGGATCTTTCTTTCGAGGTAGGTGACCATGTCTTTCTAAAAGTTTTTACATGGAAATGTGTGATGTGTTTTGGTAGGAAGGGAAAGTTGAGTATGAGGTTCATTGGACATTATGAAATACTAGAGAACGTTGGATCAGTTACCTATATTGTGGATTTACCTCCATGTTTATCCTAGGTACACAATGTTTTTCATGTTTCAATGTTGAGAAATTATATGTCGGATCCATCTCATGTTTTGAGAAAAGAGGTAGTTCAGTTGGAAGACAATCTCTCTTACGAGGAACAACCAGTCGAGATTATTTACCGAAAAGAGAAAGTGTTGCAGAATAAAGTGATTTATAAGGTAAAATTTATGTGGAAATCCATATGGTTGAAGAGGAAATGTGGGAATATGAAAATTCTATGAGGGATAAATACCCCTCTTATTTGATAAATTAATAAAAATTACGAGGATTCAATTTCCAAAAGGGGGGATAGATGTAACATCCCAGGTAAATAATGAATACGACATTTTCATAAATTATTAACATTTGTAAATTAAATATTAATGTTACATTAAATGGGAAGTTATGTTTGATGACGTACCTGATACAGAACAATGGTTTTCTTTGAAATCTTATGTTTCACACAATGCTGAGTCATACTAAAAAAATAATAATATAATATTATTTTAAATGGTAGTTAACACCTAGCTATTGTATTTGTGGGAATGAACAGAACTAACTAATATATGAGTACACATGTTTGTTAAATGTTTTTACATTTATCCAATAAAATTTAAAGGCTTTAAATGTGAATGAATCTAATTTTAAGCATAAATACTCTAATATTCTTTAAAATGTTGATTTACCGCCTTTTAACAGAGAACCCAATTTAAATATAGTTTTGGCCACTTTTATATGTTCTATTTGATGAAATAAAATTATTCATTAGAATTGGGACATAAAAATTTACTTTGGGTAAATGTTTTTTATTTTTCTAAAAAAATTCTTTTGTTTAATGAATAATGGAAAATACCGTATTTTAAATCCAAACTACCTTTTAATATAAATTTTTAGATGGTTAGATTATCTTTTTAATTGGTTTTAAAGTGTAATTGGATTATCTTTTTACCATTTACTCAATTTTGGACCATTTTAAGTAATTTCATTTTGAAATTGGACATAAACAATTTTCAATCTTTTGATAGTTATTATTTCTTAAGAACACGCTTTTTTTTAACAACAAGACTTAATTTTAAATTAATTAATTCAACTTCTATGTTTTTTGTTTGATAAAATAGACATAATTTTTTATTTTTGAATATTAAATATAGCTTAGGATGAATTATTTTTATTGTTCTAAAAAACATTAATTTTTAATGAATAGTGAAAACACTAAGTAGTAGTTAAAAACCGGATTTTCCATTTAAATGAAATTTTACCACTTCTGTGAATTAAATTTTGAAAAACATACATACATGGTTTTTATCAGTAATTAAAATGTGTTCAATGGGATGAAAATATTTTTTGGTGAATAGTAACTGTAGGTTTTTATTTACCATGGTTAAAGTTAAATAGGGTAATTCAAGGTAAAAATAATATTATAATAACATAAAATTACCTTAACACTTATCCTGGCCTTATTGGATGAGTAATGGCTGACCAATACAATCCTTGTGTGATATTTTTGTCATTTTAATGCTACTTGGGTAAGATAACGAAATTAATATCTTTTTATTTAAAATAAAAATAAAAATATCATAAACAAGTATTGTTTTGGTAAAAAAAATTAATATGGGGTTATATAATTGAAATATTTTACTATATATTTTCATTAGAAATATAAAATGATTGAATACATCATGGTAATTTTTTTTATAATTTTTTGACCTAAAATAAATAAAATTATTTATGAAATAATAATGATGCAGTGTTTACCTCATTAATGAATGATTAAAATAAATAAGATTATTAAAATAAAAAAATATCAAAAACCAATCAAATTCGTATTGGATGAATTTATTTAGAACAATACTCATCTTATTCTCTACTTTAATGAGTTTTGGTCCTTTAGAAACCAAAAATCATTATATAACAAAATAATATTTTCAAACATTCTTAAAGAGCCCCTCATCTCCCTTATAAAAAGTCCTCACCTCTAACCCATTAATCACACCTATCAGGACCCTTGTATTGTCCATACTCTACCAAAATAATATCACAAAATTCCTCTATTCCACCTATAATCTTTACCTTAGGCAGAAGGAAATTCAAGAAATGCTTTTTGTTCAATCCAATGGGAGTTTCCTGATTTAAAAGTAACATCTTCTCTTAAGTTATTTTCTTTTATTTTACTTCCCCAACCCCCTAAACACTTTTTATTTAATTTTTTTTATAAAAATACTAGTATCATTAAAATACCAGGATGTTTTTATGAGAATTATTTGACAACACTTACACACACCTCGATCTAAATATACGGACATACTATTTCTGTGGACAGAAAACAACTGCCTCACGAATCGATGATTGTTAAAATATCTCCAACCACCTCTAATTATGTCCATTATTATGGAAATATGTTTATTAGTGATATATATTATATTTATATCGTTTATAGGCTTATTTATTTTTCATTTATATCATACCTTTATGGTTTCTATAATGGGTTAACGTTATAATTTCATTTGAGGAAGTACAGACAACAACCCCCTAAAAGTTATATTACTCATTCATGCCATACATGGGATGTATAAAGGATAATGATAATAAAATTATATATGATATTATACTGTAATTATAATATAAATATTTATAATTATGTTTTTATTCCTTTAAAAAAGGAAATATAAATGAAAGTATTGTTTATGCGTACGTATGGCTTACCGTCTCTATGAATGGTGCATTTCATTTCTTGTCTCAAAATGTTATGAACTATTTTAAATACATATAAATATATATATATGATATATATGATATATATGACATTCAAATAATGAATATAATTATGGAGATAATGGACCTTTGACCACATGGAAATTTTTTAATTATAACAGGTTCATTTTTAACTCATGTTTCGAACATCGACAAAATGTATGATATGAACTCACATAATTAACTAATTTTTATAGAAAGGTGATAAGTGATATAAAAGGAATAATAATCCTGAAAAAGGTTCTTAGGAAAATATAAATTACCTTATCTTTATTATTCCGTAAATTAATGAACGAACAGGTCAAGTCGGACACGAGGTAAAGGACTTCGTCTCAATCTGCATTCATTGAGGAGTATTTTTATTTATACACGACTTTATTTTATATGGTGTATAATCGAAATTGACATTTCATTTCATTCAATGGGAATAATTTTTATATGAATCATTATACTATATGACAAAAGGATTTATTTTAATGTTTGTGGTAGCAATGACCTCTCTGCCACCGTAATCATCAATTGGCTTCCTCTATAAGACGTAATGTTTTTTTAAAAGGAAAAAAATCCATTATTATGTTTTGGGTGTTTTGGTATTGAAAAAGTTTTTTTTAAATGGATTTATTATTTCAATATCTTGTAATTATTTCTTGTCATTGAAAATTAAATTTTATTAGTGAAATTTTTATATTTGAAATATTTTATGTGTGATGATTTTATAATGGTACATGGACATTTGATGAGTGGTTACATGATAAAACTAATAATGGTGTTTCCGTGATAAACTAGGACATGAGGTTACATTATAACCTCCAATGCATTGGATATGTAATTTCACTGTATGGCTATTATATTTAGTGATATTTGTGGAAGTCGACCGTATGGTTATTCCATCGACGTATGTTTATGTCCCAAGTTACCTATATATGTTATTTATTCATAATATGGGTTTAATGGTTATATTTTGGTTAAAAAAATTTATGCAATGATATTTTGTATATTGAATATAATTTAGTGTTTTATAAAGGTGAAAAGTATTACATATGATAAAATATTCATGGTTTACTTGTTGTTTTGAAAAACATAGAGGTTTCCTTCTTTATGTATCCTTTATTAATCTTTTTATACTCATCCAATGTTATTGAAATGTTTTTCACAGGACATAAATTTGTATGGGGTTCGGGATGGGATCTAGGAAAAGTCATGATGTTTAAAACATGGAACTAGATATGTTTTTTTTCAAAAGTTTTTATTTTATGAAAAAATAGATATTAAGTAGAAGTGTTTACATGTAATATTCAAATTTTTATTTATATATTATGGCATAATTATATAAAATTGTAAACCTTAAATCATTCTCAATCTTAATTATTAACTTAATTCAAGATTATTTAATGTTTAAGGCCATGTATTTATATTAATAATAAAAATATTTTTTTATCAATTTCTCCCATATAATATTTAATCATATGATGTGGTGAAAATAAATGAATTCATCAATACATGAAGGTGGTACTTCACACAAAACATGAATGATGGTTTCATTTTTTGTTATTGATAATTTTAAATGTGGTTAAATATTATTTGTTTATAATTATTGAATTAATTATACAGATAATATTTATTTCATTACAATGTAATTATATAATTTTATTTTAAAGTTAAGAATGAAAAAAGAAATGTTTTTCAGGACAAAAGTACACATATTGGGAACATTATCATTCCACAAGAAGAATACTTGGAAATGGAGGTCTTAAAATAATTTAAAGTGACCAAAGTCTCAAAGGAAATAATGATTTTAATAAAGGAATTATAATAGGAAGGGTTTTTTGGAAAATGAATTCCTTTAGGGGTGTTAAAGTGGTGTTGAGAAATCCCTTTTATAATTTTTGAGTATTTAATTTTTTTAATTATAACCATTAAATATAAAATGATAAATTTTTTAAACTTGTTAAGTGGCTTTAAAATGGAATATTATTGAGTTAAGATAATTATCTAGTGGAAAAATCATCTTCCACTCTATTTGAGACGTGTGTTTAACATTTTATTAATTTTACTCCCAAGGGCACCACTTTTCACCATTTTGGTTTTCTACTACAGTAAATAAATTATTTACAATGGTTATGTATCCTTTATAAAGTAAAATAAAATGATACATATTATATAATCAAGACCATATAAATCCATATACTATATTAATTTTACTATAATAATTTTTAAAACATATGGAAATACATTTTAATATAACAAGTGTTTTAATGTATTAAAATATATTTTCAAAAAATATTACTTAGTTTATAAAATGAAAAATATAAATTTTATTTTTTATTAAATATCCTAAAAAATTATTAATTCTAGAAAATATGTGAATCAATTCCCATTTCAATCATCTATAGAAATAATAATGTAAAAGTCTTGGTAGTTACAAAAAAAATATTTTTTCTCTATTCAACTACAAATCAATTAGTAGTCGAAAGATTCGGGCAGATCCCTCTTATTGGAAAAGAAAAAATAGTACAACAAGGAGTTGGAAGGGGACATACAAGCATCATGCCATCATGACAATAAACTAGAGAACATCATAAGTCTTAATCAAACTGATAGGAATCATCATAATCATCATACCAGTCGGAGTCAACTAAGGGACCATGAGACCTGGTGACCATAGTCGGATTGATATAGGAATAGTCCTTCCTCTGTCTCGCTTTCCTAGGAGGAACAGGTTTGAAACATTCATCATCCACAACAACAGCTTTCCCTTTGATTAATACATGACTATATGATGACTTTTTTAGGGAATCATCATTGACATCATCCCACCTTCCATGGATCCCCTGAGTTTCCATTAATTTATTAATTTCCTCTCGAATCCTTGAAATGTTTCCATCACCCAGATTTTGCTTCCCTTCAATTTCATGATCAGATTTTTTTCTCCGAAGACACAATTCCACCCTCATCCATTTGGATCTCCAGGGCCATCCCCCCCTAACATATGAGTCTCCTATATCAACTCCTTAGTCACCCCATATATAATATTCACATTACCTTTGTCAAGAGTGGGTTGTGTAACCGAATCCACCTTATTATGTGTTGACTGCATCCCCAATTTATTTCTACAAGATGATTCCATATTCCCTATAGAGGAGAAAAACGAGCAAACCACAGACTTGTGGCAAATATCCATGACATGACCTATCATTTGGCACTCTGAAAAAAAGTCAGGAAGACGTTTATATTCCACTTTTAATGGAATATCATCATCCAATGCTGGCAAAACAACATTATAGATCAAGCTAGTGCTCAAGTAAACCTCGACCAAAACCCTAGCATAGTGACCAAATCTGACATTCTCAGTATTCCTATCCATCTTGATCGGGATCCCCACAGCAGATGCAATATCAAACAAGATTCTAGGATGACACAAAATCTAATTAAGGCCAATAATCTTCATCCAAACATGGGATTTAGTATTTCTTATAGTGAAAGGATTAAACTGAAAATCCCACTCTTGAAATAATAACATACCTGGCTTTAAATCGAAAATCCCACTCTTGTATGGAAAAAGATTTTTTTTGAATATTTCTTTAGGTATATTAAATATTCTTCTAAAATTAGAGAGAATCAATTATTTATTCCAAAAATACATATCACACCTAAAATATATCCATTTGAAAATTTGAATACCAAATATAAAATGATTTTATTAGTCTAATATCTATATTAGTTGAAATAGTATTGAAATTGATCTTTAATTCATAATGAGGTTACAATTGATCGGATGATGGGTCATCTTCCTAAAAAGTTTGATTCCTCCATATAACATTGATCGGATGATCGGTCATCTTCCTAAAAAACATTTCTCTATGAGCTCTAATCTCCACCAGTTGTTCCTCTGATCCAAGATGGTGTTCTAGTTGAACGATAATCTATCTTAGTACCTGTGATGGGACTGTAGTGTATTTTCTAAAAATTGATACACGAAACACAAAATGCAATTAAGGGATTCAAAGATAAAGTGATAAGATATAATATACGACCCTTAAATATTCACATATCTTTATGGGACCAATGTACATAGGTCTTGGCTTCCCATTATTCGCAAATCTCATAACCCTATTTCATTAATGTATTTAGATGAAAAAATTATCACCAACTGAAAACACTACATCCCACTAGAAATTATCTCCATTAAACATCTATAAACATTATAATTCTTTCATATTACATTAAATAGTTTTAAATGTATCCCCAATTTTGTGGACATAGTAATGTCCTATTAGCCCCTCCCTCAGATATTATCATAGAATACCAGAGTCCTACATCTCTTACCATATAGATCCTCATAATTTTACTTATTTATAACATTCTGGAAACTTTTTTTATTTGTTAATTATACCAATGTGAGTTGATATTCACATGAGTCATTAAATTCCATCAAATATGATCTCAGTATATCATCAATATTTTGAATTGTTCTCCAAAATTGACAATCTATCTGAAGGTGATAATAAGTGTTGAAGGTAATCACTATCTCTAATTATTTTTAAATAATTCTCTAGAGCCATATATAATCCAAAAATAATAATTAGATAAAATGGGGAATGGTACTCCATTCATCCTTTTCAATATATATATATATATATATATATCTTGGTGAATTGGACAAGAGAAAAATCTTCTTTGATTGAAATAAAATGTGATAACAAAGTTAGGAGTTCAACTACGACCCCAATTAAGTTATGGACTATAGACCTTTTGAGGAGTCTTATGATGAAATTAATGTAAATATTATCCCATTTAAATATTATTATGGGTAATGGTTTCAATATACCCTTAGAATGATTTATTTGATCTTTAACTTTCTAGAATACCAAAAGAAATTAAATGTATTCTATGATCCCCCACTTCATATTACCCATCCAGAATTTTTTCATTATAAATAATACATGTTCAAGTTTTCTATATAAATACAGAAGGATAATCTATGAGAACCATCCAAAAGAACCCTATTAATTTTTATGATGAAAAAATATTTGTTTTTCAATACATATAACTTCATCTTTATGATTGTTGAACTCCATAATTATCAATAACGTTTTCTATAGTTTTTCATATTTTTCATGGATTAATTGATATTAATATGGTTAGATGGTTGAGTAGTTACTTAAGAAAGATAATATTTTTTATCCTCTAATGATGATATCAAGATTCATCCTATTAAATTTCATGATTATCTGGTATTTCATGAGTATAATCTTGAATATAGTACCATGAACATTCCAACTCAGAGCATCTTCAACCGTGTTTGACTTCCCTAGTTGGTAATGTATTGGGCAGTCATAAAACATTTTCAATTATAACTATATAATTTGGTTTATATTTTATTATTATATGTGAATTTATATTTCAAGATCTTATGATCATTATATATATATATATATTTTTCACTTTATTTATAGGGATAATGTCACAAAATAATAAATTTAAATATCACAACTTCCAACTACAGATCATTCATCAGGTAATTTTACTCATGAGTATTTAATTAGAATGAGGAGTAAAAAATTACTCTATCATTATATATTATTATGCATCCTAAGACCATTTTAAATTCATCTCTATATAGTAAAAACCATTCCCCATTGTATAGTAATGAATGTATAGGTGTAATGACCGATATATTATTTAATTAGTTGAAAATTTATTCATATTCCTCGATCAAAATAATATTCATTACCTTCCATGTTAACATTGTTTATAAATTTTATTTTAATAAATATTTCCCAACAATTCATCGGTAATATCCTAGTAACCCATGAAAAGTATGCATATTGGTTACAGTGCTTAGTGTGTTATATTTATTGATAACATCCAAAATTCATAAATCTTTCAATACTCCATTCATTATGATTACATGATGAAAGTATGATAATTTTGAAGCTAAAATTGTATATTTCCAAAATTTTATCATATTTTTTAATTTATATGGTGTTCAACACAATCCAAAAATGATATTCATGATATATATTTTTATTAGAATAAATTATTGTGTCATCAATAATACTTACCATGATTTTTTCAAGGTAATCCATGATGAATATATTCATTGAATTCAGGATGATAATAATGGAATTAATAAGTCCCAACTGTGTTATTATAAATTTAGAGTGACCATACCATATGCAGAAGTCCCTTTTTGGACTATACACCAATTTTACCCTTAAATGATGATATCCATTTCAAATGTCAATATTTTAGGAGTATTGATGTCCTTATATTTAATCATAATGATCATTGATACATGATATTGTTAAATTTTTAATCATGATTTAATTAATCTCATGAATACTAATGAAAATAAAAACTAATAAATAATTATTTCTTACAAAGACGATTGATGCACGCCATAGGGAAGAACACAAGAGTGTGAAGGCCCTATCATGTTTTGGTTAATGTTTTTTATTGAAATACCTTCTTTCAATGGGGGTATTCTATAAATAATTTTTGAGTTAGGAATTATTACTATAATGACTTCAATATAATAATCAACCTCACACTTTGGGTATAATGTGGAGTTCATTTGAAAATCCAATAGTGTACTACCACAAAATAGGAATTTCATCAATGTTGAATTCAAACCATGTAATTTAAAAAATAAATACAAGATTATTGGGTATTAGGACGCAATTTATAGAATTTTATTCCAATGGGAATCCATGAATATTTCTATGATGATTCTTGATAATATTATAATTCAGAGAATGAAGTAAGATTTTTTTCCCATCAAATTCATATGTTATTTACAGTGGGAAATTCAATCGATACATAATATTATATCAAAATTAAAACAATAGAGAAAATTATACCTATATGACCTCTCGTCCCAAAAATATCAATAAAAAATATTCATATATATTAGATGTGATCATTGTTCCAACAGATGACTTCATAGATAGTTCAATATCAATTTCTTTAAGTGGTGACTCACAATTTATAGAAATGATAAAATGAAATGAAAAAGAATCAAATATTGTGTTATTAGATATAGAAAGATTCTATCTATACCCCAAAACAGTTTATTATTTTAATCAACCACATAAGTAGTGATCATGATTTTCCTTCCTTATTCCCATTATTTGGGAGGTTTTAACGAAACTTTCATTCATTTAACTATGAGTTAGGGAATTAATTCCCATAATTTCTAAAAAATCCATATAAGTAGTTCATTTTTGTGTGGGTGGAAAATTTTGGGGACCTTATTTTTTGTTTATTTAATAAATAGACATCTTAGTCTTACTACAACATTTTTTGGATCGATGGCCTACATTATAACACATAAAACACTTATAGGATACTTTGAGGCAATTATCCAGAAAATATTTCCCACACGTTTGGCATGTGGGTTGTTATAAATAATTAATTCAGAATGATGTACCATAATATTTTTCATGATATTTGACATTTTATCCAATGTGTTAGAAGTATATATAGGATCCCGCATGTAATCTTCCATTCATATGTGTTCCATGTAAAAATCATTCACTTATCACACCATATTGAACATGTTGCATTAAAATGGTTCTAATAAAATGTTTTTATGATAATCATTTAGTTTTCATAAATATACTAATAGAATATAAATGGGTTTCATCAAAATTTCAAATGAAAATAAATCAAATTTCACAGCGTAAAAAACTATGAAAATAAAAATTGGTTTTATAAAATTTCTAAATAATATAACAATATGAGTTAAATTGATTGGAATCATAGAATTAAAATACAAAAAATAATAAAATAATACGAAAAATAGATGGTGAAACTAAATATATAACCATATTAGTAATTGATATTTTTATTATAGAGAATAAAATAAAAATATAATCACAAAATAGATTCTTTTAGAAAAAAAAATTAATCATCAATGTAAAATTAATAGTTATGAGTTAGTTTTCAAAAATCCACATTTATTTTAATAAAAAAAGTTAATATAAAACAATTCCATGATGTTTATTTTTTTAAAAAAAATTCACTAGAAATATAAGAGATAAAAACTTGTAAAATCAATTATTATAGTGAACAAAGGGGAAATAAATTAAAGAATAAGATGTATAACTAAAAGGTTTATTTTTAGTGACCAATTCCCTTACCTTTACTCTTGATTTCCAGAGAAGTTATTTATCCTACTATATAAAAAAACTCACTTAATCCCCAATTATAGAATCTTATTCATGTTTTTACAACTTTATAAACTGAAATTATAATAAATCTCTACATATATATTATTTATTATCCATTTTCGAATTTAATTTTGAGTAATATCGATCAAATTGAAGTGGTTCAGTAATCATAGTGTTAATATTCATTATCCTAAAAAATTAATCCTTTCCAAATAATAATATCCATTAAAATTGATTATTTTTAATTATTTATAATTTAATAATCTCATTATACTTTATTTTTTGGATTTGATCTTTAATGATGAAAGAATTGATGAACATTCTTTGGCGATTTTTAACAAATGAGTGTTTGTATCTTAATTAAAGAGTTTAATACAAAATATATAATTCAAAAAAATATTTATTTTATTATTTATATCGTTTAAAATTAGTAATTAATTTTTTTATACATACATTATATTATTTTTTAGCATTTCTCAATTAGGTTTTTTGAACTACCCAAAAAATAACATTCCATAGTTAATTGATGAATATTATTATGATAATGGTTTAATTTTACAAAATATAATTATTACATAAGAATAATTATAATATATATATATTTTTAATTTTATAAATCAAATTTAATAGTTTTTTATAAATAATAAATAATCTAGAAGACAAATTACTTATGTTACATCATCGAGTTAGCAGTCCGTATAACACAATTAACATTTTCATTTATCAAAAAATTAGAAAGAAAAGTGGATTATAATTTGAATCATAAAAAACATAATTATATTTTATATTTAAAATTTATTATTAAATTTATTCACTCTAATAAGTGAATATAGGATGGTTTGAAAATTGAAAATTTTCCCTTAATGGAGGAATTAGTCCACATAATGCATGAATATAAAAAATAAATTAAAGAAACAAGTAAAGGTGTTTTATAGTTATTAAATTGGAATAATGACAACAAAAATAAAAAATGTTCATTTAATTATAAAGTAATTATTAAATGATTTTAGGATTATATTGAATAAAATAATTGATGTTAGGGAAAAAATATCACATTGAGAACTTAATATTTCCAATGGAAGAATCCTTAGAAATAGAGGACTTAATGAAAATATTTTATGACTAAAGTATCCATGAAAAGGAATAGGGTAAAAAAAAGAAATGTGAATGGCCATATTTTTAAGTTGAAACCAAATAAATTTATGTCTCATGAAGGGGTGGTGAGAGGCCCCTTTTGGGGTATAATGTATATGTGTGTGTTCAGACCAACCCAAACATGAACATACAATAATTTAAAGATGATTCTGACTAAGGAAGTGTTTTATTATGTAATAATAAAATTTCTTCAAATGAATTATTATATTATTTTTACATTTAAATTCTTGAATCCTATGTTTATATATTATAGGAAATAATAAATAATCTAGATTAAAAATGTGTAACTTTACATTGTGGAGGAGGTAGTCTGTAAAACAAATAGTTAACATTTTCATTTATAAAACAAGGAGAAGGAAGGTGAGATTATAATTTTTATATTCATAATCATAATTATTGTATGTATTTAACATTTATTATTTCATTTCACCCTCATAATCGGGGAATAGATTTGGTGGTTAAAACAATGGTATTTTTCACTTTATGGAGGTGGCAGTCCACAAAACACAAGAATAATAGTTTATTTTATATTAATAGAAAAATGGAATGGTTTTTTATAGTAATTTTTATAAATTAATATAATTTATAATATAATGAATATTTATTTATTTATATGTTAATTTAAAATTTATTTATGCAGGGTAATAAAAAAATAAAATAAGTTATGTAAAAGGATCTTACATTGAAAACTAAGAACTTATATAGAAGAATATTTGGAAATAGTGTTCTTAAAAAAATATTTTGATACCATGTCCTCATGGAATATCAATTGGGATATAAATGAATGTAAATTTACATAGTTAAATTTGAAAACTGAATTCATTAAGATCTCTTGAACGGGTGGGGAGAGGCCCCTTTAATAAGTGGCAAGAATGATATTTTTTTACTATAACCACTTAATATAATGTGATCACATGTTAAACAAGTCACAGGGGTCCCAAAATGGAAAATAATTGATTTTAGATAATGTTTTTATATCTAAAACAGAAAAAATAAATTATAATCAATTTTTTTAACATGTTATATCATTTTAAACATAGGTCACCAATTTTCAGATTTTGTGTTCTCTAATATGTTAACTTGTTTTTTGACCATGGAAAATTATCCTTTATACACTAAAATAAAATAGTTACTATGACATAATATGGAACATGTAATTCCATATATAAAATCCATTTTTATATTAATTTTTAAAAAAGAGACCAAATCAATTTTAAAATCAAATTTCTATAGTATATTAATATAAATTATAAAGAAAATAATATTGCAGTTTTAAATTGTCAAATTTAAATTTGTAAAATAAAATATATTTTAAAAAAGTAACATATAAATTACCCATCTAGAATATTAAACCATTTCATAAATTTAGAAATAATACTTACATACTAATAATGCTATCATTTTTTATTTTCCAAAGATATATTTTTGAATTATTCACCTAAAAAATAAAATTTTCTAGAAAAAATTTAAAATTAATCAAAAGATATATTTTTAAATGTAAAAATTTTAATTTTATATTTAAAAATACCTTCTATAATATATTAATTTAACATATAAATAAAATAAAAGTTTTTTGGGAAAACAATTTTATTATGAAAATATTTTATATGTATGTTAATTGTTCATAAAAAATTAGGGCTAATCTATTATCAATAACTCAAAATTTCACATTTAAAAATATCCAACTTATAAGAAACATTGTAAAAATATTTTGTTAGATACATAGTAATACTAAATTAAATAGAATTAAAATGTCTATTAATTTCATAATGTGGTTAGAACTATTTGTACAAAGTCATTTAATTTTTATTCAACATTGGAACGTTCTTATTTTATTAAAAAATTTTGTTATCTAATATTGTTTATTGTTCTTTGTGAAGTAATATATTAAATATAAAATTTATTTACGGGGAATATTGCACTAAAATATATCGTCATTATATGATATCAAGGGGTAATTTACTATTACATTTATAGTACTTCCCCACCCTAATTTATTTAGGATATTACAAAAAATGGGATGTAATTGATTGATGAATCAATCGTTTTTTATAGATATTGATGAAAAAAATCCCAAGGTTTCGTCATGTTTTATTTTTACTCAATTTCATGAGGTTTCGGCCTCATTAATCTAATTTTTGATTAATCAATAGAGTATTTAAATGTAATTAATTAAGGAATTAATTGTGATACACCATTGTTATTGTTTATAACGAATTGAAATAGATGTTTTTGTGGATGTAGGATTATTTGGATGGAGGATAGAAGATGGATCTTTTTTAGGATTTGATGAGGTTTGACAATGTTTTATGAGCATTTCATAAGGGGTTAAATCCATCTTCGGATCTGTGGTCCATATATTTTTGAATGTTTTACACATTAATGCATGTGAAATATGATACGCGGTCTCTCTTGCATATTTTATTAACTTTCAAATAAATTTAATTTTTTCCCATAACACTATTTGAGTTGGGTAATTACTTATAAGTATATTATTCACCCTTTGTATATTATGCATGAATTTTATGGTCATTTATGGCCCTGATAACTAAGTAAGGTGTTGTGGGTTTTATGCATGGGAGCTAATGAGGCTTCCATTATGCATTCATAGGATTTTAGGGACTTATTATAAGATAATGTATCCTCCATAAGAATATGAGTTCGTTTTAGATGATGATGGTCAATGTGATCCATGACATGTAATGTTCCTTAAATTCTTTTGAGTTATTTTATAATATAAGGAACTATGTTATTGTCATCCTCTTAATATTTATTATTTCAATGGTTGTTTAATGCCATGAAGTGGAAATTTATGTTTTGTAAAAGATTGTATTAGAACCAAAGGAGGTGTATCCTTGGTAAAGCCTGACCTAGTAGACATAGGTTATGTGAAAATATAATACCATTAGTAAGAGATGTATTGATTATGTGAGGTTTATTTGAGGATGGTCTTATGTGGATAATTAATAATTCCTTATTATCATTTTAGCATATGTTACTGATGAATGAAGAGAGTATGCTTCCACATCAAAAAACAAAATATATTGGATGGTTATCCCTTGATATTCGATACGAATGTAAGTTGGACATGTTTGAACCAGGCTAGTTTAAATTTTATGAGAGATAGATGTTTTGATAACCAAATATAATTTCTTATACTATTTATTTATGTCTTCATGTGTTGAAATTATGTCTTCAGTTTTAAGATGATAGATATTATTCAATAATGTGGTGTATGATATGAACCTTATTTGATATGATTTTTTGAGTGTTGGAAAACCTACCCTTTAACTTTATTAAGCATGTGTCCTTGGATGACATGCCCATATTTGTTGATGATGCCTATGTTGTGGGATAACATGACCAATGTGATATTGTGACTAGTTGGGCAGTATATATTTCAAAAAAACAATATTATAATGAAATAAAAGTTATTATAACAATTTTTCATGACCTAGTTTCCTTGTAAATTTTTCAAGTTGTTGGGATGAGCGATTAGGAGGTCATGTAACTTATTCCCAACATGAACCTAATGATTTTTAAAATGGGTCAAAATTACCAACTATGTTTTATTCCCATGGAATTAGGATATATTTATAAGAATGTGAAACTTCTAAGGAAGGTGTTGACATGAGAATGATGTAATGTTGAGTTATTTTCTATTTCCCATATTACTGTTTTGTATGTCATGTGATGTGATACTTCCAAGGATGTGGGTGTGTTTCCCTAGAATAAATTCCTAGTTGTTACATATTTCACTTAGAAGTGGATATAAGTACCAATATTTCATTCTGATTATAAAGGGTATGATATCATATTGAATGATTACTTTTTTTGTGTCATGATACCAACTCTTATTATGGGTCTTGAGTCTAAGGACTCTTTTCCCAATTATATTTATGTTTGTAGCTTGAGACGTTATTCCATCCCTTGATGTACCTAGTACATGATGTCCATTTTTCAATTATTGTTATGGACACTATTATAAATATTCGATAACCATGTATTGAATCTCAAGATAACATGGGGACATTATTCCATCTATTAATGAAGTATTTTTTATGTGATTTCTAGTTGTATATGATTATTAGAAATGATATATCTACTACTATGATTTTTTTCTCAGTTTCTAGTTCCCACATCTTGATATCATCATACATTACAGATGTTATTCCCACTATCAATTTATATTATTTGGATGCATTTTCTTGCTATTGATCGTGATATAATGATGAATTATTATACTCGCTGTTTTAGTGAATTTAGAAAAAAAAATTAGTACACATTTTTATAGTTTTTCTTCCTTGTATTGGTCTCTACAATGGTAAATCATATATATGGGGGGTATTCTTAAAATACATATGATCCGAGATATATCCAAAAAACACATGACCATTTATGGGGAAAACAAAATTTTAAATTAACTTTTGATGTTAAATGGAATTAATCCAGCATCGGCCAATACATGGAGCAAGTGGTGCATATTCCACTCAACAGAAAGAAATCATTAATTTATATATATATGTGTGTGTGTGTGTGTCTGTTAACACACTTAATATATATGTATATATATATATACATAGAAATAAAAATACAAACATGTGAGAGGATTCCCTCACAAACAGAAATTATTCTTTAATATTCATATTATCTTAAACATTATATTATGTATTTAAATTTATTTATCCATATATACATTGTTTTAATATATTTTGTAATATAAAAATATTTTCCAATTCATATATAGAAATACATAATTTTATTTATATGAAAATAAATTAAAAATTGGGTTTTAAAATATTTTATTTATATATATGTACGTTTGTGAATTATATATTTATATAGATATATAATAATATTTTTTTGTTAATATAAATATGAATATATGAATAAATTTATATGGTAATGTTTTAAAATAAAAATTATATTATAATTTTGATTATAAAATCATTTTTAATTTTAAATATTCAATGTAATAATTATTAAAAATTACCATTTATATTTTTAAATTAATGAATAATTAAGTTAAATTTTGATTTTAACAAATATTCAAGATAATTTTTTTTTCAATAGATATATTAATTTAAAAAATAAAAAGAATTTTTTATATTTTTACAAATCCTAACCTTACCAATTATGAATATTGTGAATAATAATTATTTCAATAACATCGTATGAAACAAAATGATATCAGAGGAAATGGAATTGTATCTACATCACTTTGATTGCACCATTAAATTCATTGTGATTGTTTTACCATATTAATTTTTTATTATTTTTATGAAATTATTATTTCGAATGGGGAATAATCAAGGAGATGTTAGATGATAGATTTTCACTTGGAAACTCCATTTCCTTTTACATGATGAGTTTCCTTTTATGAAACTTGAAGACATGCCTCTATCATCTTGGATTATAACTAGTTTGAATTCATCCTCTACACTATTCAAGACATATTGAGTGGAAAAAAAGAACCCGAATTTGGATTTACCAATTATAGGACATATCCTTTTTCAAATTTGGATTCAAATGTTTAACAACGTCAATCTCCATGAAGGATGGTTTTTTTTAAAAAAAGAGGAAGGGGAAGAGGAGGAATACAACAATTAAAGGATGTTCACTAATATAAATTATGATTATTTGTAAAATATCATGATACTAATTATTATTAAAAACAATCCTTAAAACTCTCTGATACAATGGAAGGTTGTATCTTAAAAAAATGATAAAAACACATATAACTGGTTGTGATTATTGGGGGGAAATATGCAGTGGGATCAAAATAATTATATATTTTATTGGAAAATTATTATATAGATTCATGTTTTAATTTATTATAAAATAAAACTAAATATAAAAAATTAAGTTCAGGGAAATAAATTATTCATTGAAGTTTTCAAACATCATTATTGGATTCATCTATATTCATTTTTGGGAAGTAAATTTCATTAGAATTTATATTTTCTCCCATATCATGCACACCAGATATAATAGTGACCCACCACATCATCACAATAAAAATATTGGTCTTATCCAGATTTAAAATTCTAGTTTTTATTCGATACACCCTCATTAAATATTTTAGTGTTTCACAAACACTCCATATATTTTGACTATTTTAATGTATAGTATTGTTATAATTTATCCAGGATTATTGTATTATTTAAAACATATTGTGCTGATTTATAGATCCTATAAATATTATCCACTTCAATTTGACCAATAGCGTGATATGTTTTTACGAAACAACATGAATGTACGTATAATCCTATTTATATCTAATATTTCTCGAATTCCACTCAAATATATATGATTATATCAATCATATATTTAGAGACCTCACAATTATATTATATAAAGTGATATTTTTATATCACATGAATCCCCACTACATTAAATAACATGATATATCAAGTGAATTATGTTGATCAGACCAATTTTTCATTAATAATGTTGAGTTATAATTTATTTCTAAAAAAATTATAGCTTCATGGTATAGTAATAAATGGAGAATAGTTGGTGTTAATAGGTTTCCCCTTCCATGGGATCAAAATAAATCTTTCTTTATATATATATATATGTCGTTCATTTATATATCATTATAAAAACAACAGAGTTGTTGGGTAATAGATATAAATCTAAAATTTCATTAGAAAGTAATCAAGGTGTAATATCTCATTTGAAATTTAGAAACAATAAGACAAGAATTATTAAATTAAATGAATGAGATTTCATCGTAAAAAATTTATTATATTCCACATGTTGAATTGGGGTAGATCACAGAAATATTGATGTGTAATATATTTAAAAGGAAACTCTATGAGTCCATTGTTGGGGACCCCTTGCAGAATACAATGCATTACCCCTCATACTCCCCTTAACCTTCCCATTCCCCTACCCCACAACCCACTCAATGGAAATCTCCATGACTCCACTAATCAGAAGCCATCCTACAACCACCTAATGTAGATCATTTCATCCACATCACCCATCATCATTTTACTCACCCTCAACAACCCTAGCCTCACCCTGTTCTCCCATAGTATTGATGTTATACAAGATAGAAGCCCCCAACCTACTATACACTAGTAGATCTAGAATCATCTTCTATGGGATAGAATACATGAAAATAAAACCTGAAGGTCAATCATGGATTCCACCAAGTCTAAAACACATTCAATTATGATAGTTTTAAGCTAAATTTACCACAAAGTCTCTTCTGGTGGCTGATTTTGTGAGACACTATATTAGTCTTTATCTATACTCATATTACATGGATGGAAATTCATTTTGGTTCCTTATATATAATTCATTTAAAACCTATAAAAAACATGTTACATATGAATAAATATGTATAATATGAATAAGTGTATTATGAGGATGAGGGACTTCAACATATAAAAGTATGTGGATCAAGTATCTATTATTTCATGAAAAGAACCTAAAATAACTGTTTCAAAATTCTCCCCACATTGTAATCCAACTATGGAATATCACTGAAAAAGCTGAATATGTTGGATTAGTCTTTTAAATAGAAATCATTGACCATCACTACTACCATCATACATGAATTATCATTTTATTATTCTTTATCTCTATCAATATCATCCTAGGGTAACTCCTGATTAATATACAACATTAGTAAGGGTAGCCTATTGTTAGTGTTAAGAGTCTCTATCCCACTACGGGATATGGTGATCACGATAACCCTTGACCAGTGTACACTATTAATCACACAATATAGCTAACTCCCCATCTATAGAATCCACCCAAGGTCTACAATGGCCTACTTGGTCACTGTATTAGTGAGTCACATGATGATTTTTTAATGAGATCCATGAATCCACAACTCATCTTCCTATATGTTTCACTCATAGTGGAGTAGGATGGTGGTGAGCTCAAATATCATACATGGTTGATCATGCCTTTTATACTCAATGTAGGATTCATTGGTCAGAGGATTAATCACTCTCATCGATGTATTCATGATTTTTGATGATAACAAGTCGTTCTACCGATATTGAACAAAAATCTGGGCCAAATGAGTAAAATTGATTGTTCATTTAGATATACTAAATATTTGAGGGGGTAGGGGACTAACCGATCATATACGATATCACAAATATTAATATTTTATCTTGTTTCCTACTTGAAATGTCATATTGAGGACTATAATTAGCAGGGATAAGGAAATCCATCATATTCACATGGGAGGAATCAACTTCAAAGATGAGATCAATGGATTACCATCCCTGAAAAAATAGATCATTTGAATATATTAGAGCTTCAGATATAGTAGGATTAAGATCATTCAAGACATTCATAATATCTATGAGTGTTTAATGGTTATTAAATCCATTCAATTGATTTTTAAAAGTATAAATTTAGCCTGTAAATAGATTATAATAAATTATAACACTATATTTATATAAGGAAGGAAATATCAAATATTCCATTATTTTGGTATCTGTGTTCTTCATTTTATCATCAATGATTAACCTAAAAAATTGTAGTGAGGATAAATAAGAGTGTATTTATAGGGGAAATTAATGAAGAAGATGAATTTGGTATGCACATGGTTGCATTAATTATTTTAATGAACATATCATATTTAATATTCATGTAATGGGAAAATTAGTAACTAAAAATTTTGATGGAAAAATAATGGATTTTTTTGAATATTTTATGTACATGAACAATGATCTCTATATAATAAATAAACGAGAAAAATACCCATTCCAAAAATTGAAAATGGAGAAGTATAGAGAAAATAGGGAAAAATTCTGTATGAAATCCTGTCAACGATAAGGATACAAGTATTAGTAGAGGTGAAATAAAAAAACATAGAAACATGAGAGTTGATTAGGATAAAGATGAATTATATAATAATGGCATAAGGACCTAACAATAAACATTAAATAATCTAGTAATTTAATGTATATTTCACTAACTTATATTCCCATAGATCATTTTGGTATAGTTATTTATATAAAGAGGACATAATTTATACATATCATCCCATAAAAATACAAAGTTGGTTCTACTAGAAATGTATCCATTTATTCCATAATCCAAAAGTTGTTGAAGAAGATATGAAATATTTTCATGAAATATACTCACTACAAGAATCATGAATTCATATTTTCACTTACACATCCTTACACCATATGTATTTTTTTAAACAAGGTATGAGAGAAAAATCTTAGTACGATACATAAAAATTTGTGAAGAACTCGTTATTCCATGAACAAATATAAACATACGAAATCACTTTCACGAAGAAATACTTCTCACCTAAAATATCATTAAGTAACTTATTAAAAAATTTAGAATACAATAAAACATAGAAAACATAACTAAGAAAATATTTCTATATTTGGGAATTACATACATAATATTCCACTCCTTGTGGATACCATATGATTTATAACCCTAAAGAAAACCTTACAATGGATGCCTTATACTTACCTAATGGTGTAACCGTCGTAGTTACACATGGAATAAACATTACAGAAAACATTAAATATCAACTTACACAATAAATTCTAATGAGATATATTACCCACCCGTCATCATAAAAAGTTACCAAGAGCCAAAACATAATCATAAAACATTAATACTTCCATCACAAAAATATTTATTTTTCAACTATTATAAATAGATTCGTTAAAGATGATTTTAAAAGGAAAGTCCCCTACATCATGTTCTTATTAATTAAAACATGTTCAATCATCCTTTATAATGGTATATAATGTGTTTTTAATGAAATAAAAAACCATATTCAAATTTTTAATTACTTATATTATCTTCTAATAATGTATTTCCGTACATTTATTAATAATAGTTGGTTTTTTTCATTGTTTCGAGTGCATTTATTTCACAATTTACAATATTGGTTCATTATGGATTTTCATATTCAGTAGAAGAAAAAAATCCAAAATTGGAATGAAAGGGTTTTAATATTTTTCATTAATTTTAAAATATACCATTTTGTTAAAATAGGTGGATCAATAATTTTTTAAAACAATAATGAAAATGATTTAATTTATTATGATAGTTTTTTCAATCCATCATAAACATGTATCATTTTATTCAAAATCATATTTATATATTTATTCCATAAAATTAAATGACAAAAAATATGTATAATAAAATATTATTAAACCATAATAATGGTTTTATGACTAACCTTAAAGGTGGTAAATGAAATTTATTATTCGATATACATAAAGGCTTTGAATCGATATGTCACAAATGATGTTTTCATTTTCTAGAGTAAGAGTAGAAGTGGGAGGGTTTTGTGATGAATATTTTATTTACAAAAATAAAATTATATTATATTTAAAATAATTATTTATCGTGTTATTTTGGATAGGATAGTAGAGGATATAGTAATAAAATAAAATAAAATGAAAAGAAAATAAAAGAAAATGAAAAAGGAATTTTCATCTTGAATTCTCTTTCTTTAGAACCATCGTAAGGTACTTTGTTTTGAAGTTTTAGTAAAACCAGTAGGTGTTAGATGTGGGGAATATGATTGTGTATGGAATTGGAAAGAAATTAAAAAATCTAAAAGGATTTCATGTGTTAGAAGAATACATGGTGAGGGGTGGTATTTAAAGTGCAAGAGAGGGGGTATTTTTTCATTATTATATTCATTAAGTTAATTTTATTTTCAGGAATATTAATATTTTTGGATTCAACACTAAAAATATAAAAATCATAAATAATATTTTTATTTTTATATTAAATCATCCATACATATATTATGACTCAATAAATCATGAATTTGTTATATATCATAATTTACCATATTTAAGTATTCATCAAAAAAACATGTACACTATAAAAATCCAAATAATTCACCCCAAATATTTTGAGATGTGTCAAATTCTAAAATTAACACCATTTTATGAAAAATAATATTATACATATGAGATAATTATTTTTTTATTATAATCAATTTTTATTCAAAAAATTGCTAATTTTAAAATTACAACTGATTTTATAACACTATGAAATATTAATTAATATCTCCTGAAATTATATTATAATCATAGGATAAATAAATATTAATATTTGAATCTATTTAATGGTGATAAATTTTATTTGAAGGTAATAATATTAATTTAAAAATTGTAAATAAACATTTATGTTTTATGAAAATACCAACACTTAATTTATCATTTTCAATAAAACTATATAATTATCCCATGATATAAATATATCATATTTTCACTTATGAGATGCATAAATTTTATATATAATTTAATATATGAGTCAAAAATTTTGTTAGTATATATTCTATAATTTTTATAAATAAAACATATTTAATTATAAATTAATAATTAATTTACCTTTTTAATTATATAATGTTAACAAATTATTTTATAATTACCTAGGTTTATAAATTATCCTTGCCTTCTTGGAATTTCATCCATATAATTTTTATTTACTTATTAAAAAATTCAGGATAAATTTGTCTCTTAGAGTATAAATATTCCAATGTTCCTTCTTAAACCATGGGATTTCTCCACAAAACATTAACCTATTGAATTATCTTAGACTAATTTTTTTTATCAATGAAAAATAATATGAACATGTTTCTCTTAATAATGACTTTTCTCTTCTAGATTAACTACTTCTAGGCTCAAAACATGACATGATTCTGGGACAAACAGTCGTAACCTTGAAACATAAAAAACATTGTTTACCTGAGATAAATTTCCAAGACAAACAACTCGGTAGGAAACTAGTCCAACATTATTATAGAATTAAAATGGTCTATTGAACTAAAGAAAAATGTTTCCATTATTACGTAAATGAATCAAACGTTTCCATGGAGAATCTTTTAGAAATTCATGATCACTTAACTTGAATGAAAAACCTTTCCTCCTATTTTCTGCAAAACATTTCTTCTTTATCTAAGATAGACTATTGTGTTGTTGGATCACCTAAACATTTTCAGACTCCTCCTATACAAATTATTTTACCATAAACATGTTTCTCCAAATTCATCCCAAAATGATGGAGTTCAATACACCTTTATATATAATTCCTCAAAATGTGTCATTTATATAATAGAATGAAAACTGTTATTAAAAGAAAAAAAAACTAAAGAATGATGTTTATCCCATTTTATCTGGAAATAAATTAAAAAGAAATGTAACATGTCATATAATATATTAATTTTTATCTTGTTCATTCCATCATATTGTCAATGAAATGTTTTTATAAAATATAATTCATTTCCCATTGACTACTGAAGGCCTTCCCAAAAGATAGAAGTGAACTTGGGATCACAATTAGATATAATATAAAGAGGAAATTTTATAACCTATAAATATCTATTAGGTAAAATTGAGAAACCTAATACAAATACATAGTATCTTCCATTTGGAAGGAAATGTGAATATTTCATAAGTTGATCAATAATTACCCATATTTCATTGTAACCTCAGGATGTCTTTCATAGACCCACAATAATGTACATGGATATATTTTCCCATTTACACTATAGCACTGGAAAAGGCTGAATCATCCACTTTGGTATTTTTTTTCTACTTTAATTTTTTTACAATTTAAACATTTCATGGAAAAGTTAGTAATATTCCATTTCATTCAATCCAATGAGTAATTCCCCGGAAGGACTATGTAAATATTATAACAACCAAGATGAACTGAAATAAGATAACTATGGGATTCATATAACAATTCATTCATCCCCTAGGAATCACGAGGAACACATAATCCCTTTATAATTGTAACGATATAATCATTTTAAACATTAAATTCTTGAAACATACACATTTAACCGAATCTACATTTCTCTATAACTCTCACTCTTATTTCTTTGCTCCCATAATTATATTAGAGAGAGGTGACTACACTAAAATCTACGAAAGATAAAGTAATTTCCTACACTAAAAAATTACAACAAAAAATCCATCCAATCATAAATAATGGTTTCTTGTTCCGAAATTAACATGGTTAATGATTAATGATGTTTTTTACAAAATCTTTCCACCTATTTGATTTATTTTCTAGGATAGTAATTGATCACTAGTTCGTAATATTTTATTACATCCATTTATCTTCTCTACAGAATTTTCAATTAATTTTGTGGAAAATATATACTTGAAAAAATTATGAGCATTATATATTTCACATTTTTCTTCATATAAATTATGCCTACAAATTTTCAAAGGGAAAAACAAATATGCTAATTCCATATCATCTGAGGTATAATATAACACATGAGGTTTACCCCGAATGGCCCGAAGGCCTTCATTTTTATTTTATTATAGATAATACGCCGTTTTAGGGATCAAGGGGAAGCCGTACATAACCCGTAGGCCCGATGCATAAGGCCTGACATGACCCACAATACATGACCCGAAGGCCTAGAGGCATACTATTCCTAATACATGACCCGTAGGCCCATCCCACTAGAAATGCATCTCCCCAGCATCTACATCATTGATTGTCTTAGATCCCCACTTTTCATTGTTGATAGGCTAGCATTGCCCCATTCAAAGCTACACGGTGTCTAGTCCCGATGGCGGTTTCCATACCCTCTCATTCTGACAATCTAGTTAGGTCTATGTCTGATGACTACTATTGTTGCTCTGATCCTCTTCTAGGGCCAGCTCTATGTGAACTAGGCTACTCCATGGTCTTATGTGGCCTAAAGGACCTATGGATTAAAGGCCATTGATGACACGAAGGCCCTGTGAGATCTGAGTCCCAAACCGGTGGCCCGAAGACCCAAAGCGGGTGAATAGTTCCAACTGCTACAGTAACGAACCGTTCCGGCTACAAGATTGCTACAATACTTCTATAGTAACCCAGAAATTCACCTCCACCCATTTTTAAACCTCGGTCTCTTGGATGCCATGTAGGAGCCCTTACCACTCGGGTATGGGCTCATTGGCCATGAGGTTTCAATTTTCATGAATCCTATGAAATTACCCAATCATTCAACATAATAAAAAACCAAAAACATTCATAGAAGAATCATTATATTTGAAAAAATCATCATCTCTATAAGATAGTTCCAAAACTGGTCATTCTCCAATATTTTTTTTAGTTCATAAAAAACATCAGAGTCTTCTATATATATAAATTTAACCGCATTTGATGTTAGCATAGATAATGGGTTATATAACTACGATTTTTTAATAAACTATCGGTAATATCAATATAATCCAATAAAAATATCAATCAATATAACTTTTTTATTTTAAATATTTCAAAATAATCTTTAAATGTTTTTATTTATGCTCATTATATTTTTAAAATTCCAAAATATCATAAATTAAAATAATAAAAATGTTATCTACATATTCATATAATATTCTATTCATAAGTTTCATATATATAGTAGGAGAATTTAAAAAAAAATCATAACCATAAAATCATAATGGCCATATCTAGTATGGAATACTATTTTAGTGGTATCATCCCCCATCAACATTATCTGATGGTACCCATATCTCATGTCAATCATGGAAAAATACTATGCTCCCTAGAGATGATCAAATAAGTCAAATATATGAAGTAGTAGATACTTATTCATAATAATAATGTCATTAAAAAATATATAATATATAAAAATTGTTATATAACCATATCAACTTTAAACAAAACAATAGGAGAACCCCATGATGAAGTTCAAGGAATATTGAAGCATTTATTAAGAAACTCCTAAAACTACTTTTTCAATTCACAAATTTATACATGAGACTATCAATAATGGGGTTTTGAAATTGGTTTTAGGATTATAAAATAATTAAATAGTTAATTCGTCATTTGAATCATGTAAAAACTATGAAACTCATCGTGAAAAACATCAAGGTATTAATTTACCACTGACACATCATTTGTTTGAGTTGTTCCTTTGTTTTCAACAATATGGGAAAAATAATTTTTATTTTTATCATATAACATTTTCTCATCTTCCTAATATGTTATAAATAGATGGGTTAATTATTTTATAATAAATAAAACTATTTCAAAAAAAATTATATCTATAAAAATTATTATCATGCTAAACAAAGATCTATTATGTACTCAGAATAACATAAATTTCTATAAAGGGAAGAAAAAAAAGGTTTGGATGTAATTTCCTTCCACAAAAAATGATTATTTTTATAATGCATTTTCCCATAATATTTCCCCCTATTTGTTACATATGTTCTTATTTCATTTCATGAGTTTAAATTTACATTTTTTAAGAAAATTTTCTCATAAATAAAGTAATGTGTGGACCCCATATCAATCAAGATTTTAGAAAAATCAATGTAAACAAACAAAGAAACTAATACCAAATTATTGGATGGTACTATATCTACTAACATAGTCACAATGGATTTAACTACATGCTTCAAATTATAATATAGATTCTCTCAATCATTAATGTATTTCTATGGGAATATTTTACATAATTATCCATCACACCTCATTTAAAAAACTCTACAATTTTATTATCAAAATTATTCTTAAGATCATTTTCATGGAAATCTCAGACCATAAGTCCAAACTCACCACATCAAAAACACATCTGAATTTTGTTAAGGCAATCCCTAGGGTGATTTTATCACACTTTTCAAAAACATAAAACTAGACATTGTTACCTTCAGAATAATGTTATTTATTGATACCCATTTATTTCCATCTGGACCATTCCATCTTATTTTTTTAAATGTACACATGATCATTGGAAAACACCATTTCTACCCTCTCCGGACATAAAAACAATTCTCATATATTTTAAACTCATTCAAATAAAATTCCCTTCAATATCATGGATTCAATCATGAGTAAAAACTATTTATTTTACAATCAATATCTTGAGATAGATTTGGTGAATACATTTTCAAACTTGTGATGTTTACTTCATACACTACAACTAAATTTTCATCCTTTCATTTCAATTCAAGGAATATATTTTCTATCCTATTTAAATCCACCTTAGGAAAATATTTTTCAATGAACAAATTCATAAGTTTATCCCATTACAACGAATAAATATCATCGTTATCCTGAATATTCTTGACCTTTTACCACTAGTAGTCATCTTCACCATCAAAATGATATATATAGAGGCTAAATGTTTGATTTTATGAACACTCCCATGAAAAAGAATATATTTTTAATGAATTTAATACACCATTCAGCCACCAATGGGTTAGAAGATCCACTAAAAGTAGGAGGGTGTTTCCTCATAAAGTGTTCCACTATCATCATGTTCATTTTTGGTAGCTCTGACTATTCTGCATAGATTCTAATTCTAATTGTATCATGATTTTACTAATTCATTACTATCACAATCTTGTGAGTTCGAATCCCCACCATTCCAAATTACATATTCAGAAATATATCATCCACTCGGTGCCTTCCAACATCATCTTCTCTATTTCTTCTGTGGAATACCATTATGAATAAATATATCCTATGTGAATAATCATGATAAAAATTAAATTAAATATAATTTTTACATATCTATATAGCAAAAAAACATTTTTTATTTTATTAAAATCATCCTGAACACTAAATTTTTCTAAAGAGTTCTCTGATACCAACTATAAGGGTCAGGCCTTAAACATTACATAATCTAGAAAATTAATTTACAATAAACATTATTATATTCACAAGGATCACTTTAATATAGTTTTATTTAGAATTAGTAAATAATTAAAACATAAAAAACCTAAATAATAAAATGTGGGTAGTCCTAAAATAGTATCAATTTCTTCCATAATACAAATGTTTTAAATAAAACATGAAATCATTTCCTGAAAAATCATAATGGAATTCATCATGGATTCTTATTTTCTATTATGCATCCTTAAACCCTAGAAAAAACATGTTTATAACATTTTATTAGAAAAATAATGTCAATAAAGAACATAAAAATATTTAATGTAACTGTTAATCCAATAAAACTTATAAACATGGGGAATAATTTTCACAAATACATACTTCACATTCATATGTATCATAATGTTATTTAAAAAAAGAGATTTAAAAAAAAGTACTTATAGAACATAAATAAAACCATATAGGTAACTTGGGGAATTAATTATATAAGATTGCAACCCTTATGGATATTATATGATGTGTATCCCTCCTCTTTACCTTATAATATAACACGCATGACATCCTTCTGGGGTAACCATCATAGTTAAATTTTGAATAACCATTACGATCAACTTCAATCACAAAAGTACCCAATGATTTGGAGTGATATATAGGTCCAAAAATTCATTATAAACAATTCCAAAGAACCCAAAAATATTCATAAAACATTAATACTTTCATAATAAAAATATTCCATTTGAAATATTATATAAAGAGACATTAATGATTATTTTAAAAGGAAAGTCCCTTATATTGGGTTTTTCTTACTTAAAACGTGCAAACAACACATGTATAATGGTTAAGGAGAATTATTCATATATTATAGAACCATATTCAAGTTTTTAATAACATATTTGATCTTATTAGAATATATTTTCACCAATTTATTAATATTATTTATTTATATTCATTATTTGATGTGAATTTATTTCATAGTTTCCATGCTAGGTTTGTTATGGATGTTCCTCTAGAATAAAAGAAAAATTATACAACGGTAAGGAAATGGTATCAATATTTTTCCACAATTTCAAATGATACCATATTTCAATTTTTAAGATATGAGGGTTAACCATTAGATAAAACAAAAATAATAAATGATTTTATATATTTGGTTGTTTTTATGACCACCATAATCATATATAATTTTAATCAATATAATTTTTTTATATTGGTTCTAGGAAATTTATTATCTTATAATATATATAATAAAATTTTATTAAACCTTAATAACAATTTTATGATGATCTGTGATGGTGGTAAAAGAAAATGAAAATTCAATGTCCGAAAAGGTGGTGAAATGAAATGTCACAAATGGTGCTTTAATTTTCAAGAATAAGGGGAGAATAGGTGGGTGTGATGATGTATATTACATTAACACAATAAAATTATAGTATATGTATGATAACATAGTTATCATTTCACTTTGGATATGGGTGGTTATGACATAATAATAAAATAATATAAAATGAAAATAAAATACAAGGAAACGAATGGGGATTTTACCTATTGAATTATTGTCCTTTAGAACCTCATTAGAGCACTTGGTTTTGGATTTTGGTCATACAATAAGTCCTTGTAAGAGTGGAATAGGCTTAGGAAGGTAAATAAGAAAAAAATTAGA
This sequence comes from Viscum album, assembly GCA_963277665.1. Lineage (NCBI taxonomy): Eukaryota > Viridiplantae > Streptophyta > Magnoliopsida > Santalales > Viscaceae > Viscum > Viscum album. Next base: position 1,086,901,398 of record OY728121.1, read on the forward strand.
CAATCTCTAAGGACATGATGTGTTAGGATAAGTTGCTGTGAGAGTGGTATTTATAGTGGATGAGAGGGGTGGTTTCTCATTATTATATTCATTATATTATTTTTTTTGACTCAATACTATGAATTTTTTGATAATTAACATAATTTTTATTAACATAATGTAGTATATTTATATATTTTGGGCTTAATTCATCCTTACATTATCTATGTCTCAATAATTTATGAATTTTTTAAATAATGTAAATAAATATATCACATTATTAACAAAAAATTCATGTATTTTATAAAATTTAAAAAATTCAACCTAACCATTATTTATGTGTAAATTTAAAAAATTAACTTCATTTTTTGAAAATAATATTCAAAATATTAGAAATTTAATTTTTAAATAAAAACATTATTTATTCAAAAAATATCAATTTTAAAATTCTAATTGATTTTATAACACATTCAAAAATTGACAATGGTAATATAAAATTATTTTATAATCATAAAAAAATAAAATTTTAATTAATCATTCTATCTTATGAAGATAAAAATTATTTTTAATCATTATTTTAATTATAATATTGTAAATATTTTTTTTCAAAAAAATACAAAAAGATAATGTATCTTCTCTTAAATATTTGTATACTTATTACGTGATATAAATATACCATATTTTCACTTTTAAGGTGAATAAATTTTATTTATACTCTCATAGGTATGTTTAATATTCTATTAGTACAGATTCATTAATTTATATATTTACAACATATTTAATTATATATTTATATTGAAAATAACATTTTAAATCAATAATGGAGACAAATTATTTTATATGTACTTAGGTTTTTATTGATGCAATGAATAATATCTAAAGAACTATAATTATAATCATAAAAATTCATAGGGATAAAATAAAATAAAAACATAAAAGCCATGAAGTATGGGAGAATCTCTTACACATCATTTATGGAGAGGTATTTTCATCGACTATTTTGTATAGGGATTCATTAATTTTTCCCTAAAAATGAAGGATTTGATTATTCTAAAGGGAATGGAGTAGAAAATAGGGGTTTTGTTGTACCTAGTAAAATAAATCATCCTGCTATCAAAATAATTAAAATAATTATCTAATGAAGTTCAATGGATAATCAAATTCATATTCATAACAATCATATAATATTTTATACCATGAATAACTTTATTGAAATTACCTTATCCCCCTCACCATCAAATTCACTAAAGGAAACCAAATTAGTATTTATATTAATGAAAGAGCATGTAGCCTTTTACCTATCTAAATTGAAATCCAATCTCAGTGTGGTATAATAAGAACTAAAAAATTTAAACTGATAGTTATATTTGTTTGGTCAATTAATATTATTAATTGTATAATAAGTCATTTAATGAGTAAAAAAATCAATGTGTTAACAAATTTTAATTGTTATGTAATTATCCTATTTTAATTAAATAAAATAAAAATAAATTGTGTTTGATAATTAATAAGGGAGACATCTTTTGGTAAGGATTCGGGGTTGGGGAAGGTCATTGTGAGGGGGGGGGCATATGGGAAAATCACTGAAGTCTTTAAGGGGTCCTAGAAGATGGAATTCTAGTTTTATTTTGATTATTTTATTTTTAGTTGTTTTAACTCATATTTTATTTGTATCTATATTTGATGTTGAATTAATTACATGGGTATTCTTTTATAATCCCTTGATACTTATCCATTGGCCATTTCCCCCTTATGGAGGTTCTCCCCTAGGTGCCTTTACGAATAATTATTACTTATATATGATCTAATGATTTTAGGGTTTGGGGATTTTTATTTCCTCCTCATTCACTACAAGTAAGCAGAGGGATCTTAGTGACATGATTCTTGTTACCTACATGAGGAGACGCAATGGAGATAGACCATATAATTTTCCTCTACTAGGATGAATATTCCATGATCCCTTAGAACATTCAAGTTTCTTTGCATTAGTGTAGACTACCACTAGAGAAATTAGTTCTAGATATTTTTCCTCTAGAAAAATTATATTAGTTTATAGACTCGAACAGAAGAAGAGCACATGGATGGAAATTATAGACCTCAATAGAGGGATTTCATAAACCATGGATTGACCAAAATAGTCCTTCTCAACTATATTGATCTTGAGGAAGAACTTTCACGTCTCCAAATGGATTATGAAAACATGAATCACCATTAACATGGATATTCTTAGGTTGAAAATGTCATATTGAACCATTAGTAAGGGGGTTTTGTCTATTCTTATGTATTTTTAGAATTTTGATTTTTGTACAATTTTTTTAGAATCCTTGATTATGGTTGGTATACACTGTATACTACTTCCACGTATTCACTTCTTATTGCTGAATCTTGGTTTTGGTTTTTTTTCAATTCTAGAAGAATATTTCTCACATAGAAGTATTTATTCTTTTCTTACAAAAGAATATTTGTAAATATGGATGTTTTTTCACATATATTGTTTATTTTTTTATTGAATCCTTATTCTAGGATTTTATATTCATTTTTAGTGTGAATATATTCAAGATTTGTCATTTTAATTACCACATCTATGTATAGTTTTTTTACTACATTATGTGATTTTGTTCACAATAATAAATAATTTTGAATATATTTTTTTATGTGGATTGTTGATAATTTACCATGTGTCATCAATTTATCATTTTTTATATTGTTAACTATAAATAAATATCATTTTTAATATTTCATTTTTTATTAAATCAAAATACCAAAATGATCAGGGGGAACTCCCTATAACACCACTTAAAGTAGTTCCACAATAATATTGATATGATTCCACCCATGAATCTTTAGCCAATGATACATATTGAATCATAACAACTCATTGAGTTCATTTAATAATTATTATTACATTAATACCTCATTTATTATGAGAATTTATTAATTTATTGGTTTCTAATAAATATTTATATAAATTTCTATTTCCCAGCAACAACATTTTTTCATCATCCTGATATATGGATGAATTTCATATATATATATATATATATATCAATAATGGACCATATTTAATAAAAGTAAGGGAAAAACTATGTGGACTAACTGTTACACATTGATTAAAATATCAAAAAAATATTTTTTTTTGTGAAAATATGTGTTCTCTCAGTAATATAATTATGAAGATTATTCGTAAACAAAAATATGTCAACATCAACATGTTTCACTTGATATGTAACTTTATGATTTTTAGTAGTGATGCATAAGTTATGAGCATATAACCTGAAGAGATATAGTTGTGAGCTATCTAAGTCATTTATTGACATATACTTTTCAACCTAACCGATATGCATGCAATACTAGATATAGATATGTTTTTTTGTCTTGTTATGTGGATTCCTACAAAGTTATCATGAAATTGGTTAATAACCATTATATAATATATAAGGATCTATAAATAATCAAAATATATATTTATATATTTAAAATTAATGGATAAAGTGTATTAATACCATACATTACATGTTTTGTAATGTTTAAAGTGTTTGTTAAACACAAAAATATTTAAGTGGGTATGTTGAGAAAATAAATATTTTTTTAAATACGGATGAATAATTTTTTTCCTGAGAAAATTATTTTTCACCACAATTTAATGCCACATTAATAATGACTATGGATTGATATAAGGAATCAAATATTTCTGATCATTAATTATTATTTTAAATTCTGGTATTTTTCTTTTGAATCATTACCTGTATTAAAAAATAAATTTATCCTATATAAAAAATAATATTTTACTTTTTTAGATTCTTCATCATATTGCTTCTCCTAATATTGAAAACAAGTTATATGTGTTCTTATGTTTTTTTCGAATCCACCATTCATTACTATCATATATTTTGAAGATGATTTTATACAACTATTATAAGGCCCTGACCTTAATCATTACTTAATCATGAATTAAATTAATAATTCACATAGAGGATATTTTTAGGTTTATAGTTTTTGAGAATTAGGTCATAACTATTACATATCAAAAGATTACCTAGTAGAAACTTCTACTATGTTTCCATAAAAAACTCTTAAAAAGAAACATGTCTTGTTCCATGTTTTAGATAGCATGTTTTCCTTGATCCCATCCTTGACCCTATTCATCTTTATGTCCTGTGGAAAACATTTCAAAAACCTGGGATGAGCGTAAAAAGCCCAGTAAAGGATACACAAAGAAGGAAAACTGTTAGTTTTTCAAACAACAAGTAAACCAAGAATACTTTATCGAAGTAATACTTTTCACCTTTATGAAGTTGTAAAAAACTATTCACTGAATAAAAGATCATTACTTACTAATTTGTAACCACAAGATTACAATAAAACCCATATAAAGAACACATAACATATAAATATAACTTGGGATATAAACATACTTAAATGGAATAACCATACAGTTGACTTCCACACATATCACTTAATGGAATAGCCATACGGACAACTTCCATACCCAATACATTGGAGGTTATAATGTAACCACCCGTCATGGTATTCATGGCACCACCCGTCATATGGTTTATCACGTAACCACCCATTAAATGTCCAAGTACCATTATAAAATCATAAGACATAAAACAAATATAATGGAAAGAAAACATTTCCACATTCTGATCAAAATATATCACTTAAATATATTTACATAAATAATCCATTATAAAAACCATTTTCAATACCAAAATACATAAAAGAGTATATGGTATTTATTTCATTTTAAAAACATTACGGCTTGTTGAGGAAGCCAATGACAAATAATACATGCGGTGGTGAAAAAGTTCGTTGTCACCGCGTACGTTAAAATAAACATTCCTTTTTTTTGTTTAGTAAAATGCTTTGTAGAAAAAGATTCCCTTTGAATGAAATAAAATGTCAAAGGTGTTTTATACATTGTATAAAAGAAAGTCTTGTATTAGAACAAAATATGCATAAATGAAAGGAGACTAAGACGAAGTCCCTTACAGAGCCAATATCCTTATATTAAGGATAAATCAATTACTTGAATATGTGTGACAAAAATAAATAAACCAAATATATGTGGATATTGAGTTTAAAACAATCATAGGTCATTCACACATTATCTTGTAAAAACAAAACCAATGACATAGATATTTAACTCAATGAAATGAGATTGAGTAATGATTTCCCATACAAGTTCGTAAGAATTTATCAATGAGATGATTATGTGTAGAAATAGTATATCCACACAATGGTTTATGGAAATTACAACATATAGATTCCACACATAATCTTGTCATTATAAAATCAATAAGTAGAGGTTTAACAGCAAGAATTGAATGTGGGTTAAGAAGTTCCCTTACAGAAATCCGACAGCCTAATGACGTCACATTAAAATTCAGAAAATGAGTTGATGAGAGAGAAAATGGTATCTCATCACATGGAAAAAAATTTAAATCAATAAGGATATAGAAGAACATATCCCAACATAATAGTATGTGAATTAAAAGACATAACAAAAGAAGTATTTTAGAAATAGGAGGGTGAAAGATTCCCTTACAGACTTGGGTAACTTTCGAAACGTACACCCCATGGAAGAAGGGTCATACAATGAAGATGTAAATACCCATAATTGAAATTATACTACAAAAATAGTATAATAATCGTCAGTACATACACCACTCAATGTAAATGGTGTCAAACGTAGCATAAATGTCACGGGAATAAAAGTGAGATGAAAACCCCCTTACGAAAACTCGGCAGTCTAACGACGCCACCTAAAACTTCCAAAAATGGTTAGATGAGATCAAATAGGTTCTCTCATCATAAGAACATAAAAAGTAAAGTAATAGTATTATAAAATAACATCCCCAAACATAAGAAATATGGTCTTAAAAGAAATGACAAAAAAGAGAGTGCTTAAAAAGAAAGAGAGAGGCAGGATCCCTTACCTCAAGTCTAACTTGTCTTGTTGGTTTCTTTATATTCATGAATAATAAACTTTTATCAATTTATAATTTATTAAGGACCTCTTTTAAATATTATAATTCAGTTCATATCACATATTATAATGTTATAATAATTGGTTAATAATGTGAGTTCATATCAGACGTTTTTGTCGATGTTTGGTACATGAGTCAAAAATGAACTTGTTTGAAAAGGATTGTCCATGTAGTTATAAGTAAATCATCTCCAGAATAGTATTAATGATTTAAATATCATATATATCCTGTAAATATTCATTTTATACTACTCCATAACATTTGGAGATAAAAAAGAAATAAAATGCACCGTTCATGGAGACGGTAGGTCGTACGTACGCATGAACGCTACTTTCATTTCTTTGTCATATTAGTGGAATTAAAAATAATTTAGAGGTATATATATTATCATTACAGTATAATATATATGTTATATAGGTCACATATGTTCATCAGTTTCATTTTTTATACATTCCATGAAATGCATGAACGAGTCACATCACTTGAGGGGGCGGTAGTCCACACTTCCTCGTATGAAATTATCTCATTTGCACAACATGAAAAGCATAAAGGAATGTTTTAAATATAATATTCAGAAGCATATAGAAAACATAAATACCATATATATCACATATAAAATATTGTGACATCATAATGGCCACCATGAAAGGTGTTAAGAGAATATTGAACAATCATTGTTTCGTGAGGCAGAAATTCGCCATTCACAGAGACAATATGTTCATTAACCATTAGATGAAGGTGTGTGTAATTTTAGCTTGAATACTTAACATAACAACATACTAGTATATTGAAGATACTGGTGTTATAACAAAATAAAGGAATAAAAAGAGTTTAGAGGGTTGGAGAAGCAAAATAAAACAAAAGAACACAAGGAAAGACATTACCTTTAAATCGGGTAACTCTTTTTGATTTGAGCTCAAAGGATTCCTTGGAAAGGATTCTGCCCAAAGGTGAGGCTTCAATGATGAAGAGAGGGATGTTTGGAGATGAAATTGGCAGGGTTTGGCTGAGCCAAAGGCTTTAGAGGTGGGGGTAAGGTGGTAGAGGTGGGGGCCTTTTATAAGCGGATAGGAGGGGCACTCTTGGAATGTTATAAACTTTTACTTTATTAGAAAATGCATTTCGGATTTTAAAGGTCCCAAAATTATATATTTCTAGGATAAGGTGATAATAGTTCGAAATCCACCCATCCAATAGGTTTTTGACCTGTATAGGTCTTATATGTTACATTATCTTTTTATTTTATTTAAATCGTTAAATAATGAGGTAATCGCTGCATCATCATGGTGTCAAAAATAATTTAATTTATTTAATGTCTAAATATTATAAAAAATATAACACGATGTTGATAATCTTTTAATATTTCTAGTGAATATTTACAGTCAAAAATATGACTTGTATAACCCCATGTAAAAATTGTTTTAGTAAAACAACACATGTTTGTGACATTTTAATTTTATCTTTAAATAAAAATGTATTATTGTCCTTTTCTTACCGAAGTGGCACCATGGGGTCCCCAAGTTGACCCATGGACATTATTAGTCGGCCATAACTCATCCAATAAGGGTAGGACATGTTTCAATGTCATTTAATATTATTAAAACATTATTTTTACCTTAAATTACACTAATTACCTCTAATCGCGATTAAAAACATAAAAGTTACTATTCACCAAAAAAATTATTTTAATCCCATTGAACCACATTTTACATCCTAATGACAACCATGTATGTCATATTTTTGAAATTCAAATCACAGAAGTGGTAAAGTTTCATTTAAACGAAAAATCAGTTTTTAAACTACCACTTAGTGGTTTCACTATTCATAAAAATTGAAGTTTTTCCAAAAAATACCAAAAAATCACCCCAAGCTATATTTGATATTCAGAATTAAAAAATTATTTCTATTTAACAAAATTCAAAACATATAAGTTTCATTAATTAATTTAAAAATTAATTCCTGCTGTCAAAAAAATAGCGTGTTTTTAAGAAACAATATATGTTAAAAGATTGACACTAGTTTAAGTCCAATTTCAAAGTGAAATTAATTCCAATGACCAATATTGGATTAAATGGTAAAAATATATTATACTTTCCCTTTAAAACCAATTCAAATGATAATCTAAACATATAAATATATTAGATTAAAAATAGGTTTAGAATTAAAATACAAATATTTTCACTATTCATTAAAAATGAACTTTATCGGAAAAATACCAAAAATTTACACAGTAAATTTTGATGTCCTGATTCTAAACAAGAATTTTATTTTGTCAAATATAACACATAAAATTGTCAAAAATTGGATTTAAAAGAGGTTCTCCATCAAAAGGCGGTTAATCCACCTTTTAAAGAATATTAGAATGTTTACGCTTAAAATTGGATTCATTCGCATTTTTAATCCTCTAACATTTATTGTAAAAAGTAAAAATATTTGACAAACATATATAATCATTTGGTAGTTAGTTTTGTTCATTCACATTATTAAAAAGGCTAGGTGTTAACTACCATTTAAAATAAAATTATTTTATTATTAGAGTGCAACGTAAGATTTCAAAGGAACTCGGTGTTGCATATTGGGTAAGCCATTGAGCATATCATTCAATTTAAATAAATATTAACATTTTATTCACAAATAGGGATAAATATATAAATGTAATATTCTTTATTTACCTGAGGTGTTACATCCTTCCCCCCTTTTGGGAATTGCGTCTTCGCAATTTTAAAATTGGGCTCAAAAACATCATTGAAAGTCCCACATAGGAACAAGAGTCGGTAAAACAATCACTTTAAAAGAAAGAATGAGAAGTACATAGGTCACCTGAGTTAAACCATACTAGGATTCCATGTAGGAAAACTTGGATATGGAAGAAAAAACAAAGGGTCATGTTCTGAGGGAGAGTGATAGAAAACATTTTTAGGGGAAAGTTAACCACAAGAAAATCACAAACATGTGGTGGGTTGAACGGTATTTGATTCCCCAGTAGGAAAAGTTAATAGACAACATTTTTTTAAGTTAATTTTTATTGAGGAATTTATTTATGAGCTTAACTAAATCATAAGGAAACATGATTACTTATCGTGTTGACCTTCATCTCTTACTAGATTTCTTACACAAACTCATATTTTCTCCAAAAGACGAGTATTTAGGATGAATTTTTCACATTAAGAGTGCTATAATCAAATTTTAGTGAATCACCTAATCCACAAAAGATAACTATATATTTCCCATGTCTTTAGTCCTTAACCAAAACCAAAATTGTTAGAACAAGATCATATAATCCCCAAAAAGGATAATCCTTTATAAAAAGAAACACTACTCTTAATCTCCAAAAATTTCAAACATTATCCAAAGTTCAAAAAATACCATTAAATAAACAGTTGTCCATAAAATTATTCAATTTAAACCAAAATAAGATTGAAACCCAAATATTTTATGGATTTAATCACATATTCATCCAAGGTACAAATTAAAATTTATCTCCAAATAACATCAGTTTCTCTTAAAGTCTCGTGTCGAAAAGTAATTAACCTAATCATATATCCTCCATGATAGGTCAATAATTTCCATTGATAACCCAAAATAAACTTACTCTTGATTCATAAAATCATCTAACTAAAAAGAATTAGTCAAACTAACCAGGGACATCACGTAGTCCAGTGCTAAGCGAAAAATACCAGTCGCACTTTGGTTGTGGGTTCGATTCCCGCAGCATTGTCTGACGTGACGGGTTGTCACACGGTCTGCGTGTTGTCCTTTTTCAAACTATATTATTCTCAAATAATTCCCCAAAAAGAGATAAAATCATCAAAAATATCCACAACATAATTTAACCTCAAGTTTATCTCATGTCGTTCATATTCTATCATAACATATAGTAAACCATAATTACCTCCAAAGTAAGGATCATATAAAACCAAATGGTTCTTTATAAGTATGTCCACAAAATAACAGATAAATATTCCTTGAATAAAATTTTCATATATCAAACATCAGGGTTACACATACTATAAAAAGTCTTCTAATGTAACTCCATCATCAAAAGAGACTTAATACTCTTAAGAATTTCACCATAACTCTTGAATCCCTTATATGTTGACTTCTTAATCATTCAACATTCTTCATGATCCATTAACCATTCCTTTCCAACTTATTCTGAAATACTACTTTCCTAAAAAAAATCATGAATCATATCCTAAGATTCCAAATAGGAAAACAAATGTCATGGAATAATCCAAACCTTTTATTGGTCATTATCAGTTTCTTCATCCTCAATCGGAATGGCATTAGGTATTGGTAAACGAATATTTGTACGATCTTGGTGATCCCATTCCCGAAACTTCTTCATAGGACATGTGTTTGCATAATGACCATGCACACCACATTTAAAACATTCCATTGATCCCACAGAAAGAACTTCTTTCCCTTTCCTCAATTCAACTGGATGCTTCCTTTTTCCACAGCAGGTTCTTGCTTTATGACCTTCATTTCCACATCTATAGGATATTTCTATCCCTTTGAAACATTTTCCTAGGTGTTTCTTTCCACATCTTTGACACATAGGTTTTTTAACACACTTACCTTTATGATTATTACCTGTAGTTCCATAGGGATTTGTTTATCGCATATATGATGCCTTATAGAAATCAACAAGGATTAGGTGGTCAATAATGACTACAGATAGTTGGTTGAGGATAAACACAAGATTTCTCATTGTAGATCCCATATCATTCAATTGCTCGCTCAGAAAACCGTCACAGTTTCCTTCACATCCACTGTTACTTTGGTGCCTGCTAGATCCATCCATTTACTAAAACCAAAAATGTCAGTGTGAGTATATCAAAAAAACCATCATATACAAATGAGGGATATAAACACTAATATATACTTACTCAGTATCTTTATCTAAAACTTGGACTCTTTCTGAAATCTTAACCATTATGGTAATGTCACTTATGCTTAAAGAATACCCTAACCTCTACAGTTATCTAAACCGACCTTTGAAACCATCTATAAGGCCCCGACCTTAAACATTACTTAATCATGAATTAATTGAATAATTCACATAGAGGATCTTTTCAGGTTTAGAGTTTTAGAGAATTATGTCATAACTATTACATCTCAAAAGATTACATAGTAGACACTTCTACTAAGTTTCCATAAAAAAATCTTAAAAAGAAACATGTCTAGTTCCATGTTTTAGATAGCATGTCATTCCTTGATCCCATCCTTGACCCTATTCATCTTTATGTCCTGTGAAAAACATTTCAAAAACTTGGGATGAGAATAAAAATCCCAGTAAAGGATACACAAAGAAGGAAAACTGTTAGTTTGTCAAACAACAAGTAAACCAAGAATACTTTTTCAAAGTAATAATTTTCACCTTTATGAAGTAGTAAAAAACTCTTCCCTGAATAAAAGATCTTTACCTACCCATTTGTAACCAGAAGATTACCATAAAACCCATATAAAGAACACATAACATATAAAGGTAACTTGGGACATAAACATACTTAAATGGAATAACCATATGGTCGACTTCCACACATATTACTTAATAGAATAGCCATAAGGCCGGCTTCTATACCCAATGAATTGGATGTTATAACGTAACCACCCATCCTGTTATTCAAGACATCACCCGTCATATGGTTTATCATGTAACCACCCGTCAAATGTCCATGTACCATTATAAAATCATAAGACCTAAAACAAATATAATGGAAAGAATACATTTCCACATTCCAATCAAAATATATCACTTAAATATATTGACATAACAAATCCATTATAAAAACCATTTTCAATACCAAAATCCATAAAAGAGTATATGGTATTTATTTCATTTTAAAAACATTACGTCTTGTTGAGGAAGCCAAAGACCAAATAATACCCACAGCGGTGAAAAAGTTCGTTGGCACCGTGTACGATAAAATAAACATTCCTTTTTGTAGTTTAGTAAAATGCTTCGTAGAAAAATATTTCCATTAAATGAAATGATAAGTCAATGGTGTTTTATACAGCCTATAAAAGAATGTCTTGTATTAGAACAAAATATGCCTCAATGAAAGGAGACTGAGACGAAGTCCCTTACAAAGCTGGTATCCTTAGATTAAGGATAAATCAATTACATGATTATGTGTGGAAAATATGAATACACCAAATATAATTGTATATTAAGTGTGAAACAATCAGAGGACATTCACACATAATATTGGAAAAACAAAACCAATGACAAAGATATTTAACTCAATGAAATGAGATTGAGTTATGATTTCCCATACAAGTTCGTAAGAATTTATCAATGAGATGATTATGTATAGAAATAGTATATCCACACAAAGGTTTGTGTAAATTACAACATAGATATTAAACACACAATCTTGTCATAATAAAATCAATAAGTATAGGTTTAACCCAAAGAATTGAATGTGGGTTAGGAAGTTCCCTTACAGAAATCTGACAGCCTAACGACGTCACTTTAAAATTTCGAAAATGAGTTGATGAGAGAGAAAATGGTATATCATCCCTTGGACATAAAAATTAAATTAATAAAGATATATAATAACATATCCCAACATAATATTATGTGAATTAAAATACATAACAAAAGAAGTCTTTTAGAAAGAGGAGGGTGAAAGGGTCCCTTACCGACTTGGGTAACTTTCGAAACGTACACCCCATGGAATAAGGGTCATACAATGAAGATGTATATACCTATAATTGAAATTATACTACACAATGAGTATAATAATGGGCAGTACCTACACCACTCAAAGGAAATGGTGGCAAACATAGCATAAATTTCACGGGAATAAAATTGAGTTGAAAAATCCCTTACAAAAACTCGGCAGCCTAACAACGCCACTTAAAACTTCCAAAAATGGTTTGATGAGATCAAATAGGGTCTCCTATCCTAATAACATAAAAATTAAAGTAAAAGGAATATAAAATAACATCCCCAAACATAATAAATATGAGCTTAAAAGAAATCACATAAAAGAGAGTGCTTAAAAAGAAAGAGAGAGGTAAGATCCCTTACCTCAAGTCTAACTTGTCTTGTTCGTTTCATTATATTACTAAATAGTAAACTTTGGTATATTTATAAATTCATAAGGAACGCCTTTAAAGATTATTATTCAGTTCACATCACATATTATAATGTTATAATAATTGGTTAATAATGTGCATTCATATAAGACATTTTTGTCGATGTTTGGTACATGAGTCAAAAATGAACTTGTTTGAAAATGATTGTCCTTGTTATTATAAGTAAATCATCTCCAGAATAGTATTAATGATTTAAATATCTTATATATCCAGTACATATTCATTTTATACTACTCCATAACATTTGGATATAAAAAGAAATTAAATGCACCGTTTAGGGAGACGGTAGGCCGTACGTACGCATGAACACTACATTCATTTATTTGTCATATTAGTGGAATTAAAAATAATTGAGATATATATATATTATAATTAAATTATAATATATATGTTATATAGGTAAAATATGTTCATTAATTTAACTCTTTATACATTCCATGTATTGCATGAACGAGTCACATCACTTGAGGGGGCGGTAGTCCACACTTCCTCGTATCAAATTATCGCATTTTCACAACATGAAAAGCATAAAGGAATGTTTTAAATATAAAATAAAGAAGAATATAGAAAACATAAATACCATATATATCATATATAAAATATAGTGACATCATAATGGACACCATGAAAGGTGTTAAGAGAAGATTGAACAATCATCGTTTCGTGAGGCAGAAATTCACCATCCATAGAGACAATATGTTCTTTAACCATTAGACGAAGGTGTGTGTAAGTGTAGCTCGAATCCTTCACATAAAAACATCCTAGTATATTTAAGATACTGTTTTTGTTACAAAATAAAGGAATAAAAAGAGTTTAGAGGGTTGGAGAAGCAATATAAAACAATAGAACACAAGGGAAGACATTAACTTTAAATTGGGTAACTCTTTTTGATTTGAGCTCAAAGGCTTCCTTGGAAAGGATTATGCCCAAAGGTGAGGGTTAAATGATGAATATAGGGATGTGGAGAGATGTAATGGGCAGGTTTTTTCTGAGCCAAAGTCTTGAGAGGTGTGGGTAAGGTGGTAGAGGTGGAGGCCTTTTATAATAGGAGAGGAGGGGCACTCTTGGAAAGTTATAACCTTTTCCTTTATTATAAAATGATTTTCGGATTTTAAAGGTCACAAAATTATATATTTCGAGGATAAGGTGATTATAGTTCTAAATCCACCCATCCAATTGGTTTTTGACAAGTTTAGGTCTTATATTTTTCATTATCTTTTCATTTTATTTAAATCGTTAAATAATGAGGTAATCGCTGCATCATCACGGTCTCATAAATAATTTAATTTATTTATTGTCTAAAAATTATAAAACAAATATCATGATGTAGGAAATCCTTTTATCTTTCTAATTAATATTTATAGTAAAAAATATGACTTGTATAACCCCATGTAAAAATTGTTTTAGTAAAACAACACATATTTGTGGCATTTTAATTTTACCTTAAATAAAAAGGTATTAATGTCATTTTTTTACCAAAGTGGCTCCATGGGGTCCCCAAGTTGACCCATGGATTTTCTTGGTTGGCCATGACTCATAAAATAGTGGTAGGACATGTGTCAAGGTCATTTCATATTATTAAAATATTATTTTTACCTTAAATTACACTAATTACATCTAATCGTGATTAAAAACTTAAAAGTTACTATTCACAAAAAAATTATTTTAATCCCATTGAACCACATTTTAAATCCTAATGACAACCATGTATGTCGGATTTTTGAAATTCAAATCACAGAAGTGGTAAAGTTTCATTTAAACGAAAAATCAGTTTTTAAACTACCACTTAGTGGTTTCACTATTCATCAAAAATTGAAGTTTTTCAGAAAAATACCAAATATTCACCCTAAGCTATATTTTATATTCCGAATTCAAAAATGATGTATATTTTAAAAAATTCAAAACATATAAGTTTCATTAATTAATTTAACAATTAATTCCTGCTGTCAAAACTAATAGCGTGTTGTTAAGAAACAATATCTGTTAAAAGATTGACACTAGTTTAAGTACAATTTCAAAGTGAAATTAATTCCAATGACCACTATTGAATTAAAGGGTAAAAATATATTCTAATTTCACTTTAAAACCAATTCAAAAGATAATCTAATCATAAAAATAAATTATACTAAAAAGATGTTTTGAATTAAAATACAACATTTTTCACTGTTCATTAGAAAATGAACTTTATCGGAAAAATACCAAAAAATTACACAATGTAAATTTTGATGTCCCAATTCTAAAGAAGAATTTTATTTTGTCAAATATAACACATAAAATTTTCAAAAAGTGGATTTAAAAGAGGTTCTCCATCAAAAGGCGGTTAATCGACCATTTAAAGAATATTAGAATGTTTACGCTTAAAATTGGATTCATTCGCATTTTTAATCCTCTAACATTTATTGTAAAAAGTAAAAATATTTGGAAAAAATATATAATCATTTTTTAGTCAGTTATGTTCATTCTTTTCATTACAACGGATAGGTGTTAACTACCATTTAAAATAAAAATATTTTATTATTTGAGTGCGACGTAAGATTTCAAAGGAACTCATTGTTGCATATTGGGTAATCCATCGAGCATAGAATTCCCATTAAATTAATATTAAAATTTTATTCACAAATAGGGATAAATATAAAAATTTCATATTCTTTATTTACCTGAGGTGTTACAACTAAAGAGGTTTATTAAATCTCTCAAATACAATCATTATAGCATCAAAATTAGTATTATTTCTATTTTCTTCCTCTTCCCATCCTTGTATTTGAAAAAATATGCAATCTTCCTGGTGTATATGGATTCTGAATAATCTATTCCCAAATTGACAATGTTTATGTACTATAATATGTACATCTAAATCCATGAACTTATTTCCACTCAAATTTCATTGACATCAATGATGATTGACCCAACAATCCAGAATCCATGATAGTTCAGAATTCCCTTCTACATGTTCCAAAAATAACTCTCTAAGGAAAAAAATGTAGACTGCAGGTCCAAATCAATCATATTTCAAGACCATTATGGGGACATATTTTAAATAATAGTTTTATCATAAACATAAAAATAGACATGGTAAAAACATCAATAATCCTTCTACAATATATAAAATGTGAGGTATATACTATTTCAATCTTCTTAAAATTTATAGGATATTTTTTCACCATAGAGGGTAGTAATGAGAATGAATAATTAGAATTTTATGGTTACACGGATTGAAAGTGAGATCAAGGGAAACGACATGAAATGCAGAATGATGTTAAAGGCACAGAAAGGAGGTATTGGAATCTATATAGAATTGGTATAAATACATAATGAATAATGTTAATGGGGACAACTAAATAGGTGATTGATGTTTTACATTTGGGAGGGAACGCTAACCTCTTACTAGAAGCACCCCATGATATATCTAACTGTAAGATTCCATAAATTCAGATTCCATATAGGATGATATTTTTAATTTTTAATATAGATCCATGTAGTATTTTATAATATAAATTATTTCATATATAATTAATTATTAACATTATAGAGTAGAAAAAATAAAAATAAAAATTAATATATATATATAATGTATAATTGTGTGTTTATTAATTCCGTATTATAAAAGAAGGTATTTTAATTTTTTAAGAATTTGTCTACCATGAATGAATGTTTTCATAATATTAATTCAATTCATATTTGGAATTTATTTGTGAAGAATAATATGATAAATGATAAATGTTGCACACATTTAAACTGATAATATTGTTAATATTAGGGTACATGTGAATTGTGGACCATTACAACCCTAGATTACTAGAAGGAATTTTTAATAGATCAAATAGATCAAATATTAAATTTTTTGTCACTGAATTGAAAATTCTCATAGAAAATTATATTACAAATTTTTATAGGTATTATAGTTGATAATTGAAAGTATTTTTCATTACATTAATTATAATACAAAATATGATGGAGATAACCAACATTTATATTATTTCATGAATTAATACACTAATAAATGAGATTATAATAAATATATTTTTTTCCACCACAACATCACCTCTCAACATCCTTATTTTCACATTTTAAAAATTCAACAACTATCTCTACATTATTCCAAAGTAATTATTGATCTACAATCATGAAAAAAGAGACATCATAAAAAACAATCGAATTAGCAATGGTTACAAGAGATGTCACATCAAATCCAACAACTATATTACATGAATGTTGGATTACCAAATTTATAAAAATAATAATGATATATTTTTTGAAGTATTTATTATAGTTATATTTAGAAAAAAATATATTCCTTATAGAGTCAAAAAGGGATCGTGTATCTTGACATATCTATTTTTGGTTCTTCTACTTGATATTTTTTATGATAACCCTATTTATTTTAATACCTCTTATCTTGTTCTTACCTATATTGATTCTTATTTTCCCAATAAATTGTATTGATTTTTAAGTAGTTTAATGTCCCCATATTTGTATCCTTGGATCACGTCATCCTTAATTCACTGTAAATGTGGAAGTATCAAGGATTAGAACTTTCCACCTATCAACTGTTTGATCGAATAAGTCCTAATGTTATGAAATTATTTTGATATAAGAAGAGGTAATTTCAGTACTCATTATTTTTTGGATATGGATATATAATCCTCCCATAACTTCTATTAAAAATGAACATGTTTGACGTGATATAGTTTTGTTTTATATTTATATATTTAATTGTGTATAGTTTTTCACCAAGATAAGTAGAGGATGATTTTGAGTTTTAGGAAAATTTTTGTGGACTCAAGTTTATGTTGATGTGATATGAGACTAATGATAATCCCCTAGAATGTGGAATTTATCATTAGAAAATATTTTTCAAATGAAGAATGTCAATTTGGTTTTAATGTGATGTTTTTTTTCAAATTAATAAATATTTTTGAAAATAACTTGAAATATGTTTTCTATGGTTATTTTATGGGTGTTTATGTGGTTAAAGATTATTGGAGTTATGTTCTAAATGATTTCATTTTATTTGCAGGGATCTGATGTTTTAGATGAAATGAGAAGGAAATGTTCCTAAGGAATATTCCTGATATTTGTTTGGTACAAATGGTACTAACCATTGTAGGTTCCACATTGATGCTAATTTTTTCAAATGAATAGAGTTTTAGTATGGTAAAAATATTTTATCGAACCTTCATAGGATGTATTCATATCAATGTAATGTATAAAAAATTATTACATTTAAGACAATTGGTAAGATTATAATCACATAATGTGTTTTCTCATATTATATGAAGATCATGGAAGACGTGTATGTGTAAGAAGTTTCAAAATACATCATAAGATACATAAATTTTTAGGATACCTGAGATACATATGACGTCGAAATATGTAAGAGAACTATTCAGTGTGTAAGATATTAAATTTCATATCATATATATATTGAATAAATTTTTACTTATTATGGCTATCAATGTATTATGATATATGAGGCATAGGGTGAAAAAATGAAGAAATTATAGGGATAAAGTCACAATTTCTAGAATATACATTTTGAAGAAAATATTAACAATATATGATGGTGAGGATGTTAAAACATTGTTTAAATAGAAAAAAATTGATTTTTTTATTCCTGAAAAGGGAGGAGAAAGTAAACACCATTGAGTAACAATTGTTTTATAAAGTAAAGAATACAATTACATTACACCAAATCGACAACACTACAACATTTTCAGTTTAAACTACATGGATATGTATGAGATGTCAAAAAATAAGATTAACGAAGAAGGTATAAATAAAATAAGATGAAAAAATATTTAAGGAGGTTACTTTTTTTTCATATGAATTTTAAATTCAAATTAAAATGAGATTTACTTCTAATTTAATAAGATAAAAATATACCATACAAATAATAAATAGAAATCAATATTTCTCCCTACTATATTATCAAGAACATTTTTTAGAGAGAAAGAGGAATAATAAAATGTTTTATTGTTTATAGATAGAGATGATAGGGACCATATACAATACAGGGTGATAAAAAAGAATACAAATCAACACTACAACCATGATTTAGATGTTTAGGTTGGTTAAAGATTATGATTTTTCATGGAAATAATAATAGAATCACATTATGACAATATAAGAAGAACTACAAAAATCGAGAAATTTTTCATAACCTGATTAAAATGATATTATCTTCTACTTTCACATATATGTTGACAATCATGTGTCATATGATCTCCATTAAATTTATATCATTCAACTGATTGACATTATTTTTTTGAGAGGGGATCCTTTTAAATCGATTTCCCCATCTAATATAATTTTTTTAATGATACAAATTCATGTTAATAAGTGGTGAGGGAAAATTAAATATGGAATCATAAATGATATTAAAATCACTAATTGACACCCCTTATTGATTTCCATAGATTCTTTGGGTTCATTTTCATGTTGTAATAGAGCCCATTTCCCCTTGATTCATGTCTACTATTTAGGGTTTCCATTTATTATAAGAGTTTATAATTGATTTTCTAGTATATATACTAGAAAATAATAATTTAATTAAACAAAATTAGATCAAAAATTTCTATGGTAAATGAAACTACATCTATAAGGATATGTTTTTTCCTTACATTTTATCTATAATTTTTTTTATTCTATAGGATGAAAATGATGGGTCCCCCAAGAAAAAACTAATTCAAGAATAATGGAAGATAAAAATAACATAGATAATGATCACCATGATAGAAATTAGATATTATATTCCCATTAGAGAAAATATTTTAAAAATGTAAAAGGAATTATAACACTAAAATGAATCGGGGAAATTATAGACTATTTCAATGAATCTAATGAATATGTGAAGTAGGAAAAGCAAAAAAAAATTATAGTATTGTATGAATATTAGAAAATTTTGGATGACGAAACTATATATATATTCTTCACATGTTTGGACTAAATTTTAAGAACATTCAATATTTTTGTTGATATGTTCTATGGTAGAATAGTAGTTGAGTGGATAATACATTTATTATTAAAAAAATGATGCTAAAGTCTCAGTAGTGGAAGATAAATATCTAGGAACAATCAATATTCATGATAAACTAAAACAATTTCTCTGGGATTAGAAAAGATAATGTTTTCATAAATAATGTATAAGTTTTATAAGAAATAAATTTTAATGCTTCTAACAAAGAGAATTATAGAATTATGGTGATGAAGATAAAAATGACTATTATGATTCAGAAGTGAAAATTTAGCTTGATAATATGATATATATTATATATATAAATTATATAAGTGTAAATTTAAGGATCAAGGGAAGCTTCCACCCAAGTAGAAACTAAGAATTTCAAGCAAATCATCCAACTAAGTAGTAGATCCTCTAATGAAGAATGTTTTTTTTGGATATGACCATCATGTGGTCATTTTTGACCCCAGACTATTATTCTCTAATGGTTGATAATGAAATATATGATTTAAATTGTTATCATTTTTGTAATAACCCATTGTAATGCTTGAATCATACTACCTTTTTTATTTATATTCCTTTGGACTTACTTCCACTAGATACTAGACATTCATGTGTAATCTATAGACGCAATTTATTCATTTTTTATTGATTAAATGGAAGTTGTTCTCAGCTATTTACTTTCCATATTTTTTGTCTTATAATCACATGATATTAATTTATTTAAATAGAATTTTTTACATATTTTATATTACATATTATTTACACACATCCTTCTCAGTTTATTGATTACAAGTAATTTGTGTTCAATGATTTAGCATTCCCTATTGATTATTCTCATTGATTCATGTTTCATACACTATACAAAACCCTCACTGAGAATTTGAGATCACCCTTATTATATTTCCTTTCCAAAAGATTCCATGATGTATATTATGTCTGATATGTATAGATATACTAGTTGGAAATAATTTATTCTCAAAAATGATGAAAAAATATTTTGTAATTTTAGTATTCAATTGTAATAAAATACACATGAATGTATCTACTTTACAAATACTACTAAACTAATCGGTCCATTTGGATGAGATTTAAATGTATATTATACCAATGTAATGGTACAAATCACCAGACACATGTTGTTGGGGTTATGAATTCTATAGTTGGTATTAGAAATGTTTTAGTAGAAACCCTTGGAACTCGATTCAGGAAAGCATATTTTAGCGAACATAACCCTATGATAAAATTTGATTATATTTATATAATAACATCTTAATTTTTTTGGATAGATATTTTGTGGACTTTGTTCATTGAAAACATTATTTTATGTATAGTAAATGTGGATGTGGTTATGGAGAAAATATACCAATGTGTAATTACTCAAAGAAAGGAATGTCAGGATTGAATCAATCATAACCTAGCACATGAAAAAGGGCCTTACTGTGCACCTAGTATGAAAATCCAAGTGGATATAATGGGGATAATTAAAATTTCATATAAAAAAATAATTTATTTTAGTATATAATGACAATGAATAACCTAGGTTTTATTTTATACCATGTAAGTAATAATTTTTAATTAAAATGGACAAATTTTTTATGTGTTAGGATTTTAAAATTAAATTATAGAATAATTTTTTTGAATGGTATATTTTTATAGGAATCATGAAACATATAAAGATTATGTTAATATTGAAGGATCAATTATGTCATTATATAATTAAGTGATATTAATAGTATCATTTTTTAGTAGTTTAAGATTTATTATATATTCAAATTTGTAAGCACATCTTTTTTAGGTTTTATGTGTTACGATTCGACAAAGTTTAAACATATTTTTGGTGAAAAATATAGTAATAGAACCCAATAATTAATTATATGTTTTATTAGAAAAATAAATTGGGGAATAATTCCTTTACAATTTATAGCCATAAGTTTTATGTTTTTTGATAACTTTTAGGGTTAATAAGATCCATAATGGAATGTCAATAATAGTAAAATAATATTATTAGACACTATGAAAAAAATAATTTGTATTGAAAACCTTAGACAAAATGATAATTAATGATTAAATTTCAAGTATCTCCATCATATATTTAGATAATTTTATAGGAATTATATATTTTCATAAAAATTACAACATGTATACCAGGTTGCAACCCATCGTATCTGAAAATACCTTATGTCTTGAACCCATTACCAAAGAATGATAAGGGTTTTGTGCCAACCACTAACTTAGGTGATTTTATGGGTAAATTTTCATTAGTTAAATTATTTGATGAATAAATATATATGATGAACCAACAATGTTTCTTTTTATGTTTAGAGATAAATTTTTTAAACATATGTTTTTTTGGAAATAGTTATAGATTTAAGTAAAGTCTGGTTTTATGGATCTTATGATCCATTGAATGTGAATTTTAGCACATCAGGAATAAAAAAAATCATTGTGAGTATTAATTTTCTAGAGGAACTTATTAAAGCACAACCAAATGATGAAAATTTTTCTTATAGAAATTTATCAGGTATGTATATTTACTTATATTATTATATAGTAATTGAAATAATAATCATTGTGAGTAGGATGTGAAAAAACAATTTTATCTTATTACATAACTATCCAATAAATCTAATGTTTCATTATATAATCATATATTAAAGGCTTAAAGTCACATAGCTTTACATTAATCACTTAATTTTTTGTGATCAATGACCCTTAACAATCTCTATAGTTATTTACTCTTTTCATCAAATTACATGTTTTCACCTCCTACCCATGTTCTCCTACATGGGAACCTGGTTATGTGACTGTTGTACTCCAATTTTAATCAAATTATGGAAAAATTCTATTAACCCTTTTACAATTCGGGGGTTCTAAAAAAATAATTCCTAAAATATCATACACTAAATAGTTATGAACAAGTTTAAACTGTGATGACACAATTTAGTAATGTTGGGGAGAATGTAAAGCCCTGAAATTTTAAAATATGAATATCATATTGGAAAGAATATATGAAACATATATCCATGTGTAAAAGGGAAAATAACATACTAAGAATTTATGATATATTTTATAAATTTAATATATAATATATCTTGAAAGGCACTCAACACTGAATTATTTTACATTACACACAACAACATCATTATTAGAGAGCCTCTGTTACACACAAGACTAAGTTTTACATAATAATAATAATATTATTACATAAAATGAAAATTATCTACTACAAATTAAATTTTAGGTTATAAATAGGATAAATAACTTATAAAAATATAGTTTTAAATTTGTTTTGTTAAAAAATTTATAGGAACTAAATTAAACACAAGCAGAATATAAATTAATTTATTAATAAAACACTATTTTTTTAGCCCAAATAATTTTTTATCCTTATAAAATAAATTAATTAATATTATTGAATGATACCAGTTGAATTTTTATATTATATATTCAATAAATTTTTTTTAACATTCATATAATATATTCAATATTCATAAGATAAGAACAAATTTAATTTTATCATAAAAAGATTTATTTTTCTAGAGTTAGTTTTTCTTCATTTTAATGGTGTACATGTTTTAAATTAAATAATTATTTGTATTTTTCTAAGATGTTTTTTATGAATAGGGAATAATATTTAACTGTAATTGATAACTGAATTTTCCACTAAATTATTCATAATGTTAAAATAATTTTTTCATTTTATATAATGTAATTATAGTTCAATTATACATATATTCATGGAAATTAGGTTATCTGATTAATATTTATATCAATTTTAGACAAAATAACATAGTAAAAATTTTAACATTATCACATTTAAAACCTGATTTCTCCTCCAATGTGTGGGATTTGTTTTTAATTAATTTATACCACTTCTATTTATTTAATTTGAAAAAAAGGCTTAGATATTCATATTAATAATTATTTATTATTTATTATTTTCTCAAATTATTTTTCTACCAAAATGATTAGTTAATGTAGTTAAAATTAATTATAGTGATTAAGAGAAAATGAGTTTATCAAGGGATTAAACATTAAAACAATCAACAAAATGACCTATAAACTAGTAAAACACATATTAGATGAAATTATATAAAAAATATAACCGATTTTATATATAATGATTCATTATTTTTGGGAGAAATTGGTAAGGGATACCAACCAATAGTGTTTACTTTTTGGAATCTACAAGAATGTCACACCACATCCACTATAAAAGGGAAATCACACCCCTACCTTAGTAAAAGTCCCTATTTCATTTGGATCATCCAAATATAATCTAATTAAATTAAAAAAATCCCACCCCTCATACTATAAACCTTGTCATAGAAACATTTCCAGCTCTGTATGGAATCAGCGTACTCCTAAGAAGAATACCTGAAGAAGAGACAATGTTTTTCTAAAGTGTTTTTTTATTTTATTTTATTCTCCACCTCCTTTGATTATTATTATACCATGATTACATAATTAATTCATTATATTAAATATAATGAGTTATTTTTTTGTAAAAGGTATGACCTAAAACCAGACACACATCCTTAAAAGTGGTGTTCACAGTCATCATTTGTGTGCTTGGCGGACTACCACCTCACAAATCTATGTTGTTCATTCTTCCATTAAAACCATTCAAGGCTGATAATGATGTTGGATTTATAGTTTATATTTGATATATATGGTATTAATTATTTATTTTTTCTTCTTAAATTATTATATAACCCATAGGTTCATGCATTCCAGTTTGTGGGAATATGATAACATCGTTCGTGTGTACGACAGACTATCCCTTCACAAAGTGATATGGTTCATTCACACATTACAGAGAAATTACTAAATAATAAATTAATAAAAATATTTCACATATATAACATAAATATGATACTATAATTATAATATACATATATATAACTTACTTTTAATTATTTTAATATGTTATGAAAATTGAAGTAGTGTACATGTGTATGTATGGCCTACCATCTCCATGAACCGTGAATTTCATTTACAATCACTAAAATTTATTGATTTAAATAAGTAAATATATTGTAAATATATATGAAATATAAACAAGGGTTTATATTATTGATATTATTACATCCTTATCTAAGCAAGAGGAACAATAACATTAGAAGTCAAAACATACTCGAAAAACAAATTAGTTATTACTTAAATTGTTGAAAATAGTAGAATATTATTATCGACTATGCAACAATATATTGTAATAGTATATAACATGAAATAATAAATAGGAATATAGTTATTTTATAAATTAATATTTTTTTAAACCACTACATTGGAGGATAAAACATGTACAACCAAAATTGAATGTGTGAGGTGAGGGACTTCGTCTAAATTTCATTTCATTGAGGCATATTATAATATTATAATCCTATTTAATTTTATGATATATAAAATTCATATTTATATGTAATATCTAGAATAAATCATCATTAATGGTATTTCATGTTTCAATTTGAATTAATTCATTTATTTGGAATGGAATTAAAAGATAAAAATTGGTAAAGAATTTCATAACCCAATTTCATTTCATTGGGTTATATTACTTTCAGGTCATCGTTAATATTCCACTATTATGTGTGTAATGATATTTTAATATATATGTTTTTTATTTACCCTTGTTTTATGTGGATATATGTTTTATGCACACAATTTATTCATTGGATTATTCTCACTTCAACGTTATGATCTTTGTAAGTATTTACTTCACAATCCCATTTTATTCAGGATTGACTACACATGAATTTACATTAAAGGAAATTATGTAATCATTGATTAAGAAACCATTTTATTTCATTACTAATCATTATTCATGATTATTTTAATTTAATAATTCCATTTTCCCACTTTTTGGTAAATAAAATGTTTTATAATTATTTTTAAAAAATCCAAACATCATTTTTTTCTTCAGTTGGAAATATTTTTCCTTACCAAACCCATATTTATATAAGTGTTTTAACATGTTTTTTATTTTAAAATTTAAAATTATTTATTTAAATAAATTTTTAACCATTTCTTCATTTTACATTATTTTTCAATGAAACATTCTTTTTGTTATCAGAATAAGTCAGTTTTCTAACAATTTCTCAATGAAAATTGAATGTTCCATTTAAGTCATATTGAATTATATACCATAATTTATTTGAATATTACAATGAAATTTGACATATATATTTTTAATGAAAATGTTTTAAAAGTGATTTTCTTGATAATTATTTTGAAAATGTTTTTTAAAATGATAATGTTAATTTCAACATGAATGTATTTAAAGAACATTTTAAATTCATCAAAAAAGACAACCCTTTATTGAAACTCAAATGTTTGTAAATTATTTTGATGCCATCATTGTTCTTCATAAGTGTTGTCTAAAATAATTTTGACTGAAGAATGTATGTACATTTAATTCCTTAATACATTCTTTTATTTATTAAATTTCTTTTGAATTATTCACTTTCCATTACAAATTAAATATTTCATAAATATCCATATCATTTTTCATGGATATATTTATTTCAAAAACCACATAAAATTTTAATGTACATTTCTTACTTTGAATTTTATTTTTTTATCATTTGAAATATTAATTAGACAATATCATTTACTAAATAGAAATATTTGATAAGGCATATTGTTTTAATTAAATCAATTATAAAATGTATGAGGATTAAATTTTAATGAATGACTTTGGTTGTGGAATTTTTAACGCAATCCCCTTGATGAATCTTTAGTATCATGTGGAAAAATAATTTGAATGAAAACCCTTCACATTTGTAACTAATTAGTTTTAAACCATCTGGATTATATGTCTCGACAGTATTTTCTTCTAAAAGGTATTGACACAAATTAGTGGTATTTTTACCAATTGTTTTAATTTTCTACTAATGGTAGATATTAATGGTAAAGGTATCATGTTCTTTGGAATCATGAGGTCCAATAATATTAATTTATTTAATTCAAATACAATAATTAATATTAATGAAATATTTTCGATGTTATAATCTATGGGTTCATGTCATTCTCATTTTACTTATTATATGTAATGTGTTCTCAATTATATTCCATACAATATATTTTTATTACATATCTTATTATGATATTCATGTTATTTAAATTTCTTTTTTTCATATATTTACCATGCCATATTATTTTCACACATCCTTCTCAGTTTATTGATTACATGGTATGTACGTTTATTTATTTACATTTCCATATTGATTATTCTCATTGGTTTATTTCTGATTATGCATTACGTAAACCATATTGGTCATTTGAGTTCAACCATATCCTATTTATTATCCCCAGTATTCAATGAAGTTTACAATGAATGATATGCAAGGAAGTTCTTTATGTAATAATGTTATTCTATGTAATGTTTTTTTGTTGTAAATTCAGCAATCAATCGTAATTTAAGAAACATGTATTTATCTAGTTTACCAATACTACGAATGTTTTTGGTCCATTGAGATGTGATTTCCATGTATCTTATAGCAGTGTAATGGTTAAAGGCATTGAATTAGGTTTTTTAGGGTCCATGATTCTATACATATATGATATTATTCGTGAATATATAAATCATTATGAGTAAGTGGATGACTAAGTAATAGTAAGGTTATTTTTTAAAAAAAAAATTGAAACAATCAATGATCCTTTAAAGATAATATTGAATTTGGTTCCTATAAAAAATTCAATATTTTAATGGATTATTCTAGAATGAAGAAGATTGTTTCCAATGGTGTCTTAAAAAGAGAGAGAATCACAATATTAATTAAATAGAAAAGTTATCCTTCAATGAAGATTCATTTAGTTGTGTTATGAAGAGGACGAAAATTCCATAATATTTGTGTGGATCCCACCTAATTCATTAAGAAAAGGTGTAGGAAGATATGTATGTTTCTAATACTGAGCCTTGGGTGATAGCGAGTTGACCATTATCTATATTATGTAGTGAGCATGGGAATGGAGTTTCATAGCCAGAACCAATATAAGGGGGAAACCCATAGGAAGAGTAGTGACATAAAATAGTGTATTTTGGTTCATGAATAAATTTCTATGCAAGATCCTTGATCATATCCCATTAAGGGTGAACAAGGTAAATTTTAGTGTCCCATTTTACATTAGGAATGCACATCAGGGTATATCCAGAAACCTAATGTATATCTAGAAAAAGATCATATTTTTTGACCCCTAAAAGTTGAGAGGAAATATTATTGTTTCAAGTGAGAGATTAAGTGTATTAAGTGTTTTAACTAATTAAGAAATTTTATTTGTGGATTCACTCCCCTATATATTAATATCACTACAAACACTATTGAGGGACATAAAATTGATATAAAATATATAGTTAAATTTTTAGGATATATTAATTCCTTTACATGATTTGAATTTGTTGAAGAAAAATAACATCCTTAATGAAGGATCCAATATTTTATTAGAAGAATTAAAAAACATGGAAAATGAATTTATTTATCTAGTGGATGAATCAATTGGAATTCATCAAGAAGTGATTGATGATTGAATTATTATATTATATCAACTTTTAGTTAACATTAATAAAATCATATAGAAATTTAAATTTATTATTCAGTCCATGTATAATTAAAGGATTCTCTCAAAGAAGTTGTGTACAAAAAGAAGAATCCTGTAAATTTATCCAAGGATATGTGGATGAAGTGGGATGATTTATTTGGAAAAGAAGAAATTACAAGTGAGAATTTCCTCTTGCCAGAAGGAATAAAGAATTAGATTCATACCAG
This sequence comes from Viscum album, assembly GCA_963277665.1. NCBI lineage: Eukaryota > Viridiplantae > Streptophyta > Magnoliopsida > Santalales > Viscaceae > Viscum > Viscum album. The sequence goes on from OY728121.1 coordinate 1,086,930,206, forward strand.
AATTAATAACACATAACCCAAGGTAATAAATTCTAAATCCAATGTTTCAACTTATTCTATCCGTGGTGTCGAATTATAAGGATAAATTTCAGACATCACTAAGGAGTTCAAAAGAAGCTGTATTTTTACTAGTGAAGGGGAAATTGAATAATGTTTTAATTTAGCAGAATACTCTTAGAATGATAGAAATTATTCACTAAGTATCCTTTATTGAGTATACTCTCCGATAATTGAAAATTTCTCCTTCATAAATTTATATTGGTAAGATAGGTAGTTTCCATGAATCTATTCAAAAAATAATGTGAATTTAGATGATTAATAGAGTTATAATCTTGAAGATATTTTTTTATAGGTAGTAAAAAAATAATATACAAACAAGGAATTTAAGTAAAGGGTTCTTTTATTAAAAAAATATGATGAATTAAAATGTTCTTTGAAAAATGTTGGATCACAGTTGAAAAAGATGGATTAAAATAGAAATAAAAATATGACATGATAAGTGAACCTGAGGAGAGGATGGACACATCAAAACAGAATATTACAATCTTTCCAAAATCTACCTCAAAATGTACAATAATGAAGAGTGATCCATTTTTTAAATATAGAAGAAAAATGATGTTCCATGGAATATATGGAAGAATGGTTCCATGAAATTACGAACAACCAAAGTATTTTTATTGTGGAATAGCTGACCACATAATGAGTTTTTTTTCAACCCATAATTCCCAAATATGTGAGAAGAACTAAAATAGTGTCAAAATATAAATTTAGGATAGAAATAATTCTTCATGATTATTATAGTGAATGTTCTATTTGTTCAATCCCCGGTCACATGGTATGGTATTTAAATTGGAGGAATTATTTTTAGTGTAAAATACTACATTTAAAGACCCTCAACTCAAATGATTTAGATGGGAAATTATTACCCTATAAAAATCATAATAAGAAAGAAAATATGATCAATTTTAATAGAATAAAAATGATTCTCAATTAATTGTGTATCAAAAACAAAGATCTGGGGACTCAAAAAAAATTCCTGGAAGGATTGGAGAAAAACATGGATGGAAAAGAAATAGGATTTTCTAGATGGGAAGACAATGGAAGAGAAAGAAAATTTGACTCTTATAAGGAAAAATAATTCCAGGATTCTACTATTAGCTATAATGTAAGAGGTCTACCATAGTAGTCATACAAAATATTTAATGGAAAATTGAATGTTTAATGTAGAATAAAGTATGGGGTGAGATCAAATAATGATGAAAACCAAGAAGGTACTCATTCAACTGTGATTGTTTCCATAGTTTTGGAAAATCACAAGACAAAGAGGTCCATTAATTGAAGTGTTCTATTAGATTAATGTAAAGGAAATATATAGATAGGAGGTATATTTTATTAGTTATAAGTTAAGATGCTGATCATGAATATATGACTTCATTATATTCCCAAAATATGAAAAAAGGGGGAAGGATATATGGAATTCGATGTGTTGGATCATCTTAAACATCCTTATTACAAAAATAAAGGAACTTTGGGGAACCCCTATCACTATATTCATTAATATTAACAACTTTTTGTGAATATGTAAAAAATTAAGTGGTAGATACCATCCATGGGGTGTTTATGCATGAAAATAATTTGTATTGGGAGATAAAAATAATATTTTTTATAACTACAAATTCAATTTTTTTAGGGAACCTGAAGAATATAAACTGGGAAACATTAGAGTCTAATAAATTTAAATTCATATATATAATATAAAATGTTGTTTGGTTTTTTATTTCATATATTTCTTTTCAATATATCCAAAATATATTATATTGTATGTGTTTTTTCTGACATGTGGTATAACCAGATTGAACAACAACAATTTTGGTTGATATTAGTTGACTCAAGAGAAGTTTGGAGGAAAATAATTTCTATTACGACATATCATATGTTTTTAAATACAATAAAGAACACAGTTTCATGGATTTCAGGTGGAACAAATAGTAAAAATTGAACCACACTTGGAGATAATAGTGTTAAATTTTTAACAAGTTGTAAAAAATTCATAATTAATTATTATGATCCTTATAATCTAATGATTTAATTTTATCTATTAATTGTTTGGTGTAAAGTGATAGAGATAAATAATTTTGTTAATAAGTGAAATATAATAATATGGTATGAGTTTTTCATTATTAATCTTGAGTGATGTGGAAAACATTTTATTTTTTCTTAAAAAAACTCTTGTTTTATACACCAAGATTAGTCTGAGTCGGTATAGAGGATTTACTAACATATCATGTTCCATACGGTAAATACACTCATTAATTCTCTAGAGAAATTGAATAAAGAGATAAATTTTAGTTCAAGGAACATGATAAAAGATGATGAGGTACATCTATCCTCAACGGGGTAGTTAAATCTCATGGGGAATCCCTCTTGGAAGTTGAGGGAAAATGTGGATTTGAACATTTGTGGAGTTTATTCCCTGATATCTGGGGGATAATTATTTAAAACTGAGAGGGGAAGAAGATAAGACAATGATAATGATTCCATTAATAATGAGGATAAGCAATATTGTGGAATATCTATATGGGTAAGCAGAAATTGAGACTACCCTTTGTATTACATTTGCAATGTGGTGGTATGTCTTTTTGGGAGGGCATTGTGTATCATCAACCAAATCAAAATGAGTGATTTCTCGAAAAACCAGAGTATTATACTGTATTTATTGAAAATAGGAAGGTTGAGGATATATAGGATATTGTAATCTCAATTAATATAATTATATTTTATGACAATAGTATTATTGATAACACATGTTGAAGATCACATAAGGGATGAAGTGGTACATTGGAGATTGGTTCCCATTATTGTTTATCAAGTTGAGTTTTTATCAAAAAGATTAATTTCTATTCATGTTTTAATTATTGAAAAAAGGTTATTGGTTAATTTAATGGTGTCTAGAGGTAAAATATAAATAAATCACCATGAGTGGTATTTCATAATAGGGAAAATAGAAAATCCAGGGAGATCATGCCCATGGCTAAGGGTGTAGTGAAGCTATTGAATGTGGCTTGGTGTTGTCCAGACAATGTTACCAGTTTTTTTTATAAAGCATGAAATGAAAAATATCCACATATTTTATACTATTCTATATGAATAATTGTTTTCTATTAGTGGAGAACCTTGGATAAATGGCCTATCTAGAAGAGTCCACACACATGGTGATGAACCCATGGTTTATAAGTGAAGTCAAAAGACAAAAAAATGAAATGAGTAGGAGACCACAAATCATGAATAAGAAGCTATGATTTATAGGTGGTATTTCAATCTATAATTTCTAGAATGTAGGTGTCCATGATCATGGTGATTGAAGTTATGAAGTAAAAATGGAAAAAATCCCCAAGGTGTGATGATGGGTATGTTAGGTTATGAAATGATTTATTAGGAGTAATACTCTCCACATATGCATGTATTTATTGTTTAATGTTTCATAATTACATGCCTCATATTTTAGGAATTCATTCATGAAAATGTAAACGGGGTTTTTGGTATTCATCATGTTTGATAAATTGATAAATAAATTCATGTGTTTTAAATGACTTACATTTCTTACCCCCAAATCAATTATTGGACAATATTTATTGAGAATACTATTGAATTTTTATTGATAATTTATGGGAATATTGAATGGCCCAATTCATGGCGGACATGTCTTGAAATTATGTGTTCATGGATCCCCTATTTCAATAAAGGGAGGAAAAATCGAAGTATAAGGAGAAAGTGATGGACAAGGGATTATTCATGAATATCCAAATTTCAATGAGGGAGTATAATATTATTTTAAAATATGGTGCTTGATGTATTTAAGAATTGGAAACCATTGATGATCCTTCCATATGAATTGTTAATAATGTGAATATAGAAAAGATATGTTGTTCCATAATTATTCTAGAAAAAAAATAGTGCTACCAAGGGTGTCTCCACAAGACGTGAAGGAATGTGTCAACATGAATTCAATAGATAATATATCATCAATTTGAAATAGAATTCAGTCATTATATGATGTGACCTAAATGTCCATAACTTATGTGTGGATCCTTCTTTGGAGGAGGAATAAGAAAAGTATATTGAGATGTGTAAGGTACATGGAGGGGGAGTGAAAGATGATGGGCATATAATTTAAATTAAATGCACCACCAGAGATACATAACATCATTGACTCCATTGATCTTTTCCCAGTACAGTATTGGGAACATGTGTGGGTTAAATATAGAATAATGTGACAATAAACATTTACGTCATTCGGATCTGATGCGTGCAAGCCTATTGCATGGTGTCGTCGATCATTCCTCAATGATTCCAATGTAGAATCCCTCTATATCATCCACATACACATATTGAATATATATTTTCACTATTCCTCAAAATATGGGTGCTACTATGGTATTCTAAAGACCACTTCGATGTAGTGATAATCACCACAAGTGAACTTCTTCAATTCAAGAAGACAGCACACAATGATCTTTATTGTTTGAGAGAGTCTCTCTCTATTATTCAGGAGGATAGATAGGAACTCAATTCCAATGGATGAAATGAGTCTATCTATTATGATTCTCTATCTACTTATATAGTGAATATCTATAATACCTAGTTTGGGTTCCCAACCACTGTTTAATAAACATCCAATATATAAGTATTAAAAATAATTATTTATGAAAAACTAAATTATTCCATAAATTGAATTTATAATTTATCACATAACTGTAATATATATTAAATATATTACATGATAAACTTGAGTCTTTAACATGACACATGTCTCTAGATAATATTAAACAAACATAGTATATTTAATTAATATATGTTTGAATAATATTTTTCCATGTATTACATACTCATTTGTACATAAATGTCACAAATAAGTTCGACGAATTATTCATAAAATGGATAATTAAAGAATTAATTTATTCCATGGTGATCCAGAAAACATGAATAATACCCAAACCAGTGGTGGGGAGTTCCATGTTCTAAAATCCTATTCAATAGAATATGACTGATTCTCAAATATCTATAGTGTGTGAACCTCTAGTAACTTATATCAATAAAAGTGAATATTATTCCTAGACCAAGATAAGGGTCTAGAAACCCATCTAATCCTTTATAGAGATAAAGAAAATTCAACGCAACGACTACCTTCCTAAAAACATAGTGTGTGTAAAATAATTTATTCTTCATCGATATCTCAACAATGCATATTGAAAAATAATGATATCATCCATTATCTTGCCTTATTTTATTTGATGATACATCTGAATGGTATTACCTTCAACTACCATGGCCATGGATTTTATGATGATTCTACCATCCTAATCAACCCAAACCATGATATCTCTTATTAAACTAGTAAGTGAAATATTCTTTCTTGATCATTAAATCAATTTCATGTCACAAATTATGTACCCAACATAAACTAAATCACCAAGACTTCATTTCATTGTTGTTAACCGTGTAGAAAAGTATGAAATTAAATTATATACATTGATAATGATCTCAATTCAAGATAACATTACACATTTATGTAAATTGGAACAACCAAAGACACATGAAACATGTTGTGTTCCTTTTAGAATTTTTGCCTTCATGATCTCAATTACTAGAGATCACAAAGTTAAACCACCATTAGAAGATGTCTCAATGCCTATGATCCCACAACACTTGATAGTATCACATCATCTATGTCAAGTAAAAATTATTTAAATAGACCATAGTACATTACATTAATATTACTTTCATAACATTTCTAGATTCTCAATATATCTTGGGATCTTTTATAACACTTTGTTACGAAATGTAATCTAATGAAATTACCATAAAAAAGTTGATGCAGAATTATATTCACTTTTATGGAAATATACACCCTTGTATATAAAAAATAACATACATGTAGTGGTAATAAAATTACAACACATGTTGGTTCTAGGAATCCATATTTCAACACACCCACTTGCACTAGAGACAAATTATAACAAGTCTCAATATTCAAGACCTCAAATGAGAATCATGCTTCTACTAAGTAATGGATTTAGTTAGGGGGTCTTCCACGTTATCATCAATGTATATTGTGCTAACTGTGGCTTCACCTCTTTGAGTAAAATCCTCAATAGATAAAATTTTGGACGTGTATTCTTCATCATCTGGCGAGGACTCAGCTACATTGATAGAACCACTACAACAGTATTATCACAATAAAATGGAATAGGATCTGCAGTGCTATGCACCACAACAATGTCTCAGAGAAATATTTGTATCCAGACTGCTTCCATTTATATATCGGAAAATGTTATATACACAGAATCTAATGTAGAATTGGTGACCATAGATTTCATGGATCTTGTCTAGATCACAACACCACCATTCTGGAAAAAGGTGTAGCATGACTATGATTTCATATTTTCTTGATTTTTCTGGAGACTAACATTAGTGTATCCCATCACTACTAGTTCCTCATCTCCTCTATACACTAGGAACATATCCATTGTATGCCTCATGTACTTTAGGATTGTTTTAATAACTTCCCAATGTTTATCTTTAAGATTATCTTGATATATACCCACCATGATAAAAGTAAAGGAAATATCAAACATAATATATAACATGACAAACATGATAGAACAAACTGGAAAGGCATAAGGGATTCTACTCATTCAATCAATCTCCTCATATATTTCTGGACAGTTTTTTTGGAGAGATTAACACGATCTGATATAAGAAACAACCCTCTCTTATATTGTTCCACATTGTACATTTAGAGTACCATTTCTTTTATATTTACTATGACATGTCCATGAAATCGTTTATATCTATCTCAGTATATCTTTATCCCTAGAATGTAGGCATGTTCACCTATGTATTTCATGGGGAAACATTTATTTAACCATGTATTAACTGAATGTATCAAATGCAATTCATTTCCCATAATTAATATTTCATCAACATATAATTGAAGGGAAACAATTCAATTCCCATCAACCATTATATGGACACAAGGGGAAATTTATTTTTTGAAAAAACCAAATTCTCTATGGATTCATTAAAACGAACATTCCATGATCGAGATGCCTTATTCAATCCATAAATGGATATCTACAACATTCACACCTTATTTTAATTCATTGACTTGATGAACCCTTCGAGATGAGTGATATAGACATCTTTAACAAACATCACATTTAGAAAATAAGTATTTACTTCCATTTTCTAAAACCCATAATCATGATGGACTGTTATTGCATGAAATATTCAGATGGATTTTATCATTTCTATTGGTCAGAAGGTTTCATCATAGTAGTTTCCATGACATTATTTGAAACCCCTGACAACTGTTCTATATTTATAGGTACTAACATTACCAACAAGTTCCATCTTCTTTTAGAAAACCCATTTTCACCCAATGGGGTTTACATCTTCTGAAGGGTCAACCAAAATCCAAACATGATTTTAGTACATGGACTCCATCTCAGAATGAATGGAATATTACAATTAGAATTTTATTTTTCTCATATAGATTCCATTTAGGTTAAGGTATCATCATCCTCTAAGAGTAATGTGTCACGAGACTCGGTCATAAGAAAACCATATCGCTATAGTTCCCAAACCACTTTAGTAGACCGACATAATATTTGTGTCTGGGGAATCACATCTTCCACAAAATTCTTTTGTAGAGGTTCTCTCCAGAAAAATTCTGGGGAATCTAGAGCATTATCTTAATCTAAGTCTACATTTCTCCCATTATTTCCATTTTAAATGTGTTCCATTTATAGAAATGTGGCTTCTTTTTTCCATAGTAACTTTTCTATATGAAGATTTATATAGTTAATATCCTTTGGATTCTATAGGATATCCTATAAAGATGAACGTTGGGTTTCGAGATGCCACTTTTTCACTATGTATTATCCTAAAAAAATCCTTGCATCCCAATACTTGTTTTTCTGACAGACTTGGTTTCATTCTATATCATAACTCATATGGATTCTCATCTATAGCTTTAATTAGTACTCAATTAATGGTATATACTAATGTCTGCAAATCGTATCCCTACAAGGAGAAAAAATAATTAAATTATTCTTCAGTGGTTTGACCATTTAAAGATTGGTCATATTCCACCATTCACTAACATCATTCGACTGTTGTGTGTAAGGAGGATTGATTATTGATACAATCCCATACTCCATCATTTAATCAATGAATGCATTGTTATGATATTCTATACCTCAATACGAGGAGAGTGCCTTAATCTTCTAACCATGTTGGATTTCTACATCATGTTGGTATTCTTTAAATATCCAAAAGAAATCAAATATATAACGTATGATATATATTCCCATACATATTGTATTCATCAGTAACAAATAATGAAGTATGAAAACCGAGAGCATGGATATATTGGAAATAGACTAGATAAATAAGTATTTATTAATTCCAATAATGCATTGTCTCTTTCTCCCATCCCAGAGAAAGCTAAATTTTTCATTTTCCTTGTAAACAAGCTTTTCATTCATTGAAGGGTTTTAACTATGCCTAGTCTAAACACCATGATTGATGTAATTCTCATTTACATGACTAGGCATAAAGGTCCATAGCAATGTGAGATATAATCCTTCCTCAATGGTCTTTTCATTGATTCCCATTTGGGGATTTTCAAGATTCTATATATATATATAAACCATTGTTAATATGTGCCATATCATAACTCATGTTATCCTTATAAAATAGAAAACATTTATTTATGAACTAGAAATAAAATCTCATAGATTCCAAAAACGATATAGAGATTATGTTTGTTGTTACATAAGGTACATAATAATAAATATTTAATAGTATAACTAAACCACTTGGAAAATGTTTTTGGTAATCTCTAACTAGTTTTTCTACTATACATTCACCATTTGAACCTCGGAGATCTAATTCTTTTTTTGAAATCTTCTTAAACCTACTTGGTTCCTGTATATGAATACAAATGTTTAAGATATATGTCTATCCAATACCCAACTTTTAGTTAATGAGATATTGAATTCAATGAAAAAACAATACACGATGTATAAGTGTCATCCTTCATCTTATTCACATAATTGAAAATTTTCATCCAGTGGCCTTCCATGACACATCCAAAGCGGACAACCATCTGTTCATTGATCTGTCTCAATGTATTTGGCTTCTTTTATGTATTGTGCAATGGTGTCTTTGGCCTTGACTTGGCCTCAAGACCCTTTTACATTCGCTTCTTTTCCTTTTTCACCATAAGGATAGAAAAATTGGTATTTTTCATATCCTTTTCTTCTTGGATAACTAAATCCAAAAGGATCGAGGGAAACATTTTCCTAACATACATGTTATAATTGACAACAAATGTTGAAAAGATCAGCGATAAAAAGGCATGTATGATATCTGTTTCTAGTTCTTGGATCAATTTGAACCTAAGGGCATAGATCCTCTCAATGTAACTGATCATATTGAGTACATAAGGACCCTCTTGGTTCCCTTATTCTAGTATGAAACTATAAAGGGAACTAGATATCTCATAACATTCATTCCTTTTACTCTCTTAATATTATAATAGAGACATGAAAGAATATTCTATGCATCATCTTTCGCATGCATTTTTTGAAATTAGCTGGAATGGATGACAACATGATAAACTAAAAATCTAGTGCATCCACTACATGATTTTTCAATTTATATTTTTCATCCTTACTTTCTCCCTGAGGAGGCTCATCTAGAATTGAGGATTTCCGAAATATAGCTGCATTTCTTTGTGTAGTACTATGAAAATGCACCTAAACCACTCATGGATGTTATTGCTGATGAAGAAATTTTCATTACGATTGATGTGACAAAGTACATGTGGTATTGGTGATTTCCATTTTAAATACACAACAGACAAATATTAGAAGTCTGTACTTTGTATTTATTACCTTTTAGAGATTCAGTTAATTATTATTATATCATTTAAATCTCTCCCACTATATTATCACACATAAACAGCCCTAACTATTACATTCAGAATAATCCTTCACTAGAGTTTTCTAGTGGAAGAGATCCTTTAAACCTTTCTCATAGTCTACAAATTATGGGTATTCCACTAATCAGAGTTTCTCAAGGTTGGAACATGGCTGACCGACCACTTAAACTGACAGTTCCTTATTATACTGAGTAAAGTCCAATCTTATTAGAATCATGTCATGATTCCCTCACCTATTAGGAACTGATGTGATTGAAATTAACAATGAATAATCCTTTACTATTAACTTTAGTTATGTCGAACCAATTATCTCATTAGAATTCACTTTTAGTAAGTTTAACAGTCAACTATGTCTAACGGGAACCCCAAACAACCAGTGTTGTCCAACTGTGATTAATGTAAGGCCTTAAGAATTATTATATATTTGAGGTACATTCATACTTATTGAAAAATACAATACAAATCCATTTTAGTCGTTCAAACTAGGTTTCCACACTCAAAACTGAACAAACAATATAAATATATATTTGTCACTTATTTGTGAATTTTATCTTGTTAATTTTTTTACGTGATCAATAAATAATCATCCATTTGTATAAAATAATAATGTATTCATAAAGGACAAAACATGAAATCTGTCTAGTCTTGTACATTTTATTATGATTGATCCATAATTGATCAATCAGGACCTAAGGGTGTCATACTCGAGATGATGCCTGAACCCTTCCACGACTCACCACTAGTACATACATATGAAATCCAATCTAGATTAACACCTTGAAATGACAGGGTCCATGTCAGAGATCATTATTGTCAATTTTATATATATACTCACACACATGCGGGGGAGATTAGGGGTTCAATGAACTAAAGGTGTTTTAGACGCATAGGCCCTTATACATATTTGAATTAAATACATGATTAACAGAGTGTTAGTTATCTAATAAATTATTTCAATCATCTCACACATCGAATAAATAATTAAATAAATAAAATCCAGACATGAACAGGTCGGTCGCAAGATTTAGACCAGTGGTAAAAAATAATTTGTAATAAAAATTAAAATTCATTAAATTTAATCAATACGAGTGTGTTCTAATAATTTAAATATATTTGAATAAACTAAAATAATTCATTTATTGGTTCCATTATAAAATTTAAATTTTAAAATCCAAAATTAAATGAAACCAACAATTTAATTTAAATCTGAAATTAAATTAATGTTTCTGATTCTCATATTTCTAAACCACGAAAATAATTCTAATTAATTTAATTTTAAAATGAATTAAATTATTAAAAATTATTTACATGGTTTAGCTCCGGAAAGGGAAGGAGTCCAGATGGACTGTGGACTACGGTGAGGGTGTTTCATCGGAGTTAGGCCGAACTGTGGAAAGACTGATGCGTGACCCCAACGTGACCATAACATCTTCCACTAGTCCAATGACACCCTATGGGGGTGCACACTAGAAAAGGGTGGTCTAACACCGAATAGGGTTCCTTGAAGTTGGATGTAGGTGCTAGAATAGAGGAGGTAGTCAGGTCAGTGATGGTCCACTAGAGATTAGGGCAGAATGTATAGGGCGATCTAGGACCAACGGTGAGCTCTGGTCAGCATGACTAGGTTGGTGGTGCTGGATCAAAGCATTTTGGCACCAAACACGGATGGTACGACTGATGGCGCCCTGATCAATGGAAACAACGGAATTAGCTCTGATGACGGCACAAACCCGGGATGGCGTCAGCCCAGGATCTAGGCAGCGTTGAGCTCTAGTGTGGATGAACCAGAATAGCGGCGACGTGTGGATTACAGTTCTAGTGAGGTGCACAGGGCAGCACCACCATGGGAGGATGGGGTGATGTGGTCCGAGAGGGAAAGAGAGGGGAGTCCCCTAGATTTTCTCCCACAAGGAGGAGGCAACACACAAGGTGGGGACTCATTTCCCTTTTTTATATTACTTATAAATACACCATTTGAAAAAAAAAAGTTTATAAAAAACATTTGGATTATAACATTATGTATATATCCAAATGTTTGAAGAAATATTTTACAAAAATAACATCAAACTTGTTTTTATTAAAATTAACAATAAATTATTTAATTTTTTAATTTTTTATTAATATAAAAATAGTAGAAACTCCACCAGATTAATTCTGGTGATAATAATCCAGCATACACATTTCCGCATTCTAGTACATTTAATAACAAAAAAAATTAAAACGGTTATCTTCAAAAATAAATTAAACTGAATAGCTTAAATTGGATGATGTCGATCCAATCAAAATATGAAAATGACAATTACATGGCCATTCAAAAATGGATCAACATGTGGTCAGAGATGTTTGTACCATTTTAACACCATGTACTAAAATTTAATGCAATTTAATATTTATTTTAGTCGGAAAAAACATGTGAGCGACTGATATCAGTGTAAGGAATCAAGATGGGTAGGGGAAGCCATTGGTCAAGGGATATTATTTTTTTGCATCGCCAGAGTAATCTAAAATAATTGAATTTTTTAATCTTATCTCATTTTGGTTTGAGGACCATGCATGGTATAAACAGTGAATAAAATAATAGTCAACCTTTATTTTGTTCAGATCTAATTTGTGTAGGCCTGTTGTAAGGTTTTGGGGACTATTTCTCAATGAATCTGCTGTAGAAGCCCTCTAAATTTTCCTCACATGCTTCTTGAATATACTTTTATGTCCTTCGTCAGAATCTAGGTTCTAGCGTGGTATTCAGATGAACACTTTCATACTACAATGATCACCAAAGCAAGCATCATTGATCTAAGAATATTGAAATGGAAGATAATGCTTGTTTGAGAGAGTCACTCTCTCGGATTCCGGAGGAGAGATAGGATCCTAAATCCAATGGATGAAAATAGTTTATATGTAATGTGCCTCTCTCCACTTATATAGTGAATATCTATAATACATGGTTTTGGTTCCTGGCCCCTGTGTAATATACATCAACTATTAAAGAGTTATAAATAATTATTTATGACAAACTAAATTATTCCATAAATAAAATTTATAATTTATCACTTAACTGTAAAATATATTAAATAGATTACATGATTAAATTTATTCTTCAACTCAACTCACATATCTGTATAATATTATATGAATTTAAGATATTTAATTAATATATTTTTTAATAATATTTATCCTTTTATTTACTCAATCACTTGTAAATACATGTCATAAATAACTTCAACGAATTATTCCTATCTTGAAAAATAAAGGAATTCATTTATTCCTTGGTGATCCATAGAAAATGAGTAATACCAAGACCCATAGTGGGTCCCACTATGTTCTAAATTCCTATACAATGTAATAAGGATGATTCTCAAAGTGATATAGTGTGTGACTCTCTAGGCCCTAATATCAATAGAAATGGATAATATTCATATACCAAGATAAGGGTCTAGAAACCCATCGAGTCCCCTATAGAGATATGGAATATTAAAAGCAATGAAAACCTTCCTACGAACACAGCCTATGTAATATAATCCTTTCATCATTGATATCTCAACAAAGAAGAATGTACACTAGTGTCAACATCCTTCATCATTCATTATTTTATTTTTTGATATGTTGGGATGGTCTTAGATACAACTTCCATGCTTGGGGACTTTATTAAGGTGATACCATCCTAATCAACCAAGCCCAAGACATCTCATCCTAAACACAGAAGTGAAAGAACCATTCCTAATCATTCAATCAATGTAATGTTTCTATTGTCATACCCAACACAAAATACCTCACCACGACTTCATATCCATGTTTTTAACACCTTGCATCAAAGTACACAATTAAATGACATACATTGATAATGATCACATGTAAGGATACTATTACACATGTCCACATATAAGAACAATAGTTGAACGATAAAAAAAATTCAGTGTTACTATTATTATGTATATCTTCATGATCTAAACCTCTAGAGATCAGCATGTGTGAATTTCATGTGAAGAAGGCTCAATGCTTATGATCCCCTATGTCACGACCCGTCCCCCGGGGCCCGTGTCGTGACTACCCTAAGACCGCCTTCCATAGGCCAGGGGCTGGCGACTTGCACCAAAGGCATAATCCCTAAAAACCGGGAAGGCATTGCCTTTATAACTATAAAAAAACACAACAGAGTACACAACTGGATACGAAACACTAAGTAAAACTGTATAACAAATGAGAGTATATTAAGTAAAAAGGTGCCAGAATACAAGACCAACTTGAAAGTACAAGTACAACTTAAAAAGACAAAACATCTAAAGGTTAAAAGTAGCTCCAGGATCTTTCACCACAGATCCTACCTGAAGGGTAGGTACAGATAGACTCCTCAGCACTCCATGTCTTTCAGTATCCTCCGTGTACCATCACGCCGTGTGGTCCACCTCCGGGTACCATCCAGTCCTGGTACACTCAGCCTCGGTCAGCGATGTCTGTCTTCTACATCCAACACAACGAGGTGCGGGCATAGCCCGTGCAGGGGGGAGTATAAAAATACTCAGTAGGGACCCCGAAACCCTCAAGGTCTCACAAAATCCAACAAGGATAAACCACAAAGTATGAAATCAATAGATAACCCCACATAGGTATATGCCCATACATATACCTAAGTTATCAAGTAATCTAACTCAATCATGAGGAAAACACAAAAGTTAAAGACTCAGCTCAAACAAAGATTTTATTCTAGGGGCATTATCAAATAACATCCACAATCACATTGTCGAAACCTTGACTGCTGGAGAACTCCTCCTCTATCGAGTACAGTGGGCCTGCCACATCACCAAGGCACTTCCCACTAACCTTGGAATGCTGAGGTACTCCTCCTGTCGAGTACCATGGGTCTGCTGCATCACCAAGGCACTCCCCACTGTGGGTTTTCCGCATCACCAAGGCACTCCCCCTCGTAGCCTGCTGAGGTACTCCTCCTGTCGAGTATTATGGGTATGTCGCAACACCAAGGCGCTCCCCATTGTGGGTCTACCGCGACACCAAGGCACTCCCCACTGGGCCAGTCTAATCATTCCGAGTCGAATGTGTCAGCAATCGTCAGGTCTCATCCAGATACTATGTATTCGCACTATGCTCGCTCGTCTCCGGGAGGATCCGCTCCAGGAGCTATAGTTAAATACCTCAACCGTCACGAAGTCCCACGTAGAAGTATCTCAATAGTCTGACACATCATAGAGGCCTCAATACAATAGACGACGCGTCAATCAGACACCCGGTCTTGGAGTTAGTAGCCTTTTAGTTCTGGGGTTCCGGTTGGATTCGTGCATGATCCAACCTGACTGTATCTCAACTACATCCCGAACTCCAGTGGGGCATACTCAATGGTACCGTCATGCTCCAAGAATACCAGCGCCACTGACGATTTGTCAAACGGTCGTCTGGTGCCAATGATAGGGCCAAAAGAAAGTAAAGGGATGTAGTGGGACTGGGTCCGGTCCAACCCGGTCTTGGTCGACCTGGTCAGACCTGTTGGGTCTCGCCAGGCTCTTTGGGTGGGCCAGCCTTTTAGGTTCGGCCCGGCCCGCTGCGCCCCGTCGAGTGGGCTGCCTGGGAGGTTTGGCCTGATGCGTCGTGAGGTTGCATCCTGGCGCGGTTCGACATGGAGGGCACGACTGGGCCGATTCGTCC
Organism: Viscum album; assembly: GCA_963277665.1. Classification (NCBI taxonomy): domain Eukaryota; kingdom Viridiplantae; phylum Streptophyta; class Magnoliopsida; order Santalales; family Viscaceae; genus Viscum; species Viscum album. The sequence continues at coordinate 1,086,945,870 of OY728121.1, forward strand.
AGGGCACTACGAGGGGGGTCGCAGGCCAGATCGGAAGGTCAGTCGGAATAGGGCGCCAGTTCGGTCGGAACGGGGCATGCGGGGCACGTGGGACAACGCCATTTGGCCAGGCGCACAGGAGGCGGTCGGACAGGCTGGGTAGGCCGAGAGGTGATCGAGTAGGTCAGCAGGTGGGCCGGTGGGTAGCCAGGCAGGGAGGGGCCGAGCCGGAAGGCGGCCGGGCAGGGTGCCAAGTGGGCCGACAGGCGGCCGAGTAGGCCGGCGGGGCACGTGCCGGCTTGAGGCAGCATCTCGTCTCTACGAGTGACGCAACCGGTGGGGGTTCGGTCGGGGCCGGTTCGGCTGGCAGCGTTGCAGGACGTCGTGGGGATGGCGCGGATCACAGAGGCTGCAGCTAGCGTGACCATTGTTTTATCCACCTTCGTCGCCTCGTTTCTTTGTCTACATGCCGAAGAACATCATAAACAAGAATTTCTAAGGGGTCGGGCCATGTTGGTTTGGCCAGCACCCTCCGCGTTTAGGGTGGTAACACTTGGCTCATCATGGTAGGAGAACGATGAACAACAAATCACCCGAAAAAAAAGGCATAACCTCGTTCTTCATTTTGTAAGAAACGAATAACATGGGAAAAAAATAAAACAACCCCTACCATTTTTTTTTGATCGATGATGAAGTCGCAGAAAAAAGACGAAGGAGATCATCGTTCATCACGTCTGCCACACACTTCCAATCCCAAGCTGCGTCGGCTCATTGATGATGATGCAGAGGGTAGGTCGGTTGAAGACGTCCTACATTGGTAGGTGTACGGGGAAGAAGTTCAAAGAAGATCGGAGGTCTTGATAGTTGAAGGCGTTCTTTGTTGTGATGGTTCTACCAATATTCATCCACTCAAAGCTGCCACCAAAATGAATAATGCCGACCAAAATAATAATAGATTATGTTAATCTATTATTTAATTTGTTGGCACAAAATTGAAAATGGTGAATTAATTAACATGGCTTCCCCTTAATTAATGTATAGAATTTGGCACCATTAAATTAGGGGAGTTGGCACCAATAAAGTAGGGGGTGTGGAGAGACTCTCCCTCATTAATGAGGGGAGTTGAGAGGTTTTCCTCTCCCATTATTAATAGGGGGTTTAGTCCTGTGTGGTTCCCACGTTATATCCTCTCACGAGAGGTTAGGTTCGGGTGGGCCCCACCACCATAACCTCTCATGGGAGGTTACGGTGTGGTGGTACCACCTCCAACTTCCATGAGGAGGTTTTAACCAACAAATAAAATTTAATCCACACACTTTATTTTTATTTAATACATTCTCTAAAAACCCAAAAACTAAATTTTATTCTCGGCCCACTACCATCGAAGTGAAAGTCTCCATAAGCGAATATCGGCGCTGCAAGATCAATGGTGCTCTCATATTTCAATTCCAAGCACCGGTTCAAAATTTATAAAAACCCGCTCATACGTTTACTAAACGTACCCAAAAAAAACTTCAGAAATTTATTCCGGGCACACCGGGCCTCGGAATCATGTGTCATTAATTTTTGCGGACTCGTAAAATTCCCATGTATTGAAGGAAAAAAAATTCCATAGAAATTCCATGAATTTGAATTCTCCCCTCCTTGGGGATTTACGTCCCCATAAGCTACAACATGATCTAATGGATCAAGTGGGGGTACTGAGCACGCATCTGAGCCTTCTGTTCCCATGTTCTATCCTAGAGGTTCCTGTGCTTCCAGCGAACTTTCACCAGAGTTATCGACCAACCACATAGGATCTGGTCCTGTCGATACTCAATCTATACTAGAACCTCTGTGAAAGTCACCCCATCATCGACGTCCATCTCTCCATGGTCAACGATGTGAGAAGGGTCGTGCATGTATCTAATCAGCTGAGATATGTGGAAGACATCGTGCACCCGGTACAACTTAGATGGAAGATCTAAGTGGTATGCCACATCTCCAACTATTATGAGAACCTGAAAATGTCTGATGAACCATGGAGATAACTTACTTCCATGGAAAAATCTCTATAGACCTCGTCGAGATGAGACTCATAGAAAGACGTGGTCACCATCCTCGAACTCAAGATGTCTCTGTCTCCAGTCGGCATATGACTTCTGCCTGCTCTGTGCAATCTTAATATTCTTCAAGATGATTTTCACCTTCTCTATTGTAGCCTGTACCATCTCTAGTCCCATGAGTGCTGACTCTCCAAGGTCAGTCTAGCACATGGGTGATCTGCAAAGTCGCCCGTACAATGCCTCGAAAGGTTCCATATCTATGGTGGAGTGATAGCTATTGCTATATGCAAACTCCACCAAAGGTAAGTGATCCTCCCATCTATGACCGAAGTCGAGGACACAAACACACAACATGTCCTTGAGGGTCTGAATGGTCCGCACAGTCTAACCATCCATCTAAGGATGGAAGGCGGTGCTCAGACAAAGCTACATCTCGAAAGCATCCCGCAACCCCTTCCTTAGCTGAGAAGTCAATCATTTGTCACGGTCGGAGACAATCATTAAGGGTACACCATGTAAACACACAATCTATTTCACAAAGAGGCATCCCAAACTCTCTACTAAACCATGCTCTCTGATCGGTAAGATGTGAGCTAACTTGGTGAGTCGGTCGACGATCACCCAAATCGGGTCGTGACCCCTGGATGTATGTGTATTTCCTCTCATGATGTCAATGGATATCTCATCCCACGTTCACTCTGGGACCCCTAATGGTTGAACCATCCCTGCTGGTACCTGGTGCTCCGCCTTCACTTGCTGACAAGTGAGGCATCAAGAGACAAACTCCACTACTTCCTTCCTCATACCTGGCCATCAGTGCTGTCATCGATGGTCTTTGTACATATTCTCCACTACTAGATGTACCTCTAAAAGGGATGTGTGGAACTCCATAAACACTTCCTCCTGAAGTGACACTAGTACCACAGTACATTCTCTGAAGATGTGGCGACACTATCTGATGGGAGAATGTTTTACCACTTTCTTAGGTTCAAGTTCTTATGAGAGAAGATATACCTAATACTTTTGTGATCAGAGTACGCGGTAAAACATTCTCCCATCAGATAGTGTCGCCACATCTTCAAGGCGATGACCACTGCTGCTAACTCCATGTCATGGGTAGCATTGTTCTGCTCATACTGTCTGAGCTGTTGAGAACCATATACGATCACTGCTTTCTCCTACATCAGGACACATCCAATTATAGTCCTTGATGCGTCGCAGTATGCTACCTACCCTACGCCCTCCTCTAGAATCCTCAAGATAGGGGCACTAGTCAGACTCTTCCTTAGCTCTTGAAAGCTCTGTTGGTATCTCTCCAACCACACGAAGGGTTTCCCCTTCTTTGTCAAGTATGATAGTGGTGCTGTAACTCTAGAGAAATATAGCACAAATATCTGATAGTGATCAGCCAAACACAAAAAACTATGTACCTCTGTCACACTCTTGGGTGGCTCCCAAGCAAGTACTACCTCAATATTTATTGTATACACTCCAACTCCAGCCTACAAGATGATGTGTCCCAAAAAGTGATCCTCTCGGATCCAAAACTGGCACTTCCAAATCTTACCATAAAGCCGGTGATCTCGGAGTGTGTCCAGTAATAACTCAAAATGGTATGCGTGCTTCTACTCAGTAGTGGAGTAGATAAGAATGGTGTTGATGAAGACTACGAAAAATCGTTCACGATATGGTTGGAAGATCATGTTCATGAGTCCCATGAACACTTTTTGAGTGTTGGTTATGCTGAATGGCATAACCACGAAATCATAGTGGTCATACCGACATCTGAAGGCCATCTTCTACACATCCTCATCTCAAACTCTGATCTGGTGATAGATTGATCTAAGGTTTATCTTCGAGAACCATCATGCTCCCTTCAGATGATCAAAGATGTCATCAATCCTCAAGAGTGGCTACTTTTTCTTCACGGTCACCTGGTTTAGGTGATGGTAGTCAACATAGAGCCTCAAGCTCCCATTCACCTTCTTGGGGAACAGAATCAGGGCTACCCAGGGTGAACCACTGGTCCGAATGATTCCCTTCCCCTCTAAGTCCTCCAGCTGTACCCGCAGCTCACGAAGCACAGCGGGAGCCATCCGATATGTTGGTGTCGATATTAGTGTCATACCGGGGTACAAGTCAATGTAAAAGTCCATCTTTCGGCAAGGAGGTAGTCCGGGTACATCAACAGGGAAAACATCCGCGTACTGTTCCACCATTACAGGTTATGTAAGACTCTCCACATGAACTGCTTTGAGGGTAAGGCAAGCCATCTAATGAGTGATCGGTTTTACTTTCCTCCGGTAAGGTCCATCCTGCACTGCAAAGGCTCCCTTCTCGCTGATGAAGATGAACCTGATCCCATCCGTGCGGAAACACTGCAGTTTGCACCTAATACATTCGATCTGATCATGAACTATAGATAACTATTCCATACCCAAGATGACGTCGTAAGGCCTCGACGCCCCTACTAGAAGATACTAGCAAAGCTCTCGCCTCCTAGAGTAAGCTCACACTACTAGAACCAATGTGGAATCTTTGATTCTACTCTTGTAGGAGTCTCTAGAAGTAAGTATTGAACCAATTTCACCATTGGAATCTCTGAGCTCCGAACGAGGGCAGTGGCATTGAAAGTGTGACTGAATCATGTGTCTATAAGAACCACAACTATGGTGGTGTAGACATAGATCATACCTAGAATCATATCCAAAGCGCCATGATCGTAAGCCTCAGCTGCTTGGGGTTGAGCTCTCGCCTATCCACCTGCTCCCTGCAGTCGGGGTGGACCTCCTTGTGGTGGTGGCGGTAACACCTCGAAACGTCTCCCACTGCTAGCTGCATGACCAGCTCCTCTTCCACATCCTCATGTGTCCTAAGGACCGCCTCGATCGAATATATGTCTCTTATTGGGTGGTCCATCGACCGTCTACTGATCATCCGAATGACGGGTCAGACAATCACGATCCATGTGACCCTGCCCGCTGCATGAGAAACAATGTTTGCTCCTAGAATGCATGTCTCTACCTGGGGTGCCCCGCAAAACCGATCCTGAGTCATGTGGTCATCCACCCATGGGACTGGTTCTCTTGGACCTCTAATACATTTGTCTACTACTAGCTGTAGAATACTATGTTGCATTTCAACTAGTGGTGGGTCTCGCTTCTGGAGGATGCTCAGCATGGAAAATCACTACTAAGAGGGATCGCTCCAACACCCCTGCCAATGTCGGGATACTTAAGGAGATCATTTAATCCCTGATCTATCACCTGAGCCCCTGCTTGAAGGTCTGGGCTATGAAGAATGGGTCTCGTACCATATCTTTGGTGTATCTCAAGTGGTCGGTGAACCTCGTTGAGTACTGTTCCACTGTCATGCTACTCTGCTATAGATGAAGTAGCTCCTGTATCCGCACTACACGTAGGGTGGTTGTGACAAACTCTGCCCGAAACTGGCTCTCGAATTCTGCCCAGAGAAGTGTTGCCATTTCATCCACCTGGAGCATTAGGCTCTACCATCTTCCTACTATTACATGAAGGAGACTTGTGGAAAGGATCACCATAAGGTCGGATGGTGTCCCTACCAGTCCGAAGACTCTCACCACAGCCTCCAGCCAATCCTTAGCTTCCTGTGGGTCTGTCCAGCCCCTGAACCTAGGTGGCCTCTGGCGCTAGAACTAGTGCAGCACACCCAAGCTGTGTGCATCATCTGCTGCTAGGGCTAGAGACATCGGTGGCCCAACATGTTGTGGAACTACTGCTACCTCTGTTGGAAAAGGTCCATGCACTAAGGACTCATCGCTCAGTGGGATATCTATGCGTACAACACTCGGGTCTCTCGCTGGTCATCTATAGGGAGTTATCCTGAATGAAAAAGATGAAGCACAGTCAAAATAATATACCTGGTGAACTGACCTGGTTGACCTGACTTAATGAAAACTTTTGAAAACACACACACAATCAGTGTTTTCATGCACTGAGTTGGAAATCAGTGGTCACGGTCCTGGTGTATGGATACGTCGGCTGCCACACCAACACTAGACTCCCTAAATTGAAAACCACACTCAGTACCCTTAAAAATATTGTTTCATAGAAAAGATCAGAGTTCTAGGTTCTGCAGTAAAACTGACTCCTCTAATACCAATTTGTCACGACCCATCCCACAGGTCCTATGCCATGACTACCCCAAGCCCGCCTTTCATAGGCCATGGGATGGCGACTGGCACCAAAGGCATAATCTCTTAAAACTGGGAAGAAACTTCATTTATAACTGTAAACTGACACAATAGAGTACACAACTGGATACAAAACACTAAGTAAAACTGTATAAAAAGGAGAGTATAGTAAGTAAAAATGGCCCAGAATACAAGCCCAACATGAATGTATGATTACAATTGAAAAAGAAAAAAAATAAAGCGTAAAGCTGCTCCAGGATCGTCCACCACAGATCCTACCTGCAAGGTTGTTACAAATAACCTCCTCATCACTCCACGGCCATCAGTCCCTTCCATTTACCATCACATCGTGTGGTCCACCTCTAGGTAATATCCTATCCTGGTACACTCAGCCTCCGTCAGCACTATCCATCCTCTTCATCCAACACAACGAGGTGTGGGCATTTCCCGTGCGGGGGTGAGTATAAAGATACTCAGTAGGAACCATGAGACCCTCAAGGTCTCAAAAAATCCAACAATGATAAACCAAAAAGTATGAAATCAACAGATAACCCCTCATAGGTATATTCAAATTCATATACCTAAAAAATCAATTAATACATATCAATTGTGAGGAAAACCAAAAAGTTACAGACTCATCTCAAACTAGGATCTTATTATAGGGGTAGAATCAAATAACATCCCCAATCACACTATCGAAACCTCCACTGCTGGATAACTCCTCCTCTATGAAGTATAGTGGGACTGCTGCATCACCAAGGCACTTCCCACTATCCTTGGACTACTGAGGTACTCCTCATATCGAGTACCATGGGTATGTTGCATCACCAAGGTGCTCCCCACCATGGGTCTGCCACGTCACCAAGGTGCTCCACCTCGTAGCCTGCTGAGGTACATCTCCTATCGAGTACCATGAGTATTCCACGAAAACAAGGGGCTCTCAATTGTTGGTTTTCTGTGACACCAAGGCACTCTCCACTGGTCTAGTAAAATCACTCCGAGTCGAATCGGACAACAGTCGTCAGGTCTCATCCAGCTGCTAGGTCTCCACACTATGCTCGCTCTTCTTCGGGAGGATCCGCTCCACGTGCTACATGTCAATACTCCTACTATCACTAAGTCCAATGTAGAAGTATCTCAATGGTATGCCATGTCATATAGGTCTCAACACAATAGACGACACGTCAATCGGATGCCCGGTCTGCGAGTCATTAGCCTTTTAGTCCCGGGGGGACGGTTGGATTCGTCCACGATCCAACCTGAATGTATATCAACTATACCCTGAACTCTAGTGGGGTATACTAAAAGGGACCGTCACACTCCAGGAATACTTGCTCCGCTGACGGTTCTCCAAACAGTCGTCTGGTGCCAAAGATATCGCCCAAAGAATGTGAAGGGTCGTAGTGGGCCCGGGTCCGGTCCGACCTGGTTGGACATCCCCGTGCAGACCTATTGGGTCTGGCCCGACCCTTTGGGCGGCCCAGCCTATTTGGTTCGGCCCGGCCTACTGGGCCCTGCCCAGAAGGCCCCATGGGCAGTTCGGCCCAAAAAACAATGAGGGTGCGGCCCGACGTGGCTCGGCCCGGAGGGCGCGGTCAGGACTGTTCGGCAAAGGCGCCACAAGGGGGCCGCAGGCTGGCTCGGGAGGCCAGCGCGGCTAGGGTACCAGTTCGGTCAGGAAGGGGAACGCTAGAAGTGCAGGGTGTGTGGGCCTGCGTGATTCGAATGGGCGCACGAGAGGCAGTTGGGTAGGCTGAGAGGGGGCCGGGCAGGATGGTAGGAGGGCTGGTGGGTGGCCGGGCAGGGCGCGGATAGGCCGGAAGACGGCCAACAGCCGGCTGGGCAGGGCGCCATGTGGGCCGACCGGCGGCCGAGCAGGCCGGCAGGCGGGCCGGTGGGTGGCCGGGCATGCCAACGGGGCTCGGGCAGTCTCGGGGCAGCGGCTCAGCTCGGCAAGCTGCGAGGCCAGCGGGGGCTCAGCCGAGGCCAGGTCGGTCGGCGACAGTGTATAACACCTCAGAGGCGTCACGAATCATGGAGGTCGCAGGTAGCGGGTCCTTTGTCTGCGCCGCCATCATCACCTCGTTGCACCATCGCAATGTCGAAGATCATCATAAACAAGAACATCGGAGGGGTCGGGAAATGTGGGTTTGGCCCACACCCTACACATTTATGGTGGTAACACTTTTCTCACCAAGTTAGGAGAATAATGAACAACAACTGAACCACAAAAAGAGGCATAACCTCATTCTTCATTTTGAATGAAAATAAGAACATGACACATATAAGAAAACAATCCCTACCATTGTTCGTTGATCAAAAATGAAGTCTCAGAAAGAAGATGAAGGAGATCATCGTCTGTTGCATCCACTGCACACTTCCAATCCCGAGATGCGTCGGCTCGTTGATGACTATGCAGAGGGTAGTTCGGTTGAAGATGACCCACATCAGTAGGTGTCAGAGGAAGAAGTTTGAAGAAGATCGGTATTCTTCGTAGTCGAAGGCGTTCTTCATTGGGAGATTTCTCCCAATATTCCTCCTCTCAAAGATGCCACCAAAACGAATAATTCCATCCAAAATAATAATATATTGTGTTAATATATTATTTAATTTGTTGTCACAAAATTCAAAATGGTGAATTAATTAACATGGATCCCCCTTAATTAATGTGGTAGATTTGGCACCATTAAATTAGGGGAGTTTGCCCCAATAAAGGAGGGGGTGTAGAGAGACTCTCCATCATTAATGAGGGGAGTTGAGAGGTTTTCCTCTCCCATCATTAATAGGAGGTTTTTGTCATGGGTGGTCCCCATGTCATAACCTCTCGCGAGAGGTTAGGTTTGGGTGGCCCCCACCACTATAACCTCTCATGGGAGGTTAAGGTGTGGTGGTCCCACCTCCAACTTCCATTAAGAGGTTTTAACCAACAAATAAAAAATAAGCCACACACATTATTTTTATTTAATACATTCTCTAGAAACCCAAAAACTATCTTTTATTCTCAACCCACTGCCATCGAAGTGAAAGTATCCTTTAGAGAATATCGGCGCTCCGAGCTCAAAGGTTCCATCAAATTTCAATTCCATGCACCAGTTTAGAAGTTATAAAAACCCACTCGTACGTTTATGGAATGTTGCAGAAAAAAAAACATTAGAAATTGATTCTAGGAACACCGGGCCTCTAAATCATGCGCCATCAATTTTCGCGGACTCGTAAAATTCCCATGTATTTAAGAAAAAAAATTCTATGGAAATTTTTTGTCTTTAAACACTAGCTCCTGATACCTGCACATCATCTGTTTTCTATCAGAATGATGTAACTAGAAGATAAGACATTAATTTAAGATTGATATCATAACATCTCTTGGTTCAGATTAATGATTGAGATCTTCTATAACACTTTGATACATCATGAAATATATGTACATTATTGTAAAAAAATTTATGAAGAAGTATCTACAATATTATGGCATGATAAACACATGTATATAACAAACTACAACATTTCATGGTAATTAATGTAAAACACATGTTGGGTCTCAGGCACCCACATTCAAAAATATGGAAGTGAGCCATATGTGATAATGGTTCGACTCAAAAATTTTCATGTTAGTGGTCCTAGGAAATGAGTGACCTATCCCAAACCAATGTAAGGGGAGTGAAAATTATGAAGATCAATAATCTTAATAGTTGATTTTTTTAATGAAAAAGCATCGATGAAATCTCCTTGGATTATTCATAGTGAGGGTAATCCATGTAAATTACGTTTTACATATTTATATTATACATGAACACAATGACATATCAATAAAACTAATGTATATATTTTAAAAGATCATAACACGTGTCTCAAAGGGATGATAGGTCCCGATCCTTAGGAAAAGTGATGAATTTAAATGATCAAGTGTTTTAGTTATACAACACATTTTATAAGAAGATTTGTCCACAATTAGGCTAAGCTCACTCTAAGCCAATATTGACGTACTTACAAAATGGTAGCGAAATAATATACATTATATTAGTTTTCATAAAATGTTATATCTATAATTTTTATAAATTAATATTCTATGGAGTATGTTTGGAATTGAAGATGGAATCCTCCATGATTTCATCTGGTTGGGCATTAAGAAGATGGTGATGTAAATATCCTAATGGTATTCAAGAAATATCTTACTATAGTGATAAGTGTATCAATGGTTCATTATCTCAAAGAGATAATTATATGAGTTTTGTAGTCCATGGAGAGAGAGGACCCATGATACACACATATATTATATGAGTTTACCTGGGAGTTTATATATAAAAAACAACATTGTTTAATTGTAAGGGTGTTCTATACATGGTTGAGTATTATATTGTGTCAATCTATATGGTTTTTGGTTAGCTAGAGGCACACTAAAGGATGATGAATCTAGCATTGTATATGCATTGGGGAAAAGTGTAGAACTTGGGGAAACATTATTCTAGGTAAAAATACATGTTGGGATGTTCTAGAAGGACTTCAAAATGAGGTTATTAAACCACATATATTTGGAGACTCTAATGGAAGTTAAGGGAAGGGATTTTATGTATTTTATGAAGAAGGATATTTTTTGAGCTCTAACTCTCACTTTATTATTCTAAATATTTCCCCCTAATTTTTTTTGGGAATGAGATTACTAAATATATAAATTTTGAGGATAAAATATGGAATGAGATATGGATCCAAGTGAATTTATATTGTATTCCATATATAACAAAGGTTAAAACATTTTCCTCTATTACTGATTATAACCTAGTTAAGAGAAGTGGATTTTGGTAGTTATATTTTTCTATTGGATTTGGTAGTGGATCATCAGGATGTATGATGAACCATTTTGAGGAGTCCCACCAGTATGGTGATTATCAGAGAGGCATGGTTAGTAATATTCATATTCTTTTACATGGATAAATTTCTATAGGGTGTTACCAATGTGGTGTAAATGTGAGTCCCATCCAAAAATTACTATACCACCAATGGAGTGTTAGTTTTTGGGGGGATTGGGACACCTACGAGAATTTTGTAAGAGGGATTGGGGTAATGTGAGTAAGAGAGGATCCAGAAAGGAGTAGGGGTCATGATTGGGACCATTTTTTCCATATAAGGAAGGAAGATTTTATTTTATTGCATGTATAGGATGTGTAGGGGGACTTGATATCCCATGATAGGAGCATCATCACCAGTAGAGATATTCATTATAAGGGAAAATGGCAGGTTCCCAGAAAAAATCTCAATTTAGTTACATGCTGTTTAGTCTACTCCTAGGATTCAATATATGAAACCTTTTACACTCAATGATATTATACTATTGGAACCCATTATATCTTGTTCTTTATTTGATATAAGAGAATCACATTCATTCATATCTACTTGATTTTTGGGTGGTCTAACCATAGTCTTTGAGTAAATTTTCGGATTGAAATATAATGATACAAATTTAAGGGGGTGAATATATGGATATTCCCATAGTATAGAGTGTTCCATAAATATGGGGGGATATTGGTTTCACTAATAACTGTTCTTGTTATAAATGACCAGTCTTAATCCAATTAATCAGATTAATTGGTTAGTATCATATTGCATTCACATTTATAGTTACTACACATGAGTGACTTTTGTGTAACCTAAGGGACTCGTTTATACTGCTATTGGATAATTGAATACCTAGGAGGGTCATGCAAGACCTAATCATCATTATATCAATGTGGTTTTCATTCTTTTCTCATGTATTATGTTGTATGATTGGGGAATGTAGAAGATATTATTTCTTCCATCTATCATTTAGTTCGTGGATATATTACCTGATTATTTCTTAGGATATCCACCTAAGATCAATTTAATGTTTACTATTAAAATCATATGTCATGTAAATTATAGTTATACTCTTCCTTACATGATGGATCCTACATATTATTATGATCTTAATCTTATGTTGGAGGATATGAAGGAAATGTGACTTATTATTAATAATATTTTTAGATTAATTTGTAGGATATGGATGCAAAGTGACTTATATGAGAGAGTGTAAATGTTCATTGGGGTTTTCCAATCTTTTCTTCCAAGACTGTGGATAGATCTTGGAAACTATATATAGACTATTATAAGCTGAACCAAATGATGGTTATGTACCACTAAATACTTTTTAATATTTATGAATTTATTAATTAGTTTAGAGGTTACCGAGTATTATATGAGGTCAACTTGATATTAGGTTATCACCAGATAAGAGTGTGAACCTCAGATATACCATTCACTACATTCCGTAGTAGGTCTAGCCTATATGAGTATTTTATTGTGTATTCCTTCCTAATGATTACACAATAAATAATATATCATTGATGAATCGGGATTTATACCTATATATGGAAATTTTCATTATTGTTTCATTAATTATATTCTCATATAATATATTTCAATGAAGGATCATATAAAAAATATAGATATTCTCATGGGTACTCTATGGGGGCATTGGTTGTATTCTGTGCTCTCTAAATTCCACTTTTGGATCAAATAACATCACTTCATGGGTAATTCTATATCAAAGGAATGACATTATATAAACCATGATAATGTCAATGTAGTGGTTTATTTATAATAAACTATGATTTTTTTTATATACACAGGTTTTTGGTATGGTTATTTATTTTTGGAGATTTATATAGTGCATGTCCCTCTACTCATCACCAATGATATGTCTGAAAAAAATGGAGTGATGATTGAATAATATGATTCTTGATAAACACTTTTTAATAATTGAAGTGGTGGTTTAATTTGTTGTTTATCATGACCATAGTGTAATCCATGAATTGTAACGTGTTAGTGGTTGGTTTGGTAATTTTATTGATGTATGATGGTCATGTGGTCACTTATGGGTCTCGGTTATTGAGGCCTCATGAGTGGAACTACCCTTTTCTTAACCTTGAGATAGAATCTATTGAATATTCCTTTTGATGTTAGAGGAATTACTTTTTTGGTGGAGATATTTGCTGTGTATACCAACCATAAGTTCTCGAAGTATATAATCTCACACCGAGACATGAAAATTTGGTTGTAAAGGTTGATTTACCACTTTTAGTATTTATAATATGAGTTGACATACAACCATATGATATGCAATTGTTTTGACGCATTGAGATGAATATACAAGAATAGGTAGTTTAAGAGTCTTGTAAAGATTAAAAATTGATGGTCCATTTTATTGAGATTCATTTTGATGTTTGACATTAATATGGTTGAGTGAACCCTATATCCTTATCCATAAATTCATCATTTATCATTCAGATATTGATGATTAACTATCTTTTCTATAGTTTTTAGCCCCATTACTAGAACCTTGATGATTATTGTATTCTTTGTGTCCACATTCATGTCTTGGTTCCCACATACACGCATGAAAAGATGATAAGGTACTCGTACAACTCAATGTGGGTCATTAAACTATGTCTAAATAAGATGTACCTGGAAATTTGTAATAAATAATGATGTCCTAGGATGAAGAGGAATATAGTAGATTATATATCATGGTGCTCCACCTATCATAAGGTGAAGGATGGGTAGTATCAGACCACATGTCTTCTAAAACCATTACTCATTATCGAGTGGAAATGTGATGATTTTATTATTTACTTTATAAAAGTTTTATCAAGGAAATACTATGGTAGATATGTGGTAATAGTAACCATGGGTCAGATGACTGAAGAAGATCCTTTTATAACGATTTGAGAGACCATATGGTGGATAAGTTGGGAAATATATATGTTTTAGAGATAATATTATTAGATGGGTCCACTTATAGTATTTTTCCTAATAGGGATGCTCATTTCATGTTTTGTTTTTTTGGGGATTGTAGAAATTGGCTAGTGTATATGTGAATCTAAAAAATAATTATCAATTAAATAAGGATTGTAAATTTGAGAGTCCAATTAATATTTTGGAGGAAATTCTATGAGTATGTGTCTTAGACATATGAGGTTCTTGGGAAAAGCACTTGTATTTAGAAAAATTTCCCTATAATAAAATTTATAATGAATGTATACATATGGAAAATTATGAGGCTCTATATGGTAAAAATTATTGTTTTCATCTCAATTTGGTGATGTTCAAAGAGGAAGCGATTTTTGGTTGGAGTCTCATGTAAGAGATTCCAAACCATATATAGATTAATAAAAAGTAGATAATGAATTCCCTATTTAGAATGTTTTTTTATATTGAAAAAATTTTCCATCCATTTGAGGTTGAGTTGGTTGTACATGTATTATTACGAGTATCATAACAGTTGGGACATCATTTTATTCATAGGTGAAGATAATTGGCACCCAGATATTCAAAGTTGTTCTAGATTATAGATAGAATAGATTCAGTAAAATACAAATAATCTCTTTTAGAGTTTTTTTATTCTATCCATGATGATTTTAATGTATTAAATTATCGACAATATTGTACAAATATCATTCAGGAGATAAATATATACCATATCAAGCATGAGGTTGACTGAAATTTTGAGTAGAATTTTCATTGTATTGACCATCAAAGTGAGAAGGCCCTCAATGTAAATACAATTCCATTAATGGATATGTAGTGGTAAAATTAATATATAAAGGAGGTCATATATGAATTAGATTCTAATATGTTGTCTTAGTTGATGAATGTATTCAATGAGGATGCATGATGATATCTGGGAATGAAACTCAAGAATGAGCTATTATATGATAGGGAGGTTTTAAATCCCTAGGCATTCCTAAGGTACACACATAATTAATATTTTCACTAGTCTCATGTTTTTCCTTAACTATTATAACATGGATGTTTTTACATGGAGTTTGAGTTTTCTTAGATGTATTTTTGGATTTAGAGTCCCTGCATGTAAATATAGTAGGTTTCAAGACGAGTTCCTTTTTATCACCTGGTTAGGACCAACTATGAAAAGAGAGAATACCTAGATTATGGTTTCCTTAATTGTTAAATGTGTCAAAAAAACCATGAAAACATTTTTAATTATTGATTCATTTTTTATGATTATCACATGTTTTAACTAACTATGTGGAAACATTGTGCAAGGTCTGGTTACATATTTTTTTAGAGGCACACTGTTTATCCAAATTGGAAGCTCCACCATGTGGTCTAACAAGTTACTTAAAAATTGATGAAATTACATGTTTTCCAATCGATTATTTAAACACAAAAACTCATTATATACTCTCCTCTGTTCAACTTTTTCAGGAAATCACACCCTTCCCTCCTTCATTCTTTATGTTTGTGGTATCATATTCAATTATTTGTGGTTTCTCTTATTGTTAGTCCCTATATAGATATTTAGCTAAGGATAACATTTAATCTCATCAATTTCTATGTTTTGTTCATTATAATGAATAATCATACTAGTTATGCCTTTTTTCAGGGTTTTTTATTTCCCAATTTCTACCATTTGAGCCTAAATCCATGATTATAATTCAATGAGTTGGATTCTATGAGCATATAGTTGGTAGTACCTAAACTACCTATCATTTATTACAATTTCTCTAACTGAATGTGGTATGTGGTCTCACTAGAATTTTTTTGCATTCAACCTATAATTTAATTATATTTCATAATTCATGGAATTAAAATTACATAATGTTCCCTTATGATGATAATGACCCAAAATCAATAGGCAATGTAAGAGGATTCCTTGGAGATAGTTTTTCCTCATAAATGATATATGTTAAGTGATGAACCAAAAATTTTAGGCTTTATATTAGTAATGGGTAATGGTAAAATGGTTTTTGATTCCCTTTGTAAATGATAGTTTTAGTTTATAGAGATATTGATAATTATTTTTTAATGGAATGATAAATAATGGTTAATGAGTTGGTAGCATGTGACATTGATGAAATGTAAAATCTTGATGGATTTTATTTAAATGGTAGAGACTAATTATAGGTGTTTCTAATATGTTTCATTTTATGGATTTCCCTCAAGGTGGTTCACCTATGTTTTTTGGTATGGTATTCCACAATATGGTTCTCCTATAGTTTCAAATATGTTGTTTCCTCTATATTGACTCCTAGGTTATTGGGTAGGTATATTTAATGATGTGATTTTCAGGTTATGGAATGGGTATATTTCTTTTGGTGGTGATATTTTTCCAAAAATATATATATTACCTGGGGTTATTCCTATTTTTCAGATTCATTTGACACTGGATAAAGTAGGTTTGGTTAGCCCCAAGACGTCCCCAAGAAAACTAAGGACGTGTAATATTATATATTAATTTATGTACCTTTTATTCATTTATTATTTTCTAATGGTATCATGCACTTAAAAAGGATGTATATGTTTATAATTATCAGTGACAGTGTCTTACTTAGTGTTAATCACCCCTTTATTTGGATGTATTTTGGAACCTGATCTATTACAACCATGATCTTTATTAAATATTATACACAATTTATTTAAAAAAACAGAAGATTAATACATCTATGAGGATAGATAGGTCTATTGTATTTCTAAATTAGGAAAATTACATTATATATTAAGACATAAAATACAATATCTTTATCAAAACCATCTTTTACATGATCATATCATTCCTTCGTACATAGCATTGCATTGGATAACCAAAGGTCATACATAAGAAACGAGTGAGCTATAAATACTAGTAAAGAAGTATGAAATGCATAACATTAATAATATAGTACATGTTATGAAATAGTAATATCAATGGAGAACAGGAGAAACATGAATTTAAAGGCATCATGTATCATGATTATCATATCATGAACATGTGGCAAAACATTTAACATGATATTAGCATGAGACAAGGCTCATTGCACATAGAGAATGAGTAAACTCTCATTGAACATGAATTAGAATGATTAAAATATCATTCGACATGAATTATCATGATTAAACACTCATTTCACATGATGTATCATTATTTTATTCCTTACCCAATGCATTGAAGCACTATCAGGGTGAACCCTTCATAAACATTTCATTTCATGCATATGTGTGCCACATGGATCATATAACATGGTATCATTAAACATCATAAGTTGTTCCACAATTAAGTAATGGGGAATAACTAAATGTTTTTACCATTAAATATGTATATGTGAATAATGTTGGAGGCCCTTGATAGAGAAATTGGTATGGTATTCACTACACGATGATTTGGCTTGGAAAAATGCGGTGGAATTTCTGCTGTAATAACGACGTGGCATAATCACTCATAAAAATAATTTATTAGAAATAAATGGATATATCAACACATTTACAATAAATTAAAATAAAGGGTTCATATATATACATTTCCCAACACATGGATTTTGGAAATCGAAGGCGTAACATATTAATGAAACGTGAAGAAAGAGGGGAAATGAAATAACTCTTACGAAATGTTAGCATGGTAACAGGTGTACATGTGAGAGATTAGTGCAAGATAATGAGGTGTATATTTATTAATAAATAAGGAGGGATGTAATTTGGAGGGGATAAATCATATTCCAACATTTGTAATTGAAATTACAAGGGTATTACAACATAAAGAAACATTGAAAAAATTTGAAAGGAAGAATTCCCTCACTTGAGTATGTGGCTTCAAGATCTTTAGGAGGGGCTTACTAAGAGCTTGGGGGGACTTGAGAGCTTTATAGAGAGAGGAGGAAAGATTAGGTATGTGATACAAGATATTTTAGTGAATATTTGTGGGAGAATGGGTGGGATTATATAGTAAAAGAGGGGGGAATTTATTAATATTTCACAAACATAAGTTTTTCAATCTGTATAATTGCGTAATCAAAACCACAAATCAACCCATGGTTTATTCCCATGGTTTTTTTCAAAGGAGATTGAAAAAAAATATTTTATAAATCGGAAGGATGAAATTATTAAAATATTAGGCTCTATTACGTGGAGGTGAGTCACACTCTCAAGGAAATCATTTTATAATGTTAATGTATTTTAAATGAATTGTAGGGTCCACTAAGGCATTGTAAAATAATTCAAAAAAATCTAAAATCATATTATTTAAAAGGTAAAAAATATATTGTCTGAATATCCATTTTATAGTGTTTTATTAAATAACTATTGGGTCATTATGTGGTCATAGAACACATTATATAAATATATTGTATAAATTTTTACCAAAAAAATTGACTGTCTCGGAAAATTATGAAAAATTCTCTTTTGGATAATTTCGATGTCATGATTCCAAAAATAATTTTCATTTTCAGAATTTTTCTAGTAAATATGTGGATTTTCAAATTTAATATAAAAACATAAATTTATTGAAAATTCATGGGTTTTGACAAATACAGTTTTCAAACCTGAATAATGATTACAATTGTATTCATAAAATTTATAAAATCATTTATAACTAATAAAATGTAATTTTTTAATAATATTTTATTAAAATATTATTTAATTCAACAATCCATTAATTCATCAAAATATATTTCTTATTTTAATTTAAATATTAAATAAAAATACTATTAGTTATTTGAAAACCATTCACAGGGTAACAATAATAAAATGAATGTATATTAATTATTTAATAAAAAATAATTCACATAATCACAATTCTGAGGTATTCTTATATATCTGATTAATATAGAATCATATTCCCCAAGTGTATGGTGTGCAATGGTGGGGCAATCTTGGGGGCGTTCAGTGAACAAGGTTTCGGTTGTGATGTCGATCAGCTTGAACTTCTCCCATACACGGTTTCCCTCATGATTAATTTGTTGGATCTTGGCTAGGCTTGGTCTACGTAAAATGCCTAGAAATGATATCTCACTCTCAAGATCTGATAAATGGTCTTTAAATTGAATGATCATTCTAGTCAAGGCCATCACTTCCTTTTTCCGTGTCAAAAGGATTTGATAAACCACTATATATATAATAGTCATGTGATCATTGTTCAACTAATATATTATCATTGGTAATCATATTTAACATCTATTTAAAACCAATAAAAACAATTTAGGTGTTTTCTATATCTAAAATACACTAAAAAATGGTAATTTTATAAATAAATGTTCGGGTCATTACTAAATTTCCCCCTTAAGAAATTTATACCTAGAAATTTCCATTTCCCACACTAAAAAATATGTGCGTGACTCTACCTCATCACATCCTCGAGTTCCCACATTCCTTCTTCAAAATGGTGGTTTCTACACAACACATTGATGAGGGGCATTATATTATTTTGTAGAACATTTTTCCTACAATATAATATGATCACCATGATATCTTCATACAAGAGGTCAATCTCCAATGGTACCTCCTCTGGATTTAGTACATGTGATGTGTCAGGTATGTACATCCTCAAGAGTTATACATGTAATATGACATGTACTTGAGATAGGTTCGGTGGAGTTTATAGTCAATATGCCACCGCTACAATGTGATCAAGGATATCAAAAGGTCTAATGTACCTTTTAATATGCTTTCCCTTCTTCCCAAATCTCAAAAAACTCTTCCACGGTGATATGTGGAGGAACACCATGTCTCCATCATCAATCTCTATGTATCATCGATGATTATTAGCCTAGATCTTTTGTAAACTATGAGAATATATATTGTGTGGATTGATATAATTAACCCTATCCAACATTTCCTAGAACATTTCTATTCCTATGAACCGTTATTCTGCTCCACTTCTCATAAAGGGCTTCATAAGGACCCATTTGTAAACATGAGTAGAAACTGTTACTGTAATAAAGCTCAACCAAAGGATGGTGTTTATCTCATCCTCTTTTGAATTACATTTTTCTTTCTCTCAATATGCCATCAAGTGTTTTCATAGTCCACTCAGATTGGCCGTCAGTTTGAGGATGATAATCCATACTAATGCTACACTGAGTATTGAGATCATATTGGAGACTATTCCAAAACATAGAGGTTAATATTAGATCTTGATTGGACATAATTGAAAGTGGAACCACAAGTAGCATTACTAATTCTCTAATG
This sequence comes from Viscum album, assembly GCA_963277665.1. NCBI lineage: Eukaryota > Viridiplantae > Streptophyta > Magnoliopsida > Santalales > Viscaceae > Viscum > Viscum album. The sequence continues at coordinate 1,086,966,033 of OY728121.1, forward strand.
TATATCCGTTCTAGTTGATCCAATGAGAAATCCTTCCAAATTGTAATGATGTTTCTGTGTTTTTAAAATGATCCACAAAAACCCAGATATCGTTGTATCCATTGGATGTATTCAAAAGTACAGTGAAAATGTATATGGTGATGTTCTCCCATTTCCATGTTGGTATGGGTAATGCTTGCAATATCCCTTTATACTTCTTCCTCATAGCCTTCAATTGTTGACACACCATGAAATTTTATGTATAATCAGTGATCTCCTTCTTCATGTTATCCCACTAATAATACACTCAAAGAACTTGATACGTCATTGTGTTTCCTTGGTGACTAGAGAAATTTGAACTATGTGCATCATCCAAAAGTTATTATTTAACTCTGAATTTTATGGAACACATATTCTTATCACAAATATCACAATTTCTTCTTTATTAACATTAAAATATGATTATTTCTCATTTTATGATATTTTCCACTTTCTTCTGAATTCTCACATCAGCCTTTTGATAATCCTTTAACCTTTAAAAAGATACAATTGAGCAATAATTTGTGAAAAGATTGTTGATGTTTCCTTATTTAAGATACCTATGTCTATCCACATCAAATCTCTAAAGACTGTATCATTTTCAATTATAATAAATGATAGAATCATTGGGTCCTTTCAACATAGAGTATCTGCCACCCTGTTCACATTCCTAGGAATGTAATGGGTTGTGAAGTCATAGTCATTGATCAACTCTAACCATCTTCAATAGAGAATATTCATCTATTTCTATGTGAATATATATTTGAGAAATTTGAAAACTTATATAATTTAAACATCACCCTAAAGAGGTAACGTCGCCAAATTTTTAAACAGATAATTGTTGAAACAAACTCCAGATTATGTGTTGGATAGTTTTTCTCATTAACATTCAATACCATGATGCATAGGCAATGACTTCATCATTTTTCATCAACACACAGCCCGAGACCAAAGAATCACTAAATACTATAAAAGTTATCCAACTATGGGTACTATGAGCATTTTTGAAGTGGAAATCCTTGTTTTATAGTCCTTGAATCATTCTTCTCATTCATCACTCTAAGAAAACATGACACTATTCAGAGTTATCTTCGTAAGAGGGTTTGAAAATCATGATAAATTTATAACAATTCAGTGATAATATCTATCCAACCCAAGGAATCTATAGATATCCATCACATATGTTGGCCTCTACTATCCCTCAATTGAATTTTTCTTGGAGGGATCCACATATATCCCATTACTTGTGATGATATGACCCACAAATGAGACTTCCTCTAACCAGAACTCACACTTTAAGTAATTTTCATCGAGCTTCTCCTTTCGCAAGGTATATTGTATAGTGGTTTGATTATAATCATGCTCCAACTTGGTTTTGGAGTGTATTATAATATCATCAATAAATACTACAAAAAATATGTCAATTTAATCTCTAAAGAATCTATTGATCAAGCCCATCAAGATTGATGGATCATTAGTGACTCCTAAAGGCATTAATATTAATTAATAGTGCCTGTACCTTGTATGAAAATTAGTCTTGGGTATATCCTCTTTCTTCACCTTTACGTGGTAATATCACGACCGTAGATCCACCTTGGAGAAGTATTGTTCTCTATGTATCTTATTGAACAAATCATTAATTCGTGGCTGAAGGAAAATTTTATTAATCATTATTTTTTCGAGCTCATGATAATCAATGAAAAGGCACATTGACCCATCCTTCTTCTTGAAAAAGTTGACCGGTGCACTCCATGGTGAATCAATTTGGAATATAAACCCTTTATCTATATTCTCATGTAGTTATTTAATTAGTTCATCAAGATTCCCAAAATCCATTCTATATGGATTCTTGGATATTGGAAATTCCCCAAGTATATGATCAATTGAAAATTCAACATTTCTTCTAGGAGGAAGACCATGAAATTTCTCAAGAAAAATTTTTGTGAAATCCTTCACTATCAGTATGCATTCAATGATGGTTTATTCCTTTGAATAAATCTTCTGAGAAAGCTACATGTGCTCATAGGGAAGTAAAATACATGCATGAGATGATGGTGCTAAAGAAGACTAATCCTCCTTTCACTTGTATAGAATTAGGGGTCGATTCCCTATATAGAAAGTTATTTCCCACTCATAGAAATTTTGGTTTTCTCTGTATAGGAAAATCCAATACATGCTATGAATTAAATCAAATACCACTAGAGGGAGTATGGCTAGGTTTACTAGGATGTTCAATGCAAAAATTGAGACAGGGGAAATGTTATATTCATGGGAAGAAATAATTTCCCCATTTTCCATTCTCACTGACATCTCTACATCCATGAATTTTTCTCGTGATGTTATTATTATATTAAACTAGAAATATATAAAAGAATGAGTAGAACAAGAATCAAAAAGTATGTTCACTATTCTAGAATGAATGACTAGTGTACCTATCACCACTTCTTTTTCAGAGTTCGCTTCAGCAGTAGTAATAGAAAAAGATTTCCCTTGATGCCTTGGAGGTTGGTGGATGCCACTGAAAACCCTTAACATAGGGAATTATCTTGAAAAGATCCATGTTTCACTGTAGTTGAAGAAATGAACAATGCGTTTAGGGTCAAATGTTGCATTCTGAACCTTTTTCATAACAACAGTTTTTTCTTGTCAATAATTGATGTCCTGAAGCCCTTCTATTCAAAACCTGATTCATTTACTCATCCCCTTTAGACAATTTTTGGAGTTCTTCATTCCATACCATTGGAAAGTGGGGTGATTTAATTTCTTAGAGATGGTTGATTTATCCTTCGGGCCACCAGAATTGAAGTCCACTTTCCTCTTATTATCCCAATGATACCTCATAGATTCAGTATTCTCCATTTTGAATTTGAGGGTACATCAGAGAATTTTTTCAAAGCTATCAATGTCACGGATCTCTAGGGATTTTCGTATGCTAGGTTTTGGCCCACAAATTAATAGGCTAACCTTGAATTTGGTGGTAACGACAATGAAGGTGGCGTATTGTACAAGCCTTTTGATGTTTTACTCATACTATTCGATGGATTCATAATATTTTTTCTTGAGGAAAATGAATCCCCTTTCCATATTAAGTCAGAGGGTGCACAAAAAATATATATCGAAAATAATTTTTCATAATTCCTTTCATTATAATGCCTTGATCTCTTCCTCAGGCTCATTATTTTTTATCAATTTCCTCCATTTATGAGCTTCACCCTCCATATGATAAGAATATTGAATAACCTTCTCTTTTTTAGAAAATTGAAGGATATATAATATATTTTCAATGGAGTTGTTTCTTTTTTTATAGATTTAGGGATCAAATGATCCATTGATGGTCGGAGGCCTTTGTCTAATGTTTCTCTCAATTGAGGCTTTTTCTTTCTTGGGGGGGGGTGGGGGTTAACATTCCTCTTGACACATGGATCTATTGAAAACATGAGTTAACTGAGAGAGAATCATGACATTGTTTCTGATTCCAGCTCCCATCAGATTTGTCATATCAATAGAAGAGACATCACATTGATCTTTTGTTTAGTTGTTAGTCTGTGTCCTCCTATTAATGAAAATTTGCGGGAAGAAAAAGAATGTTTGGGGTAACACATAAAGTTGAATCCAATTAGAAAAGGGGTTAACTTATAAATTACATTTATTTACATAATATATGTATTTATAGGATTCAATATATATTATCAATGATCTAAATCCCAAAATATATATTTTGGGAAATTTTTGTATTCCCTTAATAATGGTTCATAATAAGATTATGCATTTTTCAAAGAATATCCCTTGGGATTGTCAAACCAAGAGTGCAGGAAGGCCAATTTTATTGCACGAGTTACCATTCAATTGTAGCTCAAAGCGGTGTTTTGGGGTTTTACCCTTAGATACATCTATTCCAAAGCCACCGCTACTTCTTCGTATATATACTTGGAGTTATTTTATTAATAAACCACTTACTCTTTACTCTCCAAAATTTAGTGATGTTTTTATTATAAATAGATTTATCCCTAAGGCATTCACTATGGGTTTCTAATTATAATCCCCATAACAACTAAACATATCATTTCATACCAACTATAGCAACCCAGATCAATATTAAATATTTAAACATTATTTATTACATAAACATTCACTTAAGACAACTATGAGGATTGAGAGGTATAGTGGATTAGGAAATTATGAACATTACATGACAACATAAGAGATAAAATACAATATATTTATTGAAAAATTCTCTTCTATGAGAACAACATTCCGTCATACATAGAATTTCATGGGATAACATGAGGGAATATATAGTAAAAGGGTGAGATATATAGCCTAGTAAGGAATTAAACAAGGAATAAAATGATGAATATATTACATGTTAGTAAATATAAATATAAATTTATAACAAGAGAAACATGAACCTAAAGGCATGATATATAATGATTATCATAACATGCATATGTGGAAACAACATTTAACATGATATTAGAATGATCCAAGGCTCATTGAACATGGAGCATATATTATCCCTCATAAGACTTATTTCACACCCAATGCATGACATATCATGATACTATTCTTTACCCAATTCATTTGAGTGCTGCCAGGGAACACCCTTCATAAAAATTTCATTTCATGCATAATCATGTCTCATGGATCATATAACATGGGAACATTAAACATCATAAGTTATTCCATGATTAAAAAATGTGGAATAAATACATGTATTTACTATTCAATATTTATATTTGAATAAAGGTTAATACACTTTATAGTGAAATGGTTATGGTATTCACTACACGATATTTTGGCTTTGAAAAACATGGTGCAATTTCATCAGCATGACGACATGACATAATTAGTCATAAAAATTGTTGATGAGAGAGAAAGGGATATCTTATCACATGTACAACAAATGGAAAATATGATGGTCATATAGATACATGTCCCAGCACATTAAATTTGGAAATAGAAGGCGTTACATATTAAATAAACATGAATAAAGAGGACAAATGAATAACTCTTATGATATTTTGGCATGGTAACACATGTACATGAGGGGATTAATGAGGGAGAAAGAGTTATATAATCATTAAAACATATTTAGGGTAGTGTGGGGGAGGTGAATAATCATACCACAACATTTGTATTTGAAAATAAAATAGTATAAAAACATAACTAATCTTGGAAAAAATGAGAAGTGATGATATCCCTTACATGAGTATGTGACTTAAAAAGCCTGAGTAGGGGATACATGAGAGATTGGGGAGACTTGGGGGGTTTATAGAGAGATTATGAAAGAGTAGGGACGTGATCGAATGGTTTTTATTGATGATAAGTGGGACCTTTGTAGGTTTATATAGGAAAAGATAGGGGAATTCTTTAATATTTCACAAACATAGGTTTCGGAATCAATATAATTAAATATTCACAACCACAAACCAATTTATGGTTTTTTCCAAAGGTTTTTTCCAAAAAGGGGTGGAAATAGTTATTTTATAAATCTATAGGCCTATATTATTAAAGAATTAGTCTTTCTTATATGTAGTTGATTCATAATGTAAAGGAAATCAATTTATAATGTTAAAATATTTTATATGTCTTGGAGGGTCCACTAATGCATTGTAAAATTAATCAAGCAAATCTAAAATTACTTTATTTTAAAGGTAAATCATATATTGTCTGAAAATAACTTTTATAGTATTTTATTACATCACTATTGGATGATTATGTTGTTATAATAAACATTATACAGTTATAAGGTATTTAATATTTACCCAAAAAATTGATTGCATCATAAAATTATGTTAAATTCACCTTTGGATAGTTTTCAAATCCTGATTGAAAAAGTGGTCTTTTTTTCTAAATTATTTTCTAAATATGTGAATTTTTATTTTTTAAAAAAACTATCATTTTTTTAAAAATTCATTGGTTTTGAATTTTTTTTCAAACCATAATAATAATTACAATTATATTCATAAAAATTATATGATCATTTATATAAAATAAAAATATTTTTGTAATAATATGTTATAAAAAAATAATTTAAATCAAAAATCCAATAATTCATCATAATAGATTTCTTAATTAAATTTATATATTAACTAAAAATACTAATTGTTCTTCAAAAACCATTTAAAAAGTAACAATAAGAAATTGAAAATATATTAATTATTTTATACAATAATAATGAACATAATCATAATGAAAGGGTCTTTTTACATATCGAATTATTACACCAGAATTTTCCACAAGAGTATGGTGTGCGATGGTGGGGATTTATTTGGGTCATTCTGTGAACACGGTTTGGGCCGTGATCTCTATGATCTTGAACACCAACTGTAAACGGTTTCACTCATTCTTATGTTGTTGTATCTTGGACTGGGCATGGTCACCGTAACATCCCAGAAATACTATCTCCCTCAAAAGATCTGATAAATGGGATTCAGAGGGAACGATCATACTGGTCAATCCCATCACTTCCTTTGTATCTGTCAAAATAATTTTTAAAAACCCTATATATATAATAGTCATGTGTTCACTGTTGAATGTCTATATTTTTAACGGTAATCATACATAACAGTTATTTAAAACCAATAAAAAACTGTATGTGTTTTGAATTTAAATAATACATTAAAAATGGGAATTTTATTCATGATTTTTCTAGTCATTACACGATGAGACGTCATTTTTGCAGAACATGACAATGGAATATACCTTATGATTGATGAAACATTTTTATATCCTATATGGATAATAAGATATTGGGTATAGGCTATGTATCAGGACCACTTTTGTTGAGTCTTTTATTTTTTTATTTTTTCTTTTATGTTGATAAAATATATGATTTTTCTAATGGGTATTAGTTGTATGAATGACATGCCTAATATTTATGTTATACCCATTTTTTTACAACATGTTTTGTTAATATTACATTATTGATGATTGTCTTTTTCTGTGATGTTTTCTAGGTTGTACATATTCTATTTTTGTTAATTGTACTTCTATTGTAACTATAATGATAGGGTGTAGTCTCCCGATGGTATTATCTAGAATATAGCTTCATCTTACAAAGAATCCAGAATTTTATGGCCATTTTAGAAAAACACTACTATCATCATATTCTAGAAGTCAACAGATGCCAGGAACATATTATTAAACCATGAAATAAAGGGAAATATCCAAATTACTCACAATCTATACATGATAATGAATATATTCCTTCCCCCACTATGGATTACTCCTAGTGTATCCTAATATAGAATTTAAATCAAAATTTATATATATTACCTCTCCAACTATGGTTGAATTACATATTCCAATATCCAATATTAAATAGGTCAATATCCCCTCTATGAGTTTAAATACTCATCAGTATACACCATAATCTCCATAAAAATTAGATGATATCCCTAAAAAATTGAAAAATTGCTGTTATAATATTCATGTGATAGCCACAAAATAGGCCTACATCCCACCTCAAAACTATATGGACGGTCATCATATCATTGTAAAAATATAGTACGATACTCATATTTAATATTGGTTGAGTGTTATAATCCTTAAGGCTATAAAAAATTACCTAAAACATTTCAGGGATCTTCTAAGTCTTCACGTAAATAATAAAAATGCCATAGCTACCCTGGAAATCTACTATACGGTAGAATATGTATGGATCATGAGAATAATTTTATTAACATCCATCACAGGATCATTTTACATAATAGTGTATCACTGAGATAAGGTTATTCTTCCATTTTTTTATTACATTCATATAGATAGTCAATACATGCACCTTCACATAGAGAATTTCTCAGAAGGTTAGAGTCAACCACATGAAGTATCCTTACAATATTAGAAAATTAATCCTATAATATGATAAATGACTTATAGAAAAAAATAACATCCTTAATTACCTCAACGAATGTATCATCATATTTAAAAAGGTTAAATTTATTCTTTGAACATGTTTAGGAGAACATATTTTATGTTTAAGCATTTATGTATATGTGAATATAGTTATTTAAGGGAATTATATGAATTATTTATCTTCATGTTCCCAATCAATATCAAAACTCATAGGATGTGAAGGAATAATGTATACATTATATTCACATTAATCTATGGGGGAATTCATATATATTACATGTTGAAACATCTTCCCTATTAAAAATATGTCAATCTTATGAAGACAATATCATATCTTGGGTGACTGATAGATCTCATGAACCTATCTGCGGTATGGTGCCCTTATTTTGATAAGCAATATAACCATCTCTGGTGTAATTGATTTAATGTCTTGAGGACCTTCCAAAAAAATTTCAATGATGCATCATTTGATGCAAAAATCAAAGGATTGGGTAAATAAATAACCGTACATTTCACTTTGATCTTGGTCTAGTGAATTCCTACAAGGTAGGTACCTTTCAATGCCATAGCTTCAGGCCATGAATCATCACCAGAAGGTTCATATGCTGAATGAACTATTCAGAGAAAACATTTTATCCTTGAATCAAAAAATTTATGTTTTTTCTTGATTAGACATTCACTGGTTGCTACAAAATTCATCATATAAGGCTCAACTGAATATCTCCTGAGAAATGTAACACCACCTACTAATGAGTAACCCTAGGAAGACAACATTTCAGTGTTAGAACATACATTTCACACCACTCATACATAGGAAAAGTCATTGGAAATAAAGAAGATCACCCACAATTCCACAAAAACAACAATTCAAGGTCAACCCCAATCCACGTGTTTGGGGGAATTAATTTCAAATTTACCACCACCAATGCCCATGGGTTTATCATAACCCCAACAATATTTGGAATAAAAAATAGAGGAATCTAGCTGAACATACCCCACTGGTCTAGGGGTTTTTATATTATATTTACCTTACTTATCCAAAAATAATGTTTTCACCAGATTACGATGTAATTTACAAGATAGACCCCAAAATTCATAATAATTAATGATACACCCCTCACTCCCTTAGAGACACATTTGGTTGAAATTAATGGTGACACTTTGCATGTGACCTCATATAAATTATCCTATATAGATAATCATGTAGTAAATATCAAACCCCAAAATTTTTATAACCCCACACGATCCTCCAAAAAAGGATATTATTATGAAAATGTTAGAGCCTATCAATTGAATGTGTCATGAGAGTAGAAAACCTCTTTATGAATCTAAATCATATGATGACATGAATCAAATGATATGGTATTCCTTGCTTAATAAGGTTTACCCCAAAAATTAAAATATTAACATAGAGAAGAACAAAGAGGAGGTATCAACCCAGAATGAGGAAGGCATATGTACTCGAAATCAATGTTATTATCAGAACCTATTTCCTCCCAATAATTAGTTTTCACCACCATGAAATACCCCATCCAAAAAGAGAAGGAAAATTTATAGTCACTTCCTACCCACAATCCATGGAGGTTGACATACGCATGTTCAAATAATAGCTATAATGGTACAAAACCAAGTTAGTGGATTTATAATAATGGAAGATTGAGTGACTCTGTGGAGACAATCACACTAAGAATAATCATCCAATAGAAGTTAATACAACTCCTACGACATCTATGTTATAACAAATAATGTTAAGGAAACAAGAAGGAACGAAATTTTGTCAAAAATATTCCACTTGATCAATCCATTTTCTATTTTTACAACAAACATCCCAAAATAAATGGATTTACCTCCTCTTAGATTGGAAATGTAATATCTACAATAAATACAACCCATATTTAGTAAAATTTGGTACCCCTAAGAAATACAAAAAATTATACCATATTAGTCCTCATTAAATCCTAAAAAAAATACCATCAAACCTATTAGAGTATATTTTTTTCACTTAATACGTAGATGTAATCAGAAGAGGGAAGGTATGGCCCTATTCATCTTGAAATGACACCTTATCCTAAGTGGGTGTATGAAACCACAACACCATTAAAACATAGATACCTAACATTTTATTCTTTTAAAGGCCTCTATAGACCCTATAAACATTTATCACATTTCATGTCCATTTTGATCCAATAATTGAGATGAAATAGAAAAATGAAGCTGAAATGATTTGGATATTTGTGAAAACCTTTTTAGGACCCACATTTGACTGGTATTGTAGCCTAATAGCCATATCAATGGACAATTTGGAATAATTTCAACTCTAGTTTCTATATCAATTTAATAGAACCCAGAGCATGATGATGCCTAAAAACATCTCTATTTGTAAATAACACGATATGAAGAGTCTTAGATTTCATTTCTACGTTAAATTAAAAAATCTAATTACATGAAATGAACACATCAAATGACCATTATATGGAAATTTTTTCATTGGGTTTTTAGGATAAACTAAAAACATTACGCATATGAATAAAATTATTTATTCGATTGAGATAGTTAGAAGAAATAAAATAATGATTTATCGATACTATCCATCCTAATATGGACAAATCACGTCTAACATAAGTGGATTAACCAAATAGGACACGAATATCTAAGATAGAATTCATCACAGTCCATACAACATAGTTGAAATATTTATCTTGAAAACCCACTCCACATCATGTGGGATACACTTCTGATCAATCACAACATCATCATTTCCCCCCAAAAATGGAATAAGGAAAAGTTTCACCCATGATTTGAAGATAGAATAAATTATAACTACTTATTAAAAAAGTTAAAGTGCCATGAAAATTCATTGAAACTATGGAATATCATCAATCGAATTAGATAGAAAAAGGAAACATGTTGAGATCAGTCACTGTGACTTCTCATATTATTACCGATATCATTTCTCATTAGAGAATAATATATATGATTTTTAATTAATTTTCCTTATTCATATAATCTTAATTTATAAATAAGTTAAGCCTGGTAGACCCCAAAAATAAGTAACTTGGGTTTCTTGTATTCCTCCAAAATAATGGAAATGACCCATTGTTTTGAATAAATGTGTGTAAAAGATAAATAACTGGTGATATAGAAATTAGTCGATGAAATACATGTCATCATCATGTCCGGATTTTAGTAGAAATTTATAGCCCCAGTTCCCTATAAAATTTATGCCTTATACACTTGAATATCTAGAACCCCTATGAATCGGTGTGGATAATGATGAAGAAATTTGGAATAGAAAGAAAAAGAAAAATAAATTATAACAATCACAAAATTAGTCCAAATCATCAATAATTCTTACATCCAAGTTGAATGAATAGGAACAAGCTCATCACATAGAAACATCATTTGATAAAGATATATTATTCATTTCAATCAATTGAATCCATCTGATTTATCCTTTTTCTGATGATAAATATATATATAAACCTGACTACCTTTCATATAATTAGGATGGAGGATGAATATGACAAATTAGTTAAATGGGTTGAGGAGTCTTGAGAATATAGGTACAAGGCCGTCCTTAGTAGTCGAGAAATATTCCTAGAGAAGCAATATACGATGTTGAAACTCAGAGGAATGAACATTATATAGCCTAAAAAACATGGAATAAAAAATATATATTACGACCTACTTTGGACGAGTCATATTTATTATATCTTATCAAATATAAAAATTTCTGATCACATATAAGGAGTTCCAAACACTACACAAATCAGTCCATGAACATCAAGGATTCCGCCAATATTGACTCAATAAGAGGCATCTTCATCACAATCAGTTCTAGATTCATGTCAACATACAAATAAATAACCACCTATGGGGATAACTAGACCTATTGAATAGGAATATTATAAAATCAAACAATTTGTTTCTTCCCCAACCATGATCTGACTTTTTAATTCCATTCATATATATAAATAGATTCAAGAGGCCTTTAATGAAAATTTCTATAGTCAATAATAATTCAAATATATTTCCATCCTAGATGAGGTTTATTGAGAAAAAACTAGTATTTTAGAATTCCACATGGTTATTTCCTAATAGAATAGAATCTAGATGATGACATATAATGAAACATACAACCATTATACATAAGAGGTAAGATCAATGATATTGATGTACAGAGATACATAGTCAACAATGGATTTTATATTTACCTTATACCATCCATGACCCTTCACCTCGTTGGTTTTATTGAGATTAACTTGTACCCCAAAAATTTGACCATTCAGGGCTATGATAAAATTGAACAAAACCATCATAGAAAGATCAAATAAAAGACTCAATTATATGACCTCATCTAAAACTCCAATTTCATATAAGTCTTCAAGGAATCAATTTCAATGTCATGTTGGGAAGTCCATGTCTCAGCATGAATGAGGATGTACCTTCATTATACAATCATTTCTTGAAATACAAATTCAATTGATTGGATGAGGTGTTATATGGTCTTGATTCAATGATTGAATCTTGTGAGGCCAAGTATATGGATGTATTCCTTGGTGTATGTGAAGTAAAATTGATAGTAAAATTTGGGACTATCATGATATCCTATCCAATGGGTTGAAATACTGTTGTGGAAATTGCATGTAGTGTTGAATATGTTCTTTACCACACCCTATTCATAGAACCAATACTTAATAAAGAGTATTTTCCGGTCCATACAGTTTTAGGAAGCCAAATCATATCCACTAATATCTCCATGATAGGGGCGAGACCATCCCTGATTTACCTGTTTCCTATGAAATTAGGAGTCCCCAATAATGATACTGTTGAATTATCCTCAAGACGAGAGGATATTTCCACAAACACCCCTTAGGGGACATCAATATCAAAATCAGTGTTGTTAATAAAAATTCACCCATATTACAGAATGAGTCTCTATGTGCCACCAATTTATCATTTTTAATGATAAAGATCCCCCTTTAACATCAGTAGTAACATCCTCTTCAAAATCACAACATAGTGAAATATACCAGGTTCATAATTGAGACTTCCCAATTCATCTACAACTACTAGATTTTAATTCATCCATTATAAATAATATGAACATGAGGGACATGAATACTTTAATTTACGGTGTCAATGATTCTACATACACCGTAACTTCATCAATTAACCACTAGTGTTATTGTTTTAGTTGGTTCTCTAGAACCAAATTTCATAGTTATTCATTACATGTTTTAATTATTAATAAATATTTCATATAAAATCATAATGGTACCCTATATAAAATTTTCATGTGATAATTTCATAAGAATACATTTCATAGAAAAAATTCAAAGTATATATCCACTCTGATTAGAATCAGGAGGTTCCACAATAGTATTATTGAATGTTTTTCTATATCTATATCATATTCTATGATGGGACTCAGAAGATAAAGTGTATCATGTGTAGGAGGCTAATAATACATTTATAAAACTTCTCATGTTCTTCACCCTTAGTAATCAAAAAGATAGAAAATTATGTGAACAAACCCAACAAAAGTAAATACACATATTCATGTCTCATTGGATGTTCACATCTACAAATATTTGTATCGACCCTTGGTTAGTAATATTATAATTAATGGATATCCAAACTCATGTAATTTGATGTATTGCTATAAAAATTGGGAAATATGTTCATGGAATGGTTGGATACATTGGTTGTGTACTGAGTAAATTTTTTTAATGGATAATGTGAGAAAGGATTTACCCATTTTATCCCTTGATGAAGGTATATATCTCCTTACCTTTGATGGAAATGTAATTTTATTGATTAATCCATTTACATGGTTTATAGTGGGATAGTTTATTTCATGAATGTAAATTAAGGAGACATTGATCTCATAGGTTTACAAAAATTGTTTGCAACCTTCATAATTGGAGATATCATGATAAATGAATTGTTTTATATAGAAGTTGTTCATAGGTGGTTGAATAACATTGCATCCATAACATCGTTCTATATGGGTTCTAAGGGATGTTTCTAGAGGCTAACTTTGGAGTTTTGGAAGTTATACCTAATGCCATAGATATAGGGTCCTAGAGGATCACATTGTAGGTGTATCAATCATCTTAGATACATTAAAGTATTTAATTTAATAGTTTAGAATATATAATAATGATTTGTATTTTGTTGATCACAAATAGTTATTAAAAAATTATTTAATAGAATAATTGAGTTAAATAATAATTAATAATTATTTGAAATGTTTTTAGAATATAATATTTATTATATTTATCTAAAAAAATTCACTGATATTTACTTATTAAATAAATATTCATTATTTAAGTATTAGTAAATATTGACTAGAAGATGTAGATTTTGTTTTATTTTCTGATTGGATATGGTATATACGATATTTATTTTTGAGAATGTAATGATTCAGATGTAAAGATATCAATATCAATATGAATATTATTGGAAATGGGTTCAAATAAAAATTATAAAAATTTATAGGGATTGTTGGCAATTTTCCGAACCTAAACCATGTATAATAAATATGAAATTATGTCACTCTCCATAATCAATATTCTTATGCATAACAGATAGAGAGAGACTATCTCAAACTCTAGAGAGAGAGATATAGATCTATAAATCACTCCCTCTTTATCTCCTCTCATGACATTGTTAGAACATCAAGTTTTATTCATAATTAATAAGATTTATATTATAATTAACCATGAAAAACATACATGATTAGGATCATCCATGCCAGCATGTTGTGATTCTACAGTGACATTCAGAGAATTTGGTGGAAGTGTGGATTGCTACAAGAGAGATTGATTACTTAGAAGATTCATTTCAATGATTTTATGATGATATATAATCATCCTTATTGTAAATGGGTAGTGAATTTCATGTTATATTAATTCACAATCTACTCTTAAATTAATTATAAATTACCTGTGAAGACCCACCTATTTGGTTCTGATGTTTTTATTTTTTTAAATTAATCATCTATTTTTTTAAAGGACATTATTTTTCATGTGAATAAATGAATATTTATAAATGAATACTAATGTTTTTTCTGTTCATTCCATACAAGATCTTCCACTACATTCAAAAACTAAAAGTGGTATTAGAGGTGTAACATGTTATATTTATACCTATTAACCTTTTATTGGTTGTTTACATGTGTTTGTGATTTATTTTTACTTCACATCGATTCATTATGAATATTTGAAAATTATAATATATCCCATTTTTATAGCTAACATAACTATAAAATAGTTGATATTTAATGGAATAAATAAATGAAAACACCATCTGGATGTACCAATAGGGATGTCTTGGAAACACAAGACTATATGATTTATATACTGACTACATGTTATATGTACCTATATCTCACTCATATCACACAATAATTATGGATTGATATGAGAAATCTTATATAAGGTCTGATAAAATTTTATTGGTGTGTAGAACTATTTAGGCTTGAACAGTGGTTGAAGAAAAAAACATGGTGTATCCACTGTACATTTTTTCTAGTCCATGATTTCTCGTGGTTGAGAACACAGGGTGTCCCAACATTCCATGTATCAGATACATGATGCATGGATTAACTTTTCATGAAAAAATTTGGTCAAAGTATATGTAAATTGGATATAACACAATGTACCTCAAAATCATCCAGGGATGGAATCAACCTTATCCCCAAGGCAAGCTCTACAAACATAGGAAAAAGATAGTACATGCCATTTAACTATGTATACATTATGTAGTCTACTATAGGTAGTGTTCTAAATTATTCATTTAGATAAGAATTAAATATATAATTAAACCTAATTACATGTGTTCTATGTGTAATTAATTTGATATTATAAACCATTTCATAGGATTGATAATTATATATTGAATCCATTTCATTCATAAGTTTTTGGATGAACACATGCAGTTACCTCAATGTACAATTGTATAATTTCTTAAATTAATGAAATTATTTTAAAAAAAATAAGGATGATGCAGAGTTAATGATTCTTGGATGAAATGAAGATAAATAAAATAAATTGGATTAATTCTTAAGTTATTATCATAATTAATGAACGAATCAACGTAATTGATAAATAAATAAAAAATGCATGCACGTTTCTTTTATTGGATTATCATTAGATTATACCATCCCTATGAATGTGATGGGTTTAATTTAATTTATTATTATTAAATTAATATTTATGGTCTTCATATCAACTACTCTTCATTATTATGTTAGGGAAAGAATTCTAGTGAATTCATGTATGTAACCACCTTTATCAAATCCATCTGACCCCCTCATGGTCATGTGATAAAAAACATATGTAGATATGGAGATCCAAAATGAATGGAGGGGGTCCAAGTCTCTAAGTTGAGGAAAACCCAATCGATATGATAAAATGGAGAAAAGTTGGGATTGTCAACATGAATGAAGATATAGTTCAAGTTGTTTTCCCATATTGTTGATTGTTATTATATCACAGTCTGGATAAATTAGCCATTATAGATTCTCAAGATCATGACACTTATATCAGTCATGTCTACTTCATAGTTTATTATTCGTGTTTTTCGATATTGCGTGATCACCAAATAAATGAATTAACAAACATATAATATGGAATAAAATAGAACCAAATTATTTTTAAATTTTTTCATACATGGTTAGTCACATAAATAGTATGTACTAAATATTTAAAAGTCATTTTAAATAAAAAAATTAGGTTTTATGCATAAGAAATAAAATATATCCACTAAAATATTAGGGTGGTATAGCCTTCCACTACTTATGTTAGAATAGAAGTCATAGTTCAAGGTAATTTTTGGAACCACATTGGGATGAATTCAACTATCGAGGAACATTAAACATGATGTTTTTGGTTGAATTAACTTATTTAACATTAAGGTTTTACTTACATATAATTATTTGGTTTAATTGATAGGAAACAGTAGAGGAAATATTTATTCAACATTTAAATAATGGGGAGTCAACTCAACATATCAAGGATGTATGAGTTAATGTAGTGGGAATGTTACACCTAACTAAAAATCTTAAAATTACATTTAAGAACCATGTTTGGGTTATGAGAAGTGGAATATATATCCTTTCCACTTGAATATCTATGAAATGAGATATTATAAGAATAATGGCTAGGGATATATGGTTTCATAAAAATATTGTGAGATTAATAAAGATTAATTATATTTAAATATATTAATCTATTTTTTTTAATCAAAGATGTTCCAATAAACATCACTTAAATTAGAATAATTAAAAATCCAATAACTTTGAAAATATAACTGTGATGCATACTAGAGAAGGATATACATCTCAATAACTTTAATTTATATTAATGTTATAAAAAATTACACATTATACCATTCCATGAACATAAATTATACAAACTACAAACCCCATTTCCTGAGTAACCTTCCAATAATGTTATTGAGCTAGAAGTATCTCTATATATTACAAATTTTGACAAAATAATGGATTTACAATGTTTAATGTTATCCACCATGTCAAATGAGATTCCAAAAATAGATGAGGATATAGAAGTTTATATACTCATTTATCACCATCATGATCTCTGTCAAGAGAAATGAGATAAATGTGATATGAGATCTCCAATGCACTGTTCATGTGACTTCACGGAGAGTCGGCACCATCTGGGCTACATGTAGTCAATATAATTCTCTACATTGATCAATTGTACATGCTGGGGTTTATGATCCCTGATGAGTTATACATTGATCCCATTCTATTCTCACCACCTAAAAACATCTCTAGTTTTATTTTGAATTATAATATGAGAAATGGAAAGAATACACCATTGAAACATCTACTCTTATTTTTGAAGATAATAAAGACATGGGTAATGATAAAATTGTGGTACCAATAGTGAATAAGAAGAGGGGGAACAAGGATATGGGCTCATAGACTCATTCCTAGTTTAAAACTCTATAACACCATCCTTCCATGAGGAAGATGATCTAGAGGAAAGGAAACATACATGACATGGTATGTTTTTCATGAGGAAGTAGGGACATTGGAAGAGGAATTGTAATTTTTTTAAGAGGAAAGTGGAAGAATCAAGTGCATTAATTATTGAATGTAATAATTCAATATATAAAAGTTTGGAATCAGATACTACATATAGTGATATCATTTTTAGCGATTAAAAGATCCAAGTAGTGTTTTTAAGGGTGAAAAAGGTGATGTGTATCTTTGGGCATGAAATAGAGTGATGATGGCCAATCCATATATTAAAGAAAACCATATCACATTGCTGATTTGATTGATTTTTATTTCATTTAATTTTTATAATGTTCTTAGGGTTACCAAGAACATCATTTTTATTTCATTGTTATACATGACTGGATTTATTTTTATCTCTAAAAATTATATTTGAAAGGTTTATATAATATGGTATGTTATGACATAGTCAATTAATGATCTTGAAGTATTACCACACACGACTTATTTAACACCAATTTATGACATCCCCATCTTTCACTTGTATAGGAAATATTTTAGGAAAATCACTATCAAGATGAATACTTGGACATATTTGAGCTCAAAACGTTTGAAATATTTCATAATTACTTAAAAGGAAATATGAACAAACCCCTATTATGTGGCCATAGTGAATGGCCCAAAAACAATATAAAATTGGCGAACACTAATGTATATATTAATTTTCAATTAGAAGCTAGTGTTAGATTCTAAAACATTACTCCTCTTACTAATTACATGATTAGGTGTGGTTATATTAACTTTATTAGGAACAAATATGAACCCTTTTAGAATTAAAAATAGTTCAAGAATGATGTTCAGAAATATCATGGTATGAATATAAAAAACATCAATATGTTTATGTAAGATAACTTCTTAATAAAGATTTTATTGAATTTCTATAGGATTATAGAACTTAATATCATCATAATCCAACTTATATATCGTATTTTCATATTATTATTCAAATTAGTAATTATACATTTCTAGACATTTTACGATTGATGATGAGTAACAAAATCCTTCCATTATCATTTTGGGATATTAATTATAGAATCCATCATACAAACAAACTCATGTACCAAATAAATAAGAAAAAAAATATTCCCTTCCAGTTATGGAGTTGAATAAAACTAGTTTTACCACATGTTATTTAATTAAGATTGGGGAATTTATTAAGGCTTTCTCATGAAACAAACTATAACACCCAGGTATTATGTTTATATTTATAGAATATTCCATAGAAATAATTGGATATTATCTATAAAACCCTAAATAAATGAAATTAACTACCTTAAAAAAGGATATCATCCTTGGGAGTGATCACATTATCAATGGATAAGTTGGAGAAATATTGGCATTCATAATTTTTATGACCAATATACACATGATTTAATATAGGAATAGATTAAATAGTTTTAAATAGAGGATGATCTTACTAAAACACAATTACCACGTATGAGTATTATAGTTATTAGAAAACCATAGAGATATGGATTTCTGTTCATCGATGATGGGGAATCATTAAGAATTGGAAATAATTATCCTCTCTTATATAAGTAGGAAATATAGTGATTATAATATATTTGATGGAAATAATAAATTAATTTTTATATAGATTCAATGTATCAGAAACAAGTTTGGGTTACGATCAAACCTCCAACTAATAAAAATCATATTGGGTGTAAATGTGTATTCAAGAGAAAATTGTACATCGAATTTAATGTAAATACCTATAAAGATTGGATAGATGGAAAATAATATTGACAATGTCATGTAATTGAATATGATGAAATTTTTTCTCCGAATTACATGTATAAATACAATATGAATTTTCATACCATAACAACTGACCATGATTATGATATTTGGAAAATGGATTTGAAAACAACAATACATAAAGGTAATATTTAGGAGAATGTTTATATTACACAAATAGAAGGGTTTGAAACTCAAAAAAATTGAAAATGGTTATGAAAGTTTCCAATTAAAATTTATGGAATATAGAAATCATCAAGGTCAAGAAACATTCTATTCGATAGATCCATAAATTAATTTGGATTCATTAAGAATTAATGAGAGCCATTTTTTTCTAGAAGATTAGTGGGAATAAAATCATATTCATTATAGTGTATATTGATAACATATTAATAATTGAAAATGAGAGACTATCCTTACAAGATGTCAAGTAATGGTTGAGAAAGTGTTTCTCTATGTATAAGTTAGGTGATGTATCCATATTTATAGGGCTCATGATCATATGTGATAGATCTAAGAGGAACCATATACTATGTAATAGTATACACATTGACCTGATAGAAAATATGTTCAGTATGAAAAAATACTATAGGGGGTTGTTCTAAAGTCACATGGCCTACATCATTCCAAAAAAATGTTCACTCAGACACAACAGGAAATAGAGATAATGAGTAAGATACTATATTATTCTATGATAGGATATATATTTTCTGAAAGGTTTTGTATGTGGACTGATTTTTCCTATTCTTTAATCATAGTAGAATGATATCAATAATATCCATGTGAATAAAATTATACTGGTATTAAGGTTATCCATATGTATCTGAGGAGAATTAAGGATATGTTCCTAATGTTTAGAGAATAGGAATATCTAGTCCTAAAGGGATATATAGATGAAACATTCAAATAGATCAAAATAAAAAAAAATCAAATTATGGATATGTATTTTGTCTCAATATAAAAGATATGAGCTGGATAATTTCAAAGGATAAGGGTTTCATTGATTCTATAGTTATGATAATGTATATTTTTTATTACGATGTATACAAGGAAGAAGTTTGGTTTTGTTCTTTTTCCAGGAGCTTTAAATAGTGACTAGAAGTTACAAACCTATTATTGTTTACTATGGTAAGACTGAAGCATCTTCTCTTTCCGAAGAGATTGAGTCACATAAGAAGAAAATCACATTATTCTAATGTTCCATAACATGATATATTTTATCAATGAGGTGATGTTGTAGTCAGATGAATATCCATGAAGGAAAATGTTGAGGTCCCTTGAAAAAGGATATTTCTTAGTAGAGTCCTGATTATCATGTGAGATTTAGGGGAAACTTTTTTTGTTAGTAGGCTCTAATTTAAGGGGGGTTCTATTGGATTTTTTTCCCTATGATCTACTTTCATAGTAATTTGTTTCATATATTTAATTATTAATGAACAATTATTATCACATTATTATTATTCATCTACAAGAAATTTTTATTTGGTACTTTCCTAAGAATATATGTCACACTGAAAGGTCATAGGCATTTCCTCACTATGACGACAATCGATAGGTTCCATGATAGTATTATTGAATATGGTTCTTTCTTCAGTTTATATTGTCTAAAATGATATAGATGACATAATCTATATGGGTTATGAGGATCATAATACATTGATATGCCTTATAAAAGTGTTCTACCTTATTAGACTCTAAGATAATAGGTCATAATAACATACATTCTAATAGGAAATCTACATCTTTAGGTTTCATTGGATGTTCCAATCTCCATAAATTTTTATTGATCCTTATACATTAGTATTTTCATTAACGGATATAATGACATATTTAAATTGATGAATTAATGATAACCAAGATGATGTATATTTGTAGTGAGGTAGGATACATTGTTTGTGTGACGAGTTATATTATGTTAATGGATAATGGGAAAAATGATTTATCCCTTTGTTCCCTTGATGGAATTTGATATTTAATGAGATTTTTTGGAAATTTAAAAATATTTTTAATTAAATACCCATAGTTTCAGTCAGTAGGTTAATATTTTCAAATTCTAAGAATGGGACATTGTTCACATACCCCTCAAGTAAGTCAACACTAATGTTATCATCAACTTCGTGAATTCATGTTTTGTCAATAGAATAGATGTGCCTCATAGGATTTAGATAGAAAATGGACTTAATTTTGTTTTCTATATGTTGAAGTCATTAAATAAATAGTACTATGACATCCCACCTTTTCTATTTCATAAACATGACATTTTATGATATATAATATAACAATATGGAATATAATTTTTGGTTTAGTGTCTTCGAAAAAGAAACATAATACCTGAAAAAATCATCAATATAAAATTATTATTATCTACTAACTATAAATATGGATTGGGTTTTATTTAGTTAATCTTATTGTCATCTCATATCCTGAGGAAGTACATAAAATAAATGGGTGAGCATAAAGCTCAATAAGGGAATAAACATATGAAATATTAGCATGTGAGAAAGAGGAATACCAATAAGGAATGATCATATGAATATACGGATTATAATAATATAAATAACACGAATCATAATAAGAAAATTATTCTACAAAATAAATATAGTACATTTATAAACACATCACCAAGGTTTATCACCAAGGTGTAATAAATCATAATTACTAAAGTTATTCACCAAGGTATCGTAAACATGTAATATATATAGATTAATTATTTTCCAAATGAATTGGAGAAATATGTGGGATAAACCATTATATTTCTCAGCTAATGTGATCGATATTGAAGATAATATAAATCATTTTATCAAAAAACCATGGAAAAAAATAATTGGTATCATTTCAAAATCATAACACAACAAGTACTTATCTCATTGAAGAAAACATAATTTCGAACCCAATAAAACATAATATGGACTTAATATATGTAAATTAATGAATAAATTACATAATTTTACATATAGGTTATTTACACTACTACAAAAACGGGCAAGGGAAGCGCGCCCTTATAACAGCGCTAAGCAAAACCGCTGATAAAGGATACCCTATATCAGCGCTAAAATTACAGCGCTGAAAAAGCTAATGTTTATCAGCGCTTTCTTAGCACTGATAATAGTAATATTTATCAGCGCTAGAAAAGCGCTGATAAATATGATCTGTATCAGCGCTAAAATTTTAGCGCTGATACAGTTGGTCTTTATCAGCACTCAAAAAGCGCTGATACAGGTTCTCCTATATAAGCGCTAAAAAAGCGCTGATACAGAACACCTCTATCAGCGCTCAAATTTCAGCACTGATATAGGGTATCCTTTATCAGCGCTCAAAAAGCGCTGATAAAAATTATCTTTATCAGCGCTAAAAAAGCGCTGATAAAGAGACCCTGTATCAGTGCTAAAATTGTAGCGCTGATACGGGGAATCATTATCAGCGCTTTTCTAGCGCTGATAAATCATAATATTATCAGCGCTAGAAAAGCGCTGATAAAGCTAGATTTTATCAGCGCTATAATTTTAGCGCTGATAAAACCTTAGTCGACTTTTTTATAAAGTCGGTCGCACAGTGCCCTCGTTTTATCGTAGCTAAAGCTCTCGCGGAACTGTAACCCTGCTACTCTTCTCCCGAATACCGCTGCTGTGTTCGCTTCGCCGGAGCTTGCCGCCCTCGGTACACTTGCCGTCCTCCACCGCCCACAACACCCTCGGCCGACCTCCACCGCCTGCCGCCCTCGGCTGCCTGCAACGCCCTCGGCCGCCATTCTCTGCCGCCCTCGGCCGCCCTCGGCCGCCCTCCGCCGCCCTCCGCCTCACTCGGCCGCCCTCGGTCGCCCTCCGCGGCCGCCTTCCGCAACCCGCAACGCCCTCGGCCGTCGCCTTAAGGTAACAATCTATGAAGAAGATGTATATGTTTTCATATAGATAGATTGTGTATAGATGATTCTCTCTAAGTGTACTCATGATGATGTCCAGATGTTGGGAATGATCATCATTATTTTGGTATTACACTAATATGTCATCCATAAAACAACTACAATCTGGTCTAGGTACAAGTGAAATATTCAACTCATCAAGAGAATAAATGCCATGGGGAATTCGTCAACACAAATTTTATTATGAAGATTTCATAAAAACTATACATGATTTCAAAATTAGTTTATAGTATATCAGAATTTCTCAACCTCAAATGATGATAAACAAACCTTAGATCAATCTTAGAGAACAATATGGAACCCCTCAGCTGGTCAAATAGATCAAAAATACAATGAAGTGGATATCTGTTCTTAATTTTCATCTGATTCATATTCTATTAATAGAAACACATATGTAATGTTCTGTCATCCTTCTTGGAAAATAAAACATGAGATCCCCAAGGTGACATACTCGAGCAGATGCACCCTTCATAATCTAACTCCTCTCATTGAGTTTTATGTTCCTGAATCTATTCTTGTTTCATTCTGAAAGGCGTTATATAAAATGGCTCAACTCCACGCATCAGCTCAATAATGAACTCAAAGTCTCTTTTAGGTGGTAGCCCTGATCAATTCTCATGAAACACATCCTAGAACCAGTCTACTACTGGGGGAAATATTTCTTGTTTCAATCCATTATCATCAAGAAAAATATTCGTAAACTGGTCTATGTTCTCACCTAGTTGTGGAAGAACTGGTCCTACATGGTCTACCAAGATATCCCATTCTCCATAAAAGACATGGGCTCTACCCTTATGAGGCATGACGGTCACTCATCTACGGTAACAATCAATGTGATATTGATTAAATACCAAAAATTACATCATCACTATCTATTCAATACATATCATATCAAGCATGTATAAATCCAAAATGAAACAATACTCACAAACCATGAGGGAACATCCCTTACGAAGACAGATGCCTTCTAATCACACCCCCAATGGTGTGTTGACCAACATGATCCCACAAAAGTACTCTAACACAAAACAGAAACCATTTACCAAGAGATAAGATATAAAATAATGAGAGGATCCCCTATTACAAGTCTCCTTTAGGTTCCCCTATTCGGTGCTCTGTACCAATATAGATCATCCATCACTACCCATATTACAAGTGTTCATGTAGAACCTATATATATGAATCATCATGATACATGATTGACACTTCACTAGTGGTCAAATTCATAGGCCAACATGTGACCAGACCTACCTCATTGATTGAAGATGACTAAAAACCTCTCTAAGAGAAAAATCCTCTCACATAGATACTCTATCCACCACCACCCTAGTGGAAGATATCATAATGGTGAATCCTACTATCATAATATGTACCACTAGATCATTCAATTGAAACCGCCCTACCACCACTACAAGTCTCCTTTAGGTTCCCCTTGGAAATGAGAACCTGATCCACCACCTCAACAAACCTCATAAAAAATATATTTACCTGGGACTTAATCTCACATCTAAGTCCATCCTAATTTGTTTTTCATATATACCTAATCTCCTGTCAAGATTAGATAAAAACATTACTGGTATGTGAAGAATCTAACATAATCTATCATTATCAAAAATAATTATGTCAAACATATTAAATATTAATATTTTCATTTCCTCAATGTCGTAGGTTAAAAGTGCTCCATGAACATATCCTAGATTTTCTTCCAAGTCATTCCCTCCATATGCTCATCCCAAGACTAAATATCACAGTAGATCATTGTTGGCCCCCATAACATATACGCTACCAACTCTACCCTATTCTACTGAGGAGTAGAAAAGTTATCTAGAATATTCGAGATGAACTAAATTTAGAACTTATCTACCTTGGGTCCACCCTCTCCAGAAAACATCAGAGGGTGTTGCAACTGAACCTCTATTTTCAAGTCAAACACACTCGGCACTTCCAACCCTTGTCATTTCTTCATAAATTGTATAAAACAAGAAAGGTAATCCAAAAACTACTATTCCCTCTATCACTCATGATTAACGGGGGAACCTGTACCACTACTAGAATGAATCCTGAGTGCCTATACAAATCATAATAGAGATGATAATGAATTTTAAATTGTATAATGGATTATTTATTTTAATTATTCGTTCTTTATCTCACATGCATTCTAAATATAGTTTTTGTATCCTGAGTGCCTATACAAATCAGATAGAAGCTCTAGTGGATGCATTTGGTTTCTCTCTGATAAAGGTATCTCTCATCGATTGGAAATCCTCTATCTCCTGTTATATCCTCCTTATAGAGTGATAGATAATCATCTTTTTAGTGAATCTAATATTCTTTTTTATGAATCTTGATTATAGTTTAGACTACTTGATCTCCTTCCAAGGAAGTGGTTCCCTTCTACTGTATTTGGAAGTCTTCTTTTGTGTAATTGAACCATAAATACTAATATTTGAGATTCAATTAGGATGAAGATGAATAAATATTGGATGGATTCTAATCGTTTAACAATAGAGTACGAGAACGGGGTGAAAGAGTTCATCAAGTTTGCAAAGGATCACACAAAGGATCCTTCTCAAATCCTTTGTTCGTGTTTACGTTGTTGTTATTATAGACTACTTACTCTAGAGGAGATGGAAGAACATTTGATATGTCACGGAATAGATCGGAGTTATAAATGTTGGAATAATCACGGAGAAAAAGCGAATGTAGCTACTGGCTGGGATAAAACTGCGTTTTATGGATCGTCAGATATGAATACAAATATAGATAATGAAGAAGACCGTATGGAGGATGTGATTACAGATGTCAATGATGATGAAGATCGTATTGAGGAAATGACAAAGCCAATTCAAGATGAACCCCGTGATTGCCCAAAATTGTTTGAGAAGTTAAAGAGTTGTGCAAAGACGCCATTGTATGCTGCTTGCACTAAGTATACAACATTGTCAGCTGTACTGAAGTTGTATAAATTGAAAGCAGGCAATGGATGGAGTGATGTCAATTTTACGGAACTACTTGCTCTCTTGAATGAAATGCTCCCGGAAGATAATGAGCTCCCAAGCCAGACATATGAAGCTAGACGAATGCTACGCTCGATGGGAATGATTTCTGAAAGAATACATGCCTTCCCGAAAGACTGTATATTGTTTCGAAAGGAGAACAAATCACTTACAGAATGCCCAAAGTGTGGTGCTTCTCGATACAAGAAAGATAAATCCAATCCTACGAAAGTTGTATGGTACTTTCCAATCATTCCAAGGTTTAGGCGTTTATATGGAAGTGAAGAAACTGCAAGACAATTGTCGTGGCATGCAGATAAAAGAAATAAAGATGGGTTATTACGTCATCCGTCCGACTCTCCTCAATTATATTTTCACTTTTTTTATTACTTATTCCTTTTTGTGTTTTTAGGCAACATTGGTTGCTAATTGCGGTGAACTTGGATACTCCGAAGATTTATTTTCTGGATTCAAAGCTAGGATATCCATCAAACCGACCATACATGATGGAGTTTGTGAATCTGTAAGACACTACATCTTACGTTTTAGGTATAAACATCAAGTAATATAATTTTTATTATCTTTTACTAAGGATTCTGTTATGATAGGGATGTGTGTCAATATCGTCTAAAAAAAGGAATGAGGACAGGGGTTAAGCATAGGGAGGCGAGCAAGTACTACGTCTGGACAAATATCAGGGTATATATAATAAAATTTCACTATCCAAACACATCTCAACACAAGTTATTTATTCTCCTAATGATCAATTTTTTTGCAGTGTCCAAAACAAACAAACGATAATGATTGCGGTTATTATGTTTGTAAATTTATGAATGAGATCGTTTTTCATCAGCAAACTAGCATCCCTAAAGAGGTATTTTCAAAAACAACTACTAGTTCGTTTAAGTTATTTATTAATTCTTTATTTTTTTTATTTTCCAGTACTACTATGACTGCCGAAAAGCCTCATACTCACAAGACGATATAGATGTGTTCAGAAACGAGTGGGCCGCATACCCGATGACAGATTGTACACAAATACAATGAAGATCTGACTTGGGGACATGTACAATTGGTGGTCATTTTTGAGAGGGGTTAAGGGGATCAGAAGATGAAATATTGTTGTATGTAAATGTTCGTAGAAAAATTGTAATTGTTATTAAATAAAACATTCTTACTCCAATGAGTCATTTTTCTATTTTAACAGATGATATGCACCAGCAACATGCAAGAATGATGAACCACTAAAATGGTCGCTCTCTTGTTTAAAATGGACACCACTTTAATTGAAAACAACAACTGACCTACGGAAATCTGACCAGACGCATCTGGATTTCCTTCATCCTTCAGGAGAACGATCCACGGGTCCTTGGTGACGTGTACGAGTCAACTCCGCCTCAATCCGAGGCACGGTGTGACCGCTACCACCCAAAGGGTCGCTCTCTTGTTTAAAATGGACACCACTTTAATTGAAAACAACAAATGACCTACGGAAATCCGACCAGACGCATCCGGATTTCCTTCATCCTTTAGGAGAACGATCCACAGGTCCTTGGTGACATGTACGAGTCAACTCCGCCTCAATCCGAGGCACGGTGTGACCGCTACCACCCAAAGGGTCGCTCTCTTGTTTAAAATGGACACCACT
Source organism: Viscum album (assembly GCA_963277665.1). NCBI lineage: Eukaryota > Viridiplantae > Streptophyta > Magnoliopsida > Santalales > Viscaceae > Viscum > Viscum album. The sequence continues at coordinate 1,086,994,262 of OY728121.1, forward strand.
TTAATTGGAAACAACAACTGACCTATGGAAATCCGACCGGACGCATCCGGATTGCCTTCATTCTTTAGGAGAACGATCCACAGGTCCTTGGTGACGTGTAAGAGTCAACCCTACCTCAATCTGAGGCACGGTGTGACCGCTACCACCCAAAGAGTCGCTCTCTTGTTTAAAATGGACACCACTTTAATTGGAAACAAAAACTGACCTACGTAAATCTGACCAGACGCATCCGGATTGCCTTCATCCTTTAGGAGAAGGATCCACGGGTCGTTGGTGACGTGTACGAGTCAACCCCGCCTCAATCCGAGGCACGGTGTGACCGTTACCACCCAAAGGGTCGCTCTCTTGTTTAAAATGGACACCACTTTAATTGGAAACAACAACTGACCTACGTAAATCTAACCAGACGCATCCGGATTGCCTTCATCCTTTAGGAGAACGATCCACGGGTCCTTGGTGACGTGTACGAGTAACATGCAAGAATGATGGACCACATTTCTTTGGACTTTGGACAAAAAAACCAGTAAAATCTCCAAAATACCTTCATATCATGCATGAACCAGTAAAATCTCCAAAATACCTTCATATCACGCAGTTCTGAAAAGAGTCACTATTTAAAAGAAAGTCACAAATTTAGATACATCTCGAGATGGTCAGTTTAAAGACATTTTGAGGGACACTACTAAAGACATTCTCAGATATGCACACATTCCCCACTTTTAGATCATTGTCTACTACAATGATCTTCCAAACAAGATATGCATTAGAACGCTCATGATACATAGAGCAATTCACTGGCCACCATCGAGAATGATCTGAAGCACAAACCATGACAGCATTATGTTTTTCCTTGAAAATTCTCTTGGAGAACTGGAATGGCAACTCACTCTTGTGATTTTGCGTCTCTACTTGTCTCTTCATGTGTGCAGTTATTTCCATTCCACTTCGCTAAGAGAATTTTCAACGAAAAACATAATGCTGTCATGGTTTGGGATTCAGATCATTCTCAAAGGTGGGCAGTGAATTAATCTATGTATCATGAGCTTTCTAATACATATCTTGGTTGTCCTTAAGTTTCAGCAGAATCCGAATGTGTTTGGTCGGTTTGCCGTATGTCAGTTCTTGATTTCACTTAAAATTAAGTCCATTTTTAACAAAACATAGACACTGTGAGTGGTGTCGGCCACATCGGGCCTCGGATTGATGTGGGGTTGACTCGTACACGTCACACATGAGTCATGGATCGTTGTGTAAAAGTATCAACACAATCATAAGCCGTTAGATCGTTTTGGCGTGTGTACGTAAAATATTGTCCCTTTTAAACAAATTACATACACTTGGAGTGATACCGGTCACACTGCATCTCAGATTGAGGCGGGGTTGACTCATACACATCACATATGACCCATGAATCGTTGTCCTAAAATTTCAACACAATCCGAAGGCGTTTGGTCGGTTTCCCGTATGTCAGTTGTTGATTTCTCACTTAAAAATAAGTCCATTTTGAACAAAACAGATGCACTTGGAGTTGTGTCAGCCACAACAGGCCTCAGATTGAGGCGGGGTTGACTCGTACACGTCACATTTGAAGGTGAGTATGCATACACTATAGTTGACCTTCTTAGAGAAGAGTTTCTGGAAGAGTATAAAAGACATGAAGCAATGAAGATCATTAGAGTGTTGGAGCAAATGTGGTTGCTACAAACAATGTGGAAATCGGCTTGTGCAAAGCGACCTAAGTTACAACTTGCAGGTATTGTACTCTATTTTTTTCTGGAAGGTATCATTCCAAAATGCATTTAAACTGAAACCTTCCAGAAAAAAATAGAGTACAATACCTGCAAGTTGTAACTTAGGTCGCTTTGCACAAGCCGATTTCCACATTGTTTGTAGCAACCACATTTGCTCCAACACTCTAATGATCTTCATTGCTTCATGTCTTTTATACTCTTCCGGAAACCCTTCTCTAAGAAGGTCAACTATCATGTATGCATACTCACCTTCAAATGTGACGTGTACGAGTCAACCCCGCCTCAATCTAAGGCCTGTTGTGGCTGACACAACTCCAAGTGCCTTTGTTTTGTTCAAAATGGACTTATTTTTAAGTGAGAAATCAACAACTGGCATATGGGAAACCGACCAAACGCCTTCGGATTGTGTTCACACTTTAGGAAAACGATTCATGGGTTATATGTGACGTGTACGACTCAACCCCGCCTCAATCCGAGACGTGGTGTGACCGGTATCACTCCAAGTGTATGTATTTAGTTTAAAATGGACAATATTTTACGTACATACGCCAAACTGATCTAACGGCTTCTGATTGCATTGATACTTTTTCACAATGATCAATGACTCATGTGTGACGTGTACGATTCAACACCGCATCAATCTGAGGCCCGGTGTGGCCGCCACCACTCACAGTGTCACTGTTTTGTTAAAAATGGACTTACTTTTAAGTGAAATCAACAACTGACATACGGCAAACCGACCAAACACATTGGGATTCTATTGAAACTTAAGGACAACTATCCATGGGTCAAATGTGACGTGTAAGATTCAACCCCGCCTCAATCAGAGGCGTGGTGTGACCGGTATCACTCCAAGTGAATGTATTTAGTTTAAAATGGACAATATTTTACGTACATACGCCAAACCGATCTAACGGCTTCTGATTGTGTTGATACTTTTTCAAAACAATCAATGACTCATGTGTGACGTGTACGATTCAACACCGCATCAATCTGAGGCCCGGTGTGGCCGACACCACTCACAGTGTCACTGTTTTGTTAAAAATGGACTTAATTTTAAGTGAAATCAACAACTGACATACGACAAACCGACCAAACGCATTGGGATTCTATTGAAACATAAGGACAATGATCCATGGGTCAAATGTGACGTGTATGAGTCAACCCCGCCTCAATCAGAGGCGCGGTGTGACCGGTATCACTCTAAGTGTATGTATTTAGTTTAAAATGGACAATATTTTACGTACATACGCCAAACCGATCTAACGGCTTCTGATTGCGTTGATACTTTTTCACAACGATAAATGACTCATGTGTGACGTGTACGATTCAACACCGCATCAATCTGAGACCTGGTGTGGCCGACACCACTCACAGTGCCTCTCTTTTGTTCAAAATGGACTTATTTTTAAGTGAAATCAACAACTGACATGCGGCAAACCGACCAAACGCATTTGGATTCTGTTGAAACATAAGGGCAATGATCCATGGGTCAAATTTGACGTGTAAGAGTCAACCCCGACTCAATCCAAGGCCCGGTGTGGCCGACACCACTCAAAGTGCCTCTATTTTGTTCAAAATGGATTTATTTTTAAGTGAAATCAACAACTGACATACGGGAAACCGACCAAACGCCTTAGGATTGTGTTAACACTTTAGTACAATGATCCATGGGTCATATGTGACGTGTACGAGTCAAACCTGCTTCAATTCGAGACGCGGTGTGGCTGGTATCACTCCAAGTGTATGTATTTTGTTTAAAATGGACAATATTTTACATACATACACCAAACCGACCAAACACATCCGGTTTCTATTGAAAATTAAGTACAACGATCCATGAGTCAAATGTGACGTGTACGAGTCAACCCCGCCTCAATCCGAGGCCCGGTGTGGCCGACACCACTCAAAGTGCCTCTGTTTTTGTTAAAAATGGACTTAATTTTAAGTGAAATCAACAACTAACATACGACAAACCAACCAAACGCATTCGGATTCTGTTGAAACTTTAGAACAACGATACATGGGTCAAATGTGACATGTACAAGTCAACCCCGCCTCAATCCGAGGCCCGGTGTGGCCGACACCACTGAAAGTGCCTCTTTTTTTGTTAAAAATGGACTTAATTTTAAGTGAGAAATCAACAACTGACATACGGGAAACTGACCAAACGCATTCGGATTCTATTGAAACTTAAGGACAATGATCCATGGGTCAAATTTGATGTGTATGAGTCAACCCAAACTCAATCCGAGGCCCGGTGTGGTCGACACCACTCAAAGTGCCTCTGTTTTGTTCAAAATGGACTTATTTTTAAGTGAAATCAATAACTGAGATATCCACCTCACATGTAGTGTAGACCCTCCCCCAAGACTTGGCATGAATTTTTGAGATACACAAACATGGGGTGGATTACATGGCTTTCCTACATGGAATATATCCCACTACACGTCTTTAATGAGCCAGCTACGCAGTTTATCCCTTGTACAGATACACAGGAAGAATCACACGAGATCGACGTCATGTACTAACATAGGGCAAGGGTGCATAAGAGGACACAAGATCAAAGGGTAACACGTATATGTTTTTTAACATGCCATGTAATTTCCTATTGATATGACATGTATATTCACACAGGCAGCTGAACATTGGAGTTACCCAGGGTAAAGCGACAAGGCATGTGACCCTTTAAATGACACATAATTTTATGTACCATGATTAATCTCTTTGAACACTATATCAAGGACATATTTCATTAGGGTTGGCTCCCATGATCCTTCCTAGGATGGTTTTGGTATCTTTTCCGACTTACGGTAGTACGATCGCTTCAGCAGGACGTCCTAGACATAGTTGGAGTCTCTCTGAAAGTCCTGGAGTGAGATCATATATCTATTTTTGAGGTCCAGGTAGAGTCATGTATCAACGCAACCAATCCTACCAGACATCGATCCTATATATAGAATGTTAATCTTGATGTCTCATTACAATCCCCCAATTTATGATATGTTACCTTTTTTGTATTAATATACATAATTACTAAGGGTGATGGTTGGGAGAGTTAGGATATCCTTTTTATGTATTGCAGAATGATTCAAGGAGCACGGGCTCTGCACGATTTGTCAAAACCAAGTGGCAATCCAAGGAGAAACAATGCATAGTGGAATGTTCTAGTATTTATCTTCTGAGTTGTGTAGGAATATTTTGTGATACTATGTAATGAGGTAGTTTTGGTTTCTGGGTAGATGGTATCTAACTCATGGTAAGAACACTGTTTGGTTGGGTTGTGATCGGTTGATGACATGCTTGTGGTTGATATACTGGTTTTTGTGCAGGTCTGTGGTTGATATACTGGTTTTTGTGCAGGTCTGCTCGGCTGGCTGTACTAGTGCAGGTTTTTTATTAGCAGCAGGCAGGGATTTAACAGCGCTTTTTTAGTGCTGTTAAAGACGACATTTAACAGCGCTAAAAAAGCGCTGTTAAAGGAGATATTTAACAGCGCTAAAAAAGCGATGTTAAAGGCAACATATAACAGCACTTTTTAGCGCTGGCGCTGTTAAATGTCACCTTTAATGGCGCTAAAAAAGCGCTGTTAAAGGACCCCCCCCCCCTTTATCAGCGCTGAGCTTTACAACGCTTTTCTAGCGCTGTTAAAGCCCGATTTTAGCGCTGTTATTGCCCGTTTTTGTAGTAGTGTTAATATGTTAATGGAAGAGGATTGGGTATTCATAATATGAAAATATTTTCTTGAAAATGAGATAAAAAAATATAAAACAATTTTGGCAGTATAACTATAAAAAAGGATAATGGGAAAATATGAAAAAAGGTATTGGAGTTATCCAATTAATAAAGAACAAATTTATTATTTGGGTATGTAACAAAATATAATGAATAAAAATTAAGAGTATGTAAATATAAGAGCGACCTATTAAGTCCATATATGAATGAAAAGGGAGGATATGAGGATTTCCTTTACTTGAAAAGTAGTTTCCTATATTTTAGAGGGGAAACCATAGGACCATGTAGAAACATTGAAGGACCATTGAGGGTATATTTTGGAGGGTAAAATTTTATAACTTCATTGATTTTCGAACATTTAGTTCAAAGGGTGCGATACGGGTTGTATTTATATATGAGGAGGGGTGGGATTTATCATATTAAATATTAGTTATTTTACTATATAGTCCAAATATTTGTGAGGTAAATCAATAAAAACGATCTTATTAAAATATTTACAACTCTAATGGGGTTTTTTAATTAAATATCTCCCAAAAAAAATTAAACATTCCAAACCATTCAATTAGTTTTCATTAATCAAAAATATTTTTTATCTTTTAAATTCAAAATTTTGGCTCTAAAATGAAAACCATAAATTTATAAATAAAAATTTATATTTTTAAATAGTTTTTATAATTATCAACTTATATATTTATTAAATAAAGTGTTTCATGAAATTATAAATCATTTTGACATAAAAAATATTTTATAAAATAATTGTGATTTTAAAAAAATGTAATTTTCAAATTTTTAGTAAAAAATAAATATGATCAAAAAATTATAAAAAAATAACCCTAATATAATATTGATTTGATGAGTAAAAAAATGAATTTTATTTCACAAAAATAATTTTCTAAAATATGATAATTTAAATTTTTAATGAAATAATTATTTTTATGAAAAATAGTTATTTAATTGAAAAATCAACAGAGGCTACCTGAAAAAGTACGATATATTGATGGGCTCTTAAGGGGTGACGCCTCGGGAGCTCCTGCGATTAGGGTTTCCCATGCCATATTCCCCTTAATTCCCTTCCCTTCCTCCGCTGGCACGGGATCGAGGGTTCTGCTGCGCAGTGACAACGTGAGGGTGGAGATCGCCCCATGGTTTCGCGGATCCAGAGCTGTCAACCTCCGACGATGAACTGGTTTGCAGGTCTCCACTCCCGCTTTCATGACGGCTTCACCCCCCCATTTCTTCTGCGCTGCCACATAAGTTCTTAGTCTTCCTCAGGAGTCACTACGAGGTCACAGAGGGCGACCTCAGGAACGCTCGGGGCACACAGCGGTTTCTTGTTTGATTTCTTGTTCTAGTTTGGTGCGGCTTGTTTTTCCAGGGTCAGTCTCGGAAGGGCGTTGTCCTCTTTCCAGGTTAATACGCGGCTGCAGGAAGTGGCCTCAGGAAGGCTTGGAGTCGACGACGTTCCCTTTCCAGTACTCTCGGTCGATCTGCAGTTCTGGTGAGTGACCGATGAAGATCTCCCCGTCGGTCAGCCCCCATCGTGGATCTGGTGTGGGTTTGTATTTTCATTCGGTGCGGATCTGGTGCGGCTTTCTCTAGTTCATCGGATTTTTTTTAAATACATTTTTTAAAAAAAATATTTTGTAAAAAACGCCCAGGTTAAAAATATTTTTAAAACTGCCCCTCAAAGGCGGCAGGCGCGATGCCGCCTTTGCGTTTCGGGGCAAAGGCGGCATCGCGGCTGCCGCCTTTGGCCTTTACCCGAAAGGTGGCATCCGCGATGCCGCCTTTCCCCTAAAAAAATTTAATTTTTTTTTGAAATTTTTTATTTTTATTTTTTGTTTTGTTTTGTTTATATATATATATATATATATATATAACAAAAATTTTCAGCAGAATTTCTCTGCTACTAAATATCCAGCAGTACTGCCATTACAGCAGTCTGGATTCTAACAGAAACCCTCACCCAGACCTCTCTTTTATAAGATGTCTTGCCCTGGAAATCATTCTGCATTTTCGATGTGGGATTCAGGTTCTCCCTTTCCTGCGTAGTACATTCTGCATTTCCGATGTGGGATTCTGTTTCAAGTGCGTGACTTTGAAAGACAGTAAAATATAAACTATAAGACCAATATAAATGAAATTTTAAATATTGATTAAACATATAATTAATAGTTGAAATCAAAAAGAATTTCCTTAAAAATGATGATGCAAAATAATTTATAAGGTTTCAAAACCGCTTACTTGAAATTTAAAAAAGTTTCAAGTACGTGAATTTGAAAGACTATAAAATATAAAATATAAAACGGATATAATTGAAACGTTAAAGATTGATTAAAGATATAAGAAATAGTTGAAAAGAAAAGGATTTTCATAAAAAAGATTGATAGAAAATAATTTATAACCTCTCAAAACCGCTTACTTGAAATTTAAAAATGTTTCAAGCACGTGAAACTGAGTGACTATAAAATATAAACCATAGAACAAATATAATTGAAACTTTAAACATTGATTAAACATATAAGAAATAGTTGAAAACAAAAGGAATTTCATAAAAAATGTTAATGGAAAATAATTTATAAGCTCTCAAAACTGCCTACTTGAAACTTAAAAACGCTTCAAATACGTAAATTTGAACGAGTATAATTATATAAGTAATAATTAATAAGTAATAATTAATAATTATAATGAATAATAATAATTAATATTTATATTACTTATTAATAATTAATAATTAATAATTACTAATTACTAATTACTAATTAATTAGTAATAATTATTAATTATATTACCAATTAACTAAATAATTATTATATATATAGTAATTAATAAGTAATAAGTAATAATTATTAATTATTAATTATGATAAATAATAATAATAATTAATATTTATATTACCAATTACTAATTAATAATTAATAATTAATAATTACTAATTACTAATTACTAATTAATTAGTTACAATTGTTAATTATATTACTAATTAACTAAATGATTATTAATTATATTACTAATAATTATTAATTAATAATTAATTAATCATTATTAATTATTAATTAGTAATTATTAATTAATAATTAATTAATCATTAATTAATCATTAATTAATCATTAATTAATCATTATTAATTATATTACTAATAATTATTAATTACTTAATTAAGAATTATTAATTAGTTAATTATTAATTATTAATTAGTTAATTAATAAGTATAAATTAGTTAATTAATCATTAATAATAATTAATTAATAATTAATTAATCATTATTAATTATATTACTAATAATTATTAATTAGTTAATTAATTATTAGTTAGTTAGTTGATAATTAATTAATAATTATTATTAGTTAATTATTAATTAGTTAATTAATAATTATTAATTAATTATTAATTAGTTAATTAATATTTATATTAATAATTATTACTAACAATTATTAGTTAACTATTATTAGTTAATTATTAATTAGTTAATTAATAATAATTAACTAATAATTATTAGTAATTAATTAATCATTATTAGTAATTAATTAATAATTATTAGTAATTAATTAATAATTAACTAATTAATAATTAACTAATTAATAATTAATTAGTAATTAATAATAATTAACTAATTAATAATTATTAATAATTAACTAATTAATAATTAATTAATCATTATTAGTAATTAATTAATAATTATTAGTAATTAATTAATAATTAACTAATTAATAATTAATTAATAATTAACTAATTAACAATTATTAATAATTAACTAATTAATAATTAATTAATAATTATTAATTAACTAATTAATAATTAACTAATAATAATTAACTAATAATTATTAGTAATTAATTAATCATTATTAGTAATTAATTAATAACTATTAGTAATTAATTAATCATTATTAATTAACTAATTAATAATTAACTAATTAATAATTATTTATTAATTATTACATATATAATGAATAATAATAATTAATATTTATATTACCAATTAACTAATTAATTACTAATAATTATAATAAATAATAATAATTAATATTTATATTACTAATTAACTAATTAATAATTAATATTTATATTACTAATTAACTAATTACAAATTAATTATTAATTAGTTCATTAGTAATATAAATATTAATTATTATTATTATTCATTATAATTATTAGTAATTAATTAATAATTAATTTGTAATTATTAGTAATTAATTATTATTATTATTCATTATAATTATTAGTAATTAATTAGTAATTATTAATTATTAATTATTAATTAGTAATTGGTAATATAAATATTAATTATTATTATTATTTATTATAATTAATAATTAATAATTATTACTTATTTCTTATTAATTATTATATATATACTAATTATTTAGTTAATTGGTAATATAATTAATAATTATAATTAATTAGTTAGTAAGTAGTAATTATTATTTATTAATTATTAATAAGTAATATAAATATTAATTATTATTATTCATTATAATTATTACTTATTACTTATTAATTATTACTTATATAATTATACTCGTTCAAATTTACGTATTTGAAGCGTTTTTAAGTTTCAAGTAGGCGGTTTTGAGAGCTTATAAATTATTTTCCATTAACATTTTTTATGAAATTCCTCTTGTTTTCAACTATTTATTATATTTTTAATCAATGTTTAAAGTTTCAATTATATTTGCTCTATAGTTTATATTTTATAGTCACTCAAATTCACGTGCTTGAAACATTTTTAAATTTCAAGTAAGCGGTTTTGAGAGGTTATAAATTATTTTCTATCAACCTTTTTTATGAAATTTCTTTTTGTTTTAAACTATTTCTTATATCTTTAATCATTCTTTAAAGTTTCAATTATATTCGTTTTATATTTTATATTTTATAGTCTTTCAAATTTACGTACTTGAAACTTTTTTAAATTTCAGGTAAGCGGTTTTGAAACCTTATAAATTATTTTGCATCATCATTTTTAAGGAAATTCTTTTTGTTTTCAACTATTTCTTATATGTTTAATCAATATTTAAAATTTCATTTATATTGGTCTTATAGTTTATATTTTATTGTCTTTCAAAGTCACGCACTTGAAACAGAATCCCACATCGAAAATGCAGAATGTACTGCGCAGGAAAGAGAGAACCTGAATCCCACATCGAAAATGCAGAATGATTTCCAGGGTAAGTCATCTTATAAAAGGAAGGTCTGGGTGATGGTTTCTGTCAGAATCCAGACTGCTGTAATGGCAGTACCGCTGGATAGTTAGTAGCAGAGAAATTCTGCTGAAAATTTTTGTTTTATTTATTTATTTTTATATATATATATATATATAAACAAAACAAAACAAAAAACAAAAATAAAAAATTTCAAAAAACAAATTAAATTTTTTTTAGGGGGAAGGCGGCATCGCGGATGCCGCCTTTCGGGTAAAGGCCAAAGGCGGCAGGCGCGATGCCGCCTTTGCCCCGAAACGCAAAGGCGGCATCGCACCTGCCGCCTTTAAGGGACAATTTTAAAAATATTTTTAACCTGGGCGTTTTTTAAAAAATATTTTTTTTTGAAAACGTATTTAAAAAAAAAATCCCTAGTTCATCACTGGATAGACATGGACGACGGAGATCCCGATGATGAGGATAGTGGGGTGATGGGGTTTCTTCTCGAAATAGTGTTGAGGTGATTTGTAGGACTCTCCTGGTGCGACGGTGGTGGTTCCCAGCGAAGATTTGTGCGGTGGTGTTGGCCCCTGGAGACAGTCTGTTCGTGAAGGTGTGGGTGTGTTGTGCGTTTTGGGAAGTTCGGTCCTATACTGGGTTCCCTGACCGGCCTGTCGATGGTTGCTACTTTTGGGTTTCTTTTCAGGCTCTATGGTTCTCACTTTTCCTTACGTAATTTTTATAAAATCAAAAAAATGTTATTTGGCTAATTGAAAAATCAACAGACACAGCATTATAAAAAATATCTTTGGGATTAATTAGAATATATTATGATTTATAAATAATTGTATATGATTATTATATGAAATAATATTGTATTTAATACTTTAACATATATTTTAATAGAATGTGTTTTATTGTCTTTGAAAATAATATAAATTGATTATTTCTTTAAACAATCTCGACTAACATTTAAAATGATACTGTGTGACCAAAACGATAATGTCCAAGTATTTTATTGACTATTGATCATAATTTCATCCAAAAAATATTGTTTGAAAAACATTAATTTAGTTTATCATAATTACCTATAGATACCCCATCATTCTTACACATGATCATTCACTTCGATTTTAGCATGTTTCTATATCGTTTTCAGTAATATCTTCCTATTACTAACTCTATGTTTCATTTCTATAGCGTTGTTCATGCATGGGATTATTCAAGGGGATTGAGTAATCTCTTTTTATTATACATTAATTTCTTTTTAATATTTTATTATTCCTGTTTTTCTTTTGGGATTAATAATTAGTATTATTATTGAAGTAATTTAGTGTTATTAAATAAAGGAATGATGTGTTATTAGTTTTATAGTAAGTGTTTTTCTATACATTTACATATTCTTGGGTTTTAAAGATCATCTCAACATATGATGTAAAACATTCTCAAGAATTAAATTTTTTCTGCATTATTATATTGTAATCACAAAAATGGTTATTAGTAGGAAAGCGGTCTATAATAAAAGAAGGAAATTTTCAAGGACATTACAAGTACAACATCAAATTAAATCATTCATCTCATTAACATTCACTACAAAATAGACATATAGATAATTTCAAAAAGGCATTGTCCCATTCCTTTATAAAAATTTAGTTAATTATAAGAATTATTTCATGGATAAGATCATTAATGCTATGAGGTAATATTTAACTACAACAGGAATGGCTCTATAAGAAACCCTTGTTAATTTGTGTTCGGGAAAGAGGTAGTGCTAACCATCTAGGTTTGTGTCCCATCATTATATTTTCCATTTTCAATCGAGTATATCATGATAAAGAGTACCATAAGATACTCTATAAAATATATAATCTTTATGATATTATTTTGAATATGTTACTCAACCTCTAAATTCACCAATATTTGATCACTATGGATTTTAAAAAAAATCCTCTAATAATTCATATATATAGAGTCAGTGTTATCCTTGAAAACCCCCATGATTTATGGAAATAAGCCTCTAAAATTGAATCCAAATTATTAGGGGGCTTGTATGGTACACACTTCTTATTCCATGGAGAGTATTTATTTTTTACCATGTATGGTGAGTGCATAAAACATTCCACAAATGAGAGGTTCCTCAAATAAATAATTTTCATAATTAATGTCATAAAGGTCTGAATTGTAAGGCCATAAAAAAATCACCAATTTTATAGTTTCATGATGTAAAATTAAATGAAAATTTCCATGTCACATTAAGATAAAATATTTGAACTGTCTAAACTAGTAAAAACTAATCTATAAGGAATGGGTGCACTTATAATTCATGGTTAAACAACATGGTAATATATCATCATAAGAATTTAAACTATGTCATTCAAACTACTTGAACATTCATTCCCATTGTGATGGGATATATAGGATGCCTCTCTCAAAGGTTCATACCCAACATAATTAATATTGTATTTCACTCCTCATGAGGATATAATCCTCATCATATCACTCACATATAATATCAGTAATCCATGTACCTGTGAGTTTGGACATCCATTTATCACAAGCTACATCACATGGGAAACCATTGTAACTGGGATATAATCCCAAAAGTGATAAAATTACCCTTCTTGGAGGGATATATTCATTTGAGGTATCATTATATTTCATTTTTATAGATTTATCACTAATATAATCATTGTAATAAATTGTATCCCGTAGTCCATTTAGCCATCCATATCGAATATCATTTGGCCATATTCCCTTGAAGCAAAACAGAAAGGGCCTCTCATTCATAAGTAATATACTGAAAAGTGTTAGGAATCATTCTCATAACTATCATAACAGTATAATGATAAGATTCATGGAATCCATCCAAATTCAATTTATGTAGTTACCCACATACATTACATGTGATCAACCAAATGCCTCTTATTTTTACCATCGAGCATGAATCATGTGAGGAGAGAGAGGCTACGGTCGAATACTTGATTCAAATAATTGGAACCTCAGTAGATAGGTTTTCATATTTTATGAAATATGTGAATTCTTGGTTCAAATCATCATTGGACATTTAGTGACATAAAATATCTCTAACATGGAGCCAACCATCATCCTCCCAATCTAAAATATGAAAATTCCCCCTCTTCTATATGAGATAGAACATTTTTGGATACTTTTGTATGAAGTTCCTCATTTGTGGCCCAGTTCATAAAATAGACCCCTTTACCATATATATGAGTCTGATATACTTCAAGGACTATATATTTAAAAATAATTTGTGGCATGATTCCAACCAATATCGGTTACGTATTGATCCTTAAATATTCTATTCTGAGATCAACAATTTTTTCAAAAAAAATTAATTTCCATGTAAATGTGAGTTAGATCTATATAGGGATCCTTTTTTGTGACCTATATCTGACTTAATTCCTACATAATTAAATTTCCCAGTGACACTTAAATTCATTATTCAAGTCCAACCATAATGTTTTTAACAATTTCCATTTTTTATCTAGTGTTTCAACTCACAAATGAATGCCCATCATTATCATAGGCGAGCCACATTGATTCATGGAAATTTTTTGTTAAATAAATCTTAATTTATTTGTGTATAATATTATATGTACCAATTCTAATACATTACAATGTAGTTCATGTCTTAAATTGAGATTTTTTTTTGTTTTTCTCATACTTGAGCTAGATTCTCAGAGGGGGTAAACACATATAAGAACTATGTGCGGATTGATTCATGATTATTTCGGAAAATGTGGTGAAATCATGTCTCCATTTAATGGACCTAGAAAATATTTATGATGAATTCCATGTTTCTCCAATATATGAATCAGAACCATATAATAAATTAAATACAGTTGAACAACAAGTAAATTTTTTAATAATTTGATTAAATTTTCCTAATCATGTGAATGAATTGGGTTTTTGCAGAAGGAACATAAAAACAACTATGGATTAATTTCTAAACTCAATATATATATATATATATTGATATAAAAATCTCCTATAATCCATGTGTTTTAATTGATTTTCTATCACACATTCTCATATTTGGTCAAATTTGTGTGACAATAAAACTCATCTAATTTCAATATACGACCAATGAATAAGAAGAATGGTTGATATCAGAAAAATATATAATAATTGTTCAATATTAGTTCATGTAACCAATCAATGTTCTCATACTCTCCCTGAGTAGATCTCCAACCACAAACCAACTCCATACCTTTGAGATGTGGTGCACACCAATCAAATCCATATGTTTGTGCATACTCCCCCTTGGTATTCTTTTTTTGAAGGTGGTAATATTGTTTTTTATTAATCAAAATAGACACCTCATTTCATTGTGAAAATAGAAACTTAAACCATAAGTAGTCACTTCCGTATAGATGGGTTTTTAAGGAGAGTTCCAGTTAACCCTAAGTTCTATCTTTGGAAATCTTGAACCAGGAATCCCATTACAAATGGTCAACCTAATCATTTCTATATCCATATTATGACGATCCATTTATTCATCGTCTATGATTTACTCCATCCATATTCGACTATTCGATCAGATTCTAGTATCCTTAATGTGACATGTATGTATATTTCATTCATCATCATGCTGAAGTTATTTAAATTTCAATCATCCACACATTCATAAGAAGGTGGAAATTATAATTTGTTAAAATATTTTTGAACATTCAAATTATATTTACTTTAGTCCTATTCGGATGACCATAAACTAAAATTAAAAGATAGTAAAATCATTTCATGATAACAAATCATAATGTTGACTTGTGAGAAAGATAATTATTCAGCAACTGAACATAACCTATATGAATTATAGGAAAAAAATAGAGCATATAAATTAAAAAAGACATAAAACATGTGGTGTGCATCACATAACCCAGGAAATGTCATGTTATACTTGATTATCCCATTGGTTTGGGAAAAATTTTGTGAAATAATATAATATATTTCATTTCCTTGATGTGTTCTCAATACCTAGAATCACAACTCCTAGTGTACAAGGACCCTTCCTAAATATCACTTAATTCCATATCTATACTTCATTTCAAAAGTGTTTGGATCTCCATATACATTCCATGGATATCACAAATGTAAAGACCCGTAAATTTCAAGGAAATTTTTTTCTTAATTTTCTTTGGAGTTTTACAAGAGCGCAGTTTCTGACGGCACCTGATTCCGAGGCTCGGTGTGCCCAGAATCATTTTCTGAAGTTTGGCTCGGGTACGTTCAGTGAACGGACGAGCGGGTTTTTCTAACTTTTGAACCGGTGCCCGGAATCGAATTTCGAGGGCACCGATGAAATCGCAGCACCGGTATTCGCTTAGAAACACCTCTTCCGGATTTGCGTTTGCTCGGGTGTGGTTTTTAATTTTCGGGCTTAAGGTTAAGAAATAAAATAATTTTACGACAACTTTATTTTATTTCACTTAAGCCACTTGGAAGCCAATTGAAGCCACTTAAAAGATGCTTAAACTGAGTTGAACCGGATAGGGTACTATCCAGAAATATCCTACCCACTTGGTAGGATATTTGTGAGGTGGGCCCCGCACGAGCCCCGCCGTTTCTTTCCGCTAAATAACGCACCCGCGAAAACCGTCATTATGAAAGTCAACTGACGCATTTTCTTAAAATCTTAACAGACCATTTAATTGGGCGGTTTATTTCGTAAATTAAATGAGCTGTTACTTTCGTTGAATTAATACAACAAATTGATGGGTCGTTACTTACCCTTTTTTCGTTAGTTGGCGTAATAATAAAATAATACCAACCAATCTTTTTGGAGGATTACTGTAAAGACCCGGAAATTTCAAGGAAAGTTTTTTCTTAATTTTCTTTGAAATTTTACTAGAACGCAGTTTCTGACGGCGCCTGATTCCGAGGCCCGGTGTGCCCGGAATTAATTTCCGAAGTTTGGCTCGGGTACGTTCAGTGAACGAGCGAGCGGGAATTTCTATCTTTTGAACCGGTGCCCGGAATCGAATTCCGAGGGCACCGATGCAACCGCATCGCCGGTAATTACTTAGGAACTCCTGTTCCAGATTTGCGTTTACACGAGTGTTGATAATAAAAATTGTGGAAGTTTTTATAACTACACTACAATTTTTATTAACTTACTCTAAGTGTTAGCTCATGGTGGAAGTTGGGTAACCACCCAACCTCACTTGGGAGGTTATGAGGGTGGTGGGGCCCTCACGAACCCCACCTCTTCATATCCTCTAAAACCCCTCAACTCCTACTTAAATGATTTTAACTTAGTTATAACTTATGTCTTAAATGAGTTGATTTTAATGTGGTGAGTTGTGTGAGTCTTTTGAATTTTAAACACTTGAATTTCAAAAGCCATGTGAAGTTAATTAAATAAGTGGAGAACTTATTTCATTTGGTTGGTTTGTGTTGTTTGAGAGCTTTTGGAAAGATGGCTTAGAAGTCTTGAAGTTTCTTCATCCTCTTGACAAAGAACGCGAAGAACGATCGGACATCGACGAAGAACGCCACGTTCTCGGGAACCGTCTTCCGCGACGCCATACCCGCAATACCGACGATGTCTTCTTCCGCGACATCTCTTTTCGCGACGCCGAATCTCGTCACCTCTTAAATCAAGGTAGGGGATTTAACTTTTAAAAGTTATGTGGATCTCTCCTTCGAACTTGAAGGTTTATATTTGTCGGACCTTGATTCCAAATCTTTTTATTTAATTTAAAAGATTGTGAAAGTTTATCATTCATTAAAGGCCGATTGTTAGCAAATAACGCGAGGGGGCCGGACCGCACGAACACGGCCGACCCTTCTCCTATTCATGTTGATTTTGTTGTGGATTGAAACGGGTGTGGCGCGGTACCGTCGCACTGCGCAGGATCATGCGGCAAGAAACGTGCGGCGCCGTCGCGCCACGTCGTTAAATAATGCAAGGACGCGACGTTGTCGCGCCGCGTCGAAGAAAGTTGAAGGCGCCGCGGCCGGAACGGGGCCGCGGTGGAGGGGCGCGGTGCCGTCGCACCGCGCCAGACAACAAAGGCTGCGGCCGGTTCCGGGCCGCGGTGGAACGAGAAGACCGCCGGCCAGCCGGGCCGTCGGTGTCGGAAGCCGGAAGGGGGACCGGCCTTGCCGGTCCCGTTGAGGAAGAACCGGCCTGCCAGGTCGTGCCGGCCGGAAGGGAGAAAACCATGGGAAATAATTTCCCCCGGCCAGCCTTAACGGCCCCCCCATTATGAGGGGGCCGGTTTCACAAAGGGGGGGCAGGCGGCCCCCCGTTTTCTCGAAGGCAGGCCCCCACGTGAGGGGGGGCGTTTTTCTTTAGGCGCGACAGGTTGCCGCGCCGCCACCTGAGGAAAGGTCGGGGCTTTTCCCCCCACGCGCGACACACGAACGGCGCCCATGCCGCGCAGCCGTGTCGGCCCGCGCCGCCGCGCCGGTCCGTGCCGCCGCGCCGGACCGCGCCGCCGCGCCAGGCCGGGTTTTCTGAGCCGGGCCGGGTCGCCGCCCGGGGCGGGTCGACCCGGTTGGGCCGACCCAAGGGGGGTCGGCCTGGGCCCAGACCCCCAGTTTCGGACCACTTTTGGTCAAATGCCAGTATTTTGGGCTACGGGCCTCCAAACGACTCGCCGTCAGCGGCAACACGATCCTTGGATCGAGACGGTCGTTTCAGTATACTATACTCAAGGCGCAACTTCCTTTTCGAGAGCCTACGTGGTCAAAACTCCATAGTTAAGCGTGCTTGGCCAAGAGTAGTGATCAGGATGGGTGACCTCCTGGGAAGTTTCCCAGGGTGGGTGTGAGACGGAAAGACCAATAACTAACAGACCGGGTGTCCGATTTACGCGTTGTCTGTTTCGTTGAATTCCTCTTGATGAGACGGATCTTATGGAATACTCCACCCGAGGTTCGGACGCAGGTGGAGTACGGTCGGGTTGGTTTTCCCTTAAAAACCAACCGGGCCCCTGGAACGAAAAAGCCAATAACTCTCAGACCGGGCGTCCGATTGACGCGTCGTCTGTTGTGTTGAGTTCCTGTTGACGATACGAAACTTTTGGCATTCTCCGCCCGAGATTTGGATGCAGATGGATAGTGGCTGGGTTGGATCGCACAGAAATCCAACTGGGCCCCTGGAACGGAAAAGCTGATACCTTTCTGATAGAACGTCCGTTTGACGAACCGTCAGCGGCGTTGGTGATCTCGTTGAGAAACGGTCCCTATGAGTATACCCTATGAGAGTTCGGGGTACAGTTGAGATACGGCCGGGTTTGGTTAGCTCACGAAACCAACCGGGCCCCTAGGACGAAAAGGCTAATAACTCACAGACCGGGCGTCTGATTGACGCGCCGTTTGTTGTGTTGAGACCCCTATGACGAGGCGGTCCTTTGAGATACTTCTTCGTGGGACTTTGAGATACTTGGAGTATTGACCTGTAGCTCGTGGAGCGGACCCTCCCAGCGACGAGCGTGCGGAGTACGGAGATCGTGTAACTGGCTGAGACCTGACGACTGCTTGACCGACTCGACTTGAAGTGAGTCGACTAGCCCAGTGGACGGAGCACTACTTTCTGAGGTGCAGACCCATGGCGGACGGAGCACTACCTGTGTGACAGTGCAGACCCAGGGTACTCGTCCGAAGAGTACCTCAGCAGGCTACTACGGGGTGTGCACTACTGTGTTTGGGTGACATACCTCGGCGGGAAGCACTACTATGTCTGGGTGGCTGACCCGCGGTACTCGATAGGAGGAGTACTTCAGTAGTCTTAGGTTAGTGAGAAGTACCTCGGAGTCGTGACAGGACCACTGTACACTCCAGATACGGAGCTCTTCAGCAGTTACGATTTCGATAATGAAAATCCTGGTTTGAGCTGAGACTTTTGACCTTGTGTTTACCTCCTGATTGAGATGGGTCACTTGCTAACTTAGGTATATGTATGGGCATATACCCGGGTAGTGGTTATCCGTTGATTTCACAATCCTTGTTTTTCCTCATGATTGAGATGGGTTACTTGATAACTTAGGTATATGTATGGGCATATACCTAAGTAGAGGTTATCTATTGAGATCCTCTTTGTGGTTATCCTTGTTGGTTTAGTGAGACCTTGAGGGTCTCGGGGTCCTTACTGAGTATCGTTATACTCACCCCTGCACGGGCTATGCCAGCACCTCGTTGTGTTGGTTGTAGACGACGGGTAGTGCTGACAGAGGCCGAGTGTTCGAGGACTGGACGGTACCTAGAGGTGGACTATACGACGAGATGGTACCCGGAGGAGGACCTCATGACGAGACGGTACCCAGAGGTGGACGTGTCGACGAGGCGGTACCCGGAGGTGGACTAATGGGCGGGACATACTCGGAGCGGACAACGGGACCCGAGGAGCAGAGGAGCTATATGTACCCACCCTTCAGGTGGGATTTCTAGTGGACAGCTCGGCGTAGCCGCTTTACTTTTTAGTTTCTGTTTTCCCTTTCGAGTTGTACTTTACAGTTGGGCTTGTATTTCTGGCCCCTTTTTACTTTCCGCACTTACAGTTGTACTCAGTTTTTACTTAGTGTTTACTTCTTCCGCATGTACTCTATGTGATTGTTTACTTTACAAAGGCAATGCCTTCCCTTTTTACCGGGATTTACGCCTTGGTGCTAGTCGCCAGCCCCTGGCCTATGGAAGGCGGGCTTGGGGTAGTCACGGCACGGGCCCTGAGGACGGGTCGTGACAAATTGGTATCAGAGGAGTTCGGTTCTACCGCAGAACTTATAACTCTGATGTTTATTTCTGTGAAGCAATAGTTTTGAGAGTACCGAGTGTGGTTTTCAGTTCAGGGAGTCCAGTGTTGGTGCGGGCGGCCGACGTATCCATACACCAGGACCGTGACAACTGATTTCCGACTTTGTGCATGAAAACACTAATTGCATGTGTGTTTTCAAAGGTTTTCCCTTAAAACAGCTCAAACCATGTCAGCTCACCAGGTATAAACGTTTGACCGTGTCACGATGTTTCTTTCAGAATTCCTTTTCACGGACGACCAGCTAGAGCCCCGAGAGTGGTACGTACTGACAGCCTGCCGAGCGACGAGGCCTCAGTACAGGGCCCTATCCCAGTTGAGGCACCAGCGGAGGCACCAGCGGTACTTCTACCCGTTGGGCCACCGATGCCACCAGCCCCAGCAGTAGGCGAAGCACGACGCTTGAGCGCGCTGCACGAGGTCCAGCGCCAGAGGCCACCCAGGTTCCGGGGAGAGACGGACCCGCAGGCGGCTGAGGTTTGGCTGGAGGCTGTGGTGAGAGTCTTCAGGCTAGTGGGGACTCCGACAGACTTCATGGTGATCTTTGCTACCAGCCTCCTTCAAGCAGCAGCAGGCAGGTGGTGGAGCCACTTGTTCCAGTTTTGCAATGAGATGAACTTCGCATGGGAAGACTTCGAGACCTTCTTCAGGGTGGAGTTTGTGATAGTATCTCTACACCCCGAGCGTGTACAGGAGCTTCTGCCTTTGCCGCGTGCTTTTCGATCAGTAGCCGAGTCATCTGTGGGTAGTAGACAGATGATGCAGAGGTCCAGGAGGACCAAACTAGCAGTTAGACGATCTCGGGTTTTAGGACCGGTGGTGTGGGGCACCCGAGGTTGGGTCAGAGCCAGGTGTGCCAGAAATGGAAAATCTTACTCATGCGGCGGAAAGGGTCACCTGGCACATGATTGTCCGAATCCTCATACGGTTGATCAGCGGGTGTTAGAGGAGCCACCGAGACAGAAGCAGCGACTAGTGCTTGAGCAAAAGCTGAGCAGTGGACAAGGTAGTAGAGCTCCGAGAGCAGGTGGGCTGGAGAGGAACTAGTGGATACGTCCTTTTTACTTCTAGTTCCATGTTGCTTTTGTATTCATGTCTTTGTACTATGAGCTATAATAATAAAAAGACACTTATCTTTGTTTTCTTTCCTGTCCTATTGTTTGGTTGATACTGAGTGGTCCCAGTTAAACTGTTGACTTGACCCTCACTTTCGAGATTTCTACTGGAGGGGACCCAGTGACCTCACACTGATGCCGATAGTGTGACTCGACCCTTGGAGGTGAGAGTGACAATTGGATCTCTTAGTAGATACGTCGAGGCCTTACGATGTCATCCATGGCATGAATGCATCATTCATGTCAGGATTGACTGTATTAGGCAACGAATGTGGTTCATCGAGGGGATGAGACCGGGTTTCTCTTATCGGCAAAGAAGAAATCATAGCATCTCTTGTGAGACTAAAGGAGGTCCATGACATCTAAGAGAGGATGAAGACTGCACAGTGCAGTAAGAAACAGGAAACCAGTGCCAGTCTTAGAGACTCGGGCGTGTTAAGAAGAGGAAGCTTAAAGGAGAGATGAGTCTACGAAGCAGCAAACGTGGAGGCAGAGCTAGGAGAGCAGCATTAGGTGGTGTACATCCTATCATTGTACAACCACCCTCCTTAGTTATTCCTTCCAGGCTCAGGGAGCTGGAGGGCGGAGGAAGAGTGCGACTGCATGCGGTCAAGGAGTGTGACCCAATGGCTCTAGAAATGATTCAAGGGACAGTCTGTGTCCACTACTAGCTGTTGTAGTAACGGACGTCAATGTGAATCATTTATTGCTTTCACAAATCTTGTTCCAGACCTAGAGTTTCCGGTACGCCGTGGACTTGACCCTCACGTCTGGAGATACCTTGGGAGGAGACTCGATAATCACACTTACGCCGACGGTGTGGTCAGACCCTCGAGGCGAGAGTTTCGGTTGGAATCTCTTGGTGACAGCATCGAGGCCTTACGACGTTAGTTTGAGTATGGAATGGGCAATAACTGTTCATACTCAAATTGACGGTTTTAGGCAAACGTCGGGATGGGTTTTCCTTGGTCTGCGAAAAGGAAACCCCAGGCAGCACGGGATAAACTCTTCCACATGAGGGTGCGACCGATCACTCTTGAATCGGCCAACCTTACCCTCGTGGTAGCAGTCGTTTGAGTTCCAGTTCTAACAGGAATTGGAAACCTCTGGAGTTTGAGGATGGCAACCACGTTCTTATACGGGTCTCACCTCGATGAGGTTTACGGAGATGTGGCCAAGGTGGCAAGTTATCTCCAAGGTTCAGCGGACCTTCTTAGGTCCCAGCTGGGTAGGCAGGGTGGTTTACCGCTTGACCCATTCACCGCAGTTGCACCAGGTGCATGACGACTTCCACGTATCTCAATTGAGGAGATACGTGCTCGACCCTTCGCATACCATCGACCATGAGGAGCTGGACGATGGCGATGGGGTGTCTTTCACGGAGGTTCCAGTGGGGATTGGGGATCGACAGGAGCAGATCCTACGAGGACGATCGATTCCTCGGGTTCACTTTATTTGGAAGTACGGAACCTCTAGGTAAGCACATGGGAGAGGAAGGCTCAGATGCGTGCTCTGTACCGCTATTGTGACCCTAGTTTGTGTTGAAGCTTTACGGGGACGTAAAGCCCTGAGGTAGGAGTAATGTAAAGACCCGGAAATTTCAAGGAAAGTTTTTTCTTATTTTTCTTTGGAATTTTACAAGAACGCAGTTTCTGACGGCGCATGATTCCGAGGCCCGGTGTGCCTGGAATTAATTTCCGAAGTTTGGCTCGGGTACGTTCAGTGAACGAGCGAGCGGGAATTTCTATCTTTTGAACCAGTGCCCGGAATCGAATTCCGAGGGCACCGATGGAACCGCATCGCCGGTAATTACTTAGGAACTCCTGTTCTGGAGTTGCGTTTACACGAGTGTTGATAATAAAAATTGTGGATGTTTTTATAACTACACAACAATTTTTATTAACTTACTCTAAGTGTTAGCTCATGGTGGAAGTTGGGTAACCACCCAACCTCCCTTGGGAGGTTATGAGGGTGGTGGGGCCCTCACGAACCCCACCCCTTCATATCCTCTAAAACCCCTCAACTCCCACTTAAATGATTTTAACTTAGTTATAACTTATGTCTTAAATGAGTTGATTTTAATGTGGTGAGTTGTGTGAGTCTTTTGAATTTTAAACACTTGAATTTCAAAACCCATGTGAAGTTAATTAAATAAGTGGAGAACTTATTTCATTTGGTTGGGTTGTGTTGTTTGAGAGCTTTTGGAAAGAAGGCTTAGAAGTCTTGAAGTTTCTTCATCCTCTTGACAAAGAATGCGAAGAACGATCGGACATCGACGAAGAACGCCACGTTCTCGGGAACCGTCTTCCGCGACGCCATACCCGCAATACCGACGACGTCTTCTTCCGCGACATCTCTTTTCACGACGCCGAATCTCGTCACCTCCTAAATCAAGGTAGGGGTTTTAACTTTTAAAAGTTATGTGGATATCTCCTTCGAACTTGAAGGTTTATATTTGTCGGACCTTGATTCCAAATCTTTTTATTTAATTTAAAATATTGTGAAAGTTTATCATTCATTAAAGGCCGATTGTTAGCAAATAACGCGAGGGGGCCGGACCGCACGAACAAGGCCGACCCTCCTCCTATTCATGTTGATTTTGTTGTGGATTGAAACGAGTGTGGCGCGGTACCGTCGCACTGTGCAGGATCATGCGGCAAGAAACGTGCGGCGCCGTCGCACCGCGTCGTTAAATAATGCAAGGACGCGACACTGTCGTGCCGCGGCCGGAGCGGGGCCACGGTGGAGGGGCGCGTTGTCGTCGCACCGCGCCAGACAACGAAGGTCGTGGCTGTTTCCGGGCCGCGGTGGAACGAGAAGACCGGCGGCCAGCCGGGCCGCCGGTGTCGGAAGCCGGAAGGGGGACCTGCCTTGCCGGTCCCGTTGAGGAAGAACCGGCCGGCCAGGTCGGGCCGGTCGGAAGGGAGAAAACCGGGGGAAATAATTTCCCCCAGCCAGCCTTAACGGCCCCCCATTATGAGGGGGGCGGTTTCACAAAGGGGGGGCAGGCGGCCCCCTGTTTTCTCGAAGGCAGGCCCCCACGTGAGGGGGGCCGTTTTTCTTTAGGCGCGGAAGGTTGTCGCGCCGCTAGCTGAGGAAAGGTGGGGGCTTTGCCCCCCGCGCGCGGCACACTAACGGGCCCCTAGGACGAAAAGGCTAATAACTCACAGACCGGGCGTCTGATTGACGCGCCGTCTGTTGTGTTGAGACCCCTATGACGAGGCGGTCCTTTGAGATACTTCTTCGTGGGACTTTGAGATACTTGGAGTATCGACCTGTAGCTCGTGGAGCGGACCCTACCAGTGAAGAGCGTGCGGAGTACGGAGACCGTGTAACTAGATGAGACCTGACGACTGCTTGACCGACTCGACTTGGAGTGAGTCGACTAGCCTAGTGGACGGAGCACTACTTTCTGAGGTGCAGACCCATGACAGAGAGAGCACTACCTGTGTGACAGTGCAGACCCGCGGTACTCGTCCGGAGAGTACCTCAGCAGGCTACTAGGGGGTGTGCACTACTGTGTTTGGGTGACATACCTCGACGGGAAGCACTACTGTGTCTGGGTGGATGACCCGCGGTACTCGACAGGAGGAGTACTTCAGCAGTCTTAGGTTAGTGAGCAGTACCTCGGAGTCGTGATAGGACCACTGTACACTCCAGAGATGAAGCTCTTCAGCAGTTACGGTTTCGATAATGAAAATCCTGGTTTGAGCTGAGACTTTTGACCTTGTGTTTACCTCATGATTGAGATGGGTCACTTGATAACTTAGGTATATGTATGGGCATATACCCGGGTAGTGGTTATCCATTGATTTCACAATCCTTGTGTTTCCTCATGATTGAGATGGGTTACTTGATAACTTAGGTATATGTATGGGCATATACCTAAGTAGAGGTTATCTGTTGAGATCTTCTTTGTGGTTATCCTTGTTGGTTTAGTGAGACCTTGAGGGTCTCGGGGTCCTTACTGAGTATCGTTATACTCACCCCTGCACGGGCTATGCCAGCACCTCGTTGTATTGGTTGCAGACGACGGGTAGTGCTGACTGAGGCCGAGTGTTCGAGGACTCGACGGTACCTAGAGGTGGACTATACGACGAGATGGTACCCGGAGGAGGACCTCACGACGAGACGGTACCCAGAGGTGGACGTGTCGACGAGGCGGTACCTGGAGGTTGACTAATGGGCGGGACATACTCGGAGCGGACGACGGGACCCGAGGAGCAGAGGAGCTATCTGTACCCACCCTTCAGGTGAGATTTCCAGTGGACAGCTCGGCGTAGCCGCTTTACTTTTCAGTTGTTGTTTTCCCTTTTGAGTTGTACATTACAGTTGGGCTTGTATTTCTGGCCCCTTTTTACTTTCCTCACTTACTGTTGTACTCAGTTTTTACTTAGTGTTTACTTCTTCCGCTTGTACTCTGTGTGATTCTTTACTTTACAAAGGCAATGCCTTCCCTTTTTAACGGGATTTACGCCTTGGTGCTAGTCGCCAGCCCCTGGCCTATGGAAGGCGGGCTTGTGGTAGTCACGGCACGGGCCCTGAGGACGGGACGTGACAATTACTGGTTGAGAGGTTTGACAGAGTCCTCGTGCCTTTATCCTTCTTCGCGAAGAACGCGAAGAATGCGAAGAACACGAAGAACGCCAGCCTCCGACGAATGACGCCGTACCCGGAAATCGACGACGAGATGTCGTGTTCCGCGACGCCAACGTTTCCTTCCTGCAACGTTCTTCTGCGACGTCTCTTCCTCCGCAACGGATCTTCGATTAGCTGCTTGAGGTAAGAGTCTCAGATTTTCTTTTTAATCTCCTTTGTGGTTTTTTTTACCAAAACACGGATTTAATGATTTAATTAAATTAAATCTTTTGTTTCATGGTCCGTTGAGTTCGCCGCCTCAACGCCGTGTGCCGCGACGACGCGCCGCCCTTCGGTGATGACACGGCGATCTCCACCTTCCGCGACGAGCAATTCTACGAAGGACGTGCATTCAACGATGACTACGAGGTAGGGATTTTTATTTTTGGAAATGCCCTTTTCTCGTGTTGTTTCCGTTAAAAAAAAAAGAAGAACCTGATTCATAAAAAATTTTATTTCATTAAAAATTGTTTTCGGATATGTATTCATGTGTTGAATTTTGTTTCTCCCGTTGATTATCTCTAACGCGGAGGGTGCGGGCCAAACGAACACGGCCCGACAAACCTCCGTCGTTCTTCGTTGATGAACGGATTTGACGGGCGACGACGGAACATGCCGCAACGGAAATTTGGTGGTTCTGCAATGAAGAACGAGTCCCGGGAGGAGCAACGGTGCAGACGGTAACAAATTCGGACCACGGGAGCGACTCCAGGGGCCCGTGGAAGCCGGCGGCGGCGGCGGCTGCCGGGAGCGGCGGCGCCCCGGCGCGCCGCCGGACAAGGCCGCCGCGGCAGAAGCTGCGGCGGCGACACTCGCGGACCTGCGACCGCGCGGGTCCGGCGCGCACGGGACGTGGATGAAGCAGCATCCGGTTGTCCGAGCGACACCCCGCGGTTGCCGCGGGGTTGTCACACGGTGGCGGCGGCTCCCCCCCCTGTGTCGCTCGGTTGACCAGGGCGACACCCAGCGGGTGCCGCAGGGGTGTCAGGCGGGGGCGGCGGCTCCCCCCCGCATCACTCGGCCGAGCCGAGCCAGACCGGTCTGACCGGGTTGGACCGGTTCGGCCGACCCAGGGGGGGGGGGGGGGTCGGGCCGGTTCGGCTCGGGCCCGAACCCCCCGTCTTCAGACCAGTTTCGGTCAAATGCCCGTAACTTGAGCTACGTGCCTCCAAACGACTCGTCGTCAGCGGAAACACGATCCCTGGATCAAGACGGTCGTTTCAGTATATCGCACTCAAGGTTTCGGAATACTTTGAGTTCGAACGGGTTGGTTCGTACACGAAACCAACCGGGCCCTCGGAACGGAAACGCTCATATCTTGAGCTACGAACATCCGATTGACGTGCCGTCAGCTTCGTTGAATTCCTCTAAGTGAGACGGATCTTTTGGCATACTCCGCCCGAGGTTTGGACGTAGGTGGAGTACGGTTGGGTTGGTTTTTCCTTAAAAACCAACCGGGCCCCTGGGACGAAAAAGCCAATAACTCTCAGACCAGGCGTCCGATCGACGCGCTGTCTGCGACGTTGAGTTCCTGTTAGCGATACAGAACTTTTGGATACATCAACTTCGGACTTTGTGACAGTTGATGTATCGGCCTCTCGGCTCGTGGAGCGGACCCTCCCGAATGAGCTTTCTGTGTGCGGGAACCCTAGAGCTGGCTGTGACTGCTACTTCGACAGTGACAACCGTGCAGAGATCCTCAGTGGACTGCGGCGACGACCATGTAGAGATCCTCAGTGGACTGCGACGACAACTGTGCAGAGATCCTCAGTGTACTGCGACGACTACAGCACTCAGTGATCCTACGTGGATCAGTGCTACAGGTCCTGTGTGGGCCCGATCCTGTGTGGGTCCGATCCTGTGTGGGTCAGCGCTCAGCGGTTCTATGTGAGCCAGCGCCTACAGGTCCTGTGTGGGCCCGATCCTGTGTGGGTCATTGCGGGGGTTAGTTACCTATCGATCCTTTGTGGGTCCGACGACTTAGATGGATCAGTGATCATCTTTATCGTCATCCGAAAAAGTATACCTGTGTGAGCTGAATCTTGAGTTACTCTCCTTTGTGGATTGTGTTGAGCTATCCTGTGTGGATTTACTGTTTACTATCCTTTGTGGATTGTGTTGTGCTATCCTGTGTGGGTATACGTTTTGATTTCCTGTGTGGACTGGGTTGTACTTGGGCTCGAACGTTGGATCCGAACGGGAATTGATGACTTAGGTATATGTATGGGCATATACCTAAGCCGTGTTAGATGTTACTTCGTGATTGTATCTTTCCTTTGTGGACTATCCTTTGTGGATTTCGGGAGACCTTCGGGGGTCTCGAGGTCCCTACTAAGTAGCTTATACTCACCCCTGCATGGGCTATGCCCGCACTACGTTGTGTTGGTTGCAGACGACGGACAGCGCTGATCATGGTGGAGGCGTACAGAGCAGGACGGTACCTGGAGGTGGACCACTGGGCGGGATGTACTCGGAGCGGTTAGGTGGACCCGAGGAGCTGTGGAGGCTATCTGCACCCACCCTTCAGGTGGGACTTCCAGAGGACGGCTCGACGCTGCAGATTTTCCTTTCAGTTGCTGTTTTTCCTTTCAATTGTACTTTACAGTTGGGCTTGTATTTCCAGCCCCTTTTACTTTCAGAACAGCTTGTACAGTTTTTAATTAGTGTTTACTTTTCCGCTTGCTTACCTGTGGTGCTTGTTTACTTTTCAAAGGCAATGCCTTCCCTTTTGTTGGGTTTACGCCTTGGTGCTAGTCGCCAGCCCATTGCCTATGGAAGGCGGGCTTGGGGTAGTCACGGCACGGGCCCTGAGGACGGGTCGTGACAAATTTGTATCAGAGGTGGTCGGTTCTACTGCAGACTCTGATCTTTCTTCTATGTGAAGCAATAGTGTTTAGCGTATTGAGTGTGGTTATTAGTCCAGGGAGTCCAGTGTTGGTGCGGCGGCCGACGTATCCATACACCAGGACCCTGACTTCTGATTTCCGACTTAATTCACGAAAACATTGATTACATGTGTGTTTCAAGTTTTCTTTTTGATTACTTGTGTCAGCACACCAGGTATACTGTTCTGACCGTGGCGCACATGTTTCCTTTTCAGGATGGCCCCACGACGGTAGCCAGCTAGGGTTCCGAGAGTAGAGCGCGACGACAGCCCACCGAGTGACGAGGCCTCAGTACAGGGCCCGTTGACAGCAGAGGCACCGGCGGTACCTTTACCCGCCGAGCCCCCGATGCTTCCAGCGCCGATCGCTGACGATGCACGACGCCTCGGAGCTCTGCACGAGTTCCAGCGCCTGCGACCACCCATGTTCCGTGGGGAGACGGACCCCCAGGAAGCCGAGTACTGGCTGGAGGCGGTCGTTCGAGTTTTCAGGCTAGTGAGGACACCAGCAAACCTCATGGTGATCCTCGCGGAGAGCCTACTGCACGCAGGAGCAGGGCGATGGTGGAGCTTGATGCTCCAGGTACACAATGAGGCCTCTCTCATCTGGATGGACTTCGAGATCCTCTTCCGTTCAGAGTTCGTCCTGGCCACCGTCCGTGCGGTGCACATTCAGGAGCTTCTTCAGCTGCGGAAGGGCAGCTTGACGATCGCCCAGTACGCGGCAAGGTTCACCAACCTTTCTCGCTACTCGACAGACATGGTATGGGACCCCTTCTTCCGGGCCCGGACCTTCGAGCAGGGATTGAGACACGAGATCAGGGCATCGCTGATCTCCCTCAGCATCCCGACCCAGGCAGGAGTGCTGGAGCGAGCCCTTCTGATCGAGAGCTTCCTGGCTGAGTCCACAGCGAGACCTACCGCAGGGCGGCAGGTAGCAGAGTCTTTGGAAGCTGGTAGCCGACTGATGAATCAGGGTTCCAAGCAGAACAGGCCTTCCGGCAGACGACCTCGGGACACTGGCTCAGCAGTGCAGGGCACACAGCGTGGAGCCAGCCTTTCGAGAGACAGGCAGTGCTACTCCTGCGGTGGGCAGGGCCACATGGCTCGTGACTGCCCGACCCGCCGTACCGAGGAGCAGAAGACGGTGGAGGGGCCACCTAGGCAGAGGTAGAGGGTCGATCGTGGCGGTCCGCAGGGAGGAGGCAGATGAGGTAGAGGAGTTGGCTGAGTAGCAGGTGGTGGGCGACGCTTCGAGGCTCTGCCACCACCACCACCAGGAGGTCCGCCCCGACCACAGGGAGCTGGCGGGCAGAGACAGGCATAGCTCCAGGCAGTGGAGGCCTACGACCACGGTGCGCCAGAGATGATTCGAGGTACGATTTTTGTCTATTCCACCCTTGATGCAGTTCTTATAGACAAAGGATCGAGTCACTCTTTCATAGCCACTGCCCTTGTTCGGAGCTCGGAGATTCCGACATAGTCGTTGGCTCGATCCTTACGTCTAGAGACTCCTACGGGAGCAGACTCGATGATTATGCACTGGTTCCGGCAGTGTGAGATTACTCTAGGAGGCGAGAGCTTCGGCTGGGATCTTTTTGTTGCGGCGTCGAGGCCTTACGACGTCATCTTGGGCATGGATTGGTTATCTACGGTCCATGCACAGATTGACTTCTTTAGGCACAAGGTGCGATGTGTGCGCACCGACGAGAGCATGTTCACCTTCACCGGCGAGAAGGGAGCCTTTGCAGCACATGATGGACTTCCGCAGAGGAGAGGACATCCCATCACTCATCAGTTGGCTAGCCTCATCCTTGGAGCAGTGGACGTGCAGAGTCATAGTTTTCCTGCAGTGGTGGATCAGTATGCGGACGTCTTCCCCGATGACGTTCCAGGGCTACCTCCTCGCAGAGAGGTAGAATTTTATATTGACCTGTACCCCGGGACAGCCCCGATATACACTCCAGCATATCGGATGGCCCCAGCCAAGCTTCGAGAGCTACGGGTACAGTTGGAGGACTTGCAAGGCAAGGGATTCATCCGACCCAGTGTTTCACCCTGGGCATCGCCGATATTGTTCGCCAAGAAGGCGGACGAGAGCTTGCGACTGTGTGTCGATTATCGTCGCCTGAACCAGGTGACAGTGAGGAACAAGTATCCGCTACCCAGGATTGATGACCTCTTCAATCAGCTCAAGGGAGCACGGTGGTTCTCAAAGATAGACCTCAGGTCATGCTATCATCAGCTCAGAGTTCGAGACGAGGATGTGCAGAAGACGGCCTTCAGGTGTCGGTATGGCCACTATGACTTCTTGGTTATGCCTTTCGGCGTAACCAATGCTCCATTAGTGTTCATGAGCCTCATGAATGGGATCTTCCAGCCATACCTCGATCGATATGTCGTGGTCTTCATCGATGACATTTTGGTGTACTCGACCACGGAGGAGGAGCACGCCTACCACTTGTGGGTTGTACTAGACACACTCCTAGAGCACTAGCTTTACAGAAAGCTCTCGAAGTGCCAGTTCTGGTTACATGAGGTCCACTTCTTGGGGCACGTCATTTCTGAGGCGGGAGTTGCAGTGGATCCCGCGAAGATCGAGGCAGTGCTAGCTTGGGGGCCACCCAAGTGCGTGACAGAGGTGTGAAGTTTCTTGGGTCTAGACGGATACTATCGGAGATTCATGCCAGACTTTTCTTGAGTTGCGGAGCCACTCTCAGCGTTGACGAAGAAGGGGAAACCCTTCGTGTGGTCAGACAGATGTCAGTAGAGCTTCCAGGAGCTGAGGTAGAGATTGACCAGCGCACCTGTCTTGAGGTTGCCTGAGGAGGGAGTTGGATACGTAGTCTACTGCGATGCATCAGGGACCGGACTCGGATGTGTCTTGATGCAGGAGCAGGTAGTGATCGCCTATAGATCACGTTAGTTGAGGCCGCTTGAGAAGAACTACGCTACCCATGACCTGGAGTTAGCAGCAATGGTCTTCGCTCTGAAGACTGTTGGACGGAGAAAAACGAGGGAATGATGGCAAGAGGGGGGGTGAATTGCCTTTTAAAAAATAATTAACAGTTTAAAATCAAAGTGAAATCAAAGTATGTGCAGCGGAAAATAAAAGAGGCAATCACACAAGAAATTGATAACGGAGTTCGGCCAAAACCCGCCCTACGTCTCCGCTCCCAACTCAACCGTTGAGAGATTCTACCGCTTGCTTTTCAATTGTTTTAGCAAGAAACCCACTAGGATTTGAGGTATCACTAGGACCTATTACAGCTTGCTTTTGAATTGGTTTAGCAAGAACCCACTTGCTTTTAATGGTTGAGGAAGAACCCACTAGCCTTCTTACAGGTGAAGGCTAGCTCACCTATGACAGAAGCCTTTTAAAGGAAAGGCTTGAAGAAACCTCTTCACACCTTAGTGGTGATGTGAAACCCAAAAGAAAGAGGGGATGAGAAAAGTTTGGGGTTTGTAGGCACAAACCCAATTTTAAGCTCAAAAAATATAAAGCAAGAAAAACCGTAATTGAGGAAGACTTGGGCACCAAAGTATGATGGAGTTGATGTAGCGTGCTCTCCCAAGCTTCTTGAGGTGCTCCTTGGATTGGAAATTGGTTGGAGCACTTGAGGATCCTTGAAGGTGGAGCGCCGGAGGTTCTCCAAATGTTCAACAATATGTCCGAGCACTTGGTATATGATCCGGTGAGTGTCCGGGGCTTCCTTGGCCTTTATTTATAGGCATGGAACCCTTGGGGAGTCTTCGGAGCCATTGGAAAAGGCCTCGGAGCCGTTGGAGGCCAAAAGAGGGTTGACTGGTCAAAGCCAACGGCTAGTTTGACTAGGCTACCGGCTGGCCGGTGCAGGTCCACCGGCTGGCCGGTGCCTTGGATGTTGAGAAGGCCTTCTGCCCAGGCAGCACCGGCTGACCGGTGACAGAGCCACCGGCTGGCCGGTGGTGAGGCAGTAGCCATCACTGTTCTATCAGGTTGCCACCGGCTGGCCGGTGACAGAGCCACCGGCTGACCGGTGGAACCTGGCAGTGGGCAATGCCTCTGCCAGGTCCACCGGCGGGCCGGTGCTATCACACCGGTTGGCCGGTGGACTGAATTTCAGTCCACTTCTTGTCCATTCTTGGGCCAAATTCTTGGCAACCTTGTTCCTATCATTCAAAAACACTTCAAACAAAATTAGACAAATAATAAGGTGATTGTGATCATGAAAATCAAACAACGAGGGGAACGAGAGGTACAACAATCTCCCCCTATTTTGATGATCACAATCACCAAAACAATTAAAGTAAAAACATGAATTAAAGGCATGCTTTAATGAATAAAATGAAATGTAAAACAAAGCATGATCAAAAAGGTTTCTCCCCCAATCAATCAAGAAATTTCTCCCCCTTTGTGATTATCAAAATAGAATGGGGCATAAAACTTGATTGAGGGAATAGAGATTTGAAAAACAAGATTTGAGATTTGAAAAAACAATTGAGATTTTTGAAATTGAAATGAAAATTTGAATAACAGTTTGAATTGAAAGTTTTGAATCAAAATTGAAATGAAAATTTTGAACCAAAAATTGAATTGAAAGTTTTGAATCTAAGACAAAGTTTTGAAAATTGTCCCCCTAAATAAAAACAATGAATCACCGGGGAGAGGGATTTTGAAAAGAGACAATTTTAGGTCCG
The DNA here is from genome assembly GCA_963277665.1 of Viscum album. Taxonomy (NCBI): domain Eukaryota; kingdom Viridiplantae; phylum Streptophyta; class Magnoliopsida; order Santalales; family Viscaceae; genus Viscum; species Viscum album. Next base: position 1,087,027,980 of record OY728121.1, read on the forward strand.
GAGAGACTTGCTAGAAGGGATTTTTCAATCCATACTTGTCTTGTAGAGGGTCCTCTCCTATAGAATTCATCCGAGAAGAAAATACTTTTGGGTTGACCATACCGGGCGTTTTTACAATTACATTCATAAATGAGGTGCCTGGGTTTCTTACAATAATTACAAAATTTAAAACAAGAGCTCCCCCTTACAAAAACAGTGGGTGCATGGGAGGAGGAGGCTTGGTTGGTATATCCTAGCCCTTGGGTGGTTCTTGAAATTCGTTGGGAACCAAGCAATTTTGAAAGATTTTATTCCCCTTGGGTGAATTTGGCTAGGGATTTTCTAAGGTCCTTGATGGTTGATTCCAAAGAATCAACATTTGGGAAATTTTGGATTTTTAGGGAGAGTTCCTCCTTCTCTTTGAGAAGTTGGTCTTTTTCGGAGGAAAGTTTTTTGAAATTCTTTTTCAAAGAAAATTTTTTTGAAGAAAGCTCATGAATACCATTTTCTAATTGCTCTCGTACATGTTGAAGTTCATCATATGATAAATGATTAAAAGAATTTGAAGATGAGGACGAGGATGAAGAATCGGAAGAAGTTACCTCGTGAAATGCCATTAGGCATTTTGTACCTTGGTCGCTTGAGGAGGAGGAGGAGGATGATGATGAGGTGTCACTCCATGTCGCCTTGAGGACCATTTTCTTTCCTTTTTCCTTTTGCGTGGCCCGTTTTTTGTTGAGTGGGCAATCGGGCTTGTAATGGCCCTTTTCGCCGCACCCGTAGCATTTTACCTTGGGCTCGGATCTTGCGGTGGGTTCTTGCTTTCGCGCCTTGCGAGATTTCTTCTTCTTCTTGTGCTTCTTCATAAATTTGTTCATTTGGCGGGCGAGATTCTCCATTTCCGAGTCGCCGCTTGATGATGAAGAAGATGAAGATGATGATGAGGAGGAGGAGCTTACTTCTTTTTGTACCTTGAGGGCGATATTCTTTGGTGTCTTGATTGGTGTGCCCTCCTTTTGAGCTTGCCTCCTCATCGTGATCTCGTACGTCATTAGGGATCCGATGAGCTCTTCGACCGGCATGTTCTTTACATCCTTAGCTTCTTGGATAGCCGTCACCTTAGGTGCCCATGAGCTCGGAAGGACCCATAGAATCTTCTTGACCATTGTTTCAGCTGAAACATCATCACCAAGAGATTTTCTACCATTGCAAACGTCAGTGAAGCGTGTAAACATTTCAGAAATAGACTCATTTGGATGCATTGAAAAAGATTCAAAGTATTGTCTATACATATCTAATCTAGTATCTTTGACTTTATTAGTGCCTTCATGGGTCACTTCTAAAAGCTTCCAAATTTCATGTGAAGTGGTGCAAGTGGATACACGATTAAATTCATTTCTATCTAACCCGCAATGAAGAGAATTCATGGCTTTTCCATCAAGCTCAAAATTCTTAATATCAGCGGGGGTCCATTTGGATTCGTCGGGGGAAGACAAAGAATAACCTTTCATGACAATTTTGTAAATAGGATATCCTATGCTTCTTAAAAAAGTGGTCATGCGGGTTTTCCAATAATTATAGTCGGTCCCATCAAAAAATGGAGCCCGACCCAATGAGTAGCCCTCGGGGGCGAAAGAGGTTGATGCCATCACAATGGATCTTTGAATTTGAAACCGTTTAAGGTATTACTCAAATTACCCCTTTGATACCAATTATTGGACGGAGAAAAACGAGGGAATGATGGCAAGAGGGGGGGTGAATTGCCTTTTAAAAAATAACTAACAATTTAAAATCAAAGTGGAATCAAAGTATGTGCAGCGGAAAATAAAAGAGGCAATCACACAAGAAATTGATAACGGAGTTCGGCCAAAACCCGGCCTACGTCTCCGCTCCCAACTCAACCGTTGAGAGATTCTACCGCTTTCTTTTCAATGGTTTTAGCAAGAAACCCACTAGGCTTTGAGGTAGCACTAGGACCTATTACAGCTTGCTTTTGAATTGGTTTAGCAAGAACCCACTTGCTTTTAATGGTTGAGCAAGAACCCACTAGCCTTCTTACAGGTGAAGGCTAGATCACCTATGACACAAGCCTTTTAAAGGAAAGGCTTGAAGAAACCTCTTCACACCTTAGTGGTGATGTGAAACCCAAAAGAAAGAGGGTATGAGAAAAGTTTGGGGTTTGTAGGCACAAACCAAATTTTAAGCTCAAAAAATATAAAGCAAGAAAAACTGTAATTGAGGAAGACTTGGGCGCCAAAGTATGATGGAGTTGATGTAGCGTGCTCTACCAAGCTTCTTGAGGTGCTCCTTGGATTGGAAATTGGTTGGAGCACTTGAGGATCCTTGAAGGTGGAGCGCCGGAGGTTCGCCAAATGTTCAACAATATGTCCGAGCGCTTGGTATATGATCTGGTGAGTGTCCGGGTCTTCCTTGGCCTTTATTTATAGGAATGGAACCCTTGGGGAGTCTTCGGAGCCGTTGGAAAAGGCCTCGGAGCCGTTGGAGGCCAAAAGAGGGTTGACTGGTCCAAGCCAACGGCTAGTTTGACTGGGCTACCGGCTGGCCGGTGCAGGGCCACCGGTTGGCCGGTGCCTTGGATGTTGAGAAGGCCTTCTGCCCAGGCAGCACCGGCTGACCAGTGACAGAGCCACCGGCTGGCCGGTGGTGAGGCAGTAGCCATCACTGTTCTATCAGGTTGCCACCGGCTGGCCGGTGACAGAGCCACCGGCTGACCGGTGGAACCTGGCAGTGGGCAATGCCTCTGCCAGGTCCACCGGCTGGCCGGTGCTATCACACCGGTTGGCCGGTGGACTGAATTTCAGTCCACTTCTTGTCCATTCTTGGGCCAACTTCTTGGAAACCTTGTGCCTATTATTCAAAAACACTTCAAACAAAATTAGACAAATAATAAGGTGATTGTGATCATGAAAATCAAACAACGAGGGGAACGAGAGGTACAACAACGACATGGCGGCACTATCTGATGGTCGAGCGCTTTACAGTCTTTTCTGACTACCAGAGTCTCAGGTACATCTTCTCTTAGAAGGACCTGAAACTGAGACATCGGGGATGGCTCGAGTTCCTCCAGGACTATGACTTTGAGATAGTCTATACTCCTGGGAAGGGGAACGTGGTAGCCGATGCCCTCAGCAGGAGGATGAGCATCCAGCTACTTGAGGAGGCGACAGAGCAGCTAGCCGCTTTGCAGATATCCTTCGTGGATAGAGACAGAGCAGCCTTCCTTTAGTCTCCCACCATCTCTCCTCCGCTTCTACAGTAGGTCAGAGAGGCACAGCGTGGGGACGCTGACTGTGAGACACGGCGTGTACAGATATCCTCGGGACAGGTAGCTGATGGTTTCTCCCTTGGAGCAGAGCACGACATCCTTTTCAGAGGACTTACCTTGGTACCGGTCGCTTTACGAGAGGAGGTGCTGAGAGAGTTTTACACTTCTCCTTTGGCGGTACGTCCTGGAGTGGCGAAGATGTACCAGGTTCTTAGAAGACAACACTGGTGGCCGGGAATGAAGAAGGCTGTGGCAGAGTTCGTTTCATGGTGCCTCACCTGCCAGCAGGTGAAGGCAGAGCATCAGGTACCAGCAGGCTTGGTACAGCCCTTGGAGGTCCCGGAGTAGAAGTGGGATGACATACTTATGGACCTCGTGACTGGACTTCCACGCACTTCCAGAGGTCACGACTCCATTTGGGTGATTGTTGACCGACTCACCAAGTCATCACACTTCTTACCCATCCGAGAGCAGGGCTCAGTGGAGAGCTTGGGGCATCTCTACGTTCAAGAGATTGTACGGCTTCACGGTGTTCCATCGACTATCGTCTCTGATCAGGATGCTCACTTTACTTCCCGGCTTGGGAAGGGGTTGCAGGAGGCGTTCGGGACGCGGCTACGTCTGAGCACCGCCTTTCACCCTCAGACGGATGGTCAGACGGAGAGGACCATTCAGACTCTCGAGGACATGCTCCGCGCATGTGTCCTCGACTTTGGTCGCAGCTGGGAGGACCACCTACCCTTGGTGGAGTTCGCGTACAACAACAGCTACCACTCCACCATCGGGATGACCCTATACGAGGCGTTGTACGGCAGGCCTTGCAGTTTTCTTTTGTGCTGGACAGACCCTGGGGAGTCAGCACTTGTGGGACCAAAGATGGTCCGGGCCATGACAGAGAAGGTCCAGGTCATCCAGGAGCGGATGAGGACAGCTCAGAGCCGGCAGAAGTCATATGCCGACAGGAGGCGGAGGCCACTAGAGTTCGAGGATGGCGACCACGTCTTCTTGCGGGTCTCACCTCGACGTGGTTTGCGGTGATTTGGCCGAGGTGGAAAGTTGTCTCCACGCTTCATCGGGCCTTTCCAGGTCCTCAGCATGATTGGAGAGGTGGCTTATCACCTGGCTTTTCCACCTCAGTTGCACCGGGTGCACGACGTCTTCCACGTATCTCAGCTGAGGAGATACGTGCACGACCAGACGCACATCATTGACTATGGGGAGCTAGACATGGATGATGGGGCGACTTTTACGGAGGTCCCGGTGGAGATAGAGGATCGACAAGAGAGGTTCCTACGTGGGCGATCGATTCCTCTTATGCGTGTCAGATGGTAGCACGGGAACCTCCAGGAGAGCACATGGGAGCAGGAGGCTCAGATGCACGCTCAGTACCCACATTTGTTTCCCTATTTTATGATGTATCTTTACGGGGATGTAAAGCTTTGAGGTGGGTGTAATGTAAAGACCCGTAAATTTCAAGGAAATTTTTTTCTTAATTTTATTTGGAATTTTACAAGAGCGCAGTTTCTGACGGCACCTGATTCCGAGGCCCGGTGTGCCCAGAATCATTTTCTGAAGTTTGGCTCGGGTACGTTCAGTGAATGGACGAGCGGGTTTTTATAACTTTTGAACCGGTGCCCGGAATCAAATTCCGAGGGAACCGATGAAATCGCAACGCCAGTATTCGCTTAGAAACGCCTCTTCCGGAGTTGCGTTTTCTCGGGTGTGGTTTTTAATTTTCGGGCATAAGGTTAAGAAATAAAATAATTTTACGACAACTTTATTTTATTTCACTTAAGCCACTTGGAAGCCACTTGAAGCCACTTAAAAGCAGCTTAAACTGAGTTGAACCGGATAGGGTACAATCCAGAAATATCCTACCCTCTTGGTAGAATATTTGTGAGGTGAGTCCCGTACGAGCCCCGCCGTTTCTTTCCGCTAAGTAACGCACCCGCGAAAACCGTCATTATGAAAGTCAACTGACGCGTTTTCTTAAAATCTTAACATACCATTTAATTGGGCGGTTTATTTCGTAAATTAAATGAGCTGTTACTTTCGTTGAATTAATACAACGAATTGATGGGTCGTTACTTACCCTTTTTTCGTTTGTTGGCATAATAATAAAATAAGACCAACCAATCTTTTTAGAGGATTACTGGTTGAGAGGTTTGACAGAGTCCTCATGCCTTTATCCTTCTTCGTGAAGAACGCGAAGAACGCGAAGAATGCCAGCCTCCGACGAAGGACGCCGAACTTGGAAATCAACGACGCGACGCCATGTTCCGTGACGCCGACGTTTCCTTCCTGCAATGTTCTTTTGCGACGTCTCTTCCTCCGCAACGGATCTTCGATCAGCTGCTTGAGGTAAGAGTCTCAGATTTTCTTTTTAATCTCCTTTGTGGTTTTTTAACCAAAACACGGATTTAATGATTTAATTAAATTAAATCTGTTGTTTCATGGTCCGTTGAGTTTGCTGACTCAACGCCGTGTTCCGCGACGACACGACGGCCTTTCGCGACGACGCGAAGATCTCCTCCTTCCGCGACGAGAAATTCCGCGATGGACGTGCGTTCGACGACGACTACGAGGTAGGGATTTTTATTTTTGGAAATTCCCTTTTCCCATGTTGTTTCTATTCAAAAAAAAAAGAAGAACCCGATTCATAAACAATTTTATTTCATTAAAAATTGTTTTCGGATATGTATTCATGTGTTGAATTTTGTTTCTCCCGTTGATTATCTCTAACGCGGAGGTTGTGGGCCAAACGAACACGTCCCAGCAACCCTCCACCGTTCTTCGTTGATGAACGGATTTGACGGGCGACGACGGAATGTGCCACATCGGAAATTTGGTGGTTCCGTAGTGAAGAACGAGTCCCGGGAGGAGTAGCGGCACATAAGGGAACAAAATCGGACCACCGAAGCGACTCCGGTGGCCCGCAGAAGCCGCCGGCGGCGCCCCGGCGTGCCGCCAGACAAGGCCGCCGCGGCAGAAGTCGCGGCGGCGGCGCTCGCGGACCCGCGGCCACGCGGGTCCGGTGCGCGCGGGACGCGGCTGAAGCCGCGTCCGGTTGTCCAAGCAACACCCCGCGGTTGCCACGAGGTTGTCCCGCGGGGGCGGCGGCTCCCCCCCGCATCGCTCGGTTGACCAGGGCGACACCCCGCGGGTGCCGCGAGGGTGTCATGCGGGGGTGGCGGCTCCCCCCCGCGTCGCTCGGCCGAGCCGAGCCGGGCTGGCCGAGCCAGAGCGGTCCGACCGGGTCAGACCGGGTCGGACCGGGTCGGACCGGTTCGGCCGACCCAGGGGGGGGGGGGGGTCGGCCCGGGTCGGCCCGGGCCCGAACCCCCCATCTTCGGACCAGTTTCGGTCAAATGCCCGTAACATGAGCTACGGGCCTCCAAACGACTCGCCATCAGTGGAAATGCGATCCTTGGATCGAGACGGTCGTTTCGGTATATCGCACTCAGGTTTCGGAATACTTTGAGTTCAGCCGGGTTGGTTCGTACATGAAACCAACCGGGCCCTCGGAGCGGAAACGCTCATATTTTGAGCTACGGACGTCCGATTGACGTTCCGTCAGCTTCGTTGAATTCCTCTAAGTGAGACAGATCTTTTGGCATACTCCACCTGAGGTTTGGACGCAGGTGGAGTACGGTCGGGTTGGTTTTGCCTTAAAAACCAACCGGGCCCCTAGGACGAAAAAGCCAATAACTCTCAAACCGGGCGTCTGATCGACGCGCTGTCTGCGACGTTGAGTTCCTGTTGGCGATATGGAACTTTTGGATACATCAACTTCGGACTTTGTGACAGTTGATGTATCGGCCTCTCGGCTCGTGGAGCGGACCCTCTCAAATGAGCTTGCTGTGTGCGGGAACCCTAGAGCTGGCTGCGACTGCTACTTCGACAACGACGACTGTGCAGAGATCCTCAGTGGACTGCGGCGACGACCGTGCAGAGATCCTTAGTGGACTGCGACGACGACTGTGCAGAGATCCTCTGTGGACTGCGACGACTACAACACTCAGCGATCCTACGTGGATCAGTGCTCCAGGTCCTGTGTGGGCCCGATCATGTGTGGGTCCGATCCTCTGTGGGTCAGCGCTCAGCGGTTCTGTGTGAGCCAGCGCCTACAGGTCCTGTGTGGGCCCGATCCTGTGTGGGTCATTGCGGGGGTTAGTTACCTATCGATCCTTTGTGGGTCCGACGACTTAGATGGATCAGTGATCATCTATATCGTCATCCGAATAAGTATACCAGTGTGAGATGAATCTTGAGTTACTCTCCTTTGTGGATTGTGTTGAGCTATCTTGTGTGGATTTACTGTTTACACTCCTTTGTGGATTGTGTTGTGCTATCCTCTGTGGGTAAACGTTTTGATTTTCTGTGTGGACTGGGTTGTGCTTGGGCTCGGATGTTGGAGCCGAACGAGAATTGATGACTTAGGTATATGTATGGGCATATACCTAAGCCATGTCAGATGTTACTTCGTGATTGTATCATTCCTTTGTGGATTATCCTTTGTGGATTTCGGGAGACCTTCGGGGGTCTTGAGGTCCCTACTGAGTAGCTTATACTCACCCCTGCACGGGATATGCCCGCACTACGTTGTGTTGGTTGCAGACGACGGACAGCGCTGATCATGGTGGAGGCGTGCGGAGCAGGATGGTACCTGGAGGGGGACCACTGGGCGGGACGTACTCGGAGCGGTTAGGTGGACCCGAGGAGCTGTGGAGGCTATCTGCACCCACCCTTCAGGTGGGACTTCTAGAGGACGGCTCGACGCTGCAGCTTTTCCTTTTAGTTGCTATTTTTCCTTTCAGTTGTACTTTACAGTTGGGCTTGTATTTCCAGCCCCTTTCACTTTCAGCACAGCTTGTACAGTTTTTACTTAGTGTTTACTTTTCCGCTTGCTTACTCTATGGTGCTTGTTTACTTTTCAAAGGCAATGCCTTCCCTTTTGTTGGGTTTACGCCTTGGTGCTAGTCGCCAGCCCCTGGCCTATGGAAGGCGGGCTTGGGGTAGTCACATCACGGGCCTCGAGGACGAGTCATGACAACAAAAATGTATATCAAGATTAGAGGGACACTTCCACTTGGTTTTATTTGTACTACCTTGTATGAATCCTCATATATTTCCCATATTGTATAACAGATAGAAGAATCATTGTTTTTATGGGATGAAACACTATCCAAATATTCTCTAAGAGTATCTTAGCAGATCTCATTATCAGATCATATTTGATGGTCATCCCTTTTTTACATTTATCATCCCATCAATATTTATTTGAACTCCTTGGGTTATTATTCACATAGTCCACAATCCCACCTATTAATGTGGATCTTTCAACCTCAGTGTTAGGCCTCCATGAATCATGCTAATATTAGAGAAAAGAATATGATGTTACGTTCTTTTACAATTTCTTTAAACCCCATACTACATTTCATTAAGTAATATAAACTTATACATTAATTATATTTGTTCTATGATGTGAAAATATAAAAAATATCAATATAGTTTATAAGGGTGAAATTAAAAAAAATTGTCTAACTGAAAACCCACATTGGGATGTGTATGGAAAATACATGTCATTTCCTAATAAATACTCCCCTATAATAGACATAGAAAAATCTTGGGGTGATAATAAATAAGGAATAAATATTTTATAGTCCACTATATAACCCAAATAAATGTCATGTTATACTTTATTGGCCCCTTGGTCTTGCAACAACTTAAAACACCATCTTCATCATAATGACACTCACAATTTTCCTTTGATGTTTAATAATTCATCATCAATGTTCCAATGGGTATACTATAGTTTAATGGTGATAGTTCATATACCTATATTTATATGTGATAAAAAAATAGAATTCCCTATGATTCGGTTATCTAGATTCTTGAGTGGTTTATCTAAAATTCAAGGATGTTCAACATGTTGATGTAAACCAAAAAGGTCATGTTATCATCATAATGTATCTTACCAAAGCATGAAAATGAAACAAAGGATTAAATGCTTGTATTTATTGATAGTTTAGAATATATCAATATTCAACACAATTTTTAGTCTCTTATATGTTATTTATAGTCAGGGAACTTCTAACGATAAAAGACTATCATAGTATATGAGTGTAATACTCAAAAATTTCTTCTATATTTTGTCTCAAACAGGTTATATACTGGTGTAATTAAACTATCATTGTTATTTCATCCTTTATAATCAGCCACAATGCATCTTATCTACAACAATATCGATCATGGTCTTTTAGACGACATTAATGATCTTCTATCAGTCCGCCACACTCTTATAATAAATAGTAAAAATATAATATAATTGATACAAACCCATTTTATGCCCATCTATTTCACCACTCCCTTTACTGACCAAAATATTATGTTTTGCTACATCTGACATAAACATTGTATGGTTGAAGATGAGGTAACTTCAACAGAAATTATCAACTCAAGGGCCCTATCAACTCCCTGATAATCACCACCTCCTTCTCCATGATATCGTGTTATCAGTAGTCAAACCAACCATAACTATGGGTCCTAAACATGCATTGGAGATAGAATAATTCACCCTTGTGCTCTTTAAATGGGACCTCTTTAATGAAGCTCTATATGTATACCCACACGTATCTCCTAAAATACTACTGAAATGATGAGTATTTTGATCCTCTAACTATTTTTAGATTAGGATCATGTATTTATTCTATAATTATATTTCTGAATGAGGGATTTTTACCCATATATCCTAGAGGATTTGATACTGAACCTAATTTTTCCTCATACAATTTTGAGGGGATTGATCATGTAGAACTAGTATTCCAAATCCCCATTATCATAGGTGTAGATATTAAATAAATGAACATAAATTCTATTAGATGAAATACATAAACATCATCATCAAACATTCAGTAAGAATATTAACCATTTAGAATATACCTTTTTTAAATACAACATTCACTACTCTTATTACATGAAACTCAACTTGATTGTTAATAGAGATGCTCTACAGTGATATGAAAACATGGGATTCAGATGATGTACCTCCCACCAATTAAGTATTCGGAATGTGAGTGTCGAGGTTAACACTTTTAAGAGATGAAAATATAGACATGGTCAGTAAATATGATATAATATTTATTGTATGTGAAATTATAGAGGTAACACATACCCTTACCCAATGATGCCTCCATCCTGTAAATATTGGAGGAAGAATATTTGATTATGATAGGATATTCCCAGAGCACAGTCACTCACACCAGATCATAGGGAATGATGGATAATACATTCGAATCAACCAGTATATCCAATTTGATTTTGTATCGCATTGTTTCCACCCGTGTATAGACCCCATCCAGAGCCATAGGTATCACCAATGGGATGTATAGTGTGTGATCCTCACTGCTATACACATATTTCCATAGTGGGACCAAATGAGAATATATGAAATTTATCAAGTTAGTAAAAACTATTTGAACCATTAAAAATACTTACAAAAATAACACTTGCATTCCCTGACCTCTAAATGATGTTTTTTTGTTAGTGAAATCACTATCTTTCTTTTCATGATTTCTATTAAGGGGAGTTTTTCAGATGAAATTTTGGTCTGAGGGGATATAGGTGGAATCAATGTTTAGATTGGAGGCATCACTTTTAGATAATCAATCATCACTTATATGATTTATATTTCACTAGGAGATCCTATATCCTTATCCTCTTCACCATCACATGAATCATCTTCAATTATTTTTCCCCTTGGAGACTAAAATAGAGAATAAAGGGGTGAATAATTATATCTCACCTCGGAAAATATCCTTGGGAAAGATAAATAGTGTCTCAACAATTGTAGGAACTATTTGAATAGAAATGAAATTTATCTAAACCATTCACTGTAATTATGTTGTCTATCGTTTTCATCACAAGTTTCCCTTATAATAGGAAAAATTATTTGTAATAATTAGTTTGTATAATGAATTTGTTCATTAATAGAGTATATCATAGAATTAATATCATTAAGAAATTACCAAACATCCACACCTTTCTCCTCATATGAGATACCATCATGAGTTTTTATCTTCCAAAATCCATATATCACTACCTCCGTCTGATAATGAATCTTCAATGTTTCTGGGATAGATGTTTTTAGTCTCCAATAATCCCATTGTAGACACAGAAAAGGTAATTCTTCCATGTCTATAGTAGAGAATAACTAAGGTACACTACTCATTGGTAACTCATTAATGGGTATCCCACCAGTTAAAACTCCACATTTGGGTGATCCACCCCCTGTTACTACATCTATTTGAACTCCACTAGATGAAGGTGTTGGATCAAATAACCTAACATTATTCCAAATCATTTCTATAGAAAACTAGTCTAGTGAAATTCAACCGCTTTCTAGACATTGTTTTGTAAATTCCATCCCATACCTTATGACCTCACCCCAAAATAATGATAGCATCTCATTAGTTTTCATTACTACACATTAATTTTTTTATCAGTATAATTCTAGATCCTGGTGCAGGCATAGGCCATTGAGAGACCAATACCCTCCCAGGTAAAAATGAGATAGTACTTGTGAGATACCATGACTTGTATCTCAGGATGTATATCATTTGGATGTGTAGGGAACATACTTTGGATTCATGAAAACTAACACTTAAATCATAATGATTCATATCATTTATATAATATATTTCTATACATTCAATATGACAAGACACCATCACAAACAACCACCAGATAATAGAAATCATTGAGATCTCTCTAACCAATATTGGTAATGTATCTAGTTGGATATCTATACGTAATGTAAAATATTTTATGGTGTAATTTGAATTTTCTTCTTACATCCAAATTATTTAGTGTAATGGGACTAACCCCAATAATTCGCAAGATTAAAGGTCAAAACCATGTATTTGGAGTAGATTTGGTGTCAATATGATTATATCTACCCATATAAGATCTCACACACCCCCATAACACATGGGACATACCAAATTTCATATACATGGACTTCCTATAATATATAAGGGGATGTAAGTTATATAATTTGGCCAGTATAAGAATGAATAAGCTAATCCATCTATCATATTCCATCTATACTTCCATCACAATGGTGTCCGCGCTTAATCTACCTTTTTCATGAATTGGGAAAAAGTACCAATTGATGAAAATTGATAAAATTTATCAAATTTAATATGGATATTATCATGGGATGTAATTTTACATCCCCTACTCTTGAATTGTCCTTCTATATATGATGGACAATAATCTCCCTCCACCCCATGAGATTCACATTATTAAAATTGGATGGTTCATTTTAAGATTAAAAAATGGTTCAGATTGAAAGAGATTACATGAATAATTAAAGTCCTCCTTATCCAATGAATTATGAAAATTTAATGGATAATGTTTCTACATAAGGTTCATGAGATCACGTGTTCACATAAACATTAAATGGCCACAAGATCATAATGTATTCACATGATCACGTGAGCACATAATGTATGCTATATCCCATGAATCAGATATGTGATTTACTATTTCAAATCATGAAAAATAGATAATCCATTAGTTCATGAGGCGTTATTCATACACTATAGTCACATTAATCCAGTCATGTGTAGAAGGTTTCATGATGTGATTAAGTCCAAATACCAAGTTCCCTAATCAGTAATGCTCTATAAAGAAGTAAGACACCTTTTCCACTTATTTATAATAATAAACCATTGATGCACCCCAATATGTCTAAAATTATAATAGCCATGAGAAAGACAAATGGACTCAAAATGAGGTTAGAATCAACTTCTTCATAACCAATTCTTCATTTTTTTCATTCAAACATTGATTCTGAAGGAGGACCATTTTTCCCACCAAGTGAACATTGATAAATGGGGGAAATATATATATTCAAAGGACAAGACCAATTTTAGTATAAATTAATTAAATAGAAATTACACATTCCTATATCTTGAAAATACATAATGGTCATGCGACCATTTCATGTAATTGTATAATCGTTAAAGGGTCATGCAGTGTCCTTGAAATATATTTTCAATGATGGAGTAGTGTGTTGTCATTATGGATCATGTGATTTCCCAAATATATGTAGTCAGATGAGTCTGATAGGACAATATGAAGAGATGATAAATTTTTTCCATTATGGGATGCTTTTTTATTATTGATGGTTATAAAATACATCTGACATAAGAGACAACAATCAATTAGCGATGTCCCAAAGGTGATACACATTCATGTGATCTGTTAAAGATAAGGGATACAACAACAGGTGTCCCCCACTACCATAGGAACACACATGTATTCCTTAATATGATAATTTTAAAATAAATTAGTGTATTATACCTATAAAAACCTAGTCGTTGAGCTGAAAAATGGGAAACATAAAGAGAAATGAGTCGAAGAATCGTGGAAACCCATAGTGGGAGAGTTAAGTGACCAAGATATTAAAAAACAATGAACTCACCCATTTTCAAATTTGGAAAGTCAATATGATTAATGATAATTTAGAAAAGGGATACACATTTATGAAGTTCATAAACACCTTCACATGTAACAATTATGTTATAGTCAACATAAATATCAAAAACATGACTGCTTATTGAGGATTTGATTTCAATATGACCTTTACTTCATTAGATCACATCATACAATCACCTAATATAATAATATTAAGGTGATCACGCAACTTCTTTCTCTTTATGCAATCAAATAACCCCATATTATTCAAGTGATCTCCTAAGTCCCACCTAAATAAGTTGGTTCCTCATTCAAAATAATTTCTACACAAACATCATGAATCCATAAAAAGTACCCATGACAAATGGTATGATCAAATTTGATAATCCATATATTATAATCAATCCTTGTTAGTCCCTAACCATATCCATATGTGGGAATCTGATAGAATAATTTTATTCATGCCGACATTAAAATTAAATAAATTTCTATTAAAAATTAAATCGATATTAATTATTGTATTTAATTGTTTTTTTTTTATTTATGGAAGGATACATTGAATGACCAAAAATGAACACAAAGGTGATGAATTCATGATTCAAATGATATCCTATGAAATATGATGATTCAAGGAAAAATCAGGGCGATCATAATTAAATAATCAATGTGAAAAGAGGTGGTAAATTATAGAAAACATCAACTAATGTATTTCATCTACCATTAATGGTGTGAAATTCTTCAAACATGTAATGCGGAAGAATGCAAGAAAAAAAACAATGTTTCATATAAATACACCATGTGTCCAAGTGTCAAATAAATATTTAGGTTGTGACATTAATTGATGTCTCTAAAAAATTTATGTTTCAATTAATGAAATGAAATTCCAAGAGGACATATGGAATGAAATGTATTGTTATTAAAGCATTATTATTGTTGTGACATGATTTAGCAGAACTCTAAAATGGTTAATTTGATGAAAATTATGAAGGACATCATATTTGTAGACCTATTATGACCTAATTAAAGAGATGAATCATTAATTGACAGTTTTATGATGCATGGGGTGTGATTTAGACCTTTAAATTTAGTTAAATGGGGATTTAAGTAACATCATATAATTATCCTCTCAAGGGAATCTACAGTTTCATTGAGAAATATTCCTACTTGTGGTTATGGTTTTATATTTTAGTTTTAGTTTTCTTATTGTAATTTTATTTTCATATTTTTATTAATGTTTTTCTTCTTAAACCCTTTCTCAATATCTCTCTCTATCTTCCCTATTCCCTCCATGATATATTACACTCACAATGGTGAAAAACTGAGGCTTGGTATTGGGGGAGATTCTACAGTGTTACCAAATTATTTCTATTTAATAACAATTGTTTTAAATATTTCTGTGGGGAATGAGGGATATGTGTATGGGTACAGTGATCATAAAACATAAAAAACATTTAAATTAATCTATATTGTAAAAATTACATTCTTTACCTCACTATTATTTAATAAACTCTTCAAAATCTAGAGTGGGGGTGACCGAAGTGGTGAAAAAACCTTTGATAGATCCAAGTCTTATAAGGTATTTCACTCTCGATCGAGGTGTTTATAATTATTTTCTAATGGATGATGTGCGATGTGGTTTCCTAAATAGATCATATATTCTTGATATGTTGATTCAATAAGGTTTTCCTTATGACTTTTCTATTCCTTCATACTTGGGGGAGATTGTTAAGTCAATAGGGTTTCATTATGACTTGACCATTCCTTCTTGTTTTGAAAATCACAAAAACCTTATCTTAAGGAAATCGTTGTTTTACCCTGTGTTTTACTTATATAAGGAAAATTTCCTTTCCCAATGAAATTGATCCTTGCCTTGTTTTTCATTGATTATTATTTTTTCCTAAGTATAAAATTCGGTTCCATATCCAAATCCTCAGAATCATATAATTCTTAGATATGAAGAATTCTGTTTTAGGATCTGAATTCATGTGATGAACTTTTATGAAGTTCTACTCTGAATTCCCTGTTACGAACATTAATTAAGTTCAACTCTGAATTCTGATTATGAACTTATATAAAGTTAAACTACGAATTCTGATGAAGAATTCTTATTACAAATTCTCATTACGAATTCTGATGACGAATTCTCATTACGAATTCTCATTACGAATTCTGATGATGAATTCTGATTACAAATTCTCATTAGAAATTCTGATGATGAATTTTGATTACAAAATCTCATTATGAATTCCCTGATAGAAAGAATCCAAATATCCTTATATTATAGACTCTGAATACTTTTTTCATTAGACGCCGAACTTTTTACTTAGACTATGAATATTTGAGTTTGGTTATGTAACCATATTTTTTCCTACAATAGTTTTATTATAAAACTAAGTCATACTTTCAGTTACTAAATAATCGTTGGTTGAGAGACATGTGTACAGTTCCCTCCGAGATTTAAGGGAAAATATGACCATTGGAGGAGGGATCCAACCATTGAAGCCCTGCCTATAAATAGGAGAACATTTGAACGAGCTCACGACTTTTTGGTCAACTTTTGGAAAACTGATAATCTGAAGTGATTTCTAGAGAGAGATTCTATCATGCTTTGTGCGTACTAAACTTCTGGTTCATATTTTCTTAGTATGACTCTGATTGTTTCTTTGTACAATCAAGGGATTCTAGGGATAGGACGACATAGGTTCCGACTACCTTGAAGTTGAGGGTATCCTTGATGAGGAAGATAGTGGTGCAAACTACCTTGAAGTTGTGGGTTTGTGGGGATAGCAAGACAGACTCTGATCATCATATTGAGGGCCTACCCAGGTGTGGGTAAGACAAAATTTCAAGAAAGTATAAATCAATGTACCTTTATCCAAGGTCGTTCAATAACCTTCTTTTTGGGGTAAAAGATTTACTACTGTTACTTGTTTTGTTACAATTTTTCCTCTGAATTTTTATTGTTAAGGAAAGTATAACTATCTTTTACTTCCTTATACTTGTACTTTGATTTAGTTAAGATTCTACATGCTTTAAGGTAGAATCTTCATCCTTGTAAAATTTCATTAAGTTTCATTTTCCGGAATTATCTTTCCGAAATTGTTTTCTCAGAATCATATTTCGGTAATCTAGCAAGTGTGTAAAACTGGAGGTTTTTTGAATTATCTTGTTTAACCTTGTTAAGCATAACCATCTTTAAAGGTTCCAAAGGTATTTTTAAAAGTTTAAAATTCACCCCCTATTGTATTTTATGTATCATTAGATACTACATACAGTATCTCCATTATTTTGATCCTACATTTGGTATTATAAAGTATATTATACTCCGCATACCATCTATCAATTGGTATCAAAGGATTAGTTGAATCTAAATTAATCTCACGATTAGATTTAGAGGAGAATTCAACTCATTCTTTTTCTCAAAATTGATTTTTCAGAATCATAATGTTCGGAGTCATTCATTTTTTTCATAGAGTATTTTTGTTCTATTGTTCATTTCTTAGGAATATTTTCCTTGTTTACAAAACTTTTATTACTAACAAGTTTGTGTGGAAAGATTTTTCATTAAGATGTCAGGAATCAGTGTTGGTTCCATTGACAATCTCAATCCAACTAGACCACCAATTTTTGATGGATGTGATTATGAATATTGGAGAGATCAAATGAGGACATTGATTATCAATACTGGGGTTGATAATTTTGTTATGTTTATTAGAGGTAACAAAATACCTGACAAAGAAGTTAGTACCTTTACAAATCAAGAAAAGCATTGATATCAATTGAATTACAAGGTACATGATACTTTGCTTTGCACCATGAATAGAAATATATATATCCAAATTTCATCTTGTGAAGCATCAAATTGTATTTGGAAGAAATGTGAAGTTACTCACTTTGGAACTTCCAAAGTTATTGAAACTAGAAGAGCCATGCTCAGAGGTGAATATCAGGGTTTCTTCTTTCCTTATGGAGAACCCATATGAAAAGTGCAACAAAGATTTATGACTATTGTGAATAGTTTACAATCTATGGGAGAAAATGGTATTGATGATGAAGCTCTTGTTGATAAAATCATAGACATCATGCCAAACGAATGGCCGTCAAAGATGACAACTATTAATGAAAATAGAAAAGTTACTCAGCTTTCCTTAAATGAACTTTTTGGAACTCTTCTTCAGCATGAGACTGTAATGAAGTGTGATGATGATAAAATCAAGAAGAATAATGGAAATGGTAGTGTTTCTTTCACTACAACTCCAAATAATATGAAATCCAAGACTCCTGAGAGGGTTACTAGATCTAAATCTAAGAAGGTTGTTATACAATCTAAATATAGTGGAAGTGAATCCTTGGAGAATGAGTTAGAAAATCTTTCTTGAAGGGTGAATAAGATAGTTGGATATAGGAACATTCGATCCATGAATAAGAAGAAAGAAATGAAATATAAGAAAGATTCAGAAGTAACATGTTGTGAATGCAAGAGAGCTGGCTATATAAGACCTGATTGTCCTACACCTAATAGAAAAGAAAGGAAGGAAAATCATTCAGATAGAAACATAAAGAAGTATTACCAGGATAAATCTAAGAAAGTATTTGAATCCAATGACACCTGGAGTTCCAGTGGTGGTAATTCTTCAGATGAATCTATGGATTACCAATCTTCTGGACAGAAGAATCTTGGTATAATAGCCAGACTATCTATTGAGAATCATTGTTTGATGGTTATGGTACACAATTATGAATCAATGACCAATGTTTCTTTAAATGAAAATTATAGTGATAATAAATATTATATCTCTTCAGATGAAGAATCTTCTTCTATTGAGGATAAAACTTTACATACCTATGAAGAAGTTTCTAGGTTTTCCAAACTTCTTGAGATTGAGAATTCGAAACTCATGAATAAACTTGATAAGGAAAGTTCTTGGAATATTATTCTTAATAAGGAGATTTCGGATCATTCTAAAGGTCTTGATAACAAAAATTATTTTTTTAAAAGAATTTCAAAAAATCTTGAGGAATTAAATTCTGAGAAGAATAATCATTCTAAAGATCTAGAAAAAACTAATTTATAAAAAAAATGTATTAGAGGCCAGCTCTAATTCCAAATCTAATTATATTGTAGATAAAAACATGGTTATTAATCTCATGTATGAAATATTTTACATAAAGAAGTTTTTGTCAAACTTCATCTTAGGTAAAGAAAATTTTGATAAGATGTATTCACAAATACGACCTTTAAGAAGCAATTCTGGATTTGGTTATACCCTTGCTAAACCGATTTTCAGTAACAATTATTTTGTTCCTCAAAGTGACCCATTTTTTACCAAGTGTCAATGTGTTGGGCATTGGGAAAAGAATTGTTCTTTAAACAAAACTCAATCTTTGGGATTTCATAAGGCTTATTTTTTCAAAAAGATGTGGGTGCCTAAAATTTTTCTTTCTGAGAATTATAGATCCAAGCATGATTGGATTCTAAAAACCTAGATTTTTCTTATTTTTAGTAAAATAGCTATGGGACAAACAACAATACATGGTACATGGATAGTGGATGTTCCCGACATATGAATGGTAACAAAAACTATTTGAAAAGATTATCAAGATGAAAGGAGGAAAAGTAACATTCGGAGATAATGCTCAGGGAGAAATTGTTGGTATGGGTAATATCGTTCTTCTTGGAAAATCTTTAATTTCCAAATTTTTGTTTGTTATGGGTCTTAAGAAAAACCTCATTAGCATAATCCAATTATGTGATGAAGGTTACCTTGTGAGTTTTAGGAATGATAAGTTCTTAGTATAGAATTCCAAGGAAGAGTTTATTCTTTCTTCCCATAGGCAAGATAATGTTTACACACTAAACCTAGTAGACCTTAGAATCCAAGATCTACCTTAACTTAGTGAAATGGACGATCATTCATGGTTGTGGAATAGAAGTTTAGGACCTTGTAACCTTCGGAACCTATGAAAACTTTATAAGAAAATATTAGTTAAGTGTATACTAGAGCTCAGATTCGATTATTCAAAAGTTTGTGATACTTGTCAATATGGAAAGCAACATAAATCTAGTTTTAAATCAATCGGTGAAGTCTCAACTACTGATGCATTACAGTTGGTGCACATGGATATTTTTGGTCCAACACAAACTGGAATCTTTGGAGGCAAGTATTATGTATTCTTTCTGGTTGATGATTATATTAGATTTACGTGGGTCTATTTTCTAACAAAGAAATCTGAAGCTTTTTCTTATTTCAAAAATTTTAGAGCCCAAGTTAAAAATGAGAAAATCCTACCATTGAAAACCATTCATAGTGATCATGGTGGAGAATTTCAAAATTATGACTTTGCAACTTTTTGTAGTAGAAATGGAATTACTCACAACATCTCAGTACCCAGAACACCTCAACAAAATGGTGTTGTTGAAAGAAGAAATATAATTATTCAAGAGATAACAAGAACCATGTTGAGTGAGTATTCTGTAGCCAAACATTTCTGGGATGAAGATGTATGTACTTCTTGTTATACTATACATTGATTTTTAATTAGAAATTTTCTTAATAAAACCCCTTATGAGTTATGGAATTGTAGAAAAACTAGACTTTCATACTTAATGATTTTTGGGTGCAAGGTATTCATTCTGAATACTAAAGATAATTTACATAAATTCGCACCAAAATCGGATGAAGGAATTTTTCTAGGCTACTCCATAACTTCTAAGGCTTATAGAGATTTCAATAAAAACACTTGTACTGTTGAAGAGATAGTACATGTGAAATTTGATGAAACTGATCCTTTTATTTTTAAACAACCCCAACCTACATCTTCAGATGTGTTTTCAAGAACAGATTATCAACCTATGATTGAAGATCCTTCTGATAATGAAAATGTTCAATAAAACTCTTCTGAAACATTTACCCTAGAATATTTTTACCCTATGTTCATGAATAGGCTTTACAAAACCCAAATCAGGTGTTTCTTTAGAATCATCCCAGTGATAGTATCATTAGTGATTTGAATCAACCCGTAAGGACTAGAAGTTCCGTATGAAATGAAATAGAACATCTAGCTTTACTTTCCCAATTAGAACCAAAAAGCACTGATGAACATTTTGGTGATGATGATTGGATAAAATCTATGAAAGACGAGCTAAATGTTTTCAAAAGGATTAATGTCTGGACCTTGGTTGACAGACCTAAGGAATCTTCACTTATTAAAGTAAAATGTGTCTTCAGAAATAAATGTGATAAAAATGGAGTCATAGTATGAAATAAAGCCACATTAGTTGTTAAAGGCTATAATTATCAAGAGGGAATAGACAATGATGAAACCTATTCTCCAGTATCTATACTTGAATCTATTCGTATCTTACTTGCCTTCTCAACATTCTTCAATTTCAAACTTTTTCTAATGGATGTCAAATGTGCATTCCTTAACGGTTTAGTTTAGGAGGAAATTTTTGTTGAACAACCTCCTAGTTTCGAAGACACAATACATCCTGATCATGTTTTTATACTTACCAAAGCCTCATATGGCCTTAAACAAGAACCTAGAGCCTGGTATGATAGACTTACACGATTTTCACTTAAAAATGTTTATGTAAAGGAAATTGCAGATCCAACCCTTTTTATAAAGAAATATAAGAAAAATGTTTTGATTGTTCAAATATATGTCGATGACAACATATTCGGTTCAACTCAAGAAATCTTTAACTGATTCTTTTGTGGATGTAATGAAATTTGAGTTTGAAATGAGTATGATGGGTGAGTTAACATTTTTTCTTGGTTTTCAAATCTCTCAAAAACCAGAAGTAACTTCTATATCCCAACATAATTATATTATAGATATTATTAAAAAGTATGGATATGACAAAACTAAGAGTATTAGTACTCTCATCGGTACATCAAATACACTTGACCTTGATCATGCTGGAAAACCAGTGGATCAATAAATTTTAGAGGTATGATAGAAATTTTACTTTACATGATAGCTAGTCATCCAGACATAATGTTTTTAGTATTCTTATGTGAAAGATATCAATCCAATCATAAAAAAATCTCATTTAAAGGAAATGAAAATAAGTTTTTGCTACCTAAAGGGAACCATGGATTTATGACTCTTTTATACTTTTGTAAATGATTTTATTTTGAATCATTTTTCAGATACTAACTTTGGTGGGTGTAGAATGGATAGAAAGAGTACATCCAGAACTTTTCATTTCTTAGGAGATTCATTAGTTTCTTGGTCATGCAAGACCCAACACTCAGTATCACTTTCCACTACTGAAGTAGAATATTTAGCAGCTGGATGTTGTTATGCTCAAGTGTTGTGGATGTAACACACACTCACTGACTATGGTATGAGTTTTACCAAAACAATTTTTTTTGTTATAATACATGTTCTATTTCCCTTAGTAAAATCCATGCACATCACTCTCATGAACAAAACATAGATATTAGTCATCACTTTCTAAGGTATCACACACAAAAAGGAAATATCATTCTT
Organism: Viscum album; assembly: GCA_963277665.1. Lineage (NCBI taxonomy): Eukaryota > Viridiplantae > Streptophyta > Magnoliopsida > Santalales > Viscaceae > Viscum > Viscum album. The sequence goes on from OY728121.1 coordinate 1,087,050,226, forward strand.
CAGTTTATCGGGATACAAGATCAACTTGCTGATATTTTCAAAAAATCCTTACCTTCCGATAGATTCGAATACGTTAAACAGAAGTTAGGAATGATAACCTTAAGGTAATATTCCTTGATTAACATCATCTTAAACGGATCTACCTACAATAATTAACTAGTTTTCATATGGGGAGTACATTTCATTATTAGCATAATGAAAATTTTTGAAGTTAGTTTTTCAAATTTTTTGTAATGAAATTTTTTTGTAGATACCTTTTCAAATTTTTCGTAATGAAAATTTTTCATAGTTATCTTTTCAAATTTTTCTTATTGAAAATTTTTCATAGTTATCTTTTCAAATTTTTCGTAATGAAAATTTTTCATAGTTAGGTTTTCAAATTTTTCATAATGAAAAATTTTCGATGTTAGTTTTTCAAATTTTTCATAATGAAAATTTTCATAGTTAGTTTTTCAAATATTTCGTAATGAAAATTTTCGATGTTTTTTTTAAATTTTGGTAATGGAAATTTTTGTACTCAAAATTTTCATAATGAGTTTTTTTCGTTGTCGAATTTGTTTTAAACTAATGTTCTTCAAGAAGAAAATCACATATTACGAATAATCTTCCTAGCCAATCTGAATGGTATGATTCTTTCATACGTTTTCATAATCATCTTTTTCTTACTGGTATTTTCTTTTGTATTTTAGATTCTCGGATTCATTTTTCCTTAAATTCGAATGTTTTTATTTAAACCTCAAAAGATCAGATTCATGATTTCCTTGCGGCTAGCTTTTCAACCGTCAGATCAAATCAAAAGTATTTTCAGCTGTTAGATTGGATTTGGAAGTTGAAAGTTCACTTCAATCGCCTATATAAAGGACCCCCAATGGGTTTTACCACATGGGTTTTCAAAGCTTTTACGTCTCAAAGCTATGCCTCAGTTCAAAATCCCGTTCCGAATATCTTAGAGTTATTCCAATCTGAATGTCTGTAGAAGCCTATTCTCTAGAAATGTCTACAGTGAAGCCAATCTCAAATTAGCATGTTTACAGGGAAAGTTTATTCCATCCGAACTTCCTCAAGTATTATTCCATTATATCCAAGAATATCAAACTTAATGTATGGGAGAGTGTATCCATATCTAAGACAGGAGCTCAGGATGTAGTGTAATAGGTTCTGCTTATAGAATTCTATGAGTTAGTTTCTTTCTTCTAAGAAGATAGCAGAGAAAAATTTTCCTTCAAGTTTTATGGAAAAACTTACAAACTTTCATACTCCAAGGCAGCTAGCTTAATGGGGCTGAATTATGAAGGGGAAGTAGAATTATGTTCCCACAAATTACTAGATGTGAAGGGAATTTTTATCAAGGTAAAGGCTTTGGAATGTGTTGGACTTTCTGATGTCCAGGCCGTAAAAATGTCTCACCTATTTTCGAATAATCAGATCCTGCAGTTATGGGTTCAAGGATTTTTCATACCGAGAAAGCATGATAAGGATACTCTCATGAAAAGTGACACATATGTCTTAGATTTCTTGGTAAATCTATTGAAAATAAATTTTATGAGGCATGTTATTATTACGATAGAGAATATCAAGAATGCGAATTTAAGTGGTCAGATTATCATGTATCCTACCTTACTCTCCAAGCTGATAGTTCGGTGTCTTGAATCATTAAACATTCCCTACAGTTCCAAACCGATAAATTGAAAAGTTATGCTTGTTAGTGATGATAATATGAAAAGGATGAATATAGCCTTTTCTAAGGAGTTAGGAGAGTTTTATGATCATCCATAAGAAGAGGTAGAAGCCATTCTAAAAGATGCAGAAGAGGCTAAACCGGTCCAGAATCTGGGAAGAAAAGAAAGTTGATGGAAGTGGAAGTAGAAGGAAAAACACTTATGTCTAAGTACAATAATCACCTCCTATGCCCAAGAAACAGAAAGCCTATACGGATGAGGTGGTTGCTAAATAGAGGGAAGATAAGGACAAATGGAAAGGAGGGGAGCCACAATTTGGTTTGGATCCTGCTGAGGCTAAGCCCTTGAATGAAGCAGCTGTTGAAGAGCTTGAAAAGAAAACCAAGGAAACGAAGCTGAAAAAGAAAATCTATGAGGCTAAAGTCGTGCAATATCTTTTAAAGGCTACTGAAGTAGCATCTGAGAACATCACTGTTCAAAAATCATTATTAGTCAAAGCTTTACCAGAGACTCCATAAAAGAATTTATTCACTCTGGAAAAGGCTAAAGAAAAACTGGTTGAAGAAGTAGAAGAAGTTGAAGAAGTTGAAGAAGTGGAAGAGGTGGAAGAAGAAGAAGAAGTATATGAAGAAAGTGGTGACATAGATGACCTCATTAAGAAAGTGAATAATATTAAGACAAGGGAACCCCATCCGAAAATTTATCACTCCGAAAATCTGTATTTGAGTCCTTGAGGCTTGTCACTCTTGAAAATGAAGAAGAGAAAAATCAAAAGAAGGATGAAGAGAAGGGAGAAGAATAAGTAAATTAATTGTCTAAGGAAGAATGTTATGATCATGAATTCATTGAGGAAGGAGTAGAAAAAGAGAATGTTGGTAAAGATAGAGTTGTTCAGTTATCTGATAGTGAGCATAAATCCCCAGATGAGCAAGCCATACCGAAGATTGATCAGGGTAAGCAAGTGGTTATTGATACTCCAAGAAAATATATAGTGAAGAATAAGGAAGTTGAGGGAAATTCAAAAAGGAATATTTTTGAGCTTGAAGAACTACCCTCACCATGTAAAGTCTTTGATTCTGATTCATCTTCACTTGGTCATGATTTTTTTGAGAAATCCCTAAAGAAGCTAGTCGGGTCCATTCTGACTTTTACAAGTATAGATTCTAGATGCCACATGCTCTAATACACACATAACCAGAAATTGGATTCAGTTTCCATGGTTATAGACAAGTGTGTCGAGATAGAATCAGATTTGAAGACTTTCCTTATAAACTACGAAGCTCATGAATATTCATGCAATAAGATAGCCATCTAGTCAAAGAGATAAATCCAAGAAATGAGTGAGCTTGATGAATTCCAAGACAGATAAAAGGATGCCTTTGATATAGAAGGTGGGAAGATCAATGATCTTACAAATTCTTTTGAAAAGAAGCTGACCCTAGAACAAAATTCTCAGATTCAAGAAGTCAAAGACTTGAATGGGAAGATGTATTCTGTTTCCCAAAGCTGGAAGAGGGAAAGAGATCTCCAGATTGAGATCGAATAAATGATTGTGAAGAATAATGATGTTTTGAAGGCTCAGGCAGAGGCTCTGAAGGCTCAAGGTGATAGGATTAAATCTTTAGAGAAGCAACCGGTGGAGGATCCCAAAGAAATCAAGAAGTTGAAAACCATTTTAATGAAGCTAATATCCAAGTAAAAAAGAAGAAAAATAGACCTAATCTAATATTTTCTTATAATGACTTTCCTTGTACAAATTCTTTCAATCTTAATGGAATTGTGGTTGCTTGTTATTCTTTGGATGTTTGTACTAATATTTCAGGTACCATATTTTTTTCCATTCCCTTAAAATATTTTTGAAAATCACAAAGGGGGAGAATGAAAATGAATTCTAAAGGGGAGAAGGAAAAAAAATTATAAGTATAGAAGAAATATCCCTATGTAAGGGGGAGTTTATCAAAGTGATGTTTTCATTACATAGATTTCCATAATCAAGTAAAATCTCACTCCATAAATCTAGAATACGATCTATAGTGTTTCAAAGCCTAAGGGGAGTTAGTTGTATTCATCTTTTCCAATGTGAAAAGGGAGATAAGTTTTATTTACAAAGTATATAAATGTTTTCTAAGTCCTTTTATTCTTTTTCCTAAGGATGATTGTGATTTACAAAAAGGGGTATATTGTTGAGTCAATAAGGTTTTCATTATGACTTTTCCATTCATTAATAATTGTGGGAGATTGTTAGGTCAATAAGAATTCTTTATTACTTGACCATTCCTTCTTGTTTTGAAAATCACAAACACCATATCATAAGGCAAACCTCGTTTTACCCTGTGTTTTACTTCTATAAGGAAAATTTCCATTCCCAAGGAAATTCATCCTTAAATTGTTTTTCACTAATTATTATTTTTGACTAAATATAAAATTCAGTGTCATATCTAAATCCATAGAATCGTATAATACTTAGATATGAAGCATTCTGTTTTAGGATCTGAATTCCTGTTATAAACTTTTATGAAGTTCTACTCTGAATTCCCTATTACGAACTTTTATGAAGTTCAACACTGAATTCTGATTATGAACTAATATAATGATCAACTACGAATTCTGATGACGAATTCCCATTACGAATTCTCATTTCAAATTTGGATGACAAATTCTAAATACGAATTCTCATTACAAATTTTAATGACGAATTCTGATTACGAATTCTCAATACGAATTCTGATGAAAAATTTTGATTACAAATTCTCATTACGAATTTCCTGATAAACAGAATCCAAATATCCTTATATTAAAGACTTTGAATACTTTTTTCCTTAGAATCCGAACTTTTTACTTACATTATGAGTACTTGAGTTTGGTTATGTAACTGTAACACCCGAGATTTTTATGAGTAATATTTTGTTTTATATATATATCATCAAAGGAATCTTTCACTACACACTATCTTGACTTAGTTTACACGCAATCGCGACCTTCCTCGATAGCTTGCGTTGTACGCAATACCGAGTTTCACTAAACAACGATATGCTATTAAAATATTATTAAAACTAGCCGTTATGAATAGTAATAACCACTTTTTTAAATTTTATAAATTTTATTTTTCAAAATGGACTTCATTTTTGGATTTGGAATACCGAAATTAGCCTAGGGTGAAATTTTGGTATTTTTCTAAAAACTTTCAATTTTTGATGAATAGTAAAACCACTAAGTGGTAGGTTAAAAACTGAATTTTGCATAAAACATAATTTTACCGCTTCTGTGAATGAAATTTCGAAAATCCGACAGACACGGATGATATCAGTAAGTAAAATGTGGTTCAATGAGATAAAAATAATTTTTTGGTGAATAGTAACTTTTTACTTTTTTTTACCGCGGTTAATAGTAAATAGGGTAACTAAGGGTAAATATGATATTACTATTACCCTAACACATGTTATAATTCTATTGGATAAGTGTAATTCGACCAAAAACAACCTTATGAATATAATATGACCATTTAGGTCCACTTGGATTAGATTATGACATTTAATATTATTTTATTTAATGAATAGTTAAAATAGTTAAAATCAAAGTTTAATAACTAAAATATTTTTAATATGGGGTTATACAAAAGATAAATTCGACTATAAATATTCATTATAAAGATAAAAATATTTCCTACATAATTATATTTTATTTATAATTTTTAGACTTTAAATAAGTTAATTTATTTATGACACAACGATGATGCAGTAATTACCCTTTTTAGGAGATGTTAACATAATTGATGTTATAAATGCTCAAATAAATGTAATTTGAGACTTTTTATGAATTCGACTAATTTTCTAGGCTAATATGATATATTAGTGTTGTTTTAATCAACTTGTTTTGAACATATAATTCTGTTATGACTTTCACAAAAATCATATATCAAATAGTGTCAAAATTGACACAAAATAGTTTTTAAATAAAATAAAATATTATTAATTGTTATTTTATTCCAAAAAATATAAGGTTCGGCCAAATGACTTAAATAAGGATATATATATTAATTATAAATAACTTGGGGTTCGTTTGGCATGTTATCGTAAGTGTATTAACCATATAGTGTAAGAAAACAAAAAGTCACGGTAAAAGTTAAATTATTTATCTTAGAGTTAAATCTAATTGATAAGGTTAAAATAATAACATAAACTTGTCTAAATCCTATTGGTTGATAATATTTCGACCCATCCCCACTTTACCTTCAAAATAAGACCCTTTGGAACCATTATAAACCGATTTTGACTTTAATATAAAATAATATTTTGAGATATTCCTAAGGTGCCCCTCTCCTCCCTTATAAAAGGGCACCTCCTCCCCCTCCTCCTCACACCAATTTGAGCACTCAAGCTCGGCCAACCCCTGCCAAAATCCCTTCTCCACTTCCCTAGAATAATCCTAGAGGTCCTGGTCTTCTTCAAATACCAATCTTAGTTCCCTAAGTGGAGGATTCAAAGAGGCTTTTGAAAGAAGATGAGCTTCGGACACGTACAAAGCAAATCAGACCTAAGGTAAGGGAAATATCAAAATCTCATTTTTATCCAAGATTGTTTATACTTTAGTATTTACTGGGGTGTATTTTATCATCCACATCCATGTTTCTTGAATATGTAATATTATTTCCATCCACCCACAAATGTTTAAATCCAATTTTACCCTTCGGTGAGTTTTTAGTAAAGAATATGAAATGAATCCTTTGTCGTTTTTCGTACGAGGTACTTTTTGACTTTTCTGACAAAAGTACGAAGAATGTTTTTTTAACTTATACGACAATAATGTATTTTTAAAAAATTATTTCCAAGAATCTTCCTTTATAAGTTTTCATGTTTATTTTTAATCAACTTTTTTTAGTTTATAATTGTATAACATGTTAAGAAAAGAAAAGTGTTTTTGAAGAAGAAAGGATATTTTCCTCAAGAATGGAGTTCAAATGTTTTATCAAAATTATTTTCCATCTAAGATAATATAGGGTTCTGTTTTTATCCCTATTATTACAATGATTTGATTATGTTTTGAGGGAATTATTTTTATGAAGTCATTTACCTTATATGATTTGTTTTATGATGTCATGATGTTTCAAGAATCCCATTTTGTTACATGTGTTATGAGATGATGTATGATTTATGATTATGTGGCACACATAAGAAAGGATTCATTATAAGATGGGTGGGACCTATATCTCTCTCCAATGCATTGGGTAAAGATTTATATCTCATGAGATAGACATGGATGGAACGGAAGGTTATTTCGGTTCAGTGATACAGGACTGAAATGAGGAGTGAACTCGGTTCAGAAATGGACTTTGTCCGCTAAGATAGTCTTGGCAATGAGTCATGACTAACAAGAAATGATTTTCCATGATTATGTGTGCATGCCACAAAGTTTCAAGTTTTATGTTATGATTATGGGGATCTCATTTTCACTTCTATGATTTATTCCATGTTAAGATATTATGATCTCTTTTGCAGGTTATGATTTTCAAGAAGATATGATATGATTTTTATTTCCTTTATTTGCCCTTGACGAGCATTTGAGCTCACCCTTTTTTGTATGTTTTCTTTTCCCCAGGCCAGGAAGATGGATATTAAGTAGAATATGCTAAAAGGGACCCTAGATATGATGAAATAAATGGGAGACACTGTAGAAGATTTATGAACCAGTTTTTTATGTTTCCCAGTTTCAAAAGACATTATACCTATACGGTCCTTTTGTGGTTTTGTTATATGTTTTAATAAGTATGCTTAAATTTTGATGTATTAACAATGTATGTAAAGTATGGGTCGTTATAGTTGGTATCAGAGGAAAGGTATAGTCAACCATTGGAAACTAGGATGTGAAAGCCTTAGTAAGAACCCTAAGGATAAGTCTAAGCATAGAACAAAATCTTAGTGTTTTAGAAATGGACATGAATAACCTAGGATAAGACCTTAAGCGTGAAAATTTTATTCTTGAATTATTTGGTTTTCCTATTATAATTAGTGTTGCTCACACTATTCTTCTTGGTTTTAGTCAATGGCTGGAACCCGAAGGAACCGTGTTAATGCGGAATGCGATGGGAAATGCAATGATTGTCCCCATGAGCAACCAAACGATATGGGAGCTGGAATGAAAAAACTTGTAGCCATGCTCACACAACTTTCTCAAGCTATGAATCATACAGGACTTCCAAACGAGCAAAAGAAGGAGCAACATTCTGTTGAATCCTTCATGAGGCAGCGTCCACCTTCTTTCAGCGGGTCTACTGATCCTTTAGTTGCTAAACAATGGATTAGTACTACTGAAAAGATATTTTCAGTTCTTCAATGTTCTTGAACATGATAGAGTCATCCTAGCAGTGTATCGTTTGGAAGGAGATGCTGGTCAATGGTGGAATCTTATTAAGAATACGAGGCAAAGGGATGAAATTGAGTCCATGGAATGGGACGAGTTCAAGAACTTATTTTTCAATAATTACTTCCCTCGTATTCTCCGAACAAAGATGGAGAAAGAGTTTCTTGAACTGAAGCAAAGGGATGATGAATCTGTTGGTACCTATGAAGCGAATTTTACAAGACTTGCAAGGTACGCTTCTGGTATTATTATCCAACCTGAGAGTAAGATCGATCAATTCTTTAGTGGATTAAAACCAAGTCTTCGAAGGGCGTCAGCCATAAGGGACTTCAATAGCTACGAGGAAATTGTTCGATGTGCTCTCAAAGTCGAGATAGAGAATGGAGTAACCCATCAGTCACATGGGTTTGATAAGAAGAGGAAAATGGAATTCAAAGGAAAATCTAAAGAGCACACTGAAAAGAAGATGAGCTTTCCCTTATGCATAAAGTGTGGAATGAAACATGGAGGGAGTTGTCTTAAAGGGACAACTACATGTTTCAAATGTGTAAAGGAAGGTCATCGGGCATTTGAATGCGGCGATAATGGGAAGAAGATGTCTAATGATGAAAACAAAGGAAGGGATACACAGAATGAACCTACTACACTTCAATGTTTCACGTTCAAGGAGATGGGGAATTATGCCAATCAATGCCCAAATCCAAGGGTTGATGATGATGGTCGATGTCAACAAACTCTTAAGGCTAAAGACAATGGAAAGTCACATTCAATTTCTATCAGTGATGTGGAGTACGATAACGATGTGGTGAAAGGTACACTTACCATCCACTCTAAAGTAGAAAATGTTTTATTTGATTCTGGATCCACCCACTCTATTAGTTCTGAAGAATTTTCTAAGGATATCACCGTATTACCTCAACAATTAGATGTTGAGTTAGCTGTGACAACACCTAATGGCACATCAATCGCTTCAAAAGATTATAATTCTTCTCCGATCGAAGTTTGTTGGAAAGTGCTTCCTGAAAATCTGGCGATCCTTCCTTTAGTGGAATTCGATGTGATTCTTGGCATGGATTGGCTTTCTTTATATGGATCTCATATCAATTTCCAAAGAAGGGAAGTCACATTTCATATTCCAGATCAATCTATGATCGTCTATCAATGCAAGGATGAACATAACCTTCCAGTGGAAATTTCTTCCATTTTATCGGTATTGATTCCACTAAATGAAGGTTATTTATCTCAAATGGTTGGTGAGAAACTCACGATTAAGAATATTCCCATCGTACGGGAGTTTGATGATGTCTTTCCGGAGGAATTACTGGGTCTTCCACCAAATCGTGAAGTTGAGTTTTCAATAGAACTCGTACCGGGTGCTTTGCCTATTTCAAAGACACCTTATAGAATGGCCCCAATTGAGTTGCAGGAATTGAAGAAGAAACTCCAAGAGAATCTTGATAAGGGATTCATATTCCCTAGTGCGTCACCTTGGGGAGCACCTGTTCTATTTGTTAAGAAGAAAGATGGATCAATGAGACTCTGCATTGATTATCGAGAACTTAACAAGATCACTATTAAGAACAAATATCCTCTCCCATGCATTAATGACTTATTTGACCAACTACGCGGAGCTCAATACTTTTCCTAGATTGATCTTAGTTCAGGGTATCATCAATTAAGGGTCAAAAGGGAGGATATACCAAATACGGCTTTCCGTGCAAGGTATGGACACTATGAATTTATAGTGATGCCATTTCGTCTTACTAATTCCCCTGCTATCTTCGTGGATCTAATGAATAGATTCTTTAGAGACTATCTTGATCAATTTGTGGTAGTCTTTATAGACGATATTCTTGTCTATTCAAAGAGCAAGGAAGAGCATGAAGATCACTTGAGAATTATATTGAAGACCCTGAGAAAGGAGAAGCTTTATGCCAAATTTACCAAGTGTGAATTTTGGCTTCAAAAAGTTTCATTTCTGGGTCACATAATCTCAAAAGAGGGGATATCTGTGGATCCAGCAAAAATAGAGGTTATCGAAAGATGGTCGAGACCAACAACAGTAACTGAGATCCGAAGTTTTCTTGGTTTGGCTGGATATTATCGACGTTTTGTAAATGATTTTTCACGATTATCTAACCCACTGACCAAGTTGAATCAGAAAGGAGTTAAGTTTGTTTGGACAGAGGAATGTGAAGATAATTTCAAGGAGTTGAAAAGAAGGTTATCCAGTGCACCTGTGCTCACACTGCCTTGTAGTGGAGAAAGGTTTGTGACCAACAGTGATGCATCCAAGAAGGGATTGGGGTGTGTTCTTATGCAAAATGATACGGTGATAGCTTATGCCTCACGACAGTTGAAAATACATGAGAAAAATTACCCAACTCATGATTTGGAGTTAGCTGCGGTAATCTTTGCATTAAAGATTTGGAGGCATTACCTTTATGGTGAAATGTGTGATATTTATACTAATCATAAAAGTTTAAAGTATATTTTCACACAAAAGGAGCTGAATATGCGTCAAAGAAGATGGTTGGAGCTGATTAAGGATTATGACTGCTCAATCCATCACCACCCTGGGAAAGCAAACAAGGTGGCAGATGCATTAAGTCGACAAGACCATGCTAGTTTATCCACGATGAGGATCACAAAAGATCCAATATTTATGGATTTACAAAGGATGGATCTTGGAATTATAATGGAAGGGGAAAGATCTTATCTTTCTCAAATGAATGTTCAACCATCTATACATATGAAGATTAAAGAGGCACAGAAAGAAGATGTCAAGTTACAAAAGACGGTGAGAAATGTTCCTGAATTCAACCTTGATTGTGATGGGATAATAAAGTTCAGGAATCGGGTTAGTGTTCCTCCCATCCCCGAATTAAATAAGGAGCTGCTGGATGAGGCTCATAGTTCTTCATTCTCTATTCATCCTAGAAGTACGAAGATGTATAGGGACCTGAAAGAGTACTTCTGGTTGGATGGCATGAAAAGAGATGTTGCTGAATATGTCTCTCGATGCTTGGTTTGTCAACAAGTTAAAGCTGAAAGACAGAAGTCTAAGGGGATGTTACAACCATTACCCATACCCGAATGGAAATGGGAAAACATCACTATGGACTTTGTCACAGGACTTCCTAAAACATCCAAAGGAAATAATGCTATCTGGGTCATAGTTGATCGTCTTACAAAGCCTGCACACTTCATTGCTATTAGAGAGGATTTCTCTCTAGATCAGCTTGCCAGGATATATGTAAAGGAAGTGGTAAGATTGCATGGAGTACCACTTTCTATTATATCTGATCGGGATCCACGATTTACCTCAAAGTTCTGGCGAAGTTTTCAGCATACTCTGGATACAGAGTTGAGTTTCAGCACTGCTTATCATCCTCAGACAGACAGTCAGTCTGAGAGAACAATTCAAACCCTAGAAGATATGTTGAGAGCTTGCTCTATGGATTTCAAAGGAGGTTGGGATCAACACCTACCTTTGGTGGAATTTTCTTATAATAATAGCTTTCACTCCAGTATTCAGATGGCTCCTAATGAAGCTCTCTATGGAAAGAAATGCAGGACTCCAACTTGCTAGGATGATGTTGGGGAAAGAAAGCTATTAGGACCCGGTCTCGTAGATGAAATGGTATAAAAGGTCAGATCTATTCAACAACACATAAGAGAAGCTCATAGTCGACAGAAAAGTTATGCCGACAACCGAAGAAAAGACCTAGAGTTTGAAGTGGGGGATAAAGTGTTCTTAAGAATATCTCCCTAGAAGAGGGTTATGAGATTTGGAAAGAAGGGGAAGTTGAGCCCTAGATATATCGGTCCTTTCGAAATACTGGATTGTGTTGGAAAGGTAGCTTACCTATTGGTGCTTCCACCGAATCTCTCTCAAGTTCACGATGTGTTCCATGTATCTCTCCTGAGAAGGTACATACCTGATCCTTCACATGTACTCAGCTCAGAAGTTGTTCCACTAGAGTAAGATCTTTCTTATGAAGAACAACCGATAGAGATTCTGGATCGTAGCGAAAAAGTCCTACGAAACAAGACCACTTGATTGGTGAAAGTTTTGTGGAGGAACCACTGACATGAAGAAGCTACATGGGAGCTTGAGGATATGATGAGGGAGAAGTATCCTCATCTGTTTGTTACAAAGTGACGAATTTCGAGGGCGAAATTATTTTTAAGGGGGGTAGAATGTAACACCCGAGATTTTTATGAGTAATATTTTGTTATATATATATATCATCAAAGTAATGTTTCACTACACACTAGCTTAACTTACATTACACGCAATCGCGACCTTCCTCGATAGCTTGCGTTGTACGCAATACCGAGTTTCACTAATCAACGATATGCTATTAAAATATTATTAAAACTAGCTGTTATGAATAGTAATAACGACTTTTTGAAATTTTATAAATTTTATTTTTCAAAATGGACTTCATTTTTGGATTCGGAATACCGAAATTAGCCTAGGGTGAAATTTTGGTATTTTTCTGAAAACTTTCAATTTTTGATTAATAGTGAAACCACTAAGTGGTAGGTTAAAAACTGAATTTTGCATAAAACTTAATTTTACCACTTCTGTGAATGGAATTTCGAAAATCCGACAAACACGGTTGATATCAGTAAGTAAAATGTGGTTCAATGAGATAAAAATATTTTTTTTGGTGAATAGTAACTTTTTACTTTTTTTTTACCGCGGTTAATAGTAAATAGGGTAACTAAGGGTAAATATGATTTTACTATTACCCTAACACATGTTCTAATTATATTGGATAAGTTTAATTCGACCAAAAATAACCTTATGAATATAATATGACCATTTAGGTCCACTTGGATTAGATTATGACATTTAATATTATTTTATTTAATGAATAGTTAAAATAGTTAAAATCAAAGTTTAATAACTAAAATATTTTTAATATGGGGTTATACATAAGATAAATTCGACTATAAATATTAATTAGAAAGATAAAAAGATTTCCTACATAATTATATTTTATTTATAATTTTTAGACTTTAAATAAATTTATTTATTTATGACACAACGATGATGCAGTAATTACCCTTTTTAGGAAATGTTAACATAATTGATGTTATAAATGTTCAAATAAATGTAATTTGAGTCTTTTTATGAATTCCACTAATTTTCCAGGTTACTATGATATATTAGTGTTGATTTAATCAACTTGGTTCGAACATATAATTCTGTTATGACTTTCACAAAAATCATATATCAAATACTGTCAAAATTGACACAAAATAGTTTTTAAATAAAATATTATATTATTAATTGTTATTTTATTCCGAAAAATCTAAGGTTCGGCCAAATGACTTAAATAAGGATATATGTATTAATAATAAACAACTTGTGGTTCTTTTGACATGTTATAGTAAGTGTATTAACCATATAGTGTAAGAAAACAAAAAGTCACGGTAAAAGTTAAATTATTTAACTTAGAGTTAAATCTAATTGATAAGGTTAAAATAATAACCTAAACTTGTCTAAATCCTATTGGTTGATAGTATTTCGACCCATCCCCACTTTACCTTCGAAATAAGACCCTTTGGAACCATTATAAACCGATTTTGACTTTAATATAAAATAATATTTTGAGATATTCCTAAGGTGCCCCTCTCCTCCATTATAAAAGGGCACCTCCTCCCCCTCCTCACACCAATTTGAGCACTCATGCTCGGGCAACCCCTGCCAAAATCCCTTCTCCACTTCCCTAGAATAATCCTAGAGGTCCTGGTCTTCTTCAAAGACCAATCTTAGTTCCCTAAGTGGAGGATTCAAAGAGGCGTTTCAATGAAGAGGAGCTTTGGACACGTACAAAGCAAATCGGACCTAAGGTAAGGGAAATATCACAATCTCATTTTTATCTGAGATTGTTTATACTTTTGTATTTAATGGGGTTCATTTTATCATCCACATCCATGTTTCCTGAATATGTAATATTATTTCCATCCACCTACAAATGTTTAAATCCAATTTTACCCTTCGGTGAGTTTTTAGTAAAGAATATGAATGGAATCCTTTGTCGTTTTTCGTACGAGGTACTTTTTGACTTTTCCGACAAAAGTACGAAGAATGTTTTTTTCACTTATAGGCAAGAATTGATTTTTAAAACATTATTTCCAAGAATCTTCCTTTATAAGTTTTCATGTTTATTTTTAATCAACTTCTTTTTGTTTATAATTGTATGACATGTTAAGAAAAGAAAAGTGTTTTTGAAGAAGAAATGATATTTTCCTCAAGAATGGAGTTCAAATGTTTTATCAAAATTATTTTCCATCTAAGATAATATAGGGTTTTGTTTTTATCCCTATTATTACAATGATTTGATTATGTTTTGAGGGAATTATTTTTATGAGGTCATTTACCTTATATGATTTGTTTTATGATGTCATGATGTTTCATGAATCCCATTTTGTTACATGTGTTACGCGATGATGTATGATTTATGATTATGTGGCACACATAAGAAATGATTCATTATAAGATGGGTGTGACCTATATCTCCCTCCAATTCATTGGGTAAAGATTTATATCTCATGAGATAGACATGGATGGAACAGAAGGTTATTTCGGTTCAGTGATATTGGACTGAAACGAGGAGTGAACTCGGTTCAGAAATGGACATTGTCCGCTAAGATAGTCTTGGAAATGAGTCATGACTAACAAGAAATGATTTTACATGATTATGTGTGCATGCCACAAAGTTTCAAGTTTTATGTTATGATTATGGGGATCTCATTTTCACTTCTATGATTTATTCCATGTTAAGATATTATGATCTCTTTTACAGGTTATGATTTTCAAGAAGATATGATATGATTTTTATTTGCTTTATTTGCCCTTGCTGAGAATTTGAGATCACCCTTTTTTGTATGTTTTCTTTTCCCCAGGTCAGGAAGATGGATATTATGTAGAATATGCTAAAAAGGACCCTAGATATGATGAAATAAATGGGAGACACTGTAGAAGATTTATGAACCAGTTGTTTAGGTTTCCCAGTTTCTAAAGACACTATACCTATACGGTCCTTTTGTGGTTTTGTTATATGTTGTAATAAGTATGCTTAAATTTTGAAGTATTAACAATGTATGTAAAGTATGGGTCGTTATAGTAACCATATTTTTTCCTACACTTGTTTTGTTATAAAACAATGTCGTACTTTCAGTTACTAACTTACCGTTGGTTGAGTGACTCTTGTACAATTCCCTCTGAGATTTAAGGAAAAATATGACAGTTGGAGGAGGGAGCCGACCGTTGAAGTCGTGCCTATAAATAGAAGATCATTTGAACGAGTCACAACTTTTTGGTCAACTTTTGGACAACTGATGATCTGAAGTGATTTCTGGAGAGTGATTCTCTCATGCTTTGTGCATACTGAACTTCTTGTTCAGTTTTTCTTAGTGCGACTCCAATTTTTGCTGTGTACAATCAAGGGATTCTAGGGATAGGAAGACATAGGTGCCGACTACCTTGAAGTTGAGGGCTTCCATGCTGAGGAAGACAGAGGTGCCGACTACCTTGAAGTTGAGGGCTTGTAGGGATAGCAAGACAGACTCTGATCTTCATATCGAGGGCTTACCCTGGTGTGGGTAAGATAGAACTTCTTAAAAGTATAAATCAGGGGACCTTTATCCATGGTTTTTGGATACCCTTCCCTTTGGGTTAAAAGATTTACTACTGTTACTTGTTTTGTTACAAGTTTTTTTCTGCATTTTTATTGTTACGGAAAGTATAACAATCTTATAATTTCTTATACTTGTACTATTATTTAGTTAATATACTATACACTTTATGGTAGAATCTTTATCCTTTTAAACATTCATTAAGTTTAATTTTCCGGAATCATCTTTTCAGAATTATTTTCTTGGAATCATATTTCCGTAATCTAGAAAATGTGTAGAACTAGAGGTTTTGAGAATTATCTTGTTTAACCATGTTAAACATAACCATCTTTAAAAGTTCCATTGTAATTTTTAAAAATATACAATTCACCCCCTCTTGTATTTTAAGAATCATTAGATACTACATACAGTATCTCCATTATTTCGATCCTACATGTGGTATTATAGATTATATCATACTCCACATACCATCTAACATGATAAATTTGATAGTAAATAAATTAAGTAATTATAATTCATGGATGAGATTTCATAAATTAATTATCAAGTTGAATTTAAACAAATCATAATGAATAATGAAGGAACCGGTGTTACCAAAACATGTAAAAAATTCATTTATCTCAAAATGCATTAAATCTATTTGTATTTTAATTTCCATTTAATTTATTTATTTTAAATCAGCTTCTATTTACAAAATTTCCATTTTTTCAAACTATAAGAAAATACCAAAAATATAAATAGTTAATTAGGAATTGAAAATGATTGACTCAAAAGATCCTCAAGTGATATGAATCATGTTGTCCACTTCATTACCATACGAAATTAATTTTTTTCACCACTATATGATAGGCTTGTCAAAATATGAATCTATTTTAGGGGAGCTAATTATTTTTTATTTTTATTTTTATCTTCACATTTTTGTACATTTTTTTCATTTTTTTCTTAAAAAAATAAAAAAAAATATTTTCTAAGATGTATCCAAATTAGAATTATTTTTAATATACTTATAAATATCATGTGAAAAAATAATATGTTAAAATTACTAAGTAGTATCTTTTATAAATGATTTATTAACTCACTGATCTTGGTAAGCATTTTTTGTGTTTGAATGTCAAAGGTATATCGATTCATGAACTAACATAAATACTCAATAAAGATGAAGATGATATTAATGACTATGGGATAAGGAGGATGTAATATAGGATATTGAAATGTTTTTTAATGATGTTCGATAGGTTGAATAATTATATGATAAATATTTGTATCTTAACCACTTTTTCTTCTAGATATAATTCTACCATGAAGTGTTGGAGTGTAATAATGAAGAATCATGTTATAATGTAAGCATGGGAGATAAAAATATTCAGACAATTTTTTGTGTGTGAATGGGAATATAAATAAAGGAAAAATGATATGACCAACTATAATGCATTTTCATATGAGCAAGTATATATATATCTCCCAGATTAATGAAAAATAAACCACACATGTGGTGGAATTTTATGAGATGATAGAGGATCCTTCCTACATAACACTATAAAGTTAAAATCAACTCAATGTGTAATTTTCTAGTAATGAATAGATTGAATCTAAACATTCATAGGGATATGATCCATTTTTAAACTCAGTATCATATAATTTTATTAAATATAAATTGATAATCACCTCCATCTTTTTTGAACTTTACATTTAGATAATCCCTAAATTTTTGTGTAGGGGGTTATGAAGAAGAAAATCCATCGCATGAGGAACACATGGAAATCCAAGAACATGTTCAAAATTTAATAGAGTACATTACTGAAGAGATCCAAGATGATTTTTATAAGGAATGAGATACACATACAAATCAATGTTAAGAGGATGAATTTTTTATTAACAATTCATTTTTAAAATTTGTTCATATAAAATTACATGATTACATTTCCTTTGATTATTCCATTCATGTAGAACATCATGAGGAACCATTAGAAAATTATGAAGATGTTGTGCATGTAGAAACCAAAAAGAAGGAGTAATGATATTTTATCCTACCACACAAAGAAATTTCTTCCATATTGGTGGAGTATTGGATGGACTCTATCTGTAGATTCATAAGCAATAAGAATAAATAAATGAAAGCTAGAAGGAAATACATGAGGTGATTTAAATATATAAAACTACATAAACCAATATATATCAAATGAATGTTGTTATTTCCCTTTTGGAGTTAGTAAAAACGTATGGACCACTGACGCACGCCTGTCGCTGGGCCTGGACAAAAACAATTATATTTTTCCTAGTGCAGCACAGTGGCTGACCAGGGTCGTCTCTCTGGAGGAGCCATCTCAAAGTAGTTCACTTACATATTCTATATCACCTAAACAATATATTTTTTTTATTTTTTATTATTAAATGAAATTGATAAAAATATTTTTGGGTTTTTGATTATTTAAAACTTATAAAATGATAATTTAAACTATCATGCAAATCTAAACAGAATGAGTTAATAAGAAAGAACATGGTTTTGTGGGTTGGTTTAATGTTCAATCATTATTCTCATTTATATGTTTTATTTCAGTTTGATAATAAAAAAATTAAATCTCATGTTTGAGCTACTATTATTTATTTATAAATAGTGGAATATCATTGAATGTTTGAGCACTCTCAATTCCACCTCCTCCATTAATCCAAGTTGATGACACACCTTTTTCTAGGATGTGTCATCTTTCGGGACCTGGTTTAATCGAAGATGTTTCAAGAATTGATTAGATCAACTCCAACATGTGAAGAACTAACCAATGGATAAAGGAAAAAATTAATAAATAAAAGAATATAGATAGGTTGAGTTGCATGACATCAGAGGTAGTCAAAACATCGAGGATATTCGCCTTACCCGTGCATGCTACTCAATTCTATCTAAAAACATAAAATTAAACATTAAAGAAAATTAATGATCACTTTCACCTCCCCCCAGGACAAGTATCATGATTACTCTCTCATTTTCGAGAGTATGAGATTAATTGGTGGAGTTGGTTGGAGAAGATAGAGAGAGGGAGAGAGATAAATGAAGAAAAATGGATGGAGAAACACAAATGCATGGATTAATAAAACTAGAATTTGAATTAAAATTGAAAATAAAACTAAAATTAAAACAAAATAAAAATAATAAATGAGGGGGAAAATATAAGATAAGCAACAGATCATGCCCTGGTGGGATCCCTCCTTGGCTTTCGGTGTCGAGCTGATGGTTTTGGAAGGAGGAGAGGGCCTCCATTTATAGGTAGATTTACGTCCACCAAAAGGATGCACATTGATGGACACTTAAATGGCCGTTTAACGCATGGACCCCTTCTTCAATATTGTTAATAACTTTGTTGGACGTTAACCCACCAAATTTCAGAACATTTGGACCACATATGAATGAGTTATGAATTTTTCATTGAAGGATTATGTTTCTGGACGAAGCTTTCAGCAAGGTTCCTCCAAAATTATATCGATCAATTGCCGCGTTAATGACTTCAAAACTCCACAAAATTTTGATTAGACCCGGACCTCTCTGTCCTCGTTCTATCCCAGGTGGACGCACTTCATTTGGATATGTGTAGGCCGAGTTTGGGATCTGTTATAGTGGTGTGGTCCACGCAGTCCGCCCGAAAGAATGTCAAACTTCAATTAATTTTTAGAACCACTATATGGCCGAATTAGCTCCTGGTCCAGAAGAAAAAGATGATGGAAATAAAATCAGGATTCTAAAAATAATTTATTCACTTAATTTGAAATTATATTTTTAATGAAATGAAAAAAATTCCTTTGTGATAAAAATATGTCCAAAAATCCAGAATTATGCACTTTTCACAATTTTGCTCATTTTCATTATAAAACTCAAATTACATATTATTTTAATATAAAAATGAAATAAAAGGGTTTTATCATCTAAAAACATTAAAAATTACTCATTATTTGATAAAAAATATGCACATAAATTTGCTCTGTCAAATACCCCCACACTTAAACTATGCTTGTCCTCAAGCATAAAATCTCAACATGGAAATCAGAGGACACCAATGTTACCAATATTCAAATTTCAATGCAATAAAATCAAACAATTTTCAATATAAAATCAAACATTCAAAAATCTGCATAAAATATCAATTTAATTTCCCATTTTTCAATGAAACCAGTAATTCACATATTTTACTTTTCCCATTTGAAAATTGACGGAACGTGTCATTTAGTTCATTCAAGCTCCTTGATTTATCACTATTAAACATGCCATGTCATGATCTACCTCACTTA
Organism: Viscum album; assembly: GCA_963277665.1. Taxonomy (NCBI): domain Eukaryota; kingdom Viridiplantae; phylum Streptophyta; class Magnoliopsida; order Santalales; family Viscaceae; genus Viscum; species Viscum album. The sequence continues at coordinate 1,087,070,193 of OY728121.1, forward strand.
TTTTCTCTAATCACTCATGATACAATTTAAGTAGAATAATTCTCATATCATGAGAACATGCTCTTTATCCATAGGCTTGTAAATGAACTACCTTCTCAACTTTGTTAAGAAAAAAGACACATAAAATCATGAGGACTTGCAATAAAGGTTCAAATGACTCTGAGCCTTAAGGATGGTAGGATTTGATGCTTTAAAAATTAATGCTCAAGGAGGAGGCTAATCTCTGAAGTACAATGCATGATATATAAAATTAAAACTGTAATGAAATTCTCTCCTTCAAAATAGAAACACCCACTTCCCAAAACTCAAAGAAAAGGTTATGATCAAGTAATGATAATGGATGATTTTTAAACCCTCTTGAATTTTTGTTCTGTACTTTTTTTTCATTTTTCTAAAGTTATGATTAGATCAAACCTCACATCCATCACCTAACCACATACGATCATAAGACTGCCGGTCTGGAAAATGGTGATTTTTTGTTCTCCAAAATCAAAACCCAATTTTCTATTTTTTTTTGTCATTTTTTCGTTTTTTTTAATTCAAGAGGGGAAAAAAATAGATTATAGTGAATGATTTCACAACCTTTTACAATACCCACAATAACACCCCAACACTTCTTCCTCACAATGTGTATCATCCCATCCACCATGATTCCCTTTACCCCCACACTTCAACTTTAAAATATCATGAAAATACAAAGAGTTGGGTATGAATGGATAAAAATGGCTTGAATCATTGATAATACCTATAAAGGTTATTCAAGTTATCTATGGGATAAAATAAGGATTGATGTGAAGGTGTCCTTTTAAGGATAAGTAGCTTCTCAAGGGATGCCTCAATCATTTTCAATGTGTTTTTTTACAGTCATAGCTTTGACAAGTTTCAATACAGGTTCTGGTCGGTTACATGTCCCAAGATCACTCAAGAAATATGCTCAACAATAAATAGGATGTACTTGGTCTAGAAATCCACTTGGGAATGATAAATATAAAAATGGAAAATCACTGATGTCATGACTAATAATAACAAATCAATTCACATAAATTTCATAAATTTAAAGCATAAAAGATGGTGGGGAAATTTCATTTACATGATTCAATTGATTCCTTCAAATCATGAGTCATCATTTCAATATTCATGATTCATTTAAAAAACTAAATTATTCATTTCAATAATTTAATCATATAAACATTGAAATCTAAAAATGGCATCACGGGGTTCTTAAGAAACACATGTCTCCTAGATAAGTCGAGTAAAACATTATTTCAAGTGTGGGCATGCAGTTTTATCTTTAAAGCTCAAAAAATGTTGTGGACTAAAATTTGGAGAGTTTAAAAGATAAAACACCAAAATTGAACTCCCTTTCCCATGAAACTTAGTCATTTCAATTCATTTTATGGGGCTGCCTTCCACCATTATGAACCTATAAAAGAAAACAACTCAATTAAGCATAAGGATCATGTCATTTAAGCTAAAAAAGATAAAGGGAGTGGGATACATGCTAGAATACTTCCTAATAAATAAAATTGAAATCTAAATTCTTAGAAATCATGTAAAGATAAATCTTGGTACGATCCCCCAAGTGGGCCCTGAATTTTTGGACCGTCATCCTTCTTCTTGGTTGCTACTTGTGCAACCTCTTCTTCATTGTACAGTGGTTCCTCATGGTATGTTGCATCCAAAGAATAGTTAATGGGAAAGTTATAGTGAAATTCAATTTGAATAAAATATAAAACAGAAGTATTAAGATCAAATTCTTCCCTATCAATGTAAGCAGCTTTCGTCACGGTTTCCTTAGGAAATTCCACCGGCATCTCCTCATGGACTTCCTTTATCAAATATTCAACATGTTCAAGAAGCTCTATATCTTCTTCAACAGGTGCACATTTAGGTTCTTGACATCTTCCAAGGCATAACTAAGATTTTCTTATTCTATATAATGAAAACCACTAGGAGTGATGTAGAATTCAGATTTAATGATATTAGAAAAGATGGAGTTAAAGAATGGTACAACTCCATGAGTCGGTTCACCTTCAATCTCTGTGTCAGTGGTAAGTGCCTCTTGGTGTAGATTCTCTAAAGATAGTGGTATGTAGTCGGGCTCCACCATCAGGACTTCAAATTCAACAACTTGGGTGGTGTATTCCTTCAGTGGTGCCATCTCTTCTTCCTTGTATTGTATGGGGAGATCAGGTAGCTCCTCACATTTAATCAAAAAATAATCCAATCTTTCTGGATCTCCCACTTCTAGATTATCAGGTATGTCTTCCCCCTTTTCCAACTCAGGTTCTTTATCCTGCTCAAGGTTGGGATGCTCCATTAATGCACAAACATAGTCATATGCCCTTTCAGCATTTCTTGACAATTAGTCAATGCATTCTCTATGTTATTTCACCTGAGCACTTCAAAAATCATCTTCTTCACGTTGTTTCAACTGTGAGTAATTTTCAGTCCATGTAGAATAATAATCATTAAAATTCATCATGGAAATATTTTTTTGTTTTGTTTTATTATTTTATAAAGTAAAATAAAATCTATCTAAGATGCGAAAATAGAAAAATTAAATGAACAGTTGATTGGCTCCCAGGCAACGATGCTAGTTTCAACGCACGCCTGTCACGGGGCGTGGACAAAAACAATTATATTTTTCCTAGTGCAGTACAGCGGCTGACCAGGGTCGTCTCTCTTGAGGAGCCTTCTCAAAGTAGTTCACTTAATTCTTCTATATCACCTAAAATATCTCTTTTTGTGGAATTGTTTATTAAATAAAAGTGATGGATTTTTTTGGGGTTTTTATTATTTAGAACTTGTATGATGATAAATTAAACTATTATGAAAATCTAAACACAATGAGTTAATAAGAAAGAACTTGGTTTTGGGGGTTGGTTTAATGTTCAATCATTATTCTCCTTTATATGTTTTATTTCAGTTTGCTAATCCAAAAATGAAATCTTATGTTTGAACTACTATTCTTTATTTATAAATTGTGGAATATCATTGAATGTTTGATCACTCTCAATTCCACCTCCTCCTTTAATCCATTTTGATGAAACACCATTTTCTAGGATGTGTCATCTTCCAGGACCCGGTTCAATCAAAGCCATTTCAACCATTGTTTAGCTCAAATCCAATGTGTGAAGAACTAACCAATGGAGAGAGAGGGAAAAATGATTAAATAAAAGAATAGAGATAGGTTGAGTTGCATGACATCAGAGGCAGTCACAACATCGGGGACATTCGGCTTATCCGTGCATTCTACTCATTTCTATCTGCAAAAATAAAATTAAACATTAATGAAAATTCATGATCACTTTTACCTCCCCCCCGGGCCAATTCTCGTGATTAGTCTCTCATTTTCAAGAGTATGAGTTTACTTGTTGGATTGGGAGGAATAAGAGAGAGAGAGAGAAATAGAAATGAAGAAAAATGGATGGAGAAAGACAAATGCAAGGATTAATAAAACTAGAATTTGAATTACAATTGAAAATAAAACTAAAATAAAACTAAATTTAAAATTAAATAAAAGGAATAAATGAGGGGGAAATGGAAGAGAAGCAGCGGCCCATGCCCTGGTGGGATCCCTCCTTGGCTTTGGGTGTCGAGTTGATGGTTTTGGAAAGAGGAGAGGGCCTCCTTTTATAGGTAGATTTCCATCCCCCGAAAGGTTGCGCGTTTATGGACACTTAAATGGATGATTAACGCATGGAACCCTTCTTCAATATTGTTCATAAATGTGTTGTCCGTTCACCCAGCACATTTCAGTGCATTTGGACCCTAGATGAAGGTGTTATGAATTTTTCATTGAAAGATTTGGTTTATGGAAAAAGCTTCCAGGAAGGTTCCTCCAAAATTATATCATTCAATGGCCACCATAATGACTTCAAAACTCCACAAAATTTAGAGTAGATCCAGAACACTCTGTCCCCGTTCTATACCAGGTTGAAGAACTTAATGTTGATATGTGTAGGCCGTGTTTGGGTTCCGTTACAGTCGTGTGGTCTAGACTGTCCGCCCGAAAAAATGTCAAACTTTAATGAATTGTTAGGACCACTATATGGAAGAATCAGCTCCTGGTCCAGAAGACAAAGATGAATGAAAGAAAATAAGGATTATAAAAAAATTTGATTCACTGAATTTTTAATTATATGTTTTATGAAATGTCAAAAATACCCTTGTGTTAAAAATCTGTCCAAAAATCCAGAATTGTGGACTTTTCACAATTTTGCTCATTTTCATTATAAAACTCAAATTACCCATTATTTTAATAAGGCCATGAAATAAAAGGGTTTTGTAATCTAAAAATATTAAAAAATACTCATTATTTGATAAAAAATATGCACGTAAATTTGCTCTGTCAAATACCCCCACACTTAAACTATGCTTGTCATCAAGCTTAAAATCTCAATATGGAAATCATAGGACACCAATGTTACCAATATTCAAATTTCAATGAAACAAAATCAATAAATTTTAAATATAAAATAAAACTTTCAAAAATATTCTTAAAATATCAATTTAAGTTCCCATTTTTCAAAGAAACCAGTAATTCACATATTTTACTTTTCCCATTTGAAAATTGATGGAACTTTCCCTTTCATTCATTCAAGATCCTTTATTTATCAGTATTAAACATGCCATATCATGATTTACCTCAATTTTTTTCTCTAATCACTCACGATAAAATTCATGTAGACTTATGCTCATATCATGAGAACATTCCCCTTATCCATAGGCTTGTAAATGAACTACTTTCTCCACTTTGTAAAGAAAAAAGACACATAAAATCATGAGGAATTTCAATAAAGGTTCAAATGACTCTGAGGCTTAAGGTTGGTAGGATTTGATGCTTTAAAAATTAAGGCTCAAGGAGGTGGCTAATCTCTAATGTAAAATTCATGATATTAAAAGTAAAACTGTAATGAAATTCTCCCCTTAAAAATAACAACACCCACTTCCCAAAACTCAAAGAAAAGGTTATGATGAAGTAATGATAATGGATGATTTGTGAACCCTCTTGATTTTTTTATTTTGTATTTTTTTTTCATTTTTCGAAAGTTATGATTAGATCAAACCTCACATCCATCACCTAACCACATACGATCATAATATCTTCAGTCTGGAAAATGGTGATTTTTGGTTCTCCAAATTCAAAACCCAATTTTCTATTTTTTTTCTTTTTGTAATTTTTTCATTTTTTTAATTCATGTGGGGAAAACAATAGAGTATAATGAATGATTTCACAACCTTTTACAATTCCCACAATAACACCACAAATCTTCTTCCTCAAAATGTGTATCATCTAATCCACTATGATTCCCTTTACTCTCACACTTCAACATTAAAATATCATGCAAATACCAAGAGTTTGGTAGGAATGGATAAAAATGGCTTGAAACATGGCTCATCCCTATAATGGTCATTCATGGTCTCTATGGGCTAAATGAAGGATTGATGTAAAGGTGTTATTTTAAGGATAAGTGGCTTCTCAAAGGAAGCCTCAATCATTTTAAATGTGTTTTTGTACAGTCATCGCTTTGAAAAGTTTCAATACACGTTCTGGTCGGTTACATGTCCCATGATCACTCAAGAAATATGCTCAAGAATAAATAGGAAGTACTTTGTCTAGAAATCCTCTTGGGAATGATAAATATAACATTGGATAGCCAATGATGGCATGAATAATAATAATAAATCAATTCACATAAATTTCAGAAATTTAAAGCATGAATGAATGTAGGGAAATTTCATTTACATGATTCAATTGATTCCTTCAAATAATGAGTCATCATTTCAAAATTCATGCTTCATTTTAAAAATTCAATTCTTCATTCCAATAATTTAATCATATCAACAATGAAATCTAAAACATGGCATCACTGGGTTCCTAAGAAACTCAGGTCTCCTAGATAAGTTGAGTAAAACATTAATTCAAGTGTAGGCATGCAATTTTACCTTTAAAGCTCAAAACATGTTGTGGACTAAAATGTGGAGAGTTTAAAAGATAATACACTAAAATTGAACTCCATTTTTCCCTGAAATATAGTCCTTCCACTTCATTTTATGGGGCTGCCTTCCACCATTATGAACCTATAAAATAAAACAACTCAATTAAGAATAAGGATCATGTCATTTAAGCTCAAAATGATAAATGGAGTGGGCTACATGCTAGACTAAATCCTAATAAATTAAATTGAAATATAAATTTCTAGAAAGCATGTAAAGATAAATCTTGGTACGATCCCCCATGTGGACCCTAAAGTTTTACTGCCTCTAGAGGGCAGTACCAGCTGTTATCCAAAATCTGATGGAGGATGAAGCTTCTTTGATTTTAACCACCACATGTGGCTTTTCCCAGCATGTGATTCATCCATAAGGGTGAGTAATGATCCATGGATACAATACACCATATCCCCCCTTCACAATGAGGTATAGCTTGAATGGTGGGGGTAGGATAAAGTTTAGACCATCATCATTCCTCTGGGTTGCACCTTGTGCAACCTCGTCTTCTTTGTCCAGTGATTCCTCAAGATATGTTGCATCCAAAGAATAATTAATGGGTAATGTATAGTTCAATTATATTTGAATAAAATTAAAACCAGTCGTATTAAGATCAAATTCTTCCCCATCAAAGTAAGCAGCTTTTGTCATGGTTTCCTTAGGAAAATCCACTGGCATCTCCTCATGAACTTCCTTCAACAAATATTTGACATGTTTAGGGAGCTCTATATGTTCCTCAACAAGTGCACATCCAGGTTCTTCGTCATCCTCCAAGGCATAACTGATATTTTCTGATTCTATATAATCAAAACCACTAGGAGTGTTGTAGAATTCAGATTCAATGAAATTAGAAAAGATGGAGTCAAATAATGGTTCAACTCCCAAAGTCGGTTCAGTTTCAATCTCTACCTCAGTGGTAAGTGCCTCTTGGAGTATATTCAATGAATATGGAGGTAGGTAGTTGGGCTCCTCCATCTTGACATTAAATTACACCACTTGGGAGGTGTCTTCCTTTGGTGCTACTGGCTCTTCTTCCTTGTATTGTATGGGGAGATCAGGTAGTTCCTCACATTTAATCAAAAAATCATCCAATTATTCTTTCTCTACCACTTTTAGCTCAACAGGTAAGTCTTCCCCCTTTGCCACCTGAGGTTCTTGATCATAATCAGGGTTGGGATGCTCCATTAATGAATGAACATAGTCAAATGCCCTTTCATCTTTTCTTGAAAATTGTTCAATGATTTCTCTAATTTCTTGTATCTGAGCACTTCTAAAATCTTCTTCTTGTTGTTGTTTCACCTGTGAGTAATTTTCAGTCCATGCAGAATAATAATCATTAAAATTCATCGTGGATAGAATTTTCTATTTTTTTATTATTTTATAAAAAGAAATAAAATCTATCTAAGATGTGAAAATATAAAAAGTAAATGAACAATTGATTGGCTCCCTGGAAACGACGCTAGTTTGGAAACACGCCTGTCACAGGGCATGGAAAAAAACAACTATATTTTTCTAGTGCAGCACAGTGGCTGACCAGGGCCATCTCTTTTGAGGAGCCTTCTCAAAGTAGTTCACTTACTTCTTCTACATAACCAAAAAAATCTCTTTTTGTTGTTTTGTTTATTAAATGAAAGTGATGAAAATATTTTTGGGTTTTTGATTTTTTAAAACATGTAGAATGATAAATTAAACTATCATGAAAATTTAAACAGAATGAGTTAATAAGAAAGAACATGGTTTTGGGGCTTGGTTTAATGTTCAATCATTATTCTCCTGTATATGTTTTATTTTAATTTGATAATCCAAAAATTAAATCTCATGTTTGAACTTATATTATTTATTTATAAATTGTGGAATATCATTGAATGTTTGAGAACTCTCAATTCCACCTCCTCCTTTAATCCAACTTAACGACACATGTTTGTCTAGGATGTGTCATCTTCTAGGACCCGGTTCAATCGAAGCCGTTTCATCCATTGATTAGATCAAATAAAACGTGTGAAGAACTACCCAATGGAGAGGTGGGGAATTGTTAAATAAAAGAATAGAGATAGGTTGAGTTTCATGACATCGGAGGCAGTCAAAACATCGGGGACATTCGCCTTACCCGTGCATGCTACTCAATAATATCTACAAACATAAAATTAAACATTAATGAAAATTCATGATAACTTTCACCTCCCCCGAGGCCAATTCTCGTGATTTTCTCTCATTTTCGAGAGTATGAGATTACTTGGGGGAGTGTGTGGAAGAAGAGAGTGAGAGAGAAAAAGAGAAATGAAGAAAAATGGATGGAGAAACACAAATGCATGGATTCATAAAACTATAATTTTAATTACAATTGAAAATAAAACTAAAATAAAACTAAAATTAAAATTACATAAAAAGAATAAATTAGGGGGGAAATAGAAGAGAAGCAGCGGCCCATGCCCTGGTGGGATCCCTCCTTGGCTTTGGGTGTCGAGCTATTGGTTTTGGAAGGAGGAGAGGGCCTCCTTTTATAGGTAGATTTCCATCCCCCAAAAGGATGCATGGTTATGGACACATAAATGGCCGATTAACATGTGTAACCCTTGTAAAATATTGTTCATAATTTTTTTGGCCATTCACCCACCACATTTCAGCACATTTGGACCCCGGATTAAGGAGTTATGAAGTTTTTATTGAAGGATTCTGTTTCTGGACGAAGCTTCGAGGAAGGTTCCTCCAAACGTATGTCATTCAATGGATGCCTTAATGACTTCAAAGCTCCTAAAAATTTGGATTAGATCCGACCCTCTCTTTCCTGGTTCTATCCCAGGTGGAAGCACCTCATTCGGATATGTGTAGTCCGAGTTTGGGTTCCGTTATAGTGGTGTGGTCCACGCTGTCCGCCCGAAAAAATGTCAAACTTCATTGAATTTTTAGGACCACTATATGGCCGAATCATCTCCTGGTCCAGCAGACAATGATGAAGGAAATAAAATCAGAATTCTAACAAAATTATATTCACTGAATTTTAAATTATATTTTTTAATGAAATTTCAAAAATACCCTTGTGTTATAAATCTGTCCAAAAATCCAGAATTATGCACTTTTCACAATTTTGCTCATTTTCATTATAAAACTCAAATTACCTATTATTTTGATAAAACAATGAAGTACAAGGGATTTATCATCTAAAAAATTAAATAATACTCATTATTTGATCAAAAATATGCACGTAAATTTTCTCTGTCAAATACCCCCACACATAAACTATGCTTGTCCTCAAGCATTAAATCTCAACATGGAAATCAGAGGACACCAATGTTACCAATATTCAAATTTCAATGCAACAAAATCAAACAATTTTAAATATAAAATCAAAATTTTAAAAATTGGCATAAAATATGAATTTATGTTCCCATTTTTCAAAGAAACCAGTATTTCACATATTTTACTTTTCCTATTTGAAAATTGATGGAACTTGTCCTTTCATTCATTCAAGATCCTTTATTTATCACAATTAAACATGCCTTGCCATGATTTACCTCACTTTTTTTTCTAATAACTCATGATACAATTCAAGAAGAATTTTTCTCATATGATGAGAACATGCTCCTTATCCATAGGCTTTTAAATGAACTACTTTCTCCACTTTGTAAAGAAAAAAGGCACATAAATCATTAGGACTTGCAATAAAGGGTCAAATGACTCTGAGGCTTAAGGTTGGTAGGATTTGATGCTTTAAAAATTAAGGCTCAAGGAGGAGGCTAATCTCTAAATTAAAATGCATGATATTAAAGGTAAAACTGCAATGAAATTATCCCCTTCAAAATAGCAACACCCACTTCCCAAAACTCAATGAAAAGGTTATGATCATGTAATGATAATGGATGATTTGTGCACCCTCTTGATTTTTTTTATTTTGTACTTTTTTTTCATTTTTATAAATTTATGATTAGATCATACCTCACATCCATCACCTAACCACATATGATCATAAGATCGTCTGTCTAGAAAATGGTGATTTTTGGTTCTCCAAAATCAAAACCCAATTTTCTATTTTTTTTTTCTTTTTGTCATTTTTGTCATTTTTTTAATTCAATAGGGGCCAAAAATGGAGTATAATGAATGATTTCACAACATTTTACAATTCCCACATTAACACCACAACAATTCTTCCTCACAATTTGTATAATCCCATCCAACATGATTCCCTTTTCCCCCACACTTCAACTTTAAAATATCATGAAAATACCAAGAGATGGGTAGGAATGGATAAAAATGGATTGAAACATGGCTCATCCCTATAAAGTTCATTCATGGTCTCTATGGGATAAAAGAAGGATTGATATAATGGTGTTATTTTAGGGATAATTGGCTTCTCAATGGATGCCTCAATCATTTTAAATGTGTTTTTGTACAGTCATAGCTTTGACATGTTTCAATACATGTTCTTGTTTGTTACATGTCCCAAGATCGCTCAAGAAATATGCTCAAGAATAAATAGGAAGTACTTGGTATAGGAATCCTCTCAGGAATGATAAATATAACATTGGAAAATCACTCATGGCAAGACTAATAATAAAAATCAAATCAAATAAATTTCAGAAATTTAAAGCATGAAAGATGGTGGGGAAATTTCATTTACATGATTCAGTCGATTCCTTCAAATCATGAGTCATCATTTCAATATTAATGATTCATTTTAAAAATTCAATTCTTTATTTCAATCATTTAATCATATCAACATTGAAATCTAAAACATGGCATCACTGGGATCCTAAGAAACTCATGTCTCCTAGATAAGTCGAGTAAAATATTAATTCATGTGTGGGCATGTAATTTTATCTTTAAAGCTCAAAACATGTTGTGGACTAAACTTTGGAGATTTTAAAAGACAAAACACTAAAATTGAACTCCATTTTTCCATAAAACATAGTCTTTCCACTTCATTTTAGGAGTCTGCCTTCCAACATTATGAACCTATAAAAGAAAAAAACCCAATTAAGCATAAGGATCATGTCATTTAATGTCAAAAAGATAAAGGGAGTAGGCTACATGCTAGACTACTTCATAATAAATGTAATTGAAATCTAAAATTTTAAAAATAATGTAATGATAAATCTTGGTATGATCCCCCAAGTGGGCCCAAAATTTTTGCTACCTCCAGAGGGTAGTACCAGCTGATATCTAAAATCTGATGGAGGATGAAGCTTCTTTGATTTGAACCACCACATGTGGATTTTCCCACCCTGTGCTTAATCCTTACGGGTGATTAATGACCCAATGGATAGAGTACACCATATCGTCCCCCTTCACAATGAGGTATAGCTTGAATGGTGGGGGTAGTATGAAGTTTGGACCACCATCCTTCTTCTTGGTTGCTACTTGTGCAACCTCTTCTTTTTTGTCCAGTGGTTCCTCAAGGTATGATGCATCCAAAGAATAGTTAATGGGAAAGTTTGAGTGAAATTCTATTTGAATCATTTTAAAACCAGAAGTATTAAGATCAAATTATTCCCCATCAATGTAATCATCTTTTGTCATGGTTTCCTTAGGAAAATCCACCGGAATATCCTCATGAACGTCCTTCATCAAATATTGAACATGTTCAGGGAGCTCTATATGTTCCTCAACAGGTGCACATCCAGGTTCTTCGTCATCCTCCAAGGAATAACTGAGATTTTATGATTCTATATAATCAAAACCACCAGGAGTTATGTCGAATTCAGATTCAATGAAATTAGAAAAGATGGATTCAAAGAATGGTTCAACTCCCTGAGTCGGTTCAGCTTCAATCTCTGCCTCAGTGGTAAGTGCCTCTTGGAGTAGATTCTCTGAAGATGGAGGTAGGTAGTCGAGATCCTCCATCTTGACTTCAAATTCCACCACTTGGGTGGTGTCTTCCATCGGTGGGGCTGGCTCTTCTTCCTTGTATTGTATGGTGAGTTCAGGTAGTTCCTCACATTTAGTCAAAAAATCATCCAATCTTTCTTGATCTCCCACTTGTAGCTCTGCACGTAAGTCTTACCACTTTTCCACCTCAAGTTCTTGATCCTGCTCAGGGTTGGGATGCTCCATTAATGCACGAACATAGTCAAATTCTCCTTCAGCTTTTCTTGACAATTTTTCAATGCTTTCTCTATGTTCTTTCACCTGATCACTTCTAAACTCTTATTGTTGTTGTTGCACATGTGAGTAATTTTCTGTCCATGCAGAATAATAATCATTAAAATTCATTATGGAAATAATTTTTTTTTTATTATTTTATAAAAAGAAATAAAATCTATCTAAGATGTGAAAATAGAAAACGTAAATTAACAATTGATTGGCTACCCGACAACGATTCAAGTTTTGATGCACGCCTGTCGTGAGGCATGGACAAAAACAATTATATTTTTCCTAGTGAAGCACAGTGGCTGACATGGTTTGTCTCTTTTGAGGATCCTTCTCAAAGTAGTTCACTTACTTCTTCTATATCACCTAAAATATCTCTTTTTGTGGTTTTTTTATTAAATGAAAGTGATAAAATATTTTTTGGTTTCTTATTATTTAAAACTTGTAAAATGATAAATTAAACTATCATGCAAATCTATACAGATTGAGTTAATAAGAAATAACTTGGTTTTGGGGGTTGGTTTAATGTTCAACCATTATTCTGCTTTATATGTTTTATTTCAGTTAGCTAATCCAAAAATGAAATCTCATGTTTGATATACTATTCTTTATTTATAAATTTTGGAATATCATTGAATGTTTGAGAACTCTCAATTCCACCTCCTCCTTTAATCCAAGTTGATGACACACCTTTGTCTAGGATGTGTCATCTTCCAGGACCTGGTTTAATCAAAGCCATTTCAACCATTGATTAGCTCAAATACAAGATGTGAAGAACTAAACAATGAAGAGAGGTAAAATGATTAAATAAATGAATAGTTATAGGTTTAGTTGCATGACATCAGAGGCAGTCACAATATCGGAGATATTTGCCTTACCTGTGCATTCTACTCAATTCTATCTACAAAAATAAAATTAAACATTATAGAAATTTCATGATCACTCTCACCTCCCCCCAGGACGATTCTCATGATTAGTCTCACATTTTTTAGAGTATGAGATTACTTGGTGGAGTGGGTGGAAGAAGATAGAGAGAGAGAGAAAGAGAGAGAAGTGAAGAAAAATGGATGGAGAAACACAAATGCCTGGATTAATAAAACTAGAATTTGAATTACAATTGAAAATAAAACTAAAATAAAACTAAAATTAAAAATAAATAAAAAAGAATAAATTAGGGGGGAAATATAGGAGAAGCAGTGGACCATGCCATGGTGGGATCCCTCCTAGGATTTGGGTGTCGAGATGATGGTTTTGGAAGGAGGGGAGGGCCTCCTTTTATAGGTATATTTCCATCCCCAGAAAGGTTTCACATTTATGGGCACTTAAATGGACGATTAACGCCTGGAACCCTTCTTCAATATTGTTCTTAAATGTCTTGGTCGTTCACCCACCACAGTTCAACACATTTGGACCCCGGATGAAAGAGTTATGAATTTTTCATTGAAGGATTCAGTTTCTGGATGAAGCTTCCAGGAAGGCTCCTCCAAAAGTATATCATTAAATGGATGCCTTAATGACTTCAAAAATACAAAAAATTTGTATTAGAGTCGGCCCCAAATGACCTCGTTCTATCCCAGGTAGAATCACCTCATTTGGATATGTGTGGTCTGAGTTTGGGATCTGTAACTGTGGTGTGATTCACATATTTTACTTTTCCCATTTGAAAATTAATGGAACTTGTCCATTCATTCATTCAAGCTCCTTCATTTATCACAATTAAACATGCCATGTCATGATTTACCTCACTTTTTTTCTCTAATCACTCATGATTCAATTCATGTAGAATTATGCTCATATCATGAGAACATGCTCCTTATCCATAGGCTTGTAAATGAACTACTTTCTCCACATTGTAATGACAAAAGACACATAAAATCATGAGGACTTGCAATAAAGGTTCAAATGACTATGAGCCTTAAGGTTGGTAGGATTTGATGCTTTAAAAATTAAGGCTCAAGGAGGAGGCTAATCTCTGAAGTACAATGCATGATATTGAAAGTAAAAATGTAATGAAATTATCCCCATCAAAATAGCAACACCCACTTCCAAAAACTCTAAGAAAAGGTTATTATCAAGTAATGATAATGGATGATTTGTTCACCCTCTTGATTTTATTATTTTGTACTTTTTTTTAATTTTTTGAAAGGCATGATTAGATCAAACCTCACATCCATAACCTAACCACATTCGATCATAAGATCGTCGTTCTGGAAAATGGTGAATTTTGGTTCTCCAAAATCATAACCCAATTTTCTATTTTTTTCTTTTTGTCATTTTTTTAATTCAAGAGGGGCAAAAAATAGAGTATAATGAATGATTTCACAACCTTTTAAAATTCCCACAATAACACCCTAACACTTCTTCCTCAAAATGTGTATCATCCCATCCACCATGATTCCCTTTACCCCCAGACTTCAACTTTAAAATATCATGCCAATACCAAGAGTTGGGTAGGAATGGATAAAAATGGCTTGAAACATGGCTCATCCCTATAAAGGTCATTCATGGTCTCTATGAGATACAAGAAGGATTGATGTAAAAGTGTAATTTTAAGGATAAGTGGATTCTCAATGGATACCTCAGTCATTTTAGATGTGTTTTTGTATAGTCATAGCTTTGACAAGTTTAAATACAAGTTCTGGTCGGTTACATGTCCCAAGATCACTCAAGAAATAAGCTCAAGAATAAATTAGAAGTACTTGGTCTAGAAATCCTCTCGGGAATGATAAATATAACATTGGACAATCACTCATGGAATTAACAATGATAAAAAATAAATTCACATTAATTTCATAAATTTAAAGAATGAAAGATGGTAAGGAAATTTCATTTACATGATTCAGTTGATTCCTTCAAATCATGAGTCATCATTTCAATATTCATGATTAATTTTAAAAATTCAATTCTTCATTTCAATAATTTAATCATATCAACATTGAAATCTAAAACATGGCATCACTGAGTTCCTATGAAACTCATGTCTCCTAGATAAGTCGAGTAAAACATTAATTCAAGTGTGGGCATGAACTTTTATCTTTAAATCTCAAAACATGTTGTGGACTAAAATGTGGGGAGTTTAAATGATCAAACACTAAAATTGAACTCTCTTTTTCCATGAAACTTAGTCCTTCCACTTCATTATTTGGGGCTCCCTTCCACCATTATGAAGCTATAAAATAAAACAACCCAATTAAGCATAAGGATCATGTAATTTAATCTCAAAAAGATAAAGGGAGTGGGCTACATGATAGACTACTTACTAATAAATGAAATTGAAATCTAAATTCCTAGAAAGCATGTAAAGATAAATCTTGCTACGATCCCCCAAGTGGGCCCTGAATTTTTAATACTTCCAGAGGGTAGTACCAGCTGTTATTCAAAATCTGATGGAGGATGAAGCTTCTTTGAGTTGAACCACCACATGTGGCTTTTCCCAGCCTATGATCCATCCTTATGGGTGAGTAATGATCCATGGATAGTGTACACCATATCCCCCCTTCACAACGAGGTATAGCTTGAATGGTGTGGGTAGGATGAAGTTTGTACAGTCATCCTTCTTCTTGGTTGCTACTTTTGAAACCTCTTCTTCTTTGTCAAGTGGTTCCCCAAGGTATCCTGTATCCAAAGAATAGTTAATGGGAATGTTATAGTGCAATTATATTTGAATAAAATTAAAACCATAAGTATTAAGATCAAATTATTCTCCATCAATGTAAGCATCTTTTTTCCTAGTTTCCTTAGGAAAATCCACCGGCATCTCCTCATGAACTTCCTTCAACATATATTCAACATGTTTAGGGATCTCTATATGTTCCCCAAAAGGTGAAAATCCAGGTTCTTCATCATCCTCCAAGGCATAACTGAGATTTTATGATTCTATATAATTAAAACCACCAAGAGTGATGTAGAATTCAGAATCAATGAAATTTGAAAAGATGGAGTCAAATAATGGTTTAACTCCCTGAGTCGTTTCAGCTTCAATCTCTGCCTTAGTGGTATGTGCCTCTTGGAGTAGATTCTCTGAAGATGGAGGTAGGTAGTCAGGATCCACCATATTAACTTCAAATTCCACCACTTGGGTGGTGTCTTTCTTCGGTGGTTCAGGATCTTCTTCCTTGTATTTTATGGGGAGATCAGGTAGTTCCTCAAATTTAATGAAAAAAATCATAAAATCCTTCTTGATATCTCACTTGTAGCTCAGCAGGTAAGTCTTCCCCCTTTTCTAGCTCAGGTTCTTGACCCTGCTCTGGGTTGAGATGCTCCATTAATGTATGCACATAGTCAAATTCTCTTTCAGCCTTTCTTGGAAATTGTTTAATGCTTTCTCTAAGTTCTTGGACCTGAGCACTTCTAAAATATTCTTCTTGTTGTTGTTTCACCTATTAGTAATTTTCAGTCCATGAATAATAATAATCATTAAAATTCATCATAGAAATAATTTTTTGTCTTTTTAATTATATTATAAAAAGAAATAAAATCTTTCTAAGATGTAAAAATAGAAAAATTAAAGTAACAATTTATTGGCTACCCGGCAACGTCGCCAGTTTTGAAGCACGCCTGTCGTGGGGCGTGGAAAAAAAATTATATTTTTCCTAGTGCAGTACAGTGGCTGACCAGGGTCGTCTCTCTTGAGGAGCCTTCTCAAAGTAGTTCACTTAATTCTTCTATATCACCTAAAATATGTCTTTTCGTGGTTTTTTTATTTAATAAAAGTGATGAAAATATTTTTGTGTTTTTGATTATTTAAAACTGGTAAAATGATAAATTAAAATATCATGCAAATTTAAAAAGAATGAGTTAATAAGAAAGAACTTGGTTTTGGGGGTTGGTTTAATGTTAGATCATTATTTTCCTTTTTATGTTTTATTTCAGTTTGATAATCCATAAATTAAATCTAATGTTTGAACTAATATTCTTTATTTATAAATGTTATAATATCATTGAATGTTTGAGCACTCTCAATTCCACCTCCTCCTTTAATCCAAGATGATGACACACCTTTGTCTAGGATGTGTCATCTTCCAAGACCCGGTTCAATCGAAGCCATTTCAACCATTGATTAGCTCAACTCAAATGTGTGAACAAATATCCAATGGAGATAGGGAAAAGTGATTATATAAAAGAATATGGATAGGTTGAGTTGCATGACATGAGAGGCAGTCACAACATCGAGGACATTTGCCTTACCATGCATGCTACTCAATCATATGTACAAACATAAAATTAAATATTAAAGAAAATTCCTGATCACTTTCACCTCCCCGTAGTCCAATTATCGTGATTAGTCTCCCATTTTTGAGAGTATGAGATTACTTGGTGGAGTGGGTGGAAGAAGAGAGAGAGGGAGAGAGAGAGAGAAATGAAGAAAAATGGATGGAGAAACACATATGCATGGATTAATAAAACTAGAATTTGAATTACAATTGAAAATAAAACTAAAATAAAACTAATATTAAAATTAAATAAAAAGAAGAAATGAGGGGGGAAATAGAAGAGAAGAAGCGGCCCCTACCCTGGTGGGATTGCTCCTTGGCTTTGTGTGTCAAGTTGATGGTTTTAGAAGGAGGAGAGGGCCTCCTTTTATAGGTAGATTTCCGTCCCTCGAATAGTTGCATGTTTCTGGACACATAAATGGCTGATTAACGCATGGACCCCTTCTTCAATATTGTTCCTAAATGTGTTGTCCGTTCACCCACCACATTTCACTGCATTTGGACCCTGGATGAAGGAGTTATGAATTTTTCATTGAAGGATTCTATTTCGGGATGAAGCTTCTAGGAAGGTTCCTCCAAAAGTATATCATTCCATGGAAACCTTAATGACTTCAAAACTCCACAAAATTTCCAATAGAGACATACCTCTCTGTCCTCGTTCTATCCTAGGTGTAAGAACCTCATTTGGATATGTGTAGGTGGAGTTTGGGTTCCGTTACAGTGGTGTGTTCCATGATGTCCGCCCAAAAAAATGTCAAAATTCAATGAATTATAAGGAGCACTATATGGCCGAATCAGCTCCTGGTCCAGAAGACAATGATGAAGGAAATAATATCAGGATTATAAAAAAATTAGATTCACTGAATTTGAAATTATATTTGTTATGAAATGACAAAAATTCCCAAGTGTTAAAAATCTGTCCAAAAATCCAGAGTTATGCACTTTTCACAATTTTTCTCATTTTCATTATAAAACTTAAATTACCCATTATTTTTAATAAAACAATGAAATACATGGGTTTTATCATCTAAAAAAATTAAAAAAAACACATTATTTGATAAAAAATATGCACCTAAATTTGCTCTGTCAAATACCCCCACACTTAAACTATGCTTGTCCTCAAGCATGAAATCTCAACCTGGAAATCAGAGGACACCAATGTTACCAATATTCAAATTTCAATGCAGTAAAAACAAACCGTTTTAAATATAAAATCAAAATTTCAAAAATTTGCATAAAATATCAATTTAAGTTCCCATTTTTCAAATAAACCAGTAATTCACATATTTTACTTTTCCCATTTGAAAATCGATGGAACTTGTCCTTTCATTCATTCATTCTCCTTGATTTATCATTATTAAACATGACATGTCATGATTTACCTCACTTTCATTCTCTAATCCATCATGATACAATTCAAGTAGAATTATACTCATATCATGAGAACATGATCCTTATTCATAGTCCTGTAAATGAACTACTTTCTCCACTTTGTAAAGACAAAAGACACATAAAAACATAAGGACTTGCAATAAAGGTTTAAATGACTATGAGGCTTAAAGTTGGTAGCATTTTATGCTTTAAAAATCAAGGTTCAAGGAGGAGGCCAATCTCTGAATTACAGTGCATTATATTAAAAGTACAACTGCAATGAAATTCTCCCCATCAAAATAGCAATACCCACTTCCCAAAACTCAAAGAAAAGGTTATGATCAAGTAATGATAATGAATTATTTGTGCACCCTCCTGATTTTTTTTATTTTGTACTATTTTTTCATTTTTTGAAAGTTATTATTAGATCAAACCTCACATCCATCACTTAACCACATACGATCATAAGATCATCGGTCTGGAAAATGGTGATTTTTGGTTCTCCAAAATCAAAACCCAATTTTCTATATTTTTTCTTCTTGTCATTTTTTTAATCAAGAGGGCCCAACAATATAGTATAATAAATGATTTCACAACCTTTTACAATTCCCACAATAACACCCCAACACTTCTTCCTCACAATTTGTATCATCACATCCACCATGATTCCCTTTACCCCCACACTTCAACATTAAAATATTATGAAAATACCAAGAGTTGGGTAGGAATGGATAAAAATGGGTTGAAACATGGGTCATCCCTATAAAGGTCATTCATGGTCTCTATGGGATAAAATAAGGATTGATGTAAAGGTGTTCTTTTAAGGATAATTGGCTTCTCAAAGGATGCCTCAATCATTTTAAGAGTGTTTTTGTAAAGTCATAGCTTTGACAACTTTCAATACTAGTTATGGTTGGTTACATGTCCCAAGATCACTCAAGAAATATGCTCAAGAATAAATAGGATGTACTTGGTCTAGAAATCCTCTAGGGAATGATAAATATAACATTGGAAAATCACTCAGGGCATGACTCATAATAAAAAATAAATTCACATAAATTTCCGAAATTCAAAGCATGAAAGATGGTAGGGAAATTTAATTTATATGATTCAGTTGATTCCATCAAATCACGAGTCATCATTTCAAGATTCATTCTTAATTTTAAAAATTCAATTCTTAATTTCAATCACTTAATCATATCAATAATGAAATCTACAACATGGAATCACTAGGTTCCTAAGAAACTCATGTCTCCTAGATAAGTCGAGTAAAACATTAATTCAAGTGTGGGCATGCAAATTTATCTTTAATGCTCAAAACATGTTGTGGACTAAAATGTGGAGAGTTTAAAAGAGAAAACACTAAAATTGAACTCCCTTTTCCCATGAAACATAGTCCTTCCACTTCATTTTATGGGGCGGCCTTCCACCATTATGAATCTATAAAAGAAAACAACTCAATTAAGCATAAGGATCATGTCATTTAAGTTCAAAACGATAAAGGGAGTGGGCTATATACTATATTACTTCCTAATAAATGAAATTGAAATCTAAATTCCTAGAAACCATGTAAAGATAAATCATGGTATGATCCCCCAAGTGGGCCCTGAATTTTTACTGCCTCCAGAGGGCAGTACTAGATGTTATCCAGAATCAGATGGAGGATGAAGCTTCTTTGATTTGACCAACCACATGTGGCTTTTCCCAGCCTGTGATTCATCCTTATGGGTGAGTAATGATCCATGGATAGAGTACAGCATATCCTCCCCCATCACAATTAGGTATAGCTTGAATGTTGGTGGTAGTATGAAGTTTGGACCATCATCCGTCTTCTTGGTTGCTAATTGTGCAACCTCTTCTTCTTTGTCCAGTGGTTCCTCAAGGTATACAGCATCCAATGAATAGTTAATGGGAAATTTAGTGTGCAATTCTATTTGAATAAAATTAAAACCAGAAGTATGAAGATCAAATTCATCCCCGTCAATGTAAGCATCTTTTGTCATGGTTTCCTATGGAAAATCCTCCGGTATCTCCTCATGAACTTCCTTCAACAAATATTCAACATGTTCAGGGAGCTCTATATGTTCCTCAAACGTTGCACATCCGGGTTCTTCGTCATCCTCCAAGGAATAACTGAGATTTTCTGATTATATATAATCAAAACCACCAGGAGTGATGTAGAATTCATATTCAATGAAAATAGAAAAAATGGAGTCAAAGAATGGTTCAACTCCCTGAGTCAGTTTAGCTTCAATCTCTACCTCAGTGGTAAGTGTCTCTTGGAGTAGATTCTCTGAAGATGGAGGTAGGTAGTCGGGTACCTCCATCTTGACTTCAAATTCCACCACTTGGGTGGTGTATTACTTCGTTGGTGCTGGCTCTTCTTCCTTTTATTGTTTGGGGAGATCAGGTAGTTCCTCACATTTAATAAAAAAATCATCCAACCCTTCTTGATCTCCAACTTGTAGCTCAGCAGGTAAGTCTTCCCCCTTTGCCACCTCAGGTTCATGATCCTGCTCAGGGTTGGGATACTCCATCAATGCTTGAACATAGTCAAATGCTCTTTCAGCTTTTCTTGACAATTGTTCAATGCTTTCTCTATGTTCATGAACCTGAGCACTTCTAAAATCTTCTTCTTATTGTTGTTGCACCTGTGAGTAATTTTCAGTCCATGCAGAATAATACTCCTTAAAATTCATCATGGAAAAAAAATTTGTTTTTTTTATTTTATAAAAAGAAATAAAATCTATCTAAGATGTGAAAATAGAAAAAGTAAATGAACAATTGATTGGATCTCCAGTAACGATGCCGGTTTTGACGCACGCCTGTCACGGGGTGTGGACAAAAACAATTATATTTTTCCTAGTGCATCACATTGGTTGACAAGGGTCGTATATCATGAGGAGCCTTCTCAATGTAGTTCACATACTTCTTCTATATCACCTAAAATATGTATTTTTGTGGTTTTGTTTATTAAATTAATGTGATGAAAATATTTTTGGGTTTTTGATTATTTAAAACTTGTAAAATGATAAATTAAACTATCATGAAAATCTAAACAGAATGAGTTAATAAAAAAGAACATGGTTTTGGGGGATGGTTTAATGTTCAGTAATTATTCTCCTTTATATGTTTTATTTTAGTTTGATAATTCAAAAATGAAATCTCATTTTTGAACTACTATTCTTTACATCTAAATTGTGGAATATCATTGAATGTTTGAGCACTCTCAATTTCACCTCCTTCTTTAATCCAAGTTGATGACATACCTTTGTCTAGGATGTGTCATCGTCCAGGACCCGATTCAATTGAAGCCATTTCAACCATTGATTATCTCAACTCCAACGTTTTAAGAACTAACCAATGGGGAGAGGGAAAAATGATTAAATAAAATAATAGAGATAGGTTGAGTTGCATGACATCGCAGGCAGTCACAACATCAGGGACATTCGCCTTACCTGTGCATGCTACTCAATTATATATACAAACATAAAATTAAACATTAAAGAAAATTCATGATCACTTTCACCTCCCCCCAATCCATTTCTCGCGATTAGTCTATCATTTTCTATTGTATGAGATTACTTGGTGGAGTGGGTGGAAGAAGAGAGAGAGAGAGAGAGAAATGAAGAAAAATGGATGGAGAAACACAAATGCATGGATTAATAAAACTAGAATTTGAATTACAATTGAAAATAAAACTAAAATAAAAATTAAATAAAAATAATAAATTATGGGGGAAATAGAAGAGAATCAGCAGCCCGTGCCTTGGTGGGATACCTCCTTGGCTTTGGGTGTCGAGCTGATGGTTTTGGAAGGAGGATAAGACCACCTTTTATATGAATATTTTCATCCCCTGAAAGGTTGTGCATTCATGGACATATAAATGGCCGATTAACACATGGACCCATTCTTAAATATTGTTTATAAATGTGTTGGCCGTTCACCCACCACATTTCATTGAATTTGGACCCCGGATGAAGGAGTTATGATTTTTTCATTAAAGGATTCTATTTCTGGACGAAGCATCCAGGAAGGTTCTTCCAAACGTATGTCGTTTTATGGATGCCTTAATGACTTCAAATATCCAAAACATTTGGTTTAGAGCTAGACCTCTCTGTCCTAGTTCTATCCCAGGTTGAAACACCTCATTTTCATTTGTGTAGTCCGAGTTTGGGTTCCGTTACAGTGGTGTGATCCACGATGTCTGCCCGAAAAATGTCACAATTCAATGAATTTTTAGGACAACTAGATAACCGAATCAGCTCCTGGTCCAGAAGACAAAGATGAAGGAAATAAAATCAGGATTATAAAAAAATTAAATTCACCGAATTTGAAATTATATTTTTTATGAAATGAAAAAAATACCCTTGTGTTAAAAATCTGTCAAAAAGTCCAGAATTATGCACTTTTAACATTTTTTCTCATTTTAATTTTAAACTCAAATTACCCATTATTTTAATAAATCAATGAAATACAAGGGTTTTATCATCTAAAAACATTAAAAAATACTCATTATTTGATAAAAAATATGCATGTAAATTTTCTTTGTCAAATTCCCCCACATGTAAACTATGCTTGTCCGCAAGAATAAAATCTCAACATGGAAATCATAGGACACCAATGTTACCAATATTCAAATTTCAATGCAATAAAATCAAAAAAATTTCAATATAAAATAAAAAATTCAAAAATATGCATAAAATATCAATTTAGGTTCCCATTTTTCAAAGAAACTAGTAATTTACATATTTTACTTTTCTAATTTGAAAATTGATGGAACTTGTCCTT
This sequence comes from Viscum album, assembly GCA_963277665.1. Taxonomy (NCBI): domain Eukaryota; kingdom Viridiplantae; phylum Streptophyta; class Magnoliopsida; order Santalales; family Viscaceae; genus Viscum; species Viscum album. The sequence goes on from OY728121.1 coordinate 1,087,093,649, forward strand.
TCATTCATTCAAGCTCATTGATTTGTCATTATTAAACATGCCATGTCATTATTTACCTCACTTTTTTTTCTCTCATCTCTCATGATAGAATTCAAGTATAGTTATTCTCATATCATGATAACAAGCTCCATATTCCTAGGATTTTAAATGAACTACTTTCTCCACTTTGTAAAGACAAAAGACACATAAATCATGAGGACTTGCAATAAAGGTTCAAATGACTCTAAGGCTTAAGGTTGGTTGGATTTGATGCTTTAAAAATTAAGGATCAAGGAGGAAGCTAATCTCTAAAGTACAATGCATGATATTAAATGTAAAACTATAATGAAATTCTCCCCATCAAAATAGCAACACCCACTTACCAAAACTCAAAGAAAAGGTTATGATCAACTAATGATAATGGATGATTTGTACACCATCATGATTTTTTTTTATTTTGTACTTTTTTTCATTTTTCAAAAGTTATGATTAGATCAAACCTGACATCCATCACCTAACCACATACGATAATATGATCGTCGGTCTAAAAAATGATGATTTTTGGTTCTCCAAAATCAGAACCCAATTTTCTATTTTTTTTCATTTATTCATTTTTTCATTTTTTAATTCAAGAGGGGCATACAATAGAGTATAATTAATTATTTGACAACCTTTTACAATTCCCAAAATAACACCCCAACACTTCTTCCTTACAATGTGTATCATCCCTTCCACCATGATTCCCTTTACCCCCACACTACAACATTAAAATATCATGAAAATACCAAGATTTGGGTAGGAATGGATAAAAATGGATTGAAACATGGGTCATACCAATAAAGGTCATTCATGGTCACTATGGGCTAAAATAAGGATTGATGTAAATGTTTTATTTTAAGGATAAGTGGATTCTCAAAGAACGCCTCAATCATTTTAAATGTTTTTTTGTACAGTCGTAGCTTTGACATGTTTCAATACAAGTTCTGGTTGGTTAAATGTCCCAAGATCACTCAAGAAATATGCTCAAGAATAAATAAGAAGTACTTGTTCTATAAATCCTCTAGGGAATGATAAATATAACATTGGACTATCACTCATGGCATGAATAATAATAACAAATCAATTCACATAAATTTCAGAAATTTAAAGCCTGAATGATGATAGGGAAATTTCATTCACCTGACTCAGTTGATTCCTTCAAATCATGTGTCATCATTTCAGTATTCATGCTTAATTTTAAAAATTCAATTCTTTATTTGAATAATTTAATCATATCATCATTGAAATCTAAAACATGGCATCACTGGGTTCCTAAGAAACTCATGTCTCTTAGATAAGTCAAGTAAAACATTAATTCAAGTGTGGACATGCAATTTTATCTTTAAAGCTCAAAAAATGTTGTGGACTAGAATGTGGAGAGTTTAAAAGATAAAAAACTAAAAATAAACTCCATTTTTCCATGAAACATAGTCCTTCCACTTCATTTTATGTGACTTCCTTCCACCATTATGAACCTATAAAAGAAAACAACTCAATTAAGCATAAGGATCATGTAATTTAAGCTAAAAAAGATAAAGCTAGTGGGAAACATGCAAGACTACAACCTAATAAATGAAATTGAAATCTAAATTCCTAGAAAGCATGTAAAGATAAATATTGGTACGATCCCCCAAGTGGTCCCTGAATTTTTACTGCCTCTATAGGTAAGTACCAGCTATTATCTAAAATCTGATAGAGGATGAAGCTTCTTTGATTTGAACCACCACATGTGGATTTTCACATCCTGTGCTTCATCCTTATTGGTGAGTAATGATCCCTGGTTAGAGTAAACCATATCCCCTCCTCACAATGAGGTATAGAAGGAAAATGGTGATTTTTGGTTCTCCAAAATCAAAACCCAATATTCTATTTTTTTTCTTTTTGTCATTTTTTGTCATTTTATTTAATTCACGAGTGGAAAACAATAGAGTATAATGAATGATTTCACATCCTTTTACAATTCCCACAATAACACCCCAACACTTCTTCCTCACAATGTGTATCATCCCATCCACCATGATTCCCTTTACTCCCACACTTCAACTTTAAAATATCATGCAACTACCAAGTGTTGGGTAGGAATGGTTAATAATGGCTTGAAACATGGCTCATCCCTATAAAGGTCATTCATGGTCTCTAGGGGATAAAAGAAGGATTGATATAAATGTGTTCTTTTAAGGTTAACTGGATTCTCAAAGAATGCCTCAATAATTTTAAATGTGTTTTTGTACAGTCATAGCTTTGAAAACTTTCAATACAATTTCTAGTCAGTTACATGTCCCAAGATCACTCAAGAAATATGCTCAAGAATAAATAGGAAGTACTTGGTCTAGAAATCCTCTCGGGAATGATAAATATAACATCGGAAAATCAATCATGGTATGACAAATAATAACAATTCAATTCACATAAATTTCAGAAATTTAAAGTATGAAATATGGTTGGGAAATTTCATTTACATGATTCAGTTGATTCCTTCAAATCATGAGTCATCATTTCAATATTCATTCTTAATTTTAAAAATTCAATTGTTCATTTAAATCATTTAATCATATCAACATTTAAATTTAAAACATGTCATCACTGGGTTCCTAAGAAACTCATGTCTCCTCGATAAGTCAAGTAAAACATTAATTCAATTGTGGGCATGAAATTTTATCTTTAAATCTCAAAACATGTTGTGGACTAAAATGTGGAGAGTTTAGGAGACAAAACACTAAAATTGAACTCCCAATTTCCATGAAACTTAGTCCTTCCACTTCATTTTATGGGGTTTCTTTCCACCATTATGAACCTATAAAATAAAACAACTCAATTAAGCATAAGGATCATGTCATTTAATCTCAAAAAGGCAAAGGGAGTGGGATACATGCTAGACATCTTCCTAATAAATTAAAATTGAAATCTAAATTCCTAGAAATCATGTAATGGTAAATCTTGTTATGATCCCCCAAGTGGGCCCTGAATTTTTACTGCCTCCAGAGGGCAATACCAACTGTTATCCAAAATCTGATGGAGGATTAAGATTCTTTGATTTGAACCACCACATGTGGATTTTCCTAGCCCGTGCTTCATCCTTATAGGTGAGTAATGATCCATGGATAGAGTACACCATATCCTCCCCATTCACAATGAGGTATATCTTGAATGGTGGGGGTAGGAGGAAGTTTGGACCATCATCCTTCTTCTTCGTTGCTACTTGTGCAACCTCTTCTTCTTTGTCTAGTGGTTCCTCAAGGTATGCTACATCCAAAGAATAGTTAATGGGAAAGTTAGAGTGCAATTATATTTGAATAAAATTAAAAACAGAAGTATTAAGATCAAATTATTCTCCATCAATGTAAGCAGCTTTTGTCATGGTTTCCTTAGGAAAATCCACCAGCATCTCCTCATGAACTTCCTTCAACAAATATTCAACATGTTCAGGGAGCTCTATATGTTCCTCAATAGGTGCACATCCAGGTTCTTCTTCATCCACCAAGGCATAACTGAGATTTTCTGATTCTATATAATCAAAACCACCAGGAGTGAAGTAGAATTCAGATTCAATGAAATTAGAAAATATGGAGTCAAAAAATGGTTCAACTCCTTGATTCGGCTTAGCTTCAATCTCTACCTCAGTGGTAAGTGCCTCTAGGAGTAGATTCTATGAAGGTGGAGGTAGGTAGTCGGGATCCTCCATCTTGACGTCAAATTCCACCACATGGGTGGTGTCTTCCTTCGGTGGTGCTGGATCTTTATCCTTGTATTGTATGGGGAGATCAGGTAGTTCCTCACATTTTATCAAAAAAATCATCCAATCCTTTTTGATCCCCCACTTGTAGCTCAGCAGGTAAGTCTTCCCCCTTTGCCACCTCAGGTTCTTGATCCTGCTCAGGGTTGAGATGCTCCATTAATGAACGAACATATTAAATGATCTTTCATCTTTTCTTGACAATTGTTCAATGATTTCTCTAAGTTCTTTCACCCGATCACTTCTAAAATTATCATCTTGTTGTTGTTGCACCTGTGAGTAATTTTCAGTCCATGCAGAATAATAATCATTAAAATTCATCATGGAATGGATTTTTTGTTTTTTTATTATTTTATAAAAATAAATAAAATCTATCTATGGTGTGAAAATAGAAAAAGTAAATGAAAATTTGATTGGCTCTCCGGCAACAACGCTAGTTTTGAAGCATCCCTGTCATGAGGCGTGGACAAAAACAATTATATTTTTCCTAGTGCAACACAGTGGCTGACCATGGTCGTCTCTCTTGAGGAGCCTTATCAAAGTAGTTCACTTATTTCTTCTATATCACCTAAAATATCTCTTTTTGTGGATTTATTATTAAATGAATGTGATGAAAATATTTTTGGGTTTTTGATTATTTAAAACTTGTAAAATGATAAATTAAACTATCATGAAAATCTAAACAGAATGAGTTAGTAAGAAAGAACATGGTTTTGGGGGTTGGTTTAATGTTCAATCATTATTCTCCTTTATATGTTTTATTTCAGTTTGATAATTCAAAATTTAAATCTCATGTTTGAACTACTATTCTTTATTTATAAATTGTGGAATATCATTGAATGTTTGAGCACCCTCAAATCCACCTCCTCCTTTAATCCAAATTGATGACACACCTTTGTTTAGGATGTGTCATCTTCCAGGACCCAGTTCAACCGAAGTCGTTTCATCCATTGATTAGCTCAACTCCAACATGTGAAGAACTAAGAAATGGAGAGAGGAAAATGATTAAATAAAAGAATAGAGATAGGTTGAGTTGCATGACATCGGAGGCAATCACAACATCGGGGACATTCGCCTTACCCGTGCATGCTACTAAATTCTATCTACAAACATACAATTAAACATTAAAGAAAATTCATGATCACATTCACCTCTTCCCATTCAATTCTCGTGATTAGTCTCTCATTTTCCAGAGTATAAGATTACTTGGTAGAGTGGGTGGAAGAAGGGGGAGAGAGAGATAGAGAAATGAAGAAAAATGGATGGTGAAACACAAATGCATGTAATAATAAAACTAGAATTTGAATTAAAATTGAAAATAAAACTAAAATAAAAGTAAAATAAAAATTAAATAAAAAAAATAAATTATGGAGAAAATAGAAGAGAAGCAGTGGCCCCTGCCCTGGTGGGATCCCTCCTTGGATTTGGGTGTCGAACTGATGGTTTTGGAAGGAGGAGATGGCCTCCTTTTATAGGTAGATTTCCGTCCCCTGAAAGGCTTCATGTTTATGGACACATAAATGGCTGATTAACGCATTGGAACTTTCTTTAATATTGTTCATAAATGTGTTTTACATTCACCCACCACATTTCAACGCATTTGGACCCCTGATGATGGAGTTATGATTTTTTCATTTAAGGATTCTGTTTCTACACAAAGCTTCTAGGAAGTTTCCTCCAAAATTATATCATTCAATGCCCACCATAATGACTTCAAAACTCCACAAAATTTTTATTAGAGCTGGACCTCTCTGTCGTCATTCTATCCTAGGTGGAAGCACGTCATTTGGATTTCTGTAGGCCGAGTTTGGGTTCCATTACAGTGGTGTGGTCCACGTTGTCCTCCCGAACAAATGTCAACCTTCAATGAATTTTTAGGACCACTATATGGCCGAATCAGCTCTTTGTCCAGAAGACTACGATGAAGGAAATAAAATCACGATTCTAACAAAATTATATTCACTGAATTTGAAATTATATTTTTTACGAAATGTCAAAAATACCCTAGTGTTAAAAATCGGTCCAAAAATCCAGAATTATGCACTTTTCACAATTTTTCTCATTTTCATTATAAAACTCAAATTACCCATTATTTTAATAAAACAATGAAATATATTGGTTTTATCATATAAAAAAATTAAAAAATACGCATTATTTGATAAAAAATATGCACCTAAATTTGCTCTGTCAAATACCCCCACACTTATACTATGCTTGTCCTCAAGCATAAAATATCAACATGGAAATAAGAGGACACCAATGTTACCAATATTCAAATTTCAATGCAATAAAATAAAACAATTTTCAATATAAAATAAAAAATTCAAAAATCTTCATAAAATATCAATTTAAGATCCCATTTTTCAACGAAACCAGTAATTCACAAATTTTACTTTTCCCATTTGAAAATTGATGGAACTTGTCCTTTCATTCATTCAAGCTCTTTGATTTATCATTATCAAACATGCCATGTAATGATTTACCTCACTTTTTTTCTCTCATCAATAATGATAAAATTCAAGAAAAATTATGCTCATATCATGAGAACATGCTCCATATCTATAGGCTTGTAAATGAACTACTTTCTCCACTATGTAAAGTCAAAAGACACATAAAATCATGAGGACTTGAAATAAAGGATCAAATGACTCTAAGGCTTAAGGTTGGTAGGATTTGATGGTTTAAAAATTAAGGCTCAAGGAAGAGGCTAATATCTGAAGTACAATGCATGATATTAAAAGTACAACTGTAATGAAATTCTCCCCTTCAAAATAGCAACACCCACTACCCAAAACTCAAATAAAAGGTTATCATCAAGTAATGATAATGGATGATTTGTGCACCCTCTTGATTTTTTTATTTTGTACATTTTTTTCATTTTTCGAAAGTTATGATTAGATCAATCCTCAAATCCATCACCTAACCAAATACAATCATAAGATCATTGGTCTGGAAAATGGTGATTTTTGGTTCTCCAAAATCAAAACCCAATTTTCTATTTTTTTTTCTTTTTTCCATTTTTTTCATATTTTTTAATTTAAGTGGGGACAACAATAGAGTATAATAAATAATTTCACAAACTCTTACACATCCCACAATAACACCCCAACACTTCTTCCTCACAATGTGTATCATCCCATCCACCATGATTCCCATTACCCCCACACATCAACTTTAAAATATCATGCAAATACCAAGAGTTGGGTAGGAATGGATAAAAATGGCTTGAAATATGACTCATCCCTATAAAGGTCATTCATGGTCTCTATGGTCTAAAATATGGATTGATGTAAAGGTGTTATTTTAATGATAAGTGGCTTCTCAAAGGAGGCCTCAATAATTTTAAATTTGTTTTTGTATAGTCATAGCTTCGACATGTTTCAATACAAGTTTTGGTCGGTTACATGTCCCAAGATCACTCAAGAAATATGCTCAAGAATAAATAAGAAGTACTTGGTTAGAAATCCTCTCAGGAATGATAAATATAACATTTGAAAATCACTCATGGAATGACTAATAATAAAAAATCAATTCAAAAAATTTAAGAAATTCAATGCATGAAAGATGGTGGGGAAATTTCATTTACATGATTCCATTGATTCCTTCAAATCATGAGTCATAATTTCTATATTCATGCTTCATTTTAAAAATTCAATTCTTCGTTTCAATCATTTAATCATATCAACATTGAAATCTGAAGCATGGAATCACTGGGTTCCTAAGAAACTCATGTCTCCAAGATAAGTCGAGTAAAACATTAATTCAAGTGTCGGCATGCAATTTTATCTTTAAAGCTCAAAACATGTTGTGGACTAAAATGTGGAGATATTAAAAGATAAAAAACTAAAATTAAACTCCCTTTTTTCCATGAAATGTATTCCTTCCACTTCATTTTATGGGGTTGCCTTCCACAATTATGAACCTATAAAAGAAAACAACTCAATTAAGCATTAGGATCATGTCATTTAAGCTCAAAAAGATAAAGGGAGTGGGATACAAGATAGAATAATTCATAATAAATGAAATTTAAATCTAAATTCCTAGAAAACATGTAAAGACAAATCTTGGTACGATCCCCCAAGTGGGCCCTAAATTTTTACTACCTCCATAGGGTAGTACCAGCTGTTATCCAGAATCAGATGGAGGAAGACGATTCTTTGATTTGAACCAACACATGTGGATTTTCCCGGCCTATGTTTCATCCTTATGGGTGAGTAATAATCCAGTGATAGAGTACACCACATCCCCCCCTTCACAATGAGGTATAGCTTGAATGGTGGTGGTAGGAGGAAGTTTGGAAAATCATCCTTCCTCTTGGTTTCTACTTGTGCAACCTCTTCTTCTTTGTCCAGTGGTTCCTCAAGGTATTCTGCATCTAATGAATAGTTAATAGGAAAGTTAGAGTTCAATTATATTTGAATAAAATTAAAACCAGAAGTATTAAGATCAATTTCTTCCCGATCAATGTTAGCAGCTTTTGTCATGGTTTCCTTTGGGAAATCCACTCGCATCTCCTCATGAACTTCCTCCAAGGCATAACTGAGATTTTCTGATTCAATATAATCAAAACTACCAGGAGTGATGTAGAATTAATATTCAATGAAATTATAAATGATGGAGTCAAAGAATGGTTCAACTCCATGAGTCAGTTCAGCTTCAATATCTGCCTCAGTGGAAAATGCCTCTTGGAGTAGATTCTCTGAAGATGGAGGTAGGTAGTCGGGATCTTCCATCTTGACATTAAATTCCACCACTTTGGTGGTGTCTTCCTTCAGTGGTGCTGGATCTTTTTCCTTGTATTGTATGGGGAGATCAGGTAGTTCCTCAAATTTAATAAAAAAATCATCCAATCCTTCTTGATCTCCCACTTGTAGCTCAGCAGGTAAGTCTTCCCCATTTGCCACCTCAGGATCTTAATCCTGCTCATGGTTGGGATGCCCCATTAAATCACGAACATAGTAAAATTCTCTTTCAGATTTTATAGACAATTGTTCAATGCTTTCTCTACGTTCTTGCACCTGAGCACTTCTAAAATCTTCTTCTTGTAGTTGTTGCACCTGTAAGTAATTTTCAGTCCATGCAGAATAATAATCATTAAAATTCATCATGGAAATAATTTTTTGTTTTTTTATTAATTTATAAAAAGAAATAAAATCTATCTAAGAAGTGAAAATATAAAAAGAAAATGAACAATTGAATGGCTCCATGACAACGACGCCAGTTTTGATGCACTCCTGTCGCAGGGTGTGGAAAAAAACAATTATATTTTTCCTAGTGCAGCACAGTGGCTGACCAAGGACCTCTCTCTTGAGGAGCCTTCTCAAAGTAGTTCACTTACTTCTTCTATATCACCTAAAATATGTCTTTTTTTTGTTTTTTATTAAATGAATATGATGAATATATTTTTGGGTTTTTGATTATTTAAAACTTGTAAAATGATAAATTAAACTATCATGAAAATCTAAACAGAATGAGTTAATTAGAAAGAACTTGGTTTTGGGGGTTGGTTTAATGTTCAATCATTATTCTCCTTTATATGTTTTATTTCAGTTTGATAATCCAAAAATGAAATCTCATGTTTGAACTACTATTCATTATTTATATATTGTGGAATATCATTGAATGTTTGAGCACTCTCAATTTCACCTCCTCCTTTAATCCATGTTGATGACAGGCCTTTGTCTAGGATGTGTCATCTTCCTGGACCCGTTTCAATCGAAGCCATTTAAACCATTGATTATCTCAACTCCAACATGTGAAGAACTAACCAATGGATAGATGGAAAATGATTAAATAAAAGAATAGAGACAGGTTGAGTTGTATGACATCAGAGGCAGTCACAACATCAGGGACATTCGCCTTACCCGTGCATGCTACTCAATTCTATCTACAAACATAAAATTAAACATTAAAGAAAATTCATGATCACATTCACCTCCCCCACCCCGGAAAAGTCTCATGATTAGTCTCTCATTTTCACGAGAATTAGATTACTTGGTGGAGTGGGTTGAAAAAGATAGAGAGAGAGAGAGAAATGATGAAAAATGGATGGAGAAACACAAATGCATGAATTAATAAAACTAGAATTTGAATTACAATTGAAAGTAAAACTAAAAAAAACTAAAATTAAAATTAAATAAAAAGAATAAATGAGGGGGGAAATAGAAGAGCAGCAGTGGCCTGTGCCTTGGTGGGATACATCCTTGGCTTTGGGTGTCGAGCTGATGGTTTTGGAAGGAGGAGAGGGCCTCCTTTTATTGGTTTCTTTTCGTCCCCCGAAAGGTTGCGCGTTTATAGACACTTAAATGGAAGATTAACTTGTGTAACCATTCTTAAATATTTTTCATAATTGTGTTGGACATTCAACCACCACATTTTAGTGCATTTGAACCCCGGATGAAGGAGTTATGAATTTTTCCTTAAAGGATTCTGTTTCTGGACAAAGCTTCCAGGAAGGTTCCTCCAGACGTATGTCGTTAAATGGATGCCTTAATGAAATCAAAACTCCACAAAATTTTTTGTAGATCTGGACCTCTCTATCCTAGTTCTATCCCAGGTTGAAGAACCTCATTTGGATATGTGTATGCCTATTTTGGGTTCCGTTACTATGTTGTGATCTACGATGTCCGCCCGAAAAAATGTCAAACTTCATTTAATTTTTAGGACCAGTAGATGGCCGAATCTACTCCTGGTCCAGAAGACAAAGATGAAGGAAATAAAATCGGCATTCTAAAACAATTACATACACTGAATTTTAAATTATAATTTTTATGAAATGACAAAAATACCCTTGTGTTATCAATCTGTCCAAAAATCCAGAATTATGCACTTTTCACAATTTTTCTAATTTTCATTCTAAAAATAAAATTACCCATTATTTTAATAAAACAACGAAATACATGGGATTTATCATCTAAAAAAATTAAAAAATACTCATTATTTGATAAAAAATATGAATGTAAATTTTCTCTGTCAAATACCCCCACACTTAAACTATGCTTTTCCTCAAGCATAAAATCTAAAAATGGAAATCAGAGGACACCAATGTTACCAATATTCAAATTTCAATACCATAAAATCAAAAAAAAATTAATATAAATGCAAACATTCAAAATTCTTCATAAAATATCAATTTAAGTTCCCATTTTTCAAAGAATCCAGTAATTCACAAATTTTTCTTTTCCCATTTGAAAATTGATGGAACGTGTCCTTTCATTCATTCAAGTTCTCTGATTTATCATTATTAAACATGCCATTTCATGATTTACCTTGCTTTTTTTCTCTCATCACTCATGATACAATTCAAGTAGAGTTATGCTCATATCATTAGAACATGCTCCTTATCCATAAGCTTGTAAATGAACTACTTTATCCAATTTGTAAAGACAAAAGACACATAAAATCATTAGGACTTTCAATAAAGGTTCAAATGACTCTGAGGCTTAGGGTTGGTAGGATTTTATGCTTTAAAAATTAAGGCTCAAGGAGGAGTCTAATATCTAAAGTACAATTCATGATATTAAAAGTAAAACTGTAATTAAATTCTCCCCTTCAAAACAGCAACACCAACTTTCCAAAACTCAGAGACAAGGTTATGATCAAGTAATGATAATGGATGATTTGTGCACCCTCTTGATTTTTTTAATTTTTACTTTTTTTTTCATATTTTGAATGTTATTATTAGATCAATCCTCACATCCATCACCTAACCACATACGATCATAAGATCATCAGTTTGGAAAATGGTGATTTTTGGTTCTCCAAAATCAGAACCCAATTTTCTATTTTTTTACTTTACGTCATTTGTTTCATTTTTTTTAATTCAAGAGGGGAAAAAATAGTGTATAATGAATGATTTCACAACCTTTTACAATTCCCATAATAACACCCAAACACTTCTTCCTCACAATGTGTATCATCCCATCCACCATTATTCACTTTACCCCCACACTTCAACTTTAAAATATCATTCAAATACCAAGAGTTGGGTAGGAATGGATAAAAATGGCTTGAAACATGGCTCATCCCAATAAAGGTCATTCATGGTTTCTATGGGACAAAAGAAGGATTGATATAATGGTTTATTTTAAGGATAAGTGGATTCTCGAAGGATGCCTCAATCATTTTAAATGTGTTTTTGTACATTCATAGCTTTGATAAGATTCAATACAAGTTCTGGTCGGTTACATGTCCCAATATCACTCAAGAAATATGCTTAAGAATAAATATGAAGTACTTGGTGTATAAATCCTCTTGGGAATGATAAATATAACATTGGACAATCACTCTTGGCATGACTAATAATAAAAAATCAATTCACATAAATTTCAGAAATTTAAAGCATGAAAGATGGTGGGGAAATTTCATTTACATGATTTAGTTGATTCCTTCAGATCATGAGTCATCATTTCAATATTCATGATTCATTTTAAAAATAATATTCTTCATTTCAAGATTTTAATCATATAAACATTGAAATCTAAAACATGGCATCACTGGGTTCCTATGAAACTCATGTCTCTTAGATAAGTTGAGTAAAACATTAATTCATGTGTAGACATGCACTTTTATAAATAAATCCTAAAACATGTTGTGGAATAAAATGTGCAGCGTTTAAAAGATAAAACACTAAAATTGAACTCTTTTTTTCCATGAAACTTAGTCCTTCCACTTCATTTTATGTGACTGCCTTCCACCATTCTGAACCTATAAAAGAAAATAACAAAATTAAGCATAAGGATCTTGTCATTTAAGCTGAAAAAGATAAAGGGATTTAGATACATGCTAGACCACTTCCTAATTAATGAAATTGAAATCTAAATTCTTATAAATCATGTAAAGATAAACCTTGGAACGATCCCCCAAGTGGGCCTTGAATTTTTACTGGCTCTAGAGGGGAGTACCTGCTGTTATCTAAAATCTAATGGAGGATGAAGCTTCTTTTATTTGAACCACCACATTTGGGTTTTCCCATCCTATGCTTCATCCTTATGGGTGATTAATGATCCATGGATAGAGTACACCATATCCTCCCCCTTCACAATGAGGTATATATTGAATGGTTGGGGTAGGATGAAGTTTGTACCATCATCCTTCTTATTGGTTTCTACTTGTGCAACCTATTATTCTTTGTACAATGGTTCCTAAAGGTATGTTTAATCCAAAGAATAGTTAATGGGAAAGATAGAGTGCAATTCTATTTGAATAAAATTAAAACCAGAAGTATTAAGATAAAATTCTTTCCCATAAAATTAAGCAGATTTTTTCATGGTTTCCTTAGGAAAATCCACCGACATCTTCACATGGACTTCCTTCAGTAAATATTCAACATGTTCAGGGAGAACTATATATGTTCCTCAACTGGTGCACATCCAGGTTCTTCATCATCCTCCAAGGAATAATTGATATTTTATTATTCTATATAATCAAAACCACTATGAGTGATGTAGAATTAAGATTCAATGAAATTAGAAAATATGGAGTCAAATAATGGTTCAACTCCCTGAGTCGGTTCAGCTTCAATATTTGCCACAGTGGTAAGTGCCTCTTGGAGTATATTCCCTAAATATATAGGTAGGTAGTCGGGCTCCGCCATCTTGACTTCAAATTCCACCACTTAGGTGATGTATTCCTTAGGTGGTGCTGGATATTTTTCCTTGTATTGTATGGGCACATCAGGTAGTTCATTACATTTAATCAAAAAATCATCCAATACTTCTTGATCTCCCACTTGTAGCTCAGCAGGTAAGTCTTCCCCCTTTTACACCACAGGTTCTTGATCTTGCTCAGGGTTGGGATGCTCCATTAATACACGAACATAGTCAAATTCTCTTCCATATTTTCATGAAAATTGTTCAATCCTTTCTCTATGTTCTTGCACCTGAGAACTTCTAAAATCTTCTTCTTGTTGTTGTTTCCCCTATGAGTAATTTTCAGTCCATGCAGAATAATAATCATTAAAATTCATCATGGAAATAATTTTTTGTTTGTTTATTATTTTATTACAAGAAATAAAATCTATCTAAGATATGAATATTGAAAAAAGTAAATGAACAATTGATTGGCTCCCGACAATGACGCTAGTTTTGACACATGCTTGTCGTGGGGCATGGGAAAAAACAATTATAATTTTCCCAGTGTAGCACAGTGGCGGACCAGGGTCGTCTCTCTTGAGGAGCCTTCTCAAAGTAGTTCAGTTACTTATTCTATATCACCTAAAATATCTCTTTTTGTGATTTTGTTTATTAAATGAATGTGATGAAAATATTTTTGGGTTTTTGATTATTTAAAACTTGTAAAATGATAATTTAAACTATCATGAAAATCTAAACAGAATGAGTTAATAAGAAAGAACTTGGTTTTTGTGGTTGGTTTAATGTTTAATCACTATTATCCTTTATATGTTTTATTTCAGTTTGACAATCCAAAAATGAAATCTCATGTTCGAACTAATATTCTTTATTTATAAATTAGGGAATATCATTGAATGTTTTAGCACTCTCAATCGCACCTCCTCCTTTAATCCAAGTTGATGACACACCTTTGTCTATGATTTGTCATCTTCTAGGACCAGATTCAATCAAAGATGTTTCAACCATTGATTAGCTCAACTCCAACGTGTGAAGAACTAACCAATGGAGAGAGGAAAAAATTATTAAATAAAAGAATAATGATATGTTGAGTTGCACAACATTTGAGGCAGTCACAACATTGGGGACATTCAAATTACCAGTGCAAGCTACTCAATTCTTTCTACAAACATAAAATTAAAAATTAAAGAAAATTCACGATCACTTTCACCTCCACCAAGGAAATGTCTTGTGATTAGCCTCTCATTTTTGAGAGTATGAGATTAATTGGTGCAGTGGGTGGATGAAGAGAGAGAGAGATAGAGAAATGAAGAAAAATGGATGGAGAAACACAAATGCATGGATTAATAAAACTAGAAATTGAATTCCAATTGAAAATAAAACTAAATTAAAATTAAAATTAAAATTAAATAAATAGAATAAATGAGGGGGGAAATAGAAGAGAAGAAAAGGCCCGTGCCCTGGTGAGATCCCTCCTTGGATTTGGGTTTCGAGCTGATGGTTTTGGAAGGAGGAGAGGGCCTCCTTCTAAAGGTAGATTTTCATCCCCCAAAAGGATGCGCATTTATGGACACATAAATGGCCGATTAACGCATTGTACACTTATTCAATATTGTTCATAAATGTGTTGGCCGTTCACCCACAACATTTCAGTGCATTTTGACCCCGTATGAAGGAGTTATGAATTTTTCATTGAAGGATACTTTTTCTGAACGAAGCTTCTTGGAAGGTTCCTCCAAAATTATGTCGTTCAATGACCGCCTTAATTACTTCATAACTCCTAAAAATTTGGTGTAGAGGCAGTCCTCTCTGCTCTCGTTCTATCACATGGGGAATAAACTCATTTGGATATATGTATGTCGCGTTTGTGTTCCGTTACAGTCATGTGGTCCACGTTGTCCGCCCGAAAAAATGCCAAACTTCAATGAATTTTTAGGACCCCTCGATGGCCGAATCAGCTCCTGGTCTAGAAAACAAAGATGAAGAAAATAAAATCAGTATTATAAAAAAATTATATTCACTTTATATGAAATTAAATTTTTTATGAGATGACAAAAATACCTTTGTGTTAAAAATCTGTCCAAAAATCCAGAATTATGCACTTTTCATAATTTTTCTAATTTTCATTCTAAAACACATATTTTCCATTATTTTAATAAACCAATGAAATACATGGGTTTTATAATCTAAAAACATTAAAAAATACTCATTATTTGATCAAAAATATGCGCGTAAATTTGCTCTGTCAAATACCCCCACACTTAAACTATGCTTGTCCTCAAGTATATAATCTCAACATGGAAATATGAGGACTCCAATGTTACCAATATTCAAATTTCAATGCAATAAAATCAAAAAAAATTCTATATAAAATCAATCTTTCAAAAATCTTCATAAAATATCAATTTATGTTCCCATTTTTCAAAGAAACCAGTAAATCACATATTTTACTTATCCAATTTGAAAATTGTTGGAACTTGTCCTTTCATTCTCTCAAGCTCTTTGACTTATCATTATTAAACATGTCATGTCATGATTTACCTCACTTTTTTTCTCTCATCACTCATGATACAATTCAAGTAGAGTTATTCTCATATCATGAGAACATGATCCTTATCCATAGGCTTGTAAATAAACTACTTTGTCCACTTTGTGAAGAAAAAAGACACATAAAATCACGAGGAATTGCAAAAAAGGTTCAAATGACTCTCAGGATTAAGGTAGGTATGATTTGATGCTTTAAAAATTAAGTCTCAAGAAGGAGGCTAATATCTAAAGTACAATGCATGATATGAAAAAGTAAAACTATAATGAAATTCTCCCCTTCAAAATAGTAACCCCCACTTCCCAAAACTCAAAGAAAAGGTTATGATCAAGTAATGATAATGGATGATTTTTGAACCCTCTTGATTTTTTTATTTTGTACTTTTTATTCATTTTTCGAAAGTTATGATTAGATCAATCCTCACATCCATCACCTAACCACATACGATCATATGATCATCGGTCTGGAAAATTGTGTTTTTTGGTTCTCCAAAATCAAAACCCAATTTTATATATTTTTTTCTTTTTGTCATTTTTTGTCATTTTTTTAAATTCAAGAGGGGAAAACAATAGAGTATAATGACTGATTTCACAACCTTTTACAATTCCCACAATAACACCCCAACACTTCTTCCTCACAATGTGTATCATCCCATCCACCATGATTCCTCTTACCCCAACACTTCAACTTTAAAATATCATGCAAATACCAAGATATGGTCATTCATGGTCTCTATGGGCTAAAATAAGGATTAATGTAAAGGTGTTATTTTAAGGATAAGTGGATTCTCAAAGGATGTCTCAATCATTTTAAATGTGTTTTTGTATATTCATAGCTTTGAAAAGTTTCAATACAAGTTCTGGTTGGTAACATGTCCCAAGATCACTCAAGAAATATGCTCAAGAATAAATAGGAAGTACTTGGTCTAGAAATCCTCTTAGGGATGATATATATAACATTGGACAAAATCTCATGGAATGCCTAATAATAATAAATCAATTCACATAAATTTCAGAAATTTAAAGCACGAATGTCGGTAGGGAAATTTCAGTTACATGATTCAGTTGATTCATTCAAATCCTGAGTCATCATTTCAATATTCATGCTTCATTTTAAAAATTCAATTCTTCATTTCAATCATTCAATCATATCAATATTGAAATCGAAAACATGGCATCACTGGGTTCCTAAGAAACTCATGTCTCTTAGATAAGTCGAGTAAAACATTAATTCAAGTGTGGGCATGCAATATTATCATTAAAGCTCAAAACATGATGTGGACTAAAATGTGGAGAGTTTAAAAGAGAAAAAACTAAAATTTAAATCCCTTTTTCCATGAAACTTAGTCCCTCTACATCATTTTATGGGGCTTCCTTCCAGCATTATGAACCTATAAAAGAAAACAACTCAATTAAGCATGAGGATCGTGTCATTTATGCTCAAAAAGATAAAGGGAGTGGGATATATGCTAGACTATTTCCTAATAAATGAAATTGAAATCTAAATTCCTAGAAATCATTTAAAAATAAATCTCGGTATGATCCCCCAAGTGGGACCTAAATCTTTACTGCCTCTAGAGGGCACTACCAGCTATTATCTAAAATTTGATGGAGGATGAATCTCCTTTGATTTGAACCACCACATGTGGATTTTTCCAGCCTGTGCTTCATCCTTATGGGTGAGTAATGATCCATGGACAGAGTACATCATATCTCCCCCTTCACAATGAGGTATAGCTTGAATGGTTTGGGTGGGATGAAGTTTGTTCCGTCATCCTTCTCCTTGGTTTCTACTTGTGCAACCTATTCTTCTTTGTCCAGTGGTTCTTCAAGGTATGTTGCATCCAAATAATAGTTAATGGGAAAGTTAGAGTGCAATTCTCTTTAAATAAAATTAAAACCATAAGTATTAAGATCAAATTATTCCCCATAAAAGTAAGAAGCTTCTATCATGGTTTTATTAGGAAAATCCACCGGCATCTCCTCATGAACTTCCTTCAATAAATATTCAACATGTTCAGGGAGCGCTATATGATCTTCAACAGGTGCGCATCCAGGTTCTTCGTCATCCTCCAAGGCATAACTGATATTTTCTGATTCTATATAATAAAAACCACAAGGAGTGATGTAGAATTCAGATTCAATGAAATTAGAAAAGATAGAGTCAAAGAATGGTTCAACTCTATGAGTCGGTTCAGCTTCAATCTCTGCCTCAGTGGTAAGTGCCTCTTGTAGTAGATTCTCCGAAGATGAAGGTAGGTAGTCGGGCTCCGCCATCTTGACTTCAAATTCCACCACTTGGGTGGTGTTTTCCTTCTATGGTGATGGGTGTTCTTCTTTGTATTGTATGGTGAGATCAGGTAATTCCTCACATTTAATCAAAAAAAACATCCAATACTTCTTCATCTCCCACTTGTATCTTAGCAGGTAAGTCTTCCCCCTTTGCCACCTTAGGTTCTTGATCCTTCTTGGGGTTGGGATTCTCCATTAATTCAATAACATATTCAAATACTCTTTCAGCTTTACTTGACAATTTTTCAGTGTTTTCTCAAAGTTATTTCACCAGAGAACTTCTAAAATCTTCTTCTTGTTGTTGTTGCACCTGTGAGTAATTTTCAGTCCAAGCAGAATAATAATCATTAAAATTTATCACAGAAAGAATTTTTTTTTATTATTTTATAAAAATAAATAAAATCTATCTAAGATGTGAAAATAAAAAACGTAAATGAACAATTGATTGTCTCCCTGGAAATGGCGCCGGTTTTGACGCACTCCTGTCACGGGGCATGGACATAAACAATTATATTTTTCCTAGTGCAGCAAGGTGGCTGACCAGGGTCATCTATCCTGAGGATCCTTCTCAAAGTAGTTAACATACTTCTTCTATATCACATAAACTATCTATTTTTGTGGTTTTGTTTATTAAATGAAAGTGATGAAAATATTTTTTTGGTTTCTGATTATTTTAAACTTGTAAAATGATAATTTAAACTATCTTGAAAATCTAAACATAATGAGTTAATAAGAAAGAACTTGGTTTTGGGGGTTGGTTTAATGTTCAATCATTTTTCTCCTTTATATTTTTTGTTTCAGTTTGATAATCCAAAAAATAAATCTCATGTTTGAACTACTATTCTTTATTTATATATTGTGGAATATCATTGAATGTTTGAGCCCTCCGAATTCCACCTCCCCCTTTAATCCATGTTGATGACACACCTTTGTCTAGGATGTGTCATCTTCCAGGACCCGATTCAATCGAAGCCTTTTCAACTATTGATTAGATCAACTCCAAAGTGTGAAGAACTAACCAATTGAGAGATGGAAAGATGATTAAATTAACGAATTGAGATATGTTGAGTTGCAGGACATCGGAGGCAGTCACAACATTGGGGACATTCACCTTACCAGTGCATGCTACTCAATTCTATCTACAAACATAAAATTAAACATTAAATAAAATTCATGATCAATTTCACCCCCAGGCCAAGTCTCATGATTAGTCTCTCATTTTTGAGAGTATGAGATTACATGGTGGAGTGGGTGGAAGAAGAGAGAGAGAGAGAGAGAGAAATGAAGAAGAATGGATGGAGAAACACAAATGCATGGATTAATAAAACTAGAATTTGAATTACAATGGAAATAAAACAAAAATAAAACTAAAATTAAAATGAAATAAAAATAATAAATGATGGGGGAAATAGAAGAGCAGCAGCGGACCATGCCCTGGTGGGATCCCTCCTTGGCTTTGGGTGTCGAGCTGATGGTTTTGGAAGGAGGAGAGGGCCTCTTTTATAGGTAGATTTCCGTCCCCCGAAATGGTGTGCATTTTTGGAAACTTATAATCTGATTAAAGCGTGTAAATTTTCTCCAATAGTTTTCATAAATGTGTTGGCCGTTCACCCACCAAATTTCAGCACATTTGGACACCAGATGAAGGAGTTATGAATTTTTCATGGAAGGATTCTGTTTCTGGATGAAGCTTCCAGGAAGGTTCCTCCAAAGGTATGTCGTTCAATGGGCGCCTTAATGACTTCCAAACTCCACAAAATTTGGTTTAGATACGGACATCTATGTACACCTTCTATAATATTTATAATCACCTCATTTGGATATGTGTAGGCCGAGTATGGGTTTCGTTACAGTAGTGTGGTCCACGTTGTCTGCCCAAAAAATGTCAAACTTCAATGAATTTTTAGGACCACTAGATGGCTGAATCGGCTTCTAGTCCAGCAGACAAAGATGAAAGAAATAAAACCAGGAATCAAAAAAAATTATATTCACTGAATTTGAAATTATATTTTTTATGAAATGACAATAATACCCTTGTGTTAATAATCTATCCAAAAATCCAGAATTATGCACTTTTCCAAATTTTGCTCATTTTCATTCTAAAACTCAAATAACCCATTATTATAACAAAACAATGAAATACATTGGTTTTATCATCTAATAAAATTAAAAAATACTCATTATTTGATAAAAAATATGCACGTAAATTTTCTCGGTCAACCACTTGATGGAACAATCCAATAATTATCATTTTAATTATTATTATAGAAATTTAGATTTAAATTCTTAATTTAAGAATATGTTATGATGAAACACTAATTAACACAATTTTTTTATCTTCAATGACATGATACTTGTAGTTTATTTATTAAATTTATTTTTGAGGTTCATTAATATGGCACACGGTATCATGAGAAAAATTGATGAAAAGAATTACTGAATAGTTCAAAAAGAAATCAAGCTGTGAATGTTGAGTTCATGTTATGAAATGATGAAGATTAGATCTTCTGTAAACAAAACTAAAAAAACTATATTAATGAATCATTTTAATTTGAGTATGTTCTATAATTCCTTATTTTATTTTAACCCCACAATATTAATAATATTTTACATCATTAAAAGGGGAATTTATTTACCATCTCTAAATTATTATACTTTGGTATCAATCTAAAAAATAGGAAATTTAATTAGGATAATGATTATTCCTTATATTAAATTTCATTTCTTAAATGATTAAATGTGTAAAATAGGAATTATATTATTATATTTAATAATTATAGGATAAATTTTACATATCATTATTTTTTTTGAATGACTTGATTTTTTTAGATGAAATTATTCACCGATTTAGAATGTTTTGAATTTATGAGATTAATAATTATTTTTATTAATATTGAAGAGTAAGTGTCCCTTCAAATTTCTTAATTCCTATGATGGTTTATGAATCAATATTTCTCATTATTTCTATAGTATATTTCTTGAACGACATTAGCATGTTTTCATCTAAAATTTCATAGTATCATATCTCATCTATGACTGAACAAGAACATATGTCAAATAATTGAGTAATTTTATTTTTTATCCCCTTTATCCTTAAAATCTACAATGACATTGAATCATACTATTTCCCAATGTTGCTATAACGACCATGATAGAAAAGAGCCACATTTTAAGCATATTATATCCTTTCTTACCCTACTCTCATTATGATTCATGATATATAAAATTTTATGTCGCGGGAGAGGATGGCCATGGTGTATGGGGATATATTTTATTAAATATATTCTATGATAGGGTTTCATGTGACTTTGCGAGAGCAAATAATATGGTTCATTTTTTTTATTATTCACCAATATTTTAACAATAGTATAAAAAATTTCGGTTGTGTCTTTAGAAGATGAAAAATATCTATTTTTATAAATATTGTGTTAGGATGTAATGGGGTTACATAGTTTATGTGTATTTTCTCTTAAGCACACGAATAAATAAATTATATAAAAATAACGAGTTAAATAAAAAAGAAAAGATGGGGTAACTCGTTCATTAATCATACTTATATCATGAACCCATATTGTGGAGTGGGGAGTTTTAGATGAAATCATTATAAGAGTATTTTAGAAAGCTTTTAGCTTAATATCATGCACTATTATTAATATAAAATCCTTATTTTGAGCATTATATTATTAATTTCCCACCAACATTAATTCTCAATGTCATTTGATGCGTGATTTAAATTCCTCACAATTAATTTTGATCTCTAAATTCATGTAGTGGAGATGCTAAAAATGTTGGAAGAAAATGGTAAGTGACATGTACATTATGTATCAGTACAACTATATTTATATTTTTCACCTTGAATGATGAGTGAAAATAATTTATATGTGTCTTAAATTTCATGTGGCATGAAAAGTAATGATGAATTAATAAATAAAATTCAATGGACTGAAAAGAATTTTTATTTTGAATGAGAAGAGTAAAATTCATGATTGGTTTTGTTTATTTTTAGCGTGTAGAGATGGATATAATTTTTTTTTGGAATTAAAATGTATATATTCCGTTGAATTTTTTTTCATTCTTCGGTCATGAAATTTAAATATTGGAAGAGTGATATTCCTTTGTGAGTCTATTGAGATTATATTATTGAAGAAAAGAAAGATCTAATGGTATGATAATCGATAGAACAATATTTTTCATTATTATTGTAATGTAAAATAATTTTTTTTAGTTAAATTATTAAAATTTTAGGTATTTAATGACATGTTTTCTATATGTAAGGATACTAAAAATGATAAATAAAATGAGCATAAATGCGTTGAGATTTTGAAGAAAACAATGTTCCGTGACATACAATGAGTCAAGGCACATTCCTTGATAAAAAAAATTCAATAATCAAGATGATATGGTGAAAATAATAATAAAAAAGTTAATTCCACATCCAGAAATTACCATTCACAATTGTAAAATCATTAGAAAATAGATAGGGAAAAAAGTTGAAGAATAAAAGAGTTTCAGAGTAATGAAACATGTGTCAATGTTTTACACATATGGTTATGCCATTAATTTCCAAGAATTATATCAAAACGTATAAAATAATTATGTAAATATGTGAAATACCAAAAGGATATCTACAATGATATATTAAAATGTGAAATAATAATTCACACTGTGGATTTATTTCATTAAATATAGAAATGATTTATTTAATGAAAATTATGATAGACCAAACATTTGTGGTCCCATTATTACACAGTTTAATGAAAGACTCATTATTTGGGTGTTTTATGATGCTCTAATGGTTTTTATTAGTCCAATAAATAGATTTATATGGTGTATTGAGATCATGTAAGCTAATCAGTTAATTAAGGGACTCAGCCATTCCACTGAGGAAGAGGGCCAATGATTCTTAGTTTTTCTATTTTATTTTTAATTTATATTTCCATGAATTTTCATTATATTTTATTATAAAAAATTTTTATTAATAAAATATATAATAATATTTATATATATTCCCTGCTCCTGTTTTTATCTCTTACAATCGTGATGGTGGGAGATTTACTTGTGGTTTTTCCTTGGGGAAGGATTCCCAATGTTCCCAAAATTCAAGGGAATTAATTATAAATGTTTTAAATCTATTTGTGGTGAACAAGATTAAAGATTATGGGTGTGTGTATCATCCACCATGAAACAACATTAGAATTAATTTCTTTTATTATATTTACATTCTACCCCTCACTTCACTGAGGTAAAATCATTATATGATGGAGTTAAGTGTGCTTGAAGGGATGAAATGAAAAATGATGGTCTCAGGTCTGGTAAGTAATTACATTATTGATCGAGGTTATTATCTTGCATCAATAAAAAAGGAGGATTGATTTGGTGTATCAAAGAGATATTATTGGAATTTCAAATTTCGAACACAATTAATTAAATAGTTGTAAATAGTTTATGAGATTTAAAAAATAAATTATTAAATTAAATTTAAACAAAAAATATTGAATAATGAAGGACCCTTCATTCCAAAACCTTGAAACCATGGCATTTATTATAATACATATTCCATATCTCTAAATTTTCATTTCAATTTTAGTTTTATATTTGAAATCACATTCTATTTTCAAATTTTTCATTTTTTAAAAATAATAAAATACCAAAAAAATAAAATTTTATTATGAATAGTGATGGATCGACTAATCCTAAAGTGATTCATCCCTTGTCAGTGAATGTACATCACTCGGAATAATATTTTTTTCTTTTTCACCACCCTACGATAGGAATGTCAAAACATGGTATCATTTCAAAGGATCTATTTAGATTTTCATTCACCTTTTATTTCAATAATTTTTTTTATTTTTCATTTTATTATTAAAAAATATAAAAATATTTTCCTATGATGTATTTTAAATTTGTTTATTTTTTATATAATTATAAATCCAGCTGAAAGAAATGTTAGAAATTACTATGGAGGACCTATTTCAAAGGGTTCACGTAATCATTTTTCTATAAAATTATATTTTGAGTGTGCATCTCACAGGTATATCGCTGCATGAAATTATGTACATGATAAATTATATTAACGATATCATTTATAGACTAGGGGAAAATGATTAAGTACCATTGAATTTTATGAATTGTATAGAACATGTTTGAGAGGTGGATTCTTCAAATGATTAATATTTTCATCCCAACCACTTGGAGATTCATATCAAAATATACTATGATGAGTTAGAGTGTAATGAATAATACTCACATAGTGATGTGCATATAATAGATAAACAATATTAATTTTTTTTGAGTGGACGAAATAATAAATAAATGAAACATTGTATCCCTATCTATAATTCATAAATGTCATTTCCGCTATTAATATCACTAACTATATAAGAATAAACCACTAATGTGGGTGAATTTAAATAAAATAATTACAATCATGATGAAAAAAAACATGATCTAGTGAAAATCAACTCAAAGATGCATTATCCATTGAAGACGTTTTTTTAATATGAACCAATTCATGGTGATGTTCCTTTCATAAAATCACTCTCATATTAATTTGTTACAAATTAATTAAATGTCACCTCTAACTATTTTGAATATTATGATTTAGTAAATCCATATTTTTTCTTGCTAGAAGATAATGAAAATGATAATTTACCTAATAAGGATGACATAGAGCTCCCCCAATAAGTTGAGAATTTAATACAGGATGTTCATGAAGAGATCCAATTATATTTTACTGAATTAATATATACAGATTCTACTCAAAATGGGGGGGAATATTTTTAAATTGGTTATTAAAATATAATTTTTTTTCAAATTAAATTTCATGATAACATTACGATTGATTATTTCATTTATGAATTATGTCTTTAAAACCCAATAGAGATTGATGAAGAGGATTTTGAAGTATAAAATAGGGGGATGAATTATTTTTTACTTTACCAACCATGAAATATATAAATTATTAGAAGAGGATATGATGTAACTTTTCCATGGAAAGAATTGTAATAAGAATAAAAATGTTCATGCTATATGGGAAAACATAAAAGATTTCCTTTGTATTAAACTTATACCACCAACTGATTTCACTTTAATCCAAGTACGTCCCCACTAGATGAAATAAATATCTATTTTCCACTTGAGGGATCAAAAAAAAGATTTCTGTTTTTTATTTTATTTCTTGAAATTTAGATTTCAATTCATAGTTTGGAAATATATTAGTAAGAAACAATAAATCCCATAATTTTTTCGATCTATACTGATATGGTTATTGTTCATTAATGTTTAATTTTTTTAGGTCCATCACCATGTAACATGGAAACATGGAGGATGATAATGTAAATAAAAATCATTATAGAAAAATAGAAATAATTTTATAAAAGTTGAATTCAAGTCATGAAATGATATAGATCAAATATATAAAAAACTAATCCAAGGAAACATAAATTTAACCTTATATGGAAGGTAGTATTGGTTTTAAATCCATTTTTATTTCAATCCCATAATATTAAAACTATTTTTTTAGCATTGAATCAGAAATTTCATTCCCATATTTGAACTCATGTACTTATATATCAATCTAAGAAACATGGATGTTTCTTAGGTTAATCAGTTGGACTGTTTTAAATATAATTTTGAAATTCATAGACATATAAAAACAAAATTGTATTATTATAGTTAAGAATAATGGGATGAATTTTAAAAATCATGTTTTTTTGAATGATTTTATTTTTGAGAATAAAATTATTCTTATATTTGGAATGTTTTGTTTTTATGGGATTTATATTGATTAATTAATTGTTTTTGTTAGTTTCCTTGAGTAGTTTTCTGTATCTTATATATTTTTTCCTAATATAATTTCATAATAAATATTTATCGTTATTTCAAAATTATATTAAAATAGATACTCGAACATGTTTACCTCTAGACCTAGATGGAATCCTATCAAATATGTGACTGGATAAAATAATTTCTAATATGATTGAGTCATTTTACTGATTAAGACATTTATCATTAGAAAAAAAATGAAATTGAATCCTAAAATTGATAACAGATTCTAGAATTACATTTATTGGAAAAGATCCACATTTTAATCCTATTATATCATTTCTTACCCTACTATCAGTATGATTCATTATTTTTAAATGATTATGTGCGAGGGAGAGGTTATACACAGTGTTTGGGGATATATTTTATTGAGGAAATTTTTTTGGAGGTTATCGTATGATTTTGGTAGAGGATATGATATTATTCATTCAAATTTATTATTCACATGTCTTATAATATGAAAGAAAATAAATTCTTCATTAGAAGAAAAAAAATTACCATTTTACGATAGAAAATCAAAGGATCCTATGAGTTTTTGTGGGGGATGTGAGATTACAATCATTCTCAAAATTTGAAAAATAAAAAATTAAAAAGAAATTGAAAATGAAAATAAATAAATATATGGTGATAAATTAATTATTCTCACTAATATAATGTACCATCATTTATATTCGGAGAGTTGGGGGATGAAACCATTGTATTAGTATTTTACAATGGTTTTCATTAGACATAATTCACAATGACTAAGGGGGTGTATCCCTGTCCTGATGGAACTGAATCCATGTTACTTCATCCTCCTCAAAAACCACTATGAATTCACCATGTATCTGACTATATATCATAGCCTGACGGATCCCTATCTTCTTGATGGGGTTCCTCAACATCCATTATCCACGTTATTGTTCATGAAAGCTTCAAGCCACTAGGATCTAACCCATGGAGCCATTTTCTGGAACCAAATACCATCCATGGATTATTTTCACTAGTTCATCATTGGATAATGCTTGGTAAAAGAGTACATGATTATTGCTCTTCTCGATAATCATCATCATATGATTCATTTAAACAATTAGGATGATATTATTTGTGCATGGTCTAGTCATATATTAATGTTCCTTAGATATAGGTTCTTAATCTTTTACGTGTCTAATAATTATCATATGATGTGATAATCTCCATCAATTACTATTTGGGCTAGTTTTCCAAAACTCCAATTTCTATTTCCAAACCCATCAATCCTATGAATGCTAGGAAATATGGAATGTTGTTTTCTATGATACGATAAAAAACATTTCTATTATCCATATGAATAACCTATGTATATGTGTGGTGGTCGATGCCTCCATCCCACCAATGGAGTGGGTGTGGGTTATTTTTAGTGAACAATTCAGGCGAATATAAATGGTGTAATTCAAATTTTGGGTCGATTATTGTAAAACGTTTAAGAGCATGGGACTGTTGGATTCCTGTTGCTACTGGGGTTTCATCTATCGTGTTATAGATATGAATATTGGTAAACATGTGTCAACATATGAGGTGAATAATTCTGTTTAGTCGAAGTTTATGGAGGGTGATGATGTTTATGTGGGGATCTAACAAGAACCTCATCCTCCAAACTCTAGTAAGAAATTCGGTCTGTAAGGTATGTGTGAAGCAGGAAAAATATTTCCCACCCAAAAGGAGGTTGGTCCATGTTAGGTCAATCCAAATTAAGCAAATGTGCATAGATTATTGCATCATGATCGAGATTGACCATCTCTATATGATCATTCATGGACAGGGGCTAATGAGATTATATTCCATTGGTCCTACTACCTCATCCATATTTTTCCTCTTATATTGGGGTCTTATGAGATGTCAGTGGTACCATGCACAATGGGGGACTAATTGGGATTTTCCAGAATGTGGTTATCTAGATAGAAATTGGAATGGTGTAAAGGATTAAAAAAATTAAATGTTTATAGGATACATGGGGTGATACTTATGGTGATAAATTTTCAGGTCCAGTGATTAGACCATTGATTCAACTAGGAAACAGATTTAAAGGATTGGAACAAGTTCAAAGAGACACAAACCAGGATGAGCATTGTGATGAAGGTAGGTGCATCCTCGAGGCTATGTTAATTGATGGGTTTTATAGTGATTTCTCAGATGACAGTGTGGAGGGTCACCATAGAAGAGGTCTCCATAGTCTAAGATTGAACAAATTAGCCACATGGTGATGCATCAACCCTTGATGATAAAATATTTTTTCATAGAGAAATGTGGGTTTGAGTAAGTATTATTAATTTTATAAATATGAAATCATTAAACTAATTTTAAAATCATATTTTAAAATAATGTAATGTTTTTTTTCATTTAAGTGAGGAATTAAAATTTAACATTATTGGATCCATAATTCTGATATGATGATGGTAATGGTAGTATAAACAATAAATAGAAAGAATAAAAATAAATCTATAATTTATTGGAAAAATAATAAAACAAAGAGTAGGACACACCAATGGTAGAAGTAAGATAATCAATTAGGATCTCAATTTATTTGAAATAAAATGAAAATAGGAAAGCCTATACACTGAGAAAAATGAATCCAATAGAGTAGGATTAAAAGATCATAGTGAAAGTAATATTTTATAAAACATATTATATCATAAGATTCTAGTTAATGAATTGGAGGTATTATAGATACTGGAAAGCCTAAAAAATATGATTTGATAAAAATAATCTAGTACTGTAGTGTTAAAAAATTGTAGCAGTATGAAAATAAAACATGATGCAGTGGTCTATAATATTTTAGTATCAAAATCAAATATTTCAATTAGAATATGAATAATATTAATGATTTTATGGGAAAAATGAATCTAGAAATGAAGGCTTAAAAAAATATTGGCAACAAGAATAAAATGACAACAACCTATAAATCTGTTACATACCATCAGAATCCAACTAGAATTATACGAATATAAAGAAGAAGAATAAAATGCTTCGATACATCAAACATAGAATAATTAATATTGGAAACATTCATAATAGAGTATTTAGGGAGCATTAAGAATGTGGTCCAGTTTAGTATACATGGTTTTGTAAAATAGATAAACAACCTTAATGTTTTTACACTCTTTGGGGAAAATGAAGTACTTCAATGATACAATGTACTCATATTGACTCTTCCATGAAAGAGACACCTCCCTATGTGTTTGTAGATAATCCTTTATATTTTCAAATGTTCCTATGATTATCATTATGGAAAATTTATCATTCATTTCATTGAAATTTTAGAACACACCACACCATAGGTTCCATTTTTGATTTAATTGATTGATACATATTTGGATTCAACCTCGAACAATGTTATTTATACCCACCACATCAAAAAATTAAGCTTCTTCAGGGGTGTAATAGTTACCTGAAGAGGGTTCATTTTTGATTCATCATTCAACACATTTCGTTAGACATCCTTCATCACACAATGACACACAGATTCTTTGGAGGATATTTTTTTATATTATAAGGGATATGGTCACCAAGGCTGAAAGTTTACTTCCATTTTTCCTTGAGTTTGGTTATGTGGTCATAGTTGTAATCATTATTATATATATATATATATATATTATTTTACTTTAACAACACACATTAGTCTCTAAATATGACATATGTCATAAATTCCATTTTTTTCATTTCTATGATTCATTGGATTCTAAAGTAATTACACTTATAAAGACCTAATAAGTGTTTTATTTTTATAATTATTTCTTCATAACAAAACCATTGAAACAATATTTGTCTAATATCTTTTTATAGTAACAAAATAAACCATAAACTCTCAAATTAATCTTTGGTAAAATTATCGAATATAGTGACTCAAACTTTTTATTTTGTGATTTCAGGAATCTTTTTAAATCATTTTACTATTTCAGATCTCAATGGGGAATAGAGTGATTAAGACGATAAAGATAAATTCAAAATTAAATCATGTCTAAGTCATCATTTATAATATAACAACTTTAATTTAGTATTAAAATATAATTTTAATAAAAAAATTCTTATTTTTGATGTGCTAATCACTCTAAAACTCTATCATTACCAACTCGTCTGATACTGAATCCTCTACCACCCCTACCATTCAATGTGGGGGATGAATATGGAACATATAAAATAATTAATCAAATATAGGTTCTTCATATCATAATTTTTCAATGTGTTGGTCCTATATGTCAGGCTTCATAGTGGGGTGGATTGAAATATAATTTTTTTAAAGATTAATACCCCTAAAAGATACATTAATTAAAATTCTACAAAAAATACCTTGAATATTAAATAGTGAATATCTATACGTATGTATTTATGAAATTAAAAACAAGATAATAAAAAGTGTATTCTTATAAAATGGATAGTGTAATACTTATAAAAATAAATCTTAAAATTAAATATAATTATTTATAAAATATTTAAAGAAACTAAAATAATAAGAACAACAGATAATGTGAAATTACATATAAGGAAGACAAGTTTTTCATAAAGATAATTTATAAAAGAAATATATATTCAAATAAAGTACTATTAATTTTATGTGTAATGAATGTTTACTATCCTTGATAATTGTTCAAATTTAATCAAAAAATGGTTGGTTAGGATAATCATATTTGAAAAAACCCACAAATTGAGTAAAAATACGACTTTTCTTCACATGATGTGTTGTTAATTTTTAGTGGAAATAAATTTTGAAAATTAATAGAGTAATCTTATTAAGTATAATATAAAGGAATAGTATGTGTTCATGCTAATTTTGAACCCAAAAATTCATATAATACCTTAAATAAAACATTGATTCAAAAGTACAGACATATCACTAGTAAAAACCCACTTTATGATGATTAATTTATAATGATAGGTATATATAAAAAATATTATAAATGGGTTTTCCATAAGTTATATAATAATAATTACAAACCCTGTGGGGGAGGTTTTTACATCTTTTGTTATATAACCTCTATAATGAAATTATTTTCGACATTGATTATAGTGATAAATGATGTAAAAAATCATTAAAAAGGTAATTATGTCACATAAGAGAATTTATTTAATTTTAGTTTCTCAACCCTATAAAATTTCTCTCCCAAACCAAAACCTAACCCATTTCTCATTCATTCACTTGGACACTGGTCTTCATAATTTTTCATCTTCTAGTGCCTTTAGATTCTATCCCCTATATTTTGTCGCTCTCTTATTCCATCTGGATCACTTCATGTAATTTATTTTATGTTGTTTTTTATTTTGTTATTCGAAAAAATTTGGGTTGATTGTGTGGTAGATAGTTTTTTTTATACTTTCTATTTTATTCATGATACATGAAATATTTATATATAATTTGTAATTTTAGTGATTTTTATAGGAGGAAAAAAGTCATTTATTATCATTTTTTATTTATGGGTTTTGAAATTTGATATCATTCAAGATTTATTATATTTATTCATCCATTTTATAAAATATTTTTTTGTTGGTAAACCTATAATGAAATAATTTCGATATTTATAATGATATATCATGGTTCTGGTCTCTGGTTACTTATTTTGATTGATTTGATTTTTTTTTTCACTTTAATGAAATGATAAATGTTGTTTTATTGATTTATTTTCATTTAAACATTAATGATATTGAATATTTTTTAGAGTGATATTATATTCATCACTAAAAATATATTACATTTATTGTATACTTTTATTGTGACTCTTATTTTAACAATGTTTCATTTCAACTGTATTTGATTTTCAATCTGAATTATTTTTTGAAATATACTGAACTAAAAATATTTACCAAATTTTTATCATATTAACGTGTTTTTTTATAATTTAATTTTTTTCATTTAGTGATTGTATGATTTTGGTTCTTTCATATTTATTCAAAGAAATTCAAATATAACATAGTAACAATCAAATAATCGTAATAGTTGAATTAAAAATAACGGTATATATATATGGTGTTTTTTTTTAATAATGAGTTTCATTTTTTGAATAATGAGTATCTTTATATGTTAATAATAAAGAAAGATGAGTCTGAAAACATTTAAATTTTGTTCTATTTGTTAAAAATATAATATATTTACAATTTATATTAGTTTTTATAATTCTTTTTATCTGTAGTATTATTATTCTAAAAAATTATTTTTCATTATTGTTATTTATAGAAGTGCATTTGAATTTAAAATTTCAAAATATAATAACTTATATTAAATACATAAAATTTTTAATATGTTATAATGAATAATTGTTGTATTTCTATATATTGAATAAGAGAAGAATATGATGAAGGGTTTGATATATTTTTGGAATTTTACAAAAAAAATGCGCAAAACAATTACCTTATTTTATATCCATGCATGAATTGTTTAAATATGAGAATGTTGAAAATAAAAGATATCAAAGATAATTAAATTTTAATTTTTTTAATTCAATTTATTTTCCATGGATTATAAAAGGTGACTATGGGAATAATTTATGATATAATAATGACGTAAATTTTTAAGATGATAATTTTGGTCAAATTAACAAATTGGTACATCATATTGAGGTGAATGAAATTGGGAAAAAACTAA
The DNA here is from genome assembly GCA_963277665.1 of Viscum album. Classification (NCBI taxonomy): domain Eukaryota; kingdom Viridiplantae; phylum Streptophyta; class Magnoliopsida; order Santalales; family Viscaceae; genus Viscum; species Viscum album. Next base: position 1,087,126,242 of record OY728121.1, read on the forward strand.
TGATTGAGAACATATATAGTGTTACTAAAGAACTATTTTCTCCAAATTGTATGAAATTTATAGTTTTATCAACATTGATAAGATTGGATGTCTTGAAATCCATAGATAGTTAGAGTGAAAAGTGTTCTATTGAATTCATAAAAGTATTTAAATACATTCTCCCATAATACAATGACCTTCCATAATCGAATTAAATATATAATAAAATATTATGTTTGATGGAATTGACGTATAATAAGTTATGAGTATACCCTAATGACTATGTATTATATAGGAAGGAATACAAATGTCTATCATAGTGTCCTAAATGTTTGACATCTTAATATAAGTAGAAATTAAAAGTATAGGTTGTCTTATATATATTAATATTAACATAAATACAATTATGAAAATTTGGAATCCTCTGAGAATTTATCATTTGAAACATCTATTTAAAATAAAAATATTATAAATTGGTTATGATAACATACTAATTAATGAATATAAATTAGAAAATTATGTCATCTAGTTGAATTTCCACAAATGGTAAACAATTGATAAAAAATTTCCATTATTATTAAATTAAGTTAAAACTATTAGAATTAGACCGTGAATAGATGTAATAAATACATATAGGGAAACTACATATAAAATTTAATTCATTGAAAAAATAGTAATTTTTAAATTTTCATTGAAATTATCACTGAATCAGAAATATATCATGTTGAGTTTAATGATTTAAGAACTAAAACAACCTAAAAGAGTTATTAATGTTTTCATGCCACTGTAATTTCATGATTTAGTAATATTATTTTATAAAGGTATTATATTTTATGATTCTTTTACAAACAAATATTTTCAATTTCATGAAATGATTATGTTCACTATAAAGGACTTCCCAGCATACAAAATGTTTTATGGATATAGTGTTAAGGGACACAAAGCTTGTTCAATATTGAAATAATTGATTTAATTTTATAAAACATAGTATGTTATAAAAAAAATATGTAATAATCCCACCCAAGTAAACTAGAAAAGCCACCCAAACTCAACTGTCATGTATATATCAAAAATAGGATAACATAAATAAGTCATGAAGATAATAAAAAAATACAGGTAATAAGAGTAAAAAGTGGAAAGAAATGAGATACCAAAAAAATGTATAATCCAATAAAAAAAATAGGATAGACAAAAAAATATGTCATGTCCCCACATAACCAGCAATCACCTCCATGATAACCCGAACTGAAATTAGAAATAATAATAGAAGTAATCATGATACAAGATGTTCTTCCCATTACCTAAATCTATATATAAAACTAGTAGAAATTTCTAAAGACACAAGTGGGGTGTGATCCGAATCCTTATAGCCTGCCACAAAATTTCAATGCATGGTACAATATCAAGAATGATTTAATTATATATTTTAAAATAACATTATTATATAAATAATTTTTAAAAACTAAAATCCACTCTAAAAAATTTCCTAGTTTTCTATTTTTCATTTCATAAAAGGCATTCAAATTATGAAACCATGAAATATTTCAAGTTGAATTGAAAAAATAGGAAATAATATCCCTAGATCAAGAAGTGAATATGTAAAAACATATCCATGAAATAACCTTTCAGGTGAATCTATGTGTTATATATTTATATGAATTCCTTTTAGCAATATGTGATGATAAAAGAAATCATGTTGTAAATAACCACAAATATAAAATTACTGCACCTATGGTCTTTATCTTATATAACACTATGAACTAGACAATTAAAATCCTAAATATTCATAACATTATGTCTAACTGATATCGAGTAATTCCAATCAATATCATAAATCGTTACCTCGTAGTACTGCCAAACATATTGTAAGGCTACAAGTGTATCATTACCGACATGCTCATGTTTCATGATGTGAAATTTTCCATATTCATTTCAAAACCACGCTATTAATTTTATATTTTTTTCAAATCCAATCCAATCCAGTATAATGTTTTAAAACCAATTTCCAAATCTGATAATACATTTTCATTGATAAAACCACTTTTGAAAACATTTTCCTTTCCATGAAATCATTTTTAACAACATTTCAGTTAAATTATATTAAATCCCCAAAGTAATTTATCAAAAAAACTTAAAATTTATCAAATTAACCCAATGTATAGAAATAACTACATTAACATTGTAGAAACTTAGAGACCATCAACAATGGTGATCTAAAACCAATAGAATGGATTTTGAATGATAGGGAATGACAAGTAACTAAAAAGGATCGATAAAAAATTCTATATAATCACATATACTTCCAAACCAATAGAATATAGCAATGACAAAGAAGATATCAGAGGATTACAAACATAGAGATATGAAATCTTACCACAAAGGTGATCAATTAGTGAATGAAGCAATCTCGAAGAAAATTAATCTCCCAAAATCATCTAGAGAGAGCCCCTATGTTGATATATATGATTATTGATAAAAATGAAATAGGAAACTTCTCTTTTATAACCCTTAAGTCCTAATTCGAAACTATTGCAATTAGTGTGACCCCATTACAATTCACGTATTCCATAATGCTCATATATGCTGAATAACCAATAATCTTTTATTAGAAACCTAACACTTCCATTATATGATATGACCCTTTAAAATACATGTAAACCTCTCATGATATGTTTCATTTTCATGAATTTTTCCTACACCCATTACATGCTATGTATTCCCATTAAATGACATTAATTTTCCTAAAAAATAGAAAAAATGTAGGTTTAAGTTGAAAATTCCACAAAATCCATGAAATCACCATTACATGGATCCTCTAAATTTATTTTTGACATTATTCACTAATTACAAATTGAATGCATAATAAAAGGTGAAAACATACCTTATAGATGGTTAATGGGGCACAACAATCTCACCACCATAAAAGATTTATTCCCCATAAATCCCTCAAGATCCTAGATCCACAAAAAGAGTAGGCCACTACACCCTCATCAATGAATCTCACAGCCACATCTCATGGATAACATATACTCACTACCATTGTACCCATACTAGGGGGATCATTTAATCATCAATACCATATTCTATAGATCCATAATATGAAATAGTTTCTCATCAAATGTTGTATTGTTATCAAGATCAATATCCACCCATATAATTACATGGGAAGGATCCAGTATAAACCTCCTCAACATGGGAACATGAAACAAATTTTTGATATCTTTTAAACTGTATTGTATATGAAACTAATAGGACCCTCTCCAAAGGAATATGGTGATCTCAAAGAGGCCCACAAACTTCAATTTCAACATACCCAACATTCCCAACTGATAATGTCCCAATCTAGGTGAAAATATGTGAATACATTATCACCAACCTAAAACTATAGTGGCCACCAATGATGGTCCACATAAGATTTCTAGAAACATTATTCCATGATCAATTTCATATTTATGAACACCATAGTCTTCATCATGTCCTAACCAAAACTCATCCCAACAAATGACCTCCCATTCAAATCTTCCAAAATACGAGAGAGATCTACATGGACACCTATATAAATCCCCATAGTTATACATCTTGATCGAATCATGATATCTATTGTTATATGAATATTCCATCAATTCAAATTTACTTTACCAATATCCATTGAATTCATGTACACATATCTAAAGAATACACACTAGGACTGGGATAACCCTAGTGGTATTTCTATCGTTTTGTGGATGATAAGATGTTCTCAATATAATCTTGGAACCCATCGCCTACAAAAATACATTTCAATACATGGATGTGATCCTTAGATCACTATCATATACATCAATATATGGAACCCCATCAAGTTTCACAATATCTCAAACAAAAAACCCCCAATATATTCCACTTTTCCCATCTCTCAAATAGGTTGTATATGTGTGGATTTCATGAGTCTATCAACGATCACCCAAATCATATCCTTCCCACAAGGAGTCCATGGGAATCAAATTAAGAAATCCATGGAAATATCATCTCGCTTCCACATCAGTATTGGTAAATGATTGTATAAAATAGTATGTATCTGTTTTTCAACCATAATTCTCAAATAACTAACACACCATGATAAAAAATCCACATCATCCACATCATCCTATACTAACAATACCATCATCTCATGTAATGATACGTCATGGTAGTAATTTGGTGAATAAACCAACAAGAAGGATTTCTATTGTCCAATTACTCCTGCCTTAGAGAAAACAGAGCATCTAACCGTATATATAATAAAAAATCACTACTGATAAATCGATACCACACACCCAAGGTATCACCAACATAAAGGTTTTCAATAAAAAAAATGAATCAGGGTGTGTATCCTATGGTCGAGATGAATTCTCTCATCAAAATACAAGTAATCTTTTATAAAATCCTAGAACACATGTCCACCAAAATATTCTACTTCTATGCTAATATTAATAAAAAAACTCATCATTGAATAATCAAAAAAGACACTTTCACAACTATCTATAATTTTCTAATAAACGCATCAAGAACCACATTATCTTTCCCTGGTGTATAAGAAAAATCAAAATCAAAACTCTTAAGATATTGTTTAAAAAAAGCTATAAAATTTTAATAACCCTACGAGTAAAATTATAATTAATAAATTTATAATCATAATATACCATACAACACTCCCCAGAGAGATACTTACTCTATGTTTTGAGTTTATGAATAACTGCTTCCAACTATAAATCTAGGGTAGGGTAGTTCTTCTAATTAGGACATAACAAGTTAGAACCATAAGGAATAAGATGTTTCTACACAGTCAAGAAACATTAAAAACCAATACTAGAAGAATAATAGAAAACATCACATCCTATTATTGTATCCAAAAAAATAAAAACATGTCCTGATGTCAAACTCCAATTTATCACCTCAGAAGAAATATGAATTTTTTCCTACCATTAAAATTTCTATGTGTTAATTTTATCCTCAAATATGAGATCGTGGAAAAATAATGAATATATATATATATATATAGTGACTAGGAAATCCCAAGAAGATATGGTTCTCAAACATATTTTTGGGATGCTACTAGGACATAACATTCTATACCTTTTCAGGATCTACTATGATGCCCCTTTCAGATATCACAATCCCTATAAACCTCATATCCAAGATCAAAGACTCATATTTGAAAGGAGTACCATATAGACTACATTCATTTATGTTTATAAGAATAATATCCTAATAGTCTACATGATCCTACTATTACATGGAGTACCGCGAAATATCATCCAGTAAAACAAAAAAAGTGTCCAAGAATTAAGGAAATATCTGATTCATCAAATCCATAAAAACCACAAGAGAATTAGTAATACTGAATGGCCTAACTAGAAACACAAAATTACTATATTAATTCCAAAATGATTTGATAGGTATATCCACTTCTCATAACCCTAACCAGAAATTAATTGACAGTATGTAAATACTATGAAACCAACAATCCCCTCTAAGATGATCAATGAGGCCATCAATCCTTAAAAAGTAATATTTCTTCTTAATGGACTCGCAATTCCACAATCAGTAATAAATATAAATTATGAGGCTATCAAATACCTTTTTATTAAAGAGGAAAGAAAAATAACATAGTGAAATGCTAGGATGAATAAATAAATTAGCCTTTAGGACCTTTATTTGGAACAAAAATTCCACCAACCTAGCAGGTTCCATATAGTAATATGGAAAAGAAATGGACATCATACCAGGGAGATAGTATATAGTAAACTAGACCTCTCCTATGGGTGGTAAAAAATAATAACATATAGAAATTCCTCGGGCTATGAACAAAAAACTATATGAAATTGACAACCCATATAAGGGTTCAGTGAATCAAGAACAATCTTCTAAAACTAACATGAGATTACCCCAAAATAAGTAGGAACATTCCCTTAACATTTATATCTATAGTCCCACTCACCACAAATAACATGATTTACCCCATGTGCAGATAAGAACCGAACCTAATGGTGATAAGTGACTATATGGGCCTTAAAACTAATCCTAAAATCCATGGAAATAATCAAATCAAATATGTAATGATAAAGAACTAAAGATCCTCACTCAACCATGTACATGGCTATCATGGCCTGAAACACAAGAAATATAAAACCTTGTTCAGACCTCTTTTTGAAATACATTAAAATGTCCAATAAGAATATAATAAGTTCCACATTAAACCCCATCACATCAATTAACGCTGACAATATAAAATAATGAGTATCACCTAAATCAATTAAATATTTCATCATAAAAGATCTGATAAACACCTTACCTATAATAGTATCTATCCCTACTAAAAATTCCTCTAGCACATATAATGATACCTAAATCCATCCAAACATAACCACATGAATATATCCCATAGCCAAAATAATAGACCCACCACCCTTGGAAAATAGGAAAATTATTACAAAACCATGGTCAGAGTGGATATTTCCATACTTTCATAAGATATCTTTTCAATAAAATGATGTACATTTCTATAACATCCACAAAAAATAATATTCTTATGATTTTATACACAGTTATGCTAGGTATAACCTCACCTTCCACACTAGTAGTAGAAAACCTTATGCCTCCCAATTGAATCTGCCAGAACTAGTACTAAGGAAAACTAACCACTCATATGCTTCCTATTCTATATAGATGATACAACCGAACTAACAATTGAACTAACTAAATCTCTACCCAAAACTATATTTCTTGATATATCTTCCTTATCAAAATACGCCTTTTCAACATCCTCCACAATGTTCAGAAAGAGATTGAGAATGAACATTGACAAAATATTATGCCTAAGTCCTAACTAAAACCATCAAAATTTCATGTAATCATTAGTTACAAGCTTCAGTGCAAGATAAAAAGAATTAGTACACTGTGTAGAACACTCCAGAATGATACTCTCCCCATGATCCAAATTTAGAAACTCTCGAGTCTTCACCACATGCAATGTCTTGGGGTAAAACTATTGGACAATGTTTTTTGAAATAATCCTATATATGTTTCCTATGGAGCATATCATTCACCATTGAGTCCCACCATCTTCTTATCGGTCCATAAAGCACATACATGGAAAATAACAAAATACAGTCTTGAGGAGTCTTCATGAAGTCAAACATCCTGTCTATCCACTTGATCCACTCATATAATTATGGGAGTCCTTCGTCACCATGAAAGACATTATATAAAAACAAACATGTCAATTTAAATAAAATTATCAGGCATATCATTCAAATGGCCTCAAATTCCAACTCTCAATCCTGGTTAAAATACATTGGCCACATATTGAAACTCAGTTCCATTCATGTAAGTGATCTAGCTTGGATCCTTTTCCACAAGTACTATCTTGATTTCAATTTTCCCGACTCTTGTCTACTAAAGACACATAAACAATCTCAGGTAGTTCTTACACACTTCAGGATATGATTCCTATTGATAAAAAACAGTAATGAACCAACCGGGTCAACTAGGCAAGCCAGCCGAACCAGAATCCCATGTAATATAGTTAAAAAAATATTAGAAAAAAATATGTCTTAAGTATAAGAAAAAAACAAAAAACTGGACTACAGAAAAAATGAGATACCATAAAAACATACAATCCTATCCAAAAACATCATAAACATGAAAATATTTTTTTCCCATGTGACCATTAGTCTCTTCCAAACAAATCCAAAATTAAAATCATAGCAAAAAGATAACACAACATTTCAAAATATGTTCATACCTTATCTTAAATCCTAAAACAAAACATCTACAAGTTCCCAAAGTCATAAGTAGGGTGTGAGAAAAATACTACTAGGATCCCACCAGAGTTTTTCTACAAGTTCTAATATGAAGAAAGAAATAATTGAAAAATTTAAAACAAAACATTTTGAAAACTAATTTTTAGAAACTAAATAATGTTTTAAATAATTTCCTATTTTTCTCCTTGGGTTTTTGTAAAACACTTTAATATTACCAACCATAAACACGAAAAGTAAATGTGATAGAATATAAAATAATATTCATGCATCAAGAGGTATATAATTAAACAAATAACCATGTTATAAACTATCTTGTGAAGTTGTATGATAAAACCTCATGTAAAATAATTTGAGAAACAAACCCTTAAAAAAATAATCATGAGATAAAGAACCATAAATGAAAAATAAACAAAAATATGAGATTTAGCCTATGGGAAACTATATATAATAAATTTAGACAATTAAATAGGGATAATTCTGGATAAAACCGATATCAATTATTTCCATTCGATATTCAAATAGGTTACCACATTGTGGTTAAAAACACACACCAAGGATAACCATGTAACTTTTCTAATGTATGCATGGTTCCCAATGTGAAATTCTCTAAATTAATTTCAGGACAATGTCAATAATTTTAAAAAAACATTTTAAAACCATGAAAATCTTCATTGGGGTATGAAAACCCATTTCTAGATTATGAAAATCCATTTTCATAGAAAAATACTTTTTGGAATCCTTTTCCATCCTAACAATTACTATAAACTACAAATTAAATTAAATTTGTTCACAACCAAAAAAAATTTATAATGAATGAAATTAAACTCTTCAAATTAACAAATTTTTTAGAAGAAACTACCTCAACCTGGAAGAAACCTATCCGCCTTTGATAAAAATGATCAGAATCCAAGAGAACAATATTCAAAAGTCAAGTAACACCAAGAAAATGAAAATTATTGATATAAAAAAAATATCTGGTCACATACGATGCCAAAACCACAACCTTTACCAGATACAAAGAAGATATTAAATGATTACATAGTCGTAGGGAAGCAATCCAACCAAAATGGTGATCAATCGCTAAAAAAATGATCCTGAACTAAATTAATCACACAAAATTCCCTTGGGGGATCCTATAGGTATGGATAACGGAATCCCGAAATTAAGGAAATATGAAAATACTAATGTAGAAACATAAAAACTCAATTCACGTCTATTATATAGAGTTTAACCCCTCTACATTTTGGGTAGTCCGTGAAGCTCATATACATCCAAAAAACTGTCATCTTTTAATTAAAAATCTCATTTTCCCTTACATGACATGCGTCCACTAATTGGAATGTCAACCCTTTACATAGAATATAAACCTCTCACACTATGTATCAAATTTAGGACCTCTACTAGACAGACATTACACATCATGTACTCCCATTAAATGATGTAAAATTTCCCAAAAAAACAACAAAAATAATAACATTAGGCTCAAAAATAAAAAACATCATTGGATTCACCATTAGAAATATCCTCCCAACTACTTTTAGAAATTATTCCACAAAAAAATAAGAAACCAATTTTTTGAAAATATTCCTCAGATAATGGTAATGGGTAATTACATTATACATGGGTCATTGGAGGGTTTTTATGTATTACTATTAGCAAGGATAAAAAATAAAATTCCATAACTTATAATAATTTTATATTACTCCAAATCCTTATTCAAAAGATCATTATTTTGAGATTGTTAAAAAAACATATGTCATAACTGGGATGATAATATGATTCGGTAATGAAAAAATTATAAGGATACATGATTTATATTTTTTGGGCTTATATATTGGATATATCCTTAGGACAAACAAAACATTTATGTGATTCATGTTAAGGGGAATACATGTGATAATTTCATTGGAACACTGTTTGATATTAGTGGTAAAAAATGTTGGTTTTGAATAAAATATTTCACATACTATTAATTGGAATGTTTTTGGATTTTTGTTGAATTACAGAATGAAAATGTTCATATTTCTATCCAAATTTTCATAAATTATTCAAAGGGGATAAAATTAGTTTTTTTATTACCTCAATGGTATCATTGTTCATCCGGTTTATTCATGAAATCTAAAAATTTTCATGCCATTAAAATATATTAATTTAATAGTAATGAAATTGTATGACTCTTAGGGAATTATTTAACATATCATTTATTTTTTGTTATATTGAGTATCACCAATCCATGTGAGATTGATTATCCTCAAGGTGTTTTTTTTCAATTCCATTTGTAACAATATGGTGGATAAAAATTTATTGATCAATTTGGAGAATGATGTTATCGATATATATTTTTAACTAGATAAATACTTTTCTATATTTATTTTTGAACTCATGACACATTTAATAGTTCAGTTTCTGTAAGAAATATGATTTTTTTCTCATGTAACCTTCTATTGGATGTATGCTTATTAAAGTTATATAGATATATTGAATGGGTATCTTATGAATATATATTTTAAAGAGACCTCTGTTGTTGATAATTATATATTTAGTTTGTTGTAGAGTATTTTATAGTATACTTTCTATAATTGAGTAAATTGTTTTCCAATATATCTATTTCAATGATTTAGTTTAAGGTAAATGGGATCTATAGGTTGAAAAAAATTGGTTCATAGGTGAATAAATAATATAGGATCATTTTTACATCTTCAATGACATTGATAATGCTCATTAATATATAAAATCATATTTTAACGTGTTAAAAAATTATTTTTTTAAGAGAAAAATGAGATTTTGGTACTAAATAAGAGTAATAAAACATTTCAAACATGGTTTAAAGAGACCCTGCATCGTAGATTTGATTCTTTATAAATAATATGATGGTTACGAGAAGACCCAAGTATATTTGTGATAATATATAACAAATATAAAATTAAGGGTTATATGTTTTGGACCTAGGATAGTAAAAACTGATGTGTAGTTAAAAAAATTATGTATTGTATATTGAGGATGTAATGTATTTTCAAGTGAAAAATATTAAAAACAAAATATATATATCATGATTATATTATGATATTATTTATGAAATATGTATGATTTATTATATTATATTTTGTACACTTGTGTTCAAGTTAAATGGTTTTTCAATAATAATAGTTTCAAACATGATGAATTTGGAATGAAACAGGTAAACGTGAATATATTTAAGTACAAAAAATAACCATTTTAGCTATAAAAAAACATTGAAAAATTTAATCTATATTGTTGATAAATCAAATATGCCGTGCAATATCATTTTAAAATGAAAACATTATTTTGGTGATGAAATCATTTATGATGAAGAAGAATTATGCGAGATCATTATTTCAATTGATGGATTAAGAGAAAATATTGATGACCATAGCATGGTAATGGTTCATTCCATATATAATGATCATGAATATGTAATATGTGAAATCATCCTTCAGTAATATTCTAATATTATAAGTAATATATACTAACTTCCTTTTTAAAATATTTAATTTTTGGAATGTGTGAGATATTTTATTTCTAATTATAAAATTTATTTAAGTTATATATTTTAAAAAATATTGGAAATTTTGAATTGAGTATTAAAAAATTATTTAAATATAAAAATTAATTTGTTAGGATAATTTTATCATATTAAATATTTATTATTTTTTTCATCATTCCTTTTCATTTAATGTGACTTTAATATTGTCATTTTATTTTTAAATTTTAGTTAACAAATTTAACAAATATGAAAAAGTTTATTTTTTAATATCATTTTTCAATTTTTATTAAAATTTATATGTATCAGTTGTATTTTTATCATCATTGTCTTACATATTGTCAATTTTTTTGTAGGAACATGTAAGAAATAGATATTTCGACAACATCTTCTTGGGGGAACACTCTACATACATCAACTAAGGATCCTATTCATTACCCTATATAAGTTATGTCTAATTCAATAGTGAAAGAGAAAGATTTCATATTTGGTAAATGTAGTGGCACTTTTTTATGTAAATTATCAATTTCTCATAAAAAGGTGTAGATGTTATCTATCAATTTTTTTGATATTTTTATTCCTATATGTAAAAATTAAATGAAATTTATATGTAAAATACCCTTATGATTGTGTTTTGTGTTTATTTCAAATATAATTGTTAGGGGAACGTAAATGTGTGTTGAATATGGGATATGAAGTGAGATTATACCCATATAACACAAATGTGATCCTAATTTACTTAGGTAATTATGGATAAAGTGTTTATGTATATTAATAATGGGATGGAAAGATTCATGTGAGATTCCCCACTATATATTATTATTGAGAGAGTTTGTATGACTGTATTACATGTGATGTAAGGTTGAAAAGTGAATTTTTTTAATGATTTTACAAATGTTAAAGAATATTATTTCAGAGAATCCAATCAAATTAGAGGATTGTAGAGTCAATACTAATGGTGTAGAACTGTGCAGATTTTATATGTAATATCATCAATAGTATCAGGAATTTTTATATTTTGTCTAATGAGAGATTAATTATCTGATCATAATGAAGTGAAAATGATATCTTGAAGTTTTGAGAAACCATTCAAGTGGTATTAATATTCATGGGTACTGAATGTAATGGAGTACATCTCTTTAGAGATGTTTTGAGAAGAGTATAGATGGCTTGAAGTCATTTGATGTGGATCCAGATATATTTGATGAATTTTAGAATTTACATGTGTTGATGAATATTAAATTATCAATGTTTTTGTAATTATGATATTGTATACTATGAAAATATCTAATTCATGCACCACTTAATGATAATACACCACAATGAAACAAAAAATTTAATAAAGGAGTAGTTTCCTTGAGCTATGTAAGGGATAATTTTATCTTTATAATGATAATATCACACCACGTAAAAATATTTTTATATGTGTAAGCATGAATTATGAGTTTTGTAAGGATTGTTCCTCATCAATGTAAACATCATTACAAATTTTTATAAGGGCAATGAATTCATAATATCATTGTACGGATGATTCATAATTGTGTAAATATAATTTCAAATATTTGACTGAATGTAAGTTATTTTTATGTGATCTATATAAGGATCATTCATTAGTGAAGTAGAGAATAATATAGAATGGAAAATTCCATTTCTAATTATATAATAATATTAATTTATATGTGATCATTCATACTCTATTATTTCATGTTAAAAAATTCATGAAGACATTTTGATACAAGATTCATGTCTGAGGTGATGCAGATGAATTGAATTTTTAGGGGGAAATACTTTTTCTAATATATTTATATTATCAAAGTAGGATATTTAAAAATAAATATTAGTTCTCTAATTCAAAAATAAATTTGAATATATTTTCATATTACATCATTTATTAAATATCATAAACACCATAATGGTGTTTGATTAATGATTATTGATGGGATGCCAATATTTATTAATAATAAGATAAATCTAAGATAAATGTTTAAATAATCACATAATAGTTTGGTATTCCTTTTGAATGAGTTGAGAAGTGTATTGATTTTCTAGATGGAGTGCACAAACTCAAGATTGAAGTCATTATTGGATTCTATTTACGTTATCATGATACAACAACAATTCTCACACTAGATTATGTTACTTTATTTTAAATATATCTATGAATACTGTTTTCTTGTATCTCTAGTGTAGAGGCTCTGAAAAAATCTGGAGCCTATTATAATAAAATGGATTATCTATTCAGATGATATATAATGAAAATAAAAATAAATAATGTTTTTTTGTATATTATTGGCGGTTTTTTAGAAAAGAATATTGTGATCATTGAAATATCCTAGTATATATATATTTTTACATCTCTTAATAGTTATTTCTATTTAAATAAATGTTGCAGGATCAAAAATACATAATTGGACATTACATTTAAAAATTCCTTGAGTGAATCTGTAGATACTAGGGTTATCCAGAATAAAAAATATATCCCATGAATGATAAGTTGAATATATAGGGGAATAAATAGATTTAGTTGAGATAAAAGTGGAATAACAATCAAAGAATAATATAACCTGATCATATAATGATGTCAATAATTTTATAAATCAAATTACAAAGAGAAACAAAATAACTTCTACTAATTTAATTACAGTTAAAAAAGATAAAGAAGAAGGTTATGCAAGGATGAAATACAATAAAAACTACAAAATTTATATTATATTTTGAATTAACTTGTGGATATGCTTTAAAATTTTAAAAAAAGTTTTTATTTATGAATTAGAATCTTGGAAGAAAATAAAGATTTATTATTATTAAACTGTTCTTAGATATTTATAGGAAATTTAAGACTCTATGCTAATGAAGAATATGAAATTATATTTTTGTTATAGATACATATGGGAAATATTAAATATACACTTTAAAGGATATATATTATTTAAAAAAATTTGGATTCAAGTACAAGGAAATTATAGGATACATTAATCATTCACCTATATAATATAGTGAACTCCCCCACATATGGAATTCAGGGTGCATAGTAGGTAATGTTACCTATCAATCCTCTTTTAATTGATATAAGGATTATTAGTGTAAAATCCTTGACTGAACTTCTTAATTAAAACGAGATGCATTATTCCTGTGAGGGACCGAACCTTGTTTAGATACTAGATACTATATTTTACATTCTTACTTGCATTTTATGTGGTTATTTAATACTGGGTATAGTAGAAAAAAATCAATCAGTATTAATAAAAAATAGAGGATAAAACCAAAATGGAATAAATGTTTAAAATAACTTTTTCAATTTGGTAAAATATTGGAATCACTTGAATAACCCCCCCTGTCCTATGTAATCACCCATTCTCATCAAATTATAATGAGTATATGTGCTAATGGGTCCCTCTAATTGGATCAATATTTTATTCCTTGTTTTTTATTTAAATTTATGTAGTAATTATTTAAAATGGAAGATCCTCATATAGATAATTCTATTTCAATTTCTATCAAGACTAATTAATATATTTTAGTAAAAAATGGTAAAAATAAGAAGAATATAGTTTCGAAAATGGTGAAAAAATTTGAAAGAATAAAGACAAATCAATACTGCCTAAGGGTTCTCATAGTGGTCAATACAGTAATAAATCAATTGAATATTAATACTCGGATGATTTAAGTATAAGCTGTGATGAAGATGTTTTTAATGAATCACTATTTATTTTTTTATTCCAATGTTAGGGATTACATTAAGTATAAATTTATTGAAGTTTTCAAATCAATATTGGCATACATTAATGGGATAAACATTAAAAGTAAATGCTTGAGTTAGAAAATAATGCACCATAGGATGTATTAAATAAAAATCTAAGTCTTTTCAAGAGTATTGAAAAACGAGCTCAATTCAAGGATGTTTTTTTACACCTTCAAGTGAAATAATATTTTTTCATGATGAATTATAGTTGACATCTTGTGATAAATCATTATTTTAATAAAATCATAAATAAGTTATTTATACATTGGATAATTTATATAAATTTTCAATAAAGGTAAATTAAAATTAATAAGAAGGGAATGAAAATAAAATAATGTTTTTGATATTTTTTACTATAGAGTGTCCCAATGAATGCGGATGAGATGAGTAAGTGGAAGAAATATTATTAATAGATGGTGAAAATACATGAAGACCATAATAACATTATTAGCATGAAATGTCATGAGTTTGATATTAAGATCTGAATTCTAAATACCTCTAAAGAATAACTTTCACAAGAATTTATAAATTTAAAGGGTACCACACACATTTTATATAATATTATTAATTATAAAAATACTCATAATTGTGTTAAATAGAGGCTAATATCCTATGGACGTTTATGTACTATATGATCTTTGAATAAATCTTTCCATTGACCTGATAAAACCATTTTTTCTAAATATGTTATGAGTATTAACACAAGACTAAATCCAAAATACAGGACAATTTGGATAAATAATGTTGGTAAACACAACACATCATTAGGGTGGATGTGAGAATATCTAAGAAGACCAACTACCCAAATAGATCCCAAAAAGGATCGAATTTCCACCTAAAAATTTAATGCCTATGAATCTAGAATGATTTCACTAATATGAATAATATGATGTCTTTGGGCCATTTTTTATGCTTTTGGAGGATCATAAACAAGTAAATTGGATGATATCAAAACATGTTAGTACATTATGATAATATATGTCTAGAAAACCGGGGTACAAATCCTAAAGCTGAGAGAAATCCTGCTGGGTAGATTCAAAAGCCACAGATGTAGTAGAATATGTCATTGACGAACTGATTTGAATCAGATGAAAACTTATATGACATTTTAAATAGAGGTGGTTACTACTATGTATAATGTTGTTTTATACCAAACTAATACAAGTCATATGATGATGTAAATAGAAGATCACAGTAGAAAATAATGTAGGTGAAGAAGGAAAACAAGTCTTCTTAATGGAGTGAGAAAAAAAATTAATGTTATGTAATCAACTCTAAAGAAGAAAAATCTGTAATAAACCGACCCCAATTACCCAAATACGGTGCATTATTACATAATATTGACATGATATAAGGAAATCATGTCCCGAAAGACCGACCAGTTTAGTATCTTTGGAAGTACTAGATACATACATATGGTTTACATTACATCATAATGTAAAAAAACTACAACATCATAGTCTTCGTAGACCACACTCATATCCCCTCAAACAATCCCTGTAGGTCAGTCATAAAATACATCTTCACATCCTGGGAAAAATAAAACATAGAATGGGGTGAGCTCAGATTCTTAGTAAGGATAACAATACAGTAGAATCTTTCATAAATAAGAATAGAAGTTTAAGGAAATGTATAACTAAAACAAAAGCCTTTTAAATTTGAACTTAAAAAATATATGGAAAAGTTAAAATCAAATAATTCCATTTACTTATTCACATGGATATTCTACTAGTTGAATAATCACATGCAATATCAATAACCACTTTCATAATAATGGAATGCATAATGCCAGACATTCATAACCACATAGTCAAGGCCTTGTGCCAAGACTACAAAGAAGATTTTGTCAAGGATTTATGAAAAGAAACTAGTTTGTCTCATTAGACCTACTGATGCATCGAGGAGTTATAGTGTGCTCCACCAGTCACTTACTAAGTCCAATTCATTTCCCATTTGAAAAGTATTAAACATAACATAATAATTCGTATTAAAACTAGCATATGAAATGTCAATACTTTATCCATAAACCATGAATGGTATAAAAATAACATATCCATAGTCAAACATATCACAAAAACTTCAATTCAATATGGAAGTTTTGTATCATAATAAATCAACTTCAAATAATCTTAAAATCCATCAAAGGATGTTGACCAGGATGAAATCAAAACTACTTAAGAGAAACATATCTGTCTTTTTTTGAAATCATTTAACGTCACATAATTATAAAAGAAAACATTAATTTTGAAAATATTCTTATAATATTGTAAGGGAAGCTTCGACGATTTTATAACGGTGGAAAAATAGCCGCACCCACCGTATAAGTTAAAAAAATACATTGTTACCTTAATTTTGACGAAAATGTTAAAAAGGAACTTGATTGGAAAACAACGAAAAGATTACTTTATACAAATCTTCTAAAAAGTCAAACAACTATATAAATTACTTTAACCCATTGTCTATTAAATAGTAAATGTTTTTTCAAATACATTTTTAAGAAACATGGATGTGGATGATAAAGAGGTCCCAATAGATACTTACGTAAGAACAACCTCATATAATAAATAGATTGTGAAATTAACCCTTACCTTGTACTTTTCCTTAGTTGATGGTATGTTAAACTCCTGTATAATAGTTAAAACATTTTTATTAAATTATACAAGAACCATATACATAATTATGATATCATATATGACCTTCAAATAATGCTTTTTTAATAATATTTTATTATTATCGTCATTTCAGGTGTTAACTTACTCATTTTATTTTATATTTTTTGTTACATAATACATGTTTTTTATTGTTAGGTTTTATATAATTCATATCCAAAATGATATCAAGTCCTCAAAAATTATTTTTAATCATCAAATGAAAATCATTCTTAAATCGATACGATGGGGAATGAATCTCATCGCGTTCGTGGAGACGGTAGTCCGTAATTACGCATGAGCGACAATATCATTCCTTTGATATTAAAATCATATATAATTTGATAGTATATCATATACACAGAATCATTATAATTTTATATTTTTTATTTACATCATCTATACTCATTATTATACCCATATAAATGATTATATATTTCAAGAACAAACTACATCACGACGTGGAGACGGTAAACAGTACGTATGCACGTGTGGTGACGTTTTCATTCATAGGATAGATAAAATAACTAATATGGTTGTACCATTTTTATCATAACATAAGTATGTAGAATATACTTGAGTTATTATTTTATAATGGAAACAACAAAGAAGGAGGATGTGGAAGAAGAAAAGAACATGAAAGAGATGATGAAATATTTACCGCTTCTTCGGGTTCTTCCTTTTGATTTGATCAAAATGGCATCATAGGTTGGATTTATGACTAAAGTAAGGCCTCTAGGATGAAGGTATGACAATTGGGAGGATATTTTGGCCGGGGTTGGCCGATCCAAAAGGATATGAAGGTGTGAATTTGAGTGAAGGGGGAGTTCTCTTTTATAAGAAGGGTGAGGGGCACCTTAGGAAAAAGTTAGAATATTATTTTATAATAAATTCATATTCGGTTTATAATGGCTCAATACTGATTTAGTTCGAGTACAAGGTGGGTATGGGTCTAAAAAAACTCAACCAATAGGTTTTAGATAGGTTTGGGTCACTATATTAACCTTATCTTCTAGATTTAACTCTTAGTTAATTAGTTTGACATTTACCGTGTCTCTTTGTATATTTATATTATATGGTTAGTAAACTTACTATAAACATCTATGAGAACCTCAAGAGGTTAATTAATGTCATATTTACTAATATTTAATCCCTATGGCTAAACATTAGATTTTTAGGAATAGAATATCAATTAACAATATAATATTTGTTTTAAAAACTCTTTTATCTCATTTTTGACACTACTAGGTAGTTGAATTTTTATGAAAATCATAACTGCATGATTACTTCAAAAAAAGTTAATTAAATAAATCCTAACATTTAATATTAACCTATAAAATTATTGTAATTCATCAAAAGTCTTAATTTACATTTATTTGGGTAATTATAATATCAATTATTTTAATATTTCATTAGTAAGGTAATTACTGCATCATCATTATGTCATAAATAAATTAAATTGTTTACTGTCTAAAAATTATAAATAAAATACCATTATGTAATAAATCGTTTTAGATTTCTAATGAATATTTATAATTGAATTTATCTTATGTATAAACCTATATTAAAAATGTTTTAGTTATTAAACATTGATTTTAACTCTTTTAACTCTTCTTTATATAGAATAATAATAAATGTCCTAATCTAATCAAGTTGACCCAATAGGTTCATATTTTATTCCTAATGTTGTTTTTGGTCGAATTATACATATACAATAGAATTTTGACATGTGTTACGGTAAAAATAATATCATTTTTACCTTTAATTACCCTATTTACTTTTAGCTTTGGTAAATAAAAGTAAAAATTTACTATTCACCAAAAATTATTTTCATCTTATTGAACCACATTTTACATAACGATATCAACTGTGTCTCTATGAATTTTGAAATTCAATTCACAGAAGCGGTAAAATTAAAGATTATGCAAATTTACAAAAGCTCCTAGGAGGTGGGGAAAAGGCGGTAAAAAGTTCAATAAAATTTTTATATATAAAAAATTATTATAAAATGACTCCAATGAATTACATTGAACATATATAGGTATTAATTATCTATTTTGAATTAAAATAAATTTAAATAAAATAAATAATTGTTTAAATCAAAAGATGGTTTTAACCAAAAACTCAGTGTTTTTTCACTATTCATAAAAAATTGATTGTTTTCAGAAAAATACCAAAAAATCACCCTACACTAATTTCAATATTCTGAATACCAAAATGAAGTCCATTTTGGTAGTTGTGGTTTGGATTAGTGGTAAGCACCCCATAATCCAACATGTAAAATGGGTGTTCAAAACCAATTGGGAAAAGGTTACTATTTCATTACTGTAGCGGTACTATAGCAGTGGCGGTACTATAGATTGGCGGGTACTATAGTGGCATAAGGGCACTATAGCAGCGGTGATACTGTGCGGGTACTATAGCAGGTAGGTTACTACTCACAGAATGGTAATTAGGTCTAAAAATTGGGCATACGAGCTATGTAATGAGTTAAACACCCACTAATCCTTCGGGCTATGTAATGGGTCTCCCTCTACCTAGTTAAAAGAGGTCATTGATTTTCATTAATAAGAAAATGAGGCTTCTTCCCCAACCATTGAAAAAATGATGTCCATTTTCAAAGATAAAATTTATAAAATTTTAAAAAGTGGGTATTACTATTCATAACAGCTAGATTGATTAGTTGTAGTGTGTTAGAACTCAAGGTTGCGTACAAAAAACGCTATTGTATTGTTCAAAGAGAAGCAATCCGTGGAAGCTTGGTGTGTTACATTTTCCCCTCCTTCAAATAATTGGGTCCAAGAAATTTTAAATTGTTCATCTAAAATAAAAAGTTGAAAATAGAAAATACCATTGTGGAAAACCCACATCCAAAATAGGGATAATAAAATTTAGTTTTAATAAGTGGGAAAGGGAAATGAGAATGTCACCACCAAATTAGGTTTTCAAATAGGAGAACATTGGTGGAAATCATAGACACATAATTAGAGGGAAAATGGTAATATTTATCGGAAGTCATTGAGGTCATTAATCACAAAAAAGTGTAAAATTGAGGGCCTTAAATCCATCAATCTATGATGATTTAAAATATCATCAGTTCAACAAAACATTTGTTATTAGGATAACACATTTTTTGTTTTAATATCCATTCCCTAATGTTTAAGAATTAATTTCTTTATAGAATAATATATATATATATATATACATGATAAGTAACGTTTCATCCTTTAACTAATTTTTACCACAAACTCATCTTTCACTCCAAAAGATAATAGAACTCAAAAAAATTATATTTATTTTAATCGTATAAGGTTCCAAATATTAACACATTCGATTAAAATGATAAAAAATATTTTTTAATAACCAGGGACTTCCTGTAGGCTAGTGGTAGGTAACAAAGGTCTGTCACACTATGGATGTGGGTTTGATTCCTATAGCTTTGTCTGACGTGAGGAGTTATCATCCGACCTGCAGGTTGTCCTTTTTATAAAACTATAGTATCATAATATTCCAAAAATAATCATAAGAAATGTTTTAACCCTAAAAAATAATATAAAATTTTCAAAATAATACATTATAAATATTATAATTATCCAAAGTACCTCCTTCCAGGCTCTATGTAAAAGGTATCTAAATTCCCAAATCAATTGTAACATCAGATTCCCCAAACAAAGTAAAGTTTCTCTTATTATCACATACTGAAAATATTATTACCTTAGTCATATTAAAACCTTAATGAAATTAACACGTACTGTAATAAGATCCTTATATATATCACATTATTCTTATAACCATAATATAATCCTTGAGTCAATAAACACAAATACATTAATTATTCCACTTCAACTATAGTAACAACATAAGCTTGGCCTTGATCCCATGGCCTTTTCTGAGGTAAGTTTCCCTAATTAATAGGACTTTAATTGGAATAATTCTCCATTTTTCTACAATTGTAGCATTCAAAATTAATAGCCTCTTTATTTCACTTGCAATCCCAATCCTGGTGACCTTTTTCTCCACATTTGTAACAATCTCCCATTCCTTTAGGCAAGTACTAGGGTGTTTTTACAACAATTATTACATAATGTAAAATCCTTCATTCCCTTTTTCCCTTTATCTGTCTCATGCTCCACCATTCTCTTCTACTCTTAATTTACTTTATTTTCATAAGATTTAGATAATTCCTTTTCTGTCTTGATAGCAGATGAGACTATATCTTCATATGTTGAGAAATATTTTCATACTAATGCTCGATGTATAAATGGTTTTAACCCATCAAGGAAATTATCGATATTACTCTTTGGGTTACATATATAATATGATGCATGCCTTGATAACCTTGTAATGTTATCCTCATACTTCGGAACATTCTCATCCTCTTTTTGCCTCAGACTAAGACATTGTCTTTCCATATCCGCTCGACGGTCATGAGGAAATTATTTTTCTAAGAAATGATCTTTAAAATCCATTCATTACATACCTGATACTTCTTCATATTCCTTTGTATTTTTAATCAATGACCACCATTGATCAGTATCTCTAGTGAGGCGATAAACTGTCATGAAATTTTTTTCCATTTCACTACTCCCCAAAGCCTGAAATATTTTCTCAAGGGAACTTATCCATTTCTCATCTACCAATGTATTTGTACTCCAACTGAATGTTTGTGGCTGTTTCATCATGAAGCAATTTAACATTGATCCTCCAGGTTTTGGATCAGGGTGCTCCATATGGGTATGGTTATTATTCATAACCTAAGTGAGTTGTCCTGATATGGTGATAAGTTGATCAGCACCAGTTGTATCACTAGCTTCACTATATTTATCTTGAGTAGTAGGGAAATCCCTACATGGATTACGTGCGTTGATATGGTTTCCATTTCCTCCACTAGGTGCCATTTCTAAACAATGGCATATACTAGATTATTTTATCACTCGAAATATATAATTCCAAACTTGTAAAATAGTTATCATAAATTAAATCATTTATGGATATAATCCATAATCATAAAAAATGTTTTCGTTGAGGAATTATATACTCATAAACCCTTCATAACGATTTGTAAAGAAAAAATGAGAATTATCTTAAGCATATCCCCTGGGAGTGTCGTAACCAAGAGTGAAACAAGGCACGTTGTGGTGCACTAGTTCCCGTTCGAGTCCAGCTCAAAGCGGTGTTTTTGGGTTTTACACCTAGGTACATCTGTGCCAGAGCCACCTCTACCTGCTCGTATCTGGACAGGGAAGTATTTCCCAAAAAACTCACAAAATCTCTACAATACCAAAATACTAGGAAGTTCCTCTATAATAATCATCAAAGTCTATCTTAGGGCTATTTTCTTTAATCAGAGTTTGTCTAAATCTAGCTTTCAAGGTTTGTACTAAACTTCCTATGATACCAACTGTAACGCCCCGACCCCAATTACCCAGATTCAGTGCATTATTACATAACATTGGTATGATATAAGGAAATCATGTCCCAAAAGACCAATCAGTTTAGTATCCTTGGAAGTAATAGACACATACATAATGTTTACATTACATCATAAAGTAAAAAACTACAACAACATACTCTCCATAGAACACACTCATATCCCCTGAGACTATCCCTGCAATTCATTCATATAATACTTATTCACATCCTGGGAAAAATAAAACATAGAATGGGGTGAGCTTAGATGCTCAGTAAGGATAACAATACAATGAACACATTCATAAATAAGCACAAACATTTAAGGAAATTTATAACTAAAACAAAAGCCTTTTAGAGTTGAACATAAAAAATATATGGAAAATATTAAATCAAATAATTCCATTTACTTATTCACAAGGATATTCTACTAGTTGAATAATCACATGCAATATCAATAACCCCTTTCATAATAATGGAATGCATAATTCCATAAATTCATAACCATATAGTCAAGGCACTGTGCCAAGACTACAAATAATATTTTGTCAAATCTTTGAGCCAAGACAGTAGTTTGTCTCATGAGACCTACTGATGAATCAAGGAGCTATAGCGGGCTCCACCTGTCACTTATTAAGTCCAATGCATTCCACATATGAAAATGTTTAAACATAACATAAACATTCGCATTAAAACTAGCATACAAAATGTCAATACTTTATCCATATACCATGAATTGTATAAAAATAACCCATCCACAGTCAAACATATCAAAAAAACATCAATAAAATATGGATGTTTTGTATCAGAATAAATACACTTCAAATAAGATTAAAATCTATCAAAGGATGTTGACAAGGATGGAATTAAAACTACTTAAGAGAAATATATCTTTCTTTTTTTAAATCATTTAAAGTAACATAATTATAAAGGAAAACATTTATTTTGAAAATATTCATATAATCTTGTAAGGGAAGCTTCAACGATTTTATAACGGTGGAAAAATTGCCGCACCCATAGTATAAGTTAAAAAGAGGCATTCTTAACTTAATTTTGATGAAAATGTTAAAAAGGACCTTGTTTGGAAAACAAAGAAAATATTCCTTTATAAACATCTTATAAAAAGTCAAAAAAGGGTATAAATAACTTTAACCCATTGTCTATTAAATAGTAAAAATGTTTTTAAATCCATTTTTAAGAAACATCGATGTGGATGATAAAGAGGTCCCAGTAGATACTTACATAAGAACAACCTCGGATAATAAATAAATTGTGAAATTAACCCTTACCTTGTGTTTTTCCTTAGTCGATGGTATGTCAACCTCCTGTATAATAGTTAAAACATTGTTATTAAATTATAAAAGAACCATATACAAAATTATAATATCATATATGATATTTTAATAATTCTTTGTCAATAATATTTTAGTATTATCGTCGATTTGTGTGTTAAATTACTTGTTCTTTTATATGTTTTGTTACCTAAGCCATGTTTGTTATCGGTAGGTTGTATATTATTCATATACAGAATGATATCAAGCCCTTAAACCTTATTTTTAATCATGAAATGAAAATTAATCTTGATGGATATTATGGGGAATGAATCTCATCGCGTTCGTGAAGATGGTAGTCCGTACGTATGCACGAGTGACAATATCATTATTTTGACATTAAAATAGAATATAATTGGATGATTTATCATATATACAGAATCATTATAATGTTATATTTATTATTTACATCATTTATACTCATTATTATACCTATCCAAATGATTAGATGTTTGAAAAACAAACTACACCACGGCGTGGAGACGGTAAGCCGTACGTACGCACATGTGGTGACATTTTCATTCATAGGATGTTAAAAATAACTAATATGGTTGTAATATTTTTATAATAAAATCAGTATATAAAATAAACATGAGTTATTATTTTAGAATGGAAACAACAAAGAAGGAGGAAGTGGAAGAAGAAATTAACTTTAAAGAGATGATGAAATATTTACCTCTTCTTCTGGTTCTTCCTTTTGATTTGATCAAAAATGCTCCTTAGGTTGGATTTCTAACTAAAGGAAGGAATCTAGGATGAAGGGAGGACAGTTGGTAGGATATTTGAGAAGGTTTTGTCCGAGAAAAAAGGCTATGAAGGTGTGAATTTGAGTGAAGGGGGAGTTCCCTTTTATAAGAGGGGTGAGGGGCACCATAGAAAAAACATCGAATATTATTTTATAATAAATTCATATTCGGTTTATAATGGATAAAAACTGATTTATTTTTAGGATAAGGTGGTTATGGGTCGAAAAACAGTCAACCAATATGTTTTATACAGGTTAGGGTCACTATATTAACCTAATATTCTAGATTTAACTCTTCGTTAATTAGTTGGACAGTTACCATGTCTTATTGTATTTTTATATTATATGGTTAATAAACATACTAAAAGAATCCAAGAGAACATAAAGTGGTTAATTAATGTCATATAAAAAAATATTTAATCCCTTTGGCCAAACCTTATATTTTTAGGAATAATATATCAATTAATAATATAATATTTTTTTTAAAAACTCTTTTATGTCAATTTTTACACTATTTGGTAATTGGTTTTTTGTAAAAATTATAACAGGATGATTACTTAGAAAAAGTTTAATTAAATAAATCCTAACATTTCATATTAACCTATAAAATTCTTTTAATTCATCAAAAGTATTAATTTACATTTATTTGGGTATTTATAAAATCAATAATTTTAATCATTCATTAATACAGTAATTAAAGCATCATCATTGTGCCATAAATAAATTATATTATTTGATGTCTAAAAATTATAAATAAATTACCATTATGTGGGAAATATTTTTATCTATCTAATTAATATTTATAATCTAATTTATCTTATGTATAACCCTATATTACAAATGTTTTAGTTATTAAACATTGATTTTAACACTTTTAAATATTCTTTAAATAGAAAAATAATAAATGTCCTAATCTAATCCAAGTGGACCAAATTGGTTCATATTTTATTCCTAATGTTTCTTTTGGTCTAATTATACATATCAAATAGAATTAGGACATGTGTTACGGTAAACATAATATCATTTTTACCTTTAATTACCATATTTACTTTTAACTGTGGTAAATAAATGTAAAAAGTTACTATTGACAAAAAACTATTTTCATCTTATTGAACCAAATATTACTTACTGATATCAACCACGTCTCTAGGATTTTTGAAATTCAATTCACAGAAGTGGTAAAATTACGTTTTATGCAAATTTTCAAAAGCTCCTTGGAGGTGGGTAAAAGACGGTAAAAAGTTCAATAAACTTTTTATATATCTAAAAATATTATAAAATGACTCCAATGAATTTCATTGAAATTATATAGGTATTATGTATCTATTTTGACCTAAAATAAATTTAAATAAAATAAATAATTCTATAAATAAAAAGTCGGTTTTAACCAATAATTTAGTGTTTTTCACTATTCATCAAAAATTGAATGTTTCCAGAAAAATACAAAAAATTACCCTAGGATAATTTCGATATTCTAAATCCAAAAAATGAAATCCATCTTGAATGATAAAATTTATAAAATTTCAAAAATTGGGTATTACTATTCACAACGACTAGTTTTATTGGTTGTAGTGTGTTAGGACTTGAAGTTGCACACAACACACGCTATTGTATTATTTAAAGAGAAGCATATCGTGGAATCTTGGGGTGTTACAAAATCATAATCAAGCTAACCATGATGTGAAACCATAGAGACGATGCTTCAACTATGGTAGGAGAGGACATATAGACAACTATAATATTTTTATAAATATCATGAATTAAAGGAGAAATCTAGAATCATCATGGAAATAATATATCAGGGAATGAAATAACAAGATTGTTTTGGTTTCTTCAGTCCAAGATTAAGAATAAAAAATTCATGAGATATTTTTTAAAAATTATATCTCAAAGGTTGTTGATGGTGTGTGTGTAAGGTGTAATAAATCTAGAATCATAGAAACTAATTGAATTACTAGGTTTCCTAAATAATAATAACATTTGAAAAATAATGTTAAAATACTGTTTTCTTTTAGAGGTAAATGTGTTTTAACTAGATAAGGCTATACACCCAAAAATATGTTCGATCATGTGATGAATAAATTCATGAAAATATGGATATAAAAGATTAAAAAGTCTAAATAGATGTAAGAATCGATTTTTTTTCATAATATTTTGAAGAATACAAATCCAAATTAGAAGAATTATTAAATTAAAAAGAATCCCATACTTCCCAAAGTTATTTAGAATTTGAATACTGAGAATGATCTTGGAATTAAGAGTTATAAATAATCTTGAGCAATAACTAAGAGAGTCACTAGGTTGATAGCTAATTCGTGGCCATATTTTTCTAACTGGAGATATTCTAATGGCTCACCATATTCATATGTTTTCTATATTAATTATAATGGGAATTAATGGTAATGAAATAAAAGAAATTATTTTTGAGTTATAACCTATAAACTGTAATAATATTACCCATCATGTAATATCTCAAATAAAAATAAAAAAATTAAGCCATGATAAATACTGAGGGAGAGAATCCTTTGAGGGGGTATAATATAAGATAATTACTAAAGGAGATTCATCATATAGGAATTTTGTATTCTCAAAAAACATGAATAAATAATGATTAAGGGATGATTTTAACTTTTTCAATTAGTTTGGTTAATGATTAAAATTTTATCAAGGGGGAGTGGCTATCGAACAAAATAGAGGATAAAATAAATTAAACGTGATATTTTTTGATGTTTTAATTTACGTTGAGTTCAGGTACATATACATTATTGAAAAGATTTTTCATTAACCCCCAAGAAGTGAATTTTATATTTCTTATACCATTGTGGTCTATATATGGAATTATATTTCTAATTTGATGACTATTTTTTCAATATTTATTATCATATGTACAATTTTATTTTATTATTTGATGTAACATTAATAAAAAAAATGTGATTCAACTCTTCTCTAATGTGGATTTGATTTATTCTTCAAATAATGTGGGCAATGATTGGGGAGAATATTTTTCCCCCAAAATTATAAGACTAAAATGGAATAATATTTTTAAAATTAAATAACGTCAATTTATAAAAATAATCTCTGTAAAATGGATAGGTCCCTAAATTGATCATTATATTTATTTCTAATATCTGGGATAGGGATGGTATTGAACTTTGAAAAGAATTTTTAATCGACCAAAAATAAAAAGGGGGAGATTGATGAACCCTTTGGATTTTTGAAATATTAGTTTCCAATGTAATTTTATGAAGAAATTTAATATGTGTTGATGATGGGTGATAGAGTGAGATTCCACCCATGAAAAATTATGATAATAGCCATGTACATGGTTAGTGTGTGATGAAGTGTTGTTCCCCTTGAATATCTGGAGAGAAAGATTCAAGTGGGTTTCCCCACCTGTGATGATAACTAAATAATTTTGGTTGGAAATAGGAGTTTTACATTATGAAAATTAATTATTATTTTCTACAAAAGTCTACAAAGGTTGATGAGAATTCATGGTGGGAATACCATCCGATCAGATGATTGTAGAGGTGATCCTAATGTTTAAGATAGGTAATAATGTTTCATGTACTACCTTCAACAGTTTTATGAACACAGAGATACTAATTAATGTGGTGATTCATGATCTGATCCTAAGGGAGTAAAAAAGTATCTTGATGTTGTATGAAACCATTTACAGAGCACCAAGCTTGATAATTTATAAATACATTGGTGTATATCAATTGAATGATTTTTTAAGAATATTAAATATAGCCTAATTACATTTTATGTGACATATAATTTAATTAATGAATATTATAATTTAAAAGTATTGATGAATTTTAGGATTTCTATAAGTTCATTAGTATAAGACTATATTTTGTCAGAATGGGTATGTCATGTGTTACATAGGGAACTTGAATACATTATAAAATGAAATACTGAAATATGATGATATTCCTTGATCTATTTAAGGATTATTACACACATTTTTATCATAATAATAAACTATATAAATATAATTTCCCAATTTGTAAGAATTAATATAGAAATCTACAACGATCATTCCTTATCTGTGTATGCATCTTGATTTATCTATGTAATGATGATGAATTTTTAGGGATCCTTGTAAATATGATCAATGTTTGTATATATAACATATTTTATATTCTTAATGGTGAAATTTAATATTTCTTATAATTAAGTTCTCTCCAAAAGGTTAATTTCATAGTATATTATGAAAATTATTCAACATAAATCATGATTTCTGTAAATTATTTTCATTAATAATAAATAACACCCAATGATTTGAAAACTATTATTTCAAGTTAAAAACATAATTAATATATGTTTATCCATTATTCATGATTAAGGTATATTAGATTAATTCAAATTAGATGAAGAGATAATTGTTCCATTATATTGTGATTTTCAAATGAAGATATTTGAAAATGAAAATTTGTAATAAAAGTGAAAAATAAATAGGAAGGGGTTCTCACAATTATTCATTGAATTAAATGACAAAAAAATAAAAGGGTGAATTATTCAAGATTATTTATGAAGAGGTATATTCAATATGTTAATAAGAAGTTCAAATAATGATAAATGAATAAAATATCCCAAAAATAATTGTGATTCTTTCTAAATGTGTTGGTATTTTTTATGTGTTGATTTCTAGAGTATAAAAAATCAAGCTTCCGGTATGTTCTAGTTATTCTAATCTCTCATATTCGAATTAGATTTTCCATGTAATAATTTGATGTTTTATTATAAATAAATATTTTTATATAGTTTTTCTACAACTATATAGATTATTTGAGAAATTATCAACCTTTCTGGATGAAAAATGAAGATCAATTTGACTAAGATCATATGAAATGAAAAAATAAGTGTATTTATAGTATTCTAGTGGATATAAAATTTAAAAAATGAATACTAAGAATGTGGGAAAAAATTGGGGCATGTGATTTTTTTCAGAACATATTTCCTGAGATATTTACATTAATGGAAATTTTTGAGTGATGTGATAGGTTATCATGGGAATAACATCAAATATTTTTTAACATATAATACAATCTAGTTGTACTGAATAGGGATATTCTCAAGTACCCATGGGTAAGTTCCCCCAATCTATCAATCACTTATATATATTTTTATTCTATTCTTAATTCAAAATATAAAAACTAATGGATGGGGTGTGTTGATGAATTATCCAAGAAATAGTCTAAATTATATTAAATAGGTAAAACACAATGTTAGTAGAGAAAGGGGTTGATCGAACGTTAGACACATGTGAGACCATAATTTTCCAAATTAATAGCATAATACCCATTTCTAATTCACTCAATACCATTAATGAATCACCAATATAAACATCATTTATAAGGATTAGTGTTCTTCTGGGTTTCTCTTTAGGTCCCAAAGTCTCAACTCCTCAATAGTTTCAAGCGATGATATTCGATAATCATAGATAATCCATCACCCTTCAAGTGTTCCAATAATTTTAATTCCATCCAATTAACCAAAAAAATCCACTAATATAAATTATATATTATGATAAGGGAGTATAAGTGATTTGGTTTAGTTTGGAATTGGGTTATGGAAATTACCTTGGTAAGGTGAGGAATATATACACAATCATAATAAAAATTCATTATTTTATAACAATAGATTCAAAATCCTAATTATTTGAAATTTAAGGGTACTTAAGAATGAAAAAACACTTATAAAAATTCCATGAGTAAATACTACATGATCTTGTAGTTATGAGATCATTTCCTATCACAAAGGTAGAAGAAATAATAAATAATTGAAAAATAATGGAGGTGGAAGATGAAAATGCCATATAAAAAATTATATTGAAATTCTAAGTAATTAAATAGTATTAGAACACTTGTCAAAATAATGGGGATTAATTATCCCTTTCAACATGTACAATTTTATAAAATATCTCTAGACTATGCCCTCTCATATGTAAATATTTTAATCAAGTTCCACTAATCCCACAATTAAATTATTTATGAAATAAAAAAAATAAAGAAAAATATTCAGTTTTATGTTAATATAGTGGAAGATTATTGAACCTTATAATTTTCATTTGGGGAAGATGATTCATGTGCAGAATTAATCTTCATAATAATTAGTGAGTGATTTATTTGATATATTTGGGTTTGGTGTTGTACTTTCATTTCAGTTCCTTATAAGTGGACTTCTAGATTCCTTCTTTTTTATTTAGGGGTATGTCCATGTAAATGGTTGATAGACCTAAATCAATCCTTTTTTATAAGAAATAGGCATACTTAAACATGATTATTTTGAAATGATGATCAAATAACCTACCCCTATGTGAAGAAATGAGCTCGATATGCACTTAGTATGGTGGATCAAGAAATCGGTCTACATGGTCAAACATAAAGATGGATACCTAGTGAAACATTAATGATAATTATATATATTACATAAACTAGATAAGAATATCAATGTCTTTGATATAAAAAAGTATGAAAACATAGGCCTTCTGTAATAATAATTCTCTAAATCGAGTGGCATGCCAATTATAGTTTCACTATTGTCTTCATCCAAGAATACATAATGAAATACTGTTATTTTATGTATATTTTTTGAGATATTTTCATCTCATTTTTGTTTAGATACTACTAATAAATATGTTTTAATTTTATTTGATCATTCTTGGAGTGAAAAAGATCATGTGAAAAGGGGAGATCGAGCTCAGGCATTGGTCTTCCTAGTGATATATTGAGTTTATTGGGTTTTAAAGCATATATGAAATGTTATTTTAGAATTTCCTTTAAAACTAGTTCTAAAATAATATTCAAACCCATAGTTAGTGATGGGATTGGCTCAAGGTCATGTCCATCATGGAACCTCATTGGGAATGATCACTATTCACATTTTTTTTTTCAGAATCCTCTAATTATTCATGATAAAAATCTATTATTTTCAATTGGATTTAAATGTTGGTCAGCTTGTGAATGTTATTAGATTAGCTCTCTGAGTTAGAAAAATATTGTTGTAATGGAATTCTACTTAGTTTTATTATTTTTTGGAGATACACTTTTGAAGAATATTGGTATAAGATAATTTGAATTTTTGTATGTGGAAATAATTTTTCATGTAATGGGCTTATGTGGAGGTTTGGTGTGAATTTATATGGAAGATAAAACTTTGGGTTTAGGTGTAATAGGGTTTGTGTCACCTAATTATTCAAACATGAGTTGGGCGGTGAGGCTTTTTCGGATTTATGTAAAGATCGGCTTCATGTATGCATTGAAGACAGGGTGATGTTGCAGGCATAGGTGCACATAGGTGTGAGGTATGGTCTATTAGGTTTAATGATGTGAAATAATAATAATGTTGTGGTATGTTGAATCATGGTTTCATTATAAAACATGAGAAGATTCACATGAAAACTTTTGAATAATGTGTGGTTGGTTGGTTTTGATGAGTTTTGGTCACATGGAGGTAATGTTAGGGTCGATCACACTGGGGAGAAGTTTGGAGGTACAGTCGATAGAGAAACCATACAAGGAATATGTTTTAGATTATAGATTTTACATTTTTTTTCATGAATGTTACCCAGTTCTATAATGGATAAATTTTTTATGGTAACTTCAAAATATTCAGGTGGTGCCTCTGGATTTATAAAAAAAATTATTGCACGACCAATTAATCGACTATTGGATCTTTATTTTGTAAGTTAAATTCAGTCATACTCTGAGTGGATATAACACATCAAGAAATTATTATTATCTATTTACATAAAACATTTCCTAGGAAGAAACACTGAAAACTAAATTATATGTGGGATTTGTCATAATTTAATTCATAATGAATAAAAAAATTCAATCTCAACATTTTAGTCACTTGAAATTTTTAAAAAATTATTGAATTAATGGATTTCAATTATTAAAAATGTTAATGAAACACTGAAAATAAATATTAAGACCAATTTTTAAAAAAATTCCAAATAACTAAAATTATAAAAAATATATCATTTACTTGGGGATTTAAATTAACTAGGGAATAATTTCTAGTAAATTAAGAATTAAATTATGGAAACTATTTCTCTCATCAATCCCCCACATATGAACTATTTAACTCAAAAGAAAAACATGATATTATATTTTTTTAAAATTATGAACAACGATATTTTCTTTCATTACATCAAAAAATAAATAAAATTATTGTTGGAAAGAAAAAAATCATCAAAAATTTTAAATTTCATTCCTCGAATATGAATTTATATCACTACCTCAATTCAAATATTCTCATATTCCAGTTCCAGGAGTGAAGAAAATCGGATTTAAGAGGAATTAAAATTTTTCCTATAATCACTTCAATTTATCGACTCCCTCTATTTTACATATTCCCATGTTTTAATATCCATTTACTTGTTACAACAAAAATAAATGTTTTGAAGTCAATTTCCCTCTTATTTCTCTAGGATTGGTATTCCTGTAACATGAATGAATTCATTTTTTCTAACTAATCACTACATAAATATTACCTAGTGAAGGATGGTCAAGGATCTATGCATAACACTATTCAATATAAAAGATTACATTTACTCACACAAAATGTTTTCAGTGTCTCATTAATTAAATATTGGTTTACAATTACCCAATTTAATGTAGTTTAAATGAAATTATATCAATATATTTTGTAGTTGGTTCTTTGATGTGTAATTTTTCCATATTTTCAAGTTATTAGGTTCATGTTCAAACATTTTTTTCCCTCATGTTATAATAACCCATCCATAAAGTTATTTTCAATAAAAATTATATTTATAGATCCCAAACAAAATCACCTTAAATCAGTAGACATTTTCCCTCTAAAATAATGTTATATCAACAATTTTAGAATCCATGGATCCTTCAAAACTACAATACACTATTCTAATTGGCTGGAATCTATTGAATTTCAAATTTTATAGCCTAAAATCACTCATTAAAATAAAAAAAATAAAAAATAAAAAATCATGCATAATTCAATTATTAAAATATTATTAAAATAAAAATCAAAACAATTCGAAATAAGATTAGTCCTCTCACTATATTAAACCATCACTGGTTATTTTAGTTCTAAAAATAATAATCAAATAATGGAACTAATAATCAATTGTGAAAGGAAATATACAAACTAGTTTATATTTTTCCCCCATGCTTGAGCTAATATCTCCTCTAGATACTTTATAGACAACATAAGATTATATTTTTTTGTTTTTTTGTAAGAAAAAACTAAAAAAATTGAAATAAAAATTACTTTTTTATATAACAGAGAAAAATAAAAAATAAGGAGAGAGACAGAAAATCATGGTTAATCCCCCCAAGAGGTGTTTTTGTTTTTACTATACACAACTACATAGTCTAGTGTGAATCCCTATTCTACAAGAGGATTTATTTTCTGATAAAAAACAAAACATCTTCTTACAGTGGAAGTAATTGAAACTCTATAGCACTTATATGACCCCATAGAGAATGTTATTTATGAGTACCCCCTGAGAATTATGTTTTATCTTGTAATTTGGGGGTCAATAGATGATGTATGTGGTCTCCTGAGACACACCCACAACTATTATGGATTCCTTTACCAGTGAAATATCTAATGATACTATATAAAAATATAAAAAAGGGGTGAGTGAAGAACTAATTAAAAATTAATTAATTCAAAATAACTTGAGTTCAAATCATGATTATCCCCCTCATAAATAATATCTTTTTATTTGGGTTCATCATTACTATCCATTAGAAATAATTCAATAGTATAATTCAATAGATTATGACAAAAATCTTTATTACTCTCTATTTTTCTATGTCCAATCTCTCTTATTCTAGAGGTTCATGAGGGGGTAATTAAAAAAATAGCTACAAAAAAACTTCTTATAGTATTTACATCTCATTCTATAATTCATCCACCTCACATGTGCCTTCTCTTATGAGTAATTTCATCAAATCATCAAAAACCCATTAAAAAATTCATCTTGACAAGTTAATACACATGGGAAACAATATATGTGTTTGAAAACTACTCCATGGAATGTCTTGTTTATTACCTTCCCTTGTAAGGATTATTCATTATTTAGGTGGATGTCTATACCAACTCCCTCATCAAACAATATGGGTAGATAAAGCAGTTCCTCCATGAAATCTTCTAGTAGAGTTCTTAAATTTAATCTTCATATTTATCCAAAAAGGGAATTTCATTACTTTATTATTATATGAAAAAACATTAGAGTTCAAATTTTAATGTAACATAAACAATGTGTGAATGAAATGAGTCTAGTACAGAGGTATATCCGTTTTTTATCTTAACAAGTAGTTCAACATCCAATAGAAATTCTAATTTTAATTATTCTTGTTTGAATAAGGAAATAGATGGGTTTCCAATTATTTCACAATTTGGAATTTATCTATTTATATATCTTCAGCTTCTTGGTCCATCTAATTTACTTAATAATTCTCATGTTATAATATATGGTGAATAAGATTAAAAATAATGATAAATAAATTTAAAAGAAAATGAGTCACAAGAATATTTATCTCCATCATTGATGCCAACTTCTATGTCTTAATCAAAGTATAGGTCCACTCAGAATTTGGGTTCACCAGTGAAAAATGGTATTTCATCCCCTTCTTTAATCTATTCATTATCTTCCTTTATCATCATTATAATGATAATTAGAAACTTCAATTTAGGTTTATCTTATTTTGTCATCTCATAATCCTCAACTTTTGTGTTTCATAGACATTTGTTGATGGATTACACAGGTTTATTAGTTCTTCTACATGGTTTTTATTTTTAATATATTCAAAGGGGTTCATGTGAAGATTTATATAAATATTATTCAATATTTCATTAGAAATGGTAGTGAGTTCAAGAAACCATTATGATAGGGCCTATATTTTTACGTTTTTTATTTTAAATTTTATTTTGAAAATATTATATTTACTAACTATTTGATGATAACCAAAAAAATTATTTTCTGACCTAACTCCCAATAAATGGCACTAATTATGTGAGAGGATATTGAAGAACTCACATATAAAACAACTAAACCTAGAATTTAGATCAATTTTACTAAACATAGTCATTCTCATAGAGTAATGGGTTGGTTATTTCACAATAAATTATGTATATTATATGATTAATGGACTGGCTAGATATTTATTATAGTTAAGTATTTACTATATTTATTGAATTTTGATTCATATAATACTTTGGATTTAGTGTCTTCCAGATGGGTTTGATGACCCTTCTTTTGTTTTATTGGAGAAGGCCTTGAAAATAGTGGAGTGGAATTGTTTCCCACACTCTCATTGACATGGATTGCATCATCACTACTACATGAGTTTCTTTCCCATTATTCCCTATTTCCAAAGGATGGAATCCTCTACCAATATGGATTTTGTTGTTGGATCTTTGATAAAAATAGAATTATGGGATGTTCGTTCCTCCTACCATGGATTCCACCTTAGAGCTCATCACCTAGTCCAAATCTCCCCCATTGATTTGAGTCATGTTCATTTAAAATTTAACAATTCAATATTGAAGTGTCAGATTATTAATTTCACTACTTTTGTCTCAATAGGGAAGAAACCTTTCATTGGAGTAGATGGTAATGTCGGGTATGTTTTGGTATCGTGGGACATTAGTTGCATTGGGAACCAGTATCTTCTTCCTCTTTGTAGAGTATCTCAAATTCAGAAACGTAAGAACCCAACCAAAGTCATCCCATGTAAATCATGAGGTTGTTGAATCAATAGGAAAAAATCTCATTTTAATGTTAGATTCATCTCATATGAGGTATATTAGGAATGGAGCCTATGGAGTCATGTTTTAGCCAAGATGTAGAAGACACAAAGGGCATAAGTATTCCAATACAATTTAACATAAAATTCCAATTTTTATTTTATGGGGTAGAGATTCAGGATAATGCTATGAGTTTAACACCTTATGGACATAGGCATAGAGTTAATTTATTTTGGGGATAGGAAGGAAGGATCAAAACACCCATTGTATGCAGATCAAATAGGTGCATCCCTATGAGGGAATATGTCACACTTGGGTGTTTAAAAATTAATCAAAATGCCTATTATAGGGGGATTTGAATTTGTGGATTAGAACACTATTTGGTTGTACATACTAGTGGAAAATCAGAAGGATAGAATAAATACATTAGTTACCAATGGATCAGAACATCCCAATTGGGAGATGTGTCCCTAAGAGTGAACACATGGATATATTACCAATGAATCAAAACACTCTATAGAGTTGGATTTTAGATATTTTTTACTAGGAGGGGACACCTGAATTGTTCAATGATGTGTCAGAATGCCCTATAGAGGTGGAGCATGGATGTGTTTTGTTATGAGGGAACACTATAATAGTTTACCAATATACCAGAGTTCCCCATGGGGGTAGATTCGGAGGTGTTTCCACAACAGGGATCACAAGGATACTTTATGAAGGGATCATGACTCACCATGGTGGTAGATCTTGAATTATCGATCAAAACACACCATAGAGGTGGATCATGGATGTGTCTCCATAGAAGGGAATATATCACAACTATATTTACCATTTTGGATCAAACACCTAGTGAGGCATATCTATAGGTGTGTCCCTAGAAGGGAATATTTCACACCTGAGATTTCTATTTTATATTGAACTAACTATGACGTGGATCCAGAGGTGTGTCCCTATGAAATAGTATTTCACACCTGATTTATCAATGGATCATAACACATTATCATGGAGGATTCTGGAGGTGTTTTCCTAGGAGGGAAGATTTCATAATTATGTTCACCATTATAGATTGATTGACCAATGAGGTGGATCTCGAGGTGTATCCCTAGATTCAAGATGTCACACATGAAATTACCATTCTATATTGAACACTGTGTGAGGTAGATCTAGGTTGTGTGTTCCTAGGATGGATGATGTGACACATGAGTTTACCGATGGATCCAAATTCCCTATAGAGACAAATCTAGGATCTATTTCAATTGGAGGGAACACCTGTGTTTATGATGGTTGGTGATGACACATAGGTTGTCATCCTACATACCATGTTTAGATGACAAGGATAAAAAACCAAGTATTTTGACACATAATTTTAAGTTTATATGACCTGATAAATTTATAAATTTTAATATCATGCGATAAGGATTCTCATGTTGTATAAAGATAATTTATGACGGTTGGTTTGGGGTTTTGCATTGATGCTGACTAGGGAACTTCAAGGAGAAGTAATGATGTTGTTAGGGATTACATATGGAATCTTACCCTCATATCTTCCTCATGTTAGTTCATGCTGGAATCAAATTTCTATTTAATGGGGTAAAATTAGAATTTAACATCCTATGGATGTCCATGGTGTGTAGGTCTTATTAAAGGAATATTCCCATTATCATCCATATGTTAGTTTATGAGTGCATCCTCGGTCATTTTCATTGATTAAGATTAATGTATAACATCATGTGGAAGGATGTGATGTGCAGGTCTTGTTAATGGAATCTATGAATCCTTTCATTCCCATATCTATTCATGAGGGCATCCTATTGGAATTTAATGGAATAATATTACAATATAAAATCATTTTGAAGGAAATGGTGTGAGGGGCTTATTCATAGATGTCACCCATCATTTTAAAGTCATCACATGTCATAAGAAAATCACAACTCTCTAATGGGATGAGGTATATAGTTTTTGGTTACACATGATGAGGAGTCTGATTATAGATTTGTAGGAGGAGCAGGGATACAGGCGGAGCATAAAATCGCAAGCAACATGTTGAACATCCTCATGTATAGTCTTGAGGTCATATCAAACTAATGATTGGTCGAGGGATATGATTTGGGATTACACCATATTGGAATCCCATAGTGGCTATTTGGTGGTCGATTCAGGAACATGGAATGAAGAGTCATATGATTGATGCATAATTCATCCTAGTATTTTAACACGAGGCAACATATTCTAATCATATAAAGTATTATAAAATTTAAAGTCATGTAGTGAGTACCCCTAAGATGAATATTCCTAGAAATGGATGGTGTGGTACTTATTCAAGAGATTCCTTTTCTTGTTTGACTTAAAATAGGAGTAATGTGATAGGGTTTCAAGAGTTCAGTGAGGAGTGTTTATACTCAAGTTACTCGAGTATCCTAGATGATAAAACCAACTCAGATGATGGGAACAAGACCAAGAGGAGTTGGTTGAATCAATGATTTTTCAAGGAATGTTTAGGAGTATCTTGAATCATGGGATTTTAGGTGTGGATTCTAGGGAC
Source organism: Viscum album (assembly GCA_963277665.1). Taxonomy (NCBI): domain Eukaryota; kingdom Viridiplantae; phylum Streptophyta; class Magnoliopsida; order Santalales; family Viscaceae; genus Viscum; species Viscum album. The sequence continues at coordinate 1,087,165,672 of OY728121.1, forward strand.
ATATAACCCTGTAACCCAAAATGTTTTCATCCCATCCATAAATGTTTCAAATGAGATTCTCCTTTATTCATTTGTGCCTGTGATGGTAGTGAAGGGTTTGGGTCTGAGGACTTAGACCAGATCGTGAAATTGATCCCAAGCCGGAGTGCAGGGGTGAAGTCCCCTGGGAATAGACTAAGGAGCATTATGTTTGGGTCCCCACAGAGGATGGGATTAACTGAGGTTTGGGTATCAGGAAGGATGTGTATTTACGTATTTCAAGTGTCTAATGAAGGTTGGGGCTTCACGGAGATAAGGGTCTCATGAAGTTTGGGTTTTCTTAAAGACTGGGGTTATAGGATATTCTGGGCATCATAATGATCATGGTATCAAGATTTTTTTGTCTTAATTGGGGATAATTACAATCTATTTTGGGTATTAATAAAAGGGTGCCTTATGAATCACATGGGTAATGATACACATGAATTGATGACGCTACAGAGCTTTGTGATTTGAGATCATTATGTCATATCTCAACATCTCCTACCGTCAAGTGAATCCATTAGAATTTAATTTTTAGGTATGTTGTTTTGAAGAATATTAGATCATATAATGAAGATTTATGAGCATCACTAGTCAGCATGGATTTGGTCCTTCTTCTGTATCTTTCATAGAGATTACCATAAAACATTCACAAATTTGTGAAAGGAGATCTATGAATCAGGAGAATCATTATTTAGAGGTCAACAAAAAATATGTGTGAACTGGTCTTCTGCAAATGGGATCTTTGTGAACTGGATCTCCATAAACCATAACATCAAAATCCAGGTCCCTATGAATCAGACCATTGCAAAGATGATCTTTTTGAATTGGGTCTCTATGAACTGGATCTATTAAAACCGATTTCCTTCAAGGGAAATTTTTTTATGAAAATTGTTATGTAGTTCCATAATTTCCTTTGCTGTCCTATTTCAAAAATATAACATCGAATGGCCAAAATATCTTCCCAATAACTCCATTAAGGCACAACGTCCAATAAAAAAAATGTCTTTTAAATGATGTGTGGTTTTTGTCCAATTTATTTATATTTTTTTCATTTATATGATTCATTTTATTGGTTCCAAAATGCATCAATTGAGTAGGTTGGACTGGAAATAAGTGGAAATTGAAGAATTTATTTTGAAATAATAATTGAACAACTTGGAATATGGGAAATAATGATCCCAATATACATATGGAATGGTGGATTATGAAATCAAGCTATATTGGAGAGACTCAATTTTGTGTCCTAGTATGACATCAGCGGTAAATTTACATGCGACATCCATTGGCTAGGAGGATTGAAATATTTGAATATCTATATGATTAAGTTTCAAACAATAAGTAATTAAAATCATATAATGTGTGTTTTGTGTTTATTATCATTTCATTCATAAAAATATCCAATAATTAATGAAACTATATTATAATTATGATTCTATTATTTATTCGTAGGTCATGTTCACAGTGGGTGGAGATTCTACCATCAAACAATTCTAAATCTTCTAAGACCAATCATGGAAGGGATTATATTAGAAACAAATTAGATCTTAAGATCAATCATTAGGTGCCCTAGTGTGAGGGTGATTTCATTGGTTCATGCAATGAATTGGTAGGATAATTTATAATTTTATTAAGAACTATATGAATGATGATTTTCAAACCCAAAATTGGTGATGTTATGGTTCTAGTCACCCTTCATCTTGGACCATCAAAGGAAACAATCATAGTACACTTATATTAATTCAATGCCTGTGAATTATTTATGACAAAAATTAGATCTCTTCCATAGGTTTCGTGACTCGGTCTTCATGTGTGTGGGGGAGGATCCTCTATCTAGGTTAGTGAAATAGAGTATTCATGTACTACAACATGGGTATTCAATTTGTGTGGGACATAGAAAAGATTCATAGAGATCAATGTAATGTTTCTCAGAATTCTGTAGAATGTATTTTCCTAGGCATACATTTAAGGGAGACATGATGAAAATTTTCATGTAGGTTGAAACTTGAGTTTTGTGTGTGTAGTATGAGGTGTGACCTGACTCTTTGAAAAATAGTCTGATGCTGAGTTTTGATAGAGACTTCAATGAAGATCAAATTCGAATATGTGTGTAATATTGAGTGATGTTGAAATATCAGGTTCACATTGTTTTCGGGTACAGTTGATTCGTTTCTAGGATGTACAATGTTGAGTATGGTGTAGTATATTAATGTGTGATCATTTAGTATAACATGATAGGTTGTGCAAGATAGATTAATTTTCACGTGTGGTTGTCTAGTTTAATTACTCGTAGAAACATGTAAGGGATGGTAATGGTTGAACTTATTGGGGAGATGTTTGGAGGTACAGTCGATATAGAAATCATGATGTGGGTCAGTGGTATCTTAGGCCTTTTCCATTTTTTCACTTATGGTTAATTTATCAATCATGGAATATTTTCTTGTCAAATATTCAGAATTTTCTTTCTATCACATTTTGAATTTAATAAATTTATTGCAGAGTCGATCGATCTCTCATTGTGTCTTTAAACGATAGGTTGGACTTTTTCATACAGTATATGTATTCACTACATGAATAATGTTTTAATGATTTCTTTTAATTTTAAATTCCCCACCCTAAAATAATGATTAAAAATTTAAGTGTGGGATTTATCAGAATTTAAATCCAAATGAATAAAAAATAAAAATCTGAATTTGATCCTTTTAAAAGAAATTAAAAAATGATTCATTTTATGGATTCCAATTAAATGAGAAATTAATAAATTTATGAAATAAATATTAATCCTATTTAATAAAACATTTTAAATTATCCAAAATTATAAAAAGTATATGGTTTAACTGGGATTAAAATTAATTAAGGGTTAATATATATGATATATGAATAAGTTACAGATATTTCAGTTCTCATTAGATAGGAACCAAAAGAACATTTTGTTCATTGCATTAAAAAGATGATGTGAGCCACTTAAGACACATGAATTATAATGAAGAAAATATCTCTATAAAGAGGGAGAAAATGAGTATGTAGTTAATAAAATAGAGTATGTTTAGAATGTATATTTGGTAAACTCATAGAAGAAGAGAACATTGTCCTTTTCTACTATGATGTCTTTCTTTCATCAGAGAGTGAAGATAATATGACCAGGAAATTCTTATAATAAACTAGATAAATATGAATAAATAGAAGATGAAGAAATAATAATATGTAGTAACAGTTACAAAATATATATTAGTGGTCAAATTCCATTGAGTTTGAGAAATTCCAATGAGTATTTTATGAGTATGAAATAGAAATTTGAAATAAGTTGAGACTAGTTTGCATTCAGGTTTTCTTAATAGTTTATAAGACGTCAAATACCCAATTTTTAGGAAGAATATGATATAATTTGATGCATTCACTAATATCCTGGAAATTTTGAGATCAACATAAAATGTTATATGTTATTGAATACTATAGGAATTCTAGTTTAAAAAAACTATGGGCTGCAGTACTTGTTCAGTTGTGTAATACAATGAACACACAAACGTGTGTAGTATAGTGTTCATGTTAGATCATGTAACATTCTAGTCAACTTTTAATTATATGATAAGACGCCCCACTCAAATCATGGACTATTTTTACAAGGAGGCAACTAACCTTGTAAAAATTTCATGTTCACTACTTTATTGGGTTACAAAAATTTTAAATGGTTGATATATGCTTGGTAAATTATAAACACATAAAAATAAATACCCTTAAATATAGTTTTAAAATCAATTAGTGAAATTATAAAAATGAATTTAAAATTTTTAAAAAATTTACATCCCCTAATTCACCCCCCCCCCCCTCAGGTGTTGTAGGGAACTATAAGATTTTTTATATTGATGGTCAAGTATAAAAGTATTTTTTATTTATTATTATAGAAGTATCAAAAAAAAATAAAATATATTATCTAGGATAGTCTATTCTATTAAGATCATTCATTTTCTTTTTTATATCATGACATGTTTTCAGTAATATTTTCTATTTTTAATATTCTCGATTTCAGACGACATATGATTTACATTAAAACAATGAATTTAATAGGATATATGTATCCTTTTATAAAATATATGGAAGGATTTTAAATTAATATTAACCTCAAAATTAATTATTTGTGGTTAACGTGTTATGTATTCTGTAATTTGTCTATGTATATTATTACGATAACTTACCATTGATGTACTAATATATTATTTATATTATTTTATAATTATTTTACTTTTTTTATATTTTAACAAACAACCAAATATATATATATATATATATATATATATTCTAGGAATTCAATTAGCATATTGACATGTTGTATTGAATTGAACAACAAGTTATGTCCCCTTTGACTATTCATAATATATGTTCTGAATGATTTAGAAAATCTTCATCTTATGCATTTATTTTATTGAATATTTATTCAATGAAAATGACTAGTGATGTTTTTGGCTGTGATATTCTATTTATCAATTATATAAATGATATATTAAAGCTTGTATTTGTATATATCTTTGGTCTCAAAATGATGCATGTGTTTTTCATGTAAGTTAATATCATCTTTATTTCAATTATACCAATTTTATATCACTCAAACCATATGTTTTTTATTTAGAATATTTATAAACTTTGTATTTAGTATGATACAACATCAGTGTATGGATTCATAGGACAATAATATATTTCTACCACAATGAAAATAATGAACGACGGGGAGAGAATAAAATGAATTTATGAAAGATTCTAGAATAAAGTAATCAATTATTGGATGCCTCATTGTCTTGAAGAGTATAAAAGATATATTTTATTATAGTTCAGTATATATTAATTAAATAACCAATCACATTGTATTTATATATTTATATATCAATTTATAAAGGATTTTGTGTTTTTTCTACATAAAACACCACTTACTGGTTATGCCACATTAAAGGTGATGTGTGGAATTATTTTTATTAATTAATAGAGAACAATGTTTTATTTTATTAATTAATATATATTATAATGAATTTTTATAATTTTTTTAAATATAATTCACAATTTGGGCATGGAATCACTATAATCAGCTTGTAAGAAGAATATAAAAAATTTCTATTATGTGAGCACAATGACAAATCCAATGCGGGTATTATTTAATGAGATTTATATATAAAATAATTAAAACATAGTATCACAACTAATTTAATAAGTTTTAGATATATGATAAATTTTCCATTTTTTATCATATCATTGAATTGATAAAAAAATATCAATTTTTTTTGTTTGTAAATAGTATCTTTTTGACGATCCTCTCCCGTGTAATCGGTACAAGTTAAATCATCCATTAGATGTGTGTGTTTTTTATTTGACAAGGATAATTTAGTTTCATTTTATCTATTTATATTTGAAATCCACAATCAATATTATATATTTTTTATTTTTTATTTTTCTAAATTGAAAAAAATGATTAAATTTTTATTATAGATATATTTTAGATTTTCTGGTACTGTAAATTTCTAAAATTTTATATTTTTTTTATTATAGGAATATTTAATTTACTATTGGTTAATTTCGTTAATTTTATTTACAATGGTAATATTTATAACCATTATATATAACATATTCAAGATTATTAATTTAAACTCAATGTTAAATGTTTCCTTATTTGTCATTTTAGTACGGTTTTCAACAACGATTAGATTATAACTAATGTAGAAGTTTTTTTAATATCAATTATTTTATAAAACTAATGTTAAAAACATATTCCACATTGGTTATTTTATAACCAACACGGATAATGCCCCTCTTTTTCACTTTATAAGGGTTTAAAATATATCCAATTATTATAGCTGTTGTTGAAGAAAATTTTTAATGTTGTTAGTATTAAATAACATTAAAAAATATGTAAATTGTCAGTTATGAAAACGTATCTTGTTTACTAATGTTAAAAATAAAAAACCCACATTAAAACCCCTTTTTTTACTTTTGTTTTAAATAAATCATTGAAACTTTATTAAAACTAATTTAATCCACTAATATAAATTTTTATACCTGAATTATAAATCGATTTTCATGATATCGTTATGTTATAATAACAATAATGACCAATATTTTCATTGCCATAATTAAATCCATGTTGACTTGTGGTATAATATTTACTCTCTATCTACTTAATTAATATTTTATTATGATTAGTTATATCAATTAATTCAACATTAATGTTATTCAAATCCATTTGTATACAGAGTTCAGTTAGTGTTTTAGAATAAAATGAAGAAAACTCGTTCATGTATTTAATGGAGATACTTTAATCAAAAGACAATTTTTATGCTTGTTGAAGGGATAATATTATAGATAAATATATGAATTCATAAAATTAATGATTTTTTTTTCAAAAATAGAATAAACAAAATCATAAAATCACCATTCATTTAAAACTATAATAAAAAAGTGTTTACCCAATCATATTTTCAGAAGAAACAATGAGTAAATTAATTTTAGATACGAGTGAAAAAAATTAAATTCATAATATAATATTGATCTACATAAAACCATGGGTCATTAGATATAATAAAATATGGTAATAGTGCAGGTATAAACCACCTCCAAATGTTTCCTCCATTATTTTTTAAAATCACAAATAATATTGGTGTCAGCATCCAACATTCATCGGTTTTAACCATTTAATGTTGGTTTTCAGAACTGTCATGAACCATTTTCTTAGGATTGGTATTTTTTTACTAGTGATTTATCATATCAAAAATATCAATGTATATTGAGGAGGATTAAATGGCCTCAATATTGTTTTGACCAATTATTGAGTTAATTATTCCACTATTATATAATAGTGTCAAAAAATAATAGCTGTAGAAACTACATCCCCATAAAAGAAAAAAATACCAATATCAAATTATAAATATTAAAATAATGATAAAATAATTGAATGGTGAATCCAAATATTTTAATTAAATATATATAAAAAAATTAGAAAAAATAAAAAATAAAATAAGAAAAAATATAGTATGTTAATATGTAACTTTAAAAAAATAAAACATCCTAAGACATGGGTATAATTTATATAAATAAGATACCCATAGAATCTGATAAATTATGTCAAATACTTAGTTTTTCAGTGAAATGAAATCCAAAATAAAAAAATATTGGACAAAACAAAACAATAAAAACTAAAAAAACCAAAAAGTAACCAGAATCTTAATCCAAGGAAAACATGAAAGAAGTAATGAAATTATGCTAAAAAATATAAGTATCATTATGACTTTACTATGATAATTTATAAGTATCATTGATAAAGTAATGAACATAATAAAATAGTATATTCAATATAATGAATATAACAGGCATGTAATATAATAATATAAATAAAGTAACTAAAGAAGTAATCAACAATCAAAAATAAGGAATAAATGTATAGTTTTATATATCATGTGAAATACAATAGGTTCTAGTGAGATAATCATAGACATACTCATTTAAAAGTATCTTTTCGCCTATTTATGATGTTTATAATAAATAACCTCTCAAATATTTCAAACATAGCCTCACTTGGAAGAAATCCCTATAGAATGAACTTCTAATTCACAATAGTATATTAGTCAGAGTCTCATCATGACAAGAATACCAACTATTTATTGATCTCTGAACTATATACTAAGGGTTCCTATGAACCAAAATAATGTAAGTGATTAATCATATCATAATAACAATAAATCACATTAAATCATATTCCCCTACCCACCTCTAATCAACCATTGATAAGAATCCCCTTTCAATTTTACAGAATCATCATAAAATAATGAATTTAATTTCACAATATGAATAACTCATATAATAATAATATAATTTTAATCAAACCATGAGTGTGACTTATAATCTGAAATATATTTTTATAGGTTGTTGAAGAGGAATATAACTTCAACAAAAATTTTGAAAATATATTTATATATCCTAGAAAATAAAATTAAAATAAAAAAATCAATAGAAACCTCATTTAAAGAATAGAAATGCATTAAACTTGATAATAAATGTCTAATATATCTTATATAGGAAAGAAACATCCAAACAATGTACCGAATGACATGAAAAAATCAATATTTTTGTAACACATTAATATAACATAGAAATACATTAGGGGTTCTGTACAGTTAAATTCAAACCAACAAAATCCCTGAAATCATTGAAAACCCCTTAAATCCATATAATATATAATTTATAATCAATTATAACAAAATATAAAAATTATATATTACATTTATTAAAAATTATCAAAATATTTATCTTTAAAATTTTATAAAAAATAGAGCGTACAAGAAATTGTTCTACATGTGTAAAATATAGAAGGCAATAGATAAATATTTTGTATCATGATTATAAAACATTATTACAATGTAAATCTATTTATCTTTATCAATATTGGAAAATATATGTTCATATTGAATAAAATGTTATTTTTTAAAAAATAAATATATATGGAATGTCAAATAAATTGAGATATATAAAAACTACAACCTCAAACCACAAAATTATTTCTCAATAACCATGTTATTATTTTAATAAGTTGTGATTTTTTTTAACATCACCATTACTGAATTTGAGGTCGACCATCATTACCACCTGATGAACTATTATTGATTATTTATCTATCTATATCTCCACTCCGTGCAAATGGAACCTATTTGAAAATTATCTTGAAAATTAAAACATTCTATATAAATAAATTTAAAGTTAAATATGATAACTTTTTGTGTAATAAATGATTGTAAAGTCATTTGATTTACATTCTCACACAAATCACCCATTTATGTAGTGTCAATGGGGTAACATGTAGTCATCTTCTCATATAATTATACTAATTTTCCCTATAGAGTAATGAAATTATCATCCTATATCTTTATATGATCCCCTTATAGTTGGATTTTTCTCCCCAATTTGTGAGTTGTTCTTTGTATTGTCATAATATTCCTCAGAGTATCTCAAGGTGTGGATTGACTACAACAAGGAGTATATGTGACTGGAATCTCTGATGAGCTATCAAATACCTCATACACTAGTGACCTCCAACCCATTCCACACTTGTGACTTGGATGATTTTTCTTTAAGACCTGAAAAAATGGATTATCCACGGAGTCCATGAAGGACTATGCATGATTGGAAAAAAATAGTTCATTTATTACTACCTATAAATAAAATATTATTCATATTTAATGTAATAAATTTTTACTATGTGATATTTTGAAATAAGTTATTACAATGAAAAATAAATTCACACACCATTTTTTTGGTAGTATAATTCTCATACCTCCCATTATATTTCGTATGAACATCTAAACAATGCTTTTTTGGGAGACATGGTACCATAGATTCATTGACTACATTAAATATATATTATTAATAAAATAAATATATGAAACATATAATGTTATATTATAAATATTTAAAGGAAGAAAAATATTAATGTAGTAGATATAATTATTGAAATACACATTGTACCAGCCTTATGATGGTTGATTTGTTGATCTCTAATTGTTACATTTTATCATGAAACATCCTGAAATAAATAACATGTAATTTAATAATAATTTATTAAATTTAATCTCCTTATTTGAAAAGTGATATTAATACAATAATATACTTTCCAATAACATGTTCTTCTTATACAGATGGATATTAAAAACACCTTCTTTGACTCTCTTGGTACTCCTTCTAATCCATTATCATACTACAATTGAGTGTTCAATGATATGTCATTTAATTAATTAATTAATTTCCATCTATAATATATCCATTTTACACCAAAAATTTTAAAGATCAACTTTCATTCGATATGATCAGCAATAAAATGTGAAATATCTTATATAAAAAGAAGATTCATTTTAAAAATACTACATTTTAAATAACCGATGGAATTAAATTGATCCGTTATTTATTAAATTTTATTTTATTTGGGAATAAAATAAATCATTCTTCCTATATGGAGGAATATGTCTCCAATGTAAATATTTAATCAGAATGGTTTGTAGATCACTAGTCATCTAGACCGGAATATTTCCAAATGATCTCACAACATCATCTATGGGGACCCCATCATAATCAAATGGGAAACTATCTTCAATTCGTTCTGATTCTATAAATTTGAACAATAATTATTTGTCTTCATAGAAATATTGTGTCCATATTTTATGAAAAAAGATTTTTTAGTATAAAAAAGAAAATTTACATAATTCACATTAAAATTTGTACCAATAACCATCAACCTGTGATATCCTTATGATAAAACTGGATTAACCACATGTTCCCTCGCTATGGATTCACCACATGTGGAACCTACTAAATTTGGAAGCAATATGTGAGATTTTGATCAGGTAGAGAAAGTGGTTGTTCTAGAAATCGGATAAATATAGATAGAGGGTGTTATAAATAGTGACTGGGGGAAAATGTAGGTTTTCCTGGATGTTGTAGGGAGGGAGCCCGATGAATCATCATGTGCATGTGTGGTCGAGGGAACATCATTTGGGTGTCAATTTCAATTAGGGAAACACTTTTTCAATTTCCTTCTTACAATTATAGAAACAACAAATAACTTCAGCACATATATTTTGAAAATATAGTGGATAAATAATTATTTTTAAATGATAAAATTTCTACAATATTAAAAAACAAAATATATATAGGTATGATAATGAATGATTTCACATACAAAAAATATACAACAACGAGTTTTTAAAAATTAAATAACTCTTTCATAATATGAAATTTCAATAGGATAATATTAATATGTTTCATTTTTAACATTATATATTGATTTATAATATATTTTTTATTGACCTAAAGTAGACTCTTTAATGTTATTATTCTTAATTATAGAAAATTATGTGACATGTATCATATTTTATTCCAATTTTTTTTTTAATTTTATAAAAAATGTATTATTATTAATTTAGTGACATAAAATATTATTGGAAATTATGTGTATTTAATAATTTCATGGTATGTGATTCTATATCAATAGGTGTTCGCCTAACACCGTGCGTCAAGTCACATCCCAAAGCATCCTTTTATCTTATTGCGCCACACACCTTTGAAAACACAGATATATATACACTATTATAAATTAAACTATTTGTAAAGGTTCATTTGCGGTGAAAAAAAGATCTATCACAAATAGTCCCCGAATAGTGATTTTTTGTGATGGAATATTTTTCCGTTGAAAATTATCACTATATTTACAAGATGAAACAATTATACAGAAAATAGATTTGGAAGGGATTCCCACTAACCAGATCCAAATGCATTTTCGATGGAATACCTATTCCCGCACAAATTCTCAAATTCTTAGATATTTTTGTAAGGGAATCAATTCCAGCCGAAAATATTTTTTTTACCAAATGAATATTTTTTATTGAATTATATCTACAAAAAATAGCCTTCCCATGTAATTTCATTCGTCCTCTCCCACATAGAGGCTCCACCACTCCTCCTCTCCTCTATATTGATCCATCGTTCCGCTCTGTCGCTCCCTCTGCATCACTCCACCACTCCATCTCCCACACAACTATGATGTAATTCTACCTTAAGTCTTCCCACTCTGATATTTCAAGTATGGTATCTTGATCTTTCCTACTTCACATTGTTACGTATTTCATTTAAATCTTATAGCTACTAGTTTTTTTTTCAAAACATAGGATAATTGAGATACCCTCTTTTTAAATTTATTCGGTATTTATGGTTAATCAATCTTTATTATTCCCTATATGGGTGTCAATATTTTTTACACAATTTTATTTCATTTGATGATAGTGTTAATATATATATATATATATATATATATTGATGTTGTGCATTTATTATTGATGATTAAACCATGTAAATATCAAGAAAAACATTTCATGATTTCATTCTATAAATTATCTGACTAGATGAAATGTTATTGTCACATTATGAAAATCAATATATGATCAGGATACATTTATATAAATCTACAGAATAATGATATTATATATATCGATTTTTTTTACAATTATTATAACTTTGAGTTTCTTTCAATTCCAAGTAGTATTATGAACACATATTCTATATTAATTTCATTTTTGAAAATTTTATTTATCACATTTTCATAGTTTATATTGGTGATATATTTATTTAATTTATGTTAGAGTATGAAAATTCCAAATAGTGTAAGGATGGTACAAGAATTTCTTATTCAAAATTATATATATGGGAGGATAATAGATATTATAAATCAAATATATAACATCATATTCCCTTGTAATATTATATTTCAATATGGTGCAATAATTAATCCATTAAGAGATGATGCAATTATTTAATGAGTGGAATCAGATAATTTTTTAGGGTGTGTAGTTTTATTTATTAAATTTTATAATATAAATGTTTTTTATAAAATTCAATTAGATTAAAAATTCATTTCTTGCTCGAAAAAATACATTAATTATTAAAAACATTTTATAAAAATAAATCATCAGTAAAAACCATAAAATAATTTATAATAATTAATAATTATTGAGTCATTATTATTAATAAATTTTACATATTATTACTAATTATAAATTAATATTATAAATTTTTAAAAATATATAAATATATATAACATCTATTAGGAAATCCCCAATAATTTGTATAATTGATATTTTTAATTATAATAATTCGTATTATTATTTCTTATTAATGTTGTAAAAACACCAATTGCGCACAATTGTTAGAATGCATCTACGGTAAAAATTAATAATTCAAAAATTAATAATTCAAGAAAATATCAATTAAAAATAAATATTATTTCAAAAATATTTACTCAAAACTATTTATAGATTTCTTATATAAATTACTAAATCAATATAATAAAAAAAAATTATAATAAAAATTATCTATAAGTAAAATCGCTTGTATATTATATATATACATTCACATATATATGTTTTTATAGATTTGAAATTTCTATATTTGTTTTAATAAATGTTAGAATATATATTTTATTTTTATATATTAATTAATAAATCATGATATACACATATATTGTAATTGTTAAAAATGTAATAATAATTTAACAATATTTTAAATTTAATTCAAAATTAAAAAAATTTGTGTTAGTTATAAATTAATTTTAATAATATAAAATTTTTATGAAATTCTAAAAATAATAAAAAATTTGTAAATAGAATAATGAAACCCTCCTAATGGTTAAATATTATTAATATTTAAAAAAAATCTGATATAAATAATAAATAAATATATTTACTTACCAAATAAATTTATAAGAATCTAAACATTTAAAAAATATTTCTAATAAATTGTAATTCTTTTATAAAACCATGCGAAAAATTAAAAAAATAAAAACAAATATAAATTCAAAATAATTTCTATACATGCTTTTTTAATTATAAAAAATTATATCATTGAATTGTATAATTTTTTTAATATATATATATTATTAATATAATATTAAAAATGATAACATTTGGGGTGATGTTACAAAACACAAGACAGTTAGAAATGTTTTCCTCAGACCTATTGTAATCCCAATATCCCTCATATAATGGTGGCTTTATCTTTTTATATAATACACTGTTACAGAGAGACATCTATTTTTTGTTGAAAAATATAACAAAATTATAAATTGTGGTTACCATCGTGCATGATTTTACCAAGTTCTTGAGGGAAAAAAATTATGTATCTCATCTAGTGTTAAACACACATCCCAAACCCAACGGTGGTCTCTAATTTCTCTTATGATACATAGTTTCAGAGATAATTTAAATTTTAATAATAAATTATAAAAAAATATTAAATGAACTACCCTCCAAAGGAATGTAAACAAATATATAACTCACACAAATGTAATGTCATGTATAGGGTAAACCCCACATCCCAGACCTAACTATATTATCCGGTTTTTTATATGATAAATAATTTTGAGATACTTATCATTTTTTTTAAAAAATAAACATATTAAATTAATTACCCTTTCAGGAAATGAATCAAAATACATGATGCACACAATTTTTTATGTTGCGAATAGGGTAATCCAAGCATCAATAGTCAAATAGTGGTGTCATATTTCTCATTATAGACCCCTTTCCTGAGATATTTAATTATATTTGTTATCTTTCATGTGTTTGATATAAAATATTAAATATTTTTATTCAATGTATTCCAAGACTCTATAGGGCCTTTAATCTACTGATAACTCAGTTCTATACACTAATTAGTAATAATTATTCTAATTTATGTTCTTTTATAGATATCTATATACTCAAGAACTAGAACCCCGTTTATATTATGTGATATTTATTGGAGAAAGCAGCACAAAAATCCCGACAGATCTGGAATAAATATTATCCACATTGAAGGTGTTGAAACATGTATACGATTTACATTGTCGAAGTCATATTTTCTCGAAGTAAAATATTAAATGTCCATGTTAAACGAAGTGATCTTAAGAGATTTGAAACATTTAAAAAAGTTGGACTTCATGTATTGTGTTTTTATTTACAGAAATAATGTTTTCATAGTTTCAACATGCTGAAAAAAATTCGGAAACATATATAAATTTTTTCATTTCCGATCCATCATTTCAGAATCTAGTACATGAATCTTCTGTCCTATATATTTCCGAAAAAAAAACTCAAAATCTTATTCCAAATCCTGAAACATAACCTTATTAAGTTTACAATATGGAGAAATGTTTTGAGGATGTGTTATATATGGGATTCCATAAGACCAAAAAATGACTTTGTAAAAAAATTTATTCCTATTCAATTAGATATTATAATGTGAAATATTTTTTTGATCAGATATTATTACTGGTGAATTAATTTTTTCCCAAAAAATTACATTTCCTGTATGTTTATATGAAAGTTAGATGTTGGTTTATAATTCGGGTATGAGTTATCATAATATTAATGTGTGTTCAAATGATTACATGTTATATTATGGTGATTATGTGTCATGACCCGTCCTAGTGGGGCCAGCGCCGTGCCTTCCCAAGCCCACCTCCAATAGGCCAGGGGTTGGTGACTAGCACTGAGTAGGCATATTACTAACATGGGAGAAATTGCCTAAGTACATGTATACAAGCACACATCTCCAAGACCAAAAATACTGAAATGTAAAAACACTAACGAACAAAATGAATGAATACAACAAAACTCAACCAATAGAGTATGATGGAAAGTGAAGTGTTGAAAGAAAATTGGGATGGAATACAAGCCCAACAAAAAGAAGATTCTGAAAACTACAATGTCCAACCTGTAATGCAATGAGGTACTGGGACTACTGCTTGTAGCCGTACCAACACCTCAACCTGTGGGGAACTCAGAAATCTCTGTCATGTTATGGTTTTCCCCAGACTCAGTCAAAAGGATGCTCATTTTCACAAGACACGAGACAAGCGGGAAAAGCCCAAGCAGGGGTGAGTATAACAATACACAATAGAGGACCCCAAAAACCACAAAGAAATACATAAAGTAAATGTATAGTCGGCTATGCAAAGTATATGTCTACAGAACATATATCAAGAGAAACACAAACGAGATATACTCAAAACCCAGAACTGTGGTATAGAGACAAGTCACACAATCGCATACCCCTATCCAGGGATTTTGTTCAATGATTCCACGAAACACTCGTTCTAGGAGAACTCACTCCAAAAGTCTAATAGCTCTAATGATGTTTGTCTGAGAAACGATGTTCGTCGGGAAAAGCCATGAGAGATAGCCACACTCATTCTGGGAGAGACACTATTGAGTGGGGAAAGATCACAATACAAAGATGAGGATCACTGTCAGGACCATGGAGAAAAACCCAAATCATCTGGAATTCACCTACTATGTAGAGGATCGACGACTGGTGGAGTTGGTCATGTCGATGCCTGACTCTACCTAGGGTCAAGAATGGATAGAGGATCTCAATCTTGGCCTCTTGGATGGATGCCTGACTCTAATAAAGAATGTCCTGCTGAAGGGATCACACTCTTATAGAAGGAAAAAATGCCTGAACTTCAGGGGAATGAGAATAATGGGAACTAACCCCAAAAAAACATGTCCAAGAAATGGTGGAAAAGAAGACGAAGCCATTTTCCAAAAAGTACACGGCCTATAGAAAAAGGTCACACGTCGTGTCTTCTGACCCTAGGTACTGCCTGTGTACAACGGCTCGTGTCGTATGGCTAGTCGTGTGGAAAAATTAAGTACACAGTGTGTGTTCAGATTACATGCCATGTCTGAGTCATCTGGGGTCGGCTCCCTGTACGCGGCCTTGTGCTCGTACACAGCTTCATCCCATGTACGCCAACCCGTCTTTTAAACACACAGGGTGACCCACACTAATAGAATCACCTGGTCTTGTGGTGGAGTACACTACATTGTATTCCATCTCATGTCTATGTATCCCTTGTATACACGCCGAGTCCTGAGTAGTCACTTCTTCCATGCTACGTAGAGGGTACACGCAATTCCTTCGAAGCTGTGTAGTCCTTCCTATGTCTGTGTACTTTCCAAAATACACGCCGACCTTCGGGTAAGGTCCAACAGGCCATGTGACCAAGGTCACATGCCATGTGATACCTATCTGATGCCTAAAACCCTATCCACCACCGAGATGGTCCACACAGAGTGTTCTTCGGAGATACACGCTGAGTATTCTGGAAATTTCCAAAAATGAGGACCTCCTCCGTCACACCTCCCATGATGTCCCATTCAACGATTTGGCTGTCCTATCACCATGAAACTCCTGGGTATTGGTCGCCTCGACAACAAGAAGATGCTTTCATTGTTTTTGGACCTCTGATCTGCTTTGAAAACATGTTTTAATATTCTTGCGTGAAGAACACTCAAAGAACGGTCTCTTACAATCTGATCTGATTCGTCTTCCGTCATGGTTGTTGCACCCCCGTAGGGTTGTTGTGATTTCAAATCTTCAGTTTGGGATCATTGTGATGTAGTATGGGTGCACAACGAACTGTTATTCATCGGCTCATGAAGAATGCGAAGAATGTATGTGAAGGAAAGGGGAAAAAAGAATCCAATAAAACAAATTGAGGAACGAACCTCCTCCTTCGTTCGTTACTACGTTGATCTTCTCCCCTTAGTAGGATTTAACAGAGAAAAAATAAACAAAAATAATCAATATGGATTAATTCCATATAACAATCCCAATGAAATCTCCTCCCTTCATCGTTTAAATTCAAAAATGGGAAAAATGAATGATATAAAAAACCCTACCTTTAAGAAAGGATCGATCGTGGATGAAAGGGTTCCGCTGCCATCATTGTCGAGATCCTTCATCTTCATTGGAACAGTGATCCATAGCTTCAATTTATCATCACTCATCGCCGAGATATTTCTCCAGAGCACCACAGATTCTCCAGAGTTTCCTCTCAATCCTTGACAACAAGAGATATTCGATTATCCAAATAAAAAGGAAAATGTGTTTGGAATTCCATTACGTGAAGACATTAATGATTCAGAATTTCTGTTTCTGAGTCATTATAACATGACATTTATTAAATAAATAGTTGCCTCATCACCGCACTATGGCGGATATTTCAAAATAAAATAAAATAACATTGCGAATTTATATTTTTTTATTTTACTAAAAACATTTGAAAATTTAACTTTTTCCCATTACCTACACCAGTTGTGGTTAGAATCGTTCTTAGGTAATGTCATCGTTCTGGATGCAACAATGCCCTCATATTTTTAATCGCGTAATCCATTTGGAAACTGCCACAACCACGCACATATGCCGACTCACATAACTTTAAAAAAGTTCAAATAGCCATTCCGAGATCACCGGGCCTCAGAATGTCGTGTCATCTATGTGCCTGGTCTCGTAATATTTCTTTATAATATTTAAAAATAATACACAAAAAATTAGATAAATTACATTCTCCCCACCTTGGGGCTTTACGTCCCCAAAAAGCCAAAACATAGGTACTCAAAAAAAAGAGGGTGATGGGCACGGATATGAGCCTCCCGCTCCAACGTGCTCTCTTGAAGATTCCCGTACAGCCATCGGACACACACCAAAGGAATAAATCACCCATGAAGGCTCCTCTCATGCCGATCCTCGATCTCTACCAGGTACTCAGCAAAGTTCACTCCATCTCCGATGTCCATCTCGCCTCAGTCGATGACGTGAAATGGGTCATGCACATACCTATTTCGCTATGACATGTGGAAGATATCATGTACCCGATGCAACAATGGCGGTAGGTCTAGGTAGTACTCCAGTTCACCAAACATACTTAGTATCTGAAAATGTCCAATGAACCTCAAAAATAGCTTGCCACCTTGACCAACTATGTAACCCTCTTTTAGGTCGTACCCAAAGAAAGATGTGGTCTCCCTCTTCGAACTCCATAGGTCTTTGTTGTCTATCAGTATAAGACTTCAGTAGGCTCTATGCAGTCTTCATCCACTCCCGGATGATCTGCACCTTCTCTATGGTAGCTCGTACCAACTCTGTACCCATGACTGCTAACTCTCCGAGGTCGGTCCAAAAAAGTGGTGACCAGAAGGGTCTCCCATACATAGCCCTGAATGGTTCAATACTAATAGTGGAGTCGTAACTTATTTTGTATGCAAACTCCACCAGTGGTAGGTGGTCCTCCCAAAAGTGACCAAATTCTATGATATAGGCTCACAACATATCCTCCTGGACCTGAATGGTCTTCTCCGTTTGACCATCAGTCTGGGGATGTAACACCGTGATCAAGCATATCTGAGTCCCAAAAGCTTCCTGCAGTCCCTTCCACAATAGGGATGTGAAGTGGGAATCTTAATCCGAGAATATAGTCGAAGGAACTCCATGATGTATAACTATCTCCTGCATGTAGAGGAGTCCCAAGATCTCTAAAGAACTCTGCTCCCTGATATCTAGGAAGTGGGCCGAAATGGTGAGTCGGTCAGTGATCACCTAGATGGAGTCATGCACCTTGGACATTCATGGAAATCTTGTCACGAAGTCCATCAATATTCCATCCCACTTACACTCTAGAAATTTCATGGGGTTAGCTTATCCCTCTAGAACCTAGTGCTTAGCCTTCACCTGTTGGCATGTAAGGCATCATGAAAAAAACTCTTCTACTACCTTCTTCATTCCTGACCACCGGATCTGTCATCAGAGGTCCAGGTACATCATTTCCACTACAAGATTTACCACCAAGGGAGATGTATGAAAATTCCTCAGGACCTTTCCCCATAACGCCACTGGTACAACAATGCGTCCTCTGAAAAGGATTATGTGCTCCCCACCTTGTGAATATCCATCAAGATCATGTCCTGTGGATAACTGAGAATGTAAGGACTTACAGTCGACAACCCTAAGTTTTGCCTCACTAACTCCCTATAATAGTGGTGGGGCATCAACCATCGACTGTAGGTAAGTAGCATCCTCCCTATCCATGAAGGACACCTACAACATGGCTAACTGCTCTGTCTCCTTGCTCAACAGCTATGAGCTCGACCTTCTGCTAAGAGCGTCTACCACATTGTTCCTCTTCTTAGGATTATAGTTGATATCGAAATCATAGTCCTGGAGGAACTCTAGACAATTCCACTGCCTCAGATTCAAATCCATCTGTGCGAAGATGTACTTGAGGATCTTATGGTCAAAGTAGACTATGAACCACTCACCCATAAGGTAGTGTCGCAACATCTTCAACGCAGAGACCACCTCTTCCATCTCAAGATCATGGGTCACATAGTTCTTCTCATGTGGCCTAAGCTTGCGTGAACCATAAGAAATCACTACATGCCGCTGCATCAGGACATAGTCGAGCCTGGTCCCTATTGCATCACAGAAAACAACGTACTCGATTCCCTCCTCCGGAAATCTCAAGATTGGGGCGCTTGGTAGACTCTATCTCAACTGCTTAAAAGCCTACTGACACTTCTCCCTCAATATTAAGGGTTTCCCCTTCATGGTCAAGGAATTCATCGGTGCTAATATCCGGGAGAAATCTTGAATGAATCTACGGTAATATCCATCCAACCCAAGGATGCTCTACACCTCTGTCATGCTCTGAGGTGGCTCCGATGCTAACACATCCCCTACCTTGGCTGGGTCCAAAGCTACTCCATCTGCTATGATGACATTTCCTAGAAAGTGGACATCATGAATCAAGAACTGGCACTTCGAGAGCTTATCATAAAGATGGTTCTCCAGGAATATGTCTAGAACCATCTGAAGGTGTCTCGCATGCTCCTCCCCTGATGCTGAGTACATAAGGATGTTGTCGATGAAGACCACTAAGAACTGGTCCAAGTACGGCTAGAAGATCCGGTTCATCAGTCCCATGATCACTATTGGGGTGTTCATCACGCCGAAAGGCATCACCAGGTATTCATAGTGACCGTAGCATCATCTTAAATCTGTCTTCAGTATATCTTTGTCTCGTACACTTACCTGGTGATATCCAGGTCAATGGTCATCCTTCGATAACCATTGTGACCCTCTTAACTGATCGAAGAGTTCATCGATTCTTTTCAGTGGGTACTTATTCTTCACCGTCACCAGGTTCAGGCACCGGTAATCCACGCACAACCTCAGACTCCCGTCTTCCTTCTTGGAAAAAAAGACTGGGCCCGACTAGGGTGAAACGTTGGGGCTTAATAAACCCTTTATATGTAAGTCTTCCAACTAAACCCTCAGATCACAAATCACTGCGGGAACCATCTGATATGCTGGTTAGAAAATCAGTGTCATCTCGGGGTGTAATTCGATGCAGAAGTCGATTTCCCGGCGGGGAGGTAATCCAGGAAAATCTTCGGGAATGATATCCTCATCCTCCGCCACTAATTCTAGGAAATGGGATCACACAACATCAACTTCTCTGAGGGAATGGATAGCCAACACATGAGTGATTGGTTGTGACCTTCTATGCATGATCCCATTCTGCGTTTCCCCTATTTCTCTTTCTCTGACAGAGGAAAACCTCGTCCCATCCCTGCAGACACACCACACTCTTCGCCTAAAACAGTCAATCTGGGTATGAACCAAAGATAGCCAATCCATACTGAGAATGACATCGTAAGGCCTCGACGCAACCACCAAGAGGTTCCAACCAAAACTCTCGCATCTAAGGGTAATATCACACTATCTAAAACGGTGTGTGATTGGTGAGTCTCCTCACATAGGTGTCTACAAGCGTATGGATCGAGTCAACGACTCTATCGAAATTTCAAGGTTTCTCAGAAGACATGTGTCGATGAAGGAATGACTGGAACCTGTGTATATGAGTATGGAAGCAAAGGTAGAGAAGAAAAATATCATATCTCAAATCATCCATGGAGCCCCTGGGTCATATTCCTCGACCACATGCAACTGTCCCCGTCCCTATCCCCCATCTCTGTAAGCCTGGTGCGGACCTCCTGGGGGGTGGTGGATTTAAGCCAAAGTGTCTTCCATCACCCGTAGCTCTCCCTGCTCCTCTACCACGTCTGCCTCTGAGCGGGTCTGTCTGCTTCACTCTCTGCCTCTGTCTCGGTGGTCCATCCACCGCTTCCCTGTCAGCAACTCAACATGTCGGACAATATCTAGCGAGATGTCCCCTACCATCGCACGCGTAGCATCTCTTATCCATAGGCTGAATGGATCCATCCTGAGAGAACTGGACTGTCGATCCTATGTCCTGGATCCTCCAATGATCTTTCCCACATCCAGATCCCAATGCCTGATGTTGAATCCCTACTGTCCTGGTCTCCACACATGTCTACCTGCTGCTGCCTGCTAGTGGCTATCTTTGCTCTGCCAAGAAGCTCTTGACCACCAAGATCCTCTCGAGCACTCCAATATAAGTCAAAATTCATAGAGGTAGGACACTAGCATGGATGTTCTGTCGTAGACCTCGGTCAAAGGTATGATCTCAGAAGTACTAATCCTTGACCATATCCATTGAGTACCGGGCAAAGTTGTTGAACCTCGATGAATAGTCATCTACTGTCATACTGCCCTGTAGGAGCTGGAGATGCTCCTAGATGCACACTACTCTCAGCCTAACCAGAGAGAACTCAACCATAAAGAGTCGCTCGAACTCCTTCTAGGGAATAGTATCCTCCTTGCGAGTCTATGTGGTTAGAATCCACCATCGTCCCACCAAACCCTAAAGAAGGCTCGCTCCTAGGATCACCATCTAGTCTGATGGTGTCCTCACTAGACGGAATACTCTGGTCACCGCCTCAATCTAGTCCTCAGCCGCCTGAGGGTCATGCTCACCTCGGAACCTGAGGGGTCTCTGTCTTTGCAACTCATGGAGTGCGCTCAGGCTGCACTCCTCGTAGGTCGGTATGGTAGGTACCACAAGCTTCTCCACTAGTGGTTGTATAGCAGGTGCACCACCTACTGGAAACTCCCAAAGAATTGGTCCCTGTATTAAAGCCTTCTCACTGAGGGGTCATCCTCATGATCGCGTTGCTGATTCCTAGTGGGTATGCATCGTGGATGCATCCTGTAATGAAACAAGATGTACCATGGTCAATGAGTATATCTAGATAGCTGACACAAAGGACAGGGAAAACACAACCCATTCCTATAAAGTGCATGTACCATTCTTTTACTTCCCTGCAACTAGTGTTTTCATGTACCAAGTGAAAAGAAGATTATCAGAGTCCTGGTGTATGGATACGTCGGCCGCCGCACTAACACAAGAGTCTCTGGACTGAAATATGAACTCAAAACACTTGACATTGTTGCCCCAAGCCAAACTCAAAGACTCTTGGTCCTATGGTAGATCCAACCTCCCTATGATACCAATCTGTCACAACCATTCAGAGTGGGGCCTGCACCGCGACTCACAAATCCCACCTTCAATAGGCCAGGGGTTGGTGTCTAGAACCGAGTAGGCATATTACAAACAAGGGAGGCATTTCATAAGTACATGTACAAACACACACACACACATCTCCATGCCCTAAAATTCTGAAATGTAAAAACACAAAGGAACAAAATGAATGCATACAACTAAACCCAACCAATAGTGTATGACGGAAAGTAAAGTGCTGAAATGAAACTGAGTCGGAATACAAGTCCACCAAAAATAAGATTCTGAAAACTAAAAAGTCCATCCTTTAATGCAAAGAGGTACTGGGACTGCTTCTCATAGACTTAGGAACACCTCGGCTAGCTCGGTCTGGTCCTGGTCCACCTTGGACTTTTTCAAAAGGCTTCTCATCTGCATAAGACAAGAGACGTACGGGGAAAGCCCGTGTAGGGGTGATTATAACAAAACTCATTAGAGGACCTCAAAAACCACAAAGTAATACACAATGTAATGTTATAGTCAGCTATGTACAGTATATGTCAACAAAACATATATCAAGAAAAACAAAAACCAGATATACTGAAAACCCAGACCTACGGTCAAGAAACAAGTCACACAACTGCATACCCCAGTATAGGGATTCAGTTCGAAGATTCCACGAAGCACTCATTCTAGGATAACTCACTCCACGAGTCTGATAGCTCTGATAATGTCTTTCTGAGAAACTCTGTTCGTCAGGAAAATCCACAAGAGATATCCACACTCATTACGGGAGAGACCCTCATGAGTGAGAAATATCACGATAGATTGATACAATCATTACAGGAGACACACTCCTGAGTTGGGAGAGATCATGATACACAGATGAGGATCACTTGTAGGGCCATGGAGGATACTTCAATCCATCCGGAATTCACCTTCTAGGTAGAGGATCGATGCCCAGTGGAGTTGGTCATGTCGATGCCTGACTCTACCTAATGTTAATAATGGATAGAGGATCTCGATCCGGGCCTCTCGGATGGATGCCTGACTCTATCACAGAAAGTCCTGGTGCAGGGATCATACTCATGTAGATGGAAATGATGTCGAACCTTCAAGGGAACGAGAAGAAGGGGCACTAACCCAAATGAAACTTGTCCAAAATATGGTGGAAAAGAAGACCAAAATGATTCCCAAAAAGTACACGGTGTGTAGAAATGGGTCACACGCCATGAATTTTGACCTCAGGTACTGCCCGTGTACAACTACTTGTGTCATAAGGCTATTCGCATGGAAAATGTATGTATACGGTTTGTGTTAAGATTACACGCCGTGTCGGATTCATCTGGGGTCGGCACCAGGTACGTGGTCGTGTGCCCGTACATGGCTTCAACCCATGTACACCAACCCGTGTAATAAACACACATGGTGACCCGCTCTACTGGCCTCCCCTGGACTTGTGGTGGAGTACACAACTATGTATTCCATCCAGTTTCTTTTTATCCACAAGATACATGTCGAGTCCTGCGTAGTCACTTCTTCCATGCTACGTAGAGGGTACACACTGTGCCTTCGAAGCCGTCTAGTCCTTCCTGTATCAGTTTACTTTCTAAAATACAAGCCAAGATTTAGGTAATGTCCAAAACGTCGTGTGATAGGGGTCACACACCTTGTGATACCTGTCTGGCGCCCGAAACCCTAGCCGCCATTGAGACGGTCCACACAGTGTGTTCATCAAAGACACACACTGTGTTTTCTGGAAATTTCTGGAAACACAGACCTCCACTGTCACGCCTCCCATGACGTCTCGTTCATCGATCCAATCATCTGATCACCAAGAAACTCTTGGGTTTTGGTCTCCCCGAAACCACGAAGCTACTTTAGTTGTTTTTGGGCATCTGATCGGCTTCAAAAACATGTTTTGATCATCCCAAGAGAAGAATGCTCGAAGAACTGTCTCTTCCGATCTGAGCTGATTCGTTGTCCGTAATGGTCGTCGCACCCCCATAGGGTCGTTGCGATGTCGGATCTCCAGTTTGGGATCATTGCATTACAGGATGGGTGTTCAATGATCTTCTGTTTGTCACCGCACAAAGAATGAGAAGAATGTGATGAATTCCCTAGAAGTAAAGGTGGAAAAGAATCCAATAAAACAAATTGATCAAAGAACATTCGCCATCGTTCATCACGACATTGATCCGCTCCCGTTAGTAGGCTTAAACAGAATAGAATTCAACAAAAATAATCAACAAGGATTAATTCCCCAGAATCGTCCTAATGAATTCCCCTCCTGCAAGAACATATGAATCCATTGATCAACTTGTTCGTGGTTCATCCGTGTTCGTTGTTCAAATTTAAAACGATGAAAGAGGAATGAAATTACACCCCTAACTTCAATAAAGGATCAATAATTGATGAAAGGGTCATGCTACTGTTGATGTTGAGATCCTTCAACATCGTTGGCGCAATGATCCATAGCTTCGATTCATCGTCGCTCATTGCTGAGTGTTTTCACCAGAGCATCATGGATTCTCTAGAGTTTCCTCTCAATCCTTGCCAACGAGCGACATTCTATTATCCCAATAAAAAGGGAAACATGTTTTTCCTTCCATTATGTGGCGGCATTAATGAGTCAACCTTGCTGTTTCTAAGTCTTTATGACATGAAATTAATAAAAGAAACAGCTTCCCTGTCGCCACACTGCAGCTGATATTTCCAAATAAAATAAAATAACATTGAGAATTTATTTTATTTTATTTTTCTAAAAGCATCTGAAAAATTAACCTTTTCCCTTGACCCGTGCTAGTCGAGGTTGGACTCATTGTTGGGTAAAGTCATTGTCCAAGATGAAATGGTGCCCTTAGATTTTAAATCCAGGGATTTTTTGGAAACTGCCACAACCACACACATATGCCGACTCACTTAACTTAAAAAAGTTCAAACCGCCTTTTCTGGGATCACTGGGCCTCATAATGGCATGCCGTCTCTGCGCCTTGTCTCCTAATAATTCCATTTAATATTTGAAAATAATACACATAAAATCCAAGACATTTCATTATGAATCCTTGGTTGGTTTCCCATCATATAGAAAATATATGTATAAATAAGATCAATACATAAATTCAAGATTTCATGTGAAACTGTTGAGTTATTTTCCCATTAAACCTTGTTTAATATGTTTATTTATTTCTTGCAACATAGATGCATTGATGATTGGGAATAAATAAAATATTTAAATTTGTTTTGTGTAAAATCATCTATGTGATGGTGATTCATGGAATCACATTGATCATATGAAACATAATTTTTCTTCAAAACCTCTTACCATATGGTTTGGTCTTAATACTTATAATTTTTGTCCATTTGGTGATTACAACAGTCTACATTCTTATTGAATAATTTTCATTACTCCATAAAAGATACCTTCTTGGATATTAATAAAATTACTATATATATATGTCTCTTTTTATTAATGGACATCCAAATAAGAATATTGATGGACATTATATCGACTCATTTATGAGTTAGTTTAATTACAGATGAACAATGTGAATGGATTTGATATAGTTTCATATCGTATTTTTTCAATAATGTTTTCATTGATATAGACATGTAGTGACTTTTCAATGTATGAAATGTTTTCTGGATTGAGCACACATGGTCTAAAATTATGTACATACAAATGGTTGAGAATAATATGTTTATAATTGGTAATGGGAGAAAAGATAGTTATTTGGACTCCATCAGATATTTATTCCAATGGATCACCCTTTTTGATGGAACAATTTTATTACAAAAGGTCAAATTAAAATAGAAAACTCTCCAGAACTTCTCTCAGGTATTCAGGTAAAATCTATCTTATCTTCATTACCTCCAATTACATATGGACCGACCATGAATGAACAAAAAAAATGTTTTGAAAAATATTATATTTTGATAAGGAAGAGTATTTTTCAGGACCATCCATATATGAATGATTTATTGGTTCGTAACATGATAGATGTGATTCATATTTATTATAATTATTTTTGATATCATAAATTATAACATGTTGGAAACACTGGGTATGATAAAAAAATGGACCAAAACAAATAGATCTTTCTTATATGTCAATATTTCTAAACATGAATTTATCACGATGAATGATCACACAATTTAAATCATCCAAAAAAATATTCCACTATTTGTATAGAAAATAATTTTTTATTTTTATCAATGGATTTAGTATTTAAGGTTACGAGAGGGATATGCTTGTAATTTCTGTCACTAGAACAGAAATAGACATATTACCAGATTAAAAAGTCATAACCACAATGTTATAATGAAAATATTACTACATGTAGTATTAAAGGTCTGTTGAATTTATAATTATAGGATTTTTTAACAAAAATATAATATTTCTTCCAAGATATTAGTGCAGCAACGGTAGATTATAATGCATTGATTATACTGTAAAAGGGAATTTTTTCAATTTTAGGTAAATTGGATAAAATATTCCATCCTGACTTCTTTATATCAATGGAATATTTAACATTTCATTTTCCACCTGATGATAAATGTGGAGTACCATTACAATTTCTATGGGTGTACTCGTATAAGAGATGTATGGAGAATTTAATGATGAAAGTATAAAACAAAGCATCAGTTGAAGGGTCAATTGAAGAGGCATACTTGTTGATGGAAATTTCGAGTTATTAGTCATATTATTTTCAATCAGAATATCAATAAAAAACACAATAAGATGGTTCACAATGAGACAAATGTTGATGATGTCACAGACTGTCAATTTTCATTTTTTAATCAACCAGATCATGGTTTTGGGGTTTATCATGAGTGATGTATTTTAGATAATGAACTTCATAGACCTCCTACATATATTCTTCTTAATTATTAATAAATGAAATGATTTTTTCATTCAATGCTACTCCTTTATGATTTCATTAAATATTTATAAAATATACCATTATTTAAATTTACTTTTTTATAGACTATATTATAACCATTTCAAAGAACCAATTTATAAAAATTACATATGTTTCTTTTCAAGAACGTAATGAAAAGACTCATATTGGATTCAATGATTGCAATGCTAAGTCACATTTTATTGATAAATAAATCATTTTTATATTGATTTCTATTATTAAAAATTATTTTACATAAATGTTACAAAACATGAAAATAAAATTGTAGATTATTTTTTGTTATAAAAGACCCTCCATCAAAATAGGTAAAATATTATAATTGGTATGTGGTTAATGGAATTCGATTCCATACACACATATACAGAGAATCAAAAAAATAAATGAATAGTGTTTTCTTAATGGATGCCAATGTATGGAATGTTTTGTTTACTTTTATGGTATTCTAGATGAAATAATTAAGTTGTGTTATATGGGAATAAATTAGGTATTGATGTTTTAATGTTAGTAGTTTGATAATAATTGAGGGATGAGTGTTCATCAATGAGTGGATTTCATTGAAATTAAATATAACAATAATCTTACATATAATGAATCGTAAATATTGGGATATCCATCACATCATGTTTATTATGAATATTAGTTTGATGTTAAAAAAATTTCAATGACTGGTGGAGTGTGATAAAAATGAAATCATGTGAAAATGAATTTATTGAAAAGGAAAATGGTTCTATATAAGTGCAAAAAATTGAATTTTATTTAGAAAAAACAAATATATTTCTCTTACCCTAAGAGATATAAATATCGATGATGCAACACCCTAGTTAAGGGATAGAGATATAGATTATTTTGATGATGTAATAAAGGATGATGAAACTGAAAGTCATATGGAAGTTTATGATAATGATGATGAAGATAAATACATTGTTATTTATGAAAATGATGAAGATGCGGAAAATTTATGTATTATATTAACTTATTTGTTTATAGGTAAATATTATATTCGGATATTTATTAATTTTGTATATTTGATCTTTGAACATGAATGGAGCTCATGGAGAGTCTTTGTTGACGCCATCTTTAATGAAATATTATGAGGAGAGTTTGACAGCCCAGGATGAGATGATACCGTAGATGTTGTAAGAGATAGAAGACAAGTATGAGCAACAACATTAGAGATATGATAATATGTAAGAGTATATGCGGAGACATGTGCATGGCGTTGCTATGATGTATTCTCCCATTGGTCCTTCGATTTATCCTCCACCACATGAAGTCATTTGATTATTTCTGACGTTTCATGACTATTTTGTAATTTGGGATGACAAGAATATTATGTTTGAAATGATGTATTACCTGTGTATCCATTTTATGGTTTATTTAAAATATTTATTCACCTTAAAATATTTTTAATAGGATAATAATTTTTAAATATTTTTAATGATTCAGTTTTGTAAATAATTTTATATTTTATTTCCTTTAATTATTTTAAATATATATAAATTTTTAATTAAATTTATATTTTTTTAATTTTTTTTAATTTTTTAAGTAATATTATTTATTTTAATTTTTTTAAATTTTTAAATTATTTTAATAATTTTTTAATATATTAATTTTTTAAAATTATTTGGTAATTTTTTATCTAATTTTAGTTGATCATAATGTTTGTAATTTTATTAATAAAGGATGGCATTGTCCATGATCACTGTTTCTGGAGATACTATCTCTGACTCATTGACATAAGATCTCTTCCATCAGCCCCTAAAATCATCATAACATCACCCAGTTGTAAAAAAACCATTTATTAAATGATTCATATAATCTCCTTTATGTAGGTATGAATCTTCAGAAAATTACGGATGACATATGATCATCAAATTAAAACTTCCCGCTCAAATTCTGAACATCCTGAAAAAACAATTATTCAATTGACCATATTAGAACTTCCTTAAATATATTAACATTCATTATATGATAGTGATATTAAAATCATAAAACATTATGAAATATTAGAATGAATTACTATATTCATTGTATAAATACAGAATTATTTTCAATACATTAACATATTCAATGTCATTACAAATTAATTTACAATGATTACCAATTTTTTTTGACTCATCCATCAAAATAAAATTCTCTATCTAGTAACATTATTATGTTTTTCTTTTTCCAGTCATCCTCTATCTGATGGAATTTTTCCTGAAATTAGTGTTCAATGAATTCATTATAAATCTTTCAAATCATATATTAGTATCCCCTATCCAATACTCTTTGAATAACATTATACTATCACACTGTTTGATGACTTCTGCCAGAAACATTTTTATATGGCCATTTAAAATCATTTATCTACTGAACTCATGGATGCTCATGTGATATCATTTCAATGAATAATGTCACGAAATTTTTGGATGAAATATTATAAATTATTTATCTGATAAAATTAATATGATCCCTTTATATTAAAACTATATTTGGAAACCTCTATCTGATCATTCAGGAATCTTCTGTCTCATAGAGTCTATCTAATGAATTGAAATACATTATTAAAAAAACTCATCAAGATCATCTTATACACATCATGATTATTTTCATCAAATATTAAATCATTTTTATATTCCATAACTATTATATATTTTGGCCTTAAAAATAATATTCATTTAACCAACTCATGGCCGAAATATGAATAAATTTGAATAAATGTTATGGTTGAGTACTTTGAAGAACAAAGCATCACCTGATTTCCTTTACCGATCTTCCTTATTATATAGAACAGTCAAAATAAAAAGATAAAAAGATAAATAAAAAATATATCTAATTAAATTGATCTATTGAGCGCATTCAGAAATAATCATTTCTGAGACTCTCTTTCTATTAATCATTGTAATGAATTCTCAACAATGTTAAGAATATTTTTTATACAGAAAAATATAAAACAAAATATTACACTTATTTCATCATTACTATATTATTTTAAACATAATAATTTCCTAAGAGTCTTTGATTATCAACAAGACCAACTGGTTTTTTTATCCAAGGACCATAAATAACTAAAACTATATAAATCAACAATTGCACACCATATCTAGAAATTAAAAACCTACATGATTAAACTCTGTGTAAGAAAAAAAGAACATTAAATAACTATAACATTATTTCACCAAAGAAAGGATGATGAAAATATTTTTTAGAATAATTATAACTTCTTATCAGCATTCTAAACATCATAAATGATACAAATTTGAATATGTTCAAAATAATTCTTTCCCTATGTAAGAAAAACTATTAAAATTGTTTATAAATGATGAAATCACATCATTCACATTTAAATAACCCTAAATATATTCTTACCATTGAAAGGTAAATCACACACCAATATATATATTTATGAAAAATATCCATTCCCCCTTAATAAACACTTTTACATGGAATTTTGATAGAGGGGACATAATTTTACATACATTAACCATGAAGATGGTGAGGTTGTAAACCCATAATAAAAATCATCTTCTGAATTGTTTTATTTTTCAATGGTTTAGTAAAGATATCAATAACATGATATGTTATAGGCGAAAACTCTGGATTTATTTCATTTATTTCCACATTCACTATAATGAAGATATATTTAATATCAATATTATTATAATGATAATATTTTATTAGATTCTGAGTAAGATTTATAACAATTTTATTATTAAAATAAAAGAGAGGGTGAAACTTCACATCAAGAAAAAGATATTTTGTATGTATCTTCATCTAAATTAATTTTTTTGCAACATTAATTGTGTCTATATACTATACATTTATAGTGAAGAGGGATACTAAATGTTTCTTATTTTTATTCCAACTCGTAGATCCTTCTCAAAAATATCTACTATGTTATAAAAAAGATGACTTATTTTATGAATAACATTATTTATTGGATACAAAACATATTTTTTTTCAATTGATATATTCTTTTAAAATATAATTTTCATCATCAATAATGAATAATCCAATGTGGGTATTATTTTATTAGATTTATATATGAAATAATTATGACATAGAATCTTACATCTTTCAATATGTTTAATATATATTTTCTTTTTTCATTTTATTTATTATCTCATTATATTGAGAATAAATCATGAATAATTTATTTTTAAATTATTTCTTTTTGATGATCCATATCCATGTAATCAGAATAATTTAAATAATTTATGAGGTGTCTGTGAGGTCTATTTGACACTTTTAATTTATTTTTAGTTCAGTTCATTATATTTACAATTTAAATTACTGTTTTTAATTATTATATCTTTTTTATTGTAAACGTGTTTTCATAAAAATTGTTATAATATATATTTTTTTTATTTTCCACTACTAGAAATATATTAAATTTTCTATTGATTTTTATTATATACATGTATATTATAATTTTGGATAATGTTTCAAAATTTTTTACAATCGTTATTTTCTTAACAAAAATAAAAAACATATACAACATTATTTATTTAAAAATAAATTTGGAAAGCTCCTTGATTTTTCATTTTATGATAGTTTTCAAAATCGGTTATAAAATAACTAATATTGGAGTAATTTTTCAATATCAATTATTTATTAAAACCAGTGATAAAAAATTCGACACCTTATATTTTGTAATCAACTTGGAAAGTGAACCTATTTTCCCATTATGAGGGTCTTAAATATATCTTTTTATTATAACTGGCGTAGAAGGATATTTTTAATGAAGGTTATTAAAAAAATGTTAAAAACATATGAATAATGTTAGTTAGAAAGACATATCTTCTATACTAATGTTAAAAATAAATAACCCCACATTAAAAATCCTTTTTATACTACATTATTAAATAATGATTGAAATTTATTTAAATCTAATTTAAATCTCTAATATAAAGAGGATAAAATAATTATAATTTTATTCTAATATCAACAATAAACAATATTTTTAATATTAGAATAAAATATTTGTAGAGTCATTGTATAATATTTACTAACTAAATACTTAATTCATCTTTAATTTTGTTCAATTATATAGATTAATTAAACATTTATGTTTTTCAAATTAATTTTTATACATAGGTGAGTCAATGTTAGAGAATAAATTAAATAAAACTTATTCACAAATTACATATAGATTCCTTAATAAAAATGAAAACTTCATTTTTATTGACGGGATAATATTATAGATTAATAGATAAGTTCATAAACTAAATGAATTCATTATAAAATTTAATAACTAAATCAGTAAATCTGTATTCATTAAAAACAATCAAAACATTGTCTTCACCCCTTTAAATTTTCATAATAACACATGAAAAGATTCATTTTATACCTGAGTGAAAATAAAAAACTTATAATATTAAATATCTCTACAAAAAACCATCGGTGTTTAATTATAATAATAAATGGGAATATTGGTGGTTGAAACCAGCAAAAAATGTTTCTTTATTTATTTTAAAAAATATCCACTGAAGTTGGTGTCAACAAACAATATTAAACAGTTTTACCCATTTTGTGGTGGTTTTTTGGATGTATTGTGAACCTTTTTTGTGTCAGTTATTTTTTTCTCATGTATATTAGTTTTTAAAATTTTCTATTTATTTTTCGGTGGATTAAATAGCCACTAATTGTTTCACCATATATTGAGGTGATATAATCCACTTCAATATAATTATGTTAAAAAAATGTATAGCTACATAAAATTTAGTCCCAAAATAGAAAAAAGTCCAATATGAAATTATAACTATTAACATAATTATAATATAAAACTTTTGTGAATCAACACATTGTAATTACCTCTATATCAAAATAATTAATTTTAGATATAAAAAATTTACAACATTCATACTATAATATATACATATCTATCTTGAAAAAATGTAAATATCATAACACATGACAAAATTGTAAATTAGATAACCCAAAGAGAATTTTAAATTATTTTTAAATATTTATTATTTAAGGTAAATGAAATTCCATATAAAAAAATGTGTAGAAAACTATACCATAAAAAAGAACAAAACACCAGAATATAACCAACAAATCAAACTAAGGAAAAATAGACATGAGTAAAGAAATATTGTTAAACGATAATACTATAATAATTAATGTTTTATGACAATGAATTAATGTAATTAGTAATTTAATAAAAATAATAAAAGAGAATATTCAATATAATTAATATCATGGGAAAGTAATATTACAACATAAATAAAGTAACTAAAGAAGTAATCAACAATCAAAAATAACTAAGACATGTCAAATTTTATATATCATTGGAAATTCCATAGTTCCTAGTTAGAAAATCCCAGACACAATATTTTTGCATTATCTTATAACCTATTGATCAACTTCATAACAAATAACCTCATGACTTTAACAAATATATAATCTCTGGGTATCACTCACATACACTTCTCATGTCATTCTTAATAGGTTATTAGTAAATTTATTATACTAACAAGCATATCATCTGTTACATGATCTCCCTCCCATATACTGAGAGTTCCAATGAAACTAGCTAATGGACATGAGTAATAATATCATAATACCCATAAAACACATTAAATCTTATTCCTATAACCAAATGTATTCAACCCTTGAAAATAATCTCATTTAAATTTAAATAACCCTCAAACAGTAATGAATTTCATTACACAATATGAATAACTCATATAATACTAATATAATTGTAATCAATCCTTGAGTGTAACCTATAATATGAAATCCTATGGTATAGGTTGTGGAATAGTACAATATATTTATCAAACATTTTCATAATATAATTATCATTCATAGAAAACAATTTTAAAATTGAAAATTCTTAGAAATATTAATTAATGTATGTAAAATCATTAACACAATTAAAAAATATCACATGTATCTTATATAAGAGTAAAAAAACCTTAAAAAATACAAAATGACATGAAAATATCAATATTTTTGTAATACAAAATCATAATAATGAAATACATTGGGGTTTGATAGTACTGAAATTCCAACCAAAATATACCTCAAAACATTAAAAAATCCATATATCAAAAAAATATTTTTTTAATAATATTTTATAAATAAAAGATAAAATTGAAACATCCCCTTGATTAATTTTTTTTATAAAATATCCTTATAGGAATATTATAAAACATATATAATTTACTAGAAATTATTCTAAATGTAGAAAAAATAGAAACCATTAGAAGAAAAATTAAACCAGGATTAGAAAATATTAGTACAATGTTAATATATTTATCTTGATCGATATTGGAATATAAAAATTGATATTGAATAAAAACTGTTTTATAAAAAACCAAAACATCCATGGTATGTAAAATTATTATATCAAAAAAACGCCAACCTCAAACAACAACATGATTTCTAAATCACTATGTTATTATTTCAATCAATAATGAGTCTATTTACACATCACCATTACTGAATCAAATGTAAAATATTATTAGCACCCGATGAACTAAGATATATTCTGCCTCTATCTCCACATCCACTCCCAACTACTAGAACCTATGTGACAATTATCTTGAAAATTAAAAATTTCTATATAAATAAATTTACTATTAAATACAATAAAAGTTGGTGTGATAATTCATTAAAATGTCTTGTTGATTACTTTATCACATAAACATTACATAAATTAAAAATAACTAGGGTTACATACAGTCATATTCTGATATAAATCTAATAATTCTCTATTTAGAGTAATGATATTCACATCCTTCAACTATTTTTAGACCCTTTTTCAAAATTGTATTCCCTAATTCATGAATTGTTCGTTGAATTGTCCCAAAATTCTTTTTATCATCTCGAGGTAGGGATGGGTTATAACAAATATTTTATGATTATACAATCCCTGATGGTCTGGTGAAGACATCATATGACACTGGTCTAGAACCCATCCCACACACGTGAGCAAGATGCTCCTTCTAGAGGACATGGCCAACTAGATTATCTTGAGGGACCAAGAAGGACTATATGTGATTGACACTCCATAGTTCATTTATTTTTACCTATGAATCAAATATAAGTCATATTTAATTTAATACATATTAATAATATGAAAACAAGAAAAAAGTTATTAAAATGAGAAAGGAATTCATACTCCAACTTTTCCAGCAGGATCATTCAAGTAACTCCAATAAGATTTCATATAGACATCCAACAAAGGATCTGTTCAAGAGACATGGTAACCTAGATTATTTTAAAACATTAAACAAATAAAAATAAAAAATATAATTTCCAAAATTAATAGTGATTTCTTAAAAACATTTAAATGAATAAAATATTACCATAGTCAATTTATTTCTTAAAAAATGCTCTAAATCGGCTATATGGGGGTGGTTTCATTACCTCACCTTTATACATTTTTTCATGAATCATTCTGAAATAAATATCATATAATTTATATAGTAATGTATCTAATATTATCTCCTTATATGTAAAATTCTATTAACATAATAATATTTTTTCAATACCATGTGCTTCTCATGGGGATGGATATCAACAAACACCTTCTACATCTCTCTGGGTACCCCTTATTGTACCTTATCATACTTCTATTGAGTGTTAAATAATGTATCATTCAATTAATTCTATAATTTCCATTTAAAATATTTTCATTTTAGCCCCAAAATATTTATCATCCACGTTCATTGGAAAAGATCATCAAGAAAAAGTGAACTAATTTTCGTACAAAGTTATTAATTTTTAAAATATAGTAATTTCAAAAACCAATGGGATTCAATATATAAATAATGTATTAAAATTACGTTTATTAGTGAATAAAAAACTACATTATTCAATGATTGAGCCATATGATTCCAAAATTAATATGTAATCATAAGCGTAACTAGATCACCAGCCACATAACCTATAATATAGCCAAGGAATCTTACAACATCATCTTTCGGGAAAACCTAACAATCAAATGGGAAAACTTTCTCCGATTCGTTCAAATTCAAGATATGTTAAATATATGTAGTGGAATTCATAGTGACATTGTTTCCATATTTTATGCGAAAATATTTATTATTATAAAAAAAAGAAATAACATAATTCACATTAATATTTTTACTCATTACCCCCACCCTATAATATCCTTATAGAAAAACTGAAGTAGCCACCTATTCCTTCCTTGATCAAGGTGAATCTTGGACAATGAAATGGAAGAGTTTAAAAATGTTATGTGGATCAACCTAACCGAAAGAAATTACTATGAAATTCTCCATCGATGGTGGAATTAGTAGAGGTATAAACAACAATATTATCAATAAATTTTTCTAATCAATAATATATAAAACATATCTTGTTGGGGAATAAAATTTGATGTTAGAAGTTTGTGTTGGAAAAAACAAGAGTATAATTGAATTATGAGGATGCAATTTTCTTGAGGGAGAAATATTGTGACTCCCTGGACATATTTATTTTTGTAATAATAAAGTATGTTAATTATTAGTTTTATTATTATTATTTGTTTAATAGTGGTTACATCCAAAATAAATACATTTAGAATAAAAATAAGACAGGTTGTATTCAATATAAATTTTAAAAACTTACATTTCCACATGGCCAAAAGACCCTCACTAGCCTTGAATACCTAGTAGGAGACCTATTAGAAACATCAATACACAACCAAATACAACAAACCTTCCAAGAAAATACTGAAATTCCTTTGGGTCTGTCACAATGAAAAACATTATGGAAGAAACAGTGACAACCATATTAAGCATCAAGGGGATGTATAACACCATCTTCACCAAATTGGTTTCTTATGTTTGGAAAACCCAAAAAAAGTACTTATAAGGACTTGAAGTAAAATATGATTATTCTTTTCCATTGACATCTTCATATGACCATTGGTTTTTGTAACAGTTATAATGTTTTATTACCATTTTCCATTTTAAGTATTTTGATTATTTTACGTATTCTAATTATATAAATATTTTACATATTCTATGTATTTAGAGTATCACAATTATTTTAAGTGCCTCAAGTACATTAAGGGTTTTTAATGTCTAAATTTAATATTTTAGTTACTAAATTTATGTTTTTATGTAAATGTATTGTATTGAAAGTATACATCTCAATGTATTGTAAGTGTATATATTTGAATCTTTTCATAGAAATGAAATGTAACCAATTATTTAATAAAGAAAGATATATGTTTCAAATATCAAAAAATGTTTTATATATTTTAATGTTATAAAATTATTGAAATAATAACATAGTTTTATTTAACGATATAATTTATTTTTCAAATATTATAACCATGATGTTTATTTTAAAATGAATATAAATTTTTAAAATAAATTTCATATTTTTATATGAGGTTGTATATTGAACATATAATGTTCTAAAACTCATAAAATGTATATAATTTATGAAATCATTGGTATCTAGAGTTTAGTTTAACTATAAGAAAGAAAATATATTCTGTTTTTAAAACAATATTGTATAAAAATATGTTCTTATATATAATAAAAATGATGTTTTGATTTGGAAAATATTTTTTTGAGTACCCACCCACCATAGGGAAGCCTTGATGGCCGACCCCTCAAGGTCTTATGGGTGTCTCACATTAAACCACTAGGTCAGAGAACCCTCAGTCAGCACATGTGTGGTGTATACTGAGTATTGCGCATATGTCACGCATGGTGATGCCTACACGCATGCTTAGACATTTGTATAAGTCCTTGTCTGGCATGCAGAGGAGGTGAGGCAGGTTGGACACCTACGCAAGTGTTGCTGGGACGAGGCCCGCAGGGGTGGGGGTCCCATGTTTATAGACCCGGTGGCATATTATTGTGTGATTGATGAATGTAAATGGTGATGAGATATTTAAGGAGGTCTTGAATCCTCTTTCGTTTCGATGCGGGATGCATTTTTTTATGAAAATATAATATGATCCATTATACCGAGACACTACTGATCTTATCTGATCAACCTTTTTAAAACATGCGGCCTCCCCTACAAATGTCTAATAAAAAAACGATTAATCTTGATCAATAATATATTTTGAAAACCACAGATCAGTCCTCAACTTTCTTATCCTATTAGGTCAATCATGGTCATCCCTTCATTTTTCAAACATCTCCAATTATTTTTCATCTTCCTCTCCCCGCACCAATATCCATTTGCATCTCTCCATTGTTTCCTCCTCCACCAATGAGTCTTGCTATCACTCTCTATGCCCAGTTTTCCATACTCTCCCCTCCATAAGTCTCCACGGGTGGGATTCATTAATAATGACCTAAACATTTTCCATGAATTTTTAACAATATATATATATATATATATATTATCAACAACTGAGCCCTTTATGATTTTGGTAAATTACGTTTTTTGTTTTATCTAAATAATTGGATTCAAATTGACTTAGGCCTCTTTTTTTTTAATATCATGTTGAACCATTGTATACAATATATATATATATATATAGTTTATGTAAATAGGTTATATAAATATACTTTTTCACCTTAACCCCTATGGGTTTTTTCTTGTTTCATCTCTTATACAACCAATACTCAACACGATCTCACACGTAAATCATGAAATGGCTATTTTGTTATGTGATTGATTAAACCATATATATACTTATATATGTGTATATGTGTATTTATAAAACAATCATATTCTATTTTCAGGATTTTTGAATGATGAACATTTGTTTATTTAAATGATGTTATTATTACATGTTAGTCATTTAATGGTTCTATTTTTAGTTTTTTTGTTGATTTATCCTTATATATATTTATGAATATATGTTTATATATATATATATATATATATATATCACAATCCAATTATTTCTCATATTTTTCAAATGAAGAATATTAGTATGATGTTCGTCACTCATGTAATACATGTAAGTGTTATTTTTGATTGGGATTTGATTTTTAAAACCCATATATACACATTTTGTATATATGGTTATATATATATATATTAATTCTAAAATTATTAATATTTTCATAAAAATGATTTTGATAGATTTAATGATGTTTTTGATGTTTATGAAACTTATAAGGATTTTTCAAATGTGGTTTTGGTTATGAAAATCCCATATATATACTTGTATATATACATTTTTATATAATCTTAAAATCCAAATATATTTTGGGATTATTCAAGTAATATTCATTTTTAATTATCAAATGTTTTTATAACTTTTAAAAGGGATACTAAGAGTGGATTTTGGGATGATAATCTGATACATCTATGTATATATATATATGCATATGTATAATTTTTTATACTAATATATCTAATATTCATTCCATTTTAAGATAAATAATTCATTTAAAAGGTGACTCCAATCCTTATACACATTATTTTAATTTTAATTTCAAAACTCACATGTATAAATAATTACCAAAATTACATATTTTCAGTTTTAAATTATCACAAATGAAATTTGAAATTGGAAAATAATAACATTTTTTTGTTATTGTGTGCCTAAAATTTTAAAATAAGTCATCACTTAGTTATTTCAATTAATATTACATTAATCTCAAATTATAATTTTAGGATAAATAGTTGGAAGTATCTTTTATTTAATACATATTCAAATTCATGCATTGTGATGTGTGTTTAATTATTTATTCCTCATTCCCTCATGTGAAATAAATGTTATATGTTTGAAAATGTAATGTTTTAATTCATCATGAATTTACTAAAATAAATACAATTGTTTAGTGATTTAACCTGTTGGAAACTTTCATTTATTAGTGTATGATTTGAATTGAAATGATAACTGTCTTACATTTAATGTCATTTATTTATAAATATAAAATTTGTAAATTCATAAAACAAGGGTTTTTGAACAAAAGAGTTATCATTTCATATGAAAAATCCAAAATATCTATTATCACATATGATAATGTATGGGTTAATAATTTAATTATTCAAGGTGGTATGATACAATTCAAATAAGAGGAATAATTTAATTATTGAAGGTGGTATGGAATGTTTTAATAAGCAACATAATTTAAT
Organism: Viscum album; assembly: GCA_963277665.1. Lineage (NCBI taxonomy): Eukaryota > Viridiplantae > Streptophyta > Magnoliopsida > Santalales > Viscaceae > Viscum > Viscum album. The sequence goes on from OY728121.1 coordinate 1,087,206,376, forward strand.
TATTCAAGGTGGTATGGAAAACTTTGAATAATAGACATAATTTAATAAATCAATGTGGTATGGGACGCATTGATTTAATGGAATTTAAACATATGCAAAATTCATTTAAATAATTATGTGAAGGTTGAGGCCTGTTATGGCCTCTCGATGTATCGACATGTCTCATGAGGAAAACTAGGTCATGGCACAAGGCCTCAACAGAATGATTATTTATCATCTTGGCACGAGGCCTCGATAGAATGTTTTAGAATGTATGGCATATTCATTTTCCATAATATGTGATAAATATTTAAACCATGTGATTATTCCCCTAGTAGAATATCCATGGCTAAAATATTTTACATATGTTTTTGGTAATCAATGCACATGGAATAATGAAGTATGTACTTGGCATGTAATTTATAATAAAAGTGTAGTATATATTTTCAGAACATTGATATAGAAATTAATATTACATCTTTCATTTCAATAATTCAATTTTATGTGCTAACTGAATCATGAAATTTTTACTTATGAAATTCTAAAATGGAATTATTTCATGTGATAATTTTTTACCAGCACGCTTCCATGTCACCCTTAAATTAGTTTGATCGATTACTGGCTTATATATAGCATTACATGAATTTTTTTACAAGAATGATCAATAAAATACATGTTAATCTTTTAAATATATATTCAAATTTTTGGGTAAGTTATTTTCCTAGAAATTTATTCATGTAACCATTGAAATTTTTTGATAACATGCTATAAGAAATGTTATCTTCCTTTTAATAAATTTTTTTGTAATTATTTCAATGGTTAAAAAAAGAATTCACTAATTTGTTTTTTAAAACCCCTTAATGGTCTTTTTTGTTCTCTCCATGTGTTTTTAATTTATTTTTACATGGTTAGTAGATTTTCTAACATTGATTTGTTTTATGTCGTGGCTTATTTATGAGGCTTGTCTTGTTCAGTTTTGAAAAAAAAAGAATCAGTTCTATATAGTTTTCCAGAACCTATACCAGGAGGATTCTCTTTGATTTAATTTGATTTGTAATTTTATCATAATTTTTTTATATTAAAAATTACATGCCATGTTTTAGGCACCGACTTTGGGCTTTTGGGGTTGGGTCATCACATGTTGTTTTATGGATCATAGTATGATTATAAGTATGAATAATGATGGAAACCATATTGAGGATATGATTATATGTGTAAATAATGATGAATATAATATTGATGAAATGGATTTGATAATTTTAAAATAATATTTGTCATTTTCTAAAAAAAATTATAATTTATTGTGTTTTATAATGATTTCATAGTATAATTATTTTATTATATAATCCACTTTGGTAGAAATTAAGAAGTTATTTGATATAAATGCTAGAAATAGATAGAGTGAAACCAAGTTAACGTAACTACTTTTACTCTTGATTGATATGCTACCAGAAGATGATGTTCTACCTTACTGAATATATTATGATAATTAATTCCATGTTAAATGAGTTTTATAATTGAAAGAATACATTTTCCCTTGTGAATGTATACTATTTCATAAGTAACATGAATCACTTAAAAATTTCCCATAGTGTGGTGCATCTTGATACTAGAATGTTCAATGGAGTCCCTAAAATGTTTTATAGTAATTTATAATCATTTTAGGTTTATGAACCTATATGTAAGTGATTATATTGGAATGAAGATGCACTGGATTTTAGGAAATAATATATGATACTTCAACACCAGGTAACTCTTCTATGTGGAAGAAAATTGATCAAGAGTGTATTGTAAATGGAAATTAGTTGAGAAACTTTCATATTGTGCTATATATAAACAAAGTGAACCCTTATGGTTTAAAATAATTACTAATTGTAAATGGATAGTTCTGTAGGTAAATTATAACTAGCCATTGTGGTCATGCATTAAGTAAAGATGCATATTTTTGTCTCTACTTATATTAGTACTAAATAAATTAAGTAATGATTTGGATGATTATTTCTATCCATTTATTGATTATTTTAAATTAATGTGAGGTTCATGTGTTTCATTATATGATTCTTATATAAAATAATATTTCTCATTGAGAACAATATTGTACTGGGAAATAAATGACTTTCATACCTATGGAAATTTAAAATTTTAGCACTTATTATTTTCAATCAAAATATCTTAAAAACCATAATAGGATGGGTCACAATGAGAAAAATGTTGATGATGGAACATACCATTAGTTTTCATTTTTCAATCAACCTGAGATTGATTTTTGGTTTAAAAGGTAACAATGATTTTCAGATGAAGAACATCATAGAGATCCTAAAAATATTCCTCTAAATTTTGGGGATATTTTACGATTTCTGCATTAAACACTACATGTTTATTATTATTTTTAAATATCTATAAAATATAAATGTCTTTACATTGTCATTTTTATAAGATATATATTTACCATATCAAAGAAAAAACTTATCAAAATTACATCAACTTCTGTTGTAGAACATCATTCAATTTTTTTAATTATTTGTTTCACATATTTGTATTCTATGTTTCATTTGATGAAAAAATAAATAAATTATTTAAATGAAATGTATTATTTATAATTATTATTGTTTATAGGAATCACAACCAGAAAATAAAATTAATAGTTGATTATGTGTTCTAAAAAACCCAGCATAATAATTTGTAAATTCCTATAATTGGAATGTGGTGAATGGATTTAGATTCCATTCACACATATATGAAGAATAAAAGAAATAAATGAATATTGTTGTTTGTTTGAAAAGTTATAATTATGTAGAAATTGAAGTTGACTTTTATGGTATATTGGATGAAATAATTGAGTTATGTTTTCTATGACAAAATTATGTAAGAATGTATAATTGTTAGTGATTTGACATTGATCGAGGGTTGTGTGTTCATCCATGACATGGTGTCACTGAACTGAAATATAAAAGTCTTCTTTCATCAAGTGAATTATTTATGTTAGGACATCATGAACATCATGTTTATTCTGCAAATTACATTGATGTTTTGAGATGTTTGAATGGTTGATGGACTATGATAAAAAATAAATTATATGGAAATCAGTTTATTGAAAATGAATATGGTTTTGGGGAAGTTAAAAATAATTAATTTTTTACGAAAATTCCAAAATATATCTCTTACATGACGAAATAAAAAAATTGATGATCAAACACCCCAGTTATGGTCCGACGATATAGATAATTTAATGAAGTAATATGGGATAAGGAAACTAATAGTCATATGGAAGTTTATGATGTTGAAGAGGATTATGAATATATTTTTCGTGATGAATATTGTGATGAAGATGATGATTGATGTATTAAATTTTGATATTTTCATATAGAAAAATATTATATTATGATAATTATTAATTTTATTAATTTTATATTTTTATTTAACAAATTTTTAGAGGTAAGATTATTATATGGTATTTTTTATTAGATTTTTTACTTGATATTTATATTATCAATTTTTCAATGGAAAGAATATTTCTTACATAAATCTAGATATACTCATGATGATCTTTTTCTTTCTCTCACTGAGGTCAGACTTGATATCGACATGTATCAAACATGATATTTATTGATTGGTAAATTGGAATATTTATTAATATTTATGAATAAGATATTAATTTTATGTTAAATGGAATTATTTTTTTGACAGTGTACTCGACAGGAAACAACGAGTTTCAGTGAAATCTTTCGTCGCACACAACATTGAGATATACTATAAAATAGGATAAAATTTTTATTATTATAAATCGTAGTTACACCTTCCCATTTTATTTGTTATAATGAATTGAATTAACAATTTTATGATTTTACATATTTATTAAATGTTTTTACATTTATCCAATGAATATTAGAGGCTTAAAATAAGAATTAATCTGATTTTATGTATGAAATAATGTAACTCCCTGACCGAAAATTCCAAGAGTCAGTGCATTATTACGTATCATTGGCATGATAAAAAAATATCAAGTCTCGAAATACTGATTAGTTTAGTATCCTTGGAAGTACTAGATACATTTATAAGGTTTACATTACATCATAAAATGGGAAACTACCACATCATTGTTTCCATAGACAACACTGAGATCCCATAGACTATCCCTGCATGTAAGTCATAATATACTTCTTTGCATCCTCGGAAAAATAAAACATAGAAAGGGGTATGCTCAGATGCTCAGTAAGGAAAAAAATAAGCGTAAACAATTAAGGAAATGTATAAGACTAAAACAAAATATTTTTAAACTAGATATTTAGAATAATATGAAAAAGATAAAATCAAATAATTCCATTTACTTATTCACATGGATACTCTACTAGTCGAATAATCTCATGCAATATCAATAGCCACTTTCATAATGATGGAATGCATAATGCAAGAATTTCAAAACAACATAGTCATGGCCTTGTGCCAAGACTATAAATAAGATTTCTTCAAGGACTTTTTCCAAGGAACTAGGTTGTCTCATGAGACCTAACAATGCACCGAGGAGCTATAGAGGGCTCAACCCATCACATAATAATTCCAATGAATTCCTCATAGGAAAAGGTTTAAACATAACATAAACATTCATATTAAAAACTAGAATACGAAATGTCAATACTATATCCATAAACCATGAATTGTATAAAAATAACACATCAACAGTCATACATATCACTAAACCTTCAATACAATATAGAAGTTTTTATCATAATAAATCAACTTCACATAAGCCTAAAATCCATCAAAGGATGTTGAAATAGATGAAATAAAAACCTTTTTTAGAGAAATATCACATTTTATTTTGAAATCATTTAAGATTACTAATATTATAAAGAAAAAACTTATTTTTAATATATTCTTATAATCATGTAATTGAAGCTTCGACGATGTTATTACGGCGGAAAATAGCCGCATCCGCTGTCTAAGTTAAAAAAACATTCTTACCTTAAATTTGATGAAATTGTCATAAAGTACCTTATTTTGAAAAAGACGGAAAGATCCATTTCAATAACATATAAGTTCATATAAGGGTATAAATGAATTTAACCCATTGTATGTTAAATAGTAAAAATGTTTTGAAATAAATTTTTAAGAAAACATGGATGTGAATGATAATGTGGTCCCGGTATATAATTACGTATAAACATCCTCCGATAATGAAGAGATTGTAAAATTAACCCTTACCTTGTACTTTTCTATGGTCAAGGGTTGGTTACCCTGCTGTATAATGGTGAAATAAATTTTATTAAATTATAAAATAATAATATAAATTTATATGATATCGTTTATGATCTTTTAATATTGCTTTATTAATAATATTTTAGTATTATCATCATTTTGGGTGTGAACTGATTCGTTCTCCGTTGTATGCTTGGATACATAAGCCATGTTTGTTATGAATAGGATATATATGTGTTATATAAATAATGATATTATGTCATTAAACATTATTTTTAATCATCAAATGAAAATTAGTCTTGAATGAATATGATAGGGAATTAATCTGATTGCGTTCGTGGAGACGATAATCCGTACGTACACACGAGCGACAATATCGTTATTTTGATATTAAAATAGTATATAATTGAAGTGTAAATCATATATAGAGAATAATTATCGTGTTATATTTATTATTTTCATTAGTTATACTCATTATTATACCCATCCAAATGATGAAGCGTTTGAATAACAAACTACACCACGACGTGGAGACGGTATGCCGTACGTACGCATGTATGGTGACTTTGTCATTTATTGGATGGATAGAACAAAGAATTTTTTGTGAAATTTTTATAATAACATCACCATATATAGAAGATACTGGAGTTATTATATTATATGTAAGAAAAAAATTAATAGTAAGTGGAAGAAACAAATAACTTGAAATACGTGATCAAATGTTTACCTCTTCTTCGAGTTCTTTTGTTTGATTTGATCAAAAGGGCTCCGTAGGATGGGTTTCTGACTAAAGTAAGGCCTCTAGGATGATTTTAAGACAGTTTATAGTAAATTTGGGCAGGGTTTGGACGATCCAAATGGTGTTGAAGGTGTGAATTAGAGATAAGTGGAAGTGCCTTTTTATAAGAGGGGTGAGAGGAACATTAGGAAAATCATAAAATATTATTTTATAATAAATTAATATTCAGTTTATAATGGCCCCAATGTGACTTATTTCCAAGCTAGGATGGGTATGGGTTGAAATCATTTCAACCATTATATTTTATACAGTTTTAGGTCACCATATTAACCTTATCATTTATATTTAACTCTTAGTTAAATAGTTTGACATTTACCATGTCTCTTTGTATTTTTATTTTTTATGGTTAATAAAATTACGATACCAAGACAAGAGAATACCAAGTGGTTAATTATTAATATATAGACCTTTATTTATGTTCTTTGGCCTAACCTTAGATTTTTAGGAATATAATATCAATTAATAATATAATATTTTTTTAAAAAACTCTTTTATGTCAATTTTGACACTATTTGGTAATTGATTTTCATAAAACTGATAATAGCATTATTACATCAAAAAATTTAATTAAATAAATCCTAACATGTCATATTAACCTATAAAATTTCTGGAATTGTTCAAAAGTCATAATTTACATTTATTTTCGTATTTATAATATCAAATATTTTAATCGTTCATTAATACGGTAATTACTGCATCATCATTGTGTCATAAATAAATTAAATTATTTAATGTCTAAAAATTATAAATAAACTTCCATTATGTATAAAATCTTATTATATTTTTAATGAATATTTATAATAGAATTTTTATTGTTTATAACCTTATATTAAAAATGTTTTATTTATTAAACTTTGATTTTTAACACTTTTAACTCTTCTTTGAATTAAATAATAATAAATGTCCTAATCTAATCCAAGTGGACATAAGGGATCATGTTTAATTTCTAAGATTTTTTTGGTCAAATTAATATTATCCAATAGAAATAGGACATGTTTTAGGTTACTAATAATATCATTTTAACCTTTAATTACCCTATTTACTTTTAACCGTGGTAAATAAAAGTCAAAAGTTACTATTCACGAAAAATTATTTTCATCTTGTTGAACCACATTATACATAATGATATCAACCATGTCTCTCTAATTTTTCAAATTCAACTCACAGAAGCGGTAAAATTATGTTTTATGTAAATTTGCAAAAACTCCTAAAAGGTGGGTAAAATACGGTAAAAAGTTCAATAAAATTTTTATATATCAAAAATTAATATAAAATGACTCCAATGAATTTCATTGAACATATATAGGTATTATGTATCTATTTTGAACAATAATAAATTTAAATAAAATAAATAATTATTTAAATAAAATGTTGGTTTTAACAAATAACTCAGTGTTTTTCATTATTCATCAAAAATAGAATGTTTTCAGAAAAATACCAAAAATTCCCCCTATGATAATTTTGATATACCGAATCCAAAAATGAAGTCCATTTTGAAAAATTAAATTTAAAAAATTTCAAAAAGTGGGTATTATTATTCATAACAGCTAGTTGGATTGGTCGTGGTGTGTTAGAATCTTGAAGTTGCATACAACACATGATATTGTATTATTCAAAGAAAAGCATATTGTGGAATCTTGAGGTGTTACATTCTCCCCTCATTATAATAATTTCATCCTCGAAACATCTGGAATATTACTACATAATAATACTTAGGTGGTTCTTCATCATAAGTTCCTTATGTTCTTACGTTGCCTCTTCCATCTTATGGTTTCTACATAGAACTTTTACCAGACGAGTCGTCTAGTTTCTCAACACTTGTTCTCTAGTATCAAGAATCCTAATGAGCACTTCTCAATAAGACAGATTGGGTTCCAGTTCAAATTTCTCATATGTGAGTACAAGCATTGGGTCGAGCATGTATTATCTCAATAGTTATATGTGGAACACATTGTGAACTTTGGAGAGACTTGGAGGAATTTTCAAATGGTAAGATATAGCCCCAATTTGTTCTAGAATTTCGAAAGGTCCAATGTACTTGGGACTCAATTTACAGATCTTACCAAAATGCATAACACACTTCCATGGAGATACCTTCAAGAAAACATGGTCACCGACTTGAAATTCCAAATCCCTCCTTCAATTATCAACATAGCTCCTCTACCTACTTTGAGTTGCTTTGATGTGGGCTTGGATTACCTTAACCTTTTCCATAATTTCCTCCACATATTCTGGGCCTACGATTTTTCTTTCACCAACATCATCTAAATAGGTTTGTGTGTGACATCTCTTTCCGTATAACTCATCATATGGCTCCATATTAATATTTTAATGGATGCTATTATTATAAGAAAATTATAGTAGAGGTAAATATTGATCACACATACCTTGATGGTCAACTGAGAATGATATCAACATGTCTTCTAAGGTTTGAATAGTTCGTTCTAATTGTCCATCATTTTGGGGGTGGTAGGAAGTGCTCAAACAATGATCAGTATCCATGTATTTTTTAATACTTTACCAGAATCTTGATGTAAAACGTGGATAAGAATCAGAAACAATCGATAGGGGTACTCTATGAAGTCTCACAACTTCATTAATATATAGTCGTGCTAGACGTTCAAGTGGTAGATCTTCACTTATAGAAAGAAAATGTGCGGACTTGGTAAGATGATCAATAATGACCCATATTTCATTTTTCCTTCTAGGAGTATTTGGTATTCTCATGACAAAGACATTCGTAATATTATCCAATTTCCACTCAGGTATGGGAAGAGGTTGTATGACTCCTTCATGTTGTTGCCTTCCAGCATTCACTTATTGACAAACCATACTTCTTGAAACAAAATCAGAAATCTCCCTCTACATGTTGTCCCAAAAAAAATGATCCTTCAAATATCTATAAATCTTAGTGATACCGGGGTTTATAGACAGATTTGAGCTATGAGAATCATCCAACAATTCCATTTTTAGATCAAGTATATCAGGAACAAAAAGTCTCTTCTCAAATTTCAAATTTCCATCTTCATACACAAAGTCACTCAATCTCTCATCATTCAAAGCTATAATCTTCTTTTAAAACTATTCATCATCAATCTGAGAAGTCTTTATCATTTCTACTAAATATGGTTTTGCAACCATTTGAAAAATTATTGATGTTTCACTATCCATGGTTATCCCCATGTCCAACTTTACTTGATCATTGTATATAGGATCCTTTTCAACTATCATATTGTTCATAACTCCATGATCCTTTCTGCTCAAAGCATATGCCACCTTATTTTCCTTCCTCGGGTGATAGTTTATGGTGCAATCATAATTCATGAGTAGTTCAAGCCATCTCCTTTGCCTCATGTTGAGTTCCTTCTATGAGAAAATATACTTTAAACTCTTTTGATCGGTATATATCTCACATTTTTCCCCATAGAGATAATTTCTCCATATATTGAAAGAAACGATTATAGCTGCTAACTAAATATCATGATTAGGATAGTTTTTCTCATGAAATTTTATGTGCCGTGATGAATAGGAAATAACCATATCATTATCCATACAGACACAACCATGTCCTTTCATTGATGCATCACTATAAATAACAAACCCATCATTCCCCAATGGTAGAGTCAAGATAGAAGCATTGAATAATATTCTATTTAATTATTCAAAAAATTATTCACACTCTTTTTTCCAAACAAATTTAACCCCATTTCTTGTGAACTTTGTTAATGGATAAGCCGACCAGGAAAAATTCTTGACGAAACACTGTTAATCACCTGCTACACCAATAAAAGTGCATACGTCAGTTACACACATCAGTGACGGTCATTCATGGATTGTTTTCATATTATAAGGATCAATAGATATTCCATCCATAAAGACAATATGGATAAGGAAAGAAATCTCTTGAATCCAGAATTCACACTTTCTAAACTTCTCGTATAAATATTGTCTTCTAAGAGTCTTTAGAATAATGCGCAAGTGATTTTCGTGATCTTCATAGATTTTGGAGTACACTAAGATATCCTCAATAAATACCACAACAAATTCATAAATATATACCTTGAAAACTCTATTCATTAGATCCATGATGACATAGGGTGCATTAGTCATTCCAAAAGGCATTAATGTAAACTCGAAATTCCCGTACCTGGTTCAAAATGCGGTTTTTGGAATGTCTTCCTTATTCACACACAACTGATAATAACTAGATCGAAATTAATTCACTGAAAAATACTGAGATCCATGAATTTGGTTGAATAAATCATCAATATGAGGTTGGGTATACTTTTTTGTTATTGTTATAGAATTGATCTCCGTGTAGTCAATGCACAACCCCATAGATCCATCATTCTTCTTAACAAAAAGAATAGGGGATACACATTTAGAAACACTAGGGAGAATCAATAATTTATTACTTAATTTCTCTAGTAGTTTATTTAGTTACACTAATTCCACAGTGGCCATTCTATAAGGGGTATTCGATATGGGCCTTGAACCAGGATTTAAGACAATGGAAAACTCAATTTTTCATTATGGAGGATATCCATGTAAATCCTCTGGAAACACATCATCAAATTCTTTCACAATAGGTACATCCTCTACTTGAACATTCCTTTCCTCACCAACAGTTATTTCATTCTCTTCCTCCACAATAATTTAATTCATTTGAGCTACTGGGTGAGGATCTAGATAAGAATCAGATGGTGATGTTTCTGCTCTAAAGATAAGGTGCTCCTTATCATCATCAGAAATTGTAACCTCCTTCTTCATAAAATAATTTTTTTTCATCATGGTCTAAAATCTAATCCATACCGAGGATTATATCAAATTAAATCATGGGTATGATGATGAGACCAATAGATAAATAACCTTTATATTCCTTAATGGGGACTAATTCACAATACATTGTTTCAACGATAATTCCCTTAGGAGTATTGACTGAAAACTCCCTTGTTAAATCAAATTATTATTATCTAATTTTCATAGAAAACCTGGAAGATTGAAATAATGTGATGATCTTGAATCAAATAAATCACTGGATAAACTTGAGGAAACCATTAAATTACCTTCCACCATGTCTTTTCGAGCTTCAACCTCAGTAGTAGGGATCTCATAAGTTTGGCCTTGATCCCTTGGGCTTTTTTGAGGTAAGTTTCCTTGGTGCTTAAGACATTCATTTTCATAATTCCGAGATTCTCCACAATTATTGAATTAAACATTGACAGCTTCTTTCTTCCCATTATTTCGTTTTTCAGAGTGTTCAGTAGATCTCTTCTTCTCTTGCTTTGCTTTAAAGTCATAATACTTAGATAATTTTTTTCTGTCTTGATAGCACATGAGATAATATCTTCATACGACAAGCAGGATTGTGAGACTAATTCTTGACGAAGAAATGGTTTTAACCCATCAATGAAAACATCAATCCTACATCATCGGTTACGTATATAATCTGCAACATTCCTTGCTATCCTTGTAATGTTCTCTATATACTTTGTGACATTCTCATCCTCATTTTTCCTCAGACTCAGAAATTGTCTTTCCATATCTGCTCGATGCTCATGAGGAAATTATTTTTCTATGAGAAAATATTTAAACTCCCACCATTCCATATTTTATACTTTATCATCTTAATTTGTGTTTTGAATCAATAACCACCATTGATCAGCATCTCTAGTGAGGTGATAAACTGCCATGACAACTTTTTCCCTTTCGCTACTCCCCAAGGCGTTTAATATTTTATCTGGGAAATTTATCCATTTCTCAGCTACTAATTTATTGGTACTCTCATTTAATGTTGGTCTTTGTTTACACATGAAGCGTTCTAACATTGATCATCCATGTTGTGGATCAGGGTGCTCCATATGGGTAAGGTTATTATTCATAACCTAAGTGAGTTTTCCTAGTATGCTGATAAGCTGATCAGCACCAGTTGCATCATAAGATCCTCTATAATTATCTTGAGTAGGAGGTAAATCCTTACATGGATTACGCGCATTGATACAATTTCCATTCCTTCAAGTAGGCACCATTTCTAAACAATGAAATACACTAGATTATTTTATGAATCATAATACATAATTCCAAACATGTAAAACACTTAACCTAAATTGAAGAGTTTATGGATATAATCCATAATCATAAAAATGTTTTCCTTGAGGAGGTATATACTCATAGACCACTCATAATGGGTTTTAATGAAAATGAAAATTATCCTAAGCATATCCCCCGGGAGTGTCATAACCAAGAGTGCAGCAAGGCCCATTTTTGTACACCAGTTCTCATTCGAGTCTATCTCAAAGCGGTGTTTTCGGGTTTTACCCCTAGGTACATCTATGCCAGGGCTGCCTCTACCTGCTTGCATCCAGACAGAGATGTATTTCTTGGAAAACTCACAAAATCTCTACAATACCAAAATTCTAGGATGTTCTTCTATACTAATCCTCAAATTCAGTCTTAGGGAAATGTTCTCTAATAAGAGTTTATCTAAATCTAGTTTCCACGTTTAAAAAACATCCTATGATACAAACTGTAACACCCCAACCCCAAAATCTGAGAGTCGGTGCATTATTATGTAACACTGGCATGATCGCAAATGGTCAAGTCTCGAAAGACAGATTAGTTTAGTATCCTTGGAAGTACAAGATATATTCATAAGGTTTACATTACATCATAAAATGGAAAACTACAACTATATTGTTTCTATAGACCACACTGAGATCCCAAAGACTATCCTTGTAGGTCAATCATAATATACTTCTTCTCATCCTAGGAAAAATAAATCATAGAAATGGGTGAACACAGATTCTTAGTTAGGATAGCAATAAGCATAAACATTTAAGGAAATGTATAAGACTAAAGTAGCCTTTTAAACATGAACGTTAGAATTATATGGAAAAGATAAAATCGAATAATTCCATTTTCATATTAATATAGATATTCTATTAGTCGAATAATCACATGCAATATCAATATCCAGTTTCATCATGATGGAATGCATAATACCAGACATTTATAACCACATAGTCAAGGCCTTGTGCCATGACTACAAATAAGATTTTGTCAAGGCCATGTGCCAAGACACTAGTTTATCTCGAGAGACCTACCAATGGATCGTGGAGCTATAGTGGGATCCTCCCATCACTTACTAAGAACAATTCTTTCCTCATATGAAAGTGTTTAAACATACATAAACATTTGTATTAATACTAGCATACGAAACGTCAATAAATTATCCATAAACCATGAATGGTATAAAAATAACACTTCCATAGTAAAAAAATATCAAAGAACCTTCAATAAAAAAAGGAAGTATTGTATAATAACAAATCAACTTTAAATAAGATTAAAATCCATCAAAGTATGTTGAAATAGATGAAATCAAAACCATTATTAGAGATATATCACTTTCTATATTGAAATCTTTCAAGAGTCACATAATTATAAAGAAATAATTTATTATTAAGATATTCTTATAATCTTGTAGGGGAATCTTCTATGATGTTATAACAGTGGAAAATAGCCGCACCTACCGTATAAGTTAAAAAACATTCTTACCTTAATTTTGTCCAAAAGTTCATAAAGTACCTTATTTGGAAAATGACAAAAAGATTCCCTTAAAAAACATATAAGGTAAAATAATGGTATAAATGAAATTAACCCATTGTCTGTAAATAGAAAAAATTATTTGAAATTAATTTTTATGAAGACATGGTTGTGGATGATAAAGAGGCCCCGATATATAATTACGTATAAACAATATCAGATAATGAAGAGATTGTAAAATTAACCCTTACCTTGTACTTTTCCGGGGTCGAGGGTATGTTAACCACCTATATAATGGTGAAATAATGGTTATTAAATTATACAAGAATCATATACATAAATATGATATCATATATTATCTTTTAATATTTCTTTGTTAATAATATTTTAGTATTATCATCATTCCGAGTGTTAACTGATTCGTTCTCCTTTATAAGATTAGTTACGTAAGCCATGTTTGTTATGAATATGATATATCTGATTTATATATAGAATTATATTATGTCTTTATACATTAATTTAAATCATCAAATAAAAATTAGTCTTGAATGGAAACAATGGGGAGTGAATCTCATCGCGTTCGTGGAGATGGTAATCCCTACGTACGCACGAGCGAAAATATCATTCTTTTGATATTAAAATAGTGTAAAATTTAATGGTATATCATATATAAATAATTATTATAAGGTTATGTTTATTATTTACATTACTTATACTCATTATTATACCCATCCAAATGATGAAGCGTTTGAATAACAAACTACACCACGACGTGGAGACTGTAAGCCGTACGTACGCACGTAAGGTGACTTTTTCATTTATAGAATGGATAGAATAACAAAGATTGTTGTTCCATTTTTATAATAACATCAAAGTATCAAGAATATACTAGAGTTATTATATTATAATGGAAAAAACAATGAAATAGGAATTGGAAGAAGAAAAGAACATGACAGACGTGATGACATATTTACTTCTTCTTCAGGTTCTTCCTTTGGATTTGATAAAAAGAGCTCCACAGGTTGGCTTTCTGACGAATGGAAGACCTCTAAGATGAAGGGAGTCTAGTTTAGAAGAATTTTGGGCAGGGGTTGACCTAGCTAAATGGCTTTTATGGTGTGAATTAGAGAGAATTGTATGTTCCCTTTTATAAGAGCGGTGAGGGGCACCATAGAACAAACATAAAATATTATTTTGTAATAAATTATTATTTGGTTTATAATGGCTCCAAAGTGACTTATTTAGAGTTTAGAGTGGGGATGGGTCGAAATCCTTTCAACCAATATATTTTAGACAAGTTTATGTCACCATATTAACCTTATCATTTATATTTAACTCTTAGTTAAATAGTTTGACATTTACCATGTCTCTTTGTATTTTTATATTATATAGTTAATAAACATACTATAACAAGCCAATAGAATCCCAAGTGGTTCATTATTAATATATATATCCTTATCTAAGTCCTTTGGGAGAACTATAGATTTTTAATAATAGAATATAAATCTATAATATAATATTTGTTTTAAAAACTCTTTTATGTCAATTTTGACACTATTTGGTAATTGATTTTTATGAAAATCATAATATGCATTATTACATAAAAAATCAATTAAATCAATCCTAACATGTAATATTAACCTATAAAATTCATGTAATTAATCAAAAGTCTTAATTTACATTTATTTGTGTATTTATAATATCAATTATTTTAATCATTCACAATACAGTAATTACAACATCATCATTATATCATAAATAAATTAAATTTTTTAATTTCAAAAAATTATAAATAAACTACCATTATGTTGGAAATTTTTTTATCTTTCTAATTTATATTTATAAACTAATTAATCTTTTGTATAACCCTATATTAAAAATGTTTTAGCTATTAAACATTTATTTTTAACACTTTTAACTCTTCTTTGAATTAAATAATAATAAATGATCTAATCTAATCCATGTAGACCTAAAGGATCATATTTTATTCCTAAATTTGTTGTTTTTCGAATTATACTTATCGAATAGAATTAGGACATGTGTTAGGGTAATAATAATATCATTTTCACCTTTAATTTCCCTATTTACTTTATCCGTGGTAAATAAAAATCAAAAATCACTATTCAAAAAAATTATTTTCATCTTATTGAACCAAATTTTACTTACTAATATCAAATGTATCTCTCAGATTTTTTAAATTCAACTCATAGAAGTGGTAAAATTATGTTTTATGTAAATTTGCAAAAGCTCCTAGGATGTGGGTAAGAGACGGTAAAAAGTTCAATAAAATTTTTATATATCCAAAATTAATATAAAATGTCTCCAATGAATTACATTGAACTTATATAGGTATTATGTGTCTATTTTGACCTAAAATATTTTTAAATAAAATAAATCATTATTTAAATAAAAAGTCGGTTTTAACCAATAACTCAGTGTTTTTCACTATTCATCAAAAATTAAATTTTTTCAGAAAAATACAAAAAATTCACCCTAGGCTAATTTCAATATTCTGAATCAAAAAATGAAGTCCATTTTGAAAAATCAAATATAAAAATTTCAAAAAGTGGGTATTATTATTCATAACGGGTAGTTTGATTGGTCGCGGTGTGTTGGAATCTCGAAGTTGCGTACAACACATGCTATTGTATTATTCAAAGAGAAACGTACCATGGAAGCTTGGGGTGTTACAAATACTCTAATATTTTTAAAAGGTTGTTTTAATTACTTTTGATAGAGTACCCTTTTTAAATATATTTTCTTCACATTAATATGTTCTATTTCAATAAATAATGTTATTATTTAGAATCAGAACATAAATACTTACTTTGGATGAAATTTTGGTATTTTTCAGATAAAGATCATTTTTCTATGAATAGTGGAAAATACAGAATTTTAATTTAAAACTATATTTTCGTTTAATTTATATATATATATATATATTGGCATTTTAATTTTTTAAAGTATAAATTGATTATATTTTTAATATTTAATCAAATTATTGTCATTGGATGTAATTTCACATTGAAATTAGACCTAAACACGTGTCAATATTTTGAATGTTATTACATCTAAAAAACCCTCATTTTGGATTTGACAACGGGGATTAATATTAAATTAGTTACTAAAACTTCTATGTATTGAATTTTGAAAAATTAATTCCATATTTGTATCATTAAGTCCATTTTTTGTGAATAGGTACCTATTATTTTTATACATTATGAATTTTAACATAAGTAATTATTTTATTAACCACAGTAAAAAGGATAATCTGGTGAATAATGGTAAAATATTATATTATAATAATATTAAAATATCGTAACATGTGTCATAATCCTACTAAATGAGATATTTATGACCATGGTCATCCTTTGGTCAATTTTTGGACCCCTTGGAGCCCCATGGATGTGAACATGACATTTTATAAGAATTAATTTAAAGAAAAGAAAAATATAGCATAAGCATATATCTTTTACTAAACCAATTTTTATATGAGGTTATTTTACTGATATTTTTTACTATAAATATTCATTAAAAATATTAAAATATTTAATACATCATTGTATTTTATTTAAAAAAAATTACAACATATAAAATAATTTATTTATGACACAATGATGTAGTCATTACCTTATTAATGAATGAATTAAATAAATGAGATTATAAATATTAAAATAAATTTGTTTTTTAAAACATTTACGTCCATAAACGAATTATATTGATTATTATGACTTCATATAATGGAATAAAGGATGTATTTTTCTAAAGAAACAATTATTTATGGTTTTCTAAAAATTTCATTATTTGAAAAGTATAATAATTTACATAAATGAGTTTCTAAAAACCAATACTTTATTAAATCATATAATATGCCTAAAAATATATAATTATGCCAAATTAAATAGATAATGTTTAATATTTCATTAATTAACCTCCTATGGTTATATTGGCATTTTACAGTAACTATATTAACCATATAATATTAATATATCAAAAGACATGGTTAGAGTTATGTTAGTTAACTAAGGGTTAAAGCTAAAAGATCTGGTCAAATTTGTGACATAGGCTTGTGTTAAACGTATCTATTGAGGTGTTTTGGACCCAAAATCACCTTATATTTGAAATAAATGGCTTTTTGACCATTTTAATTGAAAAATAATTTTATAATAAAATAACATTTCAATACATTCTTAAAGTGTCCCTCCTTCCTCTTATAAATGGTCATCATCTATACCAATTTAATCACACATCTCAATCCACATAGATCATCCTAATTCCGCCAAAATAAGCTCCAAATATACATAACATCTTATTAGAAGCATTATCTCGGGAAGAAGGAAATTCAATTATTCCTTTTGTCTCAAATCAAAATATGTTACCGATTTAGAGGTAACGTCTTCTCTCCAGTTCTTTTCCTTTATTTCCATCACCACACTATATGCTCTTCTTATTCATTGATTACATGATCAATCCAGTATCCTCAATATGCTAGGATTTTATTATTATTATTATTCAAACTACACTTACACAAACCCCCTTTTAATTGATATGAACATATTGTTTCTATGTACGGCGAACTACTGCCTAATTAATTGACGATTGTTCGATTTTCTCCAATAACCTTTCATGGTGGCCATTAAGGTTGAAATGTATTTACATATGATATATATTATATTTATATTGTATCTATGTTACTTTAATTTTATTTTACAAACATACCTTTCTGATTTTGATAATGTGTAAATAAGAGAATTTCATTTCAGCAAGTGTGGACTACCACCCCCGTAATGTGATATGACTCGTTAATTCCATACATTGAACATATAAATAATTGAGTTAATAAAAAAATATAATTTATATACATCATATTATATTATAATGTAATTATAATATACCTTTGTATCGTTATGTTTTCATTTCATTAATATTACTCATGATTGAAAGTAACATTCATGCATATGTACGACTTACCGTCTCCATGAACGGTGAATTTCATTTATTATCTCCAAATGTTATGAACTATTATATATACATATATATTACTTATATATAATATTAAAATCATGAATATTGTTCTAGAGTTCATGTACTTTTGACCACATGGACAATTTGTAACTATAATAAGATCATTTTCGATTCAAGTACCCAATATCTACAAAATGACCGATGTTAACTTAAATAATTGTGTAATTTTTATAACATGGTAATAATTTATATAAATGGAATAAATAACTTGAAAAAGGATCTTAGTCATATAGAGATTAAGATCAGTTTATTATATCAGAAGAACAAGGAACATAACTGACGAATCAGACTCAAGGTAAGGGACTTCATCTCAATCTCCTTTCATTGAGGCATATTTTGATAATATAAACCTCCTTCATTTATACGGTGCATAAAAACCCCTTTTAATTTTAATTTCATTTAATGGTAATATTTTTTTCTTGGAATCATACTACTAAATGAAAAAAGTAATATTTTTAACATATACGACGACAACAACCTCCCTAATGTCGTGATTATTATTTGATATTTAACTTATTCTATAAGCCTTACTGTTTTAAAAGGGAAATAAATAGATTTTTCCTATTTTTAGAGTTTTCAAGTTGAATATGTTTTTTGAAATGGATTAAGTATTTCAATCTATTGAAATTATTTCTTGTGAATGAAAATTAAATGTTATTAGTGAAATGTTGATATTTTCAATATTTTATGTTTTATGATTATATAATTGTACTTTGACATTTTACGTGTGGTTACCTGATAAACCAATAATGGGTGGTTACGTGATAAACCAAATGATCAGAGGTTATGTGATAACCTCCAATACATTGGGTATGTAAGTTGCTTGTATGGTTATTCCCTTTAGTGATATGTGTGGATGTCAACTGTATGGTTATTCCATTTAAGTTTGTTTATGTCCCAAGATATCTTTATATTCTATATGTTTCTTTTTATGGGCCTTATAGTAATATATTGGTTACTAAAAGGGTATCCAATGATATTATATTCAGTGAATTTTTATTGCTACTTCTTAATGTTGAAAATAATTACTTTATGATAACGTTTTCATGATTCCATGTTTATGAAAAACCAACCATTTTCTTTCATTAGGTATCTCTTATTATGATTTTTATGCTCACCACATGTTCTGAAATGTTTTTCACAAGACAAACGGAAGAATAGAGTATGTGATGGGGTCAAAATAAATTTATGTTGTTAAAACATGAAATGATGTCATATTTCACATAAAAGAGTTTTTGTTTTATAAAAAAAGGATAGTGAGTATATGTGTCTACTTGTAATATTACAGATGTTATGTATAATTTATGACATAATACTCTAATGATAAATACCTAAAAAGACTATCAATGTAAATTAAAAACAAATTATCAACTTATATCTCGATCAGGTAGTGTATAAGTTGGGACCTTATAGTTGGTATCATAGGTCGGCTTAGATACCTTTAGAGTTTTGGGTGTTATTTAAGCATGTGTGATATAACTTTAATGGTTAGAATATTAGAAAGTTTCATAGTTATTTTATATAAATTGATTGAGTTTAATATAACATGAATTTGTAAATCTTAGAGTTTGACCTCATCTATGTTCTTTTAATTATAATGTTTTATTTGATTATTAGTGAGATTTTTAACACATAGATTATCACAACCCAAGAGAGGTGGAAACATCACATCAACCAAAATGTATTCTAGATGTGTCTTCATGCACCTTAAATGTGTTGAAAATTAAGTGTTGGATACAATATAATCCCTTATAGGGATTAGGGTAACTAATTTTTTCTTATTTCTATTCCAATGAAAAAATATTTCCCAAAAAAACAACTGGAAATGGATCAATTTTAACCAATATAACATTTCAAATTAACATCAATAAAACTGGAGAGATTAATCTATCTTATTCTATCATAGTTTAATCTAATATAAATTATGCCTTTAATATATTTTAGAAGTATTTCTCTAGAAATAAGATGATATTCAGTTAAAAAAATTTGTTAACTATCACAGTGAGTGATAATATAATCTATAAACGACATTGAAACTTTTAGTTATTACATTTTTCAAATCAACTTTCTATAATTCCTAGGATGAACCTCCTTTCATTTCCAACCATTTTAAAAAAATACTAGTTAAATGGTTTTGTAATCATGATTTTTATCATAACTACTAAACTTATTTAGAATGTACTTAGCCTACATAACATGAGAAAGGAAAATAAATTTCTTTTTAGAGATACTGGTAACAAATAATTAATTTCATTTCTTCTATCATGGGCATCAAAAATAAAATTTTCATATCAATAGAAAATTTTCCCCACATTTTGTTATCAATCACTGTTAATGTGATACCATTTACACAAACAATCACAATGAGGAGAATCTTTTGACATTATTTTATGTAGATATTACCATAAAATATTCATTTATTGAAATCCATTTTCTTTATATAGGTATTCATTTTAGAATACAAATTTTTTTTTTCAACACATACAAATCCTTATTCAATATTCACACATAACATTGATCATAAAAAAACTTGAATCCACATAAATTTTCAATATAAACGTATCTATTGAGATCTCCATTAATAATACATGACATTAATTTAATATGTAATATCATATATCTTCATTTTGACATAATAGAACGAAATATTTTTATGGATTCAAGTTTATATATGGGAGAAAAGGTCTCATAAAAATCAATTCATTCAACTAGTGAATAGTCATTACAAACTAGTTATGTCATGTTTCTTATCACTTCACCTATCTAATTTAACTTATTTATGAAAAATCATTTTTTTTGCAATCACATTCTTATTTTATTGGTTAGGTAAATGTTCCAATGTATCATTCTTCTCAATCTAATTCAATTCTTCATTCATGGAATCAATAAAATCATGATGGTCTATAGATTTTTTAACATATATTGGATGCCATATGTATAAATGGAAGTATGTGAAACTAACCTCTACATTATTTTATTCTGAACCTATTTACATTGAAATCAAATTTTGTTTTGGACATCAACTAATTTTACAAAAAAAAAATTATGAGATGAATGATATTTTTCTTGATCACATGAAATAACTGAGTCATAAACACCATCTTTAACATCTTTTAAATATTTAGTTATATTACCAAATTTTTTATGTTTTAACTAATACAAATTTGGTTTTATCTAGAGAATGGATTTATCATCACTAGCTAATTTTTTTATAAAGGACCTCTTTATCGGTGATGGAAAAAGCACTAATAATGAGGTTCCTTTATCATCAGTAAAAAAACACTGATAATGGTGGGTTTTAATCAGTGCTAAAAATTAGTTGATAAAGGTAGTCCTTTATCAGTTCTAATATGAACACTAAAAAATTGGGGGACATTTTCAGCGATAAAAAATAATAAATACTAAATTGGGGTCCCTTATCAGTTCTGGAGGAAAAAAATTATAAATGTGGGGTATTTATCAGTTCATGTAAGAAAGCGCTGACACGGGGGAGGGGGATTCTTCAGTACTTTTTTACTATCGTAGATGAATCCCCAACTTTAGAAAATACGTTTATACAAATTCTAATAAATTGTATATTTTAAAAAAAAATTATATTTCAAAAAATTAATATATTAATATATAATGATATTTATATTGATATAAATATAAAATATTTATTTAATATGATTAAATAAGGCTAAATACATAGTTACACATAATATATAATATATTTAGTCAAAAATGGATTATAAATTAATTTTAAAACAAGTAATCAATAATTTGATATTTATTATTCAGTAATAGATAGTAAATAATAATTTTATGAAAAAAATAAATGGATTATTTAATGGTTTAGGTTATGTTAAAAATATGACATGAAATTTAAAAGACCATAAGTATTAATCCCGATGTCAATTTTGGCTCTAACATATGTCAAATCTAATCTAAAAAAGAGATCAACATTGAATTAGGTTTGGTTAACCAAAATCTATATGTTTTTATGTTTCAAAATGGTATTGAAGGCCTCAAAGCTATGTTTTTATTTGTGATACCATATTTTGGTAATATTAAATTGTACTTTAGAATCATTTATTAGAGTATTATAGCCCATTTTTAGTTGGGAATGAATTTATTCCATAGGAATACATTCGTATCGATATTATTGTTTTTGAATTTTATCATTTTCAATGATAATGTTTTATTGAAAATTATATAAATTCATATTTTATTATATTTTCTTATAAAAAAAATATTATGTAAATACATATTTAAAATTATATAAATTGAAATGTATTTTGAAACATATTTACAAAATGGAAATGAATATTTTCTGTGAAATGTATTTAATGTAAAACATTTCCCAATTTATTTATGACCTAAGAATGAAATAAGATATATATGTGTACTTATATATATATATATATTTATATAAATATTCTAATATATGTAAATAAATACACATATATGTTAATATTTGTATGTGTGTGTATGAAATATAAATGCGTACATGTGTGTGTAAATATGTGTGTATGTGTACATGTATCAATATTATGTATATACATCATTTTTAAAGAACTTTTATAGATATATCCTTATCATTGAATCTAGTATATCATGGAATTTATTGTAAATATTTATAAATAATTTAAAAAACATTATATGTAAAATTAAAATTACATCTAAATATGTACAAATATGGAGTTA
This sequence comes from Viscum album, assembly GCA_963277665.1. NCBI lineage: Eukaryota > Viridiplantae > Streptophyta > Magnoliopsida > Santalales > Viscaceae > Viscum > Viscum album. The sequence goes on from OY728121.1 coordinate 1,087,229,603, forward strand.
AATATATATACAATAAATATATGTATATATATAATTTATAAAATTTATATCTCTATATATTGACATATTTTAAAAACTCATTTGAAAATAATTTAATACACTATATGAAGTTAATTAGTATCCATTTTATTTAAAATAATATCTTTTCATTATGCATTATTAAAATATATCAATAATTATATATATACATATTCTAATGTATATAAAATGTTTATATATAAATATTTGTGTGTATTAATAAACACACCCTGATATATATATATGTATATTCTAATATATATAATTGAATATTATTATATAATATATTAAAAAAATAAATGGGTGTGTGTGTGTGTATATATATCACATATTAATAATCTTATATTAATTTATAGAACTATTATAAAATATAAAACAAAACATGACTCGTGGAGTGGTAACAGACATAGAAACACTAAATGAATGTTTCATAATCAAGTTCCCACATGATTAGGTAGTTGGCAGAGCCATTATAGGGCTAATGTATGATCCCTTACATCGCGAAGGTAATCCTTGTCTATATGTTGGTTTCTATCATCTTGTATCGTTAATTAGATGTTTATTGTGGGTATAAGGGGCCTCAAGGGTGTTCTAGGGGTTAATGGAAAGAATGGAACAGAAACTTAGCAATCTTGTGGAAGGAGCACAGTTGGTGCATGGTTATGTAAATTGCACAACCTTTCATTAAAATCAGGAGGTTTGGGATAGTGTCATTCCTCATGGTTGGCACATTGTTTTCAAAACTATGTGGAGATACCCAGGTAAACGTGTAACCCAACAATCCTTAGATAGTGTTTGGTGCATGGTTTGTACACAATTTTGGCAATCTATTTTTCCAAACCATGTGCTCCATTAAAAGTTTAAAATTTTCATGTTTTCCATCTCATGCTTTTTAATTTACATTTGGTTTTACATCCCTTTATCCTACCTAAATACATTGTGAGGAAATAAAAACATCATGTAATTCCATGGATCAATATCCCTCATATCTAGCCCGACTGGAGCACCATTGTTTGGAGGTCAAAGCTCAGGGTATTTCTAATCCTATCATTTATTTGATTCTCTAGGTTAGTTCTTGTATATTTGGAATATTCTTCCAAAACTCTAAAACAAACTTTTTACAAAGAAATATATGTCAAATATTCAATGGGTGTTTAAATATGGATCTTGGGCTATGATTAAGAGTACATTATTCAACAGATATGAGGTAGGTGGTCTAAAAGTTGTTTCGCATAGGCATTGTGTTTATTTGTGCTTACATGGTAGCATTAATAGTAATTAAATATTGTGATTTTGAATAATTTAGATCATTTTATACAAATGGTCATCTAAATGATGAATTTAACCCTACATGATCCTCATGGGACCCATTAAGGATCATTCAACCAATTTAGGGCCACCCATATGGTGTTTCAATATTCTAGAATGTATAAATTTGTAATGTTAAGTGTAGAGAGATTTTTTATAAATTAGAGACCTTGAAAAACATGTTAATATGGTTTGTTCGGTTGGAAACTGAATAATGACAGCTTTTCCTGGGCTCGTTGATGGATTAAGGGGTTGTTCTGGAAATGAATGAAACATTTTAATTGTCTTAATTGATATTGTGTCAAATGGATTATGAATTATGTTAGAAATTATTTAGAGAGTTGGTGAATATTAGACGTGGAATATGTTATATTGATAATGAATTGTGAAATGAGAAATATGATAAATGGGTTTTCGTAGGGAAAATAGATGACTATGTTGAATGGATTTAAATAATGTAATTATTGAATATGTATAATGGGTTGGGACATGATAATATGAATTTTGTTTAATTGGGCTATTTAATTTAAATGGTAAATTTGTTAATGTGAATTTAGAAAAATGTTCCATATTAATAATATGGTAAATGTTTCAATGGGATATGGCCTGATATTTATTTGAAATTTCAATTTAATGATTGATGTTGATATGTGTATTTATTATGATGTCTCTGATATAGTAAATTGTTATTGTATATATACAAAGCATGTGCACAAGTCTTGATATTGTTGGTTATTGGCTGATGTACAGTTCCCATTGGTCAAGTAGAACAAAGGCTCTGAACTCTATACCACATTGCAAGGGTTATGGAAGGGGATGAATCTCAATTATTTTAATGGTTTCATTCCACCCATACTAAGGCTTAGAGTTGAGGATAATGTATTTGTAGTGATTTTTTTATCCATACTAACATAGGGAATTGACTAGGCCCCTAATGATTATTATTTTACGGCCATGAACACTTGTTTAATTGATGTAAATGCCTATCAAAAAGGAATAAAAGATGAAGATGGATCAAGTGTAGAATATGTAATAATTGATTGAAATAAGGACAATGTTAGAAATTATTAATGTAAATATATTTATCTAATGGAACGTGACATTCCATTTCATTACTTCTCATTTTTTTTCGTGATCTATCTATTAAGACTATTTATTATGAATAAACCATTGGTTGTAACATGCTGAGTTGTACCCATGGACTAATCGGGCACCATGTTGTACCCGAGAAGATTTGAAGGTTGTAGTTCAGGGGAATGGAAAATTCCATATTCTATGTAGTTGAGTAGGGAATGGTAAATGTGTGGATGAGTTTCTAGAGTAAACTTTAGGGCCCAATTTGAGGATTCAACTAATTTATTTTTTATGTTTATTTTCCAAGAAATGTTTTCACTTTTATCAGAACATACCATATTTATTATTTTTTGTGTTTTGTACCCAGTTTTGGGAGATGTTTGGTAATCACTATTTGTTGGTTATTTTATATAATTTACATTGTTTATATTAATATATGATATGAATTACTATGATAAATGGGGTACATTCTGCCCAATTATCTTATTTTATCCCTGAATTCTAGTCGGAAACCTCTTACGTATGGGGAGGTGTGCATCATCTAATGTTATGACACGGACTGGGGAACTAGTTTAGTGGTTTCTAGGTTAGGGTCATTATAAAGTGATATACGAGTAATAATTTTCATAGGTGTTATTATTTGAGATGTTACAAAGGATAATAGCATTTCTCAAGACTGGGTACTGAGTTTGTTATTGGGATTACCTAACCCATGATGTGGGAAAACCCAAGTCACCCAAGGTTGGAATTGTTGTTCTGGTTTTGTTTAATTTCAAATGATGATATTTCACCATTGGGAGATTCACCTATTCTATGATGTGATAGATTTATGATATTTAGATCATGTTTTGAATGGAATGGGTTTTTTAGTTCATACATAATTTTAGGAAAATAGGGATATAGGTGGAATGCATCATTTTATGGACACAAACATGATGCATCTGTGGGGCATAAATGACAACATATTTTTATCTTCATGAAAAATTGAAGAAATTGATATCTATTCAAATGATGCAATTGGGTATGAAGTAAAAAATAATAAATAATTTTTAAACAGTTGTGAGTAATAAAGGGTTGTATGTGAGTAAAAATGATGATTATCAAATGTTGTAATATTGGAGATATGCCTAGGAGAAAAAGTTTTCTGTTTTATGTATATATATATTTATATGGTTTCCAATGTAAGACTTGTAACCATTTATGATGTTTTACACCATGCATTCCATTATCTATAATAGTGATTGTCAATGGTATTGTCTGGTAGGTTGTGATGACCTTGGGGAAATATACATTAATGAGTTTTTTATGGAATGAAAAGAGACTTCTTTTATAAAATCTATAAGAAATTAGGATTTGTGTTCTAAAACTATTGTTAATCCTTATAAAGAAATTCCAGCATAGATAAGTCTTCTAGTAGGGAGAGAGGAAGATATTTATGAGAACACTCCTCTAGTAGTGAGGTAGGAAATTATAGAGATCTAGTTTAAAAGAGAATACATGTTCAGTGAGAAATTTTCTGGTTTCATGTAGAAGATGGAATATGACCCATGGTGTGTTTTTCCGAGTATGTTTGCGATGAATAGAGTTTATGCTATAGGTCCCTCTAACCATTACATGAGAGGGTGGGATAGATTTATACACATTCTTGATATTGTTCATCCAGATGATTCAGGACTATTTGGAGACTCCATATGAGAAGTGAGTCAATTTAGTAGCCTATATGTTGCGAGGTCAAGAAAACAATTTGTGGGACCTCATGGTTCATAATGATCATGTTAAATTAATGGTATGGAAGGATTACCAAGATATTTTTCATCAACATTTCTACCCATAATCCTTGAGGCAAGGGAAATATGTAGAGTTATTTCTTTTTAACCAGGGGGTTGGTCAATGATGGTTTATGTAAGTTGCTTCACTAACATATTTGACTTCAATCCAGAATTGGATAGGGACTAGGCTGCTATGGAAAAATGTTTTTATGATTGGATTAGGATTGAGATCACATACCAGGTAAAAATTTTATATTTGAATAGGATTTCAAAGTTAGTGGATAAAACCCTTATCTCATAATGTAACATCAATAGAGCATCAGGTAGTGGAGTTGTAGTGCTAGTTTGGTGGACTAATTGTGCATCTTTTGAGAGTAGGAAATTCCATTCTTGGAGTTTCCATCAGGGTGGATGTGAAAAATTTATTCACAGAGAGGTTTAGCCTAAGACTATTAGGGTTGGTATTAGGTGTTATGTTATCAATGTGGAAGGATGGGGAACATTCACGGTATGTGTCCCCAAACACCGGTTGTTGGTCGGTTGTGTGGTAGATTGGGGCTTCTACATATGTTATACAGGAACACATGATAAATAGAAATAAAAGGAGGCTATAGGATGGTGTCGAGTTTAGAAAATGGGTTGATTAACCTATATTAGGTAGGTAGATGGATTTCAATTGTCCATACAGATATGGGTGGTGAATGTGGAACTCTCTTTTGAGATCATTCATACCAATAGGGAAGTGCAGTGCTGGGTACCCACACTAGAGGAAATTGAAAAGGGTCAGGCTAGATTCAATCATTTTAGTCTACACTTTGAGGTGGAAAGGCTAACAAACAACCGTTAGAGGTACAATTCTTATATCATTCACACATTTTAGTGCATTATATGACATAGTTTCCGTACAATATTTTATCTCTACTATGTTTTTGTGGTGTGGGCCCCACTTATGGAACATGTGTTTGGGAATATTTCAATTCATACTCTGTTAGGGGTGTGATCAATGTATATCACAAAATGTAGAAGCAGTTCCCTAGAGGTTTGTGTGTACCATTTTCTGGGACTTTTTTTTCCTTAATATTTTAGGTTTTTACCTAATTTTGGGTTTGGATTTGTGGGTGTTGTATCTGGACCATATAAAATATTATCATCGTAGGGTATCATTCGCGTCTGTTAAGGGGGACTATAATGCCACTATAGTGAATGGGATTTCCATGAAATCTGTGTATTTCCATTTTGGTCATAGTTGGTATAACTCATAGACCAAGTGTATTTCCTTGTTCTTGATGATGGATGAATATAGAAACAAGTCTTTCATCCCATTGGGGATCAATTTTAAGAATTTTTTCTGGAGGACTTCTTGAGGCTACCACCCGAGAGAGATGTGGAGTTTTCAATAGAGTTACGAATTTGGGTTGGATCATTTTTACATTATGACGTACAAAATAACCCCGATTGAACTCTAAGAATGTAAATATTCATTAGTGAAATTGAGGAATAAAGGGATCAACTTTCCTAGTATTTGACATTGGGGATCTATAGTGTTGTTTTCCAAGAAGTCTAAGCAGTCATTGTAGTTCTGTATTGATTACAGGAAGATGAATCAAATGAATGTTAATTACCAACAACCTCTTCCCGAAATATGTGATATTTTTGACAAATAATAGGTTCTCTAGTGTTATTCAAGATTTATTTGAGAGTAGGGTATCATCGGTTAAGGTATAGGCCTTCTAATATATCATGGAAAACTGTTAGGATGAAGTATAAACTGTATGATTTTTTTATTTGAATATAGTTGACCAATGTACCAGCTATTGTTAAGGATCTAATGAATCAAATAATTCACCCATATGTAAATCATTTTGTAGTTTTCTTTATTGATGACAAATTAGTGTACTCTAGAACTCATTATGATCATTACAAAAAACATTACATCTTCTCGAGTACACTAAGAGAGCATAGGCTATATGAAAAGCTTTAAAAATTACATTTCTTGTTCAATAAAGCACATTTATTTGGTACACTCATCTCTGAGGTATGTGTTTTAGTTATTTCATAGAATATATAGGCTTCTTTGTCTTTTTAGTAGGTGATGAATGTTTCTGATCTTTAGATATTTCTGGGGATTTCTTGTTACTAACAAAGGTTCAGTAAATAATTATCCCTTTTGTAAGTACCACATTGAGGCTAAAAATGGAAGGTAATTATTTTTGAGTAGTTCAGGGAATGTGAGGATTCTTTTCATGAGTTAAAGAAGAGGTTTATAACCACAATGATTCAAATCGTAAATATGCCCAGTAAGAGGTACACCTTGTTCTTCAATACTTCTGGTGTAGGAATTGGGGAAATGATGATGTAGGATGAATATGTTGTTTCATATGGGTCCTGATATTTCATTGCATGTGAATAAAATTACCTTAATCATTTCCTTTGGTTGGTAATTTTTTTTAATCCTTAATGTTTTGGAGGAATTACATTTTTGGAGTGTGGTTTATAGTGTTTACTGAGCATAAAGTAATTGATTATATCTTCTCAACTCATGATTTCAATCTCTGATTGTGAATACGGGTTGAATACATGAACTCTTTTGACTTTAAGTTTGTTTAAACAGAGGGAGAATGGAATAGTTTTATAGAATACCAGAGTCAGAAGACTCTGAATCAAGTGGTTCTGGAATCCAACTGTTTGTAGAGATTCCAGACATTGTTTGCTGAAATGATCCTAGAGGTGTAGGATTTGTATAATAAAATGACCAAGACGTCCATAGCTAATGTTTCCACTCTTTTTACTGAGTCAGGGAAAGGAAACATGAGGATATAAAGTTTATATATATGATAGAATGTGCTAATTTCTGGGAGTCACCATCATGTTGGACCATTGGTGAAGACGGGGTTATCAGTGTATGTGGTCTTGTGGTTGAGATGGTGTTTATATGGGAAGAGTTGATGGGAGAGTTCCATACACCAATGTGGGTGGTAAAACGTGGTTTAACTAAGATGTATCATGATATCCATATAAGATACTATTGGTGGGGAATGAGGAATGATGTTGTTCGTTTTTTGGCATAGTGCCGCACTTGGTAGCTGGTGAAGTACGATCTCCAGTTCCTAGTTGGTTTGATAAATCCATAACACGTTTTAGAATGAAGGTGAGATGATCTAACGATGGATTTTATAGCGGTTCTTCAGAGGAAACCTCAGAATAATGATGTAATATGGGTTGTTGGGAAGATATTAACTACAATGGCCAATTTCTTTCCAATATTGGATAATTTTGTCATTGAAAAGTTTGGTGAGATTTACATTTGAGAGATAGTGTAGCTGCATGGTGTACTATGAAAAATAGATTCCGATCAAGATCCATATTTCACATCAGGTTTCTTGTAGGTCATATAGATATTTTTTAGTTCCCCATGGGTTTTTATGTATGGATTTAGACCCATATAAATACAGGCTATCAGAGTATAAAATTTATGTTTTAGAGGACATGTGGAGGTATTGATACCTATATTTTAGTGGTTTAGGAAAAACAGTTGTTTCTTATTTTTTTTCTTACAAAAATAGATTCCATGATACAATTTATATGGAACAATTTGAGGTGCTCTATGGTATACCATTATGATCTATGTTATATTGGTTAGAGGCTAGAGAATCATATTTTTTGGGCCTGAGTGTCATTCCAAAGATGTTGGACCAAATTCTATTGATCTAAAAATTCATCAGAACAGTTGAAAGAATAAATAATTCATATTTAGATAGGAATCATTGATGAATTGAGAATGTGGTGGGTGAAATTTTATTTCATCGGGTTTCTCCAGGGTTGGAACACCATTGAAGTCGGAAGTAGGGTACATTCATTCACAGGTAAGTGGGGTAGTTTTTGATCAGGGGGAGAATTGGACTAGTGGTGTACCCATTTTCCCTTCCATAGTGGTATAGTCATATGACTGATTTCTTTCATGTTTCATAACTTCACCAGTATCACCCTAACCCACCTTAAGTAATCTATATGGAGGATTCGGATCATGAGGTCGATTTATCACTTTAGGAGTATCTGGTTCAAATAGTGGATCATATCAAGAATGAATTTTGGGGAATGTTTGTGCCTTTAGTTCATTTTATAGGGAAGAATTGTAATGTTTAGGAAGAAACATCATTGTGAAAATATGATAAGTTGGCTTATTATCCTAATATATTTATATCAAAGGTTAAGTGAACCATTGGAATGAAAAACAATTATATGATGTTATAAGGTGGGGAGGTTGTAAGACCCCAAATATCATGAAGGTATGTACTTGCTTAATTTTGGGTGTCAATCACTTATTTTGTTATCGAGGTTTTTCCCAAGTGTATGAAGATCCTTGGGGTTGTTCTAATGGTTTGGGGAATGAAAGGAAACAAAACCCATCCAACATATTCAAGGAACGTGGTTCACACACATTTATATATACCATGTGACCTTTCTAGGGAAACCATGTAATTTGTGATAGTGGAATTATGAATTGTTTGCACAAAATTATCCGAATTTTGCGGTCATCCCCTTGAAACCAAGAGAGAAAGATCCCCTCAGACATTGAATGGTTTGTGGATTTTTCATGGTTTTGAAAAATATGTGGCCAAATGGTGTACCCCCTTAAGAATAGAACATTTACAGTTGTTCATTCTCAATATATTCATGTTCAGTCTGATTTTATTCAAAATTATCTTAACTCTAGGTGTCTGGATAAATGAAATCCCTCAAGATCTTCCAAGGATCTGTGTATCTCATTTCTAGACTAGTTTGGAGAAACGTTGGTAGTGGATGGAAGCTCCAGGTAAGTCTAATCCTATACCTTCTTCTCCTTTCCATATTAGGTGTTCTAGCTTGAGAAATAATCTTACAAAACAATAAAAACCTAATTTTTCTATCTAATCTAGGTTGAAAATGTAAAGGGTGTTTCAATTCATATATTCAACTATGATTAAGAGTGTTTTCATCCACGTATTCATGGATGGTGGACTACATGTTATATCCTATAGTCATTGTGTTTATTTGTGTATTTTTTTTGTGTTATCAGTTATTCCATTTTTTGATTTTGATGCCTTTTGTTATTTTTGGTGAAGTGAACATCTAAATGATTAATTGAACCCATAATTTTCCCTATGGGATATGTGGAGGATGATTCGACCAATTTAGGGCCACCAATGGGGTGTGTCGATATTCACGAACATAGAATTTAGTAATGTTATGCATCGATTGACTTGTGATAATGTAGATCCCTTGAATAGAATGTTAATATGATTGGTTGGTCTGAAAATGAAATAATGATAGATTTGACTACAATTGATTATGTTTTAACGGGTTTTTTGGAAAGGCAGAAAATCAGTTAATTAGGTTAATTGAGTTTTTTTCAAATGAATTATGAATTATGATAGAAATTCTTAAGAGATTTAGTGAATATGTTTTTTGGACTATGTTAAAATGGTAATAGATTTTGACCTGAGAAATTTATTTAATGGGTTTTTATTGGGAACATCAATGACTACACTGAGTGTATCATAATAAGGGAGTTAATGAATATGCCTAATGTGTTGGGGCATGAGAATGGGAATTCATTTTAATTGGAATATGTAATGTAAATGGTAAATGTTTTAATGGGAATTTGGGATAAATGAGCTATGTACAAAAATGGTAAATGTTTCAATGGGTTATGTAAGGATATTAATTCCTATGTTTTCTGTTAATGCTTTTGATTGATATGTGTATTGCTTCTGAATGGTTGTGATATTGTATGTGGTTATTATATATATATATAAAGATTGTGCACATGTATTAATAGTATTGTGTGTGGATGGAGGTTTTATACCCAAGACATGAGTTAATGTGAGGCTCTACACTCCACCATAAAATACAAGGGTTTGGGTAGGAGACAGATCTAAATTCCCCTAATTGTTTCATTCCACATGGATCGAGGCTTCGTGGAGAGTATACCATATCTATTTTTATTTGATTATATATAGTAAGATAGGAAATTGAAATAGCATTTGATGTTTATTATTTTATGGAAATAATATCTTGTTTATTTAATGAAATTTCTTATCCCATTGAATACAATATGAAAATGGATCATGTAAAGAATATGGTATAAATGATGGAAATGGTTACAATGTTAGAAATGGTTAGTGAATTTATTGTTAAATAATGGAACAATACTTTTCATTTTATTATTTTTATTTATTTATTATTATAATGAACTATCTATTGATATTGGATATTTTATAAACACCATTGATGGTGGCCTACTATGTTTTACTCACACCCTGCTCGGGCGCATTTGGTTACCTGAGTAGATTTCCTGGTTATATGTCTGGACAATGGAGAAGGCCCTATACTAGGGAGTTGAGTTTGGAACGTTACATGCATGGATGAGTATACAGAGGTGATTTCATACATGTTTGGTGGAATAATATATTAAATTTAGTTTGGGATTAGTATCCCATACATTTGGGAACTATTAGCATGACATTCAATATTTATTGTTGGTTGTGGGTTTTACTCGGGTTCAGGAGATGTTTTATTATGCATGGTTATGTGTTATTAAATATTTTTTCCACTATTTATATTTTAATATTATATGGATAACAATTATAAAGTGGTATAGTCTTCCTGATTTACTTATTTAGACCCTCACTGCATGTTGCAAATATTTGATATATGGGGGGGGGCACGCTTGAGGTCATGTGACGACCTGACTTAGGGCACTAGCTAAGTATCCTCTTTGTCATTGAAATTACAAGTAAGGACGGGTGGGGGTGTTATTGAGTGCTAATAATGTGTTAAGGGGTATATTATGTCAGGTGGAAGATTCAAAATCACTAAGGGAGGGGGCCATGATCACTGATAATGGGGGTGTTTTGGTGCGTAAAAAATCACATTTTTTATAAGAACTAAAAATAAACACTAATTAATTGTTCCTTTATCAATTAATTTTTTTATATTAAAGAAATAAATTATCAGTTATAAAAATAATTTATAATGGAACCCATTATCAATGCATAACATAAGTCACTGATAATGGTTAACTTTATCAATGCATGTTTTAGCATAGATAAGGCCAAACATTAACTGTGTTTTCTTTTTCTAGAACAGATAAAAGTCAAATATTAACATCATTTAAAACATATTAACAGTGTATGGGATGATAAAACCCTTTTTATCCCTATTTAAATATTTCGATGTAGCAGTTTTTTCAATAGTAATAACATCATCATCACATTCCCTTTATTCTATATCGGAACTATAAAATTTTTCTATCAGAGTGTTCCAAAACAATCACATATACATATTAAACAATATTATATATTTATTTATTATATAACTCGATCATTATGAGGTTAACTAGGAATGATTCCATCCATACATATTTGATCAGACTATCCAATATTTTAAACTATTACTTTGATAGTGTACAAAATTTCAACCACCTGTAGGCATTTCAAAATTGGGGTTACATTGTAATAAATATCTTAAGGAGCCATATAATATTTTATCATATATAAATATGAATTCTAAATTAGAACATATTCTCTAATATCAATCCACTTATGTTATCAAGAATTACAATGTTTAATTAATATAGTTCTTTACACCTCAACCAAGCTTCTATTTCATCTTTTAGAAACATTTTTTTACAATAGTGATAACGGTGTAAAAAATTCTGGATGAATGACATATTTTTAAGGAAGTATATAAACATTATATCTATTTATTTGACACTATTATCAATTAAATTATTCATTATATAATATGAAGATTCTTTTTCAACACATGTCCTAAAACTCATTAACATTTTGAGAGCCTCTAACTTATAATTGAAAAACCTAATGCATGTATTGAATGTAAAAGAAAAAAATAAATGAAATAAAATACTCATATCCATTTTTTTATTTCATTCTCATGTGCCCATATATATATGAATTTATATTCTCTAATTGATGAGTTCAAATTCATTGGTCATTATTATGTACCGAGTTTATATTCTCCCCTGCTTGGCATATGAAAAAACACCATTATATCATTATTATCTTGTATAGAATATCATGAATATTTTTAATTTTATCATCTTATTAAAATTATTCTATAACATATGTATCATTATATTATTTCTTTGATTATATTCATTAATTCCTGTTTGATATCATGAACTCTCGACAACATCAAGTTAAATAAATTTTACGATGGTTCATTTCTATATTATTACCACATTCCTATCATAATTCATTTTATCAATAAAACCATATGTTCTAAAAAAATAATTTTCTTCATCATAGATCTATGTAACGCATAATAATTAGTGTTTCTTAGCCTAAAAAAATAAGTTTATTAGGTATTTTTACTTTTATTCTAATGATAGTTGATATAATGAAATTTATTTTAAGGGACTCATCATTTCCATAATTCACTTATACTTCTTTATACTAATTTATATTCTTAAAACCATCAAATATATGATAATATATAATGATCATCCTTTATTCAATATCTTAGGTCGCTCTCCTTATGTATATTTCAGTTAAATTTCAAAAACTAAGGTCTTTTCCGTTCCTTTTTATTGATTCATTTATGAAATATGATATTTTCATATAAAATATACCGATATGGTAATATAAAAAATATATCCATTAGAAATTTTTTAGGCTATTTATGTATTACAAAAAAAATTCATTTTTAAATGTGCTTTTTCTTTTTTGAAATGAATTTTTCATGTTTTTTTTGATTGAGATGACCCCCCTAAATCATTAACTGTAGTTACTATTAGATCTACAATAATGTTCAATTGTAAACTAGTCTATATTTCATGTATTTCCAAAGACTCCATTTTTCCATAATTATCTACTGAAAAATAAAAATTATTGTAACTTACATGTTTTGAATAGATCCATAACTACTTTCCAAAATCATTCTTATCATCCACCATAGATCTTTTTCAGGAACTAATGCCTTTCTAGCATCTTGAATTATTCTTATTTAGCTAAAACTTTGTCCTTTCCTTAAAAAATATCTTGTAGTGGTAGATTTGGGTTCAGAATTTGAAATCATAAAATTATCTAGATTTTCAGCTCCCATTGTTTTGGCTTCATACATCGTCTACATAATATTATTTATCTTCATAATATCATTAACATTGTTTCTAACCAATGAGGATGATTTTTTATGTCCATGTGATCATTACATTTCATAGAATTATCAGCGTCTTCTGAAACTAAATTATGGATGTTTTTTATTCCATTCTCAAATTAATATGTTTTTATGTAAAAAGATAAAAAAATATTCTCCTTCCCTTTTATCATTTATTTAGTATTCATGTTGATGTTTTTCTCCTCAACAATTAACTTGCTCACGTCATCAATCTCTTTCTGAAACCTGGATATTTCTTCAAGAACTTATTCTTGTTTAGTTGATGAAATATCTTATTTCTTCAACAAATAATTCTATTTTTTCATGTATAATTTTTTATAGATATTCTATTAGATATATTTGAAGAATAAACATCATATAAATCTCCTCTAATTATTCTTTTTTAGATATGTATTTAATATTTAGTGAACTTCTCATAATTTCATTTTTCAATAATAAATTTTTCAGATACATCATTACTAGGGTTATTAGTTTCCACTTCACTGTTCTCATTTATTTACACTTCTAAAAATGATTCAATTATTATATTTAGGGAAGATATTATACATTTCATTTATATACAAATTTAAATTTTTTTATTTTATTCTTCTTGTATCATTGTTATATTCTAACTTATTTATCAATATATTCATATTTTTTATATTTTAGAATTTTCAGAAATGTATCAAATGGATCTTCATTAAAAACTCTTCAATGGTAACTTTTATTTATATATCCCAATGAATCATTCTACCATTATAAAAAATACATAAAATCATAAAAAAATTATCATTCATTTTCATAAGTGTTGGATTTACTGTCTTCTTCCCTGGGAAAATTCTTAGGCTATACATACATTGCATATTTGAAAGAGATTTCCCAATAATTGTTTTCTTTATTCTTGATAGAATTTTATCTTCCCATTTCATACATGATTAGAATGTTGTAAAAAAATATATATAATGGGTTTCAAGATCTATATCCTATGAATATGATAAAATTTCATCGAATAGATCTATATGAATACATGAAAAAAAAATTACAATAGTTTTTTCATGTAATATATAACTAAAACATCTTTTGTGGTTAAACTTTCATATACACTTATAATGACGTCACTAAAAAATTCATATTTTCTCATTTTAATTTCATCATACATCAATATCTATATATATATAATTCCATTACACACTTTCATATTTCCTTCATAAATGTTATTCAACTTATCCCATATGAATTTAGAAATTAAAATACATTTAAACCTTCCAAATTCACTTTTTGAGAGTGAGAAATGAATATGATTTCATGATCACCCATCAGTCTCCAAATTATTTTTATCAATAGTTATTAAGGGAGAACCATCAGTGGGTGAAGGGAAACTATATGTAGTGGCTTTGATAAATTCATATCCAATTGATATATGATAAGGTTACATTTTTTCCTTCTATATATGATACTTCTTTCAATAGAAGATATGAAACACCTTACTATTGAATGTGTTCTGAATATTCATCAAAAACATTATTTTTATCAAACTACCAAAATGATTAAACTATGGGATCATTAAAATTGATACAAATTGAAAGAACTAATAATAATAAATGTTATTATTAAGAGTCGGAGGGGTGAATCAATGATGTTATAAATTTATGTTTTCTTAAAAATGAAAATAACATAACCTCCCTTTTGTGAGAAATGAATTTTCAGGAATATAAAAAAAAAATAAAACCCATGGGAACATAGGTATATACATTGTTCATTACAAAATAAGAGTGGGTATTCCACAAAATGTATTATTAGTAATCCAATACCACACAATATACTAGAAAAAAAATCCTTTAGTGGTTACATGTAGTATAGAATATACATTACTTGTTTAACATTATTGTCCTTCTAATAGTAATTGTTCTCCTCACATAATATAATATAAGAATACTTTTTAAAAAAATTAAGAACATTCACCTGCATATTTAGTATGATGTAATTATTCTTAATAATCATTCTTTAAACTTACCTTTATATCAATTATTTCATCATCTTCTTCAATTAAATACATTGTAGTGGGAAATATCTTTCTTCCAACATGTAGTAGTTCATATTGTAATATATGCCTTGTACACTCTATCTAATACATCTATCTGATACCCTCTACCTAATATCTCTTCTGATTGATATTAACATATAGAAAACTTTATACAGTACCATTGTAACTAATATCAAAAGAATCCCCAATTCATTGATTTCATCTTCACCCTGATTATTTAATACTAAAATATAGGAATACTATGCATGTTCTCACTCCAATGGGTAATTCATTGTATGATTCTTTGATTTGAGTTTACATCCATTAGTTCCTTAAATATTTAGTACATATCCCTATAGTAATAACAACCACACCATATGTGGTGAATCTACAACACTATGTTCAACCAATGATCCTTCAAAAGATTATTTATGGAATGTGGACAAAAATTTCAAATTAACAAATCCAATATTAAAAATTACATATAATATTTTTTTTCTGTTATCCACATTCATAAGTCCAAAAAGATGTAATCATTCCATAAATATTGGTTTATATGAATTCATAAAAATTATTGAAATCATGAAAATAATCACAATATTACTTTTTGATTATTTAAACATTTTAAAATTATCTCAATATAATAAAATAAAATATATCTAAAAAATAATTTACCAATATTACCAAAACATCATTTGATTCATTCATCAAAGAAACTTCTCTATCAGGTAACCTTATTATATTCTTATTTACCCAATCACACACTATTGGAAAAACATTATCCATTAATCAGTGTTTAGTGGATTCATTAAAAGGCCTCCAAATAATAGATTTGAGTCCTTTATCTAAATCTCATTGAGTTAATTTATCTGATCAGCCTTTTTTATGATGACACATAGAATGTTTTGGTTGTAAAATTCCCTATAATTCTTCATTATATTGAACACATGATTTTTTATGTGACATTATTCTATCGTAAAGATTCAGTTGAATTCATTATCTAATGGAATTTGATTTTTTTTTTTGTAAAATGAAATAAATATATATTACCTATAGTAATATTATGTTACAAAACGTCTTCCAGTTAATCAGAATCTTATATCGGATAATGTCTATTCAATGAATCATTTTGATATTCTTGTTTTACACATAAATTTCATCCTACACACATCAATTTTTTTTGTTATAATCTCAATGAATGATTACATAAATATTTTATATATTTATATTTCAAAAAAAATTAATTTTAAAAAATTAGTTTATATTCATGAAAACCAATGCATAAACATAATGTTTTATTGCATTGATGGAAAACAATGAATAGCTTGATTTCCATTACAAATCATCTATGTCAGATGAAAATATGATCATAATCAAATAAACATCTAGAGATACACAATTCCTAATTACATTGATCTATTGGACTTAGTCTATTGGAAACTCAATCTATTCACCTTTATAAGGAATGCTAAAAAATATTAAGTGATATATATTAGAAAAAACTTTCACCACAAATGAAAAATCGAGAAATCCATAATCATTATATTATGAAGAAGAAAACATATGGGATGAAACTTGGGACAATATAAAATGATAAAAACAACATAAAATAATTTTTATATAAGTCATGAGTTTTTTAGGAATTGATATTCATTCTATACAAGATAAGAAAAATGTAATGATCTAATTTGGTAGACTTTTAAAATTCTATAATATTGATATTATAGAATTGTTTAATTCTATTAAAAAAATATTTCATGTTATTGAAGTTATTCTCTACTATTATTAACATCATTAAAAACTTTTATGATAATAATGAAACTTATTTTGAAGATAATTATGGAAGATAATAATTTTTTTTTGATACATGAATTTTTAATGATAATATTTGAAGATCCTCATATGATGATGAAAAAGAATGAAATGAGACGATGAGAGAGTGAATATGAAATGATATAAACATAACAAAGATAGTTTTAAAAAAATTTGTGATTTGATAATGTAAACCTATTGATTTTATTGTCGTTTTGATAGGGTTACTAGGAGCTCTGAAACTGTCACTTCAGAAAAATATGAGTTGTGTCAATAATAATGTATATTATTAATATAAAAATGGTTAAATGATTCACTATGTGAGATATATGTTGATTAAAATTTTTTATTATGAGAATAACAAGAAGTTATAAATCTTGTTCAATCATAAAGGAATATTTTCACTTTGTGTAGATAGTTGATTAAAATGAAATGAGAATAGTACTACTATCACTTACAAGGAGACCAGCATTAAAGAGGATACAAGTGATCATGGAGGAATCCCACATATAGAAAATTTGAGAATAGTGAATTAGTATATAGGGAATTGATTTCATGGGGAATTATGTATATTTTAAATATATGAAAAATAAAATGTTGGTGGACTATATATAAAAACGAAAAATATGGAGAATGTTTACATGTAGAGAGCTGGTGAACAAAGAGATTACGATTTGAAGAAGATGAACTTGTGATCTATTGATGAATATGAACAAGGAGGATCTGAGACTCTTCTAATGGTAATTTTTTTTGTTATTTAATATGAAGGATCAAGAATGATTTCACCATTTTTATTTCATCTTATCACTATATAAATGTAGTGTGAACAAGAAAAATGAAGAACAGAGGACTGACTAACTTTTATTTCATTGTTTTATTATTGGAATTAATACCTTCATTATATAAGGACATGATGGATTCATGAAAATAATATGAATTCATGCTTGAGTAGAGAATAAAGTTGAATAAGATATGTTGATGATCAATTAAGATGATCTAATATAGAGTACACTTTTTAGGCATCCATCAAGAAAATGTGTCTTTTAATGAAATCCATTTTGAGAGGAGGGAGATCTAGATATTTGATGTGGAGACATTTGTTGTAGACATGGTGATCGATGATAGAAGGGGATTTAGATCAACACCATTATATACATGGTGTGAATCCATAGAACTAGTGGTACTCTGGGTATGTAAGGAGATCATTATGATACTATATTACTATAGTGTGATGATATTTTAAATTAATCTATGGTGATAATCACAATTATATGTGTGGGATGCAATAAATCCATTTTTATATGAGACTGATTATTTTAAAAAATCCAGATTAGAGTGAATAAAAAATCAAATAATATAGTAGGTATTTTTAGATTATTCTTGAAAATAATTATTTTCTAATTAATTTACTTACATCATTATTTAAGAGAGTATATGAGCCATAACTATGATTGAAGCAAGACTGGGAGTAGTCTAAGAGGATGAAGATAAATAGAAAATACATAAAAGTTATACATGACCATGTATTCTCACACCCCACTTTAGAGTTCTGCATATTATTGGTCACTTCAATTGGTATTCGAGAAAATACAAATTAATTTTGGAAATAACCTTGTTTCCTCTTAATTTTTATCTAAATATATGAATTATATATTTGAAAAGTTTGTAGAAGGGCCTTAGATTATGAATTCAGTATCTACTCTTAATGAGTCAAAAATTAATGTTTCCAAAAAGACATTGAGGAATAGAAAAAAGAATTATGAAATTAATATAATGAATGAAAATGATAAATATAATGATGTACCTCTTCTAAAAATTGAAAAAGATGTGAGTTCACATATTTATATTTTATTTAAATATATCACTTTAATTATTTATGTGAAATCTATTGAGAGGATGATGTGATCTAAATATTTGAATCCCTCTAATCATTTGTTGAATATTATTTGAAAAATTTTCTTTTTCAATTAGTAGATTATATAATTGGTTTTAAAATAATTTTTTATCACTAAAAAGAATAGCTAGAGGCTGAAGATGATTCCTTGGAAGATGCATTAGGTTTGAAGGCAATCTGCTGAAAGACACTAACAAATGTAACAATAAAAATGAATGAGATTGTATCACTTTTAAATGAAATAAATTTCAATGTATCGTACAATTAGAAAAAACTATTTATAATAAGTATGGTTTTAAATATATTATCCAATATGTAATCCATGAATTAGAGTCGTTTTATAAATTCATATGGAATTTTTATGGTGTAATACTTGATGTGAAATCCAAAAGAGTGAAAGAGATTGATATTTCCCTAGAATATATTTTGAATATGGATAAAAAAAATTATAAATGGAAGTGATATTTTTATGATAGATTATAAATAGTTTTGATAATTAATATTCCCTTAATAAAAACTGTCTAGAGTAGGAAGTCAAAAAGAAAAATCTAGAATCATCGCAAACTAGATATTTGTCAATAACATATAATTGAGTTGTTTACACTCATGTTAATGATATGTTTTTTACCTAAAATGGTAATAATAATAATGTAAAATATATCTTTTGAATGTATTTTGAATAATTCAATTAAAAATTATTTAATATTTATGATAAATTACATTTGAATAAGTTAAAAAACTAGTTCTTAAAAACAGTTCAAGATAAATCTAAAAATATAATATATTTGGTAGGATAAGAATTATGTTAGTCCCATAAATGTATCATGGGTTTATGTAAGTACAATAATATCACACCTCAAAAACTGTTCCAAAAAATTTGGGGTTTCTACCCAAAAACCGCAAGCTCAAGAAGTTGGATAGATTTCTACAAAAATATAGAAAACATGATTTTTTGTAACGTATTGGTTCTGCTAGTGGTTTGGGAATTTGACCATATATTATTGGCATAAAATTTAATCATTTATTATTTTTAGAAGTACAAAATATAGGGTAATAAAATATAGATCTTAATGTAAACTTATAGGAATGAATTCACATAATGTAAGAAATATATCTAAATGAAACATAGATGAATGCGTGTAAAATCTATGTGAATAATGAATTTTTTTTAAAAGATATTTGATATTTATTAGTATTTTTCAACTAGAGACTAATCATATGTTGAAGCAAACAGAAGGCCAAAAAAACTGTTTAAGAAAAAAATATATGAACA
Source organism: Viscum album (assembly GCA_963277665.1). Lineage (NCBI taxonomy): Eukaryota > Viridiplantae > Streptophyta > Magnoliopsida > Santalales > Viscaceae > Viscum > Viscum album. Next base: position 1,087,249,930 of record OY728121.1, read on the forward strand.
TATGTCAACTTTGGGAAAGAATAGAATGAAGATAATTATTGATAATGTTTCTCCCAAGGGGTAATTGAAAAGATATAATGATCTCAGTGTTTTTGAATAATAATAATGGCGATATTTTTATATAAGAGGCCACACCAGTAACCATTTTACATTTGATATGAACGTTAATTAAAAAGCGATAAATATGTAATTTATATGGATAGAATCCATTCAATAAAGAGATAATATGATTTTTTTAATTCTTGATACTTCAAAATTGGTTGATATTATTCCTAAAAGGGGTCATATTAAGGAAGGAAAATACTGCATGTATGGTTCAATATAGCATAAAACACTCTAAAAAATTTCATGAATACTTAATCTAGTCAGATAGAGTATGGAAAGAAAAAATGGTAACCACCTTTGATTTCAAGTTCCAAATTTGATACTGTAATGAATAATTCCACCCAAAAATTTATGGATTCATATTTTCATAATTATATTTTTATCATAAGAGAAAATCAGCTAGAAGAAATTAAAAAAATAGCATCATAAAAATTATATATATTCCTTACTAAATTAAGTTAAGACAAAATTTATAGCTAATTATAATCAAGAAAAGAAAGAGGTATCTATTTAGTCTAAAATAGAATATATTGTAAAATCTAATGAAATGGGAATATTGTTACAATCCATTAATTTTATATTCATAAATAATGGATTTGTTGGGTTGTGGAATAAATATTAGCTCTAGTGTTATTACTTTTGATAAATGGAAGTCCCACCATATTCCCATGTATTTATTTATTATGATTTATAAAATTGGATTGAAATATAATAATTATATGAATCAAGGAAGGATTTTATGTTTTCATAGTCATGATAGAAAACCATCATATATATTATTTAAATTTTTATTCACTCAAAACTAGTATCATTTATCAACCTATATAAACATGATTTGGGGAATATGTATTAAATAAATCAACCATGGTTAAGAGAAATTAAAAAAATCCCTATATGGTGATTTGACATGAAGAGGGAGTCTATATGCAGTTTAGTTATTTCTATTAAATATGGAATTATATACATGCCAAATAAATATGGTGTTTGATGTATGATATTCAATCTCCCATCCTTATTATGGTTTATGATTTTTCTAATCATAAAGGGGGAGTGGTTTTATAACCAAATGGGAAGTAAAATAACATTCACATTAATGTTCTATTGTTTTTGTTGAGATAAATGATGATTTATGAACTCTCTTGAATATATATTTGTACATCCCCAATGAAATAAATTTTTGAGTTGGGGCCACATTGAAAATTTTGTATTAAAATATATTATTATGTAGTAAAATCACATTTGGTTTCTATAATAGTATTTCCCATGTAAACATATACCCCAATTACAAGAGGAATGATACAAAGTAAATCTATGATTCCATCCTTCTCTCAAAAAGAAAAGAAAAAAATGGGGTGAAATAAGGTTCTTTTATTCAAAATAGTTAGGGGAGAAAACTGTTACCTTAGAAGAATCATTCCAATGTTTTTCTTGGATGAACAAGGGGTAGATAAAAAATTCTCCCTTTCTATTTTTATCCAATAACATAGATAGGAAAATATAACATCTATTGAGATATTAACATTCATTTCATGAGTCTACAATTTCAATTTATTGAAAAATATCTAATGATGTAAATTAATGGTCCCATTTGAGAGTAATTGTGTTTTTTCAATAGATAATGTTAATATCTATGATATAAATAATCATGAAATATTTGGAGATGAGTTTAGAATCCAATTTTTCCTAAATATTGGAAGTGATACCTAGAAATGATGGGTAATGATGAATAGTACAATACCCATGTAGTTTGAACGGAAGCATTATATATTGGAAAAAATGTTTTGAAATAGATGGATGATATGTGATTAACCCCCAACATTATCCAATTATTGAAAATCTCATAATGTTACATAAAATTATTGAAGTTAGATATGTACTATGTAAAACACTTCAAAATTGGGAGAGGTATATGTGAAGAATCATGATGTTGAACCTATTTCTAGATATATTGTATAAATCTACATGAGAATATTAAAACTAGTTTAAATCTATAATGAAGTTAAATATATGTTTTAGAACCCATCCATTTTTATCCTTCTTGATGGATTCTTAATATTGTGAGAAACAACTCTTTGAAAAACATTTATATATACATATATATGAAGCTGGAGTTATTGTGGCATAATATTTAATTCAACACTATATCTTATGTATTTTAGGTTCATTAATGATATATAACTATTTAAAAAGCGTTCAGAATTATTATAATAATTCCTATAAATATTTTAATCTTTCCTATAGTGACTTGGGGTAGTTGGAAGAGTCGATAAAAATATCCTTTGTAAATCTATCTTACATTGAAGAATTTATATTTCATGTGTTTGATTTTAAGACTAGTAAAAGAATTTTTATTATTAATCAGATTTTTTGGTCATGAATTTGATGTTTTCGTCCATATAAGATATTTTAATTGCAAGTAACTGATTTTTCATACATGTAAGAATTTTATATTCCTACAATATAAATTGTCAACATGTAAGATTGTTATCATTAATTTAGTATATTTATTCAACACATAAGATATATGGTTAGAATATATGTTTTTTTAAACTAGAATAAAATAAGTTTCGCACATATTATATTTGTGTTCATGATATGTTTTATTTTGTAAAAGAAAATATCATAGGATTATTGTAATCTATTTTACATTATGAAAAATTTATAATTCCATAATCCTGACATTATAATGTTTTACACATATGGGACAATAAATGGGATGATTCTCAAAGAATAAAGAACATAAGAAAATAAATATAGGAAAATCTATGGGTTATTGAGGATATTATCATTAATCTGTAGAAGAGAAGAACTATGTAAGAAAGATAATTTGATAAAAATTTCAATGTATAAAAAATAGTGTTCCATGAAATTGTTTAATTATGATGAAAAACACATCTGAAATTATTAAATCAATTCTAATATGTTTTAAATATTTTTATTCACTTATAAAACACGAGTCAATGTTAATTCTAATATTATTAATTTAGATGTACATTTTTATAGTAATATGTGATTTTTAAATGACATTATTTGAAAATCATCATACGATGATCAAAACTAATGAAATGAGAGGATTATCCTTATGATCTTCAATGTTATAATCATCAAAAACATGGTTTTTATTCAATATAGGCTTTTATAATGTTGAGATATACTGTCTTTATTATATACTGATGTTGTTAATGAGTGTTCAGATACTATCACACCACATAAGATTGACTACGCTAGAAAGTGATAACACTTTAAATTTTAATAAAATGATGGCCAAATAATTTATTAATTTAGGTGTAGACATATTTCTGGGGATGTTCTTTGAGAATATCTAAGGAGTGGCGTTTTTTTAGCCTTCTTTAAGCTACTAGTGTATTTGAATTCATCCATGATATTTGGGGAAGATAAAATGATAATATAACTCCATTCACGTACCAAGAGATTACCATTAGAGAGGAAAACTTAATATAGGATTATGGACCTCTACTATATACTAAAAATGTTATATAAGGTGTTTAAGGATCATGATAAAATATTTTATTATATATTTTCTATATTCGAAATATAGGAAAATAAAATTCTAGTGACTTAATCATAAAAATAATTAGGATGATAAAGATGATGTGTTAAGAACTTGTGAACTGAGATTTTAAGATTTGAATAAGAATAACTAGAAAATTCTTAAAGATGAAGAAATGAGGGATTTGATAATATTATGAAAATAATATTTTCTGGTTATTGAAGCTAAATTAATATGTGGATGACCATTATTTTATCTTTTTATCATTGTGTTGATGGAAAGTGTAGAAGAACTAATAAGAACAATGGTGAAACTGATACCAATCAAGTAAAAGAGTAGGTCTTTCTGGCTAATAAATATAAATAATTTTGTTCTTATTCCTTTAGTTAATTCATTATCAAGGTGTGGTTGTGAGAAATAATGTTGACTGGATTTAGGCAGGGTGTTATCATGGATGTTAAATTTAAATGGTTAATTCTTAATTTTTTTATGATTCCACACATTCACCCCTCCCCTCTCATTGGTCTATATATCCCTAGGTAATTAATTAATAAAAAACTATAAAATTTGATTAATACATTAGTATTTCCCCTATTTCTATATGAAATCATGTAATTATATTATATTACTAAATAATCATTGAGAAATCTTACTCTGTTCCAACTCTATGGGTCCAACCAACTTATTATTCATGCTTATATTATCTTTATACTTCTTCTTATTCCATCAACAATGAAACCTGTATAACATTAATGTTTTGAAAGATAAAGAGATTTTTTAAGAAAAATATTAATATATATAAATGAAATAATAATGTCTACTTTAATTTAATAAATTTTATCACCCATATGTCATCCCTTTCATTTCCTCTTTTATCTTCCGTTTGACTCATTTTGATTGGTTTCATGAGAATTAATCATTATATTTTTATAGCATTTTAATTTTACTCATTCATTATATACCACACATACCAATCAATTTTTTTCATTGTTTTAAAACTCTATAATTTATTTATAGTTGTTCCATACATCACACATATGAGTACGCCCACACAACCTATTTTTATATCCAACTAAAAATGAAAATAAAATAAATTATTACACAATGAACCCTAAAAATTTTATTTGATTTAATTTAATGAATTCATAAATTTATACCCATCCCAAGATGATCAGTGGGATTTTATATATTTGAAGGCTACAACATATCATTATCCTATTAAGGATTGGTAGGATCTAATGCATGCTCTGTATGATTAGAAATCATTCAAGTATAATTAATAAGATAATGAGAATGAATCCTAGGAGAGATATGATAAGTGGTAAATTTATGTGACATAGAAGTGTGTAGAAAAATGATAAAAGGGATGATGATCTATCATGATATATGGAATATTTATTAGAGAATAATATTTTTCCTAAAATAGTTGTGACCACATAGGTGGTATAAATATCCCTGATGCCACGAGTGGAACAATGGGATAAGAAAACAAGGTAGATGGGTTATGTGGTAGAGCGTTTGGAATTGATGGTGTATATCTAGTTATTTGAGTACCAATAATACCACCCCCACTGAATTAATTATTGTATTCAGTACTATCATTATTATGACCAGATAATAGTTTTATGCTACATAATTATTTAAAATGAAATTGAATAATTATTATTAAAATGACATTTAATAGTTTTTAATTTATATAGACTATAAAAATATAATTACACATAAACTAGTGGATGTATCCAAATATCTCCCATTCATTGATAATTCTTTGAAAAATAACATCCAATTTATTTGTTTAATATTTTTCCTCATTATATGCTCCACTCCCTTTCACTTACACCACATTACTAAAACACTCATATCTACCCAAAAACATTCACCCTTGAGATATATTACCCTACCCCTTGGTGTTCACACCCATACACACCCCATAATGTTTACACATCCATATTTAGTACCTTTCAAAAATTTTAATGGAAACATAAATATATTACCCATTAAAATTAACAACTTTAATAATAATAGTTCCACAATCATCATTATCATCACAATCATCATCATTATCAATTAATAATAAAACAAGATACTACATTACATATATATATATATTAACACAAACAAATATATATATATTCCCATAGAAGATACAAATTAAATATATTATTACTATTATTTTACACAAATATTAATAAAAATAGTAATATCATTGATAATTCTACATATGTTATCCAAAAAATAAAATAAAGATAATTTTACAACAACAATAAAGACATTTCATCACATATTAATAACACTTCATAAAATAAATTCTGAAATTACACTGGACACATAAAATAAAATCATGTTAGTCCCCCACAATATTTCTTCATTAAATAAAAATTAAAAATCAAAGTTAAAAATTAAAAATATGGGGTTTTACTTTATATATGTAAAATCTAGATGTTGTACTAATTTAAAATGATGTAATATATATCATGTCATCCAATTAAAATCCCTCAAATAAGTCATAGTATGATGAGAATAACTATAACAAATACTATTATTCCATCACCAAATTAGATCCAAATATCCATAACCCTTTGTAAAACATCTTCTAACCATAAAATATATATGACACCTTTAGTAAGAATAATTTTCAACAAATAAATCCAATTTTAAAACTTACTTCATTATTATCATATCCTGGTCAATCTAGATCCAACAGAACCCATGATCTAAATTCATGAAAAAACATCCTAATTTCTGTTAAAACATATTCTGTATTATATTAGTTACAAAAAAGTCACCATTAATCCAGATAATAATTTTAATTTTATATATATTTTGAAAATGACACCTGAAAAAAAATATAAATACTCATATCTCTTACCCATTCACTATACACTAACCAAAATCTCACTTGTGTTATCTATTTTAGTCTCTCTATATTACATTATCAAACTCCAACATTTGGATAAATCCATGAAGGATTATCCTAAAATTAATTAGATATTAATTTCATGGTAAGGATTATATTCTTTTTTATATCAAAATATTTTTTCATGATCATATATTTATATAATAGCTTCTTTTAATTTTTCTTCCATAATATTTATTTTTTATTTACCCAATTTCGTTGTTATTATGTCAATTAAATTTAGAGCATATAAAATCTAAAATCAGGTTATGTCTATAAAATTCATGTTAGGTATTTTTAGTAAAAACCCTACTAGTACCCTCAATATGGACTTAGTATATGTTAATTAGTTCAATTCTATATTTGAATAACCTGTGTGATTATCCCAAATGATAATATATAAAATTAATACTTACTATATTTTTTGGAAACATTATCCAAACTCAAAATGGATTATTGATAACTTACTCAAAAACTAGTTTATAAATATAATTAAATTGATATCCATTCATCAAATTATTTTCTACATGTACATTCCTTTATGAATAGCCCTTAAAATAAAAATTAATTTCACCGATTAATTTTTTTATTAATTTTGTATTCCTTAATCCAATACCCACCTTTAGAAATTTTTTTTATCATTTAATATTTTTCATATGACATGAAATGTAGTTTTATTATTTTGTGTACGTACTTATTTTTATATATTAAATTGAGTTTTAGATAAGCTACTTGATCAGTGTGTCTGGAATAATATATCTGTCAAATGTAATGGAAAAGTATTCACATATGGAGATATTATATATGACGCACTAGAAAATATTTCCGCCCTTTATTATGTGATATCTTTGTGGTAAGTCATATCGTAAGACATTCTGGAATATATAATTGCAAACATGTTTACAATATAAATATATAACACACTACTTATGTAATAATATTATTTATAATCCTTATTATATATTATTATTATTCTTTAAATGCACCAATAAAATTTTTGAGTTCTTCTTTGACACAACATCACTCTTACACAAAAGTTTTGTAAGTATATTTATACTCATACATTACTCTGGATATATATATTCAAGGAATAATGGGGATTGTAAATCATGCTTATCCCTTTTGGGGGACAATATCCCTTTTTACGATATATATAAATGAGTGATCCTTTGTAGTATTTCTTATCTATTGTCAAAGAAATAGGAGAAGTCATCGATCTTATCAACTACATCAATAGATAAATACCTAGGTCACTATTATGGAATGATTATTCTCATTTTCATCATAATTATAATGATATCATGTACTAACCATATAATAGGTATCTATCTTGAGTTTCCGATTACACTAAATCTGAGGCTTGTATGTGGGAACAAGGTGGAGTATATGGACTCATGGTATACTAGGGATCCAAAAGTAAAATACCAAATCATGGCTTATAATTAAACCATGATGATTTTATCATCTCAAGGTAATATCATTCATCATATTATATCTACAATAGAGGAGATATAGATTTTAGGGTGTTGGTATTGAACCTCAAAGTGGTATCCTATGTATGCTTTGATAAGGGGAATAAAAACCCACATAGTTTAAGATATAAATTTTAAGGAAATATGTGTTGAATATTACATATAGCTTAACATCATGATTAAAGTACATTTACTATATAGTTTGGATACATATATAAAGGAATTGAAGATGATTCACGTGATGTAACTCAATTGTACAAATAAGATGATCGAATAATCCTCTATTCCAATTTGATTCATGTTAACTATGAGAAAATATATTGAAGGTCAATCAAATTATATTAGATCAATGAATAAATGATGGATTGGGGATGATAAATGAGCCACCATGGTTGGATTCCTATGTCATTTATGGGGATAAAATAAGAGATTGGGTGGGCCATATGCATTAATGCATCACATTGAGTTTTTTTGTGTTTTACACAATATTGGAGGCTTATATATGGATGTTGTTGGGGATTCCACATAATATGGGGGCCAAAATGAGGTTCAATATAGTATGGTAACAACACAATGGTACGATAGTTTTTTAAGAGGATTATATCTACCCTATTTATTTTGGGACACCAATAGGAGTATCTCAATTCTATGTCTGTGTGTGTAAAATTAAGGAATCCTAGAGGAGTACCTCTAATATCAGTGTATATTTTAACCCCACAATGTTTATAAACTCTCTATGTGATAATTTATATATTATTACCCATATGTGAGTCATGGGTGGATCAGTTCGTAGCTCTAGACAGGGATAATGATGATGCTTATCCCTAGTGAGGGATAACAATAATGCTTTATCCCAATAATGGACCATGAATAATCTTATCCATAATGAGGTATAAGGATGATTCTTATCATTAGTGAGGGAAAATTAATATTATTTTATATATTCATGGATTAACTATTGAGATTATCCCTTGTGGGGGTTAGTAAAAATTGGTCACCCAAGTTGCAGGACATGAGTATTCATTAACCATGTAATGGAATCAGGTGAAAGGTTAAGCTTGTAAATGATCACTAGTAAATTAGTCACCCTTGTGGAATGGACTTTGGTGAAGTATCAGCTGTGATAAGGGACTAGGGAAAATATTTTCCCAATTGAAGTGACTTCAGAGATAGATCACCAAAGTAACATTCCATAGCTTAATGGTCCCCCAAGTGCATGTCCCGGGGTAGATAGTCACCCAAGATAATGTCCATGGGGGATGTTTTCCCATCTAGGGGGACTTTTCTGGATGGTAAACAAATGGTAATGTACAACAATTTAGTTTCTCCCCTTGTTAGTCTCTTTAGTGTAAGATCTATAATTTTTTAGGATGAAGTGAGATCCTAACACTTTCGATCATCTGTCAGTGTGAATGTGTGTATCAAAACTCAGAAGAAAATGATCTATTTATGGAAAAAACATAGGGTCTTGGAAAATTGGTATTTGGTGAGTGAGATGGTGGGAACTATATATCTATGGGCATGGCCTTGAATATTGAGCTAGTTGAATAGGCCATAATCTCTTCTCAACATCAAAATTCAATAACTTTTAAATAATATGTATAGGTTTTTCTACATTACAAGTTAAAAAATATCCTCTATGGTGAAATGAACCACTAAATATATTGTATAAAAACATGAAATATTTTTTATAAGGCCAAAAAATTCCTGAAATACCTTCAAAATGGTTTTTCTAGTCACAAAACCATTTTATTAATAAGGTGTAAAATCTATGACCTACACTCGGAGGGAGGTCCTCAATACTAATCTATGATATTATGAAATAATTTTCTTGGAATCTCAATCCCTCAGTGTATTAGAAATCACGTGTCACATAGGGATCCCATTTTCTCATCCCTTTATTAGAGTGATATGTTTTTACATGATCCCATCTTCTATCACCAGAATGAAGATACCACCATGAGTTCTATAGAAAAGTGTGTGCCATTATTTTTTTCATCTTACAAAGATGATTCCTCAATTACGAACACAACCCATCATGTGGAAAACACTCAATTTTATAAATCCTTTTATTTTTTATGGTGATTTATCTTGACTATTTTACACAACCTCATGTTCCAAATATATATGTAATCATGTTAAAAATATGAAACCTTTTATCCCTATACACATTCTATTTAATTATTCTCTATCTTATTATGAATTACTTTATTTAATACAGATCATATATAACATATATTCAACTCTATACTTTACCAATTTCATTATTTTCCTATGATTGATCAGGCATTTTTTGATTCTATATTTAATAGGGTTTAACATTTTATTCGATTATTTTTTATCTTGTTACGAAAATGATATTATTTTATTAGAATAGGATATTAAATATGAATATGTCATATCTTCCATGGTGAATATTTAATATCATATAATTAATATTCTCAAAAATATTTTAAAAAAATATTTTTCATATATTTCATATATTTAAATAATATAAATGAAAGTATCCTAGATGATATGATCGAAGACATTAATCAAGCATCCACTAAAGAGAATATTTGATTCTTAATATTATTTCACCATCATCAAAATAAGTATTTAGAGATGTATTACCCTATTATGAAATATCACAGGATGTTATATAATATCCTCAAATAATACCATGATGACCTACAAGTGGTAATACAATCAAAATAGTTTTACAAATAGAGTCACACAAGATTACATGATTATAAATCAGTAAGTGAATATAAATGAAAAATGTTACATAATAATTAATATTATGTGAGTAAAATATTACTAACACTGATATGTTGAAAAAACACTTTATACCCTCCACACATAAAAAATTTACAAAAAAAATAATATAAAAAAGGCTATTAAATATATTTTGAAATACTCTATTTATTATTAGGGAACAAATTAATGAACTATTGATGATGAATCATGAATATAAAAAGCCTAGAGAACCTCAATTTTATACAGATAATGAATCTTTTTAAAACAAGGTTTATGGAAATATTTGAAAATTTTGAGGTGTGAAAAATCATGTTCATGAGGTGGTCATACATCACATAATAATAGGAAATAAAAAAATCATAAATGGTTAAATAATGAACAAAAAATAGATGAAATTGGGTAATAATAAATGAAAAAAATTTCATGTAACATGAAGGTTCACTGGTTTCATACATTTTATAAGGCCAATAATATTTCTAATCATTCACGAAAATAAATGAATGGGAAATATAAAAGAATTGTAGAAAACATCAAAGACACAAATATGAAATATGATGATTATATTATAAATTCTAATATCTGGGATTATTTTCTAAACCCTAAGGGTATCAAGAATATTGATAATGTGAAAATGTATATAATTGAGATGTTCTTTTGGTTTTATATTAATATTAAAGTAATTTTTTTATTTTCTATTTCATTTCAAATTCATTGATTTATTATAATTATATAGTATTTTCTTTTAAACAAATAATTTTGTTGGGAAATTATTTGTAAAAATCAACCCCCATAATAATGATATTTGTCTCATTTAATGTTCCATGATGAAAAAATGCCATAAATATGTTAAATATTGTATCCAATAGAAAATTAAAAGTTCTTATGTAAGTATATTATCTAGTAGTCTGAAGCTAATTAAAGGAAATTGAATGGAAAAATATTACAACTTAGTGATAAATATATATTAATAACCAATGATTTTTTTCAAATAATTTTAATATATTTTTATAAATATTTAACGATATTCATGAAATTTGATATTACATTGAGACTATGGATGGAGTATGGGATGAATACCTCTATGAAACAATAATTACTAATGAAAACTATTTGATTGAAGAAATAATTTCTAGACACCCCTTTGGATTTTACTGTTTTAATATCTACACAATTGATTAAAATATGGTCAACCAAAGGTTTAATAACCAATATACATTTATTTTATATAATGATTATTTTTTCGTTTAGGTTCAATTATGATGAGAAAATTACTTAAATATACACATTGTCATCCAATTGATAAAAATATGTATACACCAAAATATTTCTCATGTGGTTTTTTTTCATTGAATCTTTATTATAATACCATCACCAAAAAAAATTGGGAGTAAATGCTCCATGATTTTATAATGGACTCATGTGGTTTTTTATTTTCATTTTGATTAAAACATATTTCCTACATTAAAGATGGTAAATCAATCGACATCAAAATAAATATCATAGAAAATTAATTCATTATTGAATTTTGATTCTAAAAAATGTATGATTGAAATTGAATTTTAAATAATGTTAATTTTTAAAATACATTACCTGATCAATTAAATAATTCAAAATGGGTTAGACAATCATATATAATAATTTTATATACATTATCTATAACAGAAGCTCCTGAAGGAATATCTACTTGTGATGTAAAAATTATACCAATTCATGTTTTATGTGTAGAGGATCACATGGTTAAAATGATAAAAACCCTCATCAATGTAAAGGGGGGAAAACTATTTAAAGAATTAAATATATCCTAGAACATCATAAATATTCTCAATCATAAAATTCTATAAGAATCTTATGTTCCAAATGTATAATATAATGATCAAGAGAAACTTTTTATAAATATTACTTACACTTTAAGATATTCGGACTATATGGAGACCATTACTAAAGACACATTTTCATAGAAACTTGGATTTCATATTATTTGTGAGTATCATTAACCTAAAATAGTTAATTGATATTATGATAGATTACATTTGGATAAATGGAATGTTTTAATCCAATCTAAATTAGAAATAATTGAAAAACATGATGTTTTTGGTTCATTTTTGAAATCTAATAAATAGATTATATATATTGGTTATTATGGTTTATATGAGAGAAAGATAAATTAAAATAAATATTTTTTGAGATGTAATCCATTGATTATTTCTCAAGGGTTCCCAAAAATATATTGGATCAATATGATTAAAATAATCTCTCATAATGGATGTGATAGTAACTCAGTATCTCATGATGTTTGTTATAATTTAGCATATTTAATTATGACCAATATACCTTGTAACTACACACCTATATGGTAATATTGATAATTATGTTTACATGGAAATCATGTAAGGACTAAAAACCTTTGTCTACATATTTCAGATCTTATGTTATTTATGTTGTTAAGTTGAAGAAAAAAAATTGGTTAAGGTAGTCAATGTATATGTGATCTAACCATATGACTGAATATTTGATGAAAGAGGATTATAAAAATCATCCAATTTTTTCATGTTTCAGTCATAATAGGTTTGGATCAAAATTTAGCATTACTATAGTATATTTTGATGATTTCAATATTATTAGGACTCATGATGAAATTTCTAATGTAGTAGAGTATTTATATAAATAATTTTAAATTAAAAACATCTCAAATATAAAATTATTATATCAATTATAGATTTAATATATTGAAAATGAAATTATTTTCCCATCAATATGGTTATACATCTAAAAATATACAATGGTTATCTATATAAAATTTCATTAATTTAGTAAATCGATGATTTTTTGGTATTTTGATCATGATGCAGATCCTTTTATATAATTGGATGACAATAAATAACTTATTGGTACTCATGAAATAAATATATATTCCATAAGAGAATTAATATACCGTAAAAATAATGCATGGCCATTTATTTCAGATTTTGTTAATATATTTTACATGAACAGTTCTTCTCATACCCTTAGACATGGGATTAATGGAAAACATATAATAAGAAACATAATAGAATATTTGGATCTTGAATTGATTTGTGATAAAAATTTAAGAACAGAAGTGATTGGTTTCTAAAATGATACATATTTTCACAATCCATATAAAAATATTTCCAACTCTATATATTTTTTCACATATGATAGAATGTAATTCTCATGACATTCTATAAAATAATCCATTTCCATGACTTCCTCTAATCACATTTATTTGATTATGTTTCATGAGGCATATTAAGGAATGTGTTCAGCTGAGATCATTTATTCATTATATTAAAGGTAATTTCTGATTAGATAAGAGTAATTATAACAAAACGATATAACACAATGATAAAACATAATTTATTACATAATTTATGGTTGCATATATAAAAATAAATAAAACAAAACATATGACCACAAAATTATTTATCACTCATAACATTCTAAATAATGTTGATATTGATATCCAACACATATGGTCTTATAAAAATCTAGTCAATTTTTACAGAAAGGAATATATAATTGGATCTTTAAGGAAACATAATTATATAATTGGAATGTGAATACTAAAATTTACATCATAATTTTATAAAGTGAAGTTGGTAATGTTACCCAAATTTCCCACACATCATGTATTTTCACTAGGTTTTCTTGATATGGGATTTAAAGATGGAACATTTTATGCTATTAAATCCCATTGGATTAAAATTCTATCTCCAACATGGTTTTTAATAGAATAATATATATGAATTCATGAAATTGTGGAATCCATGGTTGATATTTTTGAAATATTTTTTAACAAATGGATTTCATATTAATAATAAAAAACTCATTTCCCAACATAACCCTTCACATGTCCAATCTTTCATTTTCAAAATGTATTTTCATTACAATCATTATATTTGACTTGGATATAAGTATTGGTCATGCCAACTTATTAAAACTACATTTTTCCTATATATTTATAATTAAATTAATGTAACTAAATTATTCTGTCCTTATTTTATTCTTTTCTATTTTTTTGCATTAATGTATTTTATCCTTTACCTTAATTATGAATATTTGACTGCATTATTTAATTAATTTATGACCAATAAGGAATTTTTTGTTCCAAATTACTCATAGTATTGAGTTACAATTTCACTAAATTACCTATAATGAACAATATTATTATACATTGGTGTTTATTATTATGAAAATTTCATTCTTGTTACCAAACAACAATAGAAAAGGACTGATGGATTAGGAAATTTATTCACCAAAAAAGAATAATTGAAACCAATCCCATTAATCCTCTAGAATGTCATAGATTTCTATAACATTGCATTAATAAACCTACAGTTATCATAAGTTTTAATTATAATATAGTGTTCTCATCCTTTGTAATTTTATTATGTTAATAAATTTATTTTTTTTATAAATTATAAGATTATAAGATTTGTTTTTATATTCCATTTCCCACCAAACATCTACCATCGAAATGGATCCTAAATCTCTGTGAGTATATGGTTCATTAAAATAGAATCCTTCATGTGAATTCTTACCACAATGTATTCACATTTACTTTCCCACAACCAAAATGATATAAGTTTCATGAATTTCAGATATCCCCATCCATCCCTCCTAATATATCATTATTTCAAATTTAAATCTCATATTATAAAATAAAACCATCAAAACATGAACCATTTATGATGATAGCAAATAATCTCCTCCCGAATCAGCTTCCGTATTGTTCAACCGACCAACCCTCATCACCCGACATTTGGAATGATACTAATTCTATCATGTTAGAGATAAAATACCAAATAATCAATAGGTACAGGTTCTAGAGAACCAAATCCACTGTGATTATGTTGGATGGATCAAACATTAGAATGTAACATAATAATTACAATAATAACACATCAAAATTAGGGATTAGATTTTCAAATCTCAATTCTTATGAAATGGTATGGACTAAATATACCCATGATAATTAAAATCAGCAACGATCTCAATTTCTAATTTCTTAGGGATACCTAGAACCCCCCTGATCAATTTGAGCTTGTTAAGGCTATTATTTCCTGGGAGGATTGGCTATATGCCTACAATTTCAATCATGATTAACCCTACAGACAAAATTTTAATGGGGTTTCCATTTTTTTAGTTCACTATGTGGATTTTTGGATAATGGAATTAGTTTGTTACAACATATTCAATTATGAATTTTCACTTACCGTATCTAGTTTGAGGAAAAAAAATTTCATAGATATTTAGTTCATTATTTGATTTCATAAGAATATTTATCAACTGAAGGTATTTATAGAGTAAATTATCTATATTGAGATACCTTATCTATTAAAATAACATTATTTTTTCATAGTGAAAACTGGGTTTGATTAAATATAATGAATTTCATAAACATTATGTCATTAAATTGATTTGGAAATTGGGTTCTTCATGCTATAAGAGAAAATAAACAATCAAATCACACATTAGTGTAGTTTTCAAATGTGGAGACTGTTTATTTAAATTTTATAACCTCATGACATTTATAAAACATTTTAGTAATGTTGAAATCCATGGGAAAATGTGAAATTTCATCCTTGGGTCAAAATTGAAATTAAAATCATGTCCATGAAATCATTATTAACATTAAATTATTTATTTATTATAAAAATACCAAGTTAATATTAAAATAACTTGTTTTTTGGTGGATTAGTAAACTCAAAATCCATCTCATTAACAAATCATCCTTGATGGAATATTTGAAACACCCCCTCCACCTATTGTTGCTGGGACTATATTGGAATCATTGAATACAATAGATCAAAGGTGGAATCATTATTATCTTCTTTTTACATCATGTTGGTACCATATGATAGACTTCAAGAGTGGGGTGGAGTGAAATATTATAAATTTAATGACTAAACCCCCTAGATATTTAATTCAATTTAAATTCAATGATTACAATATTATAACATGATTCATGAATAATTAACACCTATAATTATTTTTTTTCTATAAAAAATAAGATAATATAAAAATAGAATGTTGTAAAATATACCCTGTATGGAAAATAAAATATAATTCAAAAAATATATATAATTATTTATAAAAAATTGAAACCAAAAATAAATTAAGAGATGTATAAAAATTTAATGACATGTACTGGACATAAAAATTTAACAAATACTTTTTGGATATGCAATATATAGTCCAATAAATCTCCATAGAATTAAAGAGGATACATAAGTTAATATACATGAATATTATTAAAATTTACGAAAATGAAAAAGGATTGATATTATATTCAGATTCAACAAATATCTAACAATTAGTATTGATAGTGTCTAACTTTCAACGAGACATAATTAATTTCAAGAGAATTTTATGTATTGAAATTTATAATATACACTTATTAAAACTTCTACAGAGGCATTGTATGGGGTCAAGACAAGGTGGAACACAAAAAGGCCGATGATATCTAGATAAAACAATTGATATAAATGTCAGGACCTATTATGAAAATTATTTATATTTTAATAAGTCTAATTAAAATATATAATATTGAAGGTTTGTCGAGAATTACATATTTAGGTTCATAATATAATTAAATTACAATATCATTATTGCAGTAAAGATATACGATAGATACATTATGTATGTAATTATTATATACATATCATTTTTTATGATTATGGGATATCATAAATCATGGTTTCATATTAATTCATATATTTCATATTTTAAAACTAGTTTTATTTTAAGGAAATATGTACAATACCATGCCAATTTCTTGGATTATTATGTTATTAAAACTTAATGTGATAATTTTTTAGTTATATTCAATGTTGGATATAGTTAAATATGATTTTATATTTTTTATGATCAATTTAATAATGAATTATGATATGGGAATTCATAAACCACAAATAAACATAAATATCTTGGATATATATTGTTTATATCATTAGACATTAGGTAGTTGTGATCAATTGATTCAATATGCCATGGAGTAAAGAAAAAATCATTGTACTAACATTACAATATTAATGTGAATAATAATATAGGATATGTTATGTAATGGTATCACTATTGATATATAAGGGTTTCACAGATGATACATTTAGGTTCTTCCCTGATACATTTTTCATTTATCTGTTTAATAAATTTGGAAACACTTATGTATTAAAATTAACATGTTATTTAATAGGACTATTAGTAATTTAATCTGAATAATAAAAATTAAAAGGATTACATTTCCTTTTATATTTATCAGATTATGTGATTGTTCTTATATAGTTAAAAAAATATATTTTTTCATAAAATACAATTATGAGTTGAATGATATAATATATAAATTGTTTATAAATTATTATCAATGGTATTTTTGGATATTTATTAAGGTATAAAAGTGTTATCAATAAATTATTCAAGTGGTTATGAAATATTTATTAATAAATATTCATATATAATAAGTGTTAAAATTAAAATAACATATATATTATATGAAATTAATTATAAATAATTTAAATAATTTTCAATTTTTATTATTTAGAATGTATAAATATTTGAAATTTAAATATGAAGTGTTTATTTTTCATAAAATATCAAACATTTAACATAAATGTAATATAATTAATAATACGAAATATTTTATGTTGGAATGAATATAAATTATTTATATTCAGGATTATGGAATGTCCTTAATGAATATATAAAATTATAAAGTGTATAATTTTATCTTTATTTATGAATTATTCTTAAATATTTCTCTCATGTTTAAATGTGTGACTTTTTCATTTATATAAAATTTATTCCCTTGTTTATTATTCAAAATTAAAATTTTATATTACGGATGGTTTTTTTATTTAATGTAAATTATTACACTATCACCAGGGATAATCATACATTCATTTAATAAGATACATGTAACTAATGATAAATCAGTTAGTTTTCATATATATTAAACTTATTTAGTAAATAATGTTATTATATTTAATATAGTAATTAAATATGGTCTAAAAATATTAGGAATTAGAGTTATGAGGAATTAAAAACATACTTGAGGAAATTGTATAGGGGTATATATATTTTGGTTCATTCTACCACTATCCTGGAGGCTTATGCCTTATTCTAGAAAGGTGGTGGTTGTTAATCTATGGATTCGAGCTTACTTGTGTGTGGATTTATAACTTAATTTATTTCTAATACTTCAAAATCAAAGTAAATATACATTATTAAGAAGATATATTTTGATATGGTTAAATATATTTGGCATATATTTTTTGGTGTGTAACAAAAACTATGGGTTCTGTACTAAGATACAAATCCATATAGTTTGAACAGATTTTTTTTGTTTAAGGAATAAATTTAAAAAAATCAATATAATCATGCATACATAAATGTAATAATATGTGATAATGTGGTTAGGTTAAAATATACTTAAAAATAATAGGTTTTAGATTTCATCTATTTTAGAATTTGTTAAGACCATAATCAACCAGATGGGTATGTTCATTTGAATGAGGTGTTCCACTAGATTGTCTTGTCTGATGAAATAATAAATTAGTTAACCCAAAGGGTTAGGTTCCTCATACATAAAGTTATATTTGTGTGACACTTATCTAAGAAACTATTAGTTTTAGGATACTAGTGAAATATAGTTAGGTTTTTATATATGATTCATTTGAGAAAATGAATGTTTTATCAATTTTATTAGAGTTATATTTTCCATTATTGGGGTGATTTCATACAAAAATATATATGTTGGGAGATAAATTATAAATAATGACTGATTGATTAGTGAAATATGATATTTAGATCATTATTGAATATGATGATTCCAAAAGGATCATCATTTTATTTGGAGTATATTTAATAATGGTCCTTATTAAATGTTTGTAAAACAAGACACTCATATGATATAATCATTTATTATCGATTAAGAATACCATTATATTCTTTCACAATTAACATTGAGAAAAACCATAGAGAATGGATAATATTAATGTAAAAACTCCAACGAGTGTAAACATAATAATAATTCATAAGTAATAAATATTGTATGTCTTAAATAAACCAATTAGTAAATAAAATAACTATTGAAGTAATTCAAAAAATGAATCTTGATTCCTATAGAAGCATAAGAGGATTAATGTTGGTTTTCAAAAGCATATGATAGAAATGTCCTAAATATTTTTAGTCATCATACATATTCTCAATGTGATTGAGTATGTCATTGATTTTGTGACACTAGAGGATCCATGAGGCTTTTTCTAGCTACGAAATTCAGTATATTCACAATGATGGAAATTATAAACAAAAGTGAACAAGTTCATGAATTGAATAACATGCTTTCTAAAATTATTGAGGAAATTCAGACAAGGACATGTAAATTAAAAATTATAGTGGTTTATTATTCATATAAGTGGGTGAATTCCAAATGATAAAGAGAATTATAAGTTGGATAGTCCATCCACATTCTTCAAAGTAGACAATCAATGTAACTGAAATTAAAGGTAAAATTAATAAGGAATTATTAATTATTCCAACTGATGGAATTTGATGATAAAACTGAAGTGGTTTTTCAAACTACATTGAATTTAGATGTTAATTATCAATAATATAGAAATAAATTATTTTTTTTAATGTGTATGTGATTGTAAATGTATACATTATGGAAATTGTGAGTATAAAATATATTAAAATAACTGAATGAATTGATAAAGTTATATCGTTAATTCATGTGATGATGAAAATAATTTACAGAAAATATATTTTAATATAATGGAATTAATCAATATCTGATAGATCATAAAAAATTATTAATATAATTATATAATTTATCATAAAAAATGAGAGAAATATTTGTTAATAGTAGTTTTTATTAACAAAATTTGATAATGAAGTCAATTCATATGGTTTATAGTTCACCATTTTTTTGAAAAAGTATACAAGAATAATTTTTTTTATCTATGCTAAACGATTTTTTCTAGATATTAGTGAAAATATGAGGTATATGATCCCGCTACTGATCTCTAGATTTTTTTAAATAGTAAAATTATTTCAAAAAATTCTCCCAATATTTAACATACCATATACAATATGTATTTCAAATTTCATTTCATAAAAACTCATTCAAAATGGAAATAAATCCAATTTCATTAAAAAAAAATTAGTTCTTTTATATTAGAATTATATTCTGAAAAAAATATAATCTCTATGACTCTAGTGTAAGTATAATTTATCTTAGGAATAATCAATGTTAAATAATAAATGACTATACTAGTCTAAGTTCAATGATAATTTCAATTAATATCCTAAATGATTTCATGATATTAATGTAATGAAAAATATATGGAGTTACATTTAGTTACTATAACATAGTTTGTGCAACTTTATCTAAATAGAGTTTAGGGTATTTTGGTAAATATATAATGTAAATAGTTACATTATCTACCAGATTTTTTATATGAATTTTTTTATCAAATGTGTACCAATAATAAGGATGAGGTAGTTAAAGGGAGTTATATGTTTCCAATAAATGTTATTAACATTGTATTATTTTATTTTTTGTAGCGAATAATTTTTCATATTTTCATGTTTTTAATCATTTTTACTTTGGTTAAAAAATATCACCATTATAAAAAACTATATTTATTCAAAGATGGTACTCACAATAATGTGTAGTGGGAGGGTTTAATTTTATTGTAATATATATATGTTGTAGGAATTATATAAAAATATAATCAGTTAACAAAACCCTCAGATGATTATAAAACAAAATGATAATCTAAAAATCTATCATATATGACATGTTAAAAAATCACTTATGTATGGTTTTATTATTTATTCTTAAATAAGTATAAAAATATACATTTTTATAGGTTATAAAAAAATCAATTATCACCATTGAAATTCTTTTTTGGCTATATATATGTATATATTGATATGTATTTCATGAAGAGTAATAATAATTGACCTCTCAATGTATGACTTTTTGTTTTACCTAACTGATGTTCATCGTGATGTACTATAGGTTATAATGATTGTTATGGTCAACTAGAATAATATTATTTTATCAAGATATAAATATTAAAATGAGTAGAGAAATTTGGTTTCTAAGGGGGTTGACCAACAAAGTATTGCTCAGGGATTGTCAAACACTTTTTCATTTGTTTGTTATATATTTATAGATTGTAAATGGGGTCCCCACTACCAGATATTGGAAATATACCTATAATTATAACATTCATACATTGTATCATTTCATAATAAATCCTTATGTCGTATATAGTCAAGGTGTGTTTTGGGATGATACTATTATTTTCTATAGTTGGAGCTCATGTAAGAATGTATTTTTCCTCTCATATGAAAATAATAAAATCTAGAACCTCAATTGAGATAGGATAAGGAATTTTGTGACAAACCCTATAAGATACATATGATTCGTTAATATACTCAGATGTGGGAAATGTGACTCACTCATTCATAAAGGTTAATTACATATGATATATTCATCAAAATAGTTTTTCTACACTTAGAGAATATAAAATATTTTATTATTATATTTGGGATTGAAATACTCTATGTCTCTTGTTCACTAAATGTACTAGAAAAATAAATTATATGAGAATGCATGGTTTTATATGATGCAATTGGTAGACATATTTATAGGCATACATGTGTTTGATAGAGATCATGATATATCCTTTTATAACTTCAATATAATTGATGTTGTACTAGTGGTTTCATTATTCATAAATATATATATTGAATTATTCATATTTATTATTTATTATAGAAATTCACACAGTAATTCAAGTTATGGTCTACTGAACATGGATTTATGTTTACTCATATATATTAATTAATCATATTTTAGAATTAATAAAATATAGTTTTTATGGATATTGAAAAGGTATTGAAATTATGTGATACATGGTGGTGTTTATGATATACTTCTAAATGTGTTTTTTAAAATATTATAAAAGATTTTTCTGTTATGACATTGTGAGTTTCGATGCATGTTAAATCAAAAGGTAAAAGTTCATAATGTCTATATAGATTTAGTTAATGTGAGAAATTGACGAATATATTCCCTAAATAAATTATACATGTGATGCATTTAGTTATATAATATTATCCAATAAAGTGATACCATAATGTATGGTTCCATAAAACATCCTATGCATGTCAATATATATGACTTACCATATCATAAGTCATGATATACAATAACATTACATTATCTTTAATTATTGTGCTGGTTAAATTTTGAGTGTTAAAATTCAAGTGATATTAAATGTTGGATATCATTATTTTTTTCATTTCATAAGATGAAGTGATTGGGGTTTTCATGCATATTATGATTTTATAAATATATAAGGAATTACTGAAGAGTTTGATAATGTAATATTAAATCTGTGTAGTTATCATGACAGTCCCAATAGATTTATAACTGAGAATTCACCATGATATAGTGATTAAGCTATATTTTCTAAAACTTCATTGAATATCTCCTTCTTCAATCTCTATTGTCATAACTCCATAAAATATTGACCATTTTATATAAGTTGGAATAATATCAATCATACAATGAATGATTCAACACAACATATGGATTCCTCTAGAGGATCGATTCCATTTTAATTCATATCATGTGATCTTAGACACCCAAATATGACAAATAAATATTCTATAGTGGATAATTTATTTAAGGAATGTATTAATGGTTCTTCATTTACAATAATAATAATTTCATTTTTCTACAACAATAGAACATGGATTTTAGTTTCTATATTACTTCATATATGTTTAACAAGTGATGATATATTCTTTAAAACCCACCCTAATGATCAATAATTTAATTATTAGAATAATTTCCAAGTAAAATCATGGTTTATAATTTAATATCTTTACATTAAATAAAAATTATATTATGATCAATTAATTCAATTCACGTAATAGTTAGGTGATTGAAAACAATTTTTAAACATATTCTATACAATGTTTAAGAATAAATTCAATAAATCCTTCTCATAAATTAATTGGAAATCCATCCTTAAAATTTTCTTATTTATTCAAGGACTAATATTATCGATATATATAAGAGTGCATATAACTAAAAAAATCATTATAATAAAAGATGAAATATCCAATTCAATCACCATTCAATTAAAATTCTAATCAAAAAGATTTCACTCATTCATAGTTTCATAAATAAAAAAGAATAGAATCATGTTACAAATTAAAGAGAGAAAAACAATACAAATATAAAATATATCAACAAAAAACTAGTGGTATTTCGTATTCCATGTTGAAAAAAATGTCCCTTTATTTTAATGTGTTGTGTTCCACTAGATGAATTTTTTAGTTTATGAATAAACATTACCATTTTATAAGGAATAACTCATCGATACTATCACGTATATATTCTGTTATCTCCTCCCACTAGAATGGTAGTAATATAATTTTAATATTATCCTCAAAAAATTATTGGGACACACCATACATTTCCACAATAAACCAATAATATCAAAAAAATTTATAATGATTTAAAATATGAAAAACTGCAAATGTAGTAAAAAATTGTGGGTTTTATAAATATATGATGGTTTTAAAAAAATATATAACCACATGGATATATTGGTTGAAAAACTAACTAACGCTAAAAACATGATGTATTTCTATTAACCACACCATGATTTATGATGATGTAAACAACATATTAATAAGTTTCACAATGTCTTGATTTTATGCATGTTTGTGTATATGTTATACAACAATTCCCATTGATTACATATTTACTTTATTATTATAAATCATGATTGATTAAAAAATTTTGTTATAATTTATTTTGAGTATTATAAAACATATATAATTATTATGTTAATGTTAAAAATTAATTGAATAATTTAACCAAATGTTACTATGGTTTATAATTTAATATATTTATTTTGAAATGGTTTAATTTTAGAAAACAAAATTTGAAACATTTGTGATTCCAAGGATTGTAGTTGGATCCATTACAAAGTGGTCATGTCTGTATATAATAATTATAGACGATATTTTGATATTTAATGTGGATTAGTATTAAATGGAATATATTTTTTCTCTCCTTCTCATTAACTATGGCTATAACAACCCAGGAAGAAAATATAGTCCTTCCAAGGTATTGTGAGATTTATTCAACCCATGGATTCTGAATCTCCTCCATTATTGATCACCTAGATATGGTGGGTTATTTATTTCATGGTAATTAGTATAGAAAATACAACATTCCCAAGACCCTGGTTTAATAGTCCTTAAGAGACTAGATATATAGACAAAAAATTTAAAAATTAAAAATTAAATCCTATGAGTAATGATCTTTTTTCATTTTGTATATATGTGGAGTCAATTACACAAATTATTACACATTATTAGTCGGGGAAATGGGAAACATAATGAAAGGGTTACAATAGATAACCAATAAAGGATATTTTAAAATGGAAGCTAACATGGTGTAGTAATGTAATAAAAATGTGGTGGGAATGGACACAATGAAGGGATGTCAGTGAAAACATAATAGTAACATAATCCAAAAATTACAAAAGGAAATAAACATTCATTTACATATAATTAGATGACTATATAATTAGGGAAATGATTTCAATTTAAAATTATAGACATTATAAACACAACATCTAGGACTTGTTCCAATACATCATACATAATGGGTAACGATTCTCCCATTATCCTGTCATATTTTTACCATGACACAAACTAGTTCACTAGGGGGATATATTATTTTAAGACCCACCCATCACATAAAATTACAATGAATAATATCATATAATAAAATATTACATGTAATAAATTGACTAATGTTTTAGGAATTAACAAATTTATAATACCTATAATATTTTTTCTATGAAGATTATATTACAAGATCTTACCATATAGATATAATAAATTATTTACATGTCAATATATCAACCCATTAAATGAGTTAATAAGGATTATCATTGGGTGTATTTGGGAGCTTAACGAAGTGGAAATGAGTCTATGTAATCCTTCATTATATCAATGTTAAAATCTCTATGGGTGAAAATTTATGCTCGTGTTGTAGAAGCATTATACCATTGTAAGAACTCTTTTACTGTATCTGAGTACTTTAATTATAGTAAAATTCATCTATAATGGGATTTTGCGCCATAAAAATTAGTACTCGGGAAAAAGATCCTTTGGTCCATCCAGCAGGGTGTCTTACGGTTGTATGATTCAGAATAGTCAAGTATTGTGGAATGAAAGAATTATCATGGATCCTTTGGACCAAGTAATAGGGCATACAGGTTATCGACCTATGGTAAATTTAAAGGGTCCCCATCTATGCAGAGATAATGATGTTCATTTTTTTAAAAATAAAAGTATTCTTCGGCCCTAGTATTAATAAAGAATATGGGTTTGGGAAGTTTAGTAAATGTATTTGCAATGGTATGGGAGAAATTAAATAATGTATTAATCCCCTGTAAAATTAATATTACCTATTCACACATAATTGATATGCATAAGGTATATTAAATATTATTTGTAAAATACTTGTAGCTCGAAATACATTAATAGAAAAGTGATCTTGAGCCAAAAAGGATTTTAATCCACTCAGGACCCAATAAAGGCCACACAAGTTACATGATTATCATCCTTCTATAAAAATGATATATACATAGAAATATTAAATCAATAATACCAAAAATACATTCTATATAAAGGGATTCGAAAAAATAGAGTTTATGGATACATAAATGTTTAAGTATAGTAACAGCTTATGGAAGGTCTATAATGTCAGTGAAGAGGGGTATCAAATTTAGGGGATATTATAAATATTAAACATAATTAGATATCACCAAAATATTTTAATAGGATCTTTGAAATTGAAAATGAAAAACCATAGGAAATGTAAATAGGAATTGAAAAGAGAGAGACTAAAAACCCATACTTCATCATTGTATGAACTTATGAAATGTGGATTAATGATAGAGAATTATCATATACCATGAAAAATATATTAAATGGATGTTAAAATACTATATTTTAAATAATATTATCATCTAAAAATGAATTTTAATAAATATTATAGTAAACTAGACAATTATAAATAATGAGCGGAAAATATGAACCTTTATGTCGAGGTGGTAATGGTAAATGAAAAGGGTAATATGATAGTGATTGTATACTAGATCATGGAAAAATTAAAAATTTGATGTTATTTTACTTGATATTTATTATGTCATATATTTAAAACGATTTTTAAAATATTTTATCACAAAATTATTGCAATAAGAATGTGATATGAGAGGAATGGAAACACTTTCCTCTCTTGAGTTTTTACCCAATATCCATACAATAAAACAAAAAAACTCATTAATAATAAAGAGATAAATATTGGAGATATTCAATGAGAAATCTATTAATATATAAATTTTAATTTTCTTTGAAGAAATGATAATAGGGATGGATATTTATATGTGCGGTGAGTGGAATTTCATGGAATAATGTATTGAGTATTTTATATTCTCTATTTTCATAAGTTCTCCACTACTCCCCATAGATTACTATTACCTCATGTAGTGTTATAATATAATTTATAGTTCCAAAATAGACAAATAGTACCACTATGAATGAGTTGAGCAATACTTAAATATATATATATATGTGTGTGTGTGTGTGATTCTATATATACAGTATGATTCTATATTTCACAATTTTCTGGTTTTTTAATATTTTTTAAATGAATTACAAATCTTAAAAATTACATAATTATGAAATACTAATTTCAAATACGAATTAATTCTATAAAATTATAATTTTAATTTTTTTTAAATTTTTCATTTAAATAAATACCACTCAAAACTTTTATTGAGTGGAAAACATTTTTAGAAAACTTCTTTACAATATAATTAAATAAATTATTATTTTTATTTAATTTATAATAATATGATAACCATTATATAAAAATAACCCACTAATAACGAAAAAATAATATCAAAATAAAAATAAATAAAAATATTATTATATTATTTTATTGTTAAATTAGTTACATAACAATTGAATGAAATGTTTTTTTGTATCAAAACATGAAAATGGAATGCGATAACACATTATAAATATAATAAAAAGTTTTTAAAAATTAAATAAACTATTTCTAAAATTTTAAATTTTCTGAAACAAGTTATTTTCATTTAAAAAAGAAAAATTATCCATCCTTTTTATTATGTGTTGCACCTGGAAGTAAATATTAGAAAAATGTATAAAATTACATATTGCATAATTTTTATAGATTTCCTGTGATAATTTCATAAAAATTATAACCTGTATAATAAAATTATATTTAATTGATTACATTTCAATTACAAGGATCATTTGAAAATATAACAATAAATACGAAAATATAGTCATAAAATTATCCAGAATTTAGTAAAAGATAATTTGTGATATCATTTTATGAATTAATTATTATTCTAAAAAATCGAAATAAAATATCATTATGATTAAAGAGCTGATAAAACATATTTGTAAATATAGGTTTTCTAATTGATTCTTTATAATAATATAAATATTACAAGTATAAGCTATAATTCATTATAAATTATTGATTTGTGGATGAATGATATTTTCATACCATTAAAGGATTTTCATAAAATTATATATTTATGTATAAATATTATATCATTTATAATGATATATATATATATATATTTCTTAATTCTTACAAAATGATAATGAACGTTTTTTTATTTTTCGTGTAACAAAAAAAGGAACATATACCTTCATATAATAATTCAATTTTTTCATATATATATATATCATGTAATGGTTTATTTTTCATAATGAACATTCTTATTATATGTATAATTTTTTTTGAAGACAATACATCAAAATATATTATTTATCCACTTTTACTTCTAGTATTAATAAAAAATGATTATTTCATGATTTAAAAAAAATATAAAGATATGTCTATTCTATCTCTGATATATTTACATTTTTAATTGAAGGGAATGATATTTACACACCTGTTTCATGAAATTTAAATTCATTAATGTCATATTTCCTTTGAAATGTAATATGAATTGTGTGTATTGTATAATTAGATTTTACACTATCATATTCATTAGAGACATTATTCTAAATTATTTTTTCATTAAAATAAAATGTTAAATAATAATTATCATAATTAAAAACTATGTGACATATATATATAGGAATTTTTTATTGTTATATATTACACTATAATAAAGATTAATTTTACTTCTCATTGATCTTCATCAAACTTTTTTGAAGATGGAGGTATTGATTCAATATAAAAATAGGAATGATATAGATTTTAGTATTATTTAATTCAAATGAATGGCTGGATCTTGTGGAAACATTACGTTTATAAGTTTTCTTCCTATATGATTAGAGAAGAGTTTACACATTAAAAATAGATAGTAGTATCTAATCCACATTGATTATTGTGATAGTTAATTTTAAATATATAATGAATTTGGAGAAAATTAGTTCCTATATAGACACGTCATGTTTTATGAAAAAATAACATGGTTCAAAAAAAATTTCATAATCAAAATGCAATTCATTGAATGATGGAAATTATTTAAGAATAATATACAACTACATCATGATATATTAAAATGGGTAGTGGAAAATGTATATGGAAAATAATGAAATAAAAAATATACTTTATACATAATTTTTTTAATTGGACGGATTGAAATAAGAATAATTTATCAACAAGAAAACCCATGAATTAACCACTAAAAACATTTAGTGGTTCTATAAATATGAATTTAAGGTTTTTAATAACATGATCAATCCTTAGGAAAAACAATGAGGTTTTTTTAAAAAATTGATAGACGTTTAGTAATACAATGTAGCAGGTTATAATAAAAAATATATAGTTTTATGTTTTACAAAAAATTGTTCTTATGTAATAACAAATCCAAATGGGGCGCTTGGCTATAAAAAAAATTTCACTGAATTTGATATTTCATTAAAGTGTATTTAAAATATTTATTAATTTAAAGTGTCTATAAATTACAAAATATGGAAAAATATAAGAGTTTAATTGAATTTATGAATTGTTCATAAATAATAGTATAAAATATTCATATTAAAATACCTTATTTGAAAATGTGTTTGAAACATATGAAATGGTGTTTTAATGGATATTAATACGGACAAAATGAAATAAAATATGTGATATTTAAATTATTTAAAATGTTTACATAATATATTTTATTTTTTTATAGAAGATAAATGATTTATTTTTTCATAAATATATTATAATTTAAATATGAAAGAGTTCATGTAGGATAACATGTAAAATGATAATATGAATGAATAATATTAAAATAATTATAAAATAATTTTTTATTTATTTGTGAAATTATCATTTTTATTATTAAATTAGAAATTTTTTGTTATTTATTTATTTATCATATATATTTATCACATGCCTACCTTTATAAATTTTATATTTATCCAATTTATTAAATAATTTATTTTAGTCATTAATATAAATTTTTTATATTATCAATTAATCTATTATATATTTTAAGTTATTAAACAACTTCTTATAAACATCATACCATGTATATAAGTATTTTCATGATTGGTGTGACATATGATTTTTCTTACATTAAACCAAAACAATGATTTTATTTTCATGGGTTATCAACATGATAGTAATGGATGGATTTTATTTTTACATATTAGGTTTTGAAATTTTATTGAAATTAATGTGTCTTTTGTCTTAAGATGTTTTGGTAATACGATTTAGGGATGGAATTCTAACTAGATTAAGGGTTTTGGCTTTCTCATGAAAATTAATGGTCAGATACATACGACACCATACGAAAATTATAAGGATTCTCATTTCATATGATTTTTATCCTTTATTAGTTGGGTTTTAGATATATTTTACATGATATGAATTTAAATATTTATAGATCTAGTTAAAAATTTATGTAAGTAACAACAATCAATATTTCTATAAAGTGTTATATATAACGATGTTTTAAACATTTTAATTTGGTAAATATTATATGATACAAAAACTAAATCATTAGAAGCTTTCATAATTTAAGATAATCTTTCAAATAAGATAGTGAGATGTTAAAAACAATTTTAAATACCATGTGTTGGATTCCTTCCAAGTTGAAAAATTTTTAGGGAAAAGATCATCTAAACGGAAAAGTTAATGAAAATGATAGGATGAAATGAAATATATTTTCTAATGGAAACTTAACATGGGTGAATCTAATAGGATTAGATAACAATATCTTTAATGATATATAGGATAAAATTAGATGGTAAATCCAAAAATTTAGGGTAAAAATTAATAAATTTTTAAAACTCCATATGATTATTTTGAAAAAAAAAATCTATGGAGTGAATTATAACAATTAGGATCATCCAACGAAACCCATGTATATTATGAGAAATGTCGTTGAGGAACTTTTTTACCATAGTAGATCGTAATTTGGTATTCTTACCAATATCATATAAGAATGCACATTGGTATGGATGGTGGGTGAAATGGCTCATTGAACCCTTTAATGTAGATTATTTCTACTCCTATATCTATTATAGATTTAAAATGTATTTAATGAATCATTCCTATATACTTGATCAAAATTGGTTACCCTTATTTAAATAGTTGGTAATTTACCATCAATTTATATGAACATATATATGTATTAGATGTTCTCTATCAACGTGAATATATGTATTTATCAAAGTATCTTAATCATGGTGAGCAACTATATGTAATAGGGGTTGTAAAAAAAATTAATCATATTTATCTAAAAAACATTCTCCATCACCCAAAATCTCTATATATATAATAGTTTCTCTATCTTGTTCGCTTATTTCTTGGTGCTTCTTAATTTTGAACGGAAATGGTTTATAGACACATAGATGGAAATTCTGAATTTAATCTCCATCCAGGAAAGGGGTTGGTTTTAATGGTGTTGGGATTGATCTAGTTACATGGGATTCATATATATCCTTTTAAATTGTATCGGATTCCATATTCTTCGGTTCCACTAGGGGGAGAACCTTTTATTTTATGTGAAATAAATGACAATCATTTTAACATCATGTATCAAGGAAGTCGATAATAAAGGTTCCCATGAATGATGGGTATAGTGATGATACATCAGTGGACCTTTATAGTTAACCCTGAAGTAAATATGTCACAATGATACTATGTTTATCTCGTAATGAATGTGGAGTTATAATGGTTTTTTGTGTTGGGTATATGTCCCAGATTCAGTAATATGAAAGGAGATAGAGAGAATATGTCCATCTAGACTAGGATTTGATTTTATCATGGTTGTCTCGTGAGAGAGGGATGATCAATTGGTAATATATATTTGCCAGAGGTTAATGAGATCTTAGAGGGAATAAGTCTAAATGAGTGAGTACTCATAAACTCAATGGAATTTTTCCTATTGAGGGTAGATGTAGGTTTTTCGAAGTTGTGTTTGAAACTCATGGAGGTATCACACATAGTCTATTTAATAAGAATAAAATCCCATTTAGTTTAAGATGAATTTTTTAATTTCATGTGATAGGACCATTCCATGCATTTTAATATCCTACTAGCAGGATGTGCACTGTCTAGTTTAAAAAGATAAAACATGGACTACTAGGTAATTCATATTATCTATCACAATTATAAAGATGCAGAGTAAAAATAAACTTGTAATGAAATAACCCACAATTTTATCAATTGAATTTCCATTTATAATATATATTTTATTCATATTTATTAATATAATATTATAAACAACGACAATGTACCACATGGTAAAACCCTTAATTTTTTTCATATTAATTTTTACATTAAATTTTTTGAATAAAAATATAAATTGTATTTAAAAAAATTAAAATGATAAACAATATAAAATAAGATAATAAAAATAGCAAAATATGGATATACTATATCACTCAAAATAATTTCACTAATGAAAAATAATGTAGAAATAGAGGATTTTATTAGTGATGAAATATATATTTTTTAAAAATATATATATAATCTTAGAAAGAATATAATTGAATGATGAATAAATTTAATACTAGGTATTTAAAAAAAATTTAGGTATCCCATATAACCATTATAAATAAATTTATTGGAATAGTATTGAGATCATTAAAATAATAATTTGACAATTGGAATCGTAATCTGAATGATAGGAATAGTATCAAAACATTTAGAATTTTTAGCTCACCAATTTAAAAGTAAAATATTATTTATTTATGTTAAAAAATGAAAATATGATATATTAATACCATTTAATAGGAAAATAAATGTTTAAAAAAGATAACTTATGTTATTATATATTTATAAAACACAAACATTTTAATTTCATTTTTAGAATATATAAAAGTACATAAATGAAGTATAATAACAATAAAATGTATTTATATATTTATATTAACTCATATTATAATGAAAATATAATTTTACAATACCATATATAATTTGTTAAGGTGTTGGAAAATTTATCGTAATAGTAAAAAATTTATTTTTTTCAAATAAATGAGGATTGCATTTAAAATTTAAATATCTCATTTTTATATTTAATTATTAAAATAAAATGTAATTTTTTTGGGATATAAACATAAAACAGAGTTTAGGGTGAATTTTCGTTATATTTCTAAAAAAGATAATTATTTTGAATAGTATAATATGGATATATATAGTATTTATCATTATAATCTATATACATGAATTTTTGAGTCATAGTTTATGTGAGAACAAATTAGATATAAATAACATGATCCATTTTATATATATATTCATAATAATATCTACTATTATTATTCCTAATCCAAAATAATAAATTCATTAATATAATTTTTAAAAACATCCCTCGCCTCCCCTTATAAATATCAATGATCACAACCCCTTGTTGCCACAAATTTTAAGCCTAGTAGCATGAACAATTTATAAAAAATACATTTCCTGATAATCATTACCATTTTTTAGTGATTCTATTATCATCCAAATAACATTCCATGGTGCCTTATGTTGATTCTCAATTAGAGGCATCTAATGGAGATGGTAATTCACTCAATTAGTTTATTTAATTTTTCTTCCTCCCCATCCCCTAAAAAAATTCACCCCACATGAAATAATAAATTCAGTATTATATAAATTTTTTAATATTATTTTA
This sequence comes from Viscum album, assembly GCA_963277665.1. Classification (NCBI taxonomy): domain Eukaryota; kingdom Viridiplantae; phylum Streptophyta; class Magnoliopsida; order Santalales; family Viscaceae; genus Viscum; species Viscum album. The sequence continues at coordinate 1,087,283,881 of OY728121.1, forward strand.
TACTTTAATTTACACCGTAAATTATCTTTTCTTCCATTAATTGATTCTAAAAAATGAAAATGTTTTTTACAATACGGATTATCCACTCCCTCCCTAAAAAACAGACTTCGTTTTTCTACACCTCCATTAAGGAAGTTCATAAAAGATAAATATGAAGAAATATTATTTTAATAACTATAGCATAAACGTTTTCATATACTATAATTAATATATCCCCATAAAACTAAATAAAGAAAAACTAGTTCATGATGGTCTGTAAAACCACCAAAATGAACAATCGGTTTAACCTTAATGGGTTATCAAAATTAATTTTCCATATTTTGGATGGCAAATAGGTATTTGGGACCATTTGAATATCAATAAGGATATTTTTAATTTTTAAATTAAATTTTGGAGTTGTATTCTGATTTGAAAATAACATTAATAATTTTCTACAAGTGACTAGACCTTGGAACTAAGAAATCAATGCTCTTGAAATAAAAAACCTAAAAATTATATATCATTAAAATCATTTAAACATATATTAATAAAATTATATTAAATCAAATATATATTAAAAAATTTATTAATTATTTAATTAATGAATAAAATTTGATTATCTTGGAAAATATGTGACAATTCATAATGTTTCATGAACCTAAGTTAAAGGATCTCTCCAAACCACAATGTTTGATCGTGTTATGATCATTCCAAATATTACACACTTTATATCTCCGTTTTTGTTATTTTATTATAAAAAATTCATTATATATGTCTCTTAAATATATAAATTTCTTATTATCCCTTCCATTTATGGGTTAATACTAAAGGTCTCGGGCGAAGCAGAAGCTCGTGGGTGGATGTCCCCACTTGGATTTTTGTCATTAACAATGATCAAATTGGGAACAATATGATGATAAAAGCCAGACTCCATGGATCGAATCACTGAAATAGACAGAGAAGAAGAATATTCCTAGAACCATAAACTAGGATCATCACAAGTTTATTATAATTAATTTAATTAATTGAAAACAAGTACCGTTTTGTGTTCTTTCTTCATTTATATTTCTGATCACATTCCGATGTGATTTGTCTTTATGTCGTAGAAGCCAATTGTAGACTTCCTCTAGCGATGAGCCACATGTGCTACACGTATCTCTGCATGTCGCCAAAGGAGTCTCTAGGTGCTAGCATGGATAAGCCTTTGCCTTCTTTTTCCGCCTTATATCAACTTGATCAAATGGAGGAGGAGCTCTCTAAGTCGTGAGAGCGTTCGTGGAGTAAGGAGTTATTTCGGCCATGAAAGAATTCTCCAGAATAGTTGTGCACAACGATTCGGGAAAAGGGTTGGGGTTGTAAGGATATTTATAATCAGCTTTGAGGTTATAGAGTTATGATAATAAATAAATGTGTTACACGTTTTATTTATTTCATTAACTCTTATTGAAAACCCCATATCGAATAATTAATTTCTTGACATGATCCCACACTGATTATAATAAATATCATTTAATAAAACAATATTATTTCTTCAAAATCCCAACTGAAAAAACTACATGGCATCTAATCATTAATACACGACGTGTACTTGTTTTTTCATTTCCTTTCCAAAATGAAAACTACATGGAGTGTACATTCAATGTACACGAAATGTATATTTTGTTTTCATGTTATTATTCCACTAGAATTAAAACAATTTAGGCTTAATTGAATAATTATTAAACCACATATAGGAAATATATTTATTCTACTTGAGATACATGGATACACTTACTGTGTGACCCTCCAGGCCTCTTTCTCGTTGTCATTAGGCGGGCTTGCCTAAAGTCCATGGTTGCTGTCAAGAAACGGGTCAAGGAACCCAAGAGAAATAAGTTGATGCCACATTGATGTGTCACCTCATACGAGTGCATATCATGTAATTTAATCTCTTTGTCACAATATCTCATCAATCAGGTTTCATGGAAGTGTCATAAACCTATATGCTTGATCCGTTATTCATAGACCACTAGATATAAACACATCGTGACACCATGGCCATGGAATTTAGGAAACAAATCTATTTCAATCAATGAGCCTGAGATATCTACATTAATAAATATGGTAGGGAAAAATCCTTACTCGACTTATCCATTAACAACATGTCATTCATGATGAACCCAAACTACCCTACTTCCCGCCAACAGTCTTCGTGATAGTTTTCATCGTGAAATCTAAATGTGTGAGTCATGTCATGAGTTAATGATAATATTTTAGTCTAATGACCATTACAAACTCTTGTAGATGGAAATGTCTGATGACACCAAGACATACAGAATTACTATTGGCAGGTCCGTTCTCATAATCTCCCATCTTGGAGATTACCAAGTGCGAACTCCATGAGAGAAATTATCATCTTCTTACGAGTACTCGCACATGACGTTATGTACAATATGTGTCCTATCATTGTATCTCATCCAACCGTAGAACATTATTTAAGAATATTTTTATAGAATTTCAAGGATCTCATCATAGAGGGGATCTTCCATGACCTTATTAATGCAACAAATATTCCATGAAATTATTATATTATAGTCATGTAGAATAACGACAAATATATAATAAGTGTACATTTATGTAATCAATGTATAAATAGTTGGTTCTCAGAACACAAACTCTCACAAACTCCAACTTGGATTAAATCCAACTACCTACGAATTTTAGTCCGCTAGACCTCACATGACAATCATGTTTCTTCTGAGTCAAGGATTTAGTCAAGGGGTCGGCCACGTTGTCTTTTGTTGAAATGCTGCTCACTGCAACTTCACCTCTCTGAGAAAAATCCCTCAAGAGATGATACTTCCAAAGTATGTTCTTTGTCTTCTGATGTGACCTTGGCTCTTTTCCAAGTGCCACCGCTGTAGTATTATCACAATAGAGTGTGATATGATCTTTAATGATAGGTACTACATCCAGCTCCAAGATGAATCTTCACATCCATACTGCTTCTTTAACATCCTCAGAAGCTGCAACATACTCGTTCTCTGATGTAGAATCTGCAACCACACCTTGCTTTGTGATCTTCCAGCTCACTTCACCTCCATTCGAACTAAAGATGTAACCAGTCAGCGACTTCATGTCACCTTGATCAGTTTGGAAACTAGCATCTACATGTCCTCTGATGACTAGTTCATCATCTCCACCATAAACCAGGAACATATCCTTAGTATGCCTCAGATACTTAAGGATAGTCTTGACTACCATCCAATGGAGGTCTCTTGGATCATCTTGATATATTCCTACCGCACTTAATGTGTAAGAAACATCTTTCCTTGTACATAGCATAACATACATGACTAACCCAATCGTGGATGCGAAGGGGATCCTTTCCATTTTCATTCTTTCCTCATGTGTCTCAGGATACATTTTCATGGAAAGATGAATGCCATGTGACACTGGGAACAATCCCATCTTGGATTGTTCCATATTGAATCTCATCAGTATCTTGTCAATGTATATACATTGACTCAGGCCCAACATTCTCTTGGATCTATCATGATGGATCTTGATCCCAAGAATATATTATTCCTCACCCATGTCTTTCATAGAGAAGCATTTATACAACCATGCCATAACTGACTGTAAGAAAGGTACTTTATTTCCAATTATTAATATGTCATCAACATATACTATTAAGAAAACGGTTGCGCTTCCACTAAACCTTTTATAGACACAAGGCTCACTTTCATTCTTAAGAAAGCGAAATTCTATTACGGATTCATCAAAATTAATGATCCATGACCTTGATGCATGATTTAATCCATAAATGGATTTCTACAACTTTAATACCTTGTTGGCATCCTTTAGAGTCACAAACCCTTTTGGTTGTGTCATTTAAACATCTTCCTAGAGGTTCCCGTTAAGGAATTCTGTTTTGAAATCCATTTTCCAAATTTCATTGTTATGGTAAGAGACAAAAGCCAATAGGATTCTGATAGATTTCAGAAGCATAACTGGGGAAAAGTTTTCATCATAATCAATTCCTTGACGTTGTCTAAAACCTTTTGCAATCAGTCATGACTTATAGGTGCTGACATCTCCCTCTACGTCCTATTTCTTATTGAATACCCATTTATTACCAATAGGATTTACATTAACTAGAGGATCTACCAATATACGAAATTGGTTTTGGTACATGGAATCCATTTCATAATTCATGGCTTCATGCCCCATGGAATCATTTGTGCCTTCAACTGCTTCCTTGTAGGTGAGAGGATCATCACTGTCAACCAATAATGATTCACCATCCTCATTGACAAGAAAACCAAATTGTTCTGGTTCTCTTACCTCTCTCATGCTTTTATGCAGTTCTTGTGTCTCTGGAACAAATTTTTCTTCCACGGGGCTTTGTGGGATCTGTTCTTGTACCAACTCTTGTGTATCTTTAACTTCGACTTCATCGAAGTCTATCTCTCTCCCGCTATCTCTTTTGGAGGTGTTCTCCATCTCAAAGAATATGGATTCTCTTGCAATTATAACCTTTTTATCGGAGGGTGTTTATATGTGATATCCCCATGTTTCCTTGGGATATCCTATAAAGCTACACTTTGTTCCTTGGGGTGAAGGTTTGTTACCTGAAGAGGTTTTAACAGATGCTTCACTACACCAAACATGTAAATTTGATTACATGGATTTGCGTCCACTTCATAACACTTATGGAATACTATTTATAGATTTATTTGGTACTTGGTTTAGTATGTGTGATACTATTTGTAATGAATATCCCCAAAATCATAATGGATGACTTGAATGACCCATCATTGATCTCACCATGTCCAAAAGGGCGTGGTTCCTCCTTTCACTTACACCATTCCACTGAGTCGTGTAAGGAGAAGTGAGTTGAGATAGAATCCCAAACTCCCATAAGAAATCATTTAAGTCCTGATTATGATATTCTACTCCTCTGTCTGAGCGGAGTTTCATAATCTTCTTACCAATTTGGTTCCCATCTTTATTCTTGTATTCTTTGAACCAATCAAAAGAATCTGACTTATACCTCACTATGTAAATATATCCATATCTACTAAAATCATTAGTAAAAGTTATGAAATACAAGAACCCCCCCTTGATTCAACTAGAAATAGTCCACACACATCTTTGTGAACTAATTATAGATGCTCTTTATCCCTTTCACCCTTCCCACTAAATGGGGTTTTGGTCATTTTGCCTTGTAGACACACATGACATACACCAAGTGGTTTTAGTTTGAAAGAATCTAAATACTCATCTTGATGTAATTTTTTCAAACGTTTCCCATTAACATGACCTAGCTGTTGATGCCAAACTTGGGTGTGGTAAGATTCATGTGAATTAATTTTTTCATCAATTTCCATTACTTAGATTGTGTAGTCTAACAAATCAAGGTCGTTATATAAATGTGTCGTACCAAAAGAAAAGTTATCTTTATAAATGTAGAAACATTCATTTATAAACATGAAGATGAATCCATAAATATCAAAGATGGATATTGAAATACTATTTTTGGTTATAGAGGGTACATAGTAACACCCTTTTAATACCATGACCATCCGAGTAGGCAATGTGATGTAGTAATCTCTGGCTGCTACAGTAGGGAGTCTGGCTCCGTTGGCTGCTCACAGATCCACCTCACCTTGGTAAATCTTTCTGAATCAACTTGGTTCATGAATTTGGATACATATGTGAGCACCACAAGATGTATATAATACCCAGTTTGTGTAAATAGATAGATTTCATTCGATAACAATCCTACCTAAAGCTTCCCCTTTCTTCCTTGGCTGGGTCCAGTTTTTCTTCCAGTGGCCCTTCTTGACACATCAGGAAAAAAATAGCCTCATGTTATCTTTCCTCCCCTTTGATCTTCCTTTTCTAGGAAGGCCTTGAATAAGATTTCGGATTAAATCTCTTCGCCTTCCCTTTCATTTTCTTCAGTATAAGGGCGGAAGGTTTCCATGATTCATATCATTGTCCACACGGAAAATGAGGATAAGAATATCAGATAGAGACTTCTCAATGTTGTTCATGTTGAAATTTACAAAAATGTTAGAGATGCTCTGGGGGAGTGATTCAATAATGAGATCAGTACCCAGTTATTCAGGGAGTTTAAATCCTAGAACCTCCAAGCGCTCAATGTAGCCAATGAGCTTGGCTACATGAGGCCCACCTGGGGAACCCTCTCCAAGCTTTCTTTGAAATAGAGACTCTGAGATATCAAACCTTCCATGTCATGCTCTATATTGGTATAGACCATGTTGGTTATCGAGCATGCTATAGGCATCCATGTCTCCACGAGACTTCATGAGCTCACTAGACATTGATTACCACATTAAACATTGAATGCCAAGTAAATCTTTCAAATGATGATCATAGAATAGGAAATATTCATCACTCGTCCCTTGGGCAGGAGAATCAGTAAGTGAGGACTCCAGTACGTAAAACTTCCATTTATGGCATAGGATAACCTGAAGGCACCTCAAACATTCCTAATAGTTACAGTCAGTGAGGAAATTGTCTTCATCCAAAATTGATCACAGGGATAGTTTGGTTGACAAGTTTGTCATTTTTATTCTACAATTAAAATAGCAGATCATCAGTACTATCTTGGATACATTTTATGAGAAATAATAAATTATATTAAGTCTCCCACTATTTTATCATGTCCAAATGGCCCTAACCATTGAACTCAGAATTTCCAGTTTCAATGAAATTCTAGTGTAAATGATTCATATTCCCCTTCTCATAACCCCAACAATGGTTTGTGAAGCTTTTAGAAGGTATTTAGGTAGGCAGGTCTTTGCCAAATGTGAGCTTACAGTTCCATGATTTCTTGAGTGGACTCCCCAATCCTGAAATCCTAACTTGGATTTCTTCAACCCTTTCCTCCATTTTACAACAACTCTATAAAGGGATACTCCTCTTGATGTAAAATGTTTAAGTCAACCCAAAACATTCATAAGATATTTCTTTATGAAAGTATGTGTCCCAAAAACGGTTGGTCAAACACATAATTTTATCGATTCATTCCCTTAATCATGTAACAAAAGGCTTGGTCTGACTTAATATGGTATTTGAGGGACATTAATCCTTTATGAGTAGTTTCTCATTATTACATGCTCGTTAATATTATGTGATGCTAGATTAAGCGATTAAACGTGTTTTGATAATGTTTATGCATATTTTGGTTTTTATTTTATTTCATATTAGCATGTTTATTTATTTGATTAACTATGTGATCACGACAACACATACATAATAAAGAAACCATGCAATCAGATAGAAATAATATAAGATGGCATGATCTTGAGATTCTATTGGCTATCTTATCTATCGATATTGATAACATAACCTTGAACTAGGAAAAACACCTTGAACCCGATGGTTCATGTTTTAAAGCTCCCACTGGTCAACCTTTATATATTCTTAGGTTGGTTTCACCTCAACTTCTGATTTTGAACTATTTCCTCTGGCTTGGGAGATCCTCCATTACATGGGTTTTACATTAATGAAACCATGGGGACACATGACCTATATTTTATTGGAAGAAGGCTTGTAGCCCAATTAATTTAAATTAAATAAATTTAACTGAAACCATGCCCACAAAAAGGGTATTTGGTCTAGCTCATGATCATCCATAGCATGCAACGACATTTCCGCATATTTTTTATTCAAATTCTTTTAATCGTACTTTTTATTCATGATATGTCGCACTTGAATTCAATTAATTATGATCTTATAATTAATTAATTATTTATTGTAAATTCCTTTATGAATTTCCTTTAGATTCTTCTCATCCATTTCCCATGTATGGTTCTTTGTACTTTGGAGGAAGCCTATTGAAATTCCATTTCTGTAAAGTATATAGCGTGTAGGCTATATTACATGGAATGTATTTGTTTTCACCCATTATCCAATGTACACGCTAGGGTCTTGGTCATGTTTTTTATACTTTAGAAATTTTGGAGTACACAACATGTAGATTATTCTAACACGGTGTGTACTTCCTTGTTATGAAGCTACTGGCCTGGTAATCCCGTGAACGCGGTACACAACTTCTCCTTATAAATGGTTTCACCTAGGCTGGATCAGAATACACTTCGTGTTGATTGAACATACACATCGTGTATTCCGGTTTCCCCACGCCGTTCAGTTGTGGTCAACACGGTGTATTAAAAACCTAGGTACGCTCAATTCACACGGTGTGGTTTCTAGACCAGGATCGGTTCATTGAACCAAATTACACAACGTGTAGTTTTAATTAAAAGTCATGTATTCTTGTGTTGTACAGATAGGATGAGCGGCTCCTCCAGATGAGTTTCTCATTTTTATTTGATTCAATATTAAAATTAAAAGGTCATTTCAGTGATGCAAATAGTGAAATGAAGGAGGAATAACAGATCTCATTCATTCAGTTTTATAGAACGATTTATCTGGAATTGAATGAAATATAAATGAGTAAATTATCAAAGAAAATTAAATATTTATAGTCAATGTTGTGACCTCTCTGATACCACTTGAAGGTCCTGGGTGCAACAGAAGCTCGTGGGATGATGTTCCCACCTGGATTTTTGTCATTAGAAATGATCAATTTGGGATCAATACGAAGATAAACACTATACTCCATGGATCAAATCACATAAATAGACAAAGAAGAAGAATATTACCGAAACCATAAAGGAGGATCATCACAGGTTGATTATAATTAATTTAATTAATTGACAAGAAGTACCTTCTATGGATTTTATTCTTCGTTGATATCTCTGATCACATTATGATGTGATTCTTCCTTGCATCACAGAATCCAAGTGTAGAACTCCTCTAGTGGTGATCCACATGTGAACCACATATCTCTGGACATCGCCAAAGGAGTCTCTGAGTGCTGGCGTGGAGAGGCCTTTGCTTGTGTTGTCCGCCTTAGATCGTCGTGATCTGATGGAGGAGGATCTCTCTCAGTATTGAGAGCATTCTTAGAGGAAGTAGTTCTTCTTCCCTTGAGAGAATTATCCATAATTTTTGTGCACAATGATTAGTGAAAATTTTTGCGGTTGTGAGGATATTTATAATCAGGTTTGAGGTTATAGAGTTATGAAAATAAATAAATGTGTTATGCATTTTATTTATTTCATTAAATTTTATTGAAAACCCCATGTCGAATAATTAATTCCTTGACATGTTCCCAGGCTGATTATAATAAATATCATTTACTAAAACAAAATTATTTCCTCAAACTCCCAACTGAAAAAACTACACGGTGTATAATCATTAATACACAACATGTACTTGTTTTTTCATTTCCTTTCCAAAATTAAAACTACATGGCATGTACATTCAATTTACATGGTGTGTATATCCTAATTTTTTTTATCCTGTAGAATTAATAAGATTTATGCTTCCTTGAATAATTATTAAACAACATATGGGAATAATCTTTATTCTACATGAGATATTTGGATACACTTAGTGTGTGACCCTCTAGACCTCTTTCTCACTGGCATTAGGCCGTCTTGCCTAAAGTGCAAGATTACTGTCTTGCAACGGGTCATGGAACCCATGAGAAAGAAGTTGAATCCGTATTTACATGTCACCTAATATGAATTCTTACCATGTAATTTAATCCCTTTGTCTTAATATATCATCTTGCTGGTTTCATGGTAGTTTCATAAACCTATATGATCGATCTTTCATTCTTTTACTTACATAAATAAACTAGTTGTGACACCATGGCCATGGAATTTGGGCGACAGTTATATTTCAATAAAAGGGCCTGACATATCTACTTCCATAAATATGGAAGGTACAAATCCTTCCTTGACTTATCTATTAACAATATGTCATTTGTGATGCACCCAACGTGCTCTACATTCCACCAACTATCATCATGATAGTTTTCATAATCAAATATAAGTGTGCGAGTCATGACATGAGTTAATGATAATATTCTAGTCTAAGGACAATTACACACTCTCGTAGATAGAAATGTCCGATGACACCAAAACATGCGGAATTACTACTAGCGGGTCTGTTCTCATAATATCCCATCATGGAGATTACCAAGTGAGAACTCCATGAGAGAGAGTCTCGTCTTCTTATGAGTACTCGGGCATGATAGTCTGTACACTATGTGTCCTATCATAGTATTTCATCCAACCTTATAATGTTATTTAAGAATATTGTTATAGAATTTTATGGTTCTCATCATAGGAGGGATCTTCCATGACCGTATTATTGCAACAAATATTCCAGGACATTATTATATTATAGTTATGAAGAACAATGAACAATATATAGAAAGTGTAACTTCATGTAATCAAAGTATAAACAATTGGTTCTCATAACACCAACTATATCAAATACATGCTTTAATATCATTTATCAAATATTACTTATTTCCTTCCAAGGGTAATTATTTTGATATGATGAAATTCTAAGTAACCCATTTCATTCCATGGTTAATTTTAATGATTATGCATTATAATTAGTTTACTTTTTTAGAACACATAATCATGTAATTGTTATTATCGTTGTTCCAAGATATATCTAATATACATTGGGTAATTGTTTTTTTCAAGATACATTATGAATGTGATCATATTGTGAACCTAATCCATGATGGAACACTGTTTAACATGTGATATTATATTAGAGGTTTTCTTTGGTTGATTCCAATGTCATGTTATATGTATCATCCATTTTACTATGTTATCATGGCCTTATGATTCCATGTTCTTTATATTATTCCTCTATATTATTTCTCATAACCATTTTATTTTATGATTTCGTGTTATTCCATCTAACTCACATGTGATGATTCGTTATCATGTTTTCTACATTATAGTGATATATTTCCCATATCATTATTTTTTATATTCTACAGGACATCATATGTCAGTTTATGAGCTCAAAGGGGTTTAGGATCTCTTTATTGATATTAAAATAAAGATGCATTTTATTATTTACTTGTTTTTTATTTTATATAACTATTCTTCCAATTCTATTATTCTTCCTAATCAATTGGATTTATTTAATGTATATTTATATTAAAAATAATGTATTAATATAAGTAAAATGCATGGGTATATATAGTTAGTATTTGGGGACGGAATAGTGATTTTATGTGATTATTAATAGAATAAATTATTTATAAACCTAGGGATATGTCTATGTATCGGAAAATATCATGGAATTATTTATAACTATAGATCGAGTGGGTTCCTATAAATTATATCCTTGTCTAGATACTAAATAATGACGTGTCTTGGGAATAGTTTAAACTAAGTGTAAAAACAATGAAAATGTAGAATTTGGTATTAAGTCTATCACCTCCTAGTGCATAAAAATGTGGCCTTACTGTAAATCTGTTTTGACAGTACTGAGGGATATGCTATGGAAAATTGAAATAAACTATATGAACCATTAATGAGGACTTGTGTAGATTGATAGTATTGAAAATATAAAAGTAAATTATAACATTGATAACCTATATTGAAATATATAGAATCATATGTTAGTATTTACATTTAATATATAATTTAGTCCACAATATTAATAGTTTCAAATTTTATATTCTTATTTTTTCATGTTTTATCATTCCCAATTTTAATTTATTTTATTTAATGGTTAGAAAAAATAAGAATTGTTCCAAAAACATATTTTTTAGGAGATGTGGTGATTTTTATATTGATATGACTAACATTATAGGAGTTGTAGTTGGAAAATCATGCAATGAACAAATATTATATGAAAAATAATCCATTTTATAATGAACAAATTCCATACCATGTAATGTAGTCAGTGAAAACTCATGCACTACTTTGGTTATTTATGTTATTTATAGTATTTTGGATATGAAATACCATTATGAATCATTACCATTAACAATATATAAATTTTTTAGTGACTATTATGATTAGTATATTACAGTTTATGGTAAAGTCTAATTGACATGGAAGAAAGAAAGAATAACCTCAACCACTAGGATCATACCATATGAAGCACATTTATTACTACTTCCATAGGGGATAATATCATCGGGAATTTCATTTGACCATATAAAAAACAATATTAAACAAACATATAATGATTTAAACCATTTGTGGAAGATGTTACTACACATCTAGTTCCTAACCAAAACAATGTTCACCAAACTACCCCATTAAAAATTCACCACCACACACCTTACCCATAGGGTATTTATTAGGGTAATAACTTGTTATGTATATAGACCCTGAAAATATGAATTTATATATTTATATTTTTAAGAAAATAATTATTATATTTATCCATTATTTATTTATATGATTTTTTATAATATTTTTTTATTATTAAATCGATGAACACTTTCAATCTCGGTAGACAGAGTCCCATTATATAGCTCATATACCAATGTCCAAGTGGCACATGATCATGGATTGATGGAATAATACAATGTAATGCAAGAATATTATTACCCATGTCACCATCCCTTCATCATGCCTACATATTCGTTATCCCTCATCATTCATGCATCACTTCCTCCATCATAAGTACACAATGTGACTTGCTTATATTCGAACACTTGTCTATTGATAAAAATTAGTGTTTGATATTATGATACAAAAATTTTATTTTTTGGAAATGTATAGTATCAATCAAGACACTCTATTTTAATGAGTTCAATATTTTTTTGAAATAAATCGTATTTTTATAAAATATTCTTATTAATTAATTTTAATTAAATATAAACTATAATAGAATTTCAGGTAGTCAAAATAATTTTTATAAGGGCTTGAAAGCTCTTATTGTAAAAAAAACCATTTATTTTTAAATAAGGATGTAATTTTTTACATCAATGAGTATGTTCTCATAACTAAAAATTAATTATATATAATAAATGTTATTTTTGAAGTTATCGTGTTAAAATTATCCAATAGGGATTTTTTATATTTTTTGATACAATCAAATTTTTGGGACAAAATTATATATGGTCTAAATATATTATATTTACTATGAAATCATACAGACTATAAAAGTGATTTATTATTTTATATGAAATGTATCCACATCCAAATATTTATTTTCACTTTAAAATAATGCGATTTTAGTTTATTTGAATAATTGTATAATTATGTAATGAATCATTCCAAACCTATATTATATTTTTTTTGGTATGAAAATCAATTATTTTTCAACATGAAACACTTACACATAAAAAAGGGTGTTATTTTAATGATACCAGTTCATAAACATACTTAATAATTATATAATATTAACTTTGAAAAAAATATTTAAAAACGTTGATGGGGTGTGGTTTTGATTACATTGTCATATTGAGTCCAACACCTATATTAATTAGTCAATAAATAAGTCTACATTGTTTTGAAATATAATTCCACCCAAAAATCCATTATAATTCCTTAAACCCCATTTTATCGTGACATTGCATTTAACTTCCCTATATATAGTCATCCAACATTTCCTATATCTCTAATTAAAATCCTACCAAAATATTAAAAGCACCCTCTATTTGGTAGGGGATCCTCTTCTCCTTCCCTTTTTTCAATAAACACCATTATATTATTCATGTTTATTTCCACTTTTTCATGTATGGATATTTTTATATACATCCCTATTAGTTTACTTTTGATTCCCAATTAATTAGACCCCTATTTCTCTCTCATTCACCCATTTTAAAGACCATTATGTACAAATGTTATGCTATTGATAATATCTTATGATCTTCCATGACAATAATTTGAAATGTGAACAACTGCATCCATTTCCACTCAAGGGTATTTATGTAGATTAAACCATACATTAATTATTAGGGATTAATATTCATGTAACCCGCACTCCTTAATATTAGGTATGAAATTGATGAAAGACATCCTTATATTCTATGATATGTGTGAAACTCTTATGTATGTACATGATTTTAATTTGACGGCTGGGATTAAATTATATATCACTACAATACACTGATAAAACATTTAATAGCATGATAATCCATGTATGGTTACTGAGAGGATATCCTAATTACCCTATGTTATATTTTCTAGGTAGTTATCATTGAATTTTGTTTATGAAGAGACTTTTAATCTATTTCCACTTTCCAATATTGACCATATGTTTTCATTTCATGTCATTAATTATTGTTTAAAATTATTATTCTCACCCCTATTATGTTATATTTACATTCCTCTTGGATAACATGAACTGCATTAATTTATGATATTCCTTTTTTATTCTATTACTGATATATTTAGATTATCCCTTTCTTATACAATTTCAATGGTTATCCCATGTAGTTTTATAATAACAAAGGAATTTTTGGTGCATGGTAAGGAATCTTTCAATAATTACATTATATTCCAATTTCATTTTTTTATTCTATGTACCTAATTTCAGAAATATAATATAATTCATGATCATTTGGTATAGTTTTATTTGTACATTTATGTAATAAATCATTTAATAATATGTATTAATGTAGGGGTTTTCATAGTTGGTATGAGAGATATTTAATATTATTTTTGGGATTAGGAATAAAAAAATCTTGTTAAAACTTGAGGGATCAGACAAAATATATTAAAACATCCCTAAATTTTTGTGTTGTATATATTAAGTTGTTTACGAGAAAATAAATTACTATATTGAAACCACATATGTATATGACTATTCCATATATGTAAATAAGTTTAATAACAATGAAATTGATGCATTGAGCTAGAATCGGTCATGACCTTGTGCATGAAAATAGGCCTTCTACACATCTAGTTTGAATGTCTTGAGGGATATTATTTGGTAAATTTACAATATCATTATGAACTGTTATGAATTGAATAATAACATCCATAATATATTAAATTTGGAAATAGATCATAGAGAAGTTAAATCAAAACCTATAAATGCAATGGTTAATGAATATTTGTCATTTATGAGTTATCCATTAAATGATCAAAATTTCATTTTATATGTATAATAGTTATAATAATATCATCCCTATTTCTAATCTAGATGAAGTGAATATTTTTAATTAGAATCAAATATTGAAAGTTAATCTTATTTTCAATAGTTTAATGTGTTCCTTCATATCACATATGTTTAGTAGAACTATTCAAACACCACCCCAAAAATTAGAATTTGAGTTATCGATAAAGGTGGAAAATGGAATAATTATTGTATCCCAATTATATAACTCCTCCCCTATCTATATAAGTGGGACTAACATCCCAAATAAACTATGTGATTCTTACATTAAAATAATTGGATGAAATTCATGGCATGGATTTTCCTTCATTATATAGATATAACATAAATTGGTGAGATATTGAAAACACCATCCATATCCTGAATCGACCTACAATTGTATACAACTGTAAGGAGGAGGAGGAATATATTTTGTACCGACATATAATTAATGGATATTATTTCATTGTGATAATGAATATTGTGATCAAATGATTGATACTAATAAAAATATAATCGTTGATGTTATTCTCATTATAAGAAAAATCACTAATGTGTTTTTGGAAGAATGTACTGGTCATCCTCCTTTCCGTGATGTTTTTTTCTCAATTAATACCATACCCAATGATTTTCAAATATCCATGACTATATATAAAATGGAAATTGATGAACATGAAGAGTTGGTGAAATAGTAATGGGATTATCTAGATAAAGAATTTTTACATCCATATACTTCACCATGGGGTTAACCTGTCTTCTTCGTCAAGAAGGATAAAACAATTCACCTAAACATTTATTATCATGACCTCAATAGGATCATGATAAATAAATAGTGTACTCTACCAAATATTTATGACATGTTCGATCAGATACATTGAGCCCAATATTTCTCTAAGGTATAACATTGATCGGGGTACTATCATGTAAATGTGGATATGGAGGATATCCCCAAGACTAATTTTTATACCAGATAGAAGAACTATGTGTTATTATTTATTCTATTAGGCTAAAAAATTCTCCAAAACACTTGATAGAAATTATGAACATGGTTTTTAAGGATTAAATTGAAAAAAAATTCATAGTATTCATATATGATATTTTTATATACAAAAAACGAAATGATGAACAATATATGTTTATAAATACAATAGATATTACCTTGATGAAATTAATGTTATATGATATTTTAATTAAATTTTATTTTTTTGGAGAAACTTTATTCGGGGTATGTTGTCACAAAAAAAAGGGATATTTGTGGATCCTTCAAAAATAGAGTCAATCGAAGGATGGAACCGAAAAATATTTGTGGTGAAAATCCAGAGTTTTCATGGATTTGATGCATTATATTGTTTACTTGTGAGACATTTGTCAATATTGACATGTTCACTAACCAAGGTTACATAGAAGGGATCCATTTATGTTTAAACTGATGAATGTATATAAATCATTAATTAAATTAAGAAGAGGATAATCACTGCACATGTGCACATATTACCCACCTATGGAGAATGATTATTGATCAACAGTGATGAAACCAAAAATAGATTGTTTTGTGAACTCATGTAAGATGAAAAAGTGATAGGATATAACTCCTACAAAATAAATACCCATGAAAATAAATATTCAACACATTATCTATGATTAGAAGAAGATAATGTCACATTGAAGATTTAGCGACATTAGCTCTATATAGAAAAGTGTAACATATATATACATATAATAAAAGCCCCAAGTATATATTCACACAAAATATATTAATATAAACCAATAATGGTTTTAATTCGACAAAAATTCCATGTGATTTTTTTAAATTATATATAATTATTTCGAGACTATAATATTTGATGTCACCTGATTTCTAGGCCTGGTGAGCCCAGAAAAGAATTTTTAATTTTCTTATGTTCATTTAAATAAACGTCTAAGCGGGGTCATATAGCTATTAAACTTGTTCTTGGATCAAAAATATGATGGCACCGTTGAACTCAAAACGACACGATTCACCATGACTGGATATAACATCGACCAGTGTGGGTCGACCAGAAATGATATCTTTCAAATTTTTCAGAGAAAAAAATAAAATAACATAAATAGTTATTTTATTTTCATTTCTCACTGTTGAGCAGTGGCACCCAAGCACTGTAGTGCAGCAATGAGGCATTGACGAACCTCTTTAATGAGACAATTTAACAGAAGTGAAAGAGACATGCAATTTTATTAATGAAACTACATCACAATGTGGCAATGTAGATTAAAATAAACACTGTGATGCGTTTCAAAATTAATTAGATAAAACATTTGGGAAACAAATAGGGAATTCCTATAATGAACCTATAGTGGAAATCCTCTCCAACGACGAATGACGAATTCCAGAGAATCACTTGTGACATAAACGAACCTCAAAGATTTGGACTGGAGGGTGATGAATGCAGACAACATCGAACGGAACATGAATCCTTATGAACATATTTCTTAAACAATGAACTCCAACAACGTAGGGGTTGGTTTTTTTTAATATTCCTTGTTATTTTTTCTAAATGATGAATGTGGATCAACCCATGAACATGTTGATCCATGTATCACTCTTTTTTGGGGAGGGAAATTTTCATAGGGTTTTGTGATAGGTTAATTTGATTAATAGTAATAAAAATTCAATTTTATATCTACAGTTTCAAAACCTCTAACGTGAAAGGATAAGGCTCAAACGAATAAGGCCACAGCCCCTACGCCTTTTGTGTTTTGTGTATTATTCATGGAAGAAACATCAATGTTGTGGAAAGGAGGATCCGCAGCCATCACATTGAGTACGGTATCAACTAGAGGTTGTAGGCGTAAGCAACGCGAAGAATTGTCTACCGAAGAGGATGTGTTGGTCTGTGGAAGAACTCGCTGGTGCGACGGATGAAGCATCACGGTAGGCTTGGGCCACAGTGTTGTGTAAGGAGACTCCTTCCTCTGTTCTTGATGATAGCGGTGGGGAGAAACAACCACATGTCCCCATCGGTGCATCGCAGACATGATAAAGGCCGTAATCGATTAACTACGGCAGTGAAGACGGGCCCGCGGAGGACCCAGAAGTCAGGGGGAGGTGGACACGGCATCCATCCCTCTCCCGGCCAATAGAGAGACAGTCCTCATATGGAGCACTGGGAGAAACATGGGCCTGGAATAGGCCTGGATGGATCCTGGTCGGGTCAGCAGACTTGGGTCGTGTTGGTGGACCATGGGTCGGGTCGAGATGGACCTCACTCGGACACAACCAACCCCTTAAAAAACAATAATATCATTCAAACTGGGCATCTGAATTACGATCCGTTTGTAGTTTTGTAATCCTTGTGATTATGAGGATATTATGTCATAATATAAGGATTATTCCATTCATGTTGAAATATGTACAATGGAGTGTGGAGAATTTCTCTCATAATGAAGCACATTTGTGTAGAAACCCTACGGTTGGCTGAAACATGATGACTGCTGACAAGCGACCCTATGTGGATCAGTTACTACGAACTAATGGGAACTATCTCTATGTGACCTTGTAGGCCCATAGTGGGGTGTGGATCTGTATGACCCTACAGAACCACAATACATGATAGGAGGAGTACCTTAGTATGGACAAGGTGAAAGAAACCTTGTGTGACCTGGCATACCCATAGTGGGAGAATCGTCTGTGTGACACAGCATACCCATGGTACTCATCAAGTATGAGCACCACAGTAGTCCAAGGATAGTGGGAAGCATCTTCTGTCTATCCTAAAATCCCATTGTACTCATTGAGGAGGAGTTCTCCTGAAACCCATGGTGTTCGGTGAAATGAATGTTAGTATTAATTTCGTACTTGAGATTATAAATGGTGTCATTTGTCTTGATTTATGGTTTTCATTGTGGGTTAATTTGGGGTCATTACTTGTTGGATTGTGGTACCTACTAAGTATATTATTACTCACCCAACATAGGCTTCGTCGTAACTTGTTATGTTTTGTGAAGATGATCACAACCGTGATAGATGACTTGGTGGCCCCATCCCAGATGGTGCCTAGTGAGACCAGGCATGCGAGGCATACTTCTACGGCTTCTAGTAGCTAATCTACACTTACCCATCAGATGGAGTTTTCAGAGGACATCTTTCATGGTTTACTTTTAATTTCATGATTTCTTTTTATCTTTTTTTGGGTTTGTATTCTCACCCATTTAACCAACATTTTTAACTTTTACTTAGTTTTTGATTAGTGGAATGCATGTTTATCTTTATATATGTGGGAAATTTTTGTGTGTGTGTGCATATAGGTACTCAGGAAAATTCATCCTCCTTACAGGATGATGCCTTCGATGTTAGATGCCAACCCTTGTCCTTTGGGTGGTGGTCTTGGGGGATGTCACCGAATGGGCCCCAAGGGATGGGTCATGATAATGTGGTATCGGAGGTGGTAAGTTCTTCATTAAAGACGGTGAGTCTTTTTTTTATTTTTGGAAATTGTTTTAAATGTTTTTATTTCAACATTCATATTCGGGGAGTCAAGTGTTGGTGTGGTGGACGACGTATCCATACCTCCAGTCCTTGAACACTGCATATTGGTTGTATACATTATTACATTGGTTGTATACATCATATAATAATTGTCTGTTTGCACGTCATCTTTTTGAATTAGAGTTAGCTTAGTAGGTATAATCTATTGATTGTGGTACATATTGATCTGTATCAGGATTCCTCCATAATGACGACCAGCTAGGATTGTGATGTGTGACTATGAGGACAAACCACCTAGCGACATGGCTTGGGTTTAAGGACCAGTGCCAGATATGGATCTACTTGGTGGTGTACCATAATTACCACCACCTATTGATATGTAGTTACTACTGGAGTTACCGGTAGAGGAATAATGTAGGGTCATCAACACACAGTAGTTCCAGAGACATAGACCTCCCAGGTTCAGGGGAGAGAGAGATCTGCAGGCCGCTGAGCACTGAATGGAGTTGGTGAAATATGTCTTCCACTTAGTGAGGACACCACTCGACCAAATGGAGATCCCAACTACCTACCTTATTCATGGATCAGCAAGTAGATTGTGGAGCCTGATGTTTCAGACTCATGAATGATGTCCCTCTCTTGGGATGACTTCAAAAATCTTTTCGAGGATTGCTTCTTCCCTATGACCATACACTCCGTGTAACACCCCAACCCCAGTTACCCAAAGATGGTTCATTATTACATAACATTGGCATGATCAAAAGGGATCAAATCCCAAAGTACCGATCATTTTAGAAGCCTTGGAAGTACTAGATACATTCATAAGTTTTACAGAAAATCACAAAATTAAAAACAACAACAACATTTTCTCCATTGACCATATTCATATCCCATAGGCTATCCCTGCAGGACAATCATAAAATACTTCTTCACATCCTGTGAAAAATAAAACATAGAAAGGTGTGAGATGAGATGGTAATTAAGGATAACAATATAGCGAAAACATTCATAAATAATCATAAACATTTTAGGCAATGTATAATTAAAACAAAAGCCTTTTAAACATGAACTTAAAAAATATATGGAAAAGATAAAATCAAATAATTCCATTTACATATTCACATGGATATTATACTAGTATAATAATCACATGAAATATCAATATCCACTTTTCTAATGATGGAATTCATAATGCCAAACATTAATTTCTATGTCAAGGCCTCGTGCCAAGACCTAGAGGCTAACTGTTACTAGACCACAACCCGGAGAACCTCTATAACCGGACTCCTTCTTGGAGAGCCTCTATAACCAAATTCCAACCTAGAGGGTCTGCTGTAACCAAACCCCAACCTGTAGGGCTGACTCTTATCGGTCCCCAACCCCGACCATACTATTCCAACACATTCATATTAAGAAGAGTTTAAAATATAACATAAACATTCGTATTACAAAAAGAATATGAAATTTCAATACTTTAACCATAAACAATGAATGGAATAAAAATAACTCATCCATAGTCAAACATATCAGAAAACCATAAATACAATATGGGAGATTTTTATCATAATAAATCAACTTCAAACAGATGTAAAATTTATCAAATGATGTTGACATAGATGAAATCAAAACTATTCAAAAAAATATCTCTTTCTATTTTGAAATCATTTAAGAGTAACATAATTATAAATAAAACATTTATTTTGAAAATATTCTTATAATGTTGTAAGGAAAATTTAATGATTTTATAATGGCGGAAAATAGATGCACCTACCGTATAAGATAAAAAAATATTCTTACCTTAATTGTTTCGAAAAGGTTATAATTTACCTTGTTTGGAAACCGATGGAAATATTCCGTTCAAAAGATTTTATAAAAAGTAAAACAAGGGTATAAATGACTCTAAACCATACTCCAGTAAATATAAAAAAAAATTTGAAATAAATTTTTATGAAACACGGATGTGGATGATAAAGAGGTCCCGATAGATAATTACGTATAAAGAACCTCAGATAATGGAGAGATTGTATAATTAACCCTCACCTTGTAAATTTCCGTGGTATAGGGTACATTATCCTCATATATAATGGTGAAATCATTGTTATTAAATTATACAATAACCATATACATTAATATGATATCATATATGATCTTCTAATATTGCATTGTTAAAGATATTTTGTATTATCGTCGTTTCCGGTGTTAGCTGATTCGTTCTCCTTTATATGCTTGGTTACATAAGCCATGATTGTTATTAATATGATATATTTTATTTATATACTGAATGATATTATATCTTTAAACATTATTTTTAATAATCAAATGAAAATTAGACTTCAGTGGATACGATGGGGAATGAATCTCATCGCGTTCGTGGAGACGGTAATCTGTACGTACGCACGAGTGACAATATCATTCTTTTGATATTAAAATCATTTATAATTGTATGTTATATAATATATATAGAATCATTATCATTTATAATTTTTATTTACATCAATTATACATCATTATTATAACCATTCAAAAAATAATGTTTTGAGTAACAACTACACCACGACGTGGAGATGGTAAGTCATACGTACGCACATATGATGACATGTCATTCAATGGAAGGATAGAATAATGAATATAGTTGTACCATATTTATAATAAAATCACAGTATATAGAAGATACTAGAGATATTATTTTAGATTGGAATGAACAAATAAAGAGGATGTGCAATAAGAAAAGAACTTTAAAGAGGTGATGACATATTTACCTCTTCTTTGGGTTCTTCCTTTTGATTTGATAAAAATGGCTCCATAGGATGGATTAATGACTAAATTAAGGCCTCTAGAATAAAGGTAGATTATTTGGGAGGATATTTGGGTAGGGTTTGGACGATCCAAAAGGCTTTGAAGGTGTGAATTTGAGAGAAGGGGAAGTGCCCTCTTATAAGAGGGGTGAGGGGCACCTTAGAAAAAACATAAAATATTATTTTATAATAAAACCATTGTCAGTTTTTCATGGCTCCAAAGTGATTTATTTTGAGTATATGGTGTATATGGGTCTAAATACTCT
Organism: Viscum album; assembly: GCA_963277665.1. NCBI lineage: Eukaryota > Viridiplantae > Streptophyta > Magnoliopsida > Santalales > Viscaceae > Viscum > Viscum album. The sequence goes on from OY728121.1 coordinate 1,087,306,344, forward strand.
CATAAAATAATTTTTAGATAGGTCTATGTCACTATATTAACCTTATCATTTATATTTAAATCTTATTTAAATTGTTTGACATTTACCATGTCTCTTTGTATTTTTATATTATATGGTTAATAAACATACTATAAACATCCAATAGAACCCCAAGTGGTTCATTAATGATATAAATATCATTATATAATTACTTATTCCAAGCATTAGTTTTTTATGAAAATTAGATAAATTAATAATATAATATTTGTTTTAAAAACTCTTATATGTCAATTTTGACAGTATTTAATAATTAATTTTTGTTAAAGTCCTAACAAAATTATTAATTAGAAATAAATTCATTTAATCAATCCTAACATGTCATATTAACCTGTAACATTCTTGTATGACATCAAAACATTCAAATAATATTTATTTCAACATTTATAATACCATTTATTTTATACCTTCATAAATAAGGAAAATATTGCATCATCATTGTGTCCTATATAAATTTAATTATTGAGTGTCTAAAAATTATAAATAAAATTCAATTATGTAGGAGATAGTTTTATCTTTATAATGAATATTTATAGTCGAAGAGATAACATATATAACCCTATGTAAAAAAATTTTACTAAAAGATATATTATGTCATTTTTGTATTTACATTAACTTAACTAATATAAAGTGTCATTATCACATAAAAGTGGCTCCATGGGGTCCCAAATTCGACACAAGTATGACCATGGTTGGAAATGTATAATAAAATAGGGTAATGACATGTGTTAGGGTAATTTAATATTATTATAATATTAATTGTTTACCCTTGTTTAGCGGATTTACCCTTTAACCATGGTAAAGAAAATATTTACCGAAATAATTATTCAAAATGTCTAAAAATAAAAGTTACATATTTAAACAATTTGGACCTCAAGATTAAAAATATGTAATCAATTTTTATAAATTCAAAACACAGAAGTGGTAGAAATTAATTTAAAATTATTTCCCGTTGTCAAAACAAAAATCTTGTTTTTATGAAATAATATCTATCAAAAGATTGGAACTTGTTTATGTCGAGTATAAATGTGAAATTACATCCAATGACCAAAATTGGATTAAATGGTAAAAATATAATATAGTTATACTTTAAAACCTCTATGTAGTATAATTTAGAAATATAAATTATTTTTATTAATAATGGTTTTTAATTAATATTTATTATTTTTCACTATTCATAAAAAACTGAATTTTTTCAGAAAAATACAAACAATTCACCCTAAGCTAATTTTGATATTCCGGATCCAAAAATGATGTAAAATTTGAATTATAATATTTATAAAATATTAAAAAGTGAGTATTACTATTCATAATGGCTACTTTGATTTGTTGTAGTGTGTTAGAATCTTGAAGTTGTGTACAATGTAAGCTATTGCATTATTCAAAAGGAAACGTTGCAAGGAAGAATGGGGTGTGACATTTTTCACTCATTTAATAAATTTCATCCTCACAATTTGAAATATGTTCTCTGAAAATAAAAGGTTAAAAATAGAAAATACCTTTGTGGAAATCCCTAAACTGAAATGAGGATAATAAAATGTATTTTTAATAAGAGGGAAAGAGATATTAGAAAGTCACCACAAAATTAGGGTTTTTAATAGGAGAACATTGGTGGAAATTATAGACCGTAATTAGAGGAAAAATGTAAATATTCATAGGGAGTGATTGATTTCAGCAACAAAGGACAATTGTATAATTGACGGCCTCAAAGCCAACAATGTATGATGATTTAAAATATCACCAGTTCAACAAAACATAAGGTGTTATGATAACACATTTTTTGTTTTGATATCCATTCCCTAAAGATTAAGAATTAATTTCTTCATATAATAAGACAGATATATATATATATATATACTTGACAAGTAGAGATTCATATTTCAACTAATTTCTACCACAGCATCATATTTCACTCCAAAAGACAATAAAACTCAAAAATATTATATTTCTCCTAATCTATTAATACATTTCATTTAAATGAAGAAAAATATTTTTTAATAACCAGGTACTTCCTGTAGGCTAGTTGTAGGTAATAAAGGCTTGTCGCACTATGGTTGTGGGTTCGATTCCTGTAGCTTTGTTCAATGCGACGGGTTATCTCCTGACCTACATGTTGTCCTTTTTCTAAAACTATAGTATTATAATATTCCAAATATTATCACAAGAAAAGTTTTAACATTAAAAAATACTGTCCAAAGTTCAACTAAATCAATTCCAACCTTTATAGTTAACCAAAATACCTCTATCCGGACTCTCTGTAAAAGGTATCCAATTTCCAAAATCAATTGTAATATCAGATTACCCAAACAAAGTAAAGTTTCTCTTATCATCACATACTGAAAATATGATTACCTTAGTCATATTAAATCTTTAATGAAAAAAACAAGTACTGGAGTACAATCCTTATATATATCACATTATTCTTATAATCATAATATAATCCTTCAGCCCAAAAACACAAACACATTAATTATTCCACTTCAATTGTAGTAACAACATAAGCTTGGCCTTGATCCCTTGGACTTTTTTTAGGTAGGTTTCCCTGATGCTTAGGAAATTCATTTTCATAATGCCCCATTTCTCTAAAATTGTAGCATTCAACATTGACCGCTGCTTTCTTCCCCTCACAATCATGAGCTTGGTGGCCTTTTTCACCACACCTGTAACAAACTTCATTTCCTTTTAGGCAAGTACCTGGGTGTTTATTCCCACAATTATCACATAATGGAAAATAATTCTTTCCCTTTTTACCATTATCTGTCTCTTGATCCACCATTCTCTTCTTCTCTCTCATTGCATTATTGTCATAAGATTTAGATAATTCATTTTCTGTCTTGATAGCACACGATATTATATCTTCGTACGATGAGAATGATTGCGACACTAATGATCAATGGAGAAATGGTTATAACACTTCAAAGAAATGGTAAATATTACTTCTTGGGTTATGTATTTAATCTACAGCATGCCTTTCTATCCTTGTAAATTTATCTTCATATATTGCGACATTCTCTTCCTCCTTTTGTCTCAGACTCAGAAATTACCCTTCCATATGCGCTCGATGGGCATGAGGAAAGTATTTTTCCATGAAAAGTACTTTAGACTCCTTCTATTACATACTTGATACTTCTTCATCTTCCTTTCTATTTTGAATCAATTCCAACCATTGATCAATATCTATAGTGAGCTGATAAACAACCATTACAAATTTTTCCCTTTCACTACTCCCCAAATAATGAAATATTTTCTCTAAAGAAATTATCCATTACTCAGCTACAAATGGATTGGTAGTCCCACTGAATTTTGGTGGTTGTTTCCCCATGAAAACGTCTAGCATTGATCCTTCACGTTGTGGATCAGGGTGCTCAATACAGGTAAGGTAATTATTCACAACATAAGTGAGTTGTCCTAGTATGGTGATAAGATGATCAAAACCAGTTGCATCACAAGAACCACTATAATTATCTTGAGTAGGAGGGAAATACCCACATGGATTACGTGCATTGATACGGTTTCCATTCATTCCACAAGGCGCCATTTCTAAAAATGGAATACACTAGATCAGTAAAACTCATAACATAAACTGAACAATTTATGGATATAATCCATAATCATAAAAAATGTTTTCTTTGAGGAGGTATATACTCATAAATCCTTCATAATGATTTGTAAATAAAATAAGAATTATCCTAAGAATATCCCCCGGGAGTGTCGTAACCAATGGTACAACAAGGCCCATAGTCGTGCACCAGTTCCCGTTCGAGTCTAGCTCAAAGTGGTGTTTTCGGGTTATACCCCAAGTTACATCTGTGCGAGAGCTACCTCTACCATCTCGTATTCAGATAGGGATGTATTTCTTTGAAAACTCACAAAATCTATACATTAAAAAGATTATAGAAGTTATTCAATAGAAATCCTCAAAGTCTATCTTAAGTTAATGTGCTCTAATCAGAATTTTTCTAAATCTAGCTTCCAAAGTTTGTATTAAATTCCTCTGATACCAAATGTAATGCCCCAACCCCAGTTACCTAGAGAAAGTGCATTATTAAATAACCTTGGCATGATCATAAGGTATAAAATCCTGAAATACCAATTAGTTTAGTATCCTTAGAAGTACTATATACATTCATAAGTTTTACATTACATCATAAAATGAAAAACAACAACAACATTGTCTGCATTGACCATATTCATACCCCATAGACGATCCCTATAGGTCAGTAATAAAATAATCCTTCACATCCTTTGAAAAATAAAACATAGAAAGGGGTGATCTAAAATTCTTAGTAAGGATAAAAATATAACGAAAACTTTCATAAATAACCATAAACATTAAGGCAATGTATAACTAAAACAAAAGCCTTTTAAACATGAACTTCAGTAATAAATGGAAAAGATAAAATAAAATAATTCCATTTACATATTCACATAGATATTTTTCTAGAAGAATTATCAAATGAAATATCAATAGCCACTTTCATAATGATGGAAAGCATAATGCCGAACTTTAATTTATGTGTCAAGGCCTTGTGCCGAGACCTAGGGGATAACTATAACCGGAACCCAACCCGGAGAGACACTATAACCAGACTCCAACCCGAAGAGCCTCTATAACCGTACTCCAACCCGGAGGGTCTACTGTTACCGGACCCCAACCCATAGGTCTTACATTTACTGGTCCCCAACCTGGAACATACTAGACCAACACATTCATCTTAAGAAGAGGTTAAAATATAACATATACATTCGTATTAAAACTAGCATACAAAATGGAAATACTTTAACCATAAACCGTGAATGGAATAAAAATAACTCATCTGCAATCAAACATATCACAAAACCATAAATACAATATGGATGTTTTTTATCATAGTAAATCAACTTCAAACAAGTGTAAAATTTATTTAAGGATGTTTACATAGATGAAATAAAAACTATTTGAGAGAAGTATATCATTCTATTTTGAAATAATTTAAGAGTCACATAATTATAAATAAAACATTTATTTTGAGAATATTATTATAAAATTATAAGGGATGCATTGACGATGTTATAATGGTATAAAATAGTTGCACCTGTCGTATAAGTTAAAAAAACATTCTTACCTTAATTTTGTCGAAGAGGTCATAAAGTACCTTGTTTGGAAAAACGACCTAAAGATACCTTACAAACCATTTTATAAAGGGTCAAAAAAGGGTATAAATTACTTTAACCCATATTATAGAAAATATAATTCTTTTGAAATACATTTTTATAAAACACATATGTGGATGATAAAGAGGTCCCAGTAGATAATTACATATAAACTACCTCAGATAATAAAGAGATTTAGAATTAACCCGCACCTTGTACTTTTCCATGGTCGAGGGTATGTTGACCTCCTGTATAATGGTAAACTATTTGTTATTAAATTATACATTAACCATATACATTAATATGATATCATATATGATCATATAATATTTATTTGTTAAAGATATTCTATTATTATTGTCGTTTCGGTTGTTAACTTATTCGTTCTCCTTTATTTTCTTGGTTACGTAAGCCATGATTGTTATGAAGAGGATATATTTTATTTATATAAAATATTATAATATTTCTTTATACATTATTTTTAACAATCAAATTAAAATTAGTCCTGAATGGATATGATGGGGAATGAATCTCATCACGTTCGTGTAGATAGTAATCTGTACGTACACACGAGTGATAATATCATTATTTTGATATTAAAATCACATTTTTTTGGAGTAGTAATCTGACCATTAGAATAATCATATGACTTTTAGGAATAGAAAACTATCTATTATAATAGAAACCTCAAAAATGTCAATTTAAAATAATATTTATTTATCATATAAAATGAAAAAAATCTATATTGGTACCACGATACAATGTAATACTATTTTAAAAATGTTAAATTGAATGTTTATATTTTTATAAAACATATATGTTTTATTTTTACTTTTATAATAAATATAATTATTTAAAATAGGGATACTTTTCATGAAAATTATTTATGAATTGCTAAGATTTTGTATAATAATTAGTAGATAATTTTATGAGAACACAAATATATTTTAAATGAGCCATAAAATTGATGTTATTTTTAAAATATTTAATTTTTCAATTAAATGTGGATTTTATGTAATAATTAAAATTTTTATATTTATAAAATTATATTCATAAAATGGATTACTTTATTTGATTTTACACCTCAAAAATGGGTTGGGTGATTTTTTTCTAAAATAGTTCAATTTTTAGTGAATACTAAAATAAAAAAATTGATATTTTGAATTATAAGCTAAATACATTAATTCTTTAGTAATGGATGATGTTAGAACCCATTATTTCAAACTATCATTTACAATTTAATGTATATATTCACATGAATCAATACTATTGGTATTCTGGAACCTAGATAATATGATAATGAATATAATGTTAAAAAACCCATATGCTCCCCTTATAAATCCCAACCTTCACAACCCCTTCTCCTCACACCATTTAATTCCTGAATATTTCAAAATTTATAATAAATTTCCTTCCCGATACACTCCCATAGTTTCTTGTTCTACTGATCTCATCCAAATACCAATCCAATTTTCCTTATGTGGAAGTCCAATATGAGACATCCAGAGGAGAAGGCTATTACCTCTACTCCTTATCTTTAATTTTTAATCCATATCATCATTATAAAAAATCCATCCAACATGTGAAAATAAATTTATTATCATATATATAGTGAAATTTTATTTTTATTATGTAAAATATACCATCCATCATCTTATCTTTATCTCAAATGCTTCTATAAAATGAATTTTTTATAATATGGTTGGTCTGTCGCCTCCATGAACAAAAATCTTTTTTTTCTGCAATATATTCTAGGATAATCTTAAATTTATTGTTGTTGTTATCTAAAAAAATAAGTAGTATATTATGAATTATTTAATGTTATGGAAATAAGATATACCATTAATATTAAAATAGACTAAACTAGATTATGATGGTCGGTAATACTGCCAAAATGAACTTACCATTTAACCTTAATGACTTTACCCAATGAATTATCACAATATCAGTAAGTGAATGGGTATTTAGGACCATTTATATTTATAGATTTTTATTTATAAAATTTAATTTAAATAAAATATTTTTAGACTTGTTTGATAATAACATCAATAATTATCAACCAGTTGTCTAACCTTCAAACCATGAAGTGAATGATCTCGGACCATTGAAATTAAACAATATATATCATTAAATTGGTCATAAGTTAACACAATAAAAAATTATTAATTAAAATATATATTTAAAATGATATAAATTAATTAATTATTGAATAAAATTTAATTATCTAGGATAATTACTACCAGTGAATAATGATTCTAGATATTCTAGTATTGGATCTTTCTTAACCACCATTTTTATTTGGGTTCTCAATTTTCTATGTCTAACTCACATTATAACTAGAATTAATGTTATGGAATACTTATAAATTATATATATATATATATATGTATCTTACATATAATCCCATCTAATTCCTCTTTAATTTAAGAGAGTAATACATTCCTTAAGATCACTTCATAAATATTATAAATTTCATCAAGGGGTACTTCTTATGATATGAGGAAAATTTATTTAACCCATTTAATTCCATTGATATTTATCAAGATTATTCCTTATGATTTATTTTATTTTTTTGGATACATAAGAAGATAAATGTAATGATTTTTTCACCCAGATGGAACTTTGATACATTAAGTAATCTTTCTTTCTCCTGATATGTTGTGATTGAGATAATGGGGTGAACCAAATCCTTGGTGGGACACTATCCACCATGTGGTGTTTTCTTAGATGTTATCCTTGATTGATTCATATTCCATGTTATATGATTCTTCCACATTATTATTATTCTATGATCTTATAACTCAATTTTCATTATGTTATGCCTTGATATGATTATTTATGACCGTTTTTTTATGATATCATGTTATTCTATATGGATCAGATGAAATGATTCATTATCATGTTTATTATCTTTCTAGCATTTTTATCTCAATACATTAATTTTTGTATTCACTATTTTATCCTTTTATGTTTTGGATATCAATTTTATTTAGGATATATTTTTGTATATTTAAATAAATACTTGGTGTTTAAGTTTTGTGTTGCTATTTTATTTTCCTAGTCAACCAAAGACACTAGTAATATCAATAATTTGGTTATATTTGATGGATATTTATGGTAAGTTTATATAATATTATATTTAAAAGAGTCGGTATTATATATATATATATATATATATATATCTGTGTGTGTGTTCATTTGGGTTATTATTGCTGTGATTAACAGGAAATATAAGATCAATCATAAAGCATTAGAGTGTACAATAAGAGATTGAATAGTCGTACACATTGTTTATATCTTGGTGTATTCCTTTGTCAAGAAGAGATGGAAATATGAGACTGAATGAGAATTATGAATGGGACTCCCATCAGTTCCCAACCTAGAAAATGAGTTATGTGATCATATATTTGGGACATAATCCTCATTGGAGACCCAAATAAAATAATTTTTATTCTGTTTATTTCATTATAAAATCTAAAATCTAAGCCCACATGAGTCAGTAATGATGTTTGAAATAAGAAATAATTATGGATTAATCACATTATATGTGGCAGAAGAATTAGATATGGATGGGGATTATGCATTTATAAATCCTAATAATGAAATTAGGTAATCTTATTCTTGTGTCATGAGGAATCCAAATATTATTTCATAAGGAACCACATGTTTATAAAATAGGGTTTTCTCGCAATTTGATATCCAATACTGAGGATGATATCAAAATTTTTTAATGTCATGATATGTGGATTTTATACATTAATGTTTATCATGATTCAACATAGACATTGTGTATCATAAATTATTTTAAACAAACGGGAATAATGGGGTTTACATCGGCTACCATTTATGGTATTTGAGAAAGTATATATGTTAGGGAATTTTATGTTTTGGGGATTAAACATAAGAGGATCACCTTAAATGATGAAATTGAAGAATATATAATATCAAAGTAATGATTGAATCAAGGGGAGTAGATCACCGATTTGTAAAAGTGTGGTATATATACACATGTGTTGCTTGGAAGTACCTATCCCAGTCAACAACTACATTGTTGGTTGGGGGATATAGGGTATTACACCCAGAAGGATGCCCCTTGTGATAGTGTAATTAAAATCATGACCCTTTGAGGGTCACAATCACTGGATATCGGCACAACCAAGGTCATATGAGTTTTTGTAGACTTGGTGGATTACTTCAATGGAATATATAGCCGAATTTAAATCATTTTGGCTCGTTATTATTTTCTTTTCAAAATAACAATTTTAAGTTCACATTCTTTTTGAGGTGAGACCATACATGAGAGGGTAATGAACACATATTTATCAATCCATTTCACATAGGAGAAACCTAATGAGAAGTGAGTGTGGACCATAATGGTGGAAACACTTTATTTGAGAAGCATTCTTAATAGAGAGTCCATTATAAATAACCATCCACAATGAACCTTTCATGATTCACCCTCTATGAATAACCCTTGATGAAGTATATTAATTCACAAAATATACCCTTCATTTATTTTTTGTTTATGTGTTTCATGGGACACATAAAATAGTTTTTTTTACTTTTTGTTGGTTTCTCTCCATCAAAAAAATGCAAGGCCTCCCAGATACCTTCTTATTGGTTCATTTTCTATATAAATATATCATTCTATGTTTCACATACATATATTTATTACTCAAATATTATTATGATGTGAGATATTTTCAGGAGATTCCATTAAAACCATTTTACTAAAAATTAGGTCCTTGTAGAGGTTTCTGAAGTAGGTTTGTGGATGTACAAAATTACATTTGACCACCGTAAAATTTTCAAGATCACTAAGGGAATTGGGGTCAAATAGGGGTGCACCTTTCCACAATGACAGAGAATAATCCACCATGTAAGTAGTCCTTAGAGGATGTACTTTTCTCACTTATAATTTTTCAAGGATTAAAAATGATGATGAAATTCTATTTTGATCGGATAGAACTTCCCCTTTTCACTACAAATGATGAGTCCCAGTTGGTAGAGTATAGTAGGATATTAATTTACATAGAGACTTTTTCATGATGTGATTTTTTTAGTAAAGGAATGATTTCATGTGGTGATGGAATTTGTTTTTGTAGTGAAGCCTCATTACTTTGTGGGAATGTTTTGTGTACTATGTTTTTTTCAATTTTCATTGCATCTTTGGTTCTTTGACACTTTGAAGACTTTTTTGGACATTATGAACCAAAAAAAATGATCCCTTTAAATGAGTTATGATCAGAATGAAATGGAAGATATTCGGAGGAACAATGGTAAACCTTTGAATTTCATCACAGTCCATCTAGTATAGGGCCAAATATATAAAGGAATCTTCGTTCCCTCATTTGCTAAATTACAAAAGGGAACTATTTACAATCATCTTTCAGACATGTAGATCAAGATTCATAATTTATAGCAGTTCTTCTTTGTATGTGACTCCATTAAAAAACAATCAAAGATTTTGTGTATATAGCAGTAACTTGAAAATTATTTACTTATAAACACATTCATCTACATAATGCTATGAATTATTTTTGATTTTATCATTTTTTAATCCTTAAAATCCCATAAATTAAACTAATATATTGTTTTATTTAGAAATAAAAGAGAATGAAACAAATATAGATACGTCAAAAAAATTAGAAGAGCAGAACGATCATGACAAAAAGTGTTGAGGAAAATGAATCAATATAAACTCAACCAAAAAATATGATTCTATTTATTCTCATTGGAGATAGCTTCCATGATATTTTAGTGATGTATAATATAACAATTTATTATTTTTGATTATTTATAGATGTTCTAATTTCTGAACCTTTTGTAAAAACAAACAAGTCGAATAGATCAACCTCCACCACGAGCTATTTAATCGAATATCTCAATGAATGAGAACTAAATAATAGAATTTGATAATGAAGAATTTTATTTATTAGGATATTATCGACAAATAGAGAAGTATATATTTTAATGGGTAGATCTATATTTTCCAAACTATTGGTCATTCATATGGTAGTTATAGTAAATCAAAAGATGGGTTATTTTGAAATCTAGGATCTTCACCTCAGGAGAACTTTTTAAATGGAGTAGAGATGACCATTCAGGTGGTGAAATATCTGTGAAGAGTATGAGTAATATTTCAATTATTTGAGTATCTATGAGTCCATATGGGGTTTCTGAAAATTCCAAAATGAGGAAAAATCACATAATCTAAAACCATCTATAGAGATAGATCATACATACCAACAAATTTAAATTGGGGAAAAAGTATATTGGTACCATCATTTGGGGTTGTATAAATAATCATGATAGAACCAATCCTAGTGGTTATTAATAATGTCTTCATTCCCCAAACATCGGTATCTACAGATGTGGATATGACTCGTGTATAATGAAATAAATTATTGAATATATGAAAAACCCTATTGGAGGTGGAAAACACTTACCAATGTTTGATATCCTTTTTTTATTAGTTGTATAAATTCCTCACACCAAGTGGTCTGAAAACTTATGTTTATAGGAAACCTAATTTCCCTACACTTCAGAGATAAGGGATTATGGATAAATACTATCCAATTATAGATGAGGGATTCTAAACTATGTGTGGTAGGGATGTTTTCCATAGATATGATTTAATTGTACAATAGGAAGGATTTTTGTCCATTTTTTTATGTTGATTCATTATACCTATAGATGTGCCTCACACAAGATTCTTATTTTTATGAATTTTTATGGAAGTGAATCTAGTGATAAGACAATGAATCAATTTGGTAGTCCTAGTTTTATGAATGTTATGTTACCTATTCAAACACATCTGTAAGGGAGAATCTCCTATAAGTCATGTTATATCATTCCATGTACACTAGTATTCAACTACCACACATTTTGGGTTCTATGAGTTGATGAATTGCCAAATCCTATAATGACTATACTTCAAGATGTATCTTCGATGAATTTGGGGCATCTAACCATCAACATTAGAGGAGTTAGGTGTATATAATAACTTAAATAGATATAGTCTCTTGGATTACACTGTAATAGTATTAAATTGGTTTCGTAATGGACTATTAATATGGAACCAATATATATTAAGAGTACCACATATTATATAGAAGGGTAATTTTAGATATTGGGATAAACAAAGAGCTGTTTTTTAGGAGCATTAACCTTATAGATTCATATGATAGATCTCAGGAAGTAAAAAAATCCATTGTACATTAGAAAAAATAAAAACTATAAAGAATATATTGGTTTCATATTATTTTTGAATTATGTTGACTTGATAATATATGAGCATCTGTGTGGTCCTTTCCCCTTATGCGGTTATGATTAGTATTGAAAAATCCTATGTCAATGTATTTATTTATCTGTACCCAAATGGGAAAGTTGATAATCAACTTCCACAATTCAACGGTACTTCACCAGTTGAGGAGGATGTGAAATGGGAACAAAATAACCACCTAAAATGGTTATAGAGAGGAATTAGATGCTATAAAACCCACAGAATCCACAAGTTTCTCAAATACGAAGGAATAACATTATATTATCATATTTTATACCTTAATAAAGAAGGGTACCATCCTTTAACTATAGGTTAACTCACCATTGATCTATTCTTTTGGATTCTTCATTATCCATCCTATGAAAACAATGGGATGATTTTCAAAGATAAATAATTATAAAAGTGATTTGGATAATTTTATATAATGAAGGAATTGTGTTAAAACAAATTCCGATGTGAATTCCCGAATTCACATATATTGTAAAGATCACTCCATGGAGATGAACCACATACAAAATTACATTGGAGCCTTAATACACTCTCACAAGGGATGTAAATTTATACATGGGAAGTAAAATAAATTTTGATGGCTCTGGGAGTTATGACTACTGGGGATGAGTTCATCTCCTATGAGGAGGTAAGATAACTTCCCTATTCATATTGAGCTTTTTTCATTCTGAGTGATTCACTAATTATTTTTTTATCATTATTGGAGGATAAAAATTAAATCCTCGCATATCATTTATTAGATAATTATTTATAAGAAAAAATATTTAAACACTCCATTGATGTAAAGAGAATAATGTTATGGATCCCATTTAATGATTGAATAATGTGGGAAGTGAAAGATAATCCTGAGTTATTGATTCCACCATTGTCCTCACCCACTATTCATTCCTAAGGTCTACTTTTGTGTGTGGAAAACAGAATAGGACAATAACATCTCTATAAACTTGTATATGTTAGCGTATTGCATGTAAGTGTCAAACATGATACCCATCTTTATATCATTATCACAACTTCAACAATGTATTGATTTTAATGGAAGTATCCAATGATTAAAAAAAATTATATATTAAATCACATGATGAAGCAAAGGTCATATTATTATCATCCATTCTATAAATTCATGCATGAAGGTTGTGGGTATAAGATCAATAGACTCAATAAATACAATCACCCCATGAATAATTATATTATGTGCTCCAAAAATAGAATCTATATACTATGGAATAAAAATCTTGTGAGAGAGGTTTTATCTTCTTTTTTTAGATCCAACATCTATCGATACGACACTTTTATATGATGCAACATGGGCATCGTATGTGATAACACTACCTCCTTTTGATCAAATGGCTACCATGATTCTCGAAGGGTTTTCTTTATAAGTGGTAATACTTATCCCATTAATATCACGTGGAAGACACTTTTTTTATAATTGAAGTGAAATTAATATAGTTAAACTTAATTATATATGCATTTGTGACTATGTTGAGAATTTTTAAACATTCTGTGATGGACTTAATCATGGAAAGTCTCGTGTTCTTGGATCATGAACACATTCGTGTCTTGTCGCTACAATGGAGGATATGAGACCCTATTGTGGATATGGTTCCCATAAGGATGGATGTAGTGGCCAAAAGTGTGGTATTATATTTCCCACAAGGGGATTAATCCATCACAATCACTAGTAGGGTAATAATGGCGGTAGAGGCCCATACCTCATAAAATTTTGGTAAGTGGACATCTTTATGGATATCTTATTTTCTTCTATACCCATAACCAATAAATTTTTAATGTTTTTTTGACAAGAATCATCTAATGTATAATAATAAAATGATTTAATGATCCAATATATCAATCACTGGTGATGGATATTTTGACAGACAAAAGGTTGATTCACATTAGAGGTACTCAAGATAGAACCTCTTTGAGTGAGATAGTCCATTAATGTGCTCATCTATTTAAGTTCTACTCTGAGGTTTATTAATAAACCATTTAAGGATATTAAATATCTCATAGAACCATATTTTGTGACAATAGGATTTGATCTCTTAGATGTACATATATTATTTTATAAGAAACACCATTCAAATTTCAATGCATGTTTTCATTTTATATGTGTTGTAGGATTAATTACAATTCCATCCATGCCATGGTGAAATAGTTAGCTTCTTATTTAGAATATATGATATTTATCTAATCAATTATCAAAATTGTGGAGTCTATGAGTAATTTTTTTATTAAAATAAAAACCATGGTTAATGATGCTTTTTGGTATATTACAGTGGTATTGAGGTAATTGAGTTAGGTTACAGATAAATGATCTTTAATGGTTTGACATCACCAAGATTCAGTTAAAATAATTTAGGATTTGGATCTAATTTATCAATAATGGGTGATGTTGAGAAACATACAGTAATTAGAAACATTAACAAGTTGAGGATACCAAAAAAGTATGACAATTTTACATTGAAGGGGAATATGTTCAAAAATATGATGTAGAGATGATGGATTCAATATTGGTTAGATTACAACTGGTTCTATATGGTTACGTGGAAAAAATAATGGATCTTTGGTAAGAAATTTTTCATGGCTTGCAATGATAGAATCCTCAATAGAATGGGATAGTCTTGAAATTGTGGGATTTCATTACGTTTTTATTAATGAATGAATAATTATTTTATTCACAACCATTTTCCTTTCTATCATTATAATTATCAATTCATAATAACCTATGAAATCCCTCGAGTACAACATAATCATTAAAATTCAAAACAAATTTAAATTTGAGTTGGGGAATGGGTTTACTTATTTATGGTTCAAAATACTTTAATCGAAAGGGATTTAGTCTTGGGTGTGGCTAATGGATTTTTATAATAATAAATAAAGATAGCATAACCCTTGGGATGGTCCATTTAGATTAAAATTTTCCTCCTTGGTGTAGCACATAGGTGCGTATATGTATCAGTACCATCATCGTGACAATATATTTTATTCATTTAGATGATGGAATTTATCATATGCATGACTCATGGATGGATATATGTGTAAATACCATCACCACAACACTATTGTTATCCCATTCAACATACTGAGTTCATCCCATATGAATATCATTGATAAGTATTGGTATGAATTCCATCAACATATAACAATAGAGATGGTTCATTCATATGACTAAGTTGACTAAATGTGACAGGGATTGTGAACACAATATTTCAAATAGGGATTGAAATATTCAAAATGGTTTCAGAACCCTAAAGCTATGTCTTAGTTCATTTCATGTAGATCCTCTGGATAGATATATTGGTTATGAGATAATGATAGGATGCTCTATATTTTTTCTATGCCAAAGGGAAAAACAAGAAAAACCGAAAATATACTAGTGTCATATTGTGGTACCCACATGAATTGATAATTTTATTTTATCACCCTATCATTTTCCTAAACTTCTTATTAATCAGTTTTTGTGGGAAAGGATTTGGATTTTTAATAGGCTTCCCTTTAGCTATTTATAACAAAATTAATTTGATTCAATTTTTATCTGTCTATGGGTAATTTTTTGAGCATCTAGGATTCTCCATGTTTTTATACATATCAAATTTTATGTAATGATGGTTGGACCAATGTGGCTGATGTTAATGATCATATATTTTACAGCCAGATTCTCATAGTTTAAGGTCATGATTCATGGTCCATAAGCCATGGATTCTTCCATGGATACATGTGTGATATTGATTTTATATGAATTTCAAGAGTCTAATGTCACAGATAGAGATGATATCCTGAATAAATATATCTCGATCAACCTAATTAGTATTTTGTTAACATAATTTTCAAATCATTATAGGAATATAGGTGAAGTGTTTGATTGTTAATGGTAGTCTGATATATAGGACATCTAACTTTTATATCCTAGAAAAAAGGTGTTTGAGACCACCCTAGATCATGTGGAATTTAATTTACAAATGTAAATATCCTTCCATTAATTCATGAGATTTAGATCCACAAGAAATTGAACAATTAAATTTCAGGTAATGAGATGTCAAATATTTCATTACAATGAGATAAATATGGATTCTTCTATCATTAGGGGTACTGGATCCAGTTTAGTAGTTTTATTATTTTTTTTTAAAATCACAACATTTATATTTTAAAATAGGGATTATGTGGTGGGACATGTATATCCGCGATGAACATAAATCATATTTGAAAAATGGATTCTAATATAATGGATTCAGGGTGTATAATGATCATAAAATCATACACTTCAGGATGATAATGAAATTGTGTGATAGGACATATCATGTGTTTTTATGTGTATAATTTTCATGGTAATTATAGTAATATTCATAGAGGTGTGTCCTTTTTTATGGAGTACACTCATTACCGATATCCATGGAATGGTTTTCAATAATTCAAAACATTATGAAATAATGTAGGTTCCAGGATGAAATAATTATTCAATATTATTTTTGTAATCCTCAAGGCAACACTATAGTGCAGATACCAAATTATCGTGACCAAGTGATGTGAACTGTCATCTCTCTAACTTTTTACTAAACTACTTTTTCCAATGATAATTGATCAAATTTTGATAGGGGAATATGATGATCCCTATAATAATGGATTATTTTTCACATGTAGTTTAATATTTTTTAGTCTAGGCATAGAAGGTCTACAATTTTAGGTCATACAACTTTGACCAACAAATACTGATTTTAATGTTATGCATATTTAACAACATGTGGAGTGGGAAAATCTATATGAATAGGGTGATATGAATCCATGTGTTAACCGAGATACTAATTCCTTTTTCTAATATCTAATAATGAAGGATCAGATAGTTTAATGTTGTAGTGCTTGGACCAAAAGGGTTTGAAAATATCAACCCAAATGGTGTCTATATGATAAAAATGACAAAACTATTTTTGAATTATAATTAGTGATATAATAAATCACATCATGAGGTTATTGGATTAAAAATTTTGAGGTGGATCAATTATTCAAGGGATAAGCATGACCGGTATTCAAAATATGGTATTTATACGATGTTGAGAGGTATAAAAAAATTACAGGATCTCCCCCATTATGATGAAGTTGCCTCTAGTTGATAGGATATATCAAGGACTCTCATGAAGATCCCTATTAGAGGAATAGTTTATGTAGTCAAGTAATAGTTCCTATTGGGATCATAGATGTTCATTATTGATAGATGATGAATGGTTTATGGATATAAAAAACCTTCAAATAATGAAGGGTGATTTTATATGGAGGAAATTCCTAAACAGTAATGAATTCATTTTAGACATGTTCTTTTCATAACTAGGAATATATCATTCTTTTTCAAGGGGTGGAAGTGAATGAAAAATTATGTATGGTTCCTAAATATGGGGTTCAAACATATATCCTAGGATATCAAGAGTCAATCCTTAGATAGTCCATAAATTATGGGGTGTTTTAAATATTAGGATATTTTACTCATATAGGGAACTTTTATAATGATGATTATGGGAGAACCACCCTATTTTGATCACCCCCCATGGATCTTGATCTCATTTTAGGAGAATGGGTAATGTTTAGGTGGTAAATTAGAGAAATTTCACTTCATTAAATGTGGATCGTGTTTTTTTATGTTTATTGTCAATTTATTAGGACATGAATTACATTATCTAAAAATCGGAATATTTTATCATATCACAGGTCCATGGATATGTATAACCATTCCATAATGGTTTAATTTTTAGGATATATATTTTATATGTTCATGTTTTGAAAAGAAAATTTTCTAGAATCTCTTACGTGCAGGGAGGAGGGTTTCTCAGTTGAGATAATTTATGGCCTGGCCTTGGATATAGGATCTGGGTGTTATAACATATCATATTAGTATATGAATCAATACACATATTGTTCTTATATTGCTATCATCAGGCATATCTACAATATTCATAAAAAGAAATCATTTAATCTCTAGTTTATATGTTTATTATATGACTATTATGTCTCCTACATTTAAATTTCATATATTTTGGAGATCTGGAATTATAGTAGGGATAACTATATAATTCATATTTTACATAGAGAAAAGATTTTTTTAAAGACCTATATAATTCTCGTGTCACTCCTCATATATAAATAAATGATTATTTCATGATGGGAATTCGGCTAAACCAAAAAATGATTCCATGAGATAAATGATTCCCTATTAAGATTAATTGCAAACTAAGTTGAAATTTGAATTTTTCATGTTGTAATTTTTTACTAACCATAGGATTAGAGATACATGCATCACTATGTATCCAGTCAGATTAGGAATCAAGACACACATAGTTAATAAAGTAAAATTTATATAACAGATCTAGATCATGTATATCAAAATGGTATTTTTTTGATTCATTATTTGGATCATGATATAATATATTTGAATAACATTGTATCCAATTGAAGAGAAAATCTAACAACACATCTTTCTTATTTAATTTTCTCTATTTTTTAGATTGAGATTTTATTAGGTGTGAGGTTTTTTTATGTTAAAATGTATTAAAATATTATGCGCTATGAATCCTTATATATTCATGGATCTTATGTAGGTTAATTGGGTTATGTTGACCACTCTATATCATTTATGGTCATGGGCGATGCACCAAACGGACTAATATCCAAAACC
Organism: Viscum album; assembly: GCA_963277665.1. Classification (NCBI taxonomy): domain Eukaryota; kingdom Viridiplantae; phylum Streptophyta; class Magnoliopsida; order Santalales; family Viscaceae; genus Viscum; species Viscum album. Next base: position 1,087,325,468 of record OY728121.1, read on the forward strand.
CTAGCATTTTCTATTCATTTTAGTATTAATAATAAACCAATATCTCAATGTTCACTTGATTAATTCGTGATATGATAAATATTACGAAATTTAAGGTTAATCTATATGATACTATAACATGTGTCAATGGAATTTTTGGTACACACCATGGTAATTAACATTCCCTGGTGGGGACATTTCCATGTAGTTTTTTATCATGTGACTAGTAAAATTTCATGTCATTTTATGGTATTCAACGAGGAAACTATGTGGATTAGTTTAATTTTTTATTTCTAGGTAATATATTACATATTTTACGATATATTAACAAGGAAAATTGTATAATGTAGTTTATGTTCATAAAATGAGTAACCTATGGTCTATGTGAATGTTATAGAATGTAGTTCATGAGAAAACATTCAATTGTAATATGAATGATTAATTCTATATCTATTTTGACCATGTAATAATATATGTTAGAGTAATTCTGATGTATGACATATTTCCCCCCACTTTATATTGATATTTAGAGGATTCATCCATGATATATGTTTGTTTATGGGAACTAATAATTGTTTTCTTTGTCTGAACAAATGTTGCGAATAGTTCTTATTTAATTAAAATTAAATACTATTTTGATGAACATCTAGGTTATGAAATGCATGTAATATTTTCTCCATGATTTTTTCCCAAATCATATGGTCTCTTCTATTATTTTTCATCTGTAGAGTTCTTTTTATAGAGGGAAACAAAAAGTGATCGAAGATGAAAATCAATATATAGGGATGGATATGTACTTTATATAGTTTAATATGTGGTCTCTTTCAAATTTATATGAATTTTTGTGGGATAAGAACACAAACCATGAAGTTGTTTTTTAGGAATGTACATCATGTATGTATCCACCATCTTCTATAGTATATTTCATTAGGATTTTAAGAGACTTAATCTATCTGTTTACTAGTGTATGATATTAAGAATAGAGGTTAGACTAAATTTATTATTTCTAATAAAAAATATATCTTATAATTATAAATGTTGTGATATTATCTGATTATATGATTTAAGGGACATCAAATCTTTTGATAATATTTTTCCATAAAAAATAGATGGTCGCCTTCATCCTATCTTCAATGAGGTGTACAACCTTAACCCAATTGGAGAAGATGTTGATGGTAGTAAGGATATACATGAACTATCTAGATTATTAGGGGTATATGATCCAATGAAATTTATTCAAAAAATTGAAAGTAGCCATGAATATTTAGTTTTATCAAGTAAATATAATGATTGATGTATGGAATTGGTATATATAAGGAAGGAATGAAATTTTCATTCTAATTCCATGCAATATTATGTCAAAAAAGGATAGAAGTATCTTATCCTTGTAATATGGTGTGAAATCATCATCCCATAATAATCATTACCAAATAAACATACTTAATATTCGTTTATAATAGTGTGGGTCATGACATTGCCAATGAATCTGAGGAGGATTCCATCAAATCCCCTTTGTTAGAGTAATTCTTGAGAATTTGTGCCATCATTATGGAAATATATTATGAGCCACCTTCATATATAATCACATTTATGGTTATTCTAATATATGAAATTTGATTTAGTTTTAATCTACTATTGGGGACACCTATCGAATAACAGTAGTTTTCAGTACAAATATCGACTTATCTTTCGTAGATCTAATATTGATATCAGTGAAATCTTACATTTCATTATAAATGAATGATGTCACTACCCTATGGAGTTCAACATAGATGACTATGTAATCCTATTATAGTTGATTGAAGGCTCTAACATCATTAGCTACATAATTTCAGGGGTGATCATAAATGAATAATACGAAGTAACATCATCTTGAATTGGATTTCATCCATCAACCATCAAAGCATAATCAAATAAGGGAATAAATTCATCTTTCATAATATTATATCAAACATTAAAATATTTGTTCACTAACTCTGAAATATCCCTTAATATTTAAATAATACATTAATAATTTTAGTTCAAATTATTAATATTCGTTTATTTCGTGATACTCTACATCATTACTGGGGAAACATTATAACAATAGAAACGAATAAGGAGTGGATTTTTTTCTAGAGGGATTTAAATAATTCCCAAAATAACCATGTTGTGCTTTTGGTTTTCCATCCTTTTTTATATTGGGATTATGTAAGCACTACCAAGATAAACATCCCATTTTATAGATAATGTTAATTAAAAACATCATATTTATTGGTATGTTCAGTGTCTGTTGGTGTGATTCCCAGGATGTTATATTCCAAAATAATTCTGATCAATTCATTCCAATAAACATCATTTTATGATATGAATTGAATATTAAACTGCTACTAAAAAATTTCCCACTATTTAAACCATCTATTTAACAATGTGAAATTGAATATTAGTTTGAATGGGTCAATAAAATAATGTAAATAGAGATTGTGATGATTTGGGTAGTGACTTAATTTCCGATGCATGAAGATAAATGAATGAAAATTCTTCCTGATGTCATAATATCAGGTTTTACTATCTAGTATAGTTCCAATGAGAAAAAAAAGACTATTATTATTTCTAAAATCATTATTTTTTGACTGGATTGATCAATGTGGCTAATCATTGGTCATGATATATAAGATATGTGGATTCATTGATACCAATGACATCAACACTAGTTGTATTGAGAGGTATTTTTTGATATTGTTAAAATCCACATGAAAGTATTCATCCATGAATAAGTAACTCCCTTGTTCATGAGCCTAGATAAAGGTAGGAATAGACCTACTTGTTGTATTATGAAGCATATAATGTAAAAAATATATCCTTCAGTCCTTGTCAATTTCTTGACATTTTGAGGAGTTTGCATGTCAATGACCACTATGGTTTTCATTGGGATGACATTGATGTTTTAAGGGAGTATAGTAAAGATGATAAATTTTCATAAACCAAACACCAAAATACATTTCAATGAATTCATAATCGATTTATGATTCCATAATGTTTTGAAAATGATTCAATGGTAACCTAATCGGAAATATATTGATATTTTACCAGTATGAAATATATGTTACATTATATGGTAATTACCAAAATAGGTTTGAATATATTGTTCATGGAATGTTGACATGTCACACCAATATTATTCATGATGAAGGGAATTACACAATAATAACAAATCCATTGAAGATCCCTAAAAATGTTTGTCTCATAATCCATGAGTTCCATCCATATCTATTTATAACCATAATATATATCCATGAATTGTATTTTTTTAAAACCCAATAGCTTCATCAATAAAATGTTCATTGATCAAAACTGTGAAGACATCCATTAGGAATTTCCCACTAAGATCCCAAAATTCAATGAACACACATATTTTACAAGTATTCTTACTAAATTTCATGGTATTATATTCCCATTATTGTTACTAAACCTCTAGAATTATGTTGTACTTGATCAAATTTTCCACATCAGCGTCGATATTTTGTTGTGAGATTCAGATTCATTCTCTTGGCCACTTTCTTGTAACCACGATGATATTCAAGTAGACTTAGATGATGTGTGGACACATAAATATCAATAAAATTAATGTGTATTTAATCCCAATGGAAGAGATATTGATTTATCCGCAAGATGGAGATATATTAAGCTTTCACATCTGAGTACATGGAGTAATAGATTATGGGGGGTTTTTGGTCTTCCTCTTTACATAGAATCGCTTATATTATTTAATAATGGTGGTGGAGATCCATTCCTAATATTATAGAGGAGTAATCTAGAATCATAGTTATTTTATTCTTCTACATCAAACTTAGTGGATTCAAGTGATGATGGAGTGCTTTGAGATGAGAATACAATGTATGGATATATTATTCCTCTCTGAATAAGGGAGATGCATCTCTAGGACCTAAGAGTATCAATAAATGATATTTATTATTAGTGGAATTCTATATTATCTCCCCCTATTATATATATTCCATAATTGTGTTGAAATTAGGTAATTATGAGATATTATTTTGGCCGAAATACAATGTATGTGATTTTATATATTTTGTAAATTTCATGGAGTAATATCTAGATTCCAAAAGTTACAATGTTTGGGAATTATCATTGGGGATGATAAAGATATTCCACCCTCTTATACTATTATCATGAGAAGAAGATTTCATGAAATATTGAGATTCATGCAGAGATATAAGGGAATCATCATGTTTTTTTATTTAGGGTAATTTTATGGTCGATATGAAAAGGGAATTGTCTCCTCAAATTATAGATACAATGAATGATCATTATTATCTAGACCATTTCATTGTGGACGAGAACACACAATTATTTTGTGAAACTAGATTTATATAATGTAACTAATATCCTGATGATACATGGAGACTATTCAAACCTAGGATTATTTCATTGATTTGGTAGATAGGAAATACATAAACATCACCTTTTTTTGGGTGGGTTTCCAAGAGACGTATCTAAACCATTGGGGGAAGTGATCCATGTATTATAATGTTAATGTAGGTTGTTTTCCCTCTCATTTATAGACTCTTTCATCTATGTACTGTGATTTTTTTGAATCAAATAGGGAACAATAACCATAAACACTTCATCCAATCCATTGGTATCGTATATGAGGAATTAGAGCTATGATGAATGTAATAAATCCTGAAAGTGAACTCATGGACTTCTTATAAGGATATATAATGATATATCCTTACAAATAACATTTAATATTGAATTTGAGACATGGTCTCTACATATTTATTTGATCATGATTCAACCAAGTGACATTTCTTTAATTTGATCATACACTTGGATTTTCATAGTACATGGTGAAAAATTAGCTTCTCTATGGCCCATGAATAAGTTAATATAGAGAAGAATAATATTTATCCAAAACCATTATCAATTACAGATTGATGAAAATACATTTAGTCAAGAATAATGCAAATTCATAGGGCCTTATATTCCCTCAAATTGTAGATTTCCAATCATTATCTATATATAAAATTACCACATAGCACTAAATAGGGATATTTTCTACACTGTATACATTAATAGTGGTGACATAATATTCAATTTCATGAGGTATTTTAATATCATAATAAATCACTTATCAATGATCCTTTAAAATATGGTGTTCATCGATAATTGAATTCTTAGATAGAATAATGTCCGACTATTTCATGATAACATAATTCAAAGACAATGGAATACACTTACATGTAAAAGGTTTTTCCATATACTGAGGCTTGGGAGTAGAGGATATATGTGTTGGTGGATATTTTCCTAGATCAAAAGTAGAGGTAAATTTGGTTATATAAGGGTTAGAATGAGTGAACTTTAAATATTTTCAAATTTACCCTATAGATGATAATTGGTTAACAAAACCTCTATAATAATGGAAAATTAATGATCCCTATATAATTAATGAATAAATTAAAAAATTTTATGCGCCTATTGACGTTACCTTCATTGGTTACCTTTGGTGTATATGTTCTTATTAAATATAAATGCCATGAATCACGGGTGTAAAAGTCAAATAATGAGATTATTCACTAGATCATGGTTCAATTTGAACCTATGGTATTCAAGTTACTCAATGTGCCCAAACATCTTGATTAAATGAAGTCCTACATGATTCCCATATGCTATCCATCACATATAGATTTCCCTTGAAATCTCATTACATTCTTTCCTTGAATTCACCTGATATAAATCATGCAGATGACTTATCTTATTTTTAGCCTATTCTTCCTCATTAATATTCTACAATTTAATGGGAATATATGAAAAATACAGAAAATATATAGTTCATTTCCTAGATGATTCTTATAATTTATTTTTTTTTATTATTTATCATTTAGGGGAATCAATAAGAAGTGAGGAATCTGGTACAGTAACATTTCTCTCAAGGTGTAGTACTATGGGCAAGCACCTTTACCACTCTTGGATGTTATAGATGGTTATGATATATTGTTTACCCATAATTGAACGTATTAATGAAGTACCAGTACTAATGGTTTACACTTTATAGAAAAAAAATATGTTTTGTAGTTTGTACTATATCCTCATTACTTATTATAAATTATTTCATAATTAATAAAATTATTAAATATATCTCCCTATTTTATCATAACCTACAAACAATAACAATTAGAAGAATAATTAAATTATACATTTTCATTATATTGTAATAGTAATTGAAACCTATCCACGTAGTCTAATATTAGGAGAAGGGACTAATAAAGGAGTTACAATGTAGGCACTAGACTGGGTAACATTTTTGACTCATGGTACTATAAATTATTGAGTGAAGTCCCAGCTTCTCAGAACTATAACCTTGATTCCATAAAATCATTACGATTAAGGTGGTAGAAAACTAGATATGAAAAATTATTTACTAAATTTAATATTTATTTCCACTAATAATTTTCATAGGATCCACCTATTAGTTGTATAACCCCTCAAATAAGGATGACGTGTACCCTGTACACCTGATTATTTAAAATGTAAACGAAAGAATGAATTAAACATTCAATATTACAATGAGGGGTTTCAATATTTCCCAATGAAGATAATAATTTTATATTAAATATTTTAATTATATGTTTTCATAGTTATAACTAAACATGAATTAAAAAAACATTCGTCACATTTTTATTTAGTTCCTATTATTTTAGTTGTTCATGCGAGCATGAACATTTACAAAAATAACAAAAATTGCATAAATAAAATGAACTACCCAAATGATGATGGTAATATGTAATTGGTTCATTCTTTTAAACACAATTGAATAACCCATACCATGGGTTATAAAACATGAGTCAGTCGTGACTTGCCTCATAGCTCGCACCCTAGTCTATTGTTTCCACATCTCTTCTAGGATACCACCTTATCTTGGTGTGGTCTAGGTCTTAAAACACCATCATCATAATGGATATATAATCATGAACAAGTGAGGGGGATTTTTCAAGTGAACAATACAGAAAGACTAAAATTGATATATTTATAGGCCCTTACACATACTAAATAAAGATAGATGATGTGTATATTAACAGAAATAACAATATTTATAAAACTTTCATGGATTTATATTAATCAATTTAATAAAATAAATTAAAAAATAGTGGTCAAACAATGCTGAAGACTGGTCTATGGTTAAAATAAATGCGAGATAGATATTTAATTGTAATAAATTATGTTGAGAAAATTAAAATGAATTAAATAAAAATATTTTAATTCAAATAATTTATTTCCTTGGTCCAATAATTATTAATGTTTTATTCCAAAATTATATAATTTTTATGAATATTAATGTTATTATTATTATAATCTTCAAATAATATTATATTCAATTACTATTATTATATATGTATAATGATAATTTCTTCAGGCATCAGATCCCAGATAGGATTCTTGCTTGTCGGGTTAACCCAACTGAGGCTCATTGTGGATCCGGTACAACACTTGAAGGGGTTTTCGGGTTGGACTGATCCATAAAGGGTGTTTTATGGATTGGAATGCCCATTGGAGGAAACAGAGAGATTTATCTGGAAGGGGATCCACATTAGACATTGGAGGGTTGCACACATACACTCTCTTTCAAGGGGGAAGAAGATCAGAATGAAAGTATTGTGGCTAGAATATTTCGTCAATCGTATGATATGATTAAGGTTCATTATAGTTTCTTGGAATCAACATCAACAATAGGATCTGTAGGGTTTGGTTAGTAGAATCAGGCGGTGAATAGTGCATGGGAGCTAGTGCATTGTGCAGATTGTGTCTCGCTATAGGAGGCCAAGGTAGATCGACACTCGATTTGGAGCCTTAGAAAGGGTATTTTGTCATTGAGGGAGATAGTGGAAATGATCCTAGGTTTGGAAAGTGTATGTTTCTAATGTTGATCATACTAAATGTATCTTCCAATAATGCATTACTTGTATTTCCCATTTTTTAAACAAGTTATTTTATGAAACGATCCCAATCCATAATAATTTCAACGAACAATTTAATTTTTTTAATTACTGAGCATACCATTGTAATCCCATTAAATCAATTTTTTTTAATTTTTTCAAAATCCTATCATTTTATGATTTTTTTCTTCAAATTTCCACAATTGTGTGGAAGAAAATCCTACTAGCTAGAACTACTCTGATTTAATTATTTCTGGATATAAACCTAGGTTTGTTTGAAGTTCCCATATACAATCTTCTTTAGAAAAAATTTTACCATTATAAAATATATTTTCTTCAATTTTTTATACCCATATAAACAAATTTTGATCAAAATTAACAATTTAGGATGGCTACAAGTTTATCAACAGAAATAAAATAAATGTCTATTCTATTTCATGGAGACTGAAATTAATCTCCATATCCAAATTAATGAAAATAAAATTTTTCATTGCATATAAATTTCATATTAAAAATTTCATGACAATTAATGTTATTGGGGCATGCATTGGATGTTAACGAATCATTTTTTTTAAAATCATTATCATCAGAGAAACACAATTTCATCAACACTAGAAATCTGAGCCCCGGTATAGTTTTGATGATATCCAATCAATGTATTTGATAACAATATAAAAAACTGATTACCATGCTCAAATTTATGACATGTTCTACATTAACTCCTCACATGTGATCATTGTTGAAAGAATTTGTTATTATCCTTATATAGATCATACACACATGCTTCATGATCCTATAATATAACTGATCCTCCAAATTTTTGTGCTACCATGGAACTCTAGTGATTCCTTCAATATATTAAAGATCCCCATGATCTTGTTCCTCTATTCAAGAGAAAAATCTAATAAAGAATACTAGGAATAATTATTTCCCCTCCTAGGATGAGGGATGGAGGATAGGAGCCCAAAAAAATCACGGAAATGAATAGTCATGAGAAAATGAAATCCCCTTTACTTAAATTGTATGAATTAGACACCCAAAAAGGTTTCCATGAACCCCGTTTATATATAACTCACTAATTAGTCCCTAAATGACATGTTATGATCTGTGCACTTTTTTAAAATATCATATATATTTTTATAAAAAACTATTAACATATAATTGATATATTATGTGGTAAAACTGAGTCCTTAACATGACTCATAATTCAATAAAATATTAAACAAACCTTTAATATTATAGAAAAATTCTTTTATACAATTGTTTCAATATATTAACTTATTATTATATGTATTATTTTAATAAATAAATTCATCCCCAATTATTCTGTACTTAAAAAATAATGAATTTATTTATTCATTAGAGATAATAAAATAATTTCAAATAGAATGGACATCATGGTTGGTCCCACCATTTCATATACCTATAATATTTATAATATGGATAAATTTTTAATACTCTAAGGTTGTGGCCTTCTAGTACCATATCTCAGTATCACTAAATATTGTTCATAGACTAGGAGAAAATTTTATCTACCCAACAGGGAACCTAAGGAGATTATTTTTTTTATAACAATGAAAGCAATTCCATGAAAGAATATTCTGTAATACAATATATTTATCTCACAATATCTCATAACAAAGGATTTATACTTCATGTCATCATCCATTCTATCTTTATTATTCATTGAAATATTGAGATCGAATTAACTGCTTATACCATGTCCATGAATTTAGTAATGTTATTACCATCTTGATCTACTCATATTTGGATACTACCTACTTTTAGAAGTGGTAAATTAATTATTGATTAATAAATAAAAGTAGTACTACTAATGGAATACCCGATGACAACTACCTCAATAGTAATCTAATTTCATATTTTTTCCCATATAACAAATTATTTGAACATTTATTATAAACTGATAACAATTTCAAGTCAAGAGACCAGTACATGTGGTCATATATAGGAACTATTTATGACATTTTACCCACATGGTGTTACTATTGGTGGGATAGTCCTCAATATCATGCTAACTTGAGTTCACAAAGTCAAAACATTATCAGAAGAATCTTCATTTCATACAAACCCTTAGAACCTAATGGCCACACATCCTATTTGTTCTGTAAATTTTAGGTATCTGGACCATATGACATATGTATAAGATTACTTCCACGATATCTCTGGGTTTTCATTATAGCGTAGGAACTTATATAACATTCTCATATAACATGAAACCAAATGAAATTAACATAAATATAGTGGACACATATGTATCAACACTACTGTGGTAATGTAAACACATGTATATATCAAACTGTTTACATGTAATAGTAATCAAAGTTCATACATGTTTTGGGTCTAGAACAACAACTGACACAACTATTTCTATCAGTCTCTCTATATAATAGAGTTCCTTTCCTAGAAATAAATAAATACAAAATGGATTGTCTTTAGAAAAAATATTAATTGGATATATTTTACGTGGTTTATCCTTTTTAGCTTCAAAATTGTAATGTATGTTATTTTATTTTCCTAACATTTTGGTTTAGTGTTTTTCATTAAAAATAATCAATGGTTTATAAACCCGAAGAATTTTTTATATCAAGAAAATTCATATTAGAAAAAAATTAAGTTGGGGATCTATTTTTAAAAATTTATGATAGATATATTTAGTTTATACCTTAATTTTTACCTTCAATAGTGGTATTAGTACGTTTAAAAAATTGGAACTTTAGTTTTAGAATAACAAAAATGAAAACACTAAATATTCTCTATATATCTCTTGATTATTATATGAAAGGAAATATAATTTATTCCATTACTGGATTAGTAATATATTAATTTGTGACTAATTTATATAAACCATTAAATTTATATTATTTCATGGGATAGTTTTATACAATACCTTAAATTATGAATTCACTAGTGACTAATGACTTGTTTAATGAATTAAATTTGAAAACATTATTGGGTATTCAAGACAGAAAACTCACCTTAATAATTTTTCAGTTATCCTATAACATTGATCACGTGATAAAAATGATTTTTTGTACCCTTATGTGTTTAATTACTGTCATATTTTTCTTATGTCATGGATACGTTTCTTGAATAGTGATAAAAAATAATATATCCCTATAGTATATTGGATGTTGATTCATTTCTATAGGTTTATTTTATGATTTTACATAATATAATATTTCTTGTTATGATAGGGAATCAAGGTGTGTAGACTTGTAAAAACATTTTATGGAAAATATTTTTTAGAAAAAATTTATTTTTCACAATTTTCATACACTACTTATATCCTAGGATTTTTTATAATTCATCCAATATACTATGATTTTATCCTGATTGTTCAATTTAAAATTTTTTGTTCTTATTTAAAACAACACTCATATATAAAACATTTAGTGGGATTTTTTCTTACCATTTTTTATTGATGTAAATATCTAATTAATTAAGATATTTATAGACCCAAAATGGAATATATACAAAATAAAAATCGGCTTTAAATAAAATATTTTTGAAATGATCTATTTTTTTGAATATTTATCAATGAAATTAATTTTTTTAGATTAATTGAATCTATATAATTTTTTTTATTTTTCATGTTTCGTAGAAAATATTGTATCATCATAAAATTATATCTAAAGAGTTTTGGTTTAGGTCATCAAAGGTTGATAAATACCTAGAAATGATACTATATGTTTTATAGTATAGATGTTGATGAGTGTACAAAGGATCAAGTTATCAGAAATATATTTTTTTGTTATTTGATCCTTATAATATATTAAATATTACCTAGTTATAGTTAATATGTGTTTTTTTCGGTGAAAGCACGTAAATGTTTTCTATATAGTTTGTTATGGGTTTTCTAAAAATATCATATCAATTTTTTTGTATCATTTATCCCATAGATAGGATAATTGGACAGTAATTTTTTTAGTGGGGTGTTTTATATAGTTTCCTTTGTTTTTTGTTTTATTTTCCTCATTACAAAATATTTTCTAAAAAATATGAATTATCAGACATGCTAGAAAATTTTAATGGCCCTGTATAAAATTTTGTTTTGTATATTTGTGTTTTAGTTATTACAAAATAAGTAAAAGATCAATTATTGATGTTTTATTTGGGATATAGTGTAGATTTAAAACATAACATAATGATATGCAATAGTTCTTAGAAGTAGTAATAGTTAACTATGTTAATAATTTTTGTAAAATGATCTTTTAAATGGTTTTGGGAGGTATTTTAATTATGCATTTACATATTTCACCCATTAAAGAGTATAGATACCATTATAAAAACATTCGAATAAAATTTGATAGATAATATCACCATAATAAACTATATTCTTTCTTGGACACATAAGAACTAAATAATCATGTAATTCCTATTTGAAAATAGGTTATTGTAGAGGGATAACATGGTCCCTTTGTGAGAACATACTTACATTTTCATATAGATTAGTTTGTGGAAACCTTATAAATCACTTTTCACTCACATGGTTTCATCTTGGATCAACATTATTTGACAATCATTATACGGTATAACTATGTGTATTTGTCAACCATAGTGGCCACATGTTTCCAATGTTACCATGTTTTTCAAGAATACATCATCTATAAATACGAGGTACGTAGTTCCAGAAGGCGTAAATTTATCTTTTTGGATTAAAACATTTTTATTCGGGATGCAGAACCACTTCCACCATCAGTGATCACATGATACAAAATGTATTAATATTTCAGGAAGAACTCCCACGTGTAATTCTCAAGAGGATGTTTGATAAGGAATTAAAGGGAAATCATGGAAATGATCCTTCATGATGGCCTCCCAAGTATAACCATTGAAGAACCTCATTTACTAGGTCTCATATGGGGAAACCCATTTATGATGCCTCATCTAAAAAACTTATTCATGAAATATTATTTGAGAAGTTCCATTGTGGGAAATTTCCTTTTTCTAATTTGTATCGATAGCTTCTCACAATAATCCATTCACAAAATACTCTCAAACCATGACCTATATGGGCTTTTCACCCATTCACATATCACATTGATCCTATGTGATATGGGGTTTTTCTAAGGTATTTATGTCCTTCTAACCAATTTTCATTAATCATGATGAATATGTCCTGAACATGGTCACTTCATTATGCAAAAAAATTATTGGAATCATGGTTCCTTTATCATCTCTTCCTTCAATCATATTTTTTATATAGGTAGAATCATCTCAGATGGAATTCTGTCCCACAAGTCTCCATGTTAATAACACAAAAAATCCAATTCATGTGGGACCCCCTTCATTACATACTAGTATACATTTTTTATCATTCACATCAGCATCCACAAATTAGATCATGTATTCTCTTGGTAATAGTCATATAATGGTGTTTCTTATTAAACTGATAGAACCTCTAGGGTAATAACAATCATATATTATCATTATTGTAAGGGTTTTAACCATCTGGATATATATTAGTCTTATCTAGGGTCGATATTACCATCTCTTCATCCATATATCAATCACCCAGTCAACCAAAGAAGATATTGGACTCCATTTTTCTCATAAATAATCTAGAGACACCATATGGTCCTCTTAATGGTGTTATCTCTAAAAAATACCCTCATCTAACCCACCAACTAGGATAGAAACCTACCTAAAGCATATGTGTAATCCCTACAAAAAAATTCCAACTCCCTTATTTAGGCATTTTAATCTCATTAGGTGTCATCTCTAAAACAAATTCACTAGTCCATATCACCCATTAGTAAAATTTTCCATCCTTATCCAATCAGTTTCATATAGGGGATGGAAACACACCAATGGGTTTACCAGGTTTGTGGCCTACATTATCCAATGATATTAAAGCATTAAAAATACAAACAAATTTTTCAAAAAATGTACAAATACATGACTCTATTCTTTCCATATAATGTTAAACAACATGATCCAATTATATCACATAACGTTAAACTATGAAACTCGGGCTACATAGGTTTTGGTTCCTGTTTAACATGATAAATGTTGAACCTCATTGAGGATCGTACAAAACATTCCATTCAATTCCGTTACTTTTACATATTCAATATTAATCACTTCATTGATGGACCATATTAACATTGATTCCAACAATAACTTTTCTTATCCAACTAAAAAACAAAAATAATGATAAATGAAGGGGAATCATGTGTATTCCCAACACAAACAATTTCTATGAACCGTTCACCTACTAATCTGTTACATATGATTGTAAAATAATTGAAATAAATCATAGATTCATTATCTAAAATGAAACAACATATGTTAATTCTTTCATTTAACTATAAAGAACAATATTGTTCTTTCTCACATGAACATTAATGTTATGATGGGTCTAATTGAGTGGCACGAAACTACATAGGTTATGATTACATAAATAGGGATACATTTTAATCCCCTCTTAGATGTTTAATACCATATTCACAATATATAATACCTCACTATATTTATATAAAATCTATATATCTCAAATATATAGATTTAAAATATATCATAACATTATAATAAAAAAATATAGAGAAAATTTCACATATACTAAATTTCACATCATTTCATGTTGAAAATTTATAATTTTAATGAAGGAATCCCGACTAACACTAGGATTTGTGATTGATTCAAAAACATAGATAAGATTTTATATTTATTATTGGAGTAAGATATTAATCCACCAAAAAAATTAGGGATAATCACAACACCCATCGTATATATTAATTACCACTTAAATAGTTTATGGTAAATCCCTATCAATAACATCAATATCAAAAATTGGTCCATGAATGATAAAAGTTTATAATAGGTTTACTTATTATCAAAAATATGTTGGTAAACCAAACATGAATTCATTACCCATGAAAGTGGATGATTGAAAATAATCTTACATGTGATTATGAAATATTGGGTTTATTATTTATTGTTTTTAATCAATTGTATGACAATGAGGAACCCATCATGATCCTCCTTTAATCGAAAGTAATAACATAATATAGAATATCATTTTGTACCCATATATTATGATCGATGGTTATATATCATAGAACTCCTCAGGGTAATCATTATACAAGAAACAAATGGTATGTATCAACTCCAACAATGTTTGTAGCACCATATAGACTAAAAATGTTATGAGAAATATTGTGTCTATAGCCTTACGTTTTTGATTCACTAATGTGGGAGTACTACCACAAAAATTGTATCCTTACCATAGAGGTAGAACATGAGGGACTTTTGTGATGAATATCCCACAAATGGAGAAACATATTTATAAATGTGGAACATTTAACCACCTCAAACCACCTCAATTTCCATTATATAGGCAAAGGAAAATCAGGCCTCCCTTATTTTTGGGAGATGGAAAAAAATGTACCCATTTATACTCAGAAGTTTCTTATGAGGGATCCTACTATCTATCATTTATATCAATGTTATTGAGCCCTAGATCCTGATAAATACATTAGGGAGACCAAATATGAGATTTTGGACCCATTCACATAGACTAAGGCACCCATAAGAGAAATAATCAAATTAGTACCAAAACTAATTATCTAGTACATGTTCATATTTAAACTGCTATAGTAGAATTATATCAGTATATCCTAATGGAGAATTGGAAAAAATAACAAATCCCTGATCACACACACACACACACTAACTGAGTATTCATGAATATTCTAACTGTGACTAAAGATTCCAATTTATATATTATATTAGACACATGGGGATATTCCCATATTCATATTCTAACCAAAATTAAGTGTTTTTTATGTATCTTGGTGGCTACTCAGTACTGATCTCTTATTCCCACTCCTAATTTAGAGGATCATCAGTGTATCCCCACAAATAATGAACACTATTGTAATTCTTATAACACTATTCCTATAGGTGATCACTAAAATATTCTTATGTAACTCAAGGGAAGGATCATGTATAGTCCCCCACAATAGGGGTTTAGTAGAATATCCTAAAAACAAATTTTGGATAAATTTAGATCCATGGTCCCTCCCAATATTTTTGATAACCTAAAATGGAGAAAATAAAATATAAATATGGTTTAACATCATTTTTATATTAATACCATTGGTATATCCCTATGGGATTCATTTACGAGTGGGTACATATTCTTATACTATCATAGAAATCCTATTTTTATATATCAATTGTGGCTAAAGAACATAATAAAAATAAAATTAATATTACTACAGATACTTGTGAAATAAATTATAATATTCTTGGGGACATTAATTAAGTTAATTGTATATTATTATGATATGAAAGGAGTCACTTATGAGGGTTTCAGTGTTTTAGCGGTTTCCACACTATGTGAATTCTATTATGATAATGGTTCTAGTCCCATTCACAATTCCATAAATATTGTGATGGGATCATCGAGGGAATTATATCACCAAAGATCATGATCATATTTTTTCCATAACTGATGATGCTATCCTTGGTTTCCTTTAGTGTATCTGGATAGTTTCCTAACAATTTATTGACACCACATAAATATGAGAAAGTATAAATTTTCAAGGCATTCCTCCTTTTAGAATAAATATAAAAAAATCTCTTGATATTCCCTAGAGTACAATCCCTAAAGGTCCTCACCATAGAAAATTGAACATAAACAATGGATGTTTTCACCATGGTGATGTATGTAGAGGTACTCCCTAATGTATGATGATTAGAAGATAATAAGTTCCAAACATTTCTAAGAAACAGATAATCAATAAATTTATTGGTTATCACTATGTATGTAACTCCCCAACCCTAGTTACCCAGAGTCGGTGCATTATTACATAACATTGGCATGATCACAAGAAAGATCAAATATCGATAGACCGATTGGTTTAGTAGCCTTGGAAACACTAGATATATTCATAAGTCTTACATTATATCATAAAAATGAAAACTACAACAACATATTTTCTTCATAGTCCACACTCATATCCCCACATACTATCCCTGCAGGTCATTCATAATTTACTTCTTCACATCCTGGGAAAAATAAAACATAGAAAAGGGGTGATCTCAAATGCCCAGTAAGGATAACTATATATCGGAAACTTTCATAAATAAGAATAAACATTTAAGGCAATGTATAACAAAAACAAAAGCCTTTTAAACATGTTCTTTAACATAGTATGGAAATAATAAAATGAAATAATTTCATTTACTTATTCACATGGAGATTCTAATAATCGAATAATCACATGCAATATCAATAACCACTTTCATAATGATGGAATGCATAATGCCAGACTATCATAACCACATAGCCAAGTCCTCGTGCCAAGACACCGAATAAAATTTTTCCAAGGCCTTGTGCCAAGACACTATTTTGTCTCATGAGACCTACCGATGCATCGATGAGATATAACGGGCTCCACCCATCACATATTAAGTCCAATGCATTCCTCAAATGAACAGGATTAAACATAACATAAACATTTGTATTAAAACTAGCATACGAAATGCCAATACTTTCTCCATAAACCATGAATGGTATAAAAATAAAAAATCCACTGTCAAACATATCACAAAACCTGCAATACAATATGGAAGTTTTTTATCATAATAAATAAACTTCAAATAAGCTTAAAATCCATCAAAGGATGTTGACATAGATGAAGTCAAAACTATTTGAGAGAAATGTATTTTTTTTTTGAAATCATTTAAAAGTCACATAATTATGAAATAAAACATTTACTTTGAAAATATTCTTATAAGCTTGTAAAGGAATCTTTGAAGATTTTATAACGGCGGAAAATAGCCGCACCCGCCGTATAAGTTAAATAAAACATTATTACCTTAATTCCGTCAAAAAGGTTAAAAAGCACCTTGTTTTAAAAATGACAGAAAGATTCCTTTATAAACCTCTTATTAAAAGTCATACAAGGGTATAAATGACTTTAACCCATATTCTTGTAAATAGTAAAAATGTTTTGAAATAAATTTATAAGAAACATGGATCTGGATGATAATGAAATCCCAGTAGATTATTACGTATAAACAACCTCGGATAATGAAGAGATTGCAAAATAAACCCTTACCTTGTACTTTTACTTGGTTGGGGGTAGGTTAACCTCCTATATAATGGTGAAATAATTTTTATTAAATTATACATGAATCATATATATTAATATGATATCATATATGATATTTTAAAATTGATTTGTTAATAATATCTTAGTATTATCGTTGTTTCGGGTGTTATCTTAATCATTTTATTTTATATGATTTGTTACGTAAGACATGTTTTTCATGGATAGGTTGTATCTTATTCATATACATAATGATATCAGGTCCTTAGATACTATTATTAATCATAAAATGAGAATTATACTTGAATGGATACAATGGAGAATGAATCATATCACGTTCGTGGAGACGGTAGTCCGTACGTACGCAAGAGCGACAATATCATACTTTTGATATTAAAATAATATATAATTGGATGGTATAACATATATACAGAATCATTATCAAGTTATATTTATTATTTACATGAGTTACACATCATTATTATACCCATCCAAATAATAATTTATTGAATAACAATTACACCACGACGTGGAGACGGTAAGCTGTACGAACGCACGTATGGTGACATGTTATTCAAAGGATGGATAGAATACTGGATATGGTTGTACCATATATATAATAACATCACAGTATATATAATATACTGGAGTTATTATTTTATAATGGTAATAACAAAGGAGGATGAAGTGGAAGAAGAAAGGAACTTGGAAAAGGGTGGTGAAATCATTACCTCTTCTTCGGGTTCTTCCCTTTGATTTGATCAAAAGGGATCTTAGGCTGGATCTATGACTAAAGGAAGGACTCTAGGATGAAGTGAGGGAAGTTTAGAGAGTATTTGGGCAGATTTTGGACGATCCAAAAGGCTTTGAAGGTGTGATTTAATTAGAAGGGAGAGTGCCCTTTTATAAGAGGGGTGAGGGGCACCTTTGAAAAAGCTAGAAATATTATTTTATAATAAATTAATATTCGGTTTTTAATGTCTCCAAAGTGGATTATTTAAAGATTAAGGTTGGGATAGGTCGAAAACCACGAAACCAATATAATTTATATAGGTTTGGGTTACTATATTTACCTTATCATTAAGTATTAACTCTTAGTTAATTAGTTTCACTTTTACAATGTCTCTTTGTATTTTTATATTATATGGTTAATAAACTTACTATATACATCCAAGAGACCCCCAAGTGGTCAATTAATGATAAACATATCATTATATAAGTCTCTTGGACGAACATTAGATTTTTAGGAATTTAATATCACTTAATAATATAATATTTGTTTTAAAAACTCTTTTATGTCAATTTTGACACTATTCAATAATTGATTTTGGTGAAAATCAGAAAAGAATTATTACTTCGAACAAAATTACTTAAATCAATACTAACATGTCATATTAACCTAGAAAATTAGTGTAATTCATAAAACGTCTCAAATTATATTTATTTGGGTATTTATAATATCAATTATTTTAATTTTTCACTATTATGGTAATTACTGCATCATCATTGTGTCATAAATAATTAAATTATTTAACATCTAAAAATTATAAATAAAATATCATTATGTATGAAATCTTTTTATATTTATAATGAATATTTAAAATCGAATTTATCCTACGTATAACCCTATATTAAAAATGTTTTAGTAAATAAACATTGATTTTAACTCTTTGAACTCTTCTTTGAATTAAATAATAATAAATGTCCTAATCTAATCCAAGTGGACCTAAATGATAATATTTTTTTCCTAAAGTTGTTTTTGGTCGAGATACACTTTTCTAATAGAATTATGACATGTGTCAGGGTAATATTAATATCATTTTTACCCTTAATTACCCTATTTACTTTTAACCGTGGTAAATAAAAGTATAACGTTACTATTCACCAAAAATTATTTTCATCTCATTGAACCACATTTTACTCCATGATATTAACCATGTCTCTTGGATTTTATAAATTCCAATCAAAGAAGTGGTAAAATTATGTTTTATGAAAAAATTCAGTTTTTTAACTACCACTTAGTAGTTTCACTATTCATAAAAAATTGAAGTTTTTCAGAACAATGCCAAAATTTCACCCTAAGCTATAATTGATATTATGAATTAAAAAATGATTCATATTTTACAAAATTCCAAACATAAAAGTTTCATTGATTAATTTTATAATTAATTCCCTCTGTCACAACAAATAGCGTGTTTTTAGGAAACAATATATACCAAATGATTGACAATTGTTTTTGTCCAATTTCAAAGTGAAATAAATTATAATGAACACCATTGGATAAAATGGTAAAAATATATTCTAATTATACATTAAAACCACTAAATAATGTAATTTATCACTATAAATTATTTTTATTAAAAAAGTTGTTTTTAAGTATTTTTCATTATTCATAAAAATTGGAAGTTCTCAGAAAAATACCAAAAATTTAACTTAGGATAATTTCGGTATTCTGAATCCAAAAATGAAATCCATTTTGAAATATAAAATATATATACTTTCAAAAAGTAGGTATTACTATTCATAAAGGCTAGTTTGATTGGTTGTGGTGTGTTAGAACTCGATGTTGCGTACAACACACACTATCACATTATTACAATAGAAGCGTACCATAGAAGCTTTGGGTGTTACATTCTCCCCTCCTTTAAATAATTTCATCCTCAAAATTTCTAGAATACTACCGCATGAAAATACTCGGGTGGTTCTTCATCATAAGTTCTTTGGGTTCCCATGTTGCCTCTTCCATCTTATGGTTTCTCCACAAGACTTTTACCAGACGCGTCGTCTAGTTTCTCAGTACTTGTTCTCTCATATCAAGAATCGTGACAGGCTCCTCTTAATAAGAAAGATCGGGTTCCAGTTCTAATTCCTCATAGGTGAGTACATGCGTTGGGTCAGGCATGTATTTCCTCAACAGAGATATGTGGAACACATCGTGAACTTTGGAGAGACTTGGTGGCATTTCCAATCGGTAAGCTACCACCCCAATTCGTTCTAGAATTTCGAAAGGTCCGATGTACCTGGGACTCAATTTACCTTTCTTACCAAAACATATGACTCCCTTCCATGGAGATACCTTCAGGAAAACATGATCACCGACTTGAAATTCCAAATCCTTCCTCCGATTATCGGCATAGATCTTCTGTCTACTTGGAGCTTCTTTGATGTGATTTTGGATTACCTTCACCTTTCCATTGTTTCCTTTAACAGTTCTGGACCTACAAGTTTTCTTTCACCAACATCATCCCAACAGGTTGGTGTGCGACATCTCTTTCTGTATCACACTTCATATGGTGCCATCTGAATACTCGAATGGAGGCTATTGTTATAGGAAAATTCTACCAGAGGTAAATATTGATCCCACATACCCTAAAAGTCAAGTGAGAAGGATCTCAACGTGTCTTCTAAGATATGAATAGTTTGTTCTGATTGTCCATCTGTTTGAGGGTGGTAGGCAGTGCTCAAATGATGTTCAGTATCCAGGGATTTCTGATGACTCTTCCAGAATCATGACGTAAAACGGGGATCATGATCAGAAACAATTGATAGGGGTACTCCATGAAGTCTCACAACTTCATTAATCTATAGTCTTGCTAGACGTTCTAGTGGTAGATCTTCTCTTATAACAATAAAATGTGCTGACTTGGTCAGACGATCAACAATGACCCATATTGCATCGTTCCTTCTAGGAGTCTTTGGTAGCCCCATGAAAATGTCCATCGTAATATTGTCCCATTTCCACTCCGGTTTGGGAAGAGGTTGCAATACACCACCAGGTTGTTCCCTTCCATATTTCACTTATTGAAAAACAATACATCTTGACAAAAAATCAGAAATCTCCCTCTTCATGTTGTCCCACCAAAAATGTTCCTTCAAATCTCTATACATTTTTGTGCTCCCAGGGTGTATAGGGAAATTGGAACTGTGATAATCATCCATCAATTCCCTTTTTAGATCAGGTATATCGGGAACACAAAGTCTCTTCCCAAATTTTAAAATTCCATCTTCATACACAATGTCTCTCAATCTCCCATCATTCACAGCTTTAATCTTCTTTTGAAATTCTTCATCATTGTTTTGAGAACTCTTAATTCTTTCTAGTAAAGATGGTTTAGCAACCATTTGAAAAAGCATTGATGTTTCACCTTCCTTGGTTATTCCCTTGTCCATTTTCACTAGATCCATGAAAATTGGATCCCTTTCAATTCTCATATTGTTCAATACTCCATGTTCTTTTCTGCTCAATGCATCTGCCACCTTGTTTGCCTTCCCCGAGTGGTAGTGTATCGTGCAATAATAATCCTTGAGTAATTCAAGCCATCTCCTTTTCCTCATGTTGAGTTCTTTTTGTGAGAAAATATACTTCAAAGTCTTGTGATCAGTATAAATCTCACATTTTTTCACCATAGAGGTAGTGCCTCCATATCTTCAAAGCAATGATCACAGCTTCTAGCTCGAGATCATGAGTAGGATAGTTTTTTTTCATGAATTTTTCAACTGTCATGATGCATAGGCAATAACCCTATCATTCTGCATAAGGACACAACCAAGTATTTTCTTTGATGCATCACTATATATAAAGAACCCATCATTCCCCGATGGTAGAGTTAATATATGAGAATTGACTAATCTTCTATTCAGTTATTCGAAACATTCATCAAACTCTATTGTCCAAACAAATTTAACCCCTATACGTGTGATCTTCGTTAATGGGTTTGCCATTTGGGCAATATTCTGGATGAAACATCGATATTATCCTGCCAAACCAATAAAACTGTGTACCTTAGTTATACTCATAGGTGCTGGTCATTCTTGGATTTCCTTGGTCTTAGAAGGATCAATAGAGATTCCATCTTTAGAGACAATATGACGAAGAAGAGAAATCTCATGAATGCAGAATTCACACTTGCTAAACTTCCCATATAATTCATGTCTTCTCAGAGTCTTCAGGATAATGCGCAAGTGAATTTCATGATCCTCGTACCTTTTAGAGTATACCAATATATCATCAATAAATACCACCACAAATTCATTGAGATATTCCTTGAAAACTATATTCATCAGATCTATGAATACAGAGGGTTCATTAGTCAATCCAAAAGGCATTACAGTAAACTCGTAATTCCCTTACCTGGTTCGAAATGCTGTCTTCGAAATGTCTTCCTTCTTTATACACAACTGATGGTATCCAGATCGAAGGTCAATCATTGAAAAGTATTGAGCTCCATGCAGTTGGTCAAATAAGTCATCAATGTGAGGTACGTGATACTTGTTATTTGTTGTTATAACATTGATTTCCTTATAGTCGATACAAAACCTCATAGATCCGTCTTTATTTTTAACAAAAAGAACAGGGGATCCCCATGGAGAAACACTAGGGAGAATAAATCCCTTATTACTCAATTCCTCTAGTTGTTTCTTTAGTTAAACTAATTCTACAGTGGTCATTCTATAAGGGGTCTTCGATATAGGCGTTGATCCAGGAATTAAATCAATAGAAAACTCAACTTCTCGTTCTGGAGGATGTACAAGTAAATATTCGGGAAACACATCTACATATTCTTTCACAAAAGGTACATCCTCTATTTTAAAATTCCTTTCCTCACCCACAGTCATTTCATTCTCTTCCTCCCCAATAATTGAATTTAGTTGATCTACTTGGGGTGGATCAAGATAAGAATTAGGTGGTGACAATTCTCCTCTAAAGATAAGGTGTTCCTTATCGTCATCATCAAAAATCATAACCTCCTTCTTCTTACAATAAATCATCGCATCATAATCCAAAATCCAATCCATACTGAGGATTATATCAATCTCAATCATAGGTATGACGATGAGATCAGTGGATAAAGAACATTTATGTGCTCTAATGGGGACTGATTCACAAAACTTTGTTGCAATGATACTTCCCTTAGGAGTTTTAACTGACAACTCCCTTATTAAATCAAATTGTAAATATCTAATTTTCTTAGAAAACTGGGAAGATATGAAACAATGCGATGATCCGGAATCAAATATTGTATTTTCTAAACTTTTAGGAAACCATTAAATTACCTGCCACCCCGTCTTTCAGAGCTTCTACCTCGGCAGTAGTGATAGCATAAGCTTGGCCTTGATCCCTTGTCCTTTTCTGAGGTAAGTTCCACTGACACTTAGTACATTCATTTGCATAATGTCCCATCTCCCTGCAATTGTAGCATTGAACATTGGTATCTTCATTCTTCCCTTTGCATTCACGAGCTTCGTGGCCTTTCTCACCACACTTGTAACAGACACCCATTCCCTTCAAGCAATTACCAGGGTGTTTCTTCCCACATTTACCACAACATGGATATTCAACCATTCCCTTCTTCCCCTTATTTTCATTCCCAGATTGATCAGCAGATCTCTTCTTCTCTTTCTTTCCTTTAAAATCATAAGACTTAGATAATTCCTTTTCTGTCTTCATAGAACACGAGACAATGTCTTCGTACAACGAGAAGGATTGTGAGACTGATGCTCGATGGATAAATGGTTTTTACCCATCAAAGAAACAATCAATATTACTTCTTGGGTTATGTATATAATCTCCAACATACCTTGATACCCTTGTAATGTCAGCCTCATACTTTGCGACATTCTCATCCTCCTTTTGTCTCAAACTCAGAAATTTCTTTCCATATCTGCTCGATGGTCGTGAGGACAATATTTTTCTAAAAAAAATCTTTGAACTCCCTCCATACCATATTTGATTATTCATCTTCTTCCTTCATGTTTTGAATCAATGACCACCATTGATTAGCTTCTCCAGTGAGTCGGTAAACTGCCATGATAACTTTTTCCCTTTCACTACTCCCCAAAGCCTGAAATATTTTCTCTAGGGAATTTATCCATTTCTCAGCTACTAAGGGATTTTTACTCCCATTGAACATTGGTGGTTGTTGCCTCATGAATCGATCTAACATCAATACTCCACGCTGCCGATCAGGGTGCTCCATATGGGTAAGGTTATTATTCAAAACCTGAGTGAGTTGTCCCAGTATGGTGATTAGCTAATCGACACTAGTTGCATCACCAGCTCCACTATAATTATCTTGAGTAGGAGGGAAATCCCTACATGGAGTGTGTGCATTGATATGGTTTCCATTTCTTCCACTAGGTGCCATTTCTAAACAATGGAATAAACTAGATCAGTTTATGAATCAAAATACATAATTCCATACTTATAAAACACTTATCATAAATTGATCTATTTATAGATATAATCCATAATCATAAAAATGTTTTCATAGAAGAAGTATATACTCAGAAACCTTTCAATATTATTTGTAAAGAAAATGAGAGTTATCCTAAGCATATCCTCCAGGAGTGTCGTAACCAAGAGTACAGCAAGGCCTATTGTCGTGCACCAGTTCCCGTTCAAGTCTAGCTCAAAGTGGTGTTTTCGGGGTTTACCCCTAGGTACATCTATGCCAAAACTGCCTTTACCTACTCGTATCCAGATAGGGATGTGTTTCTCGGAAAACTAACAAAATCTCTACAGTACCAAAATTCCAGGAAGTTCTTCTATACTAATCCTCAAAGTCCATCTTAGGTCTATTTTCTCTAATAAGAGTTTATCTAAATCTAGCTTCCAAGGTTTGTACTAAACTTCCTCTGATACCAACTGTAACACCCCGACCCCAGTTACCCAGAGTCGGTGCATTATTACATAACATTGGCATGATCACAAGAAAGATCAAATCACGAAAGACCGGTTGGTTTAGTAGCCTTGGAAACACTAGATATATTCATAAGTGTTACATTACATCATAAAAATGAAAACTCCAACAACATCTTTTCTTCATAGTCCACACTCATATCCCCACATACTATCCCTGCAGGTCATTTATAATTTACTTCTTCATATCCTGGGAAAAATAAAACATAGAAAAGGGGTGAGCTCAAATGCCCAGTAAGGATAACAATATAGCGGAAACTATCATAAATAAGAATAAAAATTTAAGGCAATGTATAACTAAAACAAAAGCCTTTTAAACTTGAACTTAAACATAGTATGGAAAAAATAAAATTAAATAATTCCATTTACTTATTCACAAGGATATACTACTAATCGAATAATCACATGCAATATCAATAACCACATTCATAATGATGGAATGCATAATGCCAGACTATCATAACCACATAGCCAAGTCCTCATGCCAATACTACAAATAAGATTTTTCCAAGGCCTTGTGCTAAGAAACTAGTTTCTCTCATGAAACCTACCGATGCATCGAGGAGCTATAGCGGGCTCCACCCGTCACTTATTATGTCCAATGCATTCCTCATATGAAATGTTTAAACATAACATAAACATTCGTATTAAAACTATCAAACGAAATGTCAATACATTCTCCATAAAAAATGAATGGTATAAAAATAAAACATCCATAGTCAAACATATCACAAAACCTTCAATACAATATGGAAGTTTTGTATCATAATAAATAAAAATCAAATAAGCTTAAAATCCATCAAAGGATGTTGACATAGATGAAATCAAAACTATTTGAGAGAAATATATATATTTTTTGAAATCATTTAAAAGTCACATAATTTTGAAATAAAACATTTACTTTGAAAATATTTTTATAAGCTTGTAAAGGAATCTTGGAAGATTTTATAATGGCGGAAAATAGCCGCACCCACCGTATAAGTTAACAAAACATTCTTACCTTAATTCTGTTGAAAAGGTTAAAAAGCACCTTGTTTTGAAAACGACAGAAAGATTCCTTTATAAACATCTTATTAAAAGTAAAACAAGGGTATAAATGACTTTAACCCATATTCTTGTAAATAGTAAAAATGTTTTGAAATAAATTTGTAAGAAACATGGATGTGGATGATAAAGAAATCCCAGTAGATTATTACATATAAACAACCTCGGATAATGAAGAGATTCCGAAATAAACCCTTACCTTGTACTTTTCCATGGTTGGGGGTAGGTTAACCTCCTGTATAATGGTTAAATAATTGTTATTAAATTATACAAGAATCATATATATTAATATGATATCATATATGATCTTTTAACATTGATTTGTTAATAATATCTTAGTATTATCGTTGTTTCGGGTGTTATCTTACTCATTTTCTTTTATATGTTTTGTTATGTAAGACATGTTTTTCATGGATAGGTTGTATCGTATTCATATCCAGAATGATATCAAGTCCTTAGATACTATTATTAATCATCAAATGAGAATTATACTTGAATGGATACACTGGAAAATGAATCCTATCGCGTTCATGGAGACGGTAGTCCGTACGTACGCACGAGCGACAATATCATTCTTTTGATTTTAAAATAATATATAATAGGATGGTATAACAAATATAAAGAATCATTATCATGTTATATTTATTATTTACATGAGTTAGACATCATTATTATACCCATCCAAATAATAATTTATTGAATAACAATTACACCATGACGTGGAGACGGTAAGCCGTACAAACGCACGTATGGTGACATGTTATTCAAAGGATGGATAGAATACTGAATATGGTTATACCATATATATAATAACATCATAGTATATATAATATAATAGATTTATTATTTTATAATGGTAATGACAAACAAGGAAGAAGTGGAAGAAGAAAGGAACTTGGAAAAGGGTGGTGAAATCATTACCTCTTCTTCGAGTTCTTCCTTTTGATTTGATAAAAAGGGCCCTTAGGTTGGCTCTATGACTAAAGGAAGGACTCTAGGATAAAGTGAGGGAAGTTGAGAGAGTATTTGGGTGGAGTTTGGCCGAGCCAAAAGGCTGTGATGGTGTGAGTTAATGAGAAGGGAGAGTGCCCTTTTATAAGAGGGGTGAGGGGCACCTTTGGAAAATCTAGAAATATTATTTTATAATAAATTAATATTTGGTTTCTTATGGCTCCAAAGTGTATTATTTGAAGGTTAATGTGGGGATTGGTCTAAATCCACTCAACCAATAGAATTTATACAGGTTTGTGTTGCTATATTAACCTTATAATTAAGTATTAACTCTTAGTTAATTAGTTTCACTTTTACAATGTCTCTTTGTATTTTTATATTTTATGGTTAATAAACTTACTATATACATCCAAGAGACCCCCAAGTGGTCCATTGATGATAAAACTATCATGATATACGTCTCTTATCCGAAATATATATTTTTATGAATTTAATATCAATTAATAATATAATATTTCTTTTAAAAACTCTTTTATGCCAATTTTGACACTATTCAATAATTGATTTTTATGAAAATTATAACAGAATTATTACTTCTTACAATGTTACTTATGTAAATACTAACATGTCATATTAACCTATAAAATTATTTTAATTCATAAAAAGTCTCAAATTATATTTATTTGGGTATTTATAATATCAATTATTTTAATTTTTCACTATTATAGTAATTACTACATCATCATTGTGTCATAAAAGAATTAAATTATTTAATATCTAAAATTTATAAATAAAATATCATTATTTATAAAATATTTGTAGCTTTATAATGAATATTTATAATCTAATTTATCTTATGTATAACCCTATATTAAATTTTTTTAGTAAATACACTTTGATTTTAACTCTTTTAACTCTTCTTTGAATTAAATAATAATAAATGTCCTAATCTAATCCAAGTGGACCTAAATGATAATATTTTATTCCTAAGGTTGTCTTTGGTCTATATACACTTTTCTAATAGAATTATGACATGTTTTAGGGTAATATTAATATCATTTTTACACATAATTACCCTATTTACTTTTAACCGTGGTAAATAAAAGTAAAAAGTTACTATTCACCAAAAATTATTTTCATCTCATTGAACCACATTTTACTCCTTGATATTAACCATGTCTCTTGGATTTTAGAAATTCCAATCACATAAGTGGTAAAATTAAGTTTTATGAAAAAATTCAGTTTTTTAACTACCACTTAGTAGTTTCACTATTCAAAAAAAATTGAAGTTTTTCAGAACAATGCCAAAATTTCACCCTAAGATATAATTGATATTCCGAATTCAAAAATGATGTCTATTTTACAAAATTCCAAACATAAATGATTCATTAATTAATTTTATAGTTAATTTTCGTTGTCACAACAAATAGCGTGTTTTTAAGAAACAATATATATCAAAAGATTGACATTTGTTTATGTCCAATTTCAAAGTGAAATTAATTATAATGAACACCATTGGATAAAATGGTAAAAATATATTCTATTTATACTTTAAAACCACTAAATAATATAATTTATCACTATAAGTTATTCTGATTAAAAAAGTTGTTTTTAAGTATTTTTCATTATTCATAAAAATTGGAAGTTCTCAGAAAAATACCAAAAATTCATCTTCGGATAATTTCAATATTCTGAATCCAAAAATGAAGTCCATTTTGAAATATAAAATATATATATTTTCAAAAATTAGGTATTTCTATTTATAATGGCTAGATTGATTGGTTGTGGTGTGTTAGAACTCGATGTTGTGTAGAACACACGCTATTGCATTATTCCAAGAGAAGCGTATCGTAGATGCTTGGGGTGTTACAATGTAATCCATGAGAACAACCATGGTGTTCTTCCACAAGGTTCTCATTGTGAAATTCTTCCCTATAATTATATTTTATCATAGAACGATGGACCGCAACATATCAAAAACATTACAATGACATCCTCATATCTATAGAAACATGAGAAGTTAATGTTTACTATATTAAGAACCACATCACTATTATGTGATATATAATCCATCCTAAAGGATAGTTTTATGAAATTTTCATCATTTTCACATCCATCAAACCACTTCCCCAATAAAGCAATTTAGGATGTACTAAATGACTTTACACCTCATGAAATAATAGTGGGTAAATTGCCAATGTGATTTGAGCATCATGAGAATCACTTATTGAGGTGGAGAGAGAAATTATTTTACTATTTATTTAAATTATGTCATAATTTGGTTTCAAAGTTTAATTTTTTTAATTATACATTATAAAAACCAATTTATGTAATTTGAACGATGTTTACATTGAATGTGGTTTTAAAAACATTTATATCTTTTCATCTTTTTCACTACAACACCCCCTTATCGCATTGCGTATGTGAGATTGCTTTTAAATTAACTATTTCAAAATATGGGCATTTAATTGTATAAAATTTATTAAATATTCAGAATAATAATGTCCAAATTATGTTGTTAGGTCAATTTAATTTATATATATAAAGATGAAGCACTGGTCTAAAATTTATTCACTACAGTATAGGTGAATTAATGAAATCAGTCCATGTTAAAAGGTAATGATCTAAAATAACTAAAAGATAAAAAATTGAATGGTTTATTTATTTATTTATCAATCCTAAATAGAATATAAAAAATGAAATATCTTTCAAATTATTGGAAATTAATTCCACCTCAAAGTGGTTCGATTTACACATAAAAAAATTATTTTTTAATCACTTAAATCCACATATCCAGAAGTTTAAATGCCTCTACTCACCACCCATTTTGAATCAAAATCTTTTCAGATATTAAAATATTTGAAAAAATATCTCCACCCCACTCTCCACATGTAAATTTTTTTTGTACTCACCCAAATTCCAAATCCATGATCCTCAAGGGTCCTGGAAGGAGGTGGTAATCAAGATGCAATTCTCCCAAAACACCTCTCTTATTTTCTTTTAATCTTCTACATTATACTCATATAATTCATAAATAATGAAATGTTAAATCAAGATTAATTTATATACAATTTTATTATAATGGAATATTATATATCAAAATCTTGTATTAAGTCCTCTTATTCAGAGAAGCGAAACTATTGTTCAAATTATACAGATTTATTACCACCTTTATTAATGATTTTATTCGTTATATATTTACACCTTCATGACTCATCATTACAATACACTGCAGGTTAAATAATATTTTAATAGGTATATAATAATCCATTTTATGTTCTGGACCTATTATATACTCATAATAACAAATAAAATTAAACAACTCTACGGTATTTAGAAAAACAACGAAAAGAAACTAACCATTTATATTTAACATTTTATCAAATTTGTCATCCTTGTATATGAATGAAAAATTACAAATGATAAATATTAAACACATTAAATTCAACTAATACCATTTAATTTATCTTCTAGAGTTTTATTTCCAATTTAAAATAAAACCATTAATTATACACAAAAACTGGTCATGAAACAATGAAAGGAACACACCAAA
Organism: Viscum album; assembly: GCA_963277665.1. Classification (NCBI taxonomy): domain Eukaryota; kingdom Viridiplantae; phylum Streptophyta; class Magnoliopsida; order Santalales; family Viscaceae; genus Viscum; species Viscum album. The sequence goes on from OY728121.1 coordinate 1,087,356,710, forward strand.
AACCATGAAAACAGTGAAACATTATTAATAAACGGGTCATAGAATTTTATAAAATAATCACAAAAATTTATTATAAATGTTAATACAGTTATTTATGGATTAAAGAACATTATATTATCTATTACATTGGAGGATAATGTATTCACCACTAATTAGAATCATAAGATAATTGTTTTTCATCAAACTTTTCCTTCTACGAGATATATGTCATAATTGCCAAATATTTTGTTTTTTGTGTTGAATATAAAATCCATTGATAAATAATATAATGAGTATCATTATATTCAAGTTATTCAATGATTCAATTGATAATTATTAATTTTATGGGGCATATGATTACACTGATTAGATACATGTAAGGGAATTGTTAACACAATTTCAATTAAATCCAACTGACTAGTTATTCCAATATATATAGTTATTAATGTGTTCATCTATATTATTTATTCATTTGAGGAATGAAGTAGATTTTTATGTGACAGATGGGGACCCCTATATCCCCTTGATGCATCGATGGGTCTAATAATACAAGATAGATTGGGTTTTCGCCATGGCCTAACCCATTTATTATGTAAATTGAATGAATCCCTAATGACTATAAATTCTTATAAGATGAATTGAATGTATTGAATTCATTGTAAGAAAAATAAAATTTATTTTTTAGATGACTGTAATTATCCATTCCATCATTATGAGATTATTTTCTGATTTTCATATGATTACCTGATTAGTAGATTATATGTGGTTATGTTTTCTATCTCTTGTTATTATTTATATGGAATTATTTGTAATACATCATTCCAATCATATTATGATAAAATTATTGATTAAATGAAATGTTTATCAGTTATTTAATTTGATATAATGTTTAATAATTTTTTATTCATATATTTCATTATATGATTACCCCCAATGAGAATTTGAGGTCACTCATTCCTTATGATTTATTTTCCCCTATATTCGAGGATGTTTTTTGTAATTGTTATGTAGGGATAAACTAAGTGGGAATTAAGGAATTATCAATAAAAATTAATTTTTTTAAATGTGATGTCAATTTTGAGAAATTATCTCATTTACCAAGTCTACGAATCTTTTTGGTCCTTCAGTATGTGATTCATTCTATGTTATACCAATGTAATAAAGTAAGTCATCGTCTTCGGAATACTAGGGGTGGGGGGATTAAAATGGCATCAACACCACCTCTAGTCATCATAATAACATATAAACACTAGTAGACACACTAATTTAATGGATATAAAATATAATATACTAAATATATAGAATAATTTAGAAACTATGTCAATATAATATGGAGTATATCCAGTGCTAAGAAAAATGTTTAATCCCTTACATCAACATGAATACCCAAAACAAATATATAAAACAAGATTTCATAGAGTCATCCTCAATATAATTGATTGATGATAGAACATTACTGTGATATATTATGTCCATGTAGAATCCTAAGGTTCCAACAAACCAGTATCAAATATCTCCCATCAAATTCAAATTCTTGGATACTTTTTTCTATTAATGATATATGATTTCATATAATTCAAAAACAAGTTCCTTTATTATTAGAAACTTGTCCACTTAATCCATCCAACACAAATATTATTGAATACTTACAAGTTCTCTTGGTCATTATTATTATGGGGAATATAGTCCATGAGGCCATATCACCAAGATACATATAGGAAAATCAATTACATCCTTAATTCTACTGACTTCTTCTCTATGTGGTTATAGGTTAAATCCATCATGGAATTAGGATCAATGGATATAGTAAATTTCATGAAGACTATACTTATCACCAAATTTAGTATCCCATACATGATTTTTACAGATAAAACAGAAATTTATGCTATTAAATTTTTATATTTTTATTATAAAATTAAAATATTTAGTCAAACCACTCTTCCTAGTATCATGTGGTGGAAAGTGGATAAAGTGATAATTTTAATAAAACTCAATCAAATAAACATCCAAAAACCATATACAATGAAAAAAATACTTGGGTTGGTAAAATTATATATTCTCTATGGGATTATCAGTGCACATACAATACTTTAACATGTGAGGAATTATTTTTTACATATGAAAGAGAATGTCATTCTCATTAATATCTAAAGACCATCACATGAAATTTCCATATGAAATTAGTTTTCTGAAGATTATAAATGTCAAATATAATTAAAAAATAGAGAAACATGGTGAGAAAAGGTACTGCACAATTTAATTCATGGAAATATACTAGTACTAGATAATGTTAGTATTCAACAGGATGGTTCTCCTTTACACATTCCTTTAAGGAGAATCAGTACTTTCCTCGATAACTCATATTATTTTTAGGAATAATCCTCTAAATCTAGTAAAAAAAATTCAATGTCTGTATGTTATTAAAGTTATACTACAAAGCATACTACTCTCTAATCATCATGAAAGGGGAGAATATTATTCCAACCACCAATGAGATCTTCAAAAAAATTATATCGATGTATGCTAGATTCACACATCCTATTTGGATGACATTATGATTTATAACATCTATTTATTGACACATTATGTAATACTGAAATATATGTGGACTTTAATACATGATGTTCTTAACAATATAAGAATTTTTTTATTTAGAACTATATTATATACATGATAGTCATATCAATGTATGATTTCAATGTACATATTTTTCTTTATTTATCGGCTAGAACTAAGAATAGAGAATGGATTCATATAATCTGAACTACGTATGGATTGATTCTATTTTTTAGGACATGTATTTAAATTCAACTACCTAATGCATACCTAGCCAAAATTCTAAATTTATCAAAATTAACGTTGTCTTATTGAATGCGATTTCACTGATTCATTTTGGATTTCTCCACTAAATGTACTATGGGATACACCCACATCACCTTATGAACCTGATTGATATCTATAAATACCTATATATATGAGTTAATTCCTCATTATGATAAGCCACATAGAATATATTCCACCCCACAGGACATTGAATTAGTTAGGGTGGTATATCATGCAGGACCATAAACTACATAGAGAAACCCATTACATAAGACCTAACTCTCTGATGTAAAATCCATATTTATGTAAGAGCCTATAACTAATTATTCCTAGTCTATGGAAATATTATGGGAAAAAAATTACCCATATGTTTATGATCCTACTCTTTGTAGGATGTTTTTTCCCTTAAATATTCAACAATTATGGTTGTGCCAGCCAACCCCAAGGTCGTGGTTTATCTAACCCATGATAAAAACTACCCACCGAAGAATAACTACATGTTTCTTGATTATTATTATTATTATAAACATAGTAACATCTAAATATGTAATAATAGGCCTAGAAATAACCCTCATTCGCATTCTAGGTGAAGCTCTATTGAAGGAGATTTACATTATTCCCATTGTATTTTTTTTCACCCAAGGACACCCACATATTATACCATTACTCTCTTTTACCTTCTCTAGATTAATATAAAGAGACTATATAGACAATATCTATGTGTAGATATCATTTTATGATACATAGTGAGGCTATTATTTCCTAATAGGAAGGATCATTTGTCATCTATCTCTATTTTAGGAGTTATACCTATGCAAGGATGGCCTTAGTGGTGAACTATGTGTACCTTTATTACTATGGCCACAAGATAGGTAGTGATTCATAGATCTCACATCCTAAGCCCATCTACAAATTCCACTTGAAAACAACCTCATCTTTATTGTTAAAACTTAATTCATTCAAATAGAGTCATGTTTCATTACATAACATTAATATAGTGTTATATAATAATGTGAATGAGAATAATTTATACAAACATCCCAATATAGTGGTCCTCTCCATATGACCATCAACTATAGATGATTCATGACCTTGTCGGATGAAGTTAAACTACATGAAAAATGATCCACCATGAATGAAAATAAATTTCATAGAGCTTCCTATTCTATAGGACCTATGTTCCTTAATTGTGAGATATATCTATGTAATACCACTACTATATGGTTATTTATACAGAAACCTATGAATTTATAAAATATTCATCACTTGCAAAATCCTCATTAATATATTGGGACCTTTAATTCATGTGGGGTTTTCCTTGATATGATTAACACTGAGGCAAAGATATATTATTATACACATGATCTAGAACAACACAGAGCCTTTCTAGAGTGGTCCTCATCCTGTGACGCAAAACATTAAATTTGAGTCATTTTCACATAACATCAAAACTGTAATATATATACTCCACCCTTTAGGACCTAAAAATTATAAAATAACACATCTCAAATGTCTAGAATTCCATATATGGAAGTCATCTCCATCCAAGGGATCCTAAAAAATGGTTCCATATATGACCATAAACTTGTATAAAATCACACTTGCACCTTGGAATTATATCCCAATGTTTTTGATCTCCATATTTGTATGAAATATTCTTCCCTAACCATACATAAAGACATCATCATGGTAATAAGATAAAATGTTTCTTCTTTCTCATTCTTTATAACAAGATAAAATTCCCCTCTCCTATACTAAGCAATATCAACGTATATATCATAATTAAGAACCAAATTTTTATTGATTCATATTATTATAGGATGTATAGAGTTTTTTAGACCAAATATTTCAGAACATGGCATAGATAATCATCCATTTAAACTCATTTTTAGAGGACTATTATTGCCCCAATATGGTCAGTTTGTGACTAGAATTTATCAATCAATATCTAAATATACACTTCAAACAAACCATAATTCATTATTATGTAATTTGAATCTCCAAAAACATTACAAGACCATTTTTATTGTGAACATTCAACTCCAAGGGATGCTAATTTTTGGTAATGTTATTTGTTTCTCTATATCTATCCCTATGAATCATAGAGAAATTTTATTCCTTCTAAGAATCATGTATATCTTCATATTTCATTGAAAATATCTCATTTTTACCCATCAATTGAATGTTTTTAGTGGTTATCTTTGGTATGTTTTCTCACATTATCACTTTCTGATTCAACTGTCCCATTTCATGATTTAAATCAACAATATTCCATCATCAAATATTTGTTTGGTGTTCATATCACTTAGTCCCCATAATGGATTTCATATAATGCTCTTGTTATTTAGTACAAGAACTATAACCATAAAAAGTATACACATATCAATTATATGGTCTATAATAACATTGGGATCATCACCAATGTATATGTTTTACTTTCCCTTGCTACATTGATAATCTCATCCTATAGTCAACATTGATTTACCATAAACTCCAAATATTCTTGGTCAAATATGTATGACCTTAAACTCATCCCCCAATATCCCATGAATTGTTTCCTTAAAATTTTGAAAATTATTGTCCATGAATAATGAATTAAAACAATAAGAACCTTACATATGGATGTCTATAACAAATATGGATTCCTCGTTAACATAATGTTTATCTTTATCCATCCACTATATAGATCACTTGATATTGTGGTTAAGGTTTTCTTACAATTAATTCTACCATTATTAGTAAAAATACTATAACCTTAAACTTCCTAAAGAAAGAAACGAGGTACCTTCCATGATTAAAAACCTCAAAGTTTATCCTGGAAAAAAACTCGCATATCTACTCATTGGGATCATATCTCACATGACCTAAGAATAAATGAGCATCCAATGAATGAAAATTACCAAACATTTATTTTTTGAAAACCCAAAAAAATTAAGAATAAGAAAAAGTAAATTTCCTACAATTTAAACACATGTTATTTGAGGCTTGGGGAAGAGTTTTGGATAAAAAACTGATATAAATACTTTTTGGTACACTTTATGACCATAGAAAAACTCATGACATAGTAGTTGGGCTCCATTACTTAGAATAAATTTAGAGAACCTCATGTTCCTAGAATATTAGTTTTGATTATTTTGTTGAAACACGTGATAGTTTAATTTAGGGTAACTTAATTCCTTTTGAATATTATAATTGTCATTTTAAAACCCCCTTCATTATTATCATCATGTTGAATCATTCAACCCTACCATAACAAAATATTTGACTTTTATTGTATAATGATTGTGTACATGAGGCTATATTTAGTTTTCCTATACCCTAATAAGAAGTAAAAGTAAAATATGAACCATATGTCACATATATGATTTATATGTTTACCTTATGGTGATGGTTCATGTGCTTCCATATCTATCCTATCTATTTCTACCTAAGTGTACACAGTCAAGATGAGACATGGAATTGCTATCCATTATCTCAGAGACACATCGATACATATGGTTATTGTACAAATTTCTTTATATCAACTATTAGAATACTCATCTAAGGGAAAAATGTTATGTGAAAATGAATTGATGAACATTTCTTTTGGACACAATATGTTTGAATAATTATTCTCTTATTCCATTATCATTAAATATTCAGTGAATTAAATTATCTTGATAGTACCCTTTTAAGAATTTCATAGGTCATCACAAATTGAAGATCATGATGGGATGACAATAATAAAATTAGTAATTGTTGGAATTTTATTTATTGATCAAAATAAGATATGAGTATTAATATTTTAGAGCATCATTCATTATTTAATATACTTATAATGGAATAAAATGGTTCCAAAAGTGACAGTCAAAAAACTGATGAGGTTGAACCATTGCTTCATCAGACTCATTAGTAGATTCAATGATATTAAAATTCCCAATTATTGATTATGTTATTGAAATTTTTTTCTTAAAACAACATATATTCATTTATTTTTAGTCTCACCAACTCTATGTTTTTACTCCATGTCTAAATTCTCGGTATTATCTATCTCTTGGTCTGCTTGGTTCAAATCGTTCTACATTCATTCCACTTATTCCCCCTTATATGGCTTGATCTTCTCATGTTGATTATTCTACTAAATGTTCAAAATAATTATTAGTAACCATAATTCCAATCATGATAATTCTAGTCATGTATTTTAGAGTGGATATTTTTAATGGATTTCACTCATTTACATCCAAGTAATGATCACCTGTTTTACACTGGTATGGACTTTGTAGTATCCATAACATACAACGCCTAGAGTAAAGAATACGTGTTCTAAGTGATGAAGATGGACACCTCAGTCTCTAATAACATTATGATAGACATTATTTGATATCTTCCACCATAGCCACTTCCACATCTCTTGTTTGAACAAGGCTTCCTCTAAAAAATGAGACCCATCCATAATGATTGACACATAATCTGGGATGAAATTAATTAAATATGGTATGGTGTCAACACATCATGGGAAATCTAGAATGATACACATTCCATATATATTTTAACTCTATATTTTTAGATTCAAAATAAATGACATCTTGAGGTTTGTTATATGTGGAAGTATTATTAAAATTAAACCGGTGAATGAAATATTTAGTAGACATGATTGGAGACCAGAAAATAAAAGGCATGGATAAAAACTTTTATGAGATATAAAAGTAAAATCATTGAATTTTATCATCTAATTAATAGTAAAATATATTGGTATTATATAGAAAAATCCACCATTTTACTTTGAGATGATTCTTCCACATCATAGGGTACTACACCATCAAATGGAGTCACAGTGTGTTCCTACATCTGAGGGTTCTCAACCCTCCAATGGAGTAGTGTTCTTAGAAATTATCTGTAACTCAAGAACGATACTTTCATCAACAATGAGCACTACACATGATAACTAACATTATTTCTAGTAAGTATTGAGGGATTTATAAATATGATGGTAACTCACATTCCTTTATATATAACACAAATCTACATAGATCCATTTCAATGTACTTTCTTAGATTCATAACCTTTATAAGGTTATCCATTCATGTTGAATCCACTGGGATGTGCCCAATGAATTTAGGTCAATATATGCGCTCTCATTTTGTAAAAGTATGAATTCTTTGGATATGGAATTGTACATTGAAATAGTAAAGGTAATGATAAAATGATGGAACCATAATTTTTCCCACACCCTTGGGACTTCACCCAATTGGTTTACCAAACTCAACCTACATAAAAATTATATGAATGAATGTTACACTATTTAAAAAAATTTCAATATAAACACAAATTCTCACATGCTATTTAATATTATTAAAAATATATCCATTGAGGTACCCATTTGACATTTTTTTGGACGAAGAAAAATAATCTGAATCTCTACTCACCCGACTGTCATGAACATGTCTAAAAAACACTTCAAGTGTCTTGTTTATGCACAAATACAAGGTAAATTATAGAAAATAGAGTGAAATATAATTTTCTAAGGGTTTAAAATACAATGAATCATAGTGATTAAACAACTTCCTCCCTAGTTCATCAATACTAGGGAGATTCATCCTTTCTCACAAACGCACATGAGCATCATTAATCTAAATGAATAAAGGGATACCCATTATTACTTGGGTGATGACATATCATTGTTCTATTTCAAAAGGAATAATTGAATCCTATAACCACAATGGATCAAATCATCATTTATATCATGGGGGTGATGCCTATTTCTAAGTAGTACTATAGTGAAGCCACATTCTCACTCACACTAGAGAGACGTCTCATGCATGCACTCACCAAGGAAAATCCCCCATTTTAATCTCACAAGGGTGAGGACTCTTTACCCTACATAAAAAAATAAAATCTCATTTTTTATCCCTTAGTAAAGATGATATTATATATATAACACACTCTAGAGAATCAATATTTTCCCTCATTAGGGTAAACCCTCCTTTCATGTCCCTATTCATGGGAACAATATTCTACTTATCTCCAATGGAAGGGAACCACTTTTCCCATGTCTCATACATGGCCCACCATTATCCATGCCTCTTATAAAACCAACAAATATAATATATCATATTGAATCAAATTCTAGAGTTCCCGTTTTGTAATCATGAAATCCCTTGATAAAAGGTGTATATTGTTTCCTCCCAAACTGATATGGACCTCTTGTAGTTAGCAATCTTGAATTATGTGAACAATGAGTTTCCCAATCATAAGGACATCTATGAATACATCCTCAAGCCATAGGGATGATTCTAGAAGAGGGTGGACTAAATTTGATTGGATTAGGTGATTCGTGGATGTCTAATTCCATGTAGTTAGGGTGTAAGGAAATATTAGAGTAATACATATGTCTACCATCTAGTCCACTAACTAAGAGGCATCCCCTATCATTAATTCCTATGTCAATATATAGGAATACATGATTATAGGATTCCTTCCTAGAGTAATACTATATAATTCCTTATAGTATTACATATCCCTCCCGCCATCATATACCATACCTTCAACACCAATACAGGGGAATAAAATTCACAATGTCCCCTATCATGTGTAACTCACAACTAAAAGATCAATGAAAGTTTTTCTCACACTTTTTTGTCATCAATAACACATAATGGAACACTTTTCTAGGTTTTATTTAATCAAATTACTCTATCATTAATGGTCATATCAAGATTATTTGTTAATGAGTTTCATTAGGAAAACCCCAAATAGACAATACCCAATAAATCCACTATTTTTACACTATTGATTTTATAGAGGGCCACATTATATTACATTAAACTGTTAAACCAATAACCTAGTCACACAGTGTCCAATTTCATGACAATTTATTCTTCAGAAAACATTAGACTTCATGGTTCTACCCTGCCACATGACCATAAAAGATATACTACTAACTATTGGGAGTTTTATTCCTATTAAGAACGATATATAGGATTTTACTCATAGGACCAAACTGAAAATCATCAATCCTTCATGTTTATATTTGTGGGACTATATTCCACATGAATCAATTTATGCACTTCAATGATTATCCACATTCCTCATGTGGTCGAACAACCATTCCACCATGTCCATACTCTAAGAGAACTATCCTCACTAAGCCACATTACACATGAAACCATACCCAACAAGGATATACGTATTCATTCCTAGTATCACCATGTTTCCTCCTTATAACACATTCTATATGAAAATATATTCTTCTCTATGGGCCATATTCATGGAATTTGAATCACCATGAAGCTAACATGTCCATATTCATTAAGAAATCAACCTAATCCAATCAAACCATATTAACATCAAGGTCCACTAGGAAGGATCGCTCATGAATCAGTCCCACACCAACCATTTAATGTTATATGTGAATTACTTGTCCATACAACATATTATTAAACTACATGGGTTAGTCATTTTCACATGATCTAAAATTGTATGATGTTCCCCATTAGGTCCACTAAAATAAATGGGATGTGATACAATTTACAAGGACACATATTAATCAAATGTTTTGGGTCTGATCTGACACCACCAAACAAAAATTTCTTCCCTAGATGGTGGTTACCCTTGAGTACCATCTTTTCTGGATTTTAATGAAATTAACATAATGTAACTATCACTATTGAGTAATAAAAAAATGTGTAGATCTTAACATAAATAAAGATGTTTACATTTATACATGTTAATTTAAAGAACTCGCATATTGGTTTCTAGAGCAACATTAGAATTTGGGAAGGATTCACAGACATGAAATAAATATAAAAGAGAGAACAATTGTGAGAAATAATCCCTTTTAAAAAGTGTGATGAGATGAAAATTCCACCCACTCAAAATATTTGACACTACATAAACCACTAGGGTCCACCTGGCTACAACTATTTGGTCGTGATATCCTCAATCGGAGCTCCAACATGCAGTGGTCTTGAAATAATCCCTGAAAAAGAATAAATGAATTGTGAGGCCTTGTAATAATTTTAATTTAATAAAACACACAAACATATACTTAAAAAAGTGAATAATAATTATAAATGAATATAATATCTACAGTATAACAATTCATGAAAAAAACCCATGTTTAAACAATAAAATAAAATAGTATAATCTAAATTTTAATGGGAAAAAACATGACTAAATATAAACGAAGTCCAAACCAAAAAACAACTTGTAAATGGAAATAAGATGATATATTAGATCCCAGTCACCTAGTTCAACCACCAAACATGACCAATGACACCCAAGTATCACTATTATCTACCATTATCACTACTGATATTCATGTAATATTTATAAGATATGAAATGTGTTGGAAAATACCATTTAGCAGTGATTATACACATTCCCAATAGGATTCCAAGAAAATAATAGATAGATAAAGAGAGTGATGAATTATATGTTATTTCTACCCATAATATGAATGAAATGAAACCCAATATATATATAGTCATATAGAAACACAGATGATATATAATGGGGATCTCCATATCTATATTATAGCCAAGGATGATTACTCCTATTGTAGCTCTAAAATTACATCTCTGATGCCTTTTATATCACACATAAATACCTGTAAAATGTGTAGATGACCCTTATCTCGTAAATGTGGTCCATTTTTTTAAGGGGAGGGGGGGGGGGGTGGGAATTTAATATAAAGGACCCACATATTATTGTGTTCAGGGAGGGGGTGTACCAATTGATGAATAGAGGAAATATGACCGGGTGCATCAGGGGGTTCCACTCACTAGATTGAGGACCTATACCCTAGTGTGTTAGGGGGGTCCATTTAGTCGATAAAGGACCCACTTCTTGGTTCATCAAGGGGTATTACTCAACCTTTCTACAGATCATGGTGAACCCATAAATTAGTTAATCACAATGTTTCTCTAATGACCCTCCAATTGTCATTGGCTTAAGAGCTCAACGAGTCATTACTGGGCCTTGAGCAACATCCCCAAGGCACCAAAGGCTGGCAATAAATGTCGAAGGGTATCGAAACACATGGGGGAAGATTTACCCTTTAAATGAAAACAACCCACAAACCATTCAAACTAGATAAACATCTTCAAGTAACCACTATATGGTGCATGATTTAAAACCAATATAGTTCGTCAATTTATTTCATGATAAACCAACCAAAGTGCAATAGCAGAAATCAAAACTAAATCAGAGTAAACAATGGAAAGACAACCGACAAGACTCAAAGACAACAAGGACTCCAAGGATCCATAAGCTCCATGCTCTAACTCTAAAAAACAGGTCATGAATAACAATGTAGTGCTAAACATGTGTGCCACCTTTCCCTTGCCAACATCCCGTTAAATGACATCTGCAAAAGAACCAACATGCCAAGGCATGGGGTGAGTAATGAAACTCAGTAGGCTCTTCCCAATGACTTCCCAAGCCATTCCTCTAGTATAAAACATGTTAGCACATTTATATAAAAAAAATTGTATAAAATAGTTCTAAAACAGTTCACAATGCCACAAGTTTCTTATCAAAACCATTTTCCACCAAACCATCATTCTCAAGAAGAGAAACCAAGTACAGTTCCCAAGTAACAACCACATTTTCACTTTGGAATAACCATTCCATTCCACATAATCACATCATTACCCATGCATGTATCGTTATGATATTTCCATACTCATGAGTGGTCTCTCATCGATCTACCAAGATGTCACAAGGAATTTATTCCCCATGTTCCATTACACTTTTGGCACCGATCACAAGGTCATATTTCAACCAAGCCTCATAATGCAATATGAACACACGCCAAGTATTCCCAAAAATGAAAACATTTCAACTATGCCAAAACCATTTCAATAAAACAACCCTTTTATTGAATACCTTTTCCCCGCAACCCATTTTTAAAATCCAAAAAAGCCATATTTTAAAATCACCATTTTAAAATCAAGGAACCAAATCACTTTTCACAAACCATTCTTTCAATTTCCACAATTCCATCAAACCCCATAAATCATCACTAAAGAAGATTTATAACATGCTTTGAAACACAAATTCACAATCAAAACCAAGAAATTAAATCAGTTTGAACTAATCCGTCATGTTCTACTAAAGAGGAATTGAGAGTGAAGCCACCTACCTCAACAACATAGGCGAAACCAAGCAAGAACTGGGTCGAAACACCACGAAACTACCTTAGTTTCCTTCCCATATCACCAACAAGTCCAAAAACCAACTTATAAGTCATCCACTACCTTAGATCTTCCCACCTTGGGCATAGATCTAAGGATCCGTCAATAGGGAAGAAGGAGATCTAAGAAAACATAAAGGGAATGAGACTTACTTCGATCAACCAGCCTCTAAACGACAAGGCAACACTCTGGATCGCTTCTAAAATTCCGGAGAGAAGTCCTCCAACATTCATGGGAGATTAATCTAATGTTTGGGCCACTAAATAGATTTAATGAGGCAATTAGAGGAAAAACAAATTAGATCCACAATTTTAGGATCTAATTTTAAGTGCCCGCGTGGTTAGTCCGCACGGTTAGACAAACCGTGCGCTAACCATGCGGTAGTCCCTGCTTAGAAGGGGCACTCTGCACGGCCTTCTCGCATAGTTTCCCCAAACAGTGTGCACACCGTGTGGTTTCATTTTCCCAGGTGACCATCACCCGCATGACTTCGGCACGGTTTGGAAAACCGTGTGCAGCCCGTGTGTGCCCACATTATTCCCTTTTAACACTTAAAATGTCCCCAAACATTCCCAACCATTCCTTATATGCTTCATGTACATAAAAATAATAAAACAAGGGTTAAATACCAGAAACCGTGGGGTACTAAATTCTCCCAACCATTGGAATTTCCTTCCCTAGAAACTAGAAAACCATCGCTTTCCTGAAAGAGTCCTCGCCACTACGCTTCCATTTCATTCTCGTGTTCCCATGTCTCTTCCTAAATCTGATCATGTTTCCACAAAACCCACACAAGACCGATGATTTTTCCATGGAAGAAATTATCCAGCCTATCCACAATTCACACTAGGATATGTACCAATGATGCATCCAGCTCTCAGTCAACGTGATCCCATTTGATCACATGGTCAGGATCGGGCTGATACTTTTTCAATTGAGATACATGGAACACATTATGCACTGCACTGAACCATGTTGGTAATCCCAACTGATATGCCACCTCACCAGCCCGTTATAGTATCTCAAAAGGGACTCTATATCGAGGAGATAATTTTCCCTGCTTCCAAAAATGATGATGTCCAAGCCTTGGAGAGATTATCAAAAAGACATGATCACCCACCGCAAATGACAATGATCTTCGACGATGATCTGCATGACATTTCCGACCACTCTAAGCCATCTCCATTCTCTTTCTAATCAACAGAATCTTCTCTGTTGTTTCTTGGACAAGGCTTGGCCCAACTAGTAAAGTTTCACCTATTTGCACCCAGCATAGTGGAGAATGACAAGGACAACCATACAATGCTTCAAACAGAGCCATGCATATCGAAGCTTGATAACTGTTATTGTAAGAGAACTCCACTAAGGGTATATGATCCTCCCATGAGCCACCAAAATCCATTACACAAGCCCACAACATGTCTTCAAACGTTTGTATCATCTGCTCGGATTGTCCATCCGTCTGAGGATGATACACCGTGATCATAGTGAACTGAGCCCCAAGGTCTTGTTGTAAGGATTTCCAGAAATGAGATGTGAACCTCAGATCTCTATTTGAAATGATAGACACTAGTACACCATGTATCTTTACCACTTCTCGGATATAGATTTTTGAAATATCGTCCACTGTATGGGTTTCACAAATAGGGATGAAATGGGATGACTTGGTTAGACGATCCACTATCACCCAAATGGCATTGTGTTTCCAGACCATTCATGGATGAACTGTAACAAAATACATTGCCATCTGATCCCATTTCTAGATTGGGATAGGTAAAGGTTGTAACATACCAGCTGGACTCTGATGCTCTACTTTAACATGCTGACAAGTTAAGCACCGTGAGACGAACTCAACCACCTTCCTTTTCATGCCACACCACCAAAACTGCACCTTCAACACCTTACACTTATTTTTTGTACATAGGTGTATATCACATCATGAATTGTGGTAAGCATGAAGGTGTTGTTCCTAAAACGCTATAGGTACAATAATCCGATCTCTGAAACACAAAACTGAACTCCCATCTAGCTTCAATCCCTCAATGGTCTCCCAACCATTGAGTTTTACACTCACTGTAGCGCAGTCTACATCGGATGCATGTGCCTCCTTTACTATCTCCACCAAATCAGGAAAAAGAGCAGATAAAAATAAAACTGCAACATCACCTCAGTTTTTACATTATATATGCATGTCGGCTAAGACCGAAATCAACTGCCATTTATCTAAAGCTTCTTTTTCCAACTGAGCATACGACTTCCTGCTTAATGCATCAGCCACTGAATTTCCCTTACTATGTGTATACATCAAGTCGAAGTCAAACATTTTAAGATACTCCATCCATCTTCTTTGCCTCAGATTCAAATATCCCTATGACAAAATGTGTTTCAAGCTTTTTTGATCCGTAAACATAGTAAATTTCTCACCAAAGAGATAGTGTCTCCATGTTTTCAAAGCATGGACGACTACAGCTAACTCCAAATCATGTGTTGGGTAGTTCTAATCATGAAATCTCAAATTTCTTGAACCAAAATCCACAACATTGTATCCTTTCATGAGAAAACATCCCAACCCTAATCCTGAAGCATCACAATACACCACATATCGTTGTCCTGATTCTGGAAAGATCAAGATGGGTGTTGATGTGAGGTGAACTTTAAACTCTTGAAATGATATTTTACACTCCTCTGTCCATTGAAATGCAGTTTTATTCCTGGTCAATGTTGTCATAGGTGAAGCTAGTCATGATAAGTCACAGAAAAAGAGTCGGTAATAACTAGATAGACCAAGAAAACTTCATATTTAAAAGACATTCTTCAGTGGT
The DNA here is from genome assembly GCA_963277665.1 of Viscum album. Classification (NCBI taxonomy): domain Eukaryota; kingdom Viridiplantae; phylum Streptophyta; class Magnoliopsida; order Santalales; family Viscaceae; genus Viscum; species Viscum album. Next base: position 1,087,372,509 of record OY728121.1, read on the forward strand.
TTCCAATAAATAACAGCTTCTATCTTTTCTGGATCCACTGAAACACCCTTCTCAGAAACAACATGGCCCAGAAAGCATACCTCTTGTATACAAAAATAACACTTTGATAGTTTGGCATATAACTGATGGTCTCTCATTATTTCCAACACTTTCGCCAAGTTTTGCTCTTTCTCATCCCTTGTTCTTGAATACGCCAATATGTCGTCGACAAACACCACAACAAAATAATTCTGATATCACTAAAATATCTGATTCATCAATTCCATAAAGACTGCTGGTGGATTCGTAAGACCGAAAGGCATGACTACGTATTCATAGTGGCCATATCTACTTCTAAAGGTTGTCTTTGGAATATCCTCCTTCAAAACTCGCAACTGGTGTTATCCTGACTGCAATTCAATCTTAGAGAACCACTGAGCTCCCACCAATTAATCAAACAGGTCGTCAATGTGTGGATGTGGATATCTATTCTTTATCATAACATGCTTGAGTTTACGATAATCCACACATAGTCTCAAATTTCCATCTACTTTATTTACAAACAAAACTGGTGCGGCCCACGGAGACATGCTTGGACGAATAAAACCTTTGCTTTCTAGCTCCTATAACTTCACATTCAATTCCAATAACTCTATTGTTTCCATCTTCTAAGATGGAAGTGAGATAGGGCTGGTCCTCAGAAGGAGATCAATCGTAAACTCCACTCCTCTTACAGGTGGTAACCCCGATAAATTTTCTGGAAAAACATCTGGAAATTGATCAACAACTACTGGAAAATTGTTACTCATGATCTCATCCATCGATTAAAAGTTTAACGCATCCAACTAGTAAGATATTGTTGCCACTTCTGGTGACAACAAGCCTGTTTCACCTTCCTTCCCCACTCTTTCATCTCTAAAGAGATGCTCGACACCATCCTCAGTCACGAACCTGACATCTCTGCTATAACAGTCGATGTAAGCCCTGAACTCTGTCAACCAATCCATACCCAGGATTATATCATAGACATCCATCTTCAGCACCGAGAAATCCCATTTCAGCTCAGCTCCATCAACAGTTATAGAACATGCTCTACAAATGATGGCTTGACATTCTCTTTCACCATGAGGAGTTTACAGTTTTATCACAGAAGGCATCATTTCAACTTTTAAGTTTATAAAATCAGTAATACAAGAAGCAATAAAAGAATTTGATGCACCAGTATCAAACAACACTTGCATGAGGGTAGAATTCAAAATAATTGTACCTCTCACCAATGATGGTCCAAACTGGCCATCCACAATCACATGTTTCGCGCCATAAAATTTCTTTGTTGGTTCACTTTGCTCCTTATTGCCTTGTTGAGATTGCACTGCCTAAGGAGTCATGGAATTTCTGGAATCACCATAACTAGTTCTATTCAATGGGAGAGACATATTTTACTTTCCTCGCCCTGTTGAATCATAAGATGTTTTCCACACTTGAGAAGTATCACAAGCACCCGACCGTGGAGCACTACGACAATATCACTGAAGATGCGCTATATTGTTGCAATTGTGACATGCTTTTAGTGGTGTTCTAAATTCTCGTTTCATGTGATCAATCAAGACACATTGAAAACAACTGGCTTTTATCATGGGCCGTGGAGGAAGATTCACTAATCCAGCTGTTTGATTTTGATTTGCACTCCCACCTTGGAAGTAGGTGTCCCTCTTCCGCTTGTTCCCAGCATTAGAGTTACCACCCATTCTTATGGGTATTATCATAATTCCTCCTCCCATAACTCATAAGATGTCTCTTTCAGCTACTCTTGCTCTGTTTACCATCTCCGTATAATCTGTAATACAGAGCACAACTATCTTCGAGCAAATCTTCTATCGCAACCCTGATTCAAATATGTGTGCCTTCAATGACGCACTTGCAGAAAATTCCGATGCCAAGCTCACTAAATTCATGAATTTAGCCGCATAATCCATGAAAGAGATATTCTCCTGCTTCATACAAAAAATGTATGTTGTCCTCTGGATCTTGAACATGTGAGGATAGAATTGTTTGTTAAACAATTCCTCAAATTCCTCCCAGCTGAGGCCTTAATCCACCTTAGCATGCACCATTAGCTCCCACCACTATTGTGAAAGATCCTCTAGAATATAAATTTCCAACATTATTTTCATCTCCGCTGGTGTGCTGATGAAATCGAAGATACGATTCATCCTACTCAGTCACACCTCCGCCATTTCTGGTTCAGAATCACCCTGAATAATGTGTGGATTCTACTTATGGAAGTGGACGGAATGGTCTACATTCCTTGACTCATCCCTCCGATTCGCTGTATCCACAGCCTGAAATGCTTGAATTATACTTTGGACTAGCTGCTGGTTCACATGTGGCTTAGGTGTGACCACATTCTCTGCAGCCTCTTTCGTTTGGTTTCTACGACGTCTAACAGGTTCCATTTTCTATACAAATAATGCACGCCGTTAGTCTCACATCCTAGCAACTGAAGGCTTAACATTTCAATTTATATCACATCACTATCACAACATTTATTTCCAACCATTTCTAAAACAAATCATTTATTTCTTTTGAAAATCAATCTATTTTCCAAATATATGAACCATTATCTTTTCAAAATCATTCATTTGAAAAAATGCTTAAAATCATCAGAAATCACTCTTTTGCATCAAACCATAATCCATTTCTCAAAATTATATATGCAATCATAGTGGGAAGTCATTACTCTAAAATGCATGTCATGCTCATCTCATTGGTTAAACCGATGACAATGAGATTTTCAACAATCCAAAAGTGTCTCCAAACACTTATGTACCCAACTCCCTGGTAACTTGAAGTTCATCGTAAAGGGGTTAGCTACATCCTTTTATGATATACCTTTAAAGTTCCGACAATCCTACTCCTTTCTATGATTTTAACCCATGGAATAGAGAAGAAGTAATTTCAACTGCAAGACCAAGAATATCAATGACCACTTGTTAGGCAAGGACCAAACAAGCTGATACTATTTGTACCTCAATGGAAGGACCAGGATGATACCATTTATAATGACTCGCCAATTCTCATTGGCTTGAGAGCTCAACAAGTCATTAATGGGCCTTAAGCAACATCCCCAAGGTGCCAAAGGCTGTAAATAAATGCCGAAGAGTTTCAAAACACATGGGGGACGATATAACCTTTAAATGAAAACAACCAAAAAACAATGCAAACTAGATAAACATCGTCAAGTAACAAATATATGATGCATGATTTAAAACCAAGATATTTCATCCATTTATTTCATGTTAAACAATCCAATGTGCAATAGCGGAAATAAAAACTAACTTAGTGTAAATAGTGGAAAGACAAGCGGCAAGACTCAATGACAACAAGGACTCCAAGGTTCCACAAGCTCCATGCTCAAAATCTAACAAACAGCTCAACAATCATGAAGTAGTGCTAAACACATGTGCCACCTTTCACTTGCCAACATCTCGGTAAATGACATCTGAAAAAGAACCAACGTTCCATGGAAGGGGGTGAGTAATGAAACTCTATAGGCTTTCCCCGATGACTTCCCAACCCATGCTTCTATGATAAAACATGTTAGCATATTTATATAATACAATTTATATAAAATAGTTCTAAAACATTTCACACTGTAACAAGTTTCCTATCAAAACCGTTTTCCAAAAACCATCTTTCTCAAGAAAAGAAACCATGTACATTTCCCAAATCACAAACACATTTTCAATTTGTCATAACCATTCCATTTCACATAATCAAATCATTACCCATGCATTCGTCGTTATGAAAGTTCCATACTGATGAACTGTATCTTGTCAATCTAGAAAGTCATCACAAGGAAATTATTCCCCATGTGCCATTTCATTTTTGGCATTGAGCACAAGTTCATATTTCAACCAAGCCTCGCAATGCAATATGAAAACACACTCCAAGTATGCCCAAAACCACAAAATATCAACCATGCCAAACCCATTTCAATTAAACAGCCATTTTATTGATAACCTTTTCCCCTCAACCCATTATCCAAATCTAGAAAAGACATATTTTAAAATCACCATTTTAAAATCAAGGAACCAAATCACTTTTCACAACCCATTATTTCAATTTCAACAATTCCATCAAAACCCATAAATCATCACTAATGAAGATTTATAACATGCTTTGAAACACAATTTCACAATCAAAACCAAGAAATTAAATCAGTTTGAACTAAGACTTCATGTTCAATGAAAGAGGAATTGAGAGTGAAGCCACCTACATCAACTACTTAGGTGAAACCAAGCAAGAACCGGGTCGAAACACCATGAAACCACATTAGATTTCTTCTCCCGTCACCAACAAGGCCAAAACCTGACTTAAAAGTCATCCACTACCTTAGATGTACCCACAGTGGGCATAGATCTAAGTATCTGTCAAGAGGGAAGATGGATATCTAAGGAAACATAATAGAAATGAGACTTACCTCCATCTACCAGCCTCTAAAAGCCAAGGAAACTCTCCGGATTGCTTCCAAAATGCACTAGATAAGTCCTCCAACCTTTGCATGAGAGTAATCTTGAGTTAGGGCTGCTAAGGAGATTTAATGAGGCAATTTTAGGAAAAAATAATTAGATCCACAATTTAAAGATCTAATTTTAAGTGCCTGCATGGTTAGTCTGCACGGTTAGACAAACCATGCGCTAATCGTGTTGTAGTCCCTACTTAGAAGGGGTGCTCCGCACAGTCTTCTCGCATGGTTTTCCCAAACCGTGCGCACAGCATGCAGTTTCCTCTATCTAGGTGACCATCACTCGCATGACTTCCGCACGGTTTGGAAAACCGTGTGCAGCCCGTGCGTTCCCACATTTTTCTCTTTTAACACATTAAATGTCTCCAAACTTTCTCGACCATTCCTTATATGCTTCATGTACATAAAAAGCATAAAATAAGGGTTACTTACCTAAAAACGGGGGTACTACAATTTCTAACCCTAAAATCTATCTAATCATCCTTCACATTCATTTTTATTGACCAATAACCACTGAATATTATGTCACACTCATTAAACATCATGTTGTATCTCAAAATCCACTAAGAATGATATCATTAAATTATATAAAGAAAATTAATTTTCATAGGATGCTCATTAGAGAAAATATGAGTCTTTATAAAGGTGATATATAATGTAAAATATTTATAGTGAGGTACACATCATGTACCTTGGGTTATATGGAATGTACACTCACTTCAACACATGTCCATTTCCTTTCAAATACATGGGTGGGATGACCATGTGGGACTACCTGAAGTGTGTTATTTTGTACACGGTGTGTCTTGGCCACCTACGATCATCCCATGTATATCATCCCATGATCATGTACATCTAGACATCACTATGAATATATGGACATTCTTAGGTAATTTGGGCCATTGTAGTAGAATAAGGCCATGTCTATGTATCGGGTCAGGCCCATGTTGTCTTGGATTTTCTTGTGTTCATGGCCATGCCAGTGTACTCCTGAAGTACACATTGATCCACCAATATAGGGTCACATGGAGTATCTGTTATATAAAAAGAATATTAACCATATATTCACTCAAAAACCAATATAATATTTTTGGGGTACTACATGGCGTGTGTTATTGGACTACACACCGGGAGGTCGATTTTTTTGTAGAAGCATAATTTCTTTACATGGTTTTACAAATATTCTCTTAATTATTATTATCATTCCATTTATCCACCTAGACATGAAAGAAAACCACTTATTCCATTAGTTACTATAAACTAGTGGCTATAAATCGAAATTTTTTCACTGATGTTGTAGTATGTCACATGTATGCAGATGTTTGTGATCCTATACATGTTGCCATCAACTAAAATAAATGATCCAGTCATAATCCATTATCATATCAAAAAAATATTCATTATTCATGAAAAAAAAGTGTTTGGGTTTGAGATGAGGCATTAACCCATCTTGATAATGTCGAACTACAACCACATGGTCCAATAATAATAAACATGATTAATAATTGCAGGAAGTTAGAAGATCTAAAATAGCCAAGGACCCACAATCTTGAATTCAATTATGAAATTATATATATTAAATTTATAGAATTTAAATTGATAATTCTAAACTAATTCATTCTATCCCAACCATAAAAATACAAAAGGAAAAAATGGATCGCTTACATACTTAATAAACATTAATTGTTATAGTTTTCATGAATTAGGACAAACTCAAATATATAAAATTCACATGACATAAAAAAAATTTCACCCATATAACTATTATGTTCATTTAAAAATTAATAAATAATCATAATATATATGAAATTAATTATATAAATTACCCTTTCAACATAATTTATTATTTCACAGGGAAAAAGAAACATGGGAAGAGTTAACTAAAATTCTTATTAAGGGAAAACATACGAATAAACTAATTAAAATCATTAGATATAATAAAAAGTGTGTATGTTTATGATGAAAAAAACAAAGTGAATTTTTATAACTCTAGAATATCCATAATCCTCAATATGGATATCATAAAATACAAAAACATTTAATAATGATTTTACAAAGGAAACAATCATAAGAATCAATAATCATGAGCCATGTGATATCAATCTTGATTAAATGGTACATTTTGACCCCATATAATTAATAGAAAAAACATATTTTTATAATTGAATTTAGTCTCATATAACACTATCATAACCCCTATATAACCCTTAAAAATTTGAAAAACCATATGATTATCTTCAAACAAAGTTCTCTAGAGAACATAACCATTAACAGATGCATTGGAGCTGTATCTTGGTACATACATTATATAAGCTAAAACAGGATCACCACATGCTATATGGTTGCAACCATCATATATAATTTCAGAGAGACAAATAAAAAATAGAGGAATAATTTCAAAAAAATTAATTGAAACAAATTTTATTATTTTCAAAACCAGATTAACTAGTGGAAAATAAATGGGTTCTATGATAATATCGATTTAATAATATTAATCCTTCCAGGGAAATAATGAGTCCAATATCATTAAAAAATATCCCCACTAGATCATAAGTTACAAAATGGGGTTTTTTATATTTACCAATGGATATACCATTAAAAAATTATTAAAATTATTATTAGAAAAACAACTTTCTCATTTTCAAAATCACCTTTCAAAATATAAGACCATTTAATACTCATTTTCTAAGAAATAGAAATGAAATATTATAAAGGAATATTTTAAAAATAATTTAACACATCTCTTGATAAAAATTTCACATTTCCTTTGAAAAGCACATTTTTTTGTTTTTTTAAACAATTTTTTTGAATAAATTGTTATAGAAGAAACCCAATTTCCAATGGGTGGGAGAAGTGAAGTAATATTTTCATAATAAAAAAGTTACGAAAAATTTTAAGTGATCATGAGTTGGGAAAATGGTAAAATTACATGAAAAATATCTGGAATAACAAATTTATAATATATTTCACTTAAATTATAAATTTTTAACATCGAAGACATAATCATACACAGTCCTGATAAATGAAGAGATTGTAACAAAAGTCTCTTAGCACATTTTTTACATTGAATAATAATTATAATGAAAGATTAAAATATTATTAAATATTAAATATCAGGAAAATAATGAGAATAATGATATAAAATCTTAATGTGGTAGTATTTACATCTCAAAAAATAATATAAGTGTATTATCAAACAAACAACTCAAAGAAGGAAAATTTAGTCAAAAAATTCCTCACCACCTTTTTAAATTTGAATCCATAAACCACATGAAATAGTGATACTAAAATGGATAAGTAAATACAAGTAATTCTATATATATGATTCACAAAATATATTCATGGAAATTATGTACACCACACGACAAAAATAAGGGGTGATTATGGAATATATGTCATATAAATATATGTGAGATGAGGAAACACTTTCCATAAGTCATATTTGTCACTTGTTTCATTATATTGATGAAAAATATACTTATGATAATTATTTAATTTATTTCTAACGAATTTGAATTTTATTTTTAAATTTATTTCACTTATTAACACATTATATTCAATTTTATTATCGATTATGTTTTCTCGGATGTTTTGATGATATTCATCTTGAGTGCTAAAAATTTATTTAGTGGATTTACTATAGTAAAAGGCCCCATTATTGAAAAATGTACAGAATGATAATAATGAAATATTTCTCATATTTATATAAAAATCATAATTCTTAAACCCATCATGAGATATGGTTATGAAAAATTAAATAATGTTATGATCAATGAGATCGTATTCCATACATACTCATTAGTAACGTTTCCATTTTTCAATGGACATTATGGATATATTGTAAGTTAAATTTTATTTTTATATAATCGAAATAATATCATATATAAAATTTTATTTAATTATAAAATATTATAAATATAATATTGTGATGTGGTGGTGAAAAAATCAATAACATCTCTTTGAGGAGGCATTAGTCCCGACGACCACAAACAACATTAACATTTATTTATCTGAGAGTAAAGGTTAATAGAAAATGATATATTATAATTATAGAATGATAATTATGTCATTAATATCATAAATATTTAATTTATAAAACAAATATTTATTATCTTTATCCCTTGTACCGTCCATGTAACACGTTAGTGTAAAATGAATCAAATTTCACTGTGAGGCAGTTGTCTACTTCACCCAAAGGAAATGTTATCTTATCACTTAAAAAAGGATTGTAAAATTTTATATATAATAAAATTACTCCATATGTAGAATTAATTTATAGGTATAATATATAATATTTTTATCCATCATCATTGCCAACTTTGAAAGGTGGTAATGGAATAAAAAATATCATTTTGTGAGTTAGTGCTCTGATGTATACATGAATGATGATTTCAAAACCCATTTGATGGATCTGTGTGAGGTTGAAGGTTGTGACCCTAAAATGAAAAAACATAAATCTATGTAATATGTTTAGGTTATTATATCATAATTGTGTAGGAATAATTAAATTCATTTTATAATTTAATAAAATAAAAATTATCATTGGAGAATGTTACCAATCCTTTGGGTAACCCTTTTTGGATTGCACCAAATACCTTCACTGGTTTGGGTTTTTTCCAAAAATAATTATTCAATTTTTAGGGAATGAAATTGTGATGTGATTTGTTTAGGGTAATTTTTATATAACTGAATTGATTGTTGTGATTTATTTTGGGGTGCCAATTCCCTTTTACAATGGAGTAATAGTTTCATTCTTGTAAATACCCCCAATGTATTCACTATTGGGAGGTCTCCTTTACCTAATTTTCCTCCCAAATAGACCAATAATGGAGCAGAGGGGGTATGTCCTCAAGTAACATCTCCATTAAAAAAAATAAAACATCTTTATAATTTTATTACATGCTATTTATTTTGTCATTTAACACATTTAGTTTTTTTAACATTGAAACTTGTATCTTTTTTATTTACATCGGAAATTTATCTTTTAAGAATATTATTAAAATTATTTTTATTATATAATTTATACCCAATAATTTTAATTATGAAATCCAATTAATTAAATAAAAGTCATATGTGAGTGTAAATTTAATTTTAATAAAAACACATGTAATATGAACAATAATGTTTTAACCATAAATGTGGAAATTAATTTTAAATATTTTGAATATTTATTATTGGAAAAATTTAAGTTAAAATTTTTATAAAATATAAATAATTATTATAAAAAACATTCAATGCATTTCTACAAAATTAATCTCATAAAATTGGTATAATTTTGTATTGAATTAATCCCAAAGACATGTGATTACAACAACTTTTTTGAATAGTATTTATGGAAATATATGATTCTATATAAACTCTATGACTAAAAAATTCATTATATAAAATTAAATTAATACATTAAAATATTTCATATATAAATTTAATTTAAATAATTCCCTTTTATGTACTAATTTTAGTTATTTATATTTTATAAACATAATGAATTTCAAAATAGTGTTTCGGAAATCTAATTTTCAAAACCAATAAAAAACTTATAATAAAATCCATAATAATATTGATAATAATTAATTAACCTTATTATATATAAAAAATTAATACAATGGATAAATAAAACCAGATTCAATACTTATTTTTCCATTTATTTATTGATTTTCATAAAAATAAAATACTTTTTATAAAAATTTGAATTTTCTTCTATTCAATGATAAATCAATATTTTCCAAAATATAACAAAATTTTATCAAAAGTAAATTTTGATATTCAAATAATCAAAATATTATCATATTAATGCAAAGACGTTTAATAAAATTAAAAAAAATATTATAACATTGTTTTCATGTAAATCAATTTAGATCATTTTTGAAGAAAACATATTTTTGAAGAAAAAACCCATTTAAAAAAAACATTATTGATTATTTACTAAAAATTTATCTATAATATTTATTTTTTAAGAATATATATATATATCATGTTGAATTTAATACTATTCATAACCACCAATTTAACAGAAATGTTATAATGTCATTATATATATCATGTCTCATTTATGTTCTATGTTTCTTGTTGAATACACTATCAAACATAAAAGGCATGGGGTTCATTGTAACACAATCTAAAAACATTACTTCTAGTAATTAAATATATGATAAGTGCTTCAGGTCTTTTATTCTTTTGAACATGATTGAATTCTTTTAAAATGCAATGATATTACATCATCCTCCTGTTATATTGCATCCTCATAATTTGAACATTGTATCATAAATATAAGGATTGAAATTTTAAACTAATTTTTTTTAAAACCTCATAAGAAATGGTTCATATAATAACCATTTGATAAGTTATAAATATATGTACACATGACATATGTAATAACACATTACTATGTATCCAAATAGGAGAAGATTTGTGAGAAGTGAATATTTTGTAATGAATGAAAATGTTAAATATTTAAAGAGTGAAATTGAGGTCATTGATCAAAAGAAATCGAATGATAAATGGAATGTTAAGGGCCTCAAAACCATAAATCCATTATTATAAAAAAGTCCATCATTTTATTATAATTAATGGTACTTGGATATTTTTTTCATGATCGTTTCCCTAGAGTTGATGAATTTCCTTACCTTCATGAGTAATAGAATATGGAAATATACATAATTTTTTATCATCACATCATCCATTAGTCATTTTCTACCAAAATATCACTTTACCCTATAAATTATTAGTATTAAGGTTGAATTTTGCATTCTTGAAGCAAAAAAATTAAATTTTAAATATCACATAACAATTAAAATGAAAACAATATTTTCCTCATATATTGAAAAATTAACCAAAACCAAAATGGTTAGAACATTGTATGATAATTCCCAAAATGAATTACACATAATAGTTATTCTCCAAATTTAAATAGTAATACATAGAATTCAAAAAATCATTCAATAACTTGTTATCCTTAAAATAATATCTTCTTTTCAAGAATATGTTTGAATCCCCACAGTTATAATGATTTGATGAAATATTATTCCATGATAAATCAAATTTTATTCCTCAAATTAAATACTATATGTTTCCAAAATAAACATAATCTCTATCTGTAAAAATTATATACTTACCAAATCAACGCATGTACCAGTGGTAGGTGTGGGAACATTATCATCCTTCGATCATGTGTTCAAACCCCACCGTCTTTTTTTGGATTGGATGGGTTGTTACCCATCATTAATATTGTCCCCTTTTTCCTATAAACATGAAAAATAATTAAACCCGAAATAAATCATCATGTTGATCTTAGGGGTTACAAATACCTATACACAAAAAAACCTCTCCAAAAAAATGTACGTAATGAACTCTAAATTTTCAGTACATAAAACCCTCTAATGAGGTGCTACAACATAGAACATATTATCAAATGTAATAAAATATACATGTATTGGTATCTATAAATATTAATATTACCTCACATATTACATCATAATCTCTATAGTTATATAAACATGCCTTTGATATGAACTATATCCCCCAAGAACCCACACTCTCAGTTTCAGTGCCTAAACAGTAAACTTTACATATCTAGATTGGATGCTAATAATTGGGACCCAATTGTTTCCATAATACCCTTACAACATCAAAAGGAAAATTTTGATACATAAATCCTTGGGGATGGTTTAGGTTTATTGTTTTATTGAATTTGGAAGCCGTTCTTCCTATAAAAATCAAACGACATTAAAAAATAATTTATCCCACTTTACCCACCTTTTAACTACACATTTAAAAAACATAATAATACTTATAAAAAATTTATAGAAGTATCCTTTTCATCCAAATTATTTATATCCTGGGGAAAATGAAATATATGACCGATGTTCTCAAATGATCTATAATTGAAAACATATGAATTAGCAAATGAATTTTTTGCAGTGAGCATACAAATAGAATTAGGTATTGATGGAATAATATATGTAAATGAGTATAAAATAATAATATGCATTCCCATCAATACCTAGACCATAAAAAATTAAAATATTGTTTATGTATTTGACTATCTGAATATTGATAGGAATTAATAATCATTATCAATGTGATATCTATATTGATCAAATGAAACAATATAAATACATGAAAAGAAAACATAAACCATACTTGTAGATTGGAAATTCATCACATAGAACTATAACAGAACCCTTAAAAAATGGAATAACCATAGAAAAAACATCCAATATAATTTTTAGATTACATAATCATTTTCCAATAAACTGGAGTTTTGTTTTAGTAAACACATCGTATAAGATGTAATAGACTCACCAAGTGTTATCTATTCACAAAAACCTTATATAATATTGAATAACGGAATATTAAATTAATTACATTGATAATCCAATTCATCAAAACTCATGAAAACATCCTTAATACTTTTCATAACATTATTAAAACATGGAAAGTAAATGGGATACATAACAATCTCATTGAAACAATATGAATCTATCCATAGAGAGAATGAGGATATAATAATTACAAAATATCTCTATTTTAGCATAAGAAACAAAATGGATTTTTGAAAATAATTAATTGAAGTACCATTTAAATATCAAGAAATGTATTTGAGTAAAATATTCATTTTATTTTGAAAATAAAATTTACAAACACAAAACATTATTAAAATCCATTCATTTCTAATAACCTTGAATAATTATAAAGTAATATTTTAAAAAATATTTTAAAAAATTTCTTGTGAAAAATATCTATTTGGATATGAAAATTTATTTTTAATTTATTTTTGATTTTTTTTGAAAACATGGTTACAGAAGAAAATAGATTTCCGACCAAAGAGATAAATGCCATCTTATTTTCATGAAAACAATTATTAAGAAATTTGAAGTACAAAAAACTGATAAAATGGTAAAATTACATTAAAATATCAAGGATAAACAAATTATAACATTACTCATGAGAATAATAATATTTCATCATCTGATAGTTTACCTTACGTAAGCTACATAAAAATGAGATTGTAACAAAATACTCTTAGAAATTTTGTAAATTTGAGTCATAATCCACATGAATGAATAAAATTAAATAAAACATAGGATATCATTAAAATAATAATAATAACCATATGTAATGTAAAATAGGCTTCATATAAACAATATAAAATAATATAGGTGTATTACCTAAAAAACATCTCAAATAAAGAAAATACTAGAAAAAATACCTTACTGCTTTAGTATATTTGAATGCACAAACCCCATGAAAGAGGGATACTCAAATTTTTGATAATATCACATTAAATATATTTATTATAATAATAATAATATACATTAATGTAATGTATATGAACTACAAAACAAAATTAATTAATGAATATGGGATATACCTCATAGATATAAAAATGAGACCAGAAAACCCTTACCATGATTCTGACAAGTCATATGTGTTTTTATCTTCCATAATAATAAATTTTTGTTAATCATTTACATTCTTGTGAAAAAAATTCATGTTTATTTTTACATTTATATCACTTATTGACATTAATATGAAATTGCATAATCTATTATGTTTTCGATTGATGTTTTGACCATATTCGTCGTGTGGGTCAAAAATAAATTTTTTGGATTCACTATAGTCAAAGAGGACATTATTAAAACATATACTCAATAATAATCATCAGTTATGGTTATAAATAATTAACTCGCATATCGATCATAAAGATGGTAATCCATACATATACATGAGTAACGTTTCCATTTATCAATTATAAAAATGAAAAGAAGGTATGTAATATTTTATATTTATAGAATGATAATAATATAGTATATAAGAAATTATTTGATTATATATTATTATATACATCACTCTTATGATGTGGTGGTGAAAAAATTAATCACCTCACTTTGAGGAGGAGATAGCTCACACATCCCTGAACAACGTTATCATTTTTTCGTTGATTGGAAAGGTAAATATAAATTGATATATTATATGATAATTATTTTGTAAAAATAATATATATATATATATATACTATATAACATATAATTATTATATTTACACAAGTGATGTTATTGTATACTTTAAGGAATGGAATGTGAAAGGGTATATATGATATAAATAATGTATATGTATTATTATGTTCTAAATACATTATATAAACTATAGATACATCATTATACCAAACTGTGAGGTGTGGTAATGGAAAACAATAATCACATCATTTCATGAGAGGATAGTCTAACATAATCATGAATGAGGATTTCATAACCCATTTGACAAATGTATGTGTGGTTTTAGGTAGTTACTCTAAAATAAAAACCTATTATTATATAGAATATAAGAAGGTTATTATATCATCATAAAAAAATCTGTCTTTTTCTGATGGTCTTGAAAATATGTATGGAAATTACGTGGCCTTAAGATATATCTGTAATACGCTAAAGGGGGGAAACAAATTCCAAGGTTTTCATAACCATGTGGGATTGATTTACCCTTTGAAAACAAATACCAAACAAAACATAAAAAAATAAAAAACTATAAGATTAATGATATAAATGAATGGAAACTTAAGAATACCATTTATATCAAAATAAAACTACACAACAGCACCACATCGGAAGGCTAAAAAATAGAAAAATACAAAGATTAAGACACAACTAATAAAACTGAAAGACTCTGAGAAAAAAATCCAAGATCCAACAATATTCATGCTCTAAATCCAAAAAATATCCCCAGTATCACTAGACGAAGATATAGAATTTTGATACATTATCATTTTTATGTCTTGGTAGAAGATATTTATTAAATCCCCAATGATCCAATGCAAGAGAACTCATTAGGCTTTCCTCAAATGACATCCCTAATCAAGCCACCAAGATAGAACATGGTATCATAATTATGTAAAATTATTTTATATAAAATAATTTCTAAAATAGTTAATATAAAAATATAAAAAGTGTCAAAACCAAGAACAAATAATCAATGTTCTAATGAAAGAAACCAAACTATTATCTAAACCATTTCAAGAAATTATTTTTTAAATAATTCATTCCTTTCCATATAACCACACATCCACCAATACATGAAACCATGGACTACCCTATGCACACTTTTGGAGAGTCATCGATTCACTAATTATTCACACACAGAACAATTTTTATGGGGGATAGACATAACTCTTATCTATCCCACTAATGTTGGGGGAGACTCCATACCCTTATCCATCACAAATATAAATGAACACACAAAAACATTATGAAAAAAAATTTCCAAACCCAACTATGATAAAACCATTTCAATATAAAAAAATGTTAATTGGAATAAAATTCCCATGTAGAAAAACCAACAAAAAAATTTAAATCATTATTTTAAAATTGTGTTACCAAATTTTATTTTAAACAAAACACCAAATTTCCCAATTTCCACAAACTGTCACAGAAGAAGGGGTTTTTCAAACATTTCATAGTGTATTCATAATATATTACAATAAAAACCTTTAATTTGAAATAAAACCTTGATATTATTAACATATTTGTCAATTATGAACCCAGATACCTCATTATTTTTTGTGAAAACAAAGAACAACGCTCAAATGCCGATGAAACTGTACTGAATATCAAAAAATCCACATTAGATCTCTTCCACGGTCATCAAAAATAACATATATAATAATATTTGGAATCAAATATATTAGATATATCCATATTTGATATTGATATAAGAATAATAGGGATATGGAGAAACAGATCTAAAAAACACCAAGAACAACAAAGAATAATACCTTAGAACGTGAATCCTGAATCAAAAAACAAAAGTGAGCCTCTAGATCACCAATGGATTGATTGGATAAGCCTTCATAGCCTTTGCGAAGATAGAAAATGGAGTTAGGTCCAAATTTGATGGAAATTATGGAGTTATAGATCTAATTGTGTGAGATCCATAATTTTAATATCTCACTTTTAACCCATGCAAGGTTAGTCACAAGGTTAGTCAACTCATGCATTAACCATGCATCAACATCTGTCTTAAATAGGAAACTCATGTGGTTGGATCACACAGTTTACAAACCATGCACCATCCATTCAAAATCCTACTATCTAAATTGGAACACTTAATATTTGGATTATGCATTATTTAGAAAAACAATACACCAACAATGTTCCTTCCTATTATCCCATGTCCCATTTTGAATGGTTTCTTGTAGGTGTCTCGCGGTTTTCCCACATGGTGCACTCACTATGAACAATCAATAAATCCCCCCAATAACATCTCCAATGTTCTCATTGCACACACAAATATAACCCAAAAACATATCATTATTAAAACACAAAAAAAAAGGATACATACTTTAAACTGAGGGGGGGTGCTACATTCTCCCAATAATTGATCGTTACATACCTAGACAATAGAAAATCATCATTTCCCTAAAATAGTTCAGAACCTTTTTATTTAATTTCCTTATCATGTTCTTGGTATTCCTCATGAACTTGAAAATGTTTCCAAAAACCCGCACTATACATATACTCTTTCCATGAAATAATTTCTCCTGCATACCCACAATCTTCACTAAAGTATTCACTTGTGAGGAATCTGTAACTAAGATAATGTGATCCCATCTTATCACATAGTCAGTATCATGCTTCTAAATTTTTATCTAAGATATATGAAACAAATTGTGCACTACATTGAACCATGGTGGAAAATCCAAATGATATTTTACACAACCAAACCATTCAAGTATCTCAAAATGACCTATGAATTGAGTAAATGATTTTTACTTCTTCCCCAAATGACGATGTCCAAGCTTTATAGAGATCCTCAAGAACATTTGATCACTCACAGTGATTATCAATTGTCATCGATATTGATCTTTATATGATTTCGGATGACTCTAATTTGTCTTTGTCCCTATCCTAATCAACTAAATATTCTCTATTGTTTCTTCCACATGGATCTTCCTAACTAGTGAGGTCTCACTTATATCAACCCAGCAAAGTGGATAATGGAAAGGACACCAATGAAATGCTTTAAAAGGATCCACATATATCAAAGCATGATATTTGTTGTTATAAGAAAACACAACCAATAGTATGTGCTCTTCCAATGTTCCACCAAAGTCTATTACATAAGCTTGTAGGATGACTTCCAATGTTTGTATCGTACATTGATAATATTCATCAATTTGTGGATGATATGTTGTTCTCATTGTCAAGTGAGTCACAAAGGTCTTCTATAAGGACATCCAGAAATGATATGCAAAACATAGCCCTTTATATAATATAATATAAATTTGTATGTGATACCTATTTACCACTACTCAGATATAGATTTTTGAGAATTCCTCAGCCATATTAGAATCATTAATAGGGTTGAAAGGAGATGAATTTGTTAGATATTCCACTATCACCCAATGGAATCATGTTTTTGATATATTTTTAGGAGACCTGTAACAAAATAGTTGGCTACTTTCATTTCTACACTAGAATTGGTAATTACTATGACATACCTTCTAGGCACTGATACTCATCCCTAATTTTCTCTTTTGTTATGCATCTTGAAACAAAATAATCCATGTTATATTTCATATCGATCCACCAAAACTATGCTGTCAATGCCATGTAAATGTTTTATATTCTAGGATGAACCTCCCATATTGAATTGTGGTAATCATGAAAAAATTTATTTTTAAGAAGCCATGCGTATGACCATCAAATTTCAAATCCATAAAACTGAACTATCATCCATCTTCCAACCCTCAATGGTCTCCCCAACATTGAGTTTTGACCTCATTGTTGTAGAATAACAATTGAATATATATTCCTATTGAACCAACACCACCGAATCAAGAGGAAATTAAACTATAATTAAGGTCGTAACATTACCTAAGTCGTCACATTCCTTGTCAATATCGTCTAGGACCAACATCAACTACCACTCATATAAATCTTCCATTTTTAAAATTGCATATGAAATTATCCTTAATAATTTAGCCACTGAATTTCTATTACCCAGAGAATTCATCAACTCATGGTGAAACATTTGGATCCAATCCATCAGTCTTCTTTTCATCAGATTGAAATCCTATGTTGAGAAAATTTGTTTCAATATAATATGATCCATGAACACAATAAATGTTTCACCAAATAGTTAATGATACAATGTTTTTAATGCACAGACTACGATAGGTAACTCTAAATCATATTTAGGGTAGTTCTTATAATGCACTCAAAACTTCCCTAATCCATAAGAATCAACATTATCTCATTGAATGAGAACATATCCCAATCCATATCCTAAAGCATCACAATACACCACATACCATTTTCTTGATTCAGTCATTATCAAGATAGGTTCTTATCTAAGTAAAACCTACATCTCCGGTTTTTTTCATTCTTCATCCCATTGGAATGAAACTTTATTCTCTTTCAAATCTATCGTAGGTGATGTGAGTCATAATAAGGCAAGAAAAAATTGTCTGTAATAACCAACCAATCCAAGAAAACTCGATATCTAAAATAAATTCTCTGGAAGTATCTAAGAGATATAAAACCCTATCTTTTATGGATCCATAGAAACTACTTTTCTAGAGATTACATTTCCAAAGAAACATACCTCTTATATCCAAATATAAATCATTAATAAATTGGAATAAAAAAATGATCCTCCCCAGATTCCCAACACTATCAACAACTATTTCTCATTCTCTACCCATGTACTTGAATACACCAATATGTTAAACAAAAACAATAAGACAAAATAATCTAGATATCTATTAAATATATTATTCTTAAATTCCATAAATATGTTTGTTGAATTCAAATTAACAAAACTAATTTCCACATATTGATAATTACATATAGAAACTAAAAATTTGTCTTCAGAAGATCATATTTCTAGACATTCATTTCGGGATATCATGATAAAAATTCAATCTTTGAGAAACACTGTGCTATCCTAAATTAATCAAATAGATCATCAATAGGTGGATTTCGATACCTACTCTTACTTTTAACTTGGGTAATATTATATTAATCCAAAAACAGCCTCAGTGTTCCATCAATCTTTTTCACAAACATGTCGGGTGATTCCCATAGAGATATTCTCGGCCAAATGAAACTTCCCTTTATATATATTGTAATTGTACATTAAGTTCCCTTAATTAATTTTTGTTTAATCCTATATTAAATAAGGAAAATAGTAATTTTCTTTGGGAGATGATAAATTGTAAACTCAAGTTACCTTATAGGTGATATCCTTGAGAAATTACTAGAAAATACATTAGGAAACTGGTCATACACTATTGAAAAAATATTATTGTTGATCTATTATATTAATAAAAATGTCAAGGCTTCCAAATATTACGAGATCACTTATTCTAATAGTTCCAAAAAACTTTCTTCACCTAAATTAAACTTATTTCTCCTCAAAAGAGATTCATGACTCCATCATCAGTAGTGAAACTGGCCTTTTTGTATGATAGTCAATGTGCCCCTAGAATGTTGTCAACCAATCTATACAGAGGATTATATCATTTATTTCATTCAACATCATAGATAAATGCCATATAATCTCATCTCCATCAACATATAGAGAACATTCATTTCACATAATGTCTAAACATTATTGTGGAACATGATAATTTTTTAGTTTTATTGTAGATGGGAAATCTAAACATTTAAACAGGACATGTAAAAATCTTGAAAAAAAATAATGGAATGTGATTCATCCATATTATAAAACATTAATATGGTTACAAATAAAAATAATTGTACCTCGCACCATAGAAGTCCTAGAATGCTCATCCACAATAACCTCCTCAACTCTATAATTTCATGATTGTGATACTTTGTTCCTTGTTTTCCTATGAGAACGCCCTATATGAAGAGACATTGTATTCATAGAATAATCAATTATATATTTCATCTACTGATGAGATTTATTCAGTTTCCCTCATCCTGTCAAAGCATATGATTCATATGAAACTTGATAAGTGTCCCAATCACCTATCCTTGGAGCACTATGACTATAGTACGAATGATCTCCCATATGGTTATAGTTTTTGCATTCTCTATATTGTGTTATTAACTCTCTCCTTATGTGTTTAATACAACATAATTTGAAACACACTACATTGGTCCTAGGACACGGACGAAGGTCTACCAATCCATCGGATGGGTTTTTATTCATGCTCCCATCATGGAAATATAAGTCTCTCTTCTGATTTCTCCTAACATTAGAGTTCCAACGATTTTTATGGGTATAAATATACTTCCTCCCCAAAAAATATCAGAGATGTACTATTTTTACACCATATCTATATTGATTATCATTGTATAATAATTGTTATATAGAAAAACAATCTTTAAGTGAATATCATGCCTCATCTCTGAGTCAAATAATTGTTCCTTAAAGGGTGAACTAGCAGCAACCCCAGGTGAAAAGTGCACTAAATTCTTGGAATTTTTACACATTATTCGTGAATGAATTGTTTCCTTTCTTGAAGATAAATATCTATATATCTCATTGAATATTGAAAATTGGAGGATAGAATTGTTTTTCAAAAAATTACTCAAAATCCTCCCATGAAAGGCAATGGTCGCATTTAGCATGAACCACTAAATCCCACCATAGGAATGTGAGATCCTCTAGCATAAATTTCATCATCTTGACATTTAACTCTATGAGAGTGTTGGTGAATTCAAGGATAGAAGTCATCTAATTCATCCACAATGCTTACTTTTATAGTTAATAATATCCTCCAAAGATAAATGAATTTATCTTTTTGAATTTGATGGAATGATACACTTTACATAGCTCATCCCTCCTATTCTTACTAACCATTTCTTTAACTTCTTGAAAAGTACTCGGAACTAGTTGTTGGTTCACCTGTGTCTTTGGTGATGCCACATTCACATCACCAGTTTCCAGTTGGTTTCATTGATGACTACCAGGTTTCATTTTCCATAAAAACAAAAAGTCCATAAGTTTCACAATCTATCAACTGAAGGATTAAAATTTCAAAATCTACCACATCAGACAATTACAACATTACATTACAAAATCCACCGTTACCATATTGAACCATTTTTAAAAAAATTAAACATTCTTTTTAAAATCTAATGATTTTCAAAATACCACATTCATACTATTCTCATATTTTTTCCCTTAGAAAAAAATAGAACATGTTTCAATAAGTTTCAAATTTAACCAAATAAAATAAAAATACTAAAAATTAAAAAATGTTGTCTTATTGGGATGTCATTTTCGAATTCATGTCTTGGTCATCTCATTGTCTGAACCCATGTCTATGAGATTTCAAATCCTATAAGTTTCTCTATAACACTTATGTAGCCTAATCCCTAGTAAAATTATGTTCATCATAAAAATGATAGATGTATATTTTTATAATATAGATTTCCATTCCAAATATTCATACTCCTTTCTACCAACCTAACATTGTGTATAGACAAGGATGATTATAAAACCCAAGAACTAGAGAACTAATGACAAATTTTCAATAAATAACTAAAATGTTGATACCATTTTATCAACAAATATATTTGGGAGGACCATGTTGATTACACTTTTTACATAAGAAATTTTCAAAGGGCCATGTTGATGCCACTTTTAACATCCAAATTCATCTCATTGTATTGAAATGATAGAAGTACATTACATTACTCTAAGTGACATCCCTGAGATTCCAAATTCTATAAATAACTTCCAAGTGCTTCATGAACATTTGGTGGATGATTTTCCATTTAAATATTAAACATTTAACCAGAAAATCCAAAAAAAACAAAAATATGATGCATGATATTAATATAATTCTACTCAATAATAACATTTATAACAATCAAAATTACATTAGATAACCATAGTGGAAGACGAAAAAATAACCAAGTACACAACAAAATACATTACTAACAAAACCCAAAGACTCCAAGAAAAAATACAATCATTATCAATCTCCATGATCAAACTCCCAAACATAGTCCAATTATCACTAAGAAAGTCTAGATAAGTGTGACACTTTACATTTTATCGTGTCCCAAAAATTGATATTTTCAAAAGTGCCAATAATTCAATGCACGAATGAGTGAAAAAACTCAATAGGATTTCCCATAAAGAAATCCCAACTCATTCCATTAGGAAAATACATGTTATATTAATTATTTAAAATAAATATATAAATCATTTTCTAATTAAATTTATATCATAATATATGTAGGTGTCAGATCCATGATGTTTTATCAAATAATTCATGTTATTCATAAGGAAACCATGTAAATATCTAAACCATTTTATGAAATTCATTTTGGATTAATCCATTCCTTTCAATATAACCACCAATCCAAGCATTCACAAAACCATGGACCTCCCTACACTCATGAGTGGGGAATAATCCAATCAATAATTAATCACAAATTGAACCATATTGAGGTTAGAGATACCTGAAGCTTATATATCCCACTAATGAGGGGGAAGACTCCTTTACCTTATTCATCCTGAATTCAAATGAACATAGGCAACTATTATTCCAAAAATTAATTCCCAACAAAAATTTTCCAAAACATTTTCTATAAAAGAACATATATAATGAATAAAATTATTTTCCTAGAAAAAAAATAAATAATATTAAAATAGTCTTTAAAAAACCATGTCACCAAATTCTATTTACAACAAAACACCATATTTCCCAATTTCCACAATCTACCACTCAACAGGGTCACTACCAAACTTTTCACAATGGATTTACAATCAATTTTAGGAAAAACATTGAATTTAAAATCAAGACATTATATTCTAAATAGAGGAGTTAAGAGTGAATCCACCAACTATAGGATTTATAGAGACAAAGAAGAACATAACTCAAATGCTGAAAAAGGGGTTCAATCACCAAATGTGGCTTAAGATGACTTCTCATATCATCAAAAAGACCAAATATAGTCATATTTAACATCAATTATCTTAGATCTATCCAAAATAGATGATGATATAATAATTATAGGGAGATATGGAAGTATATTTATGAAAAACAAAAAATAAAAACAAAAAATGATCCATTATCATGAGAATCTCGCTTCAACACACCAATAGAATCCTTCTGATCTCATTTAAATTTATAGGGGTAAAATATGTGGCCTTTGGGAAGAGAAAGAATTATGCTTTCAATGAAAATAATGAAAACAGAGGGTTTTAGATATCAAAATGTGTGAGATCCAAAATTTATGATCTCTATTTTAACCCATGCATGGTTAGTCACACAGTTTGGAAAACAATGCACTAACCATGCACCAGATTTTGTACCAAATAAAAACCATGCATATTTAGATCGCATGATTTAAAAACTATGTGAGATCCATGCTAAAGAACAATATCTAATGTGGAACTATTTATCCTATTCTTCCTCAAGGATTATAAATATTGTGCTCCACCTATGTCCTTTCTAATTAACCCATGTCTCACTATGCATGGTTTTTGTTGGTGTTTAATTGGTTTCCAAAATTGTTCAACAACCTTTAACCTTCATAAATGGCCCAGAAACACCATAATGTTTCTTTAAAATCCCCCAAAAATCACCCATATACATTCAATTCTAATAAATTATAATTAATGGGTAATTAATTTAAATCAGGGGTGATAAAATAATGGTATTGGAATATTTGAAATTCTAGAGGAGGAAATAAACTAAAAACTATCTATTGATAATGTTACATTTTCTTCATGAAACTCCATTTGGATTGAACCATAGGACTTTATTAGTTGTATTTATTCTCAAAATAAGGAATCATGGATGATGGGAGGTATTTTTAGAAGATATTTTTTAATGGATTTATTGATCCATATTTCATTATAGGTGATCAGAAGTGAGGGGAGTGAATTCCCTTTTATAATGGGGAGAGGGTAATTCTTGTAATTACCCTTCTATTCACCCTTAGGAGGTCTCCCTTACCTCATGTGCTGCCAAAATAGATAAATAATGTAGGGTAGTGTTTATTTGGTACTAAAAATCATCCTACATAAAAGATAAACAATTGTTTGTAATTTTATTACATATAAATTTAGTTTACTCAAACTGAACCTTTTAGCTGATACCATAGTAAAATTTATCTTTTTTATTTACCTAGGTAATTTATGATTTACAAATAAAATTAAAACGTGTTTTAGTAGGTCATTTATAACATATTATTCTAAATAGTAAATCTAATACAACAAAAAAATCATATATATATATATATCTGTGTGTGTAAAATTAATTTAATTGAAAACTCATGTAATTCACAAAACCTATTTTAATCACAATCACAATAATTAATTTTTATAGTTTTAAAAAATAATTAATGTAAAAATTTATTTTTTTAGAGTTTGATAAATAAATGTAGGATGAAAAAATATTTGTAATCTATTTGGTCAAATAAATCATAGATAAGTGGACCAATTCAATTTAATATTCATCCCATAGATGCGATGAAACACTAGTTTTTAAGAACATTGTTTTTTTAGAAAATAGTGATTCTATGTTAACATTATGACTGATAATAATCATCGTATTAAACACAATTTTTAAATACTTAAAAACCTATATAAATTTAATTTAAAAAATTCAAAATTTAGAATTTTTTTCATTAATAAAAATGTTTAAACAATATGCATTTTAAGATTATTTTTTTTATAAAATCATTTTCTAAACCTGGAAACCAAATTATTCTAAAATCCAAAATATAGATGATTAATAATAAATTAAGTGGATTAAATGTTCATAAATAATACTTAAATTACATTAAATCATATGTAAAACATATTGAGCCTCTTAATTTACTCAATTTGTTGTAATGAAAATACTTCTTTTATAAAAATCTATATTTTCACTACATAGTGAAAAATCAATATTTTCTCAAAGAACCCACAATTTCAGTTGAAGTAAATGTTTATATTATGATTCCAAAAAATGAATTTTATTCTATAAAATAAATTTTCTAAATATTCCAAATATTTTTTATATTATATATTCCAAGAAAGGTAATAATTTGGTTAATGAAAACGTATTTTTGTAGAAGAAAATCACATTACAAAAAATTGATTGATTATTTATAAAACATTTATCAATAATATATAATGCATAACACACACAAAGATATATATGTATATATATATATATATTTAATTAATTAAATAATGTTAAACATACCTTCCAACCCTATGCAGGTTCTTAAATGGATAGATGAAACTCGTAGATAACAGACTCCCCTTATTGAATCTCCATAGTCCTCACCATTGGGAGACATTGTGGAAATTATTTTATCCCTAATAGAACTCCAGAGTTTAATGATTTTGATATCCAATATATATATATACCTAATTTTTTCATTAATAATATGGTTTTGGATCAACTAAACAGTATCATTCTTTGCCTTTACCATCATTAACCGATAAAGATATGCCTCCCCAATCTTATTCCAGCACAAGGGTGACCTAAAGGGTCTCTCGTACATGGTCATGAATGGTTCTATGAAAATATTAGACTTATATATGTAATAATAATCTAATTATACCAATAGTGAGTGATCCTTGAATCATCTACCAACATCTTGCATGCATGCTATTAGTATATTCGTAAATGTGTAGATCATTTGATTGATTTGGCCATCCTTATTTGGGTGAAACGCTATATCAATTTGTAATTGTGTATCAAAAGACTCATATAGGACTCTTTACAACTATGAAATAAATAGAGCGTCATGATTTACATAAAATTTTCTAGGACATCCCATGAAGTCAGATAATCTCCCTTACAGTCAACTACCATAATATCTCAACCAATTTATACTCCCTGATAGAATGAAATATTTTTGAGTTGGTAAGAAAGGAAAAAATAACTTATATATCATCCCAAACTCTAAAAATCAATGTAAACCCCATCAAAATTACCATATAATTTTTATGCCATTTCCTCTCTACGATATCAAGAGGTTGTTCCAAACCTACTAAAATTTGATGCTCATTATTTTTTTCTGACATATGAGACATTAAGTAACATACTCAATGACACAAAACATCATGATAGAACAAAAAAATACTAATGATGTTCCTTGTACATATATCATGCACTATTCTATAAAACCATGGGTGATGTGTGAAACTCCATCATCACCACCTTAGGAAACATGATTTGAAGTACTATACATTCCTGGAAATAGGTTGACAAGCTCCCCTTCATAAAAAAAATCATTTAGCCCATCTTCTAAGGATATCTGGTCATGTAGAACCTCACAGTTTATGTCTCCCACCATACCCTCTCTCAAAAACTTGACATGAATAGGATTTAACAACATCAAAAAATGAAAAACTGCCACCGTCTAATTCTCTAAGATTAGCTGAAACGAATCAAAATTCATTAACTACTCCTCTAACGATGAATAATGGAATTTCTTAATGAGGGAATCTTCCACTTCATTTCTCTTCATAGGAGTAAAAAAATT
This sequence comes from Viscum album, assembly GCA_963277665.1. Classification (NCBI taxonomy): domain Eukaryota; kingdom Viridiplantae; phylum Streptophyta; class Magnoliopsida; order Santalales; family Viscaceae; genus Viscum; species Viscum album. Next base: position 1,087,399,482 of record OY728121.1, read on the forward strand.
CTAAATTTCATATTCTTCTAGGAAATATAACCAACTCATGTATCTTAATTTAATATCTCTTTACATGAATATTTACCAAAAACTATTGAGGCCTGGGTAAAAAAACTATTTACATTCCCAAAATATAGTATTTCCACATCATCATATTAAATCATATTTCATCCCACTCTAAGCCATGGGTTGTGTAGTTATTCCAGTGTGGTCTAACATTCTGTGACCTATATATGATCACCATCTACCTCTAGATTATCCAATAACCAGGCCAATCTCTAGAGAAATTTTAATACACTACATACTCAATGACATCATCTGGTAGTCTCAACATTGGAGAACTAGTTAACCTCAGCATCAGAACCTGGACAGATCTCTAAAAAAACTCTGTTTAGGTAAATTGATAGCCTTTCAACATTATTGTGACCAAAGAGGCGGTAACCCGGGATACGTTTTCTAAAAACCTCTTGTTGTAACCTTTAATGCTTGGAAAAATCCACTTCTCTAACACTCCCTTGGGTATCTCCCATGAAATAATGAAATAAACCGTCATTGGGTACATATCAAAACCATGTTCAGAGATGGAATTCATAAAAAATGAACATTGATGATCCCTATATATATATTCGAGAGCATGGTATAAATATAGTTCTCATTGAGTATTTTTATGAATATCCTCAAATGCTATACATTATCCCCCTCTAACATAGATTAAATTTTTTTCCACCAATTATGACAACCTCAAATAATTATATGTATTAATATATGATCTTTCTTATATGGGAATTAAACACCATAGGTTGAATTCATCACACTAAAAGGCATAACCATGAAATCATATTTTCCATAGTGATATCTAAATGTTGACTTCATAATAGCATCATTGTGAAACTATGGTAGATAAACATGATAATAATATTTTAGAAACAACAATCACCTGTCAACTAGATGAATAGGTTATCAATTCCCATTAATGTGTATTATTTCATTATTTTTTCCTGATTCAAGAGATGATACTCAACCCGTATCCTCATTATTTGTAATCCTCTTTAAAAAAAATTATCATTTGGGGAGACAATGTGATTGATAAAACTATTATCTTGATGGTTATCCAATAACACATTTAAGTGGATGGGCTTGTTAGGGACTATATGATATTCCAGAAAAATATATTGGTTCGTTCATGGGGTTATAGTAAATGTATATGTGCATATCATACCATGTAGGTAGTTATGAAACATCTGTGGTGAAGAAATCCATATAGTACTCCAATACATAATGAATATGGATTCTTGAAGAACCACCTCTACTATCGGTGGAACTACCTAAATGACGAGTAATGGGTTTGAACATCATTATCATAATGAACAATTTCTCCTCCATGATCTATCTCTATATTTTAAAAAGTAGAATATCATATCATATATCTGATGGAATCTAAATCTCTTACAATGATAGTGAATTATGTCCCGAACCCTGGAAACCTAGTTCATACCCAAGACCATGGGTGTAATGTGTTAGGTCAGTGAATATTGTAATCAAATGAATAACCATTATTTCACCATGTTTTATCTCAGGGAGCTCCTAAATCCAAACCATGTTCAAGGAAAAAGGGAAATAGTCACCGTGAAATATCTTATAGATCATTGACCTTAAGATCATCATCCCACAATGTGTCTATGTTGTCATACACCACTAGTTCCCTAATGCTGCATAGAAAAGTGCAATTTCTTGTGTGGTCCCATGACTACCATGAATCTGAAAAAGATATAAGTATTGTATAACCTATTGAACCTAATACTTTATTGCCTTAGGATTTGGCTCACCATATAACATCATTAGTCTATGATGCTAGAAATTCTGTTGAGGACTAATTGTGAAAAATTCGTAAACCTAACATATGGGTATGATCTATTTCCCATCGACAAATGGAAATTATCTATGACTTCCTAGAGAATACACCTAATGAGATGTCCCATGAACTAAAGCATCATCACTCGACTGACCAACATCATGGTCCTGTATCGGTAACCTGGCTAGCTATCTTTTCAAAGGCATTATAAAAGTTATCAAGGTGTACTGTGGTTGTATGAGTATATATATGGGGATACCATTTATGGATAAAATCAAAGGACTCCATCATATATGATGAATTCTAAAATTGTTCCCATGAACTGATATCTCGGTATGTTGAGTAAAAATTAACGTAGTCAAAATCCTAGTGAATGGATATATGAGTCACTATATTGAAATTAGGTTCCATATCTTAAAACATACACTCAAGGAAATTTAACACCATTTCCCTATGATCTGAAAATAATAATAAGTGTGGTTCTATCTTTATATTGACCCAAGGAATACAACCTCTAAACCCACTATATCACAACTTGGCCCTCCAGGGGCCACCTCACTAGGGGAAAGCTGGGTGTCACAACCCCAACCCTGCCTTTAATAGGCTAGGGGTCAGAAACATTTGGTGAGAAAGATTAAATAAAATTATTTATCTTAACCATAATTATTTGTATTAAGGCACATGACTATCTCGATGAAAAAGTGAAAAGGAATAATAAATGATTGTAACATCTTGATTATAACCATCCATGAAAAACCCTCTTGGGTGGGAATCATGTTATGAATTTATAAACAATAGAATGAAGGGGAAAAACATAGTCCAAAATAGAAAATATGTACCAAACTAAAAATAATATTATGATGAAAAGTAGATGGAATCCTGAATCTCAGTCTTTATGTCAAACCACCAAACGTGATCATTACTCCCCATTTATCACTATTCCTTATTGAATGTGGGTTCCCTATACAAAATTTTTCAATTTACTTTTATTTCTATTACATCTATAAAATATCATATATACATGTTTTTATCTTACCAGATAAATTTTGGTAATATTTCATCCACTCTTTTTATGGTAATTCCTTAAGAATACAAGACATATCAAAAGGTTGTAGTAGTTATCAAGCTATAATGACACCCTAGAGATACCATGATATTAATATAAATGTTATTTCCTATAGTATAGATACATAATATTGAAAAGAAATATATTATGGGAGACTATTAGGTGCTGATGGCTCATAATAATTGAGATTTTTAAAAAATAATTTCGTACTTACTGATCACAAGTTGATGAGTTCTAGACGAAATACTAGCCAATAGAAATACCACATGCATTAGGCGACATTGGTATTTCTAATATACAAACACGTATATTGATATCCTAACATGAGATCATTATCAATGCGTTCTATTTTATCATGTACATTGATGGAATGAATAAACCATGACATTAAATTCATTCAGAAGTAACTTATGTTGGTTGTGTCATTGGTGTTATAGAATTGGGTGAATGATCATGATATAATCTCTCACATTCAAGTTAAGGAAGTGATATCTAAGGCCCAGTTAATCAAGATGGTAGTACATTCGCTAATTCCAATTACATTATAGTCAAAGGTATGTCCATCCGGTCATATCAACAAATAATAAAACATGAATAGATGTTGACACACACTATGTATCATTATTTATAAGATACCAGGGGACAAAGAGATTATATTATATAGTGTGTGTTCATAGAATGATTTTCATTAGTATGAATATTTCTTATCTCTTTTGGGGCCTTGATGTTTTGGTAGAGTGTTCTATTGGTCTATGAATATATTCAATTCTCTAAAAATAAGGTCACATACGGTCACACGCAATAACATATTCAAGAGTCTACCATATTATGATGATCAGGTATATATGATATCTTGGGACCCAACATGGGTATGAGAGTTTTCCATGTATTAATTATCACTAAAGAAGAAATAAATTCATTAATATTATAGAATATAATTATTTTCTGGAATTAATGTATTAAAAGTATTCACAAGGTATTATGTGGGATTGTGGAAAAAATATTATACAAATAAAAATTATTTTAATAATCATGTTTCATTTAATAATGGTAGGAATTGAAATTTGAGTTATTGACTTAGGTTTATCAAGTAATGTATATATATATATATATTATGTTTCTTGTTGGTGATAAAATATAAATGATACTTCTGAAACCTTTAGATCATAATAACTTGTCATTTGTGGCATAATTAATGGTTTTCAAGTATACATGGGTTAGGGAACCCTATCTGGATATTTTTAACATCAACTATATAAGTATAGAAGATATCATGTATGTAAGATTTTTCATTCTAATGGAATGATAACTAAAATCATATACACTTGTATATAAGAGATATAATGTACCCATGCAAGAGTTCAATCATTTATTTCCATCATGGATTGACGGAATGAGATCATGGTGAACATCAAGACATCTAGGCTTCACAAGAAATCTATGTTTTCACTCGGTTTCAAATAAAAAACATCCCTAAAGATTCCTAAATCTTGTGAGGAGTCTATAAAGGGATCTAGCACCAATATTGTTGAGAAACGGTCACCGACGATGAGAAATATTTGATCATGCATTGAATAAAGCAAGGTAACATGTTAGTTTAACAATTTTTACATTAAAGTATTCATGTGAGATCCTCAGACCTTACACAGGGATAGATCATGGGTGAAAATGTAGTTTCTTTTTTTTATGATAATAAATTTTAAATATATATCCCAACAGCATCTATTACATACCCCAATGTCAAAAAATTGGTATCATAGAGATAACTATAATTTTCTATGCCAAGGAAAAATTAATTTACTATAAATTAGGTGAGGGGATCTGTTTTGGTCCCCCTAGAAGAACCTATACTAAATCAGAATTTGGATGGCCATGTTATGTCCATTGAAAAATTTAATATGAATCATATTCAGTTTTCAAGGGAAATAAATATTATAAAAAATATTTTTATATTTTTTTCATCTTTTATTTTGAGGCATGTTCAAGCAAACCTATATTTTACAATCATGTTTCTGATGGATAATGGTGGTCGGAAGCACTCTTACCGGTGAAATAATATTCCAAATTTCATATGGAAGTTTTGTTAACATAAATGGTATAAAATAAAACTATATAAAAATATGTAAAGGGTCTTCAAAATTCATGAAATAATTTTTTTAGAGAATATTGTGGGTAACCTATGGTTTAAATGAATTGAAAACAATTTTATTTATAAAAATAACAAAAACAATGCTTAGTGAGGCCACTAGATGACTTCTTATAAAAACTACCACCAAAGAGCCACCATGTTGTGCCACCCATGCTAGCCCGACCTCTTTTCAATTTCATGGAACTATCTCCCCCCACGATACATGACCACCCAGGGTTGTCCCCTTCTCCACCCAATGCCATTATGTGTAGGCATGATCCCTCAAATTCCACCACCATCAAGTGAAACTCATTGATATCATATAGATAAATCCTCACCAGTGACCTATGTAATTTCCATGAATAGTCAATTCGATGGAATACCAATGTACCTATCGCCATCCCCATTGATAACCCACTGGCAGCAACCCCACACCCTACCATAGTGACCCAAACCTATCCAACCCTTTAATGGGTGTATGTGGTTCAACATGATCTATAACCAATCTGAGTAGATCTGTATGGTGCTGATCAACTGATCATGGGGTTTGAAAGGCCTGAAACGGGTCATCAGGGGATCATCCTAGCCCAAAATGACCATTCTTGGGGTTCAGGGTCTTGAGAAAATATTTTAAATATTTGAAATCTTTGTATTTATTTTTTAATTTTTTAAAAAATAAATTTAATATAATAAAAAAACATAACATATTTATATTGTTATATTAAATTAATCAATTGATAATATTATGGAATAATGAATTTAAATTAATATTTTTACCGAAAAAATCTAAATTAACTAAATTAAATTTTTTTATTGAACTTATTTAACATCCATCCAAATTAATTTTAATTCAATTTGGTATTCTATAATTAATTTTTTTCCACAACATTTATTGACCAATGACAAAACATGTTTTTTATGAATTATATTTTATAAAATAATTATTAAAACTCCATGTAAAGATATTAAGAATTATTTATTTATTAAATGTTTTTTCATTATTCACTTTCATTCAACATGTATAAGATACTCCATGTCTATTTTTATCTATATGGTTTTTACACATCCCAGGACCCCCTCTTTAATGTGATAGTACATTTTTATTTTTTAAAAATGATTATTTAAGTTGTGGATCCTTCCATGATTAGGTGGTACCCTAGAAGAGAGGTTGGCACCCTTGGTTGGAGGCGATCTATGATGTGATTCAAGACCTAATGAAGGAATTTAATGCCTAGGTCACGATTGATCCACTCAGATTAAATGGATCATCCAATTTTATATGACGAATACCAGTGGGGAAATTGATTCCCTATATCCATTACTTATTATTTTATACATGTGAATATTTACTATAAGAACCCATAAAAAATTAAAAAAATGAAATATATGATTACTGTATTCTATTAATTTTGGTTATATTGTGATTACAATAATATAGTATGAAAATAATTAATTGAAAATGATTAAAATTTTATGAAATATTCCAAAACCTAAAAGTAATCGTTTGTCCTTAATTCCTTCCATCATATATATTTGAAAACCCAAAGATTGTGGGTTGATCCTTAGCCTTAGTTGATGGTTTCTCTAGCTACTAAGGAGTTAATATTAAAATTATTGGTTGGATTAACTAATGTTCATTGATAAAATGTATTCATAGAAATATTTCTATAACATTAAAGGAAAAAAATTTAGTGAATCGAGGTTATGATTCAGATGAGTTGGGACTACACACAATAGATCATGTAACCATGAGTATATGTAGTTATCGAGCCCATTTCATACCTTCGATCAATCAGAGTAAAGACATATCCATATCTTATAGCCTAATAGGAGAGGTGTCAAGGTTCTTTTATAAAAGGATACTAAATAAATAATTTATTCTATGTCTAGTAGAGAGTGATACTGGAGATCTAAAAAATAGTTTGAGACATTTAATGATTTAATTAATCGATCAATAATTTCTAAATCATCCACCCTATAAAGTAATAAATTATATGTTTTAATATATTAATTATAATTAAAAATAACTAAAACCACTAATATGTTATCACTATAACCGAGTTTAGATATCAAAAATATCCTGATAGTCCACAACATCTAGGAGTGATACAGGTACTTCGGCATAATATTATATCAATATAGGAAACACTATGTTCTAGAGTCCTCACTTCTTTCCAAGCCTCCTCAGGGATCAAGCAATGTGGATAATGAGAAATGGAAATATCATGTAGATTATGAACTATACATAAAGTGTATCCTAATGTGTTATATATCTATTCAATTACAAAAAATAAATGGTAATGAATATGCCTAAAAAATTAATACACATCTCCAATAGTAATTTCAACATATAACATTGAATGAAAGGTATGATATTTCTATTGCATCATAGTAGTGGTCGGTAAAAGATGGAATTTATGTTGGACCTCAGGTACTCATGTTGATCAATTAGACATAGAGACATGTTTCCCTTAGCTTAAAGGTAAACCAATGACTAGAAAATGATTTCATTATTGTCTCATTAACAGAAAGATTTATTTTTTGAATTTTATTAATAGTCATAATATGAATAACATGAAATAGTCACTCCCTGATCTATTTTATTTATTCTAGCTAGCATACAGAGATACAGAAAAATATTAAATATTTAGTCTTTATAGGGAATACAAGGAGGATAGGAAATGGTATGGAGTTTATATATATTCCAAATTCAAAGATACCCATGCACTATCTATACCAGTCACCTATATATATAGGTAGGGGAATGAGTAGGAGGTTTTTTACTTTTCATGTGCCATGTCATGCCAATGGATGAAGAATTGATGATATGGGAAAAATAATCCAGGAAATGATTCATTTTTTTGGTATTTTTTACATTGAATGGAATCTCTCATTCTAAAAAAGTTATTTTTGGATAGGGTATATGAATCAAACATTTTTTTTCATATACAATATCCAAGTAGATTTTGGAACTTTGGAAAGGGCGAGATGGATCTATGATGCAAGAATTGTGTGAGATTGGAAATTGTATCAATGGGAGACTATAACCCAACTTTACCTAGAGGTTCAGTTATTGTATTAAATAACTATCATTATATTAATTTAATTACTAGAATAATTATATGGGATTAAATTTTGGACAGAATATTATTTTATTTAAAGTTGGGATATAAATTTTTCTTTTTTTATAAGGATGACATGTGTTATATTATGATGCATCTTAAAAATATCATATATATATATAATTCATCAAGAAAATTATGTAATGGACATGAATAAAAAAACCAATTAACATTTCTCATATAACAACCACCTATGAAATTTCAATATTGATCATGTAAATGATAATAATTTACAACATTTTCATCAAGAAGGGTTTTAAACGCAATTGAGTTGAAACCCCTTCATGTATGTCACACCTATTTTCTAGGGGATATGACCAAATAACCATTTTCATGGAAAGGATTAATGACCTATAAATCACTTTAACTGGTACATAATGTTGTATGTGGTCCATATAGATTAAAATCAAGGGGTTGTTATTTGAATTTAATTAATTTTATTGATGACTATAATAACTATTGTTATAACAACTTAATGAGGTATATGTAATATCTGGTTTAGATGTTTGTAGAATATCAACATAAATTAGAAACCTAGTTTTCGATGAATATCAAGGATCTTTTCTCATACTGAGGAACAATGTATGTTATCAAATATTTCCTTAATCATATACACAAGTCTAGGATAGTATCCTAACAAAATCATCCTTATAAACCACAGTGTAATAGTATTAGTGAAAGTTGGAATCAGACTATTCTAGAAATATTTAGATCAATAATGATTCAGAAAACTTTTCCATTATCATTTTGGGTATACACCTCATAGAAATAGAATATTCCATTAACTAAGTTCCAACTATAGAAATAAATTATATTCCATATGATTTATTGTATAGAAACAAACATATTATGTCACACATGTGTGTGTTGGGATGTGACTCTTTATTCAAGACTATACCTAGTCAAAAATTGGAATGTTGAAGCACTAATACCCTCATTAACAGTTATACAAAATAAACTAATGACTATTACATATATAACTCATCAAATAATAATGTTAATGTGGAAGGTCTTTCCTTATTTCATTAAAAAGTAACAAATTTCCAAAAGAAAATATTAGAGGAATATGGTATTTTATCAAGTTGGTACTACTGATACATAAGAGTTAGTGTTATAACGGTCTACAAAAGATATAGTAGTAGATGGATAAGATTTAGATAAACAAGTATTTCATATTTCATCTCAATAGGATAGAGAATCATAGAATTATGGTTTTCTTTTCATCGAGTTTGGTGAAACGTTACAAGAAGAAAATGATGAACATTTAAACTATAAGGAAGAAGTATAAGGAATATATTATTAAAAATTGAAATATTATATCCTTTCAGACATTGATTCCTTGCACCAAATCATATTTTGATTTCTGAGACCCTCCAACTAATGTAAAAAACATCAGGTGAAAATGGGTGTTATTGAAAAAGTATTACATGGATGGTATGTTCTATACCTGCAAGGGAAGACTCGTAGAGATGTGTTATAAGTATCATCAAGTTATATACTAAAACTAATACTTCTCTCCAAAAGTAATGGTTAAATACATTAGAATATTTCATGAAATTACATCCATCATTGACTACATTATTTGGTAAATTGATATTAAAACTAATTTTCTAAATGGGAATTTTTTGAAGTCATCTATATGAAACAAACTAATGGTTTTTAATGTCATTGAGTATAAAAAATAATGAATGATACAAATATAAATTTATCGGTTGAAGTAAGAATCATTATCCTTGAATGTTTGGCTATATTTGTCTATAAGAGAATTTCATTTCATAAATAATGAATGAAAACCATGCATTTATAAGAAGGTTAATGGGAATGAAATAATTTTCCTTATATTATATATAAATGAAAAATTATTTATGGAAAAAATGTGACAGTATTACAGGAAATTATAACATGATAAAATGAATGATCCTCCATGAAAAACATAGGTTAAGCATCCTACTTTAAAGGGACCAATAACTAGAAAGATATATTTAAAAGGATACTAGGGATATGTCAATTTATATTTATTTATAAATAATATTAAAGATATAGTATGGAAAAATCCAAGAGAGGGTTGATGACGATGTCAGTTGGTATTAATCACTCCAATAAAATGACCACAATCACATGAGAATATTGAAAGAATGAGTAGATTCCCATATTCTTTGGTAGTGGTGTCTATAATGTATTCCATGTTATATACTATTATTGATGTTTCTGTTTCATTAATCATGGTGGTAAGATATCAGGCTAATCCCGCATATCTGTATTGAGATGATATAGATTCTATCTAGATGTAATTTTCGAATACATAGGATATGATCCTAGTATTTGGAGAATATTTGGAAATACTATGGAGAGGGTGTAGATGTTCTATTTTCTTGAGAGATCATGATAATTCTGGATCGTAGTCTGGCTATTAATTTTTGTTGAATAGTGGTGTTGTGTGATGGAGAACATCAAATTAACTTCATTTCACTGACTCTAAAGAAATATCTGAGTATATCATAGAATCTTATGCAGTTAAGGATGTATTCAAGATACATATCTTTATCTAATACATTGATGATGTGTCAATTAGTGAAGACCATGTTCTATTTAATTTTGATAATACATTAGTAGCAGTGCTTTCCAAGGATCCCAAGTCACACCATAGGAAAAATATATACATTGAAAGATTCATATCATACAAGATTTTACCTAAATAGGTGAATCCATAGTTAGAAAATTATTCATAAAGGATAAAAATGAAAAATCATTGAATAAATTAATATCTTAATAGAAGCATGATTGTAGCACCATGATATTTTATAATATAGATTCATTTTTTGTTGTCTTCTATTATACTGTACACTAATATTATCATTCTCTATACAATACATAGTATTATCTTGCAGTATATGAAACACTATTCATGGTTTGTGTTACATGCAAGAGTGACATTCTTTGATAGCTTGCTTTATACGTGATACCAAGATTCGATAAACAATGATATGTTATTGAAATATTAGTATTTAATGGGATATAAACTAGTAATTATGAATAGTATTAACCACATTTTTAATTTTATATAAAATTATCATTCATCTTATACATTTTCAAGAATATTGTATTAGAATAAAATAAAATATTTGGATAAAAGAAGTACTTCTCAAAAAATGAATTTTTACTGCTTTTTGCTGGAACACCCATTTTAAATCTTTTTTTGACACTTTTATAAGTTAAATTTGAAAATATAAACTTACTATTTCTAATTGGGACATACAAATTTTACTTTTTTTGATTTTTTGGAATTTTTTTGATAAAATTCAAATTTTAATGAATAGTGAAAAATACTGTATTTTAATTCAAAACAGTTTTTTCATGTAATTTATTTATATAGGTATATTATTTATTTATTATTTTTAAAACTATAATTCATATATGGTTTTTTCATTTACTCATATTTTTTTTAATTGTATATAATTTCAACTTTAAATTGGACATAAACTATAAGGCCCCAGCCTTAAACCTTACTTAATCTTGAGTTATTACAAGATTACACATTGAGGATCTTTTCAGGTTTAGAGTTTTAGAGAATTAGATCATAAAACTTGCATTACATTCCACATATAAACAAAGTGGTTACATAAAGATAGTATTATTCCTTCCCATCAATGGTAACACATTTAAAATAACACATGGATTATTTCTTGACACATCCTTGACTCTATCATCTTATCATGTACCCTTCCCTTGACCTGTGAAAAACATTTCAAAAACTTGGGATGAGCATAAAAACTCAGTATGGGTTATAAAAAAAACATGGAAAGGAAACATGAGTTCATATATACATAAGAATGAAATCATACTTTACCCATAAAACATAGGCACTTTAACATACCTCATAAAATCATGAATAAATCATTGAAATCATAAGACATAAAGGTAACTTGAGGCATTCATAACATTCTTACGTAGGGAGTAACCCTCTTGGTTACGTTTGGAATACCCATCACAGTATATTCCCTAAAATGTCTTCGGAGAAACCTTAACGTTTCACTCCTTCGCGTTACCCAATGCATTGGAGAGCTATAACGGGCTCACCCGCCCTTAGTTTATCACGGAACCACCCGTCTTCATAATAATTCCCAAGAACCATAACATAATCATATCACATAAAACATGCATACAGGAAACATAAAATTTCCACATTTCAATCACGAGATATCAATACAACACATTGATATAAAAACATTATGAAAACCATTTTCAATACCAAAATAAAAGAAAAGTATAACATGGTATTTATTTTTCTTTTAAAAAGAAGGTATGGCTTGTAGATGAAGCTGAAACTCAAATAACGGTCATGACGGCGGAGAAGTCGTTGTCGCCGCATACGTACGACAAAAACATTCCCTTTTGTCTTTTAGTAAACGCTTCGTATAAAAAAATATTCCTTTTGAATAAACGTAAAAGTCAAAGGGGTTTATACACCATATAAAAGAAAGTTGTGTATAAAATAAAATATGCCTCAACGAAAGGAGATTGAGACGAAGTCCCATACCTCGTATCCGACTTGACCCGACCGTTCTTTAATATCCTGAATAATAAACTTGAGTTAATATTTACTTGCTTATGAATCTTTTTCAAGTTCATTATTCCTTTTATACCATGTTATGAACATCATGTAATCAGTTAAGTTAATAGTGTTCATTTTGTCGGTATTTGGTTCTTAAGTCAAAAATATACTTCTTATACTTACATGTTGTTAATTTGGTCAAAGGTTCATTATATCCAGAATGGTATTCATGATGTAGATATCATATATGTCATATATATCCAGTATATACATTCTTTTATAATATTACATCACATTTAGAGGTAAGAAATGAAATGCACCGTTCATGGAGACGGTAAGCCGTACGTACGCATGAACGCTACTTCCATTTCTATTTCATATTATCTGGAATGGAATCATAATGATATAAGAGTATATTATAATTCCAGTATAATAACATATATAATATCATTAACTTTATCCTTTACACATCCCACATATGGTTTTAACGAATCAAATCACTTTTAGGGGGCGGTAGTCCGCACTTCCTAAAATGAAGATATCGTGTTTTACCCATAATGGAAACCATAAAGGTATGCCCAAAATGAAAAAAACAGAAGATTAAGGAAAACATAAACATATTATATATCATATATAAAAATAGTGACATCATAATGGCCACCTTTGAAGGTGTTAAATAAGTATTTGAACAATCATCGTTTCGGGAGGCAGAATTTCGCCATCCACGGAAACCTTATGTTCTTTAACCATTTGATGTAGTTGTGTGAGAGTGTAGCTCAAATAAATCTTATAACAACATCCTAGTATATTTAATATACTGGTGTTGTTACAAAAGAAGTAAATAAAAAGAGTTTAGGGGGTTGGAGAAGCAAAATAAATCAAATGAACATGAGAGAATGAATTACCTTTAAAAGTGTAACTCCTTTTGAGTTGAGCCTAAAGGCTTCCTTTGAAAGGCTTCTGCCCAAAGGTAATCCTCTAGGATGAGTAGAGGGATGTGGAGAGAGAAAATTGGCAGGGTTTGGCCGAGCCAAAGGCTTGAAGAGTGTGTGAAATGAGGTAGAGGTGGGGGCCTTTTATAAGAGGAGAGGAGGGGCACTTTTGGAAAGTAAGAAACATTACTTTATTTGAAAATGTGTTTCGGTTTTAAAAGGTCCCACATTGATATAATTCGTGGATTAGTTGATAAGGGTTCTAAATCCACTCATCCAATTGGTTTTGGACATGTGTAGTTCATGGATATTATATTATCTTTCTATTTTATTTAAATCGTCAAATAATGATGTCATCACTGCATCATTATTATGTCATACATAATTAAATTTATTTAATGTCTAAAAATTATAAAAAAAACTACTATGATATAGGAAATCGTTTTAGCTTTCCAATGACTATTTATAATCAAAATTTGGACTTGTATAACCCCCCTTAAAAATTGTTTTCTCAAAACATATTATGTTTGTGTCATTTTCACTTTAACATTAAATAAAAAGTAATTTATGTCATTTCCCAACAAAAGTGGATCCATGGGGTCCCCAAGTTGACCCATGGCTTGTCTTGGTCGGCCATGACACAACCAATATGGTTGGGACATGTGTCTAGGTCATTTCATATTATTAAAGCATTATTTATACCTTAAACTACACTAATTACCACTAATCGTGATTAAGAACTTAATAAGTTACTATTCACCAAAAAATTATTTTAATCTCATTGAACCAAATTTTACTTCATAATGACAACCATGTATGTCAGATTTTCAAAATTCAATACACATTATTGGTAAACTGTCATTTAACTGAAAAATCAGTTTGCTTGATTACCACTTAGTGGTTTCACTATTCATCAAAAATTGAAGTTTTTCAGAAAATTACCAAAAATTCACCCTAAGCTATATTTGATATTCCGAATTCAAAAATGAAGTCTATTTTACAAAATTCAAATCATATAAGTCACATTAATTAATTTAATAATTAATTCCCGCTGCCAGAGCAAATAGCGTGTTTTTACAAAACAATAAGTATCAAAAGATTGACACCAGTTAAAGTCTAATTTCAATGTGAAATTGATTCCAATGACCACCATTGGATAAAATGGTAAAAATATATTCTAATTTCACTTCAAAAACAATTCAAAACATAATCTAATCATATAAATAAATTAGATTAAAAAGCAGTTTTGATGTAAAATGCAATATTTTTCACTATTCATTAAAAAATGAACATTGTCAGAAAAATACCAAAAATTCACACTAGGTAAATTTTGGTGTCTCAATCATAAAGAATAAGTTTATTTTGACAAACATAGTTTATAAAATTGTCAAAATATAGATTCAAAAATGGTTTGCCATCAAAAGGCAGTAAAACAATCTTTTAAGAATATTAGTGTATTCCATGCATAAGATTGTATTTATTTCCATTTTAAGCCTCTATAACACTATCTTAATCATTAATAGACATAGATAAAAATATCTATTATTCATTACTTACTTGGGATGTTACATCCTTCCCCCCTTTAGAAAATTGCGTCCCCGCAATTTATTTACTTATCGAATAAATGGGGGTACTTATCCCTCATTGCATTTTCAGATTCCCATGTTGCCTCTTCAATCATGTGGTTTTTCCACAAAACCTTTACCTGATAAATCACCTTATTTCGTAACACTTGCTCCCTGTGGTCAAGAATCTGGACCGGTTGTTCCTCATAAGATAGGTTCTCTTCCAGCTGAACTACCTCTGGACTCAAAACATGAGTTGGATCTGGCATATACTTTCTCAACATCGAAACGTGAAAAACATTGTGTACCTCAGATAAACTCAGAGGTAAAGCCACTCGGTATGCAACTGATCCAACTCTCTCCAGAATTTCAAATGGTCCAACAAAACTTGGACTCAACTTTCCTTTCTTAACAAATCTCATCACACTTTTCCAAGGAGAAACCTTGAGAAAAACATGATCACCTACCTCGAAAGATAGATCCTTCCTCCGGTTATCCGCATAACTCTTCTGCCTGCTCTGAGCTGTTCTCATGTGCTTCTGAATCAGCTGAACTTTTTCCGCCATCTCTTCTACCAATTCTGGTCCCATCAACTTCCTTTCACCCACTTCATCCCAGAAAGCTAGAGTTCGACACCGCTTCCCATATAATGCCTGAAATGGTGCCATCTGTATACTAGAATGAAAACTGTTATTATATGAAAACTCAACCAAAGAAAGATGTTGGTCCCAACTTCCCTGATAATCCATAGAACAAGATCGTAGCATGTCCTCCAATGTCTGAATTGTTCGTTCTGACTGCCCATCTGATTGAGGATGAAAAGCTGTACTAAAATTTAATTCAGTACCCAACGACTTCTGAAGGCCTTTCCAAAAGTTAGAAGTAAACCTGGGATCACGATCTGATACAATGGAGAGAGGAACTCCATGTAACCTGACTATCTCTTTAAGATACAAACGGGAAAGTTGATCAAGAGAGAAAGTATCTCGTATAGCAAGGAAATGAGCAGATTTGGTCAAGCGATCAACAATAACCCAGATTGCATTATTACCTCGAGATGTCTTTGTTAATCCAACAACAAAGTCCATGGATATATTCTCCCATTTCCACTCTGGCACTGGTAAAGGCTGAAGCATCCCTTTCGGTAACTGCCACTCTGCTTTAACCTGCTGACAAGTCAAACACTTCACAGTAAAATCAGCAATATCTCTTTTCATTCCATCCCACCAGTAATACTCCCGCAGATCTCTATACATCTTAGTACTGCCCGGATGAACTGAAAACGGAGAACTATGAGCTTCACATAACAACTCTCTCTTCAACTGTGAATCACAAGGCACACACAATCTCTTCCCAAATCTCAAAACACAATCACTATCAATGTTGAATTCAGGCAACTTACCTTTCTGAACCAGCTCTACCTTTTTCTGCAACTCACTGTCTTGCTTCTGTGCTTGCTTGATTCTATCTGATAGAGAAGATCTCACTGATACCTGAAACAAAACAGAAGGACTTCCTACACCAACAACTTCTATGCCAAAGTTCATCAAATCCTTATCCAAAGGATCACGTTCCAAATGCAACATTGTTAATGAAGCATTACTTTTTCGACTCAAAGCATCAGCCACTTTATTTGCCTTTCCCGGATGGTAATGAATTGTACAATCATAATCCTTGATTAATTCTAGCCATCTCATCTGTCTCATGTTTAACTCTTTCTGAGTGAATATATACTTTAAACTTTTGTGATCGGTATATATTTCACACTTTACTCCATACAAATGATGCCTCCAAATTTTTAAAGAAAAAACAACAGCAGCTAATTCTAAATCATGTGTAGGGTAATTTACCTCATGAGTTTTCAACTGTCGTGAAGCATAAGCAATTACCTGATCATTCTGCATTAGGACGCAACCAAGTCCTTTCAATGAAGCATCACTGTATATAACAAACTCACCATTCCTGGAAGGTAGTGCCAAAACTGGAGCATTTACCAATCTTCTTTTCAATTCCTGAAAACAATCATCACATTCTTTTGTCCAGATAAACTTAACACCCTTCCGAGTTAGCATAGTCATTGGACTAGATAACCGTGAAAAATTTCTAACAAACCTTCGGTAATATCCCGCCAAACCAAGGAAGCTACGAATCTCGGTTACATTTGTGGGTCTTGGCCATTCTTCCACAACGTTTTTTTTGCAGGATCAACAGTTATTCCATCTTTAGAAACAATGTGACCAAGGAAAGAAATTTGTTGCAACCAAAACTCACACTTTCTGAATTTCCCATACAATTTCTTTTCTTTTAAGGTTTGAAAGATAACCCTTAAATGTTTTTCATGCTCCTCTTTACTTTTAGAAAACACAAAAATATCATCAATGAAAACAACCACAAACTTATCACCTGATTCAAATGAGCCATCACTGAAGTAAACTGCTCAATTCTGATTCTGACCATCTCAGTATTCTGATTTGGAAGGTCATTTCCCTAAGCATTCCTTCCCAAAAAATCTTCTTTGTTTCCTGTTCGAAAAACCATTCTGAACAAACATGTCTTAGATGAAGCAACATGGTAATCTTTAAATGCTATATCATTTCAAAAAAAATTATTTTTGGATAATAATTTAATAGAATTCTAACTCCTAAAGTTATCTAAACCGACCTCTGATACCAACTATAAGGCCCCAGCCTTAAACCTTACTTAATCTTGAGTTATTACAAGATTACACATTGAGGATCTTTTCAGGTTTAGAGTTTTAGAGAATTAGATCATAAAACTTGCATTACATTCCACATATAAACAAAGTGGTTACATAAAGATAGTATTATTCCTTCCCATCAATGGTAACACATTTAAAATAAAACATGGATTATTTCTTGACACATCCTTGACTCTATCATCTTATCATGTACCTTTCCCTCGACCTGTGAAAAACATTTCAAAAACTTGGGATGAGCATAAAAACTCAGTATGGGTTATAAAAAAAACATGGAAAGGAAACATGAGTTCATATATACATAAGAATGAAATCATACTTTACCCATGAAACATAGGCACTTTAACAAACCTCATAAAATCATGAATAAATCATAGAAATCATAAGACATAAAGGTAACTTGAGGCATTCATAACATTCTTACGTAGGGAGTAACCCTCTTGGTTAAGTTTGGAATACCCATCACAGTATATTCCCTAAAATCTCTTCGGAGAAACCTTAACGTTTCACTCCTTCGCGGTACCCAATTCATTGGAGAGCTATAACGGGCTCACCCGCCCTTAGTTTATCACGGAACCACCCGTCTTCATAATAATGCCCAAGAACCATAACATAATCATATCACATAAAACATGCATAAAGGAAACATAATATTTCCACATTTCAATCACGAGATATCAATACAACTCATTGATATAAAAACATTATGAAAACCATTTTCAATACCAAAATAAAATAAAAGTATAACATGGTATTTATTTTTCTTTTAAAAAGAAGGTATGGCTTGTAGAGGAAGCCGAAACTCAAATAACGGTCATGACGGGGAAGAAGTCGTTGTCGCCGCATACGTACGACAAAAACATTCCCTTTTGTCGTTTAGTAAACTCTTCGTATAAAAAAAGATTCCTTTTGAATAAACGTAAAAGTCAAAGTGGTTTATACACCGTATAAAAGAAAGTTGTGTATAAAATAAAATATGCCTCAACGAAAGGAGATTGAGACGAAGTCCCATACCTCGTATCCGACTTGACCCGACCGTTCTTTAATCTCCTGAATAATAAACTTGAGTTAATATTTACTTTCATATGAATCTTTTTCAAGTTAATTATTCCTTTTATACCATGTTATGAACATCATGTAATCAGTTAAGTTAATAGTGTTCATTTTGTCGGTATTTGGTTCTTAAGTCAAAAATATACTTCTTATACTTACATGTTGTTAATTTGGTCAAAGGTTCATTATATACAGAATGGTATTCATGATTTAGATATCATATATGTCATATATATCCAGTATATACATTCATTTATAATATTACATCACATTTAGAGGTAAGAAATGAAATGCACCGTTCATGGAGACGGTAAGCCGTACGTACGCATGAACGCTACTTCCATTTCTATTTCATATTTTCTGGAATGGAATCATAATGATATAAGAGTATATTATAATTCCAGTATAATAACATATATAATATCATTAACGTTATCCTTTACACATCCCACATATGGTTTTAACGAATCAAATCACTTTTAGGGGGCGGTAGTCCGCACTTCCTAAAATGAAGATATCGTGTTTTACCCATAATGGAAACCATAAAGGTATGCCCAAAATGAAAAAAACAGAAGCTTAAGGAAAACATAAACATATTATATATCATATATAAAAATAGTGACATCATAATGGCCACCTTTGAAGGTGTTAAATGAGTATTTGAACAATCATCGTTTCGGGAGGCAGAATTTCGCCATCCACGGAAACCTTATGTTATTTAACCATTTGATGTAGTTGTGTGAGAGTGTAGCTCAAATAAATCTTATAAAAACATCCTAGTATATTGAAGATACTGTTGTTGTTACAAAAGAAGTAAATAAAAAGAGTTTAGTGGGTTGGAGAAGCAAAATAAAACAAATGAACATGAGAGAATGAATTACCTTTAAAAGTGTAACTCCTTTTGAGTTGAGCCTAAAGGCTTCCTTTGAAAGGATTCTGCCCAAAGGGAATCCTCTAGGATGAGGAGAGGGATGTGGAGAGAGCAAATGGGCAGGGTTTGGCCGAGCCAAAGGCTTGAAGAGTGTGTGAAATGAGGTAGAGGTGGGGGCCTTTTATAAGAGGAGAGGAGGGGCACTTTTGGAAAGTAAAGAATCATTACTTTATTTGAAAATGTGTTTCGGTTTTAAAAGGTCCCACATTGATAGAATTCGTGGATAAGTTGATAAGGGTTCGAAATCCACTCATCCAATTGGTTTTGGACATGTGTAGTTCATGGATATTACATTATCTTTCTATTTTATTTAAATCGTCAAATAATGATGTCATCGCTGCATCATTATTATGTCATACATAATTAAATTTATTTAATGTCTAAAAATTATAAAAAAAATACTATGATATAGGAAATCTTTTTAGATTTCCAATGACTATTTATAATCAAAATTTGGACTTGTATAACCCCACTTAAAATTTTTTTTCGAAAAACATATTATGTTTGTGTCATTTTCACTTTAACATTAAATAAAAAGTAATTTATGTCATTTCCCAACAAAAGTGGTTCCATGGGGTCCCCAAGTTGACCCATGGCTTGTCTTGGTCGGCCATGACACAACCAATAAGGTTGGGACATGTGTCTAGGTCATTTAATATTATTAAAGCATTATTTATACCTTAAACTACACTAATTACCACTAATCGTGATTAAAAACTTAATAAGTTACTATTCACCAAAAAATTATTTTAATCTCATTGAACCAAATTTTACTTCTTAATGACAACCATGTATGTCGGATTTTCAAAATTCAATACACATTATTGGTAAACTGTCATTTAACTGAAAAATCAGTTTGCTTGATTACCACTTAGTGGTTTCACTATTCATCAAAAATTGAAGTTTTTCAGAAAATTACCAAAAATTCACCTTAAGCTATATTTGATATTCCGAATTCAAAAATGAAGTCTATTTTACAAAATTCAAATCATATAAGTCACATTAATTAATTTAATAATTAATTCCCGCTGCCAGAGCAAATAGCGTGTTTTTACAAAACAATAAGTATTAAAAGATTGACACAAGTTAAAGTCTACTTTCAAAGTGAAATTGATTCCAATGACCACCATTGGAAAAAATGGAAAAAATATATTCTAATTTCACTTCAAAAACAATTCAAAACATAATCTAATCATATAAATAAATTAGATTAAAAAGCAGTTTTGATGTAAAATGCAATATTTTTCACTATTCATTAAAAAATGAACATTGTCAGAAAAATACCAAAAATTCACACTAGGTAAATTTTGATGTCTCAATCATAAAGAATAAGTTTATTTTGACAAACATAGTTTATAAAATTGTCAAAATATAGATTCAAAAATGGTTTGCCATCAAAAGGCAGTAAAACAATCTTTTAAGAATATTAGTTTATTCCATGCATAAGATTGTATTTATTTCCATTTTAAGCCTCTATAACACTATCTTAATCATTAATAGACATAGATAAAAATATTTATTATTCATTACTTACTTGGGATGTTACATCAACATATGTCCATCTTTTGAAAGTTATTACTTCATAAAAACCAGATTTAATGTTTAGAAAATGAAAATTAATATTAAATTAATAATTGAAAATTATGTGTTTTGAATTTGGAAAAATGGATTCCATATTTGGAATCAAGTGTTTCAAATTTTTTATATAGGTACTGTTAATTTTTAGATATTATGAATAGTAACTATAATAATTATTTTATTTACCATGCTTAAAGGATAAATCTTCTAAATAATGGTCAAAAAATAATATTAAAATAATATAAATCAACCCTAAAACATGTCCGAATCCTATTAGATGATATATTTCCGACCATGGGAATCCTTGGGTCGATTTTAGGACCCCATGGATTCAAGTGGATGTGAAAATGTCATTTTAGTGGAATTAATGTAAAGTAAATATAATTATAACATAATCATAAATATTTTACTAGATCGATTTTAATATAGGTTGATATTACTGATCTATTTGTATATAAATAGTAATTAGAAAATTATAATTATTTTCTACATCATATTATTTTATTTATAGTTTTTAAAAATTGGATAAACATATTTATTTATGACTCAATTATGATGTAGTGATTAACTCATTGATGAACAATTTAGACAAATGAATTTATAAATATCAATAAATTTAATTTAAACATTTTCGTGTAATAAATGAATTTTCTGGATGAAATTGAAATATTAGGGATATTTTAATTCCTTTGGTTTGAAGTAATCAGGTTTTTATGACATTTTAAAAAAAACAAGTATGAATAGCATCCAAAATTTACATAATTCATAACTTAAAACAAAAAGTAGTTTATTAAATGATAATAAATTACTACAAATATATTCTTAGTCCAAATCGTTAATATAAGTCAAAATATTTCATAAATAACTTTTTTTAGTCTTTTCATAGGATATGGTAATTATATTAGCCAACAATGTGTAAATAACCAGATATCACGGTTAGATTAAAAAGCTTAAAATAACGGTTAATCCGAAAATATATGGATAAAAATATATTTACAAATTGTCTAAAAATTATTGGATGATATTTATTCAAACCAAAAACATATTATATTATAATTAAATATGTTTTGAGCAATTTTTAATTGAAATTGAATTTATAATAAATTAATATTTTGAGATTTACATAAAGTGCCACCATCTTCTCTAATAAAAGGGAACCTCCTCTCTATCCTTGTAAATCCATTTTGAGACCTCAATCTCAGAAAACGCCAAAAAAGTTCGCTTCTCAACTTCCCGAGTTACATTTTAGAGGTTCTGGTCTTCTCAATAGACAAACTGTAATTCCCAATGAAAAAATTTAAAGGAGGCAGGTCGAGGAAGAGGGAATATCTTCAATCGATTCTTTAAAATTTAATTATTCTTCTACATCATTTAAATTTTTTGTTATATTATAAAGTAATAAATAATAATCACTCATATATTTATATGTTATTATAAATATGAACCAACTATATTTCACCACATATTCATTTAAAAAATGAAATCACCGCGCGTGCGTATGTAAGACTTACTGTCGCCACACTGTGGTGTAATATGTTTTTCAACACCACCATACTAGGATGGGTATAATGGTTGAAATATTAAATATATATTTTAATTATAAAATTATTATAATTATGAGATTATATACAATAACCAATTCAATATCATTCAAGAATTATAGGAACAATATAATCGCCCGTGCGTACGTACAACTTACCGTCTCCAGGACTCGATAAGATTCATTCTTCATGTCAACCATATAAGAATTATTATAAAGTATGTATAATAAATAATAATGAAATTTATTAAATATTAATTCTACTGGATTTATGTATATCTTTTTTAATATACTTACTTCCATTCATTTCAATAAGGAAACAAAAACAGCTTTCATGCATACATAAGGCCTACCGTATCCATAAATGGTGTATTGTAATTCATTTATCTATCTATTATATATATATAAACATAATTTATATGATACGTTAATAATTTTTTACATTCTCAAATTATGTAAATAATGATCTATGTAATAATATCAACAATAACAAGTCCATACACGTACGAAAAATAAAACGATTATTACCCCAAACATTGATTCAATATGGAATTGACAAATCAATCGGTAATATAAAGTCATCAGTAAAACATAAATTATAACATAAATATTATTATGGTTTTATTGCATTTTAATAATACTTGTTAACACACTATACATGAGATTCGTACACATACATAAGAAATTGGAGCTAAGGTAAGGGAGAACTTTTCCATTCTCATCATTAAATGAGATTTTTATTCATAAGTATTTACTAGGGATAATTTTTCTAAAAATATTATCATGAAATTTATACTGTTATTATGTGTTTGTTAAAAGTAATTTTTACCGACTTTTACTTTTACTACATGGTTTAGAACTAATATTTTTTTACCATATGAGGTACTTTTTGACTTCTCTAATAAATGTATGAGGATAAATTTTTTTAACAAATACAGCATGAACATATTTTTTACATCATCATAATTCCGTATTTCAATAAATTTTTCTATACACTTTTAAATGTATATTTTAAACTATATTACTTTCATTCAATATTTCACAGAACATTGAGATAAGAAAATGTTTTTGAAGAAGAAATGATATTTTACTCCAAAATTAATGTCATGTGTTTTATCAAACATATTTTCCATCTAAGATGACACTCGTAAGTAGGGTTATGTTTCTATCCATATTATTAGTATGATTTGATTGTTTTAATGATGGAATAATTTTTTATAGGGTTTATGTTATGATGGAATAATGTTTAAGAAACCCATTTTATTTCATGGTTTATGTTATGGTGAATGTTTCTATGTTTCTGTGGAGCATGTAAGAATGATTTCATTATTATATTGGTGGGACCTATATCTCCCTCCAATTAATTGGGTAAATATTTATATCTCATGATATAGTAATGAATAAAATTTCAATTAAATATAGTCCAGTAATTCATTGCTGGAACGACATATAAACCTGATTCTGTAATAGACTTTGTCCACAATGATGGTATTGGAATTAATACCTTAGCTACTATTGAAATCATATTATGTGCTTATTAGATTTCCAAAATTACATTTTTTATGAAAAAACTACCCTATCATAGTTAAAGTTCCTTTATGATAAATTCCTTACGTACTGCCAAGATTTATTTCATGACTATAGATTTTTTTCTTTAAACATTATGTTCATGTTTTTATGTTCAAATGTTTACTGTATGTTTAAGGTTCACCATGTTTACCCTTACTAAGAGTTTGACCTCACCCATTTATATGATTATTTCATCCAGGATATAATGAAATGTTTTAGGTTGGAAATCAAATGGAAAGATCTGTATGGGAGATGTTGAAGGTCTTTCACCATGATTGGAAGATTATGTTCTGAGTTTCCAAAGACACAAAATGACTATAGTCTTTCAGAATCTTTTTGTGTCATGTGTTAAGTATTACACAAATGAAATGTAATGTCCATGTAGGTCATGCTTGGGTCTCTACCTTTGGTTTCAGATAGAAGGTTTAGCCAAACGCTAGAAACCAGGATGTGATAACTTTAGTGAGATCCCTATAGATATTTCTATGATATGTCTATAGATTTACTAAGGATAATTCATGTATAAGTCACAATACTAGTGTTTTTGTGACAATCATGACTAACCTAGGGTTAAAACAATGATATCATAGATTTTAATATGCTCATTTTCATTTCTCACAGTTTTCATTCTACTCATAGTCAATAACCAAAACTACATAGAACATAGTTTACTATTTAATTTTTCAGATGTGAAACGTATGGGAATTATGAAGATATATTTCCTAAGTTGAAGTACCATGAAGAGAATCATGAATATGATACAAGTATTGGTCATACTGACTAAGAAAAAGATATTTTAAATGACATGTGAATGGTCTGTGATGTTCTTTTAGTATTTTTGGCATTAAACTTATGAATCATGAGGTTGAGGAACCCAAAGATGTGATTCATATTTAATAAAAGAGGATGACGATGGATCTGAAGTAATTGTTTAATAATAATGATGTAAGATTGAGGTGTTTTTGTTTTGGAATTGAATGATTTTGTTATATGAATCATGAAATATGAAGGGATTTTATATATAAGTTTTTCATTAAGGATTGGAACAGATTCATTGAATATTTTTAAGGAGACAAAATGTGATTTAATGATAAGATGATATACTCATAGAACACATGATTAAAGGAAATATAACCCTTTAAATGTCTTGTAGGTTAAGGTAATGATGTTCGGATAAAGGTATGTTGGATTTGAATAAGAAAATTAGATAATGATAGTTTCCAAGAAACTAAATATGGAGTTATTGACAAGAGAGTTATGATATCATATATCAGGTATAAAACTTCATGGGACTTGAGGAATATATCCAATAAGTTTTTTAAAAAGTAAACATGTATGTTTTCAATAAAGATATACAGTAATTTAGGTTATTAGAATGACTCAAGGGAATGCTTGATGAAGTTATTAAATTGTTTCAAATATGAACAACAAGATTTATCTTATGATTCATCAGGGATAAATTATGGAAATCACATGATTGTTACATGACCATTATTGTAATAAATATTTTTTTACTGTGAGATAAGACATAAATTTTTTGGATTCTTATTATGGTTTGAATTGATTAAGACGGACATCAGATAGTATTGATTAAGGATAACAAAATTTTATTATTGTTTATGAAATTTTATAATAGTATAGTTTTAGAAAAAATAAAATTTGTAGTATGGGTAAAAAACTCATGCGTCAGACAAGGCTGCAGGAATTGAACCCACAAATGAAGTGTCACATGCCTTTATCACCTACCAAAGGCCTACAGGAGCTCCCTGGTTAGTATAAATTAGATATATTTTATTGAATAGGTAGGAGAGAAGAATTATATATCCTTTTCTGGAACTATATATGATTAATCTCACCATATATGGGCATATATATATTTGATAACTTATGTTAACCTTTTTGGGGAGACTGATGGAATGAAATATCATTCTATCACATGAATTTTTAACACTTCAATAATGAGAAATTAAACAACATTTATAAAAATAAGAGATGAAGTGGAGATTGTTCAGGTAATGATCAACGATGAGATTGTATTGAAATCAAGTATGTATTTCTTGTCATGGAACCATTCAAGAACTTTAGGAGAAGGATCATGAATCCAAAAAAGTTAAACTAGTACCTTCTTATCCGAGGAATCAGATTGTCCCTTAAATCAACAATGTTTTATGGATTTCTTTTAGTTAACATTCTCCCAACATTATTCTCTATCACTATCCATCAGAACACGATGGTTAGGTTTCTCTTCCATATTCATGTTTTATATTCCAACTTCGGTTCTCCTATGTAGAAACCTAGTGATGAGTTACATCGAGAAACCATTATGTTTCCAAAATTCCTTTTATATGATGTTGTTTTATTATCCCTTTTTACGATGTGGTTTTCCTTGAATGAAACTTTAAAGAACTAATCCATTTAAAACCCTGACGAATTTTGAGGGCGAAATTCATTTTAATGGGGGGTAGAATGTAACACCCCATGATTTTGTGAGATATAATATTTTTATTTTATAATTTCTTGTGTTTTACGCTTCACCAATATTATATTTCACTCTATAAAACACCGTATTAGCTTGCATTATACACAGAACTATTCATCGATTTCATTACACGCATGAGCGACCTTCGACGATAGCTTGCATTTTACAAAATACCGAGTCTCTCTAAATAATTATATATTATAAAAATATTATTCATTAATGGTATATATAGTATCTTTTATAAATAGTATTGACCACATTTGGAATTTTATATAACCTTATCATTCATATTACACATTTTATAGAACATTATATGAGAACAAAATAAATATTAGGGATATACGAATAAATTTTTTAAAAAGTTTGTTTTACCAACTTTTGATGTTTTACCCATTTCAAATATAAATTTTGAAACTTTTATACATTAAATTTGACAAGTTAAACATCTTCTTTGGATAAGGTACATAAAATATTTACTTTTTTTAAAATTTTAGGTATTTTATGATGAAATTAATATTTTAATCAATAGTTTGAAATGTTACATTTTAATTCAAAACTACCATTTCATAAAAAAAATTCATACAAATAGATTATATTTTTAATTGGTTTTAAAGTGTAATTGGATTATGTTTTTATAATTTAATCCATTTGTGTAAATTTTATGTTTTTTCACTTTGAAATTAGATATAAACAGATTTCAATCTTTTGATAGTTATTACTTCCTAAAAACATACCTTTTGGTTTTGAAAACAGGAATTAATATTAAATTAATTAATGTAACGTTTGTTTTTTGAATTTGGAATAATGGATTAAATATTTGGAATTAGAAGGCTCAAATTGAGTAAATTGGTACCTTTTATTTTTTTGTCATTATGAATAGTAACATCAGTAATTATTTTATTTATCATGGTTAAATAGTAAATTTGGCAAATAAGGGTAAAAAATAATATTAAAATAATATTAAATTATATAAACACATTTTAGAATTCTATTGGATGAGATATTATAGATCATTTTAATCCTTGATGAATTTTGGGACCCTATCGATTCATTTGGATGTGAAACTGACATTTTATAATTAATAATTTAATGTAAATATAATTATGACATAAACATATATAGTTTCATAAATAAATTTAAATATAGAGTTTTATTACCGATCATTATAACTATAAACATTCATTAGAAAGATAAAATTATTTTCTAGATCATGGTATTTTATTTATTATTTTTAGACATTATATAAATATACTTATTAAGGATACAATAATGATGTAGTGATTACCTGAATAATGAATTATTCAAATAAATGAATTTCTAAATATTAAAATAAAATTAATTTAACATTTTGATGACATACCTGAATTTTGTAGAATTCATTGACATATTAGGGATGATTTAATGTCTTTGGATTGATGTCATCAGTCTGTTATAAATTTTTTTAAAAAATCCAATGTATTAATATTGTCTAAAATTGACATAATTCATAACTCTAAACATTAAATATTTTTTTGATTGATATTATGTTTCTAAAAATATAAAAATAGGCCAAAAGGTTGATATAAGTAAAAATATTTCATAAATAATATTTTTTGTAATTTTAAAATATATGGTAATTATATTAATCCACAATGTGTAAATAACATGGTATCAAGGTAATATTAAAAAGGGTAAAATAAGGGTTACACAAAAACAATAAGAATAAAAACATAATCAAAATGTGCCTAAAAATTATTCTATGATAGGAAAATGAACCAAAATCATCTTATATTGGAATTAAATAAGTTTTAGAGCATTTTTAATTGAAATTGTATTTATAATAAATTAATATTTTGAGAGTTTCGTATAGTTACCCCCTCCTCTCTTATAAAAAAAACCTCCTCCCTCTCATGTTCACTCTATTTTGAGCATTCATGATGTACCAAACCCTGCAAATTTCTCTTGTAGACATAACTAGTTACATTATATAGGTACAATTTTTCTAAAAATACTAGCTATACTACCCTATGTGTAAATTTAGAGGAGTCACGGTGAAGAATATGTAATCTCTTCTACCGATTCATTCAACTTTCATTCTTCTCCTGTTTTTTCTTAAGTAGTTGTTTCATTATAAAGTAAAAAAATAAGTATCACCAATATACTGATATGTTATTATAAATATTAAAAAACAAAATTTCACCCTCTAACCATCCTTCAAAAAAATGAAATCACCACGTGTACATACGTACGACTTTCCATCTCCACGTTGTGGTGTAATCTATTTTTCACAACCACCTAACGTGGATGTGTATATTGGTGGAAATAATAACTAAATATGAATATTTAAAATTATACTAATTATGAGATATTATAAA
The DNA here is from genome assembly GCA_963277665.1 of Viscum album. Taxonomy (NCBI): domain Eukaryota; kingdom Viridiplantae; phylum Streptophyta; class Magnoliopsida; order Santalales; family Viscaceae; genus Viscum; species Viscum album. The sequence continues at coordinate 1,087,428,910 of OY728121.1, forward strand.
CTATCCACTTCAATATATTTCAACAATTATGGTAACGATATCATCGCTTGTTCGTACATACGATTTACTATCTCCCCAATGCGATGAGATTCATTATCCAGATTAACCATTCAAGAATAATTATAAAGAATATATAATAAATAATAATGAAATATATGACATAATAATTATACTGTATTTCTGTATATATATGTGTCATTTACTTACTTCCATTCAATTCAATAAGGAAAAGAAAATAGTGTTCATGCGTAGGTATAGCCTACTATATCCATGAATGGTGTATTCCATTTCATTTATCTATCTAATATATTTATTTATATATATATATATCCAGAATATATATGATATATAAGTAATGTTTTAAATTATGTAAGTATGTAAATCATTATCTATGAAATAATTTATATCATAACATGTCCAAACATGTACGATAAAAAACAATTGTTATGAAAATCTTTACATTAACATGGAATTGAAAAATGAACGGGTAATATAATGTGCTATGTAAAAGATATATGATATCTTAAATATTATTAGAGATCTATTACAAGTTAATAATATGTTTAAATCCACTATACGGGAGTTTCAGACACCTATATAGGCAATCGGTCCTATGGTAAGGGATAACTTTTCCAATTTTGTTTTATCCGAGATTATTTATTATTTTGTATTTACTGTGGATATATTTTATAAAAATATTCTCAAAATATTTTAATATTATTTTATGTATGTATAAAGTAATTTTCCCCATTTTTTACTTTTACATCATGGTTTGTATGGAATATTTCTTATGTTTACCATACAAGGTACTTTTTTACTTTTTGGTTAAAGTATGTGGAGATTGTTTTTTTTAACTAATATGACATGAACATATTATTTAAAAATTCATAAAACTTATATACATGATTCTTCCTCTACAATTTTATATTTTATTTTCAACTATATCATTTTATTTTAATTTTTCAGGAATCCTTGACAAAATAAAATGTTTTTGAAGAACAAAGGATATATTCCTTAGGAATTAAGGTCAAGTGTTTTATCAATATTATTTTCCATCTAATATGACACTCTTAAATAGGGTTATGTTTCTATCCATATTATTAATTTTATTTTATTTTATTAATTATGAAATTATCTTTTATATGGATTGTGTTATGATGGAATAATGTTTAAGAAACCCATTTTATTTCATGGGTTATGATATGGTGAATGTTTTAATGTTGTTGTGGCACAAGTATGAATGACTTAATTATGAGATGGGTATGACCTATTTCTCCCTCCAATAAATTCGGTAAATATATATATATATATATCTCATGATATAGAAATGACTGGAATGAAAATTATATATAGTTCAGTAAAACATGGCTAGAATGACATGTGAACCATGTTCACTAATGGACTTTGTCCACTATAATGGTATTGGAATCAATGAGTTGGATACTCTAGAAATCATATTATGTTCTTATAAGATTAACACAACTATATGTTTTATTCCAAATCTATTCTATGATGGGTAGTTTCCAATTATTATCCATTCCTTATGTACTACCATGATTTATTTCATGACTATTTATTTTGATATTTAAACTTTATGTTCTTGTTTTTATGTTCAAATGTTTATGGTTTGTTTTATGTTCTCCATGTTTACCCTTACTGAGAACTTGAGCTCCTCTTTTATATGTTTCATTTCCCAAGGATATAAAGAAAGGTTTTATGTAGGAAAACAAAAGGGGGATATCTTTATGGGAGATGGTGAATGTATATTCCCATGATTGGAAGATTTTGTTCTTAGTTTCCAATGACACTAAACTAATACGGTCTTTTAGAGACTATTTGTTTCATGTATTATGTATTTCAGAAAAGTAATACAATGTACATGTATGTCAGGATTGGATCTCTATAATTATTATCATGTGATATCTAGAAGATTATGTCTTGTAATTAGTTGGCTCTATTAAATGACTGAGACTTGATAGTGGGTTCCCTAGACCCAAATTGTGTGCGTACATTGATAATGATTACATGAAAAAAGTATGATATATACATGTTTATACCTTACAAAAAATATTAACGATAATTCTAGATACATTTTATTTATGGTTCTATCCGTAGATTACATTTCATATGAAAATTATGTAGATATTCTTAACCTGTAATGATAAAATATAGACACCCTGAATATAAGTTTAATGATATTTTACAAAATAATGATACATCATATTGAATGGATATATATGATGTGTGACCATCATGTGATGGGGGATCAAATCAATTGAGAATTATCTCATGAATTTATCACAAGGTGATATTTAGTAAATGAGTTCATGAGAAAAAACCTTTCAATAAGAGCAACACATGTTTCAGGTGCCATTGGTTGGTCCATTCTATGTACATGTTTATTAGACTCCTAAAATTAGTTCATTATCAACATGTTCCATTAATTCTCAAAATTTATTAAAGGTAAAATCCTTGTAATTTATGATTTATCGAGGTATCACGAGTTGGGTGTATCATTTTCGGTATAGAATTGGTTGATTGATAATTGTATAATTTGTTGATTTCATGTTGAGAATGTTATATGATGAGAATAGTTGACCAGGATAGTCATTACTTCACGAAATCCAAAGCCATGGTACTAAAAGGTATGTCTTTCTAATTAAGTAAAAAAATAATAAATTAGGAATGGATGATGACCAAATATGGGCATTCTTATTTATGATATATCATGATACAATGAGATTATATAACATTGTGTTTGTTGGTAGTATTTTGTTGTTTCTATAAAAATTTCATATCACTTTATGGGACCTGGTGTGTTGTTAAACATCAGCCATGGAATATGAATAGTATTCAATGAAATCGATATAATGTCCTAGAGGAAAACACTGAATAACATATTCAATATTTTTTACTATTTGAATGAATAAATATATAGAACATAACTTTCCCACCATGGGTTCCATGAGTTTCTCAAGTATTAACGATCATCAAAATATAAATACATTTATTTTTATTCGGGTGTGGGATAATTTTGATGAATTTATTTATTAAAATTATTCACAAATTATTAAGTGACACATAAAACATATTATATGAGTGAATAATATTTTAATATTATAAGGTCATTTAATGTTAACCTGAATTATGAGTTGAGTTTAGGACTTCGTACTATAAAATTTTATATATTTTAAAAATTACATATAGGTTATATAATATATATGATATTTAGGATGAATTTAGATCATTATAATAGTAATTTATGGATTAATTTCCTAGAGTTAAACCTAGGGGATATGGATACCAAACTGAGTATTTTTTATCATCAACTATATGAGTTTCAAGGAACTCATTTCTTCAAAAAAATACATTCCAATGGATTGAAAGGTCCTCTCTACACTTCCTATATATAAGAGATAGATAGTTACTTAACATGTGTTAAGGATTCAATGTCATTCTTTGATCGATAGGATGTGATCATTATGATCTCCTAGACATTGAATGAATTGTCAAACTTTTTCACTAAAACTTGGTTCCTAATGAATGAAATCCATGAAAATTCATGAAGCATGTGTGGGACATATTGTATCACCCCATAATTATACATGAATTATTTTTTATCATCTAAAACCAGAGAAATTGATTTTATCTTCAAATATACACAATAATGAGTTTATCTTGTGTTGCTCATAACTGTTTGTTTCTTCGACACCTTGTATTATACGAATGACTATGTTTTACTGAAGAACAATATACTACTAATAATATTATTTAATATGATAGTTACATCATAGTTGTTGGAATTTGGGAATGGGTAGGATATAATAAATTATGAAAATATATAGTTTAAAAAATTTTAATTGTAATCTATTGATTATAAAATATATTTAGAATCTTATAGAAGAAAATGAAATGTTATTGAAAAAAATTATTTTTTCTAAAAATAAGTTTTAGTCATTCTTTTCACAAAGAAAGTAAAATTAATATTTATAAGTTTTAGATAATTTATGTGAAAAAATATGATTAATTTTTTAAATAATAATATTGAAATTATCTTATGTTGAATGATTTTTATTTTTATAAAATATATTATTTTTGGTTGAATAGTGAAAATATCTGATTTTAATAGAACAATTCATTTTCATTTATGTAATTTATAAAATTAAACAATAATTTTAATTTGTTTAAAAGTATAATAATTTCAAATTTTTATATATTAATCTAATTTATTTCAATGGAATAAATTTCATATTGAATTTAGATATATAACATTGTAATGTTTTGAACATTTTATCATTTAAAACCCGCATTCACATCACGTATGCAGGATTAATATTAAATTATTATTTTCCCATATATGTTAATTGAATATGAAAAATTGGATTTAATATTTTTAAGAATAATTATTTATAATTTCTAATAATTTCAACATATTTTACTACCAATGTAATTAGTTGAAACATTTAAAATTAATTATAGCGAATAAGCTAAAAATGAGATAAACAAAGTATTATATTTTTTAATTATTTATAAAATGACCCAGAAACATGTCTAAATCCCATTTTAGGTAAATATTTAGACCATATAGCATATAGTGTCAATGATTTACAATTATTTTTTTCTGGTGACATGAAAAAATGTTGGTGGAATTCATTTTTTCATATAAATTACTTATGTGCCACTCATCCAACTTATTAAAGTTCACACACTCTCCATCTGATTTGAATCCTTCAAAAACAATTTTTTCTACTAATACCTTACTATGTAATATGAAAAACTCTCTCCCTTAATCCTAGAATATTTATGGTACTCATTAATCAAACCACTGATGAATTTTGTGAAAACCTATGAAAGATACCCTAAGAAAAGGTAATGTTGGTCATGGGAATGTTTATTTTTTTATTTCTCAACCTAATTAAATTTTCATTATACCATGATGACATAATGACCACAATATATTCCATAAACTATGATGTTTTTTTATATAGTTTGTTTTCTAAAAACATCTCCACTTCTAGCATAATGGTTATGAAGTCAATATTCGTTTGTACGATGGACTACCAGCTCTTGACTAGCTATCGTTCATTTTTTTTCCATGTTGAATGGTTTGATGTGTTGATGGATATATTATGTTAATATATTATATTCATAAAATAATCATACCAATTTATTCACCTTATAATATATGTCTTTTTACATTCCATTCAGTTGGATATACGATAACATCGCACGTGTGTACGGTAGACTACCGCCTCCCGAAGTGATGTGCACAGCATACACTAACTCTTTGCATGAAAGGTGAGAAAGATAAAGTTAATGATTATATATTATATACATGAAATATTTATGATATTAATAAACATTTAAAATTCTGTAATGATAATATATATCATTTTATTTCATTCATTTTCACTCTTGTAATGATGATAACGTCATTTGTGTACATGTGTACAATCACCTTCACGAAGAACTGTTCATATATTTTCATCAACACACTACATGGATGATATATATAAGTATATAATAGGGTATTAATTAAATTATAATAGTTCAGTAATGGTAAAATACTAATTACTACCTTTCTATAATGATTATTGAAAAATGGAAACGCTACTCTTGTATACATACAACCAAGCATCTCCATGATTGTCACAAACTTCATTTTCCACAACCATCACTAATGATTGGTTTTAAATGTAAAATTGATATAAGAAAAAGATAATTATTTCATTATTATTATTATGTTGATGATATAACTATATAATATTAACATCAACTTAAACATTCAATATAAAACTTCATGAGAAGACAAGACAATTAATACCAGAAACAATGAAAATAATGATGCTTCTAGTAGATTCTATAGGTTTATATTCTTACTTCGTTAATTTTACTGATGACTTGAGTAGATATGCCTATATATACTTAATGTGGTATAATTTCATTTCCTTTGAAAATTAATGGAGGTCAAGAATGAGGTAGAGAATCATGTTGAAAAGAAGATAATGAAGCTTCGATCCCATCGAGGTGGATAATATCTTACCTAAGAGTCCATCGACCTTTTATTGGATTTTAGTATTCTATCTCAAATCACTCCAACTTATACACCATAGCTAAGTGGTCATAGTGAAACGATGAATCACACCTTTTTGGACAAGATAAGGTTGATGATGAGTCTGGTCGATCATGAATTATCCTTTTAATGATATGAATTGCAAAATGCGGCATACACATTAAACCATGTACCAACTATAGTGAAAAATGGGATTCCCTTTAAGATATAGAGTGGATATAAACCCACATTGTCGCATACATGTGTATGGGGATGCGAGTTGTTTCTTATGTCTTTATCAGGAAACAAGATAGAACCTCAGGGAACAAAGTATATCTTTATAGGGCATCCCAATGAAACAAATGAATAAAACCTATACAACCCCTCGAACAATAATGTGACTATTTCCATAAATGATGGTTCTGTTGAGTGGGAGAAAATCTTGAAAAAGAATAGTAAGATAAAGATTATTTTGATGATGTTTCTGGTAATGATAAATAGGAGTTGGTATAGGAACAAGTCCCATCGGTCCCCATGGAACATTTATTTCTAGAGACACAATTACTACGTCGAAATACTAGAGAGGTATGGGAACCAGAGAGATATGGTTTTCTTTCCACCATGGCGAGTGACCCATTATTATTGAAAAATGACAAAACTATCTTATACAAGGAAGTAGTAGATATATCATAAGCAACAAAATGGATTGAATCTAGGAATTCAGAGATAGATTCCATGTATCAGAACCAAGTCAGGGTTTTGGTCGATGCAATAGTTGATGTAATGCATGTTCTGTATAAATGGGTTTTCAAGAAGAAACCGGACATGGAAGGTCATGTTAGTAATAATAAAGAATGGAAAGTTTCTAATGTTTTTAAACGACATAAAGGAATTGTCTATGATGAACCATTTTTTCCAGTTTCCTTGGATAAATCCATAAGAATCATACTATCAATAAATGCATTCCATGATTGTGAGATTTAGAATATGGATGTCCAAACTACATTCCTTAATGACAACATTCCAGGGGATGTATATAGGACACTAATAGAAGGGTTTATGACACTAGGTGATGCTAAAAGAGTATGGAGGTTCTAGATATCCTTTTATAGATTAATGAAATCATCAAGATCCTGGAACATTCGATTCGATAAAGCCATAAGAGAATTTTTTTTGCATTAATAATTAATGTGATCCATCTATTTACAAGATATTTAATTGGAATGTGGTCATTATACTATTATTTTATATTGATGACATATTTCTTATTGGAATCAACATACCATTCTTACAGTTAGTCATGGCCTTGTTGAATAAGTGCTTATTCGTGAAGGACATAGGTGAATCATCCTACATTCTAGGGATCAAGATCATTCATGTTAGATCCAATAGGATACTTGGACTAAGAAAACATACTTATATTGACTAGATGATAATTTGATTTATAATGTAACAATACAATAGATTATTGGTTCCACTATCACAAGGTATACATCTTTCCAAGAAAATGAGTCCGGAGACACTACCTGAGAATGATAGGAGGAGTAATATTCCATAAACATCAGTGATAGGATATATCTTGTATTCCATGTTATGTACAAAACATAATGATTACTAAGAACTGAGAATTGTAGGAAGTTATTAAGAAGATCTAGGAGAAAAACATTCATCTATATTCAAGACTAATCAGGATTATCTTATAAGAATTAAGGATATGTTCCAGGTCTATGGAGGAGACGAGGAGCATGTCATCAGAGGGTATATTGTTTCTTGGTTTTAGACATATTATAATGATATGAAATCACTGTTATGAATTTTTTGTCTCAATATAGTATTTGTGAGTTAGAAGAGATAAAAGTGTCCAATTATTGTTGATTCTATAGTGGATTATAAATATATAGTATATTCAGATGAAACAAAGGAATTCATCCAGATATGGAACATTTTCTTGAAGCCTGATATTTTACCTTGCAGTAAGTATCACATTACAGTGTCTTATGATAAAAATGTAGGGGTTTCTCTTGAAAAGGAGCCATTTTAACATCAACGGACAAATCAAACAGTCTAGAAGTATCACCTCTTGAGGTATTTCTATCAAAGGGGTGAAGATGAAGTGATAAGAGTGTCCACAAATTAGAACATGGAAGACTCCTTGGCTGATGGATTATCTTTGCAAAAGAATTAATATAATGTAAGAGCTAGAGAACTGAAGGATTTTAGTAGTTATCTCTAGGAAAAGGTATAGTATGCTAGAGTTTGTTCCTTGGAAACCATCATCTTTATACTTTATGATAAACCAATATTCATTGCATCAATATTATAAAACTCTTTATTAGAACAATATATTTATTCTATATGACAGAGTGTATTATAATTTCCTATTAATTATTGTCTCACTAAAAGGTCATATCAGATCCCTAATATGATGAGAGAATAGATGTTCCATGACACTATTATTGAAATTATGTTATATAGCCAAATGATTTCTTTTGAAGGGACACAAATGATACAAGATATCAAGGGTGGGAAATCATAAAACATAATGGAACCTTTTCATGGTTTTCACCCTTAGTAATATCTAGGATGATATTATAAGAACAATACCTTCCTGTTTAAAATCCACATTCATAAGTGTAATTGGATTTTCCTATATTCAGACGTGTATATTGGTCCATAAAAATTATGATTATTATTAATGGGTATTAAGACTCATTCCCTAAGATGTATTTATGAGAACTATGATGATAGATCTTCCTGGTGAGGTAGGATATTTTGGGAGCATCATTAGTAATACTACATTAATGAATAGCATGAGAATGGAGTTATCACTTATATAAAATTTGATATCATAATCCATTTGATGGAAATGATGTAGCCTAATTAAATCACTAACCATGGTGATCTCTAGGAATGTTCAGTTTTGAGAAGTCATAGAATGAGAAATCGAGCACATGGGTTGATGGAACTTGCATGAAACCCACATGATTGGAGATATTAGGACAAATAGATGATATTACACGATAGTAGTTAATATGAGGTTACATGTTGTTTCAGTATCACCATATTTCTCTTAGGTTCCTTGACCCATTGTTAGACAGTAATCTGGGACTTTAGGCAATCCCATCCAATTGTAATGAGAAATAGGACTAGAGGGTCACACACTACATTTTGCTGGTATCTTAGTTAAATAATATATTATTTAAAAAGTTGAATAAATATTATTCCCAATTGTGGTTTAATAAATAATCATCTATTCCTAATCACATTTATTTTTTCAATATTTATTCAATATAATATATTGCAGACAAAATATTTATTTATCAGCAAATAATGCAGTTATATTTATTAAATAAATAAATAGTCATTATTCTAGGCCCATTAAATATTGATGAGGATTGGGGAACTGAGTAATGGGTCCAGTGAGAAAAAATATTAAATATTATATGGTAAAATAATATTTAAATATAACATGAATGTTAATAACATGTATTGGTAATAATAACATTGATTTTTTTATTTGACAAGGGTTTTCACATGGAAAAATAAAATATGTAACATCACTTCTGAGAATTATTTATTATTACCTGTTGAACTAAATTCCCCATTATGTTATTATTTAATAATTATCGAAGGGGTCATCCCACCAGCTAACCAATATTCATGTGAAAAACAAACTTATTGAAAATATCTTGATCCTATAGAATTCTTCCTTCCCTATGAACAATATCAAGAATGAGATAGATCCTACTCCACTGGATCTAGGATAACTCTTTGGAAGTGATTATGAATGTGATCATAGGAGGGAATCATAAGTGAAATGATATTCCACACTAGCACCCGGAGAATCCTTCAGTGAAATCTGGAGATTCACGGATCATGTTTGAATCACTACTAGAGAATCACATCCATGGATTCTAAATTTCAATGAAGCTTCATCTCAGACCCATGGTCGAATGTGTTAATGAAGAATGAATAACCTTGAATATAATTCATTAAAATAATTAAAATAAATATGTAAAAATATTTTTATAATCACCTATTTGATTTGGGTTATCTCCTCTATCTTTTATCTTTGAATAAATTCCGTGTATAATGGAATTTCTCATCTTATTGATACCAGATTAAGAACCGATCAGGGTGAATTTCATAGTTTAGTACACACCCATTCTTCTATTACACTGTGCTCAGAACTTATATATTATTCATGATTCAATCTAAGCCAATGGTGACCCTATGTCTTCCTAGTGTGAATCCTTCCACATTGATAGAAACTCCATCCCATGGCCTTCCTAATTGGGAATTCTAATCCATTTATACAGTAAACATTCTAGTTTTCCCTCTTTGGGGTATACACATCTGATTCACTCACATTGATGTTATGATCATTTTGATCTGTAACATCCCAAGTAAGTATTGAATAATATATATTTTTATCTATGTCTATTAGTGAATTAGATAGTGTTTTATAGGATTAAAATGAGAATAAATCCAATCTTAAGCATGGAATACACTAATATTTTTAAAAGATTGTTTTACTGTCTTTTGATGGCAACCCATTTTTAAATCTATCTTTTGATGATTTTATAAGCTATGTTTGTCAAAATAAAATTATTTTTTACGATTGGGACATCAAAATTTACTTTGTGTGAATTTTTGGTATTTTTCCGATAAAGATCATTTTTTAATGAATAGTTAAAAATGTTGTATTTTAATTCAAAACCTCTTTTTAATCTAATTTATTTATATGATTAGATTATATATTGAATTGGTTTTGAAGTTAAATTAGAATATATTTTTACCATTTAATCCAATGGTGGTCATTGGAATCAATTTCACTTTGAAATTGGACTTAAACTGGTGTCAATCTTTTGATACTTATTGTTTCATAAAAACACGCTATTTATCATGACAGCCGAAATTAATTATTAAATTAATTAATGTAACTTATATTATTTGAATTTTTTAAAATAGACATCATTTTTTAATTCATAATATCAAATATATCTTAGGTTGAAGTTTTGGTATTTTTCTGAAAAACATCAATTTTTGATGAATAGTGAAACCACTATGTGGTAGTTAAAGAAACTGATTTTTTGTTTAAATGAAACTCGGCCACTTCTGTGATTTTATTTTCAAAATTCCAACATACATGGTTGTAATTAAGAAGTAAAATGTGGTTCAATGGGATTAAAATAATTTTTTGGTGAATAATAACTTTTAAGTTTTTAATCGCGATTAGAGGTAATTAGTGTAATTTAAGGTAAAAATAATATTATAATAAAATTAAAATACCTAGACACATATCCTAACCTTATTGGATGTGTCATGGCCGACCAATACAATCCATGGGTCAACTAGGGGACCCCATGGAGCCACATTGGTAGGAAAATGACATTAATATCTTTTTATTTAATGTTAAAATTAAAATGAGACAAACATGAGTCGTTTTAGTAAAACAATTTTTAAATGGGGATATACAAGTCAGATTTTTGACTATAAATATTAATTAGAAAGATAAAAAGATTTCTTAGATCATTATTGTTTTTTATATTTTTTAGACTTAAAATAAATTAAATTATTTATGACATCATGATGATACAACGATTACCTCATTAATAAAGGATTTAAATAAAATGAAAAGATAATGTAAAATATATGACCTACACATGTCAAAAACCTATTGGATGGGTGGATTTAGAACCCTTATCACCTTACACTCGAATTATATCAATATGGGAACTTTTTAATCTGAAAATCATTTTAAAATAAAGTAACATTTCTTTACATTCCAAGAGTGCCCCTCCTCTCCTCTTATAAAAGGCCCCCACCTCTACCTCCTTATCCACACTTCCATAGCCTTTGGCTCAGCCAAAACCTGCCCATTTTGTCTCTCCACTTCCCTCCCTTAATCTTTGAAGCCTCACATTGGGAAGAAGTCTTCCCAAGGAAGCCTTTGAGATGAAACCAAAGGGAGTTACCCGATTTTATGGTAATGTCTTCACTTGTGTTAATTTTTTTTGCTTCTCCAACCCCCTAAACGCTTTTTATTAATTTATTTTGTAACAATACCAGTATCTTCCATATAATAGGATGTTTTTATAGGAAGGATTCGAGCAACACATACACACACCTACATCAAATGGTTAAAGAACATATTGTTTCTGTGGATGACGAATTTCTGCCTCCCCAAACGATGATTGTTCAACATTTTTTTAACACCTTCAAAGGTGGCCATAAAGATGACACTATATTTATATATGATATATAATATTTTTATTCTTTCCTTAAGCTTCTGTATTTTTCATTTTGGGCATACCTTTATGGTTTCCATTATTGGTAAACGCGATATCTGCATTTAAGGAAGTGCGGACTACCACCCCCTCAAAGTGATTTGATTCATTAATACCATATGTGGGACGTATAAAGGATAGAGTTATGATATTATATATGATATTAAACTAGAATTATAATATACCTTTATATAATTATGATTCCTTTTCATAAAATACGAAATAGAAATGGAAGCAGCGTTCATGCGTACGTACGACTTACCGTCTCCATGAATGGTGCATTTCGTTTCTTACCTCTAAATGTTATATAATATTATAAATGCATGAATTTACTGGATATATATGATATATATGATATCTACATCATTAATACCATTCTCGATATAATGGATACATGAACAACTTGTAATTATAAAGGATATATTTTTGACTCAAGTACCAATGATCGTTAAAACGACCGTTATTAACTTAAATAATTACATAGTGTTCATGACATGGCAATAAGTGATATAAATGGAATAATGAACTTGAAAAAGGTTCTTAAACAAGTATAAATTAACTCATGTTTATTATTCAGAAGATTAAAGAACGACCGAGTAAAGTTGGACCTGAGGTATGGGACTTCGTCTCAATCTCCTTTCATTGAGGCATATTTTGTTTTATACAAAACCTTCTTTTCTACGGTATATAAACTCCTTTGACTTTTACGTTTATTCAAAAGGAATCATTTTTATATGAAGCATTTAATAAACGAAAAAAGGGAATGAATTTGTCGTACGTATGAGGCGACAACGACTTCTCCACCGTCGTGACCATTATTTGAGTTTCGGCTTCCTCTAAAAGCCATACCTTTTTTTAAAAAAGAAAAATAAATACCATTTTTTACTTTTCTTTTATTTTGGTATTGAAAATGGTTTCCATAATGTTTTTATATCAATGTGTTGTATTGATATCTTATGATTGAAAGGTGGAAATGTTATGTTTCCTTTATGCATGTTATATGTGATACGATTATGTTATGGTTCTTGTGAATTATTATGAAGACAGGTGGTTCCGTGAGAAACTAAGAGCGGGTGAGCCCGATATAGCTCTCTATTGCATTGGGTAACGTGAAGGAGTGAAATGTTAAGGTTTCTCTTAAGATATTTAGGGAATATATTGTGATGGGTATTCCAAACGTAACCAAGAGGGTTACTCCCTACATAAGAATGTTATGAATGCCTCAAGTTACCTTTATGTCTTATGATTTCTATGATTTATTCTTGATTTGATGAGGTATGTTAAAGTGCCTATGTTTTATAGGTAAAGTATGATTTCATTATTATGTATATATGAACTCATGTTTCCTTTCCATATTTTTATAACCCTTACTGAGATTTTTATGCTCATCCCATGTTTTTTTGAAATGTTTTTCACAGGACAAGGGAAAGGTACATGATATGAAGATAGTGTCAAGCAAGTGTCAAGAAAGAATCCATTTTTTGTTTTAAATATGTTTCCATTGATTGGAAAAATGATTACTATATTTTATTTAACCACTTTGCATAAATGTGGAATGTAATACATGTTTTATGATCTAATTCTCAAAAAATATAAACCTGAAAAGATCCTCAAGGTGTATTCTTGAAATATCTCAAGATTAAGTAAGGTTTATGGTCGGGGCATTATAGTTGGTATCAGAGGTCGGTTTAGATAACTTTAGGAGTTAAATTCTATTAAATGTTTATCCAAAAATATTTTTTTTGAAATGATATAGCATTTGAAGATTACCATGTTGCTTCATCTAAGACATGTTTTCTCAGAATGGTTTTCCGTAGAGGAAACAGGGAAGCAGTGCTTGGAAGGCATACAGAAGGAAATAACCTTCCGAATCAGTATCCTAAGATGGTCGGAATTGGAACTGAACAGTTTGTTGTAGTAATGGCGGAGTTCACTCAAGCGATAAATGGTGGTGGTATCCATGAACGAGATCATCCAGATCAATAGTAGAGGAACATGTCAGTGGTGGAACATTTCATGAGGAAACATCCCCCATCATTCAGAGGATCATCTGACCATGTGATAGCTGAAGGGTGGATTAATGCACTGGTGAAGATTTTCAATGTCATGGGGTGTTCAGACAATCAAAAGGATAGTCTTGATATTTACCGTTCGGAGGGTGAGGCAGATCAGTGGTGGTCAATGGTAAAAAATATCTGGGACACTGATGAGATTGATGCTCTTGACTGGGATGAATTCGAAGGTAAGTTTCTTGAGAAGTATTTTCCTAAGGCTGTTCGACTTAGGATGGAAAAACAATTCTTGTAATTGAGGCAAGAGGATGACTCAGTGGCTGCCTATGAAGAGAGGTTCACTCGATTGGCAAGGTATGCTCCAAATTTTATCCGACACCTTGATAGTAAAATGAATCATTTTTACTCAGGATTAAAACCAAAATATCGAAGGGAATTAGCTTCTCGTGAGTTTAAAAGTTATGAAAATCTTGTTCGATGTGATGATAAGGTGGAAATGGAGTTTGCCGATGATCAAGTGTTCTATAACAACCAGCAGAAGAAGAGACCGCGGTGGAAGGATAAAGGAAAGAATTATTCAAAAAAGTCTGATGGTAAGAAAACTAAGTTTCCAGTTTGTGATAAATGTGGTAAAAGGCATGTTGGGGAATGTCTTCTGAATTCTAGTATGTGATACCGATGTGGTAAGATGGGACCTAAGGCTCGTGATTGCACTGAAAAATATCAAGGTGAAGGTAAGACAAAATTTGATTTAAAGTTAGTGAAATGTTTTATGTGCAATGAGATGGGTCACTATGGAAATGAGTGTCCGTCAAAGAGCTTGAGTGATGGGAAGTAGTTAGACTACAAGTAGAAAGGGGTGGTGAAATCCTTTGCAACTACTTCAGCAGATGTCGGGCCATCAAATGATGTTGTATCAGGTACTTTGTTTGTTTTTTCAGATTATGCCAGTGTGTTTTTTTATTCGGGTTCCACACATTCTTTCATCTCTGAAACCTTTTCTAGTAAAATGGGAATACCATCTCAAGAAATGACTCCTGAACTTGTGGTAAAAACACCTGGGGGAAATGTTCATGCAAAAATAATTTTTATGAATCTTCCTATCCTTATCTGTGGAAAGAACCTACTTCCAAACCTTATTGTTCTACCTCTAGTAGAGTTTGATGTTATCCTAGGTATGGATTGGATCTCTATTTACCATGCTAATATTGACTGTAGAGCTAAAGAAGTTTCTTTTTAGAAAGACTTTCAGTTTGTGTACAAGAATGTACCCTTACTGTTGATAACTTATCAAGAGGCCGAGAAACTTGTAAAAGATGGAAATGAATGTTACCTTGCACATATTGTTGAAAACAAGGGAACTATTCAGATTAATGATGTGCCAGTGGTAATTGAGTATCCTGATGTTTTTCCTGATGATTTTCCTAGAATAATACCAGATCGGGAAGTTGAATTTACTATTGACTTAGTTCCTGATGCTAAGCCAATTTCAAAACACCCTTATCGAATGGCTCAAATTGAACTTTTAGAGTTCATTGGGGCAATTGCAAGATTTATTAGAGAAAGGTTTCGTTCGACCTAGAACATCACCCTGGGGTGATCCTATTTTATTTGTTAAAAAGAAAGATGGTTCTATGAGACTTTGCATTCATTATAGGGCCTTGAATAACTTCACTGTTAAGAACAAATATCCTTTGCCTCATATCGATGATTTGTTTGATCAACTCTAGGGAGCTCATTTTTTTTCAAAGATTGACCTGAGATCGGGGTACCATCAGCTGAAGGTAAAGAAAGCAGATGTTCCGAAGACTGCGTTTCGTACAAGATATGACCATTATGAATTTTTAGTAATGCCTTTTGGGCTAACCAATGCACCTGCTGTATTCATGGACTTAATGAATAGAATTTTCTATGAGTTCTTGGATAAGTTTGTGGTGGTTTTCATTGATGATATTTTGGTGTTTTCTAAAAGTAAAGAGGAGCATGAAAGACATTTAAGGGTTATTTTTCAAATCTTAAAAGAAATGAAATTGTATGGGAAATTCAGCATGTGTGAGTTTTGGTTGAAATAAATTTCTTTCCTTGGTCACATTGTTTCTAATGATGGGATAACCATTGATCCTGCAAAAACAAAGTTTGTTGAAGAATGGCCAAGACCCACAAATGTAACAGATATTCATAGTTTCCTTGGTTTGGCAGGATATTACCGAAGTTTTGTTAATAATGTTTCACGGTTATCTAGTCTAATGACTAAGCTAACTCGGAAGGGTGTTAATTGTTTTTGGACAAAATAATTTGATGATTGTTTTTAGGAATTGAAAAGAAGATTGGTGAATGCTCCAGTTTTGGCACTACCTTCCAGGAATGGGGAGTTTGTTATCTACAGTGATGCTTCATTGAAAGGACTTGGTTGTGTCCTAATGCAGAATGATCAGGTAATTGCTTATGCTTCACAACAGTTGAAAACTCATGAGGTAAATTACCCTACACATGATTTGGAATTAACTGCTGTTGTTTTCGCTTTAAAAACTTGGAGGCATCATTTGTATGGAGTAAAGTGTGAAATATATACCGATCACAAAAGTTTAAAGTATATATTCACACAGAAAGAATTGAACATGAGACAGGGGAGATGGCTAGAATTAATCAAGGATTATGATTGTACAATTCATTACCATCTGGGAAAAGAATGTAAAGTGGCTGATGCTTTGAGTTGAAAAAGTAATGCATCATTAGAAATGTTGTGTTTGGAACGTGATCCTTTGGTTAAAGATTTGATGAACATTGGCATAGAAGTTGTTGGTGCAGGACGTTCTTCTGTTTTGTTTCAGGTATTAGTGAAATCTTCTCTATCATACAGAATCAAGCAAGCACAGAAGCAAGACAATGAGTTGCAGAAAAAGGTAGAGCTGGTTCAGAAAGGTAAGTTGCCTGAATTCAACATTGATAATGATTGCGTTTTGAGATTTGGGAAAAGATTGTGTGTGCCTTGTGATTCACAGTTGAAGAGAGGTTTATTATGTGAATCTCATAATTCTCCGTTTTCAGTTCATCCTGGAAGTACTAAGATATACAGAGATCTGCGGGAGTATTACGGGTGGGATGGAATGAAAAGAGATATTGCCGATTTTACAATGAAGTGTTTGACTTTCCAACAGGTTAAAGCAGAGTGGCAGTTACTGAAAGGGATGCTTCAGCCTTTACCAGTACCAGAATGGAAATGGGAGAATATATCCATGGATTTCGTTGTGGGATTTCCGAAGACCCCTCGGGGTAATAATGCAATCTGGGTTATTGTTGATCTTTTGACTAAATCTGCTCATTTCCTTGCTATACGAGATACTTTTTCCCTAGATCAACTTTCCCGTTTGTATCTTAAAGAGATAGTCAGGTTACCTGGAGTTACCATCTCCATTGTATCTGACCGTGATCCCAGGTTCACTTCTAACTTTTGGAAAGGCCTTCAGAAGTCATTGGGTACTGAATTAAATTTTAGTACAGCTTTTCATCCTCAATTAGATGGGCATTCAGAATGAACAATTCATACATTGGAGGATATGCTACGTTCTTGATCTATGGATTATCAGAGAAGTTGGGACCAACATATTTCTTTGGTTTAATTTTCATATAATAACAATTTTCATTCCAGTATACAGATGGCACCATTTGAGGTGTTATATGGGAAGCGGTGTCGAACTCCATCTTTTTTGGATGAAGTGGGTGAAAGAATGCTGATGGGACCAGAATTGGTAGAATAGTTGGAAGAATATGTTCGGCTGATACAGAAACACATGAGAACAGCTCAGAGCAGGAATAAGAGTTATGCGGACAACAGGAGGAAGGATCTATCTTTTGAAGTAGGTGATCTTGTTTTTCTCAAAGTCTCACCATGGAAAAGTGTGATGCGATTTGGTAAGAAACGAAAGCTGAGTCCAAGGATCATTGGACCATATGAAATTCTGGTGAGAGTTGGATCAGTTTCATACCGGGTGGATTTACCTCCGAGTTTATCTCAGGTACACTATGTTTTTCATGTTTCGATGCTGAGAAAGTAAATGCCAGATCCATCTCATGTTTTGAGTCCAGAGGTAGTTCAGCTGGAAGAGAACCTATCTTATGAGGAACAACCAGTCCGGATTCTTGACCACAGGGAGCAAGTGTTACGAAATAAGGTGAATAATTAGGTAAAGGTTTTGTGGAAAAACCACATGATGGAAGAGGCAACATGGGAATCTGAAAATGCAATGAGGGATAAATACCCCCACTTATTCGATAAGTAAATAAATTGCAGGGATACAATTTTCTAAAGGGAGGAAGGATGTAACATCCCATGTAAGTAATGAATAATAGATATTTTTATCTATGTCTATTAGTGAATTAGATATTGTTTTAGAGGCTTAAAATGAGAATAAATCCAATCTTAAGCATGGAATACACTAATATTTTTAAAAGATTGTTTTCCTGCCTTTTGATGGAAAACCATTTTTAAATCTATCTTTTGAAAATTTTATAAGCTATGTATGACAAAATAAACTTATTCTTTATGATTGGGACATCAAAATTTACTTTGTGTGAATTTTTGGTATCTTTCCGATAAAGTTCATTTTTTAATGAATAGTGAAAAATGTTGTATTTTAATTCAAAACCGCTTTTTTAATATAATTTATTTATATGATTATATTATCTTTTGAATTTGTTTTGAAGTGAAATTAGAATATATTTTTACCATTTAATCCAATGGTGGTCATTGGAATCGATTTCACTTTGAAATTGTACTTAAACTGGTGTCAATCGTTTGATACTTATTGTTTAAAAAAACACTCTATTTGTCATGACAGTGGGAATTAATTAATAAATTAATTAATGTAACTTATATGATTTGAATTTTTTAAAATATGCATCATTTTTGAATTCAGAATATCAAATATATCTTAGGGTGAAGTTTTGGTATTTTTCTGAAAAACATCAATTTTTGATGAATAGTGAAACCACTAAGTGGTAGTTAAAGAAACTGATTTTTTGTTTCAATGAAACTTTGCCACTTCTGTGATTTGATTTTCAAAATTCGGACATACATGGTTTTAATTATTAGGTAAAATGTTGTTCAATGAGATTAAAATAATTTTTTTTTGAATAGTTACTTTTAAGTTTTTAATCGCGATTAAAGGTAATTAGTGTAATTTAAGGTAAAAATAATGTTATAATCAAATGAAAATACCTAGACACATGTCCTACCCTTATTGGATGTCTCATGGCCGACCAAGACAATCCATGGGTCAACTTGGGGACCCCATGGAGCCACTTTGGTAGGAAAATGACATTAATATCTTTTTATTTAATGTTAAAATTAAAATGACACAAACATGAGTTGTTTTACTAAAACAATTTTTAAATGGGGTTATACAAGTCAGATTTTTTACTATAAATATTAATTAGAAAGATAAAAAGATTTCCTACATAATGAATTTTTATAATTTTTAGACATTAAATTAATTAAATTATTTATGACATCATGATGATACAACGATTGCCTCATTAATAAAGGATTTAAATAAAAAGAAAAGATAATGTAAAATTTATGACCAACACATGTCCAAAACCTATTGTATGGGTGGATTTCGAACCCTTATCACCTTACCCTCGAATTATATCAATGCGGTACCTTTTGAATCCTAAACTCATTTTAAAATAAAGTAACATTTCTTTACTTTCCAAGAGTTCCCCTCCTCTCCTCTTATAAAAGGCCCCCACCTCTACCTCCTTACCCACACTTCCAAAGCCTTTGGCTCAGCCAACCCCTGCTCATTTTGTCTCTACGCTTCCCTCTATTACTCCTTAAAGCCTAACATTGGCAGAAGTCTTCCCAAGAAAGCCTTTGAGCTCAAACCAAAGGGAGTTACCCGATTTTAAGGTAATGTCTTCACTTGTGTTCTTCTGTTTTATTTTGCTTCTCCAACCCCCTAAACTCCTTTTATTCATTTCCTTTGTAACAATACCGGTATATTCCATATACTAGGATGTTTTTATAAGAATTATTCGAGCTACACTTACACGCACCTACATCTAATATTTAAATAACATACTGTTTCTGTGGATGGCGAATTTCTGCCTCCCGAAACGATGATTGTTCAACATTTTTTTAACACCTTCAAAGGGGGCCATTAAGATGACACTATATTTATATATGATATATAATATGTTTATGTTTCCCTTAAGCTTCTGTAGTTTTCATTTTCGGCATACCTTTATGGTTTCCATTATGGGTAAACGCGATATCTTCATTTAGGGAAGTGCGGACTACCGCCCCCTCAAAGTGATTTGATTCGTTAATACCATATATGGGACGCATAAAGGATGGATTTATGATGTTATATATGACATTACACCGGAATTATAATATACCTTTATATCATTATGATTCCATTTCATAAAATAAGAAATAGAAATGGAAGCAGTGTTCATGTGTACGTACGGCTTACCGTCTCCATGAACGGTGCATTTCATTTCTTACCTCTAAATGTTATATAATATTATAAATTCATGCATGTACTGGATATATATGATATATATGATATCTACATCATGAATACCATTCTGGATATAATGGATACATGAACAGCTGGTAATTATAAAGGGTTTATTTTTGACTCAAGTACCAATGACCGTTAAAACGACCGTTATTAACATAAATAATTACATAGTGTTCATGACATGGAAATAAGTGATATAAAAGGAATAATGAACTTTAAAAAGGTTCTTAAACAAGTTGAAATTAACTCAAGTTTATTATTCAGGATATTAAAGAACGACCGAGTCAAGTCGGACCCGAGGTATGGGACTTCGTCTCAATCTCCTTTCATTGAGGCATATTTTGTTTTATACACAACCTTCTTTTATATGGTGTATAAACCCCTTTGACTTTTACGTTTATTCAAACAGAATATTTTTTATATGAAGCATTTACTAAATGACAAAAGGGAATTTTTATTTCGTACGTATGCAGTGACAATGACTTCTCCACCGCCGTGACCATTATTTGAGTTTCGGCTTCCTCTACAATCCATACCTTTTTTTAGAAAGAAAATTAAACACCATGTTTAACTTTTCTTTTATTTTTTTATTGAAAATGGTTTTCATAATTTTTTTATATCAATGTGTTGTATTGATATATTGTGATTGAAATGTGGAAATGTTATGTTTCCTTTATGCATGTTTTATGTGATACAAATTTTTACGGTTCTTGGGCATTATTATAAAGATGGGTGGTTCCGTGATAAACTAAGGGCGGGTGAGCCCGATATAGATCCCCAATGCATTGGGTAACGCGAAGGAGTGAAACGTTAAGGTTTCTCCGAAGAGATTTAGGGAATATGTTGTGATGGGTATTCCAAACATAACCAAGAGGGTTACTCCCTACGTAAGAATGTTATGAATGACTCAAGTTACCTTTATGTCTTATGATTTCTATGATTTATTCATGATTTGATGAGGTATGTTAAAGTGCCTATGTTTTATGGGTAAAGTATGATTTCATTCTTATGTATATATGTACTCATGTTTCCTTTCCATATTTTTATAACCCTTACTGAGATTTTTATGCTCATCCCAAGTTTTTTTGAAATGTTTTTCACAGGACAAGGGAAAGGTACATGATATGATGATAGTGTCATGGAAGTGTCAAGAAA
Source organism: Viscum album (assembly GCA_963277665.1). Classification (NCBI taxonomy): domain Eukaryota; kingdom Viridiplantae; phylum Streptophyta; class Magnoliopsida; order Santalales; family Viscaceae; genus Viscum; species Viscum album. The sequence continues at coordinate 1,087,450,949 of OY728121.1, forward strand.
GAATCAATGTTTTATTTTAAATATGTTTCCATTGATGGGAAAAATGAATACTATCTTTAATGTAACCACATTGCTTAAATGTGGAATGTAATACATGTTTTATGATCTAATTCTCTAAAACTCTAAACCTGAAAAGATCCTCAGGGTGTGTTCTTGAAATATCTCATGATTATGTAAGGTTTAAGGTCGGGGCCTTATATGATCCATCTTCACTATTTTTTAAACTCCCAAAATACCTAGTGTTAATCATGGGATTCCTGTGAAAATATAAGATAAATTCCTCTCACATGAAATTCCCCACATTCGACGTGGGATTCCTTGAGCTTCCACTCCCCTGAGAAGCTCCATCAAAACGGAAAATCCATATTTACTAGTATTTCAGTATCCATACATGTTAGGGATTCCTTAGAGTGACTACTCTAATTACCAATTATTTCTTCCGTTAATCTACCCTGTTGGTAATGTCCTGAAAAATCATTGTAATTAACCACGATCCACGATGATATGGAACATGGAAGAGTTTCATGAACAACGTCTTAATCGTTAAGGGATATCAGGACTAGGCGACGAACTCTGAGGAGGAATCCACAGAAATAGAAACTGACATACCATCAAACTATTTTGATCTAGGTGAAAAAATCTTTGAAAAAGATATGAATGTCTCCCACCTTTGGAAAGTGGGAATGCAGGGAAAAAATCATTAAATCCACACAAGTGGGTGAACGCCCTAGAAAAAGCATTAGAAATAGTAACCATAACAATGGTTTCCATCATGAAGTTTTCATGGAGTGTGGAGGTAGTAAATTTCTCTACATGGGATGAATTCTACATTGGATGAGATGAATTTTTTGTTTGTGACTTATATAGAGACAACTGTGGAATAATATACATATTCAAAAAACTTGTCCATAAGAAACTGACACCCCAATTATGATGGCCATTATAATAGCTCAGAACACATAATACTGTATTATATGATGGAATAAATCACCTTACATATATATCTATGATGCTCATAATTGAAAAAAATCCATAAAAACCATACAACATATAAATGAAGATGTGGTTCACTTACCTCCCTAAGGACCATTGAGTTTTAGTGTTTTAGAGAATTAGGGAAAACACATACATAAACAAATCATATCAATATAAAACCATAAGTCATAAAAACAAAATTTCTCCAATTAAAACTATATTATTAAATTTACCAATAGGTTATCAAAATAATCATATCGAAATTATTTATATGCTTAAATCATTCGACAATATTCATTAAAATCAAGGGAAAATGAAACATGAGAAGGGATATCTTAATTTCATTGTATGTCTAAGAATAAGAATTAACAATTAAATATAAACAATGTTAATCAGAGTGCATAAGTGTATAATGACATTATCAAAGATCCTGAGAGACTCATAAAATAACATATACACATCAATAACTGGACAATAAAACATGAAAACACGATAATAGAAAGAGTCATAAGATTCAATAATAATGAGCCTTGTGAAATTAATCTCGATCATTATAAATATTATAACCCCATAGCATGAAAAGGTAAAAAATATTGATATTTTGGAACATCAATATACTGAACACTTATAGTACCCTTGTAGAACCCATTTAATGGAATATCCAATGTGGGTGACTTCTATCTTTGGAGTTCCCAATGAATTAGTGCGCTATCTAGGAAAACCCATAAGACAAGCTATAAGGAGATCACTCGATTCTATATGGTTTCACCCATTATTTATAATGTCTACAAACGGAATATCTTGAAAATACATTAAAACCCATTTAAAACCCATTTATTCTTTTCAAAAAATGATTAAATCGTGGAAATAAAATGGGTTACAAAAGTGTCAATTTGAAACATGATTAACCCATGGAAAAGTACAGGGTTCCAAAATAGAATTGTGAATCATGAATAACCCATGAAAATGAAATTAATAGTACAAATATATATTTGAAACATTATTAAAACATGGAAATAAAATGGGTTAAACAGAAATTTATTGAAAACATGAGTTACCCATGAAAAAAACTACGTTAAATAAAAATTTGTTTGGAACATGATTAACCCATTGAAAGAAAATGGGTTCAATAAAAATCTATATAAAACCATCATACACCATTCAATAACAGAATGAGTATAGAGTAAAAAAAATATATCTCAATTGGATCATAAGTAACAATAAGTGTTTTTTACCTTGATGAATTGAAATACAATTAAAATATAATTAAAACATTGCTGTGGATAATAATGTTTTGGCGATCAAAATTATCCCATAACACTTTGTAACAGTTGAAACATTAACCACTAGAAATAATAATAGAAAATGAAACATATAACATCTTGAGAATTATCAGATTCATCATATAACACGTGAGAGGATAATTATAGGATCTTTATAAAATAATTTTGGTGTATATCATATTAATTGTCTCAAGGAAGGACAATTGAGAAAAAAGACAATTATCACTTTACTAACATCAAAATTTTGAACCCCGTGAAAAAATAATCATTTGATTAAACATTTAAATACCATGAAGATAAATTAATTAATAATATATTATATCAAACATTTATGTAAATACACCACATAGAACAAATATGTGGTGATTATGACATATGACTCGTGAAAGTAAAAGTTAGACAAGAATCCTAAACCTTGGGTACAGTTTTCCATGCTTGTTCACTATCTTCCCAAATAATACACTTATGTTAATTAGATAATCTCATAAAAACCTTTTCATGTTTATTATTACACTAATTTCATTTATAAACATGTTATATATAATTACATAATGAATAATTTTTAAGATGTATGTATTGACCATGATAGATTTTTGTGTCAAAAATGATGATAATAGGTTAATGATGGTCATATTTATATGTTAATTATACTTTAAAATCTATTAATGAATGATGGTTATGAAAAATTCACCATTGTTAGAATCATGGAGATGGTATATCATACATACATATGAGAAACATTCTCATTTTTTAGTGATCATTATTCAAACAAGTAATATTAATATTTATAGAATGGAAATTATATTATAAATACCATATTATATAATCATATATACCTATATATTTAATTATTTTTATGTAAGAATAATCACAATGCATCACAGAGATGCTAGTCCTCATGTCCATGAATGACTTTTTCACATTTTGAATGTGTGATAAAGGTATCAAAGAAAATGATATACTCTATTTAAATAAAGTTAATTATGTCATGAGTATCAATTATATTTCTTGAATTACACATATTTATAATTAAAACAATCCTCAATAAATTCCCTGTAATGTGTGAACGTATCATATCATTTTGATGAGGCGGTAGTCTAAACATCCATAAACAATGTTATCGTATTTTCACCAAATAGAACACACACACACAAACAGATATATATATTATAACAATTACATAAGTATTAGGAAACAATAATTATCATTAAAACCAAATTAAAATATGGGTTCTATCATAATTACCAACAATGATATGTGGTAAAGGAATAATGAATGACATCGTTCCATGAGGTTGTAGTTCTCCATACACGAACAATAAGTTAGTTTATCATTTTAGGGAATTGTGGTTATGTTTAGGATCAAAACATTTAATAAACATATTAAATTGTATTTATGAAACTTTATTTTATTTTGAAATCATGTAATAACAATAAATTAAGGGTTAATGAGCTTGTACCCAAGTGTTACATGCTCCTACCTGGCATCCAAAAGACCCATGATCAAATCTGGGAAGGGAAAAAATTACGGTACTATAGCAGCAATGTAGTAGTACTGTAGCAGTGGCGGAACTGTAGAAGCGGCGACATTGTAGAGGGGGAGGTACTGTAACAGGAACTGTAGCAGTGGTGGTACTGTAGCAGGTGTTGTAGTAGCCCGGGTACTATAGTAGTACTGTTCACCGAGGGGTCCTTTGGGCCAAAAAATGGGCTTTCGAGCCTTGTATTCAGGCCACTTGGCCTTGTGCCTTCGGGCTATGTACTGGGTCTCCCTCTACCCATTTAAAAGAGGACTTTTCTATAATAATAAAATGAGGCTTTGGCCCCATCCTTTAAAAAAAAAAAAAATTAAGGGTTTAGTAACAAATAAGTTATAAATGCATGTTGAATAATGTGACCACAATTCTCGGTAACTCCATTTGGTTTGCACCATATGACTTCCAAGGATGATTTTATGTCAAATTATAGGATTATTTAAATCTGTTAGGGATATTGGGAGAATAATTGGGATGAGTTTGTATGATCCTATATTTCTTGAGAGCTATGAGGAAGGAAAAGAGTGAATTATGTTTTATAATGGAGGGGGCTTGACATTCATGTAAATACCAAAATCTAATTAGTATTGGGATGTCTCCAATACCTCATGTGGTTCCAAAATGGGAAATAATGAATAAAATTGAATTTAATATTTAAAAAATTCCCCATCACATAAAAAAATGTCATTATTATAATTTGGTTTCGTATTCATTATGCGTCCATATATATTTCATTTGGGTTTTTCATTTTGGTTACTAGTTTTACAGTATAAATAATTAATCAATTAAGACATAATTAAAGTAATATTTATTATACTATATAATTCGACTGAATTATATGAATAATATATAATTTATATAATAAAAATCCATTTTGTGTTGAAAATTAATTTTAATACAAGTGCATTGAAAACAAAAAAACCACTACTTTAACCCGAGCTATGCTAACAATTAATTTAATATATATGGGTAAATATTTTAATTATAAAAGAACAATTGTACCATGAATAAAAAATAATTGGTATTTATTAACACTTAAAATCACTACTAAAATGTTGTTATATATATTAATTTTAAATCATTTCAAAATATATTTTTTATTTTTTAAAAAATAATGTCAATTTTGACATTATTAATTTGATTTTAATTTAAAAATAACAGTATATTATTATAATTAATATAAATTTATTGAAATTATATCTAGTGTCAAATATATATGTTATAAAATTATTTAAATAATAATTCAATAAATTTACATTACTTTTATTGTTTTTGGCATTAATTATTTAATTTATTTTTTAAATAAATAATATATGAATAAGAGTTTGTTATTCATTGAATGTATTATTATCATTTCTAAAAATTAATTTTATTCTTACATAATAACTAATAATATTTTAACTTTCAAAAAAAATTATAACTGAAACTATATAGCTTCATCCATACTCTAAAGCTTTATAAAAGTTAATGGCAAGGAATGTTCCTTTTTGTCTCTTTCCTTACATAGATTATTATAAAGAACACTTTCTTGGAATAGTATCTCAATTACTCATACGATATTAAAAATTAATTTTTATGGTTTAAATATTTTCATAAAATGTCTTTTGGTCAATTTTCTAGGACATTTTGGCCCATAAATTTATGGTTTTGTCTACTGTTATGCTTAATTATACCTTAATTGTTGTAATTGATATTAATAACATTCACTAATATTTTTTGTAAAAAACAAAGATTATCATTTTATAATATAAATATCATACTGAATAAAACCATTTCTGTCTATTTTAAAAAAAATAAATTCACAATATTTTGAAATTCTAGTTTAATGTTAATCCTGAAGACGTGGCGAGAAAGCGAGTTTTTAGCGTGAAAATGTTCAATTGTTAATTATGTCATTATATCTAATTTAAACATTACATTTTTTAAAAAAATTACTAATAGATATATAAAGGATCTATTATAACAGTAAAAAAATATAAAATACAATTTCCCACTAATAATTATTTATACAAAAAGGAAATTTTCAACTGAAATGTTGTATTTTTCACTATTCATCCAAAAATTATACAAATCTAAAAATAATAAAAAATTCCCCTGAAGATGAATTTTATGATAATATTTCAAAAATTATGTTTATTTTTTCATAAAAATTAAAAATGTTTCAAAATAATATTCAAAATAAGTGGTCCATTTAAAGGCCTTAAATTGACCTATAAAACTTATACACTTTTTTTCTAAAAATTACATTTATTATTATTTAATCATATAAAATCTATTGGATATATGTAAAAATAGTAAGAATCATTTTTAAACAAAATATAGTTAGTATATTCACATCCAAAAATGGACATGTGATATCTTCCACATTAAATAATAATATCAATAATATATAATTTTTCGGTAAGACTCAACCTTGTGTGTATCACAATTTATTGAAATGATTCGATGATTTGTGGAACAAAAATTATAGATTGTCTTTCATCTGATGAATTCTAAAGTATGTATCTCATGTACCACAGTCTACTAAATAATTTAAATTAAATTGAAAGAATCTATTTCCAAAAAAATCAATATGTTAGATCCAGAACCAAGTAAAAAGAATTTCTCCCTCGAAATTTTTATCGGTTTTTAAATGATTATCATTTATGTTATTCTTTTATTGATACCCACATATAACAAGGGGTTAATAATGAAGCATTTTAAAAGGGAATTTGGGAAATATAAAGATCTATAAACATTACACATAACTGGCATTCAACATAGGGAGAACATATGAATGAAATTAAATGATTTATTTTGGAAGTTAAAACTAATTACCGTTAATTAAAATAGATTAATATAGAAAATGGTCAAGAGGAAGTAAATAATTAAAAAACAACATCACAAATAGATGTTGAAAAGTTCATTGTTTTCATGGAAATAATGTATCATTTTTTTCGTGATTATTTTCCTAAAGTGAAATAATTATCTTACTATCTAGCCCAAGAAGGAAAAATACTTACATGATGAATAGAAATTCATAAATTAATAAATTTCCAAAACATATCCCTTATTTGTGTCCAAAAAACCTGTATTTTAAATGACTTTTTAATTCAAAATACACTAAAAATAACTTTTCATGACTACATATCCATAAAAGGGATAGTCAATCTATTACACATGTCTTTATACATTAACCAAAATGAAAATTTTTATCACATTCTATGACCTATCCCAAATTTAGTAAACCATTAAACGAGACACTAATTGAAAAAAATAAAGAGGATTACCCGATTTTAAAACTAAATTATTCCATAAATACATATCGATATAATCCTTAAAACATTTAAAAACTATGTTTGAAACCCAAATATTAGAAGGATTTTATCATATATTCAACCATGGTATAGAAACCATTATTCCCGAAATAAAATACCGTATTTTTTTAAATAAAGAAAATTTTTACATGAAAAAGTTCATAGTAACCTAGACATCATGTTGGTCAGTGGTAGTGCATGAAACCCTAAACATCTATCGGTCACAAGTTTAATACTCACTGGCTTTCCATATGTGATGGGTTTTCATAATAATAGATTTGTACTTTTTTCCTTAAAAACTAAAAAAGTTATTTTTATCCTAGTGGTTAAAAACACAACATCCCCAAAAAAAATTATAGACATCACATTAATATTTCGTCACATTAAACTTCACTAGGATTTCTAATAATATGATTATATGATCATCCTTAAACTTATGAACCTATGACGGTATCCAAATCTCTTAACATAACATCATATAAAAACATACTAATATGAAATGTTATCTAAACTATCCATTAACAAAAACTATAATATCTTAGAGCCTATAGTCTTGTATCCTGTGCTAAAATACCTAAATTTAAATTTGTGGCTAGGATGTTGATAATTGTGACCCTTTTTTTGTCAATATCATAAGACATCCAAAGGAATACATGGATCCCTAAAAACCTCAAGGTCATTTTAGTATTAGAGTTTTATATACATAGGAAAATATCTTTCATAAATAACTCAAATCAATACAGACGCATTATTCTTGAAAAGAACATTTCTCCCATTTAACCAAAATTTTACACTTTCACATTTGTTCATCAACATTATCCATGTTAAATCCTTTATAGACTTAAATAATTGAACAACATTCATTTAAACCTCGGGGAAAGGAAACATAAGATATGTGGGCACAAATGATCAGTAAGGGTAGGGATACAAATTAACAGTTAATATGCCAATAATGAGAATACGTGTGTATAAGTGTTTGATTAAATAATAAAATTGCATCATATAACAATAAAATAAATCATACCCATCAATACATGGACCATTAAATATTAAATCATTGAAACAAAAATAGTTATCATAATTAATAATCATGAGCCATGTGATATCAATCTTGGTAAATTGAAACATTATAAACCCATATAAATAGAAGATAAAATATATTTTTATCTTGGAACATAGTTTCATTGTACCCTTACAAAACCCCATATATAACCCTTAAAAATTGAATAAAAAATATGGTTGACTTCCATCTCTAATGTACCAAAAGTATCATAGCACCATCAAGGTTAAAACATCTTGTAATCTAAAATGGGATCACCCGACGCTATATAGGCACTCCCATAATTTATAATTTCCTACAACCAAATACAACAATAATCCATCAAAACTCAATAAATCAACCTTTATTCATTTTAGAACATGGTTACCCCATGCAATGGAAATGGGTTACAAAATAATATCTTTAAAACATGATTAACCATTGTAAATGATATGTTTTACAAAACATTATCTTAAAACCTGAATAACCCATCGAATGAAAATTGGATAATGAAAAATATCATTCTAAAAATGATTTACCTGTTGAAAATAAATGGGTTAAATAAAAATATATTAATAACACGAGTATCCCATGAAATGAAAAAGGGTTAAATATAAATATCTCTGAAACATGATTAACCCCTAAAAATAAATGGATTAAATAACAACACAATTGATTCAAACATAACCCATCCAAATAATAAATAGTGGTGGTATCAATAAAAAATAACCCCAATGAATGAAAACTACCAAAAATGTTTTTTAACATTGCTGAATGGAAATATCATTAAAATATCATTAAAAATTTGGGGAGGAAAATAATCATCAAACATTACAAAACATCCAATAACTCTTTGTAACATTTGAACCATTAACAACATGAATGGAATAAAAATATAAACCATATTATATCAAGATAATTAGTAGATTAATGATAGAAAATTTCAAATTATAACTATATAATCCTCATATATGAAGATGGTTTGATAATATTTCAAATGTATTAAACAAGGATAATTGTTACAAAATACCATTACTGATTTGGTAACTTAAAACTATGAACCCCATGAAAGAATATTCATTATATGAAACATTTAAATACCATGAGGTTAAAATATTTCATGATATTATATATCAAAAAAGGAAGTATATACACCTCAAAAAAATAAATAAGTGGTGATTATTATGTACCCCTCACGATAGTAGAGAAAAAATATTCACTTACCTTGAGTCTGGAATGTCATTCTTGTTCATTGTCATCTTGAATAATAACCTTCTGTTAATTATCTACATGATTCAAAACCATTTCCAATTTTTTTATAAATTTTCTTCCAATTATATATTACTAATATACAATTAATTTATGAAAAATTATTCGGACAGTTGTTTTTGACCATATATGGTTTGGATGCAAAAAAAATATTTTTAGTCAACTATGTTTAAATGGTTCATTATTACAACATCACCAGAAAAATAATTATGAAATAATAATCATATTTAAAAATTAATTATAATTTTAAAAGCAATCATTAATGATGGTTATGAAAAATAATCCCACCTTACAATCATGGATAGGGTAGGTCGTACGTACGAATGAGTAACATTATCATTTTTCAATGATCATCATGGAAAGATGGAATGAAAAATTTGTCATTAAAATTTATCATTATATAATAAAATATATATATTTTAGTTCCCAGAACATTTATATATAATTATTTTGTTGTAATATCAGTCACATCACATTAGGGAGGCAATAATCCACACATCCACGAAAGATTCTATAACTTTTTTAGTGTGTGAAAATGGTAACAAAGAAAATGATATATTATAATTTTTAAAATGTAATTATTTCCATTATAATAGATAAATTGCCTTTATTTCAGATATTTTTAAATAAAAAAATCTTCAATAAATTACATGTAACGTATGAATGTATCGCATAACATTGAGGTGGAGATAGTCCACATCTCCACAAATGATGTTATCGAATTTACACCAAATGGAATACATAATGGTATACGATAAGAAATTTTTATTGATATACCAATAAAATATAAATATAATATATATCATATAAAAACTCAGTCTCCATCATAATTTCTAACCATGTGAGGTCATAACGGAAAATAACGAATGACATCGTTTGACAAGGCAGTAGTTCGTCACACACAAATGCTATGTTTGTTACCTATTTCATGGAAGTGTTTGTTGGTGATTGTGAAAATATTATCATTCACACATTTACATATATTAAGGATAAATATGTTATTAAATAACATTGAATAAAAAAATTAATGGTTATAGAAAAAAATAAGACATAAATTCACAATGAAGAATGTTGCCTCTTTTTTGGGTAATTACATTTGGTTTTCACCAAAGGTCTTCCTTGATTTTCATTATTCCAAAATCTATTCTTGTAGTATTAGGGGGGTTCATGGAGACAATTTTCTATGATTTTTGAAAATTTAATGTGTCTTTATAATTGTGAAGAAGGGTAATAGTGAATTTGTTTTTATAATAATGGGGGAGTGGAATTCTAGTAAATAAAAAAATTTAATCACTATTGGGAGGTCTCCCTTTCCTCATGTGCTTCAAAAATTTTAAAATATTGAGAAATGGAATATACTGTCAAAATATATAACCAACACACAAAATAAGTTCTTGTTTATAATTTTGTCCCTTAGTCTTTATGTTTCCTTGTATTTTTCATTTTGATTTTTTATTTAGGTAACTAGTTTTACAACCTATGTAATATTACCATGAATATAAAATTATGATGACATTTATTATAAAAAATTGTCCAAATTAATTAAAAATATTGTATCTAATTTAAAATATTAATATCCCATGTGTGTTGGATAATAATTTTTAAATAAACACATGTAATAAAAAAAACATTATTGTATCCCTACATGTCCTAATAATTCATTTTTTATTTATAGGTCAATATTTTACTTATAAAATATCAATATTTTCATGAAGGGAAACTATTAATTATTTATTAACACATAAAAATACATTGGTAGATGATACATTTATTGTTAATTTTAAATCATCTAATAAAATATCATTTATAGTAAAATATCACTAATGTAAATTTTGAAATTATTTATTTAATTTTAATTTTAAAAAATAAGAACATTATATGAATTAAAATATATTATGTAAAAATTTGTTTAACGTGATACATTTTTCGAAAATAATAATGGGAAAAAATAATTCATTAAATTAAATTTACTTTCAATGTTTAGCATAATTTTTTATTTATTTATATAACTAAAAAATCCATGCATTAGAATTTTCTAATCATTTAATTTAATTATATCATCTTTAAAAATTAAATTGAAATTGATTTGATGAAAATGACTCATTTAAATTTAAAAATTATTTCTATAATGAAAAATATGTAGCTTCATCCATACTCTAAAACATTATAAATGTTAATGGTAAGGAAATGCCTTATTCCCCTTTCCTTGCCTTATGAATTATAAAGGTCGATTTCAGGGAATAGTGTCCTAATAACTCAAAAAATATCTACCACTAGAAGGTATGGTCTAATTATGAGAATACAATGGATTTTGGATAAATTTCTATATTATTTTGGTACTTAGGATTAATATTTAGTGCCTTATTAATCATAATTATAATTTAATCACTATAATTGATTTTAATAATTCTCATTAAAAAATGTAGTCAAAACTATGTTGATTTTATTGAAATATAAATTATATTGTTCACAACTGTGTATTCCCATTTTTCCAAATTAATATCACATGATTGTAAAAATTAATTTTATATCTAATTCCAAATATGTGGTGAGAAATCAGTATTTACATATGAAAATGATCAAATTTTCATTATGACTTTGTATATAAATTAAATATTAAATTGATAATAATGACCTAAACTGGATTGGTAGATATATAATTGATCTTTTTGACATTAAAACAATCTTAATATATATTTTATCATTAATAATTATTTATATGAAAATTAATTTTAACAAAAATGTAGGATTTTCTACTATTCAAAAAAAGATACTTGTTAGAAATATTTAAAAAATGCACCATATGCTAAATTTTATGTTCTTATTTCAAAAAAAAATTTATTTTTCATGAAAAAAACTTTACAAAATTAAAATATTAGATTCAAAATAAGGTTTATAATAAATTGCTGTAAGAACATTGTAAAAATATAGAGATATTTATGCTTAAAATTAGATTTATTCTTATTTTAATCATATAAAATTTATTGGAAGTGTGTAAATAAATCAAAACATTTGTAAAGCAAATATATTTAGTTGGATTTACACCCACCAATATAATTTCTAGGTTAGAACTTCCACATTAAATTATAATATCAACAATATATTTTTATTTGGTAAGACTCGGCCTTACTTCTAACATATATTATAAAAGTGAATCGATGTTTGATTCAATGAGATTTTTTAATTGGTCTTACATGTGATCTATATAAACCGTGTTTTTCATGTAAAAAAATATATTAATGAATTTATATTATATATAACGAATAAATTTCATAAAAACTCATGTTTTTATAGATTGGGAGGTTTATAGAGATTCATACATTAACAAACACTTATTTTGGTTTGTGAGAGGAGAGTGCATAAAAATTACAGGAGATTTAGATGTAAAATAAATTGGGGAATGTGTAGAAATGTTTCCGTTGAACATGCATGAACAATATATATTAATGATTTTTTCATGATGGATGGTCCTAAGAAACATATTTCTAGAGTCACAATGTATCCTATCAAAACAGTAATCAATCCATACATAGTTCAGGAATCATTTCCCCACATATAGACCAAAGTATTGTGTGGGAAATATTATTTTTCCATTAAATAGAAGACCATCAATATGGTGTGTCACATGTTGAACCCCCCATACAGATCTATCATAATCATAGGATAGTGGTGGAATTTTTTTATTTTGGTTTGATCAGGATATATGATCAGAGTATCTATATGAATCTCACCAAAGAGAGAATCAAGACATATATAGTTCTTATATGTTTCCCCAACCATGTATGACCCATGCATAGGGAAAGAATATTTTTAAATGAATATATTTATGGATTCATGATTGTATATTTTGGTGTTACTATCTACCCTAAGATGGAAGGAATCAAGCTCCTCATGTTTATAAACATTATGTAGTTTAATGTCATGTGATCCGGACATCAGACATGTCGTTTAACATAATGCAATGTGGATAGAATGTGGACTTCCTATTTTTGGTCATATGGAAAGGACCATATTTCATTGAAATAATTAGTAACATGAGGCTCATGGGGCTATGATGTTATAACATGCCTCATACACGTTGGGAAATAAAGTGTAAACCATGATTATATAGATTATGGGATGATGAGAAATAATATGGGGCAAAAAAGTAATTGGGTCTTACTAAGACAAAAGAGCGCTTTACTGAGGAAAAATTTTCCTTCAGTTAATATGCCATTTTTTGGGAATCTTATGTAGTGTAATTTGCGCCATAATTTTCATTATCAAGAAAATTTTTCCTTAGGGCACCGACCACCCTCCATCTCTAGTGTCAAGAAGAATATTTTCAATGGTTGAAATTTCCTAGGGCATAGAATATGATGATTATAATGAATGGTTCCTAAAACATAAGAAAAAATTAAACTGTGGTTATCCTTGAAGTTCAAAAATATCTATATTGATATGAATTATATGTAAGGAGACATTTCCATTTTCCATACATATCCTTGAATGAGGAACCCAAGCTTCAAATCTCTTAAAATGATCACTATTTTTATACAGAAGATGGGGAAAATTTTAAATATTCATTACCTTGTGTCTGTGTCTATGAAATGATTTATGGGTATCACTATTCATCTCATAAAAATGTGAACCAACCCAAGTGTAGATCTGGAGGTACTACATTTTAATTTCATGTTGAAAGGACATTCCCAATCCAATTTAAGGTCATATGGTTTGAACATAGCTCCCCCCATGATAAGAGGAAATATGATGGATGGTCCCATGATTAAATAATAGGGATTCAATATGTTTCTTTGATTGTAGGAATCAAGAAATATGTAGTTATTAATTATTTATTTGACCGTACAGTTTAATGTTGTGATGTAAGGACATTTAGCTTTCATTTTATGGTTTTTCTATAAGTACCACGGTAACCCTAATATGAATTGTTATGTCCTGAACATGTGTGGAATTCCGTACCAATACTCCTAACCCAAGTGATATATGGTCAGTGTGAGAAACAATGGGTGGAAAAGGATTATTCCACCGTAGAGGGGTGATAAAATGAAGGATATGGGCTTTTTGAATTTGTAGTCATTAGATTTGGGTGTAAGATTTGTTCATCAAGAAAAATAATGTTATAGTGAGAATAAATACACATTTAGTTATGGTACCTCATGTAGTTTAATATCATGCGGTAAGGATGAAAAATAAACCAACATGAAATAGTAGAAATACTATAGGTAGACCTAGAATTAGAGATCCGGGAATCAATATGTATCTTGTGTGGGTTGGAATCTAGAAACACATATTTCTAAATGGGAAATCTCAATGACAGTCTAACCCATATACTGGGGGGGGGTTTCTCATATTTTGATGCTTGTTCTATGACATAGGGTCCATACATAACTTCATATCAAATTTCAATGAAACTCAAGTCACTCTTATTTTTGGATGTTCTTCTATAAAAATATATAACTCATGTATAGGGAGAGGGAAATTTTAATAAAATGGATCTACAAATATGACCTACATTGGAGTCCCCAACATTTATTTAATTTTTTTTCCCGGGTAGGGTAAATTTCCAATATTTTGCAGCTGGCCCAAGACATAATGTCTGACCATCACTACATATCCAATGGAATACGAATTAAGACATGCATAGTTCTTGATGAACCATGAAGTTTAACATCTTTTGGTAAGGATGGGAGTCACTCAACATGAAATAAGTATCATCATGGTTGGGCCCTTGAATCGACACTCAGGTGTCACTACATATCCTTTAAGGGTAGGAATTGAGAGAAGCATAGTTTTTTATTGAGAAATCCCTACGTAGGATTGGCCCATATTCAATGAGGGGACATTTTTTTATAGATTCTAGGGAGAAATGACCCGATTAACTTATTTTCATGAATATTTTCATGTCATATAGTGAGGAAATTGGTTTCTTACTATTTATTTTATTTTAACATTTAAGGTGTACCATGAAACTTATCATCATGTGGTTAGGACGATTGTGTCTCTCGGTTATGGGAAGGGTGATTTTTTGGACCAGGGAGAAACATAATACTGACATAAAAAGAGAGAATGAGTCCAATGGATTATAAAAAAAATTTCTTATGAATGGAGGGATATTTGTGGTTGGGACTGAAAAAATAGTTCTATAAATCACTATGTATCCTTTGATGCCATGAATTATTCTAGATGTATTTCATGATAAAGGGACTCCCTACATGGATCTAAATCTTACACAAGGATATGAGAATTTTATCTTTTTCCTGCAAATATCTATATTTTATGTGTTGAATCATTAACTAAAATGATGATACCCATACATTTTAACATCACATTAGGAAAATGTTAATGTTATGAAGTTTATTATCATGAGAAATTGACAACAATTTCAAACTTTTTTATTGTCATGTGATAAATACCTACCATTTCATTTGTTATCATGAAAATGGGAAAAAAATTCATGTATTTTAACATCATGTGATCAGAATTTTCATTCATGAAGTTTAACACAATGAGATGAGGATGATATACCATGAATTTATACAATATACCTATTATGAACCCATCATTTTTTGGATCCATGTGGATATATATATCTATTTAAGTAAAATAATAATATCCATTTTGGTAGTGCTTATTTATTATGTAATGTCCCTCACATTTTTGGTTCCGAAATTGTAGGTTTCTTTTGTGGCTCCTTTAGTGTCTTGAGCGTGAACAACAACTATACATTGAGGAATGATCAGGGGAGACCATTATTTTTAATGTCTGGTGAGATCCAATTTGGGTGGAAATAAAAATCATTCAAGATAAGTAATATTTTCTCATCCATTTACTCCCATTTATCCATCCATTTATAGGATTGTTCTTCCATGGATAACTAATCGTAGATGGGAACTCATCTAAATTGAAATTGAACATCAATGAGTAGAGCTACCTATGTCTTGTATATTAATGATTATGGGGTCGCATGTGTGGTAGTGTGGGTCATACTATGGAAACCCCACAAGGCATGTAGTATATTTTCTAGATGAGACTTTTTATCCTTATCTACCATATTCTGGAATATATTTTTATAGGGTCTTGTTGAAGGCCTCTATTTTTCCATTAACCACTCCATGGTGGTGGGATGAATGATTTGACATGATGTCAAAATCATTATATAGTTTTTCCAATTTATAAAAATATAAATTATTATTTTTATCGGTCAATATTGTATGAGTAACACCGTATCATGTGATGATTTTGGCCTTTACGAAGCTAACAATGTTCCTTACCCCAACTTTTTTGAGGGGTATAGCTTCATCACACTTATAGAATAATATTTTTTAAATAATAATTTACATGAATCTCTTGGATGTATTCATTGGATATGGTCCCACGATTCACATTCCCCATATGGAAAATGACCTTGATTATTTGTCTATGTGATGAAACTCTAAGGGTTGGTGAATGATTTTATCATGAACCTAGAAGGAATGGAAATTTTTGTTGAATTTGGTATAGTCTTCTGTTATATTGGTACATTTGTACCCATGCCTTCAGATTTTATGTGAACGCATGCATCCTGACTGGTGGGAACCACATGCCCAATTTTTCACTTCCATAATGACAGTAATGGTCTCTTCTATATCAATGAACCTAAGAAGGAAACCATCATTGCTTCTCTTAAAGAGTATCTTTTTATTGTTCATTCAATCATATATAAAAATGTTAACTTCCGATTTTCATATTTTTTACCACCTAGATCAGTCTAGTGGGATCACTCCCTTTAAAAGGTAGACCACAACGAGTTTAATCCAGCATGTGGTAGGACATTATAGTTTGAGGACGAATCTACACCATTGATCTCTTTATGTTTTTATTGAGCAAATAATGAGACCACATGACAATGTTAAATTAAAATTATTGTTTCATCCCTATATGTATCAACTTGATTTGTGGATACATTTTCTGATTCAACATCCTTGGAATTTTTTCACCTTATGACAAGAGTGAATATTGGATCCGATAGTAATTCCACCATTAATCACCAAATGTGGATTAACAAGGGAATTATCTCATTATTTTTAATATCATAATCATTGTTAACCTACTTAATAAACCTTCTAAAAATCATCATTTACCATGAATTCTTTTACATGTACCTAATGATACACCTCTAGCCCTACAATGAGAGCTTCGTATTTTACTTCATTGTAAGTACACCCTTAAAAAATAGGAAGGAGTAGGAAAAGGCTCCCTTTACTAGAGAGAAAACAATGAATCTTATCCCCACTTTTTTAAACCTAGGATCTTACATCCTCTTTCCTTATGGGATTCTGCATGCACCATTTAAATACATCTCACATAAATGAAGGACCTCGTGAATACAGAAAATAACCTCATTGGGAACTTTAACATCCAATGAAGACATTTCATCTAAGGTTTTCTCTAATGTAAAATCGATTAAGGCATGGCCTTTGATTAAAATTTCAAGAAAAAATTGAATGTCAAACTGTTGCATGATTATTGCCAACCAGGAAATAAATCTACTAAATACCTAATGAATGATAATGTATTTATATTGGTTTCTATTAGAGAATAAATAGACCTCGTGATTTTGTAGGTAGATCCTCAGCTTTGGATTGAAAAAATTATTTCATAGAACTCTAATTAATATTTGAATAGTTATTTTTAGTATCGATCATGTTTGGAATGAGATAAATATGGTATTTCTTTTAGAGTTATTTTTTTAAAATATGAAGATACATAGTTATCACTTTATGGGTATCACATAAAAAATAAGTTAACTTCCATCGACATAAGCAATCAGTACTCGTGGTCACATGACATATTTATTGAGACTTTCTAATGATCCTTGATTTTCATTGGTCCACTAATATATAACACCATTTTTCATAAACATGGTGAAGGGTATACATTTTCTTATAGGGTTAGCTATGAAGAAGTGAATGTAGGACAAATGTATTTGATGAATTCTCAACTCTATGAGGTTGTAATGAGGTGACAATATAAGGATAGTCTTTGAATTCTCAAAGTCAACATTGATTCCCAAATAGTGTATGATGATGCCACAGAACTTACCTGATGAAACACTGAAAGAACACATCATGGTGCCAATTTTTAGGATGGTTTGTCATAGTTTTTCTATGACAGTTTCATGATTCACATAGTGGTCATAGTGTTGTTGAGATTTATGAACCCATTTATCAACATCACATTCAAAATATATTCCTATAATGATTTTGAAAATTATAGGAACAACACATTGGTATGTAGCATGATAATTCTTCACTCTAAATGGAATTACTTGATATAAAAATAATCCATGAGGTTTTTTGAAGGTGGAAATATATTCATCTCATTGGGCTATTTAGATTTTATTATATCTAGAATATCCAAACCATAAGGGGATGGCCTAATATATAGATGTCATAATGATCCATATTTCTATGATCATTACTATGGAATAATCGTTCAAGAAGTGCCTATTAAGTTCTCTAAAATAGAAGGAAAATCTAATTTTATCGTTCTTCTTATTAATGTGAACTATATTTTCCTTCGAATTTGGATATTAGACATACTAAATGAATATGTCTCTAATCAGTTTATCAATATTAGCCTCCATTTTGGAGCATGTGTTTGGTGTGTCCTTATGGATGCCTGTTTATGGCCCCAATAGTCCTCTAGTAGGCCCAAGTTGTGAGTGACCACCTCCTGCTCGAGACCCAATATCTCTGTATAATTCTATGGTAATACATCATAATTATACTTCAGAAAGGAGTTATATACATATTTATCTTAAGAATACATGTTTTCACTTATCAATTTTTTTATTGGGTCTTCTTTTGTACCTAAATTTACTTCACTATGTTCATTGATGGTAGTGGAGAGGCCCTATTTGAATTCTAGAGGGAAATCCTTAAGTTCCTCCTCATTATCATCTTCCACCTCTTTATATTCCTTATTTTGTTTATTTTAGGAACTATGTATAGAGAATACTTATCCAGAGTTAGGATAGGGGTCAATATCTTCTTATTCATAACATTTAATGACTTCCCCAGACCCAACTAACAGCATGGTATTTCCTTGAAAATATTAAGAGGAAAGAGTGAAGGATGGAGAAAAACAATCATCATCATTTTTAGTGATGATATAACCTATTCTTACTCAAATTTTGAGGTGGATAATTGTTGGAGTTATGGGGATTGGATTGGGGGAATTTTCTTATGGATATTCATCACTATCTAGGGATTCAGTAAAATTTTAATGAATTTTAGATTCAATGGGCATGACTGAAACCACAATGCTTGTAGAATATGTTATTGTATTTGGAATACAATACTCGACCTCATTAATATGAATGACTTGCTATTCATCAAGATATTTTAATTGGTTTTATAGTAATATTTCCATACAATTCAGTGTAGTGACCCAATAAAAACTATCAACCCGGTGTTGTGTCCCTTTCCTTTGATAGAATCTTATACTGATATAATGTGACTTGTGGGATTCGAATGGGGTGTTATTATCATGTAGCATGCCTATTTTTTCATTAATGCAGTAATTGATGAATTTATGGTATTATAATGGGATTGTCCCAGGTTGATGAAAACATTGACTTTATATCAAGACAATGATGTTCGTGTTTTTCCAAACCACCAGAAATTCATAGGTGGATATGAGGTATATGACTTAAGATATGAGCTTGATTTGTTCCAATTGATTCTATTCACTTTGGGAATAGATCTGAAATGTTCTATAGAATGTTGTTTGGTTATCCTTCTTACAAACCAACGAGATAAGAGTTTCTTACATTAATTATATGAACTCTGGAACCATTATAAATGATAACTTTTGGGTCATCAGCTCCATTTTTCCTGCCAGACAAACAAGGGTTTGATGTGCCCCCACATAATGGATTATTCATTTTGTTCTATGATGGATATGAATGGATGGGATTCTAAAGGAATAGTCTCTATCTGAAACACCTCATCAGTGGCCACATTGGATTTCAGCTTCACAGGGAAAATCAAAGCATATATGAGTGCTTCCTAGACGTCTATTGGAAAACTCTGGGAATCAAGGAACGATAGTTTTTCTAATACAAGGGAAAACTATTTCAATATTTCATACATTTTTCCTAAAGACCCACACTTCACGGGGTAGTAGTTTTCATTCAATGTAACTTTAGGGGATTGAGTATTTGATGAAGATGGATCATCCCATGATACCAGATATGGATGTCCTCTTTTTTTCGGTGGGTAGGCCCATGAGATACTATCTATACACCAATGGAGATTGGAATCTCATTCCTATAATGATTTATATTCAATATTTATTAGTTAGAATTTATTATGACATGTGATGTGGGGTTTCCTGATTTTATTAAATCTACAAATGGGATCTGAAAAAATATTTTGTGACAATGACTGTTCGATCATGGGTGCATCTAGAAGTATGGATTCTTCTACGATTTCAGCTTCCCTGGTACCCTTTTATCCTAGAACCCATTACAAAATTTCCTCAATAATATAAGGACGACTATGATTCATAGTCATATTCATATTTAAATAATGGTTTTATCAATATTAATACAATAATAGATCCAAATATTAACTTGTTAAGAAAAGAAAATTTTACCTGACTGACCGTTTCTAGTGGTGTTGTTTGGTGTGTCACCAACCATTTTTTAAAATACAGGAGAATAAAATATATAAATATAAAAGATAAACCAATAATTTATGCAGGTTAATCATCTTGAACTTCAATCTTTCCTTTCTAATTATACCCTTTTTTTAATGTCTGTTCTTTGGAGGTCTTCGTGGATGATGAATTTGGTTTTGTTGTGGAGGAATATGTTGGGGCATAGTTGGTTATTTAATCTATGGTTTGAGAATACCATGAGACCAGTTGATTATCTTTCAAGAAATAAAATGATAAAAATTATATTCCTTTAAACTATTTACTTTTTCAATATAATTAATTCCTAACGAGAAATAGAAAAACATATGCCAATTGTACTGTTGGCCTTCCAATCTTTACTTCATTAGAATCTACAAATTTCATTAGGATTACATTAAAGATAAAACATTAATTAAAGGTGTAACTTTGTATCTAGTGAAACGATAAATATTCCAACTACTCATCAAGACCTACATTGTTGGGCTTCATTGGTTTTGGAAGGTAGAGTAAATCATTTTCTATATAGGATCTAAAATAGATACAAACATGATCATCTCATAATAATTTGACCTTATACCTTCTCGCATATAATTAATTTTTTTCGTTGGTCCCTTGTGATCTTATAGGAATGGATGGTGTTTATATTGATTCACAATTGGTGATTCATGTTACGGTTCATGTTTTAGAGATGGATATGCAGTACATGATAGATTAAGTGTGAAAAATGATTCCTCTTCCATTACCACTATTTTCCCTAGGATAGGTAGAGATATCTGATACTTTTTCATAGTCAATTGTATAGAGTATTATATTCTATGGTAAATGGTGGATAAATCCCAAAACCCACATCTATATTTTTGAAATACGAGTGGTGTTTATATCTCATTGCAAAGGTTATCAATGCAGACAGGGAGAAATCCTCTCGGGGAAGTAGTCGTTTCAGGTAGTAGGTCATCTCATTCCATCTAGCAATGAAATCCAAAAATCTCTACATTTTTAATTATATAAAGTCATATGGGACATTTATTGTTGTATTTTATAGTGTTCATATTAACTATATTATAAACAACCAGTGGAGATCCTCTAATCATGTGATTGATTGTGATGGAATACTAGTGTACCATATGAAAGTTGGCCCTTGGAGGGTTACCACAAAGCATTTGATATTCACTTATTCATTTTTCTTGATGGTTATTATTAAAGGATTACAATGACATTTATTGTGCATAATATTTTCTTATAGATAGACTAATTTATTTAATATTGGGAACATAGGAATCCCGAAATATGGTAGTTGTGGGGAGTCGCTCACCCATTCGGGGTAAGGATTCTATTATGGATTTCCTAGTCCATGATTATTATCCATGGATTCTAGTAGAACTTAGAGTGAACTGATTGTGTAAATAAAACCTTGATGAGTGTTTGTTTGATAATGTCAATTAGTTAGTGAAACAATGGGTTGTATATCTAGCACGATTTATCTAATTATTTTTTATTGATATCTGTTCGAGGAGAACATCTCAGGATTTTCCCAAAACCATTCCAGTTATGTCAATAAATTGATGGTCCACCTTCTATGTTTGGAAGAAATTCTAACCTTATATCAATTTATGGGATAAATCCAAGTGGCTAAGGTACACATGTTGCAATGTTTTATTCTAACTCTTCTTGGGGATTATATTTAATACGAATTCTTTCATGGAGTAAATCAGTATTGAGTCACCTCAACACTTTCATTCCATCTTCCTGTTGATTTAATATTTATTTGGGTGTAGGAAGTTCATCCAAGCAGCAATTATATTTTGGGTCTATGGTCCATTGATGGTTGGGTTATCCCATATTGGAGGTTATGACCATCTCAACAAGGTCATAGTGTGTCTATATTTCAGTTTAATTTGACCCATAAGTACACAATAACTATATATATATAACACAAAAAATATTATATATATATATATATCATATTATAATTATCATATGACATTTAAATTTAATATAAAATAACCAAATAATGATTCAAAATAATATATAATAAATAAATTCAAAATATATTATTAAATTACCTATAATATCCTATAATAAAAACCACATTTATCGTTATAAAAAATTTAAATATATCAATATTTCTAATAAAAGAAATCCATTTTTTTCGATATTTAGTGTAACCGAATTTTTCATTTTAATAAATATAATATTTAAAAGAATGTAGTGATGGTGTTAATTATATTTATATTGATAGTGTTGTTGGATTTATTAAATATTTAAAATATTAAATTTTATTTTAATAAATGAAAAAATTTCTATTTAATAACTTACTAATATTATAAAATTGAAATTCATGTAATGTTATTAATTTTAAAAAATAAAATAATTTTTTTACAAATACTATTAATTTTAGGTGTTATAATTATATAAATATTATTATTTTTTGGGTTATGTGCTTGTATACTAGATACCTAGTAAAAAAGTTTAGATCCGCTCACCAAAGATACAGATTCAGGTTGCATCTAAGATATTTCTTAAAACTAATAATAAAGAAATAATAAAATGAATATTATTAAGTTAAAACATTTTTATATTATATAAAACATCCAAGTATTAGAGTTATATATATATGGATGTAGGTATATTACTTTTTTTATTAAATACCATAGAGTTTTTTAATATTATCTTGGTGTAGTGGATGTTTTATTTTTTGAATTTCCTTGTTTTGGTACTCATCACTCTAGATTTGTATGAATATATGACATTAATGTGGTCTATTTTCAATTATATATTCACTATTTTATTCAAGTAAAATGATATTTGGGAATTTATATTGTGTATATTGTTTTTCATCGTCCAATTTTATTAAACATCCTCTCAATTCGGTGATTATAACCTTGATTATAGTCTTTTGCACCTAGAATATCATTGTTTTGAAATATGTGTCACTACTAGTCATTTAATTGAATAATATGGTGTCTAAAATGGAGATAAATATCTTGATAAATTATATATATTTATATTCAATGTTTTTACATTGAAAAATCCAAATTTATCGCCTCTTTATTCCAAAACATTGTGTATGAACCTCACACCAACACCGAGTGTGATGTATATGTCACTCAATTGAACCCACTATAAGAGAATATCCATCTATGGTTTTTACCTCTACCTCGATAGGGTGCATGCACAGTAGGGGCATTCATAAATCTGTGTAATACTCTGTTGCTACTACTGAAACCTTAATAATACAGTGACCCAAATTTTTCAAACATAACTCTTATATCATTTTAAAGATAAAAATCAAAGATAGAAATACAAGATCAAAAGGTTTAGTGTCTTGGGAATATTATGCTTATACATAAATTTTATATAATAAAAGATAAAAAATATTCAATTCCTTCTTAATTAACTTCCTAGTGGCCCTCATTTTCTCCTTAGTAAATGTGGTCTTCTTAGTTTATACGTCATTTAAAGTGGTGAGATAATATCCCATTAAGATAATGAATAAGGATATGAATCAATATAACATTGGGGAGCATAATCATCATCATCAATACATAAGAATAAGATCATTATATTCAACATGAGGAAAACACGTGATAATTTCATGGAGTGTGGAAATGCATAAAATTAAAACATCATTTCATAGTGGTAAAATACTACACAAAGTTTGGAATTAATCTAGCATCATGTTCACACAGATCATTTGGAGATAATCATAATATTATCCATGTGGATAAATATACCATCATATTTACACATAATACACATCATCTCATGAGAATCGACAGAATACCCAATTCATTATAGGGTTATATAATTTTGATCCCACCCACCACATTATAATATTTTCATAATCATGCAATCCAGATAGAAACTATTAAAATCATAGTCATGAATAATCCCACAGAATGTAACGGGTTTCATACGGATTTCACCGGTCATGACTTCTAGAATAAAATTGGGGTTCCACAATCATAAAAGGGATCACCATATTTGGTATAGGAATCATCAAATGTAGTGAAAAAACAACAACTCAATAGGATTCAATGATGTGTTTCAGAAATAAGAGTTCATTTGAAAATTCATTGTATTTTTTATTTAATCTAGTAAGAAAACTTAATATCCCAGAAAAGGAAAGATATGAACATTGAAATTATATTTCTGTATCATTATAGTATTATTATTACCAAATATTGTAAAGAGGTATAACCCAATGAAATGGAGGTCAGTTCGAGAACCCCCTTACATTAATTCTAGTTTTATTTCATATCTTTTACATTTCCTAAATAAAAAAAATAGTTTACTTAAAGCATTGATATTGAAAATACTTATATTCATTTATACAACTATTTATTAATTATAATCATTGTTTTATTTTTCGTAATTGTTTTGATGAAATTGAGGCATTTTGATAATCTGTTTCTCCAAAAAATTTCCGTTTCACTTTGATTAATCAATTTTCGTTCAAATTCATTAATATAAATGTATGATTTTAAAAAAAATATTATAATTCAATCAATTAAATATTTATATATTATATATAATTAACACTTTCCATCCATGAATGTGGTTTTATGAACTGACTTGGTAATGTCTTTATAGGTGGTTAACCGACATTTAACATGTTGTTGTCGAAAGAGTGGGAAAGGGAAGTATGGAATTTATATTTTTATGAAATATGATAATTATATATGGGTAAAATAATGAAGATATTTTATTAATTAATGTATAATTATTTTTATGGTATACGTTTTTAAACAGAATTGGGAAAAGAAGAAATAGAAGAAGACAATATGGGAGAGTTAATAGAGATCTACTATCAACTTGGTGTAACATCTCTAGTACTCCATTATAACTACCTTGATGATTGGAGTTTTATTCCTATATAATGTAACTAAGTATTCAAAGGGTCTTGTGAGAAATTATTTGGGTAGATATTGGGATATTTTATGGGTGGGAACGGTGATTTTCCAAGGGAAGCGAGAGGGGTTAATTATACTGAAGGAGAGGGGGTTTTAAAGAATAAAATATTATATTAAAGGTAAAACGTATAATAGTGGTTTTTTAAATAGTATCCATATATAAATATAATATAATATGTTTAATATATTAAAACTGCTTTATAAATCGAATTCATTAGATTACTAGAAATGATAGTGCAAAAAAGCGACATTGTTATTCTAAGGAATCACTTTAGACTGTATGATTTTGAAATTTATTTTTAGATTTTTACAAAAAATTATTGTATTTTAATTAATAATTTATGAAATAAAATATATCACAGTAGAGCCTCAGGTTATATAATGCATTATCTCATTATTACATCATGAATTATGTAATTTAGGATACAACAGTTTTGTGAGAAACTGTATTTTAACTAATCACTTGTAATTTCATGTATATCATAAAATTCACAAAAAAATCCCATTGATAATATTGATATTATGATTTCATAAATGATATTAATTTTATATGAATAAATTTCTATCATAGGAAATTTCAGTTTTTAATAAAATAAATATTATTTTTGTGAAATACATTAAAATATTTTTTAATAAAAATGTTCTTATATTTTATTTGAGGTCTATAATTACAATATTTATTTTTGTGGATTTAGAATATTTATATTTACATAAATTAATAATGATATATATTATTTATATCATAATTTATTATTTTGAGGTAAAATTACAATTCCAACGCCCATGTGACTATATTGATGGCTAGATTACTATTCAAATGGTCACGTTTCTATTCCAGTGGTTATGTTACTATTCCAAAAATAATTTTACGATTCCACTATACATATTACCTCTTATGTATACCAATTCAATCATTCCTTCATTGTTCATCATAATTCCTATTATAGTAATATATATCCATTATCTATGATATCTACTTGTTTAATAATATTTTTTATTTATATACTGTGGGAAGTGGGGATGATGAATCTAATATATTGGGGTGATCCATATATTCCATTTTTATTTTAAATTTTCTATCTTTTTCTCAAATATTTATTTTTGGTATTTTAATTTGTTGCAATGATGATTAATTTAATATTATTTATTAATGAAATAAATTATTGTTGGTTTCATTTGATTATAATATTATATAGTATATTATAACACTCATTTATTTCAATTTTAATTTATAAAATCTAGGTTGTTACATTATTATATCCATCATAAATTCAATCCACAAAATTTAATAAGGTTTTCTCATTTGAGAATAGGCAAGGTTACTTCTATTTCATTGTTTCCTTTTTTCCAAGTTTAAGTCTCCATACTTACGGTTCCTCCACAAAATTTTGACTAGGTGAGTTGTCTTTTTGTTTTGAACATTGTCTATATGGTTCAAGATTATAACCATACTATCATCATATGAGAGATCATTCTCCAGTTATACAACTTATGAATCCCTTACATGTGAGGTATTGGGTATGTACATTCTTTAGGAGTGATATGTGGAACCTTCCATGAACATGATGCATAGTTATTGGAAGTGAAAGATGATAGTCCAATGCTCTTATGTGATAATGTATCTCAAAGGGTATGATGTACCTTGTGATAATATTCATTTTATTTCCAATCCTCATGACCCTCCTCCATGTTGATTTTTGGAGAAAAAAATTTCCTCCAACATAAAACTCCAAGACCCTTCGATGGTTTTCATCCTACCTGTTATGGTGATTATGAGTATCATTAATATTTTGATAGATGGATCGAACCATCATAGTATTTTATAACACAAGATCTGTTCTAATTAGTTTTCATTCCCCAACTCATACCCAACATGTTGAAGTTAGACATCTCTTCCCACATTGAGTTTCATATGAATCCATTTGCATGCTTGAGTGAATTATTTTTGATTTGATAACTCAACCAATGGGAGAAGTTGATCATAGAATCCTTTGAATTACATTTAGTGTTATCCTAGCATATCCAAAGGATCTGAATTTTCCATCACATTGGCCATAATTTTTGTGGTGGTAGTCCATGCTAAACATAAATTGAATACTCAAATCATATTGATTAATTCCCCATAATTTAGAAATGAACAATGGATTACAATCATTGGAGATTGAAAGTGGAACCCTATTTATAATAACCAATTCCTTCTCATATATCATGGAATGTTACTCAAGTGATAAATAATCTCGAATAGCCACAAAGTATATAGTATTGGTGAATCTTTCCACCACAACCCATATCACATTATTTCCATTGGATGCCATCAGGGGACCAGTTAAAAGGCCAAAATGACATTCCCCTATTTCAACATGGGTATAAGAAATGGTTTCATCCTCAAATTGTACTTCTATCACTCTGTTTTATCATACTGACATACCAAACACGATTAGATATACTATATGATCTCCTTCTAATTATTATCCATAAGAAATGTTCTCAGAGATCATGGTACATTTTGGTACATCCAGGATGGATGGAGAAATATGAGAAATGTAAATTATCTAATATCAACATTTTTATCTAAGGTAATGATCTCATATAAACACTTATTACAAATCAAATCACCCCATCACTACCAATGTGGAACACTTGTAGCTCCCCTTCTGCTACATATTAAATCTTCTTTGGTATCTCCAAATCAACCCTTTGTTTCTCCTTGATCATTTCATGGATAGAGGTTTAGATAATAATTTGGGTAATGTATGATGTTTTCCATACCATTATGATTTAATGATCTAAAATTTTCATATCTATGATGATAGGGTCCCCCTCAATGAAAATCATGGACATGGTATCTAATTCTTTTCTACTTAGATCATTCTCTCACCTGATCAACTTTCCTAGATGGCAGTGAATAGAAAAATAAATGTACATGAATATATAGATCCATATAATTAAACATTTTTTATTTAATTATATGTGAAAGTATAATTAAGGATATTATGACCGATATATATGTCACAATTCTCATCATAGAGAGAGTGTCACCAAATCATTAGGCTGAAGATCATAGTTGAAAACTCCAAATCATGTGTATGTTAGTTCTATTCATGGATCATCAACATTCCTGAGGTATGTACCATCACTTTATCATTATTATTGATTATACAACCCATGATTTCATAATAATAATCTCTATATATCACAAATAATTCTACACTTATTGGTAGGGTGAGTACATGTGCGTTGAATAGCCTTTTCCTGATCTACTAAAAGCATTCCTTACATTCTTCTATATAGACATACTTTACCCCATACCATGTTAAAATAGTCAGCATGATAGGAAATCGTGAGAAATTATGAACAATATATATTTACTATATATAAAATCAAAGTGAATAGGGAATTCATTTTATCCTTCCATAATGTTTCCTAGACTATCCACATAAGATCTTTATGTTCCTATTTGCCCTTTGATTATATGATAATATCATAGATCAACACTACCCCAAATTTTTGATGTAGTCTCTATAGAATCTATTTAAAAATTCAACAAATAATTTAGGGGAATAAGTTAGTATAAAGGGTATAACTTTTAACTCATAGTTATCATACCATGTACGGAAGTAAGTCTTTTGAATCTCTTCCATCTTCACCATTAGTTAATGATATCCATAATAATGTTCCACCTTTTATAAGTATTGATATCATTATAGTCGATAAAACAAGTCTCAAATCCTTAGAATGGGATAATTTTCCTTTATAGTTATATTTTTATGCTCTTGATAATAAATACATGTCCATTTTGATCAATACTTCTTCATTAAAAGGAGAAATAGTGCACCTGATGGTGACACACTATTTCATATAAACCCTTTTACAAAATTCTCTTTCATATGATTATTTAACTATTCATGTTCAAAATGCTCGATACTAGAGAGGAATTTTATGATAGAAGTGGATTTTTCTATGATCTCTATTGATAACAATACATCATGATCTATGTGAAGTCTAGTTAACCCTTAATGAAATACATTACTGTATTACATAAAAAAGAATTTCCTCCAAGTTGATACCATCCATTTATTTAATTATTTGAGTAAGGAATGTTTATTAATTTGGAATAAACAGCCACACAAATGAAATAGTTTCTAAAGGAGATTCATGATATTCCTTTTATTTTTAATAGAGAATTGGGTAGTTCCAAAAATGATAAGTGATTTCCTTTTCTATGTAGTCGATGTGTTCTCTATATAAAAAGAGCCAATCTGTTTATATTATTGCATCAAATTCCACCAAGGGATGAATTATAGGATTTTCTAGAAGAATAATCACACAAATACATATAGGATAAGAGTGCAATAATTTGGTTATGGTGATTTCATCAATACTTATTTCTATGGATATCTCTAATTCAAGGTATCAGGGCTTTGATTAAATTATTCTATAAAAAATAATGCATATAAAGGAATGTGTAGTGCAAGAATAGAATAAGAATTTTTACACTTTTTAATTTATTTGATGTGTACATTATATGACTAATTTTTCATTCTCCACATTAGCTGTACTGATGGTATAAACATTAACTTTCACATTTTTATTTTCTGTATGTGGTTTCTGATTACCCTCAATGTCTTGAGGTTTAGTGCACTATCTTACATAGATCCCTTTCTCCCTATAGTTGATAAATTGAACCACATGAGGTGCATTAGGTGTTTTCCTCCATTACCTAATCATTTTTCATGTATTCTTTATGTCACTTAGACATTAATGATTTATATATCCTTATCTCATTACCTTTATGCATTCCCCCGTCCATTTGAAATTTATTTGTGCTTTTTCCCACATTTTTGAAACATGGTTAGTTGGGTACTATTTTTTACTTTTTCATTTTAATAACTAGATTGTAACTATATTATTATCATATTATCTCAATAACCATAATATCATACTCCAAAATCTAACTATACTTTAAGTGAACATCAAACCACTTCTTTAAAACACCCATTTCCTCGGACAGCGAGAGCCTTTAAAAGATGTGGTTTTAATCCACTAAAAAATCTATCAATTTTTCTATCATGGTTTATAAAATCCTGGAGGAATATATTGAAATATTTTTGAGGTTTTCCTTGTAACCTGTAATAGATTTAAATTTATTTTTCATTAGATCTATGAATTTTAAATCCATTTTAATCTGGATAGTTCGATGGAAATTAGTTGTATGAAATATTTCCATAATGTCTTATTACTCTATATCATCCCTTTCACGATTTGATTTTGTGATACTTATAAATACTCTCCATTAATTAATTCAGCATAAAAATATTAAACTCCAAGATCCACCATCTCAATATATGAAAATAAGATCACTAAAAAGATCTTATCTAAGGAGTTTACCCACTATTCCATGAAATGTGGATTGAATTATTCACTGAATGTAGGTGGTCATTACCATATAAAAGACTCAATGTATATGAGATCCTTCTTGGGTGAATAAGGGTGTTCAACATGGTTTGGGTTATTAATCATATCTCTATTGAAATGGGTATGCATTAATATGAAGTTTTGAACTCCACCTCCAACGGAATCTGGGATTTTTCTTTGCAAATCATTACATTTTCACTCACACGGGTTGTTGGCATGGTTTCTCCTACATCCCACCATTTTATAAAATATATTAGTCTTTAAAAAATGTATTTCAACAATGAATAAAAAATTAATTTATTATTTTATGAAAAAAACACTAAAGGAATATCTTGTGGTTCATATATATGCTTACCATTTCTCTAAAACAATGCTTAATGGATGTTAACATATACTTATTTTTTCCTATGGGTTTTCAATAATGTTCTCTAATCCTAATTCCCAAATGGACTAAACTGTGCTTTGATACCAACGATAGAGACCCTAATTTTTTATATAATTATTACATAATTTTTATGATAAATAACATAATATATATAATAATTTATATTATTATGTTTTAGAGTGTTGAAAATAAAATTAATACACAAAATTTACACAATAAAATATAAAAAATGATTTATTCATTGTTATTAATATTTTTAGTGGACTTTGAATTATACTTAGTACAATAAATCTCCTGAGGATATATATAAATGAATGTGGTTACCTAAAATCCTAGTATGAGTATTCATAAGAGACATGAATCAATAAATCATGGGTGACAATAATCATCAATATAAAATCATAATCGTTGGATTATCATCCACAACATGTGGAAGAATGTGATAATGTCATGGTATGTGTCAATGCATAAAAATGAAACATCATGCCTTTGTGCTCAAATTCAACACATAGTTTTGAACAATGATAGCATCATTTTTACGCATAACATATGTGAATATTCAAAACATTATCATTTTGAAAAAAGGTGTCATCATTTTTAATAATAATAAACATAATATCATGAGATATATCACATAACCTAATGCATTATATAGATATATAATTCCACTCCCACTAATCATATCATAATATTTACATAATCATGGATTCCAAATAAGACGTATTTAAATAAGTTTCAGGAATTAACTAATTGAATGTAAATGGTTTCATAAGGATTTAATTCATTAAGATTTAATGAAAAAAATTCTTGGGTTCCAAAATGAATAATTGTAATAAAATTGTAATAAGAATCATCATTTTTTGTGATGAAGAAATAACTCAATGTGAGTCAAAGAAGTGTTTTGGAAAGAAGAGCTGTTTTAGAAAATCATTCTATTTGTCCGAAAAAATATATAAGAACCACGTTTATCCATAATAATTAATGGGATGAATAATTAAATGATATTTAATAAAAATTAGAGAATTATTCCTACCAACTATGTAAAAGAGGTATAACGGAATGAAAAGGGGTTGCGTTTGAGAATCCCCTTACCTTAATTCCCGATTTATTTCATTTCCTTTATTTCTCCTAAATAATAATCATATATTTATTTAAAAATTGGTATATAAATTAATTCTATTTATTTATATAACTATCTTTAAATTATAATGATTGGATAATATTTCTTAATTTTTGATCATGAAATTTATGTGTTTTGATATCATGTTTTACATAATTATTCCATAGTTTTATTTAATTTTCATTCATTCTTTCAAATCCATTTATGGAAAAATATTATTAAATACCAAGGATTATAATAAATAAAATTATTATTTTTATATTATATATAATTAATATTACCAATCCATGATTTTTTTTTAAATTAATTATCTTGGAAATGTCTGAGTATATGGTTAACCAACCATTAACGAGAGGTTTTCAAAAGAGTGGGAAAGGGAACCATGAAATTTATATTTCTCATAAATTTAATAATTAAATGAGTTTAAAATAATTTAAATAATTACATAACTAATTTTATAGTATATTTTTTTTGAATGGAATTGGGAAAAGGAAGATATATAAGAATAAAAGAGGAAATATATAATGGACAATTACTCTTTCTATGTTGTAGCTTCTCTTGTACGAAAATATAACTCCCATATTGATCGGGGTTGGAAATATCAATAATTTACTTATGTATTATAAGGATAATTACAAAGAATATTTGGTAAGGGATTAGGATTTGGAATGGCTGGGAAGAGTGTTTTTCGAAGGGAAGGAAGAGGGGTATTTTTAGAATAAAATATTATAACAAATGTAAGACATGTAATAGTGACTTTTTGCAAATCTAAACCATATATAAAGATAATATTATGGGTTTAGTATATTAAAAAAATATTATAATTATAAATCATTTATTAATTTATAAACTATATTTGGAAAAGTCAAATTGTTATTTGAAGGAATCACATTTGATTATAGGTTTAGGAAGGTTATTTTATGTTTCAAAATTAATTTTATACAATTTTACATACTAATTTATGAAATATAATACATCGTGGAAAAACATAAAGTTTGATAAAGTATTATTTCATTATTATATTGTTAATGATATAATATAAGATATATTGGTTTTGTGAAAAACTATATTTGTACTATATACTATAAAATTTTATGTATTTTGGAAAATTACCAATAAATAAAACATTGATAATTTTTATGTAATGATTTAAAAAAAAGATATAAATTTTATTTAAATAGAATTTTACCAAATTTAATTTTAATGAGTAATATAAAATCATGATATTTATTAAATACATTAAAAGATACTTTATTAAAAATGTGTTCATTTTGTGATTGAGTTTTTTAATCATGATATTTATTTTTTGGATTTATAATATAAACACTTAATTTAATTTTATCATGGTAAATATTATTTTTATCACAATTTATTATTTTTTCGTAAAATTACAATTATAACGATCAAGTTACTATTCTAATGGTTAGGTTTCTATTCCAACTTCCAGGTCACCATTCTAATATTAAGGATTGTATTCTTATGGTCACATTACCTCATATATGAACCACTTCATTCATTTATTCAATAATTAAATTAATCACTATCGAGGTTTTATATTTTTATTTTCTAAGATGATGATTGGTTTACTAATTTTTTATTTCATTATATAGTTTTTGGAATTGGGGGAGATGAATCTAGTATATTGGGAAAATCCATATTTTCTGATTTTGTATTTTATAATTTATAATTTATGTCCAATTATTTTGTTTTGAATTTTAACTGGTTTCATTTCTATATAATTCTATATAATTTTTTACTGAAATAAATTATTTTCAGTTTCATGATGTTTATAATGATATATAGAATATTATAACACTCTTTTATATCAAATCTTATTTATAAAATCAATGTTGTTATTACTATTCTAGGATATTGGTGACTACTCATACTATTGAATATATAACTCGCTAATGTAAAATGTAGAAAACTATCAAACATTATATGTGCAATTTTATCTCAAGATCTATTTGTTTCCAATATAATACCAAAAGTATAATGATAATGGTAATACATCAAAGAGGTCCCCGTTTGAGTGAGTGTCACTCAAGGTCTGTAAAAAAGATGATATCCACGATAATTACAACCCTAGTATGCTTAAATTTGTGTCTAAGAAGAAGATATTATATAATATGAATAAGAAAACAATTTTCTTTGTGATCTTCTACCGGTGGTACGAGATATTCCTGTTGTTGTGTATGATACTTTGTGGGCGATGTTGAACACTATACAAGAGACTATATCGATCATCATTAGATATATCATTATCCATGTCATGGCCTCTTACCTTACTTCGTGTATCACTCTGGTGGTGGAAATGATGGTGGTTGTGCATTATCCCCAATGGGCCCATCAGGCACAACAACATTCTTACATGCCATTGTGGGATCATGTGGATTAGGATTTTCTACTGTCTCCTCGTCATAGAAATAATCATATATGGAAGTGATTGTATCTATTAGTGACACTATATATATGTGAAGTATATATTAATAGAAAAAATCCTCTTCCCATGCTATATATATACATATAAGACACTATAATCTCTTAGTCTATAAAAGATATCATTCAAGTTAATAGAATTTTTTAAATAAAATATGAAAATAATACAGTAAACATACTAACTATTAAATTATTATCCCATTGTGCATAAGGTACATGATGGTGTGATGTCGGTAAAATTAAATGTACTACCTCTGATATGATAGTTGGCATCCAAATTTGGGATATATATGTTGAAATATATTATTACAAGAAAAAATGTCCCAAAACAGAATGTAATTATCATTATTTGGTGAATAATCAATTTCATTCCATCCTAGGAATATAATATTGTTAAATACAAAAAATATGGGTTCTGAACCTGGTATTTGGTGCATGCACCCAAAATGTGGTATAACTTATTCTGGTTGGTTCCACTGAATGACAAGGAAATGAAAATTTGGAAACACTACTCCACATTCTCAATCCAATGTTATGAATCATGTTAGAAGTGAACCAAATTAAATCTTAGTAAATGGGATTCATGAAACCTAAAATGAAAACTAATGAATTATTCATAAATTGGAACAAAATTATAACTAACTTATGATTAACAAATCATAGAAAATTAATTTTATGTTTCTATAAACAATATTAATAATTGACATACATTATGTTTGCATATCACATGAAAATTTGTGTGAGAATCATTTCCACAATGAACTAGACTATCCACATTACACAAACAATGAAGATATTATTAAATAATTAATTTATGATTTTTATATAAAAAACATATAATAAAATATTAAAACACCTCACAATAGTGATGTGAGGATGAAAATATCTATGAGTATAGTATTATAAATGGTTATTGAGAAGTGAATTGATAAATCTACTCTTGATGTATAGAAAATGATCCCATGCCGATTTATTATAATTTACTAATCTTATCATATCATTATTTTTCATTGTTTCCATAATTTAAATAATATACCTCCCAAACAATCTCACACTCTCATGAATGAAAGGATTAAAGTATTTTATGATTAGTTTCAATAAAAAATCATTTACCATACTTGGAAACATTTATCTATAATAAAACCAAACTAGATTTCCTTCTAGTCATCTCATAAGATACACTAATATCCATATCATGGGGGGTGGAAACATAATAAATTGGTGATCTAAGATGTTCTGTAATGGTAAACATAAAAGAACAATCAAATATCATTGGGTTTTATAAGATGAGAATATGGGTATAATAAATATACAATATGAAAGATGATTGAAAAATAATAGATCTCAAAACATGATTCATATATTAATTCATGTAATAACATAATACATTAATCAAAAGAGTGTCAAAACATTAGTCAATAAACCAGATCCATGAAAACATAACAGTGTAACACAAATATGCATATGAATGTTGCATAAAACATTAATGGGAGAAAATATTAGTTTAAACATAGTGTAACAATAATTATTTATATGCATAGTATTCGTATGATATCATAACATCAATTAATGCCACACATAGTCTTGTGTGCATAACATTACAATGAATATACCCACACACAGTATTATGAGAACAGTTTAACCACAACTATAACCACACAAAATATTATAATCATAACATAACAAAAATTATTCCCACAAAGATCCTTTTGATCATAGATTAACTACAATTCTACCCATTAACATCCTTGTGATAATATGATAACAACATTTATACACATGAACAACCTTGCGGGAATAATTTAATTGTAATTATACCCATGCAGAACCATGTGACCATAGCTTATCCACAACTATTACAACACACAACATCATTATCTCATAAATTATTAAACATAACCAATTTATTTTATGGTGATATAGGATCCCACTTTTCAATCATATAAAGATATTTCATGTACTTGAAATCAATTATTCATCACATCATAGAAATACGTTGGATTAAAAAAATTATTTCACAACACTTCTAGATGGTATCTGCAATATTAACCTTAAGAATGTAAATGGTTAAAACCAAATATCCATTTTCCCCAAAAGTTTCTTTTATAAGAACATTTTCAGTGTGATTTATTAAAAATAATTTCAAAGATACTAATTCTATAAGTGATAATTATTAAATGGTACTAAAATAATAAAATAGTTTCTAAATACCACATTTATCTTTAGTTTAAAATATGGAGTTATAGTCACATTGAAATTTCAATTTCAAAAAGCACAGATTTCATAAATTTAAAATAATTCATTTTATAAATCAATATTTTCATATAAATACCAATAATGAGCCCTTTATTTTATATAAAGTATTCATAAAGGATATGTGAAAACATAGTGAAATGAATATTAAATAAAATATATATGAAAAGGATATAATGCATTGAAAAATTTTAGAGAAAAATTCAGAAAAAATTGAGATTTAAAAATAATATCAAACAATAAATACATTAATTGGTATAATGGTTATCAAAAGTAACTGTTGAGTTAATGATAAAATTTTTGATTTTATAATGATGGAAATAATATATTAAAATATTTTGAAATTCATTTCATGAAATAAAACATTTTAAAAAATATTAACAAAATAAGATTTTGGATAGAGGATAAGTGAAATATTGTCATAAAATGATATATGACATAATTTGGTTTTTAAATATAAAGAATAAGGATTTAGGGAATTGAATATATAGATGGGGAGGTGAAAATGTCGTTATAGATGATGAGAATTAGGTTCAACAATGACATGAGTTTTATGAGAAATAAATTCCTAAATTTGGAATATTTGAATAAAATTTGGTAATTCCACATAATATAGACATAGAATAGGAAAAGATAAATCATTAGGGTTGATGGAACCAATATGAGAGAAAATAATTTCAAGAAGTTTCATTATAACTTAGTGATTGGAGTTGATTTAACAAAAAACCTTACAACTTTGGTATCTAATGAATCAAATTCCATTTAAATAAAGAACAAGATATATTTATTAAACCCGAATTATTTATATGAAAATTTTAAAAAAAATAAATTAGGTAGTAATAAAATTATCTCAAATATATCATGATTCATAATAGGAAACATATCTTAGGAAATTAAAATTTATAAAAATATCCTCTCACCTTAATTATTGACTTCCAATAATGAATATGTATTTCTAGTATAGAAAAAATAAATATATTAGTCACCAATTTAATATAATTATTCATATATTTTTTAAAAACATATACATTTATAATGATTTTTTACATGTTCATTTGTTTGTTATGATCTATTTTCAATATCACATGTGTGCAATCATTATATTTGGAAAGTAGTTTCATAATATCTATGTTGTTCTTGACACAAATTTAAAATTTAATCATTAAAAGATTATATAATTTAATGATATTTTATTTTTTATTTATAATTTTATAGTTTTATTACAGGGATGTTTTGGTTATGACCATATAAGAATAAATCAATGATTTTAATGTTTTCATGATTTTTAATAATCAAAATTTAGTATATTAATAATTGTGTTTCATATTAATGATACAATTCCAAAAAAAAATGTCACGACCCGTCCTCGGGGCCCGTGTCGTGACTACCCCATGCCCGCCTTCCATAGGCCAGGGGCTGGCGACTAGCACCAAGGTGTAAATCCCGGTAAACAGGGAAGACATTGCCTTTGTAAAGTAAACATACACCACAGAGCAAGCATGCAAAAGAAGTAAACACTAGTAGAAAACTGGGTACAACAGTATGTACGGAAAGTAAAGGGGGCCGGAAATACAAGACCAACTGTAAAGTACAACTTAAAGGGGAAAAACAGCAACTGAAAGAAAAAAAGCCACAGCGTTGAGCCGTTCTATGGAAGTCCCACCTGAAGGGTGAGTACAGATATCCTCCACACCTCCTCGGT
The DNA here is from genome assembly GCA_963277665.1 of Viscum album. Classification (NCBI taxonomy): domain Eukaryota; kingdom Viridiplantae; phylum Streptophyta; class Magnoliopsida; order Santalales; family Viscaceae; genus Viscum; species Viscum album. The sequence continues at coordinate 1,087,490,254 of OY728121.1, forward strand.
CCAGCCGTCCGCTCCGAGTACACCCCACCCAGTGGTCCACCTCCAGGTGCTGTCCTGCTTCGCAAACCTCGACCATGATCAGCACTGTTTGTCGTCTGCAACCAACACAACGTAGTGCAGGTATAGCCCGTGCAGGGGTGAGTATAAGCTACTCAGTAGGGACCCCGAGACCCCCGAAGGTCTCCCAGAATCCACAAAGGATAACCCACAAAGGAAAGATACAATCACGAAATAACATCCAACACTACTTAGGTATATTCCCATACATATACCTATGTTATCAATCCCAGATCAGCTCCAACATCCGGCCCCAAGTGCAACCCAGTCCACACAGGAAAAACATACCCAGTCCACAACAGAAAGCACAACATAGTCCACACAAGAAAGCACAACTCAGTCAACACCGGAAAGCACAACCCAATCATCTTGATGTTAAGGGTTGGAAGTCAAGACACAGCTCACACAGTAATACATCATCGAAAAGGTGAAAGAGATAATCAGATATATATACTGAATCATCTAAGCTGGGACCCACATAGGATACAAGAGCATCACTGAATCATCTATGTTGGGACCCACATAGGATACAAGGCCCGCAGTCTTCATTGATTCATCTATGCTGGGACCGACATATGATACAAGATGAACACTGAATCATCTATGTTGGGACCCACATAGGATACAAGACCATCACTGAATCATCTATGCTGGGACCCACATAGGATACAAGACCAGAAGTCTTCATTGATTCATCTATGCTGGGACCCACATAGGATACAAGACCAGCACTGAATCATCTAAGCTGGGACCTACATAGGATACAAGACCAGCACTGAATCATCTATGCTGGGACCCACATAGGATACAAGACCAGCACTGAATCATATAAGCTGGGACCCATATAGGATACAAGACCAGCAGTCTTCATTGATTCATCTATGTTGGGACCCACAAAGGATACAAGACCAGCACTGAATCATCTAAGCTGGGACCCAAATAGGATACAAGACTAGCAGTCTTCATTGTCGCAAACACAGCCAGCTCTAAGGTTTTGGCACACAGCAAGCTCATTCGGGAGGGTCCGCTCCATGAGCTGAGAGGCTGATACATCAACTGACACATAGTCCAGAGTTTATGTATCCAAAAGATCTGTATCATCAACAAGAACTCAACGTCGCAGAAGGCGCGTCAATTGGACGCCCGGTCTGAGAGTTATTGGATTTTTCGTCCGAGGGGCGCTGTTGGTTTTTAAGGAAAAACCAACCCGACCATACTCCACCTACGTCCAAACCTCAGGCAGAGTATGCCAAAAGAACCATCTCACTATGAGGAAACCAACAAAGTCGACGGCACGTCATTCGGACTTCTGGAGCTTAAGATATGAGCTTTCCGCTCCGAGGGCCCGGTTGGTTTCTTGTACGAACCAACCCGGACGAACTCAAAGTATTCCAAAACCTTGAGTGAGATATACCGAAACGACCGTCTCGTTCCAAGGATCTCTATGCAACTAACGGTGCGTCGATCGGAGGTCTGTAGCCCAAGATATGGGAAAAAGACCAAAGAGGGTCCGTAAATGGGGGGTCTGGGCCCGGACCGACCGAGTCCGACCCCCCCTGGGTGGGCCTGAACCGGGCCGACCCGACCCAGGTCCGGGTCTGACCCGGTTTGGTGCGACCCGGCCCGGCCGCGGCGGCCCGACCTGGGGAGTCGGCTCGGACCGACTCGGCTCGGCCGAGCGGCCGAGCAAAGGAACCGCGGCCCCCGCGTGGGGGCCGCTCTGCAGCACCCGGACGCGGCAGGCCAGCCGCGGCCCACCTCCCGGTTCTGCGCGGCCGCGGAACAGCCTCGCCGCCATGGCTGAAGCCGCAGTGGGTTTTGCTGGCGGCGCGCCGCGTGCCGGCGTGGGATTCCGCGGACCACCGGACGCGCTCCAGTGGTCCACTTTACATGCGGTCTTTGCCAGTGCTCCTCCCGGGACCCGACCTTCACTTCAAGGCCCTCAAATAGCCCTTTCGGCCCCATTTGTCATTATTCGCCGTTCCTCACACTATGAATGAGAAAGAATGTGGTGGTTCAGACTTGTTCGTTGGTCCGCACCCACCGCGTTAACGGTTTGAAACAACACCATAATATTTCCCATCAATTTGATAAACCCGAACCGCAATAATAAAAAAAGGACCAACTTGTTAATTAGTTGTTCCATGTTCATGCCTTGAAGGGAAACAAACATGGAGTATTATCATTTTCAAAACAAACCCTACCTCATTGTAGTCATCGGACGAGTTCTTCATGGAATTGACCGTCGCGGTAAAAGATGATCGTCGCATCGCGGAAGGGTGTCGCGTCGTCGGGGTATACAGCGTCGCATCGACAAACTCTGAGGATCAAGGACACACAGATTTAATTATAACAATTGAATCCATTTTGATGTTATAATCCACAAAGAATTAGATGGACCGCACACTCTTACCTCAACGCATGATCGAAGATCACTCGCGGAAGAAGGAACGTCGTAGAAGAACGTCGCGGGAGAAGAATCGTCGGCGTCGCGGTACTTGGCGTCACGTCGTCGATCTCCGAGGGCTTGGCGTTCTTTGTCGCCTTTTGCGTTTTTCGGGTTCTTCGTGTTCTTCGCGTTCTTCGCATTCTTCACGAAGGAGGATGAAGGACTTAATGCTTCTATCAAATCCTCTCAACGAAGAACACTCAAGAAGAAAAATGTTGGTCTTATTTTATTACATGCCAACAAACGAAAAACAAACTAAGTAACGACCCATTAATTCATAGATTTAATTTCAACGAATAAACCTCCCAATTAATATGAGCGTTTAATTTTATAAGAAAATGCTTCAGTTGACTCTATTTAAAAAGGGTTTTCACGGGTTCGTTACTTAGAGGAAAAGAAACGGTGGGGATCGTGTGCGCCCCACATCACAAATATCCTACCAAGAGGGTAGGATATTTTAAATTGTACCCTATCCGCTTTAACTTAGCTTAAGTAGGTTTAAGTGGCTTTTAAGTGGCTTAAGTGAAATAAAAATAAAGTTGTCGCACCACTTTATTTTATTTCTTAACTTAAAGCCCAAAAATTAAAAACCACAACCGAGAAAACGCAACTCTGAAAGAGGCGTTTCTAAGCAAGTAACAACGCTACAATTCCATTGGTGCCCTTGGAATTTGATTCCGAGCAACGGTTCAAAAGTTAGAAAACCCCGCTTGTTCGTTCACTGAACGTACCCGAGCGAAACTTCAGAACATGATTCCGGGCACACCGGGCCTTGGAATCAGGTTCCATCAGAAACTGAGTTCTTGTAAAATTCCAATGAAAAATAAGAAAAAAAAATTTCCATGAAATTTATGGGTCTTTACATTACTCCCACAACAGGGCTTTACGTCCCCGTAAATCTTCACTACAAACTTCGGGATACAAAGGCGGTACTGAGCACGCATCTGAGCCACCCTCTCCCAAGTGCTCTCCTGGAGGTTCCCGTGCTGCCATCTGATGCGCACTAGAAGAATTGACCGTCCACGTAGGACCTGCTCCTGTCGATCCTCGATCTCCACCGGGACCTCCGCAAAATTCACCCCATCATCAACGTCTAGCTCCCCATGGTCAATGATGTGCGTCGGGTCGTGCACGTATCTCCTCAGCTGAGACACGTGGAAGACATCATGCACCCGGTGCAACTGAGGTGGTAGAGCCAGGCGATAAGCCACCTCTCCAATCCTACTGAGGACCTGGAATGGTCCGATGAAGCGTGGAGACAACTTGCCGCCTCGGCGAAATCTCCGTAACTCACGTCGAGGTGAGACATGCAAGAAGACGCGTCACCATCCCCAAACTCTAGTGGCCCCCGCCTCCTGTCAGCGTAAGACTTCTGCCATCTCTGAGCTGTCCTCATCCGCTCCTGGATGACCTGGACCTTCTCGGGTCCCACAGAAGCTGCTAAGATATCTTCTTTGCCGATATGAGGACCTGGTCACATCCCCTGAATGAACCACATTCATTTACTAATACAGTCAATCTCGACATGGATGATACTAGTCCATACCAAGGATGACGTCTTAAGGACTCGACGCTACTACCAAGATATCCAATTGTTACTCTCGCCTCCAAGGGTTGAGTCACACTGTCGGCATCAGTGTGTGGTAACTGGGTCTCCTCCAGTAGATGTCTCACAAGTGAGGGTCAAGTCAACAGTCTAAACTGGAACCTCTTAATAACAACACAAAAGAGGATAGGAATGAAAACATCACAAAGGTATGCGTCTATTATTATCGCAGCTCATAATAAAAAGACACTACACAATAGCAACAAGGAACTAGAAGTACAAAAGACGTATCCACTAGTTCCGCTCCTATCCACATGCTCCCAGAGCTCCATGATCGAAGGCCTCAGCTGCCTGAAGCTGAGCTCTCCCATGTCCACCAACTCTCTGCGGTCGGGGTGGACATCCTTGTGGTGGTGGTGGCAACACCTCGAAGCATCGTCCACCACCTGCTGCTCGGCTAGCTCCTCTACCTCGCCTGCCTGCACCCTGCGGACCACCATGGTCAAACCTCTGTCTGGGAGGTCCCTCTACCACCTGCTGCTCATCTGTAAGATGAGTCGGGCAGTCTCGAGCCATGTGACCTTTCCCGATGCATGCGTAGAAGTGCCCGCCCCTCATGTAGTTGGCTCTCCTTCGTGTGCCCCGCACAACCGAATCTTCATCCTGAGACTGCCCATCTGATGGTCTGGCCCGTTTGGACCTCTGTGTCACCTGTCTACTTCCAGCTGCAGAAGACCCTACTACGGGTCGTCCTGTGGAGGGCCCTATCATTAGATCCTGATTGGCGAGAAAACTCTCCACTAGAAGGTCTCTCTCCAACACCTCTGCCCGCGTCGGAATGTTGAGGGAGATCATCAAAGCCCTGATCTCATGCCTCAGTCCCTGATCGAAGGTCCGAGCCCGGATGAACGGGTCCCGTACCATATCTGTGGTGTAGCGCGAGAGATCAGTAAATCTCGCCGAGTACTGGGCGACTGTCAAGCTGCCCTGCCGTTGCAGTAGTACCTCTTGGATGTGCACCGTACGGAGGGTGGCTGGGACGAACTCGGAGCAGAAGATGCTCTCAAATTCCGTCCATAGGAGAGATGTCTCTTCATACACCTGGAGCATCAACCACCACCATCTGCCGGCTGCCGCATGCAGGAGGCTAGCTGCGAGGATCACCATGAGGTCTGCTGGTGTCCTCACTAATCTGAAAACTCGGACTACTGCCTCCAACTAGTCCTTGGCTGCCTGGGGGTCCGTCTCCCCATGGAACCTGGGTGGTCGTTGGCGCTGGAACTCATGCAGTGCACTAAGGCGACGTGCATCATCAGCGGATGGAAGCATCGGTGGCTCGGCAGGTAAAGGTACAGTCGGTGCCTCAGCTGTTAAAGGGCCATGCACCGAGGCCTCGTCGCTCGTCGGGCTGTCATCAAGCTCAAATCTCGGAACCCTAGCTGGCTGCCGTCGTGGGGCCATCCTGAAAAGGAAACAGGTGCGCCACGGTCAGAACAGTATACCTGGTGAGTTGACACAAAGTAATCAAAAAGAAAACTTGAAACACACACATGCAATCAATGTTTTCATGCATTAATTCGGAAATCAGAAGTCATGGTCCTGGTGTACGGATATGTCGGCCGCCGCACCAACACTGGGCTCCCTGGACTGATAACCACACTCAATATGCTTTACACAATTGATTCACATGGAAGAACGATCAGAGTCTATGGTAGAATTGACCTCCTCTGATACCAATTTGTCACGACCCGTCCTCGGGGCCCGTGCCGTGACTACCCCAATCCCGTCATCCATAGGCCAGGGGCTGGCGACTAGCACCAAGGCGTAAATCCCAATAAATAGGGAACGCATTGCATTTGTAAAGTAAACATACACCACAGAGCAAGAAAGCAGAAAAAGTAAACACTAGTAGAAAACTAGGTACAATAGTAAGTGCGGAAAGTAAAGGGGGACGGAAATACAAGCCCAACTGTAAAGTACAACTGAAAGGGGAAAAACAGCAACTGAAAGAAAAAAAGCCGCAGCGTCGAGCCATCCTATGGAAGTCCCACCTGAAGGGTGAGTACAGAGAGCCTCCACAGCTCCTCGGTCCAGCCGTCCGCTCCGAGTACACCCCGCCCAGTGGTCCACCTCCAGGTACCGTCCTGCTCCGCAAACCTCGACCACGATCAGCGCTGTCTGTCATTTGCATCCAACATAATGTAGTGCGGGCAAAGCCCGTGCAGGGGTGAGTATAAGCTACTCAGTAGGGACCCTGAGACCCCCGAAGGTCTCCCAGAATCCACAATGGATAACCCACAAAGGAAAGATACAATCACGAAGTAACATCAAACACTACTTAGGTATATGCCCATACATATACCTCAGTTATCAATCTCAGATCAGCTCCAACATCCGAGCCCAAGTGCAACCCAGTCCACATAGGAAAAACTTACCCAGTCCACAAAGGAAAGCACAACTTAGTCCACACAGTAAATCACAACTCAGTCCACACCGGAAAGCACAAACAAATCATCTTGATGTTAAGGGTTGGAAGTCAAGACTCAGCTCACACAGGAATTTTTCATCGAAAAGGTGAAAGAGATGATCAGATATAGATACTGAATCATCTAAGCTAGGACCCACATAGGATACAAGACCAGCTGTCTTCATTGATTCATCTAAGCTGGGACCCACAAAGGATACAAGACCAGCACTGAATCATCTAAACTGGGACCCACATAGGATACAAGACCAGCAGTCTTCATTGATTCATCTATGATGGGACCCACATAGGATACAAGACCAGCTGTCTTCATTGATTCATCTATGCTGGGACCCACATAGGATACAATACCAGCACTAAATCATCTAAGCTGGGACCCAAATAGGATACAAGACTAGCAGTCTTAATTGTCGCAAACGCAGCCAGCTCTAGGGTTTCCGCACACAGCAAGCTCATTCGGGGGGGGGGGGGGGGGGGGGTCCACTCCACGAGCCGAGAGGCTGATACATCAACTGACACATAGTCCATAGTTTATGTATCCAAAAGAACTATATCTTCAACAGGAACTCAACGTCGCAGACGGTGCGTCAATCGGACGCCCGGTCTGAGAGTTATTGGTTTTTTCGTCCCAGGGGCCCGGTTGGTTTTTAAGGCAAAACCAACCCGACCGTACTCCAACTGCATCCAAACCTCATGCGGAGTATGCCAAAAGATCCATATCACTATGAGGAAACCAACAAAGTTGACGGTACATCATTCGGACGTCCGGAGCTTAAGATATGAGCGTTTCCGCTCCGAGGGCCCGGTTGGTTTCTTGTACGAACCAACCCGGACGAACTCAAAGTATTCCAAAACCTTGAGTGAGATATACCGAAATGACCGTCTCGTTTCAAGGATCTCTACGCAACTAACGGTGCATCGATCGGAGGTCCGTAGCCCAAGATATGGGAAAAAGACCAAAGAGGGTCCGTAAACGGGGGGTCTGGGCCCAGACCGACCCGGACCGACCCCCCCTGGGTTGGCCCAAACCGGTTCGACCCGACCCGGGTCCGGGTATGACCCGGTTTGGTGCGACCCGGCCCGGCCACGGCGGCCCGGCCCGGGGAGTCGGCTCGGACCGGCTCGGCTCGGCCGAGCGGCCGAGCGAAGGAACCGCGACCCCTGCGTGGGGGCCGCTCTGCAGCACCCGGACGTGGCAGGCCGGCCGCATCCCACCTCCCGGTTCTGCGCGGCCGCGGAACAGCCTCGCCGCCATGGCTGAAGCTGCAGCGGGTTTTGCAGGCGGCGCGCCGCATGCCAGCGTGGGATTCCGTGGACCACCGGACGCGCTCCAGTCGTCCGTTTTACGTGCGGTCTTTTCCAGTGCTCCTCCCGGGACCCGACCTTCCCTTCAAGGCCCTCAAATAGCCCTTGCAGCCCCATTTGTCATCATTCGCCGTTCCGCACACTAAGAACGAGAAAGAATGTGGTGGTTCAGACTTGTTCGTTGGTCCGCACCCACCGCGTTAACGGTTTGAAACAACACCATAATATTTCCCATCAATTTGGTAAACCCGAACCGCAATAACAATACACGGACCAACTTGTTAATTAGTTGGTCCGAGTTCATGCCTTGAAGGGAAAAAACATGGAGTATTATCATTTTCAAAACAAACCCTACCTCATTGTAGTCAATGGATGAGTTCTTCATGGAATTGACCGTCGCGGTAAAAGATGATCGTCGCATCGCGGAAGGGCGTCGCGTCATCGCGGTATACGACGTCACATCGATGAAATCCGAGGATCAAGGACACACAGATTTAATTATACCAACTAAATCCATGTCGATGTTATAATCCACAAAGAATTAAAAGGACCGCACACTCTTACCTCAATGCATGATCGAAGATCACTCGCGGAAGAAGGGACGTCGTAGAAGAACGTCGCGGGAGAAGAATCACCGGCGTCGCGGTACATGGCGTCGCGTCGTCGATCTCCGAGGGCTCGGTGTTCTTTATTGCCTTTTGCGCTTTTCGGGTTCTTCGCGTTCTTCACGTTCTTTTCATTCTTCGTGAAGGAGGATGAAGGACTTAATTCTTCTGTCAAATCCTCTCAACGAACAACACTCAAGAAGAAAAATGTTGGTCTTATTTTATTACATGCCAACAAACGAAAAACAAACTATGTAACGACCCATTAATTCATAGATTTAATTTCAACGAATAAACCGCCCAATTAATATGATCGTTTAATTTTTTAAGAAAATGCTTCAGTTGACTCTATTTAAAAAGGGTTTTCGTGGGTGCGTTACTTAGCGGAAAAGAAACGGTGGGGATCGTGTGGGCCCCACATCACAATTATCCTACCAAGAGGGTAGGATATTTTGAATTGTACCCTATCCGCTTTAACTTAGATTATGTAGCCTTAAGTGGCTTTTAAGTAGCTTAAGTGAAATAAAAATAAAGTTGTCGCACCACTTTATTTTATTTCTTAACTTAAAGCCCAAAAATTAAAAACCACAACCGAGAAAACAGAACTCCGAAAGAGGTGTTTCTAAGCAAGTACCGACACTAGATTCCATTGGTGCCCTTGGAATTTGATTCTGAGAAAATGGTTCAAAAGAAAGAAAAACCCGCTTGTTCGTTCACTGAACGTACCCGAGCGAAACTTCAGAACATGATTCCGGGCACACCAGGCCTTGGAATCAGGTGCCGTCAGAAACTGCGTTTTGTAAAATTCAAAAGCAAATTAAGAAAAAAAATTTCCATGAAATTTACGGGTCTTTACATTACTCCCACCATAGGGCTTTACATCCCTGTAAAGCTTCACTACAAACTTAGGGATACAAAGGCGGTACTGAGCACGCATCTGAGCCTCCCACTCCCAAGTGCTCTCCTGGAGGTTCTCGTGCTGCCATCTGATGCGCACTAGAAGAATTGACCGTCCACATAGGACCTGCTCTTGTCGATCCTCAATCTCCACCGGGACCTCCACAAAAGTCACACCATCATCAACGTCTAGCTCCCCATTGTCAATGATGTGCATAGGGTCGTGCACGTATCTCCTCAGCTGAGACATGTGGAAGACATCATGCACCCAGTGCAACTGAGGTGGTAGAGCCAGGCGATAAGCCACCTCGCCAATCCTACTGAGGACCTGGAATGGTCCGATGAAGCGTGGAGACAACTTTCCGACTCGGCCAAATCTCCGTAACTCACGTCGAGGTGAGACACGCAAGAAGACGTGTCGCCATCCCCAAACTCTAGTGGCCCCCGCCTCCTGTCAGCGTAAGACTTCTGCCGGCTCTGAGCTGTCCTCATCCGCTCCTGGATGACATGGACCTTCTCTGTCCCACAAGAGCTGCTAAGATATCTTCTTTGCCGATATGAGGACCTGGTCACATCCCTTGAATGAACCACTTTCATTGACTAATACAGTCAATCTCGACATGGATGATACTAATCCATACCAAGGATGACGTCGTAAGGACTCGACGCTACTACAAAGAGATCCAACTGTTACTCTCGCCTCCAAGGGTTGAGTCACATTGTCGGCATCAGTGTGTGGTAACTGAGTCTCCTCCAGTAGATGTCTCACAAGTGAGGGTCAAGTCAACAGTCTAAACTGGAACCTCTTAGTAACAACACAAAAGAGGATAGGAATGAAAACATCACAAAGGTATGCGTCTATTATTATTCCAGCTCATAATACAAAGACACTACACAATAGCAACAAGGAACTAGAAGTACAAAAGACGTATCCACTAGTTCCGCTCCTATCCATATGCTCCCAGAGCTCCATGATCGAAGGCCTCAGCTGCCTGAAGATGAGCTCTCCCATTTCCACCAACTCTCTGCGGTCAGGGTGGACATCCTGGTGGTGGTGGTGGCAACACCTCGAAGCATCGTCCACCACCTACTGCTCGGCTAGCTCCTCTTCCTCGCCCGTCTACACCCTGCGGACCGCCATGGTCGAACCTCTGTCTGGGAGGTCCCTCTACCACCTGCTGCTCATCTGTAAGATGAGTCGGGCAGTCTCGAGCCATGTGACATTGCCTGACGCATGCGTAGAAATGCCTTCCCCTCGTGTAGATGTCTCTCATTCGTGTGCCCCGCACAACCGAATCTTCATCCTGAGACTGCCCATCTGATGGTCTGGCCTGTTTGGACCTCTGTTTCACCTGTCTACTTCCAACTGCAGAAGACCCTACTACGGGTCGTCCTGTGGACGGCCCTGTCATTAGAGCTTGCTCGGTGAGAAAACTCTTCACTAGAAGGGCTCTCTCCAACACCTCTGCCTGTGTCGGAATGTTGAGGGAGATCATCAAAGCCCTGATCTCATGCCTCAATCCCTGCTCGAAGGTCCGAGCCTGGAAGAACGGGTCCCGTACCATATCTGTGGTGTAGCGTGAGAGATCAGTAAATCTCACCGAGTACTGGGCGACTGTCAAGCTGCCCTGCCGTAGCTGTAGTACCTCTTGGATGTGCACCGTACGGAGGGTGGCTGGGACGAACTCGAAGCGGAAGATGCTCTCAAATTCCGTCCATAGGAGAGATGTCTCGTCGTGCACCTGGAGCATCAACCTCCACCATCTACCGGTTGCCGCATGCAGGAGGCTAGCTGCGAGGATCACCATGAGGTCTGCTGGTGTCCTCACTAATCTGAAAACTCGGACTACTGCCTCCAACCAGTCCTCGGCTGCCTGGGGGTTCGTCTCCCCATGGACCCTAGGTGGTCGTTGGCGCTGGAACTCATGCAGTGCACTAAGGCGACGTGCATCGTCAGCGGCTGGAAGCATCGGTGGCTCAGCGGGTAAAGGTACCGCCGGTGCCTCAGCTGTTAAAGGGCCATGCACCGAGGCCTCGTTGCTCGGCGGGCTGTCATCAAGCTCAACTCTCGGAACCCTAGCTGGCTGCTATCGTGGGGCCATCCTGAAAAGGAAACACGTGCGCCACGGTCAGAACAGTATACCTGGTGAGTTGACACAAAGTAATCACAAAGAATACATGAAACACACACATGCAATCAATGTTTTCAAGAATTAATTCGGAAATCATAAGTCATGGTCCTGGTGTACGGATACGTCAGTCGCCGCACCAACACTGGGCTCCCTGGACTGATAACCACACTCAATACGCTTTACACTATTGATTCACATGGCATAACTGTCAGAGTCTACGGTAGAACTAAACTCCTCTGATACCAATTTGTCACGACCCATCCTCGGGGCCCATGCCGTGACTACCCCAATCCCGTCATCCATAGGCCAGGGGCTGGTGACTAGCACCAAGGCGTAAATCCCAGTAAATAGGTAACGCATTGCCTTTGTAAAGTAAACATACACCACAGAGCAAGAAAGCAGAATAAGTAAACACTAGTAGAAAACTAGGTACAACAGTAAGTGCAGAAAGTAAAGGGGGACGGAAATACAAGCCCAACTGTAAAGTACAACTGAAAGGGGAAAACAGAAACTGAAAGAAAAAAAGCCACAGCGTCGAGCCGTCCTATGGAAGTCCCACCTGAAGGGTGAGTACAAAGAGCCTCCACAGCTCCTCGGTCCAGCCGTCCGCTCCGAGTACACCCCGCCAAGTGGTCCACCTCCAGGTACCGTCCTGCTCCGCAAACCTCAACCACGATCAGCACTGTCTGTCGTTTGCAACCAACACAACGTAGTGCGGGCAAATCCCGTGCAGGGGTGAGTATAAGCTACTCAGTAAGGACCCCGAGACCCCCGATGGTCTCCCAGAATCTACAAAGGATAACCCACAATGGAAATATACAATCACGAAGTAACATCCATCACTACTTAGGTATATGCCCATACATACACCTAAGTTATCAATCTCAGATCAGCTCCAACATCTGAGCCCAAGTGCAACCCAGTCCACACAGGAAAACTTACCCATTCCACAAAGGAAAGCACAACATAGTCCACACAGGAAAGCACAACTCAGTCCACACCAGAAAGCACAAACCAATCATCTTGATGTTAAGGGTTGGAAGTCAAGACTCAGCTCACACAAATATACATCATCGAAAAGGTGAAAGAGATGATCAGATATAGATACTGAATCATCTAAGCTGGGACCCACATAGAATACAAGACCAGCTGTCTTCATTGATTCATCTGTGCTGGGACCCACAAAGGATACAAGACCAGCACTGAATCATCTAAACTGGGACCCACATAGTATTCAAGACCACCAGTCTTCATTGATTCATCTATGATGGGACCCACATAGGATACAGGACCAGCACTGAATCATCTAAGCTGGCTGAATCATCTAAGCTGGGACCCACATAGGATACAAGACCAGCTGTCTTCATTGATTCATCTATGCTAGGACCCACATAGGATACAAGACCAGCAGTCTTCATTGATTCATCTATGCTGGGACCCACATAGGATACAAGACCAGGACTGAATCATCTAAGCTAGGACCCACATAGGATACAAGACCAGCAGTCTTCATTGATACATCTATGTTGGGACCCACATAGGATACAAGACCAGCACTGAATCATCTAAGCTGGGACCCACATAGGATACAAGATCAGCAGTCTTCATTGATTCATCTATGCTGGGACCCACATAGGATACAAGACCAGCACAGAATCATCTATGTTGGGACCCACATAGGATACAAGACTAGCAGTCTTCATTGATTCATCTATGCTAGGACCCATATAGGATAAAAGTCCAGCAGTCATCATTGATTCATCTTTGCTGGGACCCACATAGGATACAATACTAGCACTGAATCATCTAAGTTGGGACCCACATATGATACAAGACCAACAGTCTTCATTGTCGCAAACGCAGCCATCTCTAGGGTTTCCGCACACAGCAAGATCGTTCGGGAGGGTCCGCTCCATGAGCCAAGAGGTTGATACATCAACTGACACATAGTCCAGAGTTTATGTATCCAAAAGTTCTGTATCGTCAACAGGAACTGAACGTCGCAGATGGCTCGTCAATCGGACGCCCGATCTGAGAGTTATTGCCTTTTTCGTCCTAGGGGCCTGGTTGGTTTTTAAGGAAAAACCATCCCGACCATACTCCACCTTTGTCTAAACCTTGGGCGGAGTATGACAAAAGATCTGTCTCCCTAAGAGGAAACCAACAAAGACGGTGGCACGTCATTTGGACGTCCAGAGCTTAAGATATGAGCGTTTCCGCTCCGAGGGCCCGGTTGGTTTCGTGTACGAACCAACCCAACCAAACACAAAGTGTTCTGAAACCTTACGTGTGATATACCGAAACGACCGTCTTGTTCCAAGGATCGCTACGCAACTGACAGTGTGTCAATCAGAGGTCTATAGCCCATGATATGGGCAAAAGACAAAAGAGGGTCCGAAAACGGGGGGTCACGCCCGGACCGACCCGGCCCGACCCCCCTGGGTCGGCCCCGAACCCGGTCGACCCGACCCGGCCTGGCCTGGGCGCGACCCGGCCCGGCCTGGGCGCGACCCGGCCCGGTGGGTCGGCTCACCCCGGCTCTGCTCGGCCGAGAGGCCGGGCAAAGGAACCGCGACCCCCGCGCGGGGGCCGCTCCGCAGCACCTGGACTCGGCATGCTGGCCGCGTCGCGCCTACCGGTTCCGCACGGCCGCGAAACTGCCATGTCGCCGCGGCTGAAGCCGCGGCGGGTTTTGCCAGTGGCGTGCCGCGCGCCGTCATGGGATTCTGCAGACCACCGGACGTGCTCCGGTGGTCCGTTTTACGTGCGGTCTTCGCCAATGCTCCTCCCGGGACCCGACCTTCACTGCAAGGCCCTCAAATCGCCCTTGCGGCCCCGTTTGTCGTCGTCCGCTATTCCGCACACTAAGAACGAGAATGAATGCGGTGGTTCGGACTTGTTCGTTGGTCCGCTCCCACCGCGTTAGCTGTTTGAAACAACACCATAATATTTCCCATCAATTTGATAAACCCGAACCGCAATAATAATCCACGGACCAACTTGTTAATTAGTTGGTCCGTGTTCATGCCTTGAAGGGAAACAAACATGGAGTATTATCATTTTCAAAACAAACCCTACCTCATCGTAGTCTTCGGACGAGTTCTTTTCAGAATTGATCGTCGCGGTAAAAGATGATCGTCACGTCGCAGAAGGGCGTCACATCGTCGCGGTATACGGCGTCGCGTCGACGAACTTCGAGGATCAAGGACACACAGATTTAGTTATAAAAAATAAATCCATTTTGATGTTATAATCCACAAGGAATTAAAAGGACCGCAAACTCTTACCTCAACGGATGATCGAAGATCAGTCACGGAAGAAGGAACGTCGTAGAAGAACATCGCGAGAGAAGAATCGTCCACGTCGCGGTACTTGGCGTCACGTCGTCGATCTCCGAGGACTCGGCATTCTTCGTCGCCTTTTGCGTTCTTTGCGTTCTTCACGTTCTTCGCGTTCTTCGCGTTCTTCGCGTTCTTCGCGAAGGAGGATGAAGGACTTAAGGCTTCTGTCAAATCCTCTCAACGAACAACACTCACGAAGAAAAATGCGGGTCTTATTTTATTACATGCCAACAAACAAAAAACAAACTAAGTAACAACCCATTAATTCATAGAGTTACTTTCAATGAATAAAACACCCAATTAATAGGAGCGTTTAATTGTTTAAAACAACGCTCCAGTTGACTCTATTTAAAAAGGGTTTTTGTGGGTGCGTTACTTAGCGGAAATGAAACGGTGGGGCTCGTGCGGGCCCCACCTCACAAATATCCTACCAAGTGGGTAGGATATTTTGAATTGTACCCTATCCGATTTAACATAGCTTAAGAAGTTTTAAGTGGCTTTTAAGTGGCTTAAGTGAAATAAAAATAAAGTTGTCGCACCACTTTATTTTATTTCTTAACTTAAATCCCAAAAATTAAAAACCACAACCGAGCAAACGCAACTCCGTAAGAGGCGTTTCTAAGCAAGTACCGGTGTTACGATTCCATTGGTGCCCTCTGAATTTGATTCTGAGCACCGGTTCAAAATATAGAAAAACCTATTTGTTCATTCACTGAACGTACCCGTGTCAAACATTGAAACATGATTCGGGGCACACCGGGCCTCGGAATCATGTGCCGTCAAAAACTGTGTTCTTGTTAAATTCCAAAGAAAATTAAGAAAAAAAATTTCTTGAAACTTATGGGTCATTACAATAAAATTATTTTTAAATTATTTATATAATATATCATTAGTTACTATGTTTTTATAATAATACATGATGTAATTTTGTAGCATTGTTCAAGAATGCGGTTACACCAACACGAACATGAACATACCATAATTAAGGATTCATTATGATCGTGAAAGGTTTTTATTTTTTAATAATACCGTTATTATAGTATAGTAATGATATTATTTATATTTATTGAAATTCATGAATCTTCATTGAATATAGAGTAATTAATATTAAGAAATATTAATTAAAATTTTGATATGTTACTTCATAGAGGAGGTAGTCCGAACACAAGGGAATAGTGGATTAAATTTTATTAA
Organism: Viscum album; assembly: GCA_963277665.1. Classification (NCBI taxonomy): domain Eukaryota; kingdom Viridiplantae; phylum Streptophyta; class Magnoliopsida; order Santalales; family Viscaceae; genus Viscum; species Viscum album. The sequence continues at coordinate 1,087,506,265 of OY728121.1, forward strand.
TGGAAAAGGGGAATGATGGTTAATGATTATTACCTTCTTATTAAAATATACCGCATAAAAATAATTATGATTTAATAAAATGGTAATTTGAAAAATTTATTTGGGAAACTATTAGAAATATGTAATGAAACTATGTAAGAAATTGTACACATGTTGAGTGATTTGGATTTCCCCATGAGGGATCTATAGAATTAGAGGGATTTTGATATATTATTATAATGAGAAGATAATTTACGTTAAATTGTATTTAATTGGATTAATAAGGGTGAAATATTAATTGAGTAAACAAAAATTGAATGGGGTTTTGAAGGGGTTGTGATAGGTCCCTTTTATAAGTGGTCAGAATGTCACTTTTATAATTATTTCAACTTAATATAAAATGGGTAAAAGTATAACATGTCATGGAAACATTAAAATGGATAATAAAATATTTTTCATAGTTTCTTGGTTGAGATAAAAACTCAAAAAACACAAATTAGAAAACATTTCTTAACATGTAAAGAATTTTACACATTTGGTTAACCAATTTTACCCATTTGGATTTTAATTGAGTATGTAGTTTTTACCAAAGTAATTATATTTTATTTCTAAAAATTAAATTCTCCAAATTACATAATTTAATTATAAATATTATAAATACTAAATTTGTTTTATCAAATAAAATTCACTGTGTTGGGAAAAAATAAAACATTAGGGAATATAATGTGATTTCTTTAGAAAAATGATATTATTAACCTTAAAATTTAGGTGTAAGATGAATTTAATCATGCATTTTCTTTATATCTTATAAATTTTTTATTATAAAAAATTAAGATTTATTTTTATTTTAAATAAATCAATAACCATATTTTAAAAATATAATATTTATTTACAATAAATGAAAAAAATGACTATATTTTAATAGACTAAACAAGAATTGGATGGGGTATTGAAGGGGTTGTGATATGGCCCTTTTATATGTGGTGATAATGTAACTTTTGTAATTATTTCAACATAATATAAAATGGGTAGAAGTTTAACATGTCATGGAAACATTAAAATGGATAATAAAATATTTTTCATTGTATTTTGGTTGAGAAAAAAAACTCAAAAATAAAAAATTAAAAAATATTTCGTAACATGTAATGCATTTTACACCATTGGTTAACCAATTTTACCCATTTGGATTTTACATGAGTACACAGTATTTACCAAAGTAATTATATTTTTATTTCTAATAATTAAATTCTGCAAATTACATAATTTATTCATAAAAATTATAAATACTAAATTTGTTTTATCAAATAATATTCACTTTGTAGTGGAAAAATTAAACATTATCGAATATAACATGATTTTTTAAAAAAAAATGATATTATTAACCTTAAAATTTATGTGTAAGATGAAAGTATTCATGCATTTTATTTATATCTTATAAATTTTTTATTATAAAGAAAAGAATAATTATTTTTCTTTTAAATAAATCAATAACCATATTTTAAAAATATAATATTTATTTACAATAAATGACAAAAATGAATATATTCTAATGGAAAATATTACGTAAGTTCATAAAATGTTAAAAACCGGTTTTATAAATCTAGAATATGATTTAAAAATAAATATTTTTAGTTTTATCAATCAATGATTATAAAATATATTTTCTATGGTTTTAAGCTATAACTACTTCTTCATTGTGTCATTAATTTTATGGTTTTAGTCAAAACTGCATTTTTCAATATTCACTAAATATCAATTTTTTCATTAAATATACAAAAAAATGCAATAAGATAATTTTTAATTTGAAAAAAAAATTATAGTATATTTACCTAATTCATATTATAATAATTATATATTTATTTTTAATGTAGAAATATAAAATAAAATGAAATCTATTTTTATTGAAATTTTTTTTAATAGTGTTCATGATATTATTACATACCAATAAACAATTTACATAATTTAAATATATTTATTATTTATTTTTATATGATATATTATCATCATAATTATTTTAATTTTTTTGATTTATTTTATTAACTCTTTATGATTTTAAATGAGAAATAATAATTTTTTAAATATTAAATCATATTAATTATTTAGCCACTAAACATATGAAATTTTAATTGATTACTATATTTGTATATTCTATATGTTTTATTCATCTTATTATTCAATTCATTATTTTAAAATAATATGCCACAACTCATTTTGGTTTATTATAGCAACTGAAGAAAGACATCAAACATATACTTATTTAAATAAGAATATATTTCAAAATCTCAATATCTTACATTATCCCCCCTTAAATAAAATAATTCCTCAGAATAATAATTTTCATCGACTCATGAATGTATCGAAGTCAATCTAAATGTTATTCCCGGTTCAGTGAATAATTTCATGAAAAATATAGTCCTTATAAATTTAAGGAATAAATCGTTTTCCTCACAAAGGATTATTCATTATATTGAGTTTATCTCTATTTATTAGATTTAAAATCCCCTCATTATTGGGTATCATGTATAATGTAATAAAATAATTTATGATAAAAGACATATTAATCCATGTGGTGATAGATTATAATATGTTTTTATGAAATGATATTTCCACATATTGTAAATTAATATGGTTTCCATTTAAAGATAAAAAATCCATCGAAAGATAGCATTATTATTAAAAGGATTTTTCATAATCCCATATTTCTTGATGGAGATTTATACACCATGGATAAAATTATTATTCAAATAGTAGTCTTTGATTAATATTACAATATCTAATAGATTTCTAAATAGTATATGATGTAAGGAATCCAAAAATATATAGTAAATAACACATAACACCACTAATGTTTCATTTTCCAATTTATTAATATCCTTTTCATTAATTTTTCCTTATTCCCACGGTCTTGTATGTGTTTTTGTAGATATCTACCATAATCCCACAGATTAGTGCACTGGTTTCCATAGTTCATGAATTATACCCATATAAAACATCGAACATAAACTAGATCTGTAGAGAGAACATCATTTTTTAATACCATGTTAACTGATATCATCCTTTTTCCATAGAATATTTTTTTCAAATTACCTAATTTATAATTGGGAAATCATATTCCTATTCATTTTAGATATTACCTGGGGAGTCTCATCCCACAATTATGACAAGAATGAATTTGAATCTCTATTATTTTATCTTTATTTTCACTTGATTATATATAAAATTTCATCCTTATCTTCTTTGGTATGTTTATATGGTCATCAATACCAATGTTAATAATCAAAATAGGAGATATTTGGGTAAAAATATACCCAATATTCTCAACACTATATTTTATCCCAATCGATTTCTTTTTTGGAAAATTTCTATATTTCCAATCAAATCAAATATTAAAATGGATCCTAGGAGCTCCATCCATTTCTAATAACCATTTAGTTAATCCTGAGCGACTAATATTTACAACATATGGGATTTATAGAAAACTCAACCTCAAATTGTTTTACTTTTTATAATTATACATTTTACTTTTAGTTCATACTAAATCACACTTCGTTTAACAAATGTCTAATTAGGTTGGGTTGTCTCATATTTCATAACTTGATTTCAAAATTTAATAAATATTTCATAAAGACATGTAAATATAATATGAATAACAAAATTATATACTCCTAAATTTTCAAGCCATGACTGCAGTCTTAGGCCCATTAATCATTCACTAGAGTGATGATAGAGTTGAAACTCATCCACAATTATTATAGTGGTTACCATTGGTTTCATCAGTTCCATATCCCAATCCACATTTCAGTATCTAGAAAAGGATGTAATTACATGGAAAACCATAAAATATCAACATTATTGATTCGTTTGTATGTTATAAAATATACATAAATATCCTTTACACTTATCCCCCTTTTCATTAATGTTCTCTAATACTACTCCCTAAAATATCTAAAATAATTCAAAAAAAAATAACTACACTCTATTCCTATACCAATTATAAGAACTACTGATAAAAATATCTTAATTTTATGTCATTTACATATTTTAAAAATCACATACAAAAAATAATCTCATAGTCAAAAGAATTGAATGTTTAGTTTCATTGACAATTAACATCATATGAAAATCAGTTTATGATAAATATGAGAATTTTACCATAATAAAAACATAATGGAATACATTTTATACTTATCATAGGCTTCATATATCTTAAAATAATATGAAATGGAATCATAAAATAGGGGGTCTGTAAAATTCACAATAACTATAATCATAGGAGATAAGAATCAAAGATCATAGTGAGAATATGATTAGGATATGAGATAAATAAAGACACATATGAAAATCATACCCAACTATTCATAGATCATAAATCACAATCCATGAAATATTTATTTTCACTACATAATACATGAAAAAAATAGAGTGGAATCATTTGGTAATAAACATTAATCTTGAGAGCATGATATAGACATATCAAAATATAAATGTGTGTGTCATAAAAATATTAATAATAAAAAATATCATTGTGAACATAGTATTACAAAAACAATTTTCATTATTATTATAGTAAGAATATATTAACCTATACTATTCCCAAATACAATAATGTGATCATTGCTTAATTATATTTATACACTCGGACACGGTCTTTTCAGCATAGTGTATCAACAACTATACCCACACATAGTCATGTAAGAATAACATAACAATAATTATATCCATGTAAAACTTTATAATTATTTACTAATAATTATTCCAACCATGAAAAATATTTTGATCCTTCAATAACCACAATTATACCCACGTAGAATTTTGTGATCATAGCTTAACCATAATTCTCCCCACATACAACTTTTCAGTATTGAATAACCACATCTATGCCCACTCCCAACATCATTATTTCAAGAGATACCAAAAATAACCAATTTATTTGATTTTGATATAGGACCCCACTAATCAATCATCCAAAAATATATTTTCTACGATAAATCAATCATTCATCACATTGTAAGGAAACAATGGAAATAAAAATGGGTTCATAATAATTTCAGTTGGTATCACCAAAATTGACATCAGTCATGTAAACGGTTGATACCCAAAATTCAATAAACCCACAAGTATATTTTATGAGAACCATTATATTGCTATTTACTAAAAATAATTACCAATTCAATAAATCCATGATTTATATATAAGAAATTTTAGAGAAATAATAAATTAATTTTTTTTAAAATCATTTGTCTTTTTGTTAAAATATGAAGTTATGATAACATTGATATGTAATTTTAAAAATTATTACATTTAAAAATTTATAAAATGTAATTTTAAAAATATATATTTGGAAATAAATTTCCATGATCAATCCTTCGAAATAAATAATGTGTTTTAATGGTTTATTGAAATTATTTTGAAAAGAATCATCAATAATGGAGTCTTAAGAATGACTTAATGGTTCCAAAACAGTGATGTGATATATTTTAAAAAAAATTCTATTATAAACAAACATAAATAACTAATCCTTTAAATTATATTATTTTTATATATTTAAATCAATAGTGAAAGATTAAAAAATTTATTTTCAAATAATCGAAGACTTTTTTTTAATATTTTTTATTACCTTTATTGTAAACCAGCATTTTGAAAATATTTATGAAAATTCCATTATATAATTGGGTAAGGGATATATGAAGGTCACAAGAGATAAATGATATTTGGTTTTCCAAATATAATGAATAACATCAGTGGGAATGAAAAATTTATACAAGGATTATATGATTACATTAATGAGGATTAGAATTAGTCTCATGTAATGGATAACTTTTAAGAGGAATTAAATTGATACAGGTAAAATATTTGAATACAAAGTATCATTTTAATCTGATAAAAAGAAAAGAAATCCATAAAATATTTTATCAGGTTTTTGGAGAAAAATAATTGAATAAATATGTTCTATAAGAGTACTTATAATTCGAATTAGGGAGTTGAGTTAAAAAAACCCTTACAACTTTGGTATCTTTTAAATCAATGGTAAATTAATGGAATAACATGGTCATTATAATACAACCACGTGATTATTATGAATGTCGTAAAATACATAAATTAATATGTATTCAAAACATCTCAATGAAATAAAAGTGCCGAATGTGAAATATATCATAAGAAATTAAATTTTTAACAAAGAACCTCATTCCTTAATTCCTGGATTCAACTAATGTTGTTGAATATCATGTATAAGAAAAATTGTAATCACATATTTATAGAAACTATTAATATATATAAAAAATTATAATATTAGTTATTAATTATTCACTAAATGTACATTTCATAGTTATTATCTAATTTTAAATTCGGTTGTGAGTATTCTTGATCATTTTCAACATGTTTCTCTATAGTGGTGTTATTCATTGTCCTTCCCCATATGTTTCTTAAAAATTCATAAAAACATAGATATAATAATTTTTATAATTTTTTACAACGCTATAATTTTTTTGTGGGTTTTTTTTATGATCTGTAACGATGTAATAAAAAATATTCAATTATTAATATCATACATCATAGGTAAATAAATGTTTTACACCGATTCATGATGTTATTATATATCATGGTCAAACATGGTTCCTAGACCGACCCAAACATGATCATATCATAATTAATGGATGATTATGATTATAAAAGTGTTTTATTTCGAAATAATATAATTATTTCTGAAAAAAATGATATTATATAGATATATAAATTTTTTTTCTTTTATATTTTAAAAGATTTTATTAAATAATTAATAATATAAATGAAAAAAGAGATTCATTGCTTCATGGATGTGGTATTTTGTAGAAGTATAAATGAAATTTTAAATTTTTTAATGAAAATGGGGAAAATATGAAATTATATTTTCCAATAGAATATTAAAATTTAGTATTAAATGATACTTCTTTAAATATATATGAATGCATAATTTTTTTGGAATGTAATACATAAATAAAAATAGTTTTTTGAAAAAATGAGTACTCACATTGAGGACTTGGGAATTCCATTGGATGAATCCTTGTACATGGAGGTATTGGGCTAAATTCTTGTTAATTGAAGATGATTTAATTGAAATACGATTATTTGCGAAAGAAAATAATGAAAATTTACTCATGGATACCAAACGTTTTGAGTGTATTTGAAGGGTTTGAGAGAGGGTCATTTTATAGTTGTAGAGAATGACATTTTTTAAAATATCTCTTATTAAAATAAATACTTAAAATGATTCAATTGTCAAGAAATACAAAAGGGATAATAATGTATTGAAGAAAATTTTTGGTGTAGACACAATTAATCTGATTAATTAGAAACATTTATTACTAAGTTAGGACTTTTAATCATTTGTATAACCCATTTTACCATTTTTAGATTTTACCATGGTAACTAGTTTTTACAACAATAAATCATTTGTATTCGAAAAATTAAAATAGGATACATTAATATGTTTTTCCTGAATTATACCAAATATAAAATTATTTTTACCAATAAAACAATCCATATTGAGGATTTTTTAAAACTTAGCACACATATCACGTAAAAACTCTTTCTTGTGAAAATATATTTTGAAGCATAAAATTTATTTGTTATAAAAAAATTTCAAGGTTATATATTTTTATGATATATAATAGATTATTATATAAAATAAAATTTTTGTGGGCTTCAAATCAAATCAACTGAATATTTCCAAAATAGTATATAATTTCAAGTAATTACTAAAAGTAGATTCATTTATTGGAAAATACTATTAATATTCATAAAATAATAAACAATGGTTTTATAAATTAATAATGTTATTTAGAAATGTTTAATTTTTCTCCATAGATTAATCTAATTTCATGAAATATTTTTATAATTATTTCTGTTATATCTACTTATTGATAGAGTAATAAACACAATGGTTTTAGTAAAATTAAATTTTTCACTATTCACAAAAAATCAAATAATTTAGAAAAATTCCAAAAATCATACAATGTTAATATTTAAACTGTAAATTTATAATGATTTTATATTTATCTAATGATAATTTTATAAACAATATATTTATTTTCTAAATTAATAACTAATATATAGAGAAAAATACTTTATTGAAAAATATAATTTTTTAATATTAAGTGTTATTCATATTATTCCATACCAAATTCAAAATTTAATGAATGTTATTATATTGGTTTATATATTCCAATAACATATATTATCCTAATAATAATTCAAATTTACTTTATATAATTTATTAACACGTTAAACGATTATTTGAGAAAGAACAATCCTTTTAAATATTATGTCTTATAAATTTTCATCCTTTAAATGTTTGAAATATTAATTTATTAAAATATTGTTATTTACCTGAGGTTTTATACATCATATAATTTCTTTAATAATGTTTATCTAAAATTACAAATCTCGTTTTGGTTAGGCGGTGAGTGTGAAGAAATATGTTGAACAATGTATTTGTATATAAATAAAAAGAATTCCATAATATTTGGGTGCTATATGAGTGTATAGGAATAAAAAATCTTAAATCTGGTGCCGCTCCACTCAACATGATGAACATAGGAACCCAAAATATATATATTAATACACCTAACACCATAGGTCATGTGATTCCCCTCTTTAGATCCTTATGTTATGGTATGTACATCATTTTTACAAAGGTGGTACATTAGTCAACACACAAGATGCCTCCAATCACCCAAAGATTATTTTCATGTCTATTTACAATCAATATCAACTCATCAACACCAAGAATAATATATGATATATTCTAATCAAACTAACCCAGTCATAATCGGGAAACCTAATAGGCTCATAGTTTTCCAATGACATCAATTCCTAGTAAATGACATTAATTCACAATCCAATATCTCATGGTCACACCAGTAATGTCCTCCCCATGGATCAGTAGACCCAAAAATTACAACATATAATCTAAATTCAATTTCAAGCCCCCTTAGAATGATGAATAATTTGTGTCTCTAGTATCCTCCTCTTAACTAGTGAATTAATAAAATATTCATCAATCATCTTGAAGTCACACATATGAACTCCATGTAATCTGGCATGTTAGAGAAATGGAATATTGGGTGTGTTTGGTTCCTCATGGTTAATGTTATTAAATATTAAAACCAAAATTCATTAAAACCCTCTTTCACCTCATGTGACATGGGAGAATGATGTTGATATATGAGAGCCTCCTCCACCAAATTATATAAAAAATTGTTATTATGTTTTTGGAATTTAGTAGATAACACAGTTACTTTTTATAAAATATTATTCATCTATAGTTATTTTATGATAATCACATTATTATATGATTATAAAATCAATAATAAATGAAATGTAACATTTTATTTATTATAAAAACATAATCATTTATTACAAATACATTTTCATTAATAACTCTATTATGGTATCAATATTAGAAATTTCATGATGTTTTCTAAATATGTGTAGGTAAACATGTGTGGGTGTTACATTAATAGAAACATAAACTGTACCTTTATTAATATAAAAATTCATTGGGATAGTTCATCAAATTCTGAATTCAGGTCAACATTGGCCTCTACCTTGTTCACGACCTGATCTTATTCAACATAAGCATGGGGGAATTAATGGGTATACTTATGTTTATATACAGAAATCCAAGGAAATATATAGTATTATTTAATACATTGGAGTTGATACTCTTGACCAATGAGTTCCTCCCATGATAATCATAAAAATTTTAAATATTAAATTGAAATGTTCAAAAGGATATTGTAATGATTTTATGTTACCACAATCACATTAACACTTCTCTGATAGAACAATAAGCATGCGACCACATATACAAGTTAAGGGATTATGGATCTCAGTGACCTAAAATCTATTCCCAACATGATTAAATGAATGAACAAGATGTTTTTATGTCTTTTAAATAATCATATCAATCTCACATTAAATTTTTTTCCCATTTAACATCCCTTTATTCAAACCTTCTTCTACATATTTACCTCATTTCACATAATATTCCACCATGAGAAAAAATGTTTTATACACTAAAACTATAAATAATAATTGAAATAGTATATTAAAATATTATTTTAATTATTAGAATTTTATTATGATAATATCATTAAATATTCCTCATTAATTATGATTGGGAGCTTCTGAACTCCCGTAATGACTCAATAAATTAATTTCATGATATTGGTTTTCATGTGCCTATACCTCCTCTAATCATCATATTCTAGGAGACATTTATTGTATAGAAATTTCATCATGTAGTAATATATTTCCCGATTATCTTATTGAATGAATTCAAATTGATCCACAATTCCCTATTGTTAAGGATCACATTCTCAAAAAATGGGAAATTATAATAATTCATGCAACTGTTTGGTCTCTATTTGAATAATTTTTTAGAAAATTACATATACATACAATGCTCGATGATTTATTTCATCAGGGAATCATCCGTGAAAATATTCTACATGTTTCATACATTGTGTTCAATATAGTATTCATGAAATGTATGGGGTGGTATCCAAACAGGACCCTAAGACAATATAGAGTCCATGATCTCTCAATGATAATAAAAATCTTACATTTAAACTAACACATGAAGAAAACACTTTGAAGAAAAATTGGAACAAAATCTAAGATGAGAAGTTATCCATCTCTACAGTAGAAATATCTGGTGGAACATGGGAATTATTTATATCTAGTGTGACAGATATCAGAAATTCTCATGTATAATTATTGATATCACAATGATTCATCAATCTATATAAAATGCATACAATTTATAAAAGCTTCCACAGAAGGTAGGAGTTTCCGAAATAATCTATCAATAACTACCTTCAATCGATCCCATAGGTTCTATTTGCTAACATATTCAGGTCTGTGTAACTTTTAGAAAATAATATTTTTTATGACACAATAGTTTGATAAGTTGTAGTGAAAATCAACATGATTTATCCCAAACTTCATACAAATTCATAAAGGATTTTATAAACCACCCATGGCTTTTATTAATATAGATAGTAACTAAATAAGTTTTCAATTATCTTCAACACCAGCACTATAAGAGTGTGTTGACATGAAATTATATTTTCTATTATAACAGTTCAAATTAATTTAGCATCTATCATTTTTTGTCTTGTTATGTGATTGGGTTCAAACATATGTGTTGATGTAATATTGAAATTAACCAATACTTTAAATTATTATTTAGTATAACTCCAAGATGCATTAAAAAAAGAATCAAAATATTAACACAAAACCATATAATGAGATGTAATTCATTCTTCTGTGATATAACTAAAATGTCATTTAATGTAATATTTTTTAACATAGTCTTCAAATATATCTTACTATCATTATCACTCCCAATTTACAGAACACATTCATCTAACCTTCAGTTCATGCCACTATTAACTCTTGGAAATTATGTACTAGGAGTAATGAACGACCAATAAAATTATAGTAGTGTGTCAAACATTTTTGGACAATGATTTTAATGCTAATGTATTTCAATGGTAAGTGAAACATCAAATAAATCGACTTAGAATGTTCTTAATAATCTTCTTCCTATTCCTCATCCTAAAAATCTTCTTAATGTGTAGAATTTTCATCATCCTTAAAATTTCCAACCATAACATCTACTTCATGTGGAGGAATATCTTAAAATACTCTACCCACTCTATTTGATGATGCATCAAGAGGATATAACAGTTTATCAAGATTCTAATAATAAGAAAAACGTCATTACTGAATAATAATCTTCTATAATTGATATAGTGATATGAAACTCTATCTTTGGTTCATTGAATTGGTCCTTAAACCATGAAATTACATGTTTCCTGTCCACATAATCAATAAATATAAATTCTATAATCCATAGTATATATTTAAATTTTAGATGTATATATTTGATGGATTGTATCACTTCTTTAACCATGAGTTTTAAATGTCAATGAGTTTTTGTCTTGAAAACCTCCAAATATGTGAAATACTTCTCAATTACAACTCATTATGGTTTTCAACCATACCTAACCTCTTGTTCAGTATCAATTATTTAAGAATTGAAATAAGTAAATGTAGATTTGTTTTTCTAAAAAATGATTTTGTTATTAATAATTTAATGAATGAGACATAATAAGATTTTAAAATTTTTTTTTCTTTGGATATTCCAACTAACAGTATCGATGTATATTATTTAGTATAAATATGGTGGTGTAAACGCTAAACATCTGAACTATGATGCCACTTTACTGAGAAAATGGTTTCAAAACTAAATTCTAACCAATCATTGCATATCCTTCCGAAGTGTCAAATTAGTTGTGTAGCTTGGATCACTTGTCATGAAATGAGTGAAGATCATCAAAATTCTCAAAATAACATTTTCAGAGTTTTTACCACTAGTTTAATATAGAAAAATTCAATTAACCATTTGTTTTTATATAGAAACTCATGTAATTTCTAGTTAAACAAACAATTTAGACTTGTAAAAAAGTGGATATTTTTATAGGGTTATAAGTAATTATTTCTAGTTATAATTTCTCTAAAACATTTATCCTTATTTAGATACCAACAGCTGAGATCCACCTTTTTCAAACAATATTATTAAATCGTTTTTATGATAATTTAATTATTTATTTAATCATTATTATAATAATAATAACAATATAATAAACACCTATGCAAACTTTTTAAACAAAAAAATTCATTCGTTAATATATGAAACATGAAAAAATTAAAACATTAGACAAAATAATTTATTATTATATATTAATATTAAATAATTTATTTAACTATATTTTTAAAAATTAAAATAATAATTTGAACATAAATTTATACTAAATATGAAATCCAATTTTTTTTAAATATTTAAATTATTCTATCTAAAAAATATACTGGTAATTATATATAATTAAATATAATATTATACAATTAAATAAATAAGAACTAATATAAATAGAAATACCTCAAAAATATTAATGATTTGGAAAACAGAAGCACAATATGACAATATTAATTTTTTTGGACTATTTGTGTAAGGGGAAGAGAGAGGAACATTGTTTTAAAGTGAAAAATATAACGGTGGGAAGAAAACTTTTACATAGGAAATTTGAGTTGAGTGTAAAATTAATTGGAACTAATTGTTCTACCATCATATGTATATCGTTAATATGATTTATTCCATCGGGTATTATGGACCTTCATATATTCATTCGACCTCAACCAACCCAGTTTCCCATATATAAAACTCTTAGTCCATTTAATTTAAAAAAAGGTATTTTAAAAATATTTCATGCATTATGATTTACCAATAATAAATTTTCAATATATCAGTGATTTATTACCACCATTTATAAATCCCTTTTGTTATTTTTAATAAAAACTACATTCACCACACCATCATTTACAGTTCAGGGTTTTCATTAAAGGTAAAAATTATAATGGCTTCCTCAAAAAAAATTTATGAATCCAGACACTAAAAAATTATGGTATGATATTCTAATATTATTTTTGTATTTATCAATTGTGAGACATATATTTTTGTTTTTTAATGAAAAATATTGTGCATCTAACCCCATTCCGAATGAAATTATTTAAAAAATATTTTACCCTTCTTGATACTCTTATTTTCTTACTTTTGTGGTGGATATTATTCTATATTTTACTTCCCTTATATTATATTTCTTCGTTCTCTTCTCAGATTGATCCTCTTCCTGCCACTTCATTGTTTTCAAAATAATTATATTTTTTGTGAAATGTTTTGAATTTTTTTAATTTAGTGAAAGTTTTATTTTATTGGAAGGAATTAGGTAATCTATGATGAAAATTTCATGAAACTTTTTAATAATCCATTAATTTCTATAGTGTGTCATCAATATCAGATAAAATAAATCATTATGAGTTATTAATTATCTATTAATATTGAGATTACATACTTTTAAATAACACGTGTTATTTTATAAATATGATAATTATCTGAGTTTTGATGAATTTAAAATGGTTTTTGATTCAATAGGTCAATACTTGAGAGGTTTCTTGTTAAACTGGTAATCTATATAATTATTTTTTATGTAAGTCATGTTTCAAGATGTAAAATAGAGTTTTTTTAATTATGAAGTATGTAATGACATTTTACATTATTATATATACATTATAAGAATTTGGGAAAATATTAAGGCAAGATGTGATGGACCAATAAAATGTATACTTAAGTAGATCACATGGGTATGAATCAATACAAATTTTTTTATTTAGATACTTTCTATTACAATATATATTCTAAATAATGAATAGTTAGTTCACATAGATTTTAAATCATACTTTCGAAAAATAAATTATTTGTTAATGGTTTCTAAAATTTTATTTCAAATGTGTGTCATTCAGTTATTTCAAAATTCATTTTAAATGGTTATAATGGAATGACTATTAATTTTCTTAAAATCATGTAGAGTTTTTATTCAACAAATTATTTATTTTATTTCCTGTCATTTTATTACTTATTTGAGCTTTTAAATTCCCTAAATAACTAAAAATGGGTTTCAAAAGTTATACCTTAAATAAAATGTGATTTAAAAAATTGAAAATTCGTTATCCATATAAAACACTAATAATTAGAAAATTATACAAAAATTTGAGGGACCAAAGATTCACACATCTGAAATATTAGTTAAAAATATGAATTTAGGAAACACAACTTTTTCTATTATAGTTTATGGATGAAATATTAAATACTTCATAAATTTTCAACATAATAACCATATTGGAAATGAATTTAGAAAATATCTCATTTTTTCCAAATCATGAATATATATGAAATCATCTCAACATGATGTACATTAAAAAAATTTAAGAGACAATATTCACAATTTTACAAACAAACATAAAATAATATATTCAATAATATGTTTTATTCAAAAAAAAATTAAGATAGGGTGATGTTTAGATATCATCAAAACAATGGTTGTAGAGCTTTTTATAAGAATAATAATCCTATGAATTCATAAAAATGTATATCTGTTAGTGTTTATATAATATGATATCCCTATCAATGATTAAAAAAAATTATTTATATTACTCAATGTTTTTTCAGTGTCTGAAACAAAGTATTGATAATGATTTTGGTTAGTACATTTGAAAATTTCTGATAAATATTGTATTCCGTAAATAAATTAATATCCCCTAAAAGGTATTTTTGGTGATAATTAATATATCTGTTTAGATATTATTTAATCATTTATTTATATTTTCCACGTTCTTCCAAGTCTTTCATAGTTACATGTATTGAAAAGAAGATGTATATTTTTTTAGAAATGATAAAAAATAAAACATTATGTTAGAGGGTTTTTAGAAATCATGGGATTGTTATTTCACACCACAATTTTATATTTTATTTCATAGAGGCTATAAATATTTAGTTTATCTAATTTGTATTTTAGAATAAGATCATTGAACGATTTATAAAATTTAGTATCAAAACCCAAATTTAGTTAATGGTCCTTATCAATGAATGATGTGCCTATAAATAACACAGATGGTGTCTATGTATATTTTGAGCTCCACTATAATGATAAAATTATCCCCCCCCCCTCAAAATCAAACAACATGTAACTTTTATTAATTTATAATTCCTTAGGAGTGAATAAAAATGTTTAGGAATTTAAAACTAATGGAGTTTTCAAGATGTGATGTTCTGAAGGGGAATGGATTTATTCATTAATAAGAACTGTAGAATCTGTATCAGGGAATTTTCTGGTATTCATAGTCACAAAATTTTTTACCAAAAGAAATTTTCAATGATTGTTTTGAGAATGATGTTTTACTTAGGTATTTTTTATTATAAATATGGAGATGTTTGTTCTTTATTTGAATTTTTTTATTCAGTAATGATGAAATAAATTCCATTTATGTCTAAGTCTTTTTAATAATATTTTAGTCTGAAAATTTTGTGTATTTGAAATAAAAATACTCAATTTATATATATACATCATGAAATTAATCATAAATTCATTTTTGATTTATAAAAATGACCCACACATCAAGATAAAGCACAATGTGGTCAGTTTGACTCAAACATCTTATTCGAACCTAAAAAGTGACATTTTAGTTTTAACCATCCATCATCGACTGTAAAATAATTAAATTAACACTAATAGCATATATAAATTAAGATAATTATACATAAGGAATTTTTAGAATTTACTAATTCACCTCACATTAATTGGACACATGGTGTGGATGGTATGGCTACAAGTCTTTGTTTTTTTTAAAAAATTGCCATTTTATATAAAAACACATAGCACAAAATGAAATCTACGAAAACATAATAAACTTGCATTAATAATTTATGAAATTAATCAAAAAGAGATTTTTGACATATAATAATCAAGGACACATCAATATGACACATGGTGTGTATGATATGACTCCAATTATGTGTTTTAGTTTCAATGTGACATTTCAGTTGGAAATGTGTGTCACTAACAAAGAAACAAAAAGACACACTCAAATTGTATTGATACTTACACATAATTATCATTAAGTAGTTTTTTTATATTTGGTAATAATATACACATCAATCCAACCCATATTGTGTTTGGTATGACTGGAATTGTGTGTTTTTATTTATAATTGATACTTTAGTTCAAAAAATTTGACCCATGCTTAGAATTGAGAAAACACGCATATAATCTCTTGAAGTAATAGTAAATTGAAAAATAAATCATTATTTTTATAAAAAACAACTTCACAATAATCTAAAACACATTTTACTAATTATAACTCAAAGTATCTATTTTCAGTTCAAAATTGACATTTTTTATTAAAAACATCATCGCACACTAAAAATTGATATACTCACTCATATTATCATTATTCTACATAAAACTGTTATGTAGTTCATATAAGACATATATGAGTTAATAACACATCATTAAATAACATGGTGTACCTAGTATGACTAAAAGTGCGTGTTTTCATTTTAGAATTGGTATTTTAGTTCCAAATATACATCATTTATTGAAAACCAAGTAAACACAATGATATTGTCTTGATCCATTAGTAAAATGATTCATATTTCATTTATTTTATAGAATCTAGGCTCACATATATTTTATACATGGTTTGGATGGTATGAGTGAAGGTGAATGTTTTTATTTAAAATTTAAATTTTACATCCAAACACACATCACATACTGAAGACCAATAACATGAACTTATGCTATCTTCTTACATTGTGAAAAAATTATGAAATATTTATTGACATGTATGAATCAACCGCACAATAATCTGATTCATGATATGCCCGATATGACTCAATGTATGTGTTTTATGTTTAAATGAAAAAATTTAGTTTGTAACCCTTTTCACTCACTAGAAACTACTAAAACACATTCTGATTGTCATGATAATTTATGAAAATGATCCATATGACCTTTGATAAATATAGGAATTGTCCATACAACCATACAAGAGACATTGTTGCTATCATGAATTAAAAGTGCTTTTTTAAATATATATTTTAGTTAAAAACGTTCATGGCTTTCTCAAACTATGAAAACATTTATCCAATTAACTAAATAATTTTTTTAAGATGATCCATAAATAATTTTTGATGTGTGGGAATAAACCACATTTTAATATAATTCTTTGTGTGATTTTAGGACACAATGTATGTGGTTTCTATTTTAAAGTGGTATTTATTTCAAAAACTGACTAACTCACTCAAAATTTGTAAAACAGACAATAATTATACTGATACATTAAAAATGATCCAAACATTATTTTTGATTTTTAGGATTCATCCTCAATTCAATATAATTTTTTTACCCGTTATGATTAAAAGTGTGGGTTTTTTTAAAAATGGACATCATATTTCGAAATTCATGTCACATAATCAAATAAATATAATGAACTCATATATCCGTGATAATTTGGTAAAATTTTACAGAAATAAATTGTTCCATTTAGTAATAATAATAAAAAATTATTTGAACCAATGTGTGCTCAATGTGACTCAAAGTGTGTGATTTCTATTTCATAGTGACACTTTAGTTCGAAATATATGTCACTCACCTAAACCTAATAAATACAATTTTACTTTATTTATACTTTACAAAAACAATATACATCATGTTTTGATGTAGTAATCAGAACACTCCAATATAATACATTATATGCCATATATGATAGAAAATTCATGCTTTTCATTTAAAATTAAATTTATATTTACACTTAAAACAAAATAAAAATAATTCATTTGTAAAAAATGATGAAATAATTTTTGATATGTATGAAACAACATCAAATTAATCATATACATTGTGTTATTGATATGATGAAAAATTCTTGTTTTTAGCATAAAACAGAAATATTAGTTTAAAATGTGTGTGTCTCATTGAAATTTTGGAAAAACACACATACCAGTTTTTTTTATTTTAGAACATGATCCAGAAGTAACATCTTATGTGTAGGAATTTATAAAATTTTAATCCAACACATGGTGTTCCTAATAAATTTATATTTTTTTTTTGATTTAAAACATTCATTTTATTTTGGTAAACACATCAACTTCTCAAAATCAAGAAAATAAACTCATATTATATTGTGAAATTAGAAAAAATGTCCATAAATAATTTTGGAGGAGTATGGATCAACATCATGTCATTATAATACATGGTGATCCTCATAAAACCCAATGTGTCTTTTTGAGTTTAAAATTGATATTTTGTTCAAAACACGAGTTACTCACTGAAGAATAAGAAAACAATTTCATATTTTCTTAATAGGTTAGGGAAAATATATATATAAATTTTTTACATGTATGATTTAATTTAATGTTTATATTATAAAAAGTGTGCCCAGTATGACACAACATGAGATTTTATATTTTGATGTGATGTTTTAGATCAAATTGTACACCACTCACTAGAAAATAATAAATACAATCTAATTGTCATGATACTTTCAGAAAATAATCCATAATTAATTTTTGATGTGTATTTATTTATTATATTTCAATATGACACAGGGTGTGACCAGAATTACTCAAACTGTGTTTTTTTAGTATAAAAGTTACTTTTTTATTTAAAATGTATGTCACTGACTAAACAATGGGAAAACACAGTCATATTTTTATTATACCTAAGAAAACTGATCTATTTTTCATTTTTAACATATTATAAATAACCACACAACAATCCAACACATACTGTGTTTTGGGGAAGAAATCAAGTGTATGATTTGGAAAAAATGAAGGACTTCCAATGTCAATCCACCGGAAGAACTCATACAGTAGCACAATGGAAAATAAAATCTTTGATTGTTACCTTCCACATGATTTAGTGTAAATGAACTAAGTAATCAACACATCCAATATATTTCACTAATAAATTAATATATTGGTTAAAAAATTACAAACTTTACCAACATACATTTAAAGTAAGAACAATTGAAATTTAATCACAAATAACAAAAGAATGAACAAACAATTGATTGTTAGTCATACCTTCATTAGTGAAGCATAATTGTTATTTCTTTATTCATAGAAATATAATCGGTATTAAAAAACCAAGATTTCTAATTATATGTGGTACAAATTAGATTTATCACTCCCCTTTGATAAATTCTCTTCAGCACTAGTCACGACACTTATCATCTTAGCACGAATGTCTCACTGCTTATATACTAAGCTTCAACCAACCAAACAATAATAAATGGTCCCTAAAATCCTATATCACTAAAAATTTCCACCTCATACGGACACTAACATGGTGACTCTCCAAAAGTATTAAAATTATAGAGCTTCCCTCACATGTCACGAACCAATTCATTCTATAATCCAACCCGACACTAGACCTAGCCAGTGGAATTTTCCAAATGGAATTCTTCATCACCATTATCTAGAAACTAGTTCTAGGTCATTAGATAATTACATTAGAATAATTTACCATGATAAAAAAATATGCCACAAAACATAACATGGAAGGATAGTTCCTAACAACACCACATGTACATAATCATCCCAACCAATCACAACACATGGCTATACAATAGAGAAATTTTCATGTCCCATGGGTTCATTTATATTTATTACAAATAAAAATGTACCAAAAAGGGAGAAAAAACAAAAGGAACAACATCACCATTGTGGAATGGGTTCCAACACCCACTATGTCACCCACAATAACACATTCCAGAAGAAGTCACTACTATCAAGAGCATCCACTACCACTCCCTTGGTTGGAAATTCCTTAACCTGAAATAGACAATATGAAGTCTACATACAACTAATTTATTTAAATATATAGGTTGTGTGCTCATGGGTAGTATGATCCCACTAGATATTACATGCTTAGAAATTTTATGATAAATTATAATTCATGTTTTTAATGAAGTAAATTAGTTTAGTTATGAAAACATATTTTTAATAAAGATTAAATGTTTGAAAAATATGAATGTGGGTAATCATAGAATAATAATCTTGATCAAACCCCTTTTAAACATGGCCACATGGGTTATTAAATCCCCATAATCTTTTTTATTAGACTCATTCATATGTCTCATAATGCATAATAATCTACAGAGGTTTTTTTTAATGTTCTTGTGGTACAGATAATATCATAATTATGTTTAGTTTGTGTTGGTGTCATCCTCCTAGGAAGACCAGGTCAAACCATTAAATCTATCACTATATACTAGTCCTTAACTCACTCATCTTATTAAAAAAGGTTACAAATTTATCTAATACATTTGTAAAAACCATACCAAACAATTTCAGTTCCTTATAATCAATCTAAAACATTACATTCCAAAATACACCATCTCCATCCATTATCCATAGATTAATCAACTACAATAGTTTTACAAACACCAAACACCTAAATAACAACCATTTTAACACACCAACATCATAGGAAAATAATTTTAATATAATAGAAAGCATAATTAACTCATAAAATTCTATCACAACATATAACCACATAATATTCATTTCAAAATCACCACAAACCAAATGAGTACCACAAGACAAAGATAGAAAAGATCATATGGAAGAAATAAAACACCACTAAAATCAAAATCAAAAGTTATTTTATTTAACACATACAATGTTTAAAAAATAGCATATAGAAAAAACACATGGGGATAGTAATAAGATGATAGGAGAGAAGAAAATAAGGAATATACGTGAGGTTTCCTAGAAGATCCATGCTCAAAATCCAGAAAATATTATGTCTTCATTGATTAGAGAAGAGGGGTGGCATAAAAAGGTTTGTGTGGGTCAAATGAGAAATTATTATGTTGAGTTTGGATAAATAGTGGGAGGATAAAAAATAGAATTTCAAATTTTCTAAAAGATCTATGCTGGCTACTTAGTCTGGCCAAACATACTGATATACCGTTTACCGACTGTGTGATTCCTTTGTCCAAATAGATGGGGAGGATGGATGGGATTCTAGGTGATGTTACCCACATGTTAACCTACCCATGAAATATTAAAATACCTATACTCTAGTCCCCTAATTATTTTTAAATGGAGAGAATATGTATTCTACTAATCATGTTCCAACCATGAACCACCCTCCCTCCGGCCAAAAAAACCTTTTCTCTTGAAAATTGAACGAAATGAAAATATAATGGATGCTAGACCAATGGTAAAAGAGAAATACGTGAAAAATTAACCACATATGATACAATTATTTCCACAATTGACATATTCCATCCCCAAAATGTCAAATCATATTTTAATAAGAGTATATCATATGATGATATGAATCTATAATGAACCGACTACCCTTCGATAAGGATCATGTTCATTGTCAACAGATTGGACCATGCCAACTTCTAGTGACCATAATTCTTCAAACCAAAATAAAATTAATGAACAATTTTGGAAATAATTTATATTTTAATCAAAAAAATAAACCACATGGTGACTTGATTCAATGAACTAGAGAAAGACTCAATTCATAGGAAAATATCTATCTTCATAGAAAATAATGTTCCTAATTTATTATTGCATTCACCAAAGTCTTATAAATACATGATTCTATATTATATTGTCCTAAACTATATTCTTGGAAAACATATCTTTAAAATCTTGGAGTCCACCATATTATATACATCCATATTATTTTCCCTCTAAATTTCTTATGAAATGATATTTCAGTTCTATATTCTTCGTCCGAGTATAAAACAATTGATGTCTATCCAAGTGTATTTCACTCAGTCTCTTATAGAAAATAAATCCACCTTAAAAACTCCTTAAGAAATCCTTCATAAATATAATCAACCATAACTTTTCATGCCCTAATTTTATTATAGCTATATACTCATCATCCATTACACTTATTGTAATATGAATTTTCTTTCATCACATCCATGTTGAACAATGTTCGATCGTAGGTAAACACACTGCCTATTTTTATCTTTTGGGATTATATATATCAAGTAAATTCACCAATAACACTTCCTTGGAATGGATCATAGTTCCATAATAGAAGTCCATATGTTTCATACCTTCTAGACACATAATCATTTCTTTAACAGCCCCTCAGTGTACCTTTTATATGTTTGACAGGAATTAAATTACCAATATCACAACATAAGAAATGCATAACTGAGTTAAAATCATTCTATATATAAAAATTAATAAATGTAATGAATATTAGAGGTTTTACATGTACTTTCCCTCAACATTTGTTTTTGGTGATTTATCTTTTATAAGATTAAGGTTTCTATCCAAAAGAGTTGAGTTTTAATTGAATTTTGTAATCACAAATATTTAGATTACCATATGGATATAGTCATTCAGATATAGCATCAAATTCATATATCTCTTATATCTCATTATCACAATCCTCAAAACCTTCTTATCATTCCAAAAATCCTTCAATTTGAATCTTGTAACCATAAAATATTTCATAATTATATTATTTCATAGTCTAGTCTAGATAATGGTATGTCATGCACATATAAGAGAAATATAATTTATGTACCATCATTCCATTGATTTTTTTAACAATAATGTTCTAATTTACACCTGATGAAACCTTATTCATACATAAACCAATTAAAATTTAAATTCAATTTTAATCATTATTTATTCATCCCATAAAGACTCTTATTAAATCTATAATCCCAATTCTAGTTTAATCTTTTTGGGAAACCCATTGGCTGCGTCTTTTAAATTTCAGCATTCAAGACTCCTTGAAGGAATGTGGTATTTACAACTTTTTGGTCCAAGTATATAATTTCTGATTCAACCATGCTGATCATGGAACATATATTTGTATGTTTAACTATCAGTAATAATATTTCCATGAAATTGACACTTTCATTCTGCTATAATCTCTTTTCAATTGTTAATACTTTATGGTGTTTCATTGTATAATATTATCCTTTCATCTAATAGAACAACTTGTTTTATAGTTCCTTTGTTAATTATAGAAAATCAATGAACTGTCAAATTTCCTTGGATGTTAATTAACACATTTTTGCATTAATTTTCGACATCTACTATTTTGAATCGATAATTATAATAACCACTTCAAGGATTTTTAGACATTCTACATTCAATAGAAGAATAAAATTCCTATCATCCACAAGTATTGAAACTATATTCCTAACTCTGGTTGATCTCAACCAATGAGTAGGTTGTATTGTGTTCTTTTACTCTACGTTTCCATCTAGTATCTAAAAAATGATACTCAGACTTCTAGAGGCATAAATGCAGGTGCTATTAATCGATATTCAGATATCCATAAAGATATTTTGTTTACTATAAGAGTTTCACTATTTTTATTATAGTTCAACCATTAAATTTGACATATATATTAATTTATGATTTAATTCCATCAACAACATTATACACTACGTTTTGTTCTTTTCATAGAACACATTAATTAAGTTAAACATATCTACGTCTACTGAATTTTCATTTAACATCATTATATAGCTAAAATGTGAATTTATCATTACTATACACAATGAAGAAACAACCATTTTATTGAGGCATATGCTTGTACATATTGTCTGAAACAGTATTCCGGTATTCAACGCATCAGAGGACTTTGAGGTGATAATATTCCCATCATTTTGTTGTCAATAGTTTCTTTAGGAGTTCCTTCCGTAAATCTAATTAAGAAATTTTTTTACTTGATATTCCACTATGTAGAGATATTCATTTAAAATTACATTGGGCATTCTATTGTATAATATCCTATTATGATCTTTTTATATCAACATTTAATTAATAAATTCATCCACATTAATCGAGCTAGAGTTCTAGGTACCACATTCTCATACTTTATCACCTTATTTTTATTGAATTTCCATAAGGTATGTCTATTGTTCTCACAATTAGTTATTAATTATAGACATTTTAACATAAATCCAATCTCTATTTCCACCATGTCTACACATTAAAAGAAATATCTTTATAAATCATATTTATTCTTGAAAAATCTTACCTAACTTTACATATGACATCATTAAAGAAGGTTACGATGTAATGTGATCTGATGATGTATTGATGAGGAAAAAGTCACCAAAAATTAGTGTTAAAAGTTTCTAACTTCCAAGCTAAGGGATTCAGACCATCTAATTTTATTGAAACCCTTCTCAATTTTTATATAATTAAATTTTAGAAATATCAATATTTTTTTGGGAAATTTTCATAATGGAATTCAATTTTAAAATATTCGTATTCAATTTTTTTATTCAGTTAGTCTAAAATGAAAACCCATTAGATTTTATTAACATTCACCCAATTCATTTATTATTATGCTTATAATTTAATATTAAATTACATCGTTTACTCTTTTTTCATGCACCAGGGATCCTCAAGTATTTTCCCATTCTACATAAGAAAATTATGAACCATAACCAAGTTCATCTAATTTTATTACTATAATATTGTTCTCCTGCAACATTAGGATATGCCTAAGATTATTTAGATTCATGAATCCCACATTCTTCTTCTAGATATTCAGATATCATTTTCCAATAATCTATTTGGATTCATCATCCAAAAAATGTACTTTGATGAAACATTCATTTATATAGTTTCAATACATCTATGCTCTCCCATTTAACAAAATTACTAACCTGAGTCAACTAGACATGACTCCACAAGGATGTTCATTCTTAAAAAATTGTTTTCTCATTCAGTTTTTCACATAGAATGTATGATTCTAAAAATTTATGGTTTAAAAAATCATTCATTCAAACACCTATAGTCCATGAATTGTTTAATTTTTACACAAATCCAACATACAAAGGCTAGTCTAATTGATATATCTTGTATCTCCTCTCATGTCCTATTATATGCTAGATTATTCCAATAGATTTTATTCCATTAAGGTGAACGTCCTCATCAATAGACAATAAGTGTTTTACTAGATTGTGCCTAGAATTCCAACTCATGCAGTTCTCCATTTACAATAAAACTCTTGATATAATCAAATAACAAATCTATCTTACTAATAGAGATATTATCGATACTCACCATCATATTCGGACTCTGTTGATGTGATTGTAATAGGAGTTACCAAAAATCATCCATACATTTTAATTTCAATAATTTTATATCCCATTAGATCATACTAAAATTTTTCACATAATATTATACTAGTTATCATTTCAATAACATTATGATAAATAGTAATTTCATTTTGAACTCCTTGTTATGATTGATTTTTTTTCATACATGTGTTACAGATCCTTCATTACATCCATTGTTATTTTATTTTCCTAAATATAAGATAAAAATATTATAATTTAGAGACATGTATACTAACAATAGAATCATTAAATGAAAGAACACCCATTATTATTTCTACATTACCACCAAAATTACATTGGATAATCGAACTTATAAGTTATTCGAAATCAGAAAGTAATCAACCTACATCCTCCAAAATATAATATTTGTTCAATTAAACCTAAAAATATGGTCCTTGGTATCTTCATATTAATTTTTTTATAATGATAATAAACTCCCATTAGAATCGATATATCATCAAGGTATGCGGAATAATGAGGATGTTAAATCACGACTATGATACTCCTTTTAAATGAATATCTCTGGTGCATTCTTCTGATAAAACCACAATAAATTTTCACACAAATCCACTTGAGGCTCAAAAACTGTAGAAAATTGGAAATATTGATCATTTAGGTGTTCCATTGAAAAAGATTCAGTGTTATAGAACTATCTTGTAATATACCCTTGACAACACACTATCTATTCATTTTATAGGTTCAAGTAAGAAAAAACAATTCAAATATACATGAAAAGTATGATCAATTGATATTTTTAGAAATAAAAAAATTCATAATGTTGTTTAGAAAATGAGTCTAATGTTAATGGGATAAACATTATTAGTTTTCTCTTACTCACCAAAAGATTCAAGAGGTAACAAAATTATGATTATTAAATTCATAAATTATATACAACCATTACCAATCCCCATTGACATGTTCTCTTATGCACTAGTAATGAATCTTATCATTTTTTCACAGAGGTCCCTCTTCTTATGTACTATGAATAAATTGATCAATCCATAATACATACCCCACATTAAAAATGGTCACTAAACAGGAACACCTAAAATTGGATACCAAACCAACGATTCTTCAACATTGTTGAACATACAGACCATCAAGAAGCCGACAATAAAATCATTGTATTATATAAACATAAAATGAACATGATTCCCATAGAGAAAACTATCTACTATGGTCAACGCTCCGCTCCAATACAACATCTAGTGACTATAATTATGATGGAATAAATATATTGATTAAACATATGATGAAAAGAAATTTAATTCACTCCCAATAGAGTACCCAAAAATACTAAAAGTTTTTTATTTAAATTCTACATTTTATTTCAATTCATGACACATATACTCCAAATAATGAAAACATGCTAAGATTATTTCACAACATTAGGATAATGAACCATAAATAATTTTTGATCAGAAATAATCAATCACATATAAATTTGAAATATGTTCATTTTTTCCTATTAAAAGTGAAATCTTATTAATCAAACATTATATCAATTTTTTTCATTCATATATTTATAGAATTACTATCATAATCATTTTTTTATTATTGATATAATAATCATTTTTTCAATATAGTCTTCTTTTATTTAGAATGATGTAGAATTATTGGGATCTTTTAAAGGGGTTCACAAAGAAAAGATAATACAGGGACACCATGTTATTTTTTTATTAATTTGATAATTTTTAGTTTTTATAAAAACTGAAATCTAATTTTAATGTAAATTTATTTTTAATTAAATTTTAAAGTGTGATGTAAATGTATTAAAATGTTTGAAATTTTTTTAATCATAATATTATTATATTATGTTGTAAATATATCATCCCACTACTGTAACATTTTCATTTATCAATACTAAATATAGCATTGATAAAATGATATTTTATCTACACAATATTTAGTAATAATAAATGATTCCTTTATGAGTGATAAAAAACATTCTTATTAAGGAAAACCTTTGTCAATTATTTTTTAGCAATTACAATGAGTTATTTTAGTAGTGATTTTTAGTGGTAATAAACGAACATGGATTTTAATGGTTCATAAAACATCAACACTTTTTAGCACTGAAAATAGATATTTCTAGTATGGATAAAAAAATATTATATTATGGTCTAACCACACACACTCATGTGCCCCACCCATAATACAACCATATTGAATTATCACATTTTTAAATGTCTTCACCTTATATTCCCCACTCTATCTTATATTCACCACAACACTCACACACTAATATCAAGCTCACAATATCACCCATGACACACATTCCCTTCCTGCTTGATGTTCGCACCACCACACACCCCCTAATGAACAAATGTTAACTTATATAAACTTTTATTTATTTTACAACATAAATATACACACATATACATATATAAATATATTACCCAAAAAAATTAAAAAACTCCACACATACCAGGGGTTTTAAATAGATTAAAATATAACTAAATCTTTGTTTTCATTGTTTTTTTATCCATGTATGTGTTTATGAGGAGTGGGAGTGGTCTGAATTATTTTTTATGATTTAGAGGATTGAGTAAATGTAACATTTATGTTTCGATATAGGTTCTCGGTTAGTCGTACCCATGAATGATGGAATGTTATAGAATATGGTTCCCTTAACCATGTATAGTGTTAAAAAAATCAAGGCTAAATAAACCATAAATTGAAGTGGTGTTTCATTATGTTTGGTGAGTGGTTCTACTAAATATTTTTCATTAAAAATCATGTTTGGTTCCTAAAATTAGAATGAATCACACACATAGACCATGATTTATAAAACTATAAACGGTGTAGTTATTTTGATAATGGGGACCAAATGGTAGGAACATGAATTAGTAGACCATCGAGGAAAACCATATAGTCTTCCCAGTGACATAAAAACTATTGAAATTAAAAATTCCCCCTTGATTAATAAAAAAAATAAACCCCTTATTTCACCTACTCCATTAAACCATTAGGTAAACACATAACCTTTCCTCCACATCTCTTTATCTTTTTGGTTTCTTATGTGATTATTAGTGGTTCTACATTCATTTGTTCCAATCAAATAGGTTGAATTAATACTAAAAGTATATATCATTACTTTTTTCTTATTTTTTATAGTGATATTAAAAAATATATTAAATTCTTTATGGGGTATGATTTTTTTATTTCAATAATTTTACCCCAAATCAATGATTAGTGTTTAATAAGTATCCTACAAATACTCTACTGTAGATGATCTCTAAACATTCCATTAAGACATTCATGTTTCTGTGTGCATGTGTTGTGCGGTCAAACTGAACTACCTTATGATTGATTTTTTCAATTAACTATATGTATTAAAAAATATAATTCAAAGTTATTAATAGTTCTTGGTTTTGGTAATGACCCCTAAATGAATGGATGTTAATAAAGATTCCATTGAAATAGTTTTTTTATTCATAAAAGGGATGAATTGTCTGGTCAACCAGAAATAGTTTACTTGAGATTATTATAGGGTATTGAAAATGATATTAATTACATTTTCAATGGAAATATTAATTATTAAATAAATTAGTAATTATATTATTTAATGGTATGTCACTGATAATGACTTGGGAATGCATTACCATATTAAAGGGTAAAACTAGGATAGATTTTCATGAAATGAATTATGAAATTATATTTCTACAATGATGTTTTATAAAATGGTAAAGGATAATTATGGGTCATTATTCTATAGATGATGGAATGGTGATCCTCTATAGAGTTTCTTCTATGGTTTTGAAGATATAATTTCCTCTGGTTATGTTCTTGATTCTGATATGGGTATATTTCTCTTGGTGATATTAATATTCCGTGATAGGTATAATTCCCTAGGTTGTGATCATGTTTTAAGGATTCATATACATAACTCAAGTGAATACAACTACTTACAAAAAGTCATCATTTATAAAATAATTTTTTTTAATCACTATGATTCACTGAGTAAACATAGGATTTACTCTATAGTTTGTTCATTTATTTTCATTTTCTTTAGTTATTCATTTATCACTTCAACATGCATTTAATCAGGATGAATATAATTATAGACACTATTGTTGGATTCCTACTAAGTGGTACTCAAACCCTATTTAGCCCTATTTTGGGTTTCTAATTAGGATAAATGGTTTTAAGGAAATATAAGTGAAATGATCATAAAATTTATATATGGTTTGGAAAGATTAGATTTATCTGGGGAGATTAGTACCATGATATGAATCATGAACATTTTTCATATGTATTCCCATTTTTTATATTTTTTTTTGGTTTCTTATTTTATGATCCACCCATCTGGTATAATTTTTATTTATGATTTTCATTATATTTATATTACCCCATTTTGTTACAGCATGTGATATTGATATTACTTTATTGATGTTTTCATTATCGATTAGGTTTATAAGGATGAGCTGTTGTTACAACAATTGTTTCTTCTACTATTACTACTCTAATGATAGGTTATAGTCTCCACAATGTTATGAAGACCCTAACCTCTATTTTATAGACTATTGAATATTATTAGGTCTTCTTAGGGTCACATAGTGATCACCAGTCCAGGAACAACTGAATATTCCAAGGTGGTGATATGTTATAAAGTGGTATCAAAACTATTTATTTATTCTAATGACTTAGTCTAGGTATTAAAGAGTAAGGTAATTTTCAGGAAATGGTAAAAAACATGTTCCAAGGAGTAGATAACAATCCATAAAGGGAAAGGATATTTCACCAAGGAAGCAAATGATTTTCTTGATTTTTTTGTATAGATCATATATTTTACTAAACATGATGGGCATGCTTTCAGATTGTATTTATGGGATCCCCACTCTTCGCCCAAAATTGGAAGTGAGATCATGTTAATTCATTATACTAGAGACATAGTATTCATATGTAATTTTATTCTATCATGTTATTTTGTTCATGACTATAAGATAAATGTTGATTATATAATGTTTGAGTAGAATTTTAAATAGAATTTCCCCATATAAATTTAATATGGAATTTTATTTAACTGATCCTCTAAATGGATAATGGTATGTATGTGATTACTTTTTTTGATTATTATGTGGAATGAGATAAATGAAAATTGAATTAATAATTTAACTAAATGCCAATATAACATGAAATTGATTTCACATTTAATTGAGCATTGGTTATAGAAGCTCCTATTATTTGTTGAAATAATAGAATTAAATGTGGATCATATATATATATATATATATATATATATATATATCTTCACCATTAATATTATTTGATGGAGATAGAGGGAAAACCATAGTTGTGATATCAATCATTTAGGGGATGATATGTTGAGTGGGATACTACAATTGGGATTACATTTCATAAAATGTTATATCATGATATGTTATGAAAATATGTTCTATAGTGTTTGTTTGTAATTTTAGATGGATTGATCTATTATGTTATATGGTTGAGTACCGATAGGGTGGCGAGGTAAATTTCCCAAAGGTGGTGGGGATAGATCCTCTTATAACATCATATTTTGTAGTGGATGTTGATCTCTGAGAGATAATTCTATGATTTTCATGTGGATGGGGAGATAGGACTAAAATGCAACACCTACTATGTATGATATAAAAGGGATTTCTATCTATATAACCTATAATTGATTAAAAATTAGGTTGATCACCAAGAGGTTGAGATCTAGATTGAGTACATCTTTATTATTTTCAATAACTTGGATAAACCCTCATAATGAATTATGAACATCATAGGGTATACGAATTGAGGACTAGTGTTGTCACAACCCAACCCTACCCGGGCTCGAGCCGCAACTACCCCAAGCCCGCCTCCATAGGCCAGGGGCTGGCGACCAGCGCCAAAGGCACAACAACTCGGGGAGGCCTTTGCCTAAGCACCTATACACACACACGCAGTACACCCAATGCAACAGTGCAGGGTAAAATAAAAGACAAGCAAAGAAAAGGGAAACTGCTATATATAAACCACAGTGTGCATCGACCTCTAACAGTACAAGTAAATCTGAATGTACACTGAAATGAAAAGTGGCAAACCACGCACCCAACCAACAAGTGCCACAACTCGGCAATAGGTAAACAAAAAGAAACAGCTGACGGGTCTCCCACCTGGAACCCGGCCACGACCACCGCACGCGGTCCATGCTCCCAAGCTCCTACGCCCCACTGAAGTCACACTCCACATGTCCGTCGTCCGCAAGGGTACACCAAGTGCGGGCAAAGCCCAAGCAGGGGTGAATACAAAAATACTCAGTAGGATACCCCGAAGGCTCGAGGGAGCAACAAAGAAGGTACCGAAGGGTGAGCAGTAGAGCGAACAGAAAAGTAGAGGAGTACAACTGAAAGTACAGTAAGAGTACAGTAAAGAGTCCAGCTCAACCCAACAAGAGGAAAGAAGGTAGACTCATCCAAAAACGAGGATCTGGAAATGGAGAGATGATGAACTTCCCTTTGAGTCTTCGCTACCTATAGTAGGAGAGCAGACTCGTCCAACCATGAGAAGCTAGACACAGAAAGCACGTGGCATACCCCACTCGTCTTCTCCTCCCCTGGAAGGAGAGTAACCAAACCCAAGAAGTGTGTACTAGAACAAGGTATATATAAGTCCATATGCTCAAACAAGAAGCCCAAACAAGATTGTAATGGGATCTCCATCCCGTAGCTCAGCCCAAGAAATGAGAGTCGCCAACAGTCCCAGAAGTAACACCATCGATGCCCAGCATCCCGCACGTCTGCCCCGAACCACAAGCCAAGGGCTCAATCACAACACTTCGACACTATCTGCTTTGGGCGGCACTGACTCGCCCACATGGTTTTAGGCCGTGTCACAAGGACGCGTCTCG
Organism: Viscum album; assembly: GCA_963277665.1. NCBI lineage: Eukaryota > Viridiplantae > Streptophyta > Magnoliopsida > Santalales > Viscaceae > Viscum > Viscum album. Next base: position 1,087,538,684 of record OY728121.1, read on the forward strand.
GTGGGGGAAAGTGCTCCCCGTACTTGAGAGTTCTGGGAGAACGTCAACCACAACTCGTCACCGCCCTGCAGTCGAGAGGTCTCGAAGTCGACAGGCAACCCCCTGCCCAGCCCCGCTGGAGGGTCCCTAGAAGTCAATAGGTTCCCACTACACGGAGACCCGGAAAGTCGACGGGTGCCAGACCGCCCAGTCCCGTAACAGGGTAATCCACAGGAGGGCGACCCGGCTAAGGTCGACGATGGGACCACTGCCCAGCCCAGCTGGAGGTAACCCGGCATTGGGGACCACTGCCCAGCCCAGCTGGAGGTAAGCCCGACATCGGGGACCACTGCCCAATCCAGCTGGAGGTAAGCCCGACATCGGGGACCACTGCCCAGCCCACCTGGAGGTAAGCCCGGCATCGGGGACCACTACCCAACCTCGCTGGCGGTAAGCCCGACATCGAGGACCACTGCCCAGCCCCGCTGGAGGTAAGCCCAGCACTGCTCTGGAGATCACTGCGGGATGGTACTACTCAGTGAACACCACTGTACTGGCCATCCCGGCCGGATGGTAACCCTCTGGCAAGCCCAGCTCGAAACAACCACAACCCTACTGGAAACACCCTCAGCCCTGCTGGAAACAACCTCAGCCCTACTGGAACAACCTCATCCATGCTGGAATAACCTCAGCTCTGCTGGAATAACCTCATCCCTGTTGGAACAACCTCAGCCCTGCTGGAACAACCTCCTGGGAAGAGGATCGGTGCCCGTGTAAAGTGTTGGTCAGACCGAAACCACAAGCTTTACCAGGGAACACAGAGAAATGGGAGAAACTCCCCATGCCTCACAAGGCGATCCCACTCCAATCCACTGAGTCACTGTCGAAGCGGACCGATACACCTCATCCCAGAAAGTGGGGAAAATGCCCACGCTGCACGAACACCTGTAGTCGCAGATGGTGTCGCAGTCCGGTTAAAGGGAACAGCACTGAAACCCCTCACAGCCGAAGAAGCAGAGGAACCAAACCATTTCTACTGGCCAAACCATCGAGAACAAGACCAGGGGGAGACCACTCAACCCTGCTGGTTAGACAAAAGAGCACCAGGGCAGGGGAACCTCCGCCCTGCTGGTCAAACAAACGAGCACAAAGCCAGGGGAAAAACTCCACCCTGCTGGTCAAACAATCGAGCACAAAGCTAGGGGAAAACTCCACCATGTTGGTCAAACAAACGAGCATAAAGCTAGGGGAAACTCCACCCTGCTGGTCAAACAAACAAGCACGGAGGGACCCTCTACGTCATGAGAGGTCAAAGTACGTAAAGAAGATCACGACACGCACGTGGGGCCCACACGACGTGTGGCCCCAAGTCAACCCCAACTGAGAACACAAACATACTCAGGTACAAACAACCACACGTACCTCCAAGCGCTCCTGTATACTCCCAGAGTATACACAATTCCAGCCCAAAGGCAATCGTGCACCCGGCACCCAGCGTCAACGTGAAGGCGTGACATTACAACTCCACCTAAAAGCCCAGGCATGGCCAGCCACATCTCATGAATCATTTATATCACTCTCCCAAGAGTGCGCGATCACACGCTAAGGGTCCGCTATAGACAAAGTAGGGCGAACCACCACTGCAGCACCTTCCATGCTCCACATTCAATAAGATCGCGCAAGAGGCTCCGCACAACCAAGCGGATCACACAGTTGTAATCCTCGCAGAAAAACACGCGAGATCGACTACTTACTCGCCTCAAACGGATATCCGACGGAAAAGTCGCCAACACCGCCTCACGCCCGAACGACATCCCGTGATCCCGAGCCTTGGCCCCGAAAACAATCGGGCTCATCGCACCATTGTGATCCCCTCGGGAAAACACGTCAAAAACCCTACTCACTTGAGTGCAACGGATATCCGGAGAAAAAGGTGCATCCCGGTGCACCGCACACGAGTGGTGCCACGTGGGACCTACATCCCGGTCCCGAAACTCAACGAACGGATCGCACCATTGTGATCCTCTCGAAAATGTACACGAAATGGGCTACTCACTTGTCCAAAACGGTCGCCCGGTGATAAAGCTGGAAATCACCGTCAACTCTCGAAACGGCCCTCATGGGGCACGCACCATCATGCGGAATTACAGCTGTCAGACTGCGCCAACGCGTTGCCCTCATAAAAACACACAACATCCATTGCTCGCACGCCCCGAACAAACATTCGAGGAAAAAGTCACTAAAAGCTGCACACAGCTCCAAAAGATGGGTCGTGGGGCCTGCGCCTCAACTTCATCCTCAACGCCTGAAACCACCCTGGAAACCTCCACCTCGACACCAGGGTTATAATGCCGCTGACGACACTTAAATCAGACATCGGACGCGTCCGCGCCGTCCAAAACAAGATCCCCTGAAGGAAACGAAAAACCACTTAAAAACGCGTCACGCCTCCGAGGCCCCTCGTTTTGGGAATTAAAAATTCCTGAAACCATCTCAAAAAGTCCTCCTCGTCGATACGGTTCAACCGCCACAGACGGAACTCAAAACGGACACCAGTAGCGGAGAATACGGGTGTCCGAACACCGAGGGGGCAAGGCCCCTGGGGCTGGACCGGCCGGTCCGCCCAGCCTGGGCCGGCCCGCGGCTTAACCGTGCGGGCCGGCGGTGGACCCGATCCACCGCCTTGCTGACCGGCGGAGGCCGGTCGCCGCGCGACGACCCGCAGGACGCGGGTCGTGCCTCCTCCGTGGGGTCGTGCGCCACGTCCCCGGTTCCCCATCGCGCTCCGGTGAGCACTGCCTCGCGCCGGCGCCCCGCAAACCCGCCAGCGTCGCGCGCCCTGGCCTCGCCTGGATGCTCCCCCTCGCTGCTCCGCTGACGGAACGCCATGCCCCGGCCTCATCCAGCGCCTCCACCGGACACCCGCAGACGCCCGCGGACACCCCCTGCTGCCGCCGTGAGCCCCCGGCCGCCTGAAGCTCGGCCGAACCACCGCGCCGCCCTGCTGCAAAACCCAATTCCCGCAAACTTCGGCGAACATCTGTGAGCAGCTCGGGACTTGGAATTGAAATCCGAAAGATGCGTCAGAAAGAGTATAAAATCTACTTCGCATTCATGGGATTTTTTTGATAATCGCACAGAGTTTAAATACAATTATTTGAGCTTGAATTAGGTGCGGTGAATGAAAAATGCAAACGACAAATCCTACCTCATAGGCGTTGCCCGAAGCTTCATGGGCGATCCGCCAGAGCTTCGCCTTGCCGGAGAGGAGGAGGTGATGGAGGGGAGATTCCTCCTTTGCTTTGGGGAGGTGCTGGCACCAGGGGAGAAGAGGGGAGGAACGGGATGAGTTAAGCATTTAAATAGAAAACGTTTAACCACCCGCCCGTCGGTCTGAACCCGAACCCTCAGCAGGGTCGAGGTTAAGCCTCCCCTAGGGTAAACACCACCTACCAAGCACAACGGAGGTCTCTGAATTTTAATCCGAGACCCCATTCAAAAGTTATAAAATTTAACGTCCGAAGCTGCTAAATTACAAAAATGCCCCTGGAGCCATTTTTCACAAACGGCCCACGTCCGCGAAACTTATACCCCTCCTAGGGTAAATGGCATGCTCCCAACTCAACGGTACCCTCTTTTTTCCAATCCGAGCGACCATTTAAGAGATAATCGAGTTTCACCATTAAACGAATTAATTAATTTATTTAATCCGTTTAACGTTCCAGAAGCGGGCGAGGGGTCCAAACATCCCACACCGACAAGTTTTATGTCGTTCCTAGGGTAAACACCCCATTCCAGACCCATCCGTACACTCGGATCGATGATCTGAAGCTCCTTTTAGGAGTTATCTAATATATTTAACATTTTTAGTGTGAACTCACTAAAAATTTAATTCCGGCCACTCCAGGGCTCGGAATCGCATGTCGTCTGAAGGTGCTGCTCTTGAATATCATCAAGAATATTCCAAAGTCTTTCACAGCAAAAACTGGGTTCTTACATCATTCCCTCCTTCATGATTTTCGTCCCCGAAAAGCAAAACTAGGGAGCAACCCAGGGTACTAAGCCCACACCAGGCTTTCCAATACCCCGAAGAACCCACTCACAGCTCTGTGCCTCCACACATAGACCAAAGGATTGATCTGTTCATGCGAGGTCGGCCCGTACTGATGTCATGCACCCACTCCAGACATTGGGGTTAGGGAAAGGTGGTAGAGTACCCCTCCATCCCTTTGCACGATCTCAAATGGCTCGAAGGCCCTCGTAGGTAGCTCACCTCCCCGGTCAAACCTCTACGTCGCACGCCGCGACTGGAATCACCGCCCGCACCTGGAACAAGGACCGGTGATTCCCTCCTTCAGAATATCCATATGGTGAAACACCCAAGGATATCTGGTCATACAAGATTTCACAGTCGATGTCTCTCAACCAAGACTCTCTTACATGCTTGGAAGCGAAGGAGTCAACACCATCGACTAAAGGAAAAGGTATCACGCCTTTTTTCTTACCAACACAGGGTTACACCTGACGCCCTGCGTCACCCTAGTAACACCTCAAGCAAGGAGAAGGGAGGAAAGCATTCCACACACAGAGTCTGTCAATTCTACTACAAGAAGTATAAGAGTCGCAAGGGGGTACCTCTCACCACCCCATGCCCTGTAGGATCGTAGACATCCAGAGCTCGCCGCTGTCTGTGGTCCCAATTGTCAGCTCCTGGGGCCTAACGTGGACCGCCTAGTGGTTATGGGAAGACCTCGTAAAGACATCTCCCACAACCAGCTCCTCCTGCTCCTCTGCTAGAACCACTTCTCTGGGTACTACTCTGATCACGGCGCTGCCTCTTCCGTGGTGGTGCGCCTACTGCCTGCCCGAAGCTCCCAGAAACTTGGGTCGGGCTGTCTCGTTCAAAGTGAAATCGTCCGTCACAAGCATATCATCGACTCTCTATGGGATGCACAGGTGCCCTCCGGCGCCACTGTGGTGTATGACCATGCCCCTGAGTCCGGTTGTCAGAAATCCACCTGCGTCGATGTTCTGCTTGCCGACGCCCACTAGTTGGAGTAGACGTCTCCTCTCCAACGTGCTGGCTTCCACCACCAACACTAGAACGCGACAGGAAGGCCTCTGTCACCAACGCCTGCTCTAGAACCCCGACATATGCGGAAATGCCCAAGGGTACTATGACAGCACGAATCTCTCGGCGGAGACCCTGCTCAAACTTCTGCACTCGGATGTTGTCATTATGGAACAAGTCCGGGTATAAGCGTGCACGGTCTGCAAAACTAGTCGTGTACTCGGCCACCGTCATCCTTCCCTGCTGAAACTGCAGGAGCTCCTGAATCCGAACAGAGCACAAGCAGGAGGGGAAAAACTCCTCACGAAACAACAACTGAAAGTCGCCCTGTGAAAGCGACAAATCGACAAGAAGCTGAGTCACCAGACTCCACCAACGCCAAGCTTCTCCACAAAAAAGGGTGGATTCCAAAGCCACTCTCGGATCTGTCGGCGTCTGCACAAGCCTGAAAAGGCAAACCACTGCCTCGAGCCAAACCTCTACTGCCTGAGGTTCTGGCTCACCACTGAACCTCAGCGGTCTCTGCCGCTGGAACTCACGGAGCGTGCTCAACCTGCGCTGAAGCTCAGCCTTCTCTACTGAAACTCCCTACTGCTCAACAGGTGGGGGTGTTGCTACCAGCCCACCCGGAGAAAGGGGCTCACATGATGGGTCTTGGACTGTGGCCTCATAGCTCACAGGGTCATCGTCACGAAGCAAAGCGGGTATCCTGGCTGGCTGTCCTCATGGAGACATCCTGAATATTATCAAGGAGTGCCGCGGTCAGATCAGCATACATGTATATACCAAGAGCAACGATGGGGAGATGACTCAAGAAGGAAAGTCAAAGACTCAATCCTATGTGATTCACAATACAATTTCATTACAACAGGTGTCTCAACATGCCGAGTCGACTAGCGGGTTATCAAGGTCCCGGTGAATGGATACGTCGGCCGCCGCACCATCACTGGACTCCCTGGCCTGAGAGCCGCTCTCGATACATGTTAACATTGTTGCCCTAATTCCCAACCAATTCCTTTTATTTTAGGGATGCCCAATCAATGTACCAAGGAACGAACCACCTCTAATACCACTTTTTCACGACTCGACCCTACCCAGGCTCGAGCTGCAACTACCACAAGCTTGCCTCTATAGTTCAGGGGATGGTAACCAGCGCCGAAGGAACAAAAACTCAGGGAGGCCTTTGCCTAAGCACCTGTAAACACACACAGCACACCCAATGCAACAGTGCAGGGTAAAAGAAAAGACAAGCAACGAAAAGGGAAACTGCTCTATATAAACCACAGAGTGCATCGACCTCTAACAGTGCATGTAAAGCTGAAAGTACACAGAAAATAAAAGGGGAAAAACACGCGCCCAACCAACAAGTGCCACAACCCGGCAACAGGTAAACAAAAAGAAACAGCTAATGGGTCTCCCACCTGGAACCTGGCCACGACCACCGCACGCGGTCCAATCTCCCAAGCTCTTATGCCCCACTAAAGTCATGCTCCACCTGTTCGTTGTCTGCAAGGGCACACCAAGTGCGGGAAAAGACCACATAGGGGTGAGTACAAAAATACTCAGTAGGATAACCCGAAGGCTCGAGGGAGCAACAAAGGAGGTACCGAAGGGTGAGCAGTAGAGCGAACATAAAAGTAGAGGAGTACAACTAAAAGTGCACTAAGAGTACAGTAAAGATTCCAGCTCAAACCAACAAGAGGAAAGAAGGTAGACTCTTCCAAACATGAGGAGCTAGAAACGGTGAGAATATGAACTTCCTGTCGAGTCTTCGCTACCTATAGTAGGAGAGAAGACTCATCCAACCATGAGAAGCTAGACACAAAAAGCACGTGGCATACCACGCGCATCTTTGCCTCCCCTGGAAGGAGAGTAACCAAACCCAAGAAGTGGGTACTAGAACAAGGTATATACAAGTACATATGCTCAAAAAAGAAGCCCAAACAAGATCGTAATGGGATCTCCAACCTGTAGCTCAGCCCAAGAAAAGAGATTCGTCAACAGTCCCAAAAGTAACACCATCGATGCCCAGCGTCCCGCATGTCTGCCCCGCACCGCAAGCCAAGGGCTCAATCACCACATATCGACACTATCCGCTTTGGGCGGCACTGACTCGCCCGCATGGTTTTAGGTCGTGTCACAAGGACACATCTCGGTGGGGGGAAAGCGCTCCCTGTACTTGAGAGTTTTGGGGCAACATCAACCACTACTCGTCACCGCCCCGCAGTCGAGAGGCCTGGAAGTCGACTGGCGACCCCCTGACCATCCCCACTGGAGGGTCCCTGGAAGTCAATGGGTTCCCACTACAGGGAGACTCGGAAAGTCGACAGGTTCCACACAGCCCAGTCTCGTAACAGGGTAATCCACTGGAGGGTGACCCGGATAAAGTCGGCGACGAGACCACTGCCCAGCCCAGATGGAGGTAACCCGGCATCGGGGACCACTGCCCTGCCCAGCTAGATGTAAGCCAGGCATCAGGGACCACTGCCCAGCCCAACTGGAGGTAAACCCAGCATCGGGGACCGCTGCCCAGCCCAGCTGGAGGTTATCCCGGCATCGGGGACCACCGCCCAGCCCCGCTGGAGGTAAGCCCGGCATCGGGGACCACTGCCCAGCCCCACTGGAGGTAAGCCTGGCACTGCTCTGGTCATCCCGGATGGATGGTACTGCTCGGTGAACACCACTGTACTGGCCATCCCTGCCTGATGGTAACCCTCTGGCGAGCCTAGATTGAAACAATCTCAGCCCTGCTGGAAACAACCTCAGCCCTGCTGGAAACAACCTCATCCCTACTGGAAAAACCTCAGCCCTTCTAGAACAACCTCATCCCAGCTAGAACAACCTCAGCCCTGCTGGAACAACCTCAGTCCTGCTGGAACAACCTCAGCCCTGCTGGAACAACCACCTGGGTAGAGGATCAGTGCCTGCGTAAAGTGTTGCTCACACCGAAACTACAAGCTCAACCAGGGAACACGGATCAACGAGAGAAACTCCCCAGGACTCACAAGGAGATCCCTCTCCAATCCACTAAGTCACTGTCGAAGAGGACCGAGACACCTCATCCCAGAAAGTGGGGAAAACACCCACGCTGCATGAACACCCGTAGTTGCAGACGGTGTCGCAGTCCGGTGAAAGGGCACAATATTGAAACTCCTCACAACCGAAGAAGCAGAGGAACCAAACCATCTCTGTCGGCCAAACCATCGTGAACAAGACTGGGCGGAGACCACTCAACCCTGCTGGTCAGACAAAAGAGCACCAAGCCAGGGGAAACTCCGCCTTGCTGGTCAAACAGACGAGCACAAAGCCAGGGGAAAAACTCCACCCTGCTAGTAAAACAAACGAGCACAAAGCCAGGGGGAAACTCCACCCTACTGATCAAACAAACGAGCACAAAGCCGGGGGAAAACTCCACCCTTCTGGTCAAATAAACGAGCGCATAGGGACCCTCTACGTCGCGAGAGGTCAGAGTATGTAAAGAGATCACGGCACGCACGTGGGTCCCACACGACGTGTGGCCCCGTGTCAACCCCAACTGATCACACAAACATCCTCAGGTACAAATAACCACACATACCTCCAAGCACTCCCGTATACTCCCGGAGTATACCCAATTCCATCCCAAATGCTATCGTTCACACGGCACCCAGCGTCAACGTGAATGCGTGACGTAACAACTCCACCTCAAAGCCCAGGCACGACCAGCCACATCTCGTGAATCATTTACATCACTCTCTCAAGAGTGCACGATCACACGCCAAGGGTCCGCTATAGAAAAAGTAGGGCGAACCACCACTGGAGAACCTTCCATGCTCCACATTAAATAAGGTCGCGCAAGAGGCTCCGCACAACCAAAGGGATCACACCATTGTAATCCTCTTGGAAAAACACGTGATATCGACTACTTACTCGCCTCAAACGGATATCCGAAGGAAAAGTCGGCAACACCGCCTCAAGCCCGAACGGCGACCCGTGATCCCGAGCCTCGGCCCCGAAAACAGTCGGGCGCATCGCACCATTGCGATCCGCATGGGAAAACACGTCAAAAACCCTACTCACTTGAGTGCAACGGATATCCGGAGAAAAAGGTGCATCCCGGCGCACGTCACATGAGCGGTGCCACGTGGGACCCGCTTCCCGGTCCCAAAACTCAACGAACGGATCACACCGTTGCGATCCTCTCAAAAAAGTACACGAAATGGACTACTCACTTGTCCAAAACGGTCGCCCAGTGATAAAGCTGGAAATCACCGTCAACTCCCGAAACGACCCTCGCGGGGCCCGCACCATCGTGCGGAATTACAGCGGGAAGATTGCGCCAACGCGTTGCCCCCGGAAAAACACCCAACATCGACTGCTCGCATGCCCCGAATGGACGTCCGAGGAAAAAGTCACTAAAAGATGCATGCATCTCCAAAAGATGGGTCTTGGGGCCCACGCCACAACTTTGGCCTCAATGCCTGAAAGCACCCTGGAAACCTCCTCCTCGACGCCAGGGTTCCAACGTCGCTGACGGCGCTTAAATCGGACGTTGGACGCGTCCGCGCCGTCCAAAACAAGATCCCCTAAAGGAAATGACAAACCACTTAAAGACGCGGCGTGCCTCTAAGGCCCCTCGTTTCGGGAATTAAAAATTCCTAAAACCATCTCAAAAAGTCTGCCTCGTTGATACAGTTCTACCGCCGCAGACGGCACTCAAAACGGACACCCATAGCGGAAAATACGGGTGTCTGAACACCGGGGGGCAAGGCCCCTGGGGCTGGACCGGCTTGGACCAGCCGGTCTGCCCGGCCTGAGCCGGCCCGCGGCTTAACCGCGCGGGCCAGCGGTGGACGCAGGTCGTGCCTCCTCCGCGGGTTCGCGCGCCGCGACCCCGATTCCCCGTCGCGCTCCGGTGAGCGCTGCCTCGCGCCGGCGCCCAGCAAACTCGCCAGCGCCGCGCGCCCTGGCCTCGCCTGGACGCTACCCCTCGCCGCTCCGCTGACGGCACGCCATGCCCCGGCCTCATCCAGCGCCTCCACCGGACACCCGCGGATGCCCGCGGACACACCCCTACTGCCGCTGTGAGCCCCCGGCCACCTGAAGCTCGACCGAACCACCGCGCCGCCTTGCTGCTCAACCCAAATTCCCGCAAACTTCGGCGAACATATGTGACCAGCTCAGGACTCGGAATTGAAATACGAAAGATGCATCAGAAAGATTTTAAAATCTACTTCTCATTAATGAGATTTTTTTGATAATCTTAAAGAGTTTCAATACAATTATTTCATCTTGAAGTAGGTGCATTGAATGAAAAATGCAAACGACAAATCCTACCTCGTGGGCGTTGCACGAAGCTTCATGGGCGATCTGCCGGAGCCGTGCCTTGCCGGAGAGGAGGAGGTGATGGAGGGGAGAATACTCCTTCGCTGTGGGGAGCTGCGGGCACCAGGGGAGAAGAGGGTAGGAAGGGGATGAGTTAAGTATTTAAATCGAAAACGCTTAACCACCCGCCCGTCGGTCTGAACCCGAACCCTCAGCAGGGTCGAGGTTAAGCCTCCCCTAGGGTAAACACCACCTCTCGAGCACAAAGGCGGTCTCAGAATTTTAATCTGATACCCCGTTTAAAAGTTACAAAATTTAACGTCTGAAGCCGCTAAATTACGAAAACGCCCCTAGATCCATTTTTCACAAACGGCCCGCGCCCGCGAAACTTATACCCCTCATAGGGTAAACGACATGCTCCAAACTCAACGGTGCCCTCGGTTTTCCAATCTGAGCCACTGTTTAAGGATTACTCGAGTTTCACCATTAAATGAATTAATTAATTTATTTAATCCGTTTAACGTTCCAGAAGCGGGCAAGGGGTCCAAACATCCTGCGCCGTCAAGTTTTATGTCGTTCCTAGGGTAAACACCCCATTCCGGACCCATCCGTACACTCGTATCTCTGATCTGAACCTCCGTTTAGGAGTTATCCCATTTATTTAGCATTTCCAGTGTGAACGCACTGAAAATTTAATTCCGGCCACTCCGGGGCTCGGAATCGCATGTCGTCTGAAGGCGCTACTCTGGAATATCATCAAGAATATTCTAAAGTCTTTAATAGAAAAAACCGGGTTCTTAAAAGTGCATAATAGGTGTAATATTTTATTTCATGAAGAATAACTTGTAGGGATACTTTGGATTTAATTAAAAATGATTTCTTATGATAAATTAAATCTAGAGAATTGTATTTCGGATAATGATTCTGATTTAATTCAATTTATACATACATAAAAATATGTTTCAGCCTATGTCATTCATTTTATTAATGTATAGGTTTTCATCTAGATTATCGTAAATTCCATATGTTTGTATGGGATGAGGTATTTATGGACATTCATTTTAAGGATTCACTAAAGTATGAGATATAGATCCATGTAAATGTATTTTTCATTTTTCATTTCATAGATGAAATAAACCAAGACTAGATCATAGAGAAAAAAATTGTATAAGAGAGATGTTTGAGGAAATTAGCTTCATCTTCAAGGTTTTGTAGTGGATCATCATGTAGCAAGTATAAACATTTTGATTAGTCATTATTAAAAGATATTGGTCAATGTTTCAAGGGATGTGGTCTCCATTTTTCGCCATAGGGAGAAATTTTAATTACTAACTATAGTGTGGAAAAAAAGAACATACCCATCCATAAAGTACACGACCCCCAATTGAGTTCTAGTTTATTTGTAGATTGTGACACTTGTAGTAGTTTTACTGGATGGATCAAGGGTTAGTGAGTGGATGGGATCTATATAGATGAATGGATTTATATTTAGACTAGTTCATCTATTTTATGTGGTTAGATTACAATAACCATAAAAATTTAGGATGAGGACATGGTACACATGTATTGGAGTAAAACCACCACTAGAGAAATGATTCATAGGGGATGTAGGCAGGGAGTCAGGGGTAAGGCGTGATCCAGATATATTTCATTCAACATTCTTCCGATATCCATTATAATGGTCATTCATTTTTAAATTGAAAAAATATAATAGAATTTACCATGGATTTGTCATTATTTCACATTAGAGTGTCACATATAGTCACAAAATCTTAGTTTTTGGGTTTTCTAGGATTATCCTTTGAGTAATTTTTCAATGTTAATACTATATATTCACCATTATTGGTGAGGTAAGTGTTAATTCACCGATGCAGGGAGTGTTCCATGATTATTGAAATAACAACAAACTCCTCATGTCCATACTTCATTGGACATATTTTATTTATAATATCATCCTTCTTTATTCACAATTGAAGAAAAGAATGATGATGGTTAATCTATGAAAAATAATGAGATCAATGATGTTGACCAGATAAATTAAAAATTTACAAATAAGATAACATTTATTTATCATAAAAACATTTACTTATCTATAATTAATTCACTTCCTCACATATCAGTCATTATTATTAATTAAAAGAACAGTGGATTCCCAGTGTGAAATAATAGGTAATATTTATCCCTTATTGCACAATTAGTCTAATTTTTTCATCAATTCCATTAATTTTATAGTGGAAATTATATGGTGAGTAATTGATTTAGTTCATGAAAAAGGGATTAAATTAATGGAAAAATATACTTCACACTCTAGTAGATGTTTAAGTAATTCATTAGGAAATACATCAATGTATTCATGAAAAATAGGTACATACTCAATTTGGAGATTATATATTCTATATAAAGGATTTTTTTGCTCTTATTCCACAAAATGTCTTTTAAAAGAGCTACTGGGGGTGGATCTAAACTAGACCCATATTATTATGTATCTCCTATAATGATATATAATTCCACATATTCAATATGAACTGTAATTTCCTTATTTTTATAATAAAATTTTCTATAATATATATAAATAGAATACTTATCATGAATGATATAAAAATAAACCATATGTGTAATATTAAATTCAATAAAAAGGGAATATTCACACATCATAATGGGAACTGATTGACCCAAATGTGTTGCAGTGAGACTTCCAATTGTATTATTGAATGATAACCCCATTCTTATTTCACTAGTGAAATAACTCATTTTCTTGTAAAACATTGGAGATAAAAGAATTGCAAAAATCCATAATAAAATAAAACATCAGAAAAATTTGAGGATATTATTAAATTACATGACACTATATCATTATGAACATAAAATTCACCTACTATGATTGCATAAACATGGACTTCATCCCGTGTAATTTGATAGAAAATATTACTTTTAACCAAGGTAAAATCAATTTCATAGATCCCCATATCCTTAAAGTTCAATAATTAATCATTGGAAGCATATTTATTTCCCTTTAAATCATGAGTTTGGTGGCCTTTATATCCACACGTGAAGAAAAATCCAATTCACAACAATGTTATTCCATGGAGATTCTTTCTTAATGTATTACATGTTTTTAATTCCACCATTTTTTTCTTCATTTTTTTTATTTTATTTTCTATAGTACTCATCCACCAATTTGTTAAATTTATTTCCTTCAAAGTCATATGTCATGGAGAATTATTTATCTTTCATTATAACACCAGTTTTTATGTCCACATATGATGAGAATGTTATAGAGACAAGTTTAGTTTGACGTAGTTTCTTAGATAGTCATATAATTTCCCATCCTTACTCTTTGGATTGGATACATAGTCTAAAATATTCATTCCCAACCTTGTAATATTGGCCTCATTCATTGAAATATTTTTCATGATAATTAAACTATGACACAAAAATTCTCTCTCCATATCAGATTATTTTTCACATGTATTATATTTTTCCATGAAAAGATCCTTGAAATCATTCTATTTTATTCTTTGTATATCCTCCTCATATTTAGTGTCTTGAATCAATGACCATAATTTATCTTCATCCTCTAAGAGACAAAAAACAACCATGAAAACCTTATCTCATTCATTTTATACAAAAGAGTGAAAAATCCAATCTCGGGAATTTAAACATTTCATAGATATCAAAAGATTATTATTGATATTCATTAATAGAGGTTTTTGATACATGAAACAATACTTTATTTTTGCACTACACTTTAAATAAACATATTGATAAATAAGATGAAGGTAATCTGTGATATCATGAGTGGGTTTCCCCAATATAGATATAATTGTTTCATCAACAACATCATTTTTAGCACCGGGTTCAATGTCATTCCCATTAGGGAAATTCCTACACGGATTATGTTCATTGATATGATTTTAATTCCTTATTCCAAGTGTAATTTCTAAATAGTTTCATACACTAGATTATCTCAAATCATTTTGAGTTATAATGTACAATTTTGAAATTAGTGAAACACTAGATTTGATGAGAAAAATTTATGAATATCTAATCTCATAATCATAAACATAGTTATTTGGGTCTATTCTCAAATCATAAAGATATTATAAAATATTACATAATTTTTTCAAAAATAAAATATCTATTAACCTAATAATATCTTATAGGATTTTTTTATCAGTTTCCCAATAAGGGAACACTATCCCTGCCCGAGAATATTTGTTATGATATACTCACACTTAAAATTATCAATGTTATTACTGCTAGATGCGCCTGTTACAAAACCACGAATAATTGTGGTATCTAAATAGGTATATATTACTAGGAAAAACACATTATAAACTATACCAAAACCTTTATATGTTTTCCTATACATAGGCTTATCATTAAAGGCAGTTATAGGGTTATATTACTAATTATATGTTTTCATAAATCTTGATCCTCTAGTTTTAAAAAATATCCTTAGATACCAATTTTATACACCCCAAATATAGATTCCCAAAGTTGGGGGTCATTTTAGTATATTTTAATAACTATAAGGTATCACATATCGAAGCGTCGAATAGTCCAGTACTCATTGGGGAACAGATAAATTAATGGTTCTCAAATAACATATGATAACATGAAATATATCATAACAATTCCTATGATAAAATTATTATTTTATTCTAAATCTCATATTTAATTCATGGGTCCATTCCTTATATCCTAGGTAATGTAAGATATGATATGTAGTGAGATAATAAGGCCATTAAGAGAAAAGGAACAATAGAATCTATCATAATGTAAATAACACGTGTATAATACGGTTGAGATAAAAAAATAATCATACATTCCACATTACTAATAATGAAAAGAATAGACTAAATTCATTGATAAAATAATATTATAAATAATCACATTGATAACTATATCATGTTCCATAATCATTTAACTTATAATGTGAGACATCATCAACACACTTTGAAGGCCTAATGCCAAGACATCATGTATGCATGTGAATGGAATTGGAAAAATATCTGAATCATATTGGCTCGTGAGACAGACCGACACATAGATAGGTTATAGTGGGAACCAATAATCACTTAATATTTCCAATACATCCATCATATATAGGGGTAACATAATCAATATAATCAGTCTTATTGAAAAACAAGAATAAATTTTTTTAATAATTTACCCCATTACATAACACAATCAAAAAATTTAAAAAGCAATATGAATAATTTTTTTATTGGAGTAAATCCAAAGTAATGTATAATTCCCCAAATAATGTTTAAAGAGATGAAAATATATTTAATATATCATTAGAATACTTTTTGAGGAAAACACCATTTCAATTTTAAAATCCCCTATTCAAAATCGATAAATTTAAAATATTTTTGGAAAAAAATTATTTCAATTGAAACTCAAAAAAATTAAACAAATCATAAAATTATTGAGTGTTAATGATAGTGGGATATTTCATTAATGTTTTATATGATAAAATATAGTCTTTTAATTCTTTTATAAAAAGTAAATAATTACATCATCCAGAAAACAAAAAGAATATTCCATTGATATATGTTTTTAGAAAATATAACATGAGTAAAACAAATATTTTTCCTTAAAACTGCAGGATAAGATGGTATAAGGTTTTTATGTATGTTATATCATGAAATCACACTATTAGTGACTAAAATTTTAATAATCCTGAATAATTAGGTTAGTATGAAATAAACTATAACCTCCAATTTGACTCCCTTCATATGTGTATCCACCTCATGTTTAATAAAAATAGACTTATTAAAAATATACCACATTACAGTAATATATATATATATATATAATAGCTTATATTAATTATAAAATTTTATTACCTTTTTATTAAAAAGTATTTTATAATTTCACTTTTTTGGGTACCATCTGGTACTATTTTCATGTATGTTATGGTTTAGAAGTGTCTGATATTATATATTGATCATTGCTATACAATATATATAATATTAATCCTGATATAAATATCATATATAATATTAATATATATATATTGTCAGTTGGAATTATAATTATAAAAATAAATTATATCTTTCATGGATAAGGTATGTTGTATGTACGCATGAATACTTTTTTTATTATCTAATAGATGGAAAAATACAAGTAAACTGTCATGAACCTAATCTGGTCGCCAATAATACTGGAACCATATACAGCCCATGAACAGGCCGAAAGGTCTTTCTAGATCCCCACAGGCTGGCACATGTTCCAGGGTATCAATAAATTTGGGTTGGGAATGATTTATCTGAGTATGAAAGCATAAAACATTGAAAAAAATAAATAATATCAATCTATAATTTACATGCCACAAAAGTCTTAGAAGAAACCAGGTATGAATTCATGGATTTAAATAAAGTAAAAGAGGAAAAAAAATAAATCTAAACATTAGAAAATCATCCACAAATACCGCACACAATAAGGGGTCATAAACCCCAAGCCATCTCCACAACACCACACCATAGGAAGGGACTAACAACCTGAACCACCATCACCCAAGGATTTTCCTTTACCTGAATGAAACATAATCAAGTATACATACACCCAAGGGCTATATGTAGGGTTTGATCCTAATCCAAATAGGATACCACCCAAATATTCCAAAGAGTATGCAATACAAGGTGAAAATCATGAAATTTTGATATCTAAGGAAAACAGTGATAAATTCCAAGAAATACAACATTCAATTTTAAATAGTTTTCAAAATAAAACATTAATAATGTTAAAAAATTTAAATAAGCCGTGTTATCTAGTTTAATTTTCATCCAAACACTCCCTTAGAAAATATTAAATACATCAAATCAAATGAGCACCTAAACCAAGAACACACCTAGGCACGAGATTGTCTCAGGCCCTCTATAACTCGTACATCGGTGTAAAATAACCATTTAACAATCCTTTCCCATGCATGACGCGTTAATAGGGAACATAACCATAATATAGTGGTACCCAAAAATAATCCAAATAATATATTTAGAGTTTTCTTCATCTAATATGCTAAGTGAAAGAGCGAAAAAACATATCTGGATCAATAGGTTACTAGTACATATCTTCCCTCCAAGGTACACAGGATTCCCCCTTTGTGGTCAAACAATTTCAGCATGCTACATACAGAGCATATCATATAAAAACACCTCTAATGGTCCCATAAAAACAATAATGTAGGTATACACACATTATACAACTTAAATCACACAACCAAACATTTAGATTTTCAATAAAATAAGTTCAAAAAATCCCACAATGTTTTTCAAAACAAAATCCCTTTAAAACCCCATATTGAACACCATGTGCATACTCACATTCACCAAAAAATAATTTATAGAACCCTAAACATTCCTATAACCCCATTAAATGAGTTATAAAACAACCCCAATAGGCATAACATGAAATAGCCATGTAAAACACCCAATTTAACACCAAAATTATTCCCAAAAATCATTTACTTAACAAACGTCAGCAAAACCAGATTTTAAACAATGTCCAAAGGATATGAACATTAAAAATACTATTTTCATCCCTAATACATTTCAATAAAATAAATTAAGGAGTTATAGGGACACCCCAAATGAAATAATAATGGATTTCTATGAAAAACGCACAATTTCACATAATAATGGAACATAAACATAATTTTCTTTACAAATACCACTAAAACCAATTATTGAACCAAAATAAACTGAGATAAACATGAAAAAATTATAAACATGAAAATCTATGTCACGAGGATTTCATACACATGGAATCACCTACCAAAATTGTCAATAACCTCAAATCTTTGTGCGAAAGTTCAACTGCACCACCTCCACACAACAAAAGAGTTAAAAAAGACGTAAACCATAATTTAAGACCATTAAACAAAATATAAAACCCTATTTTTGATACCCTACTTGGTGGAAATTAGGAACATCAAAAATAATGGAATAAACCCGAAGCAAATGGGAAGAAGAATGAAGGATACACAATTACTTGAAGGATGTTGAAGAAATCTCACACAATACACTAGTATTTGAATTTCAAAACAAACAGAAATTAAAGTGAGGTTTGAACATGGAAGAGGAGGTCATGTAGGAAATGGAATGTGGAAAAAGTGTGAGAAATGAAGGAGTTGTGATGGAAACAAATTACCTCTTCAAATCAAGATGATTTCAGAAAACATGAGATTCTTTTCCCTAATACGCACTGGAAATGAGATCCAAAGAGGGATAAGATATGGTGGATTAGTGAATTGGGATGTAGGGATGGAGAGGGAGGTGGAATCACTGAAAAGTGAAAATCATGAATATGTTATTAAAAAAATTATTTTTAAAACTGGAAATGGGATTCTGGGTTGGCCCAATTCCTTAAATTAAAACCCAAATCCACCATGATTATTGGTTTCTAAACGGTCCAAATTAATATTTTAGTGTTAATAGGTAAGGGGAGGCCATTTTTTAAGTAGAATGGGTGAACAATATTGAAAAATGAAAGAGTTATAATATAAAGAATTGGTTTTTTAATATTGAAATAGGATTGTAGTTTGGACCAAATCATGAAAACAAACCAATTCCACAACAAAATCATTGGAAAACCACAAAAATATCATGAGTGGAAATTAAATTTAAAATAAATTTAAAATAAGTAATTTATTTGAAAAATATCCCCACCATGAATGTCTTTCCTCCCCCGATAGTCATCCTGAAACATGATCGGAAAACAAGAATGGGTACTCTTCCACAACCCATGAATTCGGTTCCCATGTATCATTTATATCATTTCCATGATACAAAAGAACTCAGACCAGTGGAATAGTCTTTCCCCAAATAAACATTACTTGGAAGTCTAATATTCTCACAGGCCACTCAAAAACAGATAAATTGGCCTCTATATCCAACTCCTCCCAATCCAGTACATGGGATGGATCTGGGTTGTATTTTTAAATTGAGATACATGGAACACATCATGGATGGATTTAAACTGAAAAGGTATGTAAAACCTATATTCCACCTTTCCAAGATGTGTAGTGGTCTTAAAAGGTTTGACATACTATGGTGTCAGCTTCTATTTCTTTCATATTTGACGATGGCCCAGACGAGGGGCTACTTTCAAGAATACTCTACCACCCACAAGAAACTCTAAGTCTTGATGCCTCTGGTCAACATATGATTTAAGGAATATATAAGATTTCAATAAGAAATTCCTAAACAACTGGACCTTCTCATATGTCTCATGCACCAGACATGACCCCAGTAGTGATGTCTCACCTACCTCATCCCAACACAGGGGTGACCAACATGGCTGACCATAGAGTGCCTCAAAAGGAGCCATTCGAATTGAGGATTGGTAACTGTTAATATAAGAAAACTCAACTAATCCCAAATGGCTATCCCAGTAACCTCCAATGTACAGAACACATGCACAATGCATTTCCTCCAAAATTTGATTCACCCACTCTGTCTGACCGTCTATTAAAGGATGGATTGTCGTGATCATCTTAATCTGATACCCCAAGGCCTTCTGAAGGCCTTCGCAAAACCTAGAAGTGAATCAAGGGTCTCTATCTTTGACGACTATTGATAGAACATCATCGAGCCTTACGAACTCCAGAATATACAAATGGCCCACTCGTCCAATTATATAGTTTCTCTAATTGGAATGAAGTTGTCTTATTTGGTTAGATGATCAATCACCACCAAAATGGAATTCTTACCCAATGGTGTATGAGGCAATCCAACAATGATGTCCATGGAGACCACATCCCACTTCTTGTTTGGAATGGGTAATGGATGGAGTAAACTATAGTTCCTTTGATGATATTATTTCACATGTTGGCATGTGTATCACCTCGACACGAAGTCTGCGATGTCTCATCTCATACCAGGCCACTAGAACTGCAGAAGAACATCATAATACATATTAGTGGAAACCTGATGGATAGCTCACTAAGACTGGTGGCTACCTGCATCACCAAATTCCAAAAGGTCAATGACACTACTGAAAATCCCATGAAGCAAAGGATTCCCTTGGATGACAACAAAAAATCGAAAGACATCTCCCCTCCATGAATAAACTACGTCGTCCACTGAAAAATCTCATCACTAGGTTGTTCCCGTTGAATCAACTCCCTGAGAGAATGAGTTAGCTAAATTCCCTTCAAGAATGCACCCCCATTTTTCTCCTTGGTCTCCACATGCATCTGATAGAAGATCCCCATAAAAGTTCTCTAATCATTAGACTTCCTCAATGCCTGCATGAAAACTCATCTTCTCAAGAATTCAGCCACCACGTTACCCTTTATTGGGTTATAGACAATGTCATAGTCAAACCCCTAAAAGTACTCGATCTAACGATGCTGCCCCATGTTAAGGCCCTTCTTTGAGAAGATATTGGCCATGATTTTTTATCATAGTAGAACACAAACTTCTCCCCAAAGCGGTAGAGACGCCATGTATTCAAAGAGTGCATAAAAAATGCTAACTCCACAACATGGTTTGGGTAATTCATTCCATTTTTCAGATTTGAGGAGAGTCATACACTAGAACATCATCGTCCTGCATAATAATGCACCCAAGATCATACCTGAAGTGTCGTAATTCACCAAATACCCCTTTCTAGACTCTGTAAAAATATGAACAAGTGTGGTAGTAAACTGCCGCTTCAACACCTCGAACGATTCCTGAAATTCTAGGGCCCATACAAACTTCACCCCTTTCCAGGTGAGCTCGGTCATTGGTGAACCAAGCTGAGAGAAATCATGAACAAATCACTTCTAATAACCATCCTGGACAAGAAAACTCCTAATCTCGAAAAAATTATCAAGTTTCAACAATGACATGACCACAATGATCTTCTCAGAGTCCACTGAAACCCCCTACTCTTATATCGCATGCCCTAGAAATTTCACATCCCTAATCCATAAGGTAGATTTGAACAACTTTTCATAAAGACACTGCTCTCTCAAGGTGACCAAAATGGCACTGAAGTGATGTTCTTGTTCCTCCTTAGATCTAGAGTATAGTAGAATGTTATCCATGAAGGCCACGAAAAGATAATTGAGATGCTGATGGAAGAACATGTTCATTAGTACCATAAAGATTGATGTAGCATTGGTCATTCCGAAGGGCATGACCAAGTAATTGAAAAGGTCATACCTTATTTAGAAGGCTCTCTTTGGGATATCTTTCTCTCTCACCCTGAGTCGATGATAGCCCAAACTCATGTTCTTTTTTGAGAACCACTTTTCATCATTCAACTGATCTAAAAAGTCATCTATTCTGGTCAAATCATATTTGTTCATAATTGTTACCTTATTCAGATTTCGTTAGTCAATGCAAAACCGGAGGGATCTGTCAACCTTTTTCATGAACAACACAGGAGCGGCCCAAGGAGAGATGCTCAGGTGAATGAATACATTGGATTATAAATTTTCTAGTTGTATCCTTAATTCCCTCATCTTGGAGGGGGAATATTGTATGATAGAATAGATATTGGCTATGTTCCTCATACCATATCAATCGAGAACTCAACATCCCACTCTGGGGGAATTCTTGAAAAATCATTCGAGAATACATCCAGAATCTCATTCACCATATTATGCAGTGAACCTTCAGGGGAAAGAACATCACCCTCTATTATGAGCGATGATAATTGGAAGATAAAACATCCCAAATTTTGGAGAGGAGGACCTATACGACCTGATCGAGGATCCCATTCTCCAAAAAAAACCTGACGACTCTCATCAGGTGTCGTGAAACTCACTCACTATCTGTATAAATAGATGTGTTCTTGGAAGTGTACTAGCTAATCCATACCAAGTATTTTGTCAAACAGTACCATATCAAAGACCAAGAGGTCCCACACAATCTCAACCACTAAAAGGGAGAGTGAATATGATGGGAACATGAGAATCTAAACCTTCTTCTTTCCCAGCGACGTCACCAACTCCATCTCAAAAGACAATAACTCGGTTGTAAAATTCAACATTACCAAAAAACGGGAAAAAATTAATGAAAAAGAGGAACCAGTATCAAAATGATCAGTACCTATAGTAGAAGCAATCCAAATTGTACCTCGAATTGTTAACGACCCCACCTCTGATCCTACTGGTGTCTGATCCACAATAGGGAGATGTCTGGTCTCTGCCTAAGGATGACCGCTAGACTATGGATTTCCACTAAACTAGCTCTTCCCAAAAGATGATCCAGCCAAACCACCCCATCCACCAAAATCAGATCCCCCATCCTTGATGGCTCAGACTGAGCTGACACTTCTCTTGAAGCCGAAGAACCTACCCCTCTGAGAAGTGGACGTGACACCACGAAAAAGTGCTTCAAGTGACCCATACCTCCACATTGGTAACAGGGATTCAGATGAAGTGGGAATATTGGTCGGATGTTCCCCAACCTCCGACACCAGTGGAACATAACCAATCTCACTTCATAATCCACGGATGAAAACATCCTAAAAGAGTGTCCTGAACTACCACCTCCCTTCTTCACCTATTCCTCTAGCTTCCTTTTCTTCTCTAAAGAGATGTCACTTCACACTATTGATACTGACCTATAGATACCCGCACTTCCTATATGGTAATTCTAAACCATGCATTCCTAATCAACCACCTCATCATAGGTCCTCATCTTAAACATGAAAGCCTGGGAGTATATCTCTGGTCACAATCCTTTCTCAATCCCTTGGGCCTTCTATTGCTAATTTGAAACAATTTATGGAGAATAATGAACCAGCTCAGTGAAACAGTTGGCATAATCAATCATATAAAGATTCCCCTAAACATTTTCCATGAACTCTCGGGACATGGAATATGCTAAGACCTCAGGTTAAAGCTATTCATTGAAGACAGACTTGAAATATCACCAACGCATCTGCTCATTCTTCCTAGTCTGAAGTACTAACTCCCACCACTTGCGGCTCTGACCCTAAAACAAAAAGGAGGAACATTTCACCCTGATCTCCATGGAAGAATCCAGGAACTCGAACATGTGCTCGATCTTCTTGAACCATTCCTCTACTTCTTGGGGTTCTATGCTACCTCAGAAATTATGAGGATTGTTTTTCAGAAAATCATTATAATTATCATTTCTAGGACCCATATCTGCTTCCCTAACATTAATGGGAGTAGGTTCTGGTCCATATCCCAGATCTTGTACATCCCGAACCACAACCATTACTAGCCTCTAATCAATCGGTGTGGGAGAACTCACTATGGATTCCTCCCGTGGGCACATTTGACCATTCTGGGGAGGCATGTTTATAGAAAATGAAATATTCACAAAAAAAAATAGTTAATAAAAATATTCTGAAAATTTTAATCAAATACATCAAATATAATTAATCTAATCACATTACAGTAATAAATGATACAACTACTACATCCCTACCTGATGTCCATGTGTGGTCGACAGCCCACACGTGTCACCAAGAAGTCAAGTCAATCAAACAATTCCAACATCCCATGGTGGCTCAAGGTCAGCCACAAGAGGTGTGGGATAGGCACCTTACTCACAACCAAAACCCTGAGCCCCGACATTCCAATCTTTTGCATATCCCGAGTCATTACTCATTAGTAAAATTTCCCATAAACATTGGCCTACTTTGATACAATTTTTCCAGAACCGAATATGGACACCACTAATACCAGCCCCAACACCAGCCCATGACAATGCCCAAAGGGCGTTACCGATCCCCAAGGTCTGGAAAAAGTGGCTGGGTATCAATAAATTTTCATTGGGAATGATTTACCTGAGTATGAAAGCATAAAACATTAAAAACAATCAATAATATGAATTTGAAATTTACAAGCCTAACAAGACTTAACAGTAACGAGATTTGAATACATGGTTTTAAAAAAAGTACAATAGGTCCAAAAATAAATATAAATATCAACAAATCAGGAACATAGACTCCACCGGACAAGGGGTCATCAACCACGAGCCATCTCCACAACATCACACCATAAGAGGGGACTAACATCCCAAACCGACTTCACCCAAGGAATTGCTTTACTTGTGTAAAACATAATCATGTCTACTTACACCCTAGGGGTGTAAGTAGGGTGTTATTTTAATCCCAATAGGATACCACCCAAAAATTCCAAATTTTATGGAATTAAATGTTGAAGTAATTCAATTTTCATATGTAAGGAAATTCAACGATAAATTCCATGAAATGAAACAATCAATTATAAATAGTTTTCAAAATAAAACATTAAAAATGTTAACTCATTTGAATAAATCATGTTATATACTATAATTTACATCCATACACACCCTATGAAAAGAGTAAATACCAAAAATCAAATGAGCACCAAAACTAGGAACACACCTAGGAACTAGGTAGTCTCGGGGCCTACGTACTGCATACCGCGGGGTAAAATATCCATATAACAATATTTTCACATGCACTATCCACTAGTAGGGAACAAAACCATAAAATAGTGGTCCCCAAACATCATCCACATAGTTTAAATAGTGTTTTCATTATGTAAAATTCTACGTGAAATAGGGACAAAACCCATCCGGATCACTAGATTACTAGTACATATATGCCCTCCTAGGTATTTGGTCTTCCCTCCGTTGTGGTAAAAAAATTTCATCATGCTAAATACATACCATTTCTTGTAAAAACTGCACTACTAGAAACATAGAATCAATAGAGTAGCTATACACCCTTTATTACACTTAAAAAAGACAACAAAATATTTTTATATTTGATAAAAAACATCACAAAAGCCAATAGTGTTTTACACACAAAAATCCCTTTAAAACCACACTTTTAACACCATGTGCATATTGAAACTCACCAAAACAGAATTTTTATCACCCAAAACATTTCTAAAAACCCATTACATGAGTTATAAAAGAACACCAATAGGAATAACATAAAATAGCCACATTAAACAGCCAATGAAACAACAAATCGGTACCCCAAAATAATTTATTTAACAAATGTCACCAAAAACAGATTTACTAGAAAAATACAAATCATATGACAACTCATAAGAAGATTTTCAACCCTAATAAATTTCAATAAAATAAAACAGGTAGTTATAGTGCATCCCAAAACGAACCAGTGAATGATTTCTATGAAAACCCGCAATTTCACATAAAAATGGCACTTAAACTTCATTTTCGTTACAAACACCACTAAAAACAATTATTTCATCATTAATAAAATGATATAAACATGAAAATATTATTAACACATCAAGATAAGTCACAAGGATTGAAGACACATGGAATCTCCTATGAACAGTGTCAAAAACCAAAAATCTTTGTGTGAAAGTTCAACCACACCACCTCCGCACCACAATGGAGTTAGAAGATAACTGAAACCAACATTGGAGACCATGAAACACAATATCAAACCCAAGTTTCAAAAACCAAGTTACTAAAAATTAGGAACTTCTAAAATAAGGGGTGAAACCCTAAGAAAATTAGAGCAAGAAGGAAGGAAACCAACTTACTTAAGGGATCCTGAAAAAATATCATACAATACACTATTAGATGAATTTACAAACAACCAAAAAATGAAATTGAGGATCAAAAAAGGATGAGGTGTTCATGTAGGAAATTGAATGTGGGAAATAGTGGGAAATGAAGGAGTTATGATGGAAACAAATTACCTCTTCAAATCTGGAAGTTTTGAAAATTCATGAGAATATTTTCCCAAATCAGCGATGGAAATGATGTTCAAAGAGGCAGAAGAGAAGCGGGGTTCTCACCTAGGGATGTTGGATTAGAGTGGGAGGTGGAATTAACGAAATAGAGTAAAATATGAATAAATTATTAAATAAACAAAAAAAAAATTTAATATAGGAAATGGGATTCTGCGGTGGCTCAATTCCTTACATAAAAACCAAAATCCACCATGATTATGGATTCCATATGGGTCCAAATTAATATGGTGGTGTTAATAGGCTTGTGTAGGCAATTTTGGAAGTGTAATGGGTGCATAATATTGAGAAATGAATGAGTTATAAAAGAAACAAAATTGGTTTTTTTATTTCGATATAGGCCCACAATTTGGCCCAAATCATGAAAACTCACCCATTCCTCCAAAAATGCATGGTAAACCCCCCAAAAAAGCTAGAATGGAAATTAAATAAAAAATAAATTTAATATAATTCATGTATGTTACATCATAAATTATTAATAATTGTTGAATAACTATTATTTAATATATATATATATATCATAAATATTAATTAAATCATTCCTTTTTACCACCCAAATGAAATAAAAATGAAAAACAAATTCACACCATTTAATGGAGGTGGTATTCAACACTTACGCACGCACGTACATCATTATAGTTTTCATACGGTTTAGAAGGTAATAACTTAGGTGTGATATTAAAAATAAATATGTATAATTAATTCATAGTTATCATACAAAATAATTAAACCCCTACAAGTAATCACCCATGAGATATGGTGGTGGAAAATCAATTATGTCGTTATGTAGAGATAATATGCTCTATATGCACACAAATGATTATTTCAAATCCCATTTTATGGGAAATATTTTGTTTGATGGTTAATTTTAATCATATAAAAATTTAATTATATATAGGATTCTAAAATAATTATTTTCTTATAAATATCATAGATTTACTATTTTGAAATAAGTAGTAAAAAAAGAAAGTGATTGGTTAATGTGATTACATATTCTATGAATGAAATCCATTAGATCCACTCTTATGGGAACAATAGTTGTTCTTTTAGGAATAATGACACCTATAAAATGATTATAATGAAATTTAATATGTAATTTGGTAGATTATGTTCTATCTAGATGGTCAGATGTGTATTAATTAAGAGGAATGAGGGTTTTTCATTTATATGTAAGGGGGAGGACAAACTTGGAAATTAATTAAAGATAAAAATATAATAAATTTATCCTCATGAAAAGTGATTACAAATGGATATTATGTGAGAAAATGTTTCTAGGGTTGAAATAACTATATACAATGAAATTTATACACTTTTTCATCCATTTTTAACATTACTTGTTTGATAATTCTTCTCATTAATTATTTTTTCTTTAATCGTGGTACCAACTATATTAATAATAAATGGTTATTAATGTTACCATAAATAGAAAAGTGATTCATAAATGTGAAATTGATATTTTTTAAACCATATTACATTCCCATAGATGAATAAAATGTTTTTTTAATTTTAAAATCATTTAATGAAATATTGTTTTATATAAAATAACATTAATGTAAATTTTGGTATTATTAATTTAATTTCACATAAGGATACCATAAAAATATGAAATTAAAATATAATTATTATAAACATCAATAAAATGTTATATTTATCTAAATAATTCCTATAAGACTCTAAATCACTAATATTTATTAATTATAATGTATTTAATATGCTTTATTTTATTTTTTATTAATTGAATCAATTCTATATTAGCATTGAGAACAAATTATTTAATCCTAAAAAATTATTGATAAATTACCATTAGTATGTGAATTATATAATTCACGAAATTTATATTAATATTCATTAAAGAAATTCATTATTCACTATTTAAATACATATTATATATTTAAAACTAAGAGAGTGAAATTTGATAACATTCATTGCATTAAATTTTATATATGTCATTATCATGAACAAGTGTCTTTAAAAATATTATATTTAAAGACTATGGAGATAGGTTCAAAATAAATTTATCCAAATGTAGTTTTATATGAAAAATAGTTACCCTATCACTTAGTTATAACCTAAATTATAATCATTTATCCATTTTCATGCTGACTCTTTTTAGCGGTTTATCTATTCCTATTGACCAAATATTAATATGGACTTTTTAAATAATATTAATTATTTACATTCCAAATATGTAGTCCTTTTTACGTAATTCACTCTCAATAAATATTATCAATTAATTTTATAATAATCATTAAATTCCTGATGAAAAATATTTTTCGGAAAAAAAACATGCATTTTTTCTTTACAAATATTTTTATATTAAATATAGTGTAATTTTAATTCCTATATTGTCAATTAGATTATATGTAATGAAAATATACTTATATTAATTTAGTATCAAATTCAAAATATTATGGGTCACTTTTATTGAAATTTAATGGTAATTTAGAAAAATTCTATATTTTTTACTATTCAATAAAAAATAAATTATTTCATAAAATTTAAAAATTCACCCTTTGATAATTTTTATATGGTGGTTTTGAAAATAACATTAACAAAAAAAATAAAATTTTTAATTTTTTTATTTTTGTTTTTAATAAAATTTTGATTAAAATATGGTTATTTTATTTCTTATTTATCTTTAATGAAAAATTAGTATAATTGAATATCTATTGTCACACGCAGGTGCTCATATTTAGTAGATTGGAATGATTACAGTTTTGGATTCTAGTATAAGGTTGGATGATGAGTGAATGTGTAAGAAAATATTTCCTCCTATTTTTAACTGACTCAAGGGTGTCCTACCTGATTATTTCAATAGATTTCAACCTTATAGGGGTAGTGTTTACTGTTAATCTCATATTGGATGTAGTTCCTATTTTAATTCCTCCTTAATTGATAGTTCCTATATAGATACGAGATCAAAAGGATATGTGGGAGGATATGTAGTTAAATATATTTATACAGTAAAGCGTATCTAGTCAGGGTTCTCCAGTCAATTTATCAATGAATGAAGATGGACCCTTGGAGCTACACATAGAATATCAATTGTTACAATAAATAATTGTTATCAACTAATATTTTATTCCATGTATTTATGACTTTATTGATTAGTTTATAGGTACATGAGTATTATCTATGATTTGAGTGAGATTATTCTATCACCAAATGAGAGTCTATCCTTAAGAGATACCTCACAATTCTTTTAGAAACATGTATAATGTATATCAGAATTTGATGATGTAATTCAGCAAGACAAACATGATAGTAATATTTATGGATTTGATGAATCAATTCTTCCACCCATACATGGGCAACTTAATGGTTTTTTATTTCAATGAAATTATAATGTAGTATATGTTGATGGAGGAACAAAGGAGAAATTAGGAGATCATATCAGTTTCTCTTTTGGAGAATTGTTTATATACCCATCACTTAAAATCACACATTTGTATCGAATAGGTTAAATTTTTAGGAAATTGTATTCCTATGGAAGGACTGTTCACATACCATAATAAGGGAAAAGTATTGGATTATTGGAAAACACATTTTTTTATTATATACCCATCATTATTGGTTTTTCCAATTCTTTGTTGATATTTATCTATGACTTCACCCTCTTAGAAGTGTTGATGATATGAATGAAAAAATAGGAGTGATGTTTGTCTAGTATGATCCTTGAGAGATCACTTTCTATAGCTGAAGGTGAGCTCAATTAAAATGTTTCTCTTGACCTTTCTTGAACTAGTAAGAGAGTATTCCATGTACTATGACACATCATGGGATAGGCCTGGAGTAAGATTAATTCTTGAAGATCATGTGGATAGTTATGGTTTTAGGCAGTTGAGACACCATAATAAAAAATATCATATTCATGACCTTGATCTAGAAGAAGTATTGCATTCCATGATATGTTATAGGAATAACATATTGAGGGTGATATTTCTCTTTTATAATGAACATAAGATCATGACATATTTTTTCTCACAGTGGGACCTGAAGCTTCAATAGTGAAGGTGGATCAAGTAATCTTAGTTTTTGTTACTTTGAACTAGCTTATACACATATGATATCAAATGTGATTACATATGTTTCGATTTGAAAGATGAAAGCTTTAGTAGTTTAAGATTCTATTAGAGAGATCTAGTTTGTAGACCAATTCACCGATATGTATTTATATGTTTAGGAGTACTATGAATGAGTGACACTTGAATCCTTATCCATTGCTTCCTTTCTTCTCATTTGGTTAATGAGTAGAAAATTATCAGATCTATAGTGTTTAACCCTAAGGTAAAAAAAATATAGTGATAATCCACCACCAAATGGGAACCTCAATAATTAATATATTATTTATTTCTATATTCATGTCTTGGTTCCCACGTGTATGTGGGAAGATATAATCACTGACCTACACACCTTGATGTGGTTTTTTCACCTAGGTATAACAAGGATATACTATTACATGTGTATGAAATACTAATAGACATTGTTGAAGGATGTAATGGCTTTCTTTATGTGGTGATCCACCAATTTATAAGTAAACGTGGGACACAATAAACCCATTTGTATTCTATAGTAGTCACCCATCCCCAAGTGGAAAATAGGATGATGTTACCATGGATTTGATGACGGGGTTTTCAAGGGATCCCTTGGGAAACAACATGTTATTTTTCATTGGTGATCAAAAGACTAAGGTTTATTATTATTTTTCTTTGTTAGGGAGACCATTTTTTTTATAATCTAGAGTTGTTCTATGTTTTATAGATATTACAATAACCAGAGATACCTCATAGTTTTGTTTTAGAATCATACGAGCATGATTAGTATAGATAATTATCTTTTAGAAAATAAAATACAATCTAAACATGACAACAGAAATAACCAATTCTAGAAGATCATTCTCTATGGTATTACAATTGAGTTGGGATTCATATAGTCTTCATATGGAATAATAAATTTTTCAGAAAATGTGATCAACCAATTATCCCAGAGAATCTATAATAGTGAAATCACAGTTTTCACAAAAAAACTCAAAAATATTATCCCAATTAAGAGAAAACATGTTCTATCAAAACACTAAATTATTATTAAAAGTTCTAATGTTTTCATTAAATGATTCATCACATTTGAATATATCCTCATTTAAAAATATTTTTGTAGGTGGCATAACTATCATAAATAAATCCTTTACAATGTAGTTCTAGAATAATGGATATCCAAAAAATATTATAATCCCCTTAACAGTATTTCGCTCAAGAATTTCATAAATGATTTTTATTATTTATGGATCAAAATCAATTACCTTTTTAGATATTATATTCCCAATGATAGTTCCTTCTTGAAACATAATGTGTCACATATTCCAACTAAGAACTACACATGATTCTTCACATTTTTTGATTATCAAATATAGGCTATACAAGAATTCATCAAAATAACTCCCATATACTGAGAATACATCCGTGTAAATTTTTGGGAATTCACCCTCTATGAAATGAAATATATGTGTCATATAAATTTGAAAAGTGTATGGGTAATTACTCGTGATGAATGACATTAGATAATAGGATGAAATTTCCTATGGATGGGTAATAATTTTCTTTGGTTGTTATATCAAGTCAAACAGTAATTGATTATAACCAAAATAACAATCTAGAATGAAATAAAACTCATGGTTGGATAACATTTAATGAATTTTTTCCATGGATGATAATGGAATGCTATTATTATATGTATATGTGTTTAGATTTTTATATTCTTCACATACTCTCTATATGGTGATTATTCCTATATAAATAATCTCATTTTCCACATTCCTAATTATGGAAATTCTTCCTTTCTTTGCAATGAATTAATGTATACTCACCCATTAACTTTCCAATTTTAAAATGATAAATCTAACATGTATTAGTTCAAAAACATCTTTCTTGACCACATCCTTTATTGATGTGTATGTCCACTATGGGTTTCTTCTTTTATTTGTACCTTCTTCCAGTATTACCTTATATGTGAAAATGGTTGAGAAAATGTATTTTATGTTAGTAATATAATAATATATTTAATATTTAATATTCCATAACACATGAAAAAAATATCCAATATTTTAATCATAATTTATTTTCTAAAAATCAATGGTAGTGTCATTTATCACCCAAAACTGAGTAGATTAGTCTACTGGGAATCAAATTCAACTCAAGATTTAGGGGATTGATAACTAAAGGGGTCAATTATGAGTAGAAATCCATTGATAATTTATCTTACCATTGTGATACATTAGCTTCATGATTATTCTCCAAAATTATATTTTCTTACTCATTTTACCCCATATTATCAATGAGTTGCATAATGTTTTCCTCTTCCTCTTATTGTGGAATCGTGATGGATGAATGATTTTTATTGGAAAAGATGGAATGGTAGCACTCTGAATCAGTTCCATTCATCAAATCCTTAATTAGGTCAAATGTGACTTGTGCATCCCAAACTCATGAACATAGTATTCCTTGGTCGAAACTAGTCAGTTCTTACAAATGGTAAGGAAGGGTCTCCCAATGATGATAGGAATATATCTTTCTTCATATATTTCAAAGATAAAATATTTATCAAGAAATAAAAATTTCCCCCATCTTTACAATAACCTCTTCAAGTGTTCTTTGGGAGTAATATATTAATTGATTAGGGAGTTATAGTGATGCCCATGTTTCTTTTTTATTATCCAATCAAATATTTTAAAACACGATTGGGTGTATATAATTTACACTTCCTCCCATATAACAAAGTGACTTCCCAAAAGTTCATGTACCAAATGTACATGTTGAGTTAATTTTATGGATACATTTTTTAAACTATTAATATATAATTTCCTTTTGTTTCTAGTTAATTTTACCTATTTATGAATTATTGATAACAATTTGTGGGTCATTTATAAAATAGAATTAATTGTTTGAAAAAAATTAATAAAAGGAAGTAGATTATAAGTATTATATAGTATTAATTCTTCTAACTAATTTTTATATGTTAATATAAAATATGACTTCCATTAGTCATCCATCAACCAAAGGGGATCAATACATATGGATAAACCAAGAGGGTCAGTCAGTAAATCAAGCCCAAGGGGAGGGGATTCATGGGTGGAAATAGAAGGAAATCGTCAAGCATACCTGGCACATGACACACGATAAAATGGGGACAATAGCACAACAACACATGGGAGGAAAATCTATAGTGTTTAAGGATGAAAACTTCAATAGTATGGGGTTGGGGTTGTATCATTGCATCGATATTATTTTAACACCCATCCAGTGAGATTCTAATTGAAGGTCACAAAGTTAATTATATAGCAGACCACATTCGAGAGATTATTCAATGTGGGACAATTTAAAATAGTGGAACTATTAATTCTAATCTAAGTGATTTCATTCAGTCTTCGTAAACACATCAATGTCTTTGGACACCTATTTCATGATAGACTACTCATGCTGCATTGTCTCCATCACCCACTACACCATGGAACTTCCATGGATGATTAAAAGAGGATCATTGTGACACTATATATTTGACACTATCTATTCCATAGGCTCCACCCTTGAATCACAAAAAACTAAGTATCTCAAGATGATGATATAGAACTGTATCATGCACTAAAAAATACACCATTTCCATAATAACCACTATTTTCTAGTGTCCATGAAAGGCCGATGTGCCATCATTAGAGTTGTTCTGTTGTGTCTAGTGTAATTAAGGAAGAGGATGAAATATAGAGAGTTTGGTTATGACATTGAGTGGAGAAGGATAATTATAGAAGAAATATTTATTATGTAGTACATTTGACATATTTTGGAGAGATTGATAATGATAGTGGTGATGTTAGATGAATAAAACATTTTAAATCATCACTTGACCGTTGTGTTGAGTCCGACACAACGATAAAAAGAAGCTATGAAATGAGGGGATCATCATTGTTGTGTAGGTTATTTAAATGAAATTATAAATAAAAATGGTGGAAAACTCGTCATGTCATGATTAGTTGACTATGTTGTAGACATGAAAATCTAAGAACTTTGTTGAGGGGGATAC
Source organism: Viscum album (assembly GCA_963277665.1). Taxonomy (NCBI): domain Eukaryota; kingdom Viridiplantae; phylum Streptophyta; class Magnoliopsida; order Santalales; family Viscaceae; genus Viscum; species Viscum album. The sequence continues at coordinate 1,087,572,805 of OY728121.1, forward strand.
ACTATGGGGTAAAAAATGATACAGATAGGTAAGAAACATCTAGATTCTACATAAGGGTAATATTTTTACCATTACTTAACAACCCATATGTGACAACCAATATGAAAAGCATACCCTTACACCACACCTATGATCAATGGAAGGTAAAATCCATAAAAAGGTGTTTATGCCACATTTTGTATAGCTACACCATAGGGTTGGGTGCTACTAAAAATTCAAATACCTCACACCTTCATGTGATGCATGTGGAATAGTCTATGTTGCAGGATTATTTTTAAAAGGAACACATTTATGGATTGGAACTCACCTATAAGTAAGCTTTAATCAACACAAAACTATGAGGACGTTGGTCAAACACAATTTTTGTGGAGGCAACACATGTGGGTGCTGAAAAATTTGAAATGATGAAAGTGAATGTTTTAAAACTAGAGATAATTAATGGTCTACTACCTATAAATAAAATCATGGGTCTGTTATTAATTTAGATCTACCAGATACATCAAAACTATAGACTAGATCCTGAACCTTTTTATGGTTCTTTCATTGAGTGTAGCTACATTGGGTCTCATATTCATTTTCATATCCCCTAATGACTAGTATGAGGGGATAAATTTACTCTTCCAAGCTATATAATGAAGGGGAGGTCATATAGTATAGGGAACTGTTTTGAATTAAATGTTGAAATGGGTTGTTTCATTTTAACCTTTCATATTCAATCTTATCGTTATCTCTCATGCATGACCATTGTTGAGAGAGAAGGGTTTTCTTCTAAATACATCAACTAGATACCCTTACTCATGACACAACCAATGTTTTATTTTGATGTATCTATGTTTAAACATGGTTTTGAACACCTATTTATATTCTAAAATTACTAAATGAGAGGAAAATCATTGTTTATAAAGTAGAGGGAGAGTTCTTTGAGTGGATTCTGACAATAGTTTGGTTCCAACCCCATTTATATTAATATTAATGAAAAAAATTTCAAAATATATACATGAACCTGAATTTAAAAATTCTTGGTACACTCATATAATCTGTATCAAAACTAAACCCAATTTCAATTTATTTTTTCGTACCATTTCGTAAAACATTTGGAGTTATTTCTACACAAGTCTGTATGGGTTGATCTTGACATACACTTCTAATTGAGTTTGAAATTTGTTAGTGTTAGTTTGATATTATTAATTTTCAATTATATTTTCCAAATAGGTTTAATGATTACATTAGGGTAGTCAATACTTTCACCGTTTATGGGGAATGATGGTTAGTAATAATTGTAATTTTCAGGAATTTTCCATTTAGTTTTTTTCATTTCCCCTTTTTATACATGGTATTATTGTGCAGTTGTTTTATGCATGACATTAGCATATAAATACACAACCTATGGAATAATATAAGGATAAATCTATTTCGATCCAAAGAAAAAAAGGTCCCCAAGAATAAAAAACAACAACACGCAAATAAGAAGCAATAATGGCTAGAATTGAAATTGAACTTAGAGAAGGATAAGGATCACACCAACAACTACAATAATGGAACCTAAGGATATATTCCTCAATCAGATATGTTAGACCCCAAAATATTTGTATCAATTCATGAATCTCCATTCCTTTGGTCACTTCCCACCACTTAGATCTCAAACTAATGATCATAAAAATGATTAAAATTTCCACCCAATTCAATGGGTTTCCTAATTAGGACCCCAATTCTCACATACTGAGATTCTTAGACTTTTGTGAAACCTTACAATTCAACAATGTTACAAGTGACATAGTATGGTTGCGTCTATTCACATTCTCAAACAAATAAAAATTTTGGGACTGGATCTATAGTCTACCATCACACTCAATTGGGACATGAGAAGATATAGTAATGAAGTTTCAAAAAAATTACTCATTAAAATTTTATGGGTCCGCGGTTAAGTATTCAAAATTTACAAAAAAAATTAATAGAGAATAATTATATAGTTAATGATAATTATTTAAAAGAATAATTAAAATATTTCATCACCATGACATCATAACACAATGGCTAATCGAAATGTTTTACAATATTTTGGTATAGGGCGATCGATTGATTATAGATGTTTATGTTGGAGGTTTGTTAACATAAAAGTCACAAGAATAGGGATATGAGTTTTCATATGAAATATATAGTAATAGTTTTCAAAGGAAAACTGATGGAGGTAAATAATAAGAAGTTTAATTAGTGAAAACATCTTGGTTACCACCCAAATGAACATAATATTAATGAAATTAGAATCAATGAAGGAAAATAATCACACCCAAGGTATTTATTTTGAATATGTTAATTATTTGTATCATAATAATCATTATTTCATGCGTATATGGAGTCCACAACAACCAAAACAACAAAATAAATGAAGAGGATATGAATTTCAACTACGACCACAAAGGTTTCTACCTTATAACTATGGACCATATCTTATAAGTCATGACCATTAATTAGATGAGATTATAAAAATATTTGTAATAAAAATAGGAGTCTCACTAAAGGGTTTGATATCCTACTACAACAGTCATGGTGTAGTTATCCATGAATTTAATGAGGACTCGTAAAAGAAAATTTTGGGAATGAAGAATATGTAAATTCAAGTAGGCCAGATTACTAACTATATGACGGAGAAGACAAATGGAGTTCTACCAGGTGATAGAAATGCTCTATGATATTGTGAGCTGAAATTTATTACTATAAGAGTTAGAAATAAAACCCAAGAAAGAGTTAAACCAGTTAGAATAAATACTTACGAACAATCCATGGAAAAAAGAGAAGTACTGAAAGGAAGAAAATAAAAAGGTTAAGAAGTAGATAAGTTTATTTAGGAGGAGGCACCTATATTGTACCGACCCCCACTACCATTTTTAGAGTCATAAAGGTGGGTAATGTTTTAAAAAAAGGAAAAATGTTTCAATAAATTTATAAAAAATGAACATCCACATACCATCTACGAAGGAGATCACGAATACTCCCACTTAATAGAATTTTATGAAAGAACTAGTCTAAAAAGATAGAAATTTAAAAGAATTTGGCACTATACATTTTTTGGGTGAATAGTTCTTTGGATCGTCAAGAAGTATTATAAATAATTAATGTAATCTAGGTAGTCTATTTATCCTAATTAATATTGGGTCAAAATATTTTGAAAGTTCTTTATGTGATTTGGGTTTAATTCTAAATATATTTTCATCTCCACATTCAAATGTCTAGGATTGAGAGTTATGAGACTAACTCGAGTGATGATTCAACTTGAAAATAGGAAATTGAGAAATCCTTGGGGAATACATGAAGATTTGATATTCAAGTTAGATAAACTATAATTTCCACTATATTTTCATATGATGTACATAGATTATTAGAATTTCCAAATAATAATGGGATGACCATTCCTACATATGGGAAGGGAACTGATTGATGTATGAAGTCGAGAGTTAGTATTGAGAGTCAGTGGGGAAGAGATAACGATCACTATCAACTGGGTGATGAATAATCTGATTGAAATGGAAAATGAGTTATGAGTGGATTTATTTCTAGGTATTGAGAACACTATAGTCCTAGGAAAAAAAGATGATTCGGAGGGTGTATAAAATAACTAAGAATTTGAAATTTGTGTTAATAATTACATGAGTTTGATAGAAAAATCTACATACAGTAGTGGAATTTATCACCCTTAAGAGTTCAAGGAAGACCAACAAGTTTTATAAGTCAGTGATCTGCCCTTTTATTTTTTAAGACAAGATAATCATTGTTGGATTCGAGGTAGAAAAAACAATACCCATAGGAAGAGTGAATATCTTTTTTTGAAAAAAGAAGAGGACCCATCTACATGGAAGAATCACAACTTTGAAAATATTTTGATTTAGACTTGGTAACCTCTTTCCAACACTAAATCAATTGACTTTGAAAGGTATGTTCAAGATTATAGACCATAATCAATGTTATTTCAGGAGGAAACTAACATTTTTTTTAATATTTAGATTTGGATTTAATATATGTCTAATTCTTATTAAGAACTATTTTAGTGTTTCATTCCCATTTTAAATAAATATCCTGACAATGGCCATGTACCTTCACTATTTTACATGATTTTGAGGCCCATATAGATTCAAGGTTCAATAAAGTAAGGCACAAAACACAGAGAAAAATAGAATATATTAACTAAAAATGGGGAGTAAGGTTTAATTTTTATTGCATGCTTATACTCTCCTATTATTACAATATATTTCGATTTTATGTGAAACAGAATGGATATCCACACTTTTATTTATTTATAAATTTTGATCAATTATACATAGATTTTCTAAGAACCCCCTTATTTTATGTTTTCAATTTCAAATTGATAAAACTGAATATTTAATATGGGAAAATTGAATGAGTATAATGATGCATAGTAATTTGAATTCAACACATCAGGATTTTTCTTTGGAGTAACATGTATATGAATTTTCCCTTCCATCCTTAAATATTTCAATTTTAGAAGTTCATTTCAATTAATTTTTTACTTTTTTACTTGGCATGACATATTTCCTTAAATTTCCTATTCTCCAATACTAGAAAATGGCCCTAACCCCACGGGTTTGCCCAAAATCATGGGTATAGGAACCTCTATACCCAAATTTTCTAAAAAACTTGGGTATTGGTATTTTATGGTAACCTATATTCACAGTTTTACAAATACCCTGGGTATATGTCTAGTATGGGACCCTATACCCATGGTTTTGGAAAATAGTGGCTATAAGGTCCTCTATATCCACAGTTTTGGAATAACCATCGGTATAGGGTAGTTTTTTTGACCTATACCCATGTATAAAAAAATAGTGGATATATGGAATATTTCTAAGACATATACCTATGGTTTTACAAAACCATGGGTATAGGTTTCGCGCTTTATGGCATGAATAAAAAATTGTTGGGTAGAAACAAATTATGTGTGAACATGTATTCCCACTGTTTTATACCTATAGCCATGGTTTTTATAAATATATATAAATAAATATATATCTATATACCATTAATACAAATGGGATAGTAGTTAGGCACGAGAGGAATAACCAAGCGGTCTAGGGATCAAATCTCTAGGTTGCATTTTCTTGTCAAATATATACCCACGATTTTAAAACTGTGGGTATAGGTGAATGAAACGGTGGAATGGTGAGTGACACGGTGGACTGGACCCATACCCACTATTTCATAAATATATTTTATAGCTTAGAGGCTCTCCTGATTCCTCAAGATCCCACAGTTCATGAAACTGTGTGTATCGGCTATACCCATGATTTCAAACTGTGGGTATAGGGAAATTTTCCAACAGTTCTCCCTTATTAAGAGGATTGTAGAATAAATTTTTTCAATCTTTATTAGTAAACTTAATGAGATAAATTGGGATATTTTAAAAACTAGGCCTTTGTTGATATTTTTAAAATGATGATTGAATAAATTCACTATATATATCACTACTGGAAAAGGATGATTTTCCAACATTTCTGAACCGTTGGGAAAGGCCACAGAACCGTTGGTATACCTTATACCAACGGTTCACAGAACTGTCTATAAGTAAGCCATTGGGATAGATTTTCCCAATGGTTTACAAAGAACCGTTGGGATAGGTTAGAAAAGTTATCATGTCCCAATGGTTTTGGGAACCGTTGGGAAATGTTTTTTCCAACGGTTTCCCTAGAACCATTGGAAAACCAAACTTTTTCCGATAGTCCCCAACAGTTTTAGAAACCGTTGGGAATGTATTTTTACCAATGGTTCCCTTTGAACCATTGGTAAAAAAACTTTCAATTAACCCTATGCGAATGGTTTTAAACCATTGGCATAGGCTATGCTGTGAAAATTTCACAGTAGCCTGGAATTTGCACAGCACTGGCTGGGTGTCCATCCATTCAGGTAATTCTCTAATCTCCTCTCTGATTAATGTACCTGCAATAACTAGCTGACACAAACATATACAGAATTAATTCATACACATTTAACATATAATTCATCTGGAACTATACACATCCAGAATTAATTCAGAATTCATAACTTAATTATAAACATACATAATTCATTTAAACATACACATTTAAATGTGTTTTTTCTAAAAATGATGTCCATTTTAAACAGAATACATACATTTGGAGTGATATTGGCCACACTGTGCCCCGTATTGAGGCGACGTTGACTTTTTCACATCATACATGATTCATAGATCGTTGTGCTAAAGTATCAACACGATCAGAATCTGTTTGGCCGGTTTTCTGTATGTACTTAAAATGTTATCCATTTTAAACAAAAGAGAGAAACTTTGAGTGATCACGACCACACTGCGACTCTGATTAGGGTGTGGTTGATTCTTACACGTCACATATGACCTATGGATCGTTTTCCTAACGTTTCAATAGAATCCGAATGTGTTTGGTCGGTTTACCATATGCCAGTTATTGTTTTCAATAAAAGTGAAGTCCATTTTAAACTATAGAGAGACACTTTGAGTGGTGCTGGCCACTCCGCACCTCACATTGAGGCTAAGTTGACACATACATGTCACATATGACCCATGTATCATTTTCATAAAGTTTCAATAGAATCCGAATGCGTTTGGTTGGTTTTCTGTATGTCAGTTGTTGTTTTCACTTAAAATGTTGTCTATTTCAAATAAACCCGAGACACTTTGAGTGGTCCGGGTCACACATGGCCTCATATTGAGGTAGGGTTGACTCATACACATCACAAATGACTCATGTAACTTTTTCCGAAATTTTCAAAAGAATCTGAATGTCTTTGGTTGGTTTTCCATATGTCAGTTGTTGTTTTCACTTAAAATGTTGTCCATTTTAAACTATAGAGAGACAGTTCAAGTGGTACCGGCTACAACGTGCCTCATATTGAGGCTATGTTGACTCTTACACAAAAAATATGACTCATGGATCGTTTTTCTATTGTTTCAACGGAATCTGAATGCATTTGGTCAGTTTTCCGTATGTCAGTTGTTGTTTTCACTTAAAATGGTGTCCTTTTAAAACAAAAGAGAGAATATTTTAGTGGTGCCGGACACACTGGTTCTACGATTGAGGCGGGGTTGACTCTTACACATCACATATGACTCATGGATCGTTTTCCTAAAGCATCAACACATTATGAATGCGTTTGGTTTGTTTTTTGTATGTCAGTTGTTGTTTTCACTTAAAATTAAGTCCATTTTAAACAAAAGAGAGACACTTTGAGTGGTTCCGGACACAACACGCCTTGGATTGAGGCGAGGTTTACTCTTACACATCTTATATGACCCATGGATCGTTTTTCTAACGTATCAAGACAATCAGAATCCGTTTGGTCGGTTTTCCGTATGTACTTAAAATGATGTCCATTTTAAACAAGAGAGACACATTGGGTGGTGCCGGCCACACTGCGACTCGGATTAAGGAGTATTTGACTTGTACATGTCACATATGACTCATGGATATTTTTCCTATTGTTTAAATAGAATCTGAATGTGTTTGGTCGGTTTTCCATATGTCACTTGTTGTTTTCACTTAACATGAAGTCCTTTTTAAACTAAAGAGAGACACTTTGAGTGGTGTCGGCCACACCGCATCCTGGATTGAGATAGGGTTGACTTTTACACATCACATATGACTCATGAGTCGTTTTTTAAAAGTATCAATACATTTGAAATGAGTTTGGTCAGTTTTCCATATGTCAGTTGTTGTTTTCACTTAAAATTATGTCCATTTTAAACAAAATAAAGACACTTTGAGTGGTGCTGACAACACCAAGCCTCTGATTGAGATGGGGTTGACTCATACACATCACATATGACCCATGGATCATTGTGCTAAAGTATCAACACAATCCGAATGCGTTTGGTCAGTTTTCAGTATGCTAGTTGTTATTTTTACTTAAAATGTTGTCCATTTCAAATAATCCTGAGACACTCTGAGTGGTGCCGGCCACACCGCACCTCAAATTAAGGCAGGTTTGACTCTTACATTTCACAAACAACTCATGGAATGTTTTCTTAAAGTTTCAATAGAATATGAATGTGTTTGGTCTGTTTTTCGTATGTCAGATGTTGTATTCACTTAACATAAAGTCCATTTTAAACTAAAAAGAGACGCTTTGAGTGGTGAAAACAACACCACATCTTGGATTGAGATGGGGTTGACTCGTACACATCAAAAATTACTCATGGAACGTTTTCCTAAAGCATCAACACATTCTGAATGCATTTGGTCTGTTTTTCGTATGTCAGTTGTTGTTTTCACTTAAAATGATATCCATTTTAAACAAAAGAAAGACACTTTGAGTGGTTCTGGAAACACCGTGCCTCAGATTGAGGCAGGGTTGACTCGTACATGTCACATATGACCCATGTATTGTTGTTATGTAATATCAACACAATATGAATGTGTTTGGTCTTTTTTCCGTATGCTAGTTGTAATTTTCACATAAAATGTTGTCCATTTCAAATAAACCAGAGAAAATTTGAGTGGTGTCGGCCACACCGGGACTCAGATTGAGGCGAGGTTGACTCGTACACGTCACAATTGACTCGAAGATCATTTTCCTAAAGTATCAACACAATCTGAATGCATTTGGTCAGTTTTCTGTATGTCAGTTGTACTTTTCAATTAAAATGTTATCCATTTCAATCAAAAGTGAGACACTTCGAATGGTTCCGGCCACACCGCAGCATGGATTGAGCCGGGGTTGACTCAAACACGTCACATATGATCCATGGATCGTTGTGATAAAGTATCAATAGAATCCAAATGTGTTTCGTTGGTTTTTCATATTTCAGTTGTTTTTTTCACATCAAATCCCATCCATTTTAAACAAAAAAGACATAGTTAGAGTGATACCGGCCACACTATACCATGTATTTAGACGGGGTTGACTCGTACAAGTCACAAATGACCCAAGGATCGTTTTCCTAAAGTATCAACACAATCCGAATGCTTTTGGTCAGTTTTTCGTATGTCAGTTGTACTTTTCACTTAAAATGTTATCCACTTCAAACAAAAGTGAGACACTTCGAATGGAGCCGGCCACACCACACCTCATATTGAGCCAAGGTTGACTCGTACATGGAACATATGACCCATGGATAGTTGTCCTATAGTTTCAATAGAAACCGAATTTGTTTGGCCAGTTTTCCATATGTCAGTTGTTGATTTCACTTAAAATACTGTCCATTTTAAACAAAAGAGAGAAACTTTGAGTGGTTCCAACCACACCGCACCTCTGATTGAGGCGCGGTTGACTCATACACGTCACATATGACCCATGGATAATTTTTATAATGTATCGACACAATCAGACTCTATTTGGTCAGGTTTCCGTATGTACATAAAATTTATTCCATTTTAAACATAAGAGACAATTTGGGTGGTTTCAGCCACACTACGACTCGGATTGAGGCGCGGTTGACTTGTACACATCAAATATGATCCATGGATAATTTTTATAAAGTTCAAATAGAATCCGAATGCGTTTGGTCAGTTTTACGTATGTCAGTTTTTGTTTTCACTTAACATGAAGTCGGTTTTAAACTAAAGAGAGACACTTTGAGTGGTGCCAGCCAAATTAACCTGAGACATTTTCAGTGGTGTCGGCCATACCTGAGGCATGGTATTACCATATTTGAAAAAAGGCATGTCCTCGGTTTATCTTCAAGGAACCAATATCATTCATGAGTATGAGAAACCATCCTGGTAGCCTCCACCTAGAAACAAAAGCATACAACCTTGAATTTCAAGTCTAAATTCCCTGACCATGACGAGTCCTTCCATGAGTCCTTAACATGTAACCCTTGTCTTATCCTAACAATTGACAAGTAAACCAAACCAAACAAGGAATAATTCACATAACATGGAGAATGTAAAACTAGGATTTGTATTCAAATTAAAGCATATCATCACATTCATTTGATGAGCATGAGCTAATAAGCTTTCCAATACATTCATATAATTCAAGGCATACAAAATTTTAATAATCTAAAATAACATTGCATGATCAAAGAAATTAAAAAAAGGCTTGTGAAATCAAGGAGGTTGGGGGCTGTCTGGGGGTCCAGGGAGGAGGGTGGGGGTTGTCCGGGGGGGTTGTCCGTGGGGTTGTCCGGGGTCCAGGGAGGAGGGTGGGGGGCTGTCCCGGGGGCTGTCCGGGGGGTGTCTAGGGGGCTGTCTGGGGACCAAGGAGGAGGGTGGGGGGTTCTGTGGGGGGTTGTCTGGGGTGTGTTCAGGGGGCTGTCCGGGGTCCAAGGAGGAGGGTGTGGGGGCTGTCCGGGGGGGGGGGGGCTGTCTGGGGGGCTGTCCGGGGGGATGCCTGGGGGGCTGTCCGGGGGGCTGCCCGTGGACAAAGGAGGAGGGTGGGGAGCTGTCCGGGGGCTATCCGAGGGATGTTCGGGGGGACTGTCCGGGGTCCAAGGAGGATGGTGGGGGTGGTCCAATGTCCAGCAAGGAGGAGGGTTGTCCAGGGAGTTCCCAAACACACAAAACTCTATAAACATGATCAAGATACACCGCAACCACTAAAAGGAATCAACATCCACGAAAACATACAATATATAAAAATAACTCAACTCTGATACTGTACTACGGGTCTAGATAAAACCAACAACTAGAATAAATTAAACATAAAATCTCAATAATATTAGTCAAAAATGTAATAGATCAATTTTTCCCACATCACCATCAGCATCATCAGCATCATCAGCATCATCACCATCATCATCACCCTCATCCTCGTCCCCGTCATCGTCCTCGCCCTCCTCAATTCCCTCCTCCTCACCCTCACCCTCCACCTCGCCCTCCTCCTCTGCCTCGGCCTCCTCCTCTCCCTCCTCTTCCGCATCAAACTCCTCTCCATCATCATTGTCAGGCTAGACATCAGCTTCACCACCACTAGAACTACCACCTGGTGCACCATATATAGAATGTATCGACGAAATATATTCATCAAAAGTTGAGCTAGCCTCTAGTGGAAGTGTTGGACGTAGAACATAAATAAATTTCATAAATGCACTGTTTGCCCTAGCGGACTATTCTGCCACCTCTTTGGACCTTATTCAACCTATTCTACCTGTGCCCTAACTCTTTGTATCTTGGTGGAACTACAACTCAAACCCGAGGAGGGCCAATACTTCGTCGGGGCTATCCTAGGTCAGCAGGGTACTCTGCCAGAATTCTCCTCTCCAAACACCTGATGTAAGTGATTAGTTGGACCAAAACTGTCAGGTTCTTGGGCATAGAGGGCCTCTAAAGTATCCTGTTACAAATATAAATATATTATTAAGATACAAAATAGATATCAAAATATAAAATCAATAGATTAAAACTTAAAATCTTCTGATGAGTCAGTTCCTTGAGAACACTTCCATCCTTTTTCCGTCTACTCGAGCAAAACAGTTTGGCTCGAGGCACACATCCTTCTATATTAAGTTGTTGCCTCTACAATGACATTGAAAACTAAAGTTATATTATAACTTTAGAAAACGATTAAATAATTGATGAAACCAAATAAAGTGTAAGTCGTAAACAAAAATTTTAAACAATTGTCATACCAGCTTCGTCTCATGATCTAGAATTGTAGTGCGTCCTAGTGTGTGGAGGTATTTTTTTGCCTCAATGTTTTTTTTTGTTTTTTACAGATGATTACTAAATTAAATTCGATAATGCAGAGGATAATTTTAAGGAAAAACATGAAAGCTATTATTTAAATACATAAAATGTAATTAATAACATAAACTGAGTAGTTGTACAATGGTTAATCATCTGCTGATACTGCTTTATAGGACAATAATCCACGACTGGTACCGCCTCTAACTCAGTGCCAACTCTAGAACACCAGCCAATATACAACTCATTCTTGCAGGCTCTCCAAATCTCACCTAAATCCTTCTGACGTTCCGGTCATGCACCCTCACCATCGGGAAAATTAAATCGAAGCTGACATCAAAATATTAATTCATATAAATACAAAAATAATTCATGGCATTAAATACAAAAAATTTCTTTACCCATATATCTTCCCAAGCTCTATCCTTGACCTCATTTGGCAACTGTCTCCATGATAGCATGCTGACGAGAATGATTTCGGAGTATTTGGAAAGCGTCGCCAAAAAACTCCGACATTGCTAACCTGTTTTCTCAACCATTTGGTTGTCTTCATTGTAATCCTCCCTTACCAGTGTGTGGCTGTTCCACACCGAATGCATGCATGTACACCCCCTCTGCCACCTCCTGTTAGTATATGTATCTGTCATAAAATAAAAACAGATATTTTATCAAAACATGTTATTATGAAAATAAATATTGGTATAAAAATTTGTTAGGGTTCTATAATTATACCTACACCAGTCTGATCGCTGAGCACCGGTGGATCCACAGAAACTGATAGAACACCCTGTGGTGGAACATGAGTTGAATATTATGGAATATAGAAGCTCGGAAAGATAAAAGTATAAGGAAAAGAAGATGGGACAACTGTATGACCGGATTATGGATGGGGAGTGGGAATCATCATGGGATCTGAAAAAGATTGGCCAGAAGATGCAAAAGGTGGTGAAAACATGGGAGGCCTAAATAGCCCATGTATCCCTAAAGACACACAGAGATCAGAATGTGGGAAGGATAACAGGTCATTGTGAGGGGCAGGGTCTAGTCGAGTAAGCGAAGCTGCTCGTCCACCTTTAGTATGAACCATCCTCGTACCATCGGCCTGAGTACTAGGACCGATACTAGGATCCTCGTCAAATAACTATCGATGTATAGGTGGATCCTACAAAAATGTTTACAAAAAAATTAATCACATTACATTATATATTCTTTAAATATATATATTTGAAATAAAGTTCTAACTACATGCACTAATGATGGAAATCCCATCTCCACCATTCGATGATTGTTCTCCATCATTTTTTTCCTTCATCTCTCTTCAATTGGCATCATTTCCTACTTTTGAAAACAAATATTTAATTAATTAGAAAAGGGAAAATAATGTGTAACCCAAAAAACTAGATATATGAGGGAATAGGGGGATTCATTGGTAATTCAGTTATCAATTTTTTTAGAAGAGAATGAATGGATTTATTAATCATACAAGTTTTAATGTTCACCATGTTAGAAATATTGTTTGACTAGGTTTGAATACAATTCAATTCCAAATTAGAAAATGCAATTCAAATATAACTGCAACCAATAAACATTGAAAATTCACATAACGTTCAAGTCAGCTAAAATATATTTGTGATCAATACTAAATCAATTTGAATATTACCAACCTTGACAACCCAACTCAAGGTAAACCAAAATAATTGAGAACATGGATGAATGATTCTATATATTTTCAACCAAAAATTCAGGATCACAATTAACTCTGACAATTGAGCTATTGGAGTCATCAAATGAAATAAATGGATTGGTTCCAATGGCACTAGGGATAGTGTCAATTCCATCATCAACATCATCAAAAATATGTCGTGGAATTACTTCAAATATGACACCAAATTCAAGTCGAATTTGGTCTTTGACATAAAAAACATGCTTAGCCATTGATGCCAACACATATGGTTCTTCGGTATCAAGAGTGAATGTAATATTAATTACTCAAAATCCACAATCATCAATAAATGTTCCCTGACTCCTCATAGAATCAAATCAATGGCATTTCATCATTGTGACTCGTCCATGAGAGTAATAATCCAATATTATTATTTTCTCAATGACTCTATAATAACTCACTTTTTCAAATCGCGGTCTACTATCTGATGCACTGGCATACCAATCTGTTGTGGCAGTAACCATAACACCATCATGTTGTGTTATCATGTTCTTTTCTTGTTTAGTGACAATAAATCTTGACCCATTGATAACAATTGATTTACAGTCACGAACCACAGTATTAGGACTAAATTCCAATGCTCTTATTTCCTCAGAGATAGAGTCAGAAGACAAACTCAATACCTGTAATATAAATGACTATTAAAATTATTTAAATATTGATATAGTTATTTTAAATAGTAATATTTTTACCTTCAATTTCAACCAAGCAGAAAACTCTTTGCTATGTAAAGTCTCTCTCCTTCTCAAAGATAATGTATGATGCTTTCTATTTATCATTGTTTTATGTTCCCTATAGATAAACAAATATGAATAGTTTAACATATATATATGTAATATAAACATATACAATTTAGTTACCTGATATAGTCATCGAACAAATCACAGTTGAACAAAACTGTGCGATGTTTCATCTCCCGCTCTTCATGGATTTATGTACTCAATGTATATGATCCATGAATTCCTCCTATTTGAGGTAGTGGTGGAAAACTGGGTTCAATTTTCTCATACTATTCTTCTTCATTTCTCATTGGGCTTTTCATTCTCGTAGTAAGATCAGAAAAATACATTGAGTAGAAATCCATACATTCTTGTGCCATTTAAACATTCACGATAGAACTTTCAGGATGATTCCTGTTTCGGACATAAGACTTTAATGTGTACATATTTATTTCAATTGTATGCATCCAATGAAAAGAAACAGGTCCTCTGAGATTTATTTCTATGGTAATATGGATAGTTAGAAGTTGCATGCATGTGAAAAATGATGGAGGAAATATTTTCTCTAACTCACACAAAATTAATGGGGCATCTGTCACCATTTTTTGCAAAAAATAATTGACCAACATCTTAGCAAAAATTACTCTAAAAAATGGCACAACCGAATAATAGTCACACTTAGATTATTGGAAAAAAGATGATGTATTGCAATTGGAAGAAACTCATGTAGTAGAACGTGATAATCATGAGTCTTCAATGCTTTTAGCTTCAACTCTCTTCTGTTGACCCCTTTAGATATGCTGCATGAATAGGCATCAGGAACTCCAATATATCTAATACTTCTTGAATTTTTTTCATAGGTGTCATCACATAAGAAGCACATGGAAGTTGCAATTTATTTTCACTCATATGCACATGATGCAAATCTGGTCTGATGCCCCAATCCACCAAGTCGTGCTGAGATCGTAAATCATCTTTTGTCTTCCCCATGACATTTTTAAGAACCGAAAGCAAAATTTTTCATATATTCTTTTCAACATACATTACGTCTAAGCAATGACGTAACCAATTGGTTGACCAATAAGGCAAATCAAAAAAAGATACTCCTCTTCCTCCAATTGTAACAGGTGTCAGTGAAAACATTCTTTCTCTTTCCAGATTTCATTTGACCCTTTCCAAATGAAAAACTGAATTCTTTCAATTAATTAAGAACATCAGTTCCAGACATACGCTGAGGTGGATCATCATTCTCTATGGGATTATCAAATCTACAAAGATTCATTATATATGGATGATCCTTTGGAAAGAATCGTCGATATCACATAATGTTGAAACTACAATGATGATTCAGTCTTCTGGATCATGTTTTCTTCATAAAAACTGGACATGACAGTTATCCCTTCGTGCCCCATCAAGACATCATTGCATAAGCTGGAAAATCCTTGATCGTCCTCATAAGTGCAACATCCATCTGAAATATTTCTTTCGAACATGCATCATATGTGCGCACACCCACATCCCAATGAAATTTCCACTCTTTTATTAAAGGTTGCATGTATACATCAATATCAATGTATGGATCAGAAGGACCATATATGAGTATTCTCATGAAAGTGAATGGTTTTTTCATACACAACCATGGGGTTTGATTATAAATGTGTATAAAAAATGGCCATGTGTTGTGAGAAGTAAGTATCTGCACAAACGGATTAAAAACGTTTCATGAAAGACCCAGCCTCACATTACACACATCAGCTGCAAAATCAGGATGTCAAGCATCAAATCTCTACCATGAAAATCCATCTGGATGATGAACCAACTCATCATTAATCTTCTTTCTCTCAGTATCATTCCATATCATTTTTATTGATATGTCATCAGAAATAAAATGATTCTGTAGTCTAGGGATCAATGGAAAGTTCCACGTTACTTTCTGTGGAATGCGGGATGGTTTTCCATCATATTTTGACATCTATCGGGATGTGCCACATCTTATACAATCATTTCATTCAGCGGTTTCCACCCAAAATAAACTGAAATATTTCGGGCAATCATGAATTTTGTTTCTTGAAAATCCAAGATCCTCAACTAACTTCCAAGCCATATAGTGGTTTGAGGGAATATCTGCATCATCAAGAAGTAAATCATTCAAGAGGGTAATAATGGAATCGACTGCTGTATTGGAAGTCCCATACATAGTTTTCCCATGAAACAATCGGATTAAAAATTCTAGCCTTTTCATTTTATCGTATTGTGGATATACTAGAGTCCTGGCAACATCATTCAGTTTTTTCACCCTATCAATATCAACATTTTCACTAGATGCATCATCTGTCCTCATATCGAAGTCTTCTTGAGTCGAAATCCTTTCTTTTTCATGATGATGAATAAATGGAAACCGATCATCTAACAAATTCTCTATTCCAGTCCTTTCATTTCGATCATCACTAATTTGGGATTTCATTTTCTCTCCATTGTGATACCACACAAAGTAGTTTTCTTGAAAACCATATTTGGTTATGTGGTAGCTGACTTTTTCATGGATCAAAAATTGTCTACAAACACAATTGGATCATGGGAAGTGTATGCGACCACTATTAGAAGGATTTTGAAATGAAAAATCTATAAAGATCTCTAAATTGTTTTGAAAATCGCTTGAGATCTGATCGGTTTCATACATCCATCTTTTGTCCATTCTGTAAAAAGAATTTATATATGTCATTTTGTCATAAACAATTAAATAGGAGTGAACTTTAAAAGAAAATACATTTAAGTAAATGATAAAGGAAGAAGTTTCTAGTCAATGTAGTGCACTATTAAAATAATGTAAAGAAAAAGTACTCATAAATGAAATTAAAATTTATTTATATTCATTTTCATTAGATCTATAAGAGTCACATGCCTCAGGTCCCATTATGTGTTATAGGCATCCCAAATAATTCACTCATGGTCAATAACTCATTATTGGAACCTCTATGGCCATACCTTCCATTACCCTATTACTTCCCCATGTCAAGCGCACCCCATGGGTGAATTAATTTTAGACTTCTACACTAATAGTTTGTTCATGGATGGTAAAATGATTTAATTTCATAAAGTATAGAAAAAAACAATTATTTTTTAATTTGAGATTAATAATAATGTTTTTCAATGATAACAACATTACTGAATTAAACATGTGACTTATCTAACATTTTTATGGATGTCTACACATGCCAGCATGGCTAGTGAAAAGAACCCCACCCTCATAAAAGTGAGTATTGGCCAAGAAGGACACATAATATACAACATACAATGAGAACCATATTTAATTGACCCTAAAGTTATATTAGGACAGTCATCTTGGGGGAAATTGAATATATGCTCCTAGTTAACTTTTGAATTCAAAAGCTCATATTACATATGTTGGACACTATCTATGGTAAGAAATAATGTGAGGATGGGTTTACACCATTCAATTTCTTACATGGTAGTGAGAATTATGTCTTGAATTAATGACTTGAGTTCACTAATTAAATGATGGTAGAGGTTTTATAGGTTGTGTAAATAGAATGATTAAATAATGGTAGATGTTACGTACACTGTGCATAGTGGGTGAGTCTCATCCAATTTAGAAACTAAAATAAATTCCCATCATAGGTATCAATAAAAAACATCGGTATCAAAAGAAAATCCAAATAAAAAAGGACTAAAAACATCAAACATTTCAAGAATTCACTACTATGCATGGTTTATCAATATGTTTAGCAGTAATTATATGTCTTAATCTCGAACCACCTCAACAACTCCCATTTTTCACGAATAAACATAAGGTAAATATCTAAAAATATCTTTAAAACAACACATTAATTGGCTCAAAACGTAAATATAATCTTGATCCAACCATAAAATCTCTTTCACAACACATTATCACACATCAATTATCTCATGTGTTACTAAATACCAAACATAGTCACATAACAAGTGTACTATAACAAATTACATTACACAATCCTTATTAAAAACATTCTCATTTTAATGAAACAATTTCCTCAAGATTAAATCATTTCTGAAATATCATTCTAAATCTATTTTAAATCACCTATGTCCGCCTTTACCAATAGTTTTATGAAACCATTGATAAAGGCCTCCTTGATGAACCATTGGTGTAGGAGCATTGGGAAAACCCAAATTTCCAGTAGTAGATTCCACTACATGAGGTATGAGTCCACTAGTGAATCATAAATCTTGATTTTCCCATCTAACTATCTATGTCACCATGATTAGTCAAAAGAGGTGAGTAAGATAATGAATTTATGAGGATCACAATGAGGATCCTTATCAATATCAATCATAATATTCATACCTCAAATCATATCTCAATGTCACACAAATCTCTGTCGATGTGAATAATCCCATTTTCAAAATCCATCAATTTTAATTACAAGAATTCATCAAGTTACATTAATGAATTATTATAATTGAATATCTTCATAAAATTCCAACTGGTTGGTAAAAAATCATCAATTCAATTCAAAACCCCTTATTTAATTCAATATTTATAAAGGTTATCTATACCAACTTCCTTCCAAAAACTAACATGTAATTCTAAACAGGCCTTTAAAAAATCCATTATTTCAAAACATCCCAAAGGCATTAAAGGATGTTTTACAATTAAAAATTCTCAATATTAATTCAAAACATGGGATTACAACCTATTTCCACGTGAATAAATATCTAATTTAAAATTACCAAAGAAATATCATTTCAAAAAAATCATTCTATGAGGGTTCATTCTCATTTCATAAATTAAATCATTTGAAACTACTTAGAAAACATTAGATAGGTCAACTCATTTAATGAAAATCAATTTATTTCATTCGTTGAATAAAAACTCGAGACAAAGACTCAATTTCCCCAATTCATTCATTAAATATTCTTTGAAAATAAATCTAAATAGTCATGGAATTGAATAATTCATAAATACATGAAATATGTCAAACATATAGTCATCAAATTCATACTTGTTCAATTCAATGAGAATAGGGTTAAATAATATTTCACAAGGAATTTTATGGAAAAAATTCATAAAAACATTGCTAAAAATTAATAAACACATATAAATAAATTTCCAACTAATAATTAATTACAAGATTAAGAAAAAGCATAAAAGCACATACTTAGAAAATCTAGGATCCAACTGCAATGAATTTGAGATGCTTCTTCTTCGATGGAAGGTTAAAGATTTAATTATTTAAATGTATTGGATTGGATAATGTCTAGATAAAATCAAAACACAAAATAAATGATATATACATCAAAATCAAAACATAAAACTAAAATATTATATGAATAACAATAAAAACAAGGTATCACGTAAATATTTTATGTGTATAAGTAAGAAAATACATTATTTGAGATCATTCGGATGGAGTTTCAGCGGTTTTGATGGGGGATGTCGTGAGAGGAGTGCTGCAGATTTAGGGTTCTGGGTTCTGTCTTGTGAATGGGGGAGTGGAGCGGCCAATTGTATTTGGGGTAAAACATTACCAACAGTTTTTAAAAACCATTGGTAAAGGGGTGTCCAAGGTTACCTTTCCTAATGGTTCTAGTGAACTGTTGGGAATGGGTGGGTTGAACACCCCTTTACCAATAGTTTTAGGAAACCGTTGGTAAAGGGTGTCATGTCCCTTATTTACCAACAGTTTAAGCAAACCATTGGTAAAGAAGCATGGGGAAAAGCTCCCATTCTAGTAGTGTATGATTTATTCATCTATTATCCTTATGTCCAACCTACCATTGATCTTAATTTTATCTATTATAGGCCATGAATGGATTTTGTAAGGAATGATCCATATTACTTGCCAAATTTTTTATTCCTAAATTTTTTTTTTATATTTCTCATCATTATCAAAGTACACAGGTGGAAGAGAGGTAATTCATGGTGAAAATAGGATGTATTATAATAATAGAAAAGCATTAGGTGTTTCCATGGGTTTTAGATAATGTTCATGTAATTTTTCATTTTATTTATTGTTTACATGTCTATGAAAAAACAAATGAATGAAATGAAAAAATGGGTTAAGTTATAGATAGTAAAATGTCACCATCACTTAACTGATGTTTTTTATTATTTGGGGTTTTTTGGGGGATTTGAGACTTGTACTATATCAAATTTTAAAAATAAATTCAAGAAAATAATAAAAATAAAAAATCAAGGGGGAAAATAAATTCATTATTATTTGACTAACCATGTTTTTACTTGGATATTGGGGAAGTGGGAGTTGTTAAATTTTAAATATGACGATTTCATTGTATTTACATGGATTATTATGCACTATACATAGATATAAACCTATTTTTTGAGAATCAATGTATTTATTCAAGAATTACCTACCATCCTTTATCGACGGAGATATATGATCCTAATTTTTGAATCCCTTGTAATTTTATTGATTTTTTACTCTACAATGTGGAGAATATAGGCCCTAATAAAGTTATTAAGTATGTTATATTTACTCAAGATATGATGAAATATCCATATTTATTTTATCATGAGTGAATAGAGACAAAAAAACCAGTGAGTTTGATCATGACTATATATGTCAACAATGATAAATTAAGAGGCTTGAATGGAAGAGAGGAGTGGTTCCATCACTTATATTTTGGAAGAATATTTTACATAGTTTCTAGTGAGGAGTTGGATTAATTTTTCACATGTGAAACTTTAATAGTTACTCTCTCACATTGATTCTTTTTTAGTTCATTAATTTTGAATTTTAAATAATAGTATCATTGGGTTTTCTATTATATTCTTACTGTAGAATTATTCTTAAGGACCATAATTTATCAAGTATGGGGGGTATATAAGATTTCATTTTATGTTTACATTTTTTGAACATTTTATTGATAATATTTATTTTTTTTCTATTTTATACCCATTTATTTATTATTAATAACAATTTGTGGGAGATTTATATTTTATAATGACATTTCTCAGAAACTAAAAAAAGTAGAATCCATTTTTATCATGACTTAATTATTCTAATAAATATCTGTATGTATAGTTAAAAAAAATATTTGACCATATCTATCCCACAACCCAAGGAGTGAAATACACATGGCCAATAGAAGAGGTTCTTCTATCCAAGAATGCCCAATGGGAGAGCCAACATTGGTGGTGTGAGGATGAAATGTTCAATCATAGATCCTCCATGGCTTGAAAATTCATAAGCACAAGTGAAAAATGGAGAACTAGAGAACAATCTGTGGGTGGTGAGAGGATATCTTGACCCATGAGGGAAGGTAAATGGTGGTGTTTGGAATCATATTTCAACCAGCATGATGTTGGGTGAAGATCATAGAGTTTATTATATAGAGACACATGGATATGGGATTCTTCAACATGGGGTGGCACTAAACATGAGCACTATTAATTTTAATTGATATGGTGTTATTCAACATTCACTAATGATTCACCTTCCTAGGACACCCAATGCACCACATACCACCCATGCTATGCCATCTATGTCACTCATTTCACTATGGTACCACCATTCCCTATTAGAGCAGGTGCTCGGTACCACTGGATATTTGAAACTCAATATGTTGTGGGATTCTCCCTCGCATTTCAGTGAACCAAAGATCTCAAGATTATGAAATGAGATTGAACAATATGTTATGCACTATATTGTGTCCCCACATATCCATTTTTGGCCGGAGTTTGGGAGATTGAATTGTGCCATGATCAGAGATAATATGTCGTGGATAGTGTAATTATGGAAAAGGATACAATAATAATATTTTTGATGCACTGTTAAGTGTAAAAAATACAATTTTAGAAGAGTATTTTGCATCATTGGATTGTGGATACATCATGGATAGACCAATAATCACATTGGAAATGTTAGATGAAGAAAATTCCCTACACTGGTACATGAGAGATGTGTCATGGTTGGTGCTACATAGATAAGAATCTATGGATGGAGGAGATCACATACAAAGTGGAAGTGTGAAAAATAGTTTTATCAAGAATAATAGGGGAACAATTCATTGTCTCAAGGTATGAAAACTATTTCATAGCCATTCAAAGCTGAAAAAATGGTGGATAGGGTTAAACTATGGGTATGAAAGCTTTACATAAGGGTAATCCAAGAGCAACATAAGGGTATGATCCTAATTTTTATGTAAAAATCCTTATGCAACACCTACCCGTACACAACAATTATGATATCCATATGGTAAATTCAATTTAATGGTGGATGAACCATAGAATTTATTGATTCTCCAAATGGTTGGGTTCAAGTGAAAATTTGAATACCAAAAACATTTGTGTGATGAATTTTCTACAAGCCGACCTATGGGAATATTTTTAAAATGGTCATGTGTATAGATTATCACTATCCTCTAAGGATCTATTAAAATCATAGAACATAGGGATCTTGGATAAACCCAATTTTAGTAGAGTAATTAGATGTGGGGTGAAAACAAATTCAAATGGAGGGAAATGAAAGTTTTAGAAATGAAGAGAAGTAACTAGATGTTGTATATAAATATTTGTTTTAGGATACTGTGATGGGGGGTTGGTTGGAGACCTCATACCAAGAAAATGGATCCTGAACTAGGTGTTCTTACTATCATGGAGTGATGATACATTATGTTTCATTTCCATTTTCTAATCCCCTCATAACTAACTGGAGGGGGTAAATTTCTAATAGCAAGATATGTAATGAAAGGAGAGTGCATGTAGTGTAAGAGACAATAAGGAATTAAATATTTTAATTGGTTGTTTCATTTTATCCATTAATCTTAAATAATAGTATTTTCTATTATTCATGACTATTTATTAGATATAATGACCTCTTACTAAATGTATCAACTAGATTCCGTTCCTTGTGGCACCATCAATGCATTAGATTGGGATAATTACGTTGAAAATGGTTTAAAACACCTATTTATAAACTAAAATAAGTAATTTATAAGGTAGAGGGGTGTTTATAAAATAGAGGGTGAGTACTCGGAGATGAGGATCACTATATTTAGGTTCCAACAATATATAAATTTAAAAATACAAAACATATCAGTCACTATGTGCATGAAGCAACATTTAAAAATTCTTTGTTCACTCATCTCCTCTTTCTCAAACCCACAAATTATTTCAATTTAATTTTGAAAATCATTTCTTAAATCATTATATTTTATTTCTATACTATTAGCTATGGATTAACCTCAACAACCACTCAAATACTGTTTAAAATTATTTAGTGATAGTCAGATCATATAAATTTTTTATTTTATTTCATTAATAAATTTAACAATTCTGTTCCATATTTGAATACATGATATGGAAAGGCTGCATGGACCTCATATATTTTTGCAGGATCTTTATTTGAACTATAGGTAAACACTCATTAATAATAGATCTTCCTCCCAGATCTTATATTTTCTTATTATTTTATAGAATTTCCTTTAAATTTTTTTTATAAGATAGAATTTGTGAGATATATTTTTCACAAAGAAGGTTAATATGGTTTTGATTAAAAATATCTAGTAATTTATTGTATTGAATTTCAAATCTCCCTTGTCTCATTGTCTCTAAGAATGGTATAGGGAATCTGTATTGTTCTGGATTCTTATACCTGTGTTTGTTTGGTTTTACAACATTATTAGATTTTTTAAGATTCCCCTTCACTTTTTATATATTATTTTTCTCCTTTACCTCATACTTGTTACCATTCACCTTTTATTGTTCATCTTTACTCTTCCTTTATACATCATTTAATTTCTTCTGTTTCTGCTCTCACACGCTATAGGGATTTAATGATTTTACCTCCACCTTTGGATATTTCTAAATGTTAATGATAAAATGAATATATATATATATATATATTGGATGCATTTATTAATGATATATTTATTATTTATTTGATACTGGGGTTTCGTTGGTTTTTACAATAAATAATAAGTCAATTAACAAAAGATGGGTGACTGTAAATTTAGTAAATTATAACATTAAACGTCATGAAACCTATTCAAGACATGAATTACTGAAGCACATGACCCCTACAAGCTGAATGCTAACCTTTCAAACTAGTAAAATCCATAAAGAATAAAAATACAATTCAATATATGATGTGAACAGTTTATAGAATGTGAATGATTTGAAATCCTAAACCCACTAAAAATTTTATTTGTGAAATCCAAGGAGATATAATAATTGAAGATATTTTTTTTGGATCTAGGTTCACATCATCAATTATATTACAATTCATGGAGGACTCAAAGAATAAATAATTAAGAAAAATTTAACAATGTGAATCCTTTAAAAATCTCATGTTTTAGGAGTCTATAAATATTTAGTGTTTGACGATAGGGAGGAGGGGACCATATTTTCATTATTTATTCTATGATTTAATTCACACATTGTTACATGATATATTTACTTCTATTTGATTTCCTAATTTATCGTTATTTTTATAGTGAATATTTTTATAATGATTGTAGATTTCATACTTGTGATTCAATTTTAGTCTCAATTTTGAAATCTATTTGAACCATAATTTCTGTGTTTCCATTATTTTTCTCTAATTCATATATGAGGTGAATGATTTCAAATTGATTTAATTAAGGAAATATTTAGTCTGAATATTTTACTTCTCATTTCAACAATGTTTCTATTTTATTTTCTATTTAATATCTTTGTTATTATGCGTGAAAAATTAACTGGGGTTAGGGGTCATGAGTTGGGGTTATTTTAAACATAATGATTCCTTAAATCAAAACATAGGTAACCATGTGGATACTAAATAGTTTAATAATTCATTCAAATCACATTATGTTGCACCACCCTATTCCATGTAATTTCAATAGGATGACCCTAACCAGGTAATAGTTGATAAGGATAGGACCAATAGTCTATGAAAATTTCTTCTATTAAATCTTGTCCTTATGCACCTAGGTTGTTGACTAGCTCAAGACTAAAGATAAGTTTCCAGACTGGGTAGCTATAATTGGTTTGATGAAACCAATTGGTGACCTCTTCAATTCTTGTTATCATAATCCATAGTTATATCCCAATATAGATTTAGGATTAAATTTTATATAAGCACCAAAATTAACCGTGATCCCTCTCTTTCCCTATAATTAAAACCAATCTATTTATGAATTATAAATTCAAACCCTATAGAGTAACATGAAGAATCAATCAAATATGATATAATCTATAGGTTACCTGTAGCAAACTAGTGTTAACATACATCAATATTACATCATTTGAGATGAATATTTAGTACATTATAATAATACATGCCTGAGGACCATAATAGTTTATTGTATTTGGAAACTTGGAGACAAGATCTTCTATCCTGGTGAATGTTCACCAACATATCCCTTTAATATATCCACCTTTATTACCTCAACCTAAAATATTTATTCGTGACATAGGGAAAGGAAACATAAGATGTTTGTGAGATCAAATGCTCATTAAGGGTAAACATGGGAGATATGTAAACATAATCATGAGCATAAGGGTATGAGAATGTGATCAAAACATTAGAAGATCATGAATAGAATATCAAAGGTAAACATGAATCATAAGTAAATAAATTAACATAATCCATAAGATCAAGAAATTGATATAAGGCATGAAATTGTGTCATACACATTATCTTTTATC
This sequence comes from Viscum album, assembly GCA_963277665.1. Classification (NCBI taxonomy): domain Eukaryota; kingdom Viridiplantae; phylum Streptophyta; class Magnoliopsida; order Santalales; family Viscaceae; genus Viscum; species Viscum album. The sequence continues at coordinate 1,087,598,527 of OY728121.1, forward strand.
TTTTTGAACATGTATACATAGTAACAGGTTCACTCATTAAGGATATGAAATTAGGCCCATGGATAAACATATGGATATCAAAACCAAGTCCATGCATAAAATTATAGAATTAAAAACTAGGTCCATGCATAGAATTATGGACATGTAAACTGGGACCACACATCAAATTGTAGATTTGAAAACCATGCCCACACATATAATTATGAACCTGAAATCTAGGCCCACAAAAATAATTATGGACATAAGAACCAGGTCAACGTGTAGAATTGTGAACATGAAATTATGTGCATGTTTAGCATATATATCTCACGGGTTATCCATATCTAAACAATGCATTAGAGGGGTATATAGGTCTCACCCTTGTCCCAATGAAATCATATATACATGTTCCACGAGTTCGTAAACAATCATATCATAACCAATGTAATGTAATGGGTGTCATAAACATGTAAACATATAATAACCAATGAAAAAGAGACATGATTCCTAATCAATTCATTAAAATAAAAAACCATGAAAATAAGGGGTTTTTTAAACATCATTCTATCAAAACATTAACCATTAAAAAAATAATATGAATGGTATTATGGATATAATAACAAAGTATGTCATCATTGGTGGGGAAGGATTTTGAAATATAACATGGAACATTAATTGTCCTTAAAAATAAATTTTTAAAACATTAATCTTTCTCAAAACCATTTTATTTGAATCTACATTGAAAACATATAAAGGAATCGTGAAAATAATTTAAAAACGTTAGTGAGGAAAATATCATTTCTTTGTTGAAATAGTCTTATTTTCTTAAAATACTATGAAATTTTAAAAGAACACATTTTATTTGAAAATAAATATATAAGCTTATAGGGGGAGCTTCAAGCAAAAAAGGAATTATGAAAGAATAAACATACATTCATGTAGTATAAGTTAAAATAAAACAATTTTCTAGTATTTTTACAGGAAAATTCAAAATGTAATTTGTTTGGAAAATGAATGAATTCTTCCTTGAAAAATGTGAATTAAAAAAGTAAAAAAGGATCAAAAAGACTATAAACAACCATATTATATTAATGAATCATTTTATGAAAACTTTTTTAGAAAACATGGACTTGGATGATAAATATTACCCAATGGAGACTTAAAATGAATCAATCCCCGATATAAAAGGGATTGTAAAATCAACACCTATCACTTAATAATAAATAGAATAATATTCCCAATGTAAAAAAATTATAAGAATAATAAAATAGGACAATATTATGGATAAGAAAAAAATACATTCATGGGAAGTACATACACTACATATAATAAACATGTAGTTTTTGAGTCATGTGTCTCATAGAAATAATGGTGAGACAAAAAATTCAATTACCTTGTGTCTGAATCTCTTTGTACTCAAAAAGTTCCTTTATAATAAATATAAGACTATGATAAATAATTTAATTAATTATATTATTATATCTAATACCATATATGGTTTTATTATCATCTTATATTACCCTCTTGTTCATGATCTTATGTTAAGGTCTCAATTCGGGTACTATTCGCTTTGTTCTTCGCATGCGCCTTAATTTGTTATATCATTTGTCCTTATAATTATATCAGGAATCATGATTTTAAATAATTATATAAATATCATATATATCTAGTATATTTATATTAAAATAATCCATATCATAATGAATTAATAAATGGAATACACTATTCATAGAGAAGGTAAGTCATACGTACGCATGAATGTTGTTTCCGTTTACATAGATGTATTGAAAGAAAGTTTGTAATTAAAAAAGGTATATATATGTATATATATCTCATTATTATTGTATAATTATTATATCATATATATAATATAAGTTCACTATAATCATCCTTAATAAATTCCATGTGGGGTGTGAACAAATCACAACACTTTGATGGGGTGGTAGTCCACACTTCCTCAAATGAGATTATCGTATTGACACCGATTGGAAATTAAAAAGGTATGTGTTGTAAGAAGGAATAAAAAAAATGAAATAATAAATATTATATATAACATATATAGACATAGTGTCTATAATAATGTCCACCACGATTAGTTTTAATGGAGAAAATTAACAATCATCATTTTGTGAGGCAGTAGTTCGTTGTACACAGAAACAATATGTTTGATATACATTAAATGGAGGTGTGTGTAAATGTAGGTGAAAACCATAGAATAAAAACATTATATTATAATTATGACACTATTTATGCCATAAAATAATGTAATAATGAGAGTGTAGGGGTGGAGAATGAAAATAAATGAAAGGGTCTTGAGAGAGGACATTACCTCTAAATCGGGTAATTTTTTGGATTGTGCCAAAAGGTTTCCTTGAGTTTCTTTATTCCCAAGGGAAGGCTTATAAGAGGATGGTAGGGAAGACTCTATGATAAATGGTTTGGGTTTGAACATGATAAATCTCTTTTGAGGTGTGAATAAAATAGATGGAGATGTTCCCTTTCATAAGAGGGTGGAGGGGCACGTTTGGAAACTCCAAAACTATTAATTTATTATAAAATGATTTTAAATTTCAAATAGCTCCATATTGAGTTATTTATAGGATTATATGATTATGGGTATTAATCCTCTAAACCAATTAATTTTAGACATATTTAGGTCACAAAATTAACCATATCTTTTTGTTTTAACCATTAGTTAAATAATTTAACTATTACCCTGAAAAATTATTTTTCAAACTATATGGTTAATATATTTACTAAAAAATGACAAACAAACCCAATTTGGGTAATTTATGAAATATTTTACACCATAAATTTCTATTGTCTAAACCTTAGTTTTTTATGAATTTTATAACATTTACTACAATATTATTATTTCTAAAATCACTTTTATGTCAATTTTGAAACATTTCATGACTTTTTATAAAATCTTAACAACTCTATTCCATCAAAAAAGATACATTAACTCATATCTAACAATTTATACTCTTCCAATTTTTTTTGATGACATCAAATAGATATAATGATATTTTTTTAATATTATAAACATCAATTATTTGATTCTTCCCTTAATAAATTTGTTACTACATCGTCATTGTGTCGCAAATAAATTTAATTATTTAATGTATAAATTTTTTAATTAATTTGTCCTAATGGAGATTAATTTATTATATATATAATTAATGTTTATAGTCTAATTATTCTTATGTATAACGTTATATTAAAAATTATTTAGTTATTAAATTTTGAATATTACACTTTTAAATCTTTTTTAATTAAAATATAATAAATGTCTTAATCGAACCGTTGTGGAATTAAAATAAAAATATTTTTGAACTAAGTTTTATTTGAGTCAAAAAGAACATATCAAATTAAAATAGTACATATGTTAGAGTAATTGTATATTATTATAATATTTTTTAACTTTAATTACCCTACTTAAATTTAACTATGGTAAATAAAATTCAACAGTTACTATTCACAAAAAATTATTTTGATCCTAATAGACAAATTTTTTTACATTGATTACAACAATTTATGTACATTTTAAAAAATTAAAATCAGAGAAGTGCTAAAATTACGTTTACTACTAATCCCACAAAAGTGGCTAGAAGGTAGGTAAAAGAGATGTTCAAAAGTTCAATAATTTTATATATCAAATTCTATTTAAAAACAATATTTAAATGACATAAATTTTATTAATATATGAATAATTTATATATTGTGGCTTAAAATAAACATAAAATAAAATATTAATTTGAATGAAAATGTCTGTATTTTAACAATAATGCTGTGTTTTTCACTTTTCATAAAAAATTGAATGTTTTCAGAAAAATACAAAAAAATCACCCTAAGATAATTTTGATATTCTGAATTCAAAAATAAATTATATTTTAACAAAAATCAATTTCCTTCTGTGGATAAAATTATCTTTATTAAAAGGAAATTAAAAGTGTATCATTTAGGAAAATTGTATTTTTAAGCATAGAAGGATTTTAAAAAGAATCATATATTTTATTATCAACATGTTTTATTTAAATAAATCAATTAGAAACAATATTTTCAAAAGTAGAAATTAAAATTCATATAACTATGTTTAATATCTAGGTCATAATTATCTTATTTATATAATTAAAACAATAAAAAGAAATGTTTTGATGAAACTCAGTATTGCCTGTATCGTGCGCTAACAAGGTATTGCATGCATCGTATGTCAAATCAGTGTTGTGTGTAACATAAGAAAAGTCAGTTTAGTGTGAAAGGAATATTTGACTTAGTGAAAAGCTATTTTTAGTGTTGTGTGATGTCAAAATTTCAAATGATTAAATAAATTTGAAAAACAATATCAACAAAATCTCAGGGTGTTACATTCTACCACCCCCATAAAATGAATTTCTCCCTTAAAATTTTTCTCGGTTATCAAAGGTTTAATACTGGAACTTTTAATTCATAGAAACCCACAGTTTGATAATGAATAGAAAAACTTCCCTAAATATGGGAAAATTGGAACCATAATAGTTACCCAAAGTAAAATATAACTAGGTTTGGACATAGGAGAATATAGGTTGGGAGTAAAGATTGGACTTAGAGGAAAAGTGTAAATATTTATTGGGATTGATTAGTTCATAAATCCTAAACATGTGAATGATCAATGGAATTTTAAGACCTCAAAGTCATAAATCTATGACAATTTAAATGGATATCACCTCAACAAAAATTAATGTTTTAGTATTTTTTTATTACATTTAGAAATTTGAGTTATTTTTGATAAATTTCTATAAACAAAATTTCATTCATAGGATATTCTATAAAAAATTTATAATAAATATATTACCTAATATAATAAATTTCAAGAAATTATATTTGATGAATAAAGAAATAAAATATTCTTTTAATACATCTTATGGACCATAATAGAGTAAAAGGATAACTCTTTTTCCCTAAACATACATTCATTAATCTATAAAAATAAAAAGTATGTTGGTTCATCATAAATATTTATTCAAAAAAATTATTATAAATTAACCAATACATCATGTAGTCTACTTGTAAGCATGAAACCCTTATCATTCTTCTGTCATGTATTCAAGACCCATGTCCTTTTCGGATATGATTGGTTATCACCCGATATATATGATGTCATTTTTAAATCCACACTAATATAATATATAAGATAGAAATCCTTTAAATAAGGGTAATCACTTATTAACCATTTATCCAAGGTTTTAAAAAGAAAATTAGTGCACAAATGCTTCCTCTGAAGATTAACTTAGTCTTTTCATGAAATGTTAACCTTATAACCCTTATCAATGGTCAAAATAAAAAATTATAGAAAGAGAGTCACAAAATCAGCTTAACGTTGATTCCCTTCTACATCGCAAAGTATCTATTAGTTGTAAAATTAAAAACATGTGAAAACCCTTATTTTATTTTCTCTGGAAACATGGTACCAAATTTTATTACCATAAATACATCTAGAAAACATGCTTTCTTTGTGATTCCAATGTATATTTAATCAATTTATAAAATCAAAAAATAATGCAAACAACAATAATGATATCATAACCCACCTATCAAAAAGTACTTACTTAGTTCTAAGTTTATTAATATGTTCCAATTTACATATTCATTTAACATGTATCATTATCCATACAACATCATCTTAATATAAAGAACATATCAAGGGTTTTCTTACCTTAGTCAAAATATCACCTTGTCATTAAATCACTTGTCCAATCCAACATAAACAAATAAATACAAAGGAAAAAAAACATACGATGAATATTCTTGTTATATTTCATCATTCATAACTTTTGAATCCAAATAATGAAATACTTTGATTACATAATCCTTAACCCATTAACAATAATACCTATTTCCTTTACATTTCATTAGTAGTCTCATCATCATCCACAATGTAACAATTACTCATTCCACCTTGTTGATTCAATTTGGGAATTTTTCTCTGGAAATATTGGGTTTCATAATGACCCATTTCTACTCACTTAAAAAACATAACCTTCTATGATGACATATGGAGGGAAAATTATAATCTATTTCATTAACTGAACTCTTCATTATTTCCATGAAGTTACATTCTTTGTGTCCTTGTTTTCCACAATCAAAACTAACTCTTATTCCTCTAAAAAATTCAATTATGTGATTCTTTCTTCATTCTGGACATTAAGGAAATCAAATATTGTTTCCTTCATGGTCTACATTACGTGAACTCTCAGTGAATAGATTCTTTCTATTCCTTGGTGAGTCCGAGAGTTAGTTAAGGTAAAAAAATTCTAATCATGTTTCGTGATAACTGATTAGGAATGATCAGAACATATTTCACTCTAGTGAGAATCCCACTTGACTAATCATTAGAAAATCTTCCATCACATTCAACATTATTCTAGTTCCTTATGCTCCCCTCTATTGACTAAAACTACAAGCATATTGTGAGAATTAATTATCATTGTATAAAACCTCATTGTCATGAAAATAATTACTTATAGGATTTCTAAATCATGCCCCATTTCATAATATATGAAACCTAGGGTTTATCCTAGGTTATTCATAGCTAATTTATACCTAAATCATTAATGATGGTATCTTAATAGTTTGTGAATTCCCAAAGCATATCCCCTGGGAGTATCAAATCAGGTGTGCAGCAAGGCCCATTTTCATGTACCAGATTACCCCGAGTCAATCCTGGAACATCTTGTCAGATGTTTTACCCATGTGTATATCTATACTAGTTCCACATCCACATGTAGTATCCAGATAAAGATTTATTACTTGGAAACCACTCACTCTATCCTTTACCAATAATCCAGGCCATTTTCCTAAATTTTAACTCATCCTTATAATTATCCTTAGAGACATCCCTATATATATCTTTTGAAATAAACCTAGGGAAATATTTATGGTTTTCTCATCCTAGTTTCCAATGGATAACTAAACCTTTTTATGATACCAACTATAGAGAATAAATCTTAACATACATAGATATAACATAATTTTTTATGAATATTCAATACATTACAATAATACATTCATGAGGACTGTAATACTTTAGTGTCTTTGGAAAATTTGAAACAGAATATTATATCCTGGTAAAAGATCTTCACCATCTCCCATACAGATCTCCACCATTAGTAATTCTACCCAAAATCATAATTCGTAACATGGGGAAAGTAAATATAAGAAAGGGGTGAGCTTAAATGCTCAATAAGGGTAAACCGAGGAGATATGTTTACATAATCCTGAGCATTATGGTATGATAATGTGATCATAACATTAGAAGATAATTCCCTACATATAAAATGTAAACATGAATCATAAGTAAATCAATGAACTTAATTAATAAGATTATGAAATTGACATAAGGCATGAAATTGTGTCACACATAAACTTATAACTTTTTGAACATATATAAATAGTTACATGTAAACTCACTAAGGACATGAAATCAGGACCTTGCATAAAAATATGGACATGAAAACCAAGTCCATACATAAAATTATAAACATTAAAACTATTTCCATGCATAGAATTATGGACATGAATACCAGACTAACACATAGAATTATAGACATGAAACCCAGGCCCACACATGGAATTATGGACCCAAAAACCACACCCACACATATAATTATGCACATGAAAACTAGGTCCATGCATTGAATTGTGAACCTTAAATCAGGTTCATGCATAACATATATATCTAAAGAGTATTCCATCATTACAAAATTCATTGGGGGGATATATAAGTCTCCCCATCTCATAATTAAATCCTACATACATGTTACAAAATACCATAATCAATTATATCATGACCAATGAAGTGGAATGGGTTTCATAAAAATATAAACATATAATGACATGTGGAAAAATGATAGGATTCATAATATTTTCATTAAGAGAATAAAATTTTAAAGGAAGGGAATTTCTTAAACATCATACAATCAAAACGTATTCCATTTAGAGAAAGAATATGAATGGTATTCTTGAAATAAAAAAATTTATGTCATTGTAGGTGAGGAAGAATTTTGAAAGATCACTTGTAACATGAATTTTCATTAAAAATAACTATTTACAACATAAAAAAATTCAAAACCCTTTTCATTGAAACTAATTTGAAAGCATATAATGGAATCAGGAAAATTATTTAAAACAGTTCTAGAGGGAAGTATCATTTCATTTTTGAAATAGATTTCATTTCCTAAAATGCCAAGAAATTTTTAAAGAACACATTTAAATTGAAAATAACCTTATAAAATTATAGGCTAATATTCATGGAAATAATGTATTATTAATGTATAGAAATTCATTCATTCCATGTAAGTTAAAATAAAACATTATACTCATACTTCTACTAGAAAAGTAAAAATGTACTTGTTTCAAAAAAAAAATTATTCCTTTTAAACTGTGTAGTAAAAAGTCAAAAATGGGTAAAAATTACATTAAAAATCAATAGTATAAAAATAATTCATTTTATGAAAATAGTTTTTATAAAAAATTGACATGGAAGATAAATATTACCCAATAGATACCTAAAACGATAGAGTCCCAAATATGGAAGAAATTATGAAATCAACACTCATCAATTAATAATGAATAGAATCGTATTCCCCATATAAAAAGATAATTTTAAGAATAATGAAATATCATTATATTCTATACAAGACACAAATAGACATTCATAGTCATTAAATACATCGCATAGAAGAAACAAATAGTGTATGAGGCTAGTGTCTCCAAGAAATGAAGTTTAGAAAAAAATAATCCTTTACATTGTGTCTTGACTCTCTTCGTACTCGAACAATATTCTTGTATAATAAATATAATTTTCATATACATATTTTAAAAAATTATAGTATTATATATAATACCACATATTTTTTGATTATATCCTTATATTACCTAGTTATTAGTGATCTAATGTTTCGATTTCAATTAAGGAAATATTCGCTTTGTTCTTCACATGTGTCTTAATTTTTTTTTAATTGGTACTTATAACTATATAATGATTCCAGAATGTAAATCATGATATAAATATCACATATATAAATTATATTTATATTAAAATAATCTATATCATAATAAAATATGAAATGGAATATACGGTTCATGGAGATGGTAAGTTTTCAAACGAATAAACGTTGTTTCTTTTTAAATAGTTGTATTGGAAGAAAGTATATAAATGAAATATATATATATATATATATATCATTATTATAGTCTAATTATTATATCACATGTATCATATATGTTAACTAAAGACATTATTAAAACATTTCATGTGGTGTGTGAATCAATCACATCGCTTTGAGGTGGTGGTAGTTCGCACTTCCTCAAATGAGATTATTATATTAACAACAAAAGGAAAGTAAAAAAGTTGTGTTTTGTAAAAAAATGAATAAAAAATATTTAAAACATGATAAATATAATATATAACATATATTTATATAGTGTCTATCATAATGTCTACCATGATTGGTGGTAATGGAAATATTAACAATCATCTTTTCTTGTGGTAGTAGCTCGCTATACAAAGAATTAGTATGTTCGATATCCATTAGATAGAGGTGTGTGTAAGTGTAGTTAGAAATCATATTATAACAAAATCCTTGTATATTTAGGGTACTGGTGTTGTCATAATATAATTTAATTAATAGTTTTTAGGGGTTGGATATGGGACATAAAGGAAATGATCTTGAGAGAAGACGTTACATCTAAATTGGGTAACTCTTTTTGGTTTGTGCAAAAATAATTCCTAGAGTTTCTTTCACTCCAATATAATGATTCTAGAAGGAAGGAAATTTTGGAGAAGAAATGGGTTGGGGTTGGCTGAGCCAAAAGTATTTATAGGTGTGAATATAAGAGAAGGAGACGTGCTCTTTTATAAGAGGGTGGAAGGGCACCTTTGGAAACACCAAAACTATTAAATTATTATAAAATTATTTCCGATTAAAAATACCTATTATGTTGGTTTTCTTGGGAAAAATATTAATATGGTTCTAAATCCTATCAACCAATTATTTTTAGATATGTTTAGATCAGAAAATGAACCTTATATTTTTTCATTTACCCTTTGTTAAATAATTTAACTTTTAACATGAAAGCTTGTTTTTTTACAATATAGGGTTAATATAATTACTATAAAATAGAAAACGAACCCCAATTAGATCATTTAACAATAATACATATTTCCTTCACATTTTACCCATAGTATCTTCATCATCCACAATGTAACTATTACTCATACAACCATGCTAATTCGTTTTGGAATCATTCCTCCTGTTAAATTGGGTTGCATAATGACTATTTTATCCGCACATAAAACACATAACATTGGATGATGACATAGGGAGGCCAAAATTACCCTCCATTTCATTAACTGAACTTTTCATTTTTCTAATGCAGTTAATTTTTTTGTGTCCTTCTTTTCCACAATCAAAAATCAATCTTGTTCCTCTAAAATATTCACTTATGTGATTCATTCTACATTTTGGACACAAAGGAAATAGAATATTGTTTCCTTCAGGGCTCTATTACCTAAAATCTCAGTGAACTACTTATTTCTATCCCTTTGTGAGTCTAAAAGTTGGTTAAGGAAAAAATTTCTAATCATTTTTTGTGATAACCGACTAAGCATGATCACAACATATTTCACTCCAGTTATCATCCCATTTGACTACACATCCGCATATCGTCCATAACATTCAACATTAATATAGTTTCTTTTGCTTACATCCATTTACTAAAACCATAATCATAGGTTGAGAAAAACTTATCATTTAATAAAACCTCGTACTAATGAAAATAATTTCTTACAGGATTTATAAATCATGACACATTCCATTATCTATGACACTTTGGGTTACTCCTTGGTTATTCATAGATAATTTATATCTAAATCATTCATGATGGTTTGTGAATTATTTTTTAATTTCCAATGCATATCCCCTGGGAGGATCAAACCAGGCCTGCATCAAGGCCCATTGTTGTGTACCGGATTACCCCCGAGTCAATCCTGGAACATCTTATCTGATTTTTTAACCCTAGGTACATATGTTCCAGAGCCACATCCAATTTTAGTATCTAGATAGGGATGTATTACTTGGAAAACACAGACTCTATCCTTTACCAAAATTCCATGACATTTTCCTAAATGTTAACTCATCCATAAAATTATCCTTAGATGCATCCCTATAAATATCCATTGAAATAAAACTATGGATCTCATTAAGGTTTTATCATCCTAGTTTCTAATGAATTTCTTAACTTCCCTCTTATACCAACTATAGCGACCCAAGCATAACATATATGGATATTACATCATTTTATATGTATGTTCAATACATTACAATAATACATTCCTGAGCACCGTAATATTTTAGTGTCTCGGGAAACATGGAAATAAAATCATCTATCCCTGTGAAAGATCATCAACATCTCCAATAAATATCTCCACCGTTAATAATTTTACCCAGAGTCCTTATTCGTAACATGGGGAATGGAAACATAAGAATAGGTTGATATCAAATGCATAATAAGGGCAAATAAGGGAGATATGTAAGAATAATCATGAGCATAAGGGTATGAGAATTTGATCATAATATTAAGATGTAATTCCCTACATATCAAAGGTAAACATGAAACATAAGTAAAACAAATAACATAATCCAATAGGATCATAAAATAGAATTAAGGCATGAAATTTTGTCATACACATCAACTTATAACTTTGTGATCATATATAAATAGTTACATGTTCACTCACTAAAGACACAAAATCATCCCCTTGCATAAAAATAACGACATGAAAACTAGGTCCATGCATAAAATTATAATCCTGAAAACTAGTTCATGCATAGAATTATAGACATGAACACCATACCAACACATAGAATTATAAAAATGAAAACCAGGCCGACACATATAATTATGGACATGACCACCATTCCGCAACATTGAAATATGGACATGAAAATCAGGTCCATGTATAGAATTGTGATCATTAAATTAGGTTCAGGTATAACAAATATATCCCAAGAGTTTTCCATATTTACCCAATGAATTGGAGGGAGATATAAGTCACACCCATATCATAATGAAATCGTACATACATGTTCAAAAATATCATAATCAATCATATCATAACAAATGTAATGGAATGGATTTCATAAACATGTAAACATATAATAACTTATGAAAAAGATATAGGATTCATAAAATATTCACTAATAGAATAAACTTTTAACTGAAGCAGATTTCATAAACATTATACCATCAAAACATAAACCATTTATAGAAATGATATGAATGGTATTCTTGAAATAACAACAAAGTATTCCATCGTATGTGATGAAGGATTTTGAAATATCCGATGGAACGTGAATTTTTCCTAAAAATAAATTTTAAAAACATAAAACTTTTTCAAAACCCTTTTATTTGAAACCACATTGAAAACATTTAATGGAATCATGAAAATAATGTAAAATAGTTCTTGAGGTAAATTTCATTTCTTTGTTGAAATGGATTTGTTTTATTAGAATGCGACGAAATTTTAAAAGAACACATTTAATTTGAAAATAACCATATAAATATATAGGGTAATATTCAAGGAAATAAGGAATTATGAATGTGTATAAATAAATTCATTCCATAATGGTTCAAATAAAACCTTCTTCTTATAATTTTACAAGAAAATTGAAAAATTACTTTGTTTGGAAAAAAGAAATATATCATTCAAAATATGTAATAAAAAGTCAAAATTGGGTAAGAATTAATTTAAAAATACATAGTATAAAAATAATTCATTTTATGAAAACATTTTTAGAAAACATGGACATGGAAGATAAATGTTACTCAATAGAGACATAAAGCAAAACAATCCCAAATATGGAATAGATTATGAAATCAACACTCATCAATTAATAATGAATAAAATCTTATGCGTAATGTAAAAAAGTTAATTATAAGAATAAGTAAATATCATAATATTTTATATAAGGAACATAAAATAAATTCATGTATAGCACATACACCACATATAAGAAACAAGAAGTGTATGAGACTTGTGTCTCGCATAAATGAAGGTGAGAAAAAATAATCCCCTACATTGTGGCCTGACTCTCTTCATACATGAACAAGATTACTATATAATAAATATAAGTTTATTATATATATTTTATAAAATAATATTATTATATCTAATAACACATATTTTTTTTAATTATAACCTCTTATTATCTAGTTGTTAATGATCTTCAGTTAAGGTTTCAATTGGGGTAATATTTTCATGGTTCTTCGCATGTATATTTATTTATTACATCATTGGTCCTTATAGCTATATCATGGTTCCAGAATGTAAATAATTAATTAAATATAATATATTTATATTATATTTTAATTAAAATAATCTATATCATAATGAAGTATGAGATGGAATATATGTTTTGTGGAGACGGTAAGCCATACATATGCATGAACGATGTTTCTGTTTAAGTAGTCATATTGGAATAAAGTATATTAATGAAATATATATATATATATAATTAATATAGTATAATTATTATATCATATATGACATATAAATTCACTATACTCGTCCTTAAAACATTTCAAGTGGTGTGTGAATAAATCACATCGTATTGAGAGGGCGGTAGTTCACACTTCCTCAAACGAGATTATCATATTAACACCAAATGGAAAGTAAAAAAAATATATTTCCTAATAAATGAATACAAAATATTTAAAACAGGATAAATATAATATATAACATATATATATAGTTTCCTGCATAATGTCTACCGTGATTGGTGGTAATGGAAAAAATTAACAATCATCGTTTCATATGGCAGTAGATCGCCATACACAGAAACAGTATGTTCGATATACATTAGAAGGAGGTGTGGGTAAGTTTAGGTCAAAAACATAGAATACAAAAATACTTGTATATTTACGGTACTGTTTTTTCATAATATAATGGAATAAAGGGTGTTTAATGGTTGTAGATGGGAAATAATGGATAGGAGCATGAGAGAAGACGTTAAATCTAAATCAGGTAACTCTTTTTGGTTTGTGCCAAAATGCTTCCTTGAGTTTACTTCTTCCCAATGAAAGGATTCTAGGAGTAAGGGAAGATGGTATGAGAAATTTTTTGGGGTTGGATGAGAAGAAATGCTCTTTAGGTGTGAATAAAAGAGATGGAGATGTGCCCTTTTATAAGAGGGATGGGTGCAGCTTTGGAAACTCAAAAACTATTAATTTATTATATAATGATTTTCAATTTTAAAAACCTCCACAATTAATTATTTAAAAGATAATTTTAAAATGGGTCTAAATCCACTCAACCAATGAATATTAAACATACTAAGGTCACAAAATTAACCATATCATTTTTACTTTAACATTTTGTTAAATTATTTATCTTTTACCATAAGAACCTGTTTTTATACAATATAGGGTTAATTTAGTTACTGTAAAATGAAAAAAGAAACCAAATTGGATCATTAATGACATATATTACAATATAAATATTATTTGTCTGATCATTATATTTTTATGAATTTTATAACATTTAATACATTATTATTCATTTTAAAATCACATTTATATCAATTTTAAAACTATTTAATACATGAATATATAGAAACTATTTATTACATATATTTTGGGTTAATATATGTATTATTTATCTATTGTTACATTAAAATGAATTTAAAAAAATTATTTAAATGAAAAGGTTAGTTTTTTAACAATAATGCATTGTTTTTCACTATTCATCAAAAACTGAATGATTTCCAAAAAAATTAACCCTAAAATAATATTGATATTATGAATTAAATAAGGAAGTCTATTTTACCAAAAATTAATATCCATGAGGGTCTAAAATTATCTTTACTAAATGGACATTAAAAAATATACTTTTGAGAAAAAGTTGTTTTGAAACCTAAAAGGATTTCACACTGAATCATAATTTTTATTATCAATATGTTTTATTTATATAAAAATTTATAAACCATTTCTAAAAGTAGATATTAATATTCAGATAATTAAGTTCAAATGATTGGTTATAATTATCTTATTTTAATAATTAAAACAACAAAAAGGGATGTTTTTTATAAACCCAGTGTTGCATGTGTCATACGCCAACTCATTTTTGCGTGCATCATATGCCAACTTGGTGTTGTATTTAACATAAGACAAGTCGTTTAGTGTTAATGGAATCATTAACTTAGTGAAAAGTCATTTCTAGTGTTCTGTGAAGTGAAACATATCAAAATACTAAATTAATTTGAAAAAACATTCTACAAAATATCGTTGTGTAACATTACCGTATTTTCTAGCTGGTCCATGTGGGTTCGACACCATGGTACCGCTATGAAATACTTTTTTAGCTATAATTGTTTGGGACTTATAAATTTCTAATTTTATCCACACTCATGAAAAATCAATGATGTTGTTTGGTCTTTCCAAATTTTCATGTCGTTTCTAGGGACTAGTTATTGTTTAGGCCTAGTGACATTTAATGTGAACCTAGGATTACCTGAAACTCGCTTTTCTCTCTCACATTTTTTTACAATTTTCACACAATGATTAGCGCCTACATCTGTTTCATTATGATATTTCATGTTTCAGGGAATTTTTTCTCATTGTCAAAACAAAGACACTAAATAATTTATTGCATTCATCCATGATATCGAATGATACATTTTTTTACATTGACTATTCATCATGGATGACAATACTAGTCTCACAAATCATAACACTCCCAGTGTTAAATATGTGCCACCTAAGAAATATGGATGGTTATTATAGCTACAAAAGCACACCATCACTGACTGTGGTTTTCCATCCATTTGTGGTGTTTCAACAAATATTTTTCATCCTCTTATCTAAGAAAATACTTTCAACATTAATCCTAGACACATTAACATGAACCAAAACAATGGACTGTTTAGTGTAATTTGGAGTGAACATCCACATTAGAATATTTCAAGTTTCCATGATGTTTTTGACACCGTATAAAGTCATGGTGTGACATCTGATTCTATCATTCTTATATTTTTTCTCATTCTTCTATTGAGAAAGATACAAGAATTGGCCCAAAACCCAAGCTCTTGAGGATACAAAAACATGGGATTATTTATCCAAAAAGTTTTTAGATAATTATTACCACATATATAAACTTGAATGCTTAGAAATGAGATCAAGAACTCATCCCATGAAAATGGAGAGTTAAATTTGAAATATTATTATCTATTTGGGGAGTTCAATTTTAAGTTCCTATATAATGTAATAGATGTTTGGATAAAACTATAAACATTCTATCAAGGATTACATATAGTTGCACACACTATAGTGGGCCTCACTAATGATGTTGGGCTCATGATCAATATTTTAGATGTATTCAATGTAATTTTAAATGAAATTTCCATAGTTTTAATTTTTTTTTATGGAACAAGAACCACCTAGACACATAATTCATTAGTTGGAAGTGAAAACCTGCCTTACGACCTATTTTGAATCACTCACAATGATTCTTGGGAATTTTTATCTACCTTCTCCACTACTTCCACCTCCTACCCCTATTATGGAAATCTACGACTCTTAAATGTGAAGAGGTTTTGACCTATAATTTGAATGTAGATAAATAATAGAGGATAAAAATATTATTATGGTAAATACAAAAATTAAAATCGATAAAACCAACAATTTTAATAACACCAATAATACCAGGGACCCTATTATCATCAGATACAAGAATAATTGTTGCAAAACAAATTCGAAGTTTCTATTAATAGAGGGGTGGTGAATATCCACCATGAAATCAAGGAACACTTGGGAACCCACCTCAAACTCTATCTCCTCAAACTCAATAAAAACTTCCACAATAACCTTTTCCCATAGAACCCATTAATTTCAACCCCAACAATATTTCCAGCATGACCCACTAAGGAAGCCCCAACGAGCCCTGCCTCAATAATAAAATCATTAGAAAATGGTCATGGAATTTTTTTAGAAAGTTGATCATAGGATGAAAAACGAAGAAATGGGTATTCATAATCAAAGTGTTTCCCTCCTAAATCTAGAGAACCAAGTGTGATAAATCTCTATGAATCTATCAGACTAATTACATGGAGTGTTTCCGGATAATATCAATACATGTTGAAGAGACGAGTCTAATTTTGTTTTATTTAGGAGTAGAAAACATTGAATTATAAAAAAACATTCATAGTTGACAAAAATCAGCTAGGATAATCTGAAATTGGTTCCACAATCTTGGACAAAGATAGTTATGATAGAATATACCATGCTAACCAAAAACAAAATCTAGAATCAAAACCAACTGAAAAGGGTTCTATTAAAGAGAAGCCTCAGATAGAAGATTTTTATGTGAATCATCCAATATAAAACCCTTTATTAACTTTTAAAATATGAAGATAACAGTTAAAATCGATGGGGGAATGTTTTTAGATAAAGTAGTCACGTATCAATATACCCCTTTTAGAGGCCATTTCCCATATGCATACCTATGAGAAAATATTTAAGGATTCTTTCTCTCATAAATAAATAGAATAAATCATAGTCATATCCTTGAATGAATAATTCACCATAGTTATTTAGCGTAACTCCCCCCAATGATGCAAGACCCTAGAAACCTATGGATTCTCTTCATTATCAGAATGTGTAAATTCATAAAATCCTTGTGGGAACTTAGTTAAAGTATCAATTTAATGCTTATGAGTGACTTCTAAAAATTAAGATTTGATGATTTGAAACCAAAAAGAGTTTCACTTCAAAAGGCTATATGATCATTCAATTATCCATTAGTACTTCTCAATTAGTTTTAGTCACGGTTGGTAAAACAATTTTTCTGGTTGATTTTTTTATTTGGGATATGGAGAAATAAAGAAATTTCCACATAATTATATGTATATAATTTCTTTCCACTTTAAAGGGTTTATTTATTTAATCCAAGGATGGATTATTTGTAGAGTTGGTGATGAACAACTACTGTTCGAAATAGTGAAATTTTCTAAAAAAGTGATGATTTGTTTGATTGTCAAGCCATATTTTTGACTGATGAGGAAGATGATTACATGAAAATTGGGGATGATAGAGAAACCAAGTCTCCTGAAAAATATGAGAGTAGTGATTATGATGATAATAATTATAGTGAACCTAGGATGAGGGATACCATTCCCCCATTCATTCCGTCACTCATCAAGCCACTGATGTTATAATTTAATTCCTTACCAAACACATTAATGTACTCATTATTATAAATTCTAGATACACTACAAGTTATCATCATTTATTATCTAAATCACGTGCAATAAAACAAAATAATTGAATTCCTAAAATGGAATAAAATTTAAATTACCTGGGGTGTGGCTGATGTCAATGGTATTAGTCCCATGATTTGAACCTATATAATTCTATTGGTTTAAGGTGTTAAATGAAAATTTAAACACAAAAGGTCACTCACTCAACTAGATAAAAAAGTATTAAATAATTAAGTATTGAATATTTTCAATATTGGAAAAATATTTTCCATCCCTGACAGTGAGTGGGTGAGTTTGTTTTAATCCATCCTGGGGATATGTGGATTCATTATTATTTAAAAAGTGAAGATGATTTAATCTCAAATTGAATGATTAATAGATTGTGAGTATGTCATGACTATTAAAATATCAACATGGAAACTCTAAAATATCATTTCCCACAACCATTCACGGATCATATGATCGAGTGACTAACAGATAAATAATTGTATTATTTTTTGGATGGGTATTTTTGATACAATAAAATTACAATCGGCCCAAAATATTATTCAAAAAAAACATTCACATGTACTTTTGAATCACTCCCGTATCAAAAAATTTTATTTATAATGTGAATATTACCACACAAAAAATATTTTTTATGGAACAAATTTTCCATGATATGATGGAGGAGTTTTATAGAAATGTTCAAGGACTATTACTCCATCTATGGGTGATCATTCTAGGTTTGCCTAAGTAATTTTTAGTTAGTTATATGAGGCTAAAAATATAATTATCTAGTGTTAAATTTGGAATTTATTCATTTTATGGTCCTAGGGGGGGTAGTCCTTGGAAATATAATATTGAAGTTGAGAATGAGAGTCGATCTTGAAAAAATCATGGTGATTAATGACTTATCGAAACCCATGATATTGAATGTTATACGATATATTTTAGATCACACTAGATTTTATCGCCACTTAATCCAAGATTTTTAAAGAATAGGACACCCATTGACTCACTTACTATCAAAAGAAACACCATTATATTTCACTGAAGAGTTTTCGTTGGAATTCTACACTCAAAAAAACATCCTGATGGATGATCCTATCATAGTTTCACCCGATTAGGATAAGAACATCAAAATGATGTACAAAGTAAGTTCTTTTTATACGAGAAAGTTTTAATGATAGTATGTTGGACATATCTTCTACCCATTAAATTATTCCACCCTTACCCTCAATATATAATTAGTCAATTATACATCCATATAAAAGGATCTGTTGGAAGTGGTCATTGACTATGACAAAATTTGATCATACATCATTCATTTGGAAGTGGTGGTGTATAAAAGTAATATAGATCTAGAATACCTATTGAGAAAAAATAATTCTGAATCAAAACTCATACGTCGGATCCTGTTGATATAGGAATTTTATATATTCATCAAAGAAACAAAGGGACTAAAAATTTCACTATTGTCGACTTATCTAGACTACCACTTCCGAGTTTTGAGGATATTAAAAATGTGAGTATTGAAGATGATTTTCACAATGAAAAACATTTCAGTATAAATATGAAAGAATTGATGTGGTTTTTTTATATTGATGACTAATTTTCCATGTGATCTATATACCCATACTTATCATATCAGCCTAAGAAAAAGTTCGTGGTCAATGCTTCATCATATTACTAGGATGAGACGTTATTATATAAGTGTTGTGTTGATGGATTGATGTGACATATATCCCAAAGTATGAAATTCAAATCATTCTTGAAATATTACACCCATTTCTGTCTTTTAGACAACATGGGCTTGAATGCAACATGGATAAGATCCTACATTATTGACTATTATGTCCCACGATCCATTAGGATATGAGGAGATTTATGTTGAGTTTTGATTGATCACTGTGGATGGGAACCATTGGGAGAAAAAATGAAATTCCCTATATCACAATCCTTAAATTAAAAATCTTCAATGTATATGGAATTTATTTCATGGGACTATTCCTTGATTCTTATGAAGATTGTTACAACCAAGTCTATTTAGAAAACATTTCAAAATTGATAGAAGCTGAAGCCACCACCCATGAAACAACCATGGTGGTCCTACATTGTATATGAGAAAACATTTTCTCTAGATTTGGAATTACCTAATTACTAATTAGTGATCAAGTAATGCACATTAAAAATAATTTTTTAAAGTATTGAGTTAAAAATATAGAATTTTCATCTTTTATGGAACTCCCTACCACCCATAGACTAACGATAAAGATACATTTTCCAATCGGGATATTATAAATATTTTGGAAATATAAAGTTAGAAAATGTTGGAAATATTAGAGTCTTATGTTGAGTGATGTACTTTCTGTGTACTATACAACATACAAAAACCAATCAACCCTACTCTATTCCGACTACTTTACGAGAATATATGTCACCAACTGGTGTAATTAGATCATCTAACCTATTGGAAAGTACACATATAAAATATGAATGATAAAAATATGAGAAATAAATATTATTGGTAATAGATGAGTTAAAAGTGATTAGAATGGACACTTATGAAAATGAAAAAATTTATAAAGTAAAAATAATTAAATAGTATATCCAATGCCTTTTGTGACAAATCTCACACTATGAGACAAGGTTGTACTCTTTAATTACCATCTGAATCGATTCACTTAGAAACTAAAATTCTAATTATCTTATCCTTTTAAAGTTTTCAATGTTTTCCCCTATGTGAAGATTGAAATACAAAGGGGGTAAGGACCACCATTTAAGGTTAATTTCCATTGATTGATAATTCCCTAATAAAAATTTGTCAGAGGGTCTGTTCATTATTTAATCATCAATGGAATAAATTCATTTATAGCACTCTATGTTAAATAAATCATTGACCAATATATAACCAAAAATTGGTTCCATAGGTTAGAGTTGGTTTTCTAGTGTTTATGAAGGTTCGGTGACAATAGAAATAGTTTAGAGTCCATTGGACAAAAGATATCAAATTTCCTAATTCGGGTCATGAAAACCAAACATGATGTGAACCTGTCGATGTTACAAATAAAATTAATTCTCATGTTTTACATGTCATGAAAATAATACATGAAATCAAAATCATTTCTGATATTTTTAATCCATGATTCTAGGTATCATGATATTTGTGTTCTTCCCACCCTCCGGGCTGTTAGAATCCTACCCCTTTCACATGTGATATCCACCCCTCCACCTTCATTATTCATCCTCTCCTGACCCCATTTGAGCTTCTAACTAGATCCCATACATTCCTTTATCATTACCTTATTAATCATACCCACTCCAAAACCATCACTACTTTATCCTCCAATCACATGAACTAATGTGAAGACCCTTCTACATCCAAATTCCTAAATTCGGATCCTCCACCACCACTCATATATCCTTCTCCTTGATCATCTGAATATTTATCCACCACTCCCATGACTTCATACAATTCCCACTATTCCTCCACAAATTCACATGAAAATTCTTAGAACCCACACCAACACCCATACCTTTACTTTTTAGGGCTTGAGCAACGTGTTTGCTTGGTCCATATTCAGGGAAAGCCCATGAGGACCAACAAGACCCTAGAGTTGGCCATTCATGAGAATATTTTCATGCTCAAGGAAGTCCTAGATATTACTAGATGGATTATAATAACAAGAATAATGCAGGAATGTGAGGATATTAATCAAGAACAATTCTTGGAGATCTTATCCATGTTAGAGTTTGACATTGCATACATCACATTTCGACTCAGTGGTCAGCTTTGGGTGATTACTTGAGGAGATTATTTCATGGTGATAGGTAATTATATATATTATTTCATGGCTTCACCTACATGTACTATTATTTAAAGATAAATAAACATGAAAAATAATCCATAAATATGGGTGTTGATAGCCCACATCCCACATCTCTTTCATAAACCAAGTTCAGCATAGAGCATCCTGATATGGGTGTTTCTCTACATATAGTACATCAATCCATATCCCATTAATGGATGGATAGAGAAGATGATCATGAGGGAATAGGCTAGATAAAGGTTCAAATCTTAGCCTCTACCATGGGTGGGTCGACTGTCAACATGGCCCTCTAATTCACACTCTACTAAGA
This sequence comes from Viscum album, assembly GCA_963277665.1. Classification (NCBI taxonomy): domain Eukaryota; kingdom Viridiplantae; phylum Streptophyta; class Magnoliopsida; order Santalales; family Viscaceae; genus Viscum; species Viscum album. The sequence continues at coordinate 1,087,620,921 of OY728121.1, forward strand.
GTCCCATGCATGACAGAATCGAGGTATGTTGATGGGGAAAGATTCATTATGAATCTTGCACATCATTTGCGTATTTTTGATATATCTATTATTCTATCATCTCTTTGGAATATGGATTACATTAATCTCACAAATATTTAAAATATTGGTATTCTGAAAAATATTGGTGGACACTATGCCAAGGTACCTGATTAAGTTATGGAAGTTGATGCAGAGCTAGATCATCATGCTCAAGCTCTTAAAGGCGTTAATCCATTTCCCACCCAAGACATTCCATCCACTTACCCTACACCAAATTCCCCAGCCACTACCATAGAACAATCCCACCAATATAATATTACTCCCACATCATCCCTACACCACCATTACCCTTTGATAGATGAAGTGTTTTCCAGTGTATTTTGGTGATCTAGAGGAATTTTTTTGATATTTATACATACCTTATGGAATGCTATCCCTGTTCACCACTACTTATTCACCACCAACCCCTTAGTCTACCCACAAACTTAATCCACACACCTAGCCTGAACATCCATTTCCACCACATCGTCCACCGCCATTGGCCTTCATCCAGAGCTGACAGACTCAACTACCTAGTGTGATTTTTGATGGAGTATGATAGACGAAGCAAGGTCCTTGCTTACCTTTTTTGATAGAGGTTCCCTTCATCAATCCATTACCATACTTTAGGCCCCAATATAGATTGACACCTCCGTTACACCTAATATGAACTAGTTATCTTCCAACACCATGTCTTCTTCTATGGATGTCAATTCACCTTCCCCCACCTCCATCGCAACCATAAAATTATGGAGATAGATTTATACACCCTATTTTAGGGAGGGAACATCAGACACTAATAATAGTGAGTTAGAGAAAACAGTTTCGACATTTACATGAATACCTTCTCTCCTATATGATATGTCTTGGGTGTATTGGTGTAGTCGTTATATTCCTTGTTCATAGTTTTATCATGTATTATATCTGCTTGATGGGTTCTATATTTTTATTGCATGTATTATTTATTCTCATTATTTATTATACATTTATTTAGTTTTTCATGATATACTGCATCTACCATGGTTATCATTGAGACTATTAGACTACCACATGGTTTCTCAGAGTATGTATTTTCTAGTGTGGCTAACCCTAAGGGATAGATAAAAGAGCATCATCTAAGTACAATATATGATTCCCCTCCACGGCCAACAAGTATGGTAAAAAAACCACATGAGATATTTGTAAATCACATTACTAAGATGGTAAACCCCACAATGTTCCCCATGAGGTAAAAGATATATCTACTAGTTCCTACAATATGAAGTGGACATTTGAGCCAATCGACCCCTCCACTTGATTCTTTTTTCACCCATCTAGTTGATGATGTTCTATAGTGTTCTATGTGAGGAAACCCTTATTTTTTGTGTTTAGATGCTTGTATTTTTCATTTTTTTAAATACTTGAGTTTTTAGTTCCTTTATTTCTCTTTTTTATTCTTCTCCTCTCATTATGATATACACTACTCTTTATTTTTTCCTATTTTGTACACTTTCTGCCATACTGCTTCATTTTAGTCCTATACTATTTTTTGAATGATTATCTAGTGTAAGTATGTTTCTTTCTAAAAATATTTTCGGTAATACTTGGTTGGATTCTATATCTATCATTTTCTCATATGGAATGATTTTTCTTATAGGTATCTCTAAATTAATTACATTAAATTCAACATTTCCACAACCAATCTATCTATGCTAGTATTTCTATCATTCCCATATTGCTTTCCAAAATACTAAAAAAATGCTTCATTTTAATGTGTAGGGGATTCTTAATTTAGTTTTAATATATTTACGCATAGATTATTAATTATTTTCATTAGACTAGGATGTATTTTTCATTTAAATCATTCTTTAAATAGAAATCCCATTACATCCATTTAAATAAATAAAAAATATTGATTGGAAAATGATGAAATATATTTTAATTCTTATATAAAATTTTAGCATGATTACTGATTTGAGTAATTTAGCTCTGATTCTTATTCCTTGAAATTTCATTTGTTTTCATTAGTACTAATTATTGTTCCCAAAGGGAATTCCCTATTTTTTGTGTTACCATTACCAAGAAGATTTTAGACCAATATTGCCAAATTATTTTTTAATCATATTTATTATGAGATACTTAGGGAATGTATCCCTAATATAACATTAAATGGAATATTATTGAGACTATGAATAAATAAATAATTTTTAAAAATTATTGAAGAAAATTTTTTTGATCCATTTATCCTGAAACCCACATGTATATATATCCTTATTAATCCATATAATCCATGAATGACCATGTTAGTATTGATCCATGCTAAAATCACATATTGTCACTTCCAAACCTAATCTTGGTATAATTTCATGAGTTTTGGTTGAATAAATGTGAGGCAGAAATTCATTACCAATGGATGTGGGATTCATACTACTGAAGAGATATAATGTGACTTTTCACAAAATCTGTGGGAAGTGTTCTATAGTACTTGTGATTTTTCAGTCATGATTATCCTATTTTATAATAATAATAATAATAATACTAATAATATAAATATAAATATAAATAATATGGTATGTGTATTAAGAAGTTCATGATTACTATTACTAGACTGATGAATCTTATGATGGATTATTTGTGTTTAGATGATGGATGTGAGATCTACCCTAGACATGATTTTAAAAAATTGATGAAGCAAGATAATTTCATTAAACTTTTATGACACATTTGTGGACATTCCTTGAGATTTGGGGATTGTGGAGATTCTATATTCTAGAGCAAATTTTTCATTACATTATTCTTGATGGATATGTATTATACATGAGATTTTACACTCCAATTTTAGCTTTATTTTTATTATCTACTCACCTACCCTAATCTATAGAGTCATTTGAAACTTATTTATGGAGCCCTCATGATTAATTGTGTATTTTTGTTTACAAATTGGAGACATTAGAACTAGTGAAAGACTATGGATTGGAACATGTATTAAACATTTGAGCATAACTTTATATTGATTTCACCTTGAGTGATGAGAAAAAAATCATGGTGAGGTAAATTGTAATATCAGAAAAGTATCTAAGGAATAGTTGATAAATTTTAATTAATGAATAAAAGGATGAGTATAATTAACTTTACCTTGAGGCATGAATTATTTTCTCTAAAATAGTGCTTCTAAAGAACATTATTTTTAACTAATAATTAGTTTTATTTCCTTAGTTTCAATGCATGTTTCCAGTTTAAAATTATTTCATCTAAAATCCTTGTTAAGACACTTTTTCTTGTGGATAAACAATTTTTGGATGTGATCAGGAATTTGATAATATATATTAATAAATATATATTGGATACATTTATTTATGTTCTATTTATGATTTATTAGATAAAGAACAGGGTTTTGGTTGGTTTTCCCAAGACATGGGATCTTAATTATCAATAAAGAATCTATTGTAGATTTGGGAAAATTAAACATTACATATCATGAATCCTATTCCATATGTGAATTCCATCAGTACATGCCCCCTAAAACCAAAGACCAATCTGTGAAACTGTTACAAACCATGAAAATCCAAAACTAAATCAATATTTATCGTGAAAACATTACCTGATGTTGAAGATTCAAAATTCTGACCTTGTTGAATATTCATCAAAAAATTCTACTGAGATACAAGATTTGTAGAGATTTTTTTGGATATGAGTTGATAATGTGGACTGTATTACATGTTATGAAGGACTTGATGGGTAAATAATTTCGGGGAACATCACGATGTAAAACCATTACACATACAAAGTCTCATGGGTATATAAATATTCAATGTGCGATGAGAGAGATAAGGTATCCATTTTTTCCTTCATTATCTATGTTTTCTTATCTTATTTATTCCAAACACTATTATCCTCCTTTTAATTTCCATCTATCTTTTTCTTTTTCGATTGTACATTGTTTCATGGATTGTGGATTTCTTGTTCATGAATATAATGTTGATTCAATTCTAATTTCTACTCCAACCTCAATTACTATGTTTCATTTATTTTTATTTGATTCATGTAAGTGTTGATTGATTTTAAGTTGATTTAATCATGTATTTATCTAGTTATAGTTGTTTAATTATTATGTTAATAATTACCCAAATTTTGTTTCCATTGAAAATAATTGTTATCATTCGTTGTTAAACCACTAAGGTTAGGGGTCAATAGTTTGGTTTTTTAAAATAATGAATCCTTAAATAAAATTTTGGGTGACCCTATGGCCAATAATTAGGTTAATAATGAATGTCAATCACATGTTTCTACTAAACCACAATCTAAGGAATTATGATATAAGGACCCTAACCTAGTTGGAGTGGATAACTCTATGAAAAATACCCTACAACTCTTTCATTCCATGAATCCAAAGCTTATGAACCATGTCTATGGACTACCTCTAGACTAAATAGTATTTTCCAGCTTGGTTAGATCCAATTGGATTGACCAAAACCAATTGGTGGCATCTGCAATTCTTCACAACCTAATCTATAGGAATATGAAAATCCATATTTAGGATTACCTTTTTCATAAGCCCTAAAATTGACCATTATCCCTCTATTTCCCTTAAACTAAAACCAAACCACGTAATCCTTTTGAAAAAAACCCATGAGAGTCACATGAGTAATATTTCTACCAATTTATAATCTATTGGTTATTATATTTTCTAGTTGGTACCTATGGGTTCGACCAGAAACTACTACTATGATATTCCTTTATATCTAGTATAGTTTGGGGGTTAAAAAATTCTAATATGCTCTATGACTATATGGAATTAATGATTATGTTTCTTTCAGTCAGTTACATAGTACTATACTTGAAAATCATTCCATTTATATTTGGTCCATTTTTCTTAATGCCCAAGATTTCAAAGAGTATTTTGATGAATCCTCAAGAAAATTTATTATATTTTCCTATAATGGTTCAAATTCTAAATGAAAGAATTAATCATGTTCTCAAGGTATTATTTTGATTGTTCAGTAGATGGTTGTGTCTAGAACTATTATAGGGTTAATTAAATTAATTTTGAGGGGTGATAATGGTTTTTAATGCCTTTAGTTTTGCGATTATGCTTAAAACATATGTGGTCCTTGGTTTTAATTAAACTATTATTTCCTTTTTTTGTTTGTACAAAGAATTTAGTTATGGATTGGTATGAATTGGCCTCTATTGGGTATAAGAATTTTGGAACTATTGAGGGTACCAATTATATATTACATAGATTAAATATATATGTTAATATTATTTTATCCTTTCTTGAAATTCATGATATGCATGATCTCCTCCACAAATATGATAATCTTGGGATTTTGGTGTGGGTGTCAGTGTTGGTAGTTGTTATAATTGAGTGGGTACCATGGGAAATTGATATTTAAAAAAATTAATTTTTAATGAATACACTTTGGATTTCAATAATATATTCTCCACTACATGATGGATTCCCCTACTGTATTGTCCAATTTAACTTTAATACATACAATTATTGTGAATGATATCATTGAGATGTTCAGATGTTACTTTAAAAGTATTCATCATAATTCCTTGGTCAGTAAAAGAATCAATAACAGATTAATATATAGGATATAAACCAAAAAGAAAATTTTCAAATATATCCAAACATTAATTCCATGATGTGGTAACTTCCTCAAAATATCCTTGAATCTATCCCGCATATCAAATTTAGATTCACCATATATTTGCGTAAAATTTTGGATTTTTCATTGCCCCTTCCATTTTCTCACTAGAGGAAAATAGTTATATAAAAATCACATTACCATATAATCCAAATTTATGATGGATATAATTAGTTTTCTATTCAACCAATTATCATCCCAAACTTAGGGTGATAATGGGAAAAACCTAACCATTATGGAATCTGGTGATACTATATTATGATTAAATGTATCAAAAATTTCCAGAAAAGTGAAAAAGTGAGTGTGGGTATCTTCAATATGTATTTAACTGAATTTCCCCATGTTATGGATCATAAAGATGATACATGAGTTGATATCTAAATTATTTTCCTAAATAGGAAGAATATCAATGGTTTGGGAAGCCCCATAAATGGATGTTTTATCATATTCAATGATGGTTCTAGCACTGAGAATTTTTCTGTGATCTGTCACAGGGATCCCCATTGGTAAAATATCCATTCTGTACAATATTGATGACATGTTATATCATAGTGTATCATAGTTAATATAAGAGGATTATCTCAATCCCAAGTTTATATTCCAGGGTTTTGTGTGGATTGACATTCCTTAACCTAGTAATTGGCATCTTGTTCCTGCACTGATAACCCTATAGTGAAACAAACAACACCACATGTGCACATAAGAGGAATAAATTTTTAAAATTCAAAATTGAATGAAAAGAATAGGTTAACATATATATTTTTCTATCTATTAAGTTCAATTTTCTCCCCAATAATTATGATAAAAACCATGATGGGGCTACTTAAATACACAGTTTTAGTAGGTTTTCAAAGTTAAAATTCAAGATTGTGGCTGATTCATTACTATACTAGAAAGTCACAAAGAAGTGAGAGACTAAGGATAGTCCCATGAGGAATAATTTTGATCATCGAGATATTTTTATGATTAAATTATTAATCCAATGATATATAAGAAAAAATATATCAACTGAAATTTAATTGTGAGGACATAAATGAAATTTAAAATTCATAATTAATCTAGAAGTAATACATTAATTTAACAGGATGTTCAACATAAGATAACTAACTCGTTAATTCATAAATTTATCTAATTTAATAGATGTAGGACCATAATAAAATTACCAAATTCTATATGGTCACGTACATTGATTCTACTTAGGTAAATCTAGATATCATGGAAGAGGAATTAAACTAACATCTGAGCATTATGTTTGATCATAGAGCAGAAGATTGGTCCAAACTATTGTTGATAGTCTAATTTTTTCAATCACCTTGGATTTCACCCCTTAGTAATTCTTATGAACGAATACATATTAAATAATGAGATAAAGATCAATTATTAACGTTATTCCTAATCAAAATTACTATTTATGAATGAAATTTATAGAAAAATTCAAACACTAATCCTTATACTCTTGATGCCTCACTCCTTAAGTGACTAACCACTCATGGTTGAGGCAAAGATTATCATGATTTAATTCCTCACTATAATAAGTTACTAAAGGGAAGAAGGAATGATAAAAAAATTAGAGAAATTAGATGAAAAAAATAACTTTCTTGAATTAATAGATATGATGACAAAAGTGTATACGTAAACTAAGGGAATTTGGATCAAGAACCAAATGTTTACTCAAACCATAATGACACTTAATATTTAAAATCATAATATCCATATTGGTGTAACACTATATAACACATCGTGAAGAGATAGGGCTTAGATAAAAAATAATATATTTTATTCTTGGATTTCATTGTCATTATGTAAGTAATGTAATTATTTCATGGTGTCGGTGCTTTCCCCATTTTAAAATTTTAATTTTTCATAGAATATAACATAGATATGTGTTCTTAATGGACCAAGTCCCAAGGGAAATACTCTTTATCCTACTTTTAGGGATTGAACTAGACTAGAAAAAATTAATTTAATTTTTAATAGGCATAAATATAGTAGTGGAAAAATATATGGGCTTACGAAAAATAGTCTTACAATATGTGGGTCAACTCGAGATCAAGACTAAATTTTATCTTTTTTATTTTAATGTATTTTTACTATAACATTTCTTATTCTTATAACAAAAATTTATAAATTTTTTAAATGTGGAGAATATATATATATATTAACAATTATATGATAATTGATTTATGATTCATATATAATATTCCTTAATAATAATAGTTTTTTAAAAAATGATTTAAATATTGATTAAAATTTTAGTCATCCCTTATACTGGTCAACAAAAAATGTGTACTAAATTAGAGTAATGTTTTTACTCCTATATTAAAAGTGAGCTTAAACATACTACAAATTTTTAGGCCCAGTATATATGGGTCTATCCTTCTATGCCCTGATCCAACCCATTAAAAACCCTTGGAGAAGCACCTCAAGGTATTAAACAATGAACTTATCATTTATTTTCTTCCACTAGATGATTCTAAATTTTTTTTCAATCTAACTTCTCTTTATTAATTCAATGTGTAATTCCATGGAATGTGGCATGAACACAAGTAGCTCTTCAAAAGGGGTTTCATATTTCAAAATAGTTTTGACATAAAGATAACCATCACAGAGAAATGAAATTCTTCCCTATATCCCTGAAAATATTATCCCACGTCATTTTTTTACTCTTCCAAGAGTATTTTTTAAAATACTAGACATTCTAATGATTATATATTGTTCCCTAATGGTCTAACACCATCACATGGACTCATATATACCCTTCAGTGTCATCTTCATCCCACCCGACAATATGAAATGTAATTATTGAACTGGGTTTCACCCTCATGGTTCTATATCAACTATAGTGAATGGATATTTCTGTAACACCCCAATCTTCCATGGTACGCTTCTCGCTGAATAATACAGTAGCGTGTGTTTTACGCAACTTCAAGTTCTAACACACACAACAACTAATAAAACTAGCCGTTATGAATAGTAATTCCCACTTTTTGAAATTTTATACATTTTCTCTTTCAAAATTGACTTAATTTTGCCATTCAAAATATCGAAATTAGCCTAAGGTGAAATTTTGGTACTTTTCAGATAAATTTTATATTTTGATGAATAGTGAAAATTACTAAATTTTAATTAAAAAAAACTTTTTTTAATAAAAATAATTAATAATGATAAATTATGAATTTGAATGGTTTTAAAGAATATATAGAATATATTTTTACCATTTAATATAATTTTGGTCATTGGATATAATTTCACATTTAAACCAGACATAAACAAGTGTCAATCTTTTGATAGTTATTATTTCTTAAAAACATGATTTTTGTTTTGACAGCGGGAATTAATTTTAAATTAATTTCTACCACTTCTGTGTTATGAATTTAGAAAAATGGATTCCATATTTAGAATCTGTTTTTCTAAATTATGTAAATAGTTAACTCTTATTTTTAGACATTTCGAATAATTAGTTCGGTAAATATTTTATTTACCATGGTTAAAGGGTAAATCCGGTAAATAAGGGTAAAAAATAATATTACAATAATAATAAATTGCCCTAAAACGTGTCATAACCATATTGGTTGATAAATTTCTGACCATGGGAATCTTTGGGTACATTTTTGGACCCCATGGATCCACTTGTAAGTGATAATGACACTTTATATTAATTAAGTTAAAATAAATACCAAAATGACATAAGCATATATCTTCTTGAAAACAATTTTTACATAGGGTTATATATGTTGGATTTTCGAGTATAAATTTTCATTAGAAATATAAAAATATTTCATAAATAATGGTATTTTATTTATAATTTTCAGACATTAAATAAGTTAATTTATTGAAGACACAATGATGATGCAGTAATTACCGAATTAATGAAAGATTAAGATAATTGATATTATAAATACTCAAATAAATTTAATTTGAGACTTTTTATAAATTACAATAATATTCTATATTAATATTACATAATAGGATTGTTTATATAAATTGTTTTAGAAGTAATAATTCTGTTATGAATTTTTCAAAAACAAAATACAATAGTGTCAAAATTGACATAAAAGAGTTTTTTAAAAAAATATTATATTATTAATTGATATTCAATTCCCAAAAATATAATTTTCGTCCAAGAGACTTTTATATAAATATTTTTATCATTAATGGACCACTTTGGGGTCTCTTGGAGGTATATAGTAAGTTTATTAACAATATAATATAAAAATACAATGTGACATGGTAAGTGTCAAACTAATTAACCAAGAGTTATAACTAAATGATTTGGTTAAAATAATGACCAAAACCTGTCTAAAATCATTTGGTTGAAATTATTGCGACCCATACCCACCTTAGGCTTTGAATAATCCACTTTGGAGCCATTATAAACCGGATATCAATTTATTATAAATTAATACTTTGAGTTCTTCCTAAAGATCCCCTCTTCCACCATATAAAAGGACACCACTTATAACCAACTCTTCACACCTTAAAAGCATTTTGGCTCGGCCAAACTCTGCCCAAATATCCTCCCAACTTCCCTCAAATCAACCTAGAGGCCTTAGTATGATCAGAAAGCTAGACTAATGAGCCCTTTTGATCAAATCAAAAGGAAGAACCTGAAAAAGAGGCAACGTCTTCACCACCCTCTTTAAAGTTCCATTCTTCTTCAAATTCTTCTTTCCATGTTATTTAAATTCTAAAATCATAACTCCAGTATATTCTATATACTGTGATGTTATTATAATTATGGAACAAAAAAATTCATTATTCTATCTATCCCTTGAATGGCATTCCACCATACATGCGTACGTACGGCCTACCGTTTCCACGTTGTTGTGTAATTTTTATTCAATATATTATTTTTTAGATGGGTATAATAATGATGTATAATTCATTTAAATAATAAAAATAACATGATAATGATTCTTTATATATGATATACCATCCAATTATATATTATTTTAATAACAAAAGTATGATATTGTCGCTCGTGCGTGCGTACGGATTACCGTCTCCACGAACGCGATGAGATTCATTCCCCATCGTATCCATTCAAGACTAATTTTTGTTGGATGATTAAAAATAATATTTAAGGAGTTGATATCATTCTGGATATGAATAATATACATCCTATCCATAAAAAACATGGATTATGTAACAAAACATATAAAAGAAAATGCGTAAGTTAACACCTGAAACAACAATAATACTAAGATATGATTAACAAATCAATGTTAAATGATCATATATGATATCATATTAATGTAAATGATTTTTTGAATAATTCAATAACAATTATTTCACCATTATACAGGAGGTTAACCTACCTTCGACCAAGGAAAAAGTAAAAATTAAGGGGTTCTTATCTCACTTTTAATTTCGTGAGATTTCCATTGTTAAACACTTATTTATTGCATGTGGTGTGTGTACTACCCATGTTCATATTCATTGTATAATATACTTTATTTCATGGATATTTAAATCATCATTGTATGATCCTTCTTTCATGGGTGTATGTTTCTTAAGTTACCAAATCAATAAGGGAATTTGAAATTTCAATTTCCACTCATTCGGATTTACGCATAATTCATTGATTATTTTACTCCAAGATTATGTGTGGAATAACTATTCATATGCTTAGGTCATAATTTCCACTCCCCTTTCTATGTATATATTTTTTATAAATTTAATCACTCCATTGATAAATTCTCATGCCATCGATATGAACTTGATAAGAGTAATTTTAATTCAATCTCCATTTGTTGAGTTAAATATCCAATTCATTGGTATTGTTTTTTAAAGAATATGTTTGAAGGTACTCTGATTGATTTACACTGAACACCCAATCATATTGAGTGTATTTATATTTTTCACACATAATTATGTCATTGATTTATCCTTAACCTAAGGATACGACCTTTATGAGATATTTCATCTCAATTTCCATTCCATTGAGACTCTTTTGTTGTTATACACCAATTCACTTTATATGGTGTATATAATTTACTTTGACATAGTATATCATGAATCCATTTATTCTCATGATATTATAACGTTTTTATTACCTCAATTATTTTTATTAAAGCGCCTCTCTTTTGGTTAGTAACTCTAACTAATATATCATTTTAAATGTTTCAAAGATTTATTATTGTAAATATTTCTCAATAATGTCCATGTTTTAAAAATGGTTTTAAGGATTTTTTTTATATGGACATTAATGTTTTAAAATTAAAATTCCTTTTAAAAGTTTCATAGTGGTATGGTACAGTTTGATTCAAATATCTATTTTTAAATGGCTTCTTGACAAATAGTGTCACTTTTAAATGTTTTCAAGAAAAGGGGATATTTCTCTTAAATAGTTTTGATGGTTATTTTCATCTATGTCAATATCATTCATTATTATCGATTGAGGTTAATATGATACAATACAATATTCCATATTGTGTCGAATGAGTTATGTTTGATTGTGGATGTGCTATTTTTATACCATTCATGGTTTGTGGTTAATGTATTGACATTTCATATGCTAGTTTTAATAAGAATGTTTTAAACCAGTTCATATGAGGAATGCATTGGACTTAGTAAGTGAAGGGTGGAGCCTGCTATAGCTCCTTGATGCATCGGTAGGTCTCATGAGACAAACTAATGTCTTGGCACGAGGCCTTGAAAAAATATTATTTGTAGTCTTGGAAATAGGCCATGAATATATGGTTATGATAGTCTGGCATTATGCATTCCATCAATATGAAAGTGGTTATTGATATTTCATGTGGTTATTCGACTAGTATAATATCCATGTGAATAAGTAAATGGAATTATTTCATTTTATCTTTTCCATATTATGCTAAAGTTAAAGTTTAAAAGGCTTTTGTTTTAATTATACACTGCCTTAAGTGTTTATGATTATCTATGAATGCTTCTGCTATATTGTTATCCTTACTGAGCATCTGATCTCACCCCTATCAATGTTTTATTTTTCCCAAGATGCGAAGAAGTAATTTACGAATGACCTGCAGGGATAGTATGAGGGGATATAAAGATAAGATGTTGTTGTACTTTTTTTACCTTATGATGTAATGTAAGACTTATGAATATATCTAGTGTTTCCAAGACTACTAAACTAATTAGTCTTTCGAGACATAATCCTTTGTGATCATGCCAATGATATGTATTAATGCACCGACTCTGGGTAACTGGGGTCGGGGCATCACAATTTCCATGGTGTGGGTTCATGAACATGTGAGGTATACTAATTTTCTCACTATTTTTCTCTACCTAGAGTATTTAATGGTATGGTAAAATTGATTGTGATGTGAGATATTTCTAAATTATATTAATATATCCATTTATCTTGTATTCAACAACATGATAAAACTTATTTTTTCATGATAAAACCTGAAATAAGATCCTTCATGGATTAATAACATGGTTTTTTTGTGACCCTCCTCAAATTCATTAATAATCAGATTGAATTCTACTTATAAGAGTGTGAAATTCATTGTTGTGGAATTATTTTTCCAAAAATTATCTAAAATATTATCTTAAGATTATGAAAGTTATTTAAACCAACCTTATTCAATAAATAATCAAAAATACAGAAAAATATTCCATATTAATTATATTTAGCATTGAAAATGATGATGAAAATTTATTCATAATCAAGAGGTATGAACGATCATTCATCACATGGAACTAAAATCTTGGTTCTTCCCACAACATTGACGATCAAATTCAGTGACATTTATCTTGAAATAATATGTCTAAATTGATCATTAAATAGTGAAAATCATTATATTCTAATTTTTTATTATAAAATATAAAACATTACTCTAAATGAAAATAATTTAAAGACCCAAATAACAATCTGTTTTAATAATTCAATGATGAATTTTCATGAAAACCAATGAATAACTAAAAATTAAATTTATTTACTAAAATCAAGACAAAAATATGAAATCACATAATGATAAATATTTAAAATAAAAATAATAACATAATGTAAAGTGGACCCCATCAAATAACCATGGATCAAATATCATAAATTTTAAAAAATAAAAATAAGATAAATCTAATTATGATTTTTGAAACATTAAACGGAATCATTTAAAAATGATATAAAATATATAAAAAATATAATATTAGAAAACATAATATTATGTGAATAATATAATAAAAATATTATAAACATTATAATTATACATTGTTATAGTCATAGGGGATTATAATAAACTAAAAAACACACATACCTTGGAACCTTAGGGAGTCAAGCCTCATCCCTCCCGATAAGAAATGGAAAGCACCCAAATAATAATTTTATTACATAGAATGTCCAAAAGTTCAACTAGTCTAAAGGATATTATATATAATTAAGGACCAATGACCTAAGGGATAATATGTACACTTAATACCTAGTGGAGCAGCTTTCATTATTCTATGTCTCTAGTAAAATACCGTATCACACCTTACAGTAGTCATAGAACAATGTCACAAGTCTAAATTCTACATCACCCATACCAAGAACTAAGGAATCAATATTAACTCTAGTTCACCATGATTAGGAACCCCTAGAACTAGAGAAACTATATTGAAAGTGGATTGGATGATAGGTTCTAGTACACCTATTTATCTTTTGAGCCACCCACCAGGTGATGCCTTATCTGATGACCCAATGCATCACCTACTTTAAATGTCACATCATTTGACTAGCCTTGTTAATTGATAGTTATTGGAATGGAAATAATATATCCCACATCATTAATTTTTAAGGACATGTGGATGTTTGATAGAACTAGTGTGCCCATCCCTCTTTTGAGGATGCCTACTAGTCGGGACCTTCGAATCCTCATGCTACACCATCTGCCTATTGCATCAATCCATTTTTATGGTATTTAAATTTCACAAGATGTCCAAAAATGGTAAATTAAAGACCCAATAGAAACTTCAAGGCCCTATATTCCAATGTTTGTTGATTTATTGAAGCCCATATGGCTCGAAATCCTAATTATGTGGCCTAAATCCCAAATCAAATAAATATTTCTATAGCTATGTTACCAATACAGTCCCTAATATGGTACTAGTATAGTAAAATATAAAATAATCCCCCAAACATATTTTATCTGCTATGGGGTGTAAGTATTAAATGATTTAATGGTGAATAGAGAAACAAGGGGTTAATTAAATCTCTTAAAGTAACACTAAAACAGGTGCATGATATTGAGAGTAGATGTAAAACTTCCTTAAATCTGAGTATATTCTATTTCGTGATTAATGGAAAATGATGTGAAAATATATTTAAGAAGAAATATTATATAGAGATTGGTATTGGAGCATAAAATTGAAATAATTAAAAGATCAGGTTTGATTTATAAATTTATAAAGAAGGTTTTTACATCAATTATTATAATAACCATCATCTTTAAAAAATAATTAGTAGTTTTTACATTGATTACTATAATAATAAATGTTAATACTATATATTTTGTAACATCATGTTACCTTGAATGGAAATTTTTCCCCTCTCTATGAGTTTCGTTTCAACTCAATGTATTTAAATTTTGTTTTCTGGATTTTTTTCTTACTATAGAACTGTTACGCACCATGCCACCATTCTACACATATTGTAGTGTTTGCTGGGTGAATTTTGTCAAAGGGGAGATCACACTGTGAATGGTTACACATTGTGACCAGGTATTACATGATGTAACTGGAAAAAAGGTTAGTTTTTATGCCGAGTTAATGGGTTTTTTGGTGAAAATATCCTGCATGGACTTCACGATGTGACCAGAGGTTACATGTCATGACTCAGCCAGATCCTTGTTTTAAAACATGTATTTGGTAGTTTTTCGTGGACCTTTATTTCTTGAATCTTCAACACTCGAACAAATACTATTGCCTAGTGATTTTTAAAGGCACATTCCTTCCAGATTGGTATGTTCGATGTCCGATATCTATTGTGAGTGAAACACATCTCTCAAAATCTGTTGGGATATCTTGTTTCAGAGGTTGTTCCTTAGTTAGTTGTGGTGAAGTGGATTTCCATTCCCGGGGAACATAGGTATTCTTATATCTTAAGACCCATATTCTTCTAAATTGAATCGATCTCATGATGTCTGGATTCAATTCATGGGACTTCGCTGGTGTGGTTGGTTTTCATTGTTGGTGGATTCTGTTGCGGGCATGTACGACCTGAGTTTTAACGTAGGTGGTTGTGTATCTAACCTAGGTTGATAAAATTGATTTCTCTTGCTTTATTAATTTATTTATAAATTGAATTTTCATTATACTTTTGTGTGTTTGGAAAATAGTTTTCAAATAAAATGGTTTTTCCGTGGTTGTTGATAAATGGAATAAAATTGGGTATTTCAAATCATTGAAATTATTTATGAAAAAGAGCACATGAGTTACCATAGGTACTTAGGTGGATGTTTTAGCTTAGTGACGTCACCCATTATTTTATGATTATCAAGGAGGTTTGTCTTGGGTATTTCCTCTGTTTCCTATGCTCATTGTTCTAGGGAACTGATAATGACATTTAAGGGGGTTTAATCATGGGGTATTCTTCTACATCCTAGGACTTTGCTCTTGGGAAAAATTTGGACACTTGATTATTGTGGCATGAGAAGTCTTCCACCTTGACCTACACTATAACTAGTTTTATGATATTTTGTGTTCTTTTTTATATTTCTCCTCTTTTTGGTTTAGATTTGATATGCATGTTTATGTTTGTGAAAAGTGTTACGGAAATTGTGATTTGAAATTGATATACCTAATTTTTTTATAACTATGGATAAAGGGGAATGATTAGCCTATTTTCTATAAAAAATAATTTACTTATTATCATGCCATGTTTTTATTTAAAATAACAATACAATATTTGTTGTATAGAGACATGTTATGGAACATCGGGGTGGGATCCAACTGAGCATGTTTTCTCAAACCATTCACACCTATTTGGTGTCGTGTAGACCTTTGTTTCTATTCTAGTGTAGGGAAGGGAAAGTCGTCGTATTTAGGAAGCACGGTTTGTGATAGAATTTTGGGTAGCTGGTGTTGAGATGGTCGGAGTCCGCCCCCTCCATCATTTTGAGTAGCTGTTCAGTTTTTTGTCCCTTACTATTGGACTTATCTTGGAGTTTTTAGATAATTTTAAGTTGTATGTTTCTGATATTTTCTCTTAGTCATGGAATATGTATTCGTCAACATTTAGGTTTTTATTTCTTTCTTTATGTATATATTCTATGCAGTTTTTTGGGTTGGGAGAAATCATTCCCTCTGTTGTGTTGTTCAATGCCCAGGTTCTTGTTTTCATCTTATGGGGATCTAGAACTCCCTTTGGGTATGTAATGGATTGGGTAGTTTTTCAGGTTTAAGGGTAACCTAGGTTGGTTCAACTAAGATTTTTATTAGAGGATGCATGTTATTAAGAATCCTTTTCTTGCGACATCTGTTAGACTAGATATAGGATTTTTGGGATTGGAGATGAATGTTTTGATTAGTGCCTAACCTTCACTTGTCATAACGAGACTCAAGTTTCCATGGTATTTTGAGATTTGGGTCTCTAGTATTGGTTTTTGTTTTAATAATATCGGTTTTTTCTTATGCGTTTTCGAGTTTGTACTGAGATTTTTTATTTTGTCTAATCGTTCTTGTGTTCTGGTGTGCATCATAATGCCTTTGAGACGACTTCCATGAGTTCCTACGGAAGGTTCACCTGATAACCCTTAAGGTAACCCACCTAGATATCAGAATAACATTGATAAAATAGAACAAGAAATATTTGTCGTTGATCAGGATGTACCAAGTGTTCGAAATGTTGTTGTTGATGTACAACTAGGAGTAAGAGGAGAGAGGGATAGATCACGGGTATTCTTGCAAGAGATGACACAATCCTTTATTAAACCTCAATAAGTATATGATTAGATGGAGAAGACTGATAAAATCATTAACTTCCTAGAGAAGCGTAAGAATATCAGGGTGAAGTGTGTAGCATTCAGTCAGATAGTTTCCACGAAGCAATGGTTGGATTCTATGGTCTACGTAGACAAACATGTGAGCTTGGATTAGAAGGATTTAAATACCATGTTCTTTCATACATTTCTTCCAGATTATATGATTCTATTGATGTTTATGGAGATCCAATCATTACAAAAGGGGGAGATTTTTGTGTTGGTACACAGGAATCAGTTTTCTAAGATTGTTCGTTTTCCTCCAGAAGTGGTAAAGAATAACCTGTTAAAGGCAAAAATGTACCTGTAGAGTCTGAGAATAGATTTCAGATCACTTTTGTTTATACTAAACCATTATAATTATGTAGATATAGTGGAACGATATATGATGGAAGAGATTAATATTATAGGAAAGGTTGTATTTTTCACCACTTCTCTTCCATTTGGTGATAGAATCACTGGTGTGTATGGGAAGAAGAGGAATTGGCAGGACCGTCACAAGATTGGTGGAGGTGGGTCTCAGTAGTGAGCCTCATCTACACCGTTAGTTGAAGTTGGTAGTGTTCCAATGACTTTATATCAATGTTTTACGAGAAGAAACACTAGTTTTTCTTTTTCTAATGCATTCAAAAATGTACAATCGATGTGTATGTGTTGGTTATCTGGAATTCTTTTAAAAGGTTATGACTATTCCTCATTAGGGCTAGGGTTTGTCGACTGCAAGGGATATTATGGTTTGATCAGAATCTTCAAAGACTATAGGTCTCCAACCACAGGCCTCATGTGTAAAGAATTTTCACATAGTAACTGAGTGTCCAATAGAGTTTTATGCAGGTCCGTCAACAATGAGAGTTATTATCCTTATTTCATATTAAGTATCAATTTCCGTATTTGAAACTGTTTCCACCCACTCATTTATATCTTCATGTTTTGTTGATGTTATTAAAATTAAAACTGAACTTATGTCCTATACAATGGAGTTATAAATACCTCTTGATATAAAGAGATATCATGGGCTTCAGAGTCCTTATTGTTTGTTAACGATTGTCAATATGGGGTTGGTCTGGGATTTTCCCAATCTTGATTTAGATCTATTTGACATCATCATCGGTATGGATTAGCTTATAACTCATCGAGATGAGGTTGATTATTATCATTAGTGTGTTTCATTTCATTCTAAAAATGGGAGATCTCAAGTGTTTCAGGGGGAGTGGGACTCAAGGTTAGGTCGTGAAGGGCCTTCTCTCCCATTTACATAGGAGTTTTCTATATGATGTTGTGTTTGATCTTAATGATGTTTTTTTTCTATTCATGATTTTTCCACTACTGTTTGAGATTTTACTGACGGTTTCCAATATGATATTCCCCACCCTTTCACTAGATAGATTGGTAGAGTTTACCATTGATCTGATGCCTGGTACATAGCCGATATCGATGCCATCTAAACGTATGGCACCAACCGAGCTAAAAGAGCTCAATATTCAGTTGGAAAACCAATTGGAAAAGGGTTTTCCCCCTATAATTTTTCCTTGGGAATCCCCATTTCTATTTTCCATGAAGGAAGATGGTTCAATTCATTTATGTGTGGGATATCAAATGTTTACTAGGTAAAAGTTAAGAAAAAATATCCTTTGGCTCATGTGGATGACATTTTTATTCAGTTAGAGGGGTAAAACTGGTTTTCGAATATTGATCTTTAATCAAGTTATCATCAACTCAGAGTCTGAGAGTCTGATATACCAAATAAGGACATCTAGAGTAGGTATATCCATTATTAATATTTTGTGATGCCTTTTGTTTTGATTAATTCTCTAAAAGTTTTTATATCATTGATGAATCAAATATTCCATTAGTATCATGACACTTTTGTGGTAGTGTTCATGGATGATATTCTGGTTTATTAAAATTATGGAGTTAGCACAAGCACCATCTGAGTTTGGTTCTGTAAATTTTTAGAATTCACAATTTGTTTGGAAATACATCAAAATGTAGATTTCTGGATTTGAGAATTGAAGTTGTTAGGATACATAATTTCATAGCATATCTTATGAGTTGATCCAGAGAAGGTAAAGGTTTTTTTGACATGGAAAGAACCATAAAATGTATTTGAAATCCATATCTTCTTTTCCCTTGTTGGGTACTACCAAAAGTTTATCAAGGATTTCTCTAAGTTGGGGTCATATAAAAGATATTTTACCAAGAAATCGTTGAAATTCATGTGGGATGGAAAGTTTCAATATTCTTCTGATGAACTAAATAAAACTTCTAACATCAACACCTATTCAGATCATACATGATCTTGGTAAAGGGTATGTGGTGTATTGGGATGCATCTTGTTCTAGTTTTGGATGCGTGCTTATTTAGGATAACCATGTAAGAGATTATATCTCCCAACATATCCTACCGCATGAGAATAACTACCCCACTCATAATTTAAAGATTTCCACAATCATGCATGAACATAAGTGTTGTTGGAACTATCTTTTTGGGGAAAGGTTCACAGTCTCCTCAGATCATAAGAGTCTAAGTTATATATTTTATCAGAAGGACATGAATCTTAGGTAGAGACAATGGGTATAATACCTTTAGAAATTTCACAACGATATCTCCTACACCCCAAGGAAGGGAAAATTTGTTGCAGGTAATATTAACTGGAATGTATCATCACAATTTGTTCTATAATTGAAGGAAGAGTGAAACCTTAGGGGGATTTTCATTTAGTTTCACTTGGACGCTCAGAAGGATGTTTTAGGTAGGGTTCTAACCAATTTTTAGTTATCATGATTTATCTTGGAGTCTATTTTACAGAATCAGTAGTAGGATGATGAGTTTTTTAAAGTTCCAGAAAACCTTTATGGTGGGGATACCCTTTCTGGTTGGTCTCTTTATTCAGATGGAATACTTCACATCAGGAGGCGAGTTTTCATCGCTGAACCTATATGGAGTTCAGTCTTGTTTGAATATTACATCTCCTTATGATTCATACATCCAGGAACTATGAATAGGTATTATGAAATGAGAAGAAGATTCTGGTGACTGGGTATGAAGCATGACATCACATAGTTTTTGTCTCACTATTACACCTACCAAAGGATAAAGGCAGAGCACTTGAAACCCTTTGGCTTGCTTCAGCATCTTGCATTTCTGGTCTAAAAATGGGACAAGGTATCCATGGATTTTAGTGCTCTATTTATATAAACACTATGAGGTATGAATGCTATCTAGGTTGTTGTTAATATTTTGATTAAGTCTTCTCATTTCATTCCAATCAAGGTTGCCACTAAAGTTAAAGATCATGGTAAGTAGTATATGAATGATATTGTGAGGTTTCATGGGGTTCTTCTGCTATTTCCTTAGATATGGACCCTAGGTTTACATCGAGGTTCTAAAGAATTCATCAAGAGGAAATGGTAACTTATGTCATGTTTATAATGGCACACCATCCACATACAAACAGTCCAAAGGAGCATGTAATTCAAATCCTATAGGATATGCTTCGTGCATGTGTTTTGGATTTAGGTGGATAGTTGGATATACATATAAGACTAGATATGTTCTTTTTAAAACAATTGTTATTATTTTTCAATGAGAATGGTTCATTTTGAGGCATTTTATTTCCACCTGTGAAGATCACCACTTTTTTGGGTAGAGGTGGGTGAATAATCTTTAGATGGACCATGTTTAATTATGGAAATGTTCATGAATATTCAAGAGATACACAGACATATGGTTAAATCCCAGAGTCGATAGAAATACTATACAGATCAGTGGTTCATTCGATTGGAGTTTTCCATATGTGACTGGGTCTTCTAGAAAGATTCAGCTCATTTGGGTCACTATAGACATGGAAAATAGGGAATGTTTTTCCTGAGATATGTTTGATCGTTTTAGATTACTGAACAAATCAGAATGTTTTCTTATCAGTTATCATTTCTGATTCATCTGAAAAAAATTTCATGATTTTTTCCACATATCCCAGCTCAAGAAATGTCACCCTGACCCCACTCACATTTTTGAGTGAAGAGGAAATTGAGTTAGAGAAATGTGATTCTTTTCAGGTGGAATCAGTAGAGATAGTTGACTCTGAAGTGAATTTCTTTCATGGGAAGTCACTTCCATTAGTTAGAGACCCATAGAAACAAGGATTAGATTCTCCTAAGACATCGGAATGCTAGAATTTGATGAGGGAGTAGTGGCCTCATTACTTTATAGGGATTACATCTTCCAGATGACTTCTTAAAAATGGAAAGTCTTATGGTTTGGAGTTTGTAACATATTATTACCATGATAGGGTAAGTTGTTACCTCTCTCTATGTTCCATTTTGGTTCAATGTCATTAAAAGTTCTTTTCATGACTTTCTACCCGCTTTAGAATAGTTACTCGTCCTGTAACCATTCTAAAGGACATGTAATTGTTGCTCGGTGCATGTTATGAAAGGGGATATCACGTTTTGAAGGGATACATGTCGTGACCAGGCCTTACATGATGTGACATGAAAAAATGTCAGTTTTTAAGTTGAGGAGATGGTTTTTTCGGCATACAAAGCCTACATGGACTTCATGATTTGACCAGAGGGTACACGTCATGACTCAGCCCGAGCCCAGTTTTAAAACATGCGTTTTGGAGGTTTTTCTTAACCCTTTCATTCCAAACCCCTCCACTCTCAAATAAAGACTCTTATTATGTGTTTTTTATAGTTTTCTTCCCTTAAAAATCATCCCATTCAACATATGATCTATGTTTTTGAGTATGGTGAGTATCTCCGAATCATTGTGATATATTTTTCTATAGGACATTCCTTGGTTATTTGTGGTTTGGTAGACATCTGTTCTCAAGGTATGTGGGTTTTCTTCTATTTTCTGACCCCTTGTATTCGAAATTGAATCAATTATAATATTTCTAGGTTCTATCCTAGGTTTTCCTCTAGTGTCGTTATTTTTCATTTTTGGTGGATTCTATTGCAGCTGTCTATGACCTGAGTTTTGATGTTGGTGGTTACATATCAAGACTATTTTTTTACACATGATTTATCTTAATTTATAAATTGATTTATAAATGAAATTGGCATGATATTTTTATGTGTTTTGAAAAGAATTCATAAATAAAAATTATTTTTCCCTAGTTGTTGATTAAGGGAATGAAAATGGTTATTTCAAAGCATTGAAATGATTTGTGAAAAATATCACATTAGTTACCTTTAATACTTTGGTGGAAGGTTTATCTTGGGGATATAATACCTTTTTTGTGATTATCAGTGAGGTTTGTCTTGGGGATTTTCTCTATATAGTATGCCAATTATTCTAAGGGACTGATATTGACAATTTGGTTGGCTTAATTATGGGGTATTCTTCTACTTCTTAGGCATGTGTTCTAGGATCAGATTTGTGCACTTGATTATTGTGGTATAAGTAGTCTGTAAATTGGACCTATAGTATTCCTTGGTGTTGCGATATTTTTTCTTCTGTTTTATATTTCATGGATATCTGAGACAACATTGATATGCATTATTGTATTTGTGAAAACATATATGGAACATATTCTTTGAAATTGATATGCCTATTTTTTTTAATTGTGGAAGAAGGGTGATCATTACCATTTTGTCTATAAAGCTGCATTACTGCTTATCATGCCATGTTTTTAATTAAAATGAACATAAATGATTTTTTATATAGAGGCTTGTTATGGAACACATATGTGGCATCCTATTGATCCTGTTAGCTCAAAATCTGCACACCTATTCGGTGGTGCGTATACCTTTTTTTTGTCTTCCAGTTTTGGGAATGGCATGGCACCATAGTGAGTGGCGAGGTTCGTGTCATCTTGTTGGGTAGCTGGTGGTGATATGGTTGGAGTTTTTCCCTATAATCATTTGGAGTCGATTTTTTGTTCTTAGTCCTTTGTAGTTGGAATTGTCATAGATTTTTTAGATAATTTTTCAGTTGTACATTTACACTATTTTATCATAGTTATGGCATATATGATCATTAATCCTACGCTGTTTCATTTTTTATTTCTTTATACATTCCATGTGGATGTTCGGGTTGGGTGAAATGGTTCCCTCGGTTAGGTTGTTTGATGATTGGGTGCTAGTCGCTAGCTAATGGTGATCAAGAACTCCTTTCAGGTATGTAACAGAATGGGTCAGGTGTTGTATTTATGGGAAAACTAGTTCATTTTTTCAAATTTTCATTATTGGTTACTAAATAACCAACATGAAAAATATACGTAATGTGGTGTTTCATGTTATTATTTAAAAAACCGTGGTTGAAAATATATTTAATATCGGTAATTAACGAACCGATACTAATCTTTTGACATGAAATATATTAATTTTACTGGTAATTTTAAGAATACATTAAAATCCCCATGGTCATTCACATCATATCTCAATGATTGTTTACATGTAATACAACTTATAGAATTTTCATATCAATATTCAAAAATATAACACAATCTGAAAAATACAATTTTGTATTCATCCAATCAATTAAATTCAAAAAAATCATTTCATTAATTCAATCACAATTCATGTTATATTCAAGAAATATAAATCATTTTCAATATATAAAAACCAAAAATTTACTCCATTTATTTACTTATAGGAAATTTTATTCCCTTGAAAATTCCCATTAAACTAATCAATTTCTAAAACCCTCTTTAATCTTCAACTCAAATTTATGCAAGATAATTTTCCATTTAAAAATTATATATTGACCATTAAATTTTATATTATTTAATTTTTATCCAAACACTATTTTATATCACTCAAATACATATGTTCCCCCTTTAAAATGTACATTTTTTAGAAAAAATACACTTTTCCATCACAATTTAATGAGTTATGAATTGTGATTTTTCTTCTTCTAATTTTCAACAAATCATATTAATTCAAATTACCTTAGGAAAATTAATTTCATCGCAATATAAAATTTAGAACATCATATAATCACCAAATAAAAATTAGAATTTTTTTAATATTACACCCAACAATAACAATAACATTTCCTTGAAAATGTATTCACTTAATTCCATTAGAATTCAGCATTCATTAGACATCAATATTAATTTTTAATAAAAAATAATAGTAAAACACATTCTAAATCCTAATTAATTCAATAAATAATCATATCTTATTTATTTAATTCCCAAATCATGCTTTAGTCAACTCAAAACCATGATTTTTATGAAAAATATATTTAATTTATTGAAGAGATTATATTTTTCCATCACTTGTAAATTCAGCATAACATGTAATACCGATTTAATTTATCCTCAACAAACCACATAATTTCACATAATATTTATGTGAAAATAAATCACATCAATTAACATAACAAAACATCATATAACATCAAAAAATTTCCTTTAAACACACAAACCCTCATTTGTCTCACTAATAATAATGATAACATATTTTTCCGAATTTATATTAATCAATTTTAAAATTTTAAATTTTATTCTAACATGTAATTATAATATTTGAAAAAAAATACAATAAAAAATAAATAATCCAAATTAATTTATTTAATGGTTCTCACATTAAATTAAATCCATTATTCAACTCATTAAACCCTTATTTTCTAATGTCATTAATAAAATCGTATAGATCATATAAAAATATTAAATTTTACATAAAATATTTTGATGATTTCATATAACTCATTTCAATTCGATGATAGATAATATAAAATAAATCCAACAATAAATTTATAAATGTATAAATTTTCTGAACTATAAATAAAAATATATCTTAGAAACTACTTGTATTGAATGTTGATTTCCTTCAAATAAAATGATGGATTTTTCCTTTTATTTGATAACAATATTCCTAATCCATAGATGGTTTATAAAATTTACTAATAAAAAATGATATATTATAGCATTAATATTGAATTTAATAGAGATATAAAACTTAAATAATAGGATTAATTAATCTAGAGTTGATCCCTCAGGGTGTATGCTACTATGAAAAATGAGGACCTTAGCCCCCCACCCCACCCCGTTTTATTATTATATTTTAAAAATATTCTTAGTTTTAATTTTTTATATTCCTATTATATGTATATGTGTGTGTATATATATAATTTTTATTATTATACTCACCCCTAACCCACCCTCACACACTCACATACCCAGCAACTCTTGCATCAATATTGAATTCCCATTTTTTGCTAAAATTAAACCCCGTTATTCCCCATTATCTCTTATATGCACCACAACACTAGCAAAATCATATCCACCCCACACTCTCAACTAAGACACACACACCCATTACATCTACTATTCACTCAACTACATAATCCATAAAGCATACACATCCAATTTTAATTATTTTTATTTATTTTTGAAATATACACTTATATATTAACCATTAACATTAATGATGATGTTGATATCATCACCACCCCCACAAAATTATTTTTTCTATTCACAATTAATAATAAAACATTAAACATAATTATATATATGTTAACACACAAACACACACACACACACACATATATATATATTCCCAAATAAATATTTTTAAATAATACATATCCATTAAAAATATAATTATTCTTTTACTCAAAGAATAATAATAAACTATATAATAATTCCCACAAAAATTATTCAAAACAATATATATAATTAATAGAAAATTCTATGATAAAAATAATATTTCATCCCACATCAATAACACCAATTAAAATGATTTTCAAAATTACAATTAACCCTAATAGATTAAATCATGCATAAATGATTCCTATATTTTTCATTTTGAAAAAAATAATTAAGTTGAAATTTAAAAACATGATGTGTTAAGTTTCAATATCAAAACCTGAATTAGTATTAAGTCACTACAGTGTAATATTTATCAGGTCATCCCAAAAAAATTCCTCAAATAATACATGGAATAATGAAAATCATTGTAATATGATTTATGATCCCCTAACCAAATCAAATCCAAGGCGCTAATAAACTTCTTAAAAATTCATTAAACCTTTATGATAACCATAATATATTCAGTAATTCAAATTTATAAAATATTATAAATACTTTTAGAACACATTCCACCATTCTAGTCACTTGATAAACCAAGGTCCCAAAATATTCCACGATGTAAATTAATATAAAAACTTCCCAATTTATATTTAATCATAATACCCAAATAATTGGGTCATAAACCAGTCATTATTGAACCTCATAAGCATTTTACTATTTAGTAAATTATGAAAATGACACCTTACAACAACTATAAATACCCACACCTCCAACTTATTTTCCATGAAAAAACCAAAAACTCACTTGTTTTATATCAAATAATCTCTCTCTATTATTTTTTTACACTCCAATACAAGGATAAATATTTGAAGGATAATATTTAAATGATTTTGGAATAGATTATTATATAAGGGTTTTCTCATATTTTTCTTCATATTATTTTTGTATGTTCTTTTATTTTAAAAATATTTTCTCCTAATTTTTTGTTTCATCTATCATATTTATTGACCCCAAGTGTCATTTTTAATAATTAGAGTTCTTACAGATATTATTGAGATGTGAATATCCCCATACCATGTATAATTTTCCTAGAGAATAATGTATTGTAATTGTTGAAATTTATGTGATTAATATATTGGATTTTATTTTCAATACAAAAATTATGTTTAAACTCGCCCAAAATAATATGTTTACGAGGATATGAATGTTTTTAAAGATATAAATGATATTTATAATTGATTCTGAAATAAATTTATGGTATTCATGAGGCTATGGAATTTGAGATAAAATATGAAGGAGACCCCTAGTGTTGGATTTCACGTGTACACCCTAATGATTATTTTCATAAAGGAATGGAAACTTCTTATGGTATATATTATATAAGGCACCTTCATAGTTATATGAAGATCCCCAAAATTTATTTATGGGATTCAAAGTTACCTTTATAATGTATGTTGTAACTTTTTTAAATACATATAATATCATAGGGTTCTATCATAAGCTATATTGAAGACTTCATAGTGTATGTAAACCTCACGATTGGATCTTTGTAAGTTATATAAAAGAGAAGAAATTATTTTTAGTGTATAATTAACCTAATTTAAAACATAAAAATATATAGATTAAGATTAAATTAACCCTACCTACTTTATAAGGAACATGGACTTCTTAGGAGACAATATATGGACATAATTTTTTGAAAAATAAAAATTTTATGATTTGATTATTTTTAGAAATATGTGATCTAGATGGCGTTGAAGATATTATATCATTTCTCAAACAACATGACCTGTTATATTTGATTCATGAAAAATGGATAAGAAGGTATGTATTATGAAGAAGGTAATTATGCAATGAAGAAGATTTAATTACTATTGTATCTATATGGTTGTGTTGTATCCAGAGTCATAACACCTCAGTGACCTAGAACTAAGTTTGAAAATAAGAATAAAATATTGTTGAAAAGTATAAGTTGAAATAATTTTAAAGGATGTTGTTATTTTGAATGTGAATATAAATTTCAAATCTGAATGTTCCTTTTTTTCTATTACTGGTGTGAAATATAAATAATTGCATCATTTATACAATAAGGTGTGTGAAAAAAATAGAACACTTATCTATTTATATACTATTGAGAATATTTTATAGATAGATAATAAGAATTAGTTTTTTTGTCATATCACATAGAGAGAATAATGTGAGGAAAAACTAAATAGTTGAGAGGATTTTATCACATGAGTGTTGGATATCCTCTACTCATTTAACCTATAGGATGATACTAGTGGTTTATATAGTTCCACTGAAATCTTGATCATGCCAAGTATTAGCCTCTTAATTTTGAGAGATGAGCCTTTTAAAACAGTTGTCTTCTACTTCTGTTTTCCTAAATTTTTATGACAATAATAGAAATTAAAACCATAATATATGGTGATGGATGGTTAAATAATGAAACTTAAAAGTGTTTTTAAATCACTGAATCACTTCAACCCCATAGTGGCTTCCACTGATCTATGAATTCCTTTTCAATTATTAATACAGGTTCTCTTCCCCTTATTTGTGATAAATTATATAGATTTTATCTCTAGTTTAAGAGTATGAAAAATAATTAAAATTGATCATCAATATTTATTGGACAATAAGGGTATTCTCATATCTTGTTATAAGATTTTCATATCTGGAAGGATATGATATTTCCCTACTTTTTTTCCATTAATTATGATATCTTAGAGGCCATAAATAATTGTTTTAAACCTTAGGATATGAACAGTTCTATGATAGTGGTGGATAAGGAAAAATTATATAATAATCAACATGATAATAATACTATAATGTCTTACCTTTCATGGAGTGAAATTATAAAACTCCATAGAATCAAAATAGAAAATTCATTTGGTATAATCATGAGGAAATATATAAATGTAATAGAAAAGTGATGTGGGAAAATAAATATATTTTGAGGATAAATTTTGGAAGAATTAGGATGCATGATAGAGAAACTATTGATATATTCATTAAATGGGTAACTAAGATTTTGGGAATGATCAAGTGACATTGTGAGAAGTTGTAAAATTAAATATTGGTGGGAATGATTGTGTACATCATACCTGATAAATTTCATTAAAATGAATTAGATTTTGAATAAAATGAACCAGGTACACCCCTTCTTATTAACATACACAATAATCTAATTTCTTGTGAGGTGGGAAAATATATTATTTTCAAGAAGGATAATGATGAAAAGGAAATTACCTTTAAATACCAAAAACATGTTATGTTGAGGAAGTATTTTTTGAAGATGAATTTTCATTCATACATTCATATTGAAATATAGAACTCAATTTTGATAAAATTATTTCTATGATGTCTACAAATGTGGTAAGTGGTAGTGTGATGTTCAAGGGAAAGTTATTATTAAAATATTTCCGGTGTGGAGTTATTCGGAATTTTATCAAAAAAATACCAAGATCAAATTGTGAAGAAGATAGTGATGGGGAAAGTTATATTCTGGAATATCATTAAATAATAAGGCCATCAAATCAATGTATAATTTTAAAGGGAAGGGTATTAATATATCTTTTTAAAATATAGTAAATTATTGTCTATGTATGTTGAAAGTGAAGGAAGAGAATATGAAGAGGAATTTGTGGATTTTGATGATGATGTTGGTGTAAAACAACTCATTGCTAAAATGAAAACTAAATATATTACTAATGATGATTGTAGTTGTTTTGGAAGTGAGGAATAAGAGACTAAGAAGATGTTTATGATAAATATATAAATGAAATATTGTCTCCCAAATATCTCTAATTTCAAATATGATATTGGAATATTAAATAAGAATAATCATTCTACCAATATCAGCCAGTATATTTTTATAGAGGAAAATCCCAATTGGTAAAGGTTATTGATGATCAAATTAGTTTTCATGATGATTTAAATATTTATAATAAAAATATGAAAGAATGGGTAAAGGATAAGTATAATGAGTTTCATTATATAAAAATTAAATCAGTCAAAAATGACGAATAATGAAACATGTTTTGATCCATAATTCTTAATTCCATTTTATAAGTTGTAGAATGTTCAATCAGTAACACAATTTTTTTATCAAATCAATTTTTGTTTTGGTTTTTAATATCTTGTTTTTAAGTGATTTTAATTCAAGAAACAAAGTAAATATTTTTTTTACATCATATATTAAAACATACATTAAAATAATTATTCTGAAATAACTTTATAATATTTTATTATAATATATATTTAAAGTGTATTTTAAAAAAATCAATTTCTATTACACCCTTCATAGAAAATAAAAGATAAAAAATTATAAGTTTATAGAAACCAAATGAAATGAATAAATAGAAACTTAAATCATTGACTAGATTAGTGGTATAAAAATATGTAGAATCTAATTCTAATTTAATTTTAATGAATTATTAATTAGATATGATTGAACAAGAAGAATCTCTATTATTTTATCAATCTGCAGCGTTTTTCCATCCAACTATATCTCTGAAAATCCATTTTCTAAAAATCACATAAGCACCAGGTCTTCTAACTTATCTTCAAAATATGTTAACTGTTGTTATATTCCATCCTAATACAAGAGCTATATATGTGTTCAAGAACCTGAAAATTAAAATTTAAGAGATTAAGAAGTCTTTTTAGTTGATGAATAATCAAATAAAACCGAATCTAATATATGTTATATTACCTTTATGTTATTAGAATGAAATGTTGTTTGTTCTTACATGGACTTGGGAAGTAGTTTATAAATTTTTTTGAACAAATAATTTCAATTTTTCCTCCACCATCTTAGTTGAGAAGATGATAGATTCTATATTTTGTTCATCATCCAATAACAGTCCCTAATCTTTATATTTTTGTCGTTGATATTCAAATGTAACATAATTAATAAGGTTCCACAGTTCATCCATAATATGTTATTTTTTACCATGTTCATCCTACTCAAGATAGTGAATATGATGATATATTTTATTATTATTAAATATTTTTTTGGATATGGTAGTAAGATCATTAACCCTTTATGAATTGTTACTTTTATTGATTATATTTATTTTTCAAATTGAAAGAAGTAAAATATGTACAAAGTGATGAAGGAAAGTGAGTTTTCTACCTCAATCCATATAAACAGTTCTAGTTTGATCATATGGTTGTCATGGGATCCCTATCAAACAAAATTTTAACGACTCATAAATGCATCACAGTGCTGACCAATGTCGTTTTTTAAGAAGTGTGTAGTAGGTTACACTATTATCAACAACTTATGTTTATTTTATTAATTTTTTATATGTATTTTTAATGAAAAGGAAAAATGAGTTATTCCTTTTATATATTTATAAATTTCAAAAAAATGAATTTAGTAAAAATCATAAACAAGTGTCAGTGGGGAAAGGGTTCAGTCTACGTTACTCAAACATGGGCCCATAACACCTCCAATTTATTATTTAAGTTATTTTGATCAAAAAATCACTATCATTTAATAGATCACTAACCTCAACATAGATTTTAATTCCCAATACACCTTTGAAAACCACATAGGCACATCAAATATCACCTCAATTATAGTGTCATGTGATGGACATTCCATGTCTATAGACAATCCATTACCCTTCATATATTCCCAATCATACAATGTTCATACATAAATTCATATGAATCCATTCATATAAAATATATACCATGATAAGGTAGGGTGAGTTATTTTTTTGAGAATAGAATGAGGTTTATGAAATCACCAAGATAAATTGAGAGACCTCATCATAATTATAAGCCAATTCCAATGTCCAATTACAACAAAATCAAAAATGTATAAAATAAATAATAAGGGGATTGGGAGAACCCTTTGGCCTCAAATGAGACATATCCTTGGGTTATCACTCTATTATCATAGAAGTAAAAATTCACTAGATAAAATATTGGAATATCACACACAGAAAGAATAATAGAGAATAGGGTAGAATCTCATATATGGTAACATTAGTTATTTAAAAAGAGAAAAATATGAGTTAGAAAAACCACATAAGGATTAATTATTTCCCTCTCACCCCATATCACCTTTATATAACTCTATATATCCCCTCCCTTAATATATTTTGAAAATTAAAAAATAACTCATCATAATTTTTTCACAATAAAACATCCTACTCATTTTGGAAAGAATATGAGATGATGGGATTCATTATATCACAACTGTAGTGGTAAATGAATTTTTTCAGATGTATTTTCTTTGTCTATGTTGAATATTTGTAAACAGATGATATTAATTGGAATATAATTGGCTGGACCAAAAATATTGAATCCCACTATTGAATTTAGTGGTTAAATCACAATCTATGATTGTATATTCAATAAAGCCTCTTATGCTTACCCATATGTTCCACACTCAAATAAAATCCCTTGATTGATATTTTTCATCAACTATAGTCATGATACAGTGATGTGTGTCACCTCCAAATCCTCAAAATTGACTATAAAGTTCAATTATGGGAAAATAATTATGATTTATTTATGAATATTTGAAGACCATTTTAGATAGGGTTTTGGAAGAGTTATATAATGGGGATATTGGGTGAGAAAGATATAATTCACTCTTATAGGATTTTTCTAACTCTTTTTCTTCTGCTTTTGTAATTTCTAATTTTTTTACGTAAAGTGAAATCTACCCTATTATATATTATTATTTCTGCTAATGATATTACATTATTATGTTCCATTGAACTCTTAAAACCATTTCAACTAAGTGTTGACCTGAGGCTATGTTTCAGGGGACTTCACACAGTGCACCCATTTCTCTCCTCATTTATCTGTTATATTTTTTATTTTTTTGTAAGTGTTAAGTGGACTTATCTATGAATTATGATGTGGTCTCTCACTTTCTATTGGTTATTTCTACTTCCTAATTCCCTTATCAACCAAATAATTCTCCCACCCCTATCCCAATCTATATATCATAACATTAGAGTTATTTGGATTGATTTATAAACATTTTATTATTGGGAATGGGTGAAGGGTTATGGGTTATCAATAGTCATGGACTATCTATCACTTAACACCATAGAGGATGTGAAACATAGTGTTATTTAGATGTTTCTAAAGGTGAATATGGACTTAAAAATATACTATGGTTTTTGATCCAGGGAATTATAGTAATTGGATTATCAAAATAAATTAAATTATTAATTTAGATAGTAAAGGACCTATGTTTTCCTAACCTAAACTGACCCATTTCCCTGATAAAAATTATTTAGGATTTTTGTATCTTTATTTTTTTCCAATTGTTAAAAACAAAAAAAAATCATTCAACTATCCCTTTAATTTGAAAAATTGAAAAGAATCATTACAAATATTAAAAATTAATTGAGAATAGTATAACCTACTATACACACCTTGGGAAATGGCCCTATAGTTTTCAAAATATTTCTTAACCATGAGTCTATGAAATCCAAGTGATCAAAGTGATGGTTATATTGCTAATATTTAGGTGAATAAGAATAGATTAATTCATTGGATTCATTTTCATGACACATGGACTATAAATAAAATAAAAAAATGGGAGTATGGGATACCAATTATAAAGTAAATTGTGAAAGGGATATTCATTATTTAACATGATAAGTCATTAATTATATTGAATGAGTCAAACCATCCATTTTTGGATGTTTTTATGAAACATTTTCATAATAATATAAAATAAACTAAATATCCTTTTTAATCCCTCATGATAAACTATATTTTTATATTTCACGTTTTACATACCTAGTAATTTTCACAGGCCTATGGAAAATATAGATTTCCCAAGTGTTATCACAACTCCATGGAAATAAGTTCTCTTGAGTAATGAGAGATAATGAATTCTAAGTGAAGTAGAAAATGAAATGGATTTTAATGGATATTTAAGGTTTTATTTAATGTCTATAGGTTAATTTTGAACCTTTGGAATTAAATTCATGAATGAATCAAGATGTGATTTTTTTGAAAATAAATAAAAAAGTTTTGTCACTCTTTTATTTGTTGTTATAATTATCTATGAGTATCAATTTTCTTGTTTAATGATTTATTTTTTCAAAATAAATAATTTTAACAAAAATACCTAAATTTATATTTTCAGATTCTTTTCACTAAAGTCTATTTTGATAGATGAATTAATTGGAATCAATAGAATACTTACTTTAATTATTTTACAAATGAGAATATATATTCCTGGTGATAATGGTTGATTCTTCTTAGATATAATCTATTTTATAAAAATTAATTGGTGTCTTATTGTGTTTCCTATTAATTTAACAAATATTTATAGCATGTCGAGTTTGAAAAAATGTTTTCAAATTTTTTGTTATTCTTTTTTTCCCTTCAAATTGTTTTTGTCACATACATTTAGATCTAAAAAATAAATCTATGTTTTTTAGATGATTTAATCGTAAAATATTTTTCTAGTAAATAGTTGATCATGTTATTGATTTTTAATTACTAATAATTAACCAAATTTATAATAAACCAATATTGGGGTAGTGATAAAATATTAAATTTAACAATTCATCACCCCCCAAAACTTATTTGATTCCACTTTAGTTTAATTCTGTGTAATGTAAAGTAAAAAACTTGATCAATAGTATAATATAAGAATATTTTCAGATTGAAACATCTAAAAAATATGTGTTTTATTTTTTATCAGAAAAAATGTGACTTTCCCTTAATTTTGAGAGTAACATTGTAAAATCCAATTTCATAGAAAATTGGAAATGGGGGTAAAAATTGGAAAAGTTAGTGAAAATTGGCAACATAAATCTGTTTATTTTTACTCTCTTCATTTATCCACCATGGGGGAGAAAACTATAAAAAACCATATAGGGGGAGTAATCCACTAATATGTGATTCAAATTTTAGGGGAGGATATATTAAAAGGTCCATATATTTATATAAGTTTATTAAAAGTGGTATGCTGTGAATTTAGCAATATGTTGACTAATGAAAATTTGGAATTTGTTTTCAGACCACTAAAAATTTGAAATCTGTAAAAAAATATTGAATTTTTTACCTCATTTTGTATCATATCAACTCTTACAATATATTTTTGTGCATGGTTACAAGAATATGTTATTTATAGGTTCTATGAGTATTTATTAGATTTGAAGAATAATTTATTATCTCTTGGTATCTCTTGATATTTCAAGTGTTATAAAAGGTCGAAATAGATAATGGTGGAGAAAGTTTGTTATTTTCCAAATTGGTATCAAGATAATTAAACACTAAAAAGGTGTCAATGTAATAATTTATTTTATGAAAAAAATGGTATTATTATTCAATTTTATTATTTCCTATACTGATTTCTCTCATGTATGATTATAATTATTGAATTATAATTCATGGATAAGAGGATTGAATTTCAATGTGGTTTTTGTTGATTTCATTTCAAAAAAAATACCTACGGGAAGATTATTGGTCCCAATATATATTAGGTAGATTTTAATTTCTTATAGTGAATCTAAAGATAAAAATATCCCACTAGAATATGGAATTTTTCTAGAGAAGAAGGTATTATGAGTGTTTAAGTGGATGTGATTAATGTTTTGGATTTTTTTCGCAATACATAAATTGGATCAACCTGACCAAAACCATTGGTTGGGAAATAGGTGAGGTATCACTTCCCTTTGGTTTCATTTCCCAAAAAACAAAGGTTGGTAATAATAGATGAGTGTTTAACAAAAAGGATGGGGGAAGTTTTACCCTTTTACTCACACATGAAAATACACACATACAACAACAAAATTAAAAAACCCAAGATATCTATATAAATGATGCAAAAGTCATTGATAAAAAAAATCTAACAATAAAAAAATTATACAATCCTTAAAAACATTAAACTAAAAAATAAAAGTCTCCAAAATAAAAAAAATACACTTGCACTATGGTGGTGCCACCTAAAACCACTATACAATGAAAAACACCAAAACTCTATCTCCAAAATCCCTAATAAGTACATCAAGAACCACCACTAGTAAAATAATAAACTTCATCATTTCCTGTATCATGGGAAAAAACATCTACATTTGCACCCAATTGAATTCGTAAGGGGTGAGTATAACAACCCTGTAGGAAAACCCCGTGTGGCTTCTCGAATAATCCACTAAAAATAATTGGGTTTGCATATAGTTTTTATAAAAATATTATACAAAAAAGAATTCATTTAAAATAGTTTCAAAATTTATATAAAAAATAGGCATAAATAAATTCAAGATAATTTTATCAAAATAATATTATTATATTAGAATACAAAGATCATTTAAAACCCCTTAGAACCTATATTTTATGTTCAAAACACAAATACCCATGTGTACTGAATGATAGTCCCTATACTCATTATTTGTGAATAATCCTTCACTATGACATCTTGGTGATATAACATCTCATGCCTCCAATATGGCACCGAGTTACAAGTCTATACCAACAAGGCCTTGTATAATAAAAATATAAACATGGGCCAAATATATTATTTTTCCTAGTTCCCACTCATAAAAAATATTTTCTTAAGGAAAAACATTTAATCATTTAATCGAACATGTTTTGTGTGTCACCCACAATACAAGATTTCAAGATTTACCATCAAGATTAATTTTACATAGGATTTAAGCATGATTATTTCTTTTAAAAGTATAGTGAAATTTATTTAGAAATAAATGATTCATCACATTCATGAGAAATTGGAAAGATGGAAAACCACCTATCTCAAAAATGTCTAAATAATGATTCATCACATAATACCATGGATTTATAATCTTTCTTCTATTTCTATAAGTAATGATAAGAATATTCAATCAAAAATACTCAAATGTTATAGATATTTACAAAACAAACTCATCATATGGTTCTGTTCATGGGGAAATGATTAGATCTAGAGTAGAAGGCTAGAAAAGATCTCATGCCTTTTGTTTCCATGAACCAATGCTCAAAGAATCAATAATAATGGAGTTTAAATATCATAGACAATAAGAACTTTCCTAGAGGAATGGAAAGGGTCAAGAGCCTATGTGAAGGGAAAAAATTTGGATTTTGGGAGAGTTTCATGTTCTAAAACCAATTTTCAAAATTTATTAATGAAGTCCCACAGTCAATCAGACAAAAAATGTGTCAATTTACACTTTTAAAAAATATTCAAGTCACACGGTTAGGAAAACCTTGCTCCATCTATGAAAATAATCACTATCCAAAAAATATTTTTTTTTTGTTTTTCTATATGGTTTGGAAGACCATGTGATAATTTTGTGCCTTCTGAGTAACTCTTATATTTACTCACAAAACTTCTAGGAGAAGCTACACCATTTCCATTAACAGTTCTGAAACTATACACCCATACAAATACATTAAAAACATTAAAAAAGTGTCCAAAATATAATGACACTGAGACTAACCTTCCAATAATATAAAATATGCCATTAATAAATAATTAAATAAAATTGATCATGTTATATTATCCCCACCATTTTTCTTTTTTCCCTCAGAAAGTTAGGGATTGGTGTTTTCATTAAAAATTTATGGGTACTGCTCCATGATGAATTTAATTCATTTCCACTTATCTTCTTGAATCTATCATTGCTTCCATAACCATCAAACAATGGAAGTACTTCCCAATCAGAAGGTATTTCCCTGTATATCCAAAATTAGAATTAGTTCATGGATAAATGACACATGAGGATCAAGAGTTACATAATCAAATCTAATCACATGACTATTATTCAGTTGGTATTTCAGCAATTGAGAAACATGGAAACATTATGTATAAAAATTAATCTCAGTGGAGAATATAATTGATATGAAATTTTTCTGATATATTCCAAATCCTAATATGGTTCAAGATATCAAGTATGTTGTTTTTGTTACGTTCCCAAAAAGTTATGACCCAATCATGGAGGCATCTTAAGAAATTCATGTCCACCTACATCAAAAGGTAGTGGGAAACAGTGATGATCCACATATGATTTTTAGGATCTATTATATATATATCCACCTCTTTATTATCTTAAAACATTTTTAGGCTCATGTATAATACTAAGTCTAATTAGTGAATATTATCTAATTTTCACCCAATAAAGTTATGAGAGTCATGTATGGTCATAAATTCCTTGAATGGATCCTTATATATTTTTTAATGATAACAATTATAATAAAAGAACTCTATTAATGGAATGTAATCTTCCCATATTCCACAAAGGTTCATGACATATGATCAAAAAATATCTGCAATCATCTAAACTATATTATTTGACATCCCATCAGTCGATGGATGATATGCTTTTCCCATAGTCAAATAGGTTCCATGATCCCATTGTAAAGAGACAAACAACCATAATTAAATAAAGGATCTCAGTTAGAGAAAATATATGTAGGTACATAATACATCTTAACAACTTCATGATTTTATAGGTTTTTTATATCCTCTATAATGTTGGACTCTCAACTTGTGATAATGTGTGCCGATTTTTTTAGTCAATCAACAATTACCCAAATAGAATAATTCTTATAATGTAGTTGTGGTAGACCTATGACAATTTCCATGGAAATATTCTTCATTTTATAAAAGGTATAGTTATATATTATATTATACCATTTAGACATTGATTCTCATTTTTTACCTGTTGACAAGTGAGACATTTCATAACATAATTCAAAAAATTATTCTAATGAATGACCACCAAAAATTATATTTCATTACCATCTACAATTTATGATTAACTTAGTGAATATCATGTTTTAAATGATGGTATTCCGAAAGGGTATTTTCCTAGAAATATGTTTCTAACCATAATGTTTTTTTAGAATGAAA
Organism: Viscum album; assembly: GCA_963277665.1. NCBI lineage: Eukaryota > Viridiplantae > Streptophyta > Magnoliopsida > Santalales > Viscaceae > Viscum > Viscum album. The sequence continues at coordinate 1,087,659,876 of OY728121.1, forward strand.
TGATGAGTTTTCCACTTTCCAATCATCAATGGTCTCCCGATTTCAATTTGACTTAATAGTGATTCATTAAAGATATAATCATTGATCCTATTTGACTAAATCCATCAATATATGAATAAGACTATCCAAAAAGAAAACTACATTTTCATTCTATTAAGAATAGTCAAGATTCATGTATAATAAAAAACTCATAAACATCCATTGGTCATGATATTCTGTGACCATTTTATTATAATACTTCTGACTCAAAGCATTATCCACTAAATTTACTTTTCATTGTGTATACACTAGGCTTAATTAAAACATCTAGAGACACTCCATACAACATCTTTTCTTTTACATTATGTATCTATGATAGAATATGTATTTCAATATCTTATAATCTTTGAAGACAATTATATTTTTCCTAAATCAATAGTGGTACCATGTTTTAAGGCACGGATCACTACAGCTATTTAAAGGACATTCATTAAATATTTCATTTAATGTGTACTTAACTAAATTGTTCCATTGCCCAAAATATGGTTTCCATGATTAAGAAAAGATCACAATATTGATATAGATGAATCCTAATATACTACATAACCCTGACTTGGTTATGTTAAGACAAGGATATATACTAATGTGAGTTGATATTTAAGATCATAAAATGATTTTTTACAATGTTCAATCCAATGGAAAGGAATACCATTTCTAATTAATCAAGTCATGGGAGAAGAAATACTATATTAATTTTGAATGAAGAAATAATAATAGACAGATAATCCAAAAAAACCCATGTTTCTTGAAGATATTTTTTTAATATTTCTATGAAATTACTTCGTCAATATTCCAATGTTCTACTGATATGATTCCCTCATAAATAACATGCCAGATAAAATGGAATTCCTATATCCATAAATCACACTTATAAATATTAACATAAAGTTAGTGATTGCAGAATGTCCACAATACAATATCTAAATTCATCTCGTGGTCATCCAAGCTTCATGATTATGTCAAATATCATCAACAAATGCAATGAAAATGGAATCAAGATACCTATGGAAGATATTGTTTATGAAGGCCATGAAAACCTCTTGTGTATACGTCTAAAACAATGATAGAAAAAAATATTTTTAATAGATTTATTGACTCTAACATATAATATTCAAAATATTCATTTTCATGAAATTGATTTAACGATATCCTGATCATAGATTAATCTTATAGAATCACTTAACTCTCGTAAATTGATCCAGATGAACATCGATTCCAGGAAGAGGATATCAATTCATGACCATAACTTAATGAATATTATTATATTCATCACATGATCGAACTAAACTATATGCATTCATTATGAACAAATCTAGAGTATCCTAAGGTGATGTGCTTAGAAATAATGAAGCCTTTTCTGTCTAATTCATATGGTTGGACCTTTAATTCTCAAAATATGGTAACATCTATCATGTATGATGTAAGAAAAATATTTCCTTCCCCCATAGTTATATCGATAGAAAATTTTATTTATCCTTTAAGGGGTATCCTAGAATATTCATTTGGAAATAAATTTGTGTATTATTATAATATAGAAAGAGGTGGCTTATTTCTAGCTTCATTTAGATCACCCATATTCATTACTACTAGTTGATTTAAAAATATTCTATCTCATAAAAATAAATGCCTTTCACCACTAGAATTTATAGCCCAATTCCCTTAGAATAAATGAAAAACTCTATTTTAGGATGTGAAAGTCACTTTTCAAAAATAGAAGTCGATATAAGATTTGAATTCCACTAACAAGTGCATTATAAATATTAAATAAATAATATCAATATCTAATGTTATAAAATTGCATAGAATCTTATATTGTATCAATGGAAATGGTATTATATGGGAACATTAATCCTTGATAATCCCATTGATTGGATGCATTTTGATACACATTGTTTAAAGAATCATCTCTATGTGATGTAATGATTTTTTACCACATGATATGTAAGAAAAGAATGTGACACACTAGTATAAAACAAGAAATATATAAGTGTATATTTGAGAAGAATGATACCCCTCACTATCAAGGGGGTCGATTTTTCAATTTAAATTGCATGCTTAACTCCATATAATTGCTTACCAGCTTCAATAAAATAGTCATTTTCTCCCTTGTTTCAATGAAGGATATATTGTCCCCCCTGCTTATGGAGATGGTAACTATTTAGATGTTATCATACTGAATCATCATGGAATGAATGATACTAGTTGAATCCATCTCCTCCCATTTACTTTCATGATCATAAGTAATATTTCTTAATACGTTTTATTTTTTCAATGTTATGAAAATATTGTGGCAGTGTATTACAATCCCTTTTAATATTAAAGAGTGTAGAACTAAAAGAAACATAGTACATTACTGACATGTGGTGGATAAGAGGCTAATCAGATATACAGATTCATTAGAGCCCTATCTCCGTTGGAATAATCATTTATTCTCATCACTTGATTTCCTACATATAATAGGATAGACAAAGTAATCCCCTCTAATAGGATTCCATAAAATATCTCTCTCTTCCACTGTCACCACTTTCAACATTGTTATATAATTTTCAATATATAACATGACTACTTTTGAGTGGATATGAGTTAACAAACTAGCCTTCAATATCCATGACTCCAAGCATTCACTAGCTACAACATCCAGTGAAAAGTGAACCAATTTCATAAATATTGCAACGTATTCATTCACTGATATGCTTCCTTTTTTAGCTATAAGAATTATTTCATCTTATATAGATAGAAATTACATGGATAAATGTTTATTGAAAAAATCCATAAACACCTCCCAAGTAATAACCTGGTTTGGAATTGTGTCAAATGAAGATTCCCAACACAGTATCATCGGGTCTTTAATCATGAACATCACTAGATTGAATTTCATCTCAGTTGGAGTTTCAAGGAATTTGAATATTCTATTCATCCTACCAAGTTATACTTCATCTTTCTCAAGTCATAAATCTCCAAAAAAATTATAGGATTATGATTTTGAAATTCTAATGATTGGTTCACATATTCAGGTTCCCCAATAAAAGTTCCTATGTCAATATACTGGAATTATTTCACAATACATTAAACAATCTTATGGTTCACCTATGGTTTCGGTAGAACCACATTCTCTCTTATGCATTGTTGTTAGTTTCTCATTCTTATCACTAATTTCATTTTCATCCTTCAACCATATAAAAATATTCCAATTTATTATTCTTCTTGCATAATTATTTAGAAGAATATCATATATCATATCATAATAATCAATATAATAGTAGCATAATATCATGATCGGATAATAAAATGATAATTCAATCATTGTGGGAAGACTTTTTCCCAATGTGTGATACCAAATTCCCATTACCGAAACCCACGATGATAAGAGGAATACATGCATATAAGTGGTTTTAAATAATTTTTGTACCTCGACAACCCTAGAAAATTGATGATCATCATCAAGAGGTCAACTATTTATTTTTTATACTATATATTTAGAGTACAAATGAATTTTATCACCTTGATACTATTTAAGTAAACAAATAACTAAAAGGATAACATTTGTAACAACCATACCCTAAACATTGGTTAAGAAAGATCTGAGGTGTCACTAATCTTTGGTGACATTCCTTGGACACCAAAGGATTGAAATAAATTAAAAAGGTTTAAAATGGAGGAGGAACATTTTACTATTTTACTCACACATTAAGACACATACAAACAACCACAAAATAAAAAAAATCAAGATAGAAATATTAATGATGCATGACCCAAACAAAAATTAGAAGGTATATAGAAGAAAAATAATTTTACCAACATTAAAATAATCTAGAAAATAAAAGACACCAAAATAAATAAAGTAACCAACAATAAGGGGACACCAATCTAGACCCCAATAACACAACAAAGTCCTAATTTTTGTCTCTAACATCCATGATAGGTACAACAAGAATCACTTCTAGAGAAATAAAAAACCATCCCCTTTCTCGTATTATGGACAAAAACGTCACCATATGAACCAATGTGAATATAGAATAGGTGATTATAAAAAAATAAGATGGAAAACACTAAGATAATTTTCCCATGTTTCACTAAAACATGAATCAGGTTAACTCCCAATTTTCATGAAACTGATTTTCAATATATCAATGAAAATAAAACAGTTTCATAATTTACCTATAAAATAGGTAGGAAGAATATAAAGAGTTGTTCATAAAAATGAAATATTTATAAATAAAATCTATATTAAAAACATTCCCACTTGGCTTATATTGTTCATGTTGTCACATAAACACACACCCATGCATACCGAGTGATGCTCCTAATACTCATGAGAAGGGACTCATCCTTTACCAGGTCATCACAGAGTGATATAACTTGTCATGCCTCCAGTTTAGAATCATGTTTCAAGTCCATACCAATAATCCCCTATCCAATTAAAATATTAAAATAATCCATGCCTGTTATACATCAAAATTCTCACACCCAAAATCCATTTTTCAAGGAAAACCACTAAATAATTTTATCAAACACATTGTGGGAATCACCCACAACCCAATATTTCAAGATCATTCAGAAAGAGTAATTTTCAATAGTGTTTTGTAATGATTATTTATTTCAAATAAGAGAGAAATTATTTTAGAATTCAAAGAGACATCACATTCTGGAGAAATTGGAAATATGGAAAAATCACATATCTCAAAAACATCTGACACGAAGGATCCTCACATGATCCAAAAAATATATAATCTTTCCACCATTTCAATAGGGAATCATAAGAAAATATGATAAAAAAAATAATAATGTAATATATTTGGACACAATAAACTTTTTTTATGGTTTTATTAAAAATGAAAAGACGAGTTCTATAATATAATTGAAGACTATATCTCATACCTTTCATTTCCAAGATATAACACTCAATTAATCATCGAGAATATAGTATAAAAGTCGATGATATTCAAAAATTATTTAGAGTATGTTCATGGGTTAAGATCCTATGTCTTGGGGTGATGAATAAGGATTTTGAAAATGTTTTCATTTTTAAATACAATTTTAGGAATTAATTAATGATGAGGAATGGGTTAGGTCTCATAATGAAGAAATATATATTCCAACCATCAAAATCCTAATTGTCTAAAAAATATAAGTCCCATATTTAGCCATATGGTTATCAAAACTATGCACCAACTCAATGAATTCCCACTTCCAAAAAAACTCCATCACACTATTAGGATTCATGATGTGGTAAACAATGCACCAGCTGTGAACCTTCCATGTACCTCACATATTCTATGACACGACATCCTAGAGAAGCTACACGGTTTCTATTAAAGGTTCTCAAACCATTCACCCTTAAAAAATACAAAATATACTAAAATAATCCATAAAATTTCCAAAACATATCCCAACCATTATATAACACGAAATACATAATAAACAAGGTAATTTTCGCAAACCATGGTGGTCAAATAAATCATCCTTATGAACGTGTAAAATAATATTTTTGAGGTGTTATGATGGTTTTTGTAGAGATTAGTGATTATTGAAGTTGGTTTGGAATGTATTTGATGTTATTTAAAAGGATGTGATGTTTGATATGAAATGTGATGGAGACCCTCATAGGGTACAACCAAGTACTAGATTTTTTATGTTAAAACCTAATGATGATTTTCGAAAAGGGAGGGAGACTTTATAGGGTATATATTTCATAAGGTCCCATTATAGGGTATATTGATATCATCAAAAGGTATAAAGGACATTCATAAGGTACAGTTAAACTCTTCAAGTTACATTGAACATAATAGGGTACCATCATATAGAACTATAATTACTTTATAGGGTAAATTAAACTTATAATTAAATCTTTTTATGGAATGTTGGAGCCAATAATTTTTTTTAGGTTGTAATAAATTTCATTATGAATGTTTTTATTGTATAGGATAATCTAAAAATCACCCTATAAACGTTGTAGGGAATATGACTTCAGAGGATACAATAGATGGAAAAAAGTTTGAGAAAAATGAAAAATAAAAAATTATTTATTTTTATGAAATAAATACTTCATATGATGAAGAATGTGTTCAATAATTTCTTAATAATCACAAAATTGGTATTTTTGATTCATGCAAAGTCTTAAGAAGGTTTAAACTATAAAGAATTAATTTCTTTAAAAGAAAAAAAGAATAAGTTACTATTGTAATTGGTTGTTCATGCCTAAACTAGTGTCAAAGAACCTCAAAGACCCAGAACCAACTCCGAAAAGAAAAAAAAATTAGGAAAAATAATAATGATAATATTAAATGTTGTTTAAGAAATTTATTTATTTAAATTTTTAGTTTCAATTTCAAATTTAAATGTTTATTTTTCCTTAATGGTGTGCAATATAATCATCAACATAATTAATGCTATAATGTGTGCATGAAAAAATAAAAGATAAATCTGTAAAAATATAAATGAGAATATTATCTATAGAAATAAGGATAATTTATTCTGAAGATCACATACAGAGAAGATGATAACTTCTAAAATATTGGTTGGAGATGAAGATGGAGAATTGGCATTACAAAAAACATGAATGCAAGAAAAATTATATTTGATACTTTAGTATTGTTGAAAACCCTGTGAATTTATCATTTTAATAGTTTGGGAATAACTACATGGTTAAGAGACATGTATCACATGAGTTTTGGATAATCCCTACTTGTTTTTCCTACATGATAATACTGGTGGGTTGTGTAGTACTTCTAAAATCCAGATCATTCCAAGTATTTAACTTATCATTTTAAAAGGTGAAACTTATAAATTTTTCTCAATATCTATGCATGTGTTTGATTATATTTGTGTGAAATAAAATAGATTTAACAATTTTAATGGTGGTGTTCTTTTTTCAAAGAGACTTAATCATTTTAAAATCACTAATTTACCTCTTGTCCTAGTGGATTCCACTGATCTGTGGGTTCCATTTCAATATTTATTGTTTTAGAGTCTCTATGTGTGTGTTTTTATATATATGAAATCGAGTCTATCAAAAATATAACAGGAGGATTTATTTGGAAAAAGAAATTTCAGTTATACTTAGTTTAAACCTTGCTAGTACCTTTAGGAGAGTAATCTTAGTATATATCAAGAAGTGTACTTTTGGCATATAAATAGCCTACATGATTATCCATAAATATTTTCTACACACCTCATAGTTATTATATAACTATGAAACACACACTATACCCCCTAGGGATTATAAATAACATAGATGGTAAATCATTTATATGAACCTTTAAATTGATATATTTTCACAATATTATTTCTTATAAGTAACATACATTATAAATTCAATGTTAACTAAAGTTTAATTTCTCCCATAATATTTCATTTCTATACTGAGGATTCCTTAAATTTATAATTTCATTATTCATTTGTGGGTTATAAAGGGAGATTGGTCACATAATATAAATTTAAATTTATTATGTTATATGTGTATGTATTTTATAGTATTCAATTAAGTTTTTGATATGTTACATGATTAGTTATTCTAATATAATATAACCCTAAAATAATTTGGATAATGATTCATATATTGAGATATTATGTATAGGGTACTAGAAAATATACCTTCTTATTATGATAGGGAAACTTAGAGGGTATTCTTATCATATGATGATCTAAAGACTATATTTGAAAACATGGTTATAATTATCAAATATTATACAATATGTTTATTCTATTGTTATTCATGATCCTTACAATATATATTTCATCCCACATAAAGTCTCAAATTAAATTTTGAGGTTCTTACTTCACTCAACATCAATCTTACACAAAACCTTATTGGTATAATTTTTAATTCCCTCTGTTCTTGATGTAAATATATTATAAATAAAGAGTTTTTTAAAACATGAATATATAATAAATTCATTTAAATTAGGTTTTGAATATTATTTTTTTGTAATTTTATATCATTTTTATTAGTATCTGTTACAAATACACAAAAAATTTTGATTTAGAGAATCAAAAAATATTATAGTGATTTTTTATATTATTTAGATAAAGTTATATCATTATATAATTAGATACATGGAGTGTGGGTGTGGGTTCTAACAGGTTGATAAATACATGGGGATGATAATCTAGTTTAAATAATTTTGATGATGATTAGTGTCATAGGGATCAAGGTGTTTAAAATATTCCATTTTTATAAATCATCTTTAGAATATATTTATGATTTTAGAGGTATAGTTTAAATAAATATGTTTTCATATAAGTAAGAAAAGTTATAATGTGGTGGTGGTTATTCATATGTCTTAAAAAAGTTTTATTTTCATATGTTAATTATCCCATGTATTGTACAGGTAGGATTTAATGTTTTCTTTTTGTGTTACTTCATATAATATACTCTGAGTTTAGATTTATTTTCATTATTCTATTGTTATTATTTATAAATCTCAATGACCATGAATGTTTGGCCTTTGATGTGGACCTTTTTTCAATTTTATTTCATATTATAATTATTATTTCATTTCTCTGATGTAGGTTAGTTTACCCTATCCTTGGTTAGAATTTGAGTAGTCATGGGTTTGATTCACCATGGGTTCATGTTTATTTTCTTTGTATTCCCACATCCTTAACCATTGTAAATTATTTTTATTAAATTCCAATAGATTCATTCAAAAAGTCCACCATAGGTTTTATAATATGATATTATAAATCGATCAAGTAAAAACTTTTACATGGTCCTTGTGTGTGATAGAGAAATCATCTCGGACCCAACATGATTATGTAGGGTCAAGAATAATATTGATCAATTATTTTCACGACTTGAATACCATTTTTTGGTTATTTGTTTCTATAATAGGGTTTTTAATAAGTATGTCCTAAATATTAAACAAAAATCAATAGGGGTGGGATCCTGTTATTAGAAAGATGTGATAGGGTCTCATCATAAAACTTATTATATTAGCATGTACGTGGATAGAGGCTGAGGAGTTGGGTGTAAAAAAATTATTCCTTATTTATAGTTTTATTTTATATATTAGAACTATTATTTATATTTTTATTATTATTATATAGATACCTTCAACAATTTTACCATGATTTTAAAAAAGTCATTTTACAAATTGGTAACAAAATTCATTAATATGATTCATTGATCGCACTATGATTCACTTTTTTATTTCAACCCATATACCACTATGTTAAAATGATTTTGTATTGAAAATTAAAAATAAATTAACAAATTTCACATCTCAATTATTTAAAATAGTTAATATTAATTAATCATAAAAAAATTCATTTTATATTTTTATTTTTATGTTGTAGAGGGTTATGATTTAGAGATCCCATGATGAGGTCAAGGAAAAATGATCCAAACATCAATAAATACCTATAACATTTTTCAACTATATAACAAAATATGAATAATTAATCCAATAAATTGGGATAATATTTTAGGGGATGATCTGAAACATAGTGGTATACAACTATTTTGATTAATCCAAATTCCAATTCATCCATATGGTGGCCCAACCCAATTGAACTATCCAAAAAACTGAATCTGATGGAAGTCAAGAGTATAAATTTTTGTAGGATTCATCTATTCATCCTATAATATTTATATTCCTCTTTCCACATATAGAGATCAAACATTAAGTGAGAGTTATATATGAGTCTCCTTGTCCTCTCGATAACGAGTTAAACTATGGGCGATTGTTGCTAGGGATATACAGACAAGTCAGGGGACTTTTAGAACATATATTAACTTCTAGTTTAATATAATTTGGAATTAAAACAATTTCATTCAATTTATCTTACATTATTTCAAATTTTAATTCTTTTTTTTTGATTCATGATATTGGTATTCTCTTTATTTATAACCATTTAGTGTGAGGTTTTGAGTGTGAGACTTGTGTTTTTCGGATTAGAAAACACATGAATCATTTTCATTCCCACATTAATAATATTTCAATATGATTTGGAAACTCATATACCATTTATATTGGTAGTGACTTGGATATATTATTTACATGTAAATTTTTAGTTTTGATTAAATAAATATAAATTCGTAGAGAGTAATTAGGATTCTGATTAATATTAACTAAATAGTTTCTCTAAACAAAATGTACTTTTAAAAAATATGAACATGAAATTTTGATTAGTAAACATAATATTATATAATTATTATATTTCATTAAAAAATATTCTTCCATTTTAAAAATAATAAACTATTCAATCATGTTATTTCCATAAAAATATTTTAAAAACAACCCCCACTTTTTAGTTCTTTTTACTAAAAATTCACACTCTAAACCCTTCATTTCTCCTCTAGAGAAGACCTAATGTAACGACCAGATTTCTTCCCTTAAATAAATATTGTGTTCCATATATTCCTCCACACACAAAATCAAAACCAAAAAAACATAAAATATTATAATTTAATCATAAAATTTTCTTCTATAAAAAAATATTACTAAAAAATGATTTATATATATTTATATATAAACAAAACAAAATAACATTCACTTTAAATATCGACTCAATTAGTAGAGATAAAAAAATAATAAAATACTTTTCAAAATTTTAATTTTTTTTCAAATCATATATTTTGATATGAATAAAGAATTAACACAAGTTTATTTAGTAATTTTTAGTAAATGGGAAGATGAATATATAATAAACCAAATTTTGTTTTCCTATAAAAAATCGTTCATTAATATATTTTATGTTTTCAATTAAAACATATAAATATTATAAATTTTAGGATAGTCATTTGAAAAAAAATTACTTCACAAATGGATTTATCATGAAAATATTATATTAAAATTATTTGATTGGATTTTTCTAAAAATGTAGATTTTAGGGTAAATTTTGAAAAATAGCGTTTTTAAAAATAACATGATTTTATGAAATTATTGAATCTTATGTATGAATTTTAAATTCATGAAATTTTTTTGATGGAAAATTATTTATTTTATAAGTTAAATTATAATTTAAAAACTGTGTTTTTTAATCTACAATTCCATATTTCACATTTTAAAAGAGAAATCATATTTTTCAAAAAAAAATTAAATACATTATAAATTTATTTTTTAAATTTAATTTTTATCACTTTTATAAATTGAATAAAAAATTAATTTAAAATTTTGGATCATTATTTTCAATTTCAATAATAAGTCCCATTTCATTTTTTGGAATAAATGATTAATTATCATTGTCAAAACTTGTTGCTATGGTGGTAACAAAAATGGTAAAAATCAATAACCTAAGAAGTAAAGGGCCCAACATGTTAAAAAAGTTTTTAATTGAGTGGTTGAGTTTTGGGTCGACCTCATAATTTACCGACTCCATTATTTCACAATTTTGGAGATAATTTCCTTGATACTTACCTTTTATTCCTAAATGGTTTTGGGTATTAATAAAAATTTAATCCCTTTTCACTTATAAAAGGGGAACTCATTTCCTCACTTCTCTCACACTAAAACCACCTAATTTCATCCCAAAATATACCAAAACCTATTAGCAACACATCTAGAAACCCTAAATATGTTATATAATTCTTAAAATACCATCACATAATGTTTTAATTCCCTTCACAATGGAGATAATCAATATACTGAGGTATAGATTTTTGACCACTCCTTCCTCATTTCAATTTCTATGTGTGCATTTATTATTCCTAAAATTCCATTTAACCAAATAAAAATAATATAAAAAATATCATTAGTATATGGGTATGTTATTATTGTTATCATTCAATCATTAACCACCTTTCCCTCTTCCCTTATGAAAAAATTGATTCGTATATGCGTGCGGACTACCACCTCCATGAAGAAACTTGTATTTCATTCCTTCACTACCTAACATGGATAGTTCAAAAGAGTAAAAAACTAAATTTTTATTATATATATATATATAATATTTGTTTTCATTTAATGATAAACCATGCTACTTATTTTTTCCTCCCAAATAAAATAGAACTATCATCAACCCTTATGTGTGGACTGTCACCTTCGTAGAATGATGCATTCCATTTTTCACTACCACCATAATAGATGATTTTAGTTTATATTTCAGGATCATATATTTTATATATAATTAATATATATCATCTATATTGTTCTTTTTTATAGAAATAATAATAATTATCATTATAACATAGTCGACCGATATCGATAAATAACAAAAAACTAGATCATCAATATTTTTACCTTCATAAAACATGACTAAAACTCTCATGTAATGGAATTAAAACATTATAGAAACTTGTAAAATATAAATTATAGAAAAATTAATTGGTTGAAAAATATGATATTTGGGTGAAAAAATAATATTGAAAACACTTTTATTAACCTAGTTCAAAGTGGTCGGGATTATTAACACCTGATGTTCAAAATAGACTATAAAAATAAAATACATGAATGTGATTGTTATTAATGAAGGGTATAAATGAAAAAATAGATGAATGAGGTTTTAATTATTTTATAAATATGTTTTTATTTATGATATGCATGGTTAAAACACTTCCACGAAAATCAAGGGTAAAGGTAAGGGACTTGGTAACTCTAACTCTTTTTTATGAGTTATACAATTCCTTGTTGAACATTGTTTTTCAAAGCCTATATTTTTAGAATGATGTTATGTATTTATTACTATGGGAAAAGGTTTATTGAAATAAGTCCATTTCATTGAATGTATTTATTTAAAATTATAAAAAAAACAAAATGGACTTTTTGAAAAGAGGCGTGTTACTATGAATTTTACAATAATGAATACAAAATATTTTCAAATGGATAATTTCATGGTTTGGTTTTAATTATAATAAAATGATGCATCTCCAATATAGTTGTGTTTCATGTTTTATACAATATTTTCACTTATTTTATGATTATTTTGGGTGATGAAGTTTTCGGTATCAAACAATTTAATTCAATATGTTATTTTATTCCATTTACATGTTTTATGAAACCCATTTTAATTCCATTGGTTCATTAGGGACAGTGAATGATTTTTATTTGGATGTTTAAGAACCCAATTTATTTTCCATGGGTTATTTAAAATATGATAAATATTGAATTTATGTTTCACACATATTTATGGATAGTGGAAGGTGGAATCCTATATCGTACTCTGATTAATTCGTTAAATTTTATGTCTTGTGATATATTCACGAATGTTCATAATTATTTTGTTTCCATAGGAATGATAATGATAGGTTTTATCACATTTTAAGGCATATACATATTGAGTTTGTTTACATAGTCATGACATTAAGGGGTTTTCTCGCAATTTTTTTCAATGATTGTGGTTTTTCCACATTTTCATGATGTTCATTAAGTTATCTCATTGTTTCAAGATGAATTTTATTTCCATGAAATGTCATGTTATCTTGATTTCAACTTTTTTTAAACTATTAAACAATTTTTTATCATTTTGACATGTTGTATGATTCATAATATTTATGCTAGTCGATTTCATAACATTTATGGTTCATTAACTATGTTTTTATGATCTTTAATTTCATTAACATGTTTTAAGATTACCATTTAAGTTAATTTGATATTTTATTAAGATATTTATATCAACCACATGTTCTCCTTCATATTTATCACTTGACACATTATGATATTCTTTTTACTTACTGAGCTACTATTATCAACCCTTTCTTATGTTTACATCCCACAATTTATGAAGATGGTTATATTATATTATATGCATAAAAGGATTTAGAGGATCACGATTTTGTTGTAAAGTTTACTAGTTTTTTAAAATAATTTATTCATGTAGCTAATCTATATGACACAAATCCTTTTGGTCTTTGGGTTTTTTGGCTGCTTTCATAATGTATTATTTAAATCCTGAGACTAATGTATTATTTCTTTTATGTTTATCTTCATTAGAATTTTTTATAATCGGAGTATGGTTTTGTTAATTTCTGAGATTAGTTTATAGAAATTTATTCTAACCCATAGGGAAAATTCTATTGTATAATTACAAATATAAGATAACATCTGAAAATTTTGATAATGTAGATATTTTTTTCTCCTGGAAATTAAATCCATGTATGGATAATAAAATTCAATGCATGCTCTGGCATATATATACCTAAGGGTAATAACCCCAAAAAGTGTGGATCATGTATTTACTCGATCATCACCTGGTGCGTGATAAATAGGCCAAACTATATTCCGAGTTTTATACTCTATAGGGTTATTATTTATTTAATCACAATATCATTAAAACCCATAAAAGGGATATGTGTATAATGGTTAGAGAATCTAATAGGAAAATGACTATTGATAACCTATATTGAAACCTAGATATTTATATGATAATGTATGAATATCATTTCTTAAATATTACATCTATGTTTATAGTCATCTTATATGTACATTTATAAATATAAGTATATTCATTCACAATTTTATTTTAGCCAATGTAATGGTAGAAACCTCAAAAAATTGAGATAATAATATTCATAATGGACAATATGGATATTTTCTGGATAGGATGCCTAATGGGATAAGAACTGGAATGAAAAATATCTTGTAAATCATCATCCTTTTATATAAAGTAGTTGGTAACAACCCCAATTGTTTTTATCTCTCAAACACACCGATGAAGGAGTACTAATTACCGAGTCATTAATGAGGAAACCATACCATATTATAATGGTATTTCTAATCTAATTTTTAATGACAAGTGGGTCATGGAAATGGAAAATTAATTTTCCATTCAAAAATTTTTGGACCACTCTAATGTCGTTTTGGTAGTCTCTCATTTAGAATTTGATGTTGACCAATGGTGGAGTCTCGTTAAGAATACTATGAAAAATGAATAAAAATGAATCTATATAATGAGAAGAGTTAAAGATAATAATTTATAAAAGTATTTTCCATAGAATATTTAAAGAAACGTTGGAATTTTTATAATTTGAGAAAAAAATAAGATGAATCTATTGGATCATATAAATAAAATTTCACAACAATCATGAGGTACACCTTCGGTTTGACCTATAATGCTGAGAGAAAAATTGATCGCTTATTTACTATCTTAAATCCTTGTAATAGAAGGAATTTATCCATAGTAGACTTTGTTTTTTTGTGAAGATATAATTTTATGCTCCCTTGAGGTAGATATAGAAATTGGAACCTCTCAATATTCTAAGGAAATGAAATGAAAAGTGGATTATATGGATGAAATGATAATACAACACATGATGGGAAGATAGTATAATTTCCTACATATGATAAATGTGGTTGAAATCACTCATTTAATTTTATCAAGGGATCAGATCAATATTTTAATTATGGTAAATATGGACACGGATACCACCATAATAAAATTACAGCTAAGAGGCTGATTAACTCAGTAGAAAAGAAGAGGGTCCCACCAACTATTAAACCCATACTACAATGATTCATGTGAATGTAGTTCACACATTATGAATATAATTTCCCAAAAAATTAGAAAAATGAATAAAATAGGCCCCATAAACCCCCTAAATAAGGGGAACTAGGAAGGGAATTTTTTATCCATGCCACTGAGGTAGATCACAACAATAAAGTGATGTGAGGTACACGTTATCTATTTTCTAGACCAGATAATTCCTTATTTGATTCAAGTTCACTGAAATAATTTATATCAAACATGTTTTATAACTATGTCTAATCAAAACTCCATATAATTGATATTAAAATATTATATAAAAATTTTGATGGAAAAATGATTGATTCTACGAATTTTTAATATTATCTAATTTAGATTTTTAGGAGGAAACTTCTTACATATCTAATTATTCATCCATTGGTTGAATTTGACATAATACTGGGTAATTATTATCTCCCCATCCATAAATCACATATCAATAATTGGGATAAATAAATCTCATTTCATTTCATAAATCAGATTATTATCAAGTATTAATTCAATGATTACGATGAACTCCCTATGGATGAAAATTTATAATATTTTATATGAAAAAATGACAGACTCTTGACTGAAATAATTTTAGGGGAAGTAAACATTGATGACATGTCTATTATATAGAAGTATACTAGTGTACTTATTGGTTAATTTTATGGTCTTCCACCATAGAAGAAGGTAGTCTGTTAAATATCATTCATACCTAGATCCATGCATATATCATATATTCTATATAAAATGGATCTCGTTGAATTATAGGAGTTAACTAATTAAACACAATATAATTTTGACAGGTGTTTTATACACCACATTGGTTCTCCATGGTGTGAACCAATCCTCTTTTTTAAAAATAAATATGGATCGATGTGTCTTTACATTGATTATGTTGGCATTAATAAAATCACAATCAACAACATGCATCATCTACCTCATATTGATTATTTATTTGATCAACTTAGAGGAGATCAATACTTTCAAATATTGACCAGAGACCTTGATATCATCTATTAAGGGTAAAGAAGGTAGTATAATTTTAAAAAACTTTTTAAATAATGAAAGGAAACTAGGATTTTATAGTGATTCCACTTATATCGACTAATTACACAGCCAACTTCCTTGATCTAACGAATAGATTCTTTAATTACTATATTGATAAATTGGTGTTTATCATCATAGATGACATTATTATTTATTCTAAGATTAAGAAAGAACCATAAGTTCATTTATTGATTTTTTTAATGACATTTAGAAAGGAAAAATTATATGCAAAATTTAGAATGTGTGAATTTTGGTGGTAGAAAGTATCATTCATAGGTCATGTAATGCCAAGAAATGTCATATTAGTAGATCAATCAAAGATTAAAGTTATTGAGAAATGACACAGGTCAACCACCATAATCTAGATTTATATTTTTCATAGGTAAAATGGAAATTATAGATCCTTTTGAGAAATTTCTCATAGCGATGAAATCTATTAACCAAGTTAACATAGAAGGGAGTGAAGTTTCCTTGGATAGAGGAATGTGAATAAAGTTTCAAGGAATTAAAAAAATATGTTGGTCACTACTCATGTACATTCATTACCCCGTAGTGGGAAATGGTTTATAATATATTGTTATTCATTAAAAATTTGTTTGGGTTTCAATCTCAATAAAAAATAATAATGTAATTTATTACTACTCATAAAAAGTAATGTATCATGATTTAAATTACCTAACTCTTGATTTAGAGCATGTAGAAGTGATCATTGCATTAAATATTTGATGATATTTTCTCTATAGAGAAAATTATAGGATATTTACAAATCACGAGAGCATGAAATATTTATTGAAATAGAAATAAATGAATATGTTCTACAATATATGGTTATAATTGATAAAATATTATGAATATTCAATACATTACCACTTGAGGAAGGAAAATAAGGATGATGATGCTCTAAGAAAAATAGGGCATGCTACTCTATCCATGATTAGGACTGCGAATAACCCAATACTCAAAGATTTAAATAGGATGCATTTTAATTCATAATGGGATTAAATAAATAATATATTTCTTACCTAACGAATTAACCTTTTATTTATGTAAATATTGTAGAATACAAGAAATATGATATAAATCTAAAAATTAGTGAATATTATGTAGTTTAACTTTGATAAAGATGGATTTATATTTTTTTAACCAAGGCATATTTCCCATAAAAATTGTATTGAATAAGAAAATTTTGGATGATGAATTTACCTCCTACATGTCTTTGAATATTGGAGGTACTTATATGTAAATAGATCTAATACAAAACCTCTAGTGGGTTGGAATATAGTGAGAAATTGTAGAATCCATATCTTGATGCATAGTATTCTATCAAGTTAAGGCTGACAAAAAAAATTTCTATGGTTATGTCGAAACCATAACGTATACCATTATGAAGATTGGAAAACATCACAGTGGACTTTATCATAGGAATCCCCATAATATCTAAAGGCTAAAATGATTTTTTTGGTTGTAATAGATCACCATACGAAGTTATCACATTTTATTACTTGAAAACAATATTTATTCTTAGAATAAATCATGAAGATATACACATGGTAATTTCTAAGGAATCATAAAGTCTCAATGTCTATTGTAAAGAATTGGGAACTGAGGTTTACCACAATATTCTATAGAGGTATTCATAAATATTTATAGAGAGAAATAACAATGAACACTACATATCTTTCTCAAATAGATAGTTAGTCTGAGGGGATCCTTAAAAAACAACATGATATGTTTACGTATTCTTCGATGAATTTCTAAGGATTTTCGGAGCATCACCTCTGCTGTAAGAGTTCTCATATAAAAATAGTTCCCATTATTTAATTTATATAGATTCATATGAGGATATTTATGGGAAGAGGTGTAGTAATACAACATGTTGGGAAAAACTGAGAGAGAGGAAGATGATAGGTCATGACCATGTCCCAGATGTTAATGAGAAGTTTCAAATAATTTAGTGACATATAAAAGTGGTACAAAGTTGATTGAAGAGTTATGTAGAAAATTTTAAATAGTATCTAGAGTTTGAAGTTGATGATAAGGAATTCCTTAAAATTCCTTCATATAAATGGTTTATGAGATTTGGAAATAAAGGGATTTTGATCCCTAGATACATGGTTCCCTTAGATGTACTTTATCATGATGGGGTTGCATCTTATCTCCCAGAACTCCCTCCATTCCTCTCTCAACTTCACAATGTGTTCCATGTATCACTTTTGGGAAAGTACATATGAGATATATCACATGTAATAAGCTGAAAATCTATACAACTAGAACATGACCTTTTATATGAATAATAACCCGTGGGAATCTTGGATTAAAGAGACAATGTTTAGTGAAAGAATACCATCCATCGGGTCAAAAATCTCTAGAAAAATAATATTTTTATGAAATCTATATGGGAACCTATGTATGTGATGAGAGAAAATTACTCTCACTTTTTTTCTTCCATGCAATAAAACTGTGGGGGAATTTTTTTAAGGGGGTAGAATGCAAAGACCTGATATTTTCCTCCCAAAATAAATACTATATTCAATATATTGAACAAAATGAAATACTAAAACCAAATAGATATATATCCTCGTAATAATTATGTAGAATTACCTACTATAAAAAATTGTAAATAAATTATTAAATGTATATATATAAACAAAAAAATCACTTAAAATATTGACTCTACTATTGCATCTAAGCAACTAATATAATATTTTTTTTAAATTCACAACTTTACAATTATAAAATTTATTTTTATATAGATACATTATTAACACTAGTTTAACTAGTAACTTTTAGGAAATAGAAAGAATAATAAAAAATAAACTAAAAGTTGTTTTCCTATAAATATAGTTTTCATTATATTTAATTTTATAAATTAAAAAATTTAAAAAATAAATAAATTATAGGATTAGGATTTGAAAAAAATAACTTCATTCGTAGATATATTGTGAAAATGTGATTTTAACAAAAGAAATCATATTTTTCTAAAATATTATTTTTATGTAAAATATATAAAATATCCTTTTTAAAAATAACGTGACTTTTATGAAGTTATTAGTATATACATAAGAAATAAAAATTAATGGAAATATTTTATAAGGCCAAATTTTTATTTTATAAGTGATTTTATAATTTTATGATTTTTGTTTTTAATTTTTAAAACACATATTTGTCATTTTAAAACCTAACTCATATTTTTTAATAAAAAATATTTTCAATACATTGTATATTTAGTATTTCAAAATCAGTTTTTTAAAAATTAAAAAATTGAATAAAAAATAGATTCAATATTTTTTAATAATTAGGTAAATGTATATCATAATAACCAATTTATTTTTTGGTATAAGGATTAAATTATCAAGGTAGAAAGTAGTCATCGTGGTGAAAACAAAAATGGTAAAAATAAGTAGCTTAAGAGTTAAAGGGACTCAAATGATAAAAAATGTTTCTAATTGAGTTTTTTAAGCATTTCTCAACCTTATCTCTTCAAACACTCCATTATTTATCAATTTTGGATCCACTTTGTTAGATATTGACTTCATATAATTGAAAAAAAATTAGTATTTAAAAAAAATGTTATCTATTCCCACTTATATAAGGGGTAATCCTCTCCGCACTTCCCCCTCACACCAAACCCCCTACATTCTGACCAAATTATTCCCAAACCTCTCATAATCAGTTTTATCCACCTTAAATATGATTTTCATTTCTCCAAAGTCCACCCATTAATGGAGATAATCCATTTAGTGAGTTATAGATTTCTAATCGATCCGTCTTTATTTCAATTATTTTCGCTTATTCTTCCCCAACATCTACTACACCATCATAAAATGATAAAATAACTATAAATATTATATTCCTATGTTATTTTTAGGATTTTATCATCATAAAACACATTTCCCTCTTCCTTTAATAAATATTTAAACATGAATTGTGTGTGTGGGTGCGGACTACTGCCTCCATGAAGAAATGTGTTTCACTTTCCTTCACCACATAACCTATAAGGTAAAAAACGTATGATATATATATAACTTTAGTTCCTTCATAAACCATGTTAATAAATTAACATAATTATTAATAATAAATATTATAAATGGGAATGTACATGAATAGGGTTATGAATTAGTAAATTTATAAAATTATCTTTATGATGTGGGAGTTCAAAAAGATTTTATCGTGATAAAGGGTAAAGGTAAGGGACTTCGTAACTCAACCACATTTCTTTGAGTTATAAAATCTTTAATTGAACTTTGTTTCTTAAAGACATTCCTTTTGAATGTTTTTCTATATTTATCACTAGGGTAAATATTTTTTTTACTAAATATATATCCATGATACTATTTATTTTCACTTTTTAAAAAAATAAATGAGACTTTTTTAAAAGATACTAGTAACTATGAATTTTACAATGATAAACAAAAAATGATTTTAAAAGGCTATTTTCGTGATTTAGTTTTCATTATATTAAAATCATATATCTCCCATGGAGTTATGTTTCTTTTTTCAACATAAAATTTCTTTTATTATGTGATTATTTTGGGTGATCAAGATTTAAATATCAGAAAATTTAATTCATAATGTTATATTTTACCATTTTGGTGTTTTATGAAAACAATTTTCTTTTTATGAGTGATTTACGTAAAGTGAATGATTTCCATTCCAATGTTTAAGAAACCCATTCTTTTTTCCATAGGTAATTTATGATTTTATTATTATTGAAATTAATTGGAATACATATATATGGATTATGATGGGTGGTGTCCTATATATCTCTCTCAATGAATTGGAGAAATTTTATATCTCATGAGATGATTAGGTATGGACATAGTGATTGTTTTCACATTGGCCTAGGAATGATGGGTTTTACTATGATTATGGCATGTACATAATGAGTTTATTCACATAGGAATGAGCAAAATGAGTTTTATTATAAAGTTTTTTCTATTATTTTGAATTTTTTACATATTAATTTTGTTTATCAATTTATTTCATATTTCCAAGATGCATTTGATTTCCATGTAATTTCATGATTTAATGATTAAACCCTATATTTAGTGTATTTTGTACTTTTATGTCAGGATCACAATCTATATAATTATTAATATGTATTTTGATCCATGTCCTACATTTTATGCTTCTTTAATATCCTTTTTCGAACATTTGTTATTATATCTTGTTTCCTAATTATCACATATAGTCTTTTGATATTGTATTACGATATTTATGTCCTCCTCTTGTTCTCGTTAGTGTTAATTATTTTACAATATATGTTATTTTCCCCTAATGATCAGATGATTTCACCACTTTATTATAGTTTCATCCCTTGGGTTTCAAAGACTATTAGATAATGTGAGATGTCTAAAAGGGTCTAGAGGAGTGTTTTCTGATGTAAAGATTACAAGTGTTGTAAAATAATTTTTTTATATATCTAATCTCTAACACACTAAACCTTTAAATCTTTGTATTTTGAAACTATTATGATCTGTATTATTTAAATATTGTGATTAATGTATTATTTATGCTTTTTTATCTTGGGTGTCTCTACCTAGGGGCTTATATATAATACAAAATAACCTTTATTACTTAATTATATTGATGCATCATGAAAATGAAGTCAGTCTCATATTAGATAGTGTAATATCCCCAATCCCAACTTGAGAATGTAGGTATGAGATGAATAGTGGAATATTATTTTGTTTTCATGAATATTTTTCTTACGTTTTTCAATAAAATTATTATTTTAATAATTTTTCTTCACAAACCACTAGAAATTTATTTGGTAGGACTTTAGAACTATTAAGATTTAATAGGAACCCATCATAGAACTTCTCATATGAGCGCACACGTAAATATAAATTTTGGTCAAATAGGTTAATATGAGATGCCTCTAAACCATACTCATGGATTCTATGATAAAAATATATTCTATAGTTACGTGCTTTGATACATAAAGATGTGAATCAATTTTAATCATCCATAATTAAATTATAATCATCCAATATTTAGTCACTTACATACCTAATATATTTTAGGTTTATATTTATCTAGAATTAGGAAAACTAATTACTTAACAAAAAACCATATCTTTCTCATCAGATGTAAATTTTATCAATTATACATAGAGTTTATTATTCCATAATATGTCTTCAAATTCTCCCATAAAACAATTATCGACACATTATACCCTTCAAAAAATATCATACATAATTATTTTTTTTGTATCCTTGGGAAATGGAAAAATTAAAAGGGTGAGTTCAAATGTTCATTAAGGTTAAACATAGGCATTACTAAAAAAATATCGTAAGATATGATAATATGATCATATGGATATGATAACATAGTATAATTGATTGGATATATCATAATATATTCATACCCAAAAATTATAACATATATATGTTTCAATTTATTATTTTAAAAAAATCCAAAGAAGAATATCATAAGTATTCATAAAATAATAATCATGAAGATTACTTGAGGAAATATTAGAACTCATGAAATGAAAATTATTTTATTTGAAGAAAAATCACCATTAAAATGTCGGAAAATTTATTTCAATCATTAACACATTTTCTTATCAAAATAGTTTCATTATGAATCATATCAAGTTGAAATAAATATTTTGTTAATATTGGAATTTTTCTTCATATCAATCTTATAATAAAAATTTTAATCACCCATACGAATGGAATATAGTTCATTATAGATTCCAACATGCCAAATGAAGAGAACATATAATTACCTAATGAATTGTAGGGCTATATCAAACCTACCCATCATCATATATAATTTCCAAGAACCATAATTTTCAACAAAACTTATAAAACTTTTAAAAACACTCATCATTACTTCATAACATAACTAACTCGTGGAAAAGAAATGGGTTTCATGTCAATTTAATAAAAATATAATAAAAATTGATGTACATAAATTATGTGGATTGAGTCATTGGAGCATATCCTTAGTGAATCATAAGAATAATTTAATTATACTGATATATATGAAAAGTAATTTTCGAAAAGAATTATAATTATTATTTGAAACACAATAAGAAATATTCTTTTCTTTTTCGAAAACTTAAAAACTAAAAATTAAAAGGGAAGTTGTAAGATGATTTTCTTTAAATAACCACTAGAAATGTTAACTAATCATGATAATGAAAAAATGACGTAAATATTTGGAAAATATTTTTATTCTATATACATTAAAGACATTTTTTTCACACTTTTGTAAAGAATGTATAAAATGAGCTTTATGAAAAAAAATTAAAAAGATTTATTTTCATATTTTTTAAATAAATTAAAATTTATTTAGAATTTAAATTAGTATACATTTAAATATATATTAAAATGTAACACCCCAAGCTTCCATGGTATGTTTCCCTTTGAATAATGCAATAGCTTGCATTGTACCCAACTTCGATATTCTAACACACCGCGACTAATCAAACTCGAGATTATGAATAGTAATACCCACTTTTTGAAATTTAAAAAATTTTATTATTCAAATTGGACTTCATTTTTGGATTCAGAATATCGAAATTAATCTAGGTTGAATTTTTGGTATTTTTCTAGGAACTTCCAATTTTTGATGAATAGTGGAAAATACTAAACTTTATTTAAAAATGACTTTTTTAATCAAGATAATTTATAGTTATAAATTATAATATTGAGTGGTCTAAAAGTATAATTAGAATATATTTTTACCATTTAATAAAATTTATATCATTGGACATAATTTCACATTTAAACTGGACATAATCAAGTGTCAATCTTTTTATAGTTATCATTTCATAAAAACACGTTCTTTGTTTTGACAGCGGGAATTAATTTTAAATTAATTTATTCCACTTCTGTGTTTTGAATTTAGAAAAATGGATTCCATTTTTGGAATTAGTATGTCCAAATTGGTTAAATAGGTAACTTTTATTTTTAGACATTATGAATAATTACTTCGGTAAATATTTCATTTACAGTGGTTAAAGGGTAAATCAGGTAAATAAGGGTAACAATATAATATTATAATAACATAAAATTACCCTAACACATGTCCTAAACCTATTATATGATACATATCTGACCATGGGAATCCTTGGGTTGATTTTGGGACCCCATGGATCCACTTGTAAGTGAAAAAGACACTTAATATTAATTAAGTTAAAATGAATACAAAAATGACATAAGCTATTATCTTTTAGTAAAACAATTTTTACATAGGGTTATATATGTTATCTCTTCGACTATAAATATTTATTATAAATCTAAAACTATTTTCTACATAATTGTATTTTATTTATAATTTTTGGACATTGAATAATTTAATTTATTTATGACACAATGGTGATGTAGTAATTACCTTTTTAGTAAAATATTACAATAATTGATATTATAAATACCCAAATAAATATTATTTGAGACTTTTTATTAATTAAAATAATATTATATGTTAATATGACATGTTGGTATTGATTTAATTATCTTTTTTCGAAGTAATAATTCTGTTATGATTTTCACAAAAAATCAATTTCCAAATAGTGTCAAAATTTACAAAAAAAGAGTTTTTTAAAAAAATATTATATTATTAATTGATATTATATTTTTAAAAATATAAGGTTCAGCCAGGCGACTTATATAATGATAGGTGTATCATTAATTAACCACTTTCGATTCTGTTATAAGTATATAGTAATTTTATTAACCATATAATATAAAAATACAAAGAGACATGGTAAATGTGAAACTAATTAACTAAAAGATAAAACATAAAGATAAGGTTAATATAGTGACCCAAACCTATCTAAAACCTGTTGGTTGACTTGTTTTCGACCCATACCCACCTTAGATTCGAAATAATCCACTTTTTAGCCATTATAAACCGGAAATGAATTTATTATAAAATAATATTTCACTCTTTTCCTAAGGTGCCCCTCACCCCTCTTATAAAAGGGAACTCCCCCTTATCTTTAATTCACACATTCAAAGCCATTTGGATCAGCCAAACCCTGACCATACACTATCTAAACTATCCTTCCTTAATCCTATAGGCCTTATTGTGATCATAAATCCAACCTATGGAGCCCTTTTGATCAAATCAAAAAGATGAACTCAAATAACCGGTAATGATTTCACCGCCCTCTTCCAAGTTCTTTTCTTCTTCCACTTCTTCATTCTTTGTTATTTCCATTATAAATTAAAAACTCCAGTATATTCTAAATAATTTGATGTCATTATAAATATTTTACAACCATATTCACTATTCATCCATCCTTTGAATGACATGTCACCATACGTGCGTAGGTACGGCTTACCGTCTCCACGCCGCGATGTAATTGTTATTCAAAACATTATTATTTGGATGGGTATGATATTGATGTGTAATTGAAGTAAATAATAAATATAACATTATAATTATTCTTTATATATGATATACCATCCAATTATATATGATTTTAATATAAAAAAATGATATTGTCGCTCGTGCGTACGTACAGAATACTGTCTCAATGAACGCGATGAGATTCATTCCCCATCATATCCATTCAAGAATAAATTGCATTCGATGATTAAAAATAATGTTTAAGGACTTGATATCATTCTGTATATGAATAACATACAACCTATCCATAACAATCACGTCTTACATAACAATTCTTTTAAAGGAAAACGAATCGGTTAACACCCAAAACGACAATAATAGTATGATATTATTAACAACGCAATGTTAAAAGATCATAAATGATATCACATTAATGTATATGACTCCTGTATAATTTAATAACAATTATTTAAACATTATAAAATAGGTTAACCTACCATCTACTAATTTAAGGTACAAGGTAAGGGTTAACGTAACAATCTCTTTATTATCCGAGGTTGATTTTACGTAACTATCTTCTGGGACCTCTTTATCATCCACATCCATGTTTCATAAAAATGTATATCAAAATATCTTTACTATTTAATAGACAATGTGTTAATGTCATTTATACCCTTGTTTTACTTTTTATAAGATGTGTATGAAGGAATCTTTCTGTCATTTTCCAAATAAGGTCCTTTTTAGCCTTCTCGACAAAATTAAGGAAAGAATGTATTTTTTTAACTTTTACGGCGGGTGCTGTTATTTTCTGCCGTTATAAAATTGTCAATGATTCCCTTACAATCTTTTGAGAATATTTTCAAAGTAAATTTTTTCTTTTATAATTATGTGTCTTTCAAATGATTTCAAAAATGAGATATTTCCCTCAAATAGTTTTGATTTCATCTATGTCAATATCCTTTGAGGGATTTTATGATTATTTGAAGTTCATTTATTCTGATACAAAACATCCATATTGTATTGAATGTTTTGTGATATGTTTGAATGTGGATACGTTATTTCATACCATTCATGTTTTATGGATCAAGTATTAACATTTCGTATTCTAGTTTTAATACGAATGTTTATGTTATGTTTAAACCTTTTCATATGAGGAACGCATTGGACTTAAAATGTGATGGGTGGAGCCTGTTATAGCTCCTTGATGCATCGGTAGGTCTCATGAGACAAACTAGTGTCTTGGAACAATGACTTGAAAAAATCTTATTTGTAGTCTTGACATAAGGCCTTGACTATGTGGTTATGATAGTCTGGCATTATGCATTCCCTTATTATGAAAGTGGTTATTGATATTGCATGTGATTATTCGATTAGTAGAATTTCCATGTGAATAAGAAAATGTCATTATTTCATTTTATCTTTTCCATATTATTATTATGTTCAATTTTAAAAGGCTTTTGTTTTAGTTATACATTGCCTTAAATGTTTATGTTTATTTATGAAAGTTTCCACTATATTGTTATCCTTACTGAGCATCTGAGCTCACCCCTTTAAATATTTTATTTTTTCTAGGATGTAAAGAAGTATTTTATGAATAACCTGTAGGGATAGTATGAGGGGATTTTAGTGTGGTCTATGGAGACAAGATGTTTTTGTAGTTTTTCACTTTATGATGTAATTTAAGACTTATGAATGTATCTAGTGATTCCAAGGATACTAAACTAATAGGTCATTCGAGATTTGATCCATTGAGATCATGCAAATGTATTAAAATAATGCACCGACTCTGGGTAAATGGGGTCGGGGCATTACAGTTGGTATCAGAGGAAGTTTATTAATAAACCTTGGAAACTAGATTTAGGTAAACTCTGATTAGAGAACGTAGCCCTAAGATATATTTTGAGGATTATTATAGAAGAACTTCCTAGAATTTTTTGTATTTTACAGATTTTGTGAGTTTTCTGAGAAATACATCCCTATCTGGATACGAACAGGTAGAGGCGGCTCTGGAACAGATATACCTAGTTGTAAAACCCAAAAACACCGCTTTGAGCTAGACTCGAACGGAAACTCGTGCACGACAACAGGTCTTTCTGCACTCTTGGTTTCGACACTCTTGGGGGATATGCTTAGGATAATTCTCATTTTATTTACAAACCATTATGAAGGGTTTATGAGTATATAATTTCTCAAATAAATTTTTTTACGATTATGGATTATATCCATAATATGTTCAATTTATGTTAAGTGTTTTACAAGTATGGAATTATGTATTTAGATTCATAAACTAATCTAGTTTATGACATTGTTTAGAAATGTTTCCTAGTGGAAGGAATGGAAACTGTATCAATGCACGGAATCCATGGAGAGATTTCCCTCCTGTTCAAGATAATTATAATGGAGATGGTGATACAACTGGTGCGGATCAGCTTATCACTATACTGGGTTAACTCACTCAGGTTATGAATAATAAAATTACCCGTATGGAGCACCCTGATCTGGAGCACGAAGGATCAATGTTAGATCTCTTAATGAGGAAACAACCACCAATGTTTAATGTGGGTACAAGTCCACTAGTTGCTGAGCAATGGATCATTTCCTTAGATAAAATATTCCACGCCTTGGGGAGTAGCAAAAGGGAAAAAGCTGTCATGGCAGTTTACCACCTCACTGGAGATGCTGATCAATGGTGGTCATTGATTCAAAATAAAAAGGAAGATGAAGAATTATAAAGTATGTAATGGTGGGAGTTTAAAGAAATTTTCTTAGAAAAATAAATTCCTCATGACCATCAAGAAGATATGGAAAGACAACTTATGAGTCTGAGGAAAAATGAGGATGAGAATATCGCAAAGTATGAGGATAACATTACAAGGTTAGCAAGGGATGTTGCAGATTATATACGTAACCCAAGAAGTAATATCGATCTTTTATTTTATGTGATAAAACCATTTCTTCGTCGAGCATTTGTCTCACAATCCTACTCATCATGAGAAGATATTATCTCATTTGCTATCAAGACAGAAAAGGAATTCTCTAAATCTTATGACAATAAAATAAAGCAAGAGAAGACGATAATGATGGAGGAATAGATAGATAAAGGGAAAAAGGGAAATAAGTATTTTCCATTATGTGATAACTGTGGGAAGAATCACCCCGGTACTTTCCTAAAAGGAATGGGATTTTGTTATAAATGTGGAGAAAAAGGTCACCAGACTTGTGATTGCAAGGGAAAGAAAGAGGTTGTCCATGTTGAATGATACAATTGTAGAGAAATGGGGCATTATGCAAATGAATTCCCTAAGCACCAAGGAAACTTACCTCAAAAAATTCCAAGGGATCAATGCCAAGCTTATTTTGTTACTACATTTGAAGAGGAATAATTAATGTATTTATGTTTTTGGACTCAAGGATTATATTCTAGTTATGAGAATAATGTGACATATATAAGTATTTTACTACAGTACTTGTTTTTTTCATTAAGGTTTTAATATGACTAAGGTAATCATATTTTCAGTATGTGAAAATAAGAGAAACCTTACTTTTTGGGAATCTGATGTTAGAATTGATTTAGGAATTTAGATACCATTTACAGAGAGTCTGGACAGAGGTACATTGGATAACTATAATTTTTGGAATGATTATGTTTGACATTGGATAGAATTGTTTAAGGTTAAAACATTTCTTTTTGAATATTTTTGGAATATTATGATACTATAGTTTTAGGAAAAGGACAACCTGCAGGCTGGGCGATAATCTGTCGCATTGTACAAAGTTGTAGGAATCGAACCCAAAACCATAGTGTGACAGGACTTTATTACATACATGTATCCTACAAGAAGTCCCTGGTTATTGCAAAATATTTTTCATTATTTTAATGGTATTTGATAACATTTGGAACCTTATACGATTAGGATAAATATAATATTTATTAGTTATATTATCTTTTGGAGTGAAATATGAGTTTGTGGTAGAAATTAGTTGAAGGATGAAACTCTACATTCCAAGTATATATATATATATTTATTATTATATGAAGAAATTAATTCTTAAACTTTAGGGAAGAGATATTAAAACCAAAAAATGTGTTATCTTAATGCCTTATGTTTTGTTGAAATGATGATATTTTAAATCGTCATAGATTGATGTCTTTGAGGCCCTTAATTTTACAATTGTTTGTGATTGATGACCTCAATCACTCCCTATAAATATTTTTTTTCTAATTACATGTCTATAATTTCCACTAATGTTCTTCTATTCAAAACCCTAAATTGGTGGTGACATTCTCATTTCCCTTTCCCTCTTATTAAAACTAAATTTTATTAACTCTATTTCCGATGTGGTTTTTCCACAAAGGTATTTTCTATTTTAAACCATTTATTTTCAAAGAACAATTTCAAATTACGAGGATGCAATTTATTGATAGAGGGGAGAATGTAACACCCCAAGCTTCCACTGTACGTTTTCCTTTGAATAATGCAATATCATGCATTGTACGCAACTTCGAGATTCTAACAAACTGTGACAAATCAAACTAGCCGTTATGAATAATAATACCCACTTTTTAAAATTTTATAAATTTTATTATTCAAATTGGAATTCATTTGTGATTTGGAATATTGAAATTATCCTAGGTTTAATTTTTGGTATTTTTCTCAGAACTTCCAATTTTTGATGAATAGGGAAAATACTAAACTTTAATTAAAAACAACTTTTTTACACAAAATAATTTATAGTGCTAAATTATACTATTGAGTGGTTTTAAAGTATAATTAGAATATATTTTTACCATTTAATACAATGTTGATCATTGGACATATTTTCACATTTAAACTGGATATAAACAAGTGCCAATCATTTGATAGTTATTATTTCTTAAAAACACTCTTTTTGTTTTGATAGCGGGAATTAATTTTAAATTAATTTATGCCACTTCTATTTTTTGAATTTATAAAAATGGATTCCATATTTGGAATAAGGATTTCCAAATTGGGTAAATATGTAACTTTTATTTTTAGATATTATGAATAATTACTTCGGTAAATATTTCATTTTCCGTGTTTAAAGGATAAATCAGGTAAATAAGGGTAACAAAATAATATTAAAATAATATAAAATTACCCGAACATGTGTCCTAACCCTATTGGATGATAAATATCCGACCATGGAAATCCTTGGGTAGATTTGGGGACTCCAGGGAGCCACTTGTAAGTGGAAATGACACTTTATATTAATTAAGTTAAATTGAATACAAAAATGACATAAGCATGTATCTTTTAGTAAAAAAAATTTTACATAAGGTTATATATGTTATATCTTAGACTATAAATATTAATTATAAATATAAAGATATTTCCTACATAATTTTATTTTATTTATAAATTTTATACATTGAATAATTTAATTTATTTATGACACAATGGTGATGCAGTAATTATCTTTTTAGTGAAATATTAAAATAATTGATATTATAAATACCCAAATAAATATAATTTGAGTCTTTTTATGAATTAAACTAATTTTATAGGTTAATATGACATGTTGGTATTTATTTAATTTACTTTTTTAGAAGTAATACTTCTTCTATGATTTTCACAAAAATCAATTTCCAAATAGTGTCAAAATTGACATAAAAGAGTGTTAAAAATAAAATATTATATTATTAATTGATATTATATACCTTAAAATCTATGGTTCGGCCAAGAGACTTATATAATGATAGTTGTATCATTAATGAACCACTTGGGGTTCTCTTGGAAGTATATAGTATTCTTATTAACCATATAATATAAAAATATAAAGAGACATAGTAAATGTGAAACTAATTAACTAAAAGTTAAAACTAAAAGATAAGGTTAATATAGTGACCCAAACCTGTCTAAAACCTATTGTTTGAGTTTTTTGTGACCCATACCTACTTTAGATTCGAAATAATCCACTTTTGAGCCATTATAAACCGAAGATTAATTTATTATGAAATAACATTTCACTGTTTTCCTAAGGCTCCCCTCACCCCTATTATAAAAGGGATCTCTCCCTTATCTTTAATTCACACCTTCAAAGCCATTTTTTCGGCATAACCCTTCCCAAATACTCTCAAAAATATCCTCCCTTAATCATAGAGGCCATATTTTGATCATAAATCTATCCTAATGAGCCCTTTTTATCAAATCAAAAGGAAGAACTTGAAGAAGAGATAATGATTTCACCACCCTCTTTCAAGTTCTTTTCTTCTTCCATATCATATTTCTTTATTATTTCAATTATAAAATAATAACTCCAGTATCTTATATATAATTTGATTTTGGTATAAATATGGTACAACCATATTCACTATTTTATCCATCCTTTGAGTGACATGTCACCATACGTGCGTACGTACGGCTTACCGTCTCCACGGCGTGGTGTAATTGTTATTCAAAACATTATTATTTGGATGGGTATGATAATGATGTGTAATTGAAGTAAATAATAAATATAACATTATAATGATTCTTTATATATGATATACCATCCAATTATATACGATTTTAATATCAAAAGAATGATATTGTCGCTCGTGCGTACGTATGGAATACCGTCTCCATGAACCCGATGAGATTCATTCCCCATCGTATCCATTCAAGAATAATTTTCATTTGATGATTAAAAATAATGTTTAAGGACTTTATATCATTCTGTATACAAATATGATACAACCTATCCATTACAAACACGGCTTACATAACAGAGCTTATAAAGGAAAGTGAATCAGTTAACACCCAAAACAACAATAATACTAAGATATTATTAACAAGGAAATGTTAAAAGATCATATATGATATCAAATTAATGTATATGATTATTTTATAATTTAATAAAAATTATTTCACCATTATACAGGAGGTTAAACTACCATCTACTAAGGAGAATTACATGTTAAGGGTTAATTTCGCAATCTCTTTATTATCCAAGGTTGTTTTTATGTACGTATCTATTGGGACCTCTTTATCATCCACATCCATGTTTCTTAAAATGTATTTAAAAACATATTTAAAATTTAATATACAATGGGTTAAAGACATTTATAACCTTTTTGACTTTTTACAAGATGTGTATGATGGAATCTTTCTGTTGTTTTCCAAACAAGTTCCTTTTTAACCTTTTCGACAAAATTAAGGCAAGAAAGTCTTTAATTAAATTATACGGCTATTTTCCGCCATTATAAAATCGTCGAAGCTTCCCTTACAAGAATATAATAATATTTTCAAATTAATGGTTTTCTTTTATAATTATGTGACTTTTAAATGATTTCAAAAATGAGATATTTCTCTCAAATAGTTTTGATTTCATCTATGTCAACATCCTTTGATGGATTTTAAGATTATTTGTAGTTGATTTATTATGATTCAAAACTTCCATATTGTATTTAATTTTGTGTGATATGTTTGACTATGGATGTGTTATTTCATAACATTTATGGTTTATGGATAAAGTATTGACATTTCATATACTAGTTTTAATAAGAATGTTTATGTTATGTTTAAACCTTTTCATATGAGGAATGCATTGGACTTAGTATGTGATGGGTGGAGCACGCTATAGCTCCTCGATGCATCGGTAGGTCTCATGAGACAAACTAGTGTCTTTGCACAAGGCCTTGACAAAATATTAATTTTAGTCTTGGCATAAAGCCTTGACTATGTGGTTATGATAGTATGTCATTATGCATTATCTTATTATAGAAGTGGTTATTGATATTTCATGTGTTTATTCGATTAGTATAATATCCATGTGGATATGTAAATGTCATTATTTCATTTTCTATTTTACATATTATGATTACTTTCAAGTTTAAAAGCCTTTTTTTAGTTATACATTTCCTTAAATGTTTAAGTTTATTTATGAAGGTTTCTGCTATACTGTTATCCTTATTGAGCATCTGATCTCACCCCATTCGATGTTTTATTTTTCCCTGGATATGAAAAATTATTTTATGAATGACCTATAGGGATAGTATTATGGGATACAAGTGTGGTCTATAGAGATAAGATCTTGTTGTAGTTTTTCACATTATGATGTAATGTAAGACTTATGAATGTATCTAGTGATTCCAAGTCTAGTAAACTAATCGGTCATTCGAGATTTGATCCCTTGTGATCATGAAAATGTATTAAAATAATGCACTGACTCTAGGTAACGGGGGTCGAGGCATTACAAAAAAACTTTCATAATTTTTTTAAGAACATTTTTATGGTAGAAAAATGGTTTAAACCAATTAAAATAAGGTTTTAAAGAAAATAATTTTATGATTTTTAAAATAGAGAACTATTCTAAAAAAAATATCCTCAGAAGGAACATAATAGTACATGATTATAAATATATTCATGATTTTATATACCATGGAGGTATTATATGCACTATATAAATTAATATAGGCGTATTGATGAAAATATGTTTCAAAGAAGGAATACTGAGACAATACAATCTTACCACTTTGGTTATTATTTAATAAAAAATCCATTAAATGAAAGAAAATAATATGATTATATAAAACCCATAATTTACATTAAATTATAGGTCACAATACATTCCTGGGGTATTAAGTAAACCACATAAAATAAATCAAGGTTCACAACATGAAACATGTGTGGAGGAATTAAAATAGTGACTGAGAGACCATTATGATGATCATAAAATTTGAAATAGGAATCCACCAGTGAATTAATTTTTTGAAAAAATTTGAATATTCCTAAAAAAGATAAAATAACAAATAACAAATAAAATTCAATAACACATATAATATTTGTATAAGATAGTTATTTTTGATGTTTTATAACCCAATGAAGGGAAATTGTGTTAGAAATATTTTCGCCTCAAACTTTCACTTTGTAGAACACATTATAAACCTATATATAATAAATTTATAGTTAATATAAATCTATATTAAAACCATATTTTTACTTATCATACTATATATAATTCTCTTGTAAATTCTTATCACCCACCCAATTGTAATTCTTTGTTAAAACAAATATTTTTGGATTAACTACTCGGTTTTCCATGCATGTTTGGATTCAAAAGTTCTATTCTGTGCACATTACTTATGGTTTTATAATCTAAATAATTTTCATGAAAATTTAGATAATATTTTATACATATTTCTTGAGGTCCATAGTCACTTTATGTAACTTATGTTAATGGTTCTCATGTAACTCTTAAGAATCCCTTTTTTAGTGAAAATTGAAATAAAAAAATATTAAATTTATATGTTAATATACCATTAAATATTAACACTACAGAAATATTAAAACATCATAAATTCATCATTATTACATAATATTACCCATGAATAAAATTCCTTAGTCATTCATTACTTAAACATTATAACAGTGTTCATATTTGTGGTAAAATCATCCAAAACAAGATCACATTATAACAGTTGAATGAGTAAGAACATGTTATTGTATAATTATAATATCGTTTTTAAAAAAGTTTAATAGTGTTATAAATATCATATTATTATTTTAGATCTATTATTATGACCAAACATGTGAAAAAGTATGGAAAAAAATGTTTTGTTCATGGAGGTAGTAGTATGCACGTACACACTAGCGATGTTTTCATTTTTCAGCAGACTGGAGGGTATAAATGAGGATAAATGATTATAATTCCATAATAATAATTATTTAATAAATAATATATATATATATATATATATTAAATTCATCTTTATAAACATCCATATGAGGGGGTATTGGAAAAAAATTCAATACATTGTGGATACGGGATTTTTCACGTACGCAAGAGCGACGTTTGCATTTTCCATTAGATAGAAGATGGTATAAAATAGTTATTCCTTCAATATAATAATATCTAAATAAAATAAATATACTATTTTAATTATTTTAGGATGATTAAAAAATATTTTATGGTGGTTTAATAATTAATAAACATAAAAAATTTAGTTAAGACATATACCTCCTATTTGGATGTATTCCTTTGGCATGCCCCTTAATGTTTATTGGACTAGTCATATGGTGAGATTAGGAACTATTAGAGATTTATAGGATAGTTAAAAAACGATCTTTTCATTTTTTTTAATCTAGAGTTCGAAATTTTTTAGTGGAGTAAGTTGAGGATGATCCCTTTTATAAGTGAAGAGAGTGATACTATTGTAAATATTATGAACTTTTAAATATAATCATTTTTTCTCATAGAAAGTGTCTCCAATATAATAACGTTTTAAATATAGGCTAATTTATTTTTTAAATATGGTCATATAATTACATTTATACATTTTTTAGTGGCATATGATATCTTTGATCTTAGTTTACCACCTTGGGTACCCCTTTTACCCATTATAGTGACGAAAAACGTTTTACTAATGTAAATATTCATTATAACAATAAATAAAATGGGTATTATAACATAATTGGAGTCTTATGATCCAAAATATGGAATATATTTTAAAGCAATATATATTAATAATAGGTAACAATTACTTTTAAAATAAGTATACATAACACAATGAGAAACAATTTTTAAAAAAATGCATGTTTTAAACATAAAAGATGTTTTATATAAAAATAATGTATAATATTTATCCCCATGAAATTAATTCCATTATGTATAATATAATTATACTTATTTTATTTTTAAACCAAACTGAAAAATAAATTGAACATTGTGAATACCTGATTAAAATATAAGACTCAAAAATAGTTTTTATTTGAATTAAAACGTTACATAGACTTCAAAAAAGTCAAACATAGATTTATATTGTCAAAATTATGTTTTAAATTTTATAATATTACTAATTAAATATATATTTTATTTAGGAAAAAAGGTTAATATACATTAATGTTATTCTTATATCATGATAATGTCATAAAAGTGATATTATTTGTAAAATTGGTATTTTGAACTATTCTCCTAAAAACATATTTTTTTAATACAAAAAATCAATATAAGATAATTTTGACATGTTTAATTAAAAAATGAAATTTAATTCTTCACATTCAAATTTTAAAATACATAAAATTTACATTAAAATGAAAATATAATATATAAATAAAAACTATTTCAAAAAATAACATCTTTTAAACATTTACCTTATTTTATATCAATTATAAATGAGTGTTATTTTATTAATATCCACATTGTATTTTCATATTGTATTTTTTTTAACATAAATTTTAATAAAGTATTATTCACTTTTGTCCACTTTTATGTATATCATAAGCTATTCAACAAGATATTTATTTAAGGTAATATATACAAAAATATGTAGTTATTATAGCATAACAAGTTGGATGTAAAGGTCTATGTCATTGATATAATTTTTATTTACAATGTGAGGGTGTGATGATAAAAACAAGAATCATAAAACATTGTATAAAGTAAAGATTAATAAGAATCAGGAAATGTTTTTAGCGATTATTTTAACCCTTGGACTTATAAGAATACATTTGATAAAAAACAACATGAACTACTAATTATACATTGATGCTCATTATTACGATGATTTTACATTGGATTTTAAAAAAATGAAAATAGGACTGATATATTGGGAATTACACACACTTAAAAAAGAATAGATAAACCCATTTCCATAAATCAGTTTAACATTGCATTAGTAGGCCTACATGTCTAAAATGATTGAAATAAAATATAATGTTCTTATCATTCATTATTTGATCATAATTAATCATTTTTTCAATAGTTCATTGGATTATTTGAATATTTAGTTGGAAATTTCCATTTCCCATTGAAGTTTCACCAACCAATCAGATCTTAAATCTGTCTTTGTCTATAGTTCTTTTCCATGAAATTATTTGTGTGAATTGTTAGAACTATACCTTCAAATTCCCACTCCCAGCCCCAAAAATCATCTCTACTACATGGATTTTAGACATATCCTTCCTTACCTATCATATTCTCATTATTTTGAATTTCACATATAATATAATTACATCAGATGATCCAAACCTATTCCATGCAGAATGATAGCCAAGAATCACTACCCACATCCGCTACATCGCAAACCTCCCCCAGTCAGCTCTAATATCCCTCCACTAAAACCGTCATCTTCTATTCAAGGATCAAAACTAACTGACACAATATGTATGGGTTCTACAACACCTACTCAGTTGTGATCCTCTCAGATGGATCAAACACAAGGGAATTCACAAGAAATCTAGGGCTAATGCAATAGTTTCAGGGAATAGGTACTCAATGATATTCCCATAAAAATATGGAAAGGGATCGATGAAACTCTGGGACTTTGGAATGATAAATAATTATATTTCTACTTCATTTGGGTTTCCAAGTACCCCCATGATATGTTTGATCTTTATAAGGGTCTAAATTTCTTGGAATAAGGGCCACTTCAGCAGAATTTCACCAAGGATACACCATAGAGATCACATGTTGACGGATTTTCCATAGTTGCAGCAACTAACAAGGAGCTATGTTGCACAGTACCATTGTGTGACCACATATTCATTCAATAATTCTCCCTCATAATTTTTAGATCTAGCCAAATGAATGTTACAGATCATTATATCACTATTAGTGTTCAGGATGATATTTCTTAGATTTATGGGTTGATGGAGGACATTGACCGCATGGAGATTCCACATCCCTTGAGTCACCTTTATTTTTTCATTGAGAAAAGTGGAATTGAGTTATTATTAGGAATTTCTTAATGTTTAAATAAATAAAATATTATTAAAAAATGGGATTTTAATCTATGGGATTTTTACATTAATTTAATAAATGAATTTAAATTTAGCCTGGAAGGATCCATCATTCATGGATGAATTTCAGATTCGATGTATAAAAAAATAAATGTATTGAATAAAACTAAAGAACATATTAATGGGAAAAAATAAAATCAATAGTGCAGACCACAAAATTGTATTATCTAGATAATAAAATAGGAAAGAAATCTATTTGAAATGGCATGGAAATGGGACAGCATCAAGACTATGTAGAATTATTCCAACACATTAGTATTCAGATATTGTATTAGCAATAATCTATTAGGAACCACATAGTATCAGTAGATTCTAGTAACTGAATTGGAAGCATCATAAAAATGGGAAACTCCTCCAAAATTTGATGTGAATGAATGAATCATGTTGAATATGGTTCAAAAAGAGTAGTAGTTGGATAATAAAATAGGAATTAGTGGTTTGTAATATTTTAGTATCAGACTCTAAAAAATAAATTACTAGTATAATAAAATTTTATAATTGATGTGATAAAATGAATTCAACAGTGTAGGCTTCAAAAAAGTAGTTTCAAAAAGAATCTAATAATATCCAATAACCAATTCAATATATATCATCGGATTCCAAATAGTATCGAAATTATGATATGACTATGTTGAAAAGGAATTGATTCATCAGACCTAGAATATTAAATATGGAGAATTTTCATCAAAGAGTTGTTGGGGAGACATGAAAATATATTCTAGAATAGTATCCATGATTAAATAAACAATATAAACATCCTTGAATCTTTTCCTCTCACCAATAACTATTAAATAAATTAAATAAATGAAGTTCCCATGATGAATCATCCATTATAGAGACACCACCCACTGGTTTCTTATTGAATCAATGCAGTTTTCAAATGTGTAAAATATTTTATTTATGGAAATTTTAATTTTCATTTCATTGATAATGGAAGATTATACCATGCCATAGGTTTCCTTGATGATAGGTTAGATCGACATGAATTAGAAGTCAATCTCAAATAATGTTTTCAATATTCTCATCATAGAGAAATAATGATTATTAGGGGGATTAAAAGATACCATAAAAGGCTGAATAAATACTCCTATTTATCCCTCTTCTCAAAAATCATTCACCACACAGTGGAATAATTTTTCTATGGGGGATTGGGGATTATATTATAAGGCTACAACATAGTTATCATCTCCATTACCTATGCATATATATATATAAAGGTGCATATTTAAGAAAATAAATTGTGATTTAAGTCGATCATAACAAGATGGAATGACTAAACATAAAAATAAATGTTAAAATATTGAGATAAAGATGAATGAATAATCCATTACTACACTATGTCAGAATATGAGACCTTCCTAATAGGGTTTACCCCAATTTATTCAAATTTAAAAATTATATATTCTTTTTAAATTTGAATAAGGGATCCCGATTTGATGGATTGATCACATGAGGATATTTATATGTATTTTATGTTCTTAATTCATGGTATTACATTAGTATTTACTACCATATAAAAAGCGGTATGTGTAGTTCCATTTTTAGCATATATGGGCGAATGAGGCTATAACCAACCATTGAGAGATTATAAATAAATTTGTGTCATAGGTAGTGTACAAAAAATAAATGGGTGACTTTGGGCATGGATAGAATCATGCATCGAAAAAGGTGGTTTTTGAAACAGTTGTAATATGGTTTATTTTAGTTGCTACAATATTTTTGTGTGCACACTTTGGATCATCAAAGGGTGATGTGATCTGAGAACGCACGGGGTGTCCTGATCATCATGGCATAGGGCGGTGGATGTTGGATGCAGTTTGGGGCTAAGTGGTGGATGATGGGTATGGATAGCGGATGCAAGTAGTCAATCAATGCTATAAAGAGCGTGACCTAATACTTAGACAACACACTCAAGGGAGGGATGTGATAGCCAATCCACACAACAACACACTTGGGTTGAGGCACGGAATTGGGGGATTTGTGATCTTAGATCACCAATCTAACTTGTATATTGACATGGCAAGAATGCACAAGAGAAAGGGGGACAACCCGGGATAATCCTCACACAACGGAGAGAAATGAATTATAAGCTCTCAATTAATTCTTTAATGCCATACAAGTGCCATGGCGGTGGCTATTTATATCCAAGGGGGTGATACAATTGTCAAGGGTATAATACCCTAAATTCATAAATGATAAACTTCTTTGTTCCCTTAAAATCAAAAAGATAAAGTCTAACAAAGAATTCTGGAAAAGTGTAACACAACTTTCCAACTATAGCCCACCGGATTTGACTTTGAGTGCATAGCCCATCGGATTTGACTTTGGTATCCAAAGATGCCATTTATAGAATCCTCCATGTGGGAAAGGCATCCAAATTCGTGAAACCATGTGGGCCAAGCTTTATAGGACCATTTTTTTCATCCATTCAAGGAAAGATCCATTGGGCCTTTAATGAAGCAAGATGCACACCCATTGTAGCATTAAGCCTATTTAATCTCCCTCGTGTCATTGGGCCATGCAAATCCAACTCTTCTACATGTACAATCGACTTGGTACCTTTAACATGGTTCTCATCATCCTACCCTTCTTGAAAAGGAGTCATCCTCAACTCTTCATCATCTGCACATAAAAAAGGAGAAAGATCAGAAACATTGAAAGTGGCACTTACACCATACTCACCTGGAAAATCTATCTTGTAAGCATTGTTGTTAATCTTCTCAAGCATTCGAAAAGGTCTGTCTCCTCGTGGCATGAGTTTTGATATCCGCTTGTCAGGGAATCTCTCCTTCCACATATGAATCCAGACCAAGTCTCTGAGCTCAAACAACACTTTTTTGTGACTCTTTTTTTCACAATCAACATATTTTTGGGTCATCCGCTCGATATTATTCCTTGCCTTTTCATGGAGTTGTTTGATGAATTCTACGTTCCCATTTGCATCCATATTAGTTTCTACCTACAAAGGAAAAGGAACTATATCAATAGGGACAAGAGGGTTAAAACCATAAACAATTTCGAATGGGGAATATTGAGTAGTGGATTTCTTGGCCCTGTTATATGCGAATTCCACATGTGGTAGACACTCCTCCCAATTCATGATATTCTTCTTGACAATTGTTTGCAGAAGGGATGATAGTGTCCAATTCACCACCTCCATTTTCCCATCGGTTTGTGGATGACAAGTAGTGGAAAATAGTAACTTTGTACCCAGTTTGATCCACATGGTCTTCCAAAAGTATCTAAGAAATTTTGTGTCTTCATCCGACACAATTGTCCTTGGAATTCCATGGAGTTTGACTAATTCATGAAAGAAAATTGTTGCAATGTTAGTGGCATCATCTGTTTTGTGACAAGGAATAAAATGTGCCATTTTTGAAAAACAATATACCACAACAAAAATGGAATCCCTCCCCCTCTTAGTCTATGGTAACCCCACAAAAAAGTCCATTGATATGTCCTCCCAAGGGGTGTTGGGGATTGGGAGAGGAAGATATAGTCCATGTGGGTTCAGTTTTGATTTGGTTTTATGGCAGACAATGCACTTTCCCACAAATTTCTCAACATCTCTAGATATCCAAGGCCAATAAAAATGCTCACTATGAACACTTAGAGTTTTTGCAACACCAAAATGCCCCATTAACCCACCCGAATGTGACTCTTTTAGTAAAAGTAAACGGATAGAGAAATTGGGAATGCAATGCTTATCAATCCGGAATAAGAATCCATCATGCAAATAGAACTTTTCTCAACTAACTCCAGGTTTAAAATTTTCATAAGGTTCTCCAAAATCACTATCAGTGGCATATAAATCCTTAATGTATTCAAACCCAAGGAGTTTTGAATCCAAAAAAGATAAAATAGAATATCTATGTGAAAGTGCATCAGCCACAGTATTTTCTTTACCCTTTTTATGCTTGATGACATATGGAAATGATTCAATGAATTCCAGCCATCTAGCATGTCTCCTATTTAGTTTATGTTGGCTCCTAAGTTATTTAAGAGCCTCGTGATCAGAATGGATCACAAATTCTTTAGGCCAAAGGTCGTATTTCCATGTCTCTAGTACTCTAAACAATGCATACAACTCTTTATCATATGTAGCATAGTTTAGAGTTAGGGCATTTAACTTCTCACTAAAATAATAAATAGGCTTACCTTCTTGCATGGATACTCTTCCAATGCCAATTCCGCTTGCATCACATTCAATTTAAAAGGTCTTACCGATGTTCGGAAGTGCAAGTAGAGGGGCGTGGGTGAGTCTCCCCTTTAGCGCATGGAAGTATTTTTCTTGAGTTGTCCCCCATTTTAAAGGAACATTCTTATTTTTCAATTCATTCAATGGTGCTGATAGTGTGATAAAGTCCTCCACAAATCTCCTGTAAAAACTAGAATGTCTATGAAAACTTATTACCTACCCAACGGAGGTTGGAGTTGGCCATTCTTGTATTGATTTGATCTTATTATTGTCAACATCAACTCCATTTCTACTCACAACAAATCCAAGGAAAACAATTTTATCTAGGAAAAATTCACACTTATTATGTTTCCAAACAGGTTTTCCTTCCTTAACCCCTCTATGACTTTTCTTATGTGATCTACATGTTCAAGAAAGTTCTTACTATAAACCAAAATGTCATCAAAATAAACTAACACAAATTCTCCAATATATGCAAGTAAGACATGATTAATTAACCTCATAAATGTGCTAGGTGCATTGGTGAGACCAAAGGGCATGAAAAACCATTCATACAGCCCATGTCTTGTCTTAAATTCAGTTTTCCACTCATCTCCTTCTTTCATCCTAATTTGATGGTAGCCACTTCTTAAATCAATTTTTGAGAAAATAGTTGAACCATTTAATTCGTCTATCATATCATCTATCCTAGGGATAGGATGGTGATACCTGACTGTGATGTTGTTGATGGATCTACAGTCAATGCACATTCTCCATGTTCCAACCTTCTTTGGTACTAGAATCACTGGTACGGCACAAGGACTAAGGCTCTCTCTGACATATCCCACATAAAAAAGCTCTAAAACTTTCCTTTGAATTTCTTTTTTCTCTTCAATATCGGTGTGATATGCAGGGCGGTTCGGTAGTGATTCTCTTGGTATGAGGTCAATTTGATGCTCAATACCTCTAATGGGTGGTAAACCTTATGTCACATCTTTAGGAAAGACATCATCATACTCCTGCAACAACGACTCAACAACATTTGGAAAACAAGGTATGTCATTAGTATTTAGTAACACTTCTTTGTACATGAGTACTAGGAGGGTTTGTTGTGAAAACAATGCTTCCTTAACCACACTATTTTTTGCCAACATCAAAATTTTCTCTTCTCTCAAATTCTTTTTCCCACTTGATTTTTCTTTGCTCTCCATTTCTTTCCTTCTCTCATTTTCTCTCTTTCCCTCATTCTCTCCTTTTTCATTTTCACTCTTTTTTTCCTCATCACTCATTTTTTTCTTTTCTCTCAAAATGAGATCTTCAAGAATTTTTCTGGGGGACATGGGGTTGAGGGTTATTGGTTCCCCTCAAAGTACAAAACAGTAAAAATTAATGAAACCGTAATGGGTAACACGTTGATCATACTGCCATGGTCGTCCCAACAACAAATGACAGGCCTTCATAGGAACAACATCACACAAGACCACATCTTTGTACTTCTCGATGGTGAACTGCACCTTCACTTGCTTGGTGACCTTTAGCTCCCCACAATCATTCAACCACTGAAGCTGATATGTATGTTGATTCTTCAAAGTAGGAAGTCCCAACTTCTCTACTAACTCGGTGCTCGCAACATTACTACAGCTTCCTCCATCAATAATAACACTACATACCTTCCCATGGATCTTGCACCGAGTGTGGAAAAGGATCTCCCGCTGCTCATTCTCTCCCACGGTCATTTTTTCACTTAGAACTCTCTTAGTGACAAGAATTTCACCATCTTCTACACACTCTCCACTATCAATTTCTGGAGATTCTTCCTCCTCCTCTTCCGAGATCTCTCCATCAGTCTCCCATTATCCATACTTGTTGATTGTCATGGTGCACCGGTTTGGGAACTCAC
Organism: Viscum album; assembly: GCA_963277665.1. Classification (NCBI taxonomy): domain Eukaryota; kingdom Viridiplantae; phylum Streptophyta; class Magnoliopsida; order Santalales; family Viscaceae; genus Viscum; species Viscum album. The sequence continues at coordinate 1,087,704,475 of OY728121.1, forward strand.
TAGCAATGTGACCCCTTAATTGACATTTGAAACATCGAATATCCCTATTCCTGGTTTGGTTAGCCTCAAAAGTAGATTTCTTAGGTGGAATAATTACCTTGTCACTTTTGCGATCAACCATCTCTTTTGCCTTTGATGGTTCTCCAATCTCCTTCTTTGGATTTCTCCATGGTGGGAAAGGGGTAGTGGGTTTCCTCATGTTGCTCCTCTTTTTGATTTATTGCTAGATCATGGTGGCCTGATGGATCATATCGTGTATTTCCACATGGTGGTACATGTCCACTTGATCAAAAATCTCCCGATTGAGCCCATGTAAAAACGGTGCCATGGTTGCCTCCGGATCCTCCTCAACGTTTTCCCGAATCATGGCAATTTGCATCTTCTTGTAGTAGTCTTCTACACTCTTACTCCCTTGGGTGAGGCATTGAAGTTTGTTGTAATGATCTCTATGTTAATGTGTGGGAACAAATTGCTTCCGCATGGCAAACTTCATGACTTCCCAAGTGTTGATGGGACGTCCACCATATCCAGACCTCTCTTTTTTAACATGATCCCACCATATTAATGCATAATCATAAAATTCAAGGGAAGCAATCTTGACCTTTTTCTCCTCAGAATACTCATGGCATGAAAATACTTTCTCGATCCGCATATCCCACTCCAAGTATGCTTCTGGGTCTCTTTTCCCTTGAAAAGAGGGGACCTTGACCTTGATTCCGCCAAGTGGGTCATCGTCATGTTGTTTCCTTTGACCTCCTCTCGGTTGTTGGTACAACCTCCTCATTTATGGTACATCAACAAGATCATCATCAAAGTTCACCATCTCCTCCTCCATGATCTGGAGATGAAGTGGTTTCAGATCGCGTCATGGGTTATCCTGGAACATCCTTGGGCATGGTTTATTCTCCAATTTATCAATCCTCTCATGTAACACCTCCAACTTCTGATCAAGAAGTTTCTCGAAGTGACTCAAAAAAACTTTCATTTGGAATTGCATAGGTTTGGGTGTGGGAGATCTACTTCGACTTCCTTCATCGCTAACATGAGCAATTTTCTTTCCACGATCTTCTGCGATGATATCTTATGAAAACACAAACACACACTGGGGTGGGGGGACACACACAATGATACACACTCACTCACACACGTGAGATGTACACACACACACACACAAGATGTACACACTCACACACACAAGGATACACACTCACGCACACAAGATATACACACTCACACACACAAGATTTACACACACACACACACAACAAGATTCACACACTTACACACACAAGATATTTTTTTATTTCTCTCCACTCTCAACACTCAATTAAAATTCCATGATATTTTTTAAATATAATACCTTGGTTTGGATGATCACTTTCCACCAATATTTCCCCAATCAAGATTATGTCGGGAGCTGGTTTAACACAACCCGCTTGAGTGGTAAAGGTTAAAGGGTGAAAAGAGGGTAGAAAATGGATAATGGGTGGGTGAAAAGGGGGTAGAAAGTTGGTATTTGGGTTTTTGCCAATTGTGAAAGACAAGACAAATTAATAAAAATATGAGCCAAATATAAAATGGGGATGAAGTAAACTGATGGAGAAAGTGATGTATGGAAATGGAATGTGCTAATAATGTAAAGCACAAAGGAGTAATTGTATCCTCTTTTTTTTTGATTTTTTGTCAAATCTCCCTAAAACGTGATGTTCTTGGAGTTTTAAAGCACAAAATAATTGAACGGAGAGTAAGGAAACTTTTTTTTTTCAAAATCTCTCAAATAAAGGATGTGCTTAATTTTGAAAAGCACAAAATGATGAGTTGAGAGAATTTTATTTTTTTTCATTTTTTTTGCTGGATACAAATAAAATATAGAGAATTAAATGCAGAAAGAAGATGAAAGAAAATTCGGCTAAATTTATAACAATCCAAGCTCGCCCAAACTAGGACAATTAGGGAGGCTTTCATGAAAAGGTATTTTTTGTTGAAAGGGTGAATAATATGGAAAGTTAAGGAGCATAATAGACAAAAGTAATGTAAATGAAGGGATAGATGCCTACCGTGTCAATCGGAGCTCTAATACCAACTGATGTGAGAATGCACGGAGTGGCCCGATCTTCATAGCGTAGGGCAGCGGATGTAGGATGCGGTTTGGTGCTAAGTGGTGGATGATGGGTATAGATAGAGGATGCAAGTATTCAATCAATGCTATAAGGAGCGCGACCTACTACTTATACAACACACTCAAGGGAGGGATGTGATAGCCAATCCACACAACATCACACTTGGGTTGAGGCACGGAATTGGGGGCCTTGTGATCTTGGATCACCAAACTAACTTGTAGATTGATAAGGAAATAATGCATAAGAGCAAGGGGAAAACCCTGGATAATCCTCACACAATAGAGAGACACAAAGCATAATCTCTCAATTAATTCTTGAATGCCATACAAGTTCCATGGGGGTGGCTATTTATAGCCAAGGGGGTGATACAATAGTCAAGGGTCTAATACCCTAAATTCATAAAGGCTAAACTACTTTGTTCCATTAAATTCCAAAAGATAAATTCTACCAAGGACTTTTGGAAAAGTGGCACACAACTATCGAACTATAGCCCACCGGATTTGACTTTGAGTGCATAACCCACTAGATTTGACTTTGGTGTCCAAAGATGCCATTTCTAGAATCCTCCATGTGGGAAAGGCATCAAAATTCATGAAACCATGTGGTAAAAGCTTTAAAAATCAATTTTGGGCTTGAATAAGTGATATTATAGGCCCATTTTCTTCATCTATGCAAGGAAAGATCCATTGGGCCTTTAATGAAGCAAGTTGTGCGCCCATTGTAACATTAAGCCTCTTTAATCTCCCTCGCGTCATTGGACCTTCCAAATCCAACTCTTCCACCCGTGCAATCGACTTGGTTCCTTTAACATGGTTTTCATCATGATGTCTTGTTGCGAGATGATTGTCATAGAGGTGACAGAGCCATATCATGGTCTGAATATTCACATAGGTTTTAAATGCTATATTTATAGTTTATGTTTCGATCTTCTACTTTAAATTTTGTACTATCTAATGAATGGTGTGTTTTTTATTGTTACCCCACAATTTTCTTATCCTCTAAATTGGATGGTTTTTCATGTTAAATTTATGTGTCCCCGTTTAATTTATACTTTTATTTTTTCACTCCATTTTCATTTTATATTCTAATATTTATTTTTTTATAATTGAGTATTTAAATCAAAATAGACCTGATTTTCCCCAAAAACTGATATTAGATGAGTCTATATATGTTTATTACTGATTTTAAATGGTTGATTCACACCAAAGTATTTATTCCCACATTGAATAGTTCAACCATAAAAATTATTATACTCAACATAATAAATGATTTAAAAATATTTTGGTCTATGAGATAATGGTGAGGGAACTAAATAAAACCGCAAAGAATCTAGATATAATGAGCTATGGTGATTTTAAGGGTATGAGATATTTATACAGAATCAAAATCTAGTTTTATTTGGATGATAATACTCTTTGAGATGTGAAGAATTTGAATAGTTTTGAGTAGATCTGGGAAAATCTTGAAAGAACATACAAACTGAAATCCCTTAAAAATCATTTATATTTGATAAAATGAATATATCATTTTTCAATTCCATAGAATAAATATTAAGGTAACCATATGGTTGAGTTCACCAAACATATAATGGGGATATCTTCGGAGGTGGATATGGTCGATGACAAGGTAAACACGGTACTTGCTAAAATGAAAGATGAAGATAAAGATTTGTTTCTTTAGGAATTTTTACCTGATTCATATGATAATCTTGTCACTAAATATATGTTAGGGATGTACACACTGAATTTGGATAACATTATTACATCATTATTAATGAAAAAGACTTATAAAAAGACCATAGATGGTGAATATTCATGTAATAGTGGTACTATAGAAATGGAGGATGGAAAAGGTAATTAGATATGTTGGTCGAGGACAAAAAGAAAATTAAATTTATTCTGTTGTGACAAAGAGGGTCATGTATATAGAAACATCTATGAATTGAAAAAGAATAATGAAGAAAATAAGGTTCTAAAAATCAATAACAATGATTCTAATGCAAGTATTATTCAGGGAGAGGATGATTTACTTTCAGTTGATATTGATTATCAATTTTTAGATATATACACTGAATGGGTTATTAGTTTAACAACATTGTTCCATATTACACCAAATATGGAATTATTTTTTTCATATAAAGAATGATACTCTCTTATAATAAATATGGAAAATGAATATTCTATTTATTTCATTTGTGTTTTTGAAATTTTTATCATTAAAAATACTATTTGTTTTCTATCATTGATGAATGTGTAACATATGTTAGGTATATTTCATAATTTGGTATCGTATTTTAATCTTGATAATTATGGGTTCAGTAATAAAATTAGATTTGGAATATAGACATTTTCCAGAGGATCAATGTTATATTCATGAGGAAAAATGGATGACATGATTTACATGATAGATGTAAAGGCATAAAGTGATGTAAAAACTACATTATTGTAGAGGAATTAATCATATTTTGGGAATAGGTGATCATTGAAAATGATCCAAGACCATCAACTAAGATGAAGATATTTTGTAAGACTGTATAGTTTAGGTTAGGTGTTTCAGGTATTAGTCATAATTTGTTTTCTTCAAGAGTGTAACTAATGAGGAATAAATTAAAATCAAATAACGATGTGATGAACTGAGAGTTTCACACTTCATAGACGATGTTGAGTATAAGAAGAAATTAATTTTTTCAGGAACTCAGAATTATGTGGAGATCATAGTTATGGTGGAGCCTGATATTTTTGATTCTGATATTGGAAGTGCAGACAAAGGTATATTCAAGACTTCAGTATTTGGATTTTTTTTATTGTTGAGATTCTAAGTTTCTGTGAGAGTTTCAAAAGTGAATCATCGTAATTTATGTAGAGGTTAATATTTGGTGTGATACCAACCTATTTCATTCCAACTGATTTTGTTGCAATTCATCACCTTCTTTGTTAGGCTAAAGGGGGATATATATAGGGGTCATCACTAGTTATTCAAATTTAATGAAAATGTCTTCTTTCTAAATTTTAATAATGCAGATCGTATTGTTGGGTTTCTCACATGTGGATATTTATATCAATTTTTTAATTCCTTGTATTACTTGAGTCTTTACAAAACTATAAAAATAGGGTATATGTGTTTTTTTGTTTTAGTACATACAAGAGCAAGAGGAAGCAACCCAACTAAAGGAGGTTATTATTAATTTTGTATAGCATGTTGTGTGAAGAAAATACATGGGTGACTTTGGGGAACGATAGAACCCTGAAATAGGAAAAAATGGTTGTCCAATGGTTGGGAAATTGTTTAATTGAGTTGATGAAATAATGTTACACGTATGGTTTTTATATTCAAAGGGAGATGTCTTATTGTGACATATTTATCAGAGATTTAATGGAGGTGTATTAGGGTGTGGATTTTTACATGGGTATTCTACACTATATTTAAAATTCATTTTATGGTCCTCTACTTGTATTTCAATACTCTCTGCTTTATGGTGTATTTTTCAATGTTTGCCAATGGTTTTTAGTCCTCTTCATTGGAGGGTTTTCCATGTTAAATAGTTTCCATGATTATTTTATTCTCTTATTTCTACACTCCATTTTCAATTGAAATTATTACAAATTATTTATCACAATAGTGTTTTTACTCTAGATCTAATATTCTTCTTCCCCAACACTTTCTTCCTCAACTCTCGAAACTATAATATCCATGATCCATATAAAATACATGAAATCTGTGAGAATATAGAGAGCTAAGTTAAGTGGATAAGGGGGTATGTTTTAGGGGAAGAAGAAATACATGTGAATGAAGATTTTATAGAATAATAGATAGAATGCTAACATTTTTAATTGTAGAGTGGAAACCATTACCCAAATTTAGGAAACAAATACCTCACCCTAAATTAGATAATAATTCATTTTAAGAAAACACAATTAATATGGTTGTGTGAGAAAATTTTTATTATTCCGGACATATATAATCAATAATTATAAATTATAATAATGATAAATATTTATTTTAATAAAATATATTTGTATGAAACTCATGTTCTAAACATATTTGTAAAAATAATTGTGAGACTATGTCATAGATTTATAGTAAGTAAATAGATAAAAAAGTTACCAAATCATGAACAACCTTAATCAGAGTACCCATTTATAAAATAAACAAATTGTTATTACAAAATGTACCGTCTTGAATCATCAAAATAAAACATACATTGATCTTCTATTGGACCGATCCAAAATAAGAAATAAATAAATAATAAAACACATACACAATTACTCTATTACCCTCAATGGTTCTCAAACAACCTGTCACCAAATTCACACAATCTTCTCCCTCCCATTCTACTACGGGTCATGTGTTAAAACATAAAATAAACAATAAGGTATACGTGTGCACTATGGGTGACGATTTGGGATGTGAGAAATAAATATCAATATGGGATCACCAATTATTCCTAGTTTACACTATCTTATATATGCATGCACAAGGAAAAAAATAAACATGTCACACAAGCATGTTATAAACTGTGTTTTAGCTAGACTACCATGAATCCATGTGTATTAGGTTACCATAGGCTAACTAGCCCACCATGACACCCAATCATACCTACTTCATCTCCATACAAAAATTATCATCATTTCCTTTTTTCATTTTCCATGTAACCCATATCACACACTACGACTCAGGGAAGGTCATCATCTAGGTGTGAGCCACTATACCCTCTGAGTAGAGGCCCTTACTATGTATCATGGAAGCCTCTCTAACTTGAATGTTCACACTACCAAATCTCTACTATACATTCTCTCTCAAGATAGGTTCCACCCATATCCTAAGAAACATCACATCTCAAACTCTATATTACTCATTCTAGTGCAATATCCTCAAGTTCATGAATCTCACTCAAGGATCGACCATCATACAATAGTAAACCATAACACTCACAAATGACCCAACATCATTCTATAGAATTTCACATATTATTATATATCTTAATCAATGAAATATGACAACTACCATCTTAATAGTAGTATGACTCAGCCATCCCATCTCACTCAAGGAGATTCAATTAGTCTAAAGGCACGCCATATAACTCACTTCAAACTCATACTTTATGAACAATATGGATGTTTTCTCACTCATGGTAATCCATTCCTTGCTATATCCAGAATGGAATTTCCATAACTCATGATCCATCACCTCTATTATAAATCCATCACCTATCACAATATTTTTCGAATAAGAAAATATATACAATAAAAAACAGGGCATGCATCCCATTACATAGGTCACCAGGTTTTCATAGGGAGATAGTCACCCAGGACCTAGCCCATCATCTCAGCATGTATTATCTTTCCCATAATGGAATATAGTAGATCTTATAGGATAGCTGCATAATCTATCCACATCAAAAACATTTCAAACAATTTACATTAGTGATGCCATAAAAAATACGCTCATCCCAACCCTAGCCCCATCATGCAGGGTCCAACCTTATAACTCTAGTCCCACTACCCATGGATTGTCAAAATTCATACTTCTCTAAGAGGGAAACATTATACCATTTTACATCATTGTGTGGTATTCTATAATTGATTAAATGTTTCCCACATAAAACCTTATTTAATTTTTTCATGCTACATAGATTATATTTTCTATGATGGATATTGATATCTCAAACCTCCTTTATTGGATTTATAATGTTTAATCTTGAAATTTCCATTATCAAGCTTGGGTTCTATAAACCTAATATGTTATTATACGATATTTTATAATCCCCTATGGGAAAATGAATTTTTAATACAAATGAATGTTTTTTACACTTCTTACAATGTGTATTTTGAATAATGGTATTTCAAAAAAATAAAAAAGTTTTTTTCACTTTCATATGTTTGGTCAACATCCTCTCATTTATCTAACACGAAATTTACTCTTTCACAAGGCCCCATTATTGGATATTATTTTTATGATATATATATTCAAAAACATTTATTTCACCTTTTCAAAAGTTACCTTTGAAGGAACATGTAATTTTTTATTTTATGTTATTGTAAAAAATGTTCCCTAAATGATATTTTATGTTTTATTCTTAATTTACCTTATAATTTTCAAAAGGATTTAGAGTATGGGATTTATAGATCTTGATTTTTTTACCTAATATATATTATCATTTGGGGGATTGAACTCTAGGTATCAAATAATTTTATTCTTTATCTCGTCTTTTGTGATGTTGTTCGAAACATTCTTTTTGTGAGTGTGTTTTTCATTTATTTGAACACCATTCTAGGTTTCCCATATTGTACTGAGGTTATTTTTTCTAAGAATTAACCTTAATTATATGTCTAAATTATGATAATGTTATTTTATTATTTTTAAAATTGTATATTTATTACACTATACAGTGTGAATATCGCATTTCAAATAATTTGGATTGGATGATTTTCACCTAAAAAAATATTTTTTTATCAACATGGGAAAAGTATTAATGTTATTTGTGTTTTTATTCTAATACAGATGATAATTGGAATGTTTAATATGTATTTTTTTACCGTTAAACTTTAATATCTATATGTTTTATTATCATCTTATCCCTATTATTGTAATGGGGAATGTGTTGACATTTTTTATGACTAATGACTGCTAAGATACATTGATCATTTATTAATATTATGTATTATACATTATATGGATTGTCCTGTTATTATTCATTCAAATATTACTTAGGGATGGTATGAAAGGTATTATTGAATATTATTGTGAATTGGTTGGACATAATCAGGTAATGGGTTAGGCACATATATATATATATATCCCCTCAATGCATCAACTTGTCTCACGAGATAAAAAATATGGGATTTGGTGTACACCACTCCCTATATTAGTATAGTGACTTGGGAAAAGACCTTTAAAACATATTGTAATGTACACCATTATGAATTCCATAAGTATGAGATCATTATTATTGATATCCATGTATTCATTTTTTCATGGATATAACATGATCTTAGTTTCAGTTAATTTTGACATTATTCAAATTATTTATTCTTAAAATACTTTGTATATGATGCTTATGTTTTTGACATATTTTTTTATATGTTTCTCATAATGATCATTTGAGTTCCCCAATTTATTATGTTTTTATTCCCCATGTCATAAAGAAATGTAGGACACGTGATATGTATAGAATATTGCATTTGCGAAAGAATTTTTGGGAGATGTTGAAGACTCATTATGGATTAATTAGCTTTGTACATAATGAGAAAAAATGTTTGTTTTATACAAAGAATAAGATATTTTATAATTTTTTCATAATTATCAAAATCTATAAATGTAAATTTCATTGGAAATGTAATATATGAAATATTATCCTTAAGTCATGTAATTATACGATAACTGTGTCCATGAATCTATAGTTTGTATTGTAGCCAGTATGTACATTATATTTTTATGGAATCGGATCAGGGAGATAGGGTGTAGAGAATCACAGTGAATAAATATTATTATTATTAATTTAATTTCTAAATTATACTTCTTTAAATGTTTTATTTTCTCAATCAACTTCATAAAAACTCACCACATCACCTTGTAACAATTAGATATTTTAGATATTTTTTTATCTAAATTAATACTATCCTTGGTAAATTATTATAAATGAAACACCAAACAAAAATGATTCAAAAAATATTATTTTAACATTATTAAGAAATTATAATAGGATTAAATTATCTTTAAATTAAAAAAATTGTAATCAATTAAAATTTTTACGTTTAGAGGATAAATCATTATTATAATTTAACAGTTCTTTCTCCAATAAATTTTCAAAGTGTTAATAATTGAAATTGAAAATTATTAAATTATTTTTATGATAATATATTAGATTAAAATATATAAAAAAATATTTTAAAATTATTTAAAATATAAATTGATATTAAAAAAAATTAATAACATTTATTATTTTAAAAGACGATTTTTAATAAAACCTTATTTTTCTTCAAATTTGTATTTTTTCATTTTAAATTTGTATTTATTAATTTTATAAAATTAATTAGATAAAATTAAAATAATATTTTAATTTATAATGTAAATATTTTCTTTGAGTGAAATTTTGGGTTTTTTCTAAAACATTTGGTTTTTTAATGAATAGTGAAAAATTATGTTTTTACCAAAACTATGATTTCTATGAAATTTTCATAAGATAATATTGAATTAAAAATATATAAAAACCTTTTTTATAAATCAATGCGTATTTAAGGAATTAAATATTTATATATTTTAAAATATTTGGAGGAACATAGAAAGCATATGAATAACATTTTAAATCTTATGTAATTTTTTCCCTAATAAAATCTATTATTTGTATTTTTGTTTAATTAATAATTTTTATGGTAAAATTTAGTTTTGGATTGATCTTATAAATATATAACCATTAATTTTTACAATAAAACAAATTATTTCTTGAAAATAAAAAAATGATAATTTTATCCAATATATAAAATTTAATTTTAAAAAAAACATGTTTCCTTAAAACTTTTTTTACACATTATGTGTGTTTATATTAAAATTTATATTTCACACCGTTATGAATTTTATTTTTTAAAATTATTTTAAAAATTAAAATCAAAAGAATAAAATTATGTAAAATAATTAATTTTAATGTTTTCCATTAGAATTAACTACAAAGGTTGACAATTAATTACCTTGTTAAAGTATATAAGGTAAAATTATATTTACTATGAGAAAATGTCTCAATTGTTCAAGAAATGTTTCTAAATGGATGGTTGATGTGTGGTTGACTTAACCTCTTGGTCCCTCCGCGTCACCCCTCCTCTTTTTCCCTTTTTAAATTAATCCTTGAATATCAATATTACATTATTAGAAATGTAAAGTGTAGACCCAATGCGATTTTTCCTCTTCACTTATAAATGGGGATCCCTTCCCCCTATTCCTACTATACTATTCCCTTAAAATTTCTTCGTGATACTATTCTAGATTTTTCATACTAGAACCCCCTCTCATAACATTAAGCCTATTTTCCCCATTTCTTTCTTTTTGGCATCCATTTCTATAGATATTTCTAATAAAAAATTCATTCTCTCCGTATAAGTAATATGTCATTAACACATTATTCTTAATATTCATCTCCCAAACCCCTTCTAACCATTTTAATGTAATGAAATTATTGTAATTAATATACTAATATTTTATTATATTAGTAAAATAACGTGTATTTATTCATTCCCACCCACTTATAAAACACAAAAAATATCTTTGATCGTGTGTTGTGTGGAATACAACTTCCATGAAGCAAAGACTTCCATTTTCTTAACCACCTATCATTATTTATTTTTATAATGGGACTGCTGAAAAAATAAAACATATATATAATGTAATTATTTTTTAAAATTAAAATTTATTATCTACCTTATCCCCTCTCAATCATCGAGAAATGACAGTGTTAACTATGTGTTGTATGAACCACACATCTACAAAGTAATGTGTTTTATATTGGATCTTAATTTTAAATATATATACAAGAGACTAAAAATGTGATTAAGAAAACATTAAAACATATATATAATATCCTTATAATCATTTTATAATCAATTTATTTAAACATAAATATTTTCTTTCACTATACTCACCCATCGAATTATAGTATGTTCATGTTTGCATTGGTCTGACCACCTACTTGAACAATGACTTACAAATTTATAATGGATGAATATGAAAACATAAATACTATTTTTCTGAGTGTAATACTCAATTTGGGTTGAATTTAGTTTCCAATTAAAATTTATATTTAAGAATATTTAAAACTAAATCCCCCAATTTATGAAAATCCCACAGTAAACTAAAACATTAGAAATATAAAATTCGTTTTTTTGAAAGATTTCTCAAAATCTTGATCACATCCCAATTAAAAAAAATTAAAATTAATTTAAATTTTGAGTAAATCATAATTACTTTGAAAAAGTAATAAAAACACTTAATAAAGAAACATACCAAAGTAATGTTTTCATAATTAGTTTTTAAAATTGAAACATGTATTTTTTGGAAATAGATTAAAAAAAGAAAAAACACATGTTGGAATGAATCAGTAGGTTTTGTCTCAATCTGAGACCTAGTCCTCTCCACGTGGAAATCACACACTACCAAGGAGTTTAGAATATAATAAACTAATCCAAAACATGGATTTGGTATTACTTGAAACAACTACACACCAGTATTCAAGGATACACACAACCACTTCTATAGTTCTTCATGGGATAAAAATGTAAAATCAAAAAATAAGGATTGTATAGCATTATTAAATACAATAGAGTAACCTATGTTAAATAATAAATAGATTACAACAAACATAATTCGAAATGTAAGATAAAAAATATAAATATAAACTAAAAAAGAGAGATTAAATGATAAGAGGTGAGATGGTTTGATTCAACTAAATCTGATCAGCTTTAGTTGATCAATTTTCGTTAAGTACATCCATTAAAATATTGAACCGGGTATTCAATGAGAGTTTAGAAAAAATTGTTGGAACCTGGTCTTTATTCGATGTACTAATCCTTTTATGTTATGTATAATTCGATTAATGGAACCTAATATGGATTCTTAGTAAGGTAAAATATGTTTCAAGGGTGTCTGGGGCTTGTTCGGAGCATGGAACCCAACTTTTAATAGAAATGGAATTGTCACATGGTTAGGATAAACTATGTGGGGCAGTTTTCATGGTTACCCTTAACCATATGGGGCTTGACCGAGAGTAGTAGGGGGATACTTGGTTTGAGGAAACCATGATGATTGGTCCACACTCTTGTGTGAGTTGTCTATAGTTTTTAGTAGATCCATTTCACATGGTTGACACATGGTTTCTTTAAAATTTCAGCCTAACCATGCAGGTTCCCTCCTTAAGCAGTAAGTTGTGCATGGTTGGTGCACGATGTTTCCAACTATGTGGAAAAACCGTGTGCCCCTATTTTTCTTGGGTAAAAATAAGAAAAATTTCTTAATGAAATTTGAAACATACCTTCCTCCTACATATCTCAATCCTGAAGAAAATATCCACCCCCTTCTTCCCCTTTGAGCTCCGAAAATCCCTCTTTGATATATTTTGATCCCAACCCTACATTTGGTTTCTGGTATAAGAATCATTCATCTCCTTATATTCCTCTCTGAACATTCCATATTCCTTTTTAATAATCAACTATTTTTATTTCCCTCGATAGAGTTATCGGGGTCTAGGATCATCATCCCTTTTTGGTTGTTGATTGGTTCTTCCATTTTCTATCAATCTGGACTAATCATTAGTCTATATTGTATGATGATTTTTTTATGAGCATGAGGTAGGTAGACTGTAACCTATCCATCACGTTTTTATGTTTTATAACATATTTCATTATTTTTCACTCTATATTCATGACATGTTACCTTAAAAATGCATCCTCCTTGAATTGTTTGACTTATTAGAACACAAATCATATCGAGGTTTACTACCTTGGAGTGATCCATGCATTCGAGTGTTCGTTCCTTATGCCTAAATGTATTTCAATATTTTACACCCAAAAAACATAATGGTGTTTTTGGATTTTCTTTTAAATTGTGATATCATATAGACATGGCAGAATGTAGTGTCCTTATATGGATAATGCTCTTGAAAATTGTAAGGAATATAATTATTTATAGGTGATTGTTAAGACCACAACACCTAATTAAATGGAAAATGGTTACACATTTCTCATTATTAAATGTAAATGAATTATAAATTAAAATTTTGGTTTGTGTTAAATTAAATGTTTATTATTACTAAGGATTCATGGGCATAAAGACTCTATTTAATAATGAGAAATGGTAAAATATGACCCTTATGTATTACATAAATGGGTGGGAATGGGGTCCCTTAAACATTATTTCAATTGGGCATGAGTACCCTTTATAATTATGCTAAATTTGAATGACATCCCATTTTATACTAAATGGGCTTGACATCCCTTGTGATACCATATGGGAATGATGTCCCTTGGAATATCATATGGGAATGATGTCCCTTATGATACTATATTGGGATGATGACTCTATAGTATGATACCGGGCATGGAGATCCTATACTATTATATCGGGCATGGTGTCCCCTACTAATGTGATACATGGAATGGCATCCCTAACTATTTTGATACATGTAATGGGGACCCTTATAAATGTGATACTATGAATTTTGTCCCTTACTAATCATTCTGGTATATTTCGAAATTTTTTGAAGTAGGAAGCTTTGCCCTAGTTTAATTTCATGAACTAGATTATAATCCTTTTATAGTTGTTATTATTGTATTATTTATTATATCTGTATATGGAAATATTATACACATGAACAAGATATTTATAGATGACATTGTTGGTGTCCTGCTGAGATAATCTCACACTGTATTTAAGCCACCTATGTTACATGAAAAGAATACATGTTCGTAGGCGTTGATAAGGTGAAGTATCCACTCAAAAATATATGAATTCTTGTGATACTTAATATGGGATATTATTAGCATATGACAGGGAAGGATCTCAAGATTCTTAGATAGATTTCTCACTTTTTAGATTCATTATATTGCATGTATTGTACTGTTTCCTTCTACATATATCCATGTATTAATAAATTATAGATCCATGTAATACATTACCATATTTTTAATATGATTATTTCTATCAATTTTGATTATTATGAGCTGATTTTTGGTTTATATCTACTTCTTCTACGTTAGGTTACTAGTCCAATGTCATAGTGTCTATTTTCCATTTTTTCATATGTTTATATTTAGTTCTTATATTCATCTGATTTTATATATCCACTATGATCCACTCTAGTAATCAGGGAGTATCCTCCCTATAGACTCACCCTAAGCCCTCAACGCTTTCTAGAAGCCTCTGGTGTTTGGGGAGATGTTCTTGAGGCTATGTGGCCAACCAGGCTCGGGTAAACTCTGAGTGGTGCCAAGGTCTGGGATGTCACAAAGTGGTATCATAGTCTTTCATTCCATGAATAGCTATTTTGATACAATAGATTAGAGATTAGGAATTATATGGGATTTCGAAATTTATTGTTTTTGGGAGTATCTAACCTATATTTAGAGAAAACCCAAATTACCTTGAATGTAAATCTCTATTTTATTAAATTTATGTATTTTAGTAGATATAATTCCACCATTCGGTGACGCACTTGAATTGGGATGTTAGTAATATATAATTGAGTTTTAGCATTCATCTTTGTCCTGATGAGATGAGTTCAAGGAAGAATTGATAATTCATCATATTATGATCCTTCTAGTAAATTCCCATGTCAAGTATATTCCATTCCAAATATGAGATATGTTTCATTTTCATTGCATGTGATTTCCTTGAGTAATTTTATTATTATAAATATAAATTTTATGTTAGATAACATTTCATATAGGTGGTTGAGAAAAAAATAGTTTTTACTTAGAGTTCCTTTCATAACCTAAATTTTTTTTCCTTCTTACACTATAGAAGACACCCTAAATAGTAAACTATGTCATGTTGAGTCATGGACCATTGGTTTCATGGACTGGAATGTGTTATGGTATGGGTTGATTATGCTCTATAATTTGGTTTATATGGTTTTTGGGACATAATGGGTCAAAAATGGTGGACCATTTGGTTCACCGATTTAAATTTGATTGAAATTTGAATATAATATTTTAAAATTAAATTTAATTGAAAACACATATCTTCACATAGTCTTGGAATTAATAGTGGGCAGTATACAATATCTCTATTATCTATAAAAATGTTCAAATCACCCATACCTGAAACTTTGTGCTGGAATAGGGGTTCAATTATTACATAGAAATGAATTGTACATGTTCTATTTTAATATTCTGTCTAATCATGTTATTGAGTATAATTTAAGGCATGTGTTTGTAAATTATAGAGTAATTCCACCACGATTTATTCTAGTCATACGCCAGGAGGGTGGTGATGAACAATCATTGGATTTTGTGGTCCATTATCCACTAGTTATAATAAAAGTAATGCCTCTTGTGGAACTTATTCCTATTCCTGATGTGATCAATGATTCCTGGTTTCAAAGATATTTCTTATTTCTTATTCAGACTTTACAGGGAGCTTTGTGTTATGACACTTCTATGGGAGAGTTGAATATAGAGCTCCAATAGCATCATCCACCAAAATTTTCAAAGGATAGATGAACACAAGATATATAATTATGGATCGATATGGTCATGTATATATTCAATAATCTGAAGACAAATACCAAGAGGTGAGTGAAACTCATTACTTACAAGCTTCAAGGATCCGCCAAATGCTAGTGAGATATTCTAAAAAGGGATTTTTATTATCAGGATATGACTTGGATGGATTTACAATCAATCTTTGTTGAGTATTTCTTCCATGATACCCTGATTTTCAATCATCCTAGAAAGTTCATGAACTTGCAACTGGGTTTGATGATAGTTATGGACTATTCATCTCATTTTACAGAGCTTCAGTGCTTTGCGCTAAATTATACTACTGAAGAACCAGTGACGGAAATATGATTTGAGGATTTTATAAGGCATATTATTTATTCCGGGCTAAATTTTTTCTGATTGAACACTATATTTTAAATACTGAATAATACCGTTATCACTAAGTGGAACCTAAGGGAAGTAGATAGTTTGAGTTAGGGAGGTTAAAAACCCAGACAAGGTAGTGGTTCTACTAGTAGTCGAAAGAGACTCATTGAGACTATGTGTGTGATCAACGGTATTTAGATGATTTCCACATATATTTAGGTGGTATTTTAATAGTATTGTAATCCTAGGAATAATAATCTCTAGTGTCCTAAAGATATCTTCAAGTGCCATGTCTGCGGTAGATTGGGAAATATTTAGTGATTTTGTAGGACCTTCTCATCTATTTTGAGTGGGACATGGTCTGTACTAGCTCCACCATTAGGAGAAAGTTCAGTAGCACCTCATTGGGTAGGAAACAGGAGTACAACATATCATACATGTAGAGGATGAGGTCATGGACCTAGCGACTCGGCTTCAGATTTTTTGTTCTAATAGAGAGGAACATCTCCATGTAGTCAGGTTATAGAACAGATATGGGGATTATTCCAAATCGATTTAGTGTAACCTATACTAGAAGAGTTTTACACTAGGAAATCTTCAGTTTGAGGTACTACTATGTACCCTCTATTAAAATTTATGAATTGTTTCATATAGTTGTTTCACAATCTTTCACATATATGCATTTTTTATAGAGCCTCATACTTCATATTGAGTTACCCTCTATCATTATGACAATTGATACACCTTTTAATATATGTTATTTGATTATAAACTAGTGAAAAGACATTCCTCTTAAGGTAGGAAGCCATGTTTTCTCAAGGTACCTCTTCTTTCTCGAGACTACAATATTTTATATCATTCATGGAATGGATTGGTCTTTCCCCTAACATGCCTATGTGGATTTTTATCATCATATGGTGTCTTTTACATCGTTAGATGGTGGAACATATATTCATAAGGGAAAGTGGGGTGTCGAGGCTAGTAGAGCTAGACCATGGCATCGTGGGCTAGATGGAGTGACTACATAGATTTATAGCCTTTACATAAATGATCAGAGACTACATCAGACTAAATTCCCTCCTATTGCCAATCAATTCCAGGATGTATTCCATGAAATCTTTTTAGGACTGCATTATGAGAGAGAGAGAGGTAGATTTTACAATCAATATAGTTCTTGGAACTGAAATAGTGTCCATTATACCTTATAGTATGGTCACCACTAAGTTTCATGAGCTCAAGAGGCAACTAGGGGATTTAATGACCAATGGTTTTATATATCCCAGTACTTTTACTTGGGGTTCACTGGCCATTTTCACCAATAAAGAGGCTTTAACCTTCAGTGATTTCATGGATAACCAAATGTTATATCAGCATACAATTAAAACCAATATCGCTTGCATTGATTAGATGATCTTTTTTAGTAGCTCGGAGGAGAGGCATTTTTCTTGAAGATAAATCTAAGATCGAGATATCATCATGTTCGAGTGAGGTCTTCAGATATTCCATGTACGTATTTTCATAGTATTTATGATTTATATGAGTATCTCATGATGTTTTTCGGGATTAAAAACATCCATGATGTCTTCATGGATTTTATGAAAAAGGTTTTTTCTTCCCTATAAATATTACTTTATCATTGTATTCATATATGATGTCATGGTACATTTTCATACCCAAAGTGACCATGCTGGTCAACTTGAGATCATTTTTGAATAAACCTTGATAATACTAGATATATATTAATATTAGTAAATCTCACTTTTGGATCCACATGGTTCACATAATGGTTAATATTATCTTGTAGTTTGATTTTTTAGTTCACCATGAGAATGTGAGAGTTGTTGTTATGTAGGAGAAGCACAAAAATATCTTTGATATTAAAAAATTCTTGTGACTAGATTTTTTCTATAATTGTTTTATTTTGGACTTCTCATACTTATCAACACCTCTTATGGGATTGACGATGAACGGTGTGATGTTTATATGGTATGAATCCCATGAGAAAACTGTTATGGAGATTAAATAGATATTGACTTCAGTGTCTATCCTGATTCTTCTAGAGATGGGAAGAATTAATATTTTATATTGTGATACATTTGGTTTCGAGATAGGAGTAGTTCTGATGCCATAAGATAGATTTGTTGCATATTGGTTGTGGAAGATGAGGCCGGATGATCAGAATTACATGACACATGATCTCGAGTTAGCATTTGTTTGATAATACTTACGTTTTTTGAGGAATTACCTTCTTAGAGAGAATTCAGTGGTGTTAATGGAGCACAAAACCATCAAGTATATATTTACATAGCTTTATATAAATTTCAATCATAAAATATAGGATGAATATCTTCAGTCCTATGAAATTGAGATAGAATATACTCCTAGGAAAGGAAATGTATTTTTCAACACTCTGAGGAGGAGGACATAGAAATAGGTAGTTCAAGAGGCTAGTAGAGAATGGAAGCTTATAGCTCTGTTTTCTGAGATCCATATAAAGGTATATGACCTTCATGGGTATTTTGTACCTACATCACTATCAGTGACCTCTTCTCTTATATAAAATGTGATTATGAGGCAGTTTTCAGATCCTGAGGTTTGGTCATATGAGAGTATATTTCATGTGAGTAAATGACTCTATATTGGACAACTGATGATGATGAAATCTTGTGTATAAATAAGAATATCTGGGTACCTAAAAACATGAGAGAGAAGTTGATGCGGGATTCACATGCTTCTTAGTGGTCAGTTCACCCTGGCATCTCCAATATGTATCATGATATGTTCTGAAAGTATTGGTGGACCAAGAGAAAATTATTTTTCATTAGGTGTTTAATCTATCAGTAGGTGAAGGCAGAGCACGAGTAACCTGATGGATTTTTACTACCGTTACCAGTTCCTGAATGGAAATGGAAAGACGTTGCTATGGATTTTTTGTTGGATTATTGATGTCATATTGAGGTAGTGACGCTGTTTCGGTAGTCCTGGATGACTAATGAATATAGAACACTTAATTCCTATCCAGGATACTTTATCAGTTATTGATATGGGAATATTCTATGCATGAGAGATTATAAAATTACACGGGGTCCCTCTTACTATTGTTTCAGATAGGGACACTCATTTTACATCAAGGTTCTTGTAGGGGTGGCATAAGGCTATGGGTACATAGCTTCTTCTATGCACAACCACTCACCGTCAAACTGATGGCCCATTGGAATAGACTATATAGGTTTTAATGTTCATGTTCTGCGAATGCATCCTTGATTTAATCATTTCATGGGATAAGAATATATGTCTCATTGAGTTCACCTGCAATAACAATTATCCTGAGACATTTCAGATGGTTCAATGTGATTTCCCTTAATGTAGGCCATTTCATTTACCCCTATTCTAGTTTGAGGTAGGAGAGGTAGTGCTACTGGGTCGTCTTATCATTCAGGAGACTTCCAAGAATGTTCAGAAGATCAGGAAGTGGATTTATACTAATTAGTCTAGATATAAATATTATGTTGATTTCTATAGATGACCTCTAGAGTTTGAGGTCAGGGATTTTGTATTATTACAAATATCACCATGAATTGGGAATAGAACATTATTAGGGAAAGGGATGTTTTCCTTGTGCTTTGTCAGGTCATTTGAGATTTTGGAGAGAGTCAGTCTGGTAGCATATTGGTTTCTATTAACTCAAAGGTATTATTCCATGCATGAAATCTTCCACATTTCACAACTTCACTATTATCATACTGACTCACCTCATAATTATGATCCTAAGGATGTTGAGATACATGTTCAGGCTTCTTTTTAGAAGTATCATATACACATTGATGATCAGACTATAACGAATATCTAAGGTTGGGCAGTCCCTTTAGTATGACTTTGATAACACCATGGACAAGTATAGGAAGAGACTTGGCAGTGGGAGGCCAGAATACAAGCTCAGTGGTTAAAGTTATTATCGAATAATGTTTTTTCACCCTTGGATGGTGAAATCTAGGATTATTTCCTTTAATGGAAAAGCCTATATGAACCTAATCTTTATTATAGGAATGGATCATTTTAAATTTGATCTAATTCATTTATTTGGACCTAATATGGATTTATAATAAGGTCCATGATTTTTTGGGTGTGTCTAGAGATATTTCAGAGACTATAACCCATATCATTGAGAGAAACATATTGGACCCACCACTAGGAGAAATTGTGTGGGGTAGGCCACAGTATTACCCCTAACTGAGCAGTGCTTGACACATAGAATAAGGGGGATGCATGGTTTGATGAAACCATACATATTAGGATGAAAGGAAATGTGAGATGTCTATAATTTTAAGAAGATTCATTTCACATGGCTGGTACATGGTTTTCTTTAATGTGAAACCAACCCATATGGAGGTCCTCTTTATGCTGTAATCTATGCATGGTTAGCGCACTGTTAGACAACCATGCAGACAAATCATGCACCGCTGTTTTTCATTTATAAAAAACCAAAACATTCATAATTAAATGTTAAACTTACCTTCCTCATCCCTTTCTAATTATAATGTATATTATCACTGTCCTCCTTCATTTTTGAGCTCCCAAAATCCCTCTTTGTTAGATTTTGATCCCGAATCTCCATCTGGTGTCTAGTCGATGCACCATTTGCCTCATTTGATTCCTCTTGGTATGTTATCTATTACAATTTTTTCTTTTTATATTTTAATTTCCCTCAATGGAATTGTTAAGGTGTAGGCGCATATTCCATATTTTCAGGGTATGGATTCATTATACTATATTCTCTTGATCTGGACCAAATTTGTGGTCGATATTGGATGAAGATATTTTTAAGAGCATGAGGTAGGTGGTCTAGTAACTATCCATAAAGATTAGTTTTTATATAATATATGGCATTGGTTCATGTGTCGGTTTCACTATGTATTCGCTTAAAATTTCATATTATTTGTATTGGTTGACTTGTTAGAACCCAAAACATATCAAGGTCTATTGGCTTGGAGTGATCCATCAAATTAGGTGTTCCATTCATATTCTTAAATGGATTTCATTATTTCACACTGAAAAAAAACATAATGGTATGTTTGTATTTTCTTTTAAATGGTGATATAATATTTATATGGATGAATGTACCATCTTAGTATGGATAACACTCTTGACTATTATAATTAATTGAATTTGTTAGAGGAGAGTGGTAAGCCCATGTCACCTAATTAATTGGACAATGGTTACCCTTTACATTACAAAAAATAAATGATATATGATGTAGGCATTTCATCATATTCAATCTAATATATATTATTACTAAGGATGTCTAGGAATAATAAAATTGTTTAATTATAGAAAATGGGAAAATATGACCCTTATGTATGTTATAAATGAATGGTCATGGCATTTCTTCAACTTTATATCAAATGTGCATGACAATTCCTTATTGTTATGATAAATGGGTATAAAGAACCTTATTCGACATATAAGTATTTCCTTGGACTTAGTAAGTTATGGGTGGCGCCCGTCATAGCCCCTCGATGCATCTATAGGTCTCATGAGAAGAACTGGACCGGTTTTTTCCCAAGGACATACATATTTATGTACACTTCTTAGCCATGGCCTTAATGGTATGTTTATGATGTCTGGAATTATGCATTTCTTCATTATGATATTAGTATTAGATAGCCCATGTGATTACTCAACTAGTAGAATATCCATGGTTATGTTTCATTCAATGTTATTATTTATAAGGAATTAATTATCCATATTTTAATCCTTCTATATTATGCTTAATATTATGATTTAATGCATGTGTTTTTATTTATTCACCATTCCCTAATATTTATATTTATTTATGATAGATTCCTCGATATTGTTTACCCTTACTGGGAATATGATCTCACCCCTTTCTAATGTTTTATTTTTCCCAAGGATGCGAAGATGTATATTATAAATGAATTTCAAGGATAATCCAGAAGTTTATATATGATTAAAATTGATTTTTATGTTTTTTCCTTTCATGTTGTAATGTGAAACTTATTTTTTTATCTAGTTTTTTGAATCTACTAAACTATTCGGTTCTTATAGATGTGACTTCCTTATTTATTATACCAATGTAATTAGTTAAGGCATGAGATCTAAGATACTACGGTCGGGGAATTTATAGGTGTTATCAGATGTAGTTTATTAGAAATGTTGGAAACTAGATTTAAAGACATAAATTTGGGAACAGAACCCTAAGATAGACATTGAGGATAAGAATAGATGAATATCCTGCAATTTTGGTAAGATAGTGATTATTTGACCTAGAAATACATCCATCTCTATATACAAAAAGTGTATGTGGTTCTTTCAGAGATTTACATTGGGTAATATCTCTGACAATGTGTGTTGGGAATGACTCGATGTAACCCGGTACAGGAAAATGGGCCTTTCTATGCACCTGTTTTGACACTCCCAGGGGATATTCTTTGGATAATTCGCATTCTCTTTAGAAACCGTTATAAAGGATTTAAATGAAAATATTTTCCCAAAGAAATCAAGTTTATGATTATGATATTATCTATGCATAAATTTTTTTCATTTTATGTAAAGTATTCCACTATTTTTGGGACTATACATTATGTGTTATAATGTTATGATCAAATCTACTGTATGTTATTTTTTATAAATTGTGTCTACTGGAAGGAATGGGATCTTCAACAATGAACCTAATCAAAAGAGTAATAATGATCATTTCTTCAATGGGTTTAGGCCAGTATATTAAAAGGAAGTAGTCTCCCAAATTTTATCATAATGTGAGGAGATAATATCATGTTCTATCAAGATACTAAAAGAGTTATCCAAGCCTTGTGTCTTCAAAGGGAAGCAAGAGAACAAAAGGAGAGCTGGGGAAAATATAGATAAAAGGAAGCAGGTAAGGATGTATTTTTTCACATTTTATAATTGTGGAAGGAATGATCTTGTTATATAGATAAGAGGAAAAGTATTATTCTTCATTTGTGGAGAAAAATTCCTCCATTCTAATGATTTTAAGAATAAATGAATTTTCTGATGTTCAGCTGTTCAATTGTAAGGAGATGGGACACTAGGTAAATCATTGTCTCCATCATCAATGTAATATATACAAAAATATGATAATGGATCACGTTCAAGCTCATGATAGTACTATAGAAGAATAGTAATGACTAATATGATTTTGTTTGGATTCGAGAATAATTTTATTTGATTTTTTATCAATAATTCATGGTTTTGTGATAGATAAATTTCAAAAGAATGTGTTTTTATCACTCTCCATTAGAACATGATAGTTATATTCCACTTATATGTTCAATTTATCACCCAAAATCCCAGTTTTTTTGTGACCATCACTTTTCACTTTTCCCTCTTATTAACAAGATTTTGTTTAACCCTATTTCATATGTGTGTTTCCCACAAAATAAATTTAAAGTATCAACCATTGATTTTTGAAGTACAATTTTAAATTAAGAGGATTAATTTTCTTCTAGGAGGGAAAAATGTAACACCTAGATAATTTAAGGTTGTCTCTTTTTAAATTTATTTTCTTCGAGTACGTAGGTTTCACACAAGAGAAATCATAAACAAACAATGGTATAAAATTATATATCATTATTTTAAATTGATTGTTATAACCTAGTCATTAAATTGGAGAGATAGAATAATATTAACCAAATTTTGATATTTTAATATTATATGTTTAATCCAATTTTTTACATCCATCCAAATTAATTTATTGGAATAAGATAAAATTAAATTAAATTTTACGCATTAAAAGACTGTATTTTTTAAACTCTGTTTTACGGCCTTTTAATGGTGAAATTGTATTATAACTAAATTTTAACACTTTTTAAATTACTTTTAACAAAATAAACTTATTTTTTAAAATATTAATGTCAAAATTATCTTAGGGTGAATTTTTTTTATTTTTCATAAAATAGTCATTTTCCAGTGAATAAGTGAAAAAATATGATTTTTATAAAACTATATTTTTAATTATATTAATAGAATATTTCTGATTCGAATATAAACCTAAACAATAAAAGTACAAAAAATTATTTATATTATAAATTATAATATGATATAATTATATCATAGAATATATAAAAAAATATTTTAGAAATTATTAATAAACTATTGATATTTTTATATAAAATTAATGTTTTTTTCAATTTTATAATAAATATAATGACTTAAATGAAAAATTATTTTCATAAAATTTATTAAAAAATTAATATTTTATGTCTTATTATTATAAGAAAACATTATTATACCTTAATTAATTTTAATAGGTGTTATAAAATCTGTTATAATTTTAAAATCTGTTTTCTTAGTAAATGATGATATTATTTAAAAATAAAATTTCTCGTATTTAGAAAAATATTTTCATAATATAGGGTTAATTTTTAAATTATACACATTGAAAAATGTTTATGGTTAATTTTTTGGGTTTTTCTAAAATAATATAATTTTTTATTAGTAAAATACGGCAATTTACAATATAAATACATTATAAGTTAAATTCACAATTAATCGATTCATTGCTGATGTAAAAACCATTGTATAAAACTACCCTTAATTAATTTTATATATTTAATAATAATTCTCAAACTATTAATATTCATTATCCAAAATAATTAAAAAATGACTGAAATATTCAAAAACACCCATCTCCTCCAATATAAATACCCCCCATCACCACCTCATCTCTTCACACCTATTTAGCATTGAAGATTGTCCAATTCCTCACCAATACTATTCCAAAGACTATTCCTTGTGTCCATTAGGTTCTTTTATCACATGATCTAAAATTGAAATGTTCCTTAAAGAGGTTTTCAAAGATAATAATTGAAGAGGTATAACCCTAAAACCTTCCCTTTCATATTCTCTTATTTTTAATGTATTTTATTATCCTTCACTAACCTCCTATTTCAAAACAATAATGATAAATACATCATATTATATATAAAGGAATTTTATTTTATCAATGGAAAATAAAACCTCATGTTTCTTCTCATCTTCCCCTTTTTATTCCAAAAATGAAAACATTGTCTTTGAGGTGTTAATTTGCCGCCTTCATCGAAGACAAGTTTTCATTTTTCCAATATGCATTCAAGGATGGTAATAAACTATTTTTTGGTTAAAGTAAACATAAATTGTAGTAATTGAACTTATTTAATTTTGTGGAACCATATTATATACATAAAATTAATTCATAACAAAAAAATAGTGCTTGTTGATCGAAAAAATTCCAAATTAGTCCAAATGATTGTCACTAACATTTTATCAAATGATTCATCCATATTCCATATAACAGAATGAATTTTATAACCATTTAATATTTTATATGTTCATTGATAACATATAATTTCAATTCTGGATATCTATTCTCATATTACATTATCATCCATACATATATATAAGTAAACTGAGGTTGAAAACCAATGAAACGACTGCCCACGAACGATAACATTGTATCTTATAAATCATCGAAAAGGTCATACATGATATTAATAAAAATATAATAAATAATATACATGTATAAAATTTTATGAATTAATTAATTTATTGATTTAATCATATTATATAGAAATTTAAGATTAATTGCAGAACACATTCAAACATAAGGTAGGGGTTTTATCATCTCACCTTTATTTCTATGAGATATGCCTTATTCACCACTATTTATTATGTGTGGTGTAAGTATATTTCCATTTTATGAGTAATATAATTAATCTCTTTATTTTCATTTAATTAAAATTTTTCTTTGATTATTATTTCTTTAATAGTCTTTTTGGTTTGACTATTTGCAACGTGGTACGGGATTCTGCCTGAACCTCCATTTTTCATGTGGGTTACGCCTTATCTGTCATTAACTTAATATACTTCTTATTTATTTTTACATAATTATTTTAAATTGTCTTTATATATTTAAAACTCATTTACCATGATTATTTAATATTTAGTTTATGTGTAAATATGTTTTTTACATGTTTCCCTTTCAAATTCCTCCAGATAAGAAAGCTCGATTAAAGGGGACTTCCCAATTTATTACCCATTTTCATATAAAATACATAATGGGTTTTTAATAAAACATTATTTTTATAAAATCACAATTTTTGTCATGAAAAACCATCTCTCATCATTTATGGTTTTATACAAGAAATTATGTCTTTTTTTTATTTTAGAAACTCTGTTATACATTCCCTTAAACCCCAATGAAGTAGCCCATTTATAAAGTTTCTTAAATCTTATTTTTATAATTTTTTACGTTAGTTTAACATCATTCATACCTAAAACTTATTTCATTTCCCTTACCAACTCTTTTATAGTATATTCATGTTTAAAATATGATTTTAGGAAAAATAAAAATTATTTTCTAAAAAACTATTTTTTTCAATGTAAAAGTGTATTTCTCCCAAGAATTTATCAATTATTTTATTAGTGTATTTTTATCTATTATTATGATGATAATATTTATAATTAGTGTTTGACACTTTTAGTTAATGATATATTTTTAAATTTATTATTCATCATATAAGGAATGCAGTGGGCTTAGTAAGTGATGAGAGGGGCCCACTATATCACCTCGATGCATCGATAGTTATTGTAAGAAATACTAGACTAGGTTTTGGGTTAGGATTTACCAATTTATATAAACATATTGGAAGATGGATTGGTGTTATATTTATTATTTCCTACCTTATGGTTTCCCTCATTATGATATTAGTAATCGATACACCATGTGATTATTTGACTAGTAGAATATCCATGGATAAATTTTATTCTAATGTGATTATTTATATGGAATTATTTATTCGAGTTTTATTTATGCCATATTATTCTCAAGATCGTGTTTTAATCACATTTTTTTAGTTATTCACCATTACCTAATTTTTATGTTTAATTATGATATCTTTCACTTTATTCTTTACCCTTTCAGGGCATATGGCCTCACCCCTTTATTATGTTTTATTTTTCCCTAGAATGAGATGTTTTATTTTATAAATTAATTTCATAGATAATTTAGTAGTTTATGGATATTTACGATGGAGTTTTTTTGTTATTTTTCCTTTCAAGTTATAATGTAAAACATATTTTTGTCTATTTTTTCAAAGCTACTAAACCATTCAGTCTTTTTGGATGTAACTTCTTTTTTTATTATACCAATGTAATTAATTAAGTCACTAACTCTAGGATAGTGAAGTCCAAGTCTTTACAATTGGTATCAGAGAAATATTAATATAAAATTTTAAATCTATATTTAGAAAACATATATTAGGGAACATAAACCTAAGATATACATTTCGGATAAGCATAGAAAAATATCCTTTAATTTTGATAAGTTAGAGATTATGTGGGTCTTCCTAGAAATAAATCTCTATCTAGATAATAGAAGTGGATGTTGTTCTGGAACAAATCTACCTTTGGCTAACAACCCTGACATGGTATGTCAGGACAGACTCATAATAACATGGTGCATAACAATGGACATTACAGCACACCTGGTTTTACACTCTTGGGGGTTATTCTAAAGTTACATCACATTCTCTATACAAACCATTATGAATGATTTAAAATAAAATATTCCATAAAAGAAACAATTATTATGATTATGATATTAACATTGAATAAATTTTTTCATCTTATGTTATGTATTTCACTAGTTTTTGAAATATACATTATGTTTTATAATGTTATGATCTAATCTATTGTATGAATTTTTTTATAAATGGACCCTAGTGGAAGGATTGGGTCCCACATCGATGCACATAATCCAAAGTGTAAGAATGATCATTTATTTGATGGGTTTAATCCAAAATTTAAAAGGGAAGTAGTCTCCCAAATTTTCTCATAATGTGTTGAAATAATATCAAGTTATAATAATATATATAATGAATTACCCAAGTATTGCGAATTCAATGTGAATCAATTGAATAAGAGTAATGTTTGGAAAAAAGGATAGATAAAGGGAAGAAGGTAAAGAAGTATTTTCCCACATGTGATAATTTTATAATGGAGCACATTGGTATATGCTTAAGAGGAATATGAATATGATACAAGTTTGGATAAAAAGGCCACCATTCCCATTATTGTAAGGAATGGAATGAATTTTCCAATAGTAAATGCATAAATTATAAGGATATGGGAGACTATGAAAATCAATTTCTCAATTGACAAAGTAATATACACAAAAAGACGAAAATGGATCATGGTCAAGATTACACTACTACCATAGACAAAGAGTAATGATTAATATGCTTGTGTTTGGATTCAATAATTATGTTATTTTAGTACTTTATAAATAGTTATTTGGGTATAAGAATCATGAGATATATAAGGATTGTACTAAAAGACTTATTCTATAAAAAAATTAATAATGTGATGAATAACACAAGTAATCAAGAGAAGATATTCTGTTTTATGTTGATCTTCTTGAAAACACATGAATTTTGAATGATAAAACTAAATATGTTATTTATGTTGAGATAATATTAAATCTATTTTTATGGGATATTATCAGTGACCATGAAGGTGGTTAGTGATCTTATTTTTATGTTATTCTTGAATTATTAGATGTTTAGATTTAAGGATAAACTGAGATTTTACTCTTGGAAGTATGAATGTTTCAAAAAGGTTTATAGGGGATTATGATATTTATATATTTTTAATGTGGGATTATGAGAAACATTATTTGGATAATATTATGTTATGTTAATTTGGGATGTTTGATGGCCTTCATTATAAATTTTTTGTTGAATGAGGACAAACCCGTTTTAGACGAGTCTAAAGAATATCTACTTGTGGAATGGATAAACTTCAAAATTGGTAATTACATTTCATTGATTACATATACTAACCTTTTAGGATTCAGTAGAAATTTAAAATTAAAAACAATGACTTAATAAGCATATGATTCATTAAATGTGCTTCACTAATGAAACAATCATCTTGAACATTAATTTCCAGGTGTAAGGGATGAAGTGAAAATAGATTGATTCATGGACAAAGGATATTATTATGCTTATGAAATGAAAATTAATAATTTATTTTTATTTCTTCAAGTTCTTATATGAATATTAAAATGATACCTCAACTTTAGGAAAAAAAATTTGGAACAATAATGTTATCAGTTTACTTTTCTTTTCTATGAAATCTATAAGAACCCGGATCTTAATTTCAGGTATAGATCTTGAATTCGGGTTGTTTTTGAGAAAAAAAGGAAGTTTTAAAAATTTTCTACGCACACGCCCTGTACTACTGAGAACACACCATGTACCCGATTGCGGCGTGTAGCCATGTACTGGTACTGTATCGGCCGAATACATGGCCATGTGGGTGACCAGGAAGACCACCTAAAGCGGGGGCCAGTTAAGGCTAGTATATGGAACGTATATTAAATGAACACATCCTTTAATTTTCTTTTTATTTTTTATACTGGTGCATGGTCGCAATTCATATCCAGAAACATTATCTTCTCCCTATGTTTCACACAGGAGAGCAACATATATCTTAGGATCTTCAAGCTCCACATGCTCCTCTGTTTGTGCTCTGAATGAGATGTAGATGGGTGTGTATGATTCCCACCAGTGAGTAATGTCTTACCCTAGATCCTCTCTTCCTAATTTCTCATCTCTCTTGAGTTATCCAAGGTTAAATTATTTTAACATTTTTGTAGATCTACATCATTCTAGGATAATTCAAGGGATGGCATTCAAGAGTGTTCATCATACAACATCGAGGTAGGTGGTTTGTGCCTTTCTTTGTTTTTATTTGAATTATATATGTATAAAGTCACAAATACCCATGCTTAGGGTATTGAGTGTTTCGTAAATCATCCTTTTTTAATAACTGTTATGGTTTTTTATTGAGAAAGGGTTTATTTGTTATGAATAAGTTTTTATACCTTGTAATGGGACACCCCATAGGTGTGTTCCCTTTATTTATTGGTTATGGATATTTGGTCTAGAATTTCATTTTGGGATTTCTTGTTTCCATGCCTCTTTTTGTTAGGATGAAGTTATTGTTTATATGAAATGCATGTGTTTCTCATTATGAATTTATCACCAAGGGGAATTGACTGTGAGAGATTCCAAAGGTAGGGTCATTTATATATATTTTTTGTTATGTTAACCCAAATGTATTGACTGTGAGAGTTTTCAAGAGGTCATTGACCAGAGGGGTTAGACCATGAGAGATTCCTAGAGGGTCATTGTAAAATGAATCTTGGACTATATGGAATTGACTGTGAGAGCTTCCAGGGGTCATTATATTTTTTTTCTATGCAGACCAAGGGTGTATTGACCATGAGAACTACCATGATGGTTATCTGTAAATGATTAGTGTTATGTGGGACCAAAGGGGTTAGACTATTTGGGATTCCTTGGCCATCATTATTTATTGATTTATTGTATGTTAACAAGATGGGTTAGACAATGAGAAAATTCCTAGAGGGGTTCTTATGAATTATTTATTGATTGTGAGTACTCTGGCAAGACAAATCACAATGTTGGACTCAGTCTTTTTTTTTTGTTTAGATTGGCTTTTGAGATATATGTTTTTAATTTATATAGGGGTATACAGAGCATATTCTATATCCTGAGGTTACATTATTCAATGGTTTGGATAATTAATAAATATAAATGAATTTAATTGGAAATTTTCGGATTATTTAATTTTGAGTACTTCCTACATTATTGCTTCATTTTACATATTGCCTAACATATATATATATATATTCACTGACAGTTAAGCATATATCTTTTGGTGGATTCCTACTGAGATTTGTCTTAGACCCAGTTTGGGTCATGGTTTAGGACTAAAATAGATTACATGGTTGCAGGTATAGATAAGGTAGAGCTCCCTTCTTCATCAGGTACTTGATTTCTGTTGGAGGTGGAGAGCATGGGACCAAGATGAGGCTTGTAATGTTTTTGTAGTTTAATTACTTTTCAGTACTATGGTTTTTGTATTGAACTTCCAGCATTGTGACTTGTTTCTATGCGTTCCTAGATACATGTAACATACATAATTAATATATATATGTTATAGTTTTTTATACTATCATTATTCTTTTGTTTACTTCTATTGTATGGTATTACTGCTTCTGCTATTTTTTACTATTTGTTTCTGATGTGTTACTCTACCAATGAGGTTATAGTTTACCCACGATCATACCCAAGGGCTTCTCTACTATTTGGTAGCCTTTGGCATTTGGGGAAATGCGTTTGAGACCATTTCACCAACCGGGTATGGGGCACCCATAGGCAGCAACTAGATCTTGGACGTTACAAAGTGGTTTCATAGGCGGATTCATTTTTGATTTTTCTGAGTGTTTGGAGCATATACATGTGGATAGGAAGGAATAGGTATTTAGTAATAAGTTGTTCCCATGAGTAGTTAACCAATATACAAGAAAAAGGAAATTTACCTCAAACAATGCAATTTTTTGGTTTTTCAATTGTTACAAATGATTTGATTTCACTATTGTGTGACGCACATGTTTTTTGTTGTTATTATTAATATAATTGTGGTCTTATTTATGTGGCAACCTAATTAGAGTAGGGTATGTAATCTTTTGAATCATATAGGCACTTTCTAGAGATCACATTTCATGCATTCTTGTCATTCCATTTAGGGTGCATTACTGATTGCATGTTGTTTTGATAGACGTTGTTCTATATATGCATGTTGTTATGATAGATGTCGTGATAGAATACCTACATTTTTTTATGTACTAGAATATGTAATGTTTCATTTCGATGAACACCAATATTTGGTCCCAGAGGTGTTATGAGCCCTCTTTAATTGGAATTTGGTGGATCATGTTTGAACATTAATTGAATTTTGTCATGTTATGATATGAATAAAGGCTCCAATATTTCATTTCTGGGATTATGGGCTCTCACAGGCTGGAATTTGTTATTCATTGGAGAAAATTTTATGTTTTAAGGATATCAGAGAAGTTTTAGAGGCCTAAAATCTGGAAACCCAGAAAACACACCACGTGGTGTTACGAACACACACCATGTGTTCTTTTGTTCTGAAATAAAAAAATTCTCTTAAGTACACATCATGTACTATATGTATACACCATTTAGTATTTGACTGTATGACTAACTATGTGAGAAGAGACACAGGGTTGATA
This sequence comes from Viscum album, assembly GCA_963277665.1. Taxonomy (NCBI): domain Eukaryota; kingdom Viridiplantae; phylum Streptophyta; class Magnoliopsida; order Santalales; family Viscaceae; genus Viscum; species Viscum album. The sequence goes on from OY728121.1 coordinate 1,087,737,306, forward strand.
AATGTTTGTTAGAACATGTCGTGTCTATATTGTACACACCGTGTTGTAAATAACCATGTATCTGGCCATGCGACCAATGACACGGGTGGATGAAACTTTGGTTGTATAGGTCGTGTCTTTTTTAGGCACACCATGAAGAGTTGATCATCTATCCATCCATGTGACCAATGACACGGGTCAATGGTACATAACTGGAACACACCATTTCTAGGGTGAACACACCATTTAGTGTTACACTGACAGACCCCAGGTGGTTTATCCATATAAAAGTACTAGGGAAGGAAGGAAAATTCAAGTACATGTCATGTCTTAGGAGGAACAGGTTGTGTTTAAGGTGTGTTACACGACCAGTTTTGGAAGAGGTACACACCCATTTTAAGTATTAAGGAAACACACCATGTAGAGGTTATACATGCCATGTGTCCCTATTTTGTAAAACATGAATGCTTTACTTATCCTATTCCATTTATTCAATTATATGTTGTTTTACTTGATAATATTTAACTGAGGTGTGTGCTTGACCTTGCAAAGTCATTCCGCCAAGAAGCCCTCCGGTTGTACTCCAGATATAGGGAAACGATTCGACATTAGAAATAGTAGATCAGGGACTATCAGTAGATCCTCATGTGGTACTTTTTTTGGCACTAGCTATTATACCGGACGCAGGTGCTGACGCACAGTTCCGTGAAGGCTTTTTCAAGATGTTACAGACCATTTAGGGATCATTGCATTCTTCCTCATCTATGGAAGTGTTAATGTGGGTGTTCCAGTAGTAGCATCCTCCAACTTTTTTTGGGGATGGATGACCAAAGGCTGCATAGTCATGGTTGGAGGCCATGCTTTCTATATTTGAGAATCTATATACACTTTCGGAGTGGAGGGTGAATCTCACGATGTACATTCTACATCATTCCTCCAAGAGATGGTGGGAAGTTATCTCACTGGTGGGATGTCATCAGGATATGGCTTGGGAAGAGTTCCCAAGGACCTTCTAGGAATCTTCTATCTAGAGACGTTGAGGGCTGATTGAGCCTAAGGTTCATTTATTTTGATTAGGGTTATCTTTTGTTAATGGAGAACTCCATACATTTTATAGAGCTTCAACACTTTGCACCTATTCTGGGAGGTGAAGAGATATGTTTGGCGAGGCGATTTGGGGATGGTCTCAGGTATAACATTCAATCGCAGGTGAATTTTTTTAGGATGACATCAGTGATGGATATAGTGAACATGGCGCAAATTACTGAGCATAATCTAATAGAGTTGGGAGATTTGAACTAAGTGATTTCAACATCGAGGGTTTTTAATCCTTTGTCTGACATAAGGAATTGTCGTAAAGATATTTCACATGAATTTTCTTCGGGTATCTATGTGGAATGCTACTAGTGTTGGAATAGTGGTCGTATAATACCACATTGCCTGAAGGAACCCGTTGCGTATCGGTCTTACGGAAATATGGGTCATATTCAATGTTTTTTCGAATTTTTCTCACCAGTAGTGAGTGATAGGGGTTATATTATGATTCCAAGTTCAAGAGCAAGATCACGAGTTTCTCCTCAGTCAGGGAACTGTAGTTTTTTCAGCCATTCAGGTTGAGGAGGTAGTCATGGTCATGGTATTCAGGCTACATGTTTTTAGCGACATTAGGGTGGATCAGGTCAGGGTAGTCAGGTAGCGTAATATGGTCTTCATATAAGTCAAACCTTTGTAGCGTATCAGACAAAGAAGGAGCAGGATCCTAGTCCCTTTACGGTTAGAGTTATGATTCTAGTTGCCTCAATTTTAGCTTTTTCTCTTTTTGATATAGGAACTTCCTATAGTTTTATATCTATTTACATTGTGGAGATCCTTGGGATCTATATTTTAATTATGAGGAAGTCATGATGCTCAAAACTCCATTGGGGATTTGGATGGCTAGTGTACATCAGTGAAAGGAGTTCCCTCTTGAGATTGGTGGGTTTCACTTCTTATAGGACCTCTATGTATTAGAGATGAAAGGTTACGATGTCATTCTCAGAATGGACTGGTTGGTCTCCTTTTAGTCCCTTGTTGACTACTATTTCTATAGGGTGAGTTTCACGTCACTAGAGGTAAGTTCTTTTATACACAAGGAAGAATGTTATGTCAATGTGAGAAGTGTGGGACCCAATAATCATGGGTTGGGAGGAATCACAGCCCAGATTTCTAGTTTATATTTGGATAACCAGGGGACTTCACATATAGATATTCCTCCAGTGGTGGATCGATTCATAGATTTCTTTCCAGATGGATTTTCAGGTTTACCTCCAGAGAGAGAGGTAAATTTCTCTATTGAGCTTGTTCTAGGAGCAGCATCAATGTCTATTCATCCTTATAGGATGGATTCACCAAAGTTAAAAGAGCTCAAGAAGCTGTTAGAGGAATTTTAGGAAAAGGGTTTCATCCAACCCAGTCCTTGTCGTTGAGGTTCGCCCATCATTTCTGCAAATAACACGATTTATACCCTCAGACTTTTCATGGATTATCGAAAGCTGAACAATTTGATGGTCAAGAACTGATATCCCTTATTGAGGATTGGTGATCAACTCGATCATCTTTGAGGAGACAAGGTGTTCTTGAAGATTAAATTGAGATATAAATATCATCATTTTTTTAGACCATTAGATATACCTTTTACATCCTATCAGAGTAGGTATGGTCTATACGAGTATATGGTTATTCTGTTCGGTCACACGAACGCACCAACAGTTTTCATGGAACTAATGAACTGATTATTACATCCTTACATGGATTATATTGGGGTACTCTTCATGGATGATATCGTAGAGTACTCTCACACTAGAAACTAACATTAAACCCATATTTATATCATTTTAGGTACACTGAGGGAGCATCAGTAATATGCTATGATCTCAAAATTCCACTTTTGTATGGAACAACTTCACTTCTTGGGTCATGTTATCTCAGAGAAAAAAGTACCAGTAGACCTAGAGAAAGTTAGAAAAGTAATTACCTAAGAGCATCTAAAGAACATATTTATGGTACTGAGTTTTCTAGGGATGGCAGGTTTCTACAAGCACTTTATACAGGATCGTTCACACTTAGCAGTGCCACTAACGGGGCTGACTAAGAAGGGACCTAAGTACTTGGGGATAGATTCCTATGATTCAGCCATTTTGAAGTTGATAGGGAGATTAACTTTAGCACTGATACTTATTTTTACATAGTCGGGAACGAGTTACACTATTTACTATAATGTCGCATGTATCGGGTTGGGAGTAGTTCTTATGCAAGGGGAAGGAGTCTTTGTGTACAGTTCTCAGTCGTTGGGGCCACATGGGAGGAATTACTCAATACACGATATCAAGTTAGCTACATTTGTGAATTCTTTACACTTTTGGAGACCTTATCTTTTGAGAGAGCATTTTTTGGTATACACTAACAACAAAATCCACAATTATATCTTTACTCAGTGTGATCATAATTTAAGATAACGAATGTTGGTAGAGTACCTTTAGTCTTTTGACTTTGAGCTTCCATACTTGCTTGGGAAAGGAAATGTAGTGGATGATGAATTTAATAAGAGGACTCAGATATAGGTAGTTCATGAGGCCAGTAGTGAGTTGTAGCTAATGTCTATGTTCTCTAATATGCATTTGGATGTTCATGAAAGACAGGGGTAGATAGTTCTTTCTTCTATAGTTGTTACCTCTACTCTACAGGATTGAGTGTGAATGAGGTAGGTATCAGATTCCAAAGGCCTATTCCTATGAGACAGTCTGTTAGGATAAGACCATACTCATGGGTGGACCATAGGTGAGGATGAGGTCTTGCATTTTCATGGATGTCTATGGGTGTTAGCAGACATGCTGTGATATTTTCATTCCTCAGTTTGGGTCGTTCATCCTGGTTTCACCTGAGATGTATCGAGATCTACACCATCATTATTGGTTCCCAGACATGAAGAAAGATGTTGCTAGTTTTTTATGAGATATTCCACTCGTCATCAGGTTAAGATGGAGATTCAGGGACCAGTAGGCCTTTTACAACAATTACCCAGCCCCGAGTGGAAATGGAATGATGTCGCAATGGATTTCGTGAAAGGATTACCGAGGTCATCTCGAGGGAATGATGCAGTAAGGGTTATTTTTGACAGACTCACAAAGGTTTCACATTTCATACCGATCACGAAAAACATCAGTGTTGATGGGATTGGACGATTGTAAATCCAAGATAATGTAGGTTTACATGGGGTTCCACTCTCCATTTTTTCAGACAAGGATGCACAGTTTTCTTCTCGTGTCTGGTAGGTACTACTGATGGATTTGGGTATATAGGTACATCAGATTACAACTTACCATCCCCAAAAGGATGGCCAAACCAAGAACACGATTTAGGTTTTGGAAGAAATTCTTCGAGCATGCATCCCAGATTTCGAGGGATATTGGGAGAGACACATACCCCTAGTGGATTTTTCTTACAATAACAGTTTTCAGGAGACGATTCAAATGGAACATTATGAGTATTTGTACTGTAGGCCATGTTGATCACCCCTATATTGGTTGGAGGCAAGAGAGGCACTTATGTTGGGACCTCATCTTGTCCAGGAGACCACTGAGTAGATGGATTTGATTCAGAGGAGGATGGATACTGCACAGTCTCACCATAAATCTTATATTGATCGAAGGATATGACCTATGCAGTTTGAGGTAGGAGATCTGGTTTTCTTATGTGTCACACTGAGGTTGGGACACAGAAGTATTAAGAGATAGGGGAATCCTTCACCAAGATACATTGGGCCATTTTTGGGTTTTTGAGATAGTCAGGTCAGTTTCCTATTGATTGAAATTACCACAGAGATAACAAGATATGAATGACATGTTCCATGTTTCTCTGGTATGATGTTACTCTTCATATATGTGTCTTGTTTTTCAACCTGAGGATGTTGAGTCGGAGGTGGATGAATCCTTTGAGGAGCACCATATATGAATTATAGATCGTAGCATGAAGGCTCTCCATGGCCGATATATTCCTCTAGTATAAGTATTATGGCAGCACGAGTGAGTATAGAATGAGACTTGGGAGAGGGAGGACGATGTACGATCACAGTGGACATAGTTGTTTGATGTTTCTTCTTCACCACTCGTGAAAGGGAAATTTGGGGATGAATTGCATTAAGGGGTAATTTTGTAAGAACCTAGATCTTCATTTCATGTATGGATCTAGAATTCAGGTTATTTCTTAGAAAAAAAATAAAGTTTTGGAAATTTTCTATGTGCACGCCAATGTACTCTTGAGTACATTCCATGTACCCGGTTGTCTCATTTAGCAATGTACTGGCCATATAACGGCCGAATACATTGTTGTGTGGGTGACCTGGCAGACTACCACATGTGGGAGCCGGTTGAGGCTAGTACATGGCGTGTACATTAAATGAAAATTTCATATAATTTTCTTTTTATTTGTTATATCAGTGTGGGATCACATCTAATTTATAGAAACACTTTATTCTCCCCATGATTCATAAAGGAGAGTGACATATAGTCGTAGATCTTTGAGCTCCACCCATTCCTCCATATGAGCTTTGATGGAGACATTGTTGGGTTTGTTGGATTACCACCATTGAGTTCTCTATTCCACTAGATCCTCTCTTCCTGATTTCTTCTCTCTCTTGAGTTATTCAAGGTTGAACAATTTTAACCTTTTTGTATATCTACGTCATTCTAAGACGATTTAAGGCCCAACGTTCAAGAGTTTTCATCGTAAAACATCAATGTAGGTGGTTTGTGACATTATTTGATTATATTTGAATTATATATGCCTAAATTTCCAAATACTCATGTTTAGAGTATCGCGTGTTTTGTAAATTAAAACTATTTAATACCACTTGTGGTTTGTTGATTAAAAAGGGGTTATTGTTTTTGAACAAGTCATTTTAACTTGTTATGGGACACCCCAGGGTGTGTTTCTGTGATTGATTGATTATTTTCATTTGGTCTAGAATTTCCTGTAAGGCTTGCTTGTTTCCATGCCTCGTGTTGTTAGGATGGAGTTACTGTTTATATGAGATGCATGTGTTTTGCATTGTGAAATTATGAACAAGGAGAATTGACTATAACATCTTCCCATGGTAGAGTCATTTATGTATAATTGTTGTTATGTGGGCCCAGATGTATAGACTGTGAGAGATGTCAGGTTGCCATTGACCAGAGGGGTTAAACTATGAGAGATACCCAGAGGGTCATTGTTAAATAATGTTGGACCCTAGGTCATTAACATTGTGATCTACCAGGGGCCATTGTAATTTATTTTTGTTATGTAGACCAAGGGGGAATTGACCATGAGTGCTACCCAGGTGGTCGTTTGTAAATGATTATTGCTATGAGGGATCGGGTTAGACTATGTGAGCTTCCCTAGTGGTCATTATTTATTGATTGATGATATGTTAAACCAAAGGGGTTAGACTATGAGAAATTTCCTAGAGGGTTTCTTATGAATGATTGATTGATTGTGATGAGTCTACAAGCCAAAGCATAAGCTTGGACACAGTCTTACTTGTTTGTTTAGATGGTTTTATGATATGTCTGTTGATACTATTATAGACAGAGGTACACAGCTTAAGCTAGATTCTGAGGATACATTATTCAATGGTTTGGATAATTAATAAATGTAAATGAATTTAATTGGAAACCGTAGGATTGTTTACTTTTGAGTACATCATATTTTATTTTTTCATTTTTCAAATTTCATGTTATATATATTCACGGACAGTTAAACACAGATATTTTGGTGGTTGTCTACTAGGATTCATCTCATTCCCTATCTAGGTCATTATTTTGGAACCAAATAGATTATATGGTTGCAGGTATAGACAAGTTAAAGTTTCCTTATTCATCAGGTACTTGATTTCCATTAGAGCTGGAGAGCATGGGACTAGGATGAGGCTCACAATGCTTTTAGAGTTTACTTAATTTTAGATACTTTGGTGTTTTTATTTTACTTCTAGCACTGTGACTTATTTGTATACTTTTTTAGATACATGTTACATACAACATTTATATATACATATATGTGTCATAGTTTCTTATATTATCTGTCTTCCAGTATTTACTTATGTTGTGTATTATTAAGGATTCTACTACTATTTACTGTTTGTTTTCACTGTGTTACTCTACCAATGATGGAATAGTTTCCCAACTATCACCCCCAAGGCCCTCACTTTTACTAGTCAGCCTCTGGAATTTTGGGAAATGCTCTTGAGGGCATGTTACTAATTGGGAATGGGGAACCCTTGGGCGGCACCCAGATCTAGGACATTACAAAATCAATTGTCTTTTAACCGATAACTTATTTCCGGTTTTGTGATGGGTAAATTTCTAACTAACGTATTTTCTATGAATCTTAATAAGAAAATGATAACTAGATTCCTATTCTATTCTCATGTTATCTCTTTCTGCTAATGATTTCCTTCCTAAAATCCTAGTTTTTTTATGACCTTCACTTTCCATATTTCCCTCTTATTAAAAGGATATTTTATTAACTATATTTCTAATCTAAGTTTCCCATAAAGTAATGAATGGTATAACATTGTCATGAAGTTAGAGGGAATGAATGGTAAAAACTAAATTGTGAAATTTATATATTATATATTTAAAAAAAATGTTTTTAAATTCATCCTATTGATTTTAAAGGCATATGATAAGAATGAATCTAATTTTATGCATTAAAAGATAGTATTTTTTAAGGTATTATTACCACCATTTAATGGATCACATGTTTTAAAACTAAATTTTGACACATTAGAAAAACTATTAAAAAAATAAACATCAATTTTAAAAATCCTAATTTCAATGTTATCTTAGGTTGAAATTTTGGTATTTTTCTGAAAATATTTATTTTCCAGCGAATAAGGGAAAAATTTTGATTTCTATAAAATTGTTATTTTCATTTTATTAATAGTAGATTTATGATTTGAATAGTACACAGACCTATTAATATATGAATAAAATTTAGGCAACTTATTAATGGTAATATGATATAATTATATCATAGTGTATCAAAAAAATAGACATTATTAATTAAGTGTTGATATTTTTGTAAAACATAAATGTTTATTTTAAATTTTATAGTTAATATAATGATTTAAATTAAAAATAATTTTAATAAAATTAGATAAAAAATTAATGTTTTATTGACATATGATTATAATATAATTTTATGATACCTTAAATAATTTTTCAAACTATTATAAAATTGGTTATAATTTTAAAATCGTTATTTTTCATGTAAATGATGATTTTATTTAAAAATTAAACTTCCCATATTTAAAAATTTATTTTCATAAAATATATTTTATTTTTTAATTCTAAATGTTTCAAATGGTTAGGGTGAATTTTTATATTTTTTTCAAAAATACTGGAATTTTCGGTGAATAGTAAAATACACCAACTTACGGTATAAATGAATTATAAGATAAATACACTATTCCATGAGTAATATCTAATGTGATAAAAATAATCTAGAACTGAGAATAATTATTTTAACATATTCAATAATACTTATTAAAAAATCATATTATTTATCCAAAAAAATAAACAAATTGATAAAATATTAAAAAAACACCCCTCTCCTCCACTATAAATACTACCCCTCACCAACTAAACTTCTCACACATATTAAGCCTTTATGTTTTTTAAATTCCCACCAAATCCTCTTCCAATGACTCTTACCCATGTCCATTAGTTTTTTATCACCCAAAGAATAATTTTATAGATTTTTTAGGAGGTTCTCATGGAGAATAATTCAAGTGGTAAAACGCTTAATCCTTCCATTTTATTTTATTTTTTTTTTCTTTCTCTTTTATTTTCCTTACCAAACCTTTTCTATTCAAAAATAAAAGATAGCTCTAGTATATTATATATATTGTAATTTTAATCTGGTAATTTAAAACACACGATCAAGTCTCTTCTTCTCTTACCCATTTTATCCAAAAAATGAAAACATCATTCGTGACGTGCCAATTTACTACGGTCGTGGATGGCATGTTTTCTATTTTTCAATTAATCCTTCATTGCTGATCATAAAAAAAATTATTGTTAATAAAAGACATTAATATGTGTAATAATACTTATTTAATGTCCTTAAACCATTATATATACATAATATTAATTCATAACACAAAACTAGCGAATGATGATAAAAAAAACGACAAAATAATCCAAATAGTTATCAATAACAATTTATCTAATGATTCATCATCATAACATTTAATCAAATGAAATATATAAAAATTTAATATAATTTATGTTCATTAATAACATATAATTTCAATTTTGATATATATTCTCATTTTACATGATTTTCCATACATATATACAAGTAAACTAATCATGAAAACCAAGGAAACGAATGCTCACAAATGATAAAATTGTATCCTATAACTCATAAAAAATGCCATAAATGTACTTAATATGAAAATAAAAAAATTTATAAAAGCTTATTAATTAGTTAAATAATGGATTTAATCCAATTATCCAGGTCATTAAAATCTAGTGCATAACACATTCATACAAAAGGTAAGGGTTTTCTCATCTTAATATTATTTCTGTGAGATATGCAATATTAACCATTGTTTATTGTGTGTGGTGTATGTATACTACCCTTTTTTATATAATATCATGAATCTATTTATCTTCATGGAATCAAATGTTTCATTTTATGATTATTAATTATATGGGGCATTCAGTTTTTCTATTTACAAAGTGGTAAGGGATTCTCCACGGACCACCATTTCTCATTCGGGTTAAGCCTTCTCTCTCTTTACCCTCAATGTAATTTTTATTTATTTATTTAAAATTATTATAAATTCTATTTATATGTTCCCAAATCATGTATTTAAATTTTTTAACATTTTATTTATGGGGAAATATGTGTTTTATCGGGTTCCCATTTGAATTCCCCTAAATACGCAAGCCCGATAAAATGAAACATTCAAATTTCCAACCAATTTTCAAGTAGAATCCACAGTCTGTTTTAAGATTCCATTTTTTTTATAAAATCATTATTTTTCATGAAAACTTATATTTTTTTCATTCATGGTTTTATACAAACAATTTTTACTTTTTCCTTTTTAAATAATCTTTTATATTTTCTCTTTAACTGCACTAAAGTAGTCAATTTCTAATGTTTCTTAAAATAACTTTTTACATGTTTTCACTTTAGTTGAACATCATTCATAGCGTAAAAATAATTTTTTTTGTACTTCACTTTTATTTATTGGTATATTCATGTTTTTAATCTGATTTATTTAAAAATACAAATATTTTTTCAATATAAATCTTCTTTTCAAAGTAAAAGTGTATTTCTCTCATGAATTTGTTAATGATTTGATAACAATATATTAATACCTGGATATGATTACAATATTTCAATGTGGTATTTGGAACTTTAATTTAATTATATGTTTTTAAATCTATTATTCAATATATTAGGAAAGCCTTAGAATTAGTATGTGATGGTCATGGCCCGCTATAGCCCCTTGATGCATTAGTAGATTTCATGAGACAAATGAGACTAGGTTTGGGTTGAGACCTTACCCATTTATGTAAAATTCTTGGCTGATTACTTGATGGTATGTTTATGTTATCTAGAATTATACATTCCATCACAATTATATTAGTATTATATAACCCATGTGATTATTATACTAGTATAATATACATTGTTATGTATCATTCTTAGGTGATTATTTATATTGAATTATTTATCCATATTTTATTCCTTCTATATTATTCTCGTGATTATATTTTAATGGAATGTGTGTTTAGTTATTTACCATGACCTAATTTTTATGTTTATTTATGATAGAATCTTCTATATTGTTTAACATTTCTAGGGGTACGACCTCACCCCCTTCTAATGATTAATTTTACCCCATGATGTGAAGATGTATATTATGAATTACTTGAAGGCATAATATTGGAGTTTATTGATGTTTCTAATGGATTTTATATGTTATTTTTTCATTCAAGTTGTAATGTGAAACTTATTTTTGTATCTATTTTTTTAAATGTAATAACATATTTGGTCCTTCGATATAATACTTCCTTATTTATTAAAAAATATAATTAATTAAGGAACTTGATTTGGTATACTAGGGTTGAGGTATTTACAATTGTTATTGGAGGTAGTTAAATATAATCTTTGAAAACTAGATTTAGAAAACATAGATTTGGGAATATAACCCTAAAATATACATTGAATATAATCAAAAAATAACATCCTATATTTTTGGTAAGGTATATATTATGGGTGTCTTCCTAGAAATACATCCTTGTATGGTTACTACAAGTGGATGTGGTTCTATCAAAGATATGACTAGTTTAATAACTCTAACAAGGTGCATCAGGAATGACTCGGTGTAACCTAGTACATTAGAAATAGCTTTACTATGCACCTATTTTGACACTACCTAAGGATATTATGAGGTTAATTCACATTTTTCTTCAAATAATTATAAATTATTTAAATGTAAATATGTCCCCAAAGAATCCTGGTTTATGATTATGAGATTAACTACAAATAAAATTTTTCTATTTATGATAACTATTTCCCAATTTTTGGGATTATACATTCTATGTTATAATAATATGATATAATATAGTGTATTACATTGTTTAGAAATGACACCTTGTGGATGGAATGGGCACTTTATCAATGACCACAATCCAAAGAGTAAGAATGATAGTTTCTTTGATGGGTTTATGCCCTTATTTCAAAGGGGAGTAGTATCCCAAATGTTCTTATAATATGAGAAAATAATATCATTTTATAACAAGATAGAGATAGAATTTACCAAGTATTATGGCTCCAAGGTAAGTATGAGAAGAAGAGGAAATCATACAAAATATAGATAAATGGAAGAAGGTAATGAAGTATTTTCCCACATGTGATAATTTTGGAAGGAAACACCTTGGTATACGACTAAGAGGGAATGGTGTATGATTAATGTGTGGACAAAATGGCCTCAATTATAATGATTAAAATAAAGGAAATAACGTTACGACTTTCAATGCTTCAACTGTAAGTAGATGGGACACTACGCAAATAATTGTCTCAATCATCAAAGGAATATACACAAAATGAGGATAATGGATCATAGTCATGCTTATGATACTACCATAGACAACGTTTAATGACTAATATGATTTCTTTTTGAATCAATAATTATATTATTTCATTGTTTTATCAATAATTATTTGGTTATATAAATCATGAGATATATAAGGATTGTATTGTAATACTTATCCATTGAGGAATTGGAAGAATGTGATGAATAGAACTAGTAATCAAGATAAGTGATTATGTTATATATTGATATTCTTCAAAAAACATATCTTAGGAATTATAACCCTAAATATATTATTTATATTTATATAATATTAAATATATATTTATGGGATAGTATTGGTATCCATGAAGGTGGTTAGTGATATGATGGTTTATGTTATGCTGGAATTATTAGATGTTTAGATTTAACGTCATCCTGAGATTTTACTATTTAAATCATGCATGTTTCATAAATGTTTATAGAAGATTAAGGTATTAATATATTTGGAATTTGGGATTAATAGATACATTATTTGGATAATATTTTGTTAAATTTATTTTTTAAATTTAGTGACCTTCCTTCTAAATTTTTCATTGAATGTGGAAAAACATGTTTTAGATTTTTCTAAAGATTAGCTTCTTGTATAATGGATCAAGTTAATCATTATAAATTATTATTAATTGATATTATATATTAACCTTATTGGATTTAGTAAAATTTAAAAGCATAAGTAATGGATTAAGGACCATAGGATCCATTAAAATTTTATCAGGCATGAAAATTTCATCTTGAACAATCATTTTTATGCATAAGGGATGAACTGAAAATAGATCTAGGCACAACCAAAGGATGAAAATTCTTACAACACGGAAATTAATAAATTATGTTTATTTTATATTGTGATTGTCTGTATATTAAAAGGATACCTCGCCTTTATGTAAATCATTTAGTAAAAACCATTATTCATTTACATTTCTTTTATAAGAATTTAGTTATCTTTTAAACTAACACATAATTTTTTTGTGATGGTTAGCATTATAAAACTATATGCTTTCAATCACTCTTCATAATAACATGATATTTATATTCCTATTACAAGATAATGTGATCTATTTACACTAATTATTTCTAACCCAAAATCGAAGTATTTTAGTGACCTTCACTTTTCCCTTTTCCCTCTTATTAAGAAGATATTTTATTAACCCTACATCTGATGTGTGTTTCCCATATAATATTTTTAAAATATAAAACATTGATTTTTGATGTACAATTTAAAATTGAGAGGATATAATTTATTTAAGAAGGGTAGAACATAACACCTCAATAATTTATGGTTTTATATTTTTAAATTTAATTTCATCGACCACATTGGTTTCAGAAAACACCAAGATTAAACGAACAACGGTAAAAAATTAAATATCATTATTTTAAAGAGATTGTTTTAACCTATTCATTAAATTGGATAGAATGAATATTATTAACCAAATTACGAAATTTATATATTCTGTATTTAATAAAATTTTGGAAATACACCCAAATTATTTTATAAGAATAAGATAAGAAGGAATCCAATTTTACTTATTAAAGGGATATATTTTTTTAAACATAATTTTACAAGCCCTAATGGTGAAATTATTTTAAAAATAAATCATGACTCTTTTATAAATTATATTGAACAATATGAACTTAATTTTTGAAATAGGAATTTCAAAATTAGTTTAATGTGAAATTTGGTTATTTTTCTTGAAATATTTATTTTCCTAAGAATAAGTGAAAAATTTCGATTTCTATAAATCTGTGATTTTCATTATATTAATAGTCTATTTAAGATTTGCATATTAACAACATATATTAAATTATGAATACAATTTTGGAATTGTATAAATGGTAATATGATATAATTATATAAGAATATAAGTAAATAAATTTGCTAAAAATTATTATTCAACTTTTGATATTTTCATAAAATATAAAATGATTATTTTCAATTTTATAATAAATATAACCATTCAAATAAAAATATATTTTCTTAAAATATTTTCAAAAAATTATATTTTTTTGTCTTAGGGTTATAATAATATTTTCTTAGACATTAATTAATTTTTCAATGTTTTATAAAATGAGTTACAATTTTAAAATCAGTATTTTTTAGTAAATTATGATTTTATTTAAAATTAAAACTACTCATATTTAAAAAATTATTTTCATAAAATGGAGTTAATTTTTGAATTCTACACAACTAAAAATTATTAGGGTGAATTTTCAAGATTTTTCTAAAATACATGATTTTTTATGAATTGTAAAATATGGTAATTTAGGGTATAAATACATTATAAGTAAAATACACATTTACTTGCATCATTATTGATATAATAACCATAATATAAAAATAACCTTAATTATTTTAATATATTTTGTAATAATTCTAAAACTATTCATAGTCTTTAGAAAAAATAATAAACAAATGAATAAAATATTCCAGAAACATCCCTCTCTTCCACTATAAATATTGGCCCCACCACCGCATCTCCTCACACCTCTTAAGCCTTGAATATAGTCCAATTACTACTAAATCCTCTTCCTAATACTCTTCCCCATGTTCATGAGGTTATTTTCTCACCCAAAATACTTTTTCAATGTTCCTCAAGAAGGTTCTCAAGGAGAACAATTCAAATGTTAAAACCCTGAATCCATCCCTCTAATATTATTTTATTCAAGTATCTTCTCCTATTATCCATTTTATTCCAAAAAAATGAATTAATCGTTCGTGAGGTACCAATTTACGGCCTTCATGGACCACATGATTTTTTTAATTATACCTTCATGGATGATCATAAACCCATTTTTATTATTAATAAATACTTTAATATCTGTGATATGACTTAATTAATGTTTTGGAACTAGTATATATACCAAATATTAATTCATAACACAAAACTAGTGCATGATGATCGAAAAAATTCCAAAATAATTAAAACGGTTGTCACTAATGTTTTATCTAACGATTCTTCCCCATACTATATAACTGAATAAAATATATGAAAAATTTATATTATAGAAGTTCATTAACAAAATATAATTTAAATTCTGGATATCTATTCTCATTTTACATGATTTTCCTTAAATATATGCATGGTATCTGATCATGAAAACCAATAAAACGAATTCTCACGAACGATAAAGTTGTATCTTTTAACTCATCCAAAAAGGCCACAAATTAACATAATAAAAATAGAATAAATAAAATAAATGTTTAAATGTTTTTTAATTAATTAATTAATGTATTTATTATAATTATAAAATAAATTAATATTATGTGAAAAACACATTTGTACATAATATATGGGTTTTATCGTCTAACATTTATATCTATGGGATATTTGATATTCACCCCCATTTATTATGTGTGGTTTATGTATATTTACATTTAATGTATAATATAATTAATTTATTTATATTCATTGTATTAAATGATTCCATTGATGATTATTTATTTTATAG
The DNA here is from genome assembly GCA_963277665.1 of Viscum album. NCBI lineage: Eukaryota > Viridiplantae > Streptophyta > Magnoliopsida > Santalales > Viscaceae > Viscum > Viscum album. The sequence continues at coordinate 1,087,752,895 of OY728121.1, forward strand.
GGTATACGGGTTGACTATTTGTAATGTGGCAAGGGATTCTCCAAAAAACTCCATTTTTCATTTGGGTTACGCCTTCTCTCTATTTACTCTAATATAATTCTTATTTATTTTTATATAATTCGTCTTTATTTTTTTATATGTTCCAAACACATAAAGCAAGATCAGTTAATCATTCCATGATGGGGTAATACATGTTTAAATAGGTTCTCTTTTCAATTCTTCCTGATATGCAAGCCCAATTAAAAAGAACATCCCAATTTCATACCCATTTTCTTGTACCATCAATAATATGGTTTAAGTAGAAACTATTATTATAAAATCGCTATTTTTTCATGAAAAATTATCCTTTTCATTCGTGGTTTTCTACAAATAGTTATGTCATTTTCTGTTCTAAATACTCCTATATATTTTCCCTTAAACCACATTTAAGTGTCCCATTTATAAAGGTTATTAAAAACTATTTTTAAATGTTTTTAGTTCAGTTTAACATCATTCATAATCTAAACATATCTCATTTCCATTCCCTTTTCTTTTTTCATATATTCATGTGTATAATATGATTTTTTTAAAAATACAAATTATTTTCCAATATAACTCTTTTTTCTATGTAAAAGTGTATTTCTTTCAAAAAAAAATTAATGATTTTATTATAGTATTTTCATCTAAGATTATGGGTCAAATATCTAAAAGTGCTATGCTAATAATTCATTTAAATATATATTTTTAAAATTATTATTTGGAATATGAGGGATGTATTGGAATAAGTATGTGATGGGCAGGACACAATATAGCCCCTCGATGCATCGGTATGTCTCACGAGACAAACTAGACCTGTTTTTAGTCAGGTCACTACCCATTTATGTAGAATTCGTGGATGATTCCTTGATGGTATGGTTATGATGTCGATAATTATTCATTCCTTTATTATTATATTAGTAATTTTTAAACCATGAAATTATTATACTATTAGAATATCTATAGGTATGATTCATTCTCAGGTTTATTATTTATATGGGATTATTTATTCAACTTTTATTCTAGCCATATTATTCCCTAGATTATGTTTTAATCACATTTGTTTTTATTTATTCATCATGACCTCATGTTTATGTTCATTTATGATGTCTTCTTCTATATTATTTACCATTACAAGGCATCTATGATCACCCCTTTATTAAGTTTTATTTATCCCTAGGATATAGAGATGTATATTATGAATGACTTAAATGGATAATCTAGGAGTTTATGGATATTTCAAATTAATCTTATATGTTGTTTTTACTTTCAAGTTATAATGTAAAAAATTGTTTCTCTATTGTTTTCCATTGCTAATAAACTATTCTATCCTTGTGTATGTGACTTCTTTTTTTATTATACCAATGTAATTATGTAAGGCACCGACTCTAGGCTACTGGGGTTGAGGTATTTAATGTAGGTATCATAGAAAGATTAGTAGAACCTTTGGAAAATATATTTAGAAATCATATATTAGTGAACATAGTCTTAATATAGACATTGAGGATTAGTATAGAAGAATATATTTTTATTTTGGTAAGTTATAGATTATATGGGTCTTCTAGAAATACATCCCTACAGAGATACTATAAGTGTATGTGGTTCTGGAATTGACATACCTAGGGGTAGCAACCCCGAAAATGTGTGACAGGCCTGACTCAGAGTAACATGGTACACAAAAATGGGCATTACTACTCACATGGGTTAACACTCTCAAGGGATATTATTATGATAATTCATGTTCTCATTACAAATCATTATAATGGATTTCAAAGTAAATATGTCCCCAAATAAACCAGTTTTAGGATTAGGAAATTAACTACGCATAAATTTTTTCAATTTTGTTATGTATTCCACTAGTTTTGGGATTATACATTATGTTTCATAATATTATTATATAATCTATTGTATTCAATTGTTTTTAAAAGGAGCCTTTTAGAAGTAATGGGAACCACATCAATGCACATAATCTAAAGAGTAATAATGATCACTTCTTTGATGGGCTTAAGAAATCCTTTTGAAGGGAATTTGTCTTCCAAATTGTCTCATCATGTGTGGAAAAAATATCATTTTCTAACAAGATAGAGATAGAAATAACTAAGACTTATGGATTCAAACTGAGTCAAGAGAATAAGATAAATGTTGGGGAAAATATAGATAATGGGTATAAGGTAAAAAATTATTTTCCCAGATGTGATAATTGTGAATTGGAACAACTTGGTATATGCTTAAGAGTAATAGGAGTATGATTCATGTGTGTAGGAAAATGAAAAAATGATCAGGATTGTATGAAAAGTAAATAATTTTCCAATTTTCAATGATTGAAATACCTGTAAATGGGACACTAATCAAATAAATGTCTCACGAGTCAAAGTAATATGCACAAAAAGAAGTAAATGGATCACAGTCAAGAATTATATACTACCATAGATGAAGATTAATGATTAAAATTCTGGTTTATTGGATTAAATAATTATGTTATTTGAGTATTTTATCAATAATTATTTAATTATAAAAATCCTTATTCATATATGGATTGTACTAAAATACTTATTCTTTATGTAATTTGAAGCATCTAATTAATAGAACTAGTAATCATGATAAGAAATTATATTGCATGTTGATGTTATTGAAAAGACTTTACTTGGGAAAGATAACACTAAATACGTTCATTATGAGGATATAATATTAGATAGTTGTTTATTGGATAATATTGGTAACCATTAAGGCGGTTAGTGATCTGATTATTTATGTTAATCTTGAATTATTAGTTGTTTGGATTTACAGAAACATGAGATTTTACTCGAGGAAGAAATAATGTTTCATAAAGGTCTAAAGAAGATACAAGTATTCATATTTTTGGAATTTGGGATTATGAGTTACATTATTTAGATAATATTATGTTAAGTTAATTTTGGAAATTTAAATACCTTCATTCTCAATTTTTCATTTAATGTGGGTAGTTATATTTTATACTATTATGGAGATTAACTACATTTAGAATGGATCAAGTTAAACATTGGAAATTATTTTTAAATGATAACATATACTAACCTTATTAGATTCATTCAACATATAAAATTCAAAGGAATGGCTTAATGAAAATATGATTCCTTAAATGTTCTTCAAGAATGAAAAATTCTTCTTGAACATTCATTTCTAAGTGTAAGGTAAGAAGTGAAAATAGATATATAAACAACCAAAGGATGATATTATGATTATGAAATGGAAATTAATAATGTAATATTGTTTAATAAAGTTATTATATGAATATTAAAATGATCCCTAAACTTTAGGAAAAATAGTTTAGAACAAAAAAATTACCCATTTATGTTTCTTTTCTATGAATTTAATGGTCTTTTAACTAATATCATATTTATGATTTTTTTGTGTTTATCTTTCTAAAGACAATATTTTCTGTCACTCCAAATAAGAACATGATAGTTAGATTCCTCTTTCATTCCAGTGTTATATCTTTTTACTAATGTTTTCCTACCCGAAATACTAGTTTTTCGATGACCTTCACTTTTCCCTTTTCCCCCTTATTAAGAGGATATTTTATAAACGCCATTTCTAATGTTTGTTTCCCATAAAAGAATTCTTATGTATCAACCATTAATTTTTGAAGAAAAATATCAAATTGAGATGATGTAATTTATTGTAGGAGGGGATAATGTAACAAACCAAGATTTTATGGTATGCCTAATTTTAAATTTGACTTCTCTCATAGCATAAGTTTCACACAATACCAAGATTAAACGAATAATAGTATACCATTAAATAACATTATTTAAAAAAAATTATTATAAGCTAGTTGTTTAGTTGGTGGGAATTAATGGTATTAACCAAATTATGAAAATTTTATATTATATGTTTAACGACATTCATCCATATGATTTTATAGGCATAAGATAAGAATAATTTCAATTTTATGCATTAAAAGGCATTTTGTTTAAACACAGTTTTACCACCATTTAATTGATTAAATGTTTTCAAAAATAATTTTGGAACCTAAGAAAACATTTTAACAAAACAAACATCATTTTAAAAAATATATTTTCAAAATTAACTTAGGTTAAAATTTTAGTATTTTTCAAAAACTATTTATTTTTCACCGAATAAGTTAAAAATTCCTATCTGTATAAAAATTTAATTTTCATTATATTAATAGTGTATTCATGATTTAAATAGTAACATATCCTATGGAATTATATATCAATTTTAGGCATATTATAAATGGTAATATGATATAATTATATCATAGTGTGAGTAAATAAATATTTTATAAATTATTAATTAAGTGTTCATATTTTTGTAAAAGATAAATGTTTATTTTCAACTTTATAATTAATAAATCAATTTATTGAAAAATTATTTACATAAAATATATTCAAATATTAATATTTTGTTCCTTTCTGATTATAATATAATTATAGGACACCTTAATTAATTTTCAAAGTGTTATAAAATTAGTTAGAAATTTAAAATTATTATTTTCCAAGTAAATGATAATTTTTTAAAAAAATTTAATTTCTCATATTAGGAAAATTATTTTCATAATATTTAGTTTATTTTTTAATTCTACATGTCTAAAAATTTATAGGTTGAATTTTTGTTATTTTTATAAAATAATTTATTTTTTTAATATTAAGATAAGGTAATTTATGGTATAAATGCACTATAATTTAAATATGCACATCCTTGAGTCATTAATGATATAATAAACATAATCTAGAGCTCCCATTACTTATTTTAAAATATTTAGTAATAGTTCTCAAACTATTCATAGTCTTCATCCAAAATAATAAAAAAAATAAAAAAATATTCAAAAATCACCTCTCTCCTCCACTATAAATACCACCCCATTGTACATTTTCTAATAACACCTATTAAGCCTTTATGCTTGTCCAATTGCTACCCAATACTCTACCCAAAAAACATACCAATGTACAAGAGGTTATAGTATCACCCAATGGACAACATCAATGTTTCTTAAGGAGGTTCCCATGTAGACGAATTCAAGAGGTAAAACCCATAATCCTTCCATTTCATTTTCCTTTTTTTCTTTTATTATCCTTCCATCACCTAATCTGTTCAAATATTCATGGTGACTATATTATATTACATATATTTTAATATTCTTATGCCAATGGAAAATACACAATCTTTTCTCTTCTTCTCTTCCACTTTTTATTTCAAAAATGAAAACATCATTTGTGAGGTGTTGATTTACCACCTTCACGGACGACGTGTTTTCCTTGTTCAATTCCTCTGTAATTTTTTTAATAAAAACATTTTATGGTTAAAAGTATTTAATATGTGTGATAAAACTTATTTAATGTTCCAAAACTAGTATATATATATAATATTAATTCATTGCACAAAACTAACACATGATGGTCAAAAAACAACAACATAATCCAAACAGATATCATAAACGTTTTATCTAACGATTCATCCTCATACCATATAACCATATTAAATATATAAACATTTCATATTATTTATGTTAATTAATAAAATATAATTTCAATTTGGGACATCTATTCTCAATTTACATGATTTTCCATACATATATACATGTAAACCGATCATGAAAACCAAGGAAACGAACGCTCGCATACGATTAAATTATATCTTAAAACTCATAAAAAAAGAAATAAATGAACTTAATTAGTATATAATAAATAAAATACTTTTATAAAAGGATTTAAATTATTTCTTTAATTAATTTAATTTGATTATCCAGGACATTAAGATCAATTCCATAACACATTCAGATATAAGCTAAGGGTTTTCTCAAATCACCATTATTTATGTGAGATATTCCTTATTCAAAACTATTTATTGTGTGTGGTGTATTTATAATAACCTTAGGTATAATATCATGAATCTATTTATATTCATGGTATTAAATGTTTCATTTTATGATTATTAATTTTATGGTGCATACAGTTTGACTATTTGCAAACTGGTAAGGGATTCTCCCTGAACCCCAATTTTTCATTTGGGTTACACCTTCTCTATCTTTATCCTATTTTAATTATTATTTATTTTCATATAATTCTTATAAAATATTTTTATATGTTACAAAATCATGTATCAATATAATTTTACCTATATTTTTTAGGGAAATACGTGTTATACAAGGTTCCCTTTTGAATTCCTCTTGATAAGTAAGCCCAAATAAAGGGAACTTCCGAATTTCTTACCCATTTTTACATATCTTCTATAATATGTTTTAAGACACAATTTGTTTTATAATATCCCTATTTTTATCGAGAAAAACTATATCTGTTCATTCATGGTTTTATATAAAAAATTATTACTTTTTCCCTTTTAAATACTCTTTTATATGTTCCCTTAAACCACCCTGAAGTGGCCCATTTAAAATGTTTCTTAAAATTATTGTTACTTTTTTCCAATTAAGTTGAACACCATCAAAAAAATCAACATAATTTCATTATCCTTCACTTTTCATTACTGGAATATTCATGTTTACTATCTAATTTTAGGAAAAATAAAAATTATTCTCCAAAATAAATATTTCTTTCAACATAAAAGCGTATTTCTGTCAAGAATTTAACAATGATTTTATTATAGTGATTTAATATATGATTATGATTCAAATATTTAAAATTGTTATCAGAAACTTTTATTAAAATATATATTTTCAAATCTATTATTAGACATATGAGGAATGCACAAGAAATTGTATGTGATGGGTGAGGCCCGTTATAGCCCCTCAATGCATCGATATGTCTCATGAGACTAACTAGATCAGATTCTAGATGAGACCATAACCATTTATGTAGATTTCATGGGAAAGGACATAATGGTATGTTTATGATGTCTGAAATTGTTCATTCCATCATTATGTTATTTGTAATTGATATACCATGTAATTATTCAACTAGTATAATATCCATGGTTAGGTTTAATTCTTATGTAATTATTTATATGGAATTATTTATTCAACTTTTATTCCTCCCATATTATGCTCAATATTATGTTTTAATGGAATGATTTTTTTAGTAATCCAACATTCCATAATATTTATTCTTATTTTTTTATAGCATCTAATGTATCATTTACCCTTACTAGGAATCAGGTCTCAAATCTTTCTAATGTTCTAATTTTACCCTGGATGTGAAGATGTATATTATGAATGACTTTCAAGGATAATCTAGGAGTTTATGTATTCTTTAAATGGAGTTTCTACATTGTTTTTCCTTTTAGGTTGTAATGGAAAACGTATATTTGTATCTAATTATCCAAATCAACTAATCTTTTTGGTCGATCGGGATGCGACTTCCTTGATTATTATACCAATGTAATTAAGTAAGGTGAAAGAATTATGCTACTGGGTTTCGAGTCATTCTTGGAAGTGTCACTTGAGTTACACTTCATGAACCAGATCTAAACCATTTACATTTTTTATTACCACTTTGTTTATTTTATGTGTACACTGCAATGTTATACACATTGAATGGATATTTATTGACATCATTGGTGGTAGCCTGCTAAGTTTATCACACACCCTATCTGGGAAGCCTATGGTACCTAGGAAGACTATGTGAATGAAGGTGTAGATAAGGGGGAGAATCCAATTAAGGATGTTTGACTTCTTGCATGTCTTAGGATAGAATCTTGGTAGCAGATGAACGGGAAGGACATGGTACACTTGGATAGATTTTCACTTTTTGGATTCTTTGTATAGAATGAAAATTACTTATTTTTGCTACTTGTATCCATTTTTTCATTCTTTAATGATACGTGACAAAACTTATCATCTTTTTATATTATTTTTTCTATTGATTTTGATTATTATTAGTTTCTTGTTGGTTTATATCTTCTTCTATTACAGTGGGTTACTAGTCTAGTGTCATAGTTTTTTTCTATTATAACATCTATTTATATATTCTTACACACTTATTATGATTTTATATATATATTATAATCCTCTTTGGTAATGAGGTAATATTCTGCCCATGGACACACTCTAGGCCCTCACTACTAGTTGGTAGCCTCTAGCATTCGGGCAGATGCGCCTAAGGCCATGTGGCCAACCTAGATCAGGGAACCTCTAAGTGACACATGGGCCTGGTATGTTAAAAAAAGAGTTTTGAGGAACTTTTTAGCTCAGTATTATGTAATGTTAGTATATCTCTCATAAACATTAGAATACACCTATTTTGTAACACTCCCTTTTGTAAATGAGTGGATTTACTTCTTAACTATAGAATATTATCTAAATTATCCATTGAAGGATATTCATAATTTAATCCTCATGCTCATCATATCCATAAATTCATCAAATCTTTAATTAATGTTTCAAAATAATGTCTATAGAGATTTGAAAACAACTTACTACTTATGATAGACATGGTCACTTGGTATTCACTTCAACATGGTTACTTTGTCTCACTGTTACTAATAACAGTCACTTTCAAGGGTAATATGGAATGATTACATGTCACGATCACTTAATTTATTCTTCAAGGTACTTGAAATCTTCATGTGTTCACTTGTTCATTTGGTTACATGGTTTTTTCATGAAGTTGGTTCTATTATTTTAATACTTACTTATTTACTTCACATGGTCACTTAATTTCTTTATGCATTCACTTGATCTACAAATTTTGGTAGATTCTGTAAACATTATGTGTGTTGGATTTCAATTTTTGGTCAATTACACATGGTCACTAGACCTTCATGGTTTGTTTCACTTCTTCACTTTATAGGTTTCCATGGTAAATTTAACAATTGTCTATTTTTATCATTTCAGACAGAATAAGTAGTCAGATATTATAAAATAAATAATTTATTTCCAACATAAGGTACATGATATGTGACCATAAAAATACCATTAAAATGATGATTTTTTGGTCTAAGATAGAAATATTCTCCTTTTTGATGATCAAAAATCATGATATATAATATTAATTGAAGTTTAAATTAGAAAAAATTCATTATTTTTTTTCAATTTCATTTTTAATGGGTTTTCATAGTTTCATTCATAAAACTTTTTCTTAGTTTTTTCCATTTTTCTCCATAATATGGGATTATCAAAATGTATACAAAACAAGAAATAAATTAAATGAAATTTTATATATATAATAAAAAATTAATTTGAATAATTACTGTAATTAAGGGGATAATAGCAGTGATATCCAAGTATGAACAATGTACTTCATTATTATAAAAATTATTATTAAAAATTGTGACTATAAGTATTTATAATATAAATTAGAATCAAAATAAGCAACACACCTGATTTTCGTAGGGAGGATATGATCCCTTCTATTTGGGGTAGAGGTTAATGAAGGATGTGTAAGTTATGATACATTTTTTTATAAGGATCATGGATAACCAAACACCTTGAGACAAGGTGAAGGTGTTGGATTGTTTGTCTAGGAGACAATAAAAAAGGTTAATCTAATGAGGTTGTTATTGAGGGTGGTTTTGAATTAATTGGTAAGGAATTAGGGGACAAAATTTAAGTGTTAGAAGTGTATATTTAAGGCTATATAAATCTTGTAAAATACTTTACTAATCTCAATTCATGCTCCATATCCTAAAATTTATCCTATTCGTTCCATAAAATAATCCAGAATATGAGTTTTAATATTGATCTCTTCAACATGAGGCTTATATTTTTGAGTCAATGCAGACATTATAAAAGCCCTATATAGATATATGAACATAAAATTTTAGGTAGACTCGGTAAATATCTTACTGACATAGAAATAAATATCCCTTTTAATAGTATCTCTATGTCGTCTATCCTGTTTGACAGATTTTCTGATCAATTCTGTGGACATAGAATCATTGGTTTGAAAACCATCAATGACCATTTGTCTTATTATATAAAACACATCAAAAACAAATTTAAACACATATATTATGAGTTGTTTCGTTCCTTATACATTAATAATAGATGTATTGGGAAGAAGATTGAGTACTCAGGAAGATCAAAGGAGATTATTTGTGGTAGAAGACTAAAACACTACATTCATAAATATCATATCTAGATTCTATATCATATCTTGAAGATCATCTTGAAATTCACCGACTTGAGCTCTCCAAACTAATTTTTTCATAATTTCCATTTTGATATGGAATATTGGATGATGTTGATAAATCATAAAGGTGATTATCCCAACTATATCCACATCTCTTACTACCTCCACATAGTTCATAAATAAAATGAAAATTCTCTCAAAAAAAACATTATATCTGATTTTAATTCAATAAAATCATATTTAGATACATAGGGTGAGAAATTAATACATAAATTTAGAGGCGTAGATATATCCAAAAACATTTCCTACCATCTAACTCCCCTTTAGACTCTATGGACTTAGGTCCCAATGACTGAACTTTTTATTCAACATGATATTCTTCTTAAACTACATGAATATTAATATAGAGAGATCTAATAGGTGATGTATCATTAATTTTTATAGGTTCCTCATAAAAATGGGTAGGGTAATAACCAAACGTATCCTTCAAAACATGATGAACATAAGGTCTGAGAGGGGACACCTCAAGTCTATTTTTAGAATCAATCCGAGTGATCAAGTATCCTTCTAGAACTCTATGAAACAAATGGGTGAAATGTCCACTTTATTAAAGTGGGTATCCCTATTATAATCACAATAAAATAATTAAGAGTAATTTTATCCTAGTAATTTATATCCTAGGGATTTATCTCCATTATAAGGTTTTTTCTAGTACAGTAGGTCTATGTTTATTTCTGATTATAGGGCATGGAGTGGTGATTATTTAGAATATTCATCATCCTTTAATAACCCACCAAAGTTATCCCATTCTAGTTCATCCATAAAAACACATAAAAAAACAACAATTTTAATAAGATATTCATCCTATAATTCATCCTCATATGATGGTAAATGTATATAAGAATTAACAGGTTTAAATTGTACTATATGGGAAGTTTACTTATCACCCTAATAATCATCCTTGGATTCCTCACTAAGTTCTTAAATATCATATTCCTCTTCTTCTACTACTATATAAACACTATCTTCATCACTAGAATAATTAAAAACAACATCCTTAGGCTCCATACAATGATCCACTTAATCTCTTGGTCTAACTACATCTTTAATATGATTGACCTTTTTGTGAATTTTTTACTATAAGCCACCCATTTATTTCTCCATTGGATTCAATTTTTCATCATGTTCATATATATATATATATTTACTTAAGAACAAACCATAAGGGGAATTCACCTTTTCCTTTGACTATGAAACTAATTTATTAAAATCCTAGAGGGATGACCAAACCATTTGATAAGGAAGGGAATTGAACTTAGAATAGGGATTTTACAACTTAGATATATATGACTGGACATACCTAACTAAAATGGTATAAATCTCATCATTAGTCAAGAATATAAAGAAAAAATCAGGATTCCTCAATATACAGAAATTCCCTTTCTTGGTGGATATCAATTTTATAATGAACTTAAACAACTATTTGCATTCTCCATTAATATCCACTATAGTAAGAATTTTGGGAGTTCTATTCCCTATAAATTCCTCAAGAGAATTATGAAACATGAAATGGGATTGATTTATGGGATATGAACTTTGATAGTCTTTATATTCCCCCTTATAAGGGACACATAATCTCTTATTTTAGTTTTTTGAATAAATCACAAAAACTTCTCAATTTAACATTTTTTGAATGGTATCTATTTTATCTCTAGGAAAGAATTCCATATAGGCATAAAATTATTTAACTAATCTAGGATAAAAGAGATTAACATTTTCCTTGAACCATTCACTATTTCCATACATTTGATATATTTTAATACAAATTATTTTATATAATTAATCAATTATATATCAAATTATTTTTCTATACACACTAGACAATCTATCATATGATTATTTCATGGACTGATTATAGTAATCGAGCAACCTTTGTCTTTATTTTATATCATTTAAGGGGTGAATCCATCAAATTAATTTTCATCAAAATATTATTTTATCATTCATATTTTGTTCAAAATGATTAAAATCAAAAAAAATTTGGGTTTGAGGGAAGGAGAGAGGTTTGAGAAAGAGATATATTATATTGTAATTTTAAAAAATAGAGACAATTTTTATGGAATGGATGTGAGATGATTCATATTCTGATTTTGAATTTTATTCAATACACTTAGGTATTAAAATAATATTATACTTAATTAAAATCCCACCAAAATATACTAATAAACATTTAAAAACAAAAAATCATGGTAGGTATAGATATTGCACAAGTAAAATCTCACAGTAGGTACAATTACTATATATTCATGGTAGGTATATTGGCCTCATGAAAAATGGGTCACGTTCCCTTAACTAACCATATTAAAAAACACTCACAACCACTTAACTGGTCATGTGAACTATACATTGTGGTTACTTATCAAAACAGGTAGTAAAAAACGATAAAAATATTAAATTAAGAAAGAATTTAATAAACATAGAATTTAATCATTATAATAGGAATTTAGACAAATATAAGAGTTAAAACTAAATTTTAAGTTTCAAGGATAGTTAAGTATCCCTAACTCATGTCTAATAAAATTCATTATCATAATATTCAATGTATTTGTAAATATTTAAACAAGATAATGTTAGTACCATTGAATTGAATAGTAATATACCCTTTTGAAAATGGTCTCTCAAAATGTGATGTCTTATATCAATATTTTTTACCTTTAGTGAGAAAATGGATACTAAGAAATTTTAATAACACTTGTATTATAATTATTTATATTTAAATGTATGAATTAATATCCATAATCTAGTAATGTTTACATCACCCACCGAATTTGTGCACAAAAAAAATCTTATAGCTATGTACTCTGATTCAGTAGTGGATAATTCAATAGAGTTTATTTTCATATTATTCCATGAAAATAGATACTTTACCAAAAAGGTAATTGTTCTAGAGGTTGTTTTCCTATCTAACTTATAGCCACAAAATCCTCATATGAATTACTACCCAAGTGAAGTTCTTGTCCTCTAGGATAGAACAATCCTAAATTGGATGTACTTTTGAGATATTTAAAATTTCATTTTACAATATTAAAATGTGATTCAATTGAATTTTCTTAAAAACATGTACACATACACACACCAAACATAATATATTCTCAGCTAGATGTTAAGTATATTAAACATCCAACCATAAATATATATATGGTTTGATCAAATGGTTTCCCAGTCTAATCAATATCCATCTTATAGCTTGTACTCATGGGATTATCACTACATTTGATCAATTTTATAAATATTATTATTATTATAAAGTAGTATAGTATAAAGAATGTTTAGAATCATGATTTTTCATGATTTTTTTTAAAATTTAATTTGTTTAACATCATAACATAATTTTTATATGTTATGAATATTATAATTTAAATAATAAACAAATAATACTTTAGAGATTAAATAAAAATTAGAATTATTGATTTGATGAAGTCCAACTACTTTTCTATTGGAAATGTCCCCAAAAGTGACATGTCCACCTTCCACCATTATAATGCATTAAAACCTTGAGTAACCTCTTTTCATTGTTATAGAGTATCCACTATCTATAATTTATAAGTTCTCACTTGGTACTCTTCAATAAATTTTCCTACACACATTTAGATATGAAATGATTTTAGTACACACACTTTTCATGGTCTAGAGATGTTAGTAATAAAATATTTTGGAATCCAAATTTATTTAATATGTTTACCATAAACATTATTATGAATTTTATAAATAAAAAATTGTTATGTCCATAAGAATATTTATTATTTATAGTGTTGTATGATCTTGAACTAGGAATAAATGTATTCATAAAAATTCCACTATAATCAGACAGGTATCCATTCCCAGTTGTGTACTTAAGTGTGGTCTATTTACTAATATTTCTTTTTGTGTTTTCCCTACCATTTGTAAATTATTCAAGATCCTTTTTGAGTTTCTAATTTTATATTTAAAGTTTATTTTTTCTTTTCATTGGTGATCTTTTTTTCCTTTTCTCTAACATTATAAAATAATGTATTAACAGATAAATCATACTACTTCATTAATTTTTTATATTTTTCATTAAGATGATTGATACATTCTTCATGTATATTACAATATAAAAAAAAATATTAAATAGTTAAATTTTCATAAATATTTAAATTTTTAATGATATTATAAATATGGGTAAGAGATATAGAAACACAATTTATTACCTAAGATGTTTTTGTCATAAAAACTTGTTTTCTTTGTGATCCCTATCATCTATACTCAAGTTAGACTCTATGTAACTGTCTTTAGACGTTCTCCAGGTAGCTTTTATAGATTTATTTGGTCATTTTTTGACATTCCTCATACCTTTTCTTGTATTTAATTTTGTACATTCATATTTGATATGAACATTTCTATTGAATTCAGAACAAGTTACTTCTCCTGGTTAATTTTCCATTTTTCATCTCCCTCTTATTTCATAATTTCCAACATAATTAGACATCTTGAATAATTTATTATTGCTATATAACATCTTAAATATCATGGCTAGATGATCAATCTCTTCATCATTTTCAAAAAAATTATTCCTAACACGAACTATCATTTTTTATTTTATCTTTCATCTTTGATATAGAAGTTGTAAATGTAAAAAAATTTATGTTTAGTTTATCATCTTATTTGTTAAATTTTAATTCCTCTTAAAACATCATGTGTTTTAAAATAATACCCTTTACTATAATTTTACTTATATCACATTATTCTAGAATGTAAATTGTGTTTTATATCTATTTATCAGGTAATCACTACATGAGGCTCACTATTTGATCTTTTTATTCAATTTTATTTTGTAGTACATGAATTGTATTGAAAATTTAATTGAACCTAATATAAATTTTATAAATTTATTCATAATGTTTCATCTTAAATATACTGTACTTAATGGGATATTTATTATGGTGTACTTATTTTCCATTTTAGGTTCTTTCATTAGACACAAAATGTGTATCCCAAAATTCATATGCAGTAGAAGCGGAATAAATTCTACCAAATAAATCTTCTCCTAATACATAGTATAATGAATTCAAATATTTTAAATTGAATTCATAAATGACCTTAGTATAATCACCCCAATCAAAACTAATAGCTTTAGGTTTTTCATATTTTCCCTCTATTTAAGTCCAAATATCAAATCACATTCTATCAATATATATTTTCATTTTAATATGTCATTGAGAATAATTGGTTGCATCAAAATAAGGAGGCATGTTCGTAGTAGTCCACAAAATCTTATTATTATCCCCAATCATATAAATTTATAAATATAAAAATTGATCTTTTTCGTAAAATTATATTATAGTTAAAAACTATATAAGGAAATAAAAAATCCCTTTTATACTAAATGTTGGTTGGAGAGGGTAGCCAAAGAGTGGGTGAATTGAGTTCCCAATTAATATTTATATTTAAAAACAATAAAAATTAATCCCTCAATTTATGAGAATATCCCATTTAACGAAAATAGTAGAAATGTAAAATTCAATGTTTTCAAATTATTTCTCAAAAACTCAATCACAGTTAAGTTAAAATAATTTTATAATTTATTTTAGTTTTCAAATAAATATAATTAATTTAAACACAGTATATAAAACACTTATTAAATATATCTATACAAATATTTTTTTGTTCGAAAACTATAACTGATTTTAAAAGAAGATATTAAATAAAAATAGTAAAAACACGCAGAGGAATAAATCAACACGTCGAGTCTCAATCTGATAACTAGTCCTCTCTACTGGGAAATCGCCTACTACAAAATATTTTATTAATGAATAAATTGACCATAATATTGGATTAGTTATTACATAACACAAATACACACCAGTAGTCTAAGATACACACATCATCTCCCATTGTTTAATATGGGTTAAAATTTGTAAAAGAGTTAAATAAAGAGTGTCTATTATTCTTAAATACAATACTATAACTCGTGTTAAAGAATAAACATATTATAAAAAAACACAACATGAAATATAATATGAAATAGTGTAAAAATCATAGATAAAATTTTAAGCTAAATTAGATAGAGAAAATGATCATATGTGATAAGGTTTGATGAAACCTAATCAAACTAGGTTTAGTAGATCAATTGCCTTTAAATCCTTCCTTCAAAAGCTTCAATAAAATTTTCACTCAGAGGTAAAAAATATAGTATTGTGGAAGTGATAAAATATATATTATAGAGTGTATTTATAACTCTCAAGCACATGATCATACACATATGTTTCAATGCTCTCTCTTATCCTATAATGGATCCACATCATACGGAGATAACCCTCTCTAAATTATCCATTGAATGATATTTATAATTTAATTATTCAAAATATAGCCAATGAAGATTTGAAAATACCTCAAGACTTATGTTAACCATGATCAAGTGGTCTTTACTTAAGCATTGTTACATTGTCTCATGGTAACTAAACATGGCCACCTCACACTTTCACTTTCCTTGGTAACTTATCACAGTGACTTGGCATGGTTACTTAATTTGTTCATGTGGTCACTTGAACACACTATTTATTAACTTGTTTTCATCATACTTTCACTTGTTTTCTTTATGTATTATCATAATTTCTTCTAATAGTCACTTATTTTCTTCACAATACCACTTCATTTCTTTCGGTAACAACTTTGTCTTCAATTTTTTATAGGTTCAGTAAACATGTGGTACATTTGATTTCAATGAGAAATAATTTCCACACTTTCACTTGACATTAATGTTTATTTTAACTTATTTATATGGTTAGATTCCATGTTAACATAAATACCTATCCATATTTTCATTTTGACTAGAAAAATAGTTGACTATCATTAAACAAAAAATTTAATTAGTAACATAAGATACATGATATGTGATCATTAATATACCATTAAAATAATGATATTCTAGACAAAGATATAAAATATTAATATTTTTATAAATTAATTATAAAATAAGGATTTTTTATGGTTCTAGTAATCTTATATTATGTGTTAAAATCATTATTATATAACCATTTTCTTTCACTAATATTAAGAAAATAATCTGACACGGATTTAATTTTTACACAAACATAACAAAAAACAATATAATAAATAGAATATGATAATAAATGGTCCATATTAAATGAATTATATAATAATTACGTTCATAATAATATATATAGTGAATTTAATTTGATTATTCAAGAAGTTAGTCATATATATATAATAAATTATGGACAATGAAAGAGTTTATTGTCTCAAATTTTCACCCCTTGAAACCTATTTCAAATTATATGGCTTGTTTTTTTAAATGTTATGTAAAATACCCTTAATATAATTTTTATCATTATTCTCTTCTTCTTTTTATGATATCCAATTTTATTTTCCAATTTATATCTCTCTTTGGTTTTTGACTCGAATATTTCAAATGTTGGGAGATGTTATTTTTCAAGAATTTAATTTTATGATACATGTTTCATATTGCACTTGATTATTTTTATTTTTTATGTTGTATTCACTAACTTATTTATTTCATTTATGTAATATGTTCCATTTCATGAGATTTTAATCTACATTTCATGATATTCCTCTCAATCCCCTTTAGTTATTTTGTTACCCATACCATTAGGGTTTCCCCACCAATATCATTTTTAAATAGACATTTCTTTTGAAAGATAATACATTTGGGAAAATTTCATACTTTTATCTCAAAAAACCCTATAATTTTACTATACCCTTATAATTATTGGGTTTTTACTTGTCTTATCCCCAATTCATTTCCCCCCATGGCTCATTATTTACTTGATATAAGGAAATCGACCATTCCATTACTT
The DNA here is from genome assembly GCA_963277665.1 of Viscum album. Classification (NCBI taxonomy): domain Eukaryota; kingdom Viridiplantae; phylum Streptophyta; class Magnoliopsida; order Santalales; family Viscaceae; genus Viscum; species Viscum album. Next base: position 1,087,770,794 of record OY728121.1, read on the forward strand.
TTCCATTCGGAACGTCTTTTTTTCAATGTCCTTATTCACTATATGCTTTTTAAAATATCCTACTCTATGACTCAATATTTTATTAAGGTCATATTATGAAACATTACCTTATTAGAAAGTTTAAATAATTTTTTAACATTTTCTATATAGTTTATTTTATTAAAGTGTGAAAAGAATTTCTTTATAATGTATTTTGTATAAACACATCTTTCCTGCACCTTTATCATTTTATATGAAACGTTATCTCTATGTCTTCATGGTTTCAGAATAAAAAAATTTTCTCCTAGTTTTAAAAAATATTGATTTTCATATTCCTTAAAATGATCTAGGATATTTTTTATTCCCAATGTCATTTTTCTATAACATCAGTAAAAATGGTTTTCACCCAAGTCCTTTTTTATCACTTATGCTTTAGCAAGGATATTAATCAAATGTTTTAATACACCATTTTTCAATAGATTAATTATGTAATATTATTTTTCAATAAATAAATAGTTCATCACTACCTTTTTATATCCTAACCATCCATCATGAAGGAGAATAACATTTCTTCTGATGTCTTTGCTTTGTGAACACTCTGTATTTCCTTCCTTTGATGGAAGGGAGTTCTCTAAGATTCCATAAATTTATTGATTGTAAGAATTATTAACATAACTATGTAACCTATATCTACATTGTTTTAATACCATAATTTTTACTATGATTTACAGGTATTTTCCTAGATTGATAATGAATATCTATGGACACCCATTTTTCAGTGAATGGGTTTATCATATAATGATTTCATTATATAAATCCATTTAGAAAGGATATGAATACAATTTTATTTTATGAAATATCTTTTATATAAATAATTAAACCAATTTTATATCCATTTTTTCATTGTCATGTGTTAAATTAAATACAATTTCTTTCCTATGATTTTTTATGATGATGAATGATTGATTTCTTATAGCACATGTAGGTATGGGTGAATGACGTGTGGGTCTTGTATTAACCTCCAATTCATTAGTTAAAGTTTTATATCTCATTAGATAAATTATTTGAGCATATTTTAGTCACTCATGAGAATGTAAATTAATAATGAGACTCATGAAATTAATGTCTCACTATACAAATGTTCATCCAGAACTGGAAAGATTTCATAGTTTTATGTTTATTCTCAAGACTATGTTATACTCTCATGATTCATGTTTATTGAACCATTCTTACACACTCTCTTGATTAATTTCTTTTGTTATTCCATGTTATATTCTATAAATAATATCATATTCTCTATGATTTTTTGGTTATAAATTTCATATATATACTGATTATACACATAAGCTCATCTTATGAGCACTTATGATCTTTGATTGTTTTTAACTATCTTTACCCTTAAATATAATACAATATCACCCTTTTTATATGTTTCCGTTTCCATAGGATATAAATAAAATTAATACGTAATATGTGTCTACAATTTTATCTTATGTAGGTGATTTTTTTGGTAGATGTTGAAATCATGTTGTGGGTTATATAGTTGATTATATGGTGAAAAGATATCCTTTTGATACAAAGAACAGTGGTTCTACTAGTTAAATATTTGTCTTCTTTTTGAAAAAATAAAAACATGAAAATGACTTTGTATATTAAATGGTGAATTATATTGTAATTTCTGATGTGTATCAAATCCAGGAAAATTAATTTATGTGTTTTCAACATCAGATTTGGGAGTGACGATTTGGGAAATCTAAGTTGGTATCAAAGGAGGGTTCAGAAAACATTATAGATTATGATGTTATTGGTTGAAGATAAATTTAGAGTTATAAAGGTCCTTAAGGATTTATAGGTTAATATTGATCATAGTTTTAAAGGAATATATAAACCTTCAGGTTTGTGATACTATGTATTTTGTGTTTTTTTGGGGCTAAGAATGGGATAAATTTAGTGAAACCACTAGGATAAGACTAAGAGATAAGTTTATGCATATTATAACATCTTAATGTATGGTTAATGTAGAGGTTTGGTGGGTTTACTAGAAATTAAATCCTTATAGAGATACTATTATCATATATAAGATCTGGAACAGAACTACCTAGGGTTAATAATCGTAAAAAGTGTGTGCTCAGTATTAACTAATTCGTCACCTAGTGCACGACATGGAGGTCTAACTGCACAACTGGTTTGAATTTCTTGGGGGATATTCTATGGTTAACTCATAGTCACTTTAAAAAACCATTATTAAGGATTTTTTTATATTTTCAACTCATTATGTTAAAGAACCTAACATGAAAATTACCATGGATAATAAAGGATTGAACAAAGGGATTAATAGGTTGAACTAAGGGAACTATATGTTTAAAAATTATGTGTCATAGGGTAAGACATTTTACAAATTTGGTTTTCATAATCATATTTTGGATATTATCAGAACTCATTCGGATTTAGTATTTCGTTAAAATGAGATCATGGAAATGATGCTGAAAAATGAATATATCTAGAAAAAACTATGTGATATACCTAAATAAGGGAGCATACTTCAATTCTTAAGAATCTTAGTATATGAAAGTTATGAAGAAAAATGTGAGTTTCTTGTTCTTACCTGAGGTAGTGAGGTGATATTCATAATAAAAATTAAATCTTGACAATCTTAAATATATTCATTAGTGAGAGTATTTATCTATTATATTTTGGTATATTATAAAATTTATGAGAATTTTGTGAAAAAACTATGGATTTTTCTTCTGTATTCCTACTTTAGTATTTTAAAAATATATATTAAATGGTATCAATAACCATGAAAATTTATTCTAAGACATGCTTATATTTTTTGGGATAACTATTGAATGACACGTGATTGTTGTATAAATAACTCTTAGCTTTAATATATACATGATTTTGAGATAATAAATGGTTGATTTATTTTTGGCAAAATGATTTAAGTAGTATTTATTTCCATTTAATTAATTATTGATTTATATAAAATGTGTTACATGATATTTTGGGTGAGTATTATTTCTTTTTTTAGATAATGATTTTTATTGACTAATGTATTTAATATCATTGATGGTTAAAAATAGAAATATATTTTTTTAAGAATATATAATTTTTCTATATTTTATTGACTTATAGATTCGAATTTTTATTTGAAAGGTATTTTATGGAGAATATATGATATATACATACTTGGGTATATGATTTTATGATTGGTTAATATTGTTTTAGGAAAGATTAGTAACTTGATATGTCCTAAGACTGTTCGGTCGATATCATGTTCTATGTTATATCCCTAATGAAAAATAGGTTAATAAAACCCTATACTACTCTCATTAGTGAATAATAATTAAAATTATATCACACATTTATTTTAGGGGCTATAATGTAACATCTCATGATTTCATAATATATTTTTCTCAAAATCAATACTATCCTAAATAAATTATTCTACATGAAACACTGAACCAAAAATATCCACAACATATTCGATGAACAATAATAAAAATTTATAAGATGAATAAAACCTAAAAAAAGTAAAAATATTGTAATCAATTAAAATATCTGGCATTTATAGTATAAATAGTTAATATTTTTAATTATACTTTCTCAAATAACAATTTAAATTGATAATAAATTTAAGTAACCAATTTTAAATAATTATTACGATAATATAGGATATCAATATATATGAACTGATTTATTGAAATTATTTAAATTATAAATTCATATGAAATAATATTAAGAACACATAATGTTTAAAAATATCATTTTTTAATAATAATAGTTTTTCCATTATATTTTGTATTTTCATTTATAATATGAATTTATAAATATTATAATTTTAATTACATAAAATTTACATTGTTTTTAAATTTATAATTACAAAAATATATTATGTTTAGATTATTTTATTTTTTTGTGACAATTATTTTTTAGATGAATAGAGAAAAATACTATTTTTACCAAAACTATGATTTTTATAACATTGTCATTCTATGATAATGAATTGTAAATGTATAAGGAAAATAATTAATCAAATTGTTTTAAGTAATAATATAATAACATGCTTTAAAATATTTTGATGAACTTATAAAACATATGCTTACAATTTCAGAGCTTGAGTAATATTTTACCCCAATAAAACTGTTTTTTTTTCTTTTCATTTAAGTAAACATTATTTTGGTAAAGTTTAATAATGATTTGATTTTAATGACACATAACCTTTATTTTCCTTATAGTAAACAAATGTATATCTTGAAAATAAAAAACATTAATAATATTAACACCGCACATAAATTTTAAGCATAAAAATACACTTTTCCTAAAAACTACCTTTTTACAACGAGCATGTACCCGAGTGGTAAGGACTTATAATTGGAATCTGAATGAACCGTGATCAAATCTGGGTGGGGGTGAATTTTTGGGTTACTATTTAATTTAATATTCTATATTGTAGCATCCAAAACTCTACATATTATTTGGGTGTCCTGCCCACAAGTTTGGGCTTACGGGTCTCCAAGCCTTTGGGCCACCATTGGCCTTTGGGGAACTGGGACTTTGGGATACCTCAGGCCCCCAAAACATGGGTTTTTGAGCCTTGTAGAATATAGATATAATCAGACAATATATAGCCTTAGAATTGAATCAGATAAGTATTAACCACTTGATAAAATGTAACCATATTGGGAAGAACAAGAGTGTATGACATCTGTCATTGGTACCAGTAATTTTATTGAATTGCATGAGGAAATGGTAGTTAATCATCCTTTCAAGGTGGGTTTCCTGGTACCATAAATGAACTAGACATTCTGGGGGTCAGTTTTGGTTAATTTGGGTTTGTGGGCCTTTGGTTCTTATATTGGACCTTGTCCCACTATGCATTTTGATAATGTAAGGGTTCCTTCTTAACCGAGTTAAAAATGGAATTATCCAAAATAAATAAAAATATCAAAGGCGTTTTGTATGGGTTGACCACCACCCTAAAAATACTTTTACACATTATATGTGTTTCTTTTATAAATAATTGTTTCACGAAATTAAAAACATTATTTGAAAAAATTAAATTCAAATTTTAAATCATAAGGATAAAATTAGGTAAAGTGATAAATTTTAATTTTTTCATCAAAATCAATCACTAAGTTTGAAAATTAATTACCCTGATAAAAGTAAAGATTTTAAAAGTATATTTACCATGTGTAATTTTATAAAAACATGATTAAAATGTTTAAAAATTGATATTTTAGGTGTGGTTTGAAGAAATATCTCATCCCATCATCTTTTTTCCTTTTTGATCCACTAAACCTTCAATACATTATTAAAAATGTAAATGGTACTTCCAAAATTTCCCTCCTATTCAAATATAAAAGGGGATCACATTATCATATTCATGTTACACCCTTACCTTTTAATTTATTCATTAAACTAAATAATATTTTTCCTATTGAAACCCTATCCCACATAACCAATCCTTTTCACCATTAGTTATCCTAATTCCTTGAATTTAATGAACATTTCTAAGAGAAAACCTAAGCACTCATCGTAAATATTACCGTCTTCTTAATCCTCCTAAATATTATTATTCAAAAAATTTATAACCATGTTAATATAATTAAATAAATATAATTAATACATCAATATGTTATTATATTAATGTAATAGAACTTATTTATTATTTACCATCCACTTATAAAAACAAATGATTTTTTATCCTGCGTTGTGTGGACTACCACCTCCTCAAAGTGGTGTTTTCTATTTTTCATAACCACCTATCATGGTTGGTTATAATATTGGGTTTGTTGAATAAATAATATATATATATAATGTAATTATTAATCATAAAAGGTAAAATTATTATCTACCTTATCCCTTCTAAATCACCAATAAAATGTATCATTAATTGTGTCTGGTGGAGACTACCGCCTCCACAAAGTAATAAATTTTGTTTTTCATCTTAATTTTCAATCATTATCCAAACCACATAAAATATGATTCAAAATCATTGAAAATATAACTAATATCATTATGATTATGTTATAATGAAATTATATTGAAATAGATAATTTCTTTAACCGTACTCTCCCATCAAATTATGGCATGTTAATGTTTGTGTTGGTCTGACCGCTTAATTGAATAATACTATAAAATTATATCATGGAAGAAATTAGGAAAAATAATAATAATGTTATTATAGTTAAAGAATAACTTATTTCGTATTTTATGGTTCTGAGTTTTTTATAGTAAACTATTTAACTTTTTTTAAAAATATCAACTTTGATTGCTAAAATTACGGAAATAAGCTGACATTGATTAAATTTCACACAAACATAACAAAAAAATACATAATATATATAATATTATAATAAATGGTCCTTAAAAAATAAAAAATAATAAGTTTCTTCATTAGTTATCTAATAAACTTAATTTTTTTATTCTGGAAGTTAGGTACATGAAGAGAATGAATTTGGATCAACATAAGGTCTTATTGTATTAAATTTTCAAACCTTGAGAAAACTTTCTCACTATACACAATGATTTATTTTCAATGGTGTATCTAATACCCTATTAATATTTTGTTTCATTATTCTTTTAGATTTTATGATATTAAATTTTCTATTCCATGTGATTTATCTCATGGTGTTTTGACTTGAAAGTTTCAAATGTTGAGGGGGGTTCTTTATCTCAAATTTAATTTCATGAGACATGTTTGATATTTCTCACCAATATATATTTTATATGGTGTATTAACTTCATTAATGATTTAAAGAATAAAATAACATCTATTTTATGGTATTTTAATGTCTACTTTTTGTTCATCCTCTCCATATCCTGTGATTATTATGTTTCCCATATAATGAGGGTTTTGTCACCAGTCTAATTTAAAAATAGGGATTTATTTTGAATGATAGTATATCTAGGGAATTTGTATAAATTTATCTCAAAAACCCCTTTAATTTTTTTATTGTATGGTAACTATTTGAGGTACATGCCTTTTTCTTGTTCAATTATTTCCTTTGGATCATTATTTACCCATTATAAGAAAACTAAACCTAATATTTCATTTCGGTCGAGAACCACATTTTTCAAAATCCATATTCATTGGATGAATTTTTAAATGTTATTGTCTATGTTTCAATAACTGATCAAGATAAATTTCTACTAAATTAAAAAAAAATTAGTGTTTTATGTATGGATTTTTTCATCAATGTTTTAAAAGAATATATTTTAACGTTTTCCATGTAAACACATCTTTCTACAATAATTTACATTTTATATAAATTTTTCTCTATATGTTTTCTTGATTTCTAAATAAAATTATTTTTCATCCTATTTTATAAAATATTTATTTTAAAATGGATTCAAAAGATAAATTATAGTATTTATGTCCAATGTGATTCTCTAAAAACTCCTAAAAAAGTTTTTTCACCAAAGTAATTATCCCATGATATGTCTTCTACTAAATCAGTGAAATTCATCGTATAACAACTTATAAGATAATGCCTAGAATTTTCCTTTGGATTATGTAACTGTGACCTATTTAGTAATCTAGTATAATATAGATCACAGTCACCACATTAAAAAACAAAAAATAATTATTCTATTTATTTGAACATAAAATTTAGGGAACAAATTTAGAAATAATAATTTAAAATATCACAATGGGATAAAAGATAAAAAATAATATAACTATAATATGAATATTTGGATCTACTTGATTTGTGGTAATAAACACACAAATTAACAATAGTCTATAAATGAAACAAAATATTAGTAATAGAATATTTATCTTGAAAATGAAAATATATATGACCTTAAGACAAAATAATAGTGAATAAATAATGAATGAATGCAACAACCAGAACTGTTATAAAAAAATTCTCTTTTTCATTAATAAAATGTCTTCTTATGTAATATGATTATAGAAAACACATGAACTAATTTATATCCAAGTGGGTTCAAAATACCATTAATAATCCCTATCATTGATAATATAGTCATTGAACAGTTATCACATGATTAGTATAAATATAGGGTTTTAAAAAATTCAATTGACTCAGACAAATGAAGCAATAGCCTAAATGAGTTGGATCATACCCTATGAATCCCATTTATCATAGATTCCAAGGGATATATAATCTCTGTGATTTTACCTTTACGAATACCAAGTTGAGATATAGTAAGCTAATAATGAGAGAAACTGTTTATGGGATAATATCAAGCTCATCGGGAACACAGCCCAAACCATGTTCACTAAACCACTCCATGAATTCCCCTCCATCATATATCTTATTCTTAGGAAATATACTGTCGTATTAATGTGATATGTATCAAGGACAAAGAAATATAATTATTCACATTATTTTTTATATAATATTGAATATATGTTAATCACATTATTGTTACTTTATAAATTTTTTCTATTTTGGTACTATAAAACACAAATAGTATTTTGGGTAATATTAAATTTTGATTAAGGAATTTATTTAGTTGAATTAATGTATTTTTGAAATAAATAATATTTTAATAAAATATTTTATTAAATAATTTTTATTAAATATAAATGTTAATATAGTTTTTATGAAGTCAAACATACTTTTTATAGAGGTTCAAAAACTGTTATTGTCACGAAACCAAATATTTCTCAATAAATGTAAACTCGTATTTTAAAAGTGAAAATTCAAATATTAAGAAAATTATTTGTTTAAAATTATTATTATTGTTGTAATCATAATGTTCAAATTATCCAACTGTGATTTTTTAATAATTTTCTAAGATAGTGGAGTTTTTTGGGTAAATATTAAATACCGTTTAAATATACGGTTTTTATTATGAAACAAATGGACCAAAAATGATGTAATAAATACTATAAAGGGTATCCCCAAACAAATACGTGTTTTAGAATTAAAATAATTTGATTTTATGTTTATTTCATTATATTTATAATTCATTTATGAATCCTCCAAAACCATTAAACTATTTTATGATTTTGAAATCATTTCATTAATATTGTGACTCACTCCACATAAGATAGGGAATTTTTTTAAAAATTTATTTCCTTTAGAGTATAAAATAATTAAAACCTCCCCCATTTTTTAGAAACAAAGGGAAAAAAAATTGGTTGTTCTTTGGATTTGGTTATTTTATTATATAAATTCCAAAACCTATGTTTGTGAAATATTAAAGAATTCCACTATCTTTTCCTACATTAACCCACCCAAGATCCCATTTATATTCACTAAAAAAATTATATTATGTCCTTATTCTATAATCACCTCTCTCAAATCCTCTTATGGTAACCCAAGCTCTCATGAATCCCCTTTTCATGCTTTTGGAGTCACACACTCAAGCAAGGGATCTTTTTCTTTATCCTAATTATTAAAGTATCATCTTTATATTATTTATTTTATCATAATTTAATTATAATGGGATACGTTATTTCATATCCTAATTAAGTCCTATTTTATTTCATAATTATGAGAGACCCATTTCTCTATCATCAAACCATTTTATTTATTTTTATTTGACGTCATTTTTCTATCAAAATTCCATAAGTGATCCTCTCTGTCTCTCCTTTATTCCCAAAAATTCTTCATTTTATACACTTTTATTCCCAATTAAAAATATTGGGCTGTGTTTTTTCACATTTCACATGCTTCCAATATTATTTCTAAATGATTATAGTCCCCTTTTAATCTCATTTATCCCTCCCAAAAACATTTATTTTCTCCAATTAAGCTGTCAAAATTTCACTGTGAGAATCCATCCCAAAAAGAATGTGCAGTAATCACCCATACCAAATTACTACAATGGGATTTCACCTTTATCAACTTATACTCATTTTCTGGGGACTTACATAAATTTTTTACACAATCCTTGATTGTGGAATAAAATATGATGAAAAATAAATCCTTGTTTTAGGATCTATGTGGCACTCATAAGCATTAAAAAAATGAATGTGATGGGTGCGCCCAAAATGATATATAACTCCAATGCATTGGGTAATTATTTTTATCATGATACATCATGTTGGGATATGGGGTGAACCAACTTCTTTTATTGGGTTTTTTGCATCATGATTTCATGGAATTTAGACTTGACCAATTTTTATGATGAAATGTTTTATGTTGTTTACACATTTCTCGTGTTATGATTATCATTTTATATCATGACTTATTATCCATGTTCCTTTTCTACTCCATTGATATTCCTATTTTATAAAATATATTATCTTCTTCATGTTATTAATTTTTTATTCCCTTTTTGGTATTTATATCTAACCCCTTTCATATGGGTGTCCCTAGTATATCCCTTGTTGGTTTATGTTAGAAGGTGTATTATGATCTAGTTAAATAAGTTTTCAATAAAGATGTCATATTCTCTTTTTTATGTTTTTATGTAATGCACCTAATTCCAAATTACACTAGACTTATTGATAATCTGTGTTGTATTAAGTGCGGTCTTAGGTAATTAATCAAGTACTAATGTGAAATAAATATCAATGTTTTCATAATGAAACATGAGGTATTTATAGAATGTAGAAAACTAAAGACAACATTACAAATATTCCCATTTGAATAATAGTATGGTTGTTAGGAATAGTAACATGATCGTTATTATAGTATCATCAACTATGGGAGTGTATAATAACATTTTTTTATCTTATAAAATGAAATTATGACATATTTATATCAGAATAAAGTTATATAAATGGTTTAAAAGTGACAAAATAAGATCTTGTGGTGTTTTAAAATCATTATTATAACAAATATAATGGTTTAAAATAAATATTATTTTCATAAAATGGGTTTATAAATTAATATTAATTTTCATTATAAAAATTTTAGATCACCCAATATTTACCCAAATATCTCCTCATATCATTTTCCACATCCCTAGAGGCCTTGGTAACATTAAAGTCCTTTTCAATGCGCCTTAAAGTGTAGACTTAGATGAGACAACTAAAGGGAGATGTAAATTTACAACAAAAATTATTTTAATTTTATTCTTATTCTACCACCCCCATATGTTTTCTATCTAAATAGTCACTATTTAATTAGTATGATAAATATAATAATATGTTATTATGGTGGAATATCCATCTTATAAACTCTCTTCAATTGATTATAGTATGAAAATTTTGTTCAAAATATGATTGGTACACTGGCTCCATGATAAATGTGCATTATTTTTCTCCACCACCTTAACGAATGGTTATAGAGATAATATCATGGTAAAATATGATGATAATTATTATATTAGAACTTACTGCATGTTATGTAATATATTGAAAATCATTTAATTAAATATATTGAATATAGTTCATGATGGTCGATAAAATTTCCAAAGTGAACTAATCATATAACATTATTGTTTTTAATAAATAAACCTTGCCAATTTTGGAACACATTTGGATATTTCGGAAAATTTAAATTTATATAATGGAATTAATATCATTTCATTTTGCTTTTGGATTCATAATCTCATTGGATAATAACTTCCTAATTATTCACAACTGATCCGACTTTGTATCCATGAAATGGACGCCCGCAAAAAAACAAATTTAATCTTTTTATATAATTAAAATTATTAAAAATTTACATAATATATTTATAGTAAGTAAAATACAAATTTAAAATGTTATTAATTGAGTAATTAGTGAACCTAATTTGATTATTCATGATGTTATGGTCAAGCATTGAACAACTATGGATCATTAGGTAAGGGATTGGTGTTTTAAGAATTATGAGAGAAGTATTTCATTACAAGTTAGAAAAAAATCTTTTATAGTTCATTATTCAAAATTGTGCACATAGTTTAATGAAATTATTTGGTTAAGGGTTTTCAAGATCTTTCTTCCCCTCTTTCCTCTTAAAACGTTGCACAAAGTACCAACCCTTGACATAACAATAGTGCTATCACGGTTTGGACCTCAAACATAAAGTGAGGGATACCGATGAATACTAATATACTATGTATGTGTGAGATAATGAGGATGTTTGTGTTTCCCAATTGGAAGAACCCAAGATTACCACTTGAAATTTCAACCTAATCGGTGTTGAAATGTAAACTATTTCACTTATTTAAACCCAAGAAATGAATTTATAGTAGAATAATGTTAAGATAAAACATAAGTGAAATAATTCACACAAAAATTACACAAAATAATTTGATTATAAAGTGTTGAAAATAACTACCAAGTATGTGTAGATCCCTAAAAATTACTGTCAACCATTTATCTTTCCATCGAGAGGAGTAGTAGACATGAGTGTAACTTAGCCATCATACTTGATCCGACTATGAGGATAGGGGCCTCCATATATCATTGTATGAATATAGTTCTCCTTTGGGACTCCAAAATGGTTGAGATTTTATTTTGATTCGAACATGAAAATGGGGTTCCCAAGGTGCCAATTTATAGGAAATGTGGAAGGTGGTTTTGGACGCCCTGATTTTGATAAACGACTTAGACAAAGATTATCGATGGCCATACTATCTTATATCACTTTTTATAGAACTAAAATTTGGTATCCACACCTATTGTATATGTCCAATAAATATTTGGCACTATTTTAACAATCACAATTAGAGATATGGATGAAATACAAAACCCACTTTTTTACTTTGAGTAGGTTCGATCCCCTAGATAGATATGTTTTTATGGGACCTTTAATTGATTAATAGGCTTGTATTTATTCATATAAAATGTATCCCATTTAATTTTGGACCAGACTAAAAAATATCACCCCATTTGGATTCATATTTTAGTAAAAGTGTTTCATTCATTCCACTGGTGTGGTTGGATCCTGCAGAGTTTGGCCAATTTTTCTTGGACTACATCATGGGACCTCCAAATCACATCCGCCTTTATTGTAATTATAAAAATAAGTAAAATTTAAAATTACAATAGTGGTAAACACAAGATAATTAAATAAAAAATTAAGTGATTTTTTTATAGTTTTCAATAAAAAACTAGTTTAGCATTGTGGAGTAAGAGTTAAAATGAAACAATGAATCGCAGTGCAATCACACCACCACACCTAAACATTTTCACTCTTGGGAAAAGTCAAATTCCCAAAAATTATTTATGGATATATTCCCAACTTCATAAATATTTAATATTTAATGATAATTTTAAATCATATAACAATGTGATGAAATAAAAAATCACACCGAGGAGTTATTCTCAATGACCATAAAAAAGATGTCTAATAAATTTTAAGAGCATGTAATTCATGGAGATGAATGATACCAATTTGAGAAAATAATTGAAAATAGAAAAATTTCACTAATTCTCCATGTGTGTGTTTGAAATCCATTCCATGTAATTCTTTCCACTTCCTATCCAGTAATTATAGGTTATTTAAAATTTTCCTACCTACATGATTTGATCCACTAAACTTGTCCTCCATCCATTACAATAAAATTTCAAGACCAAATCAATTAAGAATTCCTAGAGAGAAAACCTTATACACCTGACCTAGATATCCCCATATGTTGTACATTTCATCACTATCATCATTTATTATTGTTTTCTTATATATTTTCACATAGAACACATTTCACACTCATCTATCAAAATTTGTTTGATCTCCTCATAAAACTAATTGTAATAGTTATAACAAGATTAAAAGTTGACGAAGAGTGGTTTTTAAGCTGACCAAGAAAAAACATGTTTTTTTAAGGCATAAAATAGTTGGATAACACGTACACATGCATAGGTCAATCGGGTATAGTAATGAAAAAGATCGGTTAAGGAATGAATGTATGGAAAAATTCTTTTGGATAGATGATAAATATTAACCTAAGTTATATTTACCTTCTACTGAGTAAGAAAAAATCACACTTCATGGTTGGTTAAAAAATGTGTGGATATATTTAGTGACACAATTTCCCATAAATTACTCACACAAAGGATAGCATTCTTCTTAAAGGATTCAAAATGAGAAAAATATTTAAATTTTCAATAACCAACCAATTATCAAGAAAAAATCACACATCAATGTTAAATTCATGATCAAACGCACATTCCATCATTGAAATTTTTTATTTTTAAAACAATATGAAATATTTAAATTCCTTATGCATGTTCAATAATTTCCGTGAATAGGTGAGTATCATTTTCCATGAAAAATGTGCATAAAAATGGATATTATGGAAAAAAGTGAGGGGGAAATGAGGGGGAATGTATCAATTCTATTCAAAAATCTAAAAATAGAAGAAAGAATAAAGAAAAAAAAATTCTATTAAAAATAACAAGGTATGGAAAAGTAAAGAAAACTATTCAACAAGTTAAAAAGTGAAGAAATAAGAGAGGTGATGAACATTCCTAACTAACCCATTAATATAACCATCCCCCACAACTAGAGCATGCAGTGTCCTCAATATAATAAATGATAATGTGGGAATGAAGGATAAAACTTGGTGGGTTCTATTGGTATGACGTTTTTTGAACTTGGATTTCCTCCATCGAGGACTTTTAAAGGGATTCATGAAAGTGCTTATGTCGATGCCCATTGACAGTAAAGGCTTTATTTGTTTTTTCATTTGGTTACTAAATGAAACCAAATAGATAAACATTAGAAATTTTTTATAGGGAGAACATTGGGAATAGAGATTACTTGGATGCAACTTCATCCTTTCATTGTAAAGGATCATATTCCCAATGTAGAATTAACGATGATTGATCAGAAATTTGTGGGAAGCCTTAGTTCTATCATTTTATATCCAAGAGTTCTCATAATAATCTCTACGCATCCTACAACTCCATAATTCGAATGTTCCTTTTATAAACTTCCCTATAAGGATTATAATTTTATTATTTAATGTCTTTGTAGATCGGGTACTCTATCTCAACAGGGAGATGACAGCTCATTCCAAACACAAGTGTATAAGGGGACATTTCAATGGGAGTTTTAAAGAGAGTATGGTATGCAAATAATGAATCATTGAGTCTAATACTCCAATATTTTCTATTATGTTGAGCCATTTTTCTAAGGATTTGTTTTAACTCTTTCTTTGGAACCTCATATTGACCATTGGTTTCTAGGTTATGTGTAGTATACACTTGATGACTAACCCAATAACAATGAAAAAGTGATTTCATTGTTCGGTTGCAAAAATGATAACCTTGGTCACTAATAATGAACCTAAGTAATCCAATCCTACAGAAAATTTGGGTTCTCAAAAATTCCACCACTTTCATGGAATCATAGTCCTTGAGGATCATGCCTCTACCCATTTTGACACAAATTCATCTTCCATAGTAATGTTCATGTTTCCATATGAATTGGGAAATGGACCCATAAAATCAATTCCCGAAACATAAAAAATTTCATGGAAGAGTAATACTTTTTATGTATTTTCCTTTATTTCAGATACATTCCCAATTTTATGACAATGAGTATAAGCTTTACATAAATCAATGGCATCCCAAAATAATGTTGGAAAAAATTCCAAAAACGAGGACCATGAATGTAGTATATTGGATACCAAAGTGCCCCCCACAAGAAAGAGTGTGGAAGATCCTAAGGACATATTGATACTCACTATCGAGAATGCAACACCTGAGGACTTGACCACTACATGTGATCAAATTAGGGGTTTTCACAAATGTACCAATGTGACTCGTTTTTTAGATGGTCATCCAGATTTTTGATGAAATCAATAGGAATGAAATATCATACCAAATAATTTAAAATTTCAGCATACCAAGGAACACCATATTGCACAATGTATAGTTTATCATCAGGAATAATGTCATTTATGGGAATAAAGGGGGATGATTCAATGTTTGATGATGGGTGTGTACTAATAATATAGTCAACCACCACATTCTTATATATTTTTTTGTCCTTAATTCCTAAATTAATTTCCCAAAGTAAGAGAACATAACAAATTTGATGTTGTTTGGCTTCTGGTTTCTTGATGAGATAGAAAATGGCTTTATGGTTTGAGAACACAATGAATTTAGACCTTAAAAGGTGTGAAATAAATTTATCTATGGAAAACAAAATGGTAATAAATTATTTTTTAGTTTTGGGGTAGTTTTATTGGGTAGGATTTGGTGTACATGAGGCATAGGAAATGACATGTCGAGCTCGGTTGACCCTTTGTGATAAGACTGCCCCAACCGCATAGTTAGAGGCGTCACACATGAGATCAAATGGTAAATCCTAGAGAAATGGTTGGATTACCGAAGTTTATGTGAGACTCAATTTCAATTTATTAAAATCAACCTCATATTATTTATCAAAAACGAATTCTTTTTCATTTTGGAGAAATCAGGAGAGGGGAATAAAGTCTTACTAAAGTCATGAATGAAATGATGGAAAAATTCTTCATGACCTAGGAATGACTGAACCTCCCATACTTTTTTTCGAATAGTAGGGATGAAATGGCATCCAAATTTGATTTATCAACTTGGATACCGTCGCAATAAATTAAATTCCCAAGTATTATATATTGTCCCACCTTGAAATGGCATTTCTCATAATTTAATACGAGATTAATTTCAAAAAATTGATGTAGTAAAGAACCAAGACTACTTGAACATTCATCAAAATGGGATCCATAATTAGATAAATAATCCATGAAAACATCCATGAAATTATCTAGGTAATCTAAAAAAATACTAACCATGCATCGTTGGAAAGTACCTGGAGCATTGCACAGACCAAATGGGATCCTCTTACAGGAAAATGTGCCAAAGGTTCAAGTTAAGGTATTCTTTTCCTAATACTCATGGGAAATATAGTTCTAAAATTATCTGTAATACCCATCAAGAAAATAGTAATGGGACTTCCCCGCTAACCACTCTGGCATTTTTTCAATGAATGAAAATGGGAAATGGTCCTTCCCATGGTGTAGGTTTACATGGAGATAGTCTATACAGACACACCAACTATTTTGAACATGAGTTGGAACCAATTATTTGTTTTCATTTTTAATTATTGTTAGAAAAAAAATTTAAGAACCACTTGTACTGGACTAACCCATTGTCTATCATAGATTATGTAAATGACTCCAGTTGAAAATAATTTTTTTACCTATTTTCTAATAATATTTAAATGTTTTGGATTACTCGACGTTATGTATCCCTCACTAGTTTAGCCTAATCATTTAACAATATACAATGTGTAAAAATTTATGGGATAATTCTGAGAATTTCAGAAAGTGTTTATCCCAAATATTTTCTATACTCCCTCAAAAGTCAGTAAGTTTCAATTCCTGGTCTGGAGAGAGTAAACTAATATTGATGATCGGAATCTTTTTTATATTCTGAGGATAGGAATGTTTTAACTCTTGGGGCAGTTTTTTACGTACAAATTATGGTGAATTTTGGATTTATGGGAGTGACTGTGAAAGTGAGAGGTCACTAATCTCATATAACTTCTTAATGGAAACATCCTCAAATTAGGAATGAGTATTTACAATATTTGAAGTATCATAGATGTTCATGGGATCTTTAGTGTTCAAGAAATAATAAATTAATAAATATGTATGACATTTGACTATACCGGTATTATATTCTATGCATAATTAATTTTAAAGAATTTCAATCATTGTTGAAAACTCAGAAATGGGGTCTTGGGAGAGAAAATAATTTTTTTGGAGGAAGGGAGTACATCAGTTATAATAAAAAGAGAGAGAGAGGTATGTTCTTCTAAGGGGTGTTTCAGGGAATAAAGGATCTTGAAGTGGACAATGTCACCACCAAACTCCATATATAATGTACCATTACCGACATTAATTATAGGTTTCTTGGTTTTCAAGATACATATGCCCAATATAATTAGGGAGTTCCCACTCATCATATCATCTTTCATTTTTAGAATATAAAAAACTGTAGGAAAACATAAATTTTTCATCCTCACAAGAACATTATCTACCACACTAGAAGGGTGTGTTGTAGTCTGATTTTCTAGCTAGAAAACAATTCCAGTGGGATTGAGTTCTTCGACCTATAATGAAGAGTAAATATAGTAAGGTATCACATTTATAGAATCACCCAAATACATCATAGCATTGGAAAAATAATACTCCCCTATGGTGCACAGAATCAAGAATGTTCAAGGATCGTTTCATTTTGTAGGAAGTGATGGCTCTATCAATGTTGAAATTCATCCACAATATCACCTCGAAGTCTCCTTTTGTGTGTACACATCTCCTTCAGAAACTTTATTTATTGTTTAATTTTCTTTGCACCGTCAATCAAGTGGATACTAACACAAAGTTTTTCGAAACATGCAAAAATTTCCTAAACAAGTTCAGTTTCCTTTTGTTTCCTAGGTTGGGTGTCCCTTTGGGGAAATAGAGGAGGAATGGTTAGGCAAGGAGACTCGTCAATAGAAAAACTCCTTCCTTTGGAATGGATTGTCTTAGGACATGCTTCTACCTCATTTTTAACATTTACAATGATTGGAATGGTGGTTTTATCAAGAGGGGATGACTGTAATGGAGGATTGATTTGACTTTTATTTTTTGTACCACTATAAAGGTTTATGACCCTAGAATTTACCTTATCCCAAGGGTTGACTAATGATTGAGATTTTATTTTATTTTACCCATGGCTTTAAATTTCCCTCATCGAGTTAGTGAATTTTCATAATTGGTTTTTTAGATATTTTATTGTTGTTCTGCTGGTTTGTTGGAATTAGATATTATTGGTAGACATTTGTTTCAACATGTCTTCAAGGATAGGCTTGGAATTTGAAGGGAGTTGTTGGAATGTCCTTTAGGGTGGTTGAGGATTTCTAGTTGGTGGTTGAAGACTACTCGACCATTTTTGTTTCCATGGTTGTTGAGGTTTTTTTGAATACCCCTTGCATAGAGGCTTGGTTTTATTTCCACCCAGGGTTGTATGGATACTAGGGTTCTTTCCAAAAGGTTTTGTTAAAGTTGTGTCCAAGGAATATTACCTCAAAACTATAAGATGATAACATATATCCATAGTGTATTGGAGGATTAGATTGGAATTTCCCTTGGGAAAGATCATGTTATCGAAGAATGGTACTTTTCTCTTCAAACATCGTGTCCACCATCTTCTCTAATTCGGTAATTTTCACCTCATGGACACATCGAATGGGTACACTAAACCTTGAGCTGAATTATTGAGTTTTATACACCATGTTCTCAATTAGGTTTCTTGAATTATCGGGGGTCTCATCAACTACTACACCAGCTGTAGTAGCATCAATCACATTTCGATCAATTGGAATTAAGAATTCATAAAATACTAAATTAAAATTTGATCACTTATTTAGTGGTTTGGGAAACATTAACAAATCCTTTTAAATATTTAAAATTATTCATGAAGTGTTTCCCCTTGAGATTTCCTTATACCACATATTTCAATACTTATTGTTTAATTTGTAGAGGTTGGGAAGTATTTTTCAAGAAATATGCACACTAATGGATATCTGAACTATCCCAATAGTTTCAAACTGTTAGTACAAGCCATGAAAATGTTGGGATAGAATATCCCACCGCTTTCAATAACCGTTGGCATTTCGGTCGTTGGGGTAGCCCAATGCCAATTGTTTACATTGAACCGTTGGTATAGGGGGGTTCAGATTGCAATGTTCCCACAGTTCAATGTGAACTGTTGGGATAAATTTATGCCAACGGTTTTAACCCGTTGGGACATCTCTATACTAATGGTTTAAAATTTTGGTATATCTCTCTGCCAATGGTTTCTGGATGTGATGGAATTATGTTGTTCCAATGGTTTAGTTTGAGCCATTGGAATAGAGTTACTCCTATGGTTTGGCACAAATCTGTACAAACAGTACTAAACTTTAGGCCATTTCCTATACTAACAGTTCAAAATGAACTGTCAGTATAGGATGCCGGAATTATAAAGAGATATACTAATGGTTTTGAAATCATTGGAATAGACCCCCCCACTCTACTTCACATAACAGAACCTGAATAGACCCCCCACACACACACACACACTCTATTTCACGGATAGAACCTACATAGACCCCCCACTCTATTTCAAACACACTATAATAACACAAAAATAAAACAAAAACCTTCAATAACACAAAAATAACACAAAAACCTTCAATAACACAAAAATAACACAGAACATGCATAGAACCCAAACTCTATTTCAAACACACTACTATCAAACACACTGAGATAACATATAAATCACATTGCGACCTACAACCTTTAATCAAATTAAAACATGCTGCAAAATAGAAAACAAACTTAAAACCAAAAACATGTAGTCACACAGAAAACACACAAAAACTCACTGTAAACACACAGAAAACTCACTACAAAGACACACAAACTCACTGCAATCACCTACAGTCACACATAAATCAAACACATAAACTCACTACAACCTGCAATAAAACTCAAAAACTACAATCACCTAATGAGTTTGGAATTCTTAGGATGCAGGGATTATACATTGATCCTGATGAGTATGGAATTATTAGGATGTTGGGATTCGACAATGATCCTGATGTGTTTGGAATTCTTAGGATACTAGGATTCGTCCTTCATGTATATGGAATTCCTTATGTAATCCCCTTATATTTGATGACGTGACTAAAGATTTGGAAATTCCCAAGATTTCCTGGAATCGACTCTATGGACATTCAAACTATATTTCCCTAGGATAATGGTTTTTTAATGAGGGCTTTTCTAAAATAAGATTCCCTAGGGCCATTCCCCTTGGAAACTATTCTTGAACATACTACATTGATGTTGGATTTCCCCAAGAGGATGGGAATTGGTTTTAAATGATATAATAATGGGAACGGTTTCACGACATGCTCATAGACACTTCAGCACTAGACGAGGTAGGTGTGGTTGATCACAAGTGTCACATTAGAGCTTGGGGATCAATAGTGATTTTGTTATTTATATTAAATAGTTTATAAATTTATTTATCTAAGAATATCACATGTAGTGACACATATTTACTAGTTATGTATCAAACGATACTGGTGGTTTCATACAATGTTTTACTCTCATCATGCTCTTGAGGCCATGACACATTGGTCCTCGAGAAGAATTATTGCTTGTATATAGGATCAAATTGGGTAAAGGATCATTGTTACATGATAATGATGGAGCAGTTCATATGGTTTGGTGATTGAGATGATTTGAGACTTGAGGATGGATTGGATCCTCTTTTCCTTTTATATTCATTTTTTATATATGGGGTCAATCTGATGGGAGAGTAGTGTTTGTTAGTTTTTATGTATTTAATTTTAATTTAGTTATGTGTTATCATGTGTGATCTAATTTTTATATCATGGATGTCGATGGTTTATTTT
Organism: Viscum album; assembly: GCA_963277665.1. Lineage (NCBI taxonomy): Eukaryota > Viridiplantae > Streptophyta > Magnoliopsida > Santalales > Viscaceae > Viscum > Viscum album. The sequence continues at coordinate 1,087,792,069 of OY728121.1, forward strand.
CATCTATTGTTGTGCACCCTAATATGGGTTATAGTCATCCAATATTACTACCCTAAAACCTCATTGTTAATCGATATACTCTAGTGTATGGGAATGTGTTACTATGGTCTAGTGGTGACTCTGTGATTCAGGCATCACTAAATGGATATGAACCAGGGGAAGGATGTTACAAGGGAGCAAATACTCCAGAATTATTCAATTACTCTTAGGGTTACACCATCAAGCATGTGAATGGGGTATACAAAAATGGTATCTAGTTATGATTTAGTGGTAAGATCAGGGGTGATTAAAAAATAGCGTAGTTTATGGTCTCGTTACTTTAATCAAAGGGGGATAACCCTTAAGCTCTTATATCCCAGAGTGTAGGGGTGTAATTTTTATGGTATAGTAGCAAGGAACTAGGGGATAGATAACTAATAAATAAATAGTATAAATCAACATAGCATTTTTTCACAGCCTAGGGATTATTAGGAATACCTCAGGTATGAGTGCATAGATTTTAAGGTCACGGTGTTTGGACTAGAATATTCCTATAAAGATCGTGATCATATACATAAGTATGGGAAATTTTATTGTGGAAAATAATTACTTATGTGAATTTAGTATTTATTTATCACCCAAGAAAAACCAGGTGAACCTCTCACACAGATATAGCTCACACTCGGAAGAAGGGGCATCATCTGAGAATTAGGCTGGGCAGGGGATTGACTTGAGTGTGTCACAATCCCTAAGATCTAGGATGTAATGAAAATTGTGTTGGTTTAGGACATGATATCTATACATCACTATGTTTCATGTATAGTTGGAATCAAGCCATACATTTTCCTAGAGGGCAGTGTGGTAAGAGTCCAATGTCATGCAGGGATTATCCTCTTAGGTGGGTAGTAAGGTATCACATAGTTTTAGTAAATTCAATTGTGATATGTTAGAGTATGAAGGGACTCTGACACCAGGAAGGTTTATTCTAGAAGGAGTAATGTTGGAAAATAGGAGGCAGTTAAGGAGTCACATGGCGCTGGAAAGGGGGATTTTGTTAGGGAGTCACGTGGGGGATAACTGCTTGGGTGAAAAGATAGCTCAGAGGTTCAGGGGGGAATAAAGTGGGTCATGGTGTCCATAGGGGGTATTCGGTAGTCTGTTATTGAGTAGCTCCTTGGAGATTGTGCGGGAGAGATGTAGGGTCCTCCCAAAGAATTCCTAATTCTCTTCCTCCATTTTTTCTAGCTCATAGATTGTAAATAAGTACGCTAATAATACTTTATTTAATATATTGTGTTTTGTTTCTAGTTTGGGTGAGGGAACTCTATCATTTTCATCTGATCTTTTGGATTCTTCTCTCACCCCCCCCCCCCATTATTTTTTTCCATTGGTGCGTTACGATCCTCACTTCTGAGTATGGAGACTCATATTTAGTCTCAATTAGAGGCGTTGGAGCAGCGGTTGGAGCATGTGGAACATATCTAGTTGAAAATGGGGTCATATCGGTGTTCAATAGAAGAAAACATATTGGATATCATTGGGTTGGACTTAATTCTGGGTGTGGAATGTCTTAGTACCCTAGGAGATGTTTGCATTAATTGGAAAACTATGGGGATGAAGTTTTTAGTAGGAAATCAGTTGTTCACCCTTTCAGGAGTTCATCGATCAAATCGGGTTACATCTTCACTAGATCAATGGTCTCAAAGGAAGCACTTCAATAGAATTTTCCATCAAATAATTTCAGTTAAATGGAGTAGGGGATAGCATCTCCTGACATCACACCAAATTCAGGACTTACATCATGATGTTATCCAATATCATTTAGTTTTTGATAAACCCCTGGGTTTTCTAGAACCTAGACAATGAGAACATGCTATAAGTCTCATCCATGGAAAAATAATGGTCTTGGTAAGACCATATAGACATATTTGTTTTCAAAAAAATGATATAGAAACATAGGTGCAGGAGATGTTTTCTATAGGAATAATCAGACCCAGTTCCAGTGCATTTTCGAGCCTGGTATTGTTGGTAAAAAAGAAAGAAGGGTCATGGCGTCTTTGTGTTGACTTCTGAGCATTGAACAAGGTAATTGTATCTGAAAAGATTCTAATTTCCATGGTTTAAAAATTACTTGATGAACTGTACAGAGATACATAATTATCTAATACTGATTTAAGAGCAGGAAATCAGTAGATTCAGATATGGGAAAGTGGTGTGGAAAAAAATTCCTTCTGAACTCATTGTGGCCACTATGAGTATTTAGTAATGATATTTTGTTTAACGAATGCCCCATCTACATTCCAAGCTACAATTAATGATTTATTTAGTCCCCTTTTTCGATACTATGTACTCCAATTTTTTGATGACATACCAGTGTACAACAAGAAATCGAATATTAAGGTCACATAATTTCAGCTGGGGGAGTTTTTTGTGGATCTTGGGAAGGTGCAGGTAATGTTAGACCAACCAATCCCAACATCCATTTAGGGAGTATGGGTCACTCTAGGACTCACTGGCTATTAACACAAGTTCATTCAGGGATATGGCAAGGTAGAACTACCTATAAATGTTCTCACCCAAAATGATGGATTCTGGTGGAAAAAGGAGGCCCTCAATGCTTTCCAACAGCTCAAACAACTAATGACAGAAGCACCCACCTTTACTCTACCAAATTTTTGTGAGAAATTTGAGTTGGAGTTTGATGCTTTGGGGAGAGGTATAGGGGTTTTCCTCATGCAATAATGATGTCCAGTTTATTTTTTCATTACTCCTCTTTCAGATTTTCATAGATGACATAGCCCATTCGCAATTTTTAATCCAATGGAGTGGCTGCTCGGGGGATGATGCCACATGGGAAGACTAATTCACTCTTCGAAACTGATTTCCATATATTTACTTTTGAGGAAAAGACTTGTTCTAAAGGGGGTGCAAGAGGCAAGGAAAACACCCCAAACGGGTTTCTCCATAAGATAAGGTCACAACCAACATGATAGAACAAATCAAATATTTAATATACTATAACAAAGGATCACTGGAAGGTTGTAGTGAGAGGCACAATAAAGCAACATCTAAAGGGAAACTAAATGATGGAAGATTATCATAAACCCCACACAAAACATTTACAAATTCATTCACTTCGTCTAAACATGGAAATTTCATTTATAATATTCAAAGGGTGAAAAGCAAATTGTCATGGTCAATACATATGCCTACTCAGGAAATGTCATTTGAGCAAAACGAGTATGATAAGCCATTTTATATTCTTCAAAGACACACCAACAAGAGGCATATGGAAAACGCAAACCAAATCTAAACATGATACAAATAAATATCACCACTCTTTGGTTTAGAAGACAGTGAACCTCTTTTGGAAGGGTTTTATTATAAAATCATAACATTGATTTGTCACACAATTCCTTTAATTATATTTAACATTTATTTTAAAACTCATTCAACACAAATAAAATTCAATAAGTTAAGAAACTAGATCAACATAACTATCACTGTGATTTTTCAAAGATAGTGCACATCCTTTGGAGGGGTTTTATTATAAAAACATGACATTATATATCAAATGAAAAAATTATATTAAAGAACACTTATCCAAGATATGAAATTCAATATAATTGGGTAGAATTAAGAAATAAGATAAATTCAATTTAAATCATTCTTGAATTAAAGAGGCTAGGAGAGGAACCCTACCTCAAGTTGGAACAAATTCGTCCTCTTCGGCTCTTGGAGCTTTCTAACTAAAAGTTTTTTCTCCCCCACAGAGTATACGCACCTTCACATGCATGATAGGACACCTAGCCCCTATGCACACACCTGCATGGACATGAGCATGTGAAAGGGGATCCTTGCACATATTCTTATATGCATTACCAGTATCCTCTCACCTATGTATTCATTTATTTATATATATGGGCGCACCTAGCCCCATATGTGCATAATCAATGCCAGGGTTGACTATACACAATACGGGGGTACCCACATACATATACTTACCTACCTATGCAAACGTAGGTGAGTCGCCCTTGAATTGGAGACTCAAAATCAAGGAGCAAGGATCAACACACTAAAAAAGGATATTAGGAACCTCAAAACAGATAAAAGACCCTACATAACCAGCAAGAAACTAACCAATGGCATTAAATCATTACCTTGATTGGCAGTAGAGAACCAAATCCACCCGAACCAACACGAAACGATCCAAATCCTTATCAAAAAAATAATATGGAGTCAAAAACACTGAATGCCCCTAATAAATGAGTTGTGAGATAGGTAGTAACCATATAATATTTCCTCGGATCAAAGACGATGGACTGAAAAAATCTAAACCCCTTCTATCCCCCTTTGCAGAATATAACTACCATCTGTCCATAGAAAGCAGTAAAAGACCTAAGTGGCCAATGCGATAAAAAAAATAAAAACTAAACAAAAATATAATAGTCTCATGTGACTATACATGTCACCACCCAACATAAAAGAACCACAATGCCCCATGGGTTAAACCATGTTCTCGCAAGAAAGGGGGAAATAGACCCATGTTTCAAAATGACACTATCAAATAGATATACAGGATGTAAAGTAGTCTTATTCATGCAATTCATACCAAATATATATTTTTCATGGGCACAAAAATCACCATATTCCCCAAATTAAATTGGGAAAAACAACCCTCTGTTCCAATCACCTCGAGGTAACAAGAACACACCACACTATTCTCTTTGGCTTTCTCAAGATCAAACCTCCATGATTTCAAATATCTGTAGTAATGGGACTACATGGAATTAAAAGATAGTATTTTAAGAAAGATGTAGGTTGAATTGGAGGCAATGTATGTATAATCTTAAGGAAGGTACTATTGTTATTCTAGAATGCCTAGAAAAACAAATAATAATGGAAATAATATGATTTATAAGAGATGAACAATATTTATTTGTAGCACTAGATTCAAAATTGTAAGATTAGAAAATCATATTTAACATTTAAATGGACAAATTTACTTGAGGCTATATTTGTTTTTTTTCTTGTAATTATGTTTTTAGCATTAATAAAAATCTCATTATGTAAATATCATCATTATTAATTAATTATTTTAAAAAAATAAAAAGTACTTCTAAATTGTGTCGAGAATGTCATCTCTCTCAATTAACCAAACTACAGAATCAAGAGGGAGTGTATTGAAGATGAAATATAACTCAATTTTTTCCCTAACACTAAGAAAAGTTTATTAGTGGACAAAATTTATAATCAAATAGAATATATCATAGCATAAAAAATTTAAAAAGGGATAAGTACTATAAAAAAATAAAACTATTAGAACAAAAAAATGAATAGATAAATCTAATTCATATTTTTATTGCAAGTGCCTTATTTCTTATCACCAATTTCAACCATTTACGAATCAAAGATAAAATTGTTACCTCTATCCTATAAAGGGATGATCAAAAAGGTAAGAAATAATAGGCTAAGGAAGGTTCCATGCCTATGATAGAGTGGTATCTGTCGTTATAGTTCAACTATACCACAATAATGTTATCATCTCATGTATTTCTAGAATCTAACATACAATCCCTTTTTTAGAACCTTTAAAACATAAATTTATAAATTTGCATAGTCGTTAATCTAATGTAGTTGTTTTTTAATGATCCATTATTGGGTCATGAATCTAACAGAGTTATTTTTTAACGATCTGTTATTGGGTCATGAATTCCTCCTTCAATCACATCCATAACTAAGATGTGAACCAAATATCTTTTTATAAAGTGACCATATATAGTATCTCATATAATCAGAAAATATAATTTATTTATAAGCATCAAAATCCATCTACTAAACTATAACCATGAAAAGGGACACAATATTATTAAATTATTTAGTCTCAAAACCACCAAACTCCTTACTATGATTGGTATGATGTGACAATAATAGATTATCCAATATAATCCCAATCGGTTACTCCATACTATCTTTTCTAGAATAGAGAATATTATACTTTTTTATAGTCCAAGGTGAACTGGGTAGCATGTTCTTACCTATTGATGATTCATGATAAGAGATAATTTCATTATAGCTCAGTATCTATAAAATATCATGAGATTAGATAAGTTTCAATTATAGTATATTTTCCTGCATTAGAAGAGTAGTATAAAGTTATTGTGAATATCAAGGATTTTTTACAACATGTGATAACTAAAAGAGTGAAATATCATTATAGTTTACTATAAGAGATTAACAAGATACAGAAAGAATAAAATCATAATATTAAGGGAGATTAAAATTATTTGAGGTTGAGAAATATTCCCACATTATAAAGTTCTTAGAGCTTGGACCCAAACATGAAGAATCTAGAATCAACCCAATATGAACCTCCCGAAATAAATAAAAAAAAAGTGTTACCACTCAAATCACATTGAAGATTTTATACTAAAAATAGATTTGTACTAGTACAAAATAAATCTTTTGAAAATATGGGGAGTCCTCCACTTCATCCTGATCGAATAATGTATCCCACAACCTTAATAAATTTATAATTGCTATGTCCTTTTTATTTTTTTGTGTTATACAATGATCATTGTCTATGAAAAAACCTAGTGATATAAAATATAACGAAACTCACAAATACATTAAGGGTTGATCTGATAATATCTATGAAGAGTAGTTTCCAAAACCAATCCAAAAATTATGGTGAATCTATCCAAAGACATCAATGAAATAAATATATAAAAACTAACTCAAAGGAGAAAGAAACAATATTTTTTGTAAAATATTGGTGTTGCTGGATGTTTGGGAACATGGAAATTGATTGTTGGTATAATATGTAGACTCATAAAAGTGGTATAAGAGAATAAGAAATTGATAGAATAGTTAAAACTAAGAACAAAACTTTTGTGTAAATCTAGTTTTCATGTATGAAGAGAAATTTATCTCATTGAAACATATTTGAAATCCTTGATAATTTTTTAGAATATTTCACTGTATATGGTCATGGTTATGAGGGATTTTGGTACATAGAAACTGAAAATGATGAATATGATAATGAAAAGAGGAGTCCATGATTGAATAAGTAGGGAAAAAAGGAAAAAAAGTCTACCTTGAGGTGTAAACGGAAGAAAAAAAGGGAAAAAGACAATCCCAAGAGGTCATTGAAAAGAGGTGATCGTCATGGGGTTTTATTATAGAGAATATGATTATATTAAAGTAGGAAAGCTACATAATAGAATATTTAAAAAAATTTGAGGATGTGACTTGATACTGAAGGATGTTTTTCTTGGTTCCCACTTACCCTTAATGTGGATTTTCAATAAAATAAAAAATGTATTGTGGATATACTTTTTAAAAATAGACATAAAGATCTAAAAATTTTATGATAGAAAATAGGAACTGAAAATGGATTCCATCCAAGAAAGAGATAGTGGAATTGGATTAGTAGTTGAAATTTTTGTAGAATATCCAATGATATTACCTAAGGAAAATCAAATATATTTGATGAATTATTTTGAAGGTGTAATTATGTTGGTTATGGTGCCATAATAAGTTTCAATTTGATTCCTAGTAAAAATCATTCGATTAGTGGTAAGGGAAAAGAGAAAATTTTATCAAATTCTAAATCAGTTTCTACAAGTGGATCCACACCTATGATGAAGGTTTAACATGATAATAAATAATGCTTGATCATATGGTCTGATGAGTTATAAAAGGATATAAAAAAACAAAAACATTGAGAGTTCTATAATTGTTCAAGTGAATATGCAATTTTTAAAAAATAATAAACATGTGAAACAAGAGAAAACCATGTTTCCTCAACAAAAACATGTTTAGAATGTGAGAAATAAGAAAGTGAAAGAAAAATCAAATACTTTTCAGCTATAAAAAAAGTGCTCTAGTGTTAAGAAAAAAGACTCAGTCAGTGTTATATCATAGAAGTTGATAAACCCACCTTATTACCATACTTGATGATATAAAAAACAATCAAATGGAAATTTCACATAACATGCACTTCACACATATATTTTTTAAGGAAAATAATTTTGCAAAATGAATCCTTCATATAGTGTTGTTATTATGCTATGTCACTCCCAATGAATCCTTGATTCTTAGCTACATAAAGCCCCAATTAAAAATTAATATTCAATAACTAATAAAATTGATTTTTGGAAAATCCCCTTGGAAGAATATGAAACATTGAATACCCCAATTGATCGATGTGAAAAATAAGAACGGATTAATAACCCTTCCTAATTATAGAAAAATGATGAATAACCCTTCCTAATCCTAATAATAGAAAAAACAGAATATGAAACATTAAATAACCCAAAACAGAATATAAAACATTTATTTAGGGTTCCTCTATTTATAATTATAGAAAAATCAATATAATAAAAGATTGACTTCACCATACTGTAGTGAAATCGAGGATTAACCCTAAAACAGACACTTCTGAAATCAAAAATGCTACATCTGTGCACGTCTTGTGGATGACACACAGAGTGAAGAATTTGCATGGGAGGGGTGAGTGATTGCTGCTAGGGCTCGAGATGGGAGGAGGGGAGAGGCAAGAAATGATGATCAGGGAGCAGTGAGTGGTGAGTTGTGAGCGGGATTTGGAATGGGAGAAGGTGAGAGCATGGGGAATGAGAGCGGTGGCAAGGGGTGGGATGGGAGCGGGGGAGAGGGGAGTTCAGGATGGGAGTGGTGGCAAGGGGGGTTCAGGATGGGAGTGGTGGTGAGGGGTGTTCGGGATGGGAGTTGCAGCGAGGGGATGGAGAAGTGGGGTGTGACCGGATGGGAGAAGGATCCTGTTGGCAACCGGTTTTAGGTGTTTCTATCCCAACGGTTCATCTGAACCATTGGTATTGATGTGGTTTTTTCCAAAGGTTTACTATAATATTTGGGAAAACCCAAGATATAATAGTCTATACTTAGTGTTTCACAGAACCGTTACTATAGATTATTTTTTCCAATGGTTTCTTCAAACTGTTGTAAAAGAAGTGTTGGTATGGATGGGATTTCCACCAGTGGCGTATCATGTCTTCCCAACCCCTAATTGAAAAATTACCATAATATATCCAATATTTTGTGGTATATTCTAATGAAAAAGATAATTATCTAATATTTACTTATTCTTCATCCACATTATTATATTTTATGTTTGACCACATATTGTGAAATTATTTTAAATGCTTATGTGGCTCTTATCCGGGGATTCCATGGAATCTTGGTAATAAATGAATTAAACCCCATTTAAGTTCAAAATTGGGTGTCTTGCCTTTCATTTTAATATACATGGGTTTGATATCAACATTAGGTGACGCTAGTTCTTTTAGTGTTTAATTATTTTCATCCATGTTATAAATGTTTATTTTAGTTTTGATGTTGGTTCCAGATGAAGATTAATGATCAAGAAGAGTTTCAAGATTTGATGTTTCCTCCTTTAAATATGTCTTTTGTATCATGCTGTTGCTGACATAGGATCCTCTCCAATTTAGGTTCAATAGGTGTTAAATATCCTAGTTTATAACTTTCCATGAACAAAACCTTCATAAGATGAATATTTTTGAAATAATCTAAAAAGTTATGGAAGGAAAGAATCAAATAAATAGTTACAAAATTAACAATATTTTTATAAAAAATGTACACTAAAAAAATTTATCTCCAGCAACAGTGCCAAAATATTAATCCATTGTCATGAAACATCAAATTGAATATATTTTTTAAGTTGATTTATAGTCTAAATAATAAACTAAGTCATCTCCTAATGAGCTTTGATAGCTTTAGAGTATTCATTTTTAATAAAAAGTGCCAAAAGGAGGGGGTGTAGAAAACAGTATTACGAAAATAACATAATTTAAAGAGTTTAATAATTGATAAAAAAAGGTGTTGTTTTATGAATTATGAGATAAAAAAGTAATTTTAATTTAAATACACGTCTATTATAGTTCATTGTTCTAAAATGTACACATGGTTTAATGGAATTCTTTAGTTAGGGGTTGTCAAGATCTCAATTCCCCTCTTGCCTCTTAGTATGTTGCACAAAGTACAAACCATTGATGCAATAATCATGTCGTCAAGTTCTGAACCCCAATCATAGAGTGAAGGATACCAAATAATACTAATATATTATGTATGTTATAGAGAAATAGGATTCCTGTTTTCCCAATCGGAATAACCCAATATTCCCCCGTGAAATTTCAACCCAATTAGAATTGAAATGAAAAGTGTTCGGCTTAGTTAATCCTAATAAATGAATTCAGAGGATAATAATCTTATTATAAAACATAAATGACATAATTAACACATAAATTAAACAAATTAAGTAGAGTATCAAGTGCCAGTACTCCCTCCTAAGTATTTGTAGCTCCCTCAAAATGGCATCCCACCGTTTAGCTCTCCATCGAGAGGAGGAGAAGACTCGGGTTGAACTTCGCCTTCATAATTGATACCCATATGAGAATAGGTGCCTCAATAACTTATTTTATGAGGAGATTAATCATTTATAACTCACAAATGGTATAAGTTTTCTTCTGATTTGAACATGAAAAAGGGGTACCCAAGGTTCCAATTTATTGAAAATGTGGAGGGTGGTTTTGGGCACCATAATTCCGATACACCACTTTTCCCATGTTTTATTATAGAAATACTATCTTATCAAAAAATTTATAAAACAAAAAATTATTATCCCCACCTCATTGATATCTCCACTAAAAAATTGGTACCATTTGGACAATCACATCCGATGATATGGATGAAACACAAAACCCAATTTTTTACTTCGAGTAGATTTGATCCCCTAGAAAGATCAGTTCGTATGGTCCCTTTAATGGAAAAATTAGGCTTGGGTTTCATCATTTTAAATGTCTCCCATATAATTTTGGACTTTCCCACAAGATATCAGACTATTTAAATTCACTTTTATTATAAATGTGTGGTTGAGTCAACTGGTGTTCTTGGATCTTGCATAGTTTGTCCCATTTTTATTGAACTTCATCATGGAACCTCCAAATCACCTCCACCTAAAATGTTTTTATCAAAACAAGGAACATTTACCTTTTTAATACTGTAAAATAAAAAAATTAAATCAAGAATGATGTGAATTTTTTAATGATTTTTATAATTTTCAATACAATACTATTTTAGCACAGTTGTGTAAGGTTGAAAATGAAACAGTGAATCCCGAGGTGATCTAGGATCTCCTCAAACCACCCTATTTTTCATTGGGTTTTATTTCTTTCTATTTAACATAAATTATCTCCCTATTATTTTTATTTACTTCTTATATATTCTTAATATTTTTCCTACACAAAAATACTTAGTTTAATTCACCTTTCAGTGAAAAAAATATAAATATTTAAAAGGGTTCTATTTGAATTTCATTCATTATGATAACCCCATAAAATGAAACTTCTCTATTTATTAACCCATTTCAAGTACCACTCATTAAAATATTTTAAACCAACCAAGTTTTCTAAAATGTATCATTTTATTATGGAAAACCCGTTTTAGTTCATTTATGGTTTTATGGATATTAGTATGTTCTTTCCCCTCTCTAAAGAATATTTTCCCTTTCCCATAAAACCCCACTTAATTTATAAATTTCCAATGTTACCCATCTATTTTTCACATATTCTCTTTAGTTTGAAATCATTTTTCATTATCTATGATTATTTTTTACCTATGAAATCACAAGAATTTTTTATTCCCTTATTTTATGAAAACCATTATTATATGACATCTTGTTATGCTATAAGACATGATTAAGCAACCCATTTCATTCCTTGGGTAATTATAATGTTTATAAATTAAATTTTATTTAATTTTGTAGAATGTGTAATAATGTATTGCGTAAAAAAGCATGCATTCAAGAATAATAAAATTCTATCAGAATCGTAATAGTGTAAAAAAAATCCCAATAATAATTCAAAGAAAATTGTTTAGCCGGGAAGTTGTGAATGACAGGTTGATCCCAAAAATAATAGGTCACTTTGAGGTCCTCCTCTCCACATATAATTCCACCATTTTGTGATCCAGTCCCATAAAACTGAATAGTTCACTATACAAATTGAATTTTTGGTCCTAATAAATTAAATGAAGTCATTTGCAGGGTCGAGTGGAAATTTCTACCCCTACAAACGATAATCCCTACAAAATAAATATTTCATCAAAATATACAGTATCGACGATATTTGTGAATAATGAAAATTAATTTGTTGGGATGATTGGTGATTTCCACCATAAAAAATTACACCCCACCCTCTGTGAACAACTGCTCCCTAATGATTAAGTTGTTCATGGGTTAGGGCATTCTCCCTAGGCTCCCAAGAATTATCCCCACAGCCCATCATGGATGACCGACCATACTAGTTTCCATTCCCCCAACTATTACATTTTTTTAAACTGATGGCATGAACCAGTTTCCCGGTTCATGTAATCAATGGAATTTATTAAAATCAAAAAGTTACAGTACAAGCACAAGGTGTAATGTGTTTACACCAGCGGGGATTTAAAGAGAGAACAATGGAAATCATGAAAAAGTGACAAAAAAATATATCTATTGAGGATAATTCCTTCAAGGAGCAGTTTCATCCAACCTCCATAAGAGTGAAGAAGAATACCAGATATATCCCTCCATGATTTTCACATCAAGCGCATAAATAGAAAGAACCGACCATAATTAATACCTTAGAATCTTCAGCAACACAAAAGAGGTAAAAATATTCCACATTGATGTAAGGAGGAAATAATAAATCATCCATTCATTGACGAACTCAAAACCCCTTTGTAGAGACCATTCTACAGGGAATAAATGGATTACCCCCCAGTGAACAAGTATCCCGCAAATAAAAATTCTATGTGGGTGGAACCCTTCCCCACATAGATAAACATTATGTGTGTGGTTCCCCAGCTATTGTAGAAAAACTATGCATAGCTGGAACCCTAACCCATGTTGGAACATCCTATCTGGAAGTAAATCATACTAGTATAGCAATTTTATATAGGGATAGAACCCAAGTCCACATAGTACTATGCCACGTGGACAGTACCCTCACTATTTTAATAAAATTATACACATAGGGAACATCATCCTTCATATGAACCTATTATTAGGAATGGGGAATCCTTGGGAATTATACACTCTATATCCCATCACCCCCTTACATCATTTCATCATCCCCTATGTTGGAACCTATGTGAACATGTATAAAGAAAATCAATACAAGGCCCTGTTCAAATCAACCTTATATGTATGATAAGATCATCAGGCACATAATCATGTCCTCTCAAGTTTACATACACATGGTAAGTGGATTCATGTGGGTAACCTCCTTAATAAGGTGGACCCTTGGAAAGTCTTTGGATTTACATTCCCAGGGTAGTTATGGTTCCGACAATATGGTTATCATGTGAACTTATTGGATCTATGTGGTGTGGGTGAGGTTCCCACTCATCTTTCCCTTTGATGGGGAATGAGATCGTCCTCCTGAAATTAGGTTTAGGGAATCCCTCTTAGAGTAATCCCTTATCCTTTATTGCATGAGGCGTAAATTTTTCTCCTCTTCACCTCAACTCTAGGTAATAGTCAGATGGATCCCCATATGAGTCTATATTGGCTGCAAAAATAAAATAGTATACAAGTACATTCAAAGCCTCCTCTCTCTCCCTTTGGCCTCCAGAATCAAACCACCAACAAAAAAAAGTGGGTCATGTGATCTTCATATCCACTACTTTCTCATGTTTCTCACATCAAGCATAAATCACATGGGCATAGAGGTTAGTGGTGATCATGACATTTTCACGATCCCAGACCCTCTAGATGGTAACCTTCAATGCATAATCCCCAACTTACAAAACTATATGCGAATTGATTCCCAACTGACTTGGATATAGTGGAAGCATCCTTGAGGTCCAAACCAAACACCCAAATTCACCCAAATGTTCTCAAGGCCATAATCACTGTAGGGTCACATCCACCGGGGAGACCATATATCTTACGGGTCCCTTGTGAAGCTTACATGCATAATCCCCACACCAAACCCAACCAAGGGAAATCCTCTAATGATGGGAATCTTCCGTGCATAACCCCCAACAATACCAAACTATGTGTACTTTGATTCCAAACTAATAGAGATACATACCAAGCCACCCTAAGCTCCACACCCGACACCCAAATTTACCCTAACATTGCCTGGGCCACATTCCTCAAAGGATCAAATCGACTAGGGAGACCATATACCATATGGGTCCCTTGGGCCACTTTGACGTAATTGTAATACCATCCATAACTAGGAACCTTTAATCTATATGTCCTTGCCACTTTACATTAAACTACATGGTTGGGTCCTTGTCACACAACCTTAAAAGGTGTTGTGCCCTGCTAAATGGAACCAAACTATGTGGGATTTTATTTTTCTCACAATGATACATAATAACCCCATATTATGGGTTCGATCCCAATATAGAAACAAATACCATATCGCAAGATGAAAGAAAACTCCAGAGTCCCCCACTACATGGATTAAAACTATTATCTCCTAAATAAACCACTAAGGAACCCATGATTTATCCGTAAAAGGTTATCGTTGATAGGGAACCTAGGATACATATAGATCCCAACATTGATAGATAACCATAGATATATACAGATGATTATGAACCCAAGTTTATTAATGATTAATTGTCACATTTAGGTAATCAATATTATACTCACTTGGGAATGAACAAAAGATTCACTAATATATCTAAAATCTATAAGAGATCCCTATAATTGGAAATAGTTCCCCCAAATGTGTGTGATGATCCTGACCTCCCATCCCCTCAACCAATGTGATTTCTTAAAATTCATTTCCCATATTCCTCAATGAATGCATGCCTTTGGAAAGTAATCACATGAGTCTTTGGGGATATGAGGGTCATTTGGTGTTTTCAGCTCCATAAACAAATCTCATTGTAGACCATTCAAATATTATGTACACGACATTAGTGTTTTCACACCATTTAGTCCCTTGAAATCAATCATTGATCTCAAACCATTTCATTCATAAACAAGATGGTGAACCCGACATGAATCTTTAACCAATCTGCCGAAGTTAAACTGCTTCAAATCCCATTCACATATAAAATGAAACATGGAAAAGTTAGACCATAAATTGTGAATTTCTTCATGAGATAATTCTATAAAGTGGTTTTTCATCCTTACATGTCACGTACATTACAATTATTATTCTTCAGAACTCTCTTCAATCGAATGGAATATCATTTTTTTCATGAACAAGCACATCATCCACTACATAGGAAGTTGGGTTCTCGAATAAATAGAGGATTCCATTGGCCACCCAGTGTCTTCAACACTAGGTTTGGAATTATCTAGTTAGGTAGTAGTACTAGAGTGGTACTCTCCCTACTCTGGTGGTATCTTGATAGGCCCTCCAATTCATAGATCCCCACCAGCCGTCTACCCAGTGATAGTCGGTGGTCTAGAACCAGCCATCCCTAGGGCCATCTCAAACTATTTCAAGAGCCTATCCCCAAAACATGATAATTAATTCATCCCTTAACATAAGTATGTTGATGAATTCATCTCTAATGACTTCATCCTAGAAGTATAGTTGTCCCAACCAAGGTCCCCTACTGAAAACCATCACCATAAATGTCATGCAGCATAACATGCTCACCACAAAGAGGATACCGCCCTGTGGGACCACTTTGAAGTCAAAAGGAACCATATCCCTAGGGTGGTCCATAAATGGATACAATAATAAAATCTAGAAAAGTACATTTTCCATTTTCCTACTAAAGAATCCCTCCGTGAAAATACAGCGTCACACTACAAGTTGAAGTATATTTATTATTCTTGTCATAAAACCCATCAATCAAATACAATGAAAAATTATGAGAGGGTGAAACATTATGATACAGATCTCTAATACCACCACAAAAATAATGAATAAAATTATAGGAAAATATATATCCCTTTAAATTAATATCATGTCCATTAGCCAAATACAATGGCAATCAACCACGAGCAGATGCAAATCACTACTCGTGAATATGAATCCCACCAAAAAAATATGGTGGAAACCAACTATGAGAAGATCTATATTTTTGCTACAACACACAAGGTCCATCATTCAAATATGACAAAAACCATGAGCATACTCAAATCCCTATTTGCCTATATGAACCCCATCAATCATATATGGTGGAAAACTACTAGAATATGCAAATTCATATGGATGCATACTAATCTCGTTAGTCAAATATGATGGAAATAAAAAAGAAGATTCAAATAATGGATTCATCACATTAATACCTCTATGAAAATACTATTTCAATTGGATAAAGTATCATGCACATCCCAATTGTATTCCATGGGGAGACGTGTACCTCTTCCCCCTCACAAAAGAATTATCTGTACTTATTGGTAATAAATGGAGGATTAGAGTAGGAAAATATTCCTTCTTAAACACTGGAATATGAATACATTATCTTTCCTACCATGTAAAACTCTCAACACATCTTTGAAATGAGTGAGGATCATTCATTAGTTCCTGACCATATCTAACATACTTTACAAGATGTAATCGCATCTACAGAAATAACAAGGATTCGGGCCCATAACCCTACCTCCCAAAATGGAATGACTCGTCCACATAATAAGGAGATCACTTCAGAGTGGACATGCATCCCTACTCACATCCACGATGATCATTGGAAATACTCCATGATAAATTGAAAATAAGATCGGGCAAAATTACCCATTCTAAATGGGGGACACTGTTTCTCTTTGGTGGACACTCGAGTGCTGGAATATATCCCTATAAGAACTCTGAAATCTCTCTAGAATATCTATACAGCACCATATGAGCCACTTCAATATGTTCTTATATATGAAAGAAATCACCTATATTAAGTGGCCCCAGTCTCCCACAAGAGAGCACCTAAAAATAAATAGTTACAAAGGCAACCAAAAAATGAATATCAGGTTCATGACCCTACTCTGTCAGATGCTATAGTTTTTTATGCCATCAAATACCTATAAATTATGGATGAGGATCCTACATATACTTCTCAATTTATGAAATTGGATGTTGCATTTGCAAAGGTCCTCCCTGAAACATTATTACAAGATGTTCTGAAGGACCTCCCTATAGAATCTACCACAATGTATTTCATCATGGGCACAAAATGATCAATCACAAGACCATATCTCTAGATTATTATCCTGATATCCCTCCTCATTACCAAAAGAACAAATATCAAGAAGGCCCCCCCTTGTTTTCATACACCCTGAAGGTCCTCCCCAGCGTATACACTATAGAAATTCTCCCTTGAGTTGGACATCGAGCTATGATGGTAGTCTTTTCCATGATAGAACACATTGTGAAGGTCCTCCCCATAGTAAAATTTATTTCAGTAGGAAGTTCATCACCTTGATAAGTCAAATTTAAGAAATCCATCATACTCTTATGTTCTTAGAAAGATGGTTCCATACATTTTAAACTCCATATCGATAACAAACAACATCCTTTCTTAACCAAGAGATATCCCAGAACAATACTCATCCTCCGACCTACGCCCAGACCATTCCCATATAAAAGATACCCTTACTATCACGGTTTCATGTGTAAAAACTGATAGTATGTGTCCATGATGGTATGAACAAGAATAGGAGTCTCTGTTATAAGAATAAAAAGTTATGTTTCTCATGAGAAGAAAAATTTCTAGGGATGACATACCAATTATAATATTTCCTTCTTCCACTTCTCAATTTGAAATTCTTGAGGCATTTTCTTATGAGGGGATACCAAAATTTTCTCTGAATCTATAGAAAAATCTTAACCAACTCAAATAAAAATTCATTCCTTATGATGGGTATTGATACCATTTCAAAATATTTGGAGATATTAATTTAAAAATTGACTTTTATGTTCTTTGGTACATGCATCGAACATGATCATAAAGAAATGAAAAGATCTTCAATTGGCATGTATCAATGTGTTGCATAAGTTGTATTGTATAATTATCAAAACCCCACCAAATGTCCCGATTTGGGGATCAGAGGAATGAGTATATTCTCATTTCACATCATTCACCATTTACCAAAACCTACAAGAAATGAAATCAAATAATTTCATCCTTATAAGGAGGAAATTGAGTAAAAATCATGCACTAGAAAGGTTTCACACCCCCACAATAATAAACCTTGAGTAAGTCTCAAAAGCATCCTGCCCAAAGATATAAATCCATCTAAAACCTCATGAACCAGGAAACAGAGAACATTCATAAGGAATATATATTAAGGGAATTAAATCATCAATCATTTATAATGTCCTCATATGAAAAAGGTTCAAGTGTAGATTTGGCATCGTGTCAACCTTATACTTGAAAAGGGATGCATGAGATCAAGAGAGTGTTGATAGCTGTTGTACTTTTTGTATTATGGGATAAGCCCCATCCCATAGGGCTAGTGGAATTTTTTACACCAAATTCCCCCATAAGACTGATAAAATTGCACCAAGTCACAACAACAAGAGAATAGGGGTAACCCCATCCCATATATATGGGGGCACTTTTACCTAAACCATCCCTTTGAGGAAAATTATTATTTTCTCATTTAGGGAGGATAAAAAGTAGAGAGATCTCCCAGTTCATCCCATCTCATGAGTCATTTCCCCTAAAGGAAAGTCATATGATGAGGATACATAGAGGCACCCTCTGAGTCACCCTTTGACACGAATCCTGAAAGGGATCTCAGAAGGGATTGGAGAGGTCCAACAAGGGATGTGAACAACCCTCATACCATTCAGTATCCAGTATAGTTCCCACCACATGTTATGAATTGGTTAATATCATGGATGTCAATAATATTGATGGAATTTAAAATAAAGAATATGAAGAATATAAATGAATGGATTGTTCAATTTGAGATATTTTCCATACCGAAAATGATGGTGTTCTCACCCGAAACTAGGGAACCCCTCTAAATTTGGGGTTTTCCATGTTCAATACCCCACTACCTCCTCAAAATGTATCTACTAGAGAGAATAATAAATTTCAGTTCATATACAACCCACCTCCTCTTCTTGATGAGGAGGTCCTCCCTACACTCAAATAAATATTCACTTAGTATGAGAAGGAAATGAAAAATAGTTGATGTGAATCAATGCATGGTTTTTATTAGGAAGCATTCCTATAGAATACACTCCCTAGGTGGATCCTCAATATAAAACTCCAATAGGTGTACCTCAGCCATACTGGTTCATCCTAGTAATTGAAGTAATTTCAAGACATCCACCAAAAATGGTTCTCAGACCATCGTTCTATCTAGAACTGATCATGGACATATATCATAATTTCCCTTCCTTATAGAGACAACTGGAACTGGTTCAGCACAACCCTCAAAATATGTCCCCATCCAGATATCAACCTAAAATAATGGCTAAGATGACATGTTAGATCCTATAAATTACTACACCAATACAGGATCAGCTTCAACATAGAACTCATCAGTATCTTATCGACACCATCGATTCATTATCATCTCGATTGGAAGTGGTGGAAGAATGGTGTTCACCAGTGCAGCAGGAATGAAAACCATACCAATACTGGGTGAGTGACACCCCACCACATCCTAATTAAAACAGTATTATGTTTCTAATATTAAATGTATCAAGCGACCTAGAATAACATATGACCCACTATGCATCCCATTGTGACACCTTGATGGGAACTCAAGAGCAACAAGAAGCAGTGAAACTCATATCCATCATTTGAACCCTTTATGTGCCAATATTTGTATGGTACACTAGTTAGCTAGATTAGATGATTATTTTATGGGATGGTGTACCTCAATAATTCCTCTTTTAGTTTAGCTCAATGTTGAAAATACAACACCCAGTGAAATCTCTAATTTCAAACACTGAGAAAATAGGAGGGGCTCAAATTTCAATTCTAGATGGAAAGGTTTTACCTACTCCCTGAACCAACTGCTTCCCCATGAAGATATATTATCTCCCTCTATATTGATAACCTTCATGATGAGATATGAATTCCACTCTTCTTGGTGAAATATACGTGTGGTTTTTAGGATATCTTCACGGATTCCCAAATAATGGAAAAATCAATACAACAGACTAAGCTCAAGTCCCGGATAACTCTACCAGTCCTAGGGAAAAGAATGGGAAAGGATGAGGTAGTATATATCACACTTAATCCACCCTCATTCTTGATCCCTATTTTAATCTTGTTTCATATCATGGATCACCCCATCGGTGCCAACAACAATCCCATGTCACCAATATAAGTGGAGGGGACCCAGTCGAAATCAATTCATGGAGTGAAGGGATAATGTTTAATTGTTTTGAGATGATCAAGTCAATGACTACTCTGTAGCCAACATAGACAATGATTTAATCTTCCTTCCATGGTAAAAAAGGTACTGATAGGTGGGTCTCGATGACCAGATAGATTATTTTCTCTTTCACTAGATATTGGGACACACCATTCGGTATTTCTTCATCTTGAAAGACCTCCTGAAAAAATGTTAGATTCTGGATAGGCATAGTTGGGACAACCTACAAAAAAAGTGGAATATGTTTACACCACTACCCCTTGTGAAGGAGGTGATTGGTGAGAGGTTGTTAGCATAAGGGAATAGAATTTTGATAATTGGACGGATCGAATGACCATCAATCAAATACATGGTATTATCTAAGTATTGTTGAAATAACTGAATATTCCCCTAGCCACTTCTACTACAACATAGAAAACATCATCGGATCCGCAATCCTCCAAAAGTCAGCCTATCAAAAAGATTCACACCTAGAAAAAGAATTAGGAAATGAAAGAGTATCAACCAACATCAAGGAAAAAGTTGGCTTTAACACTCTATGAATTTATTCCCTCAAACTAACAGCAATGGGAACCACCCCACCAAACGACACTATAAGAAACGATCATCCCACTAGAGTCATCATTAGATTAAGAGTTAATCATTTTCTCTATTGATTTCATTCGATTAATAGATCCTTTCTATTATGATGATTATGGATATGCACCCATGTTTCCCACACTAATTGGTGAACCAGAGGAAGAGGCCACAGAATCAAAGGATATCAGAGGAGATGCAGTTATAGTTGGAACAAAAATTCTAGCCACACCCTTGGTCAGACTACCAATGTTGTAGAAACCCAGGGAAGAGTGCTTCAGCTGGTCCAATAGGAACAAGAAAATCCCCCTGCACCTTCTAGAAGAAACTCTATCCTGATATCTCGATAATATCAATAAAAATAAGAATATGGGTTAAATAACCCTCAGTGGATAGGAGGTTCATCTCAGATCAACCCACTTTGGATTGGAATATCCCCAACTCCAGTTTTTAGGGACAATCCATTTATATCAAATTCTCAAGCCCCTAAAGCACTAGTGAAAGATCATCCTCATCTAGGGAAGTGCATACCTTTAGACCAGAAGTATGAAATCCTAAAATAGATATCCTTGGTACCATACAAGCGTTCAATCCTGGTTGTCCTAGGCTTATCAAAATACCCTATGGAATTAATCGTATAGGATTTTATAAGCACCCAGTGTTTTGAAGATGATGTAGCTACTTCATAGGTCTGTCGAACTAAAACAAATCCTATAGTTTTACACGTGATTATCTGATTTATATATCAGTATAAATATTTTATTATAAAAGTACACATCATACCCTTGTATGTGTCCATCAGGGAAAATTATGTCAATTTATGAAAATTATTCATTGAAAATGGCTCTAGAGTTAATCTCATTCATGTGCAAACACTTCTCCATCTCAGCTAAAATGAGGATAACCTAGTTCCTTCCACCATAACACTCTATAGATGTGAAAAAATTATGCAAATGTAATTGGGCCTAATCAATATCAAGAGTCAATTTGGAGTTCTCATAGCTAACAAAAAATTTATGTCGGATCTTCAAAACAAGGACTTCAATGGATTACTTGGAAGTTACTGGTTTCATCAACATGCATCAATCCCTTACTTGTGCCATCAATGCCTCAAATACTACATTAATGGAAAAATTGGTAAATTTCACACTAATAAGGACTCATTCGAATCATACGTGTCACTTTACAAAAATGTTGGATTTTATTAGGGGAAAGGGAAATAACACTAGGTTGATAGTGTTTATTGGGTCCCCACCCCAAATAGTTGGGAAATAATTATGATCGAACCCTTCAAATATCTCGGTAGAGAATATTTATTTCTCATAAATCAGAGTGAGAATATGGTTCCAAGATCATACATATATTCAACGATCATTGTGATTTTAGTCATAGCCACCTATTGCAATAGTGTTGAAATGTTTGTTGACTCCATAGACACTGCTGAAATCTCGGATGAAGATTCCCTCATTCCATCACCAGAGCTCTAGGAAATCCCTACCTCCCAAACTGAGGAAGAAGAGGATTTATCTTCAATCAAAGTGGATAAAGAAACTCATTTTTACATCACTATTTCCTCTAAAAGTTTCAAGGAAACCCACCACTATCAACCAAGTCAGATTATGTCACCTCACCTTTCGAATATCAAAATATCAACTCATTTCCTAACTCTGTAGAACTCATCCCAAGAATTTTTCCCAAAAAAACATGGAAAATAAGATGGATATGAGGAAGAAAAAGAGGAGGAAGACATATAGGATACCCCTCAACATATGAGGATGGATTATCAACCACCATTTATGAGATTAGGGAAAAATATGGGCATAAAAGAAGATCCATGACCCACCTGGATTAGGGAAACCATGAATTATGAAGAACTAGAGTTTTATACCTCCTTCCTGAGGAATCATGGGTATGTGCTCACCTGGAAGTACATAGATATTCTAAGCCTCAATCAATTGGTTTCCACTCACCACTTAGTTCTACTAGAGGACCACCAGGTCTATAAACAAGCAGCCAGAAGGATGCACCCAATGCATGATGCCAAAATTATAGTTGAAGCTTATAATATCACTAGAGAAAACATTATTGTGGATGTAAAATTTCCCATATGGCTAGAAAATATCATCCTATTCAAGAATAATACTGGTAAAATTATATTTTTCATCATATCCATGGATCTAAATCAACCCTTCTTGAAGGATGATCTCCCAGTCTCAATCATAGAACTACTAATTAGTAAAATAGCTGGATATCAGGCTCTATCCTTCATGGAGGGATATTCAGGATATAATAAAATCTTAATGTACCATGAAGATGAATATTCCACCTCCTTTATGTCCCCTAGAGACTATCTTTCAATCATTTATTTCCATTTTTCTTGAATAATATCGGTGATATGTACCAATGTGCCATGCATCACATCTCCAATACCTTCCTTGGAATGTTTTTCGAATTCAATGTTGATGAAAAAGTGGTTAAATCAAAAAAATGTTATGAGAACATGTTTAATCATTAATTTTTCTTTAAAAAATCATGACAACACATCCTGAAGATGAACCCCTTGAAATGTGATTTTGGTGTTACCTTAGAGAAATTACCCAGCTTCATTGTACGCCATTGCAGAAAAAAACTTCTACCATGAGAAGATAATGATATCATTACAATGTCACCTCCTTGAAACCTCACATATTTGAGAGGAAAGTAAGGAAACATTACCTATATTCAATGCTTTATAGACAACCTTGAAAGAAAAAGTATTCACTTCATAGTTTGACGAAAAGGGCATTTTTTATTAGTGGACTATTGTTTTCAAGGAATCATTCAATGGTATCATGAAGTATCTCATGAGACTACCATGGTTTATGTCACCTATCTATGGAAGGATTCTTATTTTTAATTTGATAGCCTTATAGTGGTCATTGGATGCCTTTATCGCATATAATAATGACGTCGGTGGTGAAAAAAACCTCTATTATATCATTATAAACATGATTGATGTTGAGACTTGTTATTCTGATATCAACAAGAGCTATATAGATCAAATATTTTTATTCTAGAAGCTAATAAACTACCTACTTCATCATAAGGTCTATTTGGTCTCTCGTAGCAACCCACTCAAATATATTCTCAGTCGTCCAATGTTTAATGGACATCAATCATGGTGGGTGGCCATTTTACACTAGTTTGAAATTTTGATCAAGCATTAGAAATAAATAAAAGGCAATAAATTACCATATTTTCTGGGGGATAACCCCTCCGTGGAAATGACTCCATTGGAAATTGAACTACTAATGATGATTTATTCTCTGTTCAAGAGGGCTCCCAATAATTGGAGATGTATTTTGATGGTGCATCAAGAGGCCTGATAGGAAAGGGGCAGGAGGACCCAAAGCACAACAAAGGGGAGTTGGGGATTATTCTAATATCCCCAAAAAATGATGTTTTTCCTTAGTCTTTCCTAGCGTCAAGGGTTTCATGAATAATGAAGTTTAATATCAAGATCACATTGCTGGGCTAGAGCTAGAACACGAAGTAAAATTCAATCACCTGAAGATAAAAGATGATTATGAACTAGTCATCAAGCAAGATCACGATGATTATTCTATTAAAAATGAAGATATAATCCAAATATTAAGACACATATGAGGAATAATGGAAGAATTACCTTTGGAATAGACATTGACTTAGGTCCCATGGTCGCAAAATTCCCAGGAATATGCCCTAGAAAATATATCCACATCTCTAGCATATCCAAGGAAAGATAAAATAATCATTATCATTACACAATGTCATATGGTATCATCTTTGTTTCTAGTGCACGTGGAAGAAATTTATGAGAATAGTTCTATCCTTGAACTGCATGGTCCTACCACAAGCTAGATGACACCAATTGTGCACTATCGTTAAAATAGAGAACTCTCACAAGATAGAGATGAGATAGATAAAATTTGAAGTGGGTAAATTAACTTTTTTCTCCATGATGGAATGAAACATAAAATAGAACATTACAAGAGAAACATCGATGGGGTCCTTCTTAGGTTCATTTATGGTGAAGAGACCACTACATTCATGATGGAATTAGATGTCGGGGCATATAGATCTCAACCATCATGACTCAATAATTCACACCAAATTCGATGTCTTGGGTACTAAATGAACACTCTAACACAGGACTGCAATAAATTCACCAAAAAGTTCTATTCCTTTTAGGGTGATGCCATCTTCATTTATTGACACCAGAGTTTTTTCACACAACCAAGTATTCCGAGAAATTTTGTTATATGGGGAATTGATGTCATAGGGCCATATCCTCCCCCCACGTCTTAGCAGTTTAAGTATATCCTCACAGAAACAAACTTATTATCCATGTGGTCCGAAGCCATAACCCTAAAATAATTGGGGGAACATAACATTATCATCATTATGAAAGATAACATAATCACCATATTTTCTGTAACTCATACAATACTGATTGAAAATGTCACCAATTTCTATTCTGATCAACGGGAAAAGATCTATACTATGAGTATGACATCAAGTCCAACTATTCATCCTACTACCATTCTGCGGCTAACAGAAAGATATAGGCCTTCAATAAGACCCTATAAAATATACTCCAAAATATGGTAGATTATGATAAAATTTATTCCTCAGACAAGCTCTGAATTCCTTTTAGGATTATCGTACCAAGACCCACTCTACCACATAGGTAACCATGTGCACATTTCTATATGTGATTGAGGTGATCATTCCCATAGAGGTTCAATTTTCCTTGCTCTGTGTTTCCATATGTGATCAATTATCCCTGGATGATCAATCCTAGCAATGGATGGACGAATTGGTGCGACTGGATGAGAAATGATTTCATACTGTGCATCACATGGAAGTCCAAAAAACATATCGTGTAAGACTTTCACAAAAATTATCACCTCCAATCTTTCCTTGAAGGAAAGATGATGTTGGTCCTCTAAACACTGAAGATACCATGTATGAAACCTCGGAATTTGGAACCAAAATCTGTGTGCCCTTACACCATACATTAGGTCTACTCCAATGGATCTTACTAACTAATTTTGATGAAACAAAATGTTTTCAAGGCTCCCACCAATGTAATATTCTTGGAAAAGTATTTCATGTAATCATGTGATAAATCATCCTAATCACACGATGATAAACTGCATGATAAATCATCATGATCATACGAATTTAAACTACATGGTACATCATTCTATTTGTATTATGTTAAAATGAATAATAAATATCATCCTTAATATATAATGTTATAATGCATAACTAAGTCCAACCAAGAGAAATCCTCTTAGGATGGGAAGCTTCCTTGCATCATACCCAACTTACCAATCTACATGGAATTAGATTTCTAATTAATTGTGATACGTTGGAAGCATCCCAGAGGTCCAATTCCAACAACCAAATTTACCCTAATGTTCTCCAAGACACACTCCCGATAAGGTCACATCCACCCAGGAGACCATTATCTCTTCTATTTCCCTCAAGACACTTCGACGTAAATCCCACAACATATATGAAAAGGCACATTTCTCCTGGACATCCTAGTTGAATGATGTTAAATATCACGGTTGGGTCCTTGTCACATGACCTTAAAAGGATATGTACCACATTAGATGGCACCGAACTACGTGAGTTCTGATTCCTAACATGAGAATTTGTAGAAATATCATCTTATGGGTTTTATACCAACATCAAAACAAATCCTATATCCCAAGATGATAGAAAACTATAGAGTTACCCACTATGTTTCATAAATCCAACATCTCCCTAGGGAAGTCTTAAGGAATCCTTGATCTGACCATAAAAGGGTATCATTGATAGAGAACCTCAGATACATATAGATCCCTCTATTCATAGAGAACGTCATATACATACTAATGATTCTAAACACATGTGTATTAATGTTCAATCATCACCTTAGGGTAATAGATATTATATACACATGGGAATGATCAAAGGATTCACAAACATATCCTAAATCTATAAGAGAGTTTCAGAATAGGAAATAGTGTCCCCCAAAAGGGTGTGATGATCCCAACATCTTATCCTCTCGACCAATGTAAGTTATTAATTGTAATTGGAAAAGATCCACATTGAACTCATACCTTTGGAAAGTAGACCCTTGAGTGTTCATGGATATGAGAGTCATTTTGTATTTATGGATCCATGTACAAAACCCATTGGAGGCTTTTTTGAAGATGATGTACCTGATGTCAATGATTGAACACCATTAAATACCTTTCAATCAATCATCGGGCACAGTCATTTTTCATCGAAAACAGCATGTATATATTATGATGGGTACACCCAGATAGAGATAAAATTAATTGTGTAATGTTTATGTCACATGAGATGATATGTATAATATTAGGTAGTAAACCTAGTCCATGATTGGACTCTACCCACCATGTGATGTTGTCTTTGTAGTTATACTTGACTTATTCTTATGTCATGTTTTATATTACTACAACCTTTCTTCGTTTTCATGAACTTATGATTCCATGTTATTTATTTTATGCTCCCATTTGATTAATCATGGTCCTTATCTTGTATGATATCAAGATATGTCTTTTGACTCATATATTACACTTTATATCATTCTTATTCTGTTAATGTTTTTTATAGCTCACCCCATTTTTAGGTATACTCATGTTTATCCTTTGTAGTTTTAGGATCATGATGGAACTTAATATTTCATTATGGAGAATAAAGTAAATATGTTGTTTTTAGTCTCATTTTTATGTATTATGAACCCAGTATTACAAAGACACTATACCTCTCGATCATTTGGTTCCGTTTATAGGGTATTTATGTTAACAACATGTAATAATATGTGTAAAAGTAGTGGGTATCTATAGTTCATATCATAGTGAGGAATTTTCATTTTTTGGGATTAGGACAATAATATATTAGTAAAAACCCTATGGATATTTATAATTAAAGGAAAAGATCCTGAAATTTTTGTGAAGTGGAGAGTGAGTGGATTATATGAAATGAAATCTCCGTCTAGATACTACAAGTGGATGTAACTCTACCATAGATGTACCTAGGGGTAATAACCCAAAAATTATTCATTGAGTACTAACTCAACCTATACCTAGTGCCTAAAAAATAGGCATTTCTGCACACCTAGTTTGACACTTCAAGGGTATATTCTATAAAGAATTTAAAAACTCATTAAGAACAATTATGATAGACATAAATAGATTATTAGGTTAGAAAACATAATAGGTAAATTACAATGGATAACCTATATGGAAACCAGAGTCTATGGGTTAGGATATACATTTAATTTATAAGTTATTCCTACTAAGTTCATTATTTAAATTTTATATGATTTTTTGTTTGGCCATTCTCATTTTTATTTTTATTTTATTTATTTTAGTTAAGAGAGGAAATTATGAGGAACTATTCCAAAAACTAATATGGTATAAAATGTGATGATTTCCCTAATTAGATGCCTAACCTAATTCTAGTGTATGATAGGAACTTCAAGTAAGTACCGAATCAACTGACTCAAGTTATGAATAATAGATTCAATTTTTAAGATCACCCTCCTTCTCCCAAAAAAGAGAAAATTGTTGTCGAGTCCTTTATGTGACAATGGCCACCCACCTTTAGTGGATATTATGTTCCCCTCAATGTAGAAAAATGTATTAACTCCATAAAGAATTTATTCACTATCGTTCAATTCTCATAAAAAATAATTTCATAATAGTTACTTATCATCTTTAAGGGGAAGTTAATTAGTGGTGGAAACTAAACAAGAATGTGGACCCCAAGGAGGATATTGATTCCACGGAATATGGAGAACTTGATAAAAAAATCTACAAATATTTCCCCATAATTATTCATCCTAAAATAGAGAGGTAGTTCCTTAGACTAGATAAAAAATTAGATGATTTTATTGGTTCTCATGAGGAAACATCCACAAATATTTCCTTGTATGCACCATCTTTTTCATACACAATAAAAGTAAGGTGAACCACATCTTTAGTGGATTAAATATGGTTCTAATAAAATATTTAGTTATTCAAGACATTAATAGCTATGAGGAGATAGTTTTTTGTTCCCTTATGGTTTATATGTAGATTGGTGACTCTCAGTGTTCTCATGGGTGTGTAGATAAAAATAATAAAATTGAGTTTTATTTGAGAGTATCAATAGATAAATCTCATCGATGAAATAAAACCCAATGACCCAAGTGTCAAAAATGTGGGAATAATGTTG
Source organism: Viscum album (assembly GCA_963277665.1). Lineage (NCBI taxonomy): Eukaryota > Viridiplantae > Streptophyta > Magnoliopsida > Santalales > Viscaceae > Viscum > Viscum album. The sequence continues at coordinate 1,087,821,233 of OY728121.1, forward strand.
GAGTTGGTGGCCTAGAACCAACTAATTTGTACTTTATTCATTAAATAAAAGCCTTATCACATCATGATTGTTCTTCTGCGTGACATGTCATGTGATAATGTCCTAAGGACAACTGTTGCATTAAAGTGTCGTAGCGGATCCCTACTATGATGAGAACCCAGAAGTGCCATAACACTATTCTTGAATGTATGTTCTATGGTCGGATGATATTATTTGAGGGACACAAATAATACAAGTCAATAGGGGTGAGGACTCATAAAAATTTGAGGCACCTTCTCATGGTGTGCGCCCTTGGTTATATCCAGGAGGATATTATGAGAACGAGACCCGCCAGTAGGAAATCCACATTTCATAGTGTCATTGGATGTTCTTATCTGCGAACGTGTGTATTGGTCCTTAGACGTTAAGATTATTATTAATGGGTATTAAAACTCACGCACTTAGATGTATTGACGAAAACTTTGATGACACCCTGTTCGTAGTGAGGTAGGATACGCTGGGTGCGTCACGAGTAATACTGCATTAATAGATAATGTGAGAAAGGATTTGTCCCTTCCGTTCCATAACGGAAGTAGATATCTCATGCCCTTTTATGGAATTGATATAGCCTAAATAAATCCATGGCCATGGTAAGGTATGGTCAAGTTCAATTCCGTGAAGTCAAATAAAGAATAATCAAGCACATGGGTTGACTGAACTAGCATGAAACCCACATGATTTGAGATATCGAGACAAAGGGATTATATTACATGGTAAGCGTTCGTAGGAGGTAGCACATCATTGCAGCGTTAACTTATTTCTCTATGGGTGCCTTGGCGTATTTCTAGATGTTATCCTTGGACTTTAGGCAGGCTCAGCCTAATGCCACTGAGAAAGAGGCCCAGAGGGTCACACACTAAGTGTGTCCATGTATCTCAGTTAAATATTAATTTAACAAGTTAAATAAATATTATTCCCAACTGTGGTTTAATAATTATTTAAGTATGTCTGATCGCATTTATTTTGACACTAGTTATTCGAGAGAATATATTGTGGATGAAATAATATATTTATTAGTGTGTAATGCAAGTACATTTATTTAAGAAATAAATAGTCATTACAAAAGGTCTAATAAATGTGGTGGAGAAAAATGGAAAATAAAATTACACGCCATGTATATTAAATATACAGGCCATGTAGTTTTATGGAAAAACAAGTACACGTCGTGTATTAATTATTACACGCCGTGTAGTTTTTCCAGTTGGGATTTTGAGAATTTAATATTGTTTTATTAAATGATATTTATTATAATCAGCGTGGGTGCATGTCAAGAAATTAATAATTCGACATTGGGGTTTTCAATAAGAGTTAATGTAATAATCAAAACATGTAACGCATTTATTTATTGTCATAACTCTATTAACCTCAAACCCGATTATAAATATCCTCGCAACCCCAACATTTTAAAGAGCCATTGTTGTGCACAACGGATTTGGAAATACTCTCAAGCCAAGGGAGAATTCCCTTTCCACCAGGAACGCCCTCAAGTTATGAGATCAAGATCATCCACTAGATCAAGGCGGTTGAAGGCGGACATCGCAAGAGAAGTTTCTTCGGCGCTAGCACCCGGAGATCCCTTTGGCGACGTCCGGAGATATGTGACACACGTGTAGATCACCGCTAGAGGAATCCTACACTTGGATTCTATGACACAACGACGGATCACCGAATCGTGACCGGACACATCAACGAAGAAAGAATTCCAATGAGGTAATTCTTATGCATTAATTAAATTAATTATAATCAACATTTGATGATCCTCCTCAAGGGTTCCGGGACTCTTCTTTTATTTTTTTCGTTCTTCGTTCTATTCTGAAGATTCCGTGTTTTATATCGTGACAGATCTTGGATTGAACGTTGTTTAACGTTAAAATTAATGTTGGGAAAACCCACCAATGTGCTTCCGCTGTGCCCAGAACCATCAAGTGGTATTTGAGCAGGTCATATCATTGATTATAATTATTTATTTGTTCGTTGGTAATTTACGAATTTAATAATTTAGTTATTTCAATTCAAGTTTAATCGTTCTATAAATCTGAATATCGAGATCTATTCCTCCACCTCGTTTCTCGTTCACCTCACAGAAATGAATTTTTCCTTTAACTTTGATTAGAATAAAATAGAGGAACTCATCCGGAGGAGCCAAACGTTTATGGCCATATAACACCAGAATACATGGCGTGTATTCAGAAGTACACGTCGTGTATTCTAGGTTCAATGCATTGACTGATCCGCCAAATCAGGCCATGTATTGGATTATTTCTAAGAATTTAAGACATCGTGTGTTGACCAGAAAAAGTTGGCACATAGTTTCCAGAATACACGCCATGTGGTCCAATGAACAAGATGTGTAGTCCCTTCGGGTTAGGGTTGGGTTGTGTACTCTGTACATGGCATGCCCGGCTGGAAACCATGTAACGTGGAAACTACACGGCGTGTGTCCCACTGTACACGCCGTGTACTCCGAAAATTTCCGAAGTACATTAACACGCCCTATCCCCGGGCGTGTACTTCGGATGGACGGTGAAGAAAAGTACACGCTGTGTAGTTGGAACTACACGCCGTGTACTCACCCAAATTACGCAGATTTATTAAAATTTATTATTATATTATACAAACCCTTGAGACGTGTACCATGGTGCAGGCGTAAAGCTGAGGCACAACACGTGATAGGTGTTTTATACAAATGTGTTTAATTTAACATCGGCGTAATAAATGGGAATTCACTAGGTTTCCTCCAAGGTACAAGATACGTACAAGGATAATTTTGAATGAATTTATTTGTTTAAAATTATGATGGATGAGAATCTCAAGGAAATTCAGAAAAGGTATTTAAGATAAAATGATTCATTTATTAAAGATAATTAATTTATTCGAGCATGATTTATCTTAAACAAGAACGATTACATAATTGAATGCTAGTTTTATTTATACGTAAATATCATTGCATATATGGATGATCATGAGCTAGAATGATACCTTTGTATGTGAATGGTTTCTTTTAATTTATTTATTTAAATTAAATTTTTTGGCCTGTGAACCATATCCTCATTAATATGTAGGGCATGTGCACCCAAGGATTCATTTATGTAAAAAACCCTTTTACCCCTCACCTGTGTGTCAAATAAATGCATATGTAACAGATGGAGCTCCCATGCTAGTGGAGGCAGCTCAAGTCAGGAGCCAAGGTGAAACCAATCCAAGGATATACAAAGGTGGACAGGTGGAAAGTTATAAACACGAACCCGAAAGTTTCAAGGTGTTTCTCTCCTAGTTCTTGGGTTAGTTTATCAACAACTAGATATACTAACCAATAGAAAATCTCATGATCATACCATTTATTTTATTTATGTCAGTTTCATGGTTTATTTATTGTGGGTGTGTTGTCACGATCACACAATTAATGAATTAAACGAGCATGCAAGATAAAAATAAAATAAAACTGGCTTATACGTAAATATTATCATAGACATGGTTAATCACTTAGGTATATCCCACTTAATATTAATAAGCATGTAATTAAAGATAATAAAATTGAAATTTACGTATAAGGATAAAATCCCTCAAAATAAATATTAAGTCGGCATAGCCTTCCATAATCTTGGTTAGAATCGAACCATAGTTCAAAGTGCTTGACCAACCCTATTTGGGGTGCTTTAAATTATCATGGAATTATAATTCAAGGTTTTGGGTTGACTTGACTTGGTTCACATCAATGGTTGACTGCCACAGCAGGACTTGGTGTGACCAAGAGGCAAAGGTTGAGGAAAACCAAAAAGGATTTCAGGATTGTGGAGTCCACTCAGCGGATCAAGGAGCTGCGAGTTAATGCAGTTGGCATTTGAAATGCCTACCTAAAACCCTTCAAGTTTCTTGACCAACCCTAGTTGGGGTAAAGAGAAGGGCAATATGGATCCTTTCCACTAGAATATTCATGCAACAGAATATTCTGAAGTCAATGGTGAGGGCTATTGGATATCGATAAAATAGTGGGAGACTAATAAGTATTAATTTATTTATTTGTCTCGAATTTTGTAATAAATTACTAAACCTTTTCTCATCTTAATTTATAGAAACGGAAATAAAATGACTTGAAACATGTCATTGCGCACCATACTCGAAAAAGAAAACCTTCTCACTGGCACCAAATTCCAAGAGTGGCAGAGGCGTTTACGCGTCGTCCTTCGCCCCGAAAGGAAATTATATGTGCTGGAAGAGCCTATTCCAGTTGCACCTGGGAAAGAGGCTAGTGATGAAGAATTATCTCTCTACATGAAACACATGGATTATTCCACATATGTCCAGTGTTTCATGCTATCGGCCATGTCTAATGAGCTCTTGAAGAAACATGAAAACATGGACGCGTATAGCATGATGTCTCACTTTAAAGATCTCTACAAAGAGAAGGCGAGACAGGAGAGGTTTGAGATCTCCAATGCTTTGTTTACCACGAAGCTTGGAGAGTCTGCGCCAGTTGGGCCTCATGTAGTCAAGCTTATTGGATACATTGAACACATGGACATCTTAGGGATTAAATTTCCGGATGAGTTTCGTACAGATCTCATCCTATCATCACTGCCCAAGACCTTCTCTAGCTTCATTGTCAACTATAACCTGAGTGGAAATGAGAAGAGTCTATCGGAGCTTCTGACCTTGATTCGCCAGGTAGATAAGGACATGGGGAGTGACAAACCCGCGGTCCTTATGGTGAAAAAGAAAAGGAAGGACAATGCAAAGAGGCCAAAGACTTATAAACGGTTTGAAGCCCTCGAGAACCGTCTCTCCAATAAGGGGATGATCCAAAGGTAGGTAAAGGAATGGGAGGCAGTGTGTTTTTCATGTGGAAAGCAGGGCCGCTGGAAGGGGAACTGCACCCAGAAGCATGGGGATGCTAAAGGTGTGTTTGTTATTGATTGCAATCTTTCTATTTCTACACATTGGGTATTAGAAACGGCTTTTGGGGCTAACAATCTCTATTCAAATGCAGGAACCAAGTAGATTTAGAAAGATCACCAGATGAGAGGTGGATCTTTAGGCTGCCAATGGCACAAGGCTGGCTGCATTTTCTATGGGCGACTACCACCTCTCATTACCGACTGGGATGATTTTGGTTTTACATAATTGTTATTATGTGCCTAGTGTTACCAAGAACATAATTTTTGTATCTTGTTTGGATATGGATGGATTTATTTTCAAATTTGGAAATAAGGGTTGTCTCTTTTATATAAACAATGTATGTTATGGTATGGCACATTTAAATAATGGTTTGTATGTATTGAATTACGAAAACCAAGTGTTGGCAATCTATAATGAAACAAACCCACATGACTCATACATCACCCAGTTATGGCATCACCGCCTTGGTCATGTGAACGAGAAGCATTTGACAAAGCTCTGCCAAGATGGCTCTTTAGACTCTACTCGGCTAAAACCAGTTGATAGATGTCAGGCTTTTTTACAAGGAAAAATGACCAAGCCACCTTTTGGTGGACAAGGTGAAAGGGCCACAGAGCTTCTAGGATTGGTACACACGGATGTGTGTGGACCATTTCCAGTAGAAGCTAGAGGTGGATATTCTTACTTCATTACTTTTACTGATGATTTGAGTAGATATGGCTATGTCTACTTAATGAGGTATAAGTCATAGTCCTTAGAGAAATTTAAGGAATTCAAGAATAAAGTAGAGAATCAGATTGGTAAGAAGATAACGAAGCTTCGATCGGATCGAGGTGGAGAATATCTGAACCAAGAGTTCATCAATCTTCTACGGGAATCTGGGATTCTATATCAGCTCACTCCTCCTTATACACCAAAGTGGAATGGTGTTAGTGAAAGGAGGAACCACACCTTGTTGGACATGGTGAGGTCGATGATGATTCATGTGGATCTTCCATTATCCTTTTGGGGATATGCATTACAAACTGCAGCATTAAATTTAAACCGAGTACCAACTAAGGCAGAAAATGGAATTCCATCCGAGTTATGGAATGGAAGGAAACCCACCTTGTCGCACACACATGTATGGGGATGTGAGGCGATTGTTAAGGCCTTCTCAGGCAACAAATGAGCAGCCCGAGGCACGAAGTGTATCTTTATAGGATATCCCAAGGAAACGAAAGGATATTCCCTATATAACCCTCAATACAAGAAAGTGATTGTCACCAGACAAGCCATTTTTCTTGAGAGGGAGCACATCCTCAAGAAGGATAGTGGGAGAAAGATTGACTTCGACGAAGTTGATGCTCAGGATACAAATGATTTGGTACAAGAACAAGTTCCATAGGTCCCCATGGAAGAGGTTCCAGAAACACAAGTACTGCGTAGGATCTCAAGAGCGGTAAGGGAACCAGAGATATTTGGTTTCCTAGTCACCGAGGATGGTGAATCATTATTGTTGGACAATGATGAACCTCTCTCCTATAAGGAAGCAATAGAAAGCTCAGAAGCTGCAAGATGGCTAGAAGCTATGAATTCTGAGATGGATTCCATGTATTAGAACCAAGTTTGGGTTTTGGTCGATGAGCCAGTTGATGTAAAGCCTGTTGGATGCAAATGGGTATTCAAAAGAAAGCTGGACATGGAAGGTCAAGTTAGTACCTATAAAGCAAGTCTAGTGGCTAAAGGATTCAGACAGCATCAAGGAATTGACTATGATGAAACCTTCTCGCTAGTTGCCATGTTTAAATCCATAGTAATCATACTTTCCATAGAAGCTTACCATGACGACGAGATTTGGTAGATTGATGTCAAAACATCATTCCATAACGGGAACCCTCAGGAAGATGTCTATATGACACAACCATAAGGTTTTGTGGAACCAGGTGAATCCAAACGGGTTTGCAAGTTGCAGAAATCCATTTATGGATTGAAGCAAGCATCTAGGTCATGGAACATTCGATTTGATGAAGCCATAAAGGAATTTGGTTTCATTAAGAACGAATATGAGCCATGTGTTTATAAGTGGTTTAATGGGAATGTGGTCGTCATCCTAGTGGTATATGTTGATGACATATTGCTTATTGGAAACGACGTACCAGCCTCACAATCAGTTATGGACTGGTTGAACAAGTGTTTCTCCATGAAGGACTTAAGAGAAGCAGCCTACATTCTAGGGATCAAGATCATTCGTGACAGATCCAAGAAGCTTCTTGGACTAAGTCAGGGTAGATACATTGACCAGATACTAAAGAGATTTAGTATGGAAAAATCCAAGAGGGTATTGGTTCCAGTGTCACATGGCTTACATCATTCTAAGAAAATGTGTCCCCAGACACAACAGGAGAAAGATAGGATGAGAAATATCTCATACGCTTAGGATATAGGATCCATCATGTATGCCATGTTATGTACAAGGCTTAATGTTTCCTATGCACTGAGCATGGTCAGCAGATATCAAGCAGATTCAGGAGAACAGCATTGGACTGCTGTTAAGACTATCCTTAAGTATCTGAGAAGAACTAATGATATATTCATGGTGTATGGAGGAGACGAGGACCTTTTCATCAGAGGGTATGCAGATGAAGGTTTTCAAACAGATCAGAATGATCTGAAGTCGCAATCTGGATATGTTTTCCGTCTCAATGGAGTAGCTGTGAGCTGGAAGAGTTCAAAGAAGCCATTTGTCGCCGATTCTACAGCAGATTATGAGTATATAGAGGCTTCTGATGCATCCAAGGAATCCTTATGGATTCGGAACTTTGTCCAGGAGCTTGATGTGGTTCCTAGAAGTAAAGACCCCATTACATTGTATTGTGATAATACTCCAGCGGTGGATCTTTCAAAAGAACCAAGGTCACATCAACGGACAAAGCACATACTCCGGAAGTATCACCTCTTGAGGGATTTCCATCAAAGGTGTGAAGTTGCAGTGATCAGAGTTTCCGTGGAAGAGAACGTGGAAGACCCCATGACTAATGGCTTATCTCAGCAGAAGCATGAATATCATGTGAGAGCTAGAGGGTTAAAGGTTGTTAGCAGTTGGCTCTAGTCCAAGTGGGATTCTGTTGGAGTTGGTGGTCTAGAACCAACTACTTTGTACTTTATTCATTAAATAAAAGCCCTATCACATCTTGATTTTTCTTCTGCGTGATATGTCATGTGATAATGTCCTAAGGATAGCTGTTGCATTAAATGGTCGTAGTGGATCCCTACTATGATGAGAACCCGGAAGTGCCATAACACTGTTCTTGAATGTATGTTCTATGGTCGGATGATATTATTTGAGGGACTCAAATAATACAGGTCATTAGGGGTGAGGACTCATAAAACTTTGTGTCACCTTCTCATGGTGTGCGCCCTTGGTATTATTTAGGAGGATATTATGAGAACGAGACCCGCCAGTAGGAAATCCACATTTCATTGTGTCGTTGGATGTTCCTATCTACGGACGTGTGTATTGGTCCTTAGACTTTAAGATTGTTATTAATGGTTATTACAACTCGCGCACTTAGATGTATTGACGAAAACTGTGATGACACAGTGTTCGCAGCAAGGTAGGATATGTTGGGTGTGTCACGAGTAATACCGCATTAATAGATAATGCGAGAAAGGATTGGTCCCTTCCGTTCCATAACGGATGTAGATATCTTAATACCTTTGATGGAATTGATATAGACTAAATAAATCCATGGCCAAGGTAATGTATGGGAAAGTTCAATTCCAGGAAGTCAAAGAAAGAATAATCAAGCACATGGGTTGATGGCACTATCATGTAACCCGCTTGATTGGAGATATCGAGACAAAAGGGATTATATTAAATGGTAAGCATTTGTAGGAGGTAACACGTCATTCAGGTGTTAACTTCTTTCTCTATGGGTGCCTTGGCGTGTTTCTAGACGCTAACCTTGGAATTTAGGCAGGCTCGACCTAATGCCACTGAGAAAGAGGCCTAGAGGGTCACACACTAAGTGTGTCCATGTGTCTCAGTTAAATATTAATTTGACAAGTTAAATAAATATTATTCCTGACTGTGGTTTAATAATTATTTAAGTATGTCTAATCACATTTATTTTGAAACTAGTTATTCGAGAGAATATATTGTGGACGAAATAATATATTTATTAGCGAGAAATGTTGTTACATTTATTTAAGAAATAAATATTCATTACTCAAGGTCTAATAAATGTGGTGGAGAAAAATAGAAAATAAAAGTACAAGTCGTGTATATTAAATATACGCGCCGTGTAGTTTTATGGAAAAACAAGTACACGCCGTGTATTAATTATTACACGCCGTGTATTTTTTCCAGTTGGGATTTTGAGGATTTAATATTGTTTTATTAAATGATATTTATTATAATCAGCATGGGCGCATTTCAAGGAATTAATAATTCAACATGGGGGTTTTTAATAAAAGTTAATGAAATAAATAAAACGTGTAACACGTTTATTTATTGTCATAACTCTATTAACCTCAAACCCGATTATAAATATCCTCGCAACCCCAACATTTTAAAGAGCCATTTTTGTGCACAACGGATTTGGAAATACTCTCAAGCCAAGAGATAATTCCCTTTCCACCAAGAACGCCCTCAAATTACGAGAGAAAGATCCTCCACCGGATCAAGTCAGTCGAAGGTGGATATCACAAGCGAAGGTTTCTCCGCACTAGCACCCGGAGATCCCTTCGGCGACATCCTGAGATATGTGACACATGTGTGGATCGCCGCTAGAGGAATCCTACACTTGGATTCTACGACACAATGATGGATCATGGAATCGTGACCAGACACATCAACAAAGAAAGAATTCTGATGAGGTAATTCTTATGCATTAATTAAATTAATTATAATCAACATATGTCGACCCTCCCCAAGGGTTCCGAGACTCGTCTTTTCTTTTTTTTGTTCTTCGTTCTATTCCGAAGATTCGGCGTTTTATATCGTGACGGATCTCGGATTGAACGTTGTTTAACGTTAAAATTAAAGTTGGGAAAACCCACCAACGCGCTTCCGATGCACCCAGAACCTACAAATAAGTATCCAAAAAACCATATCAAGCAAACCATAAGATACTTAAAATGTAGATAAGAAGGGTGTTAGGATACTCAATGATTAAGGGGGATGAATAAGACCTCTAATGAAATAGAATAAATGATGGTTCAAATTAACATTCTACATATGGTTCAGTTCTTTAACTAAAATGATAATAAACCTTATGCAATCTATTTCCCAAATACATTTTTTTGAGATAATTAGGGCAAAGACCAATAATTCCTTAAGAGAAAGAAATTAAATATGTTATCGCTACTGGTGAGGTGTATCTTAATAATGATGCGGAAATAGGTAGTCTAGATACTTATTCACGAATAAAAAAATATACAATTTCATTTTAGTTATGCACATTATTTTATATCATGCATTTTTACCAAAACTATTCAAACACCAGCACAAAGCATAGAGGTTGATTTATCTATAAGAATAAAAAAATAGTGTAATTATCATATCTCATGTATATTACATCCCCCAAAAAATCAATGTTTGCGTACTGATTCTCTCATAAAATATTATCATACTTCCTTTAGGGGAATTTAGTTCTATATTAGGCATTAATTGGTTGTCCTCATATAAATCCAACACCAACTGTTGGGAGAGGGAGGCCACTTTTCACATCCTAATTCATCCTCAAATTTTTTATAAGTTTAAGGATGATAGTAAATCTCCCTTGGAGTATTATTCTCAATAATTGATATTATTTCCTTATAAGCAAGAATATCAAGCACAAATTATTGAGAAAAAATAGAAAATCATGCTTGAAGACATGCCCATTGTGAGGGACTATACTGGTGTATACCCAAAAGCATTTTCTGGTCTTCCTCCTAAATAATTGGTTGGGTTATCAGTTGACCATATACTTAGATCTCTATCCATATCTAATACTCCCTAAAAATTACCACAATTAATTTATAATATCTAAAGGATTAGTTACAAGAGAAGTTGTAAAGGGTTTTCATATGCCCAGGTACTTCAATAAGGGGTGATCTAGTCCTTTTCATCAATAATAATTATTGTTCAATGAACCTCTACATTGATAATCTTGAACTCAAAAAACTCAAAATAGAGAACAAGTATCCACTACCACAGATTGATTATTTGTTCGATCAACTATGTGGGGACCATTATTTCTTGTAGTTGGTCCTATAGTCGATATATAACCAATTAAAAATAAAGAAGGAAGATATTCACAATACTACATTTTGAAAATGGTATAGACATTGTGAGTTTATAGTTACTCCCTTTGAAACCACCAATGCTCCACCCATATTCCTAGAATTAATGAATATAGTCTTTAGTGATTTTTTGAAAAAAAAATAGCCTTTATATATAATATTCCAATATTATACAAAATTAAGGAGGACTATGAGGATTATTTGAATATCTTTCTAAATATATTAGGAAAGGAGAAAATATATGAAAATTTGTAGTAAATTTTAGCTATTGATGGAGGACGTATCATTCATGGGGAATGTTATCATTAACAAAGGGATATCTTTTGGACCCTTTTAAGATAAAGGCAATTGAGGACTGACTCAAAGAAATAGTTATAGTGTATATACGTGGTTTCCATAGATTGATTTTGAATTAACAAATATATTTTAATGACTTATCATGATTTTAAAACCCTCTATCAACATATCGTAGAAATGAATAATGTTTTTTGGACCAATATATGTGAAGAGAGATTCAAGGAATTGGAAAATAGTCCCATCACTACATCAATACTCACACTTACCTAATGTAGGTAACTTTTCATGGTATAAAAAAATTGTTTAAATAAGGTATTTTGTTTTGTATTAATGAAAAATGATAATTTAATATCCTACGCCTCAAGGCTGTTAGAAGTTATTGAGAAAAATTAGTTGACACATGATCTGGAGTTGGATGCAGCAATCTTCACATTAAACATTTAAAAAAATTATCTTTATGGGGACAAGTAAGAGATATATACAAATCATAAGAAAATAAAATATATATTCACATATAATTATCTTAATATGTGCCAATGAATATGGTTATAGAGGATAAAGGATTATGATTTCTCATCCACTACTCTATGGAAAAAGTGAATAAATTAAAAGATACGCTAAATAGAAAGGATCCTACAACCTTATCCATCATTAATATTGAGAGAGATCTAGTCATATTATAAATGAAAAGTATAGACTTAGGAATCATAAATGATGGAATATCATCATTACTTTACCAAATGTTTGTCCAACCATCCCTTTTGGATAAGATAAAGGATTCCCGAAGGGATGAAATGGAAATTGAGAAGAAGGTGAAAGCTATAATAGAAGGGAATCATTAGAGTAAAAAATTTAGGAAGAAGGATTTGTATGAATTTGTTCATGAATATATTACCATAAAATCCTGGGAAAAAGAATTATCTATTAAATAATTCAGATAACTCTACCATATTTATTCATCCAGGGAGTATGAATATGTATTAAGATATTAAAGAGAAGTATTGGTGGCTCAATATGAATAAAGAGTTCAAAAAATATATATATAAGTTATTAGTATGTCAGTATGTCGAGGAGGAAAGAAAAAAACAAGGGGATGATGCAACCATTACCCATACCTACAAGGAAATTTTAAAACATTACCATGGAATTTTTCACTATTTTTTTAAAGGAATCCATAGAAAATAATGATATATCAGTTATAATATACCACCCTCTGAAGACTCATCATTTCATTTCTATCCTATATAAATTCTCACCCAATAAATATTTAAATTTATATATCATTGAAGTACTGAGGAATCATGGAAAAATATTATTGATAGTATTTGAATAATATCCAAGATTTACCTCTAAGTTATTGAAAATTTAACAAATAATCTAAACATTGAGTTGAATTCTAGTATAGCTTATCAACACCAATATTAAGACTAATATGAGAAAACTATCCAGACACTTGAGTACATGTTGAGAAAATGATCAATAAACTTTTGAGGAGGATATTATTAACATCTTCCTCTAGATTATTTCTCATAAAATAATAGTTTTAACTCAATCATCCATGTAGATATATTTGAATCCCTTTATGGGAAAAGATGCAAGACACCTCTTTGTTGTGATTAAGTTGGTCAATACAATTTAATGGGACTTAAATGGTTAATTAAATGATATAAATGTGAAACCCATTCAAAAAAAAATCAGAGAAGCTCAATGTTGATAAAATATCTATGTTTATAATCACTGATGAGGCCTGGTGTCTAAGGTTGCAGATAAAGTGTTCACATGAAAATATCTCTATGTAAGAGAGCCATATAATTTGGGAAGAAAGTAAATTTATGTCCTAGGTACATCATCCCCTTTTATGCTCTTAATAAAATCATAGTTATGGATTATAAACAATCTTCCACAACCCCCTCCCCCAAAGGTACCCTTATTGGGATAGTAATAAGGAAATGGATATGGTGAACCCGGAGTCCCACCACTAGTAGGCCTCAGGTTGGAAACCTGCATCGTGGGTATAAAAATATCAATATTATGGGAATTACCCATTATAAAATATATAGTATCAGGAGATAGGATATCAAAGATCAATCAACTCCATGAAATAATTTTAAAAAAGAAACCACCCCGATCAAAAATACATGTATAAATGAAATACATGTAGATTAAATCCTCTAATGTAAATACCCAAAATTAAAGATAAATAAGTGACATAATAACTATCTAAAGGTATGAGGTAGTAATGTTCTTCATGGTCTACATAATCCCCCTAGAAACATGAAAATCAATTTCATATAAATGGGGTGAACATACAAGTATACTCGGTATGAAAATCAATGTCTCTTCTGATATTTTGACAAAAGTATACTAATTCATTACTAAGAAAATAGCAGAACCAAAAAAACCTAAACATGCAAAGTAAAAAATCACATCCTCACCAAGGATAACTCACCAAATAATGCATCTAATTATAATAACATAATGTGAAGAATATCAATAATGATTACCCCATAACACTTTTGTTATAATTTTACACTCTTACACCCCAACAACATACATCCTGATGCTTACATTTCTTCAATATAACATAAAACTTACCATTACCCCAAAGCATGGTCACATCCCATCTCACCCATAGAAAACTGAGCTAACACATCATATCACCACCCCACAACATAGTTACATCACACCACTCCCATAGAAACATGGGTCATCACATCACATATCTAAAGTAGTATTGTATAATGAATATGAAGGAAACCAACCACATTCCCACCTCCGACCATTCATTAAAACCACTATAATCCATATCATCACATATTTCTTGAAGACATCCAGTCCATCACACCACAACCATATCTCAATAGTGAAATTTTTCCTTCTACCCATCATAACCCATGAATGTCAATATTTCTTGGGAGAGAGAGAAGAAAAGAATGAGTATCCAACCATCTAACCTCATCACCATGATTTTGTAAAAAACTCCCTGGTATAAATATTTGGGTGTTGGAACATGATGATCAACATGGAAGTGGTTCATATTTAAATTACAATGAAATACATGGTACATGTAGTAGTCACACACAAGCCCATCCTATTGGTTTCCAACAAGCAATAACTGACTCACAAAATCAACACCCAACCTTAGATCCCCTACACACTCACTTCTACCACTAAATGCACAACATCAAAAAATCTATATAACACAATTCATATTTCCAACCAATCCCATTATGAATGATATTCATTTTATTGTTAAACAATATCTGAATTTAACCACACTTCCCATTTTGATTCATCATTTTTTAACCATTTCAACATAGTTCATTTCAATTGTTATTTAACAATTCTATTACTACTGTGGAAACTAGCACAACACATCACAACACAGCTCAAACATCCCATCCTCCTCATCAAGACAAGAAAAAAACATTGCCAAAACGTTGAAAAACATATCACAACCACACATCACCACCCCATAGAATAATCAAAAAACATCACATCATCCCCTAACCTTCCAATTTCATGGTCACACAAAATAACATATAAATTTTTTTTAATGGAATATGTGAATATCATTTTTAGATTTAGAAAAGAGCATTCTCAATGATTCCACTTCTTTGTTTAAGTGAATTATCACACAATCCATAATACATGGGAAACAATTTTATTAACCAAATATAAGTTGTTATATAATTTCCATTTTAGAGTATTGATAATAATCATAAAATTCAAGGATCCACAGTGGATGTGAAATCAGTAGAAAATGTGTCTCCAAATAGCCATTATTTTTAGCAGGGCATTTATACCATACAACTACAACCTCAAAAAAATTAGTAAAATATATATATAATTGTAGTTAATTCCCCAGCCTGTTAAATTTAAATTAAAATGGTTAATTTTTCTTTTTTAATCTAGATGAAACCGTATACCCAAAAATATAACAATATTAAACTCATCCTATGTGATATAATATGTGAGAAACTAAGAATTCCCAACATAAATGAAGATTTTTCATCTGTTGTGCAATACCAAACTAAGACAAAACCTAAATAAAGGGAAACTATTTAATAGCCTAAAATACAATAACCACAACACTCCCTTAACAAAACCACTTCAAAACCACATGTTTTCCCTATAAACGGGATGGCACTACCTATTTTTATACAATATAGGACCTCTCAACTGGGAAAGTGATATGATGTAACCACTGATCCATGGTGTAGCTATTCCAAAATTTGAAGAACCACTGAAAATTTATTCCCATTACTCCACACTCTAGTCGAGGTCTCCCTATTTTATCCTCCCGTATAAACTCACCTCAATGCGGTATTCGTTCTCGAAATTTCACCCCATACTTATATGGTAGTAACTCTAAACACTTCCTTAAGTTTCCCATATTCCATAGTATCTTCCTCTATGCCACAAAAAATCTCTTATGACACATCCTCTGATCCCCATGCTACAACCTTTCCAAATTTGGCAATGAAACATCCTCTTATCCGTTGAAATAACTCCCAACACTGTAGAACGTCCTCTAAACACCTATTCCACCAGAAATCTTATGAATTTATATGCCTAAAGGTCTAAGGAATTACATCATATACCTCTCAAATTATTTCTCATCCTATAAAATCATAACCAATCCTAACAGAAAAGAGAAGGTCTAAAAAACCACCATGTGAGATACCTATAAATGTTCTCATTAAACCTTGACCCAACTTCCAACCAAAGAAGCCGACCAAAACACCCTAAAATGTATTTTGTAACCACATCAACCACATCTCACCCAACACAACAACAAATATATTGTAATATCCACAAACTACTAAATTTCAACAAAAATCCTTCTGAAAACCCACCTCAACCTCCACATAACCCAAGACAACCACAACCATAACTAGTACACAGTACAACCTTGGTCAATAAAATAACGGAATTCCATCCTCTGAGCCAAGATAAAAAAAGTGGGAGAAACTAACCCACCTACATAGTTATAATCACATCAAATAATAACAAATAATTATTAGGCTTCTATTTCTACCCTCTTCATATGTCCGGATCTTTATCACACACTACAAAAAAGGAAAGAAACATATCATAAATCATCAAGATCCACCATCACATCATAATAAAAAATTAAAGAAAAGAAAGACTCAAAAAATATTTTTTTTTTGTTCAAGAATCTATATCTATCATTCCTATGTACTCTTCTCTAGGACACCATTCTTCCACATCACAAAAAAAAAGAATAGTCCATCCTCGCATCACGTTCTTCTAAAAAACTAGAATATCCACGGGCCTCACCATGAATATAGTGTCATCCTTATATAAAACTCCACATATTCTGTGACATGGGATTATTTATGAAGATACAAATAGTTCTAAGAGATATATAATATTTTTTGAATCTATTCTAGTTGTAGAAGAAGCACCAACCTATAATCCACCTTACTAATGTGTCCCTACAACTCAAAAGAAATAAAAAACAAGGGTCAGGTATTACTCCCCCTTCCAAACCACCACTTAACACAACAAAAGGAAACATTAAATAATTCATTGTACTTAACATCAAAATTCAATGGCCTCATCATGTGATTGATATAAGACATTTTCTGATCCATTATTGCTTTTATCTTCCCATGAAAAAACATAAACTTCATTTTCATGCTCAACACCACATCGGGACTAAGAACCAATGACTCCCCAACCTCAGTAAAACACAATGGAGAAGTAAAAATCCACTCATACAAAGACTAAAATGGGACTAAGACAAAGGATGATTGATAGATATTATTATAATAAAACTAAACTAGGGGTATGTTTTGTTCCCAATATTCTCCAAGGTCTAAAATGGATTCCCACAACTTATCCACCAATATCTAAATATTATGATCTATCTTTATATCTATCTATGGGTTTAAAAACGTGTTGAGGCATAACTGTGTGCCAAAAGCCAGATGAAATATCTTATATAATCTCAAACTAAAATATACATTCTGATTCGAGACAAATGAAACTAGAACACCATGAAACTACACCACCTCATTCACATACATCCTTGTCAAATAATCCATGGTTCTTGGCATATTGATTTCTAATAATTGAACTTATTGCATCAACTAATCCATGTTTAATAAGGTGGAATAATAACCTCCCTAATAATAGGGTAACCATGTGATCAAATCCATTGATATTTTATCCCATTTCCTCCTAGGAATATCTAAGGGATGTAATAAAATACCTCGAATATGGTGTTCAAACATTACCTACTAGAAACAAAACACCAATTAAAAAACTCTTCTACCAACCATTTCATCTCAATCCACCAAAATTGCATCTTTAATCTATAGTATATCTTGGATATTGTTGATTGTGTATCCAAAGGTGACCTATGAAAGTCATAAAGGACTCTCTTATTCATCACCACCAAAAAACAACCTCCTCTAAAATTATATCTTGTTTTGACAATCCTTTAACCATCCCTTTTAGGAATCTACAAGGCCATCAAGATCACACACCCCCTTTAACTCTATGTCCCCCCATTGAGACTCCTCTACCAATTACATTATAGAATACTGCATCATCATCTGAAAAAAGATACATCCTCCATCAATAACATTTTTCTCATGTTATAGAGCTTACAACTCATATTTTTCTCTCCAAGAATCTTTGGACACCTGAACAACATCCTTCCATTACTTCATGCTCAAGGAATTGGACTAAAAATTCCCTTTTCCTATGGTGTATGAGATCTCGAAAACATATTCCAAAAGAAAATTCATCCACCTTTTATATCACATATTCATATCACACTGAGAAAAGATGTACCTCAAGATATTCAAGTATATGAAGACCATAAAGCTCTCCCAAATGAGGTAATATCAGCAAAAATTTAGTCCAAACACAATAATTACTAACTCTAGATCATGGGTGGAATAGTTAGACTCATGGGGATGTAACTTCCTAGACCCACAAAAGATTTATACTTTCAATTGTATCAATATGGATCTAAAACCTAGAGGATAGAATCATATAAAACCACAAACAACACATCCGCCTTAGGAAACTGAATAACTGGAGCACTGAACAACTTATCTTTTTTTATAAATAAAAATTATCTAACACTAATCATTCCACAAAAAAGAATGGTCCCTCAAGGTATAAATTATTAGCGTGGTTGAAACTTGAGATAAATCATGTAAAACCCTCCAATAAAAGTATATGAGACAAAGGAACCAAAAAACCTATTCCACATTATTGGGTTATTCTCAAGAAACAACGACCTTGTCCTTAGATGGGTCCAAGGAAACAACCTACCGAGAGACTAACTCTCTAAGGATATACACCTATCACACCCAGAACTCACATATGGACAAATATTTATAGATATGGTGGCATTGAATAAGATGTAAGACGTCCATATGAAGGTGCGAATAATCATCCAATAATGTTGTGTAGATCAATATGTCGATGATGAAAACAATTAATAATTTTTATAGGAATTAAAAAAACATGGAGTTCATGATCCCTATAAACAAAACTGATGATTTTGTGATGCTGAACAACAAGACCATGAAATTTATGTTCCCATACCTACATATAAAGGTAGTCATTAGGATATCATCCTAATCCACCCTCAACTAGTTATATCCAGACAGTATATTAGAAAAACAACTTTCCCCCATTATCTAGAGGAAAATATCATCGATCCTTGGAAGAGGTTAAGGATTCTTGATAGTCACCTGATTCGTCATTAGGAAGTATATACATAGACTTAGAAAAATATATTTTTCTTAAGGAATGACATTAAAGTGACCCACAATGACACATTGGGCCAGATTAAAGCATTTAATATTAGATTATCTTTATGAATCCAAAAATCCCATCTGATTAAGTTCCATCAAAATGAAAGAAGTGTTGGGCAGAAATTCTATCCCAAACTCAACATCACATTGAGGAAGTAACATCACAAACTCCACAAGGAAAATAATAAACTCATCCATCAATGAAAGAAGGGACTCCACATGTCTATAACCCAACTGAAAGCTTCTCTCTACAATAAAAACCACATGATGGATAGCCACCTCTGAGGACACAACTCTCCATTGGGAGAAGTTGATAAAAACATCCACAAAATATAAGTATTCGATGTTGAGGATGAAGTAATTCAATTTCATATAAAGAAATAAAAGATCCCCATGCTATTGATGTGGCCCAATCATTATTCTATTCCCCCAACACACATCAAACAATTTCTTCTAGCCTCTGACTAAAAAATTCAACAATAGGGGAACATGAATCCAATCTATATCTAGTCCTAAATCATGGACAAGATTGGGTGAAAAAAAAATTGTGAATCTCCCAAATCAAACAATGAAAAAAAGAATGTATGACAAACTGAGCATAGCCAAAATTATATCTAGCCCCTCTAGCGTTGTCGCCTCTATTGTCTGAAACAAACCACACAAAGATCCACTACCACTATGGTGACATCCATCTCCATGAACACCCTCATTTTAGGGTCCATGAATCTGAGGAACATCCTGGGGTCACCCCTTACAGGATCTGTCTTCTCTTGGAAGAGCATAAGCCTACTACCCTTGCTAAGAAAACAACCTTGCTGGAAACTGATAATGAGGCAAGCACGAAAATTGACACCCCTCTAGTAAACTAATCTCTATGGAAAAGTGGTAACTATTTCTTGAGATTTCCACAAACTCAGTAGATAGAACACTCTGTATTGAAGTCCCCAATAAAATCATGGGAACCGCTAGCCCTGGAAGTCTGAAAATGAATATTCAATGATAAACCCCCTACTAGTTGAAACCTCAAATGACCTAGTTCCTAATACCTTCCAATGATATCTCTAATCCTCATGAAACCCTACTAGATACACTATTGACGAAATCCTCTTTATGGGTGAATCTACTCAACCATAGTTTCCTTATTCTAAAAACCCATATGTGTTGGCAACATAAAGGGGTAACTGAGTACTGAATCAAAGTATTGAGTTCATCATCATGAAATATCATGCATGAATCCTCATTCATAAAGAGATATAGGGAAAAATAATACATATTCTTGAACTTTATTCTTATCTCCCACATAGAAAAACTACCCTACTGTAGAGAATGCATCTCATACCTCTTCAATGCCTTCATGGTTGATGAAAGAAACTCTAAAAGAAACTCAATCTAGATATCTATCCATAACACCTATAACACATGTCTCCCCATATATAACTAACCACCAATACCGGGGCTCAGATCAAGATAAAGGTGATTTAGAGATCCTCCATCCATCTCTCTATCTCCACATATAAAACATCGACCTCATACTTCTCTAAATTCTACTATTAAAAGGTGGAAAACACATTCTACCAAGACTCAACCTCCTCAGTCTAGTAAACCTTATGGAGATCAACTAGATCATCCAACTAGACCTCCACTTTTTTAAACACACACAGATGAAAACCATGATCCATAACTGAATGGGAAATATGGATTTTCTAAGACCGGTAGTATAAAACTTCATTAATATTAGTTTAATTCATTTTAAAATTCCAAAAACAATCCAATTCAAACAAGTACTCATGTTAGTAATAATAAATGTTACTCTCCTTAGTCTCTACCCTAAAAATACATCCATATAACTTGGTTGTTCGATAATCTCGGAGCCTATGCACTGTATCACAAGGGGCCCTAAAATCCTATGTCATAACTGCTCTCACTACCCTCTGTCATATACTACGGTCGACTGGAATTGTTTCCATACAAAACAAATCCTCACTGTGACTAAATTAAATATCCATTATCGCTCTCAACCTCACATTGGTTCCACTCTGTCCTAACCCTCTCCCTCCAAAAGGTCCCCCTCCACGACTGACACTCAAGAAAGGAAGATGATGACCCCCTGATTCCCACCTCCAGCACCCCTAGGTTTTCAACCAATGTCGAGGGTATAAAAATATCAATATAGAAGGAATTAACTTCTATAAAATATATAGGATCATGATATAGGATATCAAAGACAAATAAACTCCATGACATAATGTAAAAAAAGGAGACCAAAACTGTAACGACTTGAACTATTATAAATGAAATTCCCCTTATGATTTGATTAAATGTATTATTATGTAATATAGTTATAGAAATCACATGAACTCCATTGATTTTACTATATCCTATCAAATTTAAAATATCACTAACAATAATTACCATTAATAAAATATTTTTTTGAATAGTGATCACATGATTATTATAAATATAGTTTTTTTAAAAATCCAATTTATAGAGACAAAGGAAGTGACGGCCTCAACTAGTATAATAATACCCTATGATTCCCATTTATCGGGGCATCCATTGGAGGTAGTATCATTGGGATTTTACCTTTACCAATCCCAAATTCAGATCCAACAATTTAAGCCTGAGCAAATCCATTCACAGGATAAGTTCAAGCTCATCTAGATCACATCCTATATCATGTAAGGTGAACCACCCAATGAAAGTCTCACCATTTCACACCATAAACTTGTGGTGTTTTCTGGTGTATTAAACAGATATGTGTCCAGACCATAATAATAATATTATTATTATTATATTTCTAAAATATTAATTATCATGCTTTCCTCGTATCGTTACTTTATAACTGATTTTGATTTTAATACAATAAAACAAAAAAATTATTTTTAATTAGTATTCAATTTCAATTAAGAAATTTATTTTAATTAATTAATGGATTTTGAAATAAATTAAGTTTTATGAAAATATTATTAATATATAATTTTCAGTAAATATAAATTATCATATAATTTTTATGAATTGAAATGTAATTTTTATAAGGGATCAAAAATTATTCTTACCAAAAACCCATAATTTCCCAGTAAATGTAGATTATTATTTTAAAAGTTAAAATACCCATATTTAGAAGATTATTTTGATAAAATGAGTATTATTTTTTGAATCATAACTTCAAAATTATCCAATGGTGTATTTTTTCATACTTTTCATAGACATTCAAATTGCTAGATTAAAATTAAATACCGTATAAATATACAGTGTGTATTATGACATCATAATTACCCAACATTGATGTAATAAATAATATAAATAGAATCCATGACCATATATATGTTTTCTAGTTAAAATAATTTGATTTTATTTTTATTTGATTAATTTTATAAATCCATTATGAATCCTCCAAAACATATTACATATATTTAAGGTTTCTAAATAATTTACTTAAGAGTATGACTCACTTCCACATCATCAAGGGTATTATTTTATTATGTTCATCCCGTGGACTTATAAAATAATTAAAAACACCCCTATTTTGAAAAACCATGTGTAAAAAACTTGGTAAGGTTTTTGGTTTTGGTTTCTTAAATATATAGATTCCAAAACCAAACATTGAGAAATAATAAAGAATTTCCCAATCATTTATTATATAAACCCACCTAAGATCCCATTTCTCTGCACTAAAAATAACTTTATTATGTAAATACTCCTCCCTATCCTATATATACTCCGCCCAAGGCTCCCACAAGATCTCAAGAATTTCCTACAAAGTATTTTCAGTCACACACTCAAGTAATGGATCCTTTCCTTCTCTTCTTTACTCAAGTTTCATCATTGTCTTATGCCTTCTATTTCCAATTACTAAAGTTTGGATTTTTGTTCAAGTCCCTATTAATTCAATTTTTATTTCCAAATGAGCAGATACCCTTTTCAATCTCATCAACGCCTTTTATTAATTTTTAAGTAACATCGTTATGCTTCCAAAATTTCACCATGATTTCCATGCCAAACAAAAGTGTAGTGAATACCCATACACAATCCCTATCAAGGGTGTTCACCTTAATTCACTTATACATTCTATTTTGGGACTTAAATGTATGTATTCCACGCTCCTTGATCTTGGGAAAAAGTGATGGTAAATGATTTCTTGTTTTTTATATACGTTGAAAATTTAATCATGAGAATAAAATCAACGTGATGGGTACACCTAGAATTATATAGTGCTCCAATGCATTGGGTAAAGTTTCATATTAAGAGATGTCATGTTGGGATAGAGAGTAAACCCAATTCCTTTATGGGAATTTTTCTATCATGATGCCATTGTAGTTATCCTTGACCAATGTTTATGATTTAGTGATTAAATTTTTGGCCACATTTCCCAGGTTTCCTTTATGATTATCATGTTATATCATGCCTCATTGTTCTTGTTTATAATTCTCACTCCGTTTATAACCCATTGATATGCCTAATTTATAAAATGTATTACTCTCTTCATGTTATTCCATGTTTTCCCCTTACTGAGCTCTATAGCTCATTCTTTTCTTATGTATGTCCCAACTTTATCCCATACCATTTTATGTACGAGCATGTTAAGGCAGTTTTCCATAAAGATGATGTCTTCCTGGTTTTGAGTTTTTATTTAATGTACCTAATTACCAATGAAACTAGACTTCTCAGTCTTCTGTGATTTATGATGTGTAATCTTATGTAATAAATCATGAAATAAAGTTTAATAAATAGTAGGGTTTCATAGTTGGTATCAAAGTAAAAGTGTAATTATTTTTGGAATTATGAATAAAAAACTCTATTGAAAGCCATATGGATAAAATGAAGTATATGAAAACGTCCAAAAAAATTGGTACACATATATTAAGTGTTTTATCAAGAAAATACATCCATTTATGGATAGGACATGTGGATTCAGATCTAGTATAGATGTACATAGGGTTAAAACCTGAAAATACTATGTTGAGCTAGACTCGATCGGGAACTAGAGCATGATAATGGGCCTTGCTGCACACCTGGATTGAGACTCCAAGAAGAAAAGATTTAGTAAATTAATAACCTAATTATGAACTATTATTAAAGGAACAAAAAATTCCCATATGATTATATGTTAGGAAATAGATCATATATAAGATAGATTGAAGCTTTTAAATTCATAAGTTAAGGAAATACATGTAATTTATATGTTATCTATTTAATGTCATTGCATTCCAATTTGTGGGTTTAATTTTATAAAAATACTCATCTATAATTTACATTTTATTCTAGCCAATGTCCATAAATTAGAGGAATCAGGTAAACATCCAATATGTCAGGAAATGTGATGACGACCCCAATGAGATTCCCAACCCGATGGGATTGGGGATCATGATCTTTGTATGGATACTCTCTAAACATACTGGGGTTATGAATAAAAACCTATATTACGAGGTGCACCCAAATACCCCTAATAAAGAAAAATCTATAATTGAGATATTTATATGACATATGCATCCACATTTCAATGGATCATTTGATCCCTTAATCATAGAAAAATGGATCAACTCCATTGAAAATATCTTCTCCATATTTCAATATTATTAGAAAGACAAGTTTCTACTAGCTTTTTTTTTTATGGAGGGAGAATTGGATCACTGGTGGGCATTGGTCATGAATACTAAGCCTGAGAAAGAAATCAATGTTATAGGGTGGATAAATTTCCAGAAAATGTTTTCTGATAAATATTTTCTTCAGACTCTCCAATGTAAAATAGAAAAATTATTTCTTGGACCTCAATAAAAAAATACCAAGAATATATATGGGTGCATTAGGAATATTTTACAAGGGTTTCATGATACTCTATCTTTTTTTATACCCTAAAATAAAAATTTGACCACTTATTTAGTCAGCAAAAACCTATTCTATGAAAATTCCTAGAAATCTAAGACTTTGATAGCTTTGAGGAAATTGTATTATGTTCCCTCAATGTTTAAATAGAGATAAGATAATATCAAGGGTATCACAAGGATAAAAAAGTTTTAAATGGATTTTAATTCTAGTGGTTTGATGGAGAAATCTAATAGTTCAACGAAATTTCAACATCCCACTTGTCAAAGGTGTGGAAAGAAGCACCCATAAAATTCACTAAGGGGAACCAATAAATGATTTTGTTGAGGGAATGAAGGACACCTAGCTAGATATTTCCAACGGTGGAAACCCGCTAATGTGATGGATGAATGGAATACTCTAGTAAAACTTCATTTCATTGTTAATTGTTTCAAATATAAGTAACTGTGGTACTTTGCCAACTTACGCACTAATCCAATGGTTTCTAGAGACCATAACAAACTCGAAGGAAGTAAGGAAGAACTTTTTGCATCTCAGCCACTAAGGTGGATCCCTACAATGAAGTGGTGATAAGAATTATAGTTATTGATTTATGAGTATAAAACATACTTTTTTATTCTATTTATGTTCTTTCATTCATATCATGAATGTTTAGTGGAACCTTTAAAACTCCACCAATAATCATAGAAGTAGGGATTTAGGTGAAATCCAAAAATGGGGGAATTATTGCATCCCATATATATAACTCCTCCCATTTCAAAATTTGTTAGCTGAACTTCCCAGTGAACCTTATGATACTCCCTTTCGTGGAATTTTATTCAATTATATTTTTTTATTGCCTTTACCTATAAAGATATAACATAAATATTTTTTAGAAGGAAATCACTCTTCATATCATGAATCATCCTCATATTATGTACAATTTACAGGTGGAGGATGAATCTTCTTTAGCACCAATATCTATGGTAGGTATTTTCTTTCCCTATGAGAATGATTATGTAGCTAATATGATTATGTATATGGAAAGTATTATACTTGAATTCATGTTCATTATGAGGGAATACACTAATGTTTATCTCAAAGAATTATATGGTATTCAACGTGGCCGAGAGGTTGAATTTTCAATTGAGATTATACCTGAGGCGTTGCCATTATCCAAGACTCTATATAGAATGGATATTATGGAACATGAGGAGATGAAGAAATAAATACAAGAGATTCTTGAAAACGGTTTTATAAACACAATAGCTTTACCATGGGGTGCACCAGTCCTCTTTTTCAAGAAGAAGGGTGGGTCAATGAACCTTTGAATTGATTATCTTGAGCTCAACAAGATCATGATAATGAACAAGTATCCTCTTCCATGGTTTGATTACTTATTGTATCAGCTATGTGAAGAACAATAAATATACTAGGTGGGTATTTTATCAGGATAATACCATGTTAGGGTGATGAAGGAGGATATCCCCAAGACTTCATTTCATACAAGGTACGAGCACTATGATTTCACAGTAATGCCATCTGGACTCACTAATTTTCCATAAATCTTTATTGAATTGATGAATATAGTATTTTGAGATTAACTGGGAAGGTTTTTTGTAGTATTTTTAGATGATATTATAATATTTTACAAAACCAAGGTGGATCATGAGGATCATCTAAGAATTATTCTACAAACCTTGCGAAAGTAGAAGATTTATCAAAAGTAAAGAAAATGTGATTTCTGTTTGAGGGGTGTATCATAATGGAATCATATTATCACAAGAAATTGGATATATAAGGACCCTTCAAAGACAGAAGCAATTGAAGGATGGTTGAGGCTAACATATGTGACATATAAACATAGTTTCCTTGGATTATTTGTGTATTATAAACAATTTTTGAGAAATTCATCATGATTTTCAAACCCTCTAACCAAGATAAATCATAAGGTAGTAAATTTTTCTTATAATGATGAATGTTAATATAGATTCAAGGAAGTGAAAATGAGGCTTATCACTGCACCTATACTAACACTACCCACAAGTGGAGAAATTTTTTTGGTATTCATTAATGCATTGAAGAAGGGATTGGGATGTATATAAATGAAAAATGACAAATTTACAGCTGATGCATCATGTAATATAAATGTCCATGAACATAACTACCCAATGCATGATCTAGAGTTCTTTGTAGTGATATTTGTATTGAATATATGGAGCCATATTATCTTTGGGGAGAAGTGTGAAATATATAATAATCAAAAAATTATAAAGCATATATTTAAATAGAAAGATTTGAATGTGCACCAACAAAGATGGTTAGAGATGATCATGGACTAGGACTACTCAAATCACTACCATCCTGGGGAAGTGAATAATGTGAAAGATGCTCTAAGTATAAAGGATCCAAAAATAAAATTATTAATGAAAATTAAGGGGTATATGATCGTCATATATTTGAAGAGGATGAAAATGAGATTCATAATGGAAATAACATTATCAATACTTTCACAAATGATTTATCCACTATCCCTTATGGAGAGGATAAAGGATTCTCAAAGATTTGATATGGGAATTAAGAAAAAACTGAAATCTATAAGAAAAGTTAAATCCTTTAAGTTAAAAGTTAATGAAGAAGGGGATGTGATATTTAGGTTACAACTATTTGTTCATTAAAATCCTTAGTCAAATAAGGAGTGGATGGATGATTCAGATAGTTTGAATTTCTCTATCCATCTAGGAATCTCAATGAATTATCAAGATATCCGATAGAATTATTAGTGGGAAAATATGAAGAAGGATATCATGGAATATACATAAACATTTCTTGTGTGTTAGTAGGTGAAGGTGCAATTGAAAAATATGATGGGATGAATCAACCATTACCCATACCTCAATGGAAATGGGAATGAATCAACATGGGCTTTTCACTGGTCTTCTGAAGATATCAAGGGGAAATAATTCTATATAGGTTGTGGTGGATCATCTTACAAATACATCTCACTTCATTTCAATTTTATAGGACTTATCACTTGATGAACTTTTAAAGATATACATTAGAGAACTGGTGATGTTTCATGGAACACCATTATCAATTGTATCCGATATAGATCTAGGATTTACGTATATGTTCTATAAGATTATCCAACATTTTATAAATATAGATTCAAACTATAGTATGACCTATCATGCTCAAATTTATGTCCATTGTTATTGGACTATCCAGACAGTCCTGGACTTGTTGAGAGTATGCTCAATTGACTTCAAAGGAGGATGGGATCAACATATTACTTGGTTTGATTTCTAGTACAATAATAGTTTCCAATCAAGTATCCAAATGGCCCCTTATGATGCTCTTTATTGGAAGAGGTTCAAAACAGCTTCATGTTTGGATAATGTAGGTGGAAAATACTTCTAGGTCATGTAATTGTTGAGGATATTATGGAAAAGGTTAAGACTATTTAGCAGTACATCAAGGTTTCTTGGAGTAAATAGAAGATCTATACTGACAATTTTTCTATGATTCCTTGAGTTTTATGGTTGATACATGGTATTCCTCCTCATATCTCCATGGATTATAGTCATTATATTTGGGAATAAACAAAACATTAGTCCAAGATAAATTGCACCCTTTGAGATTGTTGATCGCATCGAAGTGGAGGCCAATCGACTAGCACTCCCACCTAACCTATATCAAGAACGTGATGTATTCCATATATCCCTATTAAGGAAGTATATACCAGACCCTCACATGTACTCAATCCAATGGTGATACCATTAGAGAATGATCTTTCCTATGAGGATCATTTGGTGAAAATCTTAGATCGTAGAGATAAAGTTATATAAAATAAGACAATGTAACTTGAATATGTGTTGTGGAGAAACTACAAGTTTGAATATGGGACATGAGAATTAGAGTAGGTTATGAAATAGAGTTAACCTCATTTGTTTTCATTTGGGAAGTGAAAATTTCGAGGGTGAAATTTCTAAAGGGGGAATATTGTAATGACGACATTGTTATAAATAAAATTCCCCTTATTATTTAATTGTTTTTTATGAATATTAGTTATATAAATTACATGATCTTATTTGGTTTTATTATATCCTATAAGTTTTAAATGTACATTAAACATCATTACCACTGATAATATATCATTTGAATAGTAATCACATGATTTTCAAAAATATAAAATTTTAACAAATCCAATTGACATAGATAAAGGAATTGATGGCCTTATCTAGTAAGATCATACCCTATGAAGCCCACTTATCAAAGATTTTTAGAGAGATAGATTCACTGGAAGTTTCCCAACCAAGCCCAATATGAGATCCAACAACATTAGCACAATTAAAACTATTTATTGGATAATTTTAAGCTCATCGAGATGAGGGCCCAAAACATGTTCATCGAACCACCCCATGAAAGTATCATTGTCATGCACCATACATATAAAGAATTCATTGGTGTATTAAAGGGATATGTATCAAGAACATAATAATATGAATATATATATATTTTTTAACAAATTAATCTACATATTTTCTTCTTATCTATACTTGGTAAATGATTTTTATTTTTATTCGATAAGAAACAAATTTTATTTTTAATTAGTATTCAATTTAAATTAAGGTTTTTTTTTGAATTAATTAATTTTTAAAATAAATATTTTTTTTATTGATATATTTTTATTAAATAGTTTTTATTAAATATAAATGATCATATAATTTTTATCAATTCAAATGTAATATTTATAGGTGTTCGAAAACAATTATTATCAAAAAAATCCATCATTTATCAATAAAGGTCTTTTTTATATTAAAAGTAAAAATAAACCTATTTATAAATTTATTCTGATAAAATTAATATTTTTTTGAATCAATATGTATAAATTATTCAATGTTAAATTTTTCATAATTTTCTGAAATAGTGGAATTTTTGGATAAAAATTAAATAACATATAAATATACGATGTGTATGATGACATAATAATGACCCAAAAGTGATTTAATAGATATTATAAAAGTCATGAATTACAAAATATATTTTTCCTATTTAAAATATTTTTATTTTTATTTTATTCTATGAATTTTAAAAATCCATTATGAATCCTCCAAAACCTATAATATATTTTATGGTTTTTAAATCATTTATTTAAGAGTATGACTCACTTCCACATCAGCAAGGGTATTATTTTATTAATTTAGCACATATAACATATAAAATAACTAAAATCACCCCTCATTGGAAGAAACCATGGGAAAAATCATGTTATTGTTTTTCAATTTGGTAATTTTAATTTATAGAGTCCAAAACCATAGTTTGAGAAATAATAAAGAATCTCACACTCATTTTCAATATAAACCCTCACAATATCCCATTTCACTTCACTAAAAATTCATAGAGAACATCCTTACTCTTACCTTCCCTCGATATTGTCCTTCCAAGGCACCTCAATCTTTCATGAATTTCCTCCATGTCATTTTGAATCACACACTAAAGTAATAGATCCTTTCATTCTATTCTTTACTCAAGTTTCATCAATATCTTAGGCCTTAAATTTCCAATTCATATGGTTGGGATATGTTTTTATAGGTCCCTATTACTATATTTTTATGTTAAAAATATAAGACAACAATTTATCTCTCATCAACCCATTTTATGTATTTTGTAAGTAATGTCGTTATGCTATGGAAATATCATAGTGGTTTTCCATGCCAAACAAATTTGTAGTGAGTACACATACACAATACCTATCAAGGGTCTTAACCATTATTCACTTAAACTTTTATGATTTGGGAATTATGTGTATGTATTCTGCACTCCTTGATCATGGAATAATAAGTGATGATAAATTATTTCATCTTTTATAATCTATGTGACATACTTGAGAATGGGAATGAAATGAAAGTGATAGGTGAAACTCAAATTATATATAGCTCCAATGAATTGGGATATGTTTAGTCTCATGAGACATCATGTAGGGATAGGGAGTAAACCAGATTCCTTTAGGTGGATTTTTTCATCATCATTTCATTTAATTTAGCTTTGACATATGTTTATGATGAAGGGATTTAAGTTGTTTCCATATTTACCATGTTCCCTTAATGATTTTCATGTTATGTCATGCCTCATCGTTCATATTTATGATTATTACTCCTTTTTTACCCCATCGATATGCCTATTGTCTAACATGTATCACTTTCATCTTGTCATTCAATGTTTATTATCCTATAGGGCTATATATCTCGACCCTTTCTTATGTATGTCCCAAATATTTCTCATGTAGTTTTAAGTATGAGCATGTTAAGAAAGATTTCAATAAATATGATTCTTTTCCTTATTTTAATTTGTTTTATAATGTACCTAATTCCCAAAAAAACTGTAATTATAGATCTTTTGGGTTGTATTATGTGTAATCTTTTGTAATATATATAAAAAAATGCGTAATAAAGAGAAGGTTTATCATAAAAACAACACAAAAAACATTTATAAATGAAATAGATATGGATAAAATTCTTCATAGTAAATACCCAAAAGTAAGTAAAAATAAGTGACATTTGAACAATCCAAAATTATGATCTAGTAATGTTCAAAGAGGTCTATATAATCTTCTTAAAAAACTAAATATCAATTTCATATATATAGGGTGTCCATACAAGTATACTCAATTGGAAAACCAATGTATCTCATGAACATGTGAAAGAAGCATAATAATGAAACAATGAGAAATTAGTATAACTAAATACACCTAAATTGGTCTACTAACCAATCCCATCCTCACTATAGATCACTCACTAAATAATACATACAAGTATACAAACATAATATAAAGCATATCAGTAAAGGGAATCCCACCCCACTTTCCCACTAATTCCCCTTCCTCAAACCTCAATGTCATACATCCTGTAATTCCTATATCTTTTGTATAACATATCAGATACCACTACCCATGACACGGTTGCATCACATCTCCCACATATACACTTGGTCCAACACATCAGATCACCACCCAACAATACGGTTATATCACATAACTCCCATAGACACCTAGTCCATAACATCACATATCCAAAGTAGTAGGGTATCATAAACATAATGGAAACCAACCTCATGACCACCTCCTATCATTCGTAACCCACACCATAACTATCTCATCAAATCTCACTCAAAGATGCCTGCTCCATCACACCATGACCATTTCTCAATAGTTCACTATTGACTTCTTACCATCACAACTCATTCCTTTCAACATCTTTTAGAAGAGAGAGTAGGAAGTAATGGGTATCCGGACATCCATCCTCATCACCAATATGTGGGTAAAAATACACCTTATATAAATTTATGGGTGTTGGTACATGGTTATCAACACGGGTGGGGTGTATATAGAAATCAAAATTAAATACATGGTACATATAATAGTGGTGCACAAGCCCAACCTATTGGTTCACAACCACTCAATACATCACCACAAAACCTCACTACACTTCCACTTTCACAACCACCACTAAATATACAACATAATAAAATCCATAAGTCACATTTCAAATTTCTAACCAAACCCATTATCCAATACATTCATTTTATTATTAAACATTACCTTTGTTTAAATACACTTCCCAATTTGATTCAACAATCATTAAATATTTCATCCCATTCCGTTTCAATCATTATTTAAAAATAATGTTAATACCTAAGAAACGATCACAAACCATAAAAAAAACTCAAGAATCCCATCCTCCTCATTAATCCAACTAACTCAGGCATCCACCACATTAATAGCCATATCACAACCACACAACACCACCCAAAAAACGGTCACATAATAGCTCATCATCCATTCATCTCCCCCAAAAAAATAATCAAACAATATAAAATTTCACATGATTTTTTATAACACATCAACATAACATTTTTAGATTTAGTAAAGAGTTTTCTCGTCAATTTCACTCCTTTATTTATGGTAATTCTCACAAAATCCATAATCCAAGGGTAACTATTCTATTAACCAACTATAAGAGGTTAGAAAATTACCATTTTAATATGATGCAAAAAAATCAAAATAACAAAGGATACATGGAACATGTAAAATCAGAAAAAAAAAAGATCCCAAAAGCTATGATTTATAGTGGTACATTTGGCTCGTAAAACCACAATAAAACAAATTATAACAAAATATTTACAGACATGTGGTTCATTCCCCAACCCCTCAAATTTCAATTAACCAAATTAATTTATCATTTTTATGATGATTGAAACCATATCCCTAAAGAGATATCAAGAGTAAACCCATCTTGCATGATTCATTAGTTGAGAAACAAGGATTCCCTACATTAAAAATAGATTTTAATTCTACTATGAAATATTGAATCAAGAGGAAGAAAATCACCCAGACCCTCAATGAACTGGAATGCATTACTATCCTAAAACAAAAAAAAACCACAATACTACCTTATCAAAACCACATCTAAACCACATATTTTCCATTAAAATCATCCTTATTGAGTAGGAAACTAGGAAAAAATATAGAAGAAAAATAAAGGGACACTCCATAACCACCGAAGATCAATTCTAAAATGATAGAATAGAAATACATTGAAATAGGGTCTAAATCACTCATTAGGGAAAACCTATGTCAGCCAATAATTTAGAGTTAATATGGAAAGGTGATGGAGTTTGAGGAGATTTTTTTTATACCCAACAAGAAGAACACAGTAAAATAATTCTTCCCTAGGACCACAACATAGAATAGATGAAATTAAGCGGGACCATGGAGTAGTCAGGGGGACCATACCACAACCGGGTAAGTCAAGACGCCCTCCAAAAATAATGGCAACCACTATAGGATAGATCCTATAAACAGAGTAATGAATACATGATGAAAACTGGTCGTATATTCCATTATAAATCTTTACTGAGAAAGAACTACATCATAACCCCTGATCCACGATGAAGTAGCTCCAAAATTGGTGGAACTGCTAAAAATTGTTCCTTAAGACTCTACGTCATAGTTGAGGTCTATACACTGTAGCATCCAAGACAGACACTCACCTCCACACCACAAAAAATCTCCACTATAAGACCCTTCCTTAAAGTAAAGTAACTCAAAAAAGGAACCATAATTTCACCTATGTTGTATCTGGTTGTTCCATGTCATAGTGGCCACTCCTACGGCATATACTCCAAGGCCAATATTAGAGTCTTGTAAAATTTGCTTGTGGTGCCTATTGTTCACCTTAATTAAATCCCAATACCTCATAGGCTCTTCCTGAATCCTCTACCACCATAATTCCTACAATGTAATGTACTGGAAGGTTTAGGCTAATAAACTTGCACTCCCACAACCCTTTCTCAAGTACATGGTGTTTTTCACATATCCATCTTGAGAAAGTACATAACCAATCCCTAAATTATACTCACTTCATAGGTAGAAAAACTGAAAAATGATCTCTCTTATGAGGAGAAACTAGTGAATAGATGGGATCATAGAGACAATCTTCTACACAATTAGATTACTCACCATGTCAAATTACTATGGTAGAATCATAAGTATGAGGAGGAGACATGGTAAGCAGAGGTAGAAATGAAGTAGAACTACCCTCAACTATTTTCAAAGTAGTATATAAAAAAATTACGAAACCAATTCTTAACATGGGAACAATGTAACAACCTTTTATTTTATCAATGGAATTTAGCCTATAATTATATAATGGTGTCATATTTTGTAATATAGTTTTGTATAGGTCATATGAACCACATGATAAACCAATAACATTTTATTATACTAAAATGAAAATTAAATTTATGGAATAAATATAGCCATATGATTTGATAATATTACAATGGGGTCAAAATAAAAAATAAGTTAACTATAATAAGAGAATTTGGATCTTCTCGATCCACTAGAATAACCGGACTCATAAACAAAACTACAAAAAATTAAACTGAATGTTAATAAAAAAATATTTTTCATGAAAAATGAAAATATATATAATATTAAGGGAAACTAAAT
The DNA here is from genome assembly GCA_963277665.1 of Viscum album. Taxonomy (NCBI): domain Eukaryota; kingdom Viridiplantae; phylum Streptophyta; class Magnoliopsida; order Santalales; family Viscaceae; genus Viscum; species Viscum album. The sequence goes on from OY728121.1 coordinate 1,087,856,354, forward strand.
GTTAATTAACAGTGAATTGAATGTTAAGAACCTATAAAAAGTAAGAAACTCATATAAACGTTAGAAATATGGTCATAATAATTGAATATTGGAATAATAATACATCTATTGGAAATAGTATCAAGATCATTAGAATAGTACCCAAAACTATGGGAGTGTAATGTAATATTTTTTATATTATAAAATGAAACAATATATATTTATATCATGATACAAGTAAATAAATATTTTAATGACGATAAATTACAATTTTTTATTTTTTTTAAAAACAAATTGTTTATTTTTAGTTTAATAACAAGTAAACTGATTTAAAAAATATTTGTTTTAGAAAATGAGTTTATAAATTAATATTTATTTTTTTTATAATGAGAATATAATTTTATGATACTATAAGTATTATTTTTAGGGGTCAAAAAATTTAGGATAATATTACATTGGTATTTTTAAAATAAAATAAGATTTTAGTTAAAAATTATATCTATCATATTTAGAAAATTATTTTCATAAAATTAATATGATTTTTGGAATGTAAAATTCAAAAAAAAAAATAAGGTTAATTTTTTGATTTTTTCTAAAATAGTTGAATTTATGGTGAATAGGGAAATACAAAAAAAATTTGTATTTAAAATTAAAAGCTAAATACAATATTTATTACATGTTGTATGATGTAAAAAATCCATTATTTATAACTCACAAGAGCCATTTTCTATATATGTTCATAATATTCATAACTCTTGGTGGAATTTATAAAAAATAATAATCTAATGAATACAATATTCCAAAACTCTCTTCTCCTCCCCTTATAAATACTACACATTCTCGTCACACATTCTAATCCTTTTTTCTTAGCCAAACTCCTCCCATATATATTTTTATCTCTCTCAAATTGTCATTGTAATTCCCATTCACCACAAATACCATTCCATGGATCAATAAATAGTATCCTAAGAGGAGATAACCAAAGGGATAAGTGAATTCTCAACTAAAATTATTTTAATTTTATTCTTCTTTTACCACCCTAAAATATTTTCCATAAAACTTGAATTAGTAAAATCAGTATCCTAAATATACTAGTATGTTATTATTTTGGAATATTAATCTTCTACTCTCCCTTAAACTTATTCTTAAATAAAAATGTTGTTCACAATATGGTTGGTTCAGCACCTCCATGAACAACGTACTTTATTTTTCTCCACTACCTTCAAGGATAGTTGTAAATATGATGTATTGGATAAATATGATTATAATAAGTATATTAAAACTTACTTCATGTTTTAGAATATATTAACAATCATTTAATTAAAAAAAATTAATCTATTTCATTATGATCGGTAAAACTGTCTAAATGAACTAACCGTATAAAATTTTTGTTTTTACTAAATAAAACATCCCTATGTTGAAACACGTGCAAATATTTGGGACTATTTGAATTTATATAAGAAAAATAATATCAACTCATTTAAAATATTTAGTTTTTATTCCCATTTGTGAAGGATCTCCATAATTATACACATGTGATCTAACCTTAGATCCATGAAATAAATTACCTCAGAAAAGTAAAATTAAACATTATATCCCATTTAAATGGTTGAAAATTAACATAATATGATTATAATAAATCAAATATAGATCATAAATTTATTTATTTAAATAGATAATTAATATTATTTTATTATTCAATATGTTTAGTGAATGTGAAGAGTGACTCTAGAACCAAAGTTAAGGGATCTCGTTGAACCATCTTGTTTTTCATTGAGTTAGGATTAATCTCTCTTTTTCTCACTTTATCTCTCCATTATTATAATTCAATTATTCTATATTATATATATGTCCAAAAATTATATACCTATTTTAATTTAAAATTCCTTGATGATTATTTACAGGTTTTGAAGGTTCCCCTCTCAATTTCATTTGTAAAGAAACCCTTAGTAAAGGGATCTTCTCTGTTTCTACCCAAATTTCAAGTATCACTCCATAAAATATTTTAAACCATCCATGTTTTGTAAATATTATTATTTTATTATTTAAATTCATTTTTATTTCATTTATGATTTATATAGATTAATATACTTTTTCAACTCTTTAAATACTCTTTACTCTTTACCTTAAAACCTTTCTTAATTGGTACATTTTACAATAACCTATGCAATCTTTTAAACATATTCACTTCAGTTGGACAACATTTTTCATGATCTATGCATATTTTTCCCCTATGAATTTCTAATAATATTTCAGTCCCTTCATTCATGTAAACCATTAATATGCCATTTATTTATTCTATAAGACATGATTATGAAGCCTCTTTCTTTCCATAGTTATTTCTTATGTTTATGCATTATGTATGATTTATATTTATGGAATAAATAAGCATGAACATGTTATGATGGGTGCAACCAGATATAACATAAATTCATTTTTTAATGTTTATGTCTCAAGATATGATATTAATGTGATTAGGTATAAACCCTAATCCATGATGGGACCCCATCCACCATGTGATGTTGTCTTGGAGGTTAGGATTGACTTATGCTTATGTCATGATCTATATTGCTTACACATTATTATGGTAACACGATCTTATGATTTCTTTTTCTTTATAATATGATCCCATTTTATTATTCCTGAGAGTCATATTTTTTTGATATCATGTTATGCCTTTTACTCATATATTATGGTTCATATCATACTTATTCACCTACTAGGATTAATAGATCACCCATTTTTTATGTATTCCCTAGGTTATCCTAAAAGGTTTTATGATCTTAAAGGGATTTAGTATCTCATTATAGAGAATAAAGAAATTATGGGTTTTCATCTCATTTTTATGTATTATGAAACTATATTTCCAAATACCTGAGGCCTATCTAACATTGGGATGTTTTTATTGGATATTTATGTTAAAAATCACGTAATAGTATGCGTAAAAGGTTTGGGTTATAATAAATATAATGTTACTATCCACCTTATTTATCTATATGGATAATATCATTTTTTATTCTATAATATTTATGTTCCATCAATACAATTTTCTTACCTAACCATCCATCATGAATAATAATAATAATTCATCAAAAAAAATTCTTAATAAAAACCATATACATCTCTCCTTTACCTGAAGGGTGTTCTCTTAGATTTCATACATTGATTTATTGGGGAAATTATTAACTTAACAATATACCCTCTATATATATTATAAATACCATATGATTTATCTTTATTAATTATTATTTACATATAAAGTTATTTAATACCTTTAGATACCCATTTTTCTTTTTATGGGTTTATCTTGTTGATTATTTCTTTATATTAAACCATTTTAAATGGATATATTACCCATTTTTCTATGGGTTATTTTTTATGTGATCAATAGAACCCATTTTCCTTACATGGGTTATTTATGATGTGTTAAATTGAACCCAATTTATTTCCCTGGGGTTTGTATTATATGATTAAGGATTAATTTCTTATGGAACACATAAGTAATGATGATTGATGGGTGGGTTACAATTCACACTCCAAATCATTGTTTAAAATTTTATAAATCAGGAGATGAATTATCTGCGAGTACAATTTAGTTTCTCAAATGTGTGGGAACTAATGGTGTTTCTAATGAATCTAATGTTTCATTATAATAATTTTTATAAAATATTTGAAATATTACATAGTTTTATGTTTATTCTCGTGACTATTTATTTCCATTTAACATGTTTATTAACTCATTTTTCTATACTCTCTTGATAATTTCTTATGTTATTCCATGTTTTATGCTATGACTAATGATTTTTTATCTATTCATTGAAGTTTATAACATTATTATAGTCAAAATGTTACCCATAAACTCATTTTATTTATCACTTATGATATCTATTTTTCCTCACGTATGTTTACTCTTACTGGGCATCTAAGATCACCCATTTTGTATGTTTCCATTTTCCCAATTCACGATGAAAGGTAATTCATAATATGTTTATATAATAATATATTATGTCGTGTATTTATGGGATATTTTTAATTATTATTATGGATTAAATATTTGTGTATATATTGGAAAAAATTCATATTTATACAAAGAACATGGGTTCTACTAGTTAAATATTTTTCCTAATTCTATGAAAAACTAAACCTAAAAGGTTCTTTCAGTTGTTTGAGTTTCATTGTCTTGTATTTTTGGATGTGTATCAAATATAGTGTGTAAAGGTTTTGTGTTTTTTAGTTTCAAATCTAGGAGTGTGGGTCTGGGGTGCCTCCCACTTCATGGGATGAAATAATAAAATTATAGTAGTACACGGTATTTACAAGGTTCATAAAAATCATACACTTTTCTATAGTGGGTTTTACTTACCAATATTTGGGTTATCCACTATAAAATTTTGATCAATTATAATGGTCTCCTAATTCACACATAATGATGATTTTTTATACCCCCTAATCACTAAACCTCTACAAAAAATGTTCATATATCCCAGTAGTCGATCCTCCAGTCATGTATAGATCTACTCCCCAATAACCAACTATTATGCCGTGATTACTTATACACCCCAACTACCTTCACTTCACTTTTATTATTTATATCTACCAATAAATATTCTCTTCAATGTTGACCCATAGGTAGAAATATATTCAGTAGCTCTAGGTTTCTTCAACACCACTAGTAAATTAATATCCTTCCACAAGAATACTAGAGGAATATGTTTTTCTCATGTATGGTCTTTGTGAACTTTAACAATAACTTGAAATGTCTTTTGGTCTTGAAAATAACTTCAGATCATGAATGATCTTGGTTTTCTCAGTTCCCTGAATACTCAGGTAGTAGATCTTCTTCTCAAAAAAAATTATCTGACTTTAGTCCCTTACTTATAATATTATTTTATTCCAGAATAAATTTACACAATATCAATTACCATTATTTATGAATTCATAACTCAAGAACATCATTTCACGTAAAAAAATAATTGTGTAGGGCATTGTTCATGAACATGTTGATCCCCTATCACATATCCATGTATTAATATTATTATTCTATGTGCTTTTATTTAGTGCTCTCCACACAGTCTACAATTCACCTCCATACAAAAAGTAATCATTCTACAACTGCACATCACTTACTAGTTAGGAAAATTAAGCCTCCACCTCATGCACTTGGAAAGTGGTATTCACCTTTACCTCATGCACGAGGTCAAAAATTTACACCTTCACTCAACAAATTGAGTAAGAAGGTCCAATTATACTTTTTATAGATAAAACTGATCATGTATTCATGACTACTTCACATACTACTAAGAGAACACAGGTGTATGTTTCATGCACAATATAGGATCTTATTGGGTTTGAAAAACATGTATTTTTATTCATAATCGATGAATAATTTGAGATGTGCATGATGAATAATTTCATGACAAATGAAATTTAATTGAAAATTAATTAACTTTATAAAATTGAATCCAAAATGTAGGATTATAAAATATTATTTATAATTAATTTATAGATAGATTTAGAATTCTCTTTTCATATAATTCTTTATATTTTGATGATTTTGTTGACTTCAGTCATCATACCAAAAGTGTTACATAGGATCCAATAGAATATTCCCTCCTTGGTGATCCCCACATTTTTGAAAATCATGAAATTTTATTGTAGAATCATCATGTCCTAGCACAGTTAATCCCCTCCACTCTCATAATTCATCATTGATTGAAGAAAGAATATCTTTATAAATGAAGGATTATTAAGTATATCTTGGAGGCTTGATAGGATTTAGTTGGATTAGATCTCATGTTCTTGTGTGTTCTGTTATGAGTATTCTTTCTTAGGAATGAGAGGATTATCTCTAGTTTTGTGGTTCAGAAAAAAGAGGCAACCCTAGAAAGTGATATAGAATAGTTATCTATAAATTCAGGCTAGGATTGGTAATTTCACATAGTACCTTAACCTATTTCATATTCCTTAGCTAACCCCATGTCTAATAATAATATAAATGGTATTATTGTTTTTCATAACATGCGAAATAACTAAAGATAAGTAAATATCATTTTTAAATTTATAAATAGATATTTTTAAAATTATATTTATCATATCATTTTCATCCAGACCATTAAACTTGATTCCCCAATTATCCACAATATTTACTGAATGTTGAATAATGATTTATGATATTATAAATAAATGTTATTTAATTATTCACCAATAAAAATATTAAATATTATATTCACTAAATCATTTAAATAATTATTTATTATTATTTACAACACATATATATTCTTCTGAATAACTCGTGATTATATCTTGGGGATCAAACAACCTCAAATAGTTATTGGGCCCCAAAGTGGGATTAATATTTATTCCAAATTATTAAATTCAAAATAAAATTTATTTAATATTCTGAATACACTTAATGTGTGACCCTTTATTCCTCTTTCTTGGTGGTATTAGATAGAACCTACTAAATTCTATGGTTGGAACATAGAAACACACCAATAAACCCATAGAGGAAGGAGATAATGTTACAATTACATAAAACTTCATATAGAATCTCAATATATAATATAATCCTTTTATAATGATATCTCAAAAAAAACAGGTTACATGCTGGTGTCATCAACCTATGTTCTATATGTCTCTTAATTTAACTTTCAATAAATTAATGTTACCATAGAACACTATTGATATGGATTTACATAGGTTATTCCACTCACATCAATGGGTCTGAGATATAAACATCCATTAAAAACTAAAGAGTTAGATCATATCATGACCCATCCCAAAAGGTACCTTTCCACATCTACCCCAACCTCACCACCAATACTCCAGGAGCTGGATACTAGCACTGAGTAGGCATATCACTCGCATGGGAGGCCTTATCCTAAGGTAATTATAAACATGATCACATATCTAAGCCCATACAATTCTAAAATAAAAAAATATATAAAACATGAATGCATATATCTAAATTTTTCAATTAGAGTGAAAAAATAAGTTCAAGAAAGAAAAAGGGCCAAATACAAGCCCACCATAATGAAATTAAAAACAAGTCCAACCCGAAACTATAGAAGGGGCTGTTATCAAGGAAACCACTGGAACAAACCTCAGTCATTCGGGATCACTATGTGTTTCCTATCCCCATTCCTTTTACGTCTCTATTAAAAGGGTAATCATCCTCATATGACGTGAAACATGTGGGAAAAGCTCCTGAAGGTGTGAGTATAAAAATACCTAGTAGGACACCCCAAAATCACCCATCATATAAAAAAATGGTCATCTCAATATAGGTAAATTTTCACAACACATATAACAGGAATATAAAAATATACTCAACAAATACACACTATCTCAATGTAAATTCATAGCTATAAATCCAGTCTAGGAATCATGCTTGAAGGTTCCACATATCTCTCATATAGAAGAATACACTCCATAAGTCATATATCATTGATGGTGTTCATTCAATATATACTACTCATCAGGTATTTCCATAAGCTATATATGCTGGATGATTTAAGATAACGATACACGTATATGGATCACAACCAAGGATATGGGCTATACCAAAAACTCAATCTAGAATAACCTACAAAGTAGAGGATTAGTTCCCATGTAGTGTTTCTCCCAACGATACTAAGAAATCCACCTAGGGTAAGATGATGATATAAAATCTCACTATGGACATCATAGAATTATTCCAAAAAATCTATCCATGAATTCTCATAAAATGGATCACAATCCTATGTGTAGGATGTGGTTTTAACTAACCTCCAGGGAATGGTTCAAGGGAAAACAATAATTTTCAAAGATGAAGAGGATAAGAGCTATAATCATTTTTTTAAGAAGTACACAATTTGTATTGGTAGTACATGACATGTCCCTTCGGCATCAGTTCATGCCCATGTATCACATCCCATGCCTGTATATATGTCTATGTCTATGTCAGAGTACACGACATGTCTGAGATCGTGTACTCCGAATTTTGCCCAAGTACATGGTTCAACCCATGTACACATGTCATGGCCATGTTTGAGTCAGATTACATGGTGGTTCTAAGCCCATGTACTCTTAGTTGTGTCATTTTACCCTCCAAGTTACATTTCGATCCCCCAAGTAAAGGGTCACATGCAGTGTAACATCTTTCACATGTTTTATGATATTTATCTTCTCTGTGGAAACCCCAGAATCATAGCCAATTCCTCATATATCATGTAATCCTATATTACACACCATGTATATCAAGAGATTCTTGAACCCATGGATTTAGTTCACGTGTTTTCTCCAACTACTTTGGCATCAAATTGACCATGAATATCACCGGAAATCATGGATCTGAGTCAAATGGACCTTTTTATCACTATATATATGGTTTCTAACTATCTCGGTCACTCGAGAATCACATTAGAGGTATGTTTCCCTCATGATTCTTTGAACAGCACCTGCATATGCCCAATCCTATCATGGTATATTTTCACTATTTTCATAGCTTGATCCCTTCATCTATCCAAACCCAGATCTATCATAACAATCCATTATGACAAGAAACTGGTGTGAAACAATTTTTTATCTGCTATTTTTTGAATCGTGGGCCAAAGGAATTTTCCGTGATGAACAAAGAATAGGGAAAGAAATAAAAAACCCACAAACATGAGAAAATTCCATCTACCAATTTTCATATTTTTCATTTATTTGTTTCCATTTTAATGGTGAATGAAGAGATAAAAAAATAATTTCAAAGAAAAACCCAATTCCCAGATAAATCTAACCTGTACACATAATACAAATGATCCAGGAATAAATTATTTATTTGATTAATTGTTGATCATTATTGTTATAATAAATGAGGATAAATCTAAATAAAACAAACATCCTACCTAGATATGGATCAATCATTGAAGAAGAATGAATATGTGTCATTTTCATTGGTGATATCCTCAAATCTCATTGCATGTTGATCGACGAATCACAATCTAGCCTTGTATCTTCTATAAAGATCTCATAAAATGATCTCAAATGGATCCTGTCAATTTTTAGGGCTATGTGGATAACTCTAAAAACATTCCATAGAATCATATATAGATAAGGAGGTTAGTTTTTCACATCACGTCAAATAAAATATATAATATAATTTTTTTATTTTACTAATTCACATGTGACAGCTCTTTATGGAAACTCTTGATACAGAAAAATGTTATCTCATTCCTAGGGTAAAAATAACGCTCTAAAATTAATGAAATTCCAAGATTTTCAATATGATCCTCCATTTATGATTTATTCCACTTTATCATGAAATAAGTTCACAGATGTTTTTAGTATATATAATATATTTCAAAACATTATTCTGGGCACACCATCCCTCAAAATCTCACATTTTCTCTATGCATAGCTCCAAAAATAATACGTAAAATATTCCAAAAAAATACATGGAAAAATAAAATCCATTTCATTCTCCTTTCCTTAGGTAATTACATCTTAGAAATCCAAAATAAAGGTCTACTCATAAAGATATTGCTAATAATCACACATATGGGTCTTCTTCTCCCAAGTGCTCTCCAGAAAATTTGTATTCTTCCACTAAACATATAGTACGTGAATCACTCGCCCTTAAAGGATTCTCTTCTATCAATAATATATCACTATTGGGTACTCAGCAAGGACAACTTCATCCTCTATGTCTATCTCACCCCAGTCAATAACATGTGACATATCCTACACATACATCCTCAACTATGACATTTGGAAGACGTTGTGTACCCAGTATAACTGTATTGGTAATGCTAAGCAGTATGCCACCTCACAAACTCTAATAAGTATTTGAAAAGGGCCAATTAATCTAAGAGTTATATTTACACCCTATCCAAATCTCTATAATCCATGTCAAGGTGAAACATGTAGGAACACATGGTCTCCCACATCCAACTCCAAAGGCCTTCGTCATCGATTCTCAAAGGACTTATAACTACATTGTGTAGTCAAAATCCACTCATGTATGACCTGCAACTTCTCTATATTGTCTTTTACCGACTATGGGCCCATAAGTGACGACTCTCCTGGGCCATTCCAATAAAGGGGTATCCTTAATGGTCATTCGTACAAGGCCACAAATATTTCCATAATGATTGTGGAATGGTAGATGTTATAGTATAGAAACACCACTAATGGTAGGTGATCCTCACAAATATAGTAAAAGTCTTGCATTAAATCCCACAACATTTCCTCCAAAACCTAAATAGTCTACTCAGTTTGGTTGTCATTTTGGGGGTGAAATTTTTTCTCAAACATAGATGAGCCCCAAAATTGTCCTGTAATTGTGAAGTCCCGACACCAGAAAACCAGGAGTCAGTGCCTTCTAAACATGATGTGTCATTTTGAAATAAACCTCCACTGATAAACTACACATCATGTCCCATATAGAGGATCGAGTGCGGTTTGGGTTCTGGGAAACCGGCTACTTCTGAAATGATTCATCTGTTAAAAGCTGTTACCTAAAAATTGTAAATCAAAATGTAGGGTGAGAATTGAAATACTCATTAAGGGGTTTTAAAATAAAGACAGTGTAACTTTTGAAAAACATTCGTTTAAAATTATCCATAGAACATTCTCTTAAGTAAAACTGTAACACATAACATAAAAGTGTTCAATCGAGATTTTCAAGGAATACATGAAACAATTAGGATATTCCTCAAAGGAGTAATAACGGTCATCATAAACAAGCATGACATGTGATTACTTAAGCATAAAATTAAACAGTTAAGAGTAATACATAATCAGAGTTGTGCGAAGGAAAAAACTTCAATTTCATATGATGGTTACTATCTTACTGAATGATAAACAAAAATCATGTCCAAAACTTATACTTGAGAAATAAGAACTTTATAAAAACAAAAAACAAAGTGTCATGAAAGAATAGGCATATTATCATGGAATGAACTTGTAACATAACATGAATATGTGGCTTCAACATTTAATTTAAGCAATCATTTCTGTATCACCAAGGTCAATCCCCAAGGTGTCATTAAAAAATTACCAAGTTTATTCACCAACGTATCTTTAAAATTGTAATCTCTAGTGGTTACATCATTACCCAATGCATTGGAGCACTATCAAGGCACACCCTTAAATTTGTGTTTATTATCATGTGAGCCACATCGTTCATACTTTACTTAAACGGGGTTGTATATTCAAGATGTCCAATACCACCTTGAATAATTCATTCATTTTCATATTACCCAAGGTGTCCCATACCACTTTGGGTAATCTAATTTCTTAGTTCATTGTCATGACATGTCAAAGGCATGAATTATGTACAATAATAACTTAAATAAATAATTAACCAGTACATATTTTGCTGACACCTGATATGACAGTTAACATTGCAAAAATATGTCAATAACTAATCAAAGGCATATATAGTTTAGTAAACATTATTTGCACACAAGCTAATCACTAAATCATATAAAATGATTACATAATAAATAATGAGTCTTTAAAATTATTATTTCTGGGAAATTAAATGATTAAAGAAAACACTTGACATCAGTTATGGTGATGAACAGACCATTGAACTTGCAAATGAATTAAACCATAACTTGATTAACTAATAACATTCACCAAAGTAGGATCATTATGTAATAAGTCAATATTTGAACTCAACATGATAACATGATCCCATAAATCCTGAACCTTCTAATATATTTTAATCAAGCTAAAATACGCACCTTATCATAATACACATCGTGGGTAAAGTCAAATAAACTCCTTTAATAAAACATGCCCATTTGTGTGCATTTATATATATATAATTCATGTTGGTTTAGAAAACTCCAAAATTATCTTTTATTGAAAACTTATATGTATTGAAGCATAAATTAAGTCCTGTCAAAACATCCATAATTACTTTAGAAACTCTAAAAATAGTTTTGATTTGTGTTATATATATATATTTATATATATCTAGAAAACCGTATATACTCATTATACAAACATATAGGTTTTATAGAAATAAATTGAATGAAGTTAATCCCCTATACCGAAAATATTCAATAATCTCCTTTTAACACATTTAAAACCCAATGGATTGACCCAATATATATATGTGTTTATAAAATAGTATACTTCGAACAACATTATATAGGTTTTGTAAAATAGAACTGTTTAAAAAGAAAACATGCAGACCCATAAACATGAAATCCTCCTTGTAAATGAAAGGAAAATACCCTTAAAATTATTTTAAAATAGGAGGGTTGGCATTATACATTTTTATATATAAAAACTGTATATAACAAAACATAAAATAATAGGATGTCCTTAACATGAACAAAACTTAGGAAACCTTTACATATGTACCCTTCTGATAACTCGATGGAAACCCCCCCCCCCCCCCTTGAAGACAATACAAAAGGAGGGGTTTGTATTAAGTCTATATACATATATAAACATTATATATCGAGTGAATAAAATGTAGGTTTCTCAAAATGAAAACAAATCATGCAAGAACCCTTACCGTGATTAAGGAGGATACTCGGATCAAAAGGGAGCTCGTTAGTTTTGCGGGAGAGATCGGAAGGAGTTCAGGAGGACATGAAAGTCCGTGAGGGGGAGGGGTTTATGTAAGGCCTCGGTGCAACTAGGTGACTCGACCCAAGGGTAGGCTGGTGTAGAGAAGATGGGAAAACAGTGCCCTAGGTGATGGAGTGTGCGAGAGTCAAGGGAAGTAGTGCAAAAGGGGAAGGATGAGGCATCCTTGGGCGTGCAGGCCTACTAGTGCGGGACCCCGACGTGAGGAAGCAGATGATGGAGGGGTGCCACGTGGAGATGAAACGGACAGCCCATATTAGAACAGGCAAGATTGAATGGTTGAAGGAAGAGCGGGATATGGTTTGAGTGAGTTTAACGGACCAACGGCTGGGATTAGATCTTGCGAGATATCAGACGGTCAAAGAAATACGTAAGGGCGATCGCGCGTTTAAGGAAATCGGACGGATGCGATCGATGCAGGATTCAATTGAATGGTTCTGATTTCACGGATTTCATCCCACATCGAAATGAACCGAAGAGGAGGTGCGGCTTATAACCCAGAGCATGCTTCCTTTGGGATAATAACACAAACACGCACACCAGGGCCTTATACACGGCCCCTGCGGGCCTTGGCCCAACCCTACGCAACATGTGTGGGCCTTATACATGGGCTCGCGTGCGACTGGACGAATCTCAGCTCAGATCGGACCTGTTTGACACCCTCTTCGCCCGTTTGGGATCCCGATGGTCGGTTCCTCGGGTCCCTAGGGGCTCGGTCTTGGCCTTGAGGGATTTTCCCCAAGGGATGCCCTCGGCTTGGCCGGTTCCCAACCAAAACATTTATTAAAAACTTATTTAAATATACTAAATAAATAGTATATGTATACTTAGTTTTAAAATAGTGTGTAATATGAATATTGGTATAATTTGGTTTTTATAAAATAAAATAAATAGTTTTAACTTATAATTTCCAAATCTAAAATCCCATTGTAGATTATGAAGAATACTTTACATTTTGATATTACCCTTTAAAAGATATATATTTCTTATTTAACATACTAACCTTTTATAAATATTAGTAACTTATAACATTTAAAATCAAAAAATCCAATTTATAACATACTCCACTATTTGATTCATAAAATTATTTTTAAAAGACCAATAGTTTTCCCCAATTCAATATACATAGTTTTAGAGATCCAATAAAATATATTTTTCAATTATTACAAATACCCTTTAAACATGACTTTCAAAACATTTTAAAATACTAAGTTTCCCACCATATAGTTTTCATCAGGATTTTGTAAAATCAAATAGATTCATTTTCAAGAATATTATTTTATTTTAAAATTAAGATACTCAAAGATATAATTCAAATCTTTTGCACATATTAAAATATTCGAAATACCATAATATTATAAGAGAATTATAGAGACCAGGGTAGGGTGTTTCAAACTCAAGGTAACCGAAGAAGCAGAAGAAAGATGAGGAGAATAAGAAGAAGGATAAAAGAATAAGGAGAAGGAGAAGAAGAAGAACAAGAAGATGGTTATTGCTATACGGTTGAGGCTATTCACGATTTATATGATCATAGTGGTGGTGTTCTCCATTTCCACTGACCCAAAGAATCTTCTTTACATACCGTGTCTTGTTGTTTTTGTAAGGGGCCTTCCCATAGTTTTGTTAGGGTTTTCACTAGGCATTTTTGGTTAGTTTGATTTCCCCCTTTTAATCTTTGTAATCACTATGGTGTTTTTATTTAAAAGAAGTTCCTTGGGACCATTTTTGGGTTACACATGGTTGCATACACCAAAACCAAAAAATTAATTTCTTAAGAGAATCATGTTTTTTTGGTTACTAAGGAATTCAAACAAAACGAAACATCAGTGGATTAAAACAAGGGGTACAAGTTTTTCGAGGTGTTATATTATCCCCCTCTTAACAGAATTGCATCCTTGCAATTTATTTCACAAAGACACAAAGGTTCGGCGATGTTCTCACCATATCCACCATCGTAGAGGATCCTCATATGCATTTAGCAGAATCCCCAAAGCGATTCTCAACTCTTCTAGTTCCCTAATCCAATACACTTAGGGCAGAAGGGGTTGAACTCGTGTACTGAACATTCAGGATTCCAGAGGGAGGCTCGAACGGTACAATGTTTGGAAATGTCTATATGGACCAACGTACAAAGAACTCGCCGAATTATGTCTCAATCGAGATCATCTATGTTATATATATTGTCTTACAGGATAACACTGAGGAGCTGGTACACGTAGGCTGCACAAACATTTCCTTATAAATCACCCTCTTGAAATTTTACTCTGGCCGAGTAGTTCCAGCCTAGGGTGAAACACAGGAAGAGCCCTTCGTGGTAATTTCCTCACTGTTCACGCCCAACCAGTTGTGCTGAGCCTATTCGGTAGTAGAAGGAATCATTCCCCTTGTAGGTGTGGAGAATATCTGAACTATTTGTTACCTCAAACAATTTCTTGCACGTTCTTCGCAAATTTGTGAAGGGTTCATACTCGTCCTCACAAGTTTTGATTGTTATTATCTCCAGTATCATAGTAGGAAGAGATAATATGTGGGTTTTTCCTTCCATCTGAATGTTTAGGATGGGAGTTCAATAACTTTAAAACCATTCAAAGTTATAAACAAATAAAAGATAGGAAAGGGGAAATGCAACATTTCAAAAAAAACATATGTTTATTATTAAACATCAGTGCTTGAGTTTCCCCTAATGACTTACTACACAAACTCCACATAGGGAGGTAAAACTCCCTATCTCCTCAAACAAAACACAGGCTGAGCATTCAGGGTTAAACTCATAGGGGCACCTTTGACATCTCCTGAGTATAGCATGAGGGGTATGAAGTTGGGAGACATCACAACACACTTGTTGCCTATAAGACAGTCAGGTGGACTCATCTTCTAACATTCTGAAATCCAAAAACTGACCTGAGAATCCGTATTTCAAGATTTGGAAAAGATAGGACACTCGGAGGTCACCGGCAGTAGCTGCTTCTTGAAAAGAGTTAAGGGCCATAAATCCAAAGTCTTCACCCGCCGTGAACACCCAGAAAAGTCCCTCATGGTACCTTCCCCGACGAACGTAGGAGGGAAATTGGGTCATTATCATAAGAAGGTAATCAAATCCTAACCCTAGGTGTAGCTGAAGCACCCGTGGTGAGTTTGAAAAATCGTATAGGTTTTTTCATGTCATAAGGATATGGGAAAAGTTTAGAAAATTCTCTCAGCTAGCTAAAGTCACAATGGTCTCTAGGGACTCATTGGGGAGAGACAAAAGATTAGTACCTTCGTTTTCCATCTGAAAATTAAGAAAACTCATTTTTAATAATCTTTAAGTATATATATAATTTTGTTTGTTTCAGTTCTAGCTTTCCAGAGTGATCCAAACCAAACATCTGATACCAAATGTGAAGTCCCGACTCTTGAAAACCATGAACCAGTGCCTTCTGAACATGATGTGTCGTTTTGAAATAAACATGCACTGATAAACTACACATCATGTCCCATATAGAGGATTGAGTGCGATTTAGGTTCTGGGAAACCGACTACTTCTGAAACTATTCATCTTTTAAAAGTTGTTACCTGAAAATTTTAATTCAAAATGTAGTGTGAGCATTGAAATACTCAGTAAGGGGTTTTAAAATAAAGACAGTGTTACTTTTGAAAACATTCGTTTAAAATTATCTGTAGAACATTATATTAAGGAAAAATATAACACATAACATAAAAGTGCTCAATCATGATTTTCAAGGAATACATGATACAATTAGGACATTCCTCAAAGGAGTAATAATGGTCATTATAAACAAGCATGACACGTGATTAGTTAAGCATAAAATTAAATAGTTAAGAGTAATACATAATTAGAGTTGCATGAAGGGAACAACTTCAATTTCATATGATGGTTACTATCTTACTGAATGATAAACAAAAATCATTCCCTAAACATATACTTGCGAAATAAGAACTTTCAGAAAACATAAAGGCAAGGGTTGTGAAAGAATAGGCATATTATCTTGGAAAGAACTTGTAACATAACATGAATATGTGGCTTCAACCTTTAATTTAGACAATCATTTCCGTATCACCAAGGTCCTTCCCCAAGGTTTCATTAAAAAATTACCAAGTTTATTCACCAAGTTATCGTTAAAATTGTAATCACTAGTGGTTACATCATTACCCAATACATTAGAGTGCTATCAGGGTACACCCTTAAATTTTTCTTTAATATCATGTGAGCCACATCATTCAGAATTTACTTAAACGGGGTTGTATATTCAATATGTCTCATACCACCTTGAATAATTCATTCATTTCCATATTACCCAAGGTGTCCCATACCACTTTGTGTAATCTAATTTCTTAGTTCATTATCGTGACATGTCAAAGGCATAAATTCTGCACAATAATAACTGAAATAAATAATGAACCATTGCATATATTTCTAACACATGATACGACAGTTAACATTGCATAAATATTTCAATAACTAATCAAAGCCATACATAGTTTAGTAAACATTCTTTTCACACAATCTAATCACTAAAGCATATAAAATTATGACATAATAAATAATGAATCTTTAAAATTATTATTTCATGGAAATTAAATGCTTAAAGAAAACACTTTCCATCAGTTATGGTGATGAAAAGACCATTGAACTTGCAAATGAATTAAACCATAACATAATAACTAGTAACATTCACCAAAGTAGGAACATTGTGTAATAATTCACTAAATGAATTCAACATGATAATGTGATTATAAACAAGCACGACATGTGATTAGTTAAGCATAAAATTAGATAGTTAAGAGTAATACATAATCAGAGTTGTGCGAAGGAAAAAACATCAATTTCATATGATGGTTACTATCTTACTGAATGATAAACAAAAATCATTCCCTAAACATATACTTGTGAAATAAGAACTTTAAGAAACGATAAAGGCAGGGGTCATGAATGAATAAGCATATTATCTTGGAAAGAACTTGTAACATAACATGAATATGTGGCTTCAGCATTTAATTTAGACATTCATTTCCGTATCACCAAGGTCCTTCCCCAAGGTTTCATTAAAAAATTACCAAGGTTATTCACCAAGGTATCGTTAAAATTGTAATCTCTAGTGTTTACATCATTACCCAATGAATTGGAGCACTATCAAGGCGTACCCTTAAATTTTTGTTTACTATCATTTGAGCCACATCGTTCATACTTTACTTAAACGGGGTTGTATATTCAAGATGTCCCATACCACCTTGAATAATTCATTCATTTTCATATTACACATTTAATACCCAATGGATTGATACAAAATATATAGTTTTATAAAACTATTTACTCATAACAACATTATATAAGTTTTGTAAAACTGAACCATTTAAAAAGAAAACATACATACCCATAAACATGAAGGCCTCCTTGTAAATCCAAGGCAAATAACCTTAACATTATTTTAAAACAGGAGAGTTAGAATTATACGTTTTTATATATACAAACCATATATAACAAAACATAAAAGAATAAGATGTCCTTAACATGAATGAAACTTAGGACACCCTTACATATGTACCCTTCTGATAACTCGATGGCAACCCCCCCCCCCCTTGAGGACAATAATAACCGAGGGGTTTGTATTAAGTATATATACATATATAAACTGTATATATTGAGTGCATAAAATGTAGGTTTCTCAAAATGAAAACAAAGCATGAAAGCACCCTTACCGTGATTAAGGAGGATGCTCGGATCAAAAGGAAGCTCGTTGGTTTTGCGGAAGAGATCGGAAGGAGTTTGCGAGGAGATGAAAGTTTGTGACGGGGAGGGGTTTATATAGGGCCCTAGTGAAACAAGGTGACTCGACCCAAGGGTAGGCCAAAGTAGAGAATACAGGAAAACAGTGCCCTAGGTGATGGAGTGTGCGAGAGTCAAGGGAAGTAGTAAAAAAGGAGAAGGTTGAGGCGTCCTCGGGCGTCCAGCCCTACTGGTGTGGGACCCCGATGTGAGGAAGCAGATGACTAAGGGGTGCAATGTGGACATGAAACGGATGGCCCAGATTAGAACAGGCGAGATCGGGCGGCTGGAGGAAGAGCGGGAGATGGTTTGAGCGAGTTTAAAGGACCGACGGTTGGGATTAGATCTCGCGAGAGATCGGACGGTCATGGAAATACGTGGGGTCGAACGCGCAGTTAAGGAAATCGAACAGATGAGATCGATGCAGGATTCAATCGAAAAGTTCTGATTGCGCGGATTTCACCCCACATCAAAACAAACCAAATAGGAGGTGCAAATTATAACCCAAAGTGAACGGCCTTTGGGATAATAACACAAACACACATGCCGAGGCCTTATACACGGGCCCCTGCGGGCCTTAGCCCAACCCTATGCAACGCGCGCCATGGGCCTTATACACGGGCCCACGTACAATTGGACGAAGCTCTCCTCATCTCGAACCCGGTTGACACCCTATTCACCCGTTCAGGACCCCGATGGTCGGTACCTCGGGTCCCTAGGGGCTTCGTCTTGGCCTTGAGGGCTTGTCGCCAAGGGATTCCCTTGGATTGGGCATGTCCCAACCGAATTTTTTATTAAAAACTTATTTAAATATACAAAAAAAAACAGAACAAGTATACATAGTTTTAAAATAGTGTGTAATATGAATATTTGTATAATTGGGTTTTTATACAATAAAATAAATAGTTTTAACTTATAATTTTCGAATCTATAATCCCATTGTAGATTATGAAGAATACTTTACATTTTGATATAACCTTTAGAAGATATATATTTAAAAATTAACATACTAAAATTTTATAAATATTAGGAACTTATATCTTTTAAAATCAAAAAATCCAATTTATAACATACTCCACTATTTGATTCATAAAATTCTTCTTAAAATACCAACAGTTTTCCCCAATTCAAAATACATAGTTTTAGAGATCCAATAAAATATATTTTTCAATTATTATAGATACCCTTTAAACATTACTTTCAAAACATTTTAAAATACTATGTTTCCCACCATATAGGTATCATCAGGATTTTGTAAAATCAAATAGATTCATTTTCAAGAATATTCTTTTTTTTTAAATTAAGATACTTGAAGATATAATTCTAATCTTCTGTACATATTAAAATATTTGAAATACCATAATATTAAAAGAGTATTATAGAGACAAAATATTTATAAAAAGATGCACTTTATCAAATCAAACCCAACGGTTATATAACGGTCATAATCTCTAAAGGATCCCTATAAAACAGTGGGTAGGGTGTTTCAAACTCAAGGTAACCGAAGAAGCAGAAGAAAGAGGAGGAGAATATGAAGAAGGAGAAAAGAATAAGGAGAAGATGAAGAAGAAGAAGAACAAGAAGATGTTGATTGCAATACCATTGATGCTATATGCAATTTATATGATCATTGTGGTGGTGTTCTTCGTTTCCACTAACCCAAAGGATCTAATTTACCTACCGTGTATTGTTTTTTTTTGTAGGGGGACTTCCCGTAGTTTTTCTAGGGTTTTCACTAGGCATTTTTGGTTAGTTTTGTTTCCCCCGTTTTGATCTCTGTAATCACTACGATGTTTTTATTTAAAATAGTTTCATTGTGACCATTTGTGGGTTACACTTGGTTTCATACACCAAGACCAAAACATTACTTTATTAAGAGAAGCAAGTCTGTTTGGTTACTAAGGAATTCAAACAAAAGGAAACATCAGTTGATTAAAAAAATGGGTAAAAGATTTTCTGGGTTTTACAGTTATCCATTCCATAACTAGGATGTGTAGCTAGAATACTATCAATAAATGATTTTCAATGGAACTCCTTGGATCCATAATATCTCCTACATATAGAGTCATTCCAATCTCTCTTCTAAACTCTACTCTCATATAGATAAGAAGTGGGCCGACTTGGAGAGTCAATGTATATGGCTTCATGTCCCCTATATATGTACGTGGTAACCCCATCATGATGTATATGGATATCTCATCCCACTTCCAATCTGGAACCCAATGGGGTTGATCTTAACTCACAGGAACCTAGGTAACATACATAACTTGCTGATAAGTAAGGTATCAAGATATAAACTCTACAGCCTCCTTCTTCATCCCTAGCAACCAACACTGAAGTCGAAGGTCCTATGACATATTTTCTACAACTGAATGTGCCTATAAAGGTGATTTTTGAAACTCTCTCATAACCTCCTCTCTTACCATCACTGGTACTATCATACATCCTCTAAAAAGAAAAATATGCTCTCCAAATTCATAAAATTCATCGGGACCTTGTCTAGTGGATATCTGTATGTAGGGTCTCACTTTCAGTATCACAAAGATTTTCCTCCCTCAAATCATGTAAAAGTGGATGGGTAACAACAATAAACTGGAGGAAGATTTTTCCATCCCAATCCATAAATTAAAACTACATTGAGAATAACTTTTATGATGCCTCACTCAACAACTGTGAAAAATATTTCTTTTTAAGAGAATCAGATACCACATTCACCTTCCCAAAAGTATAGAAAATCTCAAAGTCATGATCATGGGGAAAATATAACCATAAAATCTATCACAGGTTAATATCCTTTTGATAGATTATTCAGTTTATACTATTATAGTAAAAATAGATGATAAACTTCTCACCCATCAGGTAGTGTGACCACGTCATTAGTGTGAAGACTATCACTGCTAACTCAAGATCATGGGTCATGTAGTTCTTCTTACATAGTATCAACTAATGAGAACCATATAAAATAAACACCTTCCTCTTCATTAGAAGACAAATAATCTCATTACCTGATGCATTTAATAAAACTATATACTTAACACCCTCCTATTGTAATTTCATGATGGGAGCACCCACCAATCTCTATATTAACTCCTGGAAAGCATATTGTAACCTCTTTGTCCATAAGAAAGGCTTCACCTTTATGATCAAAGATATAAAGGGAGATGATAACTAGGATAATTCATGTATCAATCAATGATTGTATCCTACCAAACCAAGTAATCTCCACAACTTTGTTATTCTTTTAGGTGTCTCCCAATCTAACATTGTCTTGTCCTTTGTTGGTTCCACTTCCACATCACTTGCTGAGATAACATGTTTTAGAAATTGGACCTTCTAAATCCATAACTGGTACACTGAGAGCTTCCTATTAATATAGTTATCTTATAGTACATCTATAACCATCCCCATGTGTATTGCATGATCCTCCTCAGATGCCATGTAAATGAGGATATCATCGATGAAGACTACCAAAAACTGGTCTAATAAAGGCCGACTGATCAAATTAATTAGTCTCGTGAACACTTCTGTGGTGATCATCATGCCCAAGGGAATCACTAATTACTCACAGTGACCATAGAGACATCGGAATATCATCTTCAGTATATCCATTCCTCATACATTCAACTGGTGATAACCTAATCTAAGGTCAATCTTCAAGAACCATCATGACACTCTCAAATGATCAAATAGGTCATAGATTGTAACATCCCGGACCTGAAAGCCACTAAACCAGTGCTCCGATCTGGGTGGTTACATAACCTTAAGCACACCTCCCTGTATGCCAACGGTTTCCGACTAGCAGTGGAGGTCTATGTAGTCAAGTGGGGAGACTATACCCCCTTTTTATCAGAGTAAGCCACAACAGAAATAAACCAAATAGAAGAAACAATAACCAAAAAACAAGAACCATGTATATCAACCATTTCCAAACAATAAATATTTCATGTCATACTACAAGTGAAAAAGTGGAAAAAACCCCAAAACAAAGACAGCAGCCAAAATCTCCAAAATGGTCCCGACTCCAAGTTCGGGTCCTCCACCAAGTGCTGCCCATGTCCACTCACTATATAGTAAGGACCTTTGACCTTTTCCTGACCTGTAAACATGAAGTCTACTCACGAACCCAATGGCGGCCCGAGAAGGGTGTGACTACAACTCAGCAGACCACCACCAATAGTGTCTACAAAATATCCAGTATAAACAGGTAGTTCATTCAAAGGAATATGAATGATAATTTTCAAGTAATTAATTATGGTTCCATCAAGAAGTTGAGATCCAATCCATAGACACTTCCATTACCATTCATTACACACACGTTATCACCATTTACCATTTCATCACATTTCCATTGGTTAATCACATTCATTTTGTTACATGGGTCTAAGGCCAACAATCACATGCATGTGGGTAGACACACCATTATCCTATCTCAATAGGACAAACCCCTCACAGCAACCATAACCTCACCTTGAAGCCTCAGTCCGGGTGGATGCAACCGTTAAGAGAATAGACCCTCAGTCACCGTTCCTAACCCGTGCATTTAGGGTGTAGTTTAGAACCTCAGTCTTCACTCGACCCATGGGCGTAGATCCTCATGTCATACCCCACTCTACGAAGCCTTGTTCACATGCTTATATATAAGTAACCATCAACCAACCATACCATTTCACCCTGGGAAAACCATTCACAACAAACCACATGGGAATTTACATCATGCCTTAACCCATCAACACATTACCATTTCACATCATTTAACCATTCACCCAATTCCCATGTATTATGCCTATCTCACTAAGCATTCAATATTAAACCCATAATCTGTCCCATTATGGTATTTAATCAGTTTACACATTAACCCATTTAACCCATTCATCATTCCCACGAATCAACCATTAAACCCATTCCACTCTAACCCTTAGGTTATTGCCATGTCTAGGTGCAACACCTAACGTCTATTCCATGTTCAACTAATCATGCCAACATATTTATCAAGGTCTCTACAATTTATTACAACAAGGTCACTTGTTTAACATCAGTCCCTAAATCCGGGAAAATCCGGCGCATCCCATGGATGGACCTAAATTAGTTCAAGTCCATCCCAACACATCCCACAGGGATTGTGAGGGTTCCCATTTTCCATTTTAAACATCAATATTACCAAACATGCCAAGGTTACTCAAAACATAACCATGGGAAAACAAGAACACATCTAAACATGCACAAATATCTAAATAACCATGCGATATAGCTTTATAGACCACCTACCTTGAATCTGTAGTTGAACTCACTCTCAATCGAGTCCTTAGACCTTTATCCAACCAACCCTTGGAGCTTCAACCTAAAACTCACCCAAAAGATAGAGTTTTAGAGCTTTGGAATGAGTGGAAGAGAAGATACAAACCCTAAACCAAAAAGATAAGAAAGGATGGGATTAGCCTTACCTGGAGCTTCGATCTGCAACCAACGCTGCTCTAAACGGCCAAGAAACGAAGGAGAACCACCCTTGGGAAGCTTGGGCCGGCCAAGTTCGTCGCTAGGGCTGAGAGAGGAGGAGAAGAGGAAAATCCCGAGTGGGGTTTAAAAGCCCGGACTGGAAAACTGTAATTTTTTCCAACTTTTTGTGGTCACATGGTTTGGCAAACCGTGCGCAAAACGTGCACATGCCACTGCCCGGAGGAGGATGAGTTGCATGATTTCGCATGGGCAGGCCGCACGGTTTACCTGACTGTGCACAAGCCATTCTCCTTGGCCTGTCTTGCCCAGTTTTCCTTTCTTCCATGCCCCGAACCCCCAGAACACCCCCAAGGCCTCTCATTCTTTTGGAAGACATCCCTTAAAGCCCAAAACAAAGGATTTAACCAAAACACAACTAAAAAAATTCCGTTCCAAAACTGGGATCATACAACCTCCCCACATTATAACAGCTAGTCCTCGAGCCGAGTTTCCAAGCCTCATTGGTCCACCGAAGAGAAGAGTTTGGGCCACTGAGCTCGTATATCCGATTCCCGCTCCCAAGATTCTTCTTGAACGTTCCCATGCTACCATAGTAATTTAACTAATGGTATAACATTTCCTCACAAGACCTTTTCACTATGATCCACCACACCAACTAGATGCTCCTCAAATGACGCGTCAGCCTCAAGATCCACATCCTTAGCATCAACCACCTGAGATGGGTCAGGTTGATACCGTCGAAGCTGCGACATGTGAAACACATCATGCATCCCACCATAATGATGTGGATGAGCCAACCGATAAGCCACTGGTCTGATCCTCTCCACAATCTCAAAGGTCCCACATACCTGGGCACCAACTTACCCTTCTTTCATATCCAACACTGACCCAACCATGGCAACACCCGAAGGAACACTTTATCACCCACCCCAAACTCTAGAGGTCTACGCCGCCGATCTGCATAGGACTTATGCCTACTCTGAGTTGTACCCATTCTCTTCCAGATCAACTAAACTCTCTCTGAAGTCTCTTTCACAAGACTTGGCCCCAACAACTTAGATTCACTGGCCTCTAGCCAACACAACGGAGATCTACATGGCCTCCCGTAAAGTGCCTCAAACAGTGCCATATGAATTGTATCCTAAAAACTGTTGTTGTAAGAAAACTCAACCAACGATAGGTGTCTCTCCCAAGAACCACCAAGGTCCAAGACACAAGCTCTTAACATGTCTTCCAACACATGGATCGTACGCTCTGACTGTCCATTCGTCTGTGGGTGGAAATCCGTACTCAAAAACACCTGCGTACCAAGAACCTTCTGCAACCCTTGCCAGAAACACGATGTGAAACACTGATCTCGGTCTAAAACTATGGTCCTCAGCACACCATGCAACCACACTACTTCCTGAACATACAGCTCACCCAACTAGTCGACTGTATGGGTCTTCTGAATTGGTAAGAAATGAGCCACTTTCGTTAACTGATCCACAACCACCCATATTGCATCATTTTTCTGTGGCCTCCTCAGAAGACCCATGACAAAATCCATTGTCATATCATCCCACATCAATTCCATAATGGGAATGGATGCAACAAACCACCTGAGCGTTGATGCTCACCCTTCACCTGCTGACAGGTAAGACACCACGCCACAAAGCCCGCAACTTCCTTCTTCATTCCAGGCCACAAAAACTGCCTTCGGAGATCACGGTACATCTTGGTCAAACCAGGATGCATTGCCCACTTTGATGCACGGAACTCATGCATCAACTCTTCCTACACACACTTTGGCACAACCACACGATCACAAACACAAACAACACTATCCA
The DNA here is from genome assembly GCA_963277665.1 of Viscum album. Lineage (NCBI taxonomy): Eukaryota > Viridiplantae > Streptophyta > Magnoliopsida > Santalales > Viscaceae > Viscum > Viscum album. The sequence continues at coordinate 1,087,881,959 of OY728121.1, forward strand.
CACTGACAGCCCAGCCAGGAGGTACCTCCCCAACTTTAAGCTTTTCCTTCATGATCAAACAATCTGGATCATCAAAATGACCTTCCTTAACTCAACTCAAAAGTTTCAACTCCGTTTTTAAGAAAGAAATAGTGACCTAGCCATTCTCCTCCTGCACCTCAAAGTGCATTTCTACAAACAAAGCCATCACCTTCCACTCGGTGCTCGACTCCTGAACCACCTGATTCTGAAAATTCCTGCTCAGAGCATCAGCAACACTATTTCCCTATCCTAGCATGTACATCAACTCAAAGTCAAAATATAGGAGATATTCAACCCATCTTCGCTACTGAGGATTCAGATCCCACTGTGAGAAGATGTACTTTAAAATCTTATGGTCAGTAAACACGGTAAACCGCTCTCCCAATAGATAGTGTCTCCAGCACTTCAAGGCGTACACTACTACAGCCAACTCAAGGTCATGAGTGGGATAATTTCGCTCATGGGGTCTCAACTGCCTTGACTTGTAAGCCACCACCCACTCATCTTGAATCAACACAAACCCAAGTCTGATTTCGGACACATCGCAAAACATGATGTACTTCTTACCCAGCTCAGGTAAGATCAAAATAGGTGTGGTCGTCAACCGCTTCTTTAACTCTTGAAAAGAGTTATCACAAGAATCAGACCACTCGAAAATGATTCCCTTCATGGTCAAGCCTGAGTGTGGTGCTGCCAAATGAGAGAAATCTGGAATGAACCTTCGGTAATACTCGACCAAACCCAGAAACCTTCAAACATCAAAAACACTCTTGGGCTGCCCCCAAGATACAACTGCCTGCACTTTATATGGATCTACTGACACACCTACCTCTGAGATGATGTGACCCAGAAAATGTACCTCACCTATCCAGAACTGGCACTTGGATATCTTGGCATATAGTCGGTGCACTCTTAGCATACCCAAGACGATGTCAAGATGTTGGGCATGATCGTCATGAGTTTTCGAGTACACTAAGATATCGTCAACAAAGACAAAAACAAAATGATCTGGATAGGGATGAAAGATCCAATTCATCATGGCCATAAACACCGCCGGTGCATTGGTCAAGCTGAAAGTCATTACCACAAACTCAAACAACCCGTACCGACTCTGGAAAGCTATCCGTAGTATGTCGGAAGACCACACCCTCAACTGGTGATAATCTGACCTTAGATCAATCTTAGAAAACATCAATGCACCCCTCAACTGATCGAACCGGTCATCAATTCTAGAAAGAGGGTACTGATTTTTCACCATCATCTGATTCAACATTCTATAGTCAACACACAGCCTTAACGACCCATCGGCCTTCTTTGCAAAAAGAATAGGAGATCTACAAGGTGACAATCAAGGATGGATAAACCCCTTATTCTCCAACTCCTCAAGCTAAACCTTCAGTTCCTGGAGTTCTTACAGTGCCATTCGGTATGGTGGAATAGAAACTAGCTCCGCTCCTGGCAGCAACTCGATCGTGAAATCAACATCCCTCTCAGGGGGTAACCCTATGAAATCCTCGGGAAACACGTCCTGAAACTGATCCAACGTAGGAGAGAAAATAGGCTACTCCCCTCATTCATTGTCATCAAGCATTAGACATGCCACTCGAGCCGTGAGTCCACTCATCTATTGAACAAATGGCCCTGCATGCCCTGCTCGAACATCCCATTCGCCACGGTGGACATAAGAGTCACCCTCAAGCGACCTGAACGATACTCTATGACGGTAACAGTCTATGTGTGCCCAATACAACACCAACCAATCAATTCCTAGGATTAGGTCAAACCCTGACATCTTTAGAATGAACAAGTCCCACAGAAAATGATACCCACCAACTTCAAAGGCACACCCCTTGTATTGTTTGATATTTTCAACCCGCACCCCCAACCGAGTGTCAATTGACATCACCCCACACACCCCCTCCACAGGAAAACCTATCCCTACTACAAGTTGAGTAGAGATTAAAGAGTGGGTGTCACCTGTGTCAAAAAAAGCACTAGAAAAATTAGAAGCCACAAGGATCATACCTCGAACAGTCGATGGTCCAGCCTCGCCATCACCAGGTGCAATCTGAACTACCTGAATCTGACTTGACCCTCTACCTTAGGCTCCAGCCTAAACGCCCTGTGTTTCACTACCCTGCTGGCGTGAGCGATCATGCCCTGGAGTTCCACGTCCACCACCCCTGCCAGTACGGCCTGTGGAGCTCCAACTGCCTGCCTGATATTGGGCAACTGATCCCCTTCCCGTATCTGGTACCTGCCTTCCACCATCATGCTCACCCGCATGCCGAGGTTTCCTACAGAACCTCTGCACATGCCCCATCCTTCCGCATAAACGACACTCAACTGGAGGTCGAGGACACTGACCACGCATATTCCCTGGCCTACCGCACTGATAGCAGAACACTTGATTTCCACTCTACAAGGCTGAGCCTTTCTTCCAGCCGCTTTGCACACTTCCACCATGTTGTGAGCTCTCATGGCGTCACTTTCGACCTTCGTTAGCTGCACCGCTCGTCTGTCCCATTGACACCAGAATCCCACTACCCGAAGCTCCCTTAAGATTTCCTTCTGAGACCAGTGCCTGATCTACTACTTCTGCGAACCTCTTTAGGAAAAAGATGTTTACTTGAGACCTGATCTCATGTCTCAGTCCATCCTAGAAACACCTTTCTACTACTACCTCATCTCCTGCTAACACTGGGACAAAACATCTCAAATCAGTGAAGCGACTATCATAGTCCATCACCAATAGAAATCCCTGATTCAGGCTCATAAACTCTGCATCCCACTCCTATCTCAAGGTCTCCAGGTAGAAATGCACCATAAACATTTCCTGAAAACCCTTCCACAAAATTCCCTCATCCTACTCAATTTGAGACTGAATGTACCACCAACACCTTGCCTGGCCTCGCAACATATAAGTGTCCAGCTTCACCTGATTTTTGACAGGGGTCTCTAGATGATCCGGTATCGTCTAGACAGACTCTAACCAGAACTCCTCTTCCTCGGTCCCACCCTCTCCAGTGAAATTTGGAGGGTGCTACAGCTGGAACTCCCTGGTCAGATCAAACATGCTCTGTGAAACCTGCCCTGGGTCCCGATCCATCATTTGCATAAGGCGAGCCAAGTTCTCTCAAAACTGGTCTTCTCTATCTTCATTGATCACCACATTTTCATGCTCCCCTACTGGAGGAGTGTTCTCAGTGACATCCTCCCGTTGTCTAATGAGCAATCAACATCATGGCGGAATTTCTCTACAATTCAAAGCATGAGATTTTAGAACGCATACCACAAAACTTTCACGACTTTGTCAAAAGCTCTTTACTATCTACAACAACCCACTTTTCATACACTAACCCAAAAACATTTTTCAATTTCTTTCAAACCCCATTACTCCATTAAACATCATTTACGCACTTGTTATATTTTATTCTTCTCATTATTTCTTGGTTTCATGAAATGCATGGTGCACCCTACTTTCCTGCCTCACACACCCATCTCGTACATGTGCCTAATACAATGCATTTCACCTATCTCCCTAGGTTCCTACAATGATGAATGAATGAAAATTCTCGTGTCGTTAAGGCCACGAGCCAAATATCATAAAATAGTCACATCAAACCACATGTGCATCACCCAATAGTTAAATATCATCAACCGTAACATCACACAACCAAGAACAACATTTCCCACCCAAGGTGACTAGGGTTTCCCCCGTACCTGGGTTAGATACTCCCAAGCACGTTCTCTTTACCAAGGCCCGACACATCTTAACCCTTGGATACCAATCCCAAATAACAAGACCTCAGAGAAGGAGAAGAAAGACCCCCTCTGATACCACTTTGTAACATCCCCGACCCGGAAGCCACTAAACTGGTGCTCCGAGCCGGGTGGTTACATAACCCTAAGTGTACCTCGTCATATGCCAAAGGCTTCCGACTAGCAGTGGGGGTCTATGTAGTCAAGTGGGGAGTCTATACCCTCTTTTTATCAGAGTAATCCACAAAAAAGATAATCCAAATAGCGGAAACAATAACCAATAAAAAAGAACCATGTATATCAACCATTTCCAAACAATAAATATGCCATGTCATACTACAAGTGAAAAAGTTGACTAAACCCCAAAATAAAGACAGCGGCCAAAATACCCAAAATGGTCCTGACTCCAAGTCTGGGTCCTCCACCAAGTGCTACCCATGTTCACTCACTATCTGGCAAGGACCTTTTCCCTTTTCCTGACGTGCAAACATGAAGTCTACTCGGGTACCCAACGGTGGCCTGAGCAGGGTTGAGTACAACTCAGTAGGCCACCACCAATGGTGTCTACAAAATATCCAGTATAAACAGGTAGTGCATGAAAAGAAATATAAATTATAATTGCCATGTAATTAATTAAGGTTCCATCAACAAGTTCATAGCCAAGCCATAGACACTTCCATTACCATTCATTACACACCTGTTATCACCATTTACCATTTCATCACATTTCCATGGGTTAATCACATTCATTATGTTACATGGGTCTAAGGACAACAATCACATGCAATAGGGTTGACACATTGTTATCCTATCTCACTAGGACTAACCCCTCACAGAAAATATAACCTCCCCTCGAAGCCTCAGTCCGGGTGGATGAAACCGTTAGGATAATAGACCCTCAGTCCCCTTTCCTAACCTGTGCATTTAGGGTGGAGTTTAGAACCTCTGTATTCACTCAACCCGTGGATGTAGATCCTCATGTCATACCCCACTCTATGAAGCCAAGTGAATATTCTTATATATAAGTAACCATCAACCAACCATACCATTTACCCTTGGGAAAACCATTCACAATAAACCACATGGGAATTTACATCATGCCTTAACCCATTAACACATTACCATTTTACATCGTTTAACTATTCACCCAATTCCCATGAGTTATGCCTATCTCACTAAGCATTCAACATTAAACCCATAATATATCCCATTATGGTCTTTAATCAGTTTACACATTAACCCATTTAACCCATTCCTCATTCCCACGAATCAACCATTTAACCCATTCCACTCTAACCCTTAGGTTATATCCATGCCTAGGTGCATCACCGAACTTCTATTTCAAGATCAACTAATCATGCCAACATATTTATCAAAGGCTCTACAATTCATTTCAACAAGGTCACTTGTTTAAGATCAATCCCTAAATCCGGGAAAAGCCGGCACATCCCATGGATGGCCCTAAATTAGGTTAAGTCCATCCCAACACATCCCATGGGGATCATGAGGGTCCCCATTTTCCATTTTAAACATCAATATTACCAAACAAGCCAAGGTTACTCAAAATATAACCACAGGAAAACAAGATCACAACTAAACATGCACAAATATCCAAATAACCATGGGATATAGATTTGTAGACCACCTACCTTGAATCTGTGGTTGAACGCACTCTCAATCGAGTCCTTAGACCTTGATCCAACCAACCCTTGGAGCTTCAAACTAAAACTCACCCAAAAGATAGGGTTTTAGAGCATCAGAACGAAAGGGAGAGAACATACAAACCCTAAACCAAAAAGAAAAGCAAGGATGGGATTAGCCTTACCCAGATCTTTGATCTGCAACCAATATCACTGTAAACAGCCAATAAACGAACGAGAACCACCCTTGGGAAGCTTGGGTCGGCCAAGTTGGTCGCTAGTGCTGAGAGAGGAGGAGGAGAGGAAAATCCCAAGTGGGGTCTAAAATCCCAGAGCAGCAAAACTGTAATTTATCTCAACATTAAGTGGCCACACAGTTTGGAAAACCGTGCGAAAACCATGCACATGCCACTACCCGGAGGAGGAGGAGTCGCACGATTTAGCCTGGGCAGGCCGCATGGTTTTCCTGACCGTGCAGAGGTCATGCGCCTTGGCCTGTCTTGCCCGGTTTTTCTTTATTCTGTTCCCCGAGCCCCCAGATCACCCCCAAGTCCTCTCATACTTTTGGAAGACACCCCTTGAAGCCCAAAACAAGGGATTTAACCAAAACACAACAAAAAACATACCGTTCCAAAACCGGGATCTTACATAGATCCTTGGTAGTGGATAATTTTTATTTACAATCACCTATTTTAGGTGATTGGAGTCCACACATAACCTCAATCTCCAATCCCCCTTCTTGATGAACAATACTGGGGATTCCCATGGTGAAAAAATGGGTTTAAAAATTCCCTCCCTCTACAATTCTTTCAACTACTCCCTTATCTTTTCATCCTATATGGGAGACATACAATATGCTGGCATAGATATAAGTGTCATCACAGGATGTAGATATATACATAATTCTACCACTTCATGGGGATGTAATCCTAGTACATCATCAGAAAAGATGTCCTCATACTCTGCCACCACTTTAGGGAACTAAAGACTTATAGTATATACTCCACTAAGAGTCATTCTAGACGACTGATGAGAAATCCGCTTCACCCAGCTATTAAGGGTTCCATACTACACTTATTGGGTTTCCTTTTCCCTAATAAATAAAAACCCAATCACATCTCTATGGTCACACTACTTCCTCTTCTTGAAATAGTTAATATGGGAATGAACTGTATATTAACATTCCATGCCTAATTTTACGTCATAAGGCATCATCACTTCTAAAAATGGGTCCCAATAAAAACTCTTTCCTCCAAAAAAATTATGTCACACCATTAGTACAAGTGTGAGATTGATGAGTCACCTCATGAAGGAGTCTCCAAGTGTAAGGGTTGAGCAAAGGGATCAACCAAAATCTCTAAGTATCAAAACAGATAAGTGTAAATAAAGGAATAAATTTAAATTGTGTCTATCAGTACTCTATCTATGTTTGAAAATATATAGATCATATCGTGTATTGTCCATGGATCCTTAGGGCATAATCCATGACTGCATGTAGCTAACTCCTCCCATTTCCTCCGGCTCCCTGAGCCTGGCATGGACCAGCTGGGGGTGGTTGTGGTAATAAGTCCAAACGTATACCACCTCTAGCTGATCTCCTAGGTCCTCTGTCACATCCTCCCCCAATAGAACATATATGATCCTTTCACTAACTCAACCTAGTTGTCCCATCCACTCTCTTCTTTCCATTCGTATGGTGGTTCATACAATCTTGTTCAAGATGTCCCGTACTGTCACAAGAGTAGAATCACCTCTCCTTGGACTGACTAGACCCATCCTATAATCCTAGAAGCATAGAACCCCTATCCTGGGATCACCTACTAAAACTTCACACATGCCTAGGTCCCTGATTCTGATGTCGGCTCCCTACTTCCAAAGTCTCTTCCCCATGGTTTCAATTGTTGGAAACAAATTTCTTCATCCACTCAGCCAAGAAACTCTAGACCACCAAGGAATTATCTGGAACCTCATCATAGGTAGTAATGTATAGAGGTATAATTTTTTCTTGGATGTATCTATGAATTACTCACTCGAATTTCTGAGAATGAAATAACTGGTCACATAGCATATTGGTCAAGTACCTATAAGAGCTGGAAAACCTCAATGAATACTTAGCCATTATCATACTTCCCTATTAAAGATGTATAATCTCCTAGATGCATACATCCCTCAATATATATTTATATGAATCATCTATAAAACTTTTCTCTAACTCTAACTATTCTAGATTCTCTACATCATAAGATTGGATCACTGAACCCCACCATAATCCTATAGGGCCAAGGAGAATACTCGATGTTAGGAAAACCATAGGATCTGTTGGTGTCCTAACCAGATAGAAAACTCAAGTAACATCATCAAGATAGTCCTCAACTACATATGGGTTAGGATCAAATCAAAACATAAGGGATTACTATCACTTGAACTCATGAGGCATGCTCATCCCACACACTTCATCTGCTGGTACTGTGAGTACAATCCACTACTCAACAGGTGGTGATATAGCTGGAGAAATGCCAAGAGATAAATCTTACATAACTGGTCTCCATATCAATACCTTATCAATGAGGGGGTGATCCTCATGATCCAATTTCTATATCCTAGCTAGAAAAATTCATGCTGGAATCCTGAAGAATAAAATATGTACCACGGTCAACGAGTATATCTAGAGAGCTGAATCAAGAAGTACATGGAATCAAAAACCCATTACAATATGATGCATTTACCAATTTTATCTCAAAAATCGGTTTCCACATGTACCATTCTGAAAATAAGGTGATAAATGTCCTGAATTATGGATACCATGACTGTTTCACCAATATTGGAGTCCCTGACATGAAATCCAAACTCGAAATAGTTTACAATATTACCCCAAACCAATCTCACATATTTCATTCCTAAGGTAGAACTGACTGATATGATACCACTATTTCATAACCCATCCTAATGGGTCCCATATCATGACTTCCACATTCTTGAATCCAATAGGACAGGGGATGTATACTAGTGCCAAGTAGGAATATCACTCAAATAGGAGGCCGTACTCTTTGTATACTCACACACATCTCCAATCCTATAAAATGCTGAAATTTAAAACTACTAATAAACCATGCATACATAAATATAAATCCCACTATTAGAGTATGAAAATAAGTATTGTAAATAAAAAGGTTCAAATATAATCCCAAGTACAACCTCAATTTACATAAGGGGACTACTATCAAGGTAACTATTGGAACACACCACTGTCATTCAGGCTCACTAAGCTCTTCCTGGTCTAGGTCCCTTTAGGGCTCCATAAAAAGGTGGATCGTCCTCATAAGAAAATAAAAATGTGGGAAAATTATATGTAGGGGTCAGTATAAAAATACCCAATAGGAGGCGATGAAATCACTAAGCATATAACAACAAGAATAACAGTCAACTCAATAAAGGAATATTTCTAAAGAATATATAAAAAGAATATCCAGATATCATCTATAAAGACATAATCTCTCTAGGTAATGTCACAACCATAAAGCTAGTCTTGTAATCATGATCTAAGGTTCCACATATCACTCATCTAAAGAACATTATCTGTGATTTAGATAGCACTGATGGTGTCCATTTGAGATGAACTTCTCATCAGATCTCTCCATAAGTTTTTATATGTTTTATGTCTAAAGAGAATTTTATGTAGATTATTATCACACCAAAGGCCATTGGGAATACCAAAAAATCAATCTGGAATAACCCACTAATTATATGATCAACATCCATGTAGTTTTGGTCATAATGATATAAATAACTCCACCTATGATAGGATAATGATAGAGGATCTCACTTTTTCCCTCATCAAAATATTCCAACAACTCTAACCAATAATTACCACAAAAGGGTTCACCATGATACATGTAGGATGTGATTTTATACTATCCTTTATGGAATGAATCAAGGGAGTACTCCCTCACAAAACATGTCCAATCTAAATAGGATAAGGGATATAAGAATTTTTTTAATAAGTACACAGTTTGTACTCGTTATAATGACCCAGGATTTTCATACATGGATATCACATCTTTTTAGATGGGTATTCATTAAATTACACAAACTCGTGCCCATGGAATGTAATTTTTTTTGTTCCATTGAAAATATTGATCACATTCTACTAATTTGGTAAATGATTTTAAACATCTCCCATAATTATCTTCCCCTTTAGTACCCCAACTTAAACCATTATTTATAACTTGGGGAAAGGAATTATAAGAAATGGTGAGAACAAATTATCAGTAAGGGTAAACGTGGAAGATATATAATCATATCATGAGGATAAGGGTATCAAAATTGGATCATAACATTAGATAATAAAATCATCTATATCAATGATCATAATCATGAATTGTGGAATTCAAGATTGGAAGTTCATAAGACATGAATCATAAGTTAGTAAATGGCATAAACCATGAAAGTGTTATATAGAAATAAGACCTGGAATTGTGGGAGACACATAAATTTATAATATCATCCCCTATAAGTTAATAAGATTTTCCAAAACATGTCATGGAACTTCATGGGGGATTCACCAATAGAAACCCAGGATAAACATACATTAACATTACATATTTTTTGTGGAATACTTAATACATTACATAAAAATATTCCTAGAGATTGTATTAGTTTAGTTCCATTGGAATCATGGATACAGAAACACCGGTACATAGATGAGCTACATTATCTCCCACTAGGTTCTCCATGACTATCATCATCCATAGAAATATCATATATGTAATATATATCTTCATAAATTAGTTAATGTAAACATAAAAATGGGTGTGCTAAAACACTCAATAAGGTTGAACAAAGGAGATATGTAAGAATAAAAATGTTCTTAAGGAAATGAGAATGTGATCATAACATTATAATATCATACCCTTCCTATCAAATATCATAAACAAGAATAATTTTATAAATATTGGTACTTCGTAAGACATAAATCATAAGGGAATCAAGAGAATAAAACATGAAAGAATAAAATAGAAATAATACATGAAATTTTTGAAGACACATAAACATGTAATAACATTCCATATAAGTCAAGGCGCATTGCCAAAACCTATTATGACATTTCATGGGGACTACACCCATTGGGTGGGATACACCACTATCCCCAGTAGCAATACATTCTTTATAAAGGATCAGGTTTCCCCATATTCCCATAGTGGATCAGGTTTCTGAATCTTCTATAGTGGAACAACCAAATTGACTTCATTCACATCATTATCTCATGAGATATAAATCTTTACCCAATGAATTGTAGGGAGATGTATATACCAATCGTCAAATAATGAAAACCGTACATAAGTGTGCCAAATAAGATAAATAATTCTTCATAAAAATAAAATAAAAATTGAAAAGAAAGGATGGTATCCTTGAATCATAACCCCAATAAATCATAAGTAACATCAACTAATGTTATCTTAAATGGAAAATGATTTTGAAAGATAATTTGAAATAATTATTTAGGAAAGTATACTTTCTTATTTAAAAAACACTTTATAAATCATATGACATTTGGAAAAAAAATTCATTGAAAATGATCTTGAAATATTATAAAGGAATCACTAAAAACCCATTTTAAACATATTTTAAAACCTTTTTCATTGAAAATTCTTAAACGATCATTTAAAACATTTTTAAAACATTTTTAGAAAACATTTGTTTTGAAGGAACACAAATTGCTGACCGAAGAGATAATTACATTACATAAAACATATAATATTATGAAATAAGAATATTCATGATAAAAATTTCCAAATGGTATTATATACACCTTCTAAAAGAAGATAGGTTTATAACATAACATGGGTCTAAAATAAGGAAAAAATTTACAAAATTATCTAACCAATTTTGTAAATTTTGAACTGCAAACCTATGGAAACAAAGATAATAAAATGAATATTTAAATACAAATAAATTAAATTATAATAATAATATAACATATTAAAAGGAAGTATATACACCACACAAAATATATGAGTGATAAATGAGGCATAAATCTCATAGAAATAGAAGTAATACTAGAAAATCCCATTACCTTATGTTTTGACTCTCTTCGTACTCATTAATAACGCTTGTATAATAAATATATGTTTATTATACATATATTATTGAACCATAATAAATTTAAATCATATATTATATTATATTATATTACCCACTTATTAATAATTCATTGTTAATGTTATACTTCGGGTAATATCCGCTTTGTTTTATATACATGTTTTGACTTATTATTCTTGATCCTATTACTTAGACCATGATTTAGTTATTTATAGAATGTAAAACGTTATTTAAATAATATATTTTTTTCAATATATAATAATAAATAAATTTATAAATAGAAAATGAAATACACCATTCATGGATATGGTAGGTCATACCTATGCATGAATTTTGTTTCCATTTTGTTATCATTTTGAAAGAAATACATAAAATAAAATATATGCGTATATATATATATTATCATTCCAATATAATTATTACTTCATATATATCATATATTTTTACAAATATTATCCTTAATACATTCCATGTAAAGTGTGAACGAATCACATCTCTTTGAGGAGACGACAGTCAACACATCCACAAACGAAGTTATCGTATTTGCACAAAATGGAAAGCATGAAGGTGTGTTTTATAGAATAATTAAAGTAGAAAAAATGAATCATAAATATCATATATATCATATAAAAATATTATTTCTGTCATAAATATCACTCATGATAGGTGGTAAAGTAAAAACAAACAACATCATTTTTCCAGGTGGTAGTCAGTCGTACGCCCGATCGGTAAGTTCATCACCCATAATGTGGAACTGTGTTTAATTTTAGTTCAAACCCTTAAAATAAAATTCTATTAGTATAATAATTATTTTACTATATAAGAATGGAATAATAATAATTTAATGGGTTTAAGGAGGAACTAAAACAAAAATATATGTATATGAACATTGCCTCTTCTTTGTGTGTCTACTTTTCATTTTCACAAAATGACTTCTTTGGTTGGATTTCTACCCAATGTAGGGATTCTATGATGAAGAGAGGAATGTTTTTGGGAGATTTGGATAGTTTTTGGGAGAATAAATTAGGTTCTTAAGTGTGAAGAAAAATAATAATAGGTTCCCTTTTATAAGAGAGGGGAGGTGCACTTTTGGAATTTCTTAAAAGATTAATTTATAATAAATTAAATCTCAATAAGAATACCTAAAAATAAAAATTTATTCAAATATATTGTGATATATGGTGATAATACAATAAAAAATATATATTAAACACATTTTTGTGTAATTTTAAAACATACCATTTTGATTAACCCTTAGTTAACAAATTTTAATGTTAACAATGGTAATGACATTTTTCGATATTAAAAGGATGAGATTTTTACATATAAGATTTAAATTGAACCATAAATGGTCATTTAATGATATATTATAACATAATTTATCCCATTTGTCCTTATTCATTATTTTATTGTTTTTAAATAATTTAATAAATCATTATTTTCATAAAATATCATTAATGTCAATTTCGACACTATTCATTACCTTCATATTATGAAAATCAATAAAGAAAGATAAATTCAAACCAATTAATTTAATATGTCATAAATATGTCATATTGACGAAAAAAATTATCACCTTTAATAATTCAAATTAAATTTCATTTAATATTTTTAATACCACTTAATTGAGTTTTTCATTAATTGAATAATTATTGAATCATCATTGAATAAATATTTATGATAATTATTTATTAACTAAAAATTCATTGGATCAGATAAAACTTTTATGTTTTAGAATAAAATTTTTATTTTAGAACATATTCTATCAATCTTTTTAATAAATATATTATTCCTATTAAAATAAAACGGTGACGTTTAGTAACTCTATTTGATTTTTATAATATCTAATTTATTTTCATAGAAACATGAAAATTAAATAATTAAATTTATAACCATATGTGTTAAGGGTAGAAATAAATTCATCTAATAAAATTTTGTCATGTTTTTGGGTAATTTATATTAATTATAAAATTGTTTTTACCCTTAATTACACGATTTATCCTTAACCGTGGTAAAATAAATTTCCAAATTTAATATTCATGTTTTCCAAAAATGACATATTTAGTAAATTTGGGCCTTATGATCCCAAATATTGAATCCTTTTTATAAAAAATTGAATTCATATTATATGTAAAAATTAATTTAAAATTAATCTTATAGGTGAGAAAAAACAATGGGGTTTAAATGTGAAAAAATTCTAAAAGTTTGAAATGTTTTTATATCCCATTCTAATGTGAAATTATTTTCAAATGCCTAAATCGGATTAATTTATTTAAAATTTTACTAATTGTAATTTAAAACCAATTCAAAACATAATTTAACTATATTAATTAGTTAGAAAAAAATAATTTTCAATTTTAATTTTGTATTTTTTCACTTTTCATCAAAACATTAAACTTCATAGAAAAATACCAAACTCACCCAAAGTAAATTTTTATATCCCAATTTAAAAGAAGAATTTTATTTTTTCAAATATAATTTATAACGTGTCTAAATTTATTTTTAAAACAATTTTTCCATTGAAAGGTGATAAAACTATTTTTAGAAAAATATTGTTTTTAGGTATAAAATTGGATTTATTTTTATATCATGTGTAGAAAAGACCAAGAATGGTTGTAAAATAATATTTTTAATATTATATATATATATAATTAATATAGTCCAAAAATGATGATTTTTTTTATTGGTATAAAACATACTTGTGTGTATTTAAATGGTTTTTCAGAAAAAGATTTCATTTTAATTTCAAAAGGGTTTTACATGTGTAAACCATATGTTCAGAATTCAGTTAATCTTGTTCACACTCTCCATTTTAATTTATAGGTTATAATTTTTTTATTTAAATAATTACAATAATAAAATTATGTTTTGTAGAAACTCATTTTTTCTTGTAATTCTACCTAAACGGGTGTTGCATGTAGTGAAAACTTAACTTAATGAAAGAATAACTTGGTGAAGCGTACAATGCAAGAAATAAAAGAAAAATTAATTTATTTGAAAAAAGGGTCATAAATACTTAGGGTGTTACATTATACCCCTCATAAAATTAATTTATCCCTCTAAACTCATCATTTTGATACAAAAAAAGCCGATACTTTTGCCTCATCATATCTTAAAGATCCCACATAGCTTCCTCTAACAAGTGGTTTATCTATAAAACATTGTCCTGGTGAGTGGTCCTATTTCACAGAACATTCTCTATATGAACCATAATTTCAACTAGTTATTCCTATTATGAAGGATCTAACATAAGCAGTATGACCTATGAGTTTATTAAATGTGAAGATTTAGGTATATAATTCCTTTGGAGAGATACATTGAACACATCACCGACCTGAGAGAGATTTGGGGGAAGTTACTAGTGATAGGAAACCATATTGATACAATAAATAATATCAAAGGGACAGATATACCTAGGGTTTAGTTTCTATTTCTTCCTAGACCTCATAACCTTCTTCCATTAAGATATTCATAGGGTCACCTTCTCACCGACTTCAAATTCTATATCACTCTAACAGTTATCCGTATAAATTCTCAGTCGAATATTTTATGCCTCGATATGCTAATGAATGGTTCTAAGCTTCTCTTTCATTTCTTCATTTATCTCAGGTCCTAATATCTTCATTTATCCCATTTCATTCCAGCCCATTTGATCTCAAAATTATTTCCCAGAGAGATCTTTATAAGGAGACATATAAATGTTTGAGTGAAAGCTATTGTTGTTAGAAAACTCAACTAGAGGAAGGTGTTGATTCCAAACAAATTTGGAATCTAATGATAAAGCTCTGAATATATCCCCAATGGTTTTAATTGTTCTTTTAGACTTACCATCCATCTGAGGATGATAAGAAGTGCTGAAACTCACTTCTATATCATGTTCTTGCGGAATAATTCACTAGAATCTTGAGGTAAACCTTAGATCCTGATCAGATACAATATAATGTGGTACTTCATGTAACCTTACCACTTTATTAATGTATATCGTAGAATTAGGATCTAGAGAGAAGTCTTATTTTATAGTGATGAAATGTGTTGGTTTAGTAAGGCAATAAACTACCACCCATATAGCATTAAACCCTTTAGAGGTTTTAGGCAGTCTAATGAAAAAATCCATTGTGATTTTCTCCCATTCCATTCTATTATGGGTAATGGATGCAACAACCCCTTAGAATTTTTTCTTACATCCTAAAATTGTTGTAATACCAAGCATCAAGATAAAAAATCAATGATTTTCCTCTTTATTCCATCCCACTAGAAGTATTCTTTCAAATATCTATACATATTCGTATTTCTAGGATGAATAGGGAATGGTGAACTATGATATTCATCTAACAGATCCTTCGTCCAATCTAGTATAGAAGGAACACAAATAAAGATCCTAAACATTATCAATTCTTCATGATTAAGGTTAAAGTTTGGAATATTTCTAACTTTTTTCCCTTTTCTATATCTTCCATATGCCTCTTTAATCTTTCCTTGGATATAGGGTTGAACATTCAATTGAGAAACTTAATATTTTCCCCAATCCATTAGGATTTATATATCCATCCTTTGAAAATCCATAAATATTGGATATTTTTTTATCCTAATCAAGGATAATATATCACAATCCTTTTGAATCAATGCATCTTCCACCTTGTTTTCTTTCCTAGGGTGGTAATATATCGAGAAGTCATAATCCATTATCGTCTCTAACCATATTCTCTAACACATGTTCAACTCCTTCTATGTGAATATATATTTCAATATTTTATGATCATTATATATGTCACACTTTTATCTATAAAGATAATTCTTCTATATGTTTAATGAAAAAAATACATCTACTAAATAGGTTCTGAAGTGTTAAGAAAAAAAGTAGAAGAGCTACCCTTTTATTAAAGTGGATATGGGAACTTTTATAATTTCTCAAAAGAATAATTTATCATAAGTTAAATCCTAATCCAAATACCTCCAAATGGAAATGGATTTGAGGATAACATGGGATAGGGTGATAATAAAATCATCCAAAAGATTTTATATAGGTTTTGGTGTAAGTTTGTACCTTATCATTTTGATGAACTCTTAGATAACCTATTTTAATTTCAACTACAATAATGCCTTTTTTCGATGTTAAAAGCTTGAGAGTTTTACTTAAAATATTTAAATTGAACCATAAATAGTATATTTAGGATATTTTATAACATAATTTATCCCATTTTCCATATTTGTGATTTCTATGATTTTTAAATAATTTAATAAACTATTATTTTCATAAAATATCATTAGTCTCAATTTTTCCATTGTTCATTAAATTTATTTAATAAATTCAATAAATCAATATTACTTCAAAAAAATTAATTTAATACATCCCCAATATTTCATATTAACAAATAAAAGTCTTGAATAAATTTAAGTAATTTAAATTATATATCTTTTAATATTTTTAATATCACATAATTGAGTGTTTCATTAATTGAATAATTACATAATCATCATTGCATAATTATTTATGATTATTATATATTCACTAAAAATTAAAAATAAATTTCCATTATGTATATAAACCTTATTTATTTTAGAATAATATTTATAGTCCAGAATATATTCTATTTAAAATCATAATGAAAATATTATTCTTTTTAAAAGTAAGATTGTGACATTTTTTCACTCTCTTTTATTTTAGTAATATCCAATTCCTATTTATGTAATATTTTCTATTAAACAATTAAATTTAAAACCATATGTGTTAAGGGTTAAATTAATTTATAATATTATTTTTACCCTTAGTTACCTGATTTACCATTAACAGTGGTAACAAAAATTTACCAATGCTTTCATTCATAATGTAAAAAACTAAAATGGACCTATTTACTAAATTTAGAAATTATAATTAATAATATAGAATCCATTTTTCAAAATTATATTAAAATAATATTTTGAAATTACATTAAATTTATTAATGTAGATGGGGTGAAACAATGGGTTTTTAAGGTAAAAAAGTCCAAATGTTTCAAAATGTATTTATATCCATTTTGAATGTGAAATTGGTTCCAATGACCTAAATTGGATTAAATGACTTAAAATTGATCTAATTAAACTTTTAAACTAACCAAAAATATAATGTAACACTTTAAATAATTTTTCAAAAAAAATATAATTTCAATGAAAATTCCTTATTTTTCACAATCTATCAAAACTTGAAACATCTCAGAACAATACCAAAAGTTCACCCATATTGAATTTTGATATCCTGATTTCAAATAAGAAGATTATTTTTCAAATATAATTAATAAAAGTGTCAAAATATAGTTTTAAAAAAAGTTATCTTTTAAAAGGTGATAAATATTATTTAAAGAAAATTATATTTCTAAGCATAAAACTAGATTTATTTTTATATCTGGTCTAGAAAACACATTGGATGAATTTAAAACATCGTATTGAACATTATATATATATATATATATATATATATATAATATAATCCAATAATTTTGATTATTTTTTATTTTTGGTATAAAACACACTTGTTTTAACTTAAATAGTTTTATGATGAAAAAATCATTTTAATTTCAAAAGGGTTTTACATGTTTAAACCATGATTTAATAATTTACATAATCATTTTCATACCCTCCATTCTAATGGCTAGGTTATAATGGTCATATTTAAAAAATTACAATAATAAAATTATGTTTCATATAAGCTCAGTGTTGCATGTAACGTAAGCTAAATTTGAGTTATGTGTGGTGCAATCTTAACATATTGTAGAGTATAATGAAAGCTTAACTTTGAATAGTTAGAAGCACAGTAAATAAAATAAAATTTAACCTGTTTGAAAAAGGGGTCATAAAAAATTGATGGGCTACAACACCTAATCGGTGGGACACACCACCATCCCCAGTCACAGTCTCATCCATATAAGGGATTAATTTTCCCCTTCTTCCAATAACAGATCAAGTGTGTCGAATTTGTCTCATCATTATCTCATGAGATATAAATATTTACCCAATTAATTAAAGGGAGATATAGGTCCCACCATTCACATAATGAAAATAATAGATATTTTTTCCACAAGAACATAATTCATTCATCATATCATAACCCATAAAAAATGGGATTCATAAACATCATTCCATCATACACTACTACAAAAACGGGCATTAACAGCGCTAAAAGCGGGCTTTAACAGCGCTAAAAAGGCGCTGTAAAGCTCGGCACTGATAAAGGGGGTACCCCTTTATGAGTGCTAAAAAAGCGCTTCTTTAGCACTGATAAAGGATTGTTTTATCAGCGCTCCTTTAGTGCTGATAAACTTATCTTTTATCAGCACTTCTTTAGCGCTGATAAAGGTGTAGTTTATCAGCGCTTTTTTAGCGCTGATAAAAGCACGATTTATCAGCGCTAAAAGAGCGCTGATAAATTCCCTCTCTACTACTCCGATAAATCTGCAGCAGCACACCCGAACATAGGCAAAATAAAATAGCATCTCAATAATCCAATTAAAGCAAGTATACCCATACAAAATTAACTGACAAATCGTATGCAAATTATACCAAGTATACCAATACAAAAAATATACTTGTACACCATTAACACATAATTTATAAGCTAATCATGTACTTAAAGAAATCAATTCAGAATTCAAGGGGTTTGGGGGCTGTTCAAGGGTTTGGGGTGGTTGTTCAAGGGTTTGGGGTGGCTGTCCAAGGGGGGGTAGGGGGTGTCCGGACGGCTTTCTAGTTCAATCCTAAGGCTCCACATGGGTGTGTTTTATCAATACATAAATCATTGGACTTTTCTCTATCCACTATGCATCATGTTCTCAACCTCAAATAAGTTATAAGTTTTGTACACACACTGAGGTGCACATACTTGGGGGGATGAATCTCATTAATAAACCCCCAATATTAAACCTACAATAGGCTATTGTAAGTGCATGATCAGGAAATATGCACAGCCAAGTTGAGAAAGAACAGGAATAAAACAAATAAAAACTCATCATTGATCCTCAAATCCATGACCATGATTAAACCCAAATAAATTTTCCAAGTGCTGAACTTTTACCAAGCATTTCACAAGGATCATTTCGACATTATAAAAATATAGTTTGACCAAGTCCTACCCCATCTACATCAAGACACATTGATTCTCAAGTATTAATGCTTGATCAACCATACCTACTTCATCCAATGTTAGGGTTTCTCAAAGTACATCATAGGAACAACACAAAACATGTAATATACCATGGTCTCCCCACTATATACATAATTATCATTGACCTGAAATATGTGAGGTTTATTTATACTCCATCATGGAAATCCATTTATGGGAGTTTTCTCATCTACGGAATACCCTCAACAGTATCTCAGACCACCCATATGTGTTCTTCCAATTCTGAGGCATAAGACGTACAAGGATCTCATCCCTATACTATAGGAGTACCCTTATTTAGGGAATAATTCTAAGAAGCATATGTTATTTACCATATGGGAGTATCATCATCCAAATAATAATCCCTAGAATCATATCGACCCTCCAATATGGGTGTATTCTCATTTGAGGCATAATCTATATAATCATCTCAGCCCTCCCCTATGGGATTATTTTCATTTAGTGAATATTCCCGTTAAGAATCTCATCCCACTCCTATGGTTGTATTCTAATTTGGGTAATAATACTTATTTACATCTCATCCCTCCCCTATGAGAGTATTCTCATTTAAGGAATAAGACCCATAAGCATATCCACCCTCCCAAATAGGAGTATTTTCATCCAGATATAAGCCCACAAGTATCATAGACCCAAACACATGATCACCAAAGTATACCAGGCCAACCATGACTTGATATATATGAGGCCCCTGGTAGAACACATGCCATTACCCCCATTTAAAAGATCAATTCAATCCGAAAGCATTTGGTCGGATCTCCGTAGGTGAGTTGTTGTTTTCACTTAAAATCTTGTCCATTTTAAACAAAATAGAGACCCTTTGAGTGCTAAAGGCCACACCATAACTCGGATTGAGGAACGGTTGACTCGTACACGTCACCAAGGACCCTTGGATCGTTCTTATAAAAGATCAATGTAATCTGAATTCGTTTGGTCAGATTTCCGTAGGTCAGTTGTTGTTTTCATTTAAAATCTTGTCCATTTTAAACAAAATAGAGACCCTTTGAGTGCTAGCGGCCACACCATGCCTCGTATTGAGGCGGGGTTGATGCTTACACTTTACCAAGGACCCTTGTATAGTTATTATAAAAGATCAATGCAATTCGAATGCGTTTGGTCAGATTTCCGTAGGTCAGTTGTTGTTTTCACTTAAAATATTGTCCACTTTAAACAAAATAGAGACCCTTTGACTGATAGCAGCCACACCATTCCTCGGATTGAGGCAGCGTTAACTTGTACATGTCACAAAGGACCCTTGGATCGTTCTTATAAAATATCAATTCAATCGGAATGCGTTTGGTTGGATTTTCGTAGGTCAGTTGTTGTTTTCACTTAAAATCTTGTCCATTTTAAACAAAATAGAGACCCTTTGAGTGCTAGCGGCCACACCGTGCCTTGGATTGAGGTGATGTTGACTCGTACACGTCACCAAGGACCCTTGTATTGTTATTATAAAATATCAGGGAAATACGAAGGTGTTTGGTAGGATTTCCGTAGGATAGTTGTTGTTTTCACTTAAAATCTTGTCCATTTTAAACAAAATATAGACCCTTTGAGTGATATCGGCCACAAAGTGCCTCAGAATGAGGCGGAGTTAACTCATACACGTCAAAAAGGACCTTTGTATTGTTCTTATAAAATATCAATGCAATCTGATTGCGTTTGGTCGAATTTCCGTAGGTCAGTTGTAGTTTTCAATTAAAATCATGTCCACTTTAAACAAAATAGATACCCTTTGAGTGATAGCGGCCACAAAATACCTCGTATTGAGACGGGGTTGACTCTTACATGTCACCAAGGACCCTTGGATCGTTCTTATAAAATATAAATGCAATCCAAATGTGTTAGGTCGGATTTCCATAGGCCAGTTGTTGTTTTCACTTAAAATCTTGTCCATTTTAAACAAAATAGAGACCCTTTGAGTGCTAGCGGCCACACTGTGCCTCGGATTGAGGCGGGGTTTACTCATACATGTCACCAAGGACCCTTGGATCGTTATTATAAAAGCTAAATGAAATCCGAATGCGTTTGGTTGGATTTTCAAAGGTCAGTTGTCGTTTTTAATTAAAATCGTGTCCACTTTAAACAAAATAGAGACCCTTTGAGTGATAGTGGCCACACCGTGCCTCGGATTGAGGCGGGGTTGACTCGTACATGTCTCCAAGGACACTTATATCGTTCTTAAAAAAGATCAATGCAATCCGAATGATTTTGGTTGGATTTCCGTAGGTCAGTTGTTGTTTTCACTTAAAATCATGTCCGTTTTAAACAAAATAGAGACCCTTTGAGTGATAGCGGCCACACCGTGCCTCGGATTGAGGCTGGGTTGACTCTTACATGTCACTAGGGACCCATGGATCGTTATTATAAAAGATAAATTCAATCCGAATGTTTTTGATCGGATTTCCATAGATCATTTGTTGTTTTCACTTAAAATCTTGTCCATTTTAAAAAAATAGAGACCCTTTGAGTTCTAGCGGCCACACCGTGCCTCAGATTGAGTTGTAGTTGACTCATAAATGTCACCAAGGACCATTGGATAGTTATTATAAAATATCAATGCAATCTGAATGCGTTTGGTTGGATTTATGTAGGTCAGTTGTTGTTTTCACTTAAAATCGTGTCTATTTTAAACAAAATAGAGACCCTTTGAGTGCTAGCGGCCACACCATGCCTCGGATTGAGCCGGGGTTGACTCTTACACATCACCAAGGACCCTTGGATCGTTCTTATAAAAGATAAATGGAATCTGAATGTGATCTACTAATTATTAATTATGCAAAACAGAAAAGTACCATTAAATACTTACATTTCCCGAAACACCCATAACACAACCCAACCCCAACCTTCATCTCAATGTACTCAACCAATCTAAACACCAAGATGGATTTTACCCAAGACTATCTAATTCAAAACGCTGATCATGTCATCAACCGACCACTTAATTTCGATGGTGCTCCCCACTATACGATTTAGCTCACAAACACCACCATCTGATTTTTAACACCTCCATCATCGGGAAAAAACCACTAGAACCCCAACTAAAACACCAAAACATACCCAACATGTACATACCGTGCTTATACATCCATGAGAACACCAACCAATGTTATCATCTATCCTTTCCATCAAAACCACATGGAATGGATGTGAATCCATCATTCATACATGAATCAAGGACAATTCAACTTTTCCTCAAAGATTGAACCCATTTTCAAAACATAATTAACATTTCAAAACATCAAATAGATGTGGCTTACAACTCACCACATATGTTCCTTTTTCCTAGAGGAATTTGAAACATGCACCACATAGGTTGTAAAAGAAGTATATGGTAGATCTCTTTGATCATACAAAGACATGAACCCAGGTTTATCCTTGAGGAAACTGATGAGTGATGTTTGTGAATGCTTTTTGGAACTAGGAACTGACTCTCTTAATGAAACACAGGAAATATCTTTAAATGTATCCTCACTTTCCAAATCATTGGAAAAATTTCCTGTATTTTATGCTCTTAATGTCATATTTAGCATCCCATATTGTTCATCAAATGGATTGGTCAACATCCAATCTATCATGGAGATTTCCGCACCACCTTTACACACAACTAATGATCAGAGGCAGCTTGATTAGAAAAACAATCTTGAGGGAACTAGACATCAAAGATCATGTGGTTCCATAGTTGCTCAGCAACCTCAATTTACCCAACATGATATAAGGCTATTGCATAATTTCCAAGACATAGTGAGAGGAGAAGAGAAGGTGAAAGTCTCGTAGACAAACAACATCAACAATGAACATCCACCACCCTTTCACTATATACATCAAATTCATATCTTTAATAATATCCATGTGAATTTCTATCTTACTTCCATCGAGGATGATGCATGTTGGTCAACTTGTTTTAGAAATTGTTTATCTTCATTCGTGCCTTGTACTTGCACCCATGAATTTGAAGGTGAGAATGCGTACACAATAGTTCACCTACTTAGAGAAGAGTTTCTAGAAGAGTATAAGAGGCATGAAGCAATGAAGATCATTATAGTGTTGGAGAAAATGCGGTTGCTACAAACAATGTGGCAATAGGTTTGTGCAACGCGACTTAAGTTACAACTTGGAGGTATTGTACTTTATTTTTTTCTTGAGGGTTTCTGTGTAAATGCATTTTGAAATGATCATTGTTATTCATTGTCTTTTTGGTTTTTTTGACAGCCGAGGGGAAAGTGTGGGGTCTGCAGACATTGGAGGATATGTCGAAGGGTGACTTTATGGGAAATTACATCCTATATTTTTGCAACATTTCCATAGCATCTAACATCTAACCAAATGGCTTCTTTTCCCTTCAAGATCCCCGAACCCATATCACCATTAGGGTTCGGTGAGATTGAAGGGAAAAGAGGCCATTTCTCTAACATATTCACACACAAAATCACCCTTCGACATATCCTCAAATGTCTGCAGACCCCACCCTTTCCCCTTAGATGTCAAAAAAACCTAAAAGACAATGAATAGAAATGATCATTCTAAAATTCATTTACACTGAAACCCTCTAGAAAAAAATAAAGTACAATACCTGCATGTTGTAACCTAGGCCGCGTTGCATAAGCCGATTTCCAAATTATTTGTAGCAACCACATTTGCTCCAACACTCTAATGATCTTCATTACTTCATGTATCTTATATTCTTCCAGAAAATCTTCTCCAAGAAGGTCAACTATCGTACATATCACCAAGGACCCTTGGATCATTCTTATAAATGATCAATGCAATCAGAAGGTGTTTGGTCAGATTTATGTAGGTCAGTTGTTGTTTTCACTTAAAATCTTCTCCATTTTAAACAAAATAGAGACCCTTTGAGTTCTAGTGGCCACACCGTGCCTCAGATTGAGGCGGTGTTGACTCTTACACGTCACCAAAGACCCTTGGATCGTTTTTAAAAAAGATCAATGAAATCCGAATGCGTTTGGTCTGATTTCCGTAGGTCAGTTGTTGTTTTCACTTATAATCTTTTCCATTTTAAACAAAATAGAGACCCTTTGAGTGGTACCGGCCACACCGTGCCTCGGATTGAGGCAGGGTTGACTCGTAGATGTCACCAAGGACCCTTGGATCGTTCTTATAAAAGATCAATGTAATCTGAATGCATTTGGTCTGATTTCCGTAGGTTAGTTGTTGTTTTCACTTAAAATCTTGTCCATTTTAAACAAAATAGAGACCCTTTGAGTGCTAGCGGCCACACCATGCCTCAGATTGAGGCGGGGGTGACTCGTACACGTCACCAATGACCCTTGTATCGTTCTTATAAAAGATCAATACAATCCGAATGTGTTTGGTCGGATTTCCGTAGGTCAGTTGTTGTTTTCACTTAAAATCTTGTCCCTTTTAAACAAAATAGAGACCCTTTGAGTGCTAGCGGCCACACCATGCCTCGGATTGAGGTGGGGTTGACTCCTACACATCACCAAGGACCCCTGGATCGTTATTATAAAATATCAATGCAATCCGAATGAATTTGGTCAGATTTCCATAGGTCAGTTGTTGTTTTCACTTAAAATCTTGTCCATTTTAAACAAAATAGAGACCCTTTGAGTGGTTTAGAATTCTTTCATGTTTCTGGTGCATATCATCTGTTAAAATAGAAAAATTAATCATTGGATAAAGGCTATTTTATTTAATAACAATATCAATTTTGCTACGAACATTTACATACAACAATGTTTCATCTTTTGTTCCCCTTAACCCCTCTCAAAAATTACCACAAATTGTGCATGTCCCCAAGTCAGATCTTCATTGTATTTGTGTACAATCATCCATCAGGTATGCGGCCCACTCGTTTCTGAACACATCTATATCATCTTGTGAGTATGAGGCTTTTCGGCAGTCATAGTAGTACTGAAAAATAAAAAAAATAAAGAATTAATAAATAACTTAAATGAAGTAGTACTTGTTTTTAAAAATACCTCTTTAGGGATGCTATTTTTCTAATGAAAAATGATCTCTTTCATAAATATACAAACATAATAACCAAAATAATTATCGTTTCTTTGTTTTGGACACTGTAAAAAAATTGATCATTAGGAGAATAAGTAGCATGTGTTGATATGTGTTTGGATAGTGAAATTTTATTATATATACCATGATATTTGTCCATACGTAGTACTTTCTCGCCTCCTTATGCTTAGCCCCTGGCCTCATTCCTTTTTTAGACGATAATGATACACCTCCCTATCAGTAAAAGATAATATAAATTATATTACTTTATGTTTAGACCTAAAACGTAAGATGTAGTGTCTTACAGATTCACAAACTCCATCATGTGTGGTCGGTTTGATGGATATCCTTGATTTGAATCCAGAAAATAAATCTTCGGAATATCCAACTTCACCGCAATTAGCAACCAATGTTTCCTAAAAACAAAAAAAGGAATAAGTAATAAAAGAAGTGAAAATATAATTGATATGATTTAATTGTAGTGTATTACCCCTGCATGGTTGGAATTAAGAAAAGTCTGTCATCTGTAATCTTGTGTTCAAATGTTTTCAGCAAGCCATTCACTATTTCATTCCTTTTTTATGGCTCTATTTTTGTTAGGTGTGTTGATGTGATATGAGGAGTAACCAGTCCAAAACTTGGCTCATGGGAAAATTTCTTCAGTTGTTTTTCATAAATGCGTATGTCAACAATATAAAATGCATTTAGTCATAATTTTCATGATAGATCAGCTTTGGGAAAATCAATTCATGGAAACATACCTCATATATACATTTAAAATTGTGATTCCTAGCCAACCATTTTTAAGGATTTCATTTACATTTTCAACAGCAATGAAATATTGACTTTCCTCTCCGTATATATTCTCTTAGAATACCACTATATTACTATTACCATCTTTTAGATTCGTCTCCACATGAGTCTTCAATGCTAGTAAATGTGGAAAGAGAACAGGTGGTGTTATTGTGCTTTCAGTAGCTTCTTGGGATCGGTTGGTCGATCCTTTAGATGGTTTTGAGCCGACGTTTGTCACCCCCTTCCCTTTCTCTATCTATAACAACAATCATTGGTTCAGACCCTTTTTTCATTAATTGTTAAGGGTTTATCTTGAAAAGAAAGGAAATAAATACCTCTTTGTCCGCATGTACTCTTACAGGTTGTGATGGTCATGCAATGAATGTCCCAATAGCCTTTCCGACCGTATGAATATCATCGTCATGAAGTGGAATAGGTAGCTCTGCCTCTGGCTCATGATCTACAATAATCATCACTTTCAGATGATCTTTCAGATGTGGTATATTATGAAGTGTGGCATCTGGGATATTGAACACTATAGCCCTCGCTACAAGGTGATAGGTGGGTGTTGACAGATATAAATCACAATCATTATCACCCTGTAGAAGATGAGTACAGATAAATTATCAGTGTTTGTCTGATTCATATTTCATGGGAACAATTATTAGAATATTTCTTACCACGGCTAAGACAGTTCTTTGAGGAAAATGGCTCGCCTCAAAGATGGTGGGGGTGGGGCGGGATGTTCATGCGGCGGTTGTTCTTGAGTTGTGGCTTCCCTTTGATTCCCACCCATAAAAGTTGCTAGCAACTCTCCCTCCTATTGTAATTGTTCTTCAAGGGTTGCTATTTTTTCGCTCATTTGTTCCAGTTTTTCATCTGTATCATCCATTTTTTTCTTCTTCTAAAAATATACCCGGGGTGTCACCCCAAACCCTGCACCTATGACATGACCATATTTTTCTGGCTACTTTAAAGTCGTCGATAATAGGTATGTATCATCTACAGGAGTAGTTTATTCCCGTGACTATTGGATATATGAAAATAACTAATTATTTTTATGTAATGGCAATTTTAAACAAATTATTTTATCGTCGTGTCATACTTACACATATTTCCCATAATTTCTATGTGTTCTCATCTAATAACTTCCAATCTTTGTTCACACGTGCCTCCTTCCATAGCACATGACGTGGGATGGAAGTGCATTTGGTTTTAGAATCATCAATCTATATATAAACATAGAAAAATAATTATGATGTTTTTTATTGTCACCTAACAATATTATTGTAAATTTAAAATACGTACCATTTTCTTTTCTAATGAAGCGTACCCCATCCTTGGTTTACGATAGGGGTTTGTTGGTTTTGAAGCACCTTCCTTATTTTCAGTACAGAGATTCTGTTTCACAAATTAAATATTGACAATCAAAGTTATGAATACAGGTGTCCTCAAACAATGTATTATCACTCACAATGTACCTAAATATTCTCATCCCCACGATGGAAAATAAATGGATCCCATGCTTTTTGGGATATCAGGTGAGCGTATACAATGGGTGGGTGCGGGGTTATTTTACCTTTAGAATAATTGAGGTGACATCTTGTTAAAGTAGTGTGAAAACCTCGATGAATCTTTCCTGCAAGCCATAGTACATAATACTTCTATGAATCGTCTACTATAAATGTACTCTGTAAGAGATTGAGAAGAGTAAGAGATTGTTTCATTATTTTATTTCCTAGTAAATTAAAGAAATAAATTCATAATGTTACTGTAATTTCTTCCCATATCACAGCCTTCAGCCCGGACACAACACGGTGCCACGAATCTATGTCAATCGGCATGCGTTGCTGAGTGACAACTCCAATGTAGCTGTTTTACATAGCCTTGTTGGGATTCACATGTTGGCCTCGTGCATTCCATCAGACTTCAAATTTGATTCCTTTGCTTTTTGCCTTAAGAATTTTGGCTAACACCGTCAAACTACGACGCACATGTGATTTCTGCGATGCATGTCCTTCATTCCCGTCCATATAATCGATATCAATATCATCTATATGTTCTTCTAGAATGGTATCAACGACATGTGTTGATGGTTGTTGGACCTCAACTCTAAGAGTAGCAGGACCCGCAGCAGCAGTAGCAGGAGCAGTAGCAGCTTCTTGAGAGACTTGTTCAGCCTCAAGGTTAGGAGCATCAGAATGTGCAGAAGTCATTATCTGCAAAAGTGGTTGAACAGTTAATTCAGATTACATAAATTTAGTAATGATAATATAACAACATGAGATAACAAGATCTATATTACAAACAAAATATAACCTGTTTACTGATCTCTCTTTCTTTTTTTCAAAGGTTGAAGGGATTTGACACCTCTATCAACTATCCAAATCCCTCCATTATGGTCTCCTCGAACATAAAAAACATCATCTGCATTGGGACCGCTCTGAAGTGATTGTGATGTACCACTAAAAGGATCGTTCTCAACTGAATTTTCATCAGAATCTTCAGTAGTTTTGGACGATAATAGAACAATCGACCACTTTCGGTTTGCGGGATCTGGAACATAAAAAAGTTGTACCGCTTGTGATGCCATTATAAACTGTTCGTCTTTGTACCCTTCTTTACTAAAATCAACTTTCACAAATCCCCATTCATCTATTTTAACACCACTATTGTTATCAATCCATTTGCATTGAAAAATTGGCAATTGGAATGTCGTATAATCCAACTCCCATATTAGTTTGATAATTCCAAAGTATGACATATTTGCATAAATTGGATTTCTGTCCTTACTACCAGAAACATGCATCACTTCAGCCACTAGTGTAACTCCACTATTTTGCATGGTACTATCATCATCATGTTCATCTGTATAGAATGCATAACCATTAATTACATAACCACTGTAAGATAATACATACACACTTGGTCCAGCAGCTAGCCATCGGAGACGTTCTGAAATTGAATTTGGATTTTCATCCAACTGCTTAAAAATATGGTCCTGAAACCATCCTATAAACTGGTGATTATGTGTATCTGATAACCATTTTTCATCCCTCGATGGATTCAACTGCCTAAGAATTTTGTTGTATGTTTTAATATATGGAGCAACCTCCCAACTGTTATGAAAAACATAAAGATGAGCCTCCTCCCGATCTGTAATACTGATTGTCACAACTTCTCTTCCAGAAATTCCCTCACCCTCATTGCGTCTAGTGTGATGAGATTTCGGGGGACCAATTCTTTCCACATCAGATAGGTATTCAGTAAAAAATTCAATGGATTCCTCAACAATATATCACTCCACTATACAACCCTCTGGCCGACTTCGATTTTTGACATACCCTTTCAAAATATTCGTATACCGTTCAACATAATACATCCATCTATAGTGCACAGGACCACAAAGTCGAATCTCTCTCACCAAGTGAATCATAAAATGAACCATCATATCAAAGAATGTTGGTGGGAAGAACATTTCTAATTCACATAATATGATGAAAATTTCTTTTTCCATAGCTAGAAATTTCCCCGGGTCTAAAACATTGCTACATATAGCTTTGAAAAAGAAACAAAGTTTCATTAACACATGACAAACATTCTTGGGAAAAATTCAACATAAAGCTATAGGAATTAGATATTGCATCAAAACATGACAATCATGTGATTTAAAACCTTTTAACTTCAAATCATTCATTGACACAATGTTCTTGATATTTTATGAGTACCCCTCTGGAAGCTTTACATCATTGAAGAAGTTGAAAAACTGATATCTCTTCACCCTAGAAAGAGTATAAGCAGCTATAGGAAGAAATATTCAATTTTCACCCTTCACGGGAGCCAACTCTTCTCGTATTCCCATATCAACCATGTCCAACCTTTCTTTAATTCCATCTTTTGTTTTTTCAGGGGCATTTAGCAACATTCTGATAACACTATCACATACATTATTTTCCAAATGCATCACATCAAGAAAATGTCTGACGTACAAAAAATTACAGTATGGTAATTTAAAAACAAAACTGATCTCCTTTTCCAAACGATTTTCGTATGTTTTTTGAAAATGGATTACCAAAAATAGTGTTTAGATCTTTTACTTTCTCAAACAGCTGATCACTTGTTAGTGGAGACGGTGTTGCAAATTTTTCTGAACTTCCATGGAATGATGTCGTCCAAGATCGGTACTTATGCGGACGAGGTAGAAATCTACGGTGTCCTAGAAACATAGATTTTGATGAATGTTTCAACCTAATTGATTATGTATCTTCTTCACACATGGGACACCCTTGAGTTCCTTTAATGTTATAGCCTGACAAGTTTCCATAAGCAGGGAAATCATTTATTGTCCCATACAACATCGCTCTCAACGTGAAGTTTTCACTTTTAAAAGCATCATACAACATTACACCTGAGTCCCACAATAACTTAAAATCCTCAATCAAAGGAGCCAGATAAACATCAATATCGTTACCTGGTTGTTTTGGACCTAATATAAGCATAGATAACATGATGAATTTCTTCTTCATGCATAACCAAGGTGGCAAGTTATAATTTACCAACATAATAGGCCATGTACTATGAGTGCTGGCTTGAAAACCAAAAGGATTCACTCAATCTGTAGATAACGCAAGACGAAGGTTTCTCAGCTCTTTTCCAAATTCAGGATACTCAGGATCAATTTTCTTCCATTGAGGATATTCAACCAGATAACGTAATAACCCATCTTTATTTCTTTTATCTGCGTGCCATGACAATTGTCTTGCAGTTTCTTCACTTCCATATAGACGCCTAAAACTTGGAATGATTGGAAAGTACCATACAACTTTTGTAGGATTGGATTTATCTTTCTTGTATCAATAAGCACCACACATTGGGAATTCTGTAAGTGATATGTTCTCTTTTCGAAACAATATACAGTCTTTTAGGCAGGCATGTATTCTTTTAGAAATAATTCCTATCGAGCGTAGCATTCATCTAGCTTCATATGTCCGGATTGGGAGCTCATTATCTTCTGGGAGCATGTCATTCAACAGAGAAAGTAGTTCTGTAAAACTGACATCACTCCATCCGATTCCTACTTTCAATTTATACAACTTCAGTACAACTAACAATTTTGTATACCTAGTGCAAGCAGCATACAATGGCATCTTTGCACAACTCATTAACTTCTCAAACAATTTTGGGCAATCACGGAGTTCATCTTGAATTGTCTTTGTCATTTCCTCAATACGATCTTCATCATCATTGACATCTGTAATCACATCCTCCATATGGTCTTCCTCATTATCCATATTTGTATTCATATCTGACGATCCATAAAACACAGTTTTATCCCAGCCAGAAGCTACATTCGCCTTTTCTCCATGTTTATTCCAACATTTATAACTCTGATCTATTCTGTGACATATCAAATGTTCTTCCAACTCCTATGGAGTAAGTATTCTAGAAGAACAACAACGTAAACATGGACAAATGATTTGAGAAGGATCCTTTGCGTGATCCTTTGCAAACTTGATGAACTCTTTCACTCTGTTCTCGTACTCTATTGTTAAATGATTAGCATCCATCCAATCATTATTCATCTCCATCCTATTAGAATCTCAAATATTAGTATTTATGGTTCAAGTACACAAAACAATAATTCCAAATACTGTAGAATAGACCCACTTCGTTATAAAAAAGGAGATTAATAGAGCCTAACCATTAGTATTTATTCATCATGCCTAAATACTCACTGCTGGTGAAAGTGAAACCGTTCCTGATGATCATGCCAAGAAAAAATGGAAACCAAAAGGGGGGAGTGAATCAAAATACCCCAAACAAGATGGAAAAACATGGTATTTGAGAATAGGTTAGTGTCTTTCATGTTGGATAGAATGAAACCTAATTTATTTCAATGAAAAACGTTAATTCACAACAAGATACCATCCATTCTATATATTATTTTCATTAATAGGGTTATTTTGTGCTTCAAAATGATCAAAACATGTATAACAAAATCAAATGGATAAAATATGAATTCATGAAACACATGAATCCCAAAAAGAAGATATAGTATAGAAACACCCACTTGGAATCTGAATGAGTCTGCACAAATGAAGAACATCATACTACATTGATGCTTTCTCATATACAACGACACCACTAGCTAGATAGTGGCCCTCACCAAGAACATCATACATCTCCAAATCAGTGACTACAACCACTAACCATGAAGAACAATATAATATGGAAAAATACTAAGAACACAACCCTTCACCCAAATAAGAGACTACAACCACTAACCATGAAGAACCACTAAGAGCATAATTTGAAACCTAAGGAAAGGTACTCCAAAAACATACCAATGAATTCAAAAGTAATACTTTCTAATCCAAACCATTGAAATACTCAAATGTTCCAAACATCAAACCCCATCATATATCCAAATAAAATTCTTTGATAACACTATTTCCTGGCCTATACCCATTTAGACCCCTCTATTGGTTAGTAGATTATAGTCTAGTGACCCCCTAAAACCATCCTCTAACATGTCATGGGTTAGTGAATGCACCGAGTGTGTTTATCACAACCATGTGCAATGTACTTCTAATAATAAATAATTGATATAGTTTAACATCATGTAGTATAAATGATTTTTTGAATGATACCAAGTGAAATTTAGTATGGTAAATATGTGTGATAAGACATTTTTGGTCTAACTAAAAGGGGATATAGCCTAATGAGTGTATTTTGGATTCACAAAAAATATGACTCTATGTGGTATAGGGTTTTTTCAACTAGTAAAAGTATGGAAAACTATGTGAATATGGTCCCGTATGTGTGGGAATGTTTTCATTTAGAGTATGGCCTAATATGTATGGTTCCCATAGAATAAGGCCCATTTGAATTTGATATTTGGGCTCATTACACAAGGTGGATCACATTTTTCATGTGAGGAATCTAAACCAAATTGGTTCATAAAATATATTCATAGCACATAAGGATTTCTATATTCATCAACTAATAAATCGTGTTCTACTCACACCAGGTAAGAACATAAGATCATCTACTAAGGGAAGTGTTTAGAGACCGTATTCTCATCACATAGGGGATTCTTTGGCACATCGCCTAAGGAATATCATGCTCCTCATGTGAGGTATAATCCTAGGATCATTACCTAGGATATGAATAAGAGATCTTATGATCATCACTTATAGGATTCATAGCTATATCCCCTAATGAATATATTCATAATCTCATGAGGTATAATCAAGGGAACATTATTTGGGAGATAAAGAAGATCTCATATTCCCATAACATAGGGATTTCATATTCTCGTCACCTAAGGCAACCTAGGATTATCACCTAGATTTGGATGTTTCCTCAATTAAGAGTAGTCATAGGTTTATATCTTGGTAAAGGAACTCACATATTTGAATTTTAGAAGAGGGAACCACCCGATGCACTCATCGCGTAGGGGGTGAGCATAGTTTTATAGCCACCATTTCATTTTTATCCATGAATTTATTCAATTCCCACCAAACCCTTTTAAATTTCATCATTAAAAACTATATTCTATGTCGTTGGGAAACTAAAAAGAAAACCCATATCAACTAACGATGTCATCTCCCACAATAACCCACTCATTAAATCTTTTTAACAATGGAAAGGTTGATGCTTCCCCACTGCATGATTTACCACCTCAACCATATCACATTTTCCCCCAATGGAATCTATCACAACCAAACTAATAAAAAACTTCTCAAACAACCCCACCAAAAAACAGTGATGATTTTCAACAATAAAATTAAACAAGCACCATGTTCTTGGAAAATATAATGAAAATTAGTAAACACATGTGAATCATCCACTTTACATCATTTTCCATCAAGTATGGTCAATTTTCTTCAACCGGTCAATCCATAATACTCACCCATATAATAAAAGAGCATGTTAAAAAAATGATATACAAATAGAATAGGAGAACAATATTGAAAAAAGATTTGGAAAACATTCCTTAAAGGAGGTCATGAAAACTGAAGCATGAAAGCGTTGCAGGCGGTGGAGGTTCGGCAAACTGAAGCTCGAGGGAGGCAGAGGTATGGAAATGCGAACTCAGCGGGTGGCGGAGGTCTGGAAATGAGTAGTGAGAGAGTCAGAGGTCTGAAAATGTGATTTTAGCGAGCGGAAGAGGGAAGTCGCAGAGTTTCGGTACCGCGAGAGCTTTAGGTCGTGATAAAACAAGGGTACTGTGCGACCAACTTTATAAAAAAATGCAATAAGGTTTTATCAGCACTACAAAAGAGCTGATAAATCCTTATTGTATGAGCGCTAAAATTTTAGTGCTGATACAGGGAGTCTTTATCAGCACTTTTCTAGCACTGATAAAGGGTATTTTTATCAGCTCTATTTTAGCACTGATATAAGGGGGCGCTTCCCTTGCCCGTTTTTTTAGTAGTGATAACATAACCCATGGAAACTAAATTGGTTTCATAAACATAAGTCCATCATAACATAACCCATGGAAAAGAAATGGGTTTCATAAACATCATTCCATAATAAACATAAAGAAACCATAGAAACAATATGGATAGTATCCTTGAAAAATATCCCCAAAAATACATAAGTAACATCAAATAATGTCATCCTAAATGGAAAACAAATTGTAAGATCACTTAAAAATAAATCTTAAGGAAAATATCCTTTCTTCTTTGAATATGTTTTCTTTTTTTAAATTCCACAAAATTTTAAAATAATAAAATTTCATTGATAATAAACTTTTAATCATATAATTAAAGTTTCTTGTAATTAATTCATAATGAATGTGTAAACATACATTCATTCCATATAAGATTAAAAAACATGCCTTCTGTATTTTTGTCTGAAATTTCACAATGTACCTTGTTTTAGAATATGATAAAAAGATTCTTTTGAAACCATTTTGTAAAAAGTAAAACGTTGGTAATAATACATTTAAATATTCATAGGAGAGTAGTAAAATCTATTTTTAAAACATTTTTAGGAATCATTGTCTTGTAAGATAAATATTCCATAGTATATAATTAAACATAAAAAATCTCTAATAATAATGAGATTGTTAAACATACCCTTACCACTTTATAAGTAGTCTAATTGTATTCCCCATGAATGAAATAAATTTATATGGATATCAAAATACCATAAAACTTATGATAAGACACAAAAAATAAATTATTGGTAATTAAATACCCCACAAAAGATAAACAAGTGTTGTATAAGGTATGTGGCCCATATAAATAAAAGTAAGACAAAAATTTCTTACCTTATGTCTTGGCTCTCGTCGTATACATGAAAACCTAATGTATAATAAATATATATTTATTATAAATATATTACAAAACCATTCTCTATTATATCATACCTTATATAATTTAATTATATCTTATATTACTCATTTATTAATAATTTCATGTTAAAGGTACGTTTTAGGTAATAATCATGTTTTTCACATGTGTTTTGATTTGTTATATTTTTTGTCATCATACTTATATAATGATTTTGAAATATCCATAATGATATAAATGATATAAATATCATATATATTTATTATATAGGTATTTATAATAATCTATAAAGGATATAAAATGAAATACATCGTTCATGGAGATGGCAGGTCATACGTACTCATGAACATTGTTTCCATTTTCTTGTCAAATTGAAAAAAAAGTATATGAAATATATGTATATATATAATATAATTCCAGTAGAATTATTATGTTA
Organism: Viscum album; assembly: GCA_963277665.1. Taxonomy (NCBI): domain Eukaryota; kingdom Viridiplantae; phylum Streptophyta; class Magnoliopsida; order Santalales; family Viscaceae; genus Viscum; species Viscum album. The sequence goes on from OY728121.1 coordinate 1,087,918,157, forward strand.
TATATATAATATATTTTTAGTAAACCCATCCTTAATACATTCCATTTAATGTTTGAATGAATCATATCACTTTCAGGAGGTGGTAGTCCACACATCCACAAATGAAGTTATTGTACTTAAAAAAATTGAAATCATGAAGGTATGTTTCATATAATAATTCCATAATTGTAAATACGTCATAAATATAATATATATCATATAAATATAGAAATTAAATCACTATTACCAACCTTGAAAATCGAAAATTGAAGAAAGAACGACATCGGTTTGCAAAGCGATAGTCTGTTGTACAAATGAATGATGATTCTACATCCCAATTGATGGAAGTGTGTGTGAGTGTAGGTAAAACCATTAATATAAAAAATATAAGAATATTTATTATAGTTAGTTTATTATATAAAAAATAATTGAAAAAAATTATGGGGTTTAAGGAATAAATGAAACAAAAAAATTGTTGATAATGTTACCTCTTCTTTATGTATATCCTTTTGATTTGCATAAATGGAGTTCTATGGTTTGATTAATGCAAAAATTAAGGTTTCTAGGATTAATTAAATTAATTTGGTAGGATTTTATGAATTATAATATAGGGTACCAATATTTTTTGAAGTGTGTTGAAAATAGAAGAATGGGATCCCTTTTATAAGGGAGCGGAGGGTCACTTTTGGAATTTCATAAAAGATTAATTTATAATAAAATAAATCTCAAAAAAATACCTAAAAATGGAAAGGTATTATAAAATAATGTGGGATATGGTTTTAATACCATCAATCAATATATTTCATACAATTTATCTTGTAATTTTAAACCATTCCTTTTTTATTAACCCTTAATTAATCTATTTTAATTTTAACTACAGTGAAAACATTTTCAATATTAAGTGGTTGATAGATTTACAAATAAGTTGAAAATTGATCAATAAATGGTTAATTTATGATATTTTTGAATATAATTTATCCCATTCTCCCTTATTTATTATTTTTTTTACTTTTAAATAATTTTTAAAAAATATTATTTTCATAAAATATTATTAGTGTTAATTTTGATGTAATTCATTACATTGACTTTATGAAAATAAATACTTCAAGATAACTTTGAAAAAATTAATTTCATAAAACATTAATATTTAAAATTCACCTATAAATATCATTCATATCTATAACTAATTAAATTTAAATTTATTTTAATATTTTTAATATCACTTAATTGAGTTTTTAATTAATTAAATAATTACTACATTATCATTGTGTAATTATTTATGATAAATATATTTCACTAAAAAAGAAAATTAAACGTCCATTATGTATATAAACATTTTTATATTTTCATTTAATATAAATAGTTGACCATATCTTCTTTTAAATACAATATTAAAAATAGTATACTTATTAAATGTAAGAGTGTAACATTTTGTCACTCTGTTTGATTTTAATAATATCAAAGTAATTTTCAGGGGAAAGTGTCCATTAAATTATTAAATTTATACCCTTAAGTATTTATGGTTGAATTAAATTCATCCAATAAATATTTTTTCATGTGTTAGGGTAATTTTATAGTCCTTATCATTTTATTTTTAACCTAAATTACCCGATTTACCCTTTATTGTTGAAATAAAAGTTACAAAAGTTATTATTCATATTGTCAAAAAATAAATGGAAACCATTTAATAAAGTTTTATTTTATTAATAAAAATATGGAATCCATTTTTGAAAATTCAAAATAAATATTTGGCTAAAATTAATTTAAAATAAATCTTGTTGATGGAATGAGAACACATGTTTTTAATGTGAAAAAAAATCCAAATGTTTCAAATTTTTTATGTCCAATTTCAATTTGAAATTTGTTAAAATGACCAAAACTGGAATAAATGGTATAAATTGAACTAATTATATCTCTAAATAAATCAATAATATAATTTTACACTATTACTAATTTAGAAGAAAATGCAATTTTTAATTAAAATAAAATATTTTTCACTGTTCATCAAAACATAAAACATCTCCGAGAAATAAAAAAAATTCACCAAAAGGAAATTTAGATATCCTAATTCCGAATAATTTTTTTTTCAAATATAATTTATATAATTGTAAAATTTTATTTTTAATACAAGTGCGCCATTAAAAATTGATAAAACTGCTTTTATAAAAATACAGTTTTTATGTATAAAACGAGATTTATTTTTATATCATGTATAGAAAACACATAGGATGAATTTTAAACATAATTTGGAATATTATATATATATATATGTCATTAATATAATCCATCAAGAGTGATTTTTTTATTTTACTATTATAAAACAAACTTGTGCGCATTTAAATAGTTATTCAAAAAAATATTTCCCATTAATGTCAAAAGGGTTTTACAATTGTAAACTATACTTTCATAACTCAGTTAATGTTATTCTTACTCTACATTCTAACAGCTATGTTAAATATTTATTCTTTAAATAATTACAATAATAGATTATTTTTTATAAAAACTGGGAGTTTGTGTAATGAAAGCTAAGTCGATGTTGTGTATAGAACAAATATAATATGGTGTAGTGTGGAATGAAATATATAAAAGAAAATAAATTATTTCAAAATATATTTCATAAAAATCATATGGTTTTACATTATACCTACCTTAAAATTAATTTCTCCCTCAAAATTAATTGGGTTCATCAATGTATTAATATACGAACATTACTTACATAGAAACCCACATCATAAAAATGAATACTAAAACTTTATTTAAAAAATAATGTTGGGAACTTAACAGTTACCCAAAGTAACATATAACTATGTTTCCACATATGAGAACATATTTTCCAAGTGAGAACATGGACATAGAAGAGAAATATAACTATCAAGTTATGATGGATAGTGATATATGACATGCTCAAGATAAGTTAATGATCAAAAAACCATGGACCAAATAGGTCTAAAAATGGTCATTACTATCCTCACAAATGATTTTAATATGATAAGGTTTTATTTAAAAAATATTTTTACAAGATATAATTACTTTATGTCATATCATAAGTAAAATATCAATATATCTTTATTCCATGATCAATTTCCACTTCATCTCTTACAATAATAAAATATGAAGTACAAATTGTAATGCCTGAAAAAAAAATTAGTGGATCATAAGATCCACAATCAGATGATACTCATTAATTCTATATCTATTTATCATCACCACAAAATTACTATCACATGTTATCTAATATGAATAAATCTTCACATTATAAAAATTTTATCTCTAAAATATCATCAAGATTTCAACATTAACAAATTCATAAATGGTTACCATTATAAACCTTCCAAAAGTTTAAAATAAAAAACAATCAAAATAAGGTAACTGACATTAAATAATCTACTCAGAATTAATCCCCCAAACAACTTCATGTTTCCATTAACTATCGCTCCCCAAACATGTGAATACCATTATCATGTATTCTATTGAAATAGGGTAATAACTTGAATTACCATAAAACCTTATCGAAAACATGTATGATTTCAAAAATTAACTCGTTACTCACCCCATTAATCCAAAAATCCTATAAACTCAATCCGTGATTTCATAAACCACCATGTCATATTATAATCCCCAATTTCATCAATATTATCCCATTAATTTTTTCATAATCAATCATATTTTTATTTCATTATCCCAACATCATGTGAATATTAAGTGTTTTCCTTCCCTTAATCATGTGTTTTCCAAATACATAACCTTACCACCTCAATCACATTTCATGGTTATGAGAACCATTCAACATATTCCCTTAAATCCTTATGTAAATACTATAGTGGACCAATACTAAAAAATTTCATTATTCCATAATACCATAAATGTACTTCTACAACATTATTCTTAAATTTCATTACATAAATACTCAATCATTCCTCCTCTTCATTTTCATACATCACATCACCAATAGTGATCACATGAGATTTCCCTTTGTCTTTGGATTTAAGTGGTTGCTGAAATCGATCACCATTGTTAACCATTGGATTTGGTCATCGATTATCATAATTCCCATTTTCATTAAACATGATTAATTGAAGTGTGGGGGTCATTATGTATAGCCTTAACTCTATTTTCATCATTATCTAACTTATTCCCTTTACTTTGGAATTCATTTTCCAAGTCACCTACTATTCCACACATGAAACATTCACTAGTCCCCTTAATAACATATCTACCACGATTCTTTCCACACTATGAACAAAAATGAAAACTCATCATATTTTATCCATCTTTTTTATATTTTTATTTAAAATCTATCTTTATTTTCCTGTGAAAACCATGAGATTAATACGTAACTCCAACCTCAAGTTCTACCATGATGGCATATTGGAAAATTTATTCAGAACTACTAATGTCCCTTATGGTTAACACACTTCACTGAATTTCTTTAAAGCCACTAAAAAATTAACCATCCTTACTTTCAAGTTCGATAATAATTCAATATGTTTACCTCACAAGTCTTGTTAAATTTTCTTCATAGGTTCTAGTATAATCATCTTCTTTTTTATTTAACTCAAGTAATTCCATTTCATTTTTTGTATGAATAATACATGGAATGTACTTATTGAAAAATAATATCATGAACTCATCCCATCACATGGATTCTATTTTATCTCATTGCATCATATTCTTGATAATATTCCACTATTGGATTGGTTGACCTTCCAAATGATAGACAGCCAAAATGAATTTCTCGTGTTTTGAAAATAACATAACATAAAATATATTTTCAGTGGTACATATACATTTCTAATCCACCAGTGGATTATAAGAACCACTAAAATAATGTGGACACTGCCTCATAAAATAATCAATAGAATGTTGTTCAATCTTTTACACATTTGGAAATCTAGCATGATTTAGAGCTTCAGAATTTTTTGTGACCATAGAAACAATATCTTTCTTTCCTACCCCTATAAAATTTGGTTTCTTAGGAGGAAAATCATTTCATTTCCCATATAATTCATTATTAACACAGTTTCTTTGGTTTTCATCCATTCACTAAAACCAAAAAGCGTAGTGTTAGAAACATTAGTCATAGTGGTTAGACCACATAATCAATTTAAATTACTTATAATATTTCAATCTATGACACCTTAGGTTTAATCCTAGAAAATTATTGATTATTATGAAAAGTTTAGGAATCTACCCTATACATAGACTTCTCCTTAAATACATTCCTAGACATATCCTTAGAAATATCTCTAGGGATATCACTAAAGTTTTTTCATCCAAGTTTCTAATGGTTGAATAATCCTTTACTCTGATACCAAATATATTAACCCAGGACTTTCATACATGGATATTACATCTTTTTATATGAATATTCAATACATTTCTCAAACTCGTGCATGGGGACCATAATGGTTTAGTTACATCATAAACTTGAAACACATTCTTCTAATTTGGTGAAATATCCTAAACATCACCTATAAATATATTCCCCTTTATTAGTCCTATATATAGCCTTTCTTTATAACCTGTGGATATGAAACATAAGAAATGGTGAGCTAATATGCTCAGTAAGGGTAAACATAGGAGATATGTAATCATATAATGATAATAAGGGTATGAAAATAGAATCATAATATTTGGTAAGAAAACCTTACATATCAAAAACCCTAATCATGAATCATCAAATTGAATATTGGAAGTTCATAAGAGATGAATCATAATGGAGTTAAGAGTATAAGTCATAAAAGAATGACATATAAATAATACATGGAATTGTGGTAGACATAGAACCATGTAATATCATTCCCTATAAGTCAAGGTGTATTTCCAAAACGTATCAGGGAACTTCATGGGTGATGCACCTACTGGGATGGACACACCACCATCCCTAGTCACATTCCTTTTCTTATAAGGTATTGGTTCTCCCCTTCTTCCCATTGTGGATCAAGCCTATCAACTTGTTTCCCATCATTGTATCATAATATATATATATATATATACCTATATATCTTTACCCAATGAATTGAATGGATATATAGATCCCACCTTCCACATAATGGAAAACATACCTATGTGTTCCACAAGAACATAATTCATTCATCATATCAGAACCCTTAAAATGGGTTTCATAAACATCATTCCATCATAACATAATACATGGAAAATAAATGGGTTTCATAAAAATCATTCCATCATAATCAAAAAATAATAATATAAATTATATGGATATTATCCTGGAAAAATATCCCCAACAATTCATAAGTAACATCAAATAATGTTATCACTAATAGAATATAATTTTGAGAGATCACTTGAAAATAATTCATGATCAAAATATCCTTTTTACTTTGAAAATTGTTTCTTTTATTAAATTGGTGTGCACTTTTAAAAGAAAAAATATTCTTTTAAAATACAATTTTAATATTGTAAGGGAATATTCATGGAATGAATACATCATTAAATCATTTAAATCCATTCATTCCATATAATTTGAAAAAACATTCCTTCAAAAAAAATCAGAAATTTCCCAAAGTACCTTATTTTAGAATATGACAAAAGGATAATTTAAAAACCAATTTTTAAAAATTCAATCATTAGTAAAACTGAATTTAAATATTCATAGAAGTGTTTTTAAAACCATTTTAATGAATTTTTAAGAAACATGGACATTGAAGATAAATATTTTCCAATGGAGACTTAAACATAAATAATCTCAAATAATAATTAGACTGTGAAATAAATCCTTACCACATTATAACCTATTAAATCATATGACCCATGAAAGAAATAAAATTATATGGATATTTAAATACCATAATATCTAGTATAAGACTCAGAAAATAAATTCTTGAGAAGTGAATACACCATAAAAGAGAAATAAGTAGTGTATAAGGATTGTGTCCCAGAGAAATAAAAGTGAGTCAAACATCTCTTGCCTTATGTATTGACTCTTGTCATACTCATGAAAACCTCCTATATAATAAATATATATCTATTATTTATCTATTATAGAACTTTATTCAAATATATTGTACCATATATTATTTACTTATGTCCTTATATTACTCATTTATTAAGAATTTCAAGTTAAAGTTACGTTTCGGGTGATAACCGCTTTATTTTTTACATGTGTTTTGATTTGTTATATTTTTTCCCTATTAATTATATTAGTATTTCATCATATCTATAATTATACCATGGTATAAATGTTATATATATTCAGTTTATAAGTATTTATAATAAACTATAAAATATATGTAATGAAATACACTATTCATATAAACGATAGGTCGTACATATTCATGAACGTTGTTTCCATTTTCTTGTCATACTGAAAGAAATAAAGTAAATTAAATATATGTATGTATAAATAATATCATTAAAGTATAATTATTATGTAATATTATTATATATTTTCAGTAAACATGTAAGGACCCGTGTTTTTCTAGACTACAGTTCTGAGCAGATATTTGAATGATTACTGGAAGATGCTTGTAAATGGGTAAGACAGTCCTTAACCCCTAATTGATGATCTCTAATAATTTTTATGTACACTATATTTTCCCTTGAATTGTGTTTTTACCCTATTATAGAAGTTTGGTAGGAATCTCAGCCATTCGAATTTTAGCAAAATAATTAATATTTAATATTTAATAAATTAAATATTAAATTGTTTGCACAGGTTTGTTCAGAGATATATTTTTAATGGATAATTTAATTGAGTTTCTATGTTCTCCATTTAGTCTATAATGGGTAGTTTATCCTAGGTTTTTCATAAATGTGAGTTGGGAATCAGGGCCAGGCCAGCCCCCTTTTTTCTTTTCTTTTTATTATTTTTCTTTCTTTCTTTTCCTTCCACCTTATCGTGGTTTCATGTTATGTGTATCCTAAAACACCACTATAATAAGACAGAAAATAGGGAGATTGAGAAATATATAGATAGAGGGACGATAAGATAGGTTCCACCATGAAGTCTTCAATGCAGTGGATCATCGTGCGACAGTCGTGGACCACAAAATCGAACTAAACTTCAGTGGTTTCCTCCCAAAGGTAGGACCTTTTATATTTCCTCTGTAGATACACAATGATTTTCCTTTTAATAAATATGAATCCCTATTAGGCATTTATGAGTCTCCTAGTGGATGTATCTATATATTTGTGGTTGAAAACAGGGGATTTGAGTGATCTGAATGTTTTTCGTTCAGGAAAACTAGGTTACACTACGTGTAGTTCATGGTGACACATTGTGTGTTCTTACCGTTCAGGGAAGATGATGTTTTTGAAGAACATGTAATGTATAGGGTTGTACACAATATTTACAAGTACTCATCCATGTAGCTTAGTACCCGACCAAGAAAACCTGTGTAGGGGCACATGGTCGGGTCGAGTACACAGCGAGACCCTATATGTGTGGCACGCCGTGTAGAAGTAAAAGGCCTAGCCAAGTAAATGGCCGTACTTGTTGAGGGACACGGTCATGTACCCCATGTTGGGTACACGTAATGTACCAATTTCATAGGCCTTTTACCTGGGTCATTTACATTCCCAAGCTGGCGGGAGTACATGCCCATGTGGCACGTTGGGAGTACATGTCGTGCACGAAGGGTGACACGCTGTGTACTACCCCTTTTTAACCATTAGAGGGTTTTCCTATTTTCTTGACCTAGAGTTATAATTGGACCCTAGAGTATTCCATTAATAGTATTTTAATATTTATATCATGATGGTGAAACCCATGGATCATTTTGAGGACTCCTAATGGGTGTTTATGGCTTCAATCTAAATAGAGAGGTTCTTCCTTCGACTTTTGGGTTCAGTCGTCTCCTGAGGGAGAAATTTGGAATGAATGATTGGTTGGGTTTTAATACCAACCTAGATTGAGATAATAATATGAGATTATCTATGAGCAATCTCTCCTATCTATTTCAAAGTATCTTTTCCTTGAGGACATATATCTTGTGAGATGTTCCCTTCTATCATTAGAGGTCATGCGAACAATTATTTTCAAGGATCCCATATAGGATGTCTCTAGATTAATTTTTGTTACCACGAATCCAATGAGGGATTAATTTTCTGATATGATGATATAGTTAGTCCCTTGTAGGATCTCTTAACAATGTGCTATTTTGAGGATCCCTTATATGATCCCTCAGTTTGTTTGTCATTCAAGGATCCTGTGTAATATTCCTCCTTCAACTTTTTACAGCTAAGGATCTGGAGTAGGATGCCTTAACTTTTGTTTATAATAGAGGATCCCAAGTAGTATTCATATTCAGTGTTTTGGATCAAGGGACCCGTGGGTTACCATTATTTAATCATCGTTGAGTTTTACATCGGGTTTGGGTAGATATGGTAGCAGGTTTCACCTTAGATCTTGTGCTAAAGTGGTATGCACATGAGGGTGTGTCTAGAGTGTTGGGTTCGTAATTTGGGCCAACCTCACTCATTTTGGTCTTCTTTTTCATGGTTATTTCTAGTGAAGTGATGGTTACCAAAGGTTCTTCATAACTGGTGGTTGTTGAGCCAAACTTGAGGTGTCACTCTTTCTTTTGGGATTCCTGAATGTTCTTCCTGGGATCTGTGTTTCTTGTTGGGATGCCCATACATGCTTACCTATGATATGAATTTTGAGGAATTTTATTTCAAATATTTACATCAGTTTTGGGTAGAGATGGTAGCATGTTTCACCTTTGAAACTGTACTGAAGTGGTATTCACATGGGGATATGTCTATAGTGTTGGGTTTGGAATTTGGGTCAACCTCACTCATTTTCTTATTCATTGACATGATTATTTCTAGTGTAGCTATGGTTTCCAATGGTTCTAAATAATTGGTGGCTGTTGAGCCGAAAGAGAGGTTGTTATCTTTATTTTGGGATGCTTAAATATTCTTTCTAGGATCTCTTTTTATTGTTTGGATTCATATACGTGCTTAACTATGATCCATATTTTGAGGCATGTTATTTATGATATTTACTAGTATACCTTAAGGTACTACCTAGGACATGGTTATTGAGGATGAATATATATATTGTGATATAAATTTTTTTGGGGACGACGATAGGTGTTTCTTGGTGTTCGGTTTTTTATCCTTACATGATGTCTATGGTATTCCCTTGGTGATACATAGATTCCCATTGTAGAAATTACTTGGAAAACTCAGAGGACGATTGACTAGGATACACTAAATGATAGTTGGATTCCCATTATAGGAATTCCTTGTATGGACTCAGAGTGTTGTCGACATATATTACTGTAGTGAAACCTGGATTCCCGGATGTAGGAATGCCTTTGATGGGCTCATAGACATCTTGATTCTATAGATTCCTTGTATTTTTATCATTGGATATTGATGTGGTATTGGATTCCATATATTGAGTATGCTCCTTGGGTCTTGATTCTATGGAATTCCTTGGGCCTTTCTACCCTCTGAATTTGGATATCTTGGACTTTCATATGAAATTTACTATTGACATTCTCCTAGAACTCTAACCGGTTCCTTTACGGAGTTTCTAGTGAGATACTCCTAGAAATCGATGATGATTCCTTGGAAAATTTCCTTGGATCTATCTGTTTGTTGTCTGACATGTGATTATACAGTGTGGTCGTGATGGATGTAATTCTTGATTACATGATGTACGATGATGCAGATGCCTTGGTCATTATAGCTTGGATCCATCCCTTGGGTATGACTCTTGGTTACTCAGTATAGGCTGGAGTTGGTAGCAGTGATTTATTTAAGATTGATCATCATTATATGGAATCCTTGTTTAATTATTAGAGGCAAGTATGGGTTAACCCAAGTGTAGGATGAGTATCTCCATGTGGTGATGTAGCTTGCTCAGTGACTTTTCCAGTGCTAGTTGAAGTAGTCATGTATCTATTAGGATTACAGACCCAGAGATCGACTTGATGGTACATGGCTTGAGTGGCATGACGTCCAACTCAATTCCCTTGAACAGGATGTCTCATTGACCAGGATTACATACCCAAGGATCGACTGCTGACGTGGTTTCATATAATCGATTCACATATTCATGAATATTCATATTTATGTATATATTTATAGTTATAAGACTATACATGTATACATATATAGATATGTACATCCATGGTGGCACTTGACCAGTTGACCCAGATTATGGACCTGGGGTTTGAATTTCATTTTTCATTGGGATTTACTAACCTTTTTAGTTGTGTATTAGTGAGGCTAAGTAGTTTCTTTTTCATACACTTATAGCATCACATTTATTGGTTGATTATTGGGGTGGCCTAATGAGATTTTTTCTCACCCCTTCATGTCCATATTAGTGTGTGTGTGTGTGTAGTCGTTATTTCTTCTTTCCTGGTTGAGAATGAGGTGCATAGTGGGTAGTGCTGAGGCCCAGTGTTTCATGATAGAGAAGAACTGCTCATGTGGTTGTTCTGATTGGGCTGGTGTAATTCGATAGTGTAAAGAGACCGAGTGCATGGTTTGGATCGGAGTTAGTAGTAGAGCCATGTCCTTTTAAATTTAGTCTATTTTTAATCCTATATATTTATGGTTGACCCATTGGTTAACCAGTGTTGTATTGTATGACATAGTTTTTTTGGGATTTTATAGAATTTTCATTTTATATTATAGAATGTTCTATTGTATTTGTTTACTACTTCCGAACTCCATTTACATTCCACTATTTAATATACTTATCTATTTCTAATTTTTTTCATAATCAAATATGATGGAATAGTCTCCCCAATATCACACCCTAGGTCACCGCTACTAGTCAGCTGCTATTTGAATATAGAGAGGTGCACTTGAGGCTTTAAGAATTCCTAGTTTCCAGGGTATGGGACTTTTGTTTTGATCTATGATGTTATAATTTTTTATGATTTTCACTTTGAGAGAAGCACATTTTGTTTGGATGTTATAATATACTATTGATCTCTGGCTCTTTTCCATTGGAAAGAGGCCACATACAGATTTTTAATCATTCTTGGAAAAGGAAAGAGGAGTCTCATGCATCATATTTGGCACATAGGATTCACATCATATATGCCTAATAGTTTGTTTTTTATAGATGAGTGAGGCCATTTTGGGACTAGGTACACACACACACAAATATATATATATATCATTCTAATGGTAGGTTATGTGGATCTAAGTTGAGGAATTTTGTTATGAGGATGATGACTCAGTCCTCGTGCATGGGAGGTGTAGTGACCTAGTAGGTCGATGTAGAAATTGATGCATTTTTGTTATACCCCTTATAAGGTGTTTTTTCTCACATTTATGGTACAGTTCACAAGAAAACTCCTAATTTCCATTGTCATCGTACTCATTGATCCAACTAGATGACCATAAATTTGAGAAAAAACACCTTATAAGGGGTATAACAAAAATGAATCAATTTCTACATCGACCTACTAGGTCACTACACCTCCCATGCACGAGGTCTTAGTCATCATCCTCATAACAAAATTCCTCAATGTAGATCCACATAACCTACCATTAGAATGATATATATATATTTGTGTGTGTGTGTGTACCTAGTCCCAAAAAGGCCTCAGTCATCTATAAAAAACAAACTATTAGGCATATATGATGTGAATCCTACGTGCCAAATATGATGCATGAGACTCCTCTTTCCTTTTCCAAGAAAGATTAAAAATCTGTATGTGGCCTCTTTCCAATGGAAAAGAGCCAGAGATCAATAGTATATCATAACATCCAAACAAAATGTGCTTCTCTCAAAGTGAAAATCATAAAAAATTATAACATCATAGATCAAAACAAAAGTCCCATACCCTGGAAACTAGGAATTCTTAAAGACTCAAGTGCACCTAATAATTAAATTAGATAGGTAAGACTGTTTGGGTTCCTGGACTAGGAGGACATTGTTTCTTCTTTTTCTAATGTAGTTAGAGCATGGGTAGATGCTCATGACTAGAACAATGTTAGGTGACGGGCGATCGTGGAATTACTAGTGGAATATGTGATGTGGTCAATTTTGAAGTGGAGTTCCGAGGGATATTTTTTCTTACAAAACCGACATGCAGTTTAACATGGACATCTTATCCTTGTAACGGATGACTCTCTAGAGTATGATTCAGGTGATAAAGATACACACTAGTTATGCGTGGTATCATTTGAATCTAATTCGGTGAGTGGATGAGTGTGATCTGAGGACCGATGTTTCAATACTTTTTGTTGGTTTGGATACCGGATGTTGTGATAGAATGTCCCTTCATGGTATATGTGACATCGTGAGATTATTAGGGTACCATGATATGGTTAACCCATGGATGGATCTAGGTCAGGTTTTGATGAGACAGTGAGCGTGGCTCAGAGGGAGCTATACAAACACCTTGGTGGAATCTTAGTGTACTCCTATTAAAGAAGATCATGCTCTATCTTGATTCATCTTGAGTATGATGAGATAGCATCGGCCCTATGTCGAGCTCCTTTTCCTTTCTAAATATTCCTCCCTGGTGGAGGAATAAACCTAATGATGTTGTGCTTGAGGAGTGGTGTAAGTTAAGCCATATGGTGGGGAGTGAACCATTGTCCATTTAAGGGTGGTGACCCTCATTTTCAGTTGAAATTTGGAATTTTTTATGGGTCATTAGCCTCAAAGGTTTATTTTGGGATGATGATAAGGGTATTCCTATAGTGGGGACACCAGATCGGTCACAATTAAATTTCATCAGGGTAGGAGACATTTTTTTGATGTTTTGAGGTTGGTATTGGATAGTCTATATACCTTGGTTGTGTTGAATCTCAGGTTGAGATCATGGATACTGGTATTTTCACCAACCTTCTCAGAGATGAGATGGTTTATGGTATTGATTTTATAAGGACTAGTGTTTTTCTAGAATGCAGTTCTGAGCTTAAATTTAATTTTTTGCTAGAAGATTCTTTTAAAGGGGTAAAATGGTCCTTCTACCTTGTATGATGATCTCTAATAATTTTTTTATCCACTTAGTTGGTCCTAATAATGGGTTTTCATCCTAGGATAGAAGTTTGGTAGGAATCTGAGCCATTCGAATTGTAGAGGAATAATTAATAATTAATATTTAATATATTAAATATTAAATTGATCGTGTAGGTTCATTTGATGATATATTTTGAATGGAGAATCATATTCAGTTTACATCTTCACCATTTAGTCTAGAATAGGTATTTTCTCCTAGGTGAGGAATAAACTCAAGTTGGGTGTCGGGTCCTCCCCAGGCCCCTTTTTCTTTTCTTTTCTTTTTCATTGTTTTATTTCATTCATATCGATTTCTTTATTTTCCTTCCTCTTTCTCATGGATGCCTACTGTGTGGCTCCTCCAATGCTGAATGATTGTGGGATAAAATAGGGATATGGATAAAGATAGTGAGAGATGTAAGGGAATATTGGTGTTATTGTGAATCCTTCAACGTGTTGGATCTTCATTCAAAATAAGTGGACTGCGAAATAGAATGATGAATCAGAAGTTTCTACCCAAAGGACAACATGTTTAAGCTTTCCCCATAGATCCCCATAAATTTTCCTTTTTATAAATTTGTATCCTTATTATTCTTGTATGGGGCCCCTAGTTTACTGATCTGTTGATTTGGGGATGAAAACGGGGGATTTGGGAATTTTGAGGGTTTTCCATTTGGGAAAAATAGTCTACACAGTGTGTAGTCTAGGGTGACACATTGTGTGTTCTTCCCATTCTGGGAAGATGAAGTTATGGAAGTACACACTGTGTAAAAGGGTGTACATTTCGTGTACTTGTACTTAGTTGTGTAGTCTATTACTCATCTAGGAGATCCCGTGTAGGGACACACGGCTGTGTGGATTACATGCCCATACCCCATGTGGGTTGCACATTATGTAGAAGTTCACTCTTGTCCAAGTAGATTTCCAGATTGGTTGATGAATGTGGTCAAGTACCCCATGTTGGTTACACGTCATTTACCCATTCTATATGTCGTGTACCTGGGGCTTTTACATTCCTAGGATAATGGGAGTACAGGCCCATGTGGCACGTAGGGAGTACAAGCTGTGCATCGAGGATGAAACACAGCCCCTTTTTATCCCTTCGAGTCTTTTCATGTTTTATTTTAATAGAATCATAATTGGACCCCTAGAGTAGTCCATTTAGAGTATTTTTTCACATAGATCATGATGGTAAAACCCATGGAGAATTTTGAGGACTCCTAATGGGTGTTTGGGGGAATCTATCTAAATTGAAAGGTTTTTCCATTGGATTTTGGGTTCACTCATATACTAAGGGAGAAACATGACATGAATGATCAATTGGGTGTTCAGACCAACCTAGTCTGAGATCCTTATCTGAGATGAGCTTTGAGAAACTCTCCTAATTTTTCCCTAGTATCTTTTACATGGGGAAGTCTATATTTTGAGATGTTTCCCTTAGGCCTGATTGGACATGATAATAGTTGTTATAGAGGATCCCATCTTGGAAGCCTCTATCTTCTTTCTGGTTACCAGGAATCCCTTAAGGGGTGTGGTTTCTTATATGATAATATAAGGATTCCCTTGTCATATCCCATACATGTGTATCATTTCATGGATCCCTTGTAGTATGCCTCCATTTTATTTTCATTCAACTATCCCGTATAGGATTCCTCCGTCACCTTTTTATATATAAGAATCCTAAGTAGGATTACGTCACTTTTGTATATACCGGAGGATCCCATGTAGGATTCATCTTCATTGTTTGGATTGAGGGACCTAGTGGGAGCCCATTGATTGATAAAACAAGATTTTTACATTGGGTTTGGGTATAAATTGTAGCAGTTGTCACCTTAGAACTAGTGCCAAACTGATAATCCCATGGTGATGTGGCTTGAGTGTTGGGATGGGAGTTTGGGCCATCCTCACTCATTTATTTATACTTTGACATGGTTATCATTTGTGCAGTGATGGTTAATATAGGTTCTTCGAGTTTGGTGGCCATTGAGCCGAACATGAGGCATCTTTCATTATCTTGGGATGCCTTAATATTCTTATTGGGATCTGTGTTGCTTTTTGTGGTTCCCAAACATTCTTACTTGGGATCTAGCTTTTGAGCCATGTTATTTATAATATTTACTAGTACACACATATGTACTACCTGGGACATGTTTTTTTATCCTGAATATAAATATTTTGTGATATATATTTTTCTAGGATGGCCATATGTGTTTCTTGGTATCCTGTTGTTGATCCTTTAATTATATTTATGGTATTCCCTAGGTGATAATTGGATTCCCATTGTAGTAATTTCTTAGACGGACTTAGAGGGATGTTGACTGGTATTCCCTAGGTGATACTTGGATTCTAGTTGTAAGAATTCTTTAGATAGACACATAGGGATGTGGACTTGTATTCCTTGAGTTATACTTGGATTCCCTGATATAGTAATTTCATGGATGGACACATAGGATGGTTGGTTCTATAGATTCCTTGGATGATTCTCCTTGGATCTTGATGCGGTTGTCAATGCCTTGGAATGAGTATCCTATTTGGTTCATGATTCTATGGGATTCCTTGGTCCTTGCTACCCCTTGGATCTAGCTTTCTTGGACTCACATAGGTCATGTTCTGTTGACAAGCTCCTAGGACTCTAACCAGTTCCTCTATCGAGTTTCCAATGAGATGCTCCTAGGACTTGATGAGGATTCCATTGATGAGTTCCTTGGATCAGACCATTCGTGGTCTAACACATGATTATATAGTGTGTCCATGATGGATTTTATTCTTGATTACATATTGTAACACAATGTGGATGCCTTGGTCATTATACCATGGACCCAGCCCTTGGGGTCTGACTCGTGATTACTCGACAAAGGCCGGAGATGGTAATAATGATTTTTATTGGATTGAACATCAGTATAAGGTATCCTTATTTCTGTGGTTTAGGTGAGTATGGTTTAACCTAGGTGTAGGAAGAGTATCCCCCCGTGGTAACATATATTTCTTAGAGACTTTTTCGATGTTGGATGAAGTAGTTATATGTCGATTGGGATTATAGACCCAGATATAGAATTTATGGTGTATGGCTTTAGTGGCACAACATCCGGCTCAATTACCTTCATAAATATGTCTGGTTGATCATTATTATGGACCCAAGGATTGATTTCTGATGTGGTTATATGTAATTGATTCACCTACTCAAGAATATTCATATTTATGAATATATGTATATGTATGGTTCAATACATGAATACATATATAGATACAGACATCTATGGTGAAATTTCATTGTTGAAAGGATGAGGGGCTTTATTTTTGACTTTGGTTTCACATTTCGTTTTACTTACAATTCTAGTTGTGTCTTAGTGTGGCCGATCAGTTTCTTTTACATACACTTATAGCCTCAAATTTATAGGATGCTTGTCAGGGTGGCCTACTGATATTCTTTCTCACCCCAACATGTGATCCTCAGTGTGTGTGTAGACCTTATGTATGATTTTCATCTTGAGCATGAGTTTCATGGTGGATATGGATAAGGCCCAGTGCAGCATGATCGAGTGGAGATACATATGTGGTTCTTCTAATCGGGTTGGTGTAGTTCAGTAGTGTCTGGAGACCAGGTTTGTGGTCTGGCTCGGAGTTAGTAGTAGAGCCCTGCACTTTTACTTTCAGTTTATGTTGTACTCCTATATCTGTATGGTCGGACTAATGGATTGCTATTGTTGTATTGTATGATATTGTTATTCGAGATTTTACAGCATTTTCATTTATTATTAGAGCATATTCTATTTCTATTATTTACTACATCCACAATATTTTTACTTTACATTTTGTATTATACATAGCTATTTTATTTTCTTTATTATTCTGATATGTGGGTATAGTGTCCCCACTGTTACACCCTAGTCCCTCACTACAAGTCGGCAGCCTCCGGAATACAGGGAGGCATGCATGAGGCCTCATATCCCACTAGCTCTGACCGACCGGTTTAGTAGCATCTAGGTTGGGATGTTACAAAGTTCTATCAATTGTGTTCTTCCCTTGTTATTTATTATATGGGTATATGTTAGATAAGAGTACTAGTAATGTGTTGGATGTTGCGATGGATATCTGACTGGTGTATCAAAAAAATGATTCAGTAAGAAGTCATGGTTTCCAGTGTATTGGATTTTTTTTGGTCTATGATGTTATAGTTTTATATGATTTTTTCTTTTAGAAATGAACATGTTTTGTGGATGTTATGATTTACTATGGATCTCTGGCTCCTAGACAATGGGAGGAGGCCATGGAAGGATTTTGACTCTTTCCCAGCAAAGTCAAGAGGCATCTCATGCATCATATTTTGCACATATGATTTGCATCATATAGGATTTCTAGTTTGTGTTTTTACTAACTATTGAGGCCTTTTTCGCCTACTTACATATATATATTTCATTCTTCTGGAAGATTATGTGGATCTATGTTGAGGAGTTTTTTTAAGGCTGTTGACTTAGTCCTTATGCATGGGAGGAGTAGTGACATAGTAGGTCAATGTGGTACTTGATGTCTTCTATTGTACCCCTTTTAGGGTTCTTTTTCTCAGGATTGTGGTTATCTAATCAGATCAATGATTAATATTCCATGGATACCAAGACTATTCTTGTGAAATGGACCTCCAATGGGATATTTTCATATTTAGATGCCCGATTATTATCAGTTCAATTTCTTTTATATGTTGGTATCATGACCTCTAGGGAGTAGTTCTTTTTTAGGATGCTCGATGAGAATCAAGTACCTTGTAGTACAATTTTTCATCTTTTACCCTCATAGTTTATTTTGATCATTACCTACTTTTATAGGTTTTCATCTTTTGGTCTAGTGGTTAGACCTTTTGACCTATTTGTGCAGCTTGTTCCATTGTGATATGTGGGAGACCTAGAGGCCCATGGTTTAGACTCATTCCTTTTTAGGTAGATGTATGTTTTTTGAGGGTTACCTACATGTGAGAGGTTAGCCACTATTTTTTAGATTCTTTTTTGGGTATTGATCCTCATTGTATGCTTGTTTTTTTATCAAGGCATGGTATGTGCTTGAATGTTTCATTATATGGATGATGATAACTTCATCTTTTGATGAACAACCTTGGGTGCATGTTTTTCAAGATATTCATCGATGGGAAGGACTGTTCGGGTGCCTATCCTGGTCAACCAATGTTTCCATTGTTTCTAACAAAAACAAAGAAAATGAATATTCTTGTGATTAGAATGCCACTGGGTCATTGGTGATCGGGGAATAAATCATGGAATAGGTGAGGTGGTTGATTTTAAAGTGGAGTGCCAAGGGAGATTCTATATTTTGAATCTAATGTGTTTTATAGCATTGTCAGGGTATCCTTGTAATGGATGACTCGCCGGAATATGATTCAGGTGATAGATATACACACTATTAGTGTATGTTATCATTTGAATCTAAATCAGTGAGTGGCTAGGTGGAATCTGAGGACTGATGTTTCAACACATGTTGCAGTCTTGGATCCCAGATGTTATGTTGGCATGTCCCTTCATAGTAAAGGTGCCATCATGAAATGAATCATGTATTGTGATATGGTTGACATGTGGATGAATCCTTGTCAGGATTTTACAGGATGGTGATTGTGGCTCGGAGGGAGTTGTACATGCCCCATGGTGTAATATTAGTGTCCTCCTATTTGATATGAAATTTTTTTATCTTGATATATCTTGAATATGCTGAGATAGAATTAGACCTATGTCAAGTGCCTTTTCCTTTCAAAATGTTCATCCCTGGTAGAGGAAGAAACCTGTTGAGGATGTGATCGAGGAGCGGTGTAAGGTAAGGCATATGGTGGGGATTGCACCATAGGTCATTTGAGGGTGGTGTCCCCCATTTTCAATTGTAATTTTGTGTTTTACATGGGTATTTGGGCTCATTTGTTTCTTTTGAGATGATGGTATAGGTATTCCAATGGTTGGGAGTACCCGATCGGGTGTAGTTAAATGTCTTCCACATAGGATACAATTGTAGATTCTATGAGGAAGGTCATTGGATATTCCAGATAGTTTGGTTTTGTAGATTCTTGGGTTGATAGCATGGTTTCTGGTCTTTTCACCAGGCTTCTTAGGGATGAGAAGGTTTATGGTGGGGAGTTTTTAAGGACCAGTTTCTTTTTCTGACTACAGTTCTAAGGTGAAATTTTATTTTATTACTATAAGATGTATGCAAAGGGGTAAAATGGTCCTTTTCTCTTGGATTATGATCTTGGATAATTTTTCATACCACTTTTTTTGACTCAAAATAGGGTTCTTACCCTATTACATAAGTTTTCTAGGAATCTGAGTCATTTAAATTTTAGCAGAATAATTAATATTTAATATCTAATAAATTAAATATTAAATTATTCACATAAGGTTTTTTAGTGATATCTTTTTAACAGAGCTTAGGAATGAGTTTGTTTCTTCTTTGTTGAGTCTGGAATATGGGTTTTATCCTATGAGAGACATAAACTTGATTTGGGAACCAGGGCTAGACATGACCCACTTTTCTTTTCTTTTCTTTTCTTCTTCTTGTTGTTCTTTCATTCCTTTTCTTTTCTTACTTTTCCATCCTCCTTCTCATGGATGCTTGTTGTGAGGCTCATCTGACGATGCTCTATTGAGAGTTAAAATAGGGAGATGAAGAAAGAGAGAGATATAGAGATGTAAGGGAAGATCGGTACCCACCGTAAAGCCTTCGACACGCTAGATCATTGTTTAATATTCATGGACAGCATGATCAAATGAAGCTTCGGTGGTTTCCACCAAAAGGTTGTCCCATTTAATTTATTCAATAGAACCCCATTGATTTTAAATTTTCAAAATTTAAATCCCTATTATGCTTGTATAAGGCCCACAGTGGCGGGATCTCTTGATTTAGGGATGAAATGGGGGATTTGAGTGATCTGAGGGTTTCTGTTCAGGAAAACTAGGATACACTGCATGAAGTCTAGAGTGAAAGGTTGTGTGCTCTTCCTGTTCAGGGAATATGATGTTTTGGAAGTACACATCGTGTAAATGGGTGTACATACCATGTACTGGTACTCGTTCGTGCATCTGAGTACCCGGTAAAGAGAAATTATGTATGGGTACATGGCTGTGCAGAGTACATGACTAGACCCCATCTGGGTGGGATGCCGTGTAGAAGTACATGGCATGGCCAAGTAGATGTCTAGACCGATTAAGGGACACGGGAATGTACCCCGTGTTGGGTACATGTCGTGTACCCATTTCACAAACCATGTATCTGGTTCTTTTATTTTCCTAGGAAGGTGAGACTACATGCCCATGTGGTACATTGGGAGTACACAACATGTACGGAGGGTGACACACCGTGTACTTCTCCTTTTTATCCTTTGAGGGCTTTCATGTTTTCTTTCCCTGGAGTGGAAATTAGACCTTAGAGTAGTTCATTATAAGTATTTTTTCCTGTAGATCATGATAGTGAAACACATGGAGCGTTTTGAGGACTCATAATGGGTTTTTTGTGTAATATATATAAATAGAGAGCTTCATTCTATTGATATTGTGGTTATTCATCTCCTGAGGGAGAGACTTTATGTGAATGATCAGTTTGGTGTTCTGACCAGCCTAGTATGAGATTCTAGTCTGAGATGAGATATGAGATATATATCCTGGTTCATTCCTAGTATCTTCTCCTTGAGGATGCCTCTCTTATGGGATGCACCCTTCTGTTCTGAGAGTTCATGAGAATTGTTGTTATCGAGGATCCCATATAGGATGCCTCTACCTTACTTTTGGTTACCAAGGATCACCTAAGGGAGTCCTTTTCTTATATGTTGATTTAGGGAGTCCCGTGTAGGATCCCTTAAGTACGTTTCATTTCAAGTATCCCTTTTAGGTTTCCTCTGTTTTATTTTCATCCTAGGATCCTGCCTAGGATTCCTCCTTCACATTTTTATAGCTATGGATCCCAAGTAGTATTCCTTCACTTGTGTTTAGACTAGAGGTTCCTGAGTGGGATACATCTTCAATATTTTTATTGAGGTACCTAGAGGTTTCCCATTGTTTGATCGCCCTAGAGTTATAAGTCATTATTGGGTGGATATGGTAGTGGGTATCACCTTATAACGTGTTCTGAACTGGTAAGACCATGGGGCTATGGTTGGAGTGCTGGATTTGTCATTCTGGCCACCCTAACTCATTTATTTATTATCTAACATTGTTATTGCTATTGCATTGATGGTTACTATAGGTGCTTCTTGTTTGGTGGTTGTTGATCCAGACACGAGGCGTCATTCTTTCTTTTGGGATGCCCAGACATTGTTCCTAGGATCTGTGTTTCTTGTTGGGATGCCCAGACGTGCTTACCTGGGATCTATCATCTGATCCATGTTATTTTTTATATTTACCGGTATACAAATAGGTATTACTTGGGAAATGGATATTGAGCATAGATATATATTTTTTGTGATATAACATTTTTAGGATGTTAAGAGATTTTTCTTGGTATCCGATTGTTGAGCCTTAAATGATGTTTATGGTATGGCATGGGTGATACAAGGATTACTATTATAAGAAATCATTGGATAGACTAAGAAAGATTTTGACTAGTATGCCTGAAGTTATTCTTGGATTACCATTATAGGAGTGACTTAGATGGACTCAGAGGGCTGTTGACTTGTATTCCTTGATTGATACATGGATTCCATAATGTTGGAATGCACTGGATAGACTCATAGGGTGGTTGATTATATAGATGCCTTGTATGTTTTTCCTTAGATCCTGACATGGTAGTGGATGTTTTAGATAGAGTATGCTCCATGGGTATTGATACTATGGGATTCCTTGGGCCTTTCTACCCCTTGGATATGTATTTCTTGGACTCATGTAGGGCATGTTCTGTTGACATTCTCCTAGGACTCAAACCAGCACCTTTACAATGTTTCTAGTGAGGTACACCTAGGACTTAACAAGGATTCTGTGGTTGAGTTACTTGGATATGGACTTTGTGGTTTGACACTTGATTATGAATTTCATCCATGATGGATTTTATTCATTATTACATGGTGTAGGATGATGTGGATGTATTGGTTGTTATACCTTGGATTCATCCCTTGGGGTCTGACTCATGATTACTCAGCATAGGCCAAAGTTGGTAGTATTTATTTTTACAAGATTGGATGTCGGTATACAGTATCATTGTTTTTG
Source organism: Viscum album (assembly GCA_963277665.1). Lineage (NCBI taxonomy): Eukaryota > Viridiplantae > Streptophyta > Magnoliopsida > Santalales > Viscaceae > Viscum > Viscum album. Next base: position 1,087,941,266 of record OY728121.1, read on the forward strand.
TGATTGGAGGTGAGTATGGGTCAACCCAGTTGTAGGACGAGTATCTCGATGTGGTGGCATAGCTTACTCAGAGACTTTTCCGATATTGGCCAAAGCAGGTATAAGTATATTTGAATTAAAGACCCATGTATCATATTAATAATACATGACTTGAGTGGAATGATGTCTAGCTCAATTTCCTTGTACAGGATGTCCAGACGATTGATATTACAAACCCAAGGACTAACTGCTGATGTAGTTTCATGTTATTGATTCACATACACATGAATATTCATATTTATGTATATATGTATAATTATGGGACTATACATTTATATGTATATATATATGGACATCCATGGGGTCACATTCCTAGTTTCCTGGGATTACAGACCCAAGGTTCACCTATGGTTTCACATTTTGTTTCACATACTTTTTTATTTGGGTCTCAGCATGGTTGATCTATTGCTTTTGTATTCATTTATAGGATTACATTTATCAGTTTCTTGTCGGGGTGGCCTACTGAGATTCTTTCTCACCCATGAATTTGAACCTCATTGTGCATGTAGACCTTATGTTTACTTTTCTAATTGAGCACGAGTTGTATAGTGGATAAGGCTAAGGCCTGTTGTTTCATGATCGAGCGGATATTCTCGTCTAGTTGTTCTGATTAGGCTAGCACAGTTCGATAGTGTTTGGAGACCAGGTGTGTGTTCTAGATTGTATTTAGTAGTATATCCCTATACTTTTACATTTAATTTATGTTGTTCTCCTATATCTTTATGGTTGGCCCAGTGGGTGAAAAGTATTTTATTTTTTGAAAAATCTATTTGGGCTTTTACACAATTTTTAGTTATTATTACAACATTTTCTATTTCATGATGTCTAATACTTCATCACTTTGTTTGATTTATGATGTGTATTATACTTATATATTTCAAATGATTATTATTCCTATATGGGGGGGGGCATAGTCTCCCCACTATCACACCCTAGGCCCTCTCTTATAGTCGACATTCTCTGCTGTATAGGGAGACACACTTGAGGCCATGTAGCCCACCGACTCAAAGCACTGGTTTAGTGGAATACATGCCATGACATTACAAAAACCATCCTTAATTTATTCCATGTAAATTTTGAATTAATAACATAACTTTGAGGAGTCTTTAGTCCACACATCCTCAAAAAAGTTATCATACATACACAAAATGGAAAAGCATGAAAAATGTGTTAAATGTTAACTTTAGAATCATAAATACATCATATGTATTATATATATCATATATATCATATAAAAATATAAATTACATCATTATTCTCAACCTTGAATGGTGGAAATGGAAGATCAAACAACATCAGTTCACGAGGCGGCATTCCACGGTAAACACGAACAACGATTGTGTATCACATTTGAGGAAAATTTGTGTGATTGTTGGTAAAAATTTTAATAAAATTATATATACTTATATTTTGGATAATTTTATTGTTATATAGACATGAGATAAATAAATTTAAGGGTTTTAAGGATGAAATAAAGCAAAAAATGTGTGTTTATCATTATTTCCACTTCTTTTGGTATCTACTTTTGATTTTTACAAATGGAGTCATTTGGTTGGTTTTATTCCTAATGTAAGGCTTCTAGGATGAATGAAGGGAACATGGGAGGATATTTGGATATAGTTTTTTTAACCAACTTGGTTCTGAGGATTGAAGAAAAGAGGATAAGTGTTTCCCTTTTATTAGAGAGGGGAGGGGAAATTTTCGAATTTCTCAAAAGATTAATTTATAATAAATTAAATCTCAATAAAAATTCCTTGAAATGGATTGTTATTCTAATATAATTTGGGATATTTTAAGAACCTAGTTCTTATTCTTGAGGTACGGGTTTCTTCTTTTCCTTTTTCCTTAGGTTTTTTTGAGGAAATAACGAAAATGGGCGAAAATCCCAAATTTTGGAGGTACACGCCATATACTTTTCCACACGCCATGTATTTAGGCCGTGTGGGATGAGTACACAGGGCGTGTAGGCATGTTGGAAATAAAGGGTGTAAAAAAGCTGACTACACACCGTGTATAGGGTATTTACACAACATGTATTCATTCAGTAGGTGAATAGTATAGCGGTGGATGCAACCTCCAGCAGAGCGACAGTACATGCCGTGTAATCGGGAATACCCGGCGTGTACTCATGTCGACAAGTGAACAATGTCGCGGTGGAAGGAAGCTGCTAGAAGAACAATTAAATGATGGGAAGTACACGCCCTGTATTTGAGAGTACACGCCATGTAGTCTGTTTTTTTTCTCTTAAAACAGGAAGTAGCCCCCTCTGTTGACAGAGGAAGCTTAGAATGCCTTTGGAGCTCGGGAGGACGGCCGGAGCATCAGAGATCAGTTGACCGCGTATCGGGAATCTGTTTCGACTTTTGTCGATCTCGTTTAGACCGTACGGGTAAGCCCTCCCTTCTCCTTGTGTTGTTATTACCAATTATTCCTCTAAGGGAAGATATTTACGTTTTAATGGGTGAAAGTTTATCCCAGATCTACATCATTCACGGACGATTCGGGAGGTGCCGTTCACGTATATAGATCAGGGGCGATCGAGGTAGGTGGTCTAATGTTTATTTTCAACTATTGTGTTGAAATTTTGTACTGTTGTGCTACGCGCCCATGGTTGGGGTGTCGTATGGATGAGTCCTAGGCTATTTTAAATACCTAGAATTGTATGTGTAATTAAATGTAATTATAAATTGCTGTTTGGGATCACTACATGGATCCATGACCACCCCGTGGGTGTGTTCCTCTGTTTAGTCGTTTGGCCAGGATGCCTGAGGGTATGCCATGAATGTAATATGTATTGAATTTCCTTGACCGAAATCATATATAAACTTATTGTTTATTCTTTGGTCTCAACCCGGTTACTTGAGCCTAAGGGAAGTGTTCTTTTAGCCTGAGGGCATTGTTTTTTTGCCTGAGGTCAAGGTACTGTTTAGCCTAAGGGAAATGTTTCATATGCCTGAGGGCAGTTGATTCCATGCCTAAGGGCATAATCTCATACGCTTGAGGGAAATATTAATTATGCTTAAGGGAAATGGCCTGAGGGGAAATGATTCTGATTAGCCTAAGGCCGTGATTCTGATTAGCCTAAGGGCGTGGTTCTGTTAGCCTGAGGGAAAGATTCTGATTACCTGAGGGTAAGGTTTGGCATGTCTAAGGACACTGTTATTTCATATATTCACCGTGGTGATTTTTATTTTTGATATCTTCCAAGTTAAATCACGGACTTGGCATGGTTAAATGATTATTAAAAATGGAAATGTAACTGTTAGAGCTAGTTACTTTTGAGTACTACTTAGTTTATTTCATTTACTACTGCACACCGTTGTTTCACATTTTCACTGATAGTTGGGCACAGGCCATTGGTGGGTGCCTACTGGGATTTATTTCTAACAACCTGTTTGGGTCATGTCTTCGGCCAAAACAGATTACATTTTTGTAGGTTTCGTTAAGGGAAAGGGTCCCTATACAGGTACATGATTATTGTAGAGGAGTAGGAGAGTGCGGGACCGATCTTAGGCTTGCGATGCTGTGGAATTCTTGTTGCACTATTCGGTTTTTTTTTGCTGTACATGCATTTTTAGTTGTATTTTATTGTACTGTAGTGTATCCTTTTTTGGATATTTTCATAGAAATAGTGATATGTTACATTATTATATTTATATAAGTGTTGGTTATCTCTTTGTTTCAATTGTCTATTCAGTTATATATTGTTTACTACTTCAGCTGTTGTATGTTACTTATCTTTTTAGTTACATTACACTTTGAAAATTGAGGGAATAGTTTCCCCACTATCATACCTGGGCCCTCACTTCTAGTCTGTAGCCTCTGGCATTTGGAGAAATGTGCTTGAGGCCATGTGACCAACTGGGTTCGGGGTACCCGTTGAGTGGAACCTAGATCCGGGACGTTACAAAGTGGTATCAAAGGAGGTTCTTTTTTTGACTTACTATTTGGAGTCGTAGTCAGGGATAGGACAGACATGTTATTTGGTAATAATCTATGCACGGGTGTAGCTAAACCATGTACAGGGAAATTCCAACCTACCTCAAATTGCAATTTTTCTGGTTTTTCAATTTTACAGTTGATTTGATTTCCACCATTGGGTGACGCACTTGTGATAGTTCTGTTTATATGTTATATTCGGGTTCTATTTATTTACAACACGATAAGATGAGGGTATATCATCTCATGCATCATTTAGGCACAAAAAATAATTCACATGTCATGCATTCTTCCAGGCCATGTAGGTGAATTATAAATTGCATGTTGTTGTGATAGTTGTTGTGCTAAAAGAGCATGCTATCGTGATAGATTCGTTGATAATTACCTACTATTTGATAGGGTATTGTTGTATGACATTTTGATAAAATGAACACCAAAATTTGGTTTTTGGGTAGTATGGGCCCCCAATGACCATAATTTGGTGGATCATTGATGAGTTACCTTGTTATAACATGTATAAGATTCCAATCTTTGATTCGCGGGGATTATGGGCCCCCACGGATCGGAATTTGGCACTTAGGTGTTTGTTTCAGTGTTTTCTGGGTTCCGGAGTAGTTTCTGAGGCTTACTATCTGGCAAACCCATGATACATGACTTGTAGTTCTATGGACACACGATGTGTGTTCTTCTGTTCGGGAAGAAATTAAAACTTTTTAAGTTCATACTGTGTACCCTCATTACACACTGTGTAGTCTCTTCTCGTGTCATAGGCCATGTGGGCGGGGACACAGGGGTAGGGAATGGCTTGGGGGAACATGTCGCGTACTGGTTGTACACGCCGTGTAGTGTAGACCCGGTGTCCACCCGTTTAACTAACGAACAAGGAAGGAGGAAACTTTAATAATTACAGGTTGTGTCTACTTTGAACATGCCATGTAGTCTTACCTAGGTACTCGGTCATGTCACGAACAACACGGGTCGGTGTTATCATCCTTAGTACATGTTGTGTCCACATGGAACACACCGTGTAGTGTCAGCCATGTAGTCGGCCATCTAGAGAGCAACACAGGTCAGTTTGGGGCTTCATTGAACATGTTGTGTCTTTTGGAACACGTCGTGTAGTGTGACTTGGGTACACAGGACATGGGACGAAAAACACGGGCCAGTGAAATCCTGAAAAATACACATCGTGTGCCGGGGGGACATGCCATGTAGTTTTGTTTTAGGAGATCCGTGTGCCTTAGCCATGTATTAGGACTCAGGCAGGGAAGGAGGATTCAATTTCACACTGTGTATTAAGAAGACACGTCGTGTGTTTGGGGTGTTACATGACCAGTTGTAGCTGGAGTACACACCCATGTGGATGGCATGTGAGAACACGTCGTGTGGTATTTATACATGTCATGTAGTCAATTTTTTTATATCTTGAATGCTTTCTTTCTCCTGTTACCTTCTTGGTCTCCTAGTTTTCAATCTTTGATAATCTTGATCTAAGGTGTGCTTTGACCTTGTAGAGTCATGCCACCAAGACGAACACCAGTTGTTCACTAGGAGAGCGGTAATGATTCTACCCTAGATATGGTAGGCCATGGGCTACCAGGGGAACCTCCAGTAGATCCAGATGCGGCGCCAACCGTTATACCGGACACAGGTGCGGATGCATAGTTCCGTGAAGGATTCATGCAGTTCATGCAGACCTTCCAGGGAGCACCGTCGGCTGCCAAATATATGGTGGAGCTGACACATATCTTCCAACAGCAGCATCCACCTACGTTTTCAGGGGATGGCAGACCATAGGCTGCGGAGTCTTGGCTGGGTTCTATGCAGACTATTTTCAAGCATTTGGAGACACCTCTACGGAAGAGGGTTAAGCTTGCTACATATATACTGCATGATTCTTCTAAGAGGTGGTGGGATGTTACCACCCAGTCAGAGCATCACCGAGACATGATGTGGGAAGATTTTCAGGTATCTTTATATGACTTCTTCTTCTCGGAGATGTTGAGGGAAGATCAAGATTGAGAGTTCATGAATCTGCAGCAAGGCGCCATGTCAGTAATGGATTATTCTGCTCATTTCACTGAGATTCAGTGTTTTGCACCTGTTCTGGTGGGTGATGAGGAGTTGAGAGCTTGAAGCTTTGAGGATGGTGTTTGGTATGACATACATGAACTGGTGAATGTTTTCAGGTTGCCTATCATTCATGCTATTGTGAACCAGGCACTGATTAAAGAGCAGAACCTACGGGAAACTAGTGGTGTGGGCCAGGGCGGTTTGACACCAATTTTTGGTACTATTTCTACCATTAAGAGGAAGATGCAGATAGACTTCTCTCATGGTGGTAGTTCTAGTCCGAATAATTCTTCAGGTGTCCCGATAATATGCTACCAGTGTGGTAGAGAGGGGCACAGCTGACCTCATTGTCCCTGTGACCCAGTGGATTGCTGAGCTTGCGGCAATATGGGGCATCTCTAGTGTTTTTTAGGGCATTTCCACTAGTGTCTAGTGAGAGGGGTTCTGTGCAGACTCCGCGTATGGGAGCAGAAGAAGCAGCTTCTTACCAGTCGGTAAATTGGGGTATGTCAGGGCGTGCAGGCGGAGATGGTGGTCATTGACGTGGTAGAAGACACCTAGATCTCAGAGGCAGCAGGGCGGGTAAGCTCAGGGTAGCAAGGCTGTGTCGCAGGGTCATAGAACTGGGTAGGCATATGCAGTGCAACAGACCCAACATGAGAAGGATCTCGTACCTTCAACTGTCATAGTTACTATTCTCGTTTCTTTTTTATTATCTTCCATACTTTTTTATACATGTGCAACACATAGTTTGATATCTGTGGGTGTTTTGGAGAGCCTTGGGCTCTATAGTTCTTATTCTTCTGATATTATGATGCTAGACACTCCTTTGGGGAATAGAACAGTTGGTGTGTGTCAGTGTAGGGAGTGCCCCCTAGAGGTTGGTGGGTGTAACTTCCTATGTGTCCTCTATGTCTTGGAGATTAAGAGCAATGATTTCATTCTCAGGATGGACTGGTTGGTACCCTTCTGAGCCTTTGTGGATTTCTATCATCGCAGGGTGAGTTTCACATCACCAGAGGGTGGAGAGTTTATGTACAAGTCCGGATGGGATGTCTAGGCGAGCCGAGCTAGACCAAACCATTGTGGGAGAGGTGGAGTGATAGCCCATATTGTGAGTTTATATCTGGATGATCACGGAACTTTTTAGAAGTATTTCCCTCCAGTGGTTGATCATTTCAGGGATTTCTTCCCTAACGAATTTTCAGGTCTACCTCCGGAGCGTGAGTTGGATTCCTCTACTGATCTTGTTCCAGGAGTAGCACCACTATCCATTCCTCCTTACAGTATGTCTACACTAAATTTTCATGAGGTCGAGAGGCAGTTAGAGGATTTATAGGAAAAGGGTTTCATCTGAACCAGTACTTCTCCATGGGGTTCGCCAGTCCTCTTTGTGAAGAAGGCGGACGGTACCCTCAAACTTTGTGTGGATTATCGGAAGCTAAACTAGCTGACGGTTAAGAACCGATATCCATTACCATAGATTGATGATCTTTTTTATCAACTTCAAGGAGCATGAGTGTTCTTGAAGATTTACTTGAGATCCAAATATCATCATTTACGTGTTAGACCATCGTACATACTGCTTACATCATTTCGGAGAAGATATGGTCTATACAAGTGCTTGGTTATGCCGTTTGGACTCACGAACGCATCAGCAGTTTTCATGGCTCTGATGAATCGTGTATTCCATCCTTATCTAGATTCTTTTGTGGTAGTATTCATGGACGATATCTTGGTGTACTCTCACACTCTACATGACCATGCCACCTATCTTGAGATCATGATGAGTACACTGAGAGAGCATCGTCTATATGCTAAGCTCTCAAAGTGCCACTTTTGGATGGACCAGATTCACTTCCTAGGTCATATCATATCAGAGGAAAGAGTTACAGTAGACCCATAGAAAGTGAGAGCTGTAGTTTCCTGGGTGAAGCCTAAGAATGTGTTTGAGATATGGAGTTTCTTAGGGCTGGTTGGTTACTACAGGCACATTATACAGGACTTCTCCCACATAGCATTGTCGTTGACTGGTTTGACTAAGAAGGGTGTGAAGTTTGTTTGGTCAGAAGCTTACGATATAGCCTTTAAGGAGCTGAAAGGGAGGTTGACATCAGCACAAGTCCTGATACTTCCAAAGAAAGGGAAGAGCTATACGGTTTACTGTGATGCATCAGGTATTGGGCTGGTAGCAGTGTTGTTGTAGGGCGATCGGGTTGTGGCGTATGGGTCTCGGTAGTTGAGGCCACATGAGAGGAATTAGCTGACGCACGACCTTGATTTGGCCGTAGTTGTTAATCTGTTACGCTGTTGGACACATTACCTCTTGGGAGAGAATTTTGTGGTTTTCCCTGACCAAAAAAGTCTCAAGTACATATTTACTTAGCGTGACCTGAATCTGAGACAGTGAATGTGGGTTGAATACCTTTAGTCCTTTAACATTGAGCTTGACTATACACCTGGTAAAGGTAACGCGGTTTCTGATGTATTGAGTAGGAAATATCATATACATGCAGTTCATTAGGCCAGTGGTGAGTGGAAGCTTATGGATTTGTTCTCTGAGATTCATTTGGAGGTGCATGATAGTCACGTAAAAATATATCTCTCATCCTTTACTATGACTTCCACCCTCCTGGATAGAGTGAGAATGAGACAGTTATCAGATTCAGAAGGCCTAGTTCTATGGGAGTCGGTGGAAAATGAGGACCCTCCTCCTGGTTGGACGATAGGTGATGATGAGGTGTTGTGTTTCCATGGACAGATGTGGGTTCCAGTGGATATACGCGAGGAGATGACGCGGGATTCTCATGCTTCAGCATGGGCTGTTCATCCTGGAGTCACCAAGATGTACCGTGACTTGCGACGTCTGTATTGGTGGCCAGGTATGAATAGAGAAGTAGCTGGTTTTGTTGTGAAATGTGCCACATGTCAGCAGGTGAAAGCAGAGCATCAGAGGCCAGTTGGACTGTTACAGCAGTTGCCTATTCTAGAGTGGAAATGGGATGATTTCATGATGTATTTCGTGACCGGGTTACCAAGGTCACCTCGAGGCAATGATGTTGTGTGGGTTGTTGTGGACAGACTCACAAAGGTAGCTCACTTTTTTCCAATCAAGGAGACTTTTGGTGTTGATGAGCTCAGGAGGTTGCATATCTGTGAGGTTGTACATCTTCATGGGGTCCCTCATTCTATCATTTCATATAGGGATGCCCGCCTTACGTCCAGTTTATGGAAGAGTTTTCAGAGGGCACTGGGTACACAGGTGATTCTGAGCACAGCTTACCACCCTCAGACCGATGGCCAGTTAGAGAGTACAATAATGGTGCTTGAGGACATGTTTCATCAATAACAGTTTTCAAGAAACAATTCAGATGGCACCTTACGAGGATTTATATGGTATACCATGTTGATCACCTTTGTTCTGGTTAGAGGCAGGTGAGGCAGGTTTGCTGGGACCATGTCTCGTACAGGAGACTTCAGAGCGGGTCCAGTTGATTCAGAAGCAGATGGCTACCGCACAGTCTCGTCAGAAATCTTATGCTGATCACTGTAGATGACCCTTGGAATTCATGGTCAGGGATCAGGTTTTCTTGCATGTTTCACTAAGGCTGGGACACAAGTGGATTAGGAGATAGGGTAAACTTTCACCAAGGTATGTGGGGCCGTTTGAGATTATTTGAGAGAGTCGGGTCGGATGCCTATCGGTTTCAGTTACAACAGAGGTACCGAGCCATGCATGATGTCTTCCATGTATATCAGCTACGCTGTTATCATTCAAACCCATCTCACGTCTTTCAGCCTGAGGAGATTGAGCTTAAGAACGATGCGTCCTTTGAGGACCATCTAATTCATATCGTTGACAGAAGCGTGAAGGTTCTCTGAGGCTGGTCAGTTCCTCTCATACGGGTGCTATGGCAGCATGACCGAGTACAGGACGAAACCTGGGAGCGGGAGACCGACGTACGTGCTTAGTGGCCGATGTTTTTCAAATCTTTATCTTCACCACCCTTGGAAGGGAAATTCTGGGACGAATTGCTTTAAGGGGTGAAGCTTGTAATAATCCGGTTCTTATTCTTGAGGTACAAGATTTTTCTTTTCCTTTTTCCTTATGTGTTTTTGAGAAAATAAGAAAAATGGGGGAAAATCCAAAATTTTGTAGGTACACGCAGTTTACTTTTCCACACGCCATATATTTAGGTCCTGTGGGATGAGTACACAGGGCGTGTAGGCCTATCGGCAATAAAGGGTGTAAAAACTAACTACACACCATGTATAGGGTATTAACACGCCGTGTATTTAGTCGTCAGGTGAATAGTAAGGTAGTGGATGCAGCTTCCAGCGGAGTGACAGTACATGCCATGTAATCAGGAATACACGCCGTGTACTCATGTCGACAAGTGAACAGTGTCATGGTAAAATGAAGATGCCAGAGGAACAGTTAAATGAAGGAAAGTACATGTTGTGTACTTGAGAATACACGACATGTAGTATTTTTTTGCCTAAAATAGGAAGTAGCCTCCTCTGTTGATAGAGGAATCTTAGAATGCCATTGGACCTCAGGAGGACGGCCGGAGCTTCGGAGATCAGCTAACTACGTACCGAGAATCTGTTTCCGCTTTTGTCGATTTCTTTGGGACCATACGGGTAATCCCTCTCTTCTCCTTCTGTTGTTCTTACCAATTCTTCCTATAAGGGAAGATATTTACATTTGAATGGGTGAACGTTTATCCCAAATCTACATCATTCACAGATGATTCGGGAGGCATCGTTCACGTATATCGATCAGGGGCGATCGAGGTAGGTGGTTTTATGTTTATTTTCAACTGTTGTGTTGAAATTGTGTATTGTTGTGCTACGTGCCCATTGTTGGGGTGTCGTATGGCTGAGTCCTAGGCTGTTTTAAATACCTATAATTGTATCGGTAATTAAATTTAATTATAAACTGCTATATGGGATCACTGCTTGGATCCAGGACCACCCCGTGGGTGCGTTCCTCTGTTTAGTCATTTGGCTAGGATACCCGAGGGTATGCCATGATTATAATATGCATTGAATTGCCTTGAGAAGAATCATATATAAACTACTTGTTTATTCTTTGGTCTTGGACCAGTTACTTGAGCCTGAGGGTAGTGTTATTTTTAGCCTAAGGTCATTCTTGTTTATCCTGAGGGCGGGGTACTGTTTAGCAAGAGGGAAATGTTTCATATGCCTGAGGGTAGTTGCTTATGTGCCTGAGGGCATTATCTCGTATGCCTGAGGGATATATTCATTATGCCTGAGGTAAATGGCCTGAGGGAAAGTGATTCTAATTAGCATGAGGGTGTGATTCTGATTATCCTGAGGGTGTGGTTCTGTTAGCCTGAGGGCATGATTCTGAATACCATAGGGTAAGGTTTGGCATGTATGAGGACACTGTAATTTTGTATATTCACCATGGTGATTTTTATATGTGATACCTGCCATGTTAATGAGAGGACTTGGAATGGTTAAATGAATATTAAAAATGGAAATGTAACTGGTAAAGTTAGTTACTTTTTAGTACTGCTTAGTTTATTTCATTTACTACTACACATTGTTATTGCACATTTTAACTGACAGTTGGGCACAGGCCATTGGTGGGTGCCTGCTAGGATTTTTTTCTCACACCCTGTTTGGGTTGTGTTTTTGGCCCAAACAGATTACATTTATGCAAGTTTAGATAAGGTCAAGGGTCCCTATACAGGTACAAGATTGTTGCATTGGAGTAGAAGAGCATGGGACCGATCACAGGCTTGCGATGCTGCTAAAATCTCGTTTCACTATTCTATTTTGTTTTGTTGTACTTGTATTTTGAGTTGTATTGTATTGTATTGTAGTGTATCATGTTTTGGATGTTTTCATTGAAATAGTGATATGCCACATTATTATATATATCTTCTGGTTATCACTTTATTTTAGTTGTACATTCAGTTATATATTGTTTACTGCTTCCGATGTTGTATGTTACTTATCTTTTCCGATGCATTACACTTTGACAAATGAGGGCATAGTTTCCCCACTATCAGACATGGGGCCTCGCTGCTATTCGACAACCTCTGGCGTTTGGGGAAATGCGCTTGAGGTCATGTGACCAACCGGGTTCGGGGCACCCATTGAGTGGCACCCGGATCTGGTACGTTACATATATGGTGTTAGTCACATCAAGCAGTATATTTTTTACCAGTTTTTTTAATTTTAAACCGTATCATATTGATTAACCCTTAATTAACCTATTTTATTTTCAACTATGGTAATAAAATTTTTAATATTAAAAGGTTGACAGTTTTACAAATAAAGAGTAAATTAAACCATAAATTGTGAATTTATGATATTTTAGAACATAATTTATCCCATTTTCCTTATTTAGTATTTTTATTATTTTTAAATAATTTAATAAAATAATATATTCATAAAATATCATTAGTGTAAATTTTTTCACTATTCATTACATTGACTTTAAATAATCAATAAATCAGGATAAATTCTAAAACATTCATTTAGTACCCTTCTAATATGTCATATTCACCTATAAAAAAATTTAAATCCTAAATTAATTCAAATTATATTTATTTTAATATTTTTAATATCACATAATTAATTTTTTTCCTTAATTGAATTATTATTGCATCATCATTGAGTAATTATTTATGAAAATTATTTATTAACTAAAAATTAAAAATAACATTCCATCATGTAGGTAAACCTTTTATATTTCATAATAATTAAAATAGTCATCATATCTTCTATTAAATGCAATATTAAAAATATTATACTTATTAAAAGTAAGAGTGCGCCATTTGGTCACTCTCTTTGATTTTAATAATATCTAAGTCATTTTCGTGGAAAATTTTCCACTAAATTATTGAATTTCTAACCTTATTTTTTAATATTAAAATTAACTTCTTCCAATAAAATTTTCCCATGTTTTAGGATCATTTTATAGACCTTATAATGTTTTTTACCATAAATTACATAATTTTTCCTTTACCGTGCTAACAAAATTTACAATGTTACTATTCCTATTACCCAAAAGGGACCTATTTACTAAAATGATAAATTTAGATTCCAATTATGTTTTCAATTTTTGAAAATTAAATACAAATAATTGGCTAAAATTAATTTAAAATTAATCCCATTGAAGGAAGAAGAAAACTATTTTTTAAAGTGAAAAAGTCTAAATGTTTGAAATATTTTTGTATTAAATTTCAATGTGAAATTGGTTAAAATGAAATAAATTGGATTAAATTATATAACATTTATCTAACTATACTTTTAATCCAGTCAAAATTATAATTTAACAATATAAATAATTTAGATAAAAAATAAAATTTCTGTTAAAATTCAAGATTTTCACTATTCATCAAAACATGAATCTTCTCAGAAAAATAGAAAAAGTTCAACCTAAGAAAATTATGATATCTCTCTTTGTTATAATAATTTTTTTCTAATAGAATTTAATTTTTTTCAATTTTTTTAAAGTAAGTGCGCCATTGAAAGCAGATAAAACTAATTATATAAATATACATTTTTAAGCATAAATCTAGATTTATTTTTATATCATGTCTATAAAACACAATGTATTAATGTTAAACATTAGATTGAATATTATATATATATATATAATTAATACAATCCAACTTTTTTTTATTAGTTTATTTTATTGTTATTAAACACAATTGTTCATATTTTAATCGTTTTTTAGAAAAATATTTCCTTTTAATTTCAAAAGGGTTTTATATGTGTAAACCATTATTTCATAATTAATTTAAAATTATTTATACCCTCCATTCTAATGGATAGGTTATAATTTTCTTATTTAAATAATTAAAATAATAAATGATTCTTCATAAAAACTCAGTTTTGCGTGTAATTCAAGCTAAGATGATGTTGCGTGTAATGAAAACATAATATGGTGTAGTATGAAATGCAAGATATCAATGAAATCAAATTATATAAAAATATATTTCATAAAAATATTAGGTTTTTTCACTTGTATTATGCACAATGTCCTTTATGAAACAAGTCCTTCCCACGTATCTCATCCAACACTTATGTCTGTGTCCTTTTTAGAGTACACAACATATCTAAGACCTTTTACTCCTAACTATGTTCAATTACTCAGCTCTTCCATGTACACCTATCCTTGACGTGTCTGTGTTAGAGTACACATCTTTTCCAAGCCTATTTACTCCTTATGGTGTTTTTTTTATACTCTAATATACAAATTTTAACTCTAGGTAAAGGGTCACATGTCATGTGACATCAGTCACACATCATGTTGTATTTATCTTCTCTGTTGAAACCCAAGCTCAACAACTAGGGAACCACACGCGGTGTAATCTTGGATTAAAATCCATGTGTTTAATGATTTTCTAGAACCCATTGATCCATTTCATGTGTTGTCTCCTTCTCCTATGAACTTCAATACGGCTAATAATATCACTGAAAGTCATCGATTTGATTCAAAAAGACACATTAGTTATTGGAGATCCGATTTCTGTCCTTCTCAATTCCTCAAAAATCCTTCTGTAGGTCCTCTATCACCGTACATCCAATAATTACACCCTTATATTTTTGATCTAGTCTCGATATATTTTCATCATTAGTGTAGCTTGATCGCATCATCTATCCGAACCTTGATCTCTGATAACAATACATTGTGCTAAGAAATGGGAGTGTAGTGATATTTTATCCAGTTTTTGTCAAACCACGGGCCAAAGGAATTTCCCATGATTAATGGAAAATGGGGAAGGAAAAGCATAATCCATAATCCTGAGGAACTAACCTTATAAAGACTTTTTTTCTTGAATTACTAATACATCATTATTAAGATAAACATCATTAAATAATTATAATCCAGAATCCAAAGGTTTAGTATCTTGGGAAAATTATGACCATACATAACTTATGCATAATAAAACAAAAACATTTATTTTAAATCTTCTTCCTTAGCATTATAATTCTCACAGTATCCATAATTCATATAGTCACTTGAGGATATATATTAAAGAAATTGGTGAGTTAAAAGAACAATAAGAGGATAAATAAGGAAATGAATCAATATAGCATGGGTGAGAAAAATCATCATCATCATTACATAAGAATAGTATCAACATCATAATCATGTGAGGAAGTATTTGATAATTTCATGGGATGTGGAAATGTATAAAAATGAAACATCATGCCTTAGTAGACAAACACATCACAAAGTTTTTAACAAACATATAATCATGTTACTGAATAACATATGTCCATAATCATAACATCATCATTGTGAAAAAACAAACCATCATTTTTAGGCATATTTCATATTATCACATGAGATACATCACATTACCAAATGCATTAGTGCAGTAAAAAATTCTTGGCGTACTCGTCACATCATAACATTTACATAATCATGAATGACACAAGGAACATATATCAATAATAGATATAAAATATCCCACGGAAAGGAATTAATTTCATTCCATAATGAATACATTCATGAATAAACCATGGGGTTCCAAAATAAGAAATGACAAACATATTTGGTATAATAATCATCACACTTGAGTTAAGAATAAATAATCTCAATAGGAGTCAAGAAGTGAATTGGAATTAATAGTTCTTTGGAAAATATTTGTATTTTTCATAAAATCATATTGGAAACATGTATATCCTAGAAACAAAAAGGTAAGGAAAAATAAATTATATTTGAGGAAGATTAAAATAATATTCATACTAAAATTTGGAATGGAAGCGAAATTACCCAAAGAAAAGCAGTTGGGTTTGATAATCCCCTTACCTTATGTCCGTATGATTTCATCACTTTAATATCTTGGATAATAAAATTAGATTATTAATTACTAAATCCAGAACCTCTTATAATTTTATTTAATTTATTATAATTCTATTATGGTTGTTTATATCCATTATAATGAGTTATAGAGTTCAATTCCCTCATTTTGTGAGTGTTTTTTTTCTCAGTTTTCATGATCGGATCACTTGTATACAAATATTGAAATTTATATAAAATGAGAATAATTCTCCAAAATTGAAATTATATGTTATTAATTAAATTATATATGTTTAAATGCTCTTATATATCATTTGGTTATATGGTATGAGGGTGATTCATTAGATAAAATCTTAATGAAAATGATTTAATTTATTTTTGTGGTTTTTACAACCATCATAAACTTATATTATTTTATTTAATGTCAGGTTTATATATTCGTTCCGGAAAATTATATAACATATAATATTTATAATAAAATATGAATTAACCATAATAATGGTTTTATGACAAGCCTTGATGGTGGTAATGAAAAATGAAGACTCTTCATCCTTTAAGGTGATGAATCGACACATATGAGGTGATAAGTGAATAAGAAAATAAATTAAATTAAATTAAAAGGGAATGAAAGAGAATTTTACCTCTTGAATTTATTCTTCTTGAGAACCTCCTTAAGGAACATGGGTTTGGTATTTTATTTAAACACTAATCACTTGGACGTGGGGAATAAGATTGTGAAGGGAATTGGGAATAATTTAGACAATATTTAAGACTTAGAAGGTGTTTGGAGAAGAGGTAGTTTTTATAGGGGACGAGAGGGTGTTTTTTATTATTCTATTCATTTCTTTATTATTTTGGCTCAAAAATATCAATATTTTTGATCAACATGACTAATTATAGTACATAGAGAAGTATAATTATAGATAATGGTGATTACATTATCCATACATCAATAATGACTCAAAAATTTACGTATTTAGCTTATTTTCTGGATTATCATATTTCACTATTCATCAAAAATTCAATTATTTTAGAAAAAGCCCAAAAATTTACCTAACCATTTTTCAACGTGTAGAATTAAAAAATAGAATTCATTTTATTAAAATAATTTTCTAAATATGATAAATTCGATTTATAATTAAAATATTCATTTATTTGAAAAATACAGATTTTAATATTATTACCGATTTTATGACACTTCGAAAAATTAATTATTGACTCATAAAATTATCTTATAATTATAATAATAAAAAAATTAATTTATGAATCAATTTTATTCAAATACGTTTTCTTTTAAATCATTGAATTAATTATAAAAATACAAATAAACATTTATATTTTGTAAAAATACCGACACTTAATTTGTCATTTAAAAATATTTATTTACTTATAATATGATATAATTATATCACATTTTCATTTATATGGTAAATTGATTTTATTTATACTTCCATAGGTGGGGTTACAATTCTATTGGCTAGATTATTATTCCCAATAGTCAAGTTACTATTCCATCGGTAGAAGTTCCTTAATTTCTATAAATATCACATATTTATTTTTTAATTTATAAGAATAATGTTCTAATTGGGTTCTCTATGCTATGTGCGTGTTTTATACCATATTTATAATAATGGAAATTCTATTGAAAAAATTTTGGGTCATTACATTCTTCCCACCTTTTGAAATTTCACCCATTAAATTTTATTTTATATACTAAGTTGAAAATAGGTGAGGGTACTTTTCGTTCATCACATATTATGGCTCCCATGTCACTTATTTATACTTTGGGATCCTCAACAACAATTTAACAAGGTGATTTTTCTTGTTGTGCAGTCCCAGATATTTACCTGCTTCTCTTCATATAAGAGTTCATTCTCCAGCTGTACAACGTCCAGATTCAGTACGTGTGATTGGATTGGCATATACTTTCTCAGGAGTGATACGTGGAACACATCATGAAATAAATCCATATTTAGAGGATGTGGAATATGATAGGACACTTCTCTTATATGATAAATGATCTCAAAAGGGGTCAATGTTTATTGGGATAGGCTTCCCATTATTTCCATACCACATGACTCTATTAAATGGTGATATTCGAAGGAAAATTATATCTCTAACTTCAAAATTCAAATCCATTTGATATTTTCACCATATCTCTTTTTTCGACTCTGAGTATATTTTATGTTTTTTCAGATGGTTTAAACATTCTCAGTTATCTCTTGCATAAGATCTATTCTAGTTAGCTTTTGTTTTCCAACATAATCTCAACAGGATGGAGTTTAACACCACTTTCCATATAGAGTTTAATATTAATCCATTGTAATACTCTAGTGGAAGATGTTATTATATGAGAACTCAACCATTGGGAGATTATAAAACCATCAACCTTTGATTTCCATTGAGAAGTATATTAGCATGCCTTTGAGTGTATGAATAGTCCTTTCCTATTGGTCATCAGTTTGGGTGTGACATGCCATACTGGAATTCAATTCAATACTCAAATAATATTAGAGACTTCTCCATAATTTGGATGTGAAACTTAGATCATGATCAAGGAAGACAGAATGTGGAACCTCATGCAGCCTCACTTCTTCCTTCGCATATATTTTTGAAAGTTTTTCAAGTAAGAAATTTCCCCTAATTGTGATAAAGTGAACAATATTGGTGAGTGAATCCACCACAACCCATATCATAATATTTCATTTGACTGTCTTTATAAGACCAGTGACAATGTACAAAGTTATATTCTACCATTTCAACATGTTTATAGGTAGTGGTTTCATCACCCATTTGGACCTTTCTCACTCTTCTTCAACTTTTTGACATATCAAGCACCTTGAGATATGCTCCACAATATCATTCTTTATGTTATCCCACAAGAAGTGTTCTCAAATATCAAACTACATATTGGTAATTCTATGATGAATTGAAAATGTTTAGCTATGTGAATAATCCAATAGCTTCTTCTTTACCACACGTGATGAAGCAACTCATAGCCTGGTTCCAAAAAAAGACACCATCATCATCATTGTGGAACTCATATAGCTTTCCTACTTTTACTCTGTTCACCTTCTTTTGTAACTCCAGATCATCCCATTGTGCCTCCTTAATCTTCTCTTTGATAGATTCTTAGGAATAATTTGGGAAATATAGGATGTATTCCCTACCATTATGATTTCTAAATCCATAATTTGAATATCCATGAAGATATGTTTGTTCTTAATCCATGACATTGATATAGTATAAGGTTCTTTTCTGCTAAGAGTGTAAGCTACCTTGTTTTCCTTCCTAGGATGATAGCGAAAAGACAAATTATATTCCACAATTAATTATAACCATATCATTTGATGCATGTTGAGATCATTTTGTGTTAATATATAATTTAATATCTAGTGATCAATGTATATTTCACACTTCTTTAAATAGAGATGTGGTCTCCAGATTATTTAAGAAAAAAACATAGCTAATAGCACTAAATCATGCGCTTTGTAGTTATTTTCATGTATTTTAAACTGTTGTGAGTCATAGGATATCACTTTATCATTCTTCATGTGTACACCACCCATGCCTTTATTTTATGAATCAATTTATATCACAACACTTTCTCAACTTTTTTGGTAATCTGAATATAGGTGTAGTGATCAGTTTATTCCTTATATCCTTGAATCATTCCTCTTATTCTTCTATACAGACATACATTACCCCATTCCTTGTAAACTTGGTTATCATGACAGAAAACCGTACAAAGTTTCTCAAAAAATGTTAGTATTACCCTACTAATCAATGAAATCTGTGGATTTCCATGACACTAGCAGGTCTTTTCCATTCCCCAATTACGATTATTTCTGAAGGGTCCATAGAAATTATCTCACATGTGATCATGTGTCCCAATAATGTGACATGCAACATCTAAAAAACAAAATTCTTGAACTTAGCATACAATTCCATTATCCTTAATGTCACCATCACAATACTTATATGTTTTCTATGTTCCTCCTTAATCTTGGTGTAGATTAGAATATCATCGATAGAAACAACAATTAAATTTTCAATCTACTGTCTAGAAACCCCATTCATCAAATCCATGAATATTAAAGGGGGATTAGTAAGTCTAAATGGAATCACTAGAAACTCATAGTACACATAACTTATATGGAAATCAGTCTTATGAATATCTTCCTTTTTTTTACCTTTGGTTGATGATATCCAGAATGAAGATCCAACTTTGAGAAGTATTGAGATCCTCAAAGATGATTGAACAAGTCAAAAATCCTTAGAAGAGGAGTCTTGTTCTTTATGGTGATATTATTAAGTACCCAATAATCGATACACACCTATATTGATCCACCCTTTTTATTTACAAAGAGAAACTTATCACCCTAAGGTTAAGCGCTATGGAATATGAAACCTTGTCAAAATGCTTTTACAGTTTCTTCTTTAACTAGTCTATTTCGATTAAGGCCATTATATAGCTGAATTTTGATATAGGAGTGGCTCCAGGTAAGAGTTATTTTGAGAACTCTACCTCATGATACGGGGGGAGTTTGGGTAACTCTATGGGAAATAAATAATTGTATTTCCTCACAAAGGTAATATCCTCAAGTTTGTTACCTTCCATTGACTCAACCATATGAGCGAGGTATGTTTCTTCACAAGGCATAAACACCCACACTGTTGACATATTTTCCAAAGGAGATTCATGGTCTTCCTTGCATTTGTATAGTAGGATGGGATGGTTTGGTATTTTAAAATATATTTCCTTTCTCTGAAATTTGATTTTTTTCTCTATATAATGACATCCAATCCATTCCCAGTATATAGTCAAATTCCACCAAGGGAAGTATCATGAGATTCTTTGGAAGAATTTTCCCACATATCCAACAGGAGAAGAGTCCATAACTTTGGATTAAATGATATCGCCCCTAGTTATTTTTTATGTAAATCTCTATTGTAATGTATCAAGTCTTCTATTCAATTGTTCTATCAAACATGCAAGATATAAAAGAATTCGTAGAACCAAAATCAAATAATAATTTTTCCATTACTGAGTGATTAGGAAGTATACATTATATGAAAAAAATTTATTACTCCACTTCAGCAATAGTGATGGAATTAGAATTCCCTTTCTCTATTGACTTTGGTGGATTCTAATACTTATTACCCTCAAGGAATCAAGTTTTAGTGCATTACCTTTCATAGTTCCATTTCTCTCTATAGTTGAAGAATTGAACCATGGGTGGTTCTCTTAATTCATCCATCACATAGTCCATCTTCATCATGTCTCTTTGAAATTCATGAGTTTGGTGGCATTTTATTATCAAACATATAGAATTTCTATGTCCATTTGAGGTAGTTACCATGATGCTTCTTCTAATATTTTTGATAGGTGAGTGGTTGAGCTATCCTTCCACATTTTTCATTAGATCCTTCAGCTTGAAACTCCATATTTCATTTCTTATCACCATATTCGTGGTAAAATTATCCAAAATTTATCTCCACTTTGAGATCACATAGAACAACTTCTTCATAACTCTCAAACTATCAAATATCTAGGGCCTTTCAAAGGTGTGTTTTTAAACCACTAAATAATCTATCTATTTTGATATTATTATTGATAACAAAACCCTAGGTGTACCTTGAAATTATTATGAATTATTCTTCCTATGTCATAATATACTGACATTACTTTTGATTCAGCTCTATAAACTCTCTTTTCATCTTCATACAAAGAGTTAGGGGGAAATACTTGTCAAGAAATATGTTGTTAAAGTCTTCATACTCCATCGATTCAAATTCATCCTTCTTCTTAGTGTTCTTAATCAACACCCACCATTGATAAAACTATCCATATAAAAAACACACATCTATATTCAACTTACCCTTGTTAGAATAGTGGAACACAGAAAATATCTTCTTCATTGAGTTACCCTAATTTTCTGCAACAAGTGGATTATAAGATCCACATAATTTCGGTGATCATTTCCACATAAACAATTTTATATCCATTAGAACCATATTATATGAATTCATATATTTGAATTTATTTAGGTTACTGTTCATAACCCATGATAGTTGGGTAATAATCACCATGAAATATTGAACTCCACCTCCCAAGGCATTGGGAAGTAATTTGGGAAATATCTAAATTTCCCCTTACATGGGTTGTTGGAATATTTTCTCCTAGTTCCAACCACATTCTAAAATATAAAAGGTTTCAACAAAACAAAAGTCAACAATTCATGAATAAATAATTTATTCCTTTATTCAATTAACTCAAATCGAATATCTTAAAGGATACCTATATTTATAATTTTCATAAAACAAAGATTCTTGGATGATTACATATACTTAGTCTCATATTAAGGGTTCTCACTAACTTTCTCTAATACAAATTTCCAAATATGATAAACTGTACTATGATACAAAATATAGTGACCCTTATTTTTCTTACAGTACTATTACAGCATTTTTAAGATAAACATCAAAAATGTTTTACAATATAGGATCCAAATGATTAGTATCATGGGAAAATTATAACCATGCATTAATTATGCATAATAAAATTAAAACATTTATCTAGAATATTATTATTTATCCTATTAAATCTCACGTTCTCCTTAGTACATGTAGTCACGTGAGGATATACATCAATTAAAGGGGTGAGGTAAAAGTCATGTAAGAGGATAAATAAAAACATGAATAAATATAACATGGGTGATAATAATCATCATCATCATAACATAAATATTTCATCATCATCATAATCACTGGATGAAGCATTATATAAAGGAATGAAATGGGTCAATGCACAAAAATGAAACATCATGTCTTTGTGGTCAAATACAACACATAGTTCTAAGAAAAGATAGCATAATGTTCACACATAACATATGTGTATAATCATAACATAATCATTGTGAAAAAATATATACTATCATGTTAATTCATATTTCACATTATCTCATGAGATGCATCACATTACCCAAAGTATTTGAGTGATATATAATTATGGGCTCACCAATCACATTATGACATTTTCATAATAATGTATACCATATGGAACATATATCAATCATAGACATAAAATAACTTATGAATAGTAATGGGTTTCATTTCATAAGGAATATATTCATAAATAAACTTTGGGGTTCCCAAATAATAAATGGAAAAACATATTTGGTGTAATAACCATCATACTTGAATGAAGAAGAAAGAATCTCAAAAGGAGTAAAGATATGAATTGGAAAGAAGATTTTTTTTGGAAAATCATTGTATTTGTCAGAAAATCATATTGTAAAAATTTATATCCAATTAAATAAAAGGGAAGGGCAGTGAAATAATTTTTTAGGAATATTAAAAGAATATCCACATTGAAATTTGGCATGAAAGATAAATGACCCAAATAATGGGACTTGGGTTTGAGAATCCCTTTACCTTATGTTTGAATGCTTAATTCATTTTAATATCTTGGATAATAAAATTAGATTCATTAATTACTAAATAAAAAACATATTGTACATTTATTTAATTTAATATAATTTTTTAAGTTCTTTTATGTCCATTTTGTAAGAGTTATAGAGTTCAATTCTGTCGTTCTAGGAGTGTTTGATTTCTTTGTTTTCATGATCAGTTCCCTTGTATACAAGTATGGAAGATCTTGTAAAATGAGAACAATTCTCAAATATTGAAATTATATGTTATCAATGAACTTAAATATGTTTAAATGGTATTTTATATCAATTTTTTATATTGTATGAGGATGAATCCTTAGATAAAATTTTAATGAAAATGATTTAATTTATTTTTGCAGTTTTTATGACCATCATGAACTTATATCATTATATTTAATATAATTTTAATATATTTGTTCAATAAAATTATATAACATATAATACGTATAATAAAATGTAAATTAACCATAATAATTTTTTTATGCCTTGCCTTGAAGGTGGTAATGGAAAATGAATACTCGTCATCCTTGAAGGCGGTGAATCGACACATCACGGATGATGTTCTAATTTTTAGAATAATAGGGAGATGAGAATAGATTTCACTATATATATTACATTAACATGATAAAATTATAGTATTTCTAATATAATGTAGTTATCATTCCACTTTGGTATAGGGGAGGTGATGAGAGAATAAGAAAATAAAATAAAATAAATTAAAAGTGAATAAAAGAGGATTTTACCTCTTGAATTTATTCTTCTTGAGAACATCTTTAAGGCACTTGGGTTAGGTATTTTGTTGAGAATGGACACACATGAACATGGGGAATAGGTTTGTAAAGTGAATTAAGAATAATTTATAAAATATTAAATGGTCATAAGGTGTGAGGATAAGAGGTGGTGAGGTGTGGTATTTATAGGGTAGGAGAGGGGTATTTTTTGATAATTTTATTTGTTAGTTTATTGTTTAAGATAAAGAATATAAATAGTATTTATTAACATGAATATATACAGTAAATAGAGTATTATAATTATAGATAATGGTTCTTACATCATCCATACATCAAAAAGGACTCAAAAAAGTCATGTATTTAGCTTATTTTGTAAATTCTCATAATTCACTATTCACCAAAAATTCAACTATTTTAGAAAAAACCCAAAAAATTCACCAAAACCATTATTAAACATGTATAATTAAAACTATTACTACATTTTATTTAAATAATTTTCTAAATATGATAAAAATATTAATTAGATTCATCCTTTATTCTAAAAATACTGATTTTAATATTATAACTGATTTTATGACACCTCAAAAAATTAATTAAGGACTCATAAAATTATCTTATAATAATAATACAACAAAATATTAATTTAGGAATATATCTTATGAAATTAAATTTTATTTTAAATAATTATATTATTTATAATATATTAAATAAATATTTACGTTTCACAAAAATATCAACACTTAATTTGTCATTTTTAAAACATTTATTTACATAAAATATTATATAATTATATCTTATTTTCATTTATAAGATAATTAAATTTTATTTACACTTTAATAGGTGAGGTTACTATTCCATTGTCCAGATTACTATTCCTAATCATTATGTGACTATTCCAACTGTCAAGTGCCTACTTCATCAGAATAAGTTCTTTAATTTCTATAAATAATTCTTATTTATAAGAATTGAAATTCCATTGATAAAATTTTGTGTTGTTAAAAACCTTGGACAATTTTCATATTGGATTTGATTCATTTCTATGAGAATGACGAATGAATGGACAATAAAATAATCACAAAGAAATCACTAATTCCTTGAAAAATCTAACCCATACCCACAATACGCATGATCCATGAATCAATTCATTAGTTGATTGATTGGAACTCATCATAGTCATAATAGAATAGGGATAAATCTAAATAAAACAAAAAACCACCATTGATATGGATCGATCATTTATGAAGAAAAAATTTACATCCTTATCTTTGGTGAGATCCTTGAATCTCATTTCACACCGATCAACAATCGATGATCAAGTCCAACATCATCTTTCAATATATCCTCCAATTCCATCCAATAAATCCTCTCAACATTCATGGTTATGTGAATAACCCTACAAATTTCCCATAGCAGTGAATTTGGAGATGGATAAAAGGGAAATGTGTCACGTCTGTAGAGACCCGAAGCCTGACGTACATGGACATTACATTACTTTTGTGGAATACTTAATACATAACATAAATAGACACACAAGGATAGTAATAGTTTAGTGTCTTTGGAAACTCGGAATATAATCTTCTAATCGTGGTGAAAGATCTTCAACATCTCCATTAATGATCTTCCCCTTTTGTTTTCTTACCTAAAACCTTTCTTTAAATCCTGGGGAAAAGAAAACATATAAAGGGTGAGCTCAAATGCTCAGTAAGGTTAACCATAGAGAACATAAAACAATCCATAAACATTTTAAAGCAAAAACATGAACATGAAATTTAAACATCAAAATCTTGAGCAAAGACATAAATCGTGGAAGTACATAAGGCATATATCATAATGGAAAATCAACCATGATAAAATATAATGGGAATAAAACATGTAATTGTGGAAACCATTCATCACATGTTATGATTTCCATAGTATCCAAGGCATTACTTCCAATACCATCTTAGTGGACAATGCCCCTTTCTGAACTGAGTTCACTCCTCGTTTCAGTCCTGTAACACTGAACTGGATCAACATACCCTTCCAGACATGTCTGTCTCATGAGATATAAATCATTACCCAATGCGTTGGAGGGATATATAGTTCCCTCCCATCTCATATTGAAATCATTCTTACTTGTGCCACAACATAAACATAAATCATTCATCATAACCCAAAGAATAAAAATGGGTTTCATAAACATCATCCCATCATAACATAATCCATATATATATATATAATGGATATAATTTCATCATAAGAAAATTGAAACCATTTAAATCATAGAGACAATATACTTGAAACATTCACATATGAAAATAATTTCATCTTAGATAGAAAATGGTTTTGATAAAACACTTGAAATGAATTTTTTAGGAAAATATCCTTTCTTCTTCAAAATCATTTTCTTTTCACAAAATGCCTTGGAATTTTAAATGAAAAGTATTTTGTTGAAAATTTTCATAAAATCTTGTCGAGTAAGCTTCATGAAAACGAGGCGTTATGAAACCGTAAAAATTCATTCACGCCCTATAAGTTAAAAATAATATTTTTCTCGTACTTTTGTCGGAAAAGTCAAAAAGTACCTCATATGGTAAAAAAAGAAAGATTCCTTCCATACGATGTGGTAAAAGTAGAAAAGGGTAAAAATGACTTTAAACATACATGGAATAAAAGTAAACATTTTATAAAAACATTTTGAGAACATATGGACGTGGATAATAATCATAACCCCAGTAAATACTTACAAATAAACAATCTCGGATAAGAATGAGATTGGAATAATTATCCCTTACCTTAGGTCTGATTTGCTTCGTACGTATCTGAACCTTCTGTATAATGATTTAAATAATTTAATTGACTTATTAATGAATAATATTCATTGTTATGATATCATATATGGTTCACTTATGACTTTATATTACCTGTTCTTTTGTAAATTCCATGTTTAAGAGCGTTTTAGGTAAAATCGTTTCATTTGTCGTCCCTGTTTTGACTTGTAAGTATTAATATGATTACATAGATCATGATTACTTAATTCCAGAATATAAAACATGATTTATATATAATATAAATTCAGAATATACATATATATATAATAGATCAATAAATGGAAATAAATACACCGTTCATGGAGACGGTAGGCCGTACGTACGCATGAACGCCGTTTTCATTTCCTTATTGAATTGAATGGAATTAAGTAGATGAAATACATATATACATAAATCCAACAGCATTATTATTTCATATATTTCATTATTATTCATTATATATACTTTATAATCATTCATGAATGGTTAACATGGAGAATGAATCCCATCCAGTCGTGGAGACAGTAGTCCGTACGTACGCACGAGCGATGATATCATTCCCATGATTGTGGAGTTGTATCGAAGTGTATGTATAATATTTCAGAATAAATATTACAATACATTAATCATATATAGTTATTTATGTACACCATTATACCCATCCAATTAAGGTGGTGTTGGAAAAACAGATTACACCACGGGGTGGAGATAGTATTCTGTACGTACGCACGCGTGGTGATTTCGTTTTCCGTAGGATTGATAGATGGTGAAATAGGGTTATTTCATACTAATAATAACATATCAGTATATTAGTGATACTGATATTATTACTTCATAATGAAACAACTAAATATGAAGTAGTAGAAGAAGAAATAAAGTTGAATGAATCAGTAACGGACATTACCTCTTCTTTGAAGCGCCTCTTTGAGACCTCCTCTTAGGGCACTACAATTGGTCTTTGAAGAGGACCAGGACCTCTAGGTTGTTTCTAGGGAAGTGTGGAAGTTAAATGTACAGGTTTTGGCCAAGCTTTAAGGCTCAATATGGTGTGAGGAAGAGAGGGAGGAGGTGCCCTTTTATAATGGAGGAGAGTGGCACCTTTGTAATCCTCAAAAATAATAGTTTAATATAAATTCAAACCCCACATAAAAACCTCCAAAAATGACTCAATTAGAAGATTAGATGAGATAGGGTTTTAATATCATCATCCAATAAAATTTAGACATGTTTTGATCTTATTTTAAACCTTATCATTTTTATTTATCCTTGTTTAATCTATTTATGTTTATTTGTGGTAATAAACTTATAAATTATAAATGGTTCTAAATATTCAATTATGTGTTGTTAATTTTCCATAATTGGATACTTTATGAACTTTTAGATTATATAAATTTCAATTTATAATTTTTTAATATTTTTTTGATTTTTAAACAATTTAATAATATGTTATTTTTATAAAATAACAATAGTGTCAATTTTGACACTATTCATTTATTTGAATTTAAATAAAATCCACACAGAAGATATATTAGAAATAAAATATTTAACAGGTTACTAACATGTCATATTAATCTATAAAATTAGTGGATCACATTAAATAGTTCATATAATAATTACTTTACTATTTGTAAAACTATTTATTCGATATTTCTCTTGATAAAATAATTACTACAACATTTTTGTATAATTATTAAATATACTTATTTGTTGCATAAAATTTAAAAATAAAATCATATGATGAATATAAATATATTAAATTTCACAGTAATAATTTTACTAGAATTTATCATCTTAAAATCACAATATTTAAATTGTTATATTTATTAAATTATGAAGGTGACAACTTTGGAATCATTTAAAATAAAATAATACAAGTTTCATAATCGCCTTAATAAGGATCCAAATGGTCAACAATTCGGCCAGTGGATGATTAGGGTTAATATATACACTAATAATAAGTTTTTTACATATTTTTGTGACTTTTTATATGTATTACTATTTCAATAAAAACTATATTATTGATTTATCACTAAATAAATAATTTCTGCATCATTAATGTATAAGATAATAAGGTAATTAAATAACTCTTAAAAATTAAAAATAAATTACCATGATAAATAAAAACATTTTATCTTTCAAATGAGTATTTATAACCGTATTTATATTCTGTATAAACTTATATTAAAAATACTTTAATTATTAAAGTTGAGTGAGACATATTTCACTTTCCTTTAAATAAAATAAACTAAAGGTCTTAATCACCTCCAAGTGGGTTATAATGGATTCCATTTAGACCCAAATATGACTTAGGACAAATTATAATCATCCAATTGTATTAAGACAAGTATTAGGATAATATTATAATATTATATTTACCCTTAATTACCCAATTTACTTTTTACTATGGTAAATAAAATTTACCGTTGTTACTATTCATAAAGCCCAAAAATAAAAAGTAGCCTATTAATATAATTTGGACCCACTGATTACAAATATGGAATAAATTTTTCCAAATTCAATACACATAAGTTGCAGAAATTAAATTAAAATTAATCCCATTGTCGAATGAAAACGGGTTTTTGTTTAGAACATTGCAAAATATTGAATTTATTTAACCTACGAATTCAATGTAAAATCAATGCTAATGGCATAAATTATATTAAATGGAAAAAATATATTCTATTTATACTTTAAAACCATTCAATATTATAATTT
The DNA here is from genome assembly GCA_963277665.1 of Viscum album. Taxonomy (NCBI): domain Eukaryota; kingdom Viridiplantae; phylum Streptophyta; class Magnoliopsida; order Santalales; family Viscaceae; genus Viscum; species Viscum album. The sequence goes on from OY728121.1 coordinate 1,087,970,802, forward strand.
AACCACATATGTTATTACGGTGAAAAATGTTGTTTTTAATTAAAATATAGCGTGTTTTTACTATTCATTAAAATATGAAAGTTATCATAATAATATGAAAAATTTACCCAAGGAAAAATTTTATATCCTAATTCCAAAGACTAATTTTATTTTGTAAAATTTAACTTATAAACATGTCAGAAACTAGATTTAAAGTGGGTTCTCCATTAAAAGGCGGCAAAACTTCATTTTTTATAAAATACTTATTTTACCCGAAAAAATTTATTTTTTTCTTATACCATGTTCTAGAAAATGTGTAAGATGAATAATAATGTTATAAAATTCAAATTTTAGTTAATACTATTCATAATGGATAGTTCATAATAATATTATAATGATATATTGTTGTTTAGTAAAACCTGGTATTGCGTACTACACACGCTATCGAGGAAGGTCGCGATTGCGTGTAATGTAAGCCAAGTCAGGGTTGCTTATACTACAAGTTAATACAGTGTTGTGTATAGTGCAAGATAATATTGGTGTAGCATACAACAGAAGACATCAATGAAATTAAAAAGAATATATTTCATAAAATCTCGGGGTGTTACAACGTCCAATTAAATAAATAATTTATTTTATTTATTTTATTAAATCACTTATGATGGAACTTTATCTATACTCTCGATGCTGAAAAATTTTATGTCATGCCTCAAGTAAAACCCATTCTATGAACTCAACAATGGTCGCATATTTTTTATCTATTCCTCTATTTATGAGTTAATCTACATTTAATGAAAATTTTCATGTGTGTGCATTTAATATATATAATATATTTGAAAAATTAATTTTGGACACAGTGGACTTTGTAATATCATGTCATGTGTACGCCAAGCTTCATATATAATCCATAAAATATTCTAACATAATTTATGTAAAAAATATAAGTTATTATACATCCTTTCTCACATTAGTTATTAAGAGAATGTCAGTCGTGATGTACCCAATGTATCAAACTTCACCTCAATAATATGTCATTATATTTTTTTCAATACATAAAATTATGAGAATCATGCCATGAAGTTATAATAATTGTAAATTCTAATGACCATAACACACATCTACAGATAGGAACATCCAATGATATGTATAAATGTGTATTTCTTACTGATGGGTCATTTTCTCATAATCACTTGCATTGATGATTTTCAATGGTTTACAAAATGATAAAGTGTCGAAAAGTTATATGAGTGTCCCCCACTAATAGCCTATATCAATGTTGTCCCATAAAACAATTTCATCTAGATATAAAAAATATATTTAAGAGTATTTTCAGGGAACCTCTTGGTTATCATCATAGTGAGTTACTGTTATGACCTTTCAGTGTGACAAGTACCCTTGGGGCATTATCACATACTCTGTCAAACATAATAACTATCATGATGTGATAAGAACATTTTTAGTATTTGAAATAATGAATATAGGTACTCATAAAGTACATAGTGTTGGAATTGGTTCCCTAAAAAACAAATTTTTCTTTATATAACTTGTATATTCAAAGAATTTGATATTAATATTAATATATTATCACATATTGATTGTTATTCTTCATAAAATTGATTTCATAATGTCCTAGAATACTTGTATTGTTTATACGGTCATAGTCGTTCCTTACTATGGTGAGAAATGTAAAATTATATGATGATATTATTAAATATATTTCTATATTCAGATAGAATTTTATGATGGGACACATAGAACATCACTTTTAGTTGTGAGTACACATAAGAATATGAGAATTATTCTTATGAAGTTCACATATGATAATATTCGTGAAGAGAGATTATAATAATAGACATTCTTGTAGGAATTTCATATGAATTGGTGTAGTCAAATATTCATATCTGCGAGATTGTGTAATGGTCCTTAGACTATAATAATATTATTAATGTGTGTTACAACTTTCATACTTATATGCAGTTCATATACCATGATGATACATTTCATGTCGATGTTTGATATGTTGGGTGTGTCAAAAGTGAATTATTATAAATGAATAAGTAGAGAAATTATTTTTCCATTATAACATTACGTAAGTTGATATCATGGCTCTTTGACTGGAATGAAACTATTGAATTAAATTCCTTGGTCCTGGTTTAACAACATGTTAGTTTTATATAGTTAAAGAAAGACTTATTGAGTATATAGGTTGGTGACACATATGTGCAACCTAAATGATAAGATATTGTGATAAAGGGATTATATTACACTGTGGGCATTCATATATGGTTATCGATGTTTTGAGATTATGTTATTTCTCTTGGGTTCCTTCACCCATTAATATAAAGTAATCTTATACTATAGGGAATCCCACCTAATACAAATGATAAAGAATCAAAGAGGGCCACACGCTAGGTTTTTCTATTGATCGTGATAAATATCCATTAGAATTTAATTATTGGAATATATATTATTCTCAAGAATGATAAATAATTTTATTCAAGGTTTAAATGATCCTTCATATTCTCAAAGTAAAAAAATAATTATGTATTCATTAATATATAATTTATTTAATTACATAAATATTTAATAAATATTTATTCACTATATTCTGAAGAAAATATTTATTTTATTTATTGAATAATTAAATAATTAATTAAATATTTATTTGGGTGTTCAATAAATATCTAGGAGTTCGAGTGGGTCAAGATCATGTGTGAGGATAAATACTCATTTTCAATCTAGTAAATAATATTTATCATTATGTGAGTTAGTGAATTCCATAAAATTATATTATTTTTATCTTTATATGGAATGCATTTCAATAGTTATTATTATATTATTTAATGGATGGTTTTTAATTAAATAATATTTTGACATAAACCCTCACTCTATAAATAGAATATCATGTCAATTGTCTATGGTTAATCCTGAATTAATAATTGTTGTGCACAACATATTTCTCTCCAAACTCCTATTATATGGTTCTCAAGATTTATAAGATCTAGAGATAATCTTTCAATCCCTAAGGATAAGTGATTAAGATGAGCAGCACAAGATGCTAGATTCATCGTTCTGGCACCCATCAATCCATCGGTGTTGCACAAAGACAAAATGAGCATTTGTGGATCACCTCTAGAGGGATAATACACTTGGATCCTTATAGTTCAATGAAGGAAATCTAAAAAGGGTCTTTCGTAACATCAATGATGTCATCGAAGAAATGATCCTAAGATGAGGAAATTATTTTCTTCAGGTCTAAAAAAAATTAAATATAATTTTAATAAGAAAAATATCCTCCCTGGGTTTTAAGTTTATATATGTCAATATTTAAGTGGAAAAAATAATTTTTCATGGTTTTGCATCATGGAAAACTATGATTTCCTAGACCCGGGTGCCACACAGAGGTTCCCTAAGCCTGGTTGGCCACTAAGCCTCAAGAGAACCCCCCTGAACATTGGAGGCTTCTGACTAGCAATAAGGGCCTTAGGTTTGTCCATGGGGACACTATGCCCTCATTAATAGAGTATAACATTGTGGATAAATATAATATAAAAAGAGATAAGTATTAGAAGAAATGTAATAAATAGAGGTCACAGTAAAATAAGACTGAAGGAACAAATAACTAAACAACTGATAATCATATAAAATATCTGATGATACATGTCATTCATCTATAAATATAGAAATCATGGATACAAATATGTAGTTAGTAGTAATGTACAAATGAGAAAAAAGAAATGCAGAATCTATCCAAACATCCTGAGCTCTGGCTTGGTCATCTGCTACAATATCCATCCTAATTCTAGAAACAACCAAGTGTCTAAATGAGTACACTTCTCTTTTTCATAAACCTGGATACATGTAGTCCTCCTGGGTGATAATGGAGGCCCAGATAGGGTGTGATATAAATCCCAATAGTCTACCACCAATGGCATCTATACCATCTATACCTTGTAATATAAACTGAAAATATCTGAAAGAATGAATATATAATAGTAAATAAGTACAGTAACATTAATTCCAAAGTACCTAATTCATCCCTAAATTGGTGTCTAAACATATTACCAGTTCATTAATTAATTTAGTTTCAATTTATAGAGTTAATTCACATGAGGCTTTACCAACACTGACATCCTTACATGATAGTATAATAAAAGATCCAAGATATATCAAGGAAACCTAATGGTTTCAATAGTGATTATTCTCTAAGGAAATAACCAAGTAAACCTTGATCTCAGGGGTCGATCCAACTCAGGTAGGAACTATATCCTGGCTATAGGGTAAGAATGTAATCCAAGGGGAATGGTCCAAGGAATTCCACAATAATTATTTTAACAGATTCCAAGGAAAACATCAAAGGTAAAACATGATAAATAGTGACAAGGACCAAGTTTGGATCCAAGGATCCTCATGGACATAGAAGTCACGATGGATCCAAGGAGTGTATCCAAGTCATCATTTAATAGTAAAGGAGGGATCTTATGGTATCATATCATGCATCCAATGGTAGACAAAGATCAGGTTACAAGGTGGTTCTCACCCTTGGAAACTAACATATCTAAATTGGAATGGCATCCAAGAGTGATCAAGGTCTTCATTTGGGAATCCAAGGCAAGCTTGAGACAAACCAATCATGTAATAAGGTCAAGTTACATATGTAACAGGAACCTTATAATCAATTTTTTTAATAAATTTGTCCATGTGATACTCATTCCTCTTGATAATTCATTTGTTCCAGGACATTGGCTTTCATTAGTGTGACAATGCTAAATATGAATGAAACCATTTAATTAATTCATTTATCTTATAATAATTTAACATGGTTCACTCTTCTACCTTCCATTATACTTGGAAAGGTGTTCAATAGACATGAAACCAAGCATTCCTTTAAATTTAATAAGTCTAGTTCATGTATATGATTATAATTTCTAGTTTCAGTTGAAATTAATTAATCAAGTTGAAGCACTTGCCTTAGAAGGGTCAGGTGTTAAGAAAACATGATACCACCCATTCATCGATTCATAATTCATCAAATTAAAGGGTATTTCCATTTGCAGGGTCAAGACACACACATGAATGGTGGAGAAAAAGTGTCACAACAACCATATAAGAATAACTAAGGAAATCAACATACATGGGGTGGTCATTGTTGTGGTCACAACCTCAAATGATAGATATAATATTTAGAGGGAGTCTTAGAATACATTTCTAATGACTATAATCAACACACATTAATTTAAAAATTGATGCCCGATGAAATTAAAATTCACACAAGACAATTTATAAAATGAAGAAACTTGAGGGATGAGTTATAAACCATCTTCCTTGTAGTCATATGACTCTCCTCATCCAATACCATCCTCTAGTTTGGATTGGATTGGAATATATCTGAACAATGGAACAATGCCATGAAAATGGGGCATATGATCTAGCATCTAAATAGAATCATCGATATGCATAAGAACATTAAAATATTAAAAAGTAATCAGGATCTTACCAGTGAGGATTCAACGACATGAACAGTGCTTCAGTCAGACCCTCAATGAAGGCTCAGGATCAAATCCTAGGTTTTTCCTTAGAGGATTCTAAAAGAGAGAAAATTATATATAATTATTATGGAAAATGAAATAGGATAAAGGGGTGTGTTGTAGAACATAATTTAAAAGAAAATCATAAAATCGCCAAAAAAAAATGGGCATCGCATGGCTTTGCTGCATAGTTAGGGAAACTGGGAACAAAATGTGACTGTTCTGATGTAGAGAGGATAATATTTAATGGTTAGGATGTATCGTTAGGGAAATTTTCCACCAACCAAGCCAAACACCACAACATCATGTCTGTAGTTTTTGGAATGGTCATATAGCCCCTGATAACAGTGAGGAAAAACCACGAACCTTGTATCACCCTACTCTCTAGTCTTTCATGGTTAGAACTAATTGTGCAGGTTTCCCTGTGTGGTTTCTACTAAATATTTTAAAGGCCTTTTTACCCTAAAAACTGGGTTTCAGGCTTCGAACAGTCCCCAGACACCCCCAAGATCTTTGCTAACTCATTAGGAATCTGTATTAGATCCAAAATAAATAATTAGAAAAAAAATATTAAAGGACCCATACCTGAGTGATAAAACATGTTCTTACAGTCTTCCCCCTTTAAAGAAACTCTTCCATGAGTTCACCTTCCAAGGGGGGAAACACATTTTAAGAAAAACTCTAGCCATCGGGCACATACATTAGCCTCCCTATCACGAGTCTCATCTTGTACAAGTATGTGATTCCATATCTCCCTTGCAAGATGGACAAACCGGACTCTGATAACCTTCATGCTTTATTTGATTCTGAATAAAGGATACTCCTCAAATGAAGCATAAACATTTATCTCAACTTCCTTGGGATCAAAAGTATGATATGGGTTGACATGATACTAGGAAAGCTATGAAATATGGAAGATGTTGTGCATGGAATGGTAGCTCTGAGGTAATATCAATTTATAGGCTACCGGACATACTCTCTAAAATCTAAAACAACCCTACATAATGTAATGATAGATTCCCTTGCCTCTATATATATCTATGCCCTAGCCTGGTCTATACCCACAGGAAAACTAGATCCTCGACCTCAGACTCCATAGGTCTTCTATAGTTATCAGCATAAGATTTATGTCTATACTAACTAGTATTCATATTATTTCTAATCAGTTGAACCTACTTGAAAGTCTTCAACATGATATGAGGACCAAGTAGGGATACCACTCTAGCTAGTATAGGGGTGAATGGGATGACCTCCAATACAAGGCCTCAAAAGGATCCATCAGAATTGTCGCATGGAATCTATTATGAGAGGTGAACTTGAAGGGAGGGATATACTTCTCCAAATTACCACAAAAATCAAGGAAGGATGATTAAATCATGTCTTATATAACCTGTATCATTTGTTTTGATTTTTTGTCATTATGTGGCTAGAAGGTTGTGCTCAGATGAACCTATGTACCCATATAGTTCTGAAACCAATTCTAGAATCATGACATGAAACAACCATCCCTATCTGAAACAACTATACCCAGGACCCCATGTAGTCATATGATCTCATGAACATATATTCTATACATATCATCAACTAATAAATTCTCCTGAATAAGAAGTAAGTGGGATACTTTCTTTAGTCTTTCGATAAAAACCCATAAAACATCTCTACCTCTAGGAGACCTTGGTAAACTGACTATAATGTCGAAGGAAGCCTCTTCCCATTTCCATTACAATACTAGAAGTGTCTATAATAGGTATTTGGGTCTCTGGTTCTCCTCCTTCACATGCTGATAGGTGGAACACCTAATGATAAACCCTTATATATAATTATTTATCCCAGGACACCAATTATGGTTTCTTATATCTTGATACATATTGGGCATGCCTAGATGAACTTCCCACTAAGAAGAATGGGACTCAATCATAAACTCATCTCTCATATCTTTAAGAAACAAGATGTCTATATGTATATACAGGATGTTGTCTCTATCCATAGACCAATATGGAGGTGGTTCACCACCTAAAATACTCTCACAGAGAACCAAATCCTTTGGATCTGAAAATTACCTGTTATTCTCCTTCTCAAGGGGAAGAGAGGTAACATGGATAAATGGAAATAGATGGACCTTTTTTCTGAGAAACATTTGGAGTTTCATGATTTTCACAAGAATAATATATAGGGTTTTCAAGGCCAATAAATAGGCGGCTACCCCATGGAAGTCTTAAGAATTTTTCATTGAAGATTTGGTTTCTCTACCGCGTGAAAGATTTTTGTGCGAAAAATTTGCAAAGTGTTATTCTAGCACGCAAGATGTTCTTTTACTCTAAAAAGACCAAGTGAACCTTGTGGAACTGTTGTGTGAAATATCAGGGTTTTGTGAAAGTCACTTTGCCTGAAAAATCTCAAATATTACGCACAAAATAAGATCTTGTACGCAAAATGAAGATGTTTCAAGAAAATGTATTATTGATCTTCTAAGTGTCTTTTGATACCAGTTTGTTCGATCACTACTTCCAAGTGCATCCTTTCAAGACATTGATTCAAGAAGTGTCTCGTGGTGGATAGAGACAGAGACTTCAAATCCAATCTTTTGAGGATACCTTCATGTCAATAAACAGAGTATGACTTCTCCCAACATAGTTAGTAAGGAGAAGTCAATGGAAGTGATCTGAGGGATGTAATGAGCTATCCCTGAACCTTTATAAAGGTAGTGTGCCTAGAATAGAGTGAATGCATTTGAAACATTTTTTAATCCATGACTTGTGTAGAATAGTGGGCCTTGGTGTGCCCAGAAACCTATTAGCATATGTTCCATGGACTAGCCTTTTTTGGGGAACCAATTAAAAATTATTGGGTCATCTCTTTCCATGTGATAGTTTTTTTCTCTTTTTCATCGGATAGGTATAATAGTTTCCTACCAAGGTGGGAATAATATCTATCAGGTAAAAATAATACTTTTACACCCTAATACACCCCTCCCCTCTCATAGTTTTCCAGGTTTCATCAACTGGTATCAGAGGGATATGTTGCTAGTGTTAAATATTACCTTTCTTTATTGTCTGAGATAATTCTGTAAATATTAGGGGGGTGACCTTATTTGATGGAAGAAAATTTGTGATATGGAAGAATAGGATGAGATATCATCAAAGATCTATTAGAATGGAATTTATTTCTTCTATAGTTCAATGAATACATGTAACTGATCCAAGAGGGTTGTCTGTGACTAATACATATAGGAATATGCTTTATGTAGTTGCTAATGTGTAGAATTCTCTCACTATAGTAATTTTTTATCAGATCTATCTAATGGTGATGAGTTGTACATCAGAAAATTCTATGTGGGAAAAATTGGAGAATATATATGAAGGAGACAACAATTTTAAGAAAGAAAAACCAAAAGTCATACAAAATGGGTTTAACGATCTAAAGATGCATCATGATGAGAATGAAGATTCCTTCATTAATCATATTACTGAAGTATAAGAATAAATTAGAGGTCTTGTGTAAGAAATCAAAGACATTAATATTGTGAATAAAAATTTGAGAAGATGTCCACCTCTTTACAACCCAAAAGTTTCAGCACTTGAGGAAAGAGATCTATCTAAAAATTATCTAAATGATCTATTGACTAGTCTATTAGAATATGAAATGAGAGTAAATCTAGATGATCTGATGCCACGTGCCAGCATGGAAATTCCATTCAAAGAAATATAAAAACTAGAAATTTCAAGAGATTATATTGGTGAAGATAATGAGGAAGTATAACTTCTTTCTCTCATTGCCAAGAAAGTCAATAAGGTAAAAGAGAAATTCAAAGGTAAGTTACCACTATCTTTTTTCTGTTATGGCAGAGTTGGGTACATTGCCTCTCAGTGCACAAGAAAGTTTGATGATGATGAAAATGAATTTGGAGACATACAGGATCCTCAAAAAAGGTTTTTCATAAATGGAGACTTCTTGTCCAGATAAAAAATGCAGAGAAAGAGTTTTTTCTATGAAGAAGACGATGATTATAGTGAATGCATTGAGGAAGAAGAACCAGAATTTAAATCTAGATCCCATGCATCAATGATGGATACTACTGAAAAAAAAGAACCTTCAGGAGATAAATCTATAGATATTTAGTTGATCAGTGATGTCGATCTCAAGTTTCAACTTAAGGATTATTTTAGTAAGCTTGAGATTCAATGCATGAGATGAAAATGTAGAATGAAATTGTGGAATAATTATCAGTATATTTTGATCATCTTGAATATGAAATTGAAACACTATAAGAAGTAGTGAAAGTATAGTCAACAACCCTTGAAAGAAAAAAATTTAGTGGATCTGAAGCTCAGAACTGAAGAATAGGAAAAGTTCATCAATGACCTCACCTTTATATTGGAAGAGAATTACAATAAATTCTAGGATCTTGAAGAATAAATTTTTACTCTTATGATAAAATTTCAAAGTGAATCAATTTCAAAAGAAACAATGAAGAAAATTTAGTTTGGAAGATTCTCATATGTTAATTTTTTGGAGAGATCTAAGAGTGGTTCTAATGGAGTTGAAAATATTTTTTAATGATCAAAGACTGACATTCGTGGGACATAGTGGAATTAGTTGTAAGGTTGAAACCTCAATTGCTACAAATAAAGTTGGACAGAATAAAGGCAAGATGAAAGTTGGTCATGTTGAAAATTCACCTAAAGTAATGATAAATAAACCCTCAATTAAATCTGAAAATATAACTATAAACTATCCTTAGGTGTCCAAAAATGATATGCAGTCAAACCATTTCTCTATGGAAGGAAACATGGGGATGAATCAAAATGGTAAGACATTTAAACTCATAAAATTTCAATTTTTTATCTATCTACTCCATACCATTTCATTTTTTGAAGAGTCATAGAGCTATTTGAATGGGGAAGAGATAGGAGCTCAAAAAAGGAAAAAAATTCATATCCTACTTCTTAGAGAAGAAATAATTTCTATGGATATTTTTTTCATTGTAATAACATTAACCATAAAGTTATGTATTGTAGGAAGTGGAATAATAGGATAAATTCATACAATTATCAGATATAGGTCAATACTCAACAACCAGATGGTGTGGCTATTTCAAACAGGTTCTCTCCTTTGGAAGAAGAGTACAAATATGAAGAACCCTTGCACTTGGAAATGGGATTTTAATAGTCATCCCTATCCTTTTGTCATTCTAATATTTTGTGGAAGGAAAAGAGGGAAAATAAAAAATCCAACCTTTTACAAGTAACTCTCAAAGCTATAAAGAATAGAAGCACATGGATTCTTGATAGTATGTGCTCATCCTGTATGATGGGAAATGCAAACCTATTAATGATTGTTAAGAAAAAAGTTTATGGAATAGTATGGTTCGGTAATGATGTTTCTTTGAAGATCAAAGGAAGTGGAAGTAAAAAAATTTCCAATGGTGAGATAAATAAGACTGAAGTTATTTACATTGATGGGTTACATCGCAATCTACTAAGTGTAAGTTAACTATGTGATTCATGACTTATAGTGACTTTTAATCAAAAATCCTGCACTATAAAGAGAATGAAGGGGAATTATCTCATGAAAGTATATAGAATAGATGGAAACTTGTATTTGTTAGACAGTAAAGAAAACATTTTCTACATGATATTTAATGAAGAAAACAACTTGTGCCATCAAATATTGGGGAACATTAATCAACAGGGCATGGAAAAGATATCTAAACCGCATATTGTCATTGATATTCCAAATCAGAATCATGAATGGGAGAAGATTTATAATGCTTGCATGCGAGTAAAGTTAATGTGTATTTTATATCATCCAAAGAAGAAAAGGGCGTGGAATCTTCTTGATCACATCCATATAAACATTTTTTACCCAAAAAATGTTGTTGGAACCCATGGATAAAGGTACTTTTTCCTCTCTGTATATGATTATAGTATAATGGCATGTGATGGTTATACTAAAAAAGGGAAAATGATTCATTGAATAAAAACATATCGATGAATTTATAAGAATGATATTGGAAAGACCGTTAATGTTCTTTGATATGATAATGGCAGATAATATACATCCATTGAGTTTGAAAATTACCTGGAGCAACATGGAATTCAACATCAGGTGTCTACTGTGAGAACCCCATAGCAAAAAGGATTTTTTCAGCATTGGAATCGATAGGTGAATAGTATGGCCATAACTATGATAATTGACAGTCGTATCTCTTACCATTATTGGAAAGAGTTCATTCACATTGTGGTATACATTCAGAATCGAATAGGGGTTTATATGGGTGAAACCAAGACACAGTATGAGTTGTGGCATAGAAGGAAGCCCTCTTTTAAGTATTTTCGCATTTTCACAGGTAAATATTTTATTATAAACATAGAATGAAATCAAGTAAAGTATGGTGATGTGGTAGATGAAAAAATATTCCTCAGATATTAAATTAATGGAAAACCCTAAAAATGATTCGATAAGATTCTTGGGAAAATTGTGGAAAGTAGCACTGTAAAGATCATTGAAGATAAAACAAAAAATGCATCAAGTAATTCTTATACTGATGTAATAGAATATGAGTAAGAATGTGAACATGGAATACATCCAAATATATAAGTATAGGAAGGTGTAAAAAACTCTTAGGATTCACAACAAGATGTTTACTATAAAGAATAATTGGAAGAGGAAACCATGGTTGGAGTGAATTCTAATAAACCTCAAAGGATAAATCAAATAGTAGATACTGATCAATCCAACATCATCAGGGTTTGGACTACACCCACACAAAAAGGAGAATGGTAAATAATTCACAATATTCCTTTCTATCAAATGTGGAACTATCCTCATTTGAAGAAGCTTAAAATATTGAATCATGGGTTAAATCCATGAATTAAGAGTTGGATAAAATCGATAAAAACCAAACATGGGATCTTGTCAAGATACTCAAGGGTCACAATTTTTGGTTCAAAGTTTATTTTTAAGATTAAATTCTATGAGCATGGTAATGTGATCAGAAATAAGATGAAATTGGTGTGTAAGGTATATTCACAAATTGAAGGTGACGATGTTGGAGAAACATTTTCTCTGGTGTCTAGAATATAGTCAATCAAGCAATTTATTTTCATAGAGATCCAAAGAGGATATAAAGTATATCAAATGGATATAAATACAGAAATCTATAATGGAGTTCTTAAAGAATAATTCTACATTGAACAACAAGTGTGTTTCTTACTTCAAAATGAGAAAATGTAGTTTTTCATAGTAAAGAAATCACTCTATGGTCTGAAGTAGGAATCAGGGGTGCAGTACTCTTGGCTGATTCTTATTTAAAAAATCTCAAATTCAAAAGAGGGGGAGTGGATCACAATATCCTTCTGAATAATTCTCATAAATATTAGTTCATGGTACTGGTGTAATTTGATGATATTATCTTTGGTGGATGTAGGGAGGGGTCAGGGGATGAATTTTCTGGTCACATGAAAATTGATTTCCAAATATCTATAATTGGTGAACTAACATACTTATTGGGGTTGAAATTGATTCAGAGGAAAGACTAAACATTCATTTCTCAGGATATGTTTTCTAGAGAGTTCTTGAAGAAGTTCAGTATTCATGAATCTAAATCAATGTTGACTCCAATTTCGGTTGGAACTAAACTGGGAAAGCATGAGGATGTGACACCTATAAATCCCACAATGTATAGGAGAATAATTGTAAGCATACTATACTTGATAGCGACACTACTATATATTTTCTTTGCAACATGATTAGCATCCAGTTTTTAGAGTAATCCGAATGAAGAACATATGGTTTCGGTAACAAGAATCATGAGGTACATTCAAGGCACTAAAAATTATTGATTATACTTTGCTGCTGGAAGTGATTGTGAACTGTCAGGGTTTTCTGATGTTGACTGATCTAGATATGTGGTGGATAGGAATTCCACAAGGGGTGGAGCATTATTTATTGAAAAGAAGTGTGTGCCTTAGTTAAGTAAGAATTGTGAAATTAATTGCCTTGGTACTGCTGAAGATGTGTATATCTCTACTACAAATACTTGCACTCAACTATTTTAGATGAAGTCACAGCTGACCGATATTGGTGATGAGGTGAAATAGTCGATGGTGATTCACTTTGATAACAATAGTGAAATAAATATTATGAATATTCTTATTCATAATTCTCATATGAAACACATTGAAATCATATATCACTTCATCAAGGAAAAAGTCGAATAAGGCATGATTAAAATACATCATGTGGGAACCGATGAGCAAGTGGATGATATTCTGACCAAGCCCCTGGAAGAGGTTTTGTTCAAGAAGCATTGTTTGAGCCTCATTGTTCATCCACCTCCCAATCCATGAGGAGGTCACGACATTCCCCTCTCCCCGGTTCAATTAAATATTTTAATCATTTTGTGGAAGTGATGCAGGTTTATGGTGGAGATACAATCCATTTAGTGTTTATTTTTATCTTTATAATGTAAAAATATTGGTCTTGGGGTTTATTAACAATGGGGAGAAGGAATAAATTCAATGGTATAAAGGTGCTGGATGAAATTTTTTCTGGTTATCGAAGAATGGAGAATGAAGAATGATGAGCATTCAGCGTTTTGTGGAAATAATTCAGGACATGAAATGCTTCTATTTCACGATGAAAATTTCATATTAGGGGGAAACCATTCAGGGAATGTAATTCTTATTTGACATGGTGAGAGATTAACATGGATATCTCTAATAATTCCAAAACACGAGAACCCAATTCAAGATTTACATCTTTTTTCTACACCAAGTATTGCTCAAGTAGACTTAGAGTGCTGGCTGAGTTGATTCTTGCATGCCAGGTTATGATTGTTGTTGGTTCTATATTGAATTTATCTAGAGATTAACAATAAACCCAAAGTGAATATTGATGGAAACAGAATATGTTTTGTGTTTCGTATCAATCCTTAATGGAAGATCAGGCAGTTTATAAGGAAAGAGATCTTACAATTCATGCAGACAACAGTATTGAAGGTGGCCTCATTTCCCAGTGTTTTCCAAATTTTTGGGTCCAAAAATAGGAATTTGGAGAAAAGTGTTTTTCTCAAATGGAGTTGTGTGCAACATTGAAGGGTTCTTGGAATCTTTTGAGCAAGGAATTATTTGGTATTAGTGCTTCAAAATATAGAAAAATGAAAAAAGTGTGTGAAAGATCAGGTTTCACGGAATAATCTTATGTGCCCAATGTGACATCGAAAGGGGTTTTACACGCTCAAAAATAATATTAATTGCACCGATGAAGATGCATCGGGAAATTGTGCATAGGTTCATTGAGGCCTACAAATAAGCGGCTACCCCCATAGAAGACTTAAGAATTTTCCAACAAATATCTGGTTTCTCTACCACACGAAATATTTCCAGTTGAAAGATTTGTAGAGAGTTAATCTTGCATGAAAGATGTTATTTTATTCTAAAAACACTAAGTGAACATTGTGGTATATTTTCAAGAAATATCAGGGTTTTTTTAATGTAAATTTTAAAAAAAAAATCTCAAATCTTAACCACAAAGGTTGATGTTTCATGAAAATATATTATTGATCATCTAAATTTCTTTGGATATCTTGTTTTTTCAATTAGTGCATCCTTTCAGGATTTCAATGCATGTAGTGTCTCATGCTGAATAGAGATAATGACTTCAATGACAATATACTGAAGATACCTTCAAGTTCATAAACTGAGTAAGACTTCTCCCAATGTAGTGATCTAGGGAAAGTTGACAGAAGTGATCCAAGGGATGTTATGAGATATAACTAAGCCTTTATAAAGGCAGTGTTCTTGGAACATAGTAACTATGTTTGAATGTTTTGTAATCCAACAATAATGAAGAATAGTGGAATTTGGTACGACCAAAAACTTGTCTTCGTATGCTCTATAGATTACCACTTTGTATTGAACAAAGTAAAATTTGGTGTGTCATCTCTTTGCATGTGATAGTTTGTTTTCTTCTCTTTCACATCAGATATGTTTGACAGTTTCCTACCAGCATGGGAACAATATCCATTATGTAAAAAGAAACTTTTGACACCCTGATTCACCCCTCCCCTCTCAGGGTGTTTCAGGGTCCTTCATTAATGTGGAGTTGGTTCATAACATCTTCCACAAGAATCTAATGTAAAGGTTTTAAAGAATCTCAAAAAATTCCCCATATAGCTGCAACCTTAGCACTCCAGAGGATCTCTGTCACATTGAGGCTTTAGGTTCCTTTGTTTTCCACACTGATGGCACACCATAGAACTACCAATATGGGTACTATGGATTCCACTTCCCTAAAGAGAACCTCTTGGGGTCACTTCTGCTTCCAAAAGAACTACTAGACTACCTTGGCCCTGATTCCTAATGCCTATTACTTTCACCATACATTAGTTTGTTCTCAATGATAAGATCTTGATTGACAGTTTCATATAATGCAAGTAGGATAAAAACATTCAGCTGATTATGGATGGCATACTATATCCCATCCTCAAAGCATCTAGAACATGGAAACTCATCACCAGTTGGAAGTAGGGTGAAGAACTATAACTCAATGAAACACCATGAATATTCCATGAATGACATATCCCCTGCTCGAGATTCTGGAACACTATTTCTTGTTTATCTCTCAATGTGTGTGGAAATAATTACACATAGAAGGTAGTCTAGAATTCAGACCATACCATGCCCTAATGGTGACCAGACCTGGTAGTCACATCACACCAGTGCTTGGCCGAATCACCTAGTATGTGTGTAGAAATATTTTCCCTTTGATCTGGCCACATCTGCAGATTCTCAAAGATAGATAAGGTGGGATATATCCAAGACACATCAGCATGTGGCCCTTCATCCCCTATGAATATAAAAGGATGTTGCTGATGGAACTCATGTGTCTGATTAGACAATATAGGTGCAGGTCATTGATCACCTTTCATGGACTACATCAGACATAGGAAACTTTCATGAAGCTGAGTGTCAGTTCCCAAATCAAGTATAATAGTCAATTCCTCATGTTTCACTCCTGGTGGTAAGACTGGAAGCTGAGGAGTCACCATGTCTAAAGTATGGTTTTCACCACCCTTCTAGAGCACTACATAAGGATGACATGGAATCATTGGTCTACAAATTCCTAGAACATGCCTCAGTACAATCCTTGAGCATGTAGATAGCAATACTATTGAAATTTGAATGAAAATAAAAGAGATCAATACCCATGGTATACTACCCTAAAAACCCACATAGATGGATGGGTATTTGTAAGTTCTCAAGTATAAATTAAAACCATTTCAATAGATCATGGGTCAACTATACCTTACCTCATAATTTACTAGAAACCATTTCACTTTATGTCAGATTTCAATTTTACAGTTTTTATTTTCTTATTTCCATATATCAAGTATAGTATAGAATGGATCATCATTCTCAATGAATCTGGCCCCATACACCTTATCACTAAAAATGACATCCACTTAATTCCATTATATTGGATCGACTTGGTAAATTACTCCTTCCAACCCATGAGGGCCCATAACACCTCATGAATTGAAACTAGAAATCACTCAATCATAACCAATGTGAAGCATAAGAATATATGTAAACAAGGCCCACTCAACAATAACAAGCATATCAAGAAATTCAAGTAATGAAATTCACCTATATGTCATGGACTATAAATGGCATATGAATTCTAGGGTGCCTATAATGATTCATGTAACAATTATCCTTTCCCTTGTATCATTGGGAAAATGATGAAATTGAATCTTCAATTAAAATGATAATAAGAACCGCAACACAACATGTGCATCACCCAGTGGTGAAATGATATCCATAGTAATATAAATAAGCAAAAAAAATTATAATTTGGAAACTAGGCATTTACCCCCAAACATGGGTTAGCCACACCTAGGAATAGCTTATGACCAAGTTCCAAGCATTCCCAATCTCCAATATATTTCCATCCAAATAGTAAAAAAGAAATTAACTGCTCTTATACCACATTGTGACATCCTAGACACGGGTTCCATTCAGAGGTTCCCCGAGCCCAGTTATCCACTAAGCCACAAGTGCACCTTCCCGAACTCCAGAGGCTGCAAACTTGCAGCGAAGGCATGAGGTGTGTCCATGGAGAGACTATGACGTCATTAACAGAGTGTAACAGAGAACATAAATATAATATAATTAAATAAGCATCATAAGAAATCTAATAAAAAGAAGTCATAGAATAACCATAATATAATAACAAATAACTGAACAACTGATAATCATATACAAAATATGATGATATATGTCATGTCTCAATAAATCTAGAAAACATGGAAATAATGTATCAAGCAAAAATATTATACAAAAAATAAAAAAGGAATCCAAAAACTATCCAAATATCCCAAGCTCCATCCTGATCATATTCCTATAGATCCATCCTAATACAAAAAAGTTATAAAGTGTCAAAATAAGTATTCTTCCCTTTTTCAATAATTATATAGATGTAGTTTACCTGGGTGCTAATGGAAACATGGATATATTGTGAGATAAACCTCATCAGGCCATAACCAATGGATTCTATAACATCCCATTCATGTAATATAAACTAAAACAATGTTCAAGCATACAAATATAATAGTAAATAAGTATGCTAACATAAATACCAAAGTACCTGCTTCAACCGTCTACTGGTGTATGAACATATAACCAGTTCATTAATTAATTGAGTTCTAGATTATATAGTAAAGCCATGTGAGTAATAACCATCACTGACATCCTGACATGATATTATAATGAAGGATCCATGATATAAAAAGGAATCCTAATAGTATTAATAATGAAGAAGTTCCAAGGTAATAACTAAGGAAACCATGACCATATGGCTTGAGCCAACTCGGGTAGGAATGGTATCATGGCTATAGGGTGAGAGTGTAATCCAAGGAGCTTCATCCAAGGCATTCCATAATTATAATTCTAATTGAATCCAAGGAAAACATCCAAGGTAAATTGGGATAACTTGTGACTAGGCCCAATGTTGTATCCTAGGAACCTCATGTCTATAGAAGTCACATTGGATCCATGGAGTGTATCCAAGGAATCCTGAAATAGTAAAGGAGGGATCCAATGATGTCATACTGAGAATCCACTGATAGAAAAAGATTGGGTTCCAAGGTGGGTCTCGCCCATGGAAATTGACATCTGTGAATCAGAATGGAATCTATGAGGGATCAAAACATTCCCTTGGGAATCCAAGGAGAGATAGAGTCTGACCACACCTATCATAATGTTATGGTATATAAGAAATAGTCACCTTATAATAAATTTTTTTAATAACTTACTCCATGTAATACTCATGCCTCTTGATAATTCATATGGTCTAAGACATTTCATTTCATTAGTGTGACAAGGATAACTGGGCATGCAAAAATTTAATTAATTAATTTATATCATACTCAATTAATATGTTTCACTCTGCTATCTTACATTAAATGTGGTAAGGGATTCTACAGACATACAACCAAGAATTCATTTACATTTAATAAGGCCAAGTCATATATATATAAATATACTTTCCATTTACAATTGAGATTTATTATACAAGTTGAAGCACTTACCATAGAAGGGTTAAGTGGTAAGACAACATGGTACTAGTCAGTAATCAATTCACAATCCATCCAATTCAAGGGTCTTACCATTACCAAGGTCAATCCACACAGCTAAACGGTGGATCAAAAGTGTCATAAAAACCATTTAGCATAACTAAAGAAAATCACCCTACTCAGGGTGGTCATCATTAAGGTCATAATCTCCAATGACCAATCAAATAATTAATGGGATTCTTATAATATGGTTCTAACAACTATAAGAAACACGCATTAATTAAACAGAAAACAGATAGGGAAATAATTGTGCACACAAGAAAATTTATAAATTAATGAAACTTCTGGGATGAGATACAGACCACATACCTCATACTCATACGATTATCATCACCCAATATCAACCTCATGTTCATCCCAGATTGGAAGAGATCTAATGAAAGGATCAATTCCCTAAAAATGGGGTATATGATCCTACATCTAAATAGCTTCATCGATAGGAATTATAATGATGAATGATATAAAAGGAATCGAGATCTTACCAGTGTAGATCCAACGAGACGAATGGTGTGTCAATCAAACTCTGAACAGATACTTAGGATCAAATCCTATGATAGGATTGAGAGGGATCCAAAAGGGTGAAATTAGAGCTCCAGTCAATGGAAACTAAAATCGGAGAAATGGGAATGTTTTAAAACATAATTTAAGGTAAAATACCTAAAATCAACAAAACAAATCGCATCATATGGTTTGGTTGTATGGCTAAGGAAACTGTCTTCCAATTATGTATGTTCTACTGTATATATGGGAATTTCACACGATTAGGCCACACATTTAGGGAAACATTACACGAACCATGAAAAACACCTCTACAACATGTCTATAGTCTTTGGCATAGTCATGAAACCCCTGATATATGGTTAGAAAAAATTGTGCACCCTATATCACCCCACTATTTATCCTTTCACAGTTAGAACTAATCATGCGGCCTACCCTACATGGTTTCTAATAACCGTGTGATAAGACTTTTTCACCCCAAATACTAGGTTTCAAGCTCCAAACAAGCCCCAGACACCCCCCAAGACCTTTGAGAACTCATTAGGAATCATTATTTGGACAAACATAATGAATTAGACTAAAATTTAAAGGATCCATACTTTAGTGAAAAAACCAGGATCTTACCGAAATATTTAAAATTATCCATCATATGGAAAAAAAATTATTTTTTTAAGGCCCATAGAGGTTCCTCCACTATTCACAGAACCATAAATATGTATTAAAGGTGTGATGTTGAAATTTAAAATTATTTATTTTATTATTTATTATTTCATATTTAAAATTTATCATTCATTTCATGTTATAATTTGTTCTTAACGTATCATCTAAATCACTTCTTTCTCTTCCTAGTTTCTCATAACTAATACCAAGATCAATTAATAATTAAAAATTCTTATATATGAAGATCCAATATAGATATTTCAAGGATCCTAGATGGATAACACCAGAACATATTGTTTATTCTCTATTGTTACACGTTGTGTTTCCCTCTTCATTACACAAGGATGCCCGTGTGGATTCTGGGTCTTCATGTAATTTGTGTATGCCATGTATAATTAATAAACCATATGTAGACCATCCTGGGTGGAAAATGGATTTTATGAAGTACATGTTGCATTGTCTACACATTTTCAAGATGGAAAACACTGGGTCAAACAATATCATGTAATTAATACACTGTGTGCATTAAATACACAATAGGAATGTACTGAAAACCATGTAACTAGAAGTACACTAGAATGATCCTATATACACACCATGTACATCATAAAACTTCACAAGAAGTACACACTGAGTACCTAGGAAAGTACTATAGATATTCAGAAAAGATTATTACCCACCATGTATATGGCTTATACACACCGTGTAAATTACCTATATATGAAGAAATATTAAAATTAATTAATTACTCCTGAAACCTTATTAACTCAAGTTACATGGGTCTTTATTTTGATAGTACAATACATTGGTTAGCTTTGATATTATATTAAATTTTTAATTAATTTTTTGTATCATTCGAGACGTGAATCATATATGGTTATTGTATATTAAACACTCAACTCATAAAATTGGATAGGCTCTGTAATTTTCATTTTTCGATGTGATATTAAATTATATGTACAAAACATGAAATTATTACACATTACATATACATAATATGTAAAATGGGTGAATTGTTTACAATTAAACCATACTAAATAGTTTTCATAGATAATCATTTGGTTTCTTCCATGTTCAAAGTTGTGTGATTTTTTTTTGAGTATTAAATAAAAAAATAATTATTTATCTTATTTAAAAACACAACAGAAGGTAGTTTGGGGATTATTGAATGAAATGATTCATAATGAATTAATTTGTTGATAATATAATTAATCGGACAAATTAATGAATGTTTTTTCATATTAATGAATGATTTTAAATGAATAATAGTTAAATAGTTTAAATTTCTAATTGTTGCATGTGTACTATTGATCATGAGCTTGAAAAATCTTGTGTAAGTCTTAGCCTTATTTAATTTAATTTATTATATGTTTTTTCAATTTTAATTATTAAATTATATTTGATGGCTTGTGTGTCATCCCTCGCTTCATTATTACATAGGATCTACATGTCCATGTTTATTTATGTAATCCCCCTTTGACTAATCCTTAAGTTCACCACACCTGCATGTGAGTCATAAATACTTTTAATAAATTGACTATCCTAAAGTGAATGAGGGCATTTTAAGATGGAACCAAGAAGTTACTATCCCAGATGAGACACAGATGGATAGGCACAATGCTTTAACATGTGCCAAGACTTACATAAGGAGTTATTTCCCTTGTTCATAGGTTGATTTATTTTCCACTAACTAAATAAACAATTATATAATATCATTATCAAGACATTTATTTATTTATTTGTTTTTTACTATAAATTATTTATTTTATAGATTGAAGACCATGATCACATAAATAAATGAATTAATAATAAATGATAGAATTTAAATAAATAGATTATGCATAAATTTTTTATCCAATATGGTTAATTTATTTAATAAAATACACTTAATATTAACAAGTCATGTAATGAATAAAACAATATAAAATCTATGCATAATAAAACAAAAAACCCTAGAGTTAATATTAATTCATTATAACTTCCCTTTTTTAAATTAAGATGAACCCATACATAATTATGTCATATTATATTGTCAATAATGTTTTGGGGTTGATGATAAAACGTAAATACGTTGATTCTTACACCATAATATCTCATCTTATTTTTCTTGAGAAATATATATAATGTATTGAAATTAATAAGATTGTAAATGCACTATATTAATGTAAACTAGATGAAGGAAATCTAGATAATGGCCATTCTTTCAAAATAATGGGGTTTATTGATTTGTTAGTAAAATTAAGCCCCCACTTGGATAATAAATTATCCATTAATCTTATCTTATTATCCTTACCACCAAGATTATACTAATTTGTTCAATCCTAAATAAAAAAAGAATAAATTGTTCAGAAAAGTTATTTCATAATTCAACATGTGGATAAGGATTGATTGAAACCTGTTTCTCCACCCCTTTTGGTGAAAAGTTTTGAAGACAAGGTTAAATACATCATTGTTAATATAAATCCATAAATAATTTATTGTGTACCTTAATGAGACAAAATATTCAAAGGTAGAAGAATAAAGACAAGGCTTTTTGCTTCTTATGTAGAATTAATGGACACTCGAAATGAAATTGTCATGAATTCAAGAAGCATGTAGTTGCATCCACTTCAGGTATATTAATAAATTTTCAATTCACCACGTATATATTAGAAGAACTATTCTTATAACATTCATGTATTTAAATACTGGGAATAAGTAATAATATAATGGTTATAAAGTGAACACAAAAGGATTTGAGAAAGGGAGATTCTTATATCAGTGAAGGGGAACTCAGTATTTTTCATTTCTAGATTGGATCCATTAATGTTTGTAATAATAGTTACGTAAACAATTATCACGCTGTCTAGGTAGACAAAATGATAGATTATTTCATTTCATAATAAATTAGGTTATGGTACTTAAATACTAAAGTAACAGTTCAGTAAATCTGGAATAACAAATATCCATTTCCTTGAATGATCAATATAAAATATAAGACTCTTACTTGATTATGAAAAGATAATTATTTATCAAATAAAATATAATGTAGTTGATATATCTATACCCATTGAATTTCTTTAGACTTAATTGAGTTATGATACTGGATATACAAAAACCCTATTTATCATGTTTTAGATAAATAATCATTTTTTAAATAAAGGTACCTCAAAAAAAATTTAACATTTGTTAGATATGTCCACATGAATCATTCTAATAATAAAGGTAACTTCATAAACATTTTTATATTCCTTTAAGAAATTTTAAAAACGCTCGGTGAACTAAATGAGTGCACTTGGTAAAGATTGAGGAATTTATGAGATGTATTATTAAGGAACACGTAATCCAAGTAATCATTGATCATATATGTGGAGTAATGGTTATCAAAAACACATATTTCCTTATATAAATAAATATACAGATGGTAAAAATGGAATATCAATGATAGTTTTATGTATATTTCAAATCTACAATTATTCCTTCCAGAAAATATTTTTCAAATATAAGTACAACAATTAACCATATAAAAAATATATTATCTAATGGGTATCATATCAAATGTTATCTTATAAGAATATATTAGGACACATGTAACATCCCATGTATGTATAAAATAATATATTATCATATCTATGTCTATTTATGAATTAGATAGTGTGTTAGAGGCTTAAAATGAGAATAAATCCAATCTCAAGCATAGAATACACTAACATTTTTAAAAGATTATTTTACAGCCTTTTGATGGAAATCCATTTTTAAATCTAACTATTGACAATTTTATAATAAATATATGTCAAAAAACTTATTCTTTAGAATTGGGACATTGAAATTTACTTTGGATAAATTTTTGGTATTTTTCTGATAATGTTCATTTTTTAATGAATAGTGAAAAATGATGTATTTTAATTCAAAACCTCATTTTAATCTAATTTATTTATATGGTCAGATTATATTTTTAATTAGTTTTAATGTTCAATTAGAATATATTCTTAACATTTAATCCAATGGTGGACATTGTAATTAATTTCACATTGAAATTGGACATAAACAAGTGTCAATCTTTTTATATATATTGTTTTAAAAAACACGCTAATTGTTTTGACAAAGGAAATTAATTATAAAATTAATTAATGCAAATTATATGTTTTGAATTTTTTAAAATAGACATCATTTTTGAATTCAGAATATCAAATATAGCTTAGGGTGAATTTTTTGAATTTTTCTGAAAAAAATTCAATTTTTGATGAATAGTGAAACCACTATGTAGTAGTTACAAAAACTATTTTTTCGTTTAAGTGAATCTTTACCGCTTCTGTGTGTTGAATTTCAAAAATCCGACATAAATGGTTTCATTATTAAGTAAAATTTTGTTCAATGGGATGAAAATAATTTTTTTGGTGAATAGTAATTTTTTGAGTTTTATTAACCGCGATTAGATGTTATTAGGGTAATTTAAGGTAAAAATAATGTTATAATAATATAAAATTACCTTGAAAGATGTCCTAGTCTTATTGGATGAGTCATGTCCGACCAAGACAATCCATGGGTTAATTTTTGGGACCCCAAGGAGCCACTTTGGTCAGATAATGACATTAATACCTTTTATTTAAAGTAAAAATAAAAATATCACAAACATGTTCTGTTTTACAAAAAAAAATTTACCTGGGGTTATACAAGTTATCATTTCGACTATAAATAATAATTAGAAAGATAAAACGATTTCCTGAAACATGGTAATTTTTATATAATTTTTAGACATAAAATAAATAAAATTATATATGACACAATGATGATGCAGTGTTTACATCATTAGTGAATAAATTAAATAAATAAGAAGATAATGTTTAAAACAATATCCAACACTTGTCCAATACCTATTGGATGATTTTATTTCGAACATGGGACACCTTATCCTTGACTATAATGATTTTTGGATCTTTAGAAACCGAATTTCATTTAATAATAAAATAATAGTTTCAAGACTTCCAAAAGAGCCCCTCCTCTCCCTTATAAAAAGACACTACTTCCTACCCATATCTCATACTTCTCAAGCACTTTGGCTCGTCCAACCTCTACTAAAATAAGGTCACAATATCCCTTTATTCATCCTAGAAGCCTTACCTTAGGCAGAAGCTCTTCAAGAAACCATTTTGCTTCAAACCAAGGGGAGTTACCCAATTTAAAGATAATATCTTCTCTTATGTTCTTTTGTTTTATTTTGCTTCTCCAACCCCATAAACTCTTTTTATTCCTTTATTTTGTAACAACAACAGTATATTAAATATAATAGGATGTTTTTATGAGAATTATTGGATTTACACTTACACACACCACCGTCTAATGGTTAAAAAACATATTGTTTATGTGGGTGGCGAATTACTGCCTCACGAAGCGATGATTGTACAATCATTCTTTAACACCTCTCATGGTGGCCATTAAGATGTCACTCTATTTATATATTATATATATTATGTTTATAATTGCCTTATTCTTCTTTATGTTTCATTTATGTCATACTGTTTTGGCTTCCATTATGGGTAAACGCGATAATTTCATTTTAGGAAGTGCGGACTACCACCCCCTCAAAGTGATTTAAATCATTAATGCCATATGTGGGGCGTATAAAAGATGGAGTTAATGATATTATATATGATATTATACTATAATTATAATATACATTTATATCATTATGATATCATTCCATTAAAGAATAAAATACAAATGAAAGTAGTGTCCATGCGTATGCATGGCTTACCGTCTCCCTGAACGGTGCATTTCATTTCTTATATCCAAATTTTATGTACTATTATAGGTACATATATAAAATGGATATATATGATATATATTAAATCTAAATGATTAATATAATTATGGAATTATAATATATATCTCCCTCATTTAGTTTTAATTCCATTAAAATGACAATGAAATGAAAATAGCGTTCATGCTTACGTACGACCTACCGTCTCCATGAATGGTGCATTTCATTTTTCATATCCAAATGTTATGGAATGGTATAAAATGAATATATACTAGATATATATAATATATAAGATATCTACATCATGAATATAATGTTGGAGATAATTGATATTTTACCACATGAACAACTTTTAATTATAAGGAGTTTATTTTTTAATCAAGTACCAAAGATCGACAAAATGACCTTTATTAACTTAAATAATTACATAATGTTCATAACATGGTAATAAGTGATATAAATGGAATAATGAACTTGAAAAGAGTTCTTAAGCAAGTAGAAATTAACTCTAGTTTATTATTCAGGAGATTAAAGAATGATCGATTCAAGTCGGACACGAGGTAAGGGAATCATCTCAATCTCCATTCATTGAGGAATATTTTGTTTTATACACAACTTTCTTTTATACGGTGTATAAACACCTTTGACTTTTCATTTCATTCAAAGGGAATCTTTTTCTATGAATTGTTTTACTAAATGGAAAAAGGGAATGTTTCTTTTAATGTAGGCAGTGACAATGACCTTTCTTCCGCCGCGAGTATTATTTGATCTTTGGCTTCCTCAACAAGCCGTAATGTTTTTTAAAAGAAACTAAATACGATATAATTTTTTATGTATATTGGTATTGAAAATGGTTTTGATAATGGATTTTTATGTCAATATTTTTAAGTGATATATTGGGATTGAAATTTGGAAATGTTTTTTTTCCTATAATTGTTTTATGTGTTATGATTTTATAATGGTACTTGGAAATTTGACGGGTGGTTACGTGATAAACCAAATGACGGGTCGTGCCGTAAATACCAGTAGGGGTGGTTACGTTATAACCTCCAATGCATTGGGTATGGAAGTCGGCCGTATGGCTATTCCATTTAGTGATATGTGTGGAAGTCGACCGTATGGTTATTCCATTTAAGTATGTTTATGTCCCAATATACCTTATATGATATGTGTTCTTTTTATGGGTTTTATGGTAATCTGTTGGTTACAAAAATGGTAATTAATGATCTTATATTTAGTGAAGAGTATTTACTACTTCATAAAGGTGAAAAGTATTACTTATGATAAAGTGTACATGGTTTACTTGTTTTTTTTGAAAAACTAATAGTTTTATTTCTTTGTGTATCCCTTACTGAGCTTTTTATGCTCATCCCAAGTTTTTTTAAATGTTTATCATAGTTTAAGGGAAAAGTAAATGATGTGATGATAGTGTCAAGGAAGTGTCAAGAAAGAATCCATATTTTATTTTAAATATGTTTCCTTTGATGAGAAAAATGAATTCTATCTTTTATGTAACCACCTTGTTTAAATGTGGAATGTAATGTACGATTTATGATCTAATTATCTAAAACTCTAAACCTAAAAGGATCCTCAATGTGTATTCTTATAGTAACTCCAGATAAAGAAATGTTTAAGGCCGGGGCCTTATAGTTGGTATCGAAGGTCGGTTTAGACAACTTTATGAGTTAGAATATTGTTAAATTCAAGTCCATAAAATTAATTTATGGTATGATTGAAATGATATAGAATTTAAATATTACAATCTTTCTTTACCTAAGATATTTCTATGTTCAAAATGGTTTTCCGTAGAGGAAACAGGGCAGCTATGTTGGGATGACATCTGGAGGAAAACAACCTTCTAAATTAGCAACCTGAGACGGTCAGAATCGGAACTGAACAGTTTTCTACAGTGATGGCACAGTTAACTCAGGCTATAAATTGTGGTGGAATCCATATATGAGATCATCCAGATCAACCATAGAGGAAAATGTCAGTAGTGGAGCATTTCATGAGGCAACATCCCCCAAAATTCAGAGGATCATATGACCATGTGCTAGCTGAAGGGTGGATTAAAGCACTGGAGAAGATTTTTGATGTCATGGGGTGTTCAGAACATCAAAAGGTTAGTCTCGTTGTTTACCATTTTGAAGGTGAAGCTGATCAGTGGTGGTCGATGGTGAAAAATATCAGGGATAGTGATGAGGTTGATGATCTTGACTGGGATGAATTAAAATGTATGTTTCATGAGAAATATTTTCCTAAGGTGGTTCATTTTAGGATGGAAAAACAATTCCTAAAATTTAGGTAGGAGGATGACTCAGTAGCTACTTATGAAGCAAAGTTCACTCGACTAGAAAGGTATGCTCCACATTTAATAAGATATCTTGATAGTAAAATCAACCATTTTTACTCAGGATTAAAACCAAAGTATCAAAGGGCTTTATCTTCTCGTGAGTTCAAAAGCTATGAAAAACTTGTTTGATGTGCGGAGAAGGTGGAAATGGAGTTTGCTGATGATCAGGTGTTCTTTGACAAGCAACAGAATAAGAGGTCCAGTTGGTAGGAAAAGGGTAAGAATTCAGCAAAGAAGCCCTGAGGTAAGAAAATCAGATATCCATCCTATGAGAAGTGTGGTAAAATAAATCCTGGAGAATGTTTACCCAAGTCTGTAAAGTTCTTTCGGTGTGTTAAGTCTTGTCATATTGCTCGTAACTATAAGGCAGATGATCAAGAAGGCAATGAAACACTAGTGGTAAGATGTTTTAAGTGTAATGAAATGGGTCGTTATGCAAATGAGTGTTTAGAAAATAACTCAAATGAGGGAAAGCAGCCGGACTAAAAGCAGAAAGGGGTGGTGAAATCCTTTGTAACTACTTAAGCAGATGTTGGGCCATCGAACGAAGTAGTATCAGGTACATTTTTTGTTTGTTCATATTATACCAATGTGTTGTTTGATTCAGGGTCTACACATTCTTTAATTTCTGAGATGTTTTCTAGTAAATTGGGAATTCCATCTCAAAATATGAATTTCGAACTTTTGGTAAAAACACCCGGAGGGAATGTTGAGACAAAAAGAAATCATAAGAACCTTCATGTCCTTGTGTGCAGAAAAAATCTACTTGAAAACCTTATTGTTTTTCCTCTAGTAGAGTTTGATTTTATTTTGGGCATGGATTGGCTTTCTGTTTATCATGCTAATATTGACTACAGAGCTAAGGAGGTTTCTTTCCAGAAATATTTCCAATTTGTGTAGAAGAATGAACCCTTGCTTCTGATAACATATCAGGAAGTGGGGAAACTAATAAAAATATGGAAATGAATGTTACCTTGAACATATTTTTCAAAAAGGAACTACTCAAATTAATGATGTGCCAGTGGTAAATGAGTATCTTGATGTTTTTGCTAATGAGTTTCCGGGTATTATACATGATCTGGAAGATGAATTTACTTTTGACTTAATTCCTGGTTCAAATCCAATTTCAAAACCCCCTTTTCAAATGGCTCAAGTTGAACTTTTAGAGTTAAATAAACAATTGCAAGAGTTATTAGATAAAGGTTCCATTCGACCTATCACATCACCATGGGGTGATTCTATTTTTTTTATTAAAAATAAAGATGGTTCAATGATACTTTGCATTGATTATAGAGCATTGAATAACATCACTATTAAGAACAAGTATCATTTGCCTCATATCGATGATTTGTTTGATCAACTCCAGGGAGATCAGTATTTTTTGAAGATTGACTTGAGGTCGGGGTACCATCAGTTGAAAGTAAAAGAAGCAGATGTTCTGAAGACCGTGTTCCATACTAGATATAGCCATTATGAATTTGTAGTTATGCCTTTTGGGTTAACCAATTCACCTGGTGTATTCATGGATCTGATGAATATAATTTTCCATGAGTTCTTGGATAATTTTGTGGTTTTATTCATTGATGATATTTTGTTGTTTTCTAAAAGTAAAGAGGAGAATGAAAGTCATTTAAGGGTTATTTTAAAAACCTTAAAATAAAAGCAATTGAATGGGAAATTCAGAAAGTTTGAGTTTTGGTTACAAAAAATTTCTTTCCTTGGTCACATGTTTTCAAAAAATGGCATAACTGTTGATCCTGCTAAAACAAAAGTTGTTGAAGAATGGCCAAGACCCACAAATATAACCGAGATCTGTATTTTTCTTGGTTTGGAAGGCTATTACAGAAGGTTTTTTAAAAATAATTCATGGTTTTCCATCCCATTGACTAAGCTAACTCAGAAGGGTGTTAAGTTTATTAGGACAAAAGAATGTGATGATTGTTTTTAGGAATTGAAAATAAGATTGGTAAATGATCCAGTGTTGAAACTACCTTCCAGAAATGGTGAGTTTGTTATCTATAGTGATGCTTCGTTGAAAGGACTTGGTTTTGTCCTAATGCAGAATGGTCAAGTAATTTATTATGCTTCATGTCAGTTGAAAACTCATGAGTTAAATTTCCCTATAAATGATTTCGAATTAGCTGGTGTTGTATTTTCTTTAAAAATTTGGAGGCATCATTTGTATGGAGTAAAGTGTGAAATATATACCGATCAAAAAAGTTTAAATTATATATTCACTCAGAAATAATTGAACATGAGACAGAAGAGATGGCTAGAATTAATCAAGGATTATGATTGTACAATTCATTACCACCCAGGAAAAGCAAATAAAGTGGCAGATGCTTTGAGTTGAAAAAGTAATGCTTCATTAACCAAGTTACATTTGGAACGTGGTCCTTTGGTTAAGGATTTGATGAATTTTGGTTTTGAAGTTTTTGGTGTATGAAATTTTTCAATTTTGTTTTAGGTATCGGTGAAATATTTTTTATTAGACAGAATTAAGCAAGCACAGAAGGAAGACAGTGAGTTGCATAAAAAGGTAGAGTCGGTTCAGAAGGGTATGTTTCCGGAATTTAACATTGATAATGATTGTGTTTTGAGATTTGGGAAGAGATTGTGTGTGCCTTTTGATTCACAGTTTAAGATAGAGTTGTTATGTGAAGCTCATAGTTCTCCATTTTCAGTTCATCCAAGAAGTATTAAGATGTATAGAGATCTTTGGGAGTATTACTGGTGGGATGGAATGAAAAAAGATATTGCTGATTTTACTATGAAGTGTTTGACTTGTCAATAGGTTAAAGAAGAGTGGTAGTTACCGAAAGGAATGCTTCAGCCTTTTCCAGTGCCAGAGTGGAAATGGGAGAATATATCCATGGACTTCGTTGTGGGGTTATCGGAGACACCTCGAGGAAATAATGCAATCTGGGTTATTGTTGCTCGCTTGACTAAATCTTCTCATTTCCTTTCTATACGAGATACTTTTTCTTTAGATCATCTTTCTCTTTTGTATCTTAAAGAGATAGTCTAGTTACATGGTGTTCCCCTCTCCATTGTATCTAATCATGATTTCAAGTTCACTTCTATCTTTTGGAAAGGCCTTCAGAAGTCATTGGGTAATGAATTAAATTTTAGTACAGATTTTTATCCTCAATCAGATGGGCAGTAAGAATGAACAATTCAGACATTGAAGGATATGTTAAGTGCTTGTTCAATGGATTATAAGGGAATTTGGGACCTACATATTTCATTGGTGCAGTTTTCTTATAATAACAGTTTTCATTCCAGTATACATATGGAAACATTTGAGGCATTATATGGGAAGCGGTGTCGAACTCTATCTTATTGGGATGAAGTAGGTGAAAGGAAGTTGATGGGACCGGAATTGGTAGAAGAGATAGAAGAAAAAGTTCAGCTAATATAGAAACACATGAGAACAGCTCAGAGCAAGCAGAAAAGTTATGCAGACAACGGGAGGAAGGATCTCTCATTTGAGGTAGGTGATCATGTCTTCTGCAAAGTTTCACCAGGGAAAAGTGTGATGTGATTTAGTAAGAAAGGAAAGTTCAGTCCAAGGTTTATTAGAACATATGAAATTCTGGAGAGATTTGGATCAGTTTCATATTGAGTGGATTTACCTCTGAGTTTATCTCAGGTACACAATGTTTTTCATGTTTCAATGTTAAGGAAGTACATGCCAGATCCATATCATGTTTTGAGTCAAGAGGTAGTTCAGCTGGAAGATAATCTATCATATGAGGAACAACCGGTCTAGATTCCTGACCACAGGGTGAAAGTATTGCAAAATAAGGTGATTATTCAAGAAAGGTTTTTGTGGAAAAGCAACATGATTGAAGAGGCAACATGGGAATCTGAAAATGCAATGAGGGATAAATACCCTTACTTATTTGATAGGTAAATAAATTGCGGGGATGAAATTTTTAAAAGGGGGGAAGGATGTAACATCTTGAGTAAGTAAAGAATAATTTATTTTCATATCTATATCTATTTATTAATTAGATAGTGTGTTAGAGGCTTAAAATGATAATAAATCCAATCTCAAGGATAGAATACACTAATATTTTTAAAAGGTTTTTTTACTGCCTTTTGTTGGAAAACCATTTTTAAATCCAACTATTGACAATTTTATAATCTATATTTTTCAAAATAAACATATTCTTTAGAATTGGGACATTGAAATTTACTTTGGATAAATTTTTTGTATTTTTCTCATAATGTTCATTTTTTAATGAATAGTGAAAATGTTGTATTTTAATTCAAAATCTCATTTTAATCTAATTTATTTGTATGGTTAGAATATCATTTTTATTAGTTTTAAAGTTAAATGAGAATATATTTTTACCATTTAATCCAATGGTGGACATTGGAAATAATTTCACTTTGAAATTGGACATAAATAAATGTTAATCTTTTGATATATATTGTTTCTAAAAACACGCTAATTGTTTGACAACGAGAATTAATTTTAAAATTGATTAATGAAAATTATATGTTTTTAGTTTTTTAAAATATACATCATTTTTTAATTTGGAATATCAAATATATCTTAGGGTGAATTTTTGGTATCTTTCTGAAAAACATCAATTTTTTGATGAATAGTGAAACCACAAAGTGGTAGTTACAAAAACTGATTTTTCATTTAAATAAAATTTTACCACTTCTGTGTGTTGAATTTAAAAAATCTGACATACATGGTTATCATTATTAAGTAAAATGTGGTTCAATGGGATGAAAATAATTTTAGTGAATAATAACTTTTGAGTTTTATTAACTGTGATTAGAGGTAATTAGGGTAATTTAAGGTAAAAAAATGTTATAATAATATGAAATTAAATTGACACATGTCCAACTCTTATTGGATGAGTCATGGCCGACCAATATAGTCCATGGGTCAATTTGGGGGACACCATGGAGCCACTTGGGTAAGATAATGATATTAATACCTTTTATTTAAAGTAAAAATAAAAATATCACAAACATGTTTTGTTTTACTAAAACAAATTTTACAAGGGGTTATACAAGTTATCTTTTAGACTATTAATATTCATTATAAATCTAAAAATATTTCCTATAACATTGTAATTTTAATATATTTTTTAGGCATCACATAAATAAAATTATATATGACACAATCATGATGCAGTGTTTACATCATTAATGAATAAATTAAATAAATAAGAAGATAAAGTTTAACACAATATGCAACACTTGATCAATACCTATTGGATGATTTTATTTAGATCATGGGACACCTTATAATCTACTTTAATGATTTTTGGAGCTTTATAAAC
Organism: Viscum album; assembly: GCA_963277665.1. NCBI lineage: Eukaryota > Viridiplantae > Streptophyta > Magnoliopsida > Santalales > Viscaceae > Viscum > Viscum album. Next base: position 1,088,004,508 of record OY728121.1, read on the forward strand.
CTAATTTCATTTAATAATAAAATAATAGTTTCAAGATTTCCAAAAGCGCCCCTCCTCTCCCTTATAAAAAGTCCCCACTTCATACCCATATCTCACACTTCCAAAGCACTTTGGGTCGTCCAAAATCTTATAAAATAAGCTCCCAATATCCCTCTCTTAATCATAGAAGCCATACCTTAGTCAGAAAGCTCTTTAATAAGCCCTTTTGGTTTAAACCAAGGGGAGTTACCCGATTTAAAGACAATATATTCTCTTATGTTCTTTTGTTTTATTTTGCTGCTCCAAGCCCATAAACACTTTTTATTCTTTTATTTTATAAAAAACCAGTATCTCCAATATACTATTATTTTGTTATGAGAATTATTTGATTTAAACTTACACACACCTCCGTCTAATGGTTAAAGAACATACTGTTTCTGTGGATGGCGAATTACTGCCTCATGAAGCGACGATTGTTAAATCCTTCTTTGACACCTCTCATGGTGGACATTAAGATGTAACTCTATTTATATATGGTATATATTATGTTTATTATTTCCTTATTCTTCTTTATTTTTCATTTATGTCATACCTTTATGGTTTCCATTATGGGTAAACGCGATAATTTCATTTTAGGAAGTGCGGACTACCTCCCCCTCAAAGTGATTTGAATCGTTAATGCTATATGTGGGAATTATAAAGGAAGGAGTTAATTATATTATATATTATATTATACTATAATTGTAATATAACTTTATATAATTATTAATTCATTCCATTAATGAATTAAATAGAAATGAAAGTAGCGTTCATGCGTATGTACGGCTTACCGTCTCCATGAACGGTGAATTTCATTTCTTATCTCCAAATGTAATGTACTTTTATAGGTACATATACAAAATGAATATATATGATATATATTACACCTAAAAGATTAATACCATTCTGAAATTATAATATATATATATCTCATTTAGTTTTAATTCCATTAATATGACAATGAAATGAAAGTAGCGTTCATGCGTGCGTACGACCTACCGTCTCCATTGACGATGCATTTCATTTTTCATCTCCAAATGTTATGGAATAGTATAAAATTAATATATACTGGATATATATGATATATATGATATCTACATCATGAATATAATTCTATAGATAATGGATATTTTACCACATGAACAACTTGTAATTATAAGGAGTTTATTTTTGACTCAAGTACCAAAGATCGACAAAACAACCGTTATTAACTTAAATAATTACATAATGTTAATAACATGGTAATAAGTGATATAAAATGAATAATGAACTTGATAAGGGTTCTTAAGAAAGTATAAATTAACTTTATTTTATTATTCAGGATATTAAAGAATGATCGATTCAAGTCGGACATGAGGTAAGGGACTTCGTCTCAATCTCCTTTCATTGAGGAATATTTTCTTTTATACACAACTTTCTTTTATACGGTGTATAAACACCTTTTAATTTTCATTTCATTCAAAGGGAATCTTTTTCTACGAAGTGTTTTACTAAACGAAAAAAAAGGAATGTTTCTTTTAATGTACGCGGTGACAACGACCTTTCTGCTGCCGCGAGTATTATTTGATATTTGGCTTCCTCAACAAGTAATAATGTTTTTTTAAAGAAACTAAATACCATATAATCTTTTATGTATTTTGGTATTGAAAATGGTATTGATAATGGATTTTTTATGTCAATATTTTTAAGTGATATATTGGGATTGAGATGTGGAAATGTTTTCATTCCTTTAATTGTTTTATGTGTTATGATTTTATAATGGTACTTGGATATTTTACGGGTGGTTACGTGATAAACCAAATGACGGGTGGTGCCATGAATACCAAGATGTGTGGTTATGTTATGACCTCCAATGCATTGGGTATGTAATTCGTTCGTATGGATATTCCATTTAGTGATATGTATGGAAGTCGACTGTATGGTTATTCTATTTAAGTATGTTTATGTCCCAAGTTACCTTATATGATATGTGTTCTTTATATGAGTTTTATGGTAATCTGTTTGTTAGAAAAATGGTAAGTAATGATCTTTTCTTTAGTGAAGAGTATTTACAACTTCTTAAAGGTTAAAAATATTTCTTATGATAAATTGTACATGGTTTACTTATTGTTTTGAAAAACTAACAGTTTTCCTTCTTTGTGTATCCCTTACTGAGCTTTTTATGCTCATCCCATTTTTTTTTAAATGTTTTTCACAGGTCAAGGGAAAATTACATGATGTGATGATAGTGTCGAGGAAGTTTCAAGAAAGAATCCATGTTTTATTTTAAATATGTTTCCTTTTATGGTAAAAATGTATTCTATATTTTATGTAACTACCTTGTTTAAATGTGGAATGTAATGCATGATTTATGATCTAATTCTCTAAATCTATAAACCTGAAAAGATACTCAATGTGTATTCTTGTAGTAACTCATGATTAAGCAATGTTTAAGGATGGGGCCTTATAAAACTTCCACCAGTTTTTATTAAAAACCATTTTTGAAAAGCTTTACTTAGCTAAAAATGAACATCAAAACACTAAGACGTATCTAATTTAATGATCTTATAGCCATTAAGGATATTATCTTCTAGTTAGTATCTACAAAATTTCCATCTATGGGGCCTAAATATTTGATGATGGTGGGAGAAGAATTATCATCTACATGTTATGTCTCTATATTAACATGAGTTGGGATAGGAAAACATGACTCCACTAAGCTTAATGGGAGGAGTAGTTCCATAGACACATACTGTGTTAGAACATATAACCAAAGAGGTGGTATATGTTCACCATGGTGGTTGATACATATTTTTATTCTTCTAGAATAATGATTCATAAAAATAAGAATTAATTTTTAATATTCTAATGTTGAATGAAATGTATAAATTTATTTAATATACTCTCTGTATCAAGATTTAGGGATCATATATTTCTAACATTTCTAATACTCGATACTACTAATAAGTATTCAGGAAAAACTAGATATAGATGGTATATGATGGTACTCATATAACATGATACATTATTGAATGGTTTTGTATATGAAAAAACATATTCACCACTTATCATGACTAAAATGCTTTTTTGGATTTACATTGTCAAAGCATGTTTCTATGATCATGATATTGGGATATTGATTTTCAAGGAATCCACATTTAGAATAATCCTTACAGAAGATGTCTATATGATGCGACCAAATGGACACCCAATGTTATATTTCTTCTAGGAATAACTAAAAGGGTCAGTCAAATCAATAAATGACAACAAGATATGAATATTACATAAATTAATTTATGAATTGTTCATATATAGTGATCATAGAATATTTTTTTGGAAAAAAATGAGTGGCATGTGTCTTGAACTGGTTATTGGGAGTACTATAATTTTTCATGAAAAATATATTGATAACATATGAAAATAATGGTTGTGTCTTACCAGTTTTTTAAGAGTAAGGAATGATGTTTCTCAAAATATGACTTAAAGTAGAAATCATGTTCTTGTAAACAAGATCTATGTAATGGATTGAGCATTTTTATAAATCTACTCATAGTACATATATTATCAATGTATTGAAAAATACAAGTTAAAAAAATTACATACTGAATTATTGTTGGCGTATAATCCATATAGTAGAACGTGCTTGGGCATAAGGAGAGATTCTGGAGATTAAAATAATTTCACAATAATAAGTTCTAGGAGTTCATATCATGTTACACGATATATACTAACACTTGAAATTAATAATTCATAAATCATAATTGGTTAATATCAAATAGATTCGACATAATTTCATGGTCTTATAGTTATAACTATCTGAAAGTACGTGGAAAAGTAGAACTGGATGAATTAATGGTGTCTAGAGAAGTTAGAAAAGTTATAATCATGGTAATGTAACACTTGTATTCATTTAGTTCAATTTTATTGGGTTTAAATAATAAGGCTATAATAATATTCAATTAAAATTGTTACTGCTAGTGGTTTTCATATCTATAATATCTAAGTATGTTACAGCTTCTGATGTGGCTTATCAAGAAGTTTAGCAACATCCTGTTACAATTTTGAGTTATACCAAAATAAATAGATTCATAATTTTATAATATTATTGGGCTACTGATTTAGTTAGGATGTCAGGATTATGACATGGAAACAAGATGGGGATACTCAGTTATATCACTACTTAATGTATTTTTTTAATATATTAATGTCGAAGTAAATAGATTCGCAATACAAATATATAGATTAACTAACACCAATCATGGAAGCATCGTAGGCCTATAAACCTTATCTATTCTCATCATAAGCATATTTAACATGTGAGGAGTTACTAGTCATTCATAGTTAGATCTAGTGAAAGTGGGAGTTTGTTGGAGTTGTTTCCCTATGACTAAATATTTTGTACTTTAAATTATGTGTATATTTATAGAACTGAATATTAATATGAATATCTTATCACATCTTTTTTTCTTCTATATAACATTGATTTAACAATGTATTAAAATATATGTCGCATTGACAAGGTCATTGAAGTTCCCCTCTATGTTGAGAACCTAGAAATGACATGATAATATTATTAAATATAGTTATACGGTCATATAAAATTCTATGATGGTACACATAGAACATGAATTTTAGGTTAGGGTGCTCATAAGAGGATGTGACTTCTTCTTATGAAGTTCACACTTAGTAATCTACAAGATGGGAATTATGATAATGGGCCTTCCAGTATAAATTCTGCATGTTTTGGTGTGATAAAATAATTCTATCTATGAGCGTGTGAAATGTTCCTTATAATTTAAGGTTATTATTTGATGTGAACCATGCTGAAGGCACAGAGTCAATTTCTCGGGTGGAGGAATTGGATTTGCAAGTCCCGATGACACGAGGAAGATTAAAGAGGTTGAATGCTTCAATGGGCGCTCATCTTGCTTCATTAAAGGCCCAATGGGTATTACCTTGCATGGATGGATCAAATGGGCCTATAATATCACTTATTCAAGCCCAAAATTGATGATTAAAGCTTGGCCCACATGGTTGCATGAATTTGGAGGCCTTGCCCACATGGAGGATTCTAGAAATGGCATCATTGGAGACCAAAGTCAAATCCGGTGGGCTATGCCCTCAAAGTCAAATCCGGTGGGCAATGTTGGAAAGTTGTGTGCTTATTTTCCAAAAGTCTTTGTTGGCTTTTATCTTTTTGACTTTTAAGGGGACAAGGTAGGTTTAGACTTTATGACTTTAGGGTATTATACCCTTGACCATTGTATCACCCCCTTGGCTATAAATAGCCACCCCATGGCATTGTATTGGCATTCAAGATTTAATTGAGAGCTTATTCTTTGTTTCTCTCTGTTCTGTGAGGATTATCCCGAATTTTCTCCTAGCTCTTGTGCATTCTTTCCTTGTCAATCTACAAGTTGGATTTGTGATCCAAGATCACAAAGCACTCAATTTCGTGCCTCAACCCAAGTGCGTTGTTGTGTGGATTGGCCATCACATCCCTCCCTTGAGTGTTTTGTCTAAGTAGTAGGTCACGCTCCATATAGCGTTGATTGACTACTTGCATCCACTATCCATACCCATCATCAAACACTTATCCCTGAACCATATCCTTTAACCGCCGCCCTACGCTGTGAATATTGGTCCACCCCGTGCGTCCTGCATCAGTTGGTATCAGAGCTCCGGTTGACATGGTAGGCGTCTATCCCTTCATTTACTTTAATTATATCCATTACCCTCTTTATCTTTCCATATTATTCACCCATTCAACAAAAAAACCATTTTTTTGAAAGCCTCCCGAATTTTCTTAGTTTGTGCACGCTTGGATTATTATAAATTGTGCCAAATTTTCATTCATCTTCTTTCCACATTTAATTCTCTATATGTGATTTGTATCTGGAAAAAAAATTTCTCTCAACTCATCATTTTGTGATTTTAAAAATTAATCACATCCTTTATTTCAGAGATTTTGAAAAAAAAAGAAAAAAAATTGTCTTACTCTCTGTTCAATCATCTTGTGCTTTAAAACTCTAAGCAAAACACTTTTTAGGGAGAATTGAAAAAAAAGAGCAAAAAAAAGCGGATACAATTACTCTTTTGTGATTTACCTTATTAGCACTTTCCATTTCCATATATAGATTTTTCCATCATTTTACTTCATCCCCATTTTTTATTTGGCACATATTGTTATTCATTTATCTTATCTTGCACAATTGGGCAAAACCCACAATCCACCTATCTACCCCTTCTTTCCACCCTCTTTTTGACCCTTTACCATTGTTAAACCCCTTACCACTCATGCGGGTTGTGTTAAACCATCCCCCGACACAATCTTGATTGGGGAGGAATTGGTGGCACTTGATCGCCCTAAACAAGGTATTATATTTCATAAGAGCTTGGGATTCAAATTGAGTTTTGATAGTGGAGATAAATAAGAAAAAAAAATATCTTGTGTGTGAGAGTGTGTACATCTTGTTGTGTGCGTGTGTGTGTACATCTTGTGTGTGTGAGTGTGTATATATTACGTGTGTGAGTGTGTATTTTTGTGTGTGTGAGTGTGTACATCTTGTGTGAGTGTGTACATCTCGCATGTGTGAGTGAGTGTGTATCATTGTGTGTGTCCCCCCCCCCCCCCCCCCGGTGTGTGTTTGTGTTTGTGTAACTTATCATGGCAGAAGATCGTGGGAAGAAAATTGCTCATGTTAGCGATGAAGGAAGTCGAAGTAGATCTCCCGCACCTAAAGCTACGCAATTCCAAATGCAAGCTTTGGTGAGCCACTTCGATAAGCTTCTTGATCGGATGTTGGAGGTGTTACATGAGAGGATTGACGAATTGGAGAATAAACCAAGCCCAAGGATGTTCCATGATAACCCACGACGTGCTCCGGCACCACGTCGTCCCCACATCATGGAGGAGGAGATGGTGAACTTTGATTATGATCTTGATGAAGTCCCACAAAGGAGGAGGTTGTACCAACAACCGAGAGGAGGCTAAAGGAGACAACATGATGATGACCTACTTGGCGGGATCAAGGTGAAGGTCCCTTCTTTTCTTGGGAAAAGCGACCCGGAAGCATACTTGGAGTGGGAGATGCAGATCGAGCAGGTCTTTTCATGCCATGCATATTCCGAGGAGAAAAAGGTCAAACTTGCTTCCCTTGAATTTTCTGATTATGCTTTAATTTGGTGGGATCAAGTTCAAAAGGAGAGGGCTAGATATGGTGGACGTCCCATCAACACTTGGGAAGACATGAAGTTCACCATGCGGAAGTGGTTTGTTCCCACACATTACTATAGAGATCTCCACAACAAACATCAACGCCTCATCCAAGGGAGTAAGAGTGTAGAAGACTACTACTAGGAGATGCAAATTGCCATGATTTGGGAAAATGTTGAGGAGGATCCGGAGGCAACCATGGCACGGTTTTTACATGGGCTCAATCGAGAGAGTGCGGATCAAGTGGAGATGTACCACCATGTAGAGATACAAGATATGATCCACCAAGCCACCATGATCGAGGAAAAAATCAAAAGGAGGAGCAACATGAGGAAACCCACTACCCCTTTCACACCATGGAGAAATCCAAGGAAGGATATTGGAGAACCATCAAAGGCAAAAGAGGTGGTTGATCGCAAAAGTGACAAGGTAATTCTTCCAGCTAAGAAACCTACTTTTGAGGCTAACTAAACCAATAATAGGGATATTAGGTGTTTTAAATGTCAAGGAAGGGGTCACATTGCTAGTGAATTCCCAAACCGCCGCACCATGATCATCAACAAGTATGGAGAATGGGAGACCGATGGAGAGAGCTCCGAAGAGGAGGAAGATGAATCTCCAGAAATTGAAAATGGAGAATTTGTGGAAGATGGCGAGATTCTTGTCACTAGAAGAGTTTTAAGTGCAAAAATGACCATTGGAGAAAAGGAGCAGCGGGAGAACCTTTTCCATACACGATGCAAGATCAATGGGAAGGTATGTAGTGTTATTGTTGATGGTGGAAGTTGTAGCAATGTGGCGAGCAGTGAGTTGGTGGAGAAGTTGGGACTCCCGACTTTAAGTCATCCAAATCCATACCGACTTCAGTGGTTGAATGATTCTGGGGAGCTGAAGGTCACCAAGCAAGTGAAGGTATTGTTCACCATCGGTAAGTACAAAGATGAGGTATTGTGCGACATTGTTCCTATGAAGGCGTTCCACTTGTTGTTGGGTCGACCATGGCAGTACAATCGGCGTGTTACTCATGATGGTTTCTTGAACCGTCACTCTTTTGTACTCTGAGGGGAACCTATAACCCTCAACCCCATGTCCCCCAAGAAAATTCTGGAAGATCACATTTTGAGAGAAAAGAAAAAAAAGAGTGATGAGGAAAAAAAGAGAGAAAATGAAAAAGGAGAGAATGAGGGAAAAATAGAAAATGAGAGAAGCAAAGGAATGGAGAACAAAGAAAAATCAAGAGGGGAAAAAGATTTGAGAGGAGAGAAAAGTGTGATGTTGGCAAAAAAGAGTGAGGTTAAGGAAGATTTGATTTCTCGACAAAATCTCTTAGTACTTATGTACAAAGAGGTGATGTTGAACACTAACGACTTAACATCTTCTTTGCCACATGTTGTTGAGTCTTTGTTGTAGGAATTTAAAGATGTGTTTCCCAAAGAGGTGCCACCAGGTTTTCCACCCATTAGAGGTATTGAGCATCAAATTGACCCCATACCTAGAGCATCACTACCGAACCGCCCAGCATATCGCACCAACCCAAAGGAGACAAAAGAAATTCAAAGGCATGTTCAAGAGTTGTTGAATGTGGGGTATGTGAGAGAGAGTCTTAGTCCTTGTGCGGTACCGGTGCTTCTAGTACCAAATAAGGATGGAACATGGAGAATGTGCATTGACTGTAGAGCCATCAACAACATCACGGTCAGGTATCGTCATCATATCCCTAGGTTAGATGATATGCTAGATGAATTAAAGGGTTGAACTATTTTCTCAAAAATTGATTTAAGAAGTGGCTACCATCAAATTAGGATGAAAGAAGGAGATGAGTGGAAAACTACATTTAATACAAAACATGGACTTTATGAATGGTTATTCATGCCCTTTGGTCTCACCAATGCACCTAGAACATTTATGTGGTTAATGAATCATGTCTTACGTGCATATATTGGAAAATTTGTGGTAGTTTACTTTGATGATATTCTGGTGTATAGTAGGACTTTGCATGAGCATGTAGATCACTTGAGAAAAGTCCTAGAGGTGTTACGGAAATAAAACCTGTTTGGAAACATAAAAAAGTGTGAATTTTGTCTCGATAAGATTGTTTTCCTTGGATTTGTTGTGAGTGGCAATGGAGTTGAAGTGGACACTGAGAAGATCAAAGCAATACAAGAATGGACAACTCCAACCTCCATTGGACAGGTAAGAAGTTTTCATGGGCTTGCTAGTTTTTACAGGAGATTTGTGAAAGACTGCAGAACACTAGCAGCACCATTGAATGAATTGACAAAGAAGAATGTTCCTTTCAAATGGGGGACAACTCAAGAAAAAGCCTTCCATGCACTAAAGGAGAGACTCACCCATGCCCCTCTACTTACACTTCCAGACTTCGGTAAGACCTTTGAAATTGAATGTGATGCAAGCGGAATTGGCATAGGAGGAGTACTCATGCAAGAAGGTAAGACTATTGATTGTTTTAGTGAGAAGTTAAATGGCCCAACTATAAACTATGCTATATATGATAAAGAGTTGTATCCATTGTTTAGAGTACTCGAAACATGGCAACACTATCTTTGGCCTAAAGAATTTGTGATACATTCTGATCACGAGGCTCTTAAATACCTTAGGAGCCAACATAAACTAAATTGGAGACATGATAGATGGCTGGAATTCATTGAATCATTTCCATATGTCATCAAGCATAAAAAGGGTAAAGAAAATACTGTGTCCGATGCACTTTCACGTAGATATTCTCTTTTATCCTTGTTGGATTCAAAACTTCTTGGTTTTGAATACATTAAGGATTTATATGCCACTGATAGTTCTTTTAGAGAACCTTATGAACATTGTAAACCTGGAGTTAGTTGGGAAAATTTCTATTTACATGATGGATTCTTATTTCGAATTGATAAGCTTTGCATTCCTAATTTCTCTATCCGTTTACTTTTACTAAAGGAGTCACATTCGGGTGGGTTAATGGGGCATTTTGGTGTTTCAAAAACTCTAAGTGTTCTTAGTGAGCATTTTTATTGGCCTAGGATATCTAGAGATGTTGAGAAATTTGTGGGAAAGTGCATTGTTTGCCATAAAGCCAAATCAAAGTTGAACCCACATGGACTATATCTTCCTCTCCCAATTCCCAACACCCCTTGGGAGGACATATCAATGGACTTTATTGTGGGGTTACCATGGACCAAGAGGGGGAGAGATTCCATTTTTTTTGTGGTGGATCGGTTTTCAAAAATGGAACATTTTATTCCCTGTCACAAAATAGATGATGCCACTAACATTGCAACACTTTTCTTTCAGGATGTAGTCAAGCATCATGGAATGCCAAGGACCATTGTGTCAGATCGAGACACAAAATTTCGTAGTTACTTTTGGAAGACCCTGTGGAGAAAACTCGGTACAAAGTTATTATTTTCCACTACTTTTCATCCACAAAACGATGGGCAAACGGAGGTGGTGAATCGCACACTATCATCCCTTCTGTGAACAATTGTCAAAAAGAATATCAAGAATTGGGAGGAGTGTCTGCCACATGTGGAATTCGCATATAACAGGACCAAGCATTCCACAACTCAATATTCTCCATTTGAAATAGTTTATGGCTTTAACCCCCTTGCGCCTATTGATCTAGTTCCTTTGCCTTTACAGGAAGCAGTTAATGTGGATGCAAAAGGGCGTGCAGAATTCATCAAGAAAATCCATGAAAAGACAAGGTTAAATATCGAGCGGATGACCCAAAAATATATGTATCGTGCAAACAAGGTTCGCAAGCAAATGTTGTTCGAGCCCGGTGACTTGTTTTGGATTCATATGCGGAAGGAAATATTCCCTGAAAAGCGTAAATCAAAACTCATGCCACGAGGCGATCGACCATTCCGAGTGCTTGAGAAGATTAACAGCAATGCTTACAAGATAGCTTTGCCAGGTGAGTATGGTGTAAGTGCCAGTTTCAATGTTTCTGATCTTTCTCCTTTTTTGGGTGTAGAGGATGAAGAGTCGAGGACAACTCCTTTTCAAGAGGGGGAGGATGATGTGAACCATGCGGAAGGCACAGAGTCGATTGCTCGGGTGGAGGAATTGGATTTTCAAGGCCCAATGACACGAGGAAGATTAAATAGGTTGAATGCTTCAATGGGCGCTCATCTTGCTTCATTAAAGGCCCAATGGGTATTACCTTTCATGGATGGAGAAAATGGGCCTATAATATCACTTATTCAATCCCAAAATTGATGATTAAAGCTTGGCCCACATGGTTGCACGAATTTGGAGGCCTTGCCCACATGGAGGATTCTAGAAATGGCATCTTTGGACACCAAAGTCAAATCTGGTGGGCTATGCACTCAAAGTCAAATCTGGTGGGCTATGTTGGAAAGTTGTGTGCTTCTTTTCCAAAAGCCTTTGTTGGCTTTTATCTTTTTGAATTTTAAGGGTACAAGGTAGGTTTAGACTTTATGACTTTAGGGTATTAGACCCTTGACCATTGTATCACCCCCTTGGATATAAATAGCCACCCCATGGCATTGTATTGGCATTGAAGATTTAATTGAGAGATTATTCTTTGTTTCTCTCCGTTTTGTGAGGATTATCCCGGATTTTCTCCTAGCTCTTGTGCATTATTGCCTTGTCAATCTACAAGTTAGATTGGTGATCCAAGATCACAAAGCCCCCAATTCCGTGCCTCATCCCATGTGCGTTGTTGTGTGGATTGGCCATCACATCCCTCCCTTGAGTGTGTTGTCTAAGTAGTAGGCCGCGCTCCATATAGAGTTGATTGACTACTTGCATCCACTATCCGTACCCATCATCCGACACTTATCCCTAAACCATATCCTTCAACCGCCGCCCTACGCCGTGACGATCGGGCCACCCCGTGCGTCTCGCATCATTATTAATGTGTGTTAGGGCTCATGTACACATATATAATTCATAAACCATGATGATAAAATTTATGGAAATATTGAATATTTTGGGTGTTTTATGAGTTACATGTTGTTAATGAATATGTCAAGGAACTATTTTTCCCTTCCATCTTTATTGAAGTAGATATTTGGGTCATTTTATTGGAATGGAGCTGTCGTATTTAATTCCATGGATATTGTGTAATAGTGTGTTCATTTTAGATAGTCAATGAAGGACGTATTGAGCATATAGGTCGGTGAAATAAATGTGTAACCTACTTGATTGGATATTCTGAAAAATGGATTATATTTCAAAATGATCATTCATATGTGGTTTTCAACATTTTGACCTTAATTTATTTCTCTTGGGTCCCTTCACCCATTACTAAATAGAAATCTTGAACTATAGGCAAGCCTGCCAAATGCTAACAATAAAGAATCCTAGAGGGTAACACATTAATTATTTCTATTGATCTTGATTAAATTATAATTTAATTTAATTATTTGAATAAATATTATTCTTAAGACCAAGGAATAATTTTATTCAAGTTTTAATTTATCACTAATATTAACAAGGTAATAAAATAATAATTTATTCATTTACAAAAAAAATTATTTAATTATGTGAATATTTAATAGATATTTAGTCACTAGACTGTAAATAAAATATTTATTTTATTTATTGATGAATGAAATATTTAATTAAATATTTATTTAGGTACTCAATAATTGATGAGGATTTTGATTGAACCAAGTTTTCTTATTGTGATAAATATTTATTTACAATCTGGTAAATAATATTTTTTATTACACTAGTCAGAACATTCCAAAAAATAACAGTAATAGTTTTATTATTATTATATATAATGGTGTTTGATAATGATTATTATGTTATTTAAGGGTTAGTATGTAATTAAATAATATTTTAACTTAAACCCTCACTCTATAAATAGACAGTTATGTCTTTTATGTAGGGTTAATCAAGAATTCAGAATCATTGTACACAACAGATTTCCCCCTCAACTCCTCCTCCTCTCTTCCTCTCAAGAACAAAAATAACTAGAGAGAATACTTTGAGTATAAATGATGATTGTTTAAGAAGAACAATAAAATAAAATAGATTCACCACACTAGCACCCGACATTCTATTAGAGTTTCTTGTAGATGAAAGGAGAATGTGTAAATCGACACTAGAGGGATGACACATTTTGATCCTTAAAATGCAATGAAATAAATCAAAAAAGGTTCATTTAAAATATTAATAGTGTAATTTAGGAAAGGATAATAATATGAGGTAATTATTTTCTTCAAATCTAAATAAATTAATTATAAATTTATCAGGCAGAGATCTTATTTGGGTTTTGGAGTGCCCCAAACATTTTATGTTAGGAGTTACATTCTATTCACCAATGTGTTCCTTCAAAACAACACTATTTTATTTATGAGATAGTTTAAACCTAGTCAATAAACATAAATTTCCCACTTCTATGTTTTGGGTTTCAAAAAATGGTCATCTAGAGTTGTGACGAGTAAGTCATTTTGAATCTGATAGAACCAACTTGTTTTTTTAGTGAATAGTAACATATCCTTATGAATAGTGATATGAATATAAATATTCCCCTAATTAATAGTAAATTATATTATTATTTTATTTTCTTAAGGATCTAAGATAATGACATCTTGATTAATTTTTTCAATGACACATAAAAGCAGTTATAGTTTTAAATAATGAATTTTTGAATTAAGTATGATTTTATTTAAAAATTAAAATAAAAATTATTTAGAAAATTATTTTCAAAAAATGGACTTCATTTTTGAAATCTACACATCGATAAATGGTTAGGGTGAATTTTAGGAATTTTTCTGAAATAGAAGATTTTTCAGTGAATAGTAAAAAATACAGTTTTTAGTTTCGGTATGTTAATGACATCATTAACGATGTAATGATGATTTCATAAATCTGGTCGACTTGTTTATAGTTATATAAGATTTTAGGTGTCCCAAGTGGCTTATACCATGAGAAAATATCATGGGAAAGCCCATGGTTTTGAAAATACCCCTCATAAGGTGTCCCTTGAAAATTATTAAAATAATCCCTCACTTTTCCTATAAATACCAACTCTTCCCTTCATTGATTTCATTCCCAATTCTCCCTCAACTAATATCTGGCCTGATTACCTCCATTTTATTTCTACCATGGTTTCTTCCAGCCCCCATGGTCCCAACCTTCATGTTCTAAGGGTTACTCTACAAGGTAAGAAAATTCTCAATTTCTTTCTTTTTCCATTCAAGTTCACTTTTATGTGGTATAACATTCAAGTTTCCATACCATGTTATTATGTACTTCTTATTCTTGATCTATTTATGTATTATGATTCATTTTTTTATGGTTAACCCTTTTCCCCTCTCTTCTTATTATCTTCTAAAACCCTATCGCATAGCCGTTGGGCTGCCGAATTTTTGTAAGAGATTTCTCACTTATTATTTTATTTTGAGTTCCTTCCTTATTATTTATTCATATATTTTTACCCAAGAGGCATGAAATATCCAGAAATAATTTATATTCTGGATGTTATCATGTTTATTGAAAATCCTCATCATTATTTTTTTCCTCTACCACTTATTTAAGGAATAAAAACATTGTCTGTGATGTATCAAATTACCGACATCGTGGATGATGTAATATCAATCTCCATTAATTATTTCATGTCTGGTAATAAACCCATTTATATGGTTGAACCAGGTTATAATATATGTGTTATGACTCACCCATAGTTCTGTAATTCTTTTGTACTCATGGTTATAATTTATAAGACAAAATGATCTTATTATTATCAAAGAACCACTAAAACGATCTAAATGAAGATCATTAATGTTTTAACTAATGAATCATCATCATGGTATATAATCTAAAATTGTTATAAGATAATTTATATATCATTAATGTAATTAATAATTTATATTAACAACTCTGAATGTTTATCCACATTTCAAATGAACTTCCATTCATTAAAACAAGTAAACGAACCATGAAAACCAAGGAAGAAAATGCTTCCAAAACAGGAATATTGAACCTCTTAACCCCATAGAAAGGGACAAGAATGAACATAATAAGTTTATACTAAACCAATTACATGTATATGATGTTCTGGAATTATTAATCAATGAGGATAAATTTTATTATTAAGGTCATTAAAAAGAAACGAAGAACACACTCGAGCTAAGGTAAGGGGTTTCTCATCTCACTTTCATTTCTGTGAGATTTCCATTGTTCGAAAATTATTTCATTGGTATATGTGTACTTCCCATTTGAGATAAATTTTCATTTGAAATTATATTTCTATTAAATATCCATAATCTCATATCATGGGTATGTTTATTGTCTAAACTGTATACCATTTTACATACGGTGTATGTTTGGAATGTTATTTTAACCATGGAGATATTGATGAATCTGTATTCTCTACTCTATAAGGATAATGAAAAGGCATATTGGTCTTGTATTGAATTAATGTATAAAAAATTATTTGGATGTAGAGGTGTGTGGGGCCCACTATAGCCCCTCAATGCATCGGTAGGTCTCATTAGACAAAACAGTTGGCGACAAACCCTTCGAGTTTTTTTTCCTAAAATCAGACGTGTTTCTACCCATAGAACTAAACCGTTTTTATGGTATTATGGTTTCATGTGCCAGATATATGGCATCCAATTAATAATAATTCTATTTATTCATTATTAGTTATTTCTATTATCCATGAGGTTTTCACTATGACAAAATCTATGGATGTAGTTTCAATCTCAGTTTATTTATGACATTAGTGGTTCATTTATTCACTATGCCATTTTGATTATGTTGGATTGATTATGATTCAATTATTATTATACTCTTGATTCCACTATTTTTAACCCTTACTGTGCATTTGATCTCACCCTTTTCATTTTTTACCTTCAATAGGTTAGGAAGAGGACATCAATTAATGAGTTCTCGTGGATGCAGTTTTTTTATTTTTGTTATGTATTGTAACTTTTAACCATTTTCAATGTAATTTGTGTTACATCTATGTACCTAGTTTATTCAAAACTACTAAAATGATCGGTCCTTCGGGATTTTCATTCCTTATAACCATTCCAAAAGCACAATTAATTCATCGACTCCTATCTAGAGGGGTCGGGGTGTTACTGTTGGTATCATAGGAAATTTAGTAGAAAGCTTGGAAACTAGATTAGGAAATTAATAGTAGGGAACAAAGCCCTAAGGTAGTATTTGAGGATAAAAATACAATAACATCCTGGTATTTTGGTAAGGAATAGATTATGAGTATATTTTTAAGCAATACATCCCTGTCTGGATACGAGCAGGTAGAGGTGGCTTTGGCACAGAGGTGCCTAGGAGTGAAAGCTCGGACAAGGAGTTTCGGGCTTGACCCTTGGTATCCGAGTACATGAAAACGAGCCTTGATGAACTCTTGGTTACAAAACTCTAATGGGATATTCTTAGGATAATTCATATTTTCTTTAAACGCCATTATGAAGGAGTTAATGTAAATTTTTTTTCTTAGAGAAACCATGTTTATAAGATTATCTATGCATATACTTTCAATCTTTATTGGGTGATTTTCTATTTGAGATTCATAAACTAATATAGTGTATCCCATCATTTAGAAATGGTTTCTAATGGAAGAAGGGGAATAAATACTCATGGGTAATGTAGGGATCTCCCCACTGAGCAAGTCAACATAGTCAATGTTGGAGCGGATCAAATCATAACCATATTGGGAAAACTTACTGAAGTTTTAATGAATAACCATTCCACACCTGTGTTGGATCGTTTCCTGTGGCAGAAGCCCCCATATTTTAGGGGGACTACTAATTCTATGGTGTCTGAGCATTGGATCAAGTCACTTGAAAATATATTCATAGCATTAATATGCAATGAGAATTAGAAGGTGGTGCTGGCGGTATATTGTCTCAAGGGTGAAGTTGATCAATGGTGGTCCCTAATTCAGAATACCACAGAGGAAGAAGAAATAAAAGATATGTAATGGAGGACTTTTAAGGTAATATTATTCGAAAAATATTTCCCTCGTGAGCAACAAACTGAAATTAAGAGGAAATTCCTTAGCTTGAAACAAAGGGAGGAATACATTGTTGTAGAGTATGAGTCTACCTTCACAAGACTAGACAGGTATGTCGTAGATTACGTACGTGACTTAGTGGACAGAGATTGATCATTTCTTTGATGGTCTTAAACCAAGCCTTTGGGGAGAACTGACTTCTCAAACATTTTCATCATATGATGGAATTGTATCAAGTGCTATCAAAACAGAGAAGGAATTTGCTAGATCAAGTATTTTCGAAGGAAACCCATATAAGAAGCGGACCATTGATAACAATGGAAAAGGAGATCCACCAAAGAAGAACAAGGGAATGAATAGTTTCCCATTATGTTGGAAATATGGAAAGAATCATCTTGGGAAATGACTGAAAGGTATGGGAGTCTGTTATAAGTGTGGAGAAAAGGGTCATCGATCCGATGAATGCAAAGGGAAGAAAGAGTTCAATGATATTCTATGCTACAATTTTATAGAGATGGGACACTATGAAAATTAGTGTCCAAAGCACCAAGGAAACATGCCACAGAAAAATCCAAGAGAACAAGGGAGAGCCTATGCGATTACAACCGTAGAAGTTGAAGATCCTAATGATGTGGTGGCAGGTACTTTAATTGTTTCTTCAAAAATAGACAACACTTTATTTGATTTTGGATCATCTCATTCATTTATATCTTCCCAGTTTTCCAAGAA
Source organism: Viscum album (assembly GCA_963277665.1). NCBI lineage: Eukaryota > Viridiplantae > Streptophyta > Magnoliopsida > Santalales > Viscaceae > Viscum > Viscum album. The sequence goes on from OY728121.1 coordinate 1,088,022,423, forward strand.
AATTAGGTGTGTCCAATTTGATTTATTAAAGGAGTTATTAGTCAAAACTCTTCAGGGATGCATCATTGCAACAAAGGCATTCCAACTAGTCCCTCTCATGACACATAAATGTGCATTAGTTTCTAACCTTATCTTCATACCAATTACTGACTTTGATATAATTCGTGGTATGAATTGGCTGTCAAACTATGATGCAAATATTTATTACAAGAAAAAGGAAGTTACAATTTTTGAAAATGGTGTAGATATCTTTAGAGAAGAAACCTCTCCACCTGATTCTTACCTAGATCCACCCTCAGTAGCTCTATTTAAATCCATTATTGGAGAGGAAGAGAACCCAATATATATGGGTGAGGAAATAAATATTCATATTGAAGATGTGAATATAGTAATAGAATACATTGATGTGTTTCCAGTGGATTTACCTGGACATCCTCCTAAGTGGGAAATTGAGTTTTCCATTGACTTAATTCCTGGTGCAAGACCTATATCAAAGACCTCATATAGAATGACGACTGTGGAGTTAGTGGAGCTGAAGAAACAACTAGAGGATTTGAGTGACAAAGTATTTATTCGACCTAGTGTTTCTCCATGGGGAGACCCAGTCCTGTTTTTCAAGAAGAAAGATGGATCCATTAGGCTATGCAATGATTATAGGGAAATAAATGCTATTACAATAAAGAATAAGTATCCTCTACCTCGGATTAATGATTTATTTGATCAGCTTCATGGAGCTCAATACTTTTCAAAGATTGATCTTTGGTCTGGATATCATCAGTTGTGTATGAGGATGGAAGATATTCCTAATATAGCATTTCGAACCAGTTATGGGCATTACGAGTTTACAATGATTCCTTTTGGACTGACTAATTCACCCTCTGTTTTCATGGATTTAATGAATAGAGTTTTCAAGGAATATCTTGATAACTTTTTTTTGTTGTTCATTGATGATATCTTGGTATACTCAAAAAGCTATGAAGACAATGAGAATCACTTGCAGATTATTCTGAAAACTCTTAGAAAAAATGAATTATATGGGAAGTTTAACAAGTGAGAATTTTGGATTCAATCAGTTTATTTTTTAGGCCACATTGTGTCTAAGGATGGAATCCTGGTTGATCCTGGTAAGATAAAGTAAATCCAAGATTGGCCCATGCCAACAAACATAACTGAGGTATGCAGTTTTATTGGCTTAGCTGGTTACTATCGGCGTTTCGTTCAGAATTTCGCCCGACTGGCTATCCCACTAACCAATCTCACACATAAAGGAGTTAAGTTTGTGTAGAAAAAAGAGTGTATGGAATGCTTCGAGGAATTAAAAAGAATATTTATCAATGCTCCAATTTTGACTCTTCCATCTGGAAGCGATGGATTTGTGATATATAGCGATGCATCGAAGAATGGGATGGGTTGCTTCCTTATGAAAAACGATAAATTTATTGATTATGCATCAAGAAAGTTGAAGACCCATGAGCAGAATTATCCAACTCATAATCTTGAGTTAGCAGTCGTAATCTTTGCTTTGAAAACATAGAGGCATTTTCCTTACGGGGAGAGATGTGAAATTTATACAGACCACAAGAGTTTGAAATACATTTTCACCCAAAAAGAACTCAACATGAGGCAAAGGATATGGCTTCAGTTACTCAAAGATTACTATGGTTCAATAGACTACCACCTGGGAAAGGCGAATAAGGTGGTAGATGCTTTAAGCAGGAAAGATCATTGACTTCAAACTCAAATGAGGATTGAGAGAGATCATATATTTTTGGATCTACTAAAGATGGATTTGGGAATTATTAAGGAAGGGGAAATATCTTTTCTCTTTCATATGATTACTAAACCATCTTTATTAGAGAAAATAAAAATCTATCAATCTGATGATGATAATTTATAAAATAAAATTAATGTTATCAAGGATGGAAGACTTGCTGACTTCGTGTAAGAAGAAGCATTTCTGATGTTTGGGAAGAGTTTATGAATTCCATCAGTACTTGAGCTAAAAAGGGAACTATTAGATGAAGCACATAGCTCAAATTTCTCTATACACCTGGGTAGCACCAAGATTCATAGAGATCTGAAGGAATATTTTTGGTGGGATAATATGATGCGGGAAATTACTGAATATGTATCTAGGTGTCTAGTTTGTAAATAAGTGAAGGTAGAGAGACAACATCCCAGAGGAGTGATATAACCTCTACCTATTCTTATGTGGAAGTGGGATAACATTATGATAGATTTTATCACCGGACTATTAAGGACGCCTAGAAGGAATGATGAAATAAGGGTAATTGTTGATCGTCTCACAAAACCAGCACATTTCCTTCCAATAAGAGATGATTTACCACTCAAGTGCCTAGAAAGACTATATATTAATGAAGTTTTAAGACTTCAGGGTGCACCTCTATCAATTTTGTTTGATCGAGATCCCTGGTTTACATCAAAATTCTAGAAAGGTATCCAGAAGGCTTTGAATACTGAGCTTCATATGAGTACCGCATATCACCCCCAAACCGACGGAAAATCTCAAAGGTCTATTCAAACTCTAGAAGACATGTTGAGGTCATGTTCTCTTGACTTCCAAGGTATGTGGGATCAATACTTTCCTCTGGTGGAATGTTCATCCAATAATAGTTTTCATTCAAGTATTCAAATGGCTCCATATGAAGCATTTTATGGAAAGAGATTTTGAACTCCAACTTGTTGGAATGAAGTTGGTGAGAGGAAACTTTGAGGCCCAGAGCATATTGAAGAGACTAAGAAAAGGGTAAAGGAAATACAAGCTCATATTAAAGAATCCCAAAGTAGGCAGAAGAGTTATGCAGACAACTGGAGAAAGGACTTGGAATTTCAAGTAGGAGATCATGTATTTCTGAATTTATCTCCATGGAAGGGCGTCTTAAGGTTCGGTAAGAACGGGAAACTAAGCCCCAGATATATCGGACCATTTGAAATTCTGGAAAGAATCAGAGCTATAGCTTACCGTCTAGCGATGCCACCAAATCTCTCCAGAGTTCATGATGTGTTCCACATGTCATTCTTAAAGAAATACATGCTATACCCAACGCATGTACTCGCATATGAAGAAACTGAACTGGAACCTGATTTTTCATACTGTGAAAAGAATATCGGGATTCTTGACACAAGGGAGCTTGATGCAAACCATGCGGAAGGCACAGAGTCAATTGCTTGGGTGGAGGAATTGGATTTGCAAGGCCCAATGACACGAGGAAGATTAAAGAGGTTGAATGCTTCAATGGGCACTCATCTTGCTTCATTAAAGGCCCAATGGGTATTACCTTGCATGGATGGAGTAAATGGGCCTATAATATCACTTATTCAAGCCCAAAATTGATGATTAAATCTTGGCCCACATGGTTGCACGAATTTGGAGGCCTTGCCCACATGGAGGATTCTAGAAATGGCATCTTTGGACACAAAAGTCAAATCTGGTGGGCTATGTTGGAAAGTTGGGTGCTTCTTTTCCAAAATTCTTTGTTGGCTTTTATCTTTTTGACTTTTAAGGGGACAAGGTAGGTTTAGACTTTATGACTTTAGGGTATTAGACCCTTTACCATTGTATCACCCCCTTTGCTATAAATAGCCACCCCATGGCATTGTATTGGCATTCAAGATTTAATTGAGATCTTATGCTTTGTTTCTCTCTGTTGTGTGAGGATTATCCCGGATTTTCTCCTAGGTCTTGTGAATTCTTGCCTTGTCAATCTACAAGTTAGATTGGTGATCAAACATCACAAATCCCCCAATTCCGTGCCTCAACCCAAGTGCGTTGTTGTGTGGATTGGCCATCACATCCCTCCCTTGAGTGTGTTGTCTAAGTAGTAGGTCGCGCTCCATATAGCGTTGATTGACTACTTGCATCCACTATCCGTACCCATCATCTGGCACTTATCCCTGAACCATATCCTTCAACCGCTGCCCTACACTGTGAAGATCGGGCCACCCCGTGCGTCTCGCATCAGTTGGTATCAGAGCTCCGGTTGACACGGTAGGTGTCTATCCCTTCATTTACTTTAATTCTATCCATTACCCTCCTTATCTTTCCATATTATTCACCCATTCAACAAAAAAATCCATTTTTTTGAAATCCTCCCGAATTGTCCTAGTTTTTTCAAGCTTGGATTATTGTAAATTGAGCCAAATTTTCATTCATATTCTTTCCGCATTTAATTCTCTATATGTGATTTGTATCCGGAAAAAAAAAATTCTCTCAACTCATCATTTTGTGCTTTTTAAAATTAATCACATCCTTTATTTGAGAGATTTTGAAAAAAAACAAAAAAAAATGTCTTAATCTTCGTTCAATCATCTTGTGCTTTAAAACTCTAAGCACAACACTTTTTAGGGAGAATTGACAAAAAAAGAGCAAAAAAAAGCGGATACAATTACTCTTATGTGCTTTACCTTATTAGCACTTTCCATTTCCATATATAACTTTTTCCATAATTTTACTTCATCCCCATTTTGTATTTGGCTCATATTGTTATTCATTTATCTTAACCAACAATCCACATATCTACCCCTTCTTTCCACCCTCTTTTTGACCCTTTACCATTGTTAAACCCCTTACCACTCAAGCGGGTTGTGTTAAACCATCCCCTGACACAATCTTTATTGGGGAGGACTTGGTGGCACTTGATCGCCCTAAAAAAGGTATTATATTTCATAAGAGCTTGGGATTCAAATTGAGTTTTGAGAGTGGAGAGAAATAAGTAAAAAATATATATCTTGTGTGTGTGAGTGTGTGCATCTTGTTGTGTGCGTGTGTGTGTACATCTTGTGCGTGTGAGTGTGTATATATTGCGTGCGTGAGTATGTATTTTTGTGTGTGTGAGTGTGTACATCTTGTGTGAGTATGTACATCTCGCGTGTGTGAGTGAGTGTGTATCATTGTGTGTGTCCCCCCCCCCCCCCCGTGTGTGTTTGTGTTTGTGTAACTTATCATGGAAGAAGATCGTGGGAAGAAAATTGCCCATGTTAGCGATGAAGGAAGTCAAAGTAGATCTCCCGCACCTGAAGCTACGCAATTCCAAATGCAAGCTTTGGTGAGACACTTCGAGAAGCTTCTTGATCGGAAGTTGGAGGTGTTACATGAAAGGATTGATGAATTGGAGAATAAACCAAGCCCAAGGATGTTCCATGAAAACCCACGACGCGCTCCCGCACCACATCGTCCCCACATCATGGAGGAGGAGATGGTGAACTTTGATGATGATCTTGAAGAAGTCCCACAAAGGAGGAGGTTGTACCAACAACTGAGAGGAGGCCAAATGAGACAACATGATGATGACCTACTTGGCGGGATCAAGGTGAAGGTCCCTTCTTTTCTTGGGAAAAGCGATCTGGAAGCATACTTGGAGTGGGAGATGCAGATCGAGCAGGTCTTTTCATGCTATGCATATTCCGAGGAGAAAAAAGGTCAAACTTGCTTCCCTTGAATTTTCTGATTATACTTTAATTTGGTGGATCAAGTTCAAAAGGAGAGGGCTAGATATGGTGGACGTCCCATCAACACTTGGGAAGACATGAAGTTCACCATGCGGAAGCAGTTTGTTCCCACACATTACCATAGAGATCTCCACAACAAACTTAAACACCTCATCCAATGGAGTAAGAGTGTAGAATACTACTACAAGGAGATGCAAATTGCCATGATTCGTGCAAATGTTGAGGAGGATCTGGAGGCAACCATGGCACAGTTTTTACATGGGCTCAATCGGGAGATTACAGATCAAGTGGAGATGTACCACCATGTAGAGATACAAGATATGATCCACCAAGCCACCAAGATCGATCAACAAATCAAAAGGAGGAGCAACATGAGGAAACCCACTACCCCTTTCACACCATGGAGAAATCCAAGGAAGGAGATTGGAGAACTATCAAAGGCAAAAGAGGTGGTTGATCACAAAAGTCACAAGGTAATTCTTCCACCTAAGAAACCTACTTTTGAGGCTAACCAAACCAGGAATAGGGATATTCGGTGTTTTAAATGTCAAGGAAGGGGTCACATTGCTAGTGAATTACCAAACTGTCGCACCATGATCATCAAAAAGTATGGAGAATGGGAGACCGATGGAGAGAGCTCTGAAGAGGAGGAAGATGAATCTCCAGAAATTGAAAATGGAGAATTTGCGGAAGATGGCGAGATTATTTTCACTAGAAGATTTTTATGTGCACAAATGATCGTTGGAGAAAAGGAGAAGTGGGAGATCCTTTTCCATACACGATGCAAGATCAATGGGAAGGTATGTAGTGTTATTTTTGATGGTGGAAGTTGTAGCAATGTGGCGAGCACCGAGTTGGTGGAGAAGTTGGAACTCCCGAATTTAAGGCATCCAAATCCATACCGACTTCAGTGGTTGAATGATGGTGGGGAGCTGAAGGTCACCAAGCAAGTGAAGGTATTGTTCACCATCGGTAAGTACAAATATGAGGTATTGTGCGACATTGTTCCTATGAAGGCGTGCCACTTGTTGTTGGGTCGACCATGGCAGTATGATCGGTGTGTTACTCATGATGGTTTCTTGAACCGTCACTCTTTTGTACTTCGAGGGGAACCTATAACCCTCAACCCCATGTCCCCCAAGAAAATTCTAGAAGGTCACATTTTGAGAGAAAAGAAAAAAAAGAGTAATGAGGAAAAAAAGAGAGAAAATGAAAAATGAGAGAATGAGGGAAAAATAGAAAATGAGAGAATCAAAGAAATGGAGAACAAAGAAAAATCAAGAGGGGAAAACGATTTGAGAGGAGAGAAAAGTGTGATGTTGAGGTTAAGGAAGCTTTGATTTCTCGACAAAATCTCTTAGTACTTATGTACAAAGAGGTGATGTTGAACACTAACGACTTAACATCTTCTTTGCCACATGTTGTTGAGTCTTTGTTGCAGGAATTTGAAGATGTGTTTCCCGAAGAGGTGCCACCGGGTTTGCCACCCATTAGAGGTATTGAGCATCAAATTGACCTCATACCTGGAGCATCACTACCGAACCGCCCAGCATATCACACCAACCCAGAGGAGACAAAAGAAATTCAAAGGAAAGTTCAAGAGTTGTTGAATGTGGGGTATGTGAGAGAGAGTTTTAGTCCTTGTGCGGTACCGGTGCTTCTAGTACCAAAGAAGGATGGAACATAGAGAATTTGCAATGACTGTAGAGCCATCAAAAACATCACAGTCAGGTATCGTCATTCTATCCCTAGGTTAGATTATATGCTAGATGAATTAAATGGTTCAACTATTTTCTCAAAAATTGATTTAAGAAGTGGCTACCATCAAATTAGGATGAAATAAGGAGATGAGTGGAAAACTGCATTTAAGACAAAACATGGACTTTATGAATGGTTAGTCATGCCCTTTGGTCTCACCAATGCACCTAGAACATTTATGAGGTTAATGAATCATGTCTTACGTGCATATATTGGAAAATTTGTGGTAGTTTACTTTGATGATATTCTGGTGTATAGTAGGACTTTGCATGAGCATGTAGATCACTTGAGAAAAGTCCTAGAGGTTTTAAGGAAAGAAAACCTGTTTGGAAACATAAAAAAGTGCGAATTTTGTCTCGATAAGATTGTTTTCCTTGGATTTGTTCTGAGTGGAAATAGAGTTGAAGTGGACACTGAGAAGATCAAAGCAATACAAGAATGGCCAACTCCAACCTCCGTTGGACAGGTAAGAAGTTTTCATGGGCTTGCTAGTTTTTATAGGACATTTGTGAAAGACTTCAGCACACTAGTAGCACCATTGAATGAATTGACAAAGAAGAATGTTCCTTTCAAATGGGGGACAACTCAAGAAAAAGCCTTCCATGCGCTAAAGGAGAGACTCACCCATGCCCCGCTACTTGCACTTCCAGACTTCGGTAAGATCTTTGAAATTGAATGTGATGCAAGGGGAATTGGCATAGGAGGAGTACTCATGCATGAAGGTAAGCCTATTGCTTATTTTAGTGAGAAGTTAAATGGCCCAACTCTAAACTATGCTACATATGATAAAGAGTTGTATGCATTGTTTAGAGTACTCGAAACATGGCAACACTATCTTTGGCCAAAATAATTTGTGATCCATTCTGATCACGAGGCTCTTAAATACCTTAGGAGCCAACATAAACTAAATAAGAGACATGCTAGATGGCTGGAATTCATTGAATCATTTCCATATGTCATCAAGAATAAAAAGGGTAAAGAAAATACTGTGGCCGATGCACTTTCACGTAGATATTCTCTTTTATCATTCTTGGATTCAAAACTTCTTGGTTTTGAATATATTAAGGATTTATATGCCACTGATAGTGATTTTAGAGAACTTTATGAACATTGTAAACCTTGAGTTAGTTGGGAAAAGTTCTATTTACATGATGGATTCTTATTTCGGATTGATAAGCTTTGCATTCCTAATTTCTCTATCTGTTTACTTTTACTAAAGGAGTCACATTCGGGTGGGTTAATGGGGCATTTTGGTGTTTCAAAAACTCTAAGTGTTCTTAGTGAGAATTTTTATTGTCCTAGGATATCTAGAGATGTTGAGAAATTTGTGGGAAAGTGCATTATTTTCCATAAAGCCAAATCAAAGATGAACCCACATGGACTATATCTTCCTCTCCCAATTCCCAACACCCCTTGGGAGGACATATCAATGGACTTTATTGTGGGGTTAACATGGACCAAGAGGGGGAGAGATTCCATTTTTGTTGTGGTGGATCGGTTTTCATAAATGGAACATTTTATTCCCTGTCACAAAACAGATGATGCTACTAACATTGCAACACTTTTCTTTCAGGAAGTAGTCAAGAATCATGGAATGACAAGGACCATTGTGTCGGATCGAGACACAAAATTTCTTAGTTACTTTTGGAAGACCTTGTGGAGCAAACTCGGTACAAAGTTATTATTTTCCACTACTTGTCATCCACAAACCGAAGGGCAAACGGAGGTGGTGAATCGCACACTATCATCCCTTCTGCGAACAATTGTCAAAAAGAATATCAATAATTGGGAGGAGTGTCTGCCACATGTGGAATTCGCATATAACAGGGCCAAGCATTCCACTACTCAATATTCTCCATTTGAAATAGTTTACGGCTTTAACCCCCTTGCGCCTATTGATCTAGTTCCTTTGCCTTTACAGGAAGCAGTTAATATGGATGCAAAAGGGCATGTAGAATTCATCAAGAAAATCCATGAAAAGGCAAGGTTAAATATTGAGCGGATGACCCAAAAATATATGGATCGTGCAAACAAGGGTCGCAATCAAATGTTGTTTGATCCCAGTGACTTGGTTTGGATTCATATGCGGAAGGAAAGATTCCCTGAAAAGCGGAAATCAAAACTCATGCCACGAGGCGATGAACCATTCCGAGTGCTTGAGAAGATTAACAACAATGCTTACAAGATAGCTTTTCCAGGTGAGTATGGTGTAAGTGCCACATTCAATGTTTCTGATCTTTCTCCTTTTTTGGCTGTAGAGGATGAAGAGTCGAGGACGACTCCTTTTCAAGAGGGGGAGGATGATGCGAACCATGTGGAAGGCACAGAGTCAATTGCTCGGGTGGAGGAATTGGATTTGCAAGGCCCAATGACATGAGGAATATTAAAGAGGTTGAATGCTTCAATGGGTGCTCATCTTACTTCATTAAAGGACCAATGGGTATTACCTTGCATGGATGGAGCAAATGGGCCTATAATATCACTTATTCAAGCCCAAAATTGATGATTAAAGCTTGGCCCACATGGTTGCACGAATTTGGAGGCCTTGCCCACATGGAGGATTCTAGAAATGGCATCTTTGGACACCAAAGTCAAATCCGGTGGTCTATCCACTCAAAGTCAAATTCAGTGGGCTATGTTGGAAAGTTGTGTGCTTCTTTTCCAGAATTCTTTGTTGGATTTTATCTTTTTGACTTTTAAGGGGACAAGGTAGGTTTAGACTTTATGACTTTAGGGAATTAGACCCTTGACCATTGTATCACCCCCTTGGCTATAAATAGCCACCCCATGGCATTGTATTGGCATTCAAGATTTAATTGAGAGCTTATGCTTTATTTCTCTCCGTTGTGTGAGGATTATCCCAGATTTTCTCCTAACTCTTGTGCATTCTTTCCTTGTCAATCTACAAGTTAGATTGGTGATCCAAGATCACAAAGCCTCAAATTCCGTGCCTCATCCCAAGTGCGTTGTTGTGTGGATTGGCCATCACATCCCTCCCTTGAGTGTGTTTTCGTAGTAGTAGGTCGCGCTCCATATAGCATTGACTGACTACTTTCATCCACTATCCGTACCCATCATCCGACACTTATCCCCGAACCATATCCTTCAACTGCCGCCCTACGCCGTGAAGATCGGGCCACCCCGTGCGTCTCGCATCAGAGCTGGTATTGAGAAATTGGACAACTCGTCTGGTAAAGTTTCTTTAGAGAAACCAAAATATGGAGGAAGAAACAAGGGAAATAGAAGATTTCATGAAGAATAACAAACCACATCTTTTTTATGAGCTTTATACATAAAATTTCGAGGAAGAAATTTTCCGAAGGAGGGAATAATGTAGTGCCCCAAACATTTTATGCTATGAGTTACATTCTATTCATCAATGTGTTCCTTCAAAAAAACACGATTTTATTTAAGAGATAGTTTAAACCTAGTCATTAAACCAAAATTTCCAACTTCTATGTTTTGAATTTCGAAAAATGGTCATCTAGAGTTCTGACCAGTAAGTCATTTTGAATCTGATAGAACCAACATATTTTTTTGGTGAATAGTAACATACCCTTATGAATAGTGATATGAATAGTAATATTACCCTAATGAATAATAAATTATATTATTATTTTATTTTCTTAAGTATCTAAGATAATGACATTTTGATTAATTTTTTCAATGAGGCATAAAAGCAGTTATATTTTTTAAATTATTAATTTCTGAATTAAGTATGATTTTATTTAAAAATTAAAATAAACATTATTAAGAAAATTATTTTAAAAAAATTTAATTCATTTTTAAAATCTACACGTCGATAAATGGTTAGGGTGAATTTTGGGAATTTTTCTGAAACAGTTGATTTTTCAGTGAATAGTAAAAAATATGGTATTTAGTTTCGGTATGTTAATGACATCATTAATGATGTAATGATGATGTCATAAATCTGGTCGACTTGTGTATAGTTAGATAAGATGTGAGGTGTACCAAGTGGCTTATACCATGAGAAAATATCATGGGAAATCCCATGGTCATGACAATACCACTCATGAGGTTTCCCTTGAAAATTATTAAAACAATCCCTCCCTTTTCCTATAAATACCAACTCTTCCCTTCATTGATTTCATTCCCAATTCTTCATAAACTAATAACTAGACTCCTTACATCCATTTTAGTTCTCCCATGGTTTACTCAAGCCCCCAAGGTCCCAACCTTCATGTTCTATGGGTTACTCTACAAGGTAAGAAAATTCTCAATTTCGTTCTTTTTCCATTCAAGTTCTCTTTTATGTGGTATAACTTTCAAGTTTCCATACCATGTTCTTATATAATTATTATTCTGGATATATTTCTGTATTATGATTCATTTGTGGATGGGTGACCCTTGTCCCCTCTCTTCTTAATGTTTTCTAAAACCCAGTCGCATAGCTGTTGGGCTGCCGAATTTTTGTAAGAGATTTCTCACTTAATCTTTTATTTTGAGTTCCTTCTTTATTATTTCTTCATATCTTCTTACCCAAGAGGCATGAAATATCCATAAATAATGTATATTATAGATGTAATCATGTTTATGGAAAATCATCAGAATTATTTTTCTCCTCCCCCACTTATTTAAGGAATAAAAACATTGTCTGTGATGTATCGAATTAGCGACCTCATGGATTATGTAGTATCAATTTCCATTTATTATTTCAAGTCTGGTAATGAAACCATTTATATTGTTGAAAAAGGTTATAATATATATGTTATGACTCACCCATGGTTAGGGAATTCTTTTTTACTCATTGTTCTAATTTATAAGTCAAAATGATGTTATTATTATCAAAAAACCACTAAAACGATCTAAATGAACATCATTAATGTTTTAACTAATGAATCATCATCATGGTATATAACCTAAAATCATTATAAGATAATTTATATCTCCTTAATTTAATTAAAAATATATATTAACAATTCTATATGTTTATCCAAATTTCATATGAACTTCCATTCATTAAATCAAGTAAACGAACCATGAAAACCAAGGAAGAAAATGCTTCCAAAACAAGAAAATTGAACCTCTTAAACCCATAGAAAGGGACAAGAATGAACTCAATAAGTTTATACTAAACAAATTAAATTTATATGAGGTTCTGGAATTATTAATTAACGAATCATAATTTTATTATTCAGGTCATTGAAAACCAATGAAGAACACACTGGAGGTAAGGTAAGGGGTTTCTCATCTCACTTTCATTTCTGTGAGATTTCCATTGTTCGCCAATTATTTCATTGGTATATGTGTACTACCCATTTGAGATCAATTTTAATTTGAAATTACATTTCTATTAAATATCCATAATCTCATATCATGGGTATTTTTATTGTCTAAACCCTATACCATTTTACATACAATGTATGTTTGGAAAGTTATTTTAACCGTGGAGATATTGATGAATCTGTATTCTCTACTCTATACGGATATTGAAAAGGCATATTGGTCTTGTATTGAATTAATTTATAAATAAAAATTTGGATGTAGAGGTGGGTGGGGCCCACTACCGCCCCTCGATGCCTCGGTAGGTATCATGAGACAAAATAGTTGGCGACAAACCCTTCGAGTTTGTTTCCAAAAATCAGACGGGTTTCTACACATAGAACTAAACCGTTTTTACGGTATTATGGTTTCATGTTCCAGATACATGACATCCAATTAATAATCATTCTATTTATTCATTATCGGTTATTGCTATTATCCATGAGGTTTTCACTATGACAAAATCTATGGATGCAGTTTCATTCTCAGTTTATTAATAGCATTAGTTGTTCATTTATTAACTATGCCATTTTGATTATATTGGATTGATTATGATTCAATTATTATTGTACTCATGCTTCCGTTATGTGTAACCCTTACTGAGCATTTAATCTCACCCCTTTCATTGTTTACCTTCAACAGGTTTTGAAGAGGACATCAATTAATGAGTTCTCATGGGTGTAGTTGTTTTTAGTTTTGTTATGTATTGTAACGTGTAACCATTTTCAATGTAATTTTTGTTACATCTATGTATCTAGATTCTTAAAGACTACTAAACTGATAGTTCCTTCATGATTTTCATTCCTTCTAACCATTCCAATATCACATGTAATTCACCGGCTCCTGTCTAGAGGGGTCGGGGTGTTACAGTTTTTGAGTTTTTATATGTCAATATTTGGTTGGAAAAAATTAATTTCTCGTTATATTCATGTCATTGAAAATATTGTGAATGATCCATCAGATAAAAAAAATTATTTTTCTTAACACCCTTCGAGGTGATTTAATTACTCCCAAAACCATCACATAGGAGTTGGTTTTAGGGAACCAACTCCAAAAAAATCCCACTTTCACTAGATCAACTCCTAATAAACATCAGTTTGGTAGCTCTCACATGAAGTTCATTCTTCATCTGAGATAAATATTAATCCAAAGTTTCCTCTATATATTCTTATTTATAAACTTTTCCCACTATGACTTTACCACTCTAAGAAAAATCACATAAGAAGTGATACTTTCATAGTATGTGATCTTTCCTGTCATGTGAAATTAACTCCTTTATAATAGACACCACTATAAAATTATAAAAATTTGATGCGATAATTTTTGGATATGTGAACTAAAATGTATATTATAAATATATGATGTACCTAATTTAATGAAGGATTAATTCATGTATTTTCCACTTCATTCCCACACCGTTTCATTTTACTAATCAATACCTTATGAATGGATTAGTTGGATTGAATAATCATTGAATATGATTCCATTATTTAATGAATTAAATAATAAATTTATATGGATATATTGAATATTGATGATGTTTTTTTGTGAATGAAACATGTTATATATGACTATAAAGAGGTATGACATATCTCCTATTGTGATCATGTGATTTTTTTTATTCCTCTGCAAAGTCTCTTCCTTACCATATATTATTCATCATCATTGTTGAAGATTCTAACACCTCTTCAAGTGTATGGGATTCCTTTGATTGAGATCTAAAACCAGTGGATGGTGTAATCCCCTAAGAGACTGGAGTTTGTTGTTTTCTACTACTATGATCTTCAACAAGTATTCTCCCCACATCAATGAAGAAGAAAATCACTAAAAACAATAACTAGGTATGCTATATTTTTTTAGTAATTATTTTTGATAAATGTGTCTTCTGATTGAGGATAGTTTCTTCCTATTTTGGAATTCTTCTACAAAAAAAGTATCATGTGATGATCTTCAAAAATACAATAGTGGCATCAGAGTCATCTTCATCGCCATATCAAAATGAATTTATCTCTATTTATGAAAAACATGATATATTTTATGTCACTTGTTCATATTTTGTCAATATTTTTAAAGGGATAAAAATATAATATAAATTATTTAATTAATAAAAATGATTGGGTTAAAATATTAACCTGAATAAGGGAAAAGGTTTCATTAATTTTTTATCATGTTCAAATCACTGATTTTTTAAACTCTAAATTAGTTTAAATTTTTTTTTGTGTTTTGATAATTTTGATTTTGTTTTAAAAAAAGTTAAAATTCATAGAAAATGCTTTTTTGGGAATATTTTAATTTATAAATGTTTTATAAATTAATTGATTATATATTTTTTATAATTAATTATATAATTTTTATGAAATATTTATCAAAAAATATATAGCAGATATTAAAAATTAATATTTAAAATAACTTTCACCAATTAATTTGGAATTCATTATGATCTATTAATAAAATATTTATTTATAAATCATAAAGGATAATTTATAAAGTGTTATAAATTCTAAAATAAAGATTAAGTATAAATATGTTTATATTTAAAATTATGAATAGTTAATAAATTATTTATTTGAATTTTTATAAATTAAAAGGGGCCTTATTTTGAGTATTTATAAAAATATATTTTAGAAAATAAAATTTTTTTATATAAAAAATTCAATTGATAATTTAATTACATTATTTATAAATTTTTTATAAATAATGAAAAAAAATTATATTCTTTTTATAACATTTATTAAAGGGTGTTTTATAAATCAATTATCTATAAAAGTTTAGGGTTAATAGATTCAATTTTTATAAAAATTTATTACAATTATTAATATAATACTAAAGATTAAATATTAATAATATTTCACACATTGATATGATTTATAAATGTCTTCAACTATAATAAAGGGTATTAAAACCTTTTTCCCTAAAATCTTATAGAAGCTTTGTAATATTTAAACAAAGTGTTTACTTAATGATTATCAAAGGATTTATAAAATAGTTCATAAATATCTTACATAAAGAAAAAACTATAAAAAGTGTTAATATTTATAATTATTAGTTATTTGTAATTAAATTACTATAAATTTTTCAAATTAAATGGGGACATTATTTAAAGTTATTTTTTAAACTACATCAAAAAGGTTTTAATTATTAATTGGATCAATGGTTTAAATAATAAATAGAAATACCATATAATAAATAATATGAAACTATTAACATTGGATTGAGTATAAAATATTTTATATTCAAAATTATAGAATTTTGATAATGTTATAAAATTTATAAAGGGTTTCATAATTAGCTTTTATTTATGAATTATTCGTAAATGGTTATCCCATGATAAAATATATTTTTTTAGTTATTAAAATTGTATTCCCTACATTATTTATAGTTATAAAATATTTATATTATTAATGTGTATGATATATTTTAGTCGTTAAACTACTTCTAAAACAATTATCCTGGAATTTCATATTACGTTTGACTCCATAAAATTTAGTTTTCATCTACCTTAACCTTGGTTTGTAATTGAATTTATTTTCATGAATTTAATTGTTAGGAATAGTTTCTTCATATTAGGTGTTTGATATATAATGAATTGAATCCCCTTTTGAGTAAAGTCTCCCGAGGTATAGGGACTTGGGGTTGAACCACCTACCATCCTAGAAGATTTTTCTTGTTCTAAAGAGGTGAATGGGGTTGGATATCTATAGATCTAAGCTTACTCGTGTACATATTTTCAATATCATGTTTCTATATGACTTTTTTTGATGTGTTAATTTACCTTATGCATATGATGAATTTAGATTAGTATTAATATGTTTGAATTTTATTTTTGGGTGAGTAAGACATATTTTGGGTTGTTTAAAGTGTTACAGATTAATATGGTGTCAACACATTGATTTGGTGGATGGAATTGGGATTGAAAAAATAAATCGTTAGAAGCATGAATACACAAAAAGGGAATAAAGTATGAAAAGATAATGATTAAATAAGATGTAATAATTATGAATTTAATATATATATATATATATATATATGATTTATATTAAATTAGTGATAATTTAGAAGAGAAAACCCCTCAAATACTAAGTGTGATATTCTCTCCAATGTGACACTTTTCAAGATATTGATCATCCAACTAGGTAGGTTCATTCCAAATTTGGGTGCGACTAGAAGTTATTATGAAAAGAAAGTAAGCAATAAGTGAATCTGAATTGTCTTTTCTAATCGATTCATGAAAAATCTAGGTTCCCCTATATTATCCTTGGTTAGCCTCTTTTTGGAACTTTATTTGGATTACAGTAGATGGGAATCTATAATAGTTAGGATAACATAGAAATAGAGTTTATTAATTCTATATGTTGGATTAGAATAATGGTTTGTAATCTCAACTATCTAACAGTTATAACTATCATGATTTAGTTGAATCCCTACCTAAATAACTAAGTAGTGAGATGAACATCCAAGAAGGCTCATTACAGAGTGAAATATGGATCTTGTCTAAGTAAATATATATGATATATGTGTAACTCCCCAACCACAGTTACCTAGATTCGGTGCATTATTACATAACATTGTCATGATCACAAGAAAGATCAAATCTCGAAATACCGATTGGTTTAGTAGCCTTGAAACACTAGATATATTCATAAGTCTTACATTACATCATAAAAATGAGAACTACTACAAAAACATCTTGTCTTCATATCCCCTCATATTATCCCTATAGTTAATTCATAAATTACTCATTCACATCCTGGGAAAAATAAAACATTGAAAGGGGTGAGCTCAGATGCTCAGTATGGATAACAATATTGCAGAAACTTTCATAAATAAACATAAACATTTAAGGCAATGTATAACTAAAACAAAAGCATTTTAAACATCAACGTTAGAATAATATAGCATAGATAAAATTAAATAATTCCATTTACTTATTCACATGGATATTCTACTAGTGGAATAATCACATGCAATATCAACAACAAATTTCATAATGACGGAATGCATAATGCCAGACTATCATCACCACATAGCCAAGGCCTCGTGCTAAGACTACAAATAATATTTTGTCAATTCATCGTGAAAAGACACTATTTTGTCTCATGAGACCTACCGATGCATCGGGAGGATATAGCAGGCTCCACCCGCCACTTATTAAGTCCAATGCATTCCTCATATGAACAGGTTTAAACATAACATAAACATTCGTATTAAAACTAGCATACGAAATGACAATACTTTATCCATAAACCATGAATGGTATAAAAATAACACATACACAGTCAAACATGTCACAAAACCTTCAATACAATATGGAAGTTTTGTATCATAATAAATCAACTTCAAATAATCTTAAAATCCATAAAAGGATGTTGACATAGATGAAATCAGAACTATTTGAGAGAAATATCTCTTTTTTTTAATCATTTAAAAGTCACATAATTATAAAATAAAACATTTACTTTGAAAATATTCTTATAATCTTGTAAGGGAAGCTTTGAAGATTTTATAACGGTGTAAAATAGCTGCATACGCTGTATAAGTTGAAAAAAGACATTCTTACCTTAATTCTATCGAAAAGGTTAAAAAAGACCTTGTTTGGAAAACGACGGAAAGATTCCTTTATAAACATCTTATAAAAAGTAAAAAAATGGTATAAATGAATTTAAACCATATTCTGTAAAATATTAAGAATGTTTTTAAATGCATTTATAAGAATCATGGATGTGGATGATAAAGAGGTCCCAGTAAATAATTAGGTATAAACAACCTCGGATAATGAGAACATTGTGAAATAAACCCTTACCTTGTACTTTTCCTTGGTTGATGGTAGGTTAACCTCCTGTATAATTGTTAAATAATTGTTATTGAATTATACAATAATCATATATATTAATATGATATCATATATGATCTTTTAACATCGCTTTGTTAATAAAATCTTAGTATTATCGTCGTTTTGGGTGTTAGCTTACTCGTTTTCTATTATATAAACTGTGTTTGTTATGGAGAAGTTGTATCATACTCATATCCAGAATGATATTAAGTCCTTAAATATTATTTTTAATCATCCACTAAAATTTATTCTTGAATGGATATGATGGGGAATGAATCTCATCACGTTCGTGGACACGGTAATCCGTACGTACGCACAAGCGACAATATCATTCTTTTGATATTAAAATAATATATAATTGGATGTTATATCATATATAAAGAATCATTATCCTGTTATATTTATTATTTACATGAATTATAAATCATTATTATACCCATTTAAATAATAGTATATTGAATAACAATTACACCACAACGTGGAGACGGTAGGTTGTACGTACGCACGTATGGTGACATGTCATTCAAGGGATGGATAGAATAATGAATTTGTTTGTTCCATAATTATAATAACATCACATTATATTGAAGGTACTTGATTTATTATTTTATAATAGAAATAACAAGGAAATAAGAAGTTGAAGAAGAATGGAACATTAAAGAGGGTGGTGAAGATGTTACCTCTTCTTCGGGTTCTTCCTTTTGATTTGATCAAAAGGGCTCCTTAGGTTGGCTTTCTGATCAAACTAAGGACTCTATGTTGATTTGAGGGATGTTGAGAGAGTATTTGGGTAGGTTTTGGCCGAACCAAAAGGCTTTTATGGTGTGAATAATTGGTTAGAAGTGGTGTCCTTTATAAGGGGGAGGAGGGGCACCTTAGGAAAATCTAGAAATATTATTTTATAATAAATTAATATTCGGTTTCTAATGGATCCAAAGTGGATTATTAAATTTTTATGGTGTTTATGGGTCTAAAACCACTCAACCAATAGAATTTAGACTGGTTTCGGTCATTATATTAACCTTATCTTTTAGTTTTAACTCTTAGTTAATTAGTTTGACACTTACCATATCACTTTGTATTTTTATATTATATAGTTAATAAACATACTATATACATCCAAGAGACCCCAAAGTGGTCCATTAATGACATACCAATAATGATATAAGTCAATTGGCCGAACCTTAGATTTTTAGGAATAGAATATAAATTAATAATATAATATTTGTTTTAAAAATTCATTTATGTCAATTTTGACACTACTCAATAATTGATTTTTGTTAAAGTCTTAAAAGCTTTATTAATTCAAAACAAATTCATTTAAGCAATCCAAACATGTCATTTTAACCAATAAAATTCGTTTATGTCATAAAAACCTTCAAATTATATTTATTTTAACATTTATAATATCAATTATTTGATTCTTTCATTAATAAGGAAAATACTGCATCATTATTGTGTCATATATATTTTTACCTTTTCAATGTCTAGAAATTATAAATAAAATACCATTATGTAGGAAATAATTTTATATTTATAATTAATATTTATATTCTAAAATCCAACATATGTAACCCTATGTAAAAATTTATTTTCTAGAAGATATATGCTTATGTTATTTTTGTATTTATTTTAACTTAATTAATATACAGTGTCCTTATCACCAACAAGTGGCTCCATGGGGTCCCAAAATCGACCCAAAGATCCTCATAGTCGGAAATATATCCACCAATAAGGTTAGAACACGTTTTAGGGTAATTTAGTATTATTATAATATTATTTTTTAACCCCTATTTACCGGATTTACCCTTTAACCATGGTAAATAAAATATTTACCGAAGTAATTATTCAAAATATCTAAAAATAAAAGTTACCTATTTAAACAATTTGGAAATCCTAATTCCAAATATAAAGTCTATTTTTCCAAATTCAAAACACAGAATTGGCAGAAATTAATTTTAAATTAATTCCCACTGTCAAAACAAAAAGTGTGTTTTTAAGATATAATAACTATCAAAAGATTGATACTTGTATATGTCCAGTTTAATTGTGAAAGTATGTCCAATGACCAAAATTGTATTAAATGGTAAAAATATATTCTAAATATAATTTAAAACCACTCAAATTCATAATTTATCACTATTAGATATTTTGATTAAAAAGGTTGTTTTTAATTAAAATTTAGCAATTTTCACTATTCATCAAAATATAAAAGTTATCTGAAAATTACTAAAATTTCATCCTAGGATAATTTTGATATTTAAAATCTAAAAATGAAGTCCATTTTGAAAGATAAAATGTATAAAATTTCAAAAAGTGGGTATTACTATTCATAATGGCTACTTTGATTGGTTGCGGCGTGTTAGAATCTCGGAGTTGCGTACAACACACGCTACTATACTATTCAAAGAGAAGCGTACCGTGGAAGCTTAGGGTGTTACATTCTCCCCTACTTAAAATAATTTCATCCTAAAATTTTCTAGAATATTACTGTATAAAAAGACTCGGGTGGTTCTTCATCATAAGTTCTTTGGGTTCCCACGTTGCCTCTTCCATCTTATGGTTTCTCCAGAGAACTTTTACCAGACGAGTCGTCTTGTTTCTCTACACTTGTTCTCTCATATCAAGAATCCTAACGGGCTCTTTGCAATAAGAGATATCGGGTTCTAGTTCTAATTCCTCATAGGTGAGTACATGCGTTGGGTCAGACATGTATTTTCTCAGCAGTGATACGTGGAAGACATCATGAACTTTGGAGAGATTTGGCGGCATTTCCAAAAGGTAAGCTAGAGCCCCAATTCGTTCTAGAATTTCGAAAGGTTTGATGTAACTGGGACTCAATTTACCTTTCGTTCTAAAACGTATAACTCCCTTCCATGGAGATACCTTCATGAAAACATGATCTCCCACCTGAAATTCCAAATCCTTTCTTCGGTTGTCAGCATAGCTCTTCTACCTACATTGAGTTACTTTGATGAGGGTTTGGATTACCTTCACCTTTTCCATCATTTCCTCCACCAGTTCTGGGCCTACAAGTTTTCTTTCACCAACGTCATCCCAACATGTTGGTGTGCGACATCTCTTTCTGTATAACACTTCATATGGTGCCATCTGAATTCTTGAATGGAAGCTATTGTTATAGGAAAATTTTACCATAGGTAAATATTGATCCCACATACCCTGAAAGTCAAGTGAGCATGATCTCATCATGTCTTCTAAGGTTTGAATAGTTCGTTCTGATTGTCCATCTGTTTGAGGGTGGTAAGCAGTGCTCAAACAAAGTTCAGTATCGAAGGCCTTTTGAATACTTTTCCAGAATCTTGATGTAAAATGGGGATCACGATCTGAGACAATCGAAAGGGGTACTCCATGAAGTCTCACAACCTCATTAATATATTTTCTCGTTAGACGTTCAAGTGGAAAATCCTCCCTTATATCAAGAAAGTGTGTTGACTTGGTAAGACGATCAACAATGACCCATATTGCATTGTTCCTTATAGGAGTCTTTGGTAGTCCCATGACAAAGTCCATCGTGATATTATCCCATTTCCACTCAGGTATGGGAATAGGTTGAAATACTCCACCAGGACGTTGCCTTCTAGCTTTCACTTGTTGACAAACCATATATATTGACACAAAATTTGCAATCTCCCTCTTCATGATGTCCCACCAAAAATGTTCCTTCAAATATCTATACATTTTGGTGCTCCCTGGGTGTATAGATAAATTGGAACTATAAGCATCATCTAACAATTCCCTTTTTAAATAAAGTATATCAGGAACACAAAGTCTCTTCCCGAATTTCAATATTCCTTCTTCAAACACAAAGTCACTCAATTTCCCATCATTCACAGCTTTAATCTTCCTTTGTAACTCTTCATCACCAGTCTGAGAACTCTTTATCCTTTCTAATAAAGATGGTTTGGCCACCATTTGAAAAGGAATTGATGTTTCACCTTCCATGGTGATTCCCATATCCATATTTACTAGATCCATGAAAATGGGATCCATTTCCACTCTCATCATGTTCAAAACCCCATGATCTTTTCTACTCAAAGTAGTTGCCACCTTATTTGCCTTCCCCAGGTGGTAGTGTATCATGCAATTATAATCCTTGAGTAGTTCAAGCCATCGCCTTTGCCTCATGTTGAGTTCTTTCTATGAGAAAATATACATCAAACTCCTGTGATCAGTATAAATCTCACATTTCTCACCATAGAGATAATGTCTCTATATCTTCAAAGCAATGATTAGAGAAGCTAACTCAAGATCGTGAGTAGGATTTTTCTGCTCATGAATTTTTAACTGTCGTGATGCATAGGCAATAACCCTATCATTTTGCATAAGGACACAACCTAGTCCTTTCATTGATGCATCACTATAAATAACGAACCCATCATTCCCTAATGGTAGAGTAAATATAAGAGCATTGACTAATATTCTCTTCAGTTCTTCAAAAAATTCTTCACACTCTTTTGTCCAAACAAATTTAACCTCTTTACGTGTGAGCTTTGTTAATGGGTCAGCCAATCGGGAAAATTTCTGGACAAAACATCGATAATAACCTGCTAAACCAATAAAACTGCGTACCTCAGTTATACTCTTCGGTGCTGGCCATTATTGGATTGCCTTGGTCTTAGAAGGATCAACAGAAATTCCATCCTTAGAGACAATATGGCCAAGAAAAAAAATCTCTTGAAGCCAGAATTCACACTTGCTAAACTTCCCATATAATTCATGTCTTCTCAGAGTCTTCAAGATAATGTGCAAGTGATTTTCATGATCTTCATAGCTTTTGGAGTATACCAAGTTATCATCAATAAATACCACCACAAAATAATCGAGATATTCCTTGAAAACTCTGTTCATTAGATCCATGGATATAGAGGGTGCATTATTCAGCCCAAAAGGCATTACTGTAAGCTCATAATGCACGTACCTTGTTCGAAATGTTGTCTTCGAAATGTCTTCCTTCTTCACACACAACTGATGGTATCCTGATCGAAGTTCAATCTTTGAAAAGTATTGAGCTCCATGCAGATGTTCAAATAAATCATCAATGCAAGGTAGGGGATACTTGTTCTTTATTGTTATAGAATTGATCTCCCTGTAGTCGATACATAACCTTATAGATCCATCTTTCTTTTTAACAAAAAGAACAGGGGCTTCCCAAGGAGAAATACTAGGGAGAATAAATCCCTTATTACTCAATTCCTCTAGTTGTTTCTTTAGTTCAACTAATTCCACAGTGTCCATTCTATAAGGGGTCTTCGATATAGGCCTTGATCTAGGAATTAAATCAATGGAAAACTCAACTTCTCATTCTAGAGGATGTCCAGGTAAATCTTTCGGAAAAACATCTACATATTCTTTCACAATAGGTACATCCCCTATTTGAACATTTATTTCCTCACCCACAGTTATTTCATTCTCTTCCTCCCCGATAATTGAATTTAGTTGAGCTACTAGGGGTGGATCTAAATAAGAATTAGGTGGTGACGATTCTTCTCTAAAGATAAAGTGTTCCTTATCATCATCATCAAAAATCGTAACCTCCTTCTTCTTATAATAAATATTCAAATCATGGTCTGAAATCCAATCCATACCGATGATTATATCAAATTCAGTCATGGGTATGATGATGAGATCAACAGATAAAGAACATTTATATGCCTTAATGGGAAAAGATCCACAGAACATTGTAGCAATGATACTTCCATTAGGGGTTTTGACTGACAAATCTCTTGTTAAATCAAATTGGAAATATCTAATTTTATTAGAAAACTGGGAAGATATGAAACAATGCAATAATCCAGAATCAAATAAAGCATTTGCTAAAGTTGAGGAAACCATTAAATTACCCGCCACCACATCTTTCGGAGCTTCTACCTCAGAAGTAGTGATAGCATAAGCTTGGCCTTGATCCCTTGGCCTTTTATGAGGCAATTTCCCATGACACTTAGGAAATTCATTTTCATAATGTCCCGTCTCTCTACAATTATAGCATTCCACGTTGACAGAAACTATCTTTCCCTTGCAATCATGAGCTTGGTGGTCTTTTTCACCACACTTGTAACAGACTCTCATTCCTTTTAAGCTAGTACCGGGGTGTTTCCTCCCACATTTACTACAGGACGGATTTTCAACTTTTTACTTCTTCCCCTTATTTCCATTTCCAAATTGATCAGCAGATCTTTTCTTCTCTTGCTTTGCTTTAAAGTCATAAGACTTAGAGAAATCATTTTTTGTCTTGATAGAACATGAGACAATATCTTCATACGAGGAGAAGTTTTGTGAGACTAATTCTTGATGGAGAAATCGTTTTAACCCATCAATGAAATGATCAATCCTACTTCTTGGGTTACGTATATAATCTATTGCATACCTCGCTAACCTTGTAAATTTATCCTTATACTTTGTGACATTCTCATCCTCTTTCTGCCTCAGACTCAGAAATTTCCTTTCCATATCTGCTCGATGGTCTCAAGGAAATTATTTTTCTAATAACAGCTCTTTGAACTCCCTCCATTCCATATCTGATACTTCATCATCTTCCTTCATGTTTTGTATCAAAGACCACCATTGATCAGCATCTCCAGTGAGGTGGTAAACTGTCATGATAACTTTTCTCTTTCGCTACTCCCCAAAGCATAGAATATTTTCTCTAAAGAGTTTATCCATTTCTTAGCTACCAATTGATTTGTACTCCCATTGAATGTTGGGGGTTGTTACCTCATGAAGTGATCTAACATCGGTCTTCCACGCTGTGGATCAGGGTGCTCCATATGGGTAAGGTTATTATTCATAACATGAGTGAGTTGTCCCAGTATGGTGATAAGCTGATAAGCACCAGTTACATCACCAGCTCCACTATAATTATCTTGAGCAGGAGGTAAATCCCTACATGGAGTGCGTGCATTGATACGGTTTCCATTTCTTCTACTAGGAGCCATTTCTAAACAATGTCATAAACTTGATCATTTTATGAATCAAAATACATAATTCCATACTTGTAAAACACTTAACAAAAATTGAAGAGTTTATGGATATAATCCATAATCATAAAAATGTTTTCTTTGAGGAAGTATATACTCATAAACCCTTCATAATGGTTCGTAAAGAAAATGAGAATTATCCTATGCATATCCCCCAGGAGTGTCGTAACCAAGAGTGCAGCAAGTCCCATTGTCATGTACCAGTTCTCGTTCGAGTCTACCTCAAATCCGTGTTTTCGGATTTCACCACTAGGTACATATGTGCCAGAGCCGCCTCTACCTGCTCGTATCCAGACAGGTATGTATTGCTCGGAAAACTAACAAAATCTCTACAATACCAAAATTCTAGGAAGTTCTTCTACACTAATCCTCAAAGTTCATCTTAGGTCTATGTGCTCTAATCAGAGTTTATCTAAATCTAGCTTCCAAGGTTTGTACTAAACTTCCTCTGATACCGACTATAACACCCCAACCCCAGTTACCTAGAGTCGGTGCATTATTACATAACATTGACATGATCACAAGAAAGATCAAATCTCGAAAGACCGATTGGTTTAGTAGCCTGGGAAACACTAGATATATTTATAAGTCATACATTACATCATAAAAATGAGAACTACTAAAACAACATCTTGTCTTCATATCCCAACATATTATCCCTGTAGGTCATTCATAAATTACTTCTTCACATCCTGGAAAAAATAAAACATTGAAAGGGGTGAGCTCAGATTCTCAGTAAGGATAACAATATAGCGGAAACTTTCATAAATGAATATAAAAATTTAAGGCAATGTATAACTAAAACAAATTCCTTTTAAACATCAACTTCAGCATAATATGTCATAGATAAAATGAAATAATTCCATTTACTTATTCACATTGATATTCTACTAGTTGAATAATCATATGCAATATCAATAACCACTTTCATAATGACGGAATGCATAATGCCTGACTATCATCACCACGTAGCCAAGGCCTCATGTCAGGACTAAAAATAATATTTTGTCAAGGCCTCATGCCAAGACACTAGTTTGTCTCATGAGACCTACCGATCCATCGAGGAGCTATAGCGGGCTCCACCCGCCACTTATTAAGTCCAATGCATTCCTCATATGAACAGTTTTAAACATAACATAAACATTCGTATTAAAACTAGCATACAAAATGTCAATACTTTCTCCATAAACCATGAATGTTATAAAAATTACACATCCATAGTCAAACATATCACAAAACCTTCAATACAATATGTAATTTTTTTATCATAATAAATCAACTTAAAAGAAGCTTAAAATCCATCAAAGGATGTTGACATAGATTTAATCAAAACTATTTGAGAGAAATATCTCTTTTTTTTTAAATCATTTAAAAGTCACATAATTATAAAATAAAACATTTTCTTTGAAAATATTCTTATAATCTTGTAAGGGAAGCTTTGAAGATTTTATAACGGCATAAAATATCCGCATACGCCGTATAAGTTAAAAAAAAGACATGATTACCTTAATTCTGTTGAAAAGGTTCAAAAGACCTTGTTTGGAAAATGACAGAAAGAATCCTTTAAAAACATCTTATAAAAAGTCAAAAAGGGTATAAATGAATTTAACCCATATTATGTAAAATATTAATAATTTTTTTAAATACATTTTTAAGAAACATGGATGTGGATGTTAAAGAGGTCCCAGTAAATAATTACATATGAACAACCTCAGATAATGAAGAGATTGTGAAATAAACCCTTACCTTGTACTTTTACTTGGTTGATGGTAGTTTAACCTCCTTTATAATGCTGAAATAATTGTTATTGAATTATAAAATAATCATATATATTTATATGATATCATATATGATCTTTTAACATCGCTTTGTCAATAAAATCTTAGTATTATCGTCGTTTTGGGTGTTAACTTACTCATTTTATTTTATATAAGCCGTGTTTGTTATGGATAGGTTGTATCATACTCATATCCAGAATGATATTAAGTCCTTAAATATTATTTTTAATCATCCAATAAAATTTAGTCTTGAATGGATATGATGGGGAATGAATCTCATCGCGTTCTTGGAGATGGTAATCCGTACATACGCACGAGCGACAATATCATTCTTTTGATATTAAAATAATATATAATTGGATGTTATATCATATAGATAGAATAATTATCATGTTATATTTATTATTTAAATGAATTATACATCATTATTATACCTTTTTAAATAATAGTATATTGAATAACAATTACACCACAACATGGAGATGGTAGGTTGTACGTACGCACGTATGGTGACATGTCATTCAAGGGATGGATAGAATAATGAATTTATTTGTTACATAAGAATAGTAACATCACAGTATATAGAAGTTACTTGATTTTTTATTTTATAATGTAAATAACAAGGAAAGAAGAAGTTGAAGAAGAATGAAGCTTTAAAGAAGGTGGTGAAGACGTTACCTCTTCTTCGGGTTCTTCCTTTTGATTTGATCAAAAGGGATCCTTAGGTTGGTTTTATGATCAAAAAAATTTCTCTATGTTGAATTGAGGGAAGTTGAGAGAGTATTTGGGCAGGGTGTGGCCGAACAAAAAGGCTTTTAATGTGTGAAGAATTGGTTAGAAGTGGTGTCCTTTTATAAGGGGGAGGAGGGGCACCTTAGGAAAATATAGAAATATTATATTATAATAAATTCATATTCGGTTTCCAATGGATCAAAAGTAGATTATTTAATTTTTAAGGTAGGTATGGCTCGAAAACCACTCAACCAATATAATTTAGATAGGTTTGGGTCATTATATTAACCTTATCTTTTAGTTTTAACTCTTAGATAATTAGTTTGACACTTACCATGTCACTTTGTATTTTTATATTATATTGTTAATAAACTTACTATATATATCCAAGAGACCCAAAAGTGGTCCATTAATGATATAAAAATATTTATATGAGTCATTTTTCTGAACCTTTGATTTTTTGGAATATAATATAAATTAGTAATATAATATTTGTTTTAAAAACTCATTTATGTCAATTTTGACACTACTCAAAAATTTATTTTTGTTAAAGTCTTAACAGCTTTATTAATTCTAACCAAATTAATTTAAGTAATACTATAATGTCATATTAACCAATAAAATTCGTTTATGTCATCAAAACCTTCAAATTATATTTATTTTAACATTTATAATATCAATTATTTGATTCATTCATTAATAAGGAAAATACTTCATCATTATTGTGTCATATATATTTTTACTTTTTCAATGTCTAAAAATTATAAATAAAATAAAATTATGTAGGAAATCATTATATCTTTCTAATTAATATTTATAATCTATAATCCAACTTATATAACCCTATGAAAAAATTGTTTTTCTAAAAGACTAATGCTTATGTCATTTTTGTATTTATTTTAACTTAATTAATATAAAGTGTCCTTATCACCAACAAGTGGCTCCATGGGGTCCCAAAATCGAGCCAAAGATTCTCAGGGTCGGACATGTATCCACCAATAATTTTAGGATAGTTTTTAGGGTAATTTATTATTATTATAATATTATTTTTTAACCCTTATTTACCGGATTTACCCACTAACCACGGTAAATAAAATATTTACCGAATTAATTATTCAAAATGTCTAAATATAAAAGTTACATATTTATACAATTTGGACATCCTGATTCCAAATATTAAGTCTATTTTTCCAAATTCAAAACATATAATTGGCAGAAATTAATTTAAAATTAATTCCCGCTGTCAAAACAAAAAGCGTATTTTTACGAAATAATAACTATCAAAAGATTGATACTTGTTTATGTCCGGTTTAATTGTGAAATTATGTACAATGACCAACATTGTATTAAATGGTAAAAATATATTCTAAATATACTTTAAAACCACACAAATTAATAATTTATCACTATTAATTATTTTGATTAAAAAGTTGTTTTTAATTAAAATTTAGTAATTTGCATTATTCATCAAAATATAAAAGTTATCCGAAAAGTACCAAAATTTCATCCTAGGATAATTTAGATATTCCAAATCCAAAAATGAAGTCCATTTTGAATGATAAAATGTATAAAATTTCAAAAATTTGGTATTACTATTCATAACGGCTACTTTGATTGGTTGTGGCGTGTTAGAATCTCGGAGTTGCGTACAACACACGCTACTATACTATTCAAAGTGAAGCGTACCATGGAAGCTTGGGGTGTTACAATATGAGGTCATAAATTTTTGTTAAGGTGTTATCATTAAAAGTACTTAAGTAAAATATAAAGGCATGATATTAATCTAATACAAATTTCTATTATAGAAAATGCATCACCATCATCAAAATAAACTTTGAAATTAATCCTTGAAACCAGAATCATAAATTATAAAACTCCTAAGGCTGGTAGTTTAATAAAAGTTATTTAATAAGATAAATAAATTATTTCATATAATATTTCTTTCTTTAGTAACCTAGTGTTGATGTTGTTTAACAAGAAAATAAATATTATTATGGAAGCATAGATTGATTAGATGTGATGGAATGGCCCAAAGGCCTTAGTTTTTTATTTTTATTTCAATATAATCCCCTTTTAACTGGGTTGAGAGGGAACCCATTTTATATAACCCAAAGTCCCAGAGTAATAAGGCTCAGTAATTGAACCAAAGGTCCAAATACTAGACTATAATATAACTATCCCTCCCAAACAGATGCTTCATGATAACACCTAGCTCCCCACCTCGCATGGATGCTCATGTATAATTGAATATCTAAGTATCATAGTTAGACTAAATGTTTAATTAAATCCTTATTAGTTATATAATTTAATAATATTTTTCTGACTAATACATGATATCAATTTTATTATTTAAATGTGTTTTAATTATATAGAAGGTTAGAAAGAAAAAATAATTGAAGAACTGTTCTTGATGTAATTGAGAGAAAGAGTTACTACATTGATATCATGGATGCTTCCAGATTGGATGAAAATGTTATAATATGTGTATGATCTCATTTTTATCTTAATAAGAGCATGTGAACAATTGTTATTTGAATAAAATGATGGGGGTAATTTAATACACATAGTTTATGATTTTTTTAATTCTATAACATGACTTAAGGGAGACTAAAATTTATTTTTCTAGTTTGTAATTCATCCTATTTTAATTTATGGAAATCTATCGAAATTATGATTAAATTAAAGTAAATTTCACGCAATATTCTCAAAAATGATAATAGATAAATTGGTCCTATGATATCTATCTTCTAGCACTGTAAAAACAGTGCAAGTATGTAAGCTTTCAAACCAAAAGAATAAAGTTAGTTGAAATGTCCTATAATACTTGTTAAACTAGATTGTTAAGGTCTTTGAAACCTAGGGTTTTTAGGATGGATGAGTAATAATTCCATATGATGGGATTATATAGAATATATGATGGAAGTTTAGAAAACATCATGGAATTTACATATCAAGTATTAATATTAATGAAATTGATTCTTTGATTTTTAATGGTATGTGATACCAAATGTATATTTTTCAAGTACTTTAAATATAATGATGTTAAAAATAATGTTTGTAATTAATAAAGCATGTAATTTTCATTCAATTTATGAAAAAATAGTTTCTACACTTGATATTTTAATGTAATTCAATCTTAAATGAATCTAAGTAAAGGATGTGTCTCTTCATCCCATTTCTCTTATATGATTAGACATGTGATTCATTAAAAAAATTTATAAATTGAGATAATTTATTTTATTCACATGGTTTTTGATTTATTGTATTATACAAAATTATTTTATAAGAATATATAGACACAATTTTTTACTTAGGATAAAGTGTTTATCCAGTTTGTTAAAATATAAGGAAATTTTTTCCTACCACCCCATGGTTTTATATTTTAACAAATACTTCTTTTCACGATTGAATATGTTCCAAACACATAGAATATCATATATGATATGGATATGATATCTTATTTGTAAAACATTTCTACTAAGAGGAAATAAGTGATATTTCAAAAAAACAAAATATTTTTTCTATCTTAGCCTAACAGTTTATTAGAGACTAGTAGGAGTATGTTTTTAAATATTTATGCACAAAGAAAACAAATAAATATTAAAGTTATTTTTTAATTTATATCCTAAAAATTTTATGATAAATTATAGTAAATTGAAGTGTAAATTGTATCATTTTCTTATAAAACAAGTGAACATCACTATTCCCTAAAGGTTTATACTATTCAATAAACAAATTTTATTACTTGGTATTATAAAAGATTTTAGGATATGGTAGAAAATAAAAATTTAAAGATTTTTATTAGTTTCTATAGAAAATTGGTTATCACTTTATCCTAAAATAGTTTAGGATGTTCTAGTAAAGTGATAATGTAAATTATTTTTAAAATATTTCAGGGATAAAGTTTGATGGAAAGGGTTTCAAGGATAATGATGATGTACATATATGGAGTTTAATGTAAACAATAAGAGTTATAACATTTGATGTTATGAAGTTAGGGAATCTGAATATAGGATCAAATACTTAAACTTAATGAATATGATATCTAAGTCTCATCATTATTCAAACGATATTACCTTATATATGTTACTAATTAAAAGAGTTTATAGGGAGATTTTTTTTGTATGGTCACATAAATATGTCATTGGAATTACATAGAGATATAACAAGTCGAAAACCCCATTTTTTCAGAAACAACATGAGTGTCCTGTTGAATCTCAAGATCTTAAAAACCTATTATATTAGTTGTAATATTTGTAAACATACCATGTAATAAAAAAAATTATTTATTTATCATTCATTCATTTGTACTACAGTTTAGTTTTCATGAACGATCGAATTATAAATATCCACTAAAATTAAAATATTTGAGTTATCCCTAATTAATGATCATCAGGGAGTATTATGGGTTGTCATGATATGTTAAAACTAGCTTCAATAGATTCTTATACTCACTAAAAATGATATTATATGATATTTGAATAATAGATTCATGGGGTAATAAGTATAAACTTATTACTTGTACTAACTCACTGAATTATATCTCATGGAATGTCATATAGTCAAATATATAGATAGGTGTGTATGCTTATTATCAATATTATTACCTGTGGTTTCTAAGATACCTAACATGATAACATTCATACATTGATACCCTACTTACACAAGTCAAAATATGAACTTAGTTAATCAGGGTGTGTTCAGGTATGTTATTGATCATGTCGTCAGTTAGAATGAAACCAAGATAGGATTTCCCCACTTATATAACAGGAAAAGACATCTGAATGTTGATTGAGTGGGACTTAGGAAATGAATTTCCATGATTTTTTGAGTCACATATGATGTGTTCAACTACTTTGATGAGGTGCATGTGATGCACTCATCTATTAAATTAATGAAATGAGATGAATTCATGAACTTGGTTAGTTTTTTTCAGATAGTGAAGAAAATACTTGATGATTATACTATATTGATATATTCCGTTTCTAGTGGGCACTCTATGTCATGTATAAAAGTATTATATGGGTATAAATACAATTTATACGATAAATTTAGTGGTGGACATGTTCATATATAGATATTAGTATGTTTGATGGAGATCACACCAGACCCCTTAGTTACATGAGTACCATTAATTATTTTCTAGATTTTTCTATTTTTATACATATATATTTCATATTTACTATCAATTATACTATTACCTAAAATGTTACACAATTGGGCCTTTGGATAAGGTTTATATTTTGGAAAAATAAGATTTTACAAAATGAAGTGATTTTAATGATACCATATTCAAAAGGATTTCTTGATGGATTCTTCATGGTTTGTGAACTTTGACACAAAGTATTTATGGATTCTAGTGAAATTTTTATATTATAGTATATGTTAACTAAAATATATATGATTCATAAATGATGTTTATAATTTAATTTATGCTTAATGAATACATTTTCTCCCTCATTCCTTACAGTTTAATTTTATTTATCAATCCATTATGAATGGATTTAGTAGATTTAATATTTATTGATTAAGATTAGATGAATTTAGTAAAATATAAATAAAATTATTTGGATACATTCAATGTGGATGATGTGTTTCATTAAATGAAACATGTTATGGATGGGTATAAAAAAAGTATTGGATCCCTCCTACAATGATCACACAATTGTCTTTAAGCCTCTCTAAACTCTCTTTCTTCTTGTAGCTCATTCATCAACTTTGGTAAAGACTCTCAAACCTCTTAAAGTGTATGGGGGTAAAATGATTGAGATCATGATCCATCATCTAGTTTAATACCATCAAATTGTGGATGATTTATTCTGTTGATATAGTCATCTTCCTCTATAATTTTCCATGCATAAAGAAAGAATAAAATTGGTATGAACAATAACTAATTGTATTATATTTTCATGTAATTATTTATGATTTATGTTTCTTCTATTTTAGGATAGTTTATTCTTTTTTGGGTATTCTTCCACTACCAAAGGATATTTGATGATCAATTAAATCCAAATAATATGGTATTTACTTCTAAGAACCACATCAAGATCATAGAAAAAATTTTGTAGCCAAACATCTTATTTGGTTTTATGAGAAGCCTCTATAAAATTGTAATCCACTATAGAATCAATGAAAACTATTTTCTTTGAACATTTCCATCTCTCATATCCTTCGTTGATACTAAATACATCTCTTGACTATGACTTCCAATAGTTCTATTCTTTCTGAAAGTAGGTATCTATGTAAACCCTGATGACTTTCCCCTAGTCCCTTCCATACACTAGGAACATATCCTTATTTCACCTTATATATTTAAGGATACAATTAATATCAGACCAATTTTATTCTGTTTTATTATATTTATGTCTTCCTATCATAATTGAGGTGTATGAAACATCATGACTAGTACATAACATGGAATACATGATTGATCATATCACAAAATTGTAAGAGATCTCAATCATTCACTCTATTTCCTATTATGTCTGAGGATATGTTTTATTTGAAAGATATATACCACGTGACACTACAAAAAAATACCATATTAGATTGTTCCATAATAAATTTATTTAGATTCTATTAAATATATATACTTTTACATAGTCCAAGAATACTCTTAGATATATCATTAATGGTCTTAATCCCTAAAATGTGGGCTTCTTTACCTATGTCCTTCATGGAGAAGTACATGTTCAACCAATCCTTAATATAGTGTAAGAATTGTTTTTAATTTCCAATAAATATTGAATCATCATCATATACTAGTATAATAATAACCACACAACCCCTAAGTCACTTATAAATATATTTCTCATGTTCATTCTTAATAAAAACAATCTGTTATATCTCTATTAAACTGTATTTTCCCTGACTTGGATTCTTGATTTAATCCATAAATACACCTCTATAACATGCATACATTTTTTCAATTGTTTTTAGTTATGAACCCTTCCAATTGTGTCATATAGAAATATTCCCAAAGTTTCTTATTAATGAATTCTACTTTGAAATATATTTTCTAACTCACTTATTCTTGGAAATTTTTTCTATAAATAATAATTTTTACGTATTCAAACATGGATAATAGAGAAAATGTTTTATTATAGAAAATTCAT
Source organism: Viscum album (assembly GCA_963277665.1). NCBI lineage: Eukaryota > Viridiplantae > Streptophyta > Magnoliopsida > Santalales > Viscaceae > Viscum > Viscum album. The sequence continues at coordinate 1,088,057,383 of OY728121.1, forward strand.
GGAAATTTTTCAAAAACTTTACCCTCTAGTTGTGCTTTATTGGTACTCACTTTACATCCCATGTTCATTTTTCTCATGAATACCCATTTTCACCCAATGATATTTACATAAATTGGAGGATCAACTAGAACCCAGACTACATTATGATACATGGAATCTATCACAAAATTTATGGATTCATTTCTCATTGTAGATTGTGAGTTCTATAATACCTCCATATAGGAAAGAGTGTCACAAGTTTCAATAAAAACTAATCCACCATCATTAGTTACTCAAAAAATATATCACTCTAGTTCTCTAACTTATCTAGTGCTCTGATGTAGTACTTGTAATCCAAGAACAACATCTTCCTTGGGGACCTTTGTGATCTTTTATTTTTTCAAATCTTTTTTATCTTGAGTATTTACTTCATCGAATTTAATCTTTCCCCTATTATCCTCCTTGAGGATGTGGTCCCTCTTAAGAAAAATGGATTGTCTTGTGAAGATAACCTTATTATATAAAGGTTTATATATATAGTATTTTATTGTTTCCTATAGATACCCTATAAAGAGACAATTTGTTCCAAAAGGTGATATTTTGTTTCCTAATATGGTCTTAAAAATTTTCTCACAACCCCATACATGAGTATGTGAGAATACAAGTTTCTTTCCATAGACCAATTCATATGGTATTTCATTTTCCACCTTATTTGGAACATGGTTTAGAATGTGTACTGCAATGTATAATGTATATCCCCAAAAGGATAATATAATATCTGCATTAATCTTCATCAACCATACCATATCAAGAAAGGTATGGTTCCTCCTTTCACTAACATCATTTCAAATCCATGTATATGGTGGGGTGAGTTGGCATAAAATCCCAATCTCACATAGATTGTCGATAAACACTTAGTTAAGATATTCACCACCTCAATCATATCGAAGATTCATTATATTCATACCAACTTGATTCTCTACTTCAATATCGAATTGTCTGAATTTATCAGAGGACATATACATATACCTTATCAAATAGACATAACCATATCCACTCAAGTCATTAGTAAAAGTTATGACGTAAGAATATTTACTTTTATCATCGTCTTGATAATTTACACACAAATTAGTGTGAAACAGTTCTATATTCTCTATGGATCTTTCACCCTATTCACCAAATGATAGATTTTTCATTATTCCTTGTAAATAATAATGAAATTTTTCAAATGCTTTTGGCTCAAAAGAGTGTAAATAACAACCCTGATAGATAATTTTTAGACACTTTTTGTTTACATGACTAGAATGGTGATTCCACAACTGGGTGTTAAATGATTCATTCAAACTTGATTCATTGTCAATTTTAAATAATCAATTATCCTAATTTAATATTTAATATCTTTATTTAAATGTTTGATATGATAATATATGATATCTTTCTAAAATAAAAAACTCTTAATTCCAAACATGAAAATAAAATTATCAGTATATAAAAACAATACAAATAATATTTTTTTAGTAAAATTTAATACCTAATAGAAATATTTTAAAATCCAAATCACTGATGTTTTAATTATAATGTGGTAAAATTATATAAATAATGAATAAATTCAATCTACCTTGTCTTCTCGAAGATCGAACTCTCCTATGAAAATATTCTATAATCTAATTGGATATTACATTTGGAAATAGATATGAGCACAAAAATACTTATATAATACATGATTCATAGATATAGATATATTTCACTTGATAATGAACACACATAAATCATTCCTTTACTTCTTAAACTGGGTGCATTTCATTATTAATGGACTATTTTTCCACATGTAAAATATACTTCATTTTGTTCCATTTCTTTTCATTTGATCTTCTTCTTCTTGGAAGGACTATACTATGGAGTATTTGACATAGAAGGAGTCTTGGGGAAATTTTCCTTATAATTAATTTTATTATTCACCATAAACAATATGGGTATTTCAATTATCATGTATTTATCAACCTGGTGAATTAAATTAATAAGTTTTTAAAGAGTGTTCTCATTATTTATCATGTTATAATTTACAATGAAATTGGAAAACCTCTTGGATAATGGGGATCGAATGATATATGTGTGAACCTCATCGAGGATCTTAAACATCGAGATGTATAATTTATATATGAATCCAATTATCTTCAATATATGTGACTCATCCAGCACTGACTATTTAAGATTTCACATGATCTTACATCTCTCTTACCTCACATTCTCTTAATAAACATCATTATGTGATAAATGATTCTATACACATACATATACTTGTGTTACTTTAAAATATCACTAGATTTGGAGGAAAGAATGAAAAATTGTACATATATTTTTTCACCCAAAAACATTTTTTTAAAATAATATTATGCTTGATATATTTCTTAACACCCAACATGTAAGTGAGCTATGTTATACTATAAAAATATTATTAGTTAAATGTGAGAATTATAACCTAGCCATTAATTTGTTAGGTATGAATAGTAATAACTAAATTATAAAAAATATGAACAAAAGTTTTAAATAATGAAAATTAATTTATTAAAGCACATCAAATAAGTACACAATTTTTAGTAAAGTCATCTTATGCTTCAAAAAAAATTCTTCAAAACTGGTTTTTATTTCATTTTTTGCACAAATTTAATAATTAATTTCTAATTTTTTATAAATTTTATTTGAGGGGATGAATATAATTTTTTAAATCATCATGTAAATGTTATCTTAGGGTGAAATTTTGGTATTTTTTTTTAAAATATTTATTATTCCTTGAATTGTAAAAAATACTAATTTTTTTAAAAGTTACATTTCTTTTCTTTAAATAAATTAATTTTAAAGTACCATTATATTTTGGATTTGGTTGTATTGTAATATAATAACCATTTTTTTAAACATGATATAAATAATTACATTGTAACATTCTGAACTTGGATGTCACACAACGGTTCCCCAAACCCGGTTGGCCACATGGCATCGAACACATCTCCCCAAATTCCAGAGGTTGTAGACCAGAAGTGAGGGCCTCGGTGAGTATGTGGAGAGAGTATGCCTTCATTACTAGAGTATATCACAACATAAGTCAAACACATACAATAGAGGAATTGAATAAATAAGCATTCAACTAAAATTAGGACAAGACATGAATATATAAATAGTCTAGAGATGTCACATATTCAATGATGTAGATGATGCATGTATCTAGAAATCAACAAAAAATGGTTCTAGGTGATAGAATAAAATACAAGTCTCAAAAGAAACAAATACCAAAAAGTCTCAGCAGCATCATAAGACTCAGCTTGGTTATATACTCTCCAGCTTCGAAACCACAGTCAACAACCTGTACCATGGCGCTTTTCCCTATCATCACCTGCAACCATATAATCTAGTTGGGTCCCCGAGGAGGCACAAATAGGGTGTGATATTAACATCCCAATATGTAACCAAAAAGGTTCTATATAGTTCTAATAGCAATATACAAAGTGCTGGAAGGTGTAAGTAAAGTAGTAATGTAAAATTGAATGCTCATGGGATGAGTCTGCTATAATAAGTAAAACATATAAACCTCCCTTCAATTATTACTATAAAAAATGTTATCTCTTAACCAGGAAGCTATAAGAAAATTAACTTGGTCACATGCACACTTTGTACTCCCATCCATATCAAGTAACCCACAGCCACACCGTACATCCATCTGTATTATGTAACCCATGAGCACGATGTATAATGAAGTGTAGACCCAAGGGATGGGTCCAAGGTGTCATGTACTAGAGTATCCATTAAATAAATCTATACCACAAATGGTTAGATCCAAAGAACTCATCCGAGGAATCCACATCAAGTCTCATGGGTATGCTAGTGGAAACTTGGTCAAGGCACTGGTTGGAGTCCTAGGAGCATGTGTACCAATATATCCTACGTGAGTCCAAGAAAGCGGGATCCATGGGGTAGCAAGGCCTGAGGCACCCCCAATGAATCAAGAACCGAGGGGAAGAGTCAACTCAATTCATCCACTACTTCATTCCAAATCCAAGGAGAGTAGTCTATGGAATCTATCAAACCATTTTTCAATTCACTCTATCTAAGCCTTTCATTTCCATGTGAGTATAGCCACTCAAATAACCGATTACAAGCCATGAGTATACCCACTCATGAATTCCATTTATCATTTAAAAAACATGTGGTCCTTCCCTTCAATATTACCCATTCAAACATTCCATAAATCAATTCATATAGGTATACCCACCCATAGCACTACACATACAATTAAACATGTTATGTGAGAATACCCTCTCACATATCACCATTTCCCAATACACCCCTTGGGCAGTTAATAGTAACCAACAAGTATACCTACTTTTTCATCCTCTTTAATTCAATTCAATTTATCAAAATAAACATGGCATAACATGGACACATGAAGAAAGGAGGCCCTACATATCCTAATAAATCTATTCAACTCATTAAATCATTAACATGCCTCCTCTAACCATACAAGCACAATTACACACCCCTTGGGTGCCTTAAATAGGAATAAACATGTTATTTTTTTAAGGTGCACCACATGGGTGACCATGAATCAAGAAATGGGTGACAATTAATCTAAACAAAACCTATTGTCATCATCCTTAGGTCCGACTGTAATCCAATTGCAAGTATCTCGCTCAAAAATAGGGCCTAGCGGGAAAGTACGACGGGTGGCAAAAAGGTCGAATGCCCAAAAAGCACAAGAAAAGACCAAGAAAATGATAGACCACCTTCCTTAGATCGGTAGTAGAGTGATATTTCAGTATCAAGTCTTTATTCTCCTCGGTTTAGGAGAAATCTGAATAACAGATGAAGAACAAGAAATTAGGGCCTATAAGCCTAAATCCAAAGAGATTTTTCATCGTTATGAAGAATAAAGAATGGATAAAAAGGAATCTAGTACATTATGATGTGGTTCTAATGTGACCAACAGCATAAGAATAGGATTCTGGATGGCTTTTAGTTTTGAAAACACATTTTAGAGGGTTTTAGGCTTCAAATGAAAGAGAAAATGGTTGTTCATATAAAAATAAGAGGTTACTACTTCTATTTTTTAAAAACCATAATGGGAAATTACACTATGTGTAATCCCATTATACGGCATGTAATTCCCTATTTTCCTTTTTGGAAGAAAAACTCCTACACATCATGAGATGCCGTATCCAAACCATTACACATCGTGACCTAGGATTACACAATGTGTATCCTCTATTCACGGTGTGTAATCGGCCTACATTTATCCATTAGTCGCTTTTCCCCTTCTATCCCTAATTACAACACAATCGGCCCCTGGCCCAGCCTTGGGACTAAGATAAAAGGAAAGTAAAGAATATTTAACCTGAAAATAAAAGATATTCACCTCAAGAAAGACTTGGGATCTAACGATCTTCCACCCTTATAGAAATTAATCTCTGAATTTATCTTTGAAGGGTGGTCAATATTTGTCTAAGAACAACTCTCGAAACTGAGCACGTACATCAGCCTCTCTCTCCTAAGTATTTCCCTATAAACAATCATTCTACCATAGCACCCATACTAGAGGAACTGACCGGTCATGGATAACCATAATTCTCCTATCAACTATATGAAATCGATAGTCCTCAGAGGATGCATCAACTTGAAGCTCAACCTCCTTATGCTGAAAAACGTGAGATGGTTCTGAATGATAACGGTGTGGCTCTGATACATGTAAGATGGCATGCATGGCTCAGTACCTCTAAGGTAAATGCACCTGATAGGAAATCGACCCGACTCTCTCTAGAATCTCAAATGGCCCGACATATCGTGGTGGAATCTTACCATGTATCCTAATCCGTATGTGTCCCAACCTCAATAAAGCACAAAATAAAACATGAAGTATGATCTCGAACTCTATAGGTCATCTAAAGAAATTGGAATAAGACTTTTGATGATATTTGTTTGTATCCATCGGCTTCTGAATCAACTAGACCTTCTTATAAGTTTCCTTCATGAGATGAGGTCCTGGTAAAGTTGCCTCACCTACCTCTAACTAGTACAAGGGAGAACATCATGGCCAACCAAATAAATCTTCGTAAGGTTATATCTTTATAGTCAGTCGATAACTATTATTGTATTCAAACACAACCAAGGGAATTTTCCTCTACCAAGAGCCCCCAAAATCTAGGACAAATGCTCATAGCATGTTCTCTAGCACCTGTTTTGTATTCTCAAACTGTAAATTAGTTTGAGGGTGCTGTGTTGTACTCAGAAGCACCTGTGTATCCAGCACCCTCTGAAAACTCATCTAGAAATGAGATGTAAAGAATCCATCCCCATATGAAATTATAGTGAACAGGAGCCTATGAATTCATACTGTCTCACGGGTATATAACCATCCATGCTCATCAACACTGAAGGTCTCGTTGATTGTAAATAGATGAGTAAAATTTGTAAGCCTATCAACAACAACCCACACAACATCGTAACCTCAAGGAATCCTTGGTAAACCAATCACGAAATCCATCAGAACATAATCCCATTTCCACTATTGAATAGGTAACTTCTATAAATACTAATTTGTTCATTGATCTCTCACCTTCAAATTCTAATAGGTGGAACACCTCGTAACAAAAACAGCTACGTATCTTTTCATACTCAGCCACTAGTACTGACAGCGCAATTCATGGTACATCTTGGTGACTCCAGGGTGCACTTCCCAAGATGAAATATTAAACTCCAACATTAAATCCTCTTTTATATCCACTAGAACCCAAATGCATCCATTGATATGCAAGATCTCATCCCCTCTTACCATCCAACTAAGAGGAGGGTCCTCACCATCCAAACACTCTCTTAGAACTAGGACTTGTGAATCTAATAGATCCCTCATCCTTACTCTATCCAGAAGGGTAGAGTTCATAGCTAAGGATGATAAAACATTCGTCCCCTATCTACCATGAACATACAAATGCCTCTCGGATAACAATTCCATAAGCTTCCATTCACTACTGATCTGCTGCATTGGCTATATTTGAGTCCTCCTACTGAGTGCATCGGCCACCTCATTTCCCTTACTAGGCATATAGGGAATCTAAAAGTCAAAGTACTATAGGTACCCCACCCACCTTCGCTTCCTCATTTTTAGATCACACTACGTAAATATGTACTTGAGGATTTTGTGGTCCGTTGACACCACAAAATGATCTCCTAATAAATAGTTTATCTAATAGCACAAAGCATAAAAAACTACAGCTAACTCCAAACCATGTGTAGGGTATTTACTCTCATGTGGCCTCAACTACTGATACTGATATGCCAAGAATCTCTCTCCCCCTACATCAACACTAATCCTAGTAAGATACCTGATGTACCATAGTAAACCATGTAACTCTTACCCCTATCTAGTAGTATCAGGACTAGTGTTGATGTCAACCTCCCTTTTATCTCCTAAAATGCTATCTCACAAGATTCTGACTATACAAACTCCACACCCATCATAGTCTAGCCCATAAATAGTCCTACTAAGAATGAGAAGTCCTATATGAAACACTTGTAGTAGCCATCCATCCCCAAGAAACTTTGTATGTCAAAAATGTTCTTGGGATGATCCTAGGAAACTACTAATCTCGCCTTGTCTAGGTCCCTTGATACTCCTATATCCGAGATAATGAGACCTAGGAAGTGAATCTTATCTATCCAAAAGTGGTACTTTGTGAGCTTAGAATATAACTAATTATCTCTCATTGTATTAAAGATGATCTCAATATGGTTGGAATGGTCATGTAAATTATGAGAATACACCAAGATATCATCCAAGAAAACCACCACAAAATAATCCTGGTAAGGATGAAACACTTGTTTCACCAAATACATGGAAACTTCTGGCATGTTTGTGAGAGTGAATGGCATAAACATACACTCATATAGACCATACCTACTACAAAATGTTGTATGAGGTATGTTTGTAGGTTGAACATAAACCAGATGATATCCTGATCTCAAGTTGATCTTCGAGAACACTCGATCTACTCAAAGATGATCAAATAGGTCATCTATCCATGGAAAGTTATATTGGTTCTTAAATTTCTGCAAGATCAGTTTTCAATAATCCACACATAGCCTATGGGTACCATCCATCTTTTCGCAAAAGTACTGTAAAACCCCATAGAAAAGTAGTGGTTCTGAGAAACCCCTTCACCTCCAAATACTCTAGCTTCCTATTGAGCTCCTACAATTCCATCATATCCATCCTGTAAGGAAGAATGGATACTAGTGTAGCTCCTGAAACAAGCTCAATGAATAAATACACCTCTCTCTTGGTAAGTAAACTAGAAAAGGATTTAGAAAAGAAATACCAGAAGTTCTCAACCACTGATGTAAATTCCTCCTAATTCACTCCCTAATCATTCAGAAACAAACTAACAATATGGGATATCATATCACTCATCCCATGATGCTCAGGTCTATTTTAGCTCACCTGAACATCCCATTCACCCTTGTGAGTAAACATTTAACCCTCTAGTGATGTAAAAGTCACACTTCAATGATATCAGTCAACATAATCTCGATAATCTATAAGACAATCCATAATGAGAAGGAAGTCAAACCCTATCATATCGAGATCATAAAGATCCCAAATGAAGTGACACCCATCAACCTTAAGGGAACACTCCATACACTAGATCACATCACCTATTCTAACTCCCAATGGTGTTTATAGCATCATAACACCCTTAGAAAGACAAACAAAAAGCCTAAAGCTCTTAACCTCTTGTGAGGATACAAAACTATCTGATGAACCTTTATCAAAGAGAGAAGATGCAATAGTAGAAGCTACTAAGATTATACCTCTCACTGTATATGGTCTGATATCTTTCTCTTGTTGGGTATGTTGCACTGCATAAGTCTGACCTGTACTATGGCCCTATGGCACTGCCTCCCTAAGCTGATCCACCCTACTGTCTAGGTGTAACCGATGTCTAGCTTTTTCTTCCACGACCACCACTGCCTCAGCCTGACTAGTCTGCCCTTCTCTAGCTTTGGTCCTGACGTGGAGCAGAATAAACTTCTCATAAACATAATATCCGAGCTGACCCCCTACCACTCAAAGATGGATGTAAGGTCCTACAAAACCGTTGCATGTGCCCCATCCTACTGCAATCTCGACACTAGACTGGGTCTCGATCGCACTGATTCTTCATGTGGCCTCACCAACGAAACTACTGAAAAAACACCTATATGCCTACACCCACATCCTAACTAGCACTCATGTTGTGGGAAGACTCAAAATGAAACTTCCTTCCTGAATATATAGATCCACTAGGCCTAGAAACAGCAATCCCATGTTCTGTACCCCCATCTTCCCTCAGGTTGTGCTTTGTAATATGTTCCTGATTCATAATCTCAGTTATAGAAGTCAACCTAAACATTTTGACCTGAGACTTGATATCATGTATGAGACCTTCCTCGAAGCATCTCTCCCTAGAAAACTCATCAGTAAGATACATTAGCACAAAATTTTGTATCTCTATAAAACATGAAATGTATTCCATAACCATCCTTATTCCCTGCTCCAAATGCATGAACTCACAAGATTGGTCAGCTCATAGTTTCACAGGGTAAAAGTAGTCAAATAATTTGTTCTAGAAGTCAGTGAAACCCATGTGTCATAGCCCATCAGCCTAGTTTAGAACATCCCACCAGTACTTTTCTACTCTACATAACATACATGTAGCGATCTTAACCCTCCTCTTATGAGGCATCTCCAAATGATCAAAGATTTCTAACATACTCTCTAGACATATCTATACATCCTCTAGACTACCATCCCCCAAAAATGTGGGAGGATGATACTTCTGGAACACCCACTTTAGCTCAGCCATAAACAAGGTAGGCGGTGGTGCTCCTTTAAAAGTGTGCATATGACGAAAGAAGCCCTCACATAATTATGCCTCAACACTTGTGTGTGTAATAGACTCTTGTACCATAGATGGAACTAGAGGATGATAAACCGGTATCCCATGGACCACTGTCTCTAGAGTATGGTCATCACCCCCTCACGGCGTACCACTAGAGGTCATTGTGGTGACATCTCTCTACAATTCCAAACACACATCTCAGAAAAGGAAAACATTAAAGATCACATCCCAAAAGTTTATGATAGGTCAAAACCCTCCTAGAAACTATGTCAAACCATAGCCTACTCCTAAATACAAGACTTTATAAAGAACAACCATCAGATGAGTAGAAAATATGCCTATTTCCCACTCAAAAGTCACATATAGGTCAAGTATATATTCCCCATTTCATTCATTTTTATTCAACGGCGATTTTGTTAAATGATTTAACTGATGGCTCACTAATTTTGGATCCCCGAGGGCCCATAACACTACATGAACCAATTTTTTATTTCCATATAATCCATACATATCAAATTCTTTTTATAATTTTCATTTATTTGATGCGTAATTTCTTAATCCATAAGGGCCCATACTACATATGAATTAAAATATTACATCACTCCTATAGCCTCTATACAAAGTCTATCACAATATCAGACACATCTATCACATCATTTATCACAACATCCTACAATAATAATGAATCCAAAATGGCATGAAAAAAAATCAAGGTATGTGATTTCTATCAAGTACCTATATGATGTATGAGATGGAAGACCCTAATATCATCGGGTTTCAATAGAAATAGAACCCACAATTGAATCAGCAGTAATAGCATAAATCATGAGTGTCACCTAATGGTGAAATCAAAATAACTGTAACCATCAAAATCTAGAAAAATAGAAATTCATTCAGGCAATTTGGATTTTCCCTATACATTAGGTAGCTACTCCTTGGAATATCTTATTACCAAACTCCATTTCCTTCCTATCCTTGTCTATTATCACCAAACAGTAAGTTAAACCATAAAAGATTCCTCTAATACCACTTTTTAATATCTCGGACCGGGATACCACCCTACAGTGCCCCAAACCCAATTTTCCACATTGCCTCGAGCGCATCTCCCTAAATGGCAGAGGTAGCCAACTAGTAGTGATGGCCAAGGTGAGTCAGTGGGGAGACTATTCCCTCATTACCAGAGTATATCACAGTGTAAGTCAAACAAATACAATAGTGGAAGAGAATAAATAAGAAATCAACTAAAAGTAAGAAAAGACATAAATACATAAATAGCCTAGAGATGTCACATATAAAATGATTCAGATGATACGTGTATCTAGATATAATCCAGAATAGGTACATGGGGATACAATGCTTTACAAGTCTCAAAAGAAAAAAAAGGCCTAAAAGTCCCAGCAACATCACAAGCCTCATCTTGGTCTTATTCTCTCCTTCTCTAAAACCCTAGTCAACAACCTATACCATGGAACTTTCCCCTATCATCACATGCGACCATATAATCTATTTGGGTCACCAAGGAGACCCAAATAGGGTGTGAGATAGACATCCCAGAAGCTAACCACCCAGGGTCTATACAGTTCTAATAGCAATATACAATGTACTTGAAAGTTTAAGTAAATAAGTAATGTAAAAGTGAATTCCCATGGGATGAGTCTACTAAAATAATTAAAAAAACAAAAAATCCCCTCAAGGATACCTGCAACAAATGTCATCTCCTAACCAGGAATCTATAATAAAAGTAACCAAGTCACATGGCCACGTCGTAATCTCATCTATATTAACTAACCCACAACCATGATGTACATCCATCTATATCAAGTAACCCATGACCATGCTATATAATTAAGTGTATACCCAAGGGAAAGATCCAAGGTGTAATGTACCAGGGAATCCATGAAATAAATGTAGACCACGACGGGCCAGATCCCAGGAACACGTCCAAGGCATCCACATCGAGTCCCACGGGCATCCCAAAGGAAACATGGTCTAGGCACTAATTGGAGTCCTAGTATCATTTGTACCAATATGTCCTACACTAGTGCAAGAAAGCTGGATCCATGGGATTGCAAGGCCCGAGGCATCCCACAGAATCATTAACCAAGGGGTACAGTTAACCCAAGGCATCCAATATAATGTTCTAGATCCTTGGAGATTTTTCCATGGAATCTATCAAACCATTCATTCAATTCATTCAATTTAATCCTTTCATTTTTATGTGATTATTCCCACTAACATAACCGATTACAAGCCATGAGTATACCACTCATTCATTCCATTTATCATTTACAATAAATATGGGTCTACCCTCCCATATTACCCATTCAAACATTCCATTAATCAATTAATATAGGTATACCCACCCATATCACTAAACTTACAATTATTCATGTCATATGAGCATACCCTCTCCCATATCACCATTTCCCAACAAACCCCTTGGGTAGGTAACATTTACCACCAAGTATACCCACTTATTCATCCACTTTCATTCAAGACAATTTATCAAAATAATCATGGCTTAACTTGGAAACATGAAGCAAGGAGGTAGTACATATCTAAAGCAATCTATTCAACTCATCAAAGCATTAACGGGCTTCCTCTAACTAGGAAGGCATAAGCACACACCCCTTGGGTGGTTTAAATGGGAATAAACATGTTATTTTCTTAAGGCGTACCCCATGGGTGACCATCAATATAGAAATGGGTGCCATCTCACCTAAAAAACAATGGGCATCCTAATTAGGTCTGACTAAGCCTGAATAGGTAGCTCACTCAAAAATAGGGTCGTGCCGGAAATTCTAACCTATGGTGAAAACTCCAAATGCACAAAAATCAACATAAAATCAGAAGAAAAGAATATACCACCTAATTTAGCTCATTAGTAGATTGCTCATCTAGTATCAAGTCCAGATTTTCCTCGGTTTTGCAGAAATCGGAAGAAAGAATAAAGAATTAGAAATTAAGTCATGTGAGTCTAAATCCAAATAGTGCAGTCATTGTTCCGAAGAACCGATAATAGATAAAAATAAATTTAGTACTTACCAATGTGATTCCAACGTGACCAACGATGTAAGAATCAAAGTTTGGATGGCTTTTAAATCTAAAAACTCATTTTAGAGGGGTTTAGGCTTTAAACGAGATAGAAAATGGTTGTGTATAGAAAAATAAGAGGCTACTTCCTCTATTTTTTAAAAATACCAGTGGGGAATTACAAGACATGTAATTCTATTACATGATGTGTAATGCCCGATTTTCCTTTTCTGAAGAAAAACACATACAGGTCATCAAAGGTCCAGGATAGACCATTACACATTATGACCTGGTATTACACAATGTGTATCCCCTAATCATGGAATGTAATTGTCCTATATTCATCTTTCATCCTGTTTTCCCCTTCTTTCCCGAAGTATAACCCAACCAGCACATGACCCGACTTAGGGTATAAGCCAAAAAGGAAATTTAACAACATTTAACCCAAAAAGAAAATATCAGTACCACAAGAAAAACTTGGGATATTACATAAATAATAATCCATATTATATTTTATTTATGTGTAGGTTCATTTTTTTTCTTAAAAACATAATTTTCGCAAAACTCTTTTTCATTATGTTTTACAAATTTATATTAAAATTGATTTATTACAAATATAAAAATTTAATATTTAAAAATTAATTACATATTTGGAATCAAAATGTTCAAATTTAGTGAATATTTCCCTTTTATTTTTTATTGTTATGAATAGTAACTGTGGTAAATATTTTTCGCCTCTGTAAGGGTAAAATAGGTAAAAAGAGTTTAAAACAATGAAATAAGGCCTAAAAATATATCTAAAATTTTCCTTTATGATTTTTGTTTTATTTTTGTTTTTACCAAATTCATTATATATATGAAAATAGTGAAATTTATTTCCACTTTCTTCTTTCCCTTTTCCCTATAGCTTCTATTGTTCCCTAAAGATCATCATAAGAAGGCTTAAGGTGTAAGCTAAAAGTAGTCTCTCAAAGTAGTGGTGATCATCTTACTTGAATATTTCAAAGCAATTTATTCTTATAATTTCCATAAATATACTGTATCCATTCTAAAATAATGAATCCATTATAATAAATGTTATAATATGGTATTGTTATTATGAGACAACTATTTTTCACCTCCTTTCCATCAAATAGGAAATGAAAGTATTGTTTTTGCGAACGTGTGGACTACCGCCTCTATGAAGTGATATGATTCATTTTACATCACCATAAACCATGGATGGATATAATGATTGGTTTAATTTTATATATTATATTTATTTAATAATTATTATTCTATAATTATACTATCTTATCTTCTCATTTGTTGGAAAATGACAATGTCACTCATGTGTACTGGTGGACGAACACTACCATGAAGTGATGTGATTCATTTTTCACTTATGCTTTACATGAATCATAATAAGGGTTAATTTAGTGAATATATATGATATTTATAATATAATAATTATTATCCATATCTGAATTAATCTTTGACTTTATTTCTTCCCATCAATCAAAAAGTGGAAAGATGTGTGTGTGTGTGTGTAAAAATTATCGTCTCCATGAAGTGATGTAATTCATTTTTCATCAGCATTTTTTATGTATAGTTTTAAAGTTGTATATAATGGTAACATATTATAATTATTAAATTATTAAAATTATTGATATTATAGAACTGTTATTAATGTAGAAGTTCTAAAACTTATGAATCGAAACATACATGAAAATGAAACAGTTATCACCCGGAACTGTATTTTAATAATGAATTTTCAATAAATAGGTGATAATATGATATAAGAAAATTATATATAGTATTATATGTATGGATATAGTTATCTAATATATTTATAATAAATATATATTTATTATATAGGATTTTTGAACCTATATAAAGAAAGACCAGACTTTAGGTAATGGTTTACCCTCTCACTTTACATATGTCATATTCACCACTTATTTCCTTTATATGGTGTATATATTGACATTAAATGTATTTTATTATGGATCTCATGAAAATTACATCTATTTAAAAATACATATATTTTTCTCTCTTTCATGAGGTTTTTATTTGTAGACTACCAAAGCATTAAGGGTTTTATGTTACATCCTCATTTATTTTCGGGATTGTCTATGCTAAATTGTCATTGATTTAAAATATTCACATATTATCATTTAAGTGTAATATATTTTATTATAATATGGTTATTACTATAATTTTTATTCATGGGTTTCATTTTCTCTCTCAAGTACTTAAAATCATCAAGAAAATGTTTTTAAAGAAAATTCAATCTTATTTCCTCTTTGGTTGATTGAATTTTTTTCCATGTCTATGATATTCATAATTTTAATGGTTTTTTTCAACAATACATAAAATTTATTAAAATTATAATTTTAATTAACTTTCACTTTATTTAAAATGGATTAAAATAATTCCTTTTAAAGTAAAATTTTCTGAAAAATTCATTTATGGATTTTTATGAAAGTGTGAAAATAATGTTACATTTTAACATATACTGTATGAACAGGTTTTCCCACCATTATATTCATTATTTTATTTGAATATTTTTTTATAAGTTTCTGTGTTTCTTTTAAAATAGAATTTTTTTCCCTGATTTTTTTGAATTTTTTTTAATTATTTCTAAAAGAAAATAGTATTTTCCTCAAGAAATATTATAGTGGTATTTTAAATAAATTTTTATCTATGATAATATCCTTTGATGTTAATTATAATTTACTGAGGAAATAAAAAAATGATAACATCTTTATTTTTTACCTATATGGTTTATTATGATGATGATGTGATATTTGTGAAACCTAATTCTTTTCAATTGGTTATGATCTAATGATATGATGTATGTTTTATGATCTTGTGGCACACACATGTATAGTTTTTAATATATGATGGGTGGATACTTTATAAACCAAGGATGTGTGGATAAGTTATAAAGAAATGATCTTTGGTTCCATTATAAACCAAGGATGGGTGGTTATCTTATAAACCTGAGATGGGAGGTACATTATATACCTCCAATTAATTGTTTATAAAATTATATCTCATGATATAATAAGTATTGGAATGAGGAGTGAACCCAGTTCTATAAGGGACTATGACTACTATTATAGTTTTGGATATGATCCTTAATTAAAGAAATGCTTCTATATGCTTTTATGTATTCCAATAACTTATATATTATTATTTTTATCATCTATCATAGATCATGATTGATTATTGCTGATTCTGCACTATTATATATTAAGTGTTTTGTGAAAAGACTTTACACCATGATTCCGGATTAAATAAATTTTATTGATTGGGTATGAATTTATCAGGTCATGATCATGCTCCAATAACCTTATTTATATGGTAACTTGTGATAATTGATTGATATTTATTATTTTTAAACATACTGAGCATCTTATGTGGCCCTAAATTATTTCTTCATTTTCCAAGGACACCAAGTAAGGATTTATGAATTATTTCAGGGATATACTAATAGAAATGATAAATTCATCACTAGAATTTTAATTTTCATTTTGTATGTTAAAATATAAATAGAGAATGACGTATGTATTTAGTCTCCAAAGACTTCTAAACTATTTGATCCTTTAGGATATGATCTATTGTATCTTGTACCAATGTAGTAAGAAAATCATTGGCTCCAGTTTATTGGAGTTAGGGTGTTATAGTAGCAATCAAATTAATTTTAGCAGGACCCTAGGAAATAAGATTTACAAAAAAAATATATTAGAGAGAAAAAACCAATGATATATTCTAGGTATCATTCTATTTATAGGTTAATATCATGATGCTTTTTAAAAGTATATATTTTGTAGTTTTCCTAAAAAATAAAATCATGTATGTAAACTAGAAAGTGGATGCATCTATGTAATAGATGCACCTAATAGTAACAAACCTGAAAGGGGTGTATTGAGTATTAACTTGGTCATAATTGGTTCATGATGAGTAGGCCTAAGATTTAATTCTTATCTATACACTCCTGAATTATATGATTTTGATAAATAATCTTTTCATTATGAACCACTATGAATAATGAAAGGAAAGAACCTATAGAAACCTATGAAATACCGTAGTGAAAAGAAATAAACCAAAAGTTTGATGGGTAGAAAAGTATAATTTTGATCATAATTCTAGAGAAGTAAATAACCCTTTTGAGTTTTTATGTGATAATAGTTTCAGATGATTAAGTATAATTTGGGAGGAATTTATGGAAATATAACCCTTTGGTTTAGTATTTATTTTACTGAAAATGTTATTTGGGGAAGAATTGTTTGCTTTTTTAGACATAGGTTGAAATACATTGATAAACATTAGGTTTAATATAATATTGGATTATAATATGGTTAATTGGGATAAAAGGGTTGTCATATTTTTGGAACATATTTTTTACTTTATAGATATCCATCAGATTACAAGTTGATTTGGTGAATAAGTGATTAATTATATTTTTTAAGAGGTAAACTGTATTGGCAACATTATATGATTAATGTAAGCATAATTTTAGGAATGAAATTTAGTAAATTTATGAAATAATTATGATTTTATTTTAGTTTTATGTTGATTTATGTTACTTTTAGAAATGATTATCATGTTTTTATAGAATATTTGGTCATAATATTTACATGTTTGGTATCCTTTAAAAGTTATTTTATGAAAATAAAAAAAATATTGGTGGATATTTTATATAATTCCAATGGTTAACAATTTATTGAATGATTTAAGTTTAACTATGGGTGTTATTTTTCAGATTTTAGATATCAATTTGTAATTTCATCATATAAATTTTTTTCCATATTGAATAACATGAACTAACCATTTTGGTTTTAGTAAATATCTATATAAATAAGGAAAGAATTTTCATTCTTTTATGGATATTATGATCCGTTAAAATTTAAATTTAGTACTTTGGGCATGAAAAGTTCATCTTGAAAATTCATTTCTTGGAGTAAGAGATGAGATAGTAGTGGAAATTTGATCAAAGAACAACTAAAGGATTAAATTTAATTTTGAAATTGAATGAAATAAAGTGAGTATATTTTCTTATATTTTCTATCATGATAGTAAAATAATCCCTCCAATCTAAGAAAAGTATTGTGAAATAAAAACTTTAACCATTTACCTACTTTTTGGATGAACCGATGGTCTTATTTATCACTTAGTGGTTTATGGTTTTTTGTTCATTAACTCTCTCATGGTCATGTTCTCTATCACTATATATTGTTCATGGAACATTAATTTTTTCCTCCATGTAGATATTTTCACTTACTTGTAATGTTCCCATTATATGGGAACTAGATTATGTGTTCTTTTAGGTAAACATTATTTTTCCCACAACCTCTTTTCAAAGAATATTTCATTATCCATTAGTATGATGTGAGTTTTCAATAAAGGTATTTTCAAATATTGACCCTTTGAGTTCCATTATAAAAAGTACAAGGATGAAATTTATTTAAGGGGGGAGAATGTAGCAACCCAAATATTTAGTTTAAAATAATACATTTCTATATATATTTCTTAATAATAACACCAATCTTTAAGTATACTATGATATAATATAAAGATATTATTATTTAAATGTTAATGTTATAACATAGTTATAAAATTGGAATGTGTAAATAGTAATACACACATTATGAAAAATATGTATAATGTTTTTAAATAATTCAATTGTGTTGATTGAGGTATAATAAATAAGTATAAAATTTTTAGTAAAGTCTTTGTATGATTCAAAAATATATTTTCTTTAAAAATGATTTTTTATTGAATTTAGTCTGTGGACATTATAGTTAATTTATAATATTTTGAGAAATTTTTTTAGGTAATAAATATCATTTTTGAAATCAGATTGTAAATAACATCTTAGGGTTAATTTTTTCGATTCATCTAAAAATATTTATTTTCTGTGAAAGGTGACAAATATCATTGTTAATAAATATGTCATTTTTTTCTTTAAATAAAACAATTTTAAAGTGAAATTATATTTCAGATTTGGTTTTAAAGTAACATTTGATCCAGATTATAAAATATTATCTAAATAATTTTATTGGAATCAACATTATATTTTATTTTCGTATAAGTTTATTTTATGCTTTAAAAAAAAATTCTAAACACTATTTTTTATTTCATTTTTTTAATTTATATTAAAATTTATTTCATACACCTATATAAATTTAATCTTGAAATATTGTTTACATATTTGAATAAGGATGTTCAATTTTGGTAAATAGTGACTTTTATTTTTGTTTTTTATGAATAATAACCATGGTAAATATTTTTCATCTCGGCAAAGGTAAAATGAGTAAATTGAGGTTAAAACTTTGAGACAAAAAATCTCCATACACCTTGAATGTATCTAATTTTATTAGTGTTTTTTATAAAACCTATCCTATATATAAAACTATCGGAATTTATATTTTAGATTCCTTTGATTATAAAATTTATATTATTTTAAGAAAAGGATAAATAAAAAATGTTACTCTCTTGATTTTATTTTTTCTTATATATTTTCATAGGGATAAAAAAATTATAAAATATTATAAAATATTATTTTTAATCTAAATAAAATATTTTTATAATATTTATTTACTTTAGATTTTTATTGATGTAATAATTACCAAAAATTATTATGCTATATCCATATAATGTTTGTGTGAGTAGTAGAAAAATAAACATAAATATTTTTAAAAATAAAAAAATTAATATGTTTTGGATTAATTTTGGTAGTTAATAAATTTAATAGTTAATTATAATGTTTAAATTATGTAAAACTTGTTTATATTCAAATTCCATTTTTGTGTTGATATCATTGATGTCAAATAAAATTAATATTCCCATATATTATTTTAATGATATTCTATGATAAATAATATTTTATTGAATGAATTAATAATAAAAAATACTATTTAAAGAAAACAAGTGGGATAGAAAATTTTTTTCACTTTCATTTATGGACCATTTTGAGCTACTTTTAAACTTATAAGGAAATGTACAACCCTTAAAGTCTAAAAAATGTATTCCCAAAGTTAAGGTTAAAATGGATTAATGAGGGCGATAATCCAAATAATATTGTTTTATATTAAACATAAAAATTCCCTACACTAGAAATTATGGAAATTTGGTGCCACTTGACACGATTATGATATATATATTATATGTAAATATTTTATGTAATTCTAAGTGTTTCCTTTCTATCACCTATAAAAGGGTACCTCATCTTCTTATTTTTAAAACATTTTGAGCTCTATAGCTTGGCCAATGCCTGTATTAATTCATTTCTAGATTACTTCAATTTATCCTAGAGCTTCTGGTGTTCCCCTAAGACCATACTAATAGGTGTTAAGGTGTAATCCATGGGAGGTCTCTCAATGAAGAGGTAATCACCTTACCCAACTACATCAAAATTTACATCTTCTTATACTTCTTATAAATATTATGTATCTATCCTAAAAAGATGAATAAATTATAATAAATTTACTAAGATACTATCATGATTATGGGAAGATCATTTTTTCACCTCTCTTCTATAAAATAGGACATGAATGTATCACTCGTGTGTATGTATGGACCTCCACCTCCACATAGTTTTATGATTCTTTTTCCATCACCCTCTATCATGGTTGGTTATGATGATGTATTTAATGTTTATATATGATATTTATAACATAATTATGATTATGTAATTGCAATATATTATATTCCTTCTTATCATTCTATCTGTTGGAAAATGATAATGTTGCTCGTGTGTACGTGCATACTATCATCCTCACGAAGCAATGTGATTCATTTTTCATTGCCACTTTACAAGGAAAATAATATGGATATATTTAACAAATGCTTATATATAAATTAAATTTATGATATAATAATAATTTGATAAATGATAATTATTATTTACCATTATTTTATTTTATCAATAAAAAAGTGGAAACATCGCACTAGTGTGTGTACGAATTACCACATCCATGAAGTGATGTAATTAATTTTTATTCACCACTTTTTATGAATTATTATAAAAATGAATATAATGATTAAATATTATACTTATCATATGAATAAAATTGTAGATATTATTTAACCATTTTCAATTTAAAATGACCTAAACTGGTGAACTGAAACAAACATGAAAAATGAAGTAGTTATCACTCAAAATAATGATTTTAATAAAGAATTATTAATAAAAAGGTGATAAAATGTTATCAGTAAATAATATATGGTATGATATGTATAATTATGGTATTTAATATATTTAATATATATATATTTACTATACGTGGATTTTTATCTCATGCAAAGTAAGACTATACTTGTGGTAAGAGTTTCTCATCTCACTTCTATTTCTGTGATACATGTACCATATTCACCACTTTTTTTATGTGGTGTATTTGTTGAACATAAATGTATATTATGATTATTATCATGAAAATTAAGGTAATTTAAAATTTTATCCATGTATCTCTCTTTTATGAGGTTTTAATTTAGAGATTTCCAATGCGGTAAGGGTTTTATATTACAATCTCATTTCTTTTCAAGATTGTCTATGCTAAATTTCCTTCTAGGTAAATTATATAGATCTTATCCTTTAAATCCCATATATTCTATTACAATATATTTATTCTTGGATTTTTTATATATTATTCATATTATCCTTTATTTTTAACTTAAAATTATTGAAAAAATGTTTTTAATGAAAATATGACCTTATTTCTTATTTGGTTGACAAATTTTTTCTTTAATGTTCATGCTCTTCAATATTGTTTTATGGCAGTTTTTTTTATTCATGAAATGTTTTAAAATTATAATTTTAATTATGTTTCACTTTATTTATAATCATTTAAAAGTAATTTTTTTAATAAATTTTTTCTGAACAAGTGGTTTTTTAAATTTTACAAGTGTAGAAAGAATGTTTTATTTTACTATATACAGTATGACCATATTTTCCTTCCATCATGCATATTATTTCCATTGAAGGTTCTATTAAATTTTTCCATAGTTCTTTTCAAATAAAATTTTTTCCCTATATTTTTTTGAATTTTTATATTATAAATAATTGATTCTATAATTAAAAGGGGTTTTCCTTAAGAAATATCCCAATGATCATTTAAATCCATTTCATTTATGATAAAAAAATTGATGTTACTTTTGATTTACTGGGGAAATGATCCAACGTTGTCATCTTTATTCTTTTTATGTATGGTTTATAATTATGATGATGAGATGTTTATGAAACCTATTTATTTTCTAAATGTTAGAGTTTGATGATATGATGAATGTTTTATGGTCTTATGGAACACTTATATAGAGTTTTTATTATGTTATGGGTGGTTATGTTATAAAACAAGGATGGGTGGTCACATTA
Source organism: Viscum album (assembly GCA_963277665.1). NCBI lineage: Eukaryota > Viridiplantae > Streptophyta > Magnoliopsida > Santalales > Viscaceae > Viscum > Viscum album. The sequence goes on from OY728121.1 coordinate 1,088,079,676, forward strand.
TAAACCATGTAAGGGAAGTTCTATTATAAAAAAATGATATTTGGTTATTATATAAACAAGGGATGGGTGGGTCCATTACTTACCACTAATTCATTGGGTAAAGAATGGTATCTCATGAGATAATAAAAACTAGAATGGGGAGTGAACCTAGTTCAGTAATGGACTATATCCACTATGATAGTTTTGGTATGGAACATTGACTATGTAAATTATTTTCCTTTATTATTTGTATTACAAAAAACTTATATATAATGTTTATGATAAGTTCTAGTGGTTTATGATTAATTATTAATGATTCTAAACTCTTATGTCTTATGTACTTTATGAGAAAATTTTATTCAATGGTTCATGATTAAATATCTTTGACTGATTGGGTATTGCATTCTCAAGTCACGATCATGTTCTCATACCCTCTTACTTATGATCACTTATGATCATTCATTGATATCTCACATGTTTACACTTAATGAGTGTCTGAGAACACCTTTTATTATAGTTTTCTTTCCTCGGTATAAAAATAAGAAATCTCTGACTGATTTAATAGATATAATAGAATAAATAATAAGGTTATCACTAGAATTTTACATTTTATTTCATGTTTTCAAATGTCATGTCAGAATCATGTATGTATCTAGTTTCCCAAAACTACTAAACTATATGATCCATCAAGACGTGATCTCTTGTTTCTTATTCCAAAGTAGTATGACAAAAACTTTATCTAGGTTAATAGACTCATGGTGTTACATCCATGGAATCATCAACATGTTTCAAGTACATATATACTTCTTTCTCACTATCCTCTTTAGCAAGTGACTCGGGAAGTGGGGTTTCTTGCCAATATAATTTCTATTAACATCACAGTATAATGTGTTGGTGCCTATAACGGTCCATGAAATTAAAGTTAGTGATAGGTTTAGATATATATTATATAGAACATAATTATATAGTCGAATTCATATGGATTTTTATTTCTATAATTAATTAAGAGAAAAATAGTACCACTTTACTAGGATTGAAAATTAGATAACAAAATATTAAATTTTTCGGTCTCCCTTTATTTTTATAAAACCCAATATTCATTTCCATTAGTTTCTTAATATCCTGTAAAATAGATATTATAGTGGAAATGATCCATATTTCCCTTTTAATAACCCTTATGGATGTATGATAAGCTATTCGAATGTGTTTGGGTAGGCGCAACATTCCAACTGCATTATCTCATAGAAATTCGATCCTTTCAGGGAACTCCCTACCCCTAAAAACCTTGATAAGTATTTACTTAACTATTTCATACTGTTTGTACCAAGTATTGTGGATTAAGTCAACCCTTAATGCAAACTAGGTTAAGTTGACCCAAAACTCATGTTATAAATTCCTTACTAAATGAAATCACTACAATAAAGGTTGGTCAAGAACTTTGAACTAACGTTCAATTTTATCCCATGTAGTGGAAGGATATACTAACTTAATATTTAATCATGGGGTATTTTTTATCTTTACATATAGATAACCCATTTTATCTTAATTATATTCTTGTTAGTGTTAAGTGGAATTAATTAAATGATTAACCATGTTTGAAATATTTTCATAATCCAACTATTTGATTTTGTCTTACATGGTTTATTTATTCATTTATTTAGTGTCAGTTTCTTATATTAAAATAAATAAATAACCATATAATTGATAGAAATAAAAAAATAAAGTGGTATGATCCTTATATTTATCATACAATTGGTTCGTACATGATAAACTAACATAGATTGCAGGAGAATAACACTTATAACCTTCACTAGTTTGAGCTACAACATTCCACAAGTGATCTTATGAACCTATTATATTAGTTTTTCCTTTTATATAAACATTAACCACTTAATATAACCTCGGATATATGTCATTTATATAATCTATACTGAGACACAAGTGAGGATAACCAAATTGACTATTTAAATGATTTTTAGAATCCCTGACTATTGTAGTCTAGAGACGGTGTTTAATTTTTTACATTGGTGAAAAAATAAAATGATTCAAAAATTAAGGATATATGAGTTAATAATTATTGAGAAATTATATACATGTATGATTTACATGTTATATTGGAAAAAATAAAACATATCATAAAAAATTATTTCATTTTTTAATATCACTCAATAATTCCTTCCCCATATCTTAAGGAAAGGAAAACTTAATGAAGGGTGATTTAAAATGGTTAGTAAGGGAAATCATAAAAAAATTATATCATGAGTAGATATGGAATTATAAAATTTAATATTTAACAATCAATACATATTTCATTTAATCAAAAACATGAGAATAAATTAAATCCATAGAAGAAAGTAAATATATGGATAATGATAACTAAATTCTTTTTTAAGGAAATGAATAATATTATACATTTATGATCATACTACTAAGTCATTATGGTAATAAATCATGAATCTTACCTTTATGCCCTTGTTCCAAAACACTTTTAATAATTGGGTAGGAATACACCAAATACCCAACTAATAATGCATGTTAACTGGTTTGACTCATGAGACCTATTGGTGCATTGAGGTGATATCTATAATTGAGCCCCACCCATAAAAAACATATGGCCAATGCATTGATCATAAATTGAATCAAAAAGATAAAACATAAACCAAATTCCTTATCAATAAATAAATATTCATATTAAATTAAGAATACAAAACATCAATATTTCCCCAGTAAATGAAATAATATTTGTAATAACATTCCTTCTAAAACCAATATATATTGAAATGGTATACGGTTAAGAAAATATAAAATTAGTATAAATTATACGGAATAAATCCACGATACTAAAAATATGTACATGAAGGAGAAAAATATTTTCCAATGAATAATAGAGAGTGATAGTGAACATGATCACAAGATAGTGAATGATCATAAAATAAGTTTTAATCCATTTTTTAGTAAAGGATGATAGAAGACCATAAATTCATCATAAATTTTGGTTTTAAATATATGATATTATTTTGATATTTAGAGAGTAAAATGGAAGAAAAAAAATTTAAAACAGGTTTTCTTATATAATTTGTAATTTTCTTGTGAAAATGAAGTTATAAATCATTTAATGAAATATTTTCAACCTTTTTGAAAATAATGCCATTTTTATTTGAATAAAAAAACTGAAATTTCATTGAATAATGGGAAAATGATTTTATTTTAAAACCATGAAAACTTTTTCAGTGATATTGATAAAAAATAATGGCTATGAAGGTTGGAAAATTTATTCATGTCGTATATATTAATAAATAATATTTTTTTTACAATTTCGAAGGAAATCCAAAAATAACCCATTCAGAAATCTATAAGAATATTCCTTTGTATAACCTTATAAATAAATTAAAATATGGGGGAAATTAATTTTACATAATCATTGTATAATATAAAAAACATTCTTGAAATATTTTAGATAATCTCAACATGAATGAAAAATATTCCTGACCCAAGAGAAGAAACAAGGTTGGTTTTGCATAAAAAAAATTATTTCAGTATTTGATTACCAAAGATTATAAAATTTGGAAGAAAACATAGAAAACGTAGAAATATCCAAAGGGTAAAAAATGAACGGATTTTAAGCGATAAATATTTTATAGTTCTTTCAATGTAAATTTCAACGTGAACAATCTTGACTCAGAGTGATATTATAAAATAAACCTTTATGACATTAATATATTTTGAATTAGAACTCCTTAAAAGATAAAGCATAAATTGAAAATTTAAATATCATGAATAAATAGAAATTTATTATATAATATTTTGAAGGGGTCATATATACAATATATAAAATAAATTAGGTTCATAATATAAAATGTGTCTCAATGGAATGGGATTGAGATGAAAGCCCTTACCTTGTATTCCTACTTGGTCAAACACATTATATCCTCCTGAATAATCAATTTAAATTTATTAAATACTTTATTAATAAAAATTTTATTCTATATTCCATTTTTAAATCCCTTTTATTTTAATTTTACATTTATAAATTGAATGTTTCTTGCATACACCAACCACTAAAATTTGTTCAGTCATTTTTTTTTAAATTACTTCGATATATTAACCATGGTTAAAGAAATTATGCAATGGTTCCATTGTATTCCAAATATTAATAATTTAGTTAATATAATTTTTAATCCATATCTAAAATTTTAGAATCATCCCTCTAAGGTAGAAATAGAAAAACAAATCACATTGTTTCATAGAGTTGGTAGTCCACACGTATGCACAAGAAATGTAATCATTTTCCAACAGATTGAAAGGTAATAAGGTATATGATATATTATATTTACATGATAATAAATATTTAATAAATATAAACTATATTAATTAATTATATATTTATAACCAAACAAGTGTAGCGGTGATGAAAAATTAATTACACCTCTATCTGGAAATAGTAGTCCATACATACGAAAGAGTGATGTTCTTCTTTTCCATAGAATGGAAATGAGATAGAAAATGGATGTAATATTAGCATAAAACACCTAATTATTTTAAATATACTGATTTAATTAGGTTAATATTGTTATTTAATATTTTTATGAGGATTCATAAGAACAGAACTTAAAAAATATCAGTAAGAATGTATACATATTATTTTGGTAGCCTTCTTTGGATTAAACATTAATCTTTATTGAAGTAGGATTTTAGTGAGGAAAATACTTATTGGTTTAGTGGATTAAGGTTGGGCTATATTTAGGTAGATCATGGTTGAGATAAATAGATCAATTGGAATGGAGAAGAGAGAGGATGAGGTTCCCTTCTATAAGTGAGTGAAGTGGCCCACTTATAATTATACGAAACATTGAAGTAATATAAGATCAATTTAATGGGAAAATAGTTCCAAATTGGATCAATTTATAATTTTATATGATATAGGGTTAAAATATTTTCCACCAATATTATTTAGAAAAGTTTTCATGTTATTTTAATATCATCACTTTTGTTTAACCCCCCTTTAAACCTTTTTTACCTTTGTCATTTCCATACAATACAGAGTATTTAAGGGTCAATAATGTCATTTTAAAAGGGAAAGTGCATCATAATTGTATAATGTGTTATATTCAATAAAATTTCCCATTAACGTGGAAAAATGTATTATTTTTATGAATTTTAATACATTGAATTTAATATTTCTTATCAGAAAATGTTCTTAATGCCATTTTTGGGACATTCACATCATTTGACTTTGAAATCATCATGAATACCAAAAAATTCCAAATTGGATAATTATAAAATTAATTATATTTCATTATTATCGAAAAAAATTGTTAAATACTTTAAATTATCTAAAAAACATCACTTTTATTATTTCAAAACTATTTAATTTAATTTTTAACCAACTTGCACAAGTGTTACATCAATGATATGTAAGTATTTTATGTAATTTTAATATTAGAAAAAAAATTTAAAATTAATTAATATCAAAAAAAATTATTAGTATTCAGAATAATAATTTATTACCATTCATAACAAATTTGTATTCTTATGAAGACATACTAGATATATTAAAAGAAAGAGAGTTTCATTTTATACTTATTCGTTACAAAAAAAAATAATATAAAGGTCATTATCAACAAAAAATTATAACACCCCAAAATTATATAAGATTTACATTTTATCATATTAAATACAAAAAATTATGTTTTTGTTTCAATTATTGTATCACTGATTTTACTTGTATTAAACATAACAACTATTTTCTTTGATATCTTTTTCTAAATACAAGATTGAGTTTTAGTGAAGAACAATATACTCTAATATTATTTTTTAATATGTTAGTTATCACCTATCCATTGGAATATAAGGTATGAGTAGTATTAAATAACTTATTAAGATATATATTTTACAGACATTTATTGGTTATCTATTTATTATTAAAATTAATAACAATCATTTAAAATAAAAACAAATGTATTCAGGAAAAATTTATTTTCCTAAAAGACAGTTTAGTCATGTTTGGCACACATGATTTAAAATTAATATTTACCAAATATAGAAAATTAATATGAAAAATTAAAATTATTTTCTTAAATCGTAATATCAAAATTATCTTTGGGTTATTTTTTCTATTCCTCTGAAATATTTCATTTATTGATTAATAGTGAAAAATATTGAGTTTTAATTGAAAACTGGTTTTTCATTAAATTAATTTATAATTATAAAATATAATTTGAAATGATTTTACAGTATAATTAGTAAAATATAATGACAATTAAATAAATTTATATCACTAGAATCAATTTAATATTTAATTTCTATATAACAATTGTGTAAACTTTTGAACATTTTCACTTTAAAACCTCTCTTTCTCATCACGTCTATGAGATTAATATTAAATTAATTTTTTCCACCATTGTATTGAAATTGGAAAAAATTATTCAATATTTGGAATAAAAAAATTATAATATCAAATATGTCCAACTTAATTTTTTAACAATTCGATTACTGAAAACAGATAAAATTAATTACAGCGATTAAGGTAAAAACGAGTTTACTGAGTAATAAAACATTAAACTTAAGGGGCCAAATGACCTAGAAACTTATCCAACTCACATTTTATAGAGATAAATAGATATTATACCATATATTACATATATTGGAATGTTATTGGATCCTGAGACATAAAACAATGTTTTTTTGAATTCACTCTTTCAAAAAAAATTACTTGTTCGTCACTCACCCCACTTATAAAAGGCCGCTCACTCTCCACCGCTCTTCACACCTTCAAACCCAACTAGTTTAGAAAATTAATAAAAAAACTTCCCAAATTCAATACCCTCATCCAATAATCCTTATATTGGGTATAAATTCAAGTTAGGAAGGCTTTAGTTTAAACCTAAAGAGGATACCCGAAGAAGAGGTAATGTTCTTCAATAGGCATATTTATTTTACTTCTCTCTCCACTATGTTCAATTTTTGTTATACTATTATGATATAAAATCACAAGAATATTACATATATTTTGGGGTTTTAAAAAAAATTAATTACCTAAAACCTTTTCCACTTCCATCAAATGAGTTATGAAATCATCATTCGTGTGTACGACAGACTACTGCCTCACAAACTGACATCGTTCATTTTTCCAATTACACCTCTAAAGTTTGGGTGTGTTTATGGACATGAAATATATATATATGATATTTATTATATATTTATACCTATGTATTCACCATATTATATGTTTATTTTTTAATTTCATTCCTTAGGAGATACGATAATGTCACTAGTGTGTACGTCAGATTACTACCTTGTGAAGCGATGTGATTCGTCTTTCACTAACGCATTACATGATAGGTGATGAATATAAATTTAATGGTTATATATGATATTAATGAAATAATTATTATATTAATGAAATATTTACCATTATTTAGTGATAATATATATCATTTTCAACCTTTTATTTACACACACGTAAAGAATATAACATCATTTGTGTATGTGTGGACTATCACCATCATGAAGCGATGTGACTCTATTTTCATCAAAACACCACATGGATGATATATATAAGTATATAATATGTTATTAATTATATTATGATAATTATATAAAGGTAAAATATTTCATACCTACTTTCCATAATGGTCATTGAAAAATGGAATCGTTACTCAAGCGTACGTACAACCCAATGTCTCCAGGATCGTAACATACTTCAGTTTTCATAAGCATAATTCATGATTAGTTTTAAAAGTAAAATTGATGTATAAATATGATTATTATTTCATGATTATTATTTTTTAGATGATATAACTATATAATATACACCAGAACTGTAACTTTCATAACAAAATGCGCATGAGAAAACAAGACAATTAACACCCAAAATAACGAAAATAACGATAGATTATTAAAAAATTGGAAACAAAATATTATAAAAGGATCATATATGATATCATAAATATTAATAAATTTCTTGAATAAGTTAATAACATGTTTAAAAAAACTATATAGGAGGTTAAATCATGTTCAACTGAAAAGAAGCTTGAGATAATGGATTTCTTAACTCAATATCCCCTCATCGGGTTAAACTTCTACTTTGTTGATTATGTCTATAATAAAATTTTATTATATTATGTTTTATTTCAACGTGTTTTATTTGTATTTATATTTTATACCCATAATCGATTCATTTATTAATTATCACTTTAATGTTATGATAATTCTAAGGGATTATCTCGTAATCTCATTCTAATCAAGATTATTTATTCTTGAATACCAGTTGAAGGAAATTACATAAAAATTTCTTAATAAACCCTACCATTTTCTTCTAATATAGTTATTATTAAAATATTTCAAGTAATAGTACCATTTTTCCACTTTTTGGTACATAAAAGGTTTTATAAATTATTTTCACGAAAATATGACTTCGTATCTCTCTTTAAATGGAAATATGTTTTCTTTCAAAACAATGTTTTCTAAAAATGTTTTTAAACTTTTAAAATTGATTTATAAAATCATTTTTCACCCATTTTTACTATTAGATTTTTTAATTAATATTTTTTTGTTTTTAAAAAAATTCCTGTTTATATTTTATATAAAATTTGAAAGGAATCTTATTGTCATTTTCTAAACAAAGAACTTTCCTTAACTTTTTATAGTGGAAAATGATTGTTATTTTTTAAATATTATGGAATGTATGAAATTAACCACCACTTGAACATAATTTATATGATGATTCCTTTTCAATTTTACACGTATCTCTTTAAATAAAAAAAATTAAATTTATTTTCAAAGAAAAGTATTTTAATTTTTTTTTCAAAATGAATAGAATATTTTTCTAAAGAATGACTTTAAAGATATTTTTATGGTATTTTTATTCATTAATTACAATTACATCTTATTATCACTCTAATGGGTATATTTTGTATTAATACTATCTTTATTATTTCTATGGATGTTTTATGATCAATTTAACTGTGGATGTGCTATTTTGATATCATTTCCATATTACTTTATGTGGATTATAGTTAGGTTTAATAATTGGGGAAGTATTCACATTTCGTATGCATGATTTTCAATACTAATTTTCTTAGTGTTTATGTTACATCCCTTTCATATGAGGAATTAAACAAACCTAATATGTGAAGAGTGAGTCCATTTATATCCCATAAATTAATTGGTAGGTTTTATTAGACAGAATATATATGGTTTTGGTCGAGTCCATACCCATTTATTAGAAGTAGGTATCAAGCCTTGGGGGTACTATATTATTGGAACAAAGCCTTGATAGTATTGTATTCTTCACATGATTCCTGGATATTATTTGATTCCATTCCATGAATCCATGATGTTATATTTTAGATAACTATTTTTATTCATTACAACATTATAAATTGAGTTATTAATATTCCATGTGATTATTCAATTAGTTATAATATCCATGGTTTAGTTTCATTCTCATTTGATTATTTATATAGACTTATTTGATCACCTTTTATTCCTTCCATATTATACTAAGATATTAATTTAATGGAATGTGTTTTAGTTATTTATCTTGAAATTTGGATTATTTATTATTTATTGATATCTTCTATTGTACATTTACCATTACTAAAAATATGGACTCTCCCATTTCTTATGTTTTATTTTCCCTAAGATATGAAGAAGTATTTTGTGATTTATATACAGTGATACACCAAGGTGAAAATATAATTATAAAAGATTTTTTTATGTTTTAATATTTAATTTAAATTTAAATTATGTATCTAATTTACAAATACTAATAAACTATTTGGTCATTCAGGATTTTATTTCTTGTTTCTTATGCCAATGTAATAAAGTAGGAATTATATCTGGGCTACTAGTCTTGAGGTTTCTATAGTTGGTATCATAATAAGTTCAGTAGAAACCTTAGGACTATTTTTTTGGGGGGAAATATATTTGGGAATGTAACCCTAATATATAATTTTAAGATATGTATAGGGGATTGTCTTAATGTTTTGATAAGGTACAGATTATGTGGTTTTTCCTAGAAATACATCCTTGTATGGATACTATAAGGGGACGTGGTTCTTGTATATAAGTACCTATGGGTAATAACTTTGAAAAAGGTGAGTCATTTTTTACTCGAGTATTACCTCATGCCTGACAATGGGCATTGCTGAGCACCTTGTTTAACACTCCCAGGGGATATTCTTAGGATAATTTGCATTTTATTTACAACACATTATTATAGTTTTGAATAGATAATGATAATGAATGGACATGGTTAAACCCTATAAATTAGAAGGACCAATTTGGAAATAATACCTAAGAATTATTTATGTATTGGGATTCAAAAAATTATATTTTATAATTATTTTTACCAATAGTATTTTGGTTATAAGAATCATGAAACATCTAATTATTGTGTTTACTTTTAGAAGCACGTGTTCTATAATTAACATAATAGTATGAATACCATCATAGGATTATGAAATTAAATTTTATCATATATTAAATGTATTTAAACCTTTTTTTATATTTTTTTATGATGGGAGTCTACCCAGATTAAGGATATTTCTAGAGAAATTTATAGCAAGTATATGTTTTTCTGGACAATATATCTGAGTAATAATGCTTTTAAATTTTATAGACATGAGTTTAGATGTATTGAAAACCTTTAGGGTTAATATGATCACTAAGGAAATTTAAATAATAGTTGATTAATATTATTAGGCTTTATGAAAGAAATATTTGGTATTGAAAACTATAATAAAAATTCTCTTTAATGATTGCTTTTATTTCAAGGATGTCCATCATATTTTTTTGGGAACATTATAGGAATCATATTAATATAGTTTAGAAAATGGAAAACCTGTATTCCATGTGACAACCCATCATGTCTAGCAAGGCTGGGGTACTTGAATCCATGACTTAAGGATTATAACAATTTAGTTTTTACCACTGGCCTATATGATGTCCTAGTTTGTATGTCATTGGTTTTAGTTAAACGATATAAAAATAAATAAAATAGTAATAAATATTAATGATGAACCAGTGTTGTTACTTTTCAATATTAAAGATTAAATTATTATAACTTGTTCCAACCATATTGGTTTTATAAAATAGGTACAGAAATATTTTTCATAGATTTGTGGACCTTATGATCCATTAAAAGTGATTTTAGTGCTTCATGCATAAAAAATCATTTATGGATATTCATTATTATTAAAGTAAGAAATGAATTGTAAATTTATAAAAGAAAATCCAATGATTAAATTCCACTTATGAAATAGAAACACATCAATTATATTTCCATATATTCATAGAGAGTAAAATAATTCTTCTACTTTAGAAAAAGGATCTTGAAATAAAAATGTTTTCCAATTACCTTCATATCTGATGAATCATATGGTATTTTAAATCATCATATATTTATGGTTTTGAGGTACTTGAATTTTCATTGATCATTCACTTTCTTATGATCAATTACCTTAATAATTCTCTATAGTTATTTACGCTTTTCTTATATGTCCAAATCTTTACATTCCACCAATGTTCTGCTAATCAAAAACCTAGTTATGTATTATTCCATATGACCTTAAATACCTTTATATATTGTAAAGATGAATTTTTATTAACCATTTTAGGATGTTTTTTACAATGGTATTTCCAAATGTCAAACCCTTTATTTCTATGGTGAAATTTAAATTTAGATGACACGGATTATTTAAGATGATGAGAATCAAACACCCCAAAATTCTAAAGGAAAAACATTTTAGTTTATGAGATATGTAAAGTTTATTTTATCTTATAATTCATGAAACATTGGTTTTAGTTTTCATTACACACAAAAATGATTTTCTTCGATATCTTGTGTTACATACAAGATTGAGTTTTACCGAACAACAATATACTACTAATATTAGTATTTAATATGGTAGTTCTCACATAGCCATTAGAATGGTGGGTGTGATTATGATTAAATAAATTATTAAAATAAATAGTTTACAAACATTTATTTATTATATATTGATTACAAATAATAAAAATAATCATTTAAATGAAAAATAAATGTTTTGAGAGAAACGTATTTTCATATAAGACTGTTTAGTCATGCTTACCGCACATAATTAAAATTAATATTTAACACTTCTAGAAAATTTATATTATAAAAATATAATTTATTTTTTAAATTTTAATATCAAAATTATATTAAGGTTAATTTTTGGTTTATCTGAAATATTTTATTTTTGGATGAGTAATTAAAAATACTGAATTTTAATTGAAAACTGATTTTCCATCTAAATAATTTTTATTGTTAAAATATATTTTTAATTCATTTTAAAGTAAAATTTGTTAAATTTTATATAAATTAATCTAATTTATATCAATTTAATGAATTCAATTTTTAATTTAGATCTTAAAACTTTGTAAACTTTTGAACATTTTTACTTTTAAAACCTTCTTTCCTATCACGTCTATGTGAGTAATTTTAAATTAATTTTTTCAAATTATTTGAATTTAATTTGGTAAAATGGTTTAAATATTTTTAATCATTATAATTTATAATCTAAAATAATTAAAACTTAATTTTTACTAATGTGATTAGTGAAAATAGTTAAAATTAATTATAGTGATTAAGGTAAAACCCAGTTTACCGATGGATTATACTTTAATCATATGGGACCAAATGACCTAGAAAATTCTAAAACGTGGATTTTATGGCCATATATAGACCTTATACCATATATTATTTATAATGGTCCATTATTGGGTCCATTTTACATGAATCAAACATGGGTGTAATTAACTCTTTCAAAAACATTTCAAGTGTGCTACTCAACCAACTTATAAAAGGCTACCCACTCTCCTTTTATCTTTACACCATAAAAACCCAATTGTTTTAGAAAATCCCTTCCCAAATCACTTCCCAAATTCCCAAAACTAATTCAATAATAATTATCTTGGTAAAAAATTCCAACCTAGGAAGTATTTAGTGGAAATATAAGGAGAATGCTGAAAGAAGAGGTAATGTTCTTCAACAAGAATCTTTATTTTACTTCTTCCTCCAACTCATTAAATTTTTATTATACCATGATGATATAAAAAATCATAATATTAAATATATTAGGATATTTATTTAAAAATTTCATGACCTAAAACAATCTCCACTTATGTTAATTGGGTTACAAAATCGTTGTTCGTGTGTGTGGTGGCCTACCGCCTCACGAACTGATATCGTTTATTTTTCCATTTCCACCTCCCATGGTAGGGTGTGTTGATGGATATAAATTATATAGATGATATTTATAAAATATTTATAAATTTTTGTTAAATATATAGAATATATATTTACCTTCCAGTCCGTGTAATATATGATAACATCACTCGTGTGTACGACATACTAATGTCTCGCGAAGCGATGTGATTCGTCTTTCACTAATGCTTCACATGTAAGGTGATAAAGAATTTTATTATTATATATGATAAAAAAGACATAATAATTATATTAATTACATATTTAAAATTCTACAATGATATTATATATCATTTTCCTTCATTCATTTTCACTCACATAAAGATGATAACATCGTTCGTGTATGTGTGGTCTACGGCCTTCATGAAGCCATGTGACTATCTTTTCATCACCATACCATATTGAAGATATATTTAAGTATATAAAACAGAATTAAATATATTATTATCATTAAATAAAGGTAAAATATTACTTACTACCATTTTTTAATGATCATTGAAAAATTGAAATGTTTCACATGCACACGTACGCCATACCATCTCCATGATCATAACATACTCCATTTTTCATAACCATCATTAATTATTGGCTTTAAAAGTAAAATTGATGTAAAAATATTATTATTATTTCATGATAATTATTCAAGAGATGATATAACTATATAATATGTTCATGAATTGTAACTCTCATAACAAAACACGCATGAGAAAACAAGACAACTGACACCTAAAATAAGGAAAATAAAGAAAAATAATTAATGAATGGGTAATTAGATGTTATAAAAGGATAATATATGATATAATAAATATTAATGAGGTTATATAATAATTTAATAACATTTTTAAGAAACTATATAGGCTTTTATATATTTTTCAACCAAAATGAAGCATGAGGTAAGGTATTTTTTAACTCAATTTCCACTCATTGGGTTAAACTTCTAATTTATTGATTTTTTCAGGATAATATTCTAAGTGTAGGGAATTTTTATTATATTATTAGGTATTTAAAAAAATTGTTTATTTTCAGTTTATATACATAATAAATTCATTTATTAATTCTCACTTCAATTTATGATCATTTTAAAGGTTTATGTCAGAATCTCATTCTAATCGATATTATGTATTCTTGAATATCAGTTGATTGAATTTACTTGAACATTTCTTATTAAACCATTTAATTTTCTTATCCTATTGTTATTAATAAACTCATTCATGTGATAGTACCATTTTTCTATTCTTTGGTTCTTAAATATTTTTAGAAAAAAAATCAAGAAAATCCATCTTCATTTCTCCCTTCGGTAGGAAATATGTTTTCTACAAAACTATGCTTTCTAAAAATGAATTAAAAAATGTTTCTAACATTTTAAAAATTATTTATCAAAAAAATTTCCACAATTGTTTACAGTAAAAAAATAAAAGTAATTGAACATTTTTTTTAAAAAAATCTCGTTTTTATTTTAACAAAATTATGAATGGAATATTCTCATCTTTTTAGGAACAAGGAATGTTCCAAACATTCTTATAGTGAAAAAGGAATGTTATTTTCTAAATTTGATGGCATGAATGGAATTACCCATTATCATGAATGTAATTTTCTTGAATATTAATTTTCAAGTATATGAGGAAATTTTAAAAAAATGAAACTTATTTCCAAAAAAATGATTTTCAAAGAAAAAATCTAAATGAAAAGGATATTTTCAAAAAGAATGTTTTTAAATATATCTGTATGTAATTTATATTCATTAATGAACATAACCCTTTATTATTACTCTAGAGGTTATATGTTGTACTGACACCATCCTTATTCTTTCTATGGATGTTTTATGACTAGTTTGACTGTGAATGTACAATTTTGATACCATTTTTTTATTACACTAGACGGTTTAGGGTTATTTTCACTAATTAGGGAAGTATTCAAATTTTTTATACTAGATTTTCAACACTAATTTTTTATGTTTTTAATTTTTTACACCTTTATTAGGAGTAATAAAAAGGGATTATTATGTGTAAGGTGGGATCCTTTATATCCCCTCAATGCTTCATTAGGTTTCATGAGAAAATTTAGATATGGTTTTGGTTGAGGACTTTCCCATTTTTTAGAATTCATCCTAAAGCCTTCATGGTATTATATTATTTATATGAATACTTGATGGAATTATATTCTTTTAATGAAGAATAAATTGTGTTAGATGTCTGGACATAAAGCTGTAAAATTATATTTTAGGTATCCATCATTATGCATTCCTCCATTATGAATTTAGTTATTGGTATTATATGTGATAATTCGATTAATTAGAATACTCATGGTTGAGTTTCATAATTTTTTGATTGTTTATATGGAATTATTTAATCACATTTTATTCATTCTATATTATTCTCAAGTTATTAATTTAATTTCATGTATTTCAGTTATTCACCTTTCCATTTTGATTATATATTATTTATTCATAGCTTCCGATTTATACTTTCCCTTACTAAGCATCTGATCTCACCCATTTCTCTTGTTTTATTTTCCCCAAGATATGAGGAAGTATTTTATGATTGACATGTAGTAATACACTAAGGGGAATAATATGATTCTTAAATAAAATTATTTTTTTATTTTAGGTTTTAAAATATAACATAAATTTTCTATAATGTATCTAGTTTAACAATATTACTAAAATATTCAGTCCTTCAGGATGTGATTCCTTATATCTTATGCCAAAATAATAAATTAGGAACTAGATTTCGGCTACTAGGGTCGATGTCACTACAAAAATAGCACCAAATTGCAATATTATTTAATATAGGATTATTTTTTCCAAAATAAACTCATTTATAAAAATAATAGAATTTGGTTGATAGACTGAGACATTATCCCATAGTATTAACATTGATTAACTCATTTTAAGCATTAATATTATTTTATGACAAAATATAATGTAGAATATAATATAATTGGTTGAATTATTTTTAATAAAATATATTTTATGTTAATTTAAAACAAAATCCAAAATAAAAAGGTACTTTAAAATTACTTAATTTAAAGAAAAGTAATGACCATTTTTTAGGATTTTACATTTCTAATTATTCACTCAGAAATCAATCATTTTAGAAAATCACAAAAAAAAATTAAGCCTAAGATAATTTTTGATGTGCAAAATTTAAATTATTTTTTTTCAATAATAATTTATAAAATTTATAAATTTAGTTTTTAAATGAAGATGCAACATATACAAAAAAACAACTTTTATAGAAAAATAAGCCTTTTAATATTAAACAGTTCTAAATATAATTTGATTTTATTTTTATCATTAAAAATTGAGTACTTATTTCCTAATAATTAGTGAATATGTTTGTATTAGAAAAACCTTTTTTAATATATATGATAATTTGGTTACTCTTATACATACCCTCTAATCCAACGACTTGGTTATAACAGATATATTTAAAAAATAATATTTCTATAGTATTTTGTGGTTCATTTTAGCTTGGTGTTGCCTATATCATATGTTATCATACATATTATTCATAATAAAAATTATTAGGGTGTTACATTGTTGGTAAAAAATCCCTCAAGGTATCATTGAAGCATTTTTGAGGTGATTGTGTTTGTTGAAAAAGTGGACATCTGAGTAGTGATTGTTGACAAAGCAAAACAATGACATACAAATTTGTTGAAAAAGAGGATTTTATGGTGGAATGTCAAGTTCAAGAGCTGAGGTCAACGATCCATGTTTGATTCAAGAACGTCGATAAAAGGAATGGATGATCTGGAGGCGGTACAAAAGAACAGATACAAGGTGGCGCCGTTTTCCAGTGTTTTCCAAATTTTAGGGCCTGAAAATTGGCAAATGAAGAAAAGTGTTTTTTGGCGAAAGGACTTGCGCGACGAGGACTTGGAGTACAAGAAACTTGCGCGCTATATGTTTTTCAAGATCAGAAGATCAAAATATGGCAAAGTAAAGTGGTTCGCGCAAGTTTGGGAGTTGGTCGCGCAAGTGTCTAAAATGACAGGGGACTTGCGCGCCGAAACTGGGTCGCGCAGGTGACTTGCGCGCTGTCACGCAGGGTGGTTAGATTGCCTATAAATACTGGACCACCCCTCCTCATTTTCAATGGAGTTCAACACTTTGAGAAATCAGAGCTCCCGTTGCGCAGGTGTGGTGGTCGCGCAAGTGGTGAGTGTGGGTCGCGCAGGTGAATTTGCACGCCAGTAGTTGAAGTTGTGTGCTGGTGTTAGAAGTTGTGCGCTGGTTGGCAGTTGCGGGCCAATATTGTTTTGGGCATAAAAGGAAGATTGTCGCGCAAGTTTGGAGTTGAGGAAGCTTGAGTCGCGCAAGTGTCTGAGGAGGACTTGCGCGCCCGTTGTGACTTGCACGCCGATACTTGCGCGCTGAGATTGACTTGCGCGCCAAGTAAGGTTTTGTTCCAGCGGTGCTTCTCGGACTGCGTGGAAGCTGGTATGTTTCCCGATACCTTCGGTGCAAAGAGATATTCATCTACGGGTGAATGTTGTACTTCAACAGAGCATCTAAACACAGAGGAAGATGTATTCATTCATGCAAATGAAGAGACCTATAGGTCTATAAACTGTGAGTGGATTCCCTTCCAGAGTAGTGAGCTTAGGAATAGGAAGAAGGTGATCCTCTCCACCGGCAGTGAGCCAGAGAGAGAGAAATAGGGAGTGACCCTTGGGAAAGCAGTGAGCTGACCCTAAACTTGTAAAGGCAGTGATCCTGGGCATAGAAGTGATCTAGCCCGAACTTTGTATCCACACCTAGTGAAGATTAGTGGAATTTGGTACGACCGGCAACTTGTCGGCGTATGCTCCTTGGACGTAGCCCAGTGAGGGTAAACCAAGTAAAAATCTCGGTGTCTGCCTATTTTCTTCCCTGCATTGCATTCAAAGCATCATCATTAGATAAAGAAGTAAAGACGTGGTCATAGTTTACACACAAGAGCAAACAAAGTGACCCTTGTAATAAAGAGGTCAAGATCCAGTGGGGTAGGAAGAACTTTGAAAAAGAATATCCATACCCTGATTCACCCCCCCTCTCGGGTATATAGGCCCCTATTGGCCCTAACATACATTCTCTCCTCCTAATATAATTTTTTTCCTCATAAGGGTTTTTCATTTTAATAACATCATGACATAATAATATTTTTTTCATGAATTTTATTTTATATATTATGACAATAAACCTTATTATTTTGTGAATAAATATATATTAAACAAATATGAGTTCCTTTATAAAACATATACCATTAAATGTTGTTCTAGAATAGTATCGTGATTGTTAAGTGATATTTTCCACACAAAACATATATATTTTTCTTCCATCGCTTGATTTTAGAGGAATAATGAGAAAATATTCTTTCTTGACTTCATTTAGTAGTTATATTTAAGTCATTTTTCTACCTATGATTCATCTCATATTGAATATGATGAGTAAAAAAAAGATGAATTTTTAATTCCTAAAGTACTAAAATCATATTTTAAGTGATTATGAGATCCATTAAAGGATAGTGTTCTCCACTTTTTGAAATATTTTTAAACTAGTGATTCACCTCATTTCTAGTTATTCACTAATTCCAAACATAGTTATCATATGTAAATAATAATAATAATTAAATAAACCCATCAAATGAAGGATTAAAATATTAAAAACATTAACAATAACACCTATGTTTCGACATTATTCATTAACCAATAAAAATCTTAAAAATATGTGAGGCCAAATTTGAATATATCATAATAATATATTTACACTAATTTATAATGATTATCGTTACATTAAAAAATATACTAACATAAAGGCTATATATGACAGTGATATTATTCCTTGTCCTATAAACATCCATAAATATTCCATCCTTAATGATAATATTGCTAATAAAATTAACATTTAGAATCTGAGATTCACACATGCTAAATTTATCAAATAACTCATTTACATTGAGTGTATCATGAATGATCCAAAAGTGATTATAATGCTCTTATTCCCTTTTAGTATACCAATTGGACCAAAATAAATACTATAATCAAATTATTAAAGTAATAATTGATGCTTGGGGCATTGATTTTAATGGAGCCCCATCTCCTTGTTATTGAATCATTGGATATCATTGGATTTATTATTTCCATTACATTCATGAGATTTACATCCTTTATCATGACAGTTATAAAAGATTCGCACTCCCATTAAGCATTTACTATAATGTTTTTTTCACTAACTATAACATGTTTTACGTTTTTTCCTTCCCTTATTCCCCTTTACCTCATTCATTTTCCCTTAGAAATTGGTTATTATTTTCTTCTCCTAATTTCCAATAATGATATATTACATGGAGAATTATTTCTCTAACCTGATTAAACATGATACTATAACTTCATATGATAAAAATAATTGGGATAATAGAAGCCTATGGAGGCTCAACATAATTACATTCAATAAATGGTCAATATTAATTTTTTATTTACGTACATGGTCCATAGCATGCATTCCCAATCTCATAAATTTTTCCTTATACTCATCAACACTTTCATATTCCTTCTATCTTAAATTATGGAATTTCCATTCCATATGATCCTTTTATTCTCGAGGAAAACATTTCTCAAATAAAATCACATTAAATGTTTTATACTCCATTTCACTGATCTACTCCTCCTCCTTAGTAATATGAATTTATGACTATCATTGATCCACAAATCATTTTAAATAAAATACTTCTATAATGACCTTTTCACTTTCATTAATTCCAAAATCTATAAATATATTTTCAAGGGACTAGATCCATTTCATATCTACCAATATATTAGTAGTTACATTAAAGGATTAAGGATTATATCACATAAAATGATCCAACATAGGTGCATCTGGATATGTAACAATTGGTTTCTCAATATGAGCAACGTTATTTTTCATAACATGGGTCATTTCCTCCAATATGCACATGATATTCTTAGCTCCAACACTCGCTATATTGACTTACTCGTAAGGGTAATTCCTATATTTAATATGTTTTTTGATATGATTCCTTATTATTATGCTATGAGTTGTGTATAAACAATAGAACATACATAATTAGCTTATAGCATCATGAAATTTGATCCATAACATAAAAAATTCTTAAAATTTATTGAAGATTCTAGGGTTTTATCAAAAAGATCAAGCTAACTCTGTTATTCTGAATTTTAATTCCATAGGCTTCTACTAAACTACCTTTGATACCAACTATAAAAACCTAGAATCTAGTATTCCTGATCTGGTGTTCATATTATTACATAGATACAAGATGAAATGGATTGAAACATGAAGTATTGATTACTTTAGTAGTATTTGGATACTAGACACATAAATTATCTCTATGTTACATTGGAAAAAATAAAACATATAATTAAAAACATTATTGGATCCATGAAGATCATTCGAATATTCCTTATTTATATCTTGGGGAAAGGAAAATATAATAAATTGTGAGCACAAATTCTAAGTAAGGGAAATAATTAAACATAATCTATCATTACTAGATAAAGAATTAAAATATGTTAGAGTGAATAATCAATATAAATTATATTTAATTAATGACTTCAGCCTGAAATACATCCATGGATGAAAGTAAACACATGGATAATGTCAACTAAATTATCCCATATAAAAATGTGTAATTTAAGGGATTTGAGATCTTATCTTTAAGGCATTATGATAATACATCAAGAATCAAACCATCAAGGCATTATTCCAAGACACTTTCCATAATTTTGTAGGCATACACCAAATACTCAGTTAATAAGGTGTGCCAAGTGGTTTGTCTCATGAGACCTGTCAGTGTATTGAGGGGTTCTCTATAACTTATCCCCACCCATCACACACATATATATATCCAATTATTATAAATTGAACAACCAATATAAAACATAATGAAAATACCTAAGAAGTAAATAAATATCGATATTGAATAAAGAATATAGAACATCAATATTTCCCTAGTAAATGAAATAAATTTCCCAATAAGTTTCATTCAATTAAGACCATATAATGAAATGTAATATGGTTAAGACAATTTCAAATTAGTATAAATAATATTGAAAATATAGACATAAAGGATAAAAATAATGTCTAATGAATAATACATAGTGATAGAGAACATGATCACAAGAAAGTGAATGATAAAAAAATAAGGTTTTATCCATGAATTCGTAAAGGATAATATAAGAACATCAATTCATCATAAGTGAAGGTTTTATATAAAGGAAATTATTTCCTTAATTATATAGTAAAATGGAATTAAAAATTTAAAAATAACTTTCCTTAAATATTTTTTATCTTTTCTTTAAAAAAATTATAAATCATTTCCAAAATAATTTTCATCCTTTTAGAAAATAATGCCTTTCTATTTTAGTATAAAAAATAAAAAATCAAAAAATAATGGAAAGGGGTTTTCGTTGAAAACCTATAAAAAATTATAGAGGATTCTTGATAATAAATAATGGTTTTGATGGTAGTAAAATCAAATCAAATCATATATGATAAAAAACATCCCTTTCACACTTTTTTTAAAGAAAGCTAAAAACAACCTTTATGGAAAAAACTATAAATAGTTATTTTATGAAAACATAAAATTAAATTCAAATATTTTTGAAAATTAATTTTAAACAATTATTTTTTAATATAAAATAAAATTCTTGAAACATTTTAGACAACATCGACATGAGAGAAAAATATTCTTGACCAAAGAGAAGAAATAAGTTCAATTTTTCTCAAGAAATATTCATTCAGTGTTCGAGTACCAAAGATAAAAAAACTTATAAGATAATATGTAAACCAAAAAATAATTATGTGATAATAAAATAAATTAATTTTAAAAATATAAAGATAATATAATTATTACAACATAAATTTAAACATTACAATCTTGAATATTAGTGATATCATAAAATAAATATTTAGAGCTTTAATAACTTTTGAATCAAAACAACATAAAAGGTAAAACATGAATTGAAAAATTAAATACCATGAATAAATATTAATTAATGATATAATATGTAAAATTATAATTATATACAACAAATAAATGAAAGTAGGGTCATAATATAAAATCTGTCTCAATAGAGTGGATTTGATATGAAACAAAACTTACCATGGAATCCTGTATGGTCGGATGCATTATATTCTCATGAATAATCAATTTAAATTTATTAAATAATTTATTAGAAAATTTTTTTATCTATTTTCTACTCTATAGGAACCATTTATAATCATTTGAAATTTATTAATTTAATAATTCTTGATTTTATTAACAACTTATAGTTGTTCAATAAATTTATCTAAAATCACGTCAGTATATTGACTTTAGTTAAAGGTTTTATGAAATTGTTACATAATTTAAAAAGATTTAATAATTTAATGAATATAATTTTTATTCATTATATACATTTTTATAATCAACCATGAAAGCTATCAATATAAAAATTAATTGAATTTCTTCGTGCTGATGGTTGTTCAAATGTATGCACGAGCGATGTTATCATTTTCCAATATAATAAAGGTTACGAATATTGATGATTTATTATATTTATAAAATGACAATTTTTTCATATTTATAATTTATATTCATAAATTTCATATTTATATCAATCCAAGTAAATCTGTTATGAAAAATGATTTGCACTAATATGTGGAGATAGTAGTTTGTACGTTCGCACAAGCGATGTTTTCAACTTCCATGGGATGAAAAGGGGATATAAAATGGATGTACCTTTAACATTAAAATATATTAGTATGGTAAATATACTTATTTAAATATTTTAATATGGTTATTGGAGATTTTTAGGAGGTTTAATAATAAAGGAACTTGAAAAGGCTTGGTAAGAACATATGCCTCTTAATTTGGTAACCTTTTCTGTATTACACCTTAAGCTTTCTTGAAGTGGATTTTTGGTGAGACTATGACCTCTAGGTAAAGTATATGATGTTTAGGAGGGAATTTTTAAATATCATTTTTGAACTAAAAGGCACAAGTTGAGTAGAGATGATAGGATAGGAGGATACCTTTTATAAGTGAGGGAAGTGGAAAACATATAATTATTCTAAACATTAAAATAAAATAATGTCAATTTCTTGAAAAGTGGATACAAATTGAATGAATTTAAATTTTTGGATGAGATATAGTTGAAATATATTCATAGAATAAAATTTAGACGATTTATTATGTTATTTTGACCCTTATCTTTTGATTTTATCCCCACATTAACCATTTTTAACCCTTGTCATAGTAAAAAGACACCTAGTCTCTAAGGTTCATTAATATCATACTGAAAGGGAATGTGGATCGTAAGTGTAAAATGGATGATATTTTCAATTAATTTAAATTAACTTGAAAAAAATATAATATTTTTATGATTTTTAAAACAATTAATTAAATATTTTTGAACATAAAATATTCTTGAAGTCATTTTCTCTGTTATTCACATAATTTGACATTAAAAACCCAAAAAAATTGGTATCAAGCATGCAATGAAATTGATAAACATTGAGTTATAAAAAATCTCACTAAATAAAATAGAACAAAATCATTTCTAGTGTACTGTAACACCCAATTACACTCCAATGATGTCATGTGAGAGAAAGTAATCACAAAAATAAAATATAACTATTATCTGATTTGATTTGTTGATGCAATCATGTTCCACTCTTGTCAAACTATCTTTTCTTGAAGTAATTGATATTGTATCCCTCTATATCATCCATAAATACTTCAATATCCCATGAGTACATCGATATTTGGTTTCCAAGTGCTAGTGTGGATAATTTAAGAGGAATTTTATGTCCTTGTGATCGCACGAGCATCGCTCCTTTGATCCAAGATTAATAACATGGTTTTTGGATCTCAAATATCTTATTTATCTCTATATAATTTAAGAGATAAGTGATATAGAATCTAAAATTAATGGAATTAAATATTCCCTCAAATTTGGGATTCTCGTGTCTTATATTGGTATTTTTAATGTCCCGGAAATTACACATAGTCCACCAAGTAACTTAAACCTTCATAATAATACCTTAATGATAATAAATGATATGGTAAATGAGTCATAAATTTTGTTTATATTTTATCACATACTTGAAAAATCTAATAAATGTTACCTAACAAATATAATTCATTAACTCAACTCACTTCTCCAATTACATACTTAACGAACCTTTAATAATAACATCCATTGGAAAAATATCTATTTTGTATTAACTTAATTAATTGTGAATACAATGAGTAAATAAATTAAAAACTATTTATTCCAAACTCAAATAATATTGGATTTATTTATTTCCTATAATTTATCCAAACTCACACATCACCTGAAAATTGTGGTTATTCTCACCTTTTCCTAAACTCTAGTTTACATAAAATAGGAAAAACTATTGAATACTCTTATTTTGTGTCCCTCTAGGTCCTTATATTGATAATAGTGGGGACTAATTCTATACTATAAGTGGATTCTAGAAAACCATCAAGGCCCCTAAAGAGATAAGGTGTATACATAGAAACGATAACCTCTCCAACAAACATGTTGTATAATATAATCTCTTTTTCCTGTGATATCTCATAAAGATGGATACACAAATTGTGTCACCATCCTTACCTACATTATTTATACATGACTATAATGGATGGATTTACATTCTTCTACCATACCACTATATTTAGTAAAGTTACTACCATCCTAGTCAATTGGCCAGAGATATTTCATCCTTTTGGATATAATAAATCTCATCTTGATCATTCAACCAATGTCATACCACTAATGATGCATGCAACACATGCTACCTCGTGACAACATAAATGTCATGATTTTAATCTAGCTAAATTTTTTCAATAAAATGGTATACACTAAATATGATATCAATTCAAGAGATCAATATAATTTATTATAAATAGGAATAACCGATGACACCAGAATCATGGGGTGTTTCTTTTGGATGGTTAGTCATCATGATCTCCTCTACTTTAGATCAACAAGTTCTAACTTCCTAGAAATAAGACTTGATTCTTATGATCCTAGTTTACCTAATAGTAAAACATCATCAGTGTCATATCAGTATAATATATCGTTACTACAAAACTAGATTTTAACAACGCTAGAAATAGCCTTTATCAGTGCTAGAAAAGTACTGACAACATAACTGACATTAAAATCCAATGACATTTATCAGTTCTTTCAGAAGAGCTGATAAAGAGAAATATTATAGTATGATGTTACAGTGTACTAGAGAACCAGAAACACATCAGATATCAACAAAAAAATCCCCAATTAATAATTTAAATGAAATGAAATTTACAACACAAATACCAGAATAAAACACTATATTATAGACATTTCATAAAAAATTGCAATTACATAAATAAAAAATATTATAGGTATTAAACAAATTTTAACTTTCAATTTTACCATGATTTCCATTGACTTTATTTATCAAACTACAAACATTTCATGAGTATTTTCGAACAAACCACCTCAACTAAAAAAAATTAATCCGCCTGTATAAGAAAATATTTATTATGAGTAATAATAAAAATAAATATGAATTAATACATTAATGATATGGAAAATGATTGTACTATGAAGATATCAATATTACCTCTGTTATTGAGTAGTGTAGGGAACTTCAAAGAAATTAATAAATGTCAACACTATCGGATTGAAATGTTTTGTGAGAGAAGAATTATGTGAATTTTTTGGTAAAAAAAGGGATGAAAGATAGAAAGAGAACCTAAACTCAAACAAAAGAATCCACATGTATGAGAAAAAAATTATTATGTGAGTAATCCTTAAAAATTAAAATAAACATACATATGAAAAAATATATTAATTCTATGGATAGTGATTTTACTCAGAAAACATCAAGATTACCTATATAATTGAGTAGAGGTAGTGTCATTTCTCTTTTTTCAAAGGAAGTGGAGGTAACATGAAGGAATGTGATAAATGAACCACTATAGGGTTCAAAAGGTTTTAAGGGAGAAGGAACATGAAATTTGGGCAAAGCACCCCAACTCGAACAAAATAATCCACCTGTATAAGAAAACAATTATTATGATAGTAATACTAAAAATAAATAAATTGAACATATATATGAAATAATTCATTAATTCCATGGAAAATAATTTTACTATGAGAACATAAACATTTCCTTTGTAATTAAGAAAAGGAAGTTTCATTTATATTCCTACAATTTCAGTGGAGGTAACTTGAAAGAAAATAATAATTGCACCACTTTAAGGGTGGAAAGGTTTTAGGGGAGATGGATCATGAAAGTTGGACAGGGAACTCCCAACATGAACTAAATAATTCACCTATATAAGAAAACAATTATTATGTGAGTAATCCTAAAAATAAATAAATTAAACATACATATGAAACCATACATTAATTACATGGAAAATTATTTTTTATTAAAACATCAAGATTACCTATATAATTGAGCAGAGGTAGAATCGTTTCTCTTCCTGAAAAGGCAATGGAGGTAACATGAAAGAAATTGATAAATGCACCACTGCATGTGTGAAAGGTTTTTAAGGGAGAAGGAGCATGAATGTTCGATAGATCACCCCCAACTCAAACAAAATAACTACCTGTATATGAAAATAATTATTATGTGAATAACATTCCAATAACACTATTAAATAAATTTAGTGACATTTAGTGGCGTGCCAATAACACTATAAAATAAATTTTTTCCCTATAGGCATGACATCAAGAAAATTCCTGATATACAAATAATTATAATACGATAATTCAAATAAAATTGATCTATTCTTCCAACCTTATTTCTTAAGGTTCTTCGAAAATGGATTTCTGAAAATAGTGTCAACCTTTTTTACTTTTTGTAGAGTTGATCACCCACTGCTAGAGACGGTTTTGTACCTTGTTCTATATTCCCATCATAAGATGTTGTCCAGGATCGGTATTTATGTCATCAAGGTAAAATATTTTTATGTCCTAAAAACAAAGTCTTTGATGAATTTTTTAACCAAACGTATTATGTGTGTTTTTCCAAAATGGGACACCCCAACATGCCTTTAATCCTATAGCCTGATAAATTTCAATAAGCAGGGAAGTCATTTATCTTTCTATAAAAGATCTCACTCAATGTGAATTCTTCACATCTATGTGCATCATAATTTGTAACACATGTATCCCACATCAATTTCTGATATTTGATCAATGGATCCAAATAGACATAAATATCATTATCGGGTTACTTTGGTCTAGATATAAAAGAGACAACATAATGTATTTGAGCTTCATGCATAATCATGGTGGATAGTTATAATTTTCCAAACTGAATATCCATTTACTCTAAGTACTACTCTGTACACCCAAAGGATTTATTCCATCTCTAGATAATGCAAGAAGAAATTTTCTCAGATCATCTCCAAATTTAGAAAACTCATAATCAATTTTCTCCCACTGAGGAGAATTTGCTGGATGATGTAGGTTCCTATCTTTAATTACTGTATCTACATTCCATGTTAATTAATTGGGGCTTCCTGACATCCATATAGCATTCTAAATCATGGAATGATAATAAAGTACCATACATATTTCGAAGGACTAGATTCATTTTTCTCCTATCGATATGCACCGCACTTAGGTAATATGATGAGTGATTCATGGTCCTTACGAAACAATATGAAATCATTTATATAAGCATATATTTTTTTATAGATCATTCCCATTGAATGTAACATTATTTTAGCATCCTTTGTTTATTGTGGTAGTTTAATTTCTTCTCGTGTCATATCTTTCTAAAGAACAAGTAGTTATGTAAACCTGGTGTCACTCCATCTGTTTACATCTTTTAAATTATATAACTTCAATACAACAGAAAATGTTTTGTATTTAGAAAAATTAGTATAAAATGGTTTCTTGGAACAACTACATAACTCCTAAAACAACTTTGGATAATCACACAGGCCATCTTCAATTTCCATGGTCATTTCTTCCATGTGATCTCCATCATCTTTTACAAAGGTATTCATATCAAATGATTCATGAACCGTAGTATCATTCCAATCAATTTACACAATTATTTTTCCCTCATGTTTAGTCCAAAATTTATAGCTTTGATCTATTTGGTGACAAATAAAATGTTCTTCCAACTATTCCAGACTAATTTTTCTTGAATAAAAACAATGTAAACATGGAAATAGGATTTGAGAAGGGTCATATGCATGATATCTTGGAAACTTGAAGAACTCTTTAACACCATATTCATATTAGACTGTCAAATGATTATCTTGCATCCATTTTCGGTTAATATCCATCCTATTGCGATTATAAAAGATTAATTTTATATAATATATAAATAAATACACATCATTATTAATTATCAAAAGTTAAAGTTATATAAAATTCTAATAAGGGAAATATGGATCATTTCAACTAAAATATCTGAGTTCCAAGATATTCCAAATCCAATAATAAGGGTTTTTGGAATTTGAAAAAATAGAGGGGGATAATGGAAGATAATAAATGGTATTATCAATAAAAATTATAGGTGTAAAATGGCATATGGATAATGTAATTCCCCTAGCCTGAATTATACAAACAACACGAGGTCAGATTATCTTATGACATCTAACACACCTCAAATTTACAAAAATGATGGTTTAAACTTTAGGTGTAAAAAATCATAAATGGGAGGTCCCCCCCCCCCAATAGAAACAATTAGTTCCAATGGTTGAACAAAATTCTAGCATGACCCTTGGGTTCAATGGACATGTAGACCTAAAATCAATATTACCTGATATAGGTATACCTGTTATACAAACAACTATGGAAATAAATGATGTATTAGCTATATAAACATACATAAATGTCACACCGGCATAAAAAATAAATCACTTATAGTCTATAAGAAAAATCAAATAGATAAAAACTTGATATTCAAAAAAAACGTGAACTAAATGCACCATAATGATTCAAAAAGTAAAGGATTGATGTGAAAAAACCACATGTGCTTAACTGGGGATGACCCATTTTAATCTGCTTCATAAGAAAACTAAAGACCATAGTGAATTATAAGAGGAACCAGATCCTATGATACATATTACCAATAGAGGAACATACATCACTCCACTAACATGGTTTTTGAAAATAGAATCTGAAGTTGTGTGTCCACTGAGGTGCCCATGAAAGGTGTCAGTATATATATAATCATTAGGGAACCACTAATGTACCTCAAATCAGTAGTTAATAAAGAAGAATATACATGAAAATTTCTACAAATTTATATACATATATGGAAAATATATTTAGTAAGAATATATAAAACATAGCAGTAATACAACAATGAATAAATTCAAGATTCAGTGTCAGAGATAAACAAAGAATCAAACATTGTTAGACAATACAAAAAATAGACCACAGATGGTTCCCTAAATAATGGATCCCAAAGAAAGCGTACACAAAAGATCATAAATACTTTTAAAAAATATTTTTTTATTTATAATTATAATTATATAATTTCATAAATATAGAGAATTTACATTTGAAAATATATTTTTTTATAAATATATTTACTTTAAAAAAAATTTACGAATATATTTTTAGCATTATTAATGAATATATAATTTTTAGTGCATTCATATATATATAAATGATTGAAATTGAATAAATTAAGAATTTAGGTACACTTTAACAATATTAAAAAAATTGATAAGTTCTATGTGTGTGCTTATTGTATATAAAAATGAATTAATTTTACGTATATGTGAAATCAATATAACACACATTTGACCTATATTAAATTGAAAATTAAAATGACATTCAATTTTATGTCGAGTAATTTGAAATTATTCAATATTTTTAATTCATATTAATTTTAATTATATGCCATTATTCTATAAATATATGGCCATTTAATGTAAAGCGAATAAATATTTTGTAATATATAATCATATTTATATACATTAATATATATCTATATATTTAATATATACAATTTAATAGCATTAATTATCATAATTAGCTAATTAATAAAAAAAATTAGTATTTAATAATGTATATTCAGTCAATTCATTTCTATCAATAATTATTTAATAAATAAAATTTGTAATATTTTTTTTCATAAAAAGATTTTTTATTTTTAAATTATTTAATTATTTAATTATATCAGTACTAAAAATGCATTGATGAAATAAATATTTATCAGCACTAATCACAAAGCGTCGATAAAGCGTTCCCTTTATCAATGCTACAAATAAATATCTGATAAAGGATACCCTTTATCAGTGCTAGAATTAAAGTGATGATAAAGGTTTCCTTTATCAATGCTAAAATAAAATAACTGATGGAATTTTAAATTTATCAGCGCTTTCATTAGAGCTGATAAATATGACATTTATCAATGTTTTCTTCTAGCACTAATAAATAATTGCACTACTAAAGCCCAGTTTTGTAGTAGTGTATCAAGACCGTAGGAAAAATGTTTTATATTACAATCACAACATCTGGAGTTTATCATTATTACCTAAGAGCTACTATAAACTTTTGATACGACATGTAATATAAGTAAATTAACATTTATATAGTATATATAGAACTAATTTTACTATCATGTTAATAAAAAACCCATGAATATATCAATCAGTATACATGTAATGGTAATCAAACTATATATAAAAGTTAGGTTTAGGTCACCACTCACAACACTCACAATTTGACTAGAGAAAACTAATAATGACTCTCAATCTGTTAGCTCTCACATTAGAATTATGATCCATCTAAAATATAGGTTTTGTTAGGGTTTACCACATTATCCTCTGTGCATACTCTACAAATTTTAACTTCACCTATCTAAGTAAAATTCATCAATACATTAAACTTCTAATGTATATGTTTTCCCTTTTTCAAAGACATGATATCCCTAGAAAGTACCACAGTAATAATATTAACATAATAAATTGTAAAAGGGTCAGCATTTCTAGGAACAACACTAATATCCATTAATAAATTATGTATCTAAACTACCTCCTTAGTTTCACCAAAAATTTTTGTATACTCAAATTATACTAGAGAATTTGTTAACATGGTATATTTAGAGCTTCTCCATCTCACCACACCATTGTTAATGAAGAGAAAATAGTATGACTATAATATCATATCATTATGATCTATCGGGAAACTAGAATCACAGCATCCCCTCAATGCTAGTTTCGGGTCACTTATATAACCTAGAAATATATCCTTTGTATGTATCAAGAAATTTACAGTAATTTTCGCAACTATTCATTACAGATCTCATGGATTATCCTGACATCTACCCACCATGCTCAAAGAAAAGGCTACATCAAACAAAGTACATAGAATGATATAAATGATAGATACAACTACAAAAGCATAAGGTTTTCTACCCATCCACTTAATCTCCTCCTGTGTTTGTAGACACATTTTCATTGATAGATTGATACCATGCGACTTCAAAACAATCCACTTTTGGATTCTTCCATATTGTCCCTTTTGAGTTCCTCATAAATATACATACATTTAATTATCCCAAACTTACTTTTTGATCTAACTTGATATGTCTTGATCTCTATAATGTAGGCAACTTCACCTTACTCTTTCAGAGAGATGCATTTATTTAACCAATTCCTATCTAACTAAAGTATTTTATTTTTTCTCATGATTATTATGTCATCAATATATAAAACTAGGAAAATGATTTTATTCCTACTAACCTTCATATAGATACATGGATGAATATTGTTCTCAACAAAACCAAATTCTCTTAGGGACTTATCAAAACAAATATTCCATGATATTTATTCCTAATTAAATCCTTAAATGGATATCTATGTATTTTATACTTTATTATAATTTTTTTTCTTAATAAACCATTCAAGTTGATTCATATATATTTCTTCAACCAAATTCCCATTTAGGAAAGAAGTTTATATATCCATCTACAAATTTTCATAATCATGGAATGTTTTTGTTGAAAGAAATATTATGATCGATTGTAGCATCATAATTTTTGAGAAGGATTTTTCATAGTAAATTCCTTGATATTTTTTGAAACCCTTCATAACCATACATTCTTTATAGTTATTTAATTTACCGTCTATTTCCATATTTTTCTTCAATACCCATTAACATCCAACAGGTTTTACATTAGTTGGAGGCTCAACCAAAATCCACACATGATTTTGGTACATGGACTCCATTTTTTGAATGCATGGATTATTTCCATTTAGTAGTATCCTTTCATCTATGGCCTCCCTGTATGTAATATGTTTATCATTATCTAGGAGTAATGTGTCACCTAACTCAGTGATAATAAAATTGTATTTATCTAGTTCTCTAAACTCTCTTGTAGGCTTATGCAGTACTTCTGTCTTGGGAACAACTAAATTCCCATCTGTATCATGTGGATATTATCCATGTATGAAATATTTTTCATATATAGAATAAACTTCATTGAATATGATCTTCATAACACTATTTAAAATGGAAATATGTTTCTATTCTATAAATATGGAATTTCTTTCCATAATTACTTTCCTATACAATGGGTTATATATGTAATATCTTTTTATTTATTTAGTATATCCTATGAATTTTATCACGATGCCTTGATATGATATATTTTTATTTGGTATTATCTCTATAAATTCCTCACATGCAAATAAATTTATATGAGACAAATTCAGTTTCTTTCAATACCATAGCTCACAAGGAATCTCATTTTCCACTTTAGTCGATACTCAGTTGATTGTATATAATACAATCTATGGTGTATATCCCCAAAAGGATAATAGTATAGTTGCATGATATATCACTAATATAACCGTGTCAAGAAAGATATGATTCCTTATTTCATTAATACTATTATATTCAGGTGTATAAAGTGGAGTGAGTTGGGATATTATCCCGCTCTCCTTCAGGTGATCGATGAAAGATTGATTTAGATATTCC
This sequence comes from Viscum album, assembly GCA_963277665.1. NCBI lineage: Eukaryota > Viridiplantae > Streptophyta > Magnoliopsida > Santalales > Viscaceae > Viscum > Viscum album. Next base: position 1,088,112,851 of record OY728121.1, read on the forward strand.
CCACCATAGTCATAATGGATCTTCTTAATATTTATATCAAGAAAATTATCTACTTCATTTTGGAATTCCTTAAAAATATGAAAGGAATATAAATTATACCTCATTAATTATATATAACCATACCTAATAAATTAATCATTAAAAGTAATGAATTAAGAGAACCCACCAAAATAATTTACAAGAAATGGACCACACATGTCAGTATGATTCAACTATAGTAGGTCTATGGATCTTTCTCCCTTCCTACTGAAAGGTTATTTAGTTATTTTATCTTATAATGAAGCATGACATACATCCATGTATTTTCACTGAATATAGTTTGGACTCACTTCTTAATGTAATTTTATCAAATTATTTTTGTTAACATGACCTAGACCAAAGTTCCGTGGGATGGCAAGATTTAAGTCATTCTTGTTTGATTTTTTATTGATTTCTAAGATGAGATTTTATATTTCAATTGTATACAATCCTTTTTTAATATATTTCATACAATAACATATGTTATCCTTATAAAATAGAAAAAAAATATTTCCAAACATAAAATAAAAACCCATAGTATCTAATATTGACACTGATATTATGTTTTTGTTAATTGAAATACCATAATAATAATTATTTAATATATAACCACTAGTAAAAGTGAAATGTAAATATCCTACTACTAATATTTCCAGTTTTATACCATTTTTTTCTTGGAGATCAACCTCATCCTTTGCAATGATATTTAATATACATAGTTATTCTATTTGAATATAGATGTGTGAGATAAATGTTATATCCAATACCCAACTTGTAGAAATAGACAAATTAAATTCAATGAAAAATATACCTTAAGTAAAAGCATAACCTTGCTTCATTTTTCCGACATTTTAATTTTTATTCCATTGGACTTTCTTTACATATACAATGAAGACTACCCTTTGCTATTTACGCTCCCTATTAATCTTTAGCTTCTTATAGGGGCAGTGCATTAGTGACTTTATCTTTGATTTGACCTTAGACCCCTTCACCTTTAACTTCCTCCATTTATTCACTATATGGACTGAAGAGTTGGTATTCTTCATATTCTTATCTACTTGGTGAAAAAATAAAATAGATCTAGGAGTGACTTTTTCAAGTTATTCATGTTATAATAGTAATAAAAGTTGAGATTCAGGATTTCTATTAGTCAAGAATGAGATCATCTGCTTGTTCTTGGTTCAGTATGATCCCAAGGGACTCCAGTATCTCAATGTACCCAATAATCTTGAGTACAATAGGGCTTTCCTTAATCATTTCTTCTATCCTATAAATGTTCTGAGTGCATTAGAATCATGTGATGGGTCATTCCCAACTTTAATTTTTTCCATGATCGATGATCAATTTGATATTTACACAAGGATAAATTTCAAGATCAATGAAATTGAATCAAAGAAAAAATATAACTGATAAAATGTTGGCACCAAACTGCCGAATCTTCACATACTTTCTACAATTAATTTAAGAAAGTAAAGAATTAACTTTTGAGAAATTATATCATCATTAAGGGATCTGACAAACTATATACCTCATAACATCATTGATTTGTATAAATAAAGAAAACATTCCCTCTAACAGTGATCCACACATGTTCCGAATATTTCCTAATGTCATTATAGGAATATTAGGTTTCTAGCATGATAGATTATATCGCTTTTGTTGTTCACCCTTGATCACCCTAATAATCTCTTATAATTTATTATATTTGATCTTTCCTGACTCTATAGTTGAAGGAGGTGTAAGATCACTATTTTTTCTTGGGAGTGTTCTTAGAGAAGGGATCTCTCTAGGGCTTCAAGAGAATTCCCCATATTTTAATGTGCACAACAAAAAAAGGAATTAACTCCCTTAAAAATAATATAATTGGGTTTATATATATCTAGGGTTATAAATAAATAATGGAACATATTCCCTTTATTATTTACTTAATCATTGTATAACCTTATATCTAAAATAATAATATTATTATTTCTTGACCTGCGTTAAACTGTAAAATTAAATTAAATTTTATTTAATCAAATAATATTCAATATATATTATTTTTCACCATGAAATTAGACTTGATCCTTCATTACTCCACAATATTTATCACACCTTGAATAATGAATATTTATTTTATAAATAAATATAATTGTATAATTCACTAAAAAATAAATAAATATTATATTCATTAAATAGAAAATAAATATTTTACTCACATAATATTCTCTCGAATAACTGGTGATGGAATATATATGATCAAGAAAATAATAATTATTATTAAACCATGTGTGGGATTAATATTTATTCATATTTTTTAAAAATAAATAATAGTGTATTATTAAACTGAGATTTTGTATACACTTAGTGTGTGACCCTGCAAGCCTCTTTCTCAGTAGAATTAGGTGAATAAGGTTAAATTCCATGATTAGCATCTAACAGAACACAAAGGAACCCACAGAAAAAATAACTTAATGTCACAGTGACATAATAACTCATACAGATTCTCACTATTTAATATAATCTCTTTATTGTGATATCTCTAATCAAGCAGGTTTCATGATGGTTCCATCAAACTATGTGCTTGATGTATCTTTATTTGAATTATCAGAAATAAAACTTTCCTATAGAACACCATGGTCATGGGTTTATTTAGGGTATATAATTTACATTAAATTTCTAGAGATGTCACTATATATTAAATAACAGAAGGTACTAATCCTTTCTTTTGTTATTCATTAATGAAATATTTCTCATGACGCACCCAATGTATCCTACCCCGCCAAGAGTATATGTCATCGCGGTTTTTTCAATACATCAAAGTACACAACTTATAATACTCATTAGTAATGATATTAAAATATAATGATCAATACACATGTATTGAGATTGGAACATCTAATGAAACATATTAATGTTGATTTCCTATTAGTGGGTCTCGTTCTCATAACATCCTACGCTAGATTTTACCAAGGGTGTACACTATGACAAGTTGCCTCAAATTTTTATAAGTCTCCACCCCTGATAGCCTCAATCATTTGTTTCCCTAAAATGATTTCATATTTCTGTGTAATATATATGTAATTAATAATAATATTTTTTATCTTTTGGGTTCTCATCATACTAGGGAACTACTATGACCTTTCAGTGTAACAATTACTCTTAGAACATTATCACATACTATATTATGTAGAATATAAATAATTATTTTATAAGACGATTATTAATATTAAATAAATATGAATATAGGTTATCATAAAGTATATAAAATTTGGTTCTAGGGAACCAACTCCAACAGACTCCCACTTTCACTAGATCCATCAACTAACAACCTTAAGTTCACTACCTCTCACATGATACTCATGCTTCTGATGAGATAGGCCTTTTATTCATAGGGTCCACCACATTTTCTTTTATGGGAACTCTTCTTACTATAACTTTTTCACTCTGATAAAAATATCTCAAGAGTTGATACTTTCGGAGTATGTTCTTTCTTCGTTGGGGTGACCATATCTCTTTTGCAAGAACCACCATTGTAGTATTATCACAATACAATGTGATAGGTTCTTTATATCTTGGTACCACATCAATATCCTAGAAATTTTTTTATATCCAAAAATATTCCATGGTTATATCAAAATCCACTATATTCTTAGACTCCATTATAGAATTAATGACAACTTTATTATTTGAAATCTTCTAGCACGCAGCTCCTCTGTTGAGATTGAAAACATATCCTGACTATGAATTCATATCATTTTGATCTATTCAAAAACTAGAATAAGTATAACCCCTGATAAAAATATCCTTCTCTCCTCTATACACCAAGAATATATCCTTAGGTATTCTTAGATACTTTAGGATATCATTATCATTAGACCAATGTTGTTCTCCCAGATCTTCATGATATCTTAAGACTATTGTCAATGCTTAGGAAATATCAATTCTATTACCTAACATGGAACAAATTATTGATCCTATCAAATAATTATATGGGATCTTACTCATTATATATTTCTCTTGTTTCTTTTGAAACCCCATTTTCGTAAAAAGAAGAATATCTTGGGATACTAGAACCAATCCCTACTTGGATTGTTCCATACTAAATCTATTTATTATTAGATCAATGTATGTACATTGAATTAGTCTAAATAGCCTCTTGGATATATCACAAATGATCTTGATCCCATGAATACATTATACTTTACATAATTCCTTCATGGAGAAACATGTGTTTAACAAGTCCTTAACAAACTGTAAGATTGGTATGTAGTTTCCAATAATTAATATGTCATTAAAATATAGTACATGGATAACAAATACATTCCCACTAAACCTCTTGTAAACACATGTATCAAATTCATTATTAATGAAATTAAATTCATTTATAACTTTATAGAATCAAATTCTCCATGGTCTAGATGATTTATTCAATCCATAAATGGATCTTTGGAACTTCTAAAAAAATTAGCATCACATTGAGTTACAAATCCTTCTAGTTGTTTCATATATATATCTTTCTAAATATTCCCACTAAGGAATGTAGTTTTTTCATCCATCTGCCAAATTTTATAGTCATGGTAAGATACTATATAATGTAGAATTATAATATCTCTACTATCTTTTTTAGTAAATAGGTTCATCATTATCAACCAATAATGGGTCACCACCTTTGATGACAATAAAACCAAATCTTTATGGTTCTATTACCTCTCTAGTTCTACTATGTGGTCCTTATGTTTTAGGAACTACGTATTCCATGGGAAACTATGGAATCTGTTTCTATACCAACTCTTGTGTATCTTGAGCATCAACTTCAACAAATTCAATCTTTCTCCCACTATCCTTTTTGAGAATATTCTCCCTCTCAAGAAATACATCATGTCTAGTTATATTCACTTTCTTTTCTAAGGGTTTTTATAAGTAGAATCCCTTTTTTCATTATGATACCCTATAAAGATACATTTTTTCCTTAGAGTGCTTGTTTGTCTCCAGAGAAGGCCTTAACAAATGTCCTTCAACCCCATACACATGTATGTGACCAAACTAGTTTCTTTCCCATTCATAACTCAACGGAATTTCATATTCTAATTTAGTTGGTACTCAGTTTCATGTATATTCCATAGTTTTTAATGTATATCCCTAAAAGGATAATGGTATATCTTCATGACTTTTAATCAACCTTACTATGTCTAATAAGGTATGGTTTATCCTTTCAATAACACCATTCCACCGTGGTGTGATGGGTGGAGTGAGTTGAGATAGAATCCCAAATTCCTAGCAAAAATCAGTAAAATTGTGGTAGAGATATTTATCACATCGATCCAATTGAAGATTATATATATTATTTCCATATTGATTCTCTGTTTACTTAATGAATTCTTTCAATTTCTCAAAGGACTCAGAATTATACCTCATCAATTAGACATATTCATATCTACTCAAGTAATCAGAAAATGTTTTGAAGTAAGAATACCCACATCTAGATTCTATTGGAAATGGTTCACATGAATCAGTGTATACCAGACCTAGAAAATCCATGGACCTTTCACCCTATCCACCGAATAGTGGTTTGGTCATTTTTCCTTATAAAATAGAATGAAATCTTTCAAGTGGTTTTGTCATAGAAGAGCCTAAATAACCATCTTGACAGAGCTTTGTCAAATGCTTATTGTTTACATGACCAAGATGGTGATTACATAGATAGGCGTTATATGATTCTTGTGAACATGATTTGTTATATATTTCCAGTACTTGGTTTTTTATAATTTAATACATAAATCCATTATTAAAATTCACCAAACTATAACATATGTTGTCTTTATAAAAGAAACAACTTTTATTCCTATACATGAAAAATAAAACCATTGACATCTCGGCATGATACAGAATTTATGTTCTTGGTAATAATGTGTACATAATAATAATCTCTTAAAACCAATATCATTCCCATTATAAATGAATGGTGGAAATCACCAATAGCTAAAGAATCCATCCTCGCACCATTGGGATCTTGCAAATCCACCTATCCTCTAGAAATACATTAGAATCTACTTGTTTCTTACATTTGGATACATATTTGAGAACCAAAAGTTTTATCAAACACTGAAAGTGTAGATATTGAAATATTACACTTGATATTGAATTCACATTTAGCTCCCCATTTCTTGAGGGTATAGTTATTCTTCCAGTGTTCTTGCTTTCCAAATAAAAAAACATAATGCCATATTTTCCTTTACTTACCTATAGATATTCCTCTTCTGTGAAGGATGGTTCTTGGGGTCTTTATACATGTTATGATTCATGGTATCTTTCCCCATATTACTTATTTTCTTATTTAACATAAGTACTGTGGTTTTTTCAAACACTATATCCTTATCCACTTTGAAAACAAAAGTAATATGTTCTTAAATACTCTTATCTTTTATACTAATGTTATAATAAATAATAAAATTGGAGAAGGTCATAGGTAGGGAGGATGGTATGATATCTAAGTGCAACTAATCTTGGAATTTAATCCCTAATATTTCTAAGAATTAAATATATCAAATAATATTAAATACATGAGGTCCATCTGGAACCAAATCTCCACGATTGTTTGAAAAAAATAATTAGAGAACTCATATCTCTCTGGTCTCACCTTCTCTTGACAGAGATATCGAAGGTGATACATCATGCTACACACATCCATGTCCTCATGTTTATTCAAAATATCATTAGTCATGTATGACACCATGAAACATTGAAAATATATACCATCATTCAAATTTTATTCATAGAGATATAATTCTTCCTCACTAGCGTCATTACCATGCGTAGAGTAATGTATAAGCGCCCTTTCCACTCTTAGAAATTTTTACTGGTGAGAAGGTTTTCATTCTCAAGTGTGGATCATATTGATATGTTTGAATTCATTTTATTATTTATTCTAAAAGTAATATGAGCAGATATTTGTTACTTTATCTGATAAAATTTAGACCAATATATAAATATTATATATAATAATCTTCCATTATTTTATAAAAAAACCCAATAACCCTCACCATTGGCTTCAGAATATCCTGATTCTTGGACGTTACACTCGAAAGGTTCCATATTCTCCTTATTGTCACCCCAAATTTGGTTGGCCAATCAGTTTGAAGGGTTTTAGGTAAGAATCCCAAATTTCAACTACATTAACTCATAGTTCCTTGATCTATTGAGTGGAATCCCCAATCCTGACATCTGTAAATTATATTTCCTCAAACCTTGCCTCTCAGTTACACCATGTTTTTCCTTGACATTAAAAACTTGATGTGAACTAGGTTATTTCAACCCAAAACTTCAAGTTAGAATTTCTCAATAATTGGAAGCACCCCATATTTTGTTGGTCAACCACTTTGAACTATGGTTCGATTGTAATTGAAATCATGGAAGGTTATACCGACTTAATATTTATAATTGAGGAATTTTATTTCTTATGCATAAATTTCCCATTATTATCTTTATTAAATTCTTTTTAATATTAAGTTGATGTAATTAAGTGATTAACCATATCTTAGATAATATTTATGCATAATCTAGTTAATCTTATTTTGATCTTACATTATTGTTAATTCATTAATACATGTGATTGCTAAAAAACATCCATAATGACATTATCATGAAACATAACATAAATAAAATAACAAATTGGTATGATCATAAGGTTTTAATAATGCTTCATTTATCAAATGGATGATAAACTAACCATCGATCTAGGGGGAAACACCTTTAACCAATTAAAGTTTGTAATATAGATTTCCACATGTCCACCTATATATATCTCTTGGATTGATTTTACATCGGCTCCAAACTAGAACTTCATCCACTATCTTGGGAGCTCCATCCATTACATATGCTTTTACTCACACGCAAGTGAGGGGAATGGGTTAACATAAAGAAAAACCATTGGCATTCAGGACCTTAAAAAATAATAGGAGAGATGAAACACATACCAACAATTTAATTTAATAATAAATTAATTGAAACTAATCACTTAAAATGTTCATGTCTAAGCTCAGGATAATCCACATGCATGCAATAAAATTCACATTTAATAAAATTAGCATCCAATTCTTAATCATTATTATTTAAGATAAATCATAGTCGAGTAAATTAATTAACTTCTTTAATTAATAAATTTTTTATCTTAATTCACATCCTAATTTCCTTGATATTCTTATCCAACATAATTTTAAACAAATTTAAAAAAATATTTCAAATTAATTGTGTACAATAAAAATGTAATTTGGATGAAACATGTTGAGTACCCATCCAAACTATCCAACATGTATTGTACTTGTATATTGTTTACTCTTATGGCATGTGGGATACATGAATTATCACATAATATCATGATGTGTACTATCAACATAATGATCAAATGGTTAAAATGATTTTTTTAACATAGCATGTAATTATTCAATACATAGAGAAATCATTGTAATATGACTTATACATGATATCTAGATCCAAACATTACACAGAAATTAATTAGATATTTATATATATAAAAACATGTCACATGGAATGTCCTATCGACTTAATAACCACACACAAGCACATATTGATAAGTTTTACACTGTGATAAATTAATTTTCAATTTTTCATAATTTGGTATAAGTGCATGGAATGTACAAGCTAGTTACATGGTGTGTACTATTCTCACTATCTATTAGAGGAACATTCCTTGGGACTTAGTGTGTAACTATTCCATGGAAAATATTGGAGTACACAACATGTACATGGGCTACATAGAATGTGCTCTCCCAGTTACATGGTCACTAGTCAAGTAGACCATGTAAGAAGATATGTGGCACATCTATGACTAACACTACATGTTGTGTACATAACTTACAAAGTGTGTACTCTGGATGACTATGTTCAAGTATTTCCTGGTCAACACATGGTTTATAATTAAATTCATTATGCGTAATAAAGATACTTTCCTTGAATTAATTCTGAATTAATTATTTTTTAATTAAACACTAGTACACTGCATGTATATCTGGGTTACACGACAAGTACTATGGTGTTATCCATCCAGATTCCTCAGAACATCCAAATTATATCTTCAAATTTATTTTATTCATAAAATTAATCAATTTAACTATATTAATGTTAAATTAAAATGAAGAATTAGATATCACAATTTGTATTTAAGAAATATTAAACTGTAATTGAAAACTAAATTAAACATTCATAAATCAATCAATGATATTTAAATAATTATGAATATTTATGTTACCCACTCTGATACCACTTTAAGGTTTCGAGTGCAATGAAATCATGTGATGGTTCATGCCCAAGTTTTAATTTTTCATGATCAATGATCAATATGATATTTCCATAATGATTAACATTATGATTAACGGAATTGAATCAAATAGTACATTCAATGGATAAATGTTGGAAAAAAACCACAGGATCATTACATATTATTTATAATTAATCTAAGAAATTAATGAATTACCTTATGATAAATGCTTTCAAAATTGATGAATCTGAAAATGTATCTACTTCATAACATCATGGCATTTTAGGAATCAATAATAGATTCCCTCTAGTGGTGATCCACACATGTTATACAAATCTTCGAACGTTGTCATATGAATCATTGGGTGATAGCATAGAATATCATAATGCATGCATCATTATCCTTTGATCTCCCTGAGAGTCACTTCCAAATGATTTTCCTTGATGTCTCTTGAATCGAGATTGAAAGTTGCAGGAAGATCTCTCTACAATCTTGGGAGCGTTCTTGGAGATGAGAGATCTCTATGGATTTGAGAGGATTCCCTAGATTTCATTATACACAACAAAATAATGAATTGGATATTTTCAAAAATATTACAATTGGGTTTATATACCGCTAGGGTTATACATAAATAATTTCATAAGTTCCCTTTATTATTTATTTTATCCTTTTAGAACCCGATGTCTAAATATTAATATTATTATTATTTATTATCATGTGCTAAACTCACGAATTAAATTAAATATTCTTTAATAAAATGATATTCAACATATATTATTTCTCACCAGACTATTAAACTTGGTCTTCTATTCCTCCACAATATTTATCGGTCCTTTAATAATGACTTTTTATTTAATAACTAAATACGACTTCATTATTCACAAAAGAATGATTAAATGTTATATTCACTAAAGAAAAAATGAATATTTATTAAATATTTTTCTCACATAATATTGTCTTGAATAACTAGTGATGGAATATATAAGATCAATAAAACATAAATAATTATTAAACTACATGCAGGAATAATATTCATTCAACTTGGTATTTACTAAATAATAATATATTATTTAACTAAGATTCTTTATACACTTGGTGTGTAACCCTCTAGACCTCTTTCTCAATGGAAGTAGATGAAGGAGCCTAAAGTCCATGGTTAGCATCTAGAAACACTCCAAGGCACCCATAGAGAAATAATTTTATTCCCAAAACATAAAATACCTCATATGGATGCTCATTGTGTAATATAAAACATTTATCATGATATCTCTAATCAATCAGGTTGCATGATGGCGCTATCAACCTATGTACTCAATGTCTCTTTATTTGACGATACATAAATTGAACTTTCCTATAGAACACCCCGGCCATAGATTTATTTTGGATAAATCATTTCCATCAAAGGGACTAAGATATTAACTTCCATTAAATAACACAAGGCAAGTCCTTTATCTAATTTTTCATTAATGAAATATTATATGTGACACACCCAACATATCGTACCTCACCGAAAACATAGGTCATCACAATTTTCATCAATAAATCAAAGTATATGACTTATACAAATCATTAATAATAATATTAAATTATAAGGATCAATACACATGTTTGCAGATAAGAACATATAATTACACATATAAATTTGGATTTCCTATTGGCGGGTCCCAATCTCATAATATCCTACAGTACATAATACTAATGGAATACACCATGAGAAGGCACCTCAATTTCCTATGAGTCTCTACCACTGATAGCCTGAATCATTTTTATCCATCAAATTATTTCATCTGGCTATAGATTTGACATCTCTCCCCTCTTCATTATCTTGAGTCTAGGAGGAACTGTTACTTGGCCTTAGGCGACAGCCCTAAGGAACCAAAGGCTCGCAAAAAAATCCAATGGATTCAATACTATTGGGGGATGTCATTACCTTTGAAAATAAAATATCCAAAAACAAACATACAATAACCAAACCCACTATATGATGTGTGTTAACAATGTAAGAAAACTCAATGTATAACAAATAAAATCAACTATATTTTAGTACCCAGTTGAAACCAAGATCAACATCAACTATAAAGAGGAAGACAAAACCAACAAGCCTCAAAGACTTCAAAGACATTACTCAATATCTCCCAAAATTCTCCCTACTCTAACTCCACAATACAACCCAAAGTGTCACAATTTATCACTAATGAAATGTGATACTTTCCCTTTATATGTGTCTCGATAAAAAATATCTTCAAAAGCACCAAAGGACCAAAGTACTGGAGAGTAGTGAAACTCATTAATTTTTCCCCAAATGACTTCCTTGATCATTCCACTAGGATAGAACATGTTAGAACATTTATATAAAATAATTTACATAAAAACATTAAAATAGTTTATATCAAATCCAAACCAATTTATAAACTAATCAATTTTTCAAAGGGAAAGAAACCAAATAATAATTTAAAACCATTTCCGAAATTCCATTTTGTCATAACCCATTCCATTTCACATATCCACACATCCAACCGTGAATAAAATCATAGACCTCCATATACTCATTATTGGTGATTCATCATTTCACAAAGCCTAAAATTAGTGAACCATTTTAAATGGGGAATTTCACACCCTTTTCCATCCCATTTTGATGGGGGAAACATCACACCCTTATCTATCCCATTTTGATGGGAAAATTCATAACCTTATCCATATAATTTTGATATGGGAAGCTTCATACCCTTATCTTTCTTGAATTCACGTGAAGACACCCTAACCATTATTCCAAAAACCAATTCCAAATCAACTATTTCAGTCATGTCAAAAAAAAACCAATATTTTATCCAAATTCTTTATAACAAACCATTTCTTTAAATCCAACAAATCCGTATTTTAAAACTCTTATTTTAAAATCAAGAAAACAAAGGCCTTTGCACAAAAAAATTCTACAAAATCACAAATCATCACTAAAGAGGATTTCTAGTATTCCTTGCACATCAATTTCACAATTAATTTCAAGTAATTCAAAAAAATTGAAGCTAAGACTTCAAGTTCCTATAAGAGGGGTCAAGTGTGAATCCACCAACCTCAGAAATTATGGAGAAAATGAAGAACGACATAAATTATTTTACAAAATCAGGTTGAAACTACATAAACCCCCCTTAGATCTCGTTCCCAAGAAATCTGACCTTCAACACACTAATCTTTTCTCGCAGATAACTTCCGAATTGAATGGAAGAGTCTCCACAACCTTTGGGAGGAGGATAAACTAAGTTAGGGTTGAAATGGAGGGAAAAATTTGTTTAGAGTTAAATATGAAGGAGAAATATTTTTTTATGATATATATTTTTTACCATGAATGGTTGGGTCACACTTTTAGGAAACCCATGCACCAACTGTTCACCAGACACTACCTCCAACCACCCTTTTCACGGTTGGATCACATGATTAGAAAAACTATACACCAATTATTTTTCACTTGTTTCCACTTTTAATGGTTACTCCTAGGAGGTTGCACAGTTTGGAAAAATTGTGTTCTTAACAATGCACCATCCTAGAGCCCACTACATCCATATTAATAGTTTCATGTAGGAGTTTAATAGTTTTTACTAACTATTCTCAAACCATGAACCTCCAAAAAATCTCCAAAAACATTCAAAATGTCCTCCAAACCCTCAAAAACTTAACTCAAATGCATTACATAGTTAAAAATAATAAGTAAATGGTTATTTAACTTAAATCATGGGTGCTACATTCTCCCCAACAATAGAATTTTCATCCTCAGAAAGTAAAAAACCACTATTTTTCTAAAATATGTTGGGACATTGGTCAATCATTTCTTTCTCACATTCTCTTCCTGAATCAGGCCATATTTCCACAAAACCTACATGAGACCAATGGTTTTACCAGGAAATACTTTCTCTTAACTATCCTGAATCTATATAGAAACATGTATAAAAGAATCACCTTGCTCTAGATCAATGTTGTCTCATCAAATCACATGGTCATGATCATACTAAAATATTTTCAACAAAGATACATGAAACGCATTATGCACTGCATTGAATCATGGTGTAAATTTTAACCGATATACATCCTCACTAACCCATTAAAGAGTATCAAAAAGTCATATGTGTTTAGAAGATAACTTTACCTACCCAAAATGATGATTCCCAAGCCATGGAGATATTGTCAAGAAAATTAGATCACTTTCCTAGAACGACAATAGTCGTTAACAATGATCCATATATGATTTATGATGACTCTGAGCCATCTCCATTCTCTTCCTAATAAAATGAATCTTCTCTGTTGTTTCGTAGAGAATGCTAAGCCCACCTAGTGAAGTCTCGCCTATTTCCACCCAACAAGGTGGAGACCAATAAGTACACCCATACAATTATTCAAAATGAGCCATATGTATTGATGCTTGATAAGTGTTTTTATATGAAAACTCTACTAATAGTACGTTCCCCTACCATGATTCACTAAAATACATTATTCAACCCTGAATCAAGTCTTCTAATGTTTTATCATCCTTTTGGACTTTCCATCTATCTGAGGATGATACGCTATACTCATAGTCAACTAATTCCCAAGAGATTATTTTATGGATTTATAGAAATGAGATGTAAACCTCATATCTCTGTATGACACTATAAAACTAGTATATCATTCCTATTTACCACTTATCATATATAGATTTTAGACAGCTCCACCACCATATGATATTCATGAATAGGGATGAAATGGTCCCACTTTGTGAGTTGATCCACTATCACCTCGAAGCCATTACGTTTTTGAACCATTCATGGGTGACCTATTACAAAATCCATGGATATCTACTCCCATTTATAAATATTAATATGTAAATATTGCAACATATATGATGATCATTGATTCTCTACCATAACCTGGTTAAAATTAATATATCACAAAATAAACTCTTTTGCCTTCCTTTTTATGATGACCAAACAAAACTGTGCTTTCAATAACTTATACATGTTTTGTATTCCAAGATGAACAACCCATCTTGAATGGTGGTAAGAATGAATAAGTTATTCAGTATCACCATCCATTTTCAAAAACATGAAATTGAACTTTTATATAGTCTCCATCCCTCAATGGTGTCCACACCACTGAGTTTTGAGCTCATAGAAACCCAATCAGAATCAAACATTTATGCCTCTTTAATCGTCTATACCAGATCAAGAAACAAAGAAATTGGAATGAAAACCACAACACTAACTATTTATTCACATTCAAATAGTATGTCCTTTATGACCGACATCAACTGCCACTAATGTGAATCCTTTTTGTTAAACTAAGTGTAATTTTTTTTGCTTAATGCGTCTACCACTGAATTTCATTAACCCGGTGTATACATAAATTCAAATTTGAACATATGTAGATACTCCATCCATCTTATTTGTATCGTGTTAAAACCCCTCTATGAGAAAACATATTTCAATCTCTTATGATCCATAAACACAGTACAAATCTCACCAAATAGGTAATGATGTCATGTCTTCAAATCATGTAGTACAACAGGTAACTCCAAATCACATGTCAGGTAGTTATTCTCATGAAACTGAAATTGTTGTGAGCCATAAGAAACAACTTGATCTCCCTGTATTAGAACACATACCAATCCTAATCCTGAAGATTCATAATACACCACGTACCCTTGTCCAGATTTCAACAATATCAATATTGGTTCTAATGTAAGGTGAAATCAAATATCTTTAAAAGACCTATTACATTCATCATTCCACTGGAATGAAACATTATTCCTTATCAAAACTATCATTGGTGAAGGTAGACATGAAAAATCATGAACAAAAATATCGACAACAGCCAGCTTGACAAGGGGAACTACATATCTAAAAGACATTCATTTCTAGTTTCCAAGAGATAATAGCCTCTATATTTCCTGGATCCATAGAAAAACCTATTTCATATATTACAAGGACAAGGGAATATACCTCTTATATCCAAAAATCACACATTGACAATTTTTCATACCAATGACCATCCTTCAAAATTACATATATTATCTCCAAGTGTTTCTCATACTCAACCCTTGTCATTGAATACACTAATATTTCATTTATAGCACCACCATAAAAGAATCTAGATAACGTTGAAATATCTATTTCATCAATATAGTAAAGATGTATTGTGCGTTCATAATATGGGAAGGTATAACCATGTACTCATAACGGCTATATATTCTCTTGAAAGCTTTCTTTGGAATATCCTCATAAAATTATAATTAGTGATATCCTGATCACAATTAAATTTTAGAGAACGGTTGGGATCCCCTCAATTGATAGAACATATCATCAATGTATGGAAGTGGATACTGATTCCTTATCATAAAATGGTTATTCTTATGATAGTACACACAAAACCGAAGAGTTCTAATCACCTTTTCACAAACAAGACTGGTGCTGCCCATAAAGATGTTCTAGGATGAATAAATCCTTTTCTTTCTTGTTCTTTCAAATGCACTTTCAATTCCATTAACTCTGTTGGATTCATATGGTAATATGGAATTCAAATAAGATTGTTCCCCTGAAGAATATCATTCTTAAACTCCACTTCTCTTGTGGGTGGAAACCCAGAGAAATTTTATGAAAAAAAAATACTAAAATTGATCAAAAACCACTAGAAAACATCTATTCACGATCTATTCCATCAATGATAAAGTAATTATTTCCAATTGGTAAAAGATCATTCCAACTTATCGTTCCAAAAATCCCATTGCACCAGCCCTAACATTCCATTCTTCTATAAAGATATTCTTAGCGACATCCTTAGTATTTAAAAAAAACTTCCTCGTATAACAATTGATGTGAGCCTTGAACATTTTCTACCAATCCATACCAATGATTATTTCATAGACATCCATATTAAGAATATATAAATATTATATCAAATCAACTCCATCAACCCTTATAGAATATTCTCTATACATAAAGTCTCGACATTCTCTTTGACCAAGAGGAGTTTTAAGTTTCAAAATTAAAGGCATCATCTCAACATGAAAACACATAATATCAATAGAACGAGAAGAAATAAATTTATGGGATGCACATGTATAAATAAAAGAATACACGAGGGTAGAATTAAGAAAATTAACTATCACCGTCAATATTCTTGATTAATCAT
Source organism: Viscum album (assembly GCA_963277665.1). NCBI lineage: Eukaryota > Viridiplantae > Streptophyta > Magnoliopsida > Santalales > Viscaceae > Viscum > Viscum album. Next base: position 1,088,129,280 of record OY728121.1, read on the forward strand.
CCACAAACAAAATTAGCTCTATATAATTGTTACACACTGCACTTTGTTCTTTATTTCCCTATTGATATTGCACTACCTAAGGAGTCCTAGAACTCCAAAAATCACAATGGATAGTTGGGTTCTACTGATGAAAAGTATTTTTTTTCTTCCCATTAAAGTATATGATATTTTTGAGACATGATACGTTTTCCCAACACCTGACCTCATAGAGCTGTGACAATAGCACTGAATATGCCTCATCTAGTTGTAATTATTGCATGCTCTAGGTGGGGTCATGAAATATTTCATCATATGGTCAAACAAACCACATTTAAAATATTCATATTTTCTCTTGGGTCTTGGAAGAAGATTAATAGATCTAGATATCTGGTTTTGAGTCATCCCACTACCTCAAAAATAAGTGTCCATCTTCCACTTCTTCCCAGCATTAGAGTTCCCATTGTTCCTTGTAGATATCAACATTCTTCCTCCACACATATATTCTAATATTTCCCTTTCTTCCACCATCACTCTATTGACCATCTCTGTATAATCCATTATAAAGAGAACAAAAATATTTGAGTGAATCTCCTGCCTCAGCCCTGATTCAAAATTTTGTTCCTTAAATAATGTATTTGCAGAAACATTGGGTTCAAAGTGGACTAAATTCATAAATTTAGATGCAAACTCTATCACTGAGAATTTCTCATACTTCAAGGTGAAACAAAATTCCATTCTTGCAATCCTGAACATGTGAGGATAGAATTTATTTATTGAACAATTATTCAAAATTCTCCCATGTAATGCCTTGGTCTAAATTAGCCTGAACTGCCAAATCACATCATTGGAATGCAGGATCATCCAACATAAACATTTCCAACTTAACTTTCAACTCTTCTGTTGTGCCAAGGAAATCAAAAATTTGATCCATCTTACTTATCCACACCTCTGCCTTCTCTAGTTCCAAGTCACCCTAAAATATGGGTGGATTCTACTTCTAGAACTAAACAGAATGATCCACATTCCTTGGTTCATCCATTCTATCCCCTCTATTCACAGCTTGAAGAGCATGGACTATACTCCAAACCAATTGTTTTTTGACCTATGGCTTAGGTGCAACCACATTCTCATCAGCTTCTTCTGATTTGTTTCTATGATGCCTACTGGGTTCCTTTTCCTATAACCATCACAAACCACCATAAGTCTCACTCTTTATAAAATGGAGGCTTTACAATTTCAAATTCTACCACATCATATATCAAAATATTTCTTTCCGAAATTCAACATTTTTTCATTCAACCATTTTTTTAAAATACCTTTCTTTTGAAAATAAAGTCTTTTTCAAAATATAAGAACCATGAACTTTTCAAAATTTTACATTTGAAAATAATATAAACATTTTTCAAAAATTTACATGTTTTCACCAACTCATAAATCATTACTCAATATGAAATATACAGTCCTAGTGGGAATTCATTTCTCTAAATTCATTTCATTCTTTTCACATTGGATAAAACCATAAATGACATTTCAACTCTTATAAGTGTCTCCAAAATACATATGTACCCAAATCCCTAGTAAATTTAAATTCAGTATAAATATGTTATATACACCCTTTATGCTTTATATTTCATGTACCAATAATCCTACTTCGTTCTACCATCGCTACTCCAGGACTAAACTAGAATGAATTTTCTACTCCATGACCAACACAACTAATACCCAAATAAAACTCATACCATTTTCAAGTCAAGGACTGAACAAGATAATTCCACTTGTCCCAAAAGATTTAGAACATCCAAGACTCATACCATTTGTATCATTCCACCCCTATTCATTGGATTTAGTCGAAGATGAATTTCTACTTGGCCTTAGGAGACATCCCCTAAGCTCCAAAGGCTGGAAATAAATTCCAAGGGTTTCAATATAATTGGGGGATGATTTTCCCAATGAAAATAAAACAAACACAACCAAACATAACATAAAAAACCACTATATGATGTATGATAACAATTTAAGACAAATCAATGTATAATAAATAAAATCAAAAATTTCTGAGTACCCATCGGAAACCAAGATCAACGTCAACAACAAAAAATAAGACAAAACCAACAAATTGCAAAGACTCTGATGATATAAATACATAGATTAAAACATGATCCATTCTCCTAATCCACAATACATCCCAAAGTATAAGTACTAATCACTAAAAAATGAGATACTTTTTCTTTACATGGGTCTTGATAAACAATATCTACAAAAGTACCAAATTGAAAAAGCAGGGGTGAGTAAAGAAACTCATTAGGTTTTACCCAAATGACCTCCATACACATGTCACTAGAATAATACAATATATAAAATTAATTAAAACTATTTATATAAAACACTTTAAAACATTTAATATAAAATCCAAACCAATTTCAAAACCAATCCATTTTTTAAGGGAAAGAAACCAGAAAATACTTTAAACCCATTTCACAAATTCTATTTTGGAATAACCCATTCTATTTCACATATCCACACATCCAACCATGTATGAAATTATGGACCTCCCTATAATCATGAGTGGTGTGTCATCCTTTCACTAAGCCATCACTTAGTGAACCATTTTGACGGGGGGAATTTCATACCCTTATCCATCCCATTTTGTTGGGGGAATCATCAAACCCTTATCCATCCCATTTTGGCGGGAGAAAGTAAATACCCTCATCCATCATGTTTTAATTGGGGAAACTTCATACCACTATCCTTAACAAATGCAAATGACCAAAAACTAATCATTATACCCAAAACCAATGCCAAATCAACCATTTCAATCATTTTAATAAAATTGTTCTTTTATTTGAAACCTTTCTGACAAACCATTTCCACAATTCCAAAAAATACATATTTTAATATCAGCATTCGAAAATAAAGAAAACAAATCACTTTGTATATCCAATTTACACAATTTAACAAACCATCAATAAAGAGGGTTTCTACCAAGATTTTCACATCAATTTCACAATAAATTTCAAACAATTCAAAAAAATTGAAACTAATCCTTCAAGTTATAATAAGAGGAGTTGAGAGTGAATCTACCTACCTAAAAAATTAAGGAAAAATAAATAATGATGTGAATGTTACCACAAACCCATATTGAAACACCAAAATTACACCTTAGATATATTTCCCAAGAAATCAGGCCTTCAACACACCAATATTTTCTAATGAACCAAAACTGGATCAAAAGGAAGAGTCTCTATAGCCTTTAGGGGGAGGAAAAACTAATTTAGGGTTAAAATAGAGTAAAAATGATTGGTTTAGGGATAAATACAAGTGCGATAAACTTTTTTGGTTCTGAATTATAACAGTGCATGTTTGGTTTACATTGTTAGAAAAACTAAGCACCAAATGAGCACTAGCCACTACCTCCCAACACCCATTGTACGGTTGGCATGCACGGTTATTCAAACCATGTGCTAAAAATTTGTTTCCCTCTATTCTACATTGAATGGTTAATCCTAGGTGTTCACACAGTTTGACCAAAATGTGATCCCAACCATTTCCCTACCCAGATCCAACTACCACACTTTTCACGGTTTTATATAGGAGTTCCATGGCTTCTACTAATAGTGCTCAAACTAGGAACCTCCAGAAAATCCCCAAAAACATTCCAAAAGTCCTATAAACCCTCCCAAACTTCACCCAAAAATTTTACATACTTCAAAAGATTAAAGAAAGCGTTACTTACTGGAAACTAAGGATTATATGATAGAATATATATATATATATATATATATTTAATAATACTACTGGGGAATTTATGAGTTCTCATCATTGAGGGGAACAGCTATGACATTTCAGTACGACAGCTACTCTTAAGACATTATCACATACTATGTTATGTAAAAAAACAATAATTATGTGATATGATGTTTATTAATATTCAAATCTAATAATACAGGTTATCATAAAGTACATAGTGGTTTTTTCTTAGGAACCAACTCCAACAACCTACACCTACATTGTGCACTGGATATCTCATATCTTTCCTTTCATGCTCAATCCTGATAAATATCTTAGAGATGAGACAACATTTTATATGAATCTTTATATCATATTTTTTTCATCTCTCCAGCCATATATGAAAACATGATTCATTTAATATCTAAAATAACATCTAAATTCATTTTGTAATTGTCTTTATTCATCCTTATTTCTTATTTAGTAAGCTCAGAATGAAGCAAGGATTTCGTTAAAAATAACTTCTCCTCTTAGCATAGAATTATGAATAAGTTCTTGTACCATGCTTGGAAGTTATTATCGGAAATATATTGTCTTTAACCAATATTTATTACAGTGAAATTTATTTTTTGATGGGTTCCATTGGATCTAAAATAAATAAATTAAGCATATTAAAACTTTATATTGATTACCAATAGACATTATGAATTTATTAATCATTAAATGTCACTCAATATTTAATCAAATTCAAGTTTCCCTCACTACTCGATTCACAATACCCATTTTCTTGAGTATTCTAGATGTAAGGATATTTAAAACCTCTCCTCATAGTCCATGCTATATATAAACCACTACTAGGATAGTTTCAAGGAATCCTTTCAATTGGCCAACCACATGGACTCGTATCTCCTTGATATATTGAGTGAAGTCCCAAATTTTGAAAATAGTAACCTTGATTTACTAATCACTTTTTGATTAAAATTTTAAAAATCTAGAAATGGATGCTTCTTTGCTACCCACTTGATGTAAGTCAACAAACCGATTTCATAAGAATTCATCAGTAGTAAGAGGCACCCACAAGTAGGGTTAGAAAGAAACTCAAACATATAGGTTTTTTAAACTCAAGTGTTGAAAGGAATTATGACTTAGTATTTATTTGAGGGATTTTAATTATTCTCTATAATGAAATCCTTTTCTATTTAACATGGTTTTTTTGTGACCATTCTTACAACTTAACAAGTCATAACAAATTAAATTTTCACATATTCGATCCTTTTATCTATACATGAACATTTATTATTCTATGTGATCGTTTAAAATAAAAATGAAAAAAATAATAATAATAAACCATGAATAAATCAATAAATAAAGTGAATGATCGTGATAACTTATTTTTGGTTGATTCACTGAGTGGATAATGGGTCAAACGCGACGTCAAGTGTATTTCCTTAAGTCATTCCAGATTTATATCACAAAATTCACCCATTTCAGCGTGTTTACTTATCGTATGGTACTTCACAAAATCTCATCATGGTCCATGTCATCATTCAACATCATCATTATACAAAAATACTCACACACTAATGAGAGAGTATCATGAATGTGAAATATAGATAAATAAATTTTATCATTGACACACAGGCACTTATAAATATAATGTGGCAGATATGATTAATAGATCGTCTATTAAATTAATTAATTATTAGAAACATCTCACATAGTTGTAATAATTAAATAAATAAAGTAAATTCCATACATATATTGATCGATCCCAACTAATTGTTAATCAAAAAAAATAAAAATGAAATATAAAATTAAATTTACAGAAAAACTCTACTTGAGGAAATTAATTCTGAATTAAAACAATTATTCTAATTTAATTTTAAAAATAATTTATCAAAGAGTCCCAAAATAATTTTTCAAAACATTAAAAATATTTAATTTTTTTCAATTTTTTCCAATAATTTTTAAGGCTCCAAATCCCTTCATGGATGGGTTTGGATCCATTTGGTGAAAAGTGAGTCAGGTAGACCCCAAACCTACCTAGTTTGGGGTTACGTGGCTATGCAACGGGGTCATAGGAGGTGTTCCCCATGAATGCAAAGGGTGCAGCAAGCCAGTGACACCCATAAGTGGAATCACTCCTATAAGAACCTAGGATTAACATTCATGGATATTACATCAATTTAAATGAATATTCAGAATATTAAAAAAGTAAATACCCAAGGACTATAATAGTTTAGTGTCCTTAGAACCATCGAAACATAATCTTCTAACTTGGTGAAAAATCATCAAATTTCCCCCTTAAATAATTTCTCTTTTTTTACTCCAACTTAAAGTCTTTCTTCATAAACTGGGGAAAGTAAGCATAATAAATGTGTGATATCAGATGCTCATTAAGGGTAAATAAGGGAGATATGTAAGAATAACATGAGAATAGGGTATGAGAACGTGATCGTAACATTAGAATATCATACACATCACATAAAAGATCATAATCAAGAGTCATGGAATAAATATTGGTAGTACATCAGACATGGATTATAAGATAATTGAGAGAATAATCCACGAAATAATAACTTAGGAATAAGACATATAATTATGGAATATATAAAAAAATGATTTCCATAGTAGTCAATACTTAGTTCCAAGACCATCTTAGTGCACAAAGTCCTTTACTGAGTCAATTTCACTCCACATTAAATCCATATATTGATAAACCCGATTCACTTTCCGTTCCATACTTGTATTAATTATCCGAGTTCACTCCTCATTCCATCCAAGTATTATTGAACCATGTTCACTCTTCATTCGATCCATGTATTATTGAACAAAGTTCACTCCTTGTTCCATACAAGTATTTCTGATCTAATTTCACTCCTTGTTCAATCCATGTATTACTAAACAGATTGCAATCCTCATTCCGTGCATGTATTACTGAGCTGGGTTCACTTCACATTCCATCCATGTATTACTGAACTAAGTTCACTCCTCAATCTATCCATTTATTACTCAACCAAGTTCACTCCTTATTCCATCTATGTATTACTGAATTGGTATCACTTCTCATTACAGTCCTCTCATACTAAACTAAGTTCACTCTTTATTCCATCCATGTCATACTCGTGAGAGATAAATATTTACCCAAAGAATTATATGTATATATAGATCCCACCCATCTAATAATGAAATGATATATATGTGTTCTATAAAACATTTATCTTATCATGAACCATAAAAACATATGGGTGTCATAAATATATTATCATAACCAATGAAATGAAATGGGTATCAAAATAATTGAATCACAATATAAGCTAAGTAACATAAATAGGATTCATAATCATTTCATCCTAGAATTACACGTGAAAGGAAGTGGGTTTCATAAGCATTTATCATGGTATAACCTATTAAAGATAAATGGGTTTCATAAACATCAAGCTATCAAATCATAAATCATTCAGAGAAATTATATGAATTTTAGACTTTATAATATTCCTATAAAATAATAAAATATAACCAAGGATTTCATCATAGATGGAGAAGGGTTTTAAAATATCACTTGGAACATAACATTACAATGAAAATAAATTTTAAAAACATATAACATTTTCAAAATCCATTTCCTTGAAACCAATTTTAAAGAATATAAATAAATCATGAAAAATCATTTAAAATATTTATTGAGGAAAATATCCTTTATACTTTGAAATCAAATCTTTTAAAACATAAAACATTTTGAAAACCATTTTCCTTAAAAACCATTTTCCTTGAAAACTTATAAAAGAGACATAAAAAAATTTTAAAACCTTTATTATTTGAAAATAATTTGAAAAAATATATGATATGATTTGAAATTATTGAAATCATTTTCTTAGAAAACATAATTTTGATGAAATATAAAGAAATATTTTAAAATATTTGAAAACACTTTTTATACATAAAACATTTTTGAAAACATTGCATGAATGTTGTTTCCATTTTTTGCATATTGAAAGAAAGAAATTAAATTATTTATATGTATATATATATATATTATAATTATAGTAGAATTAATATTTCATATATATCATATAATTTCACAAAACCCAACCTTAATACATTCCATGTAAAGTGCGAATGAATCACATCGTTTTGAGAAGGCAGTAGTCTATACATCCACAAATGAAGTTATCATATTTCTAAAAAATGGATATAATTAAGTTATGTGTTATATAATACATAAAAAATTATAAATACATCATATATATCATATAAAAACTTAGTTTCCATCATAATTACTAATAATTATAAGTGGTCAAGGAAAAAAACAACATCGTTCCGTGAGGCGGTAGTTTGTCGTACACAAGAACGGTAAGTCTGTTGCCCATTAGATGGAATTGTGTGTAAGTGTAGTTATAAATATTATAATAACAACACATAAGTATATTTATTACACTTATGATACTATATAATCATGTAATAATAAGATTTTATGGGGTGGATAATGAAAATGAAATAAAAGAGTTTGAGGAAGGATGTTACCTATTCTTTGGATAACTCTTTTTGGTTTGCACAAAAGGGCTTACTATGATAGATTAATGCCAAAAGTGAGGATAATAGGATGAATTTATGTATTTTGGGTTCATTTTTTAGTATATTTTTTGTTATCTAATGGTATTTATAGGTTTTAATAAGTGGGATGGGTGAGTTTCATTTTATTAAGGAGGAGTGGCATTCTTGTAAATTTTTGAAATGGGAACTCCACTCACATTTTTCCAATATAAAATGGAAAAAATAGTGGTAAATATTAGATAAAAGGTATTTTAGGTTCTCAATATAGAAATAAAATGTCTTTTTTAAAACTTTCTAGGTCATGTTTTCTCTTAAGTTTAAGTTCTAGTCCCTTATTAAGCTAATTTTCCCCTTAATCGCTATAATTAATTTTAATTAATTTCACAAATAGCTTTGCAAAAAAACTAATTTTATGTTATTATAAATTATAAATTATTATGATTCTGAATATTGAATCCATTTTTACAAATTCCAATCACATAAGTGGAAGAAATAAATTTAAATTTAATCTCATGGACGGGATGACAAAGTAGGGTTTAAAAGTAAAAATGTTCAAAGGTTTGCTAGGTTTTAATATCTAAATTTAATGTGAAATTGTTTCAATTGAAAAAAATTGGTTTAAATGATATAAATTTTTTAAATTATTCTTTAAAACCAATTAAAATAAATTTAACTATATAAATAAACTTGGTAAAAAAATATTTTTGAACTAAAGTTTAGTATTTTTCACTATTATCAAAAAATGATATTTCTCTTAGAAAATTAAAAAATTACCCAAAGTAAATTTTTATATACATATTTCAAAAATGAAGTTCCTTTTTTCAAATAAAAAATATGAAAGTGTCAAAAATATTATTTAAAAAGTTGTCTCTGTTAAAAGGTGATCAAATTTCCTTTTAGAAAAATACATCTTTTTATTCAATAAATCAGATTTATTCATGTATTATACGTATAAAATCTATTGTATGAGTATAAAAAATAATAATTTAATATATAAAATATATTTTTTATTGAAAAGATAAATAAAACGTGTTTTGTTTAATTTTTTGAGATAAAATTGTGTTTGTACAGAGAAAAATAGTTTTCTTAGAAAAGTAATTTATTTATTTTCAAATATTTCTTACATTCATTAATAGTTAATTGATAACAAAAGGGTTCATTTTATTCACATTTTTCAATAATATTTTATTCATAAACTCTATAATAGTTTCTAAGTGAAAAATATAATAATATTTTAACAATAATATTAATTTTATGTTGTAGTTTGTAACAATAGGTCTAGCGTGTAACACAATCTATCAAAGGAACTCGGTATTGCATGTAAAACAATTCAAACGTAGTGTTTCATGTACCACAATCTAATATAAGTTTTCCATGTAGATAAAATATTAGTTTTTTTCATAAAAATAAATAATTACTTGGTACTTTCATAAAACCCAATTTATATTTAGTGTTTCATGAAATAAAAAATATTAAAAAATTAAATTAATTTGAAAAAATATATTTCACAAAATATCAATGTGTTACACTATACCCCCATTAAGATTAATTACACCCACAAAATTCATCTGGGTTATCAATGTTTTAATACTTGAAATTTCCTTTCATAGAAACAACATCGTAAAAATGAATACTAAAAAGTCCTTTAAAAATTGAAGTTGGAAATATAACAATTACCCAAAATAACTCATAACTAGGTTTCCACATAGGAGAACATTGGTGGAAAGTAAAAACATGGACATGGAATATAAATCTAAATATCAAGTTATAATGGAGAGTGATAGAGAAAATGGTTAGGAGAAATATAACAATAACAAATCCATAACCCAAAGTGTCTTGAAAGGGTTCATTGATATAATAAAAAATGATGATATCTTGAAAACATTTTATTTAAAGAACCTTTTTTGAAAAGTTGATGAATTTTCATGAGAAGATATATATACATGATTACAACACAATATCACCATTTTTTGTGCCTTGATCAATTTCCAAATTATCTCTAATTACAAGAAATGAGGGTGAATTTTTTATTCTTGGATCATTAGTAAATCCTAAGGTCCATGAATAGAATGATAGGTCATTCCATATGTCCTTATTGTAAAAAAATTATAAGGAAAAGTTATCCAATATTCATAAATCTTCATATGGTGAAGTAACACTTTAATATCATAAGATTCATCTAAAGTTAAAATTAAATCATTACATAAATTTTTAACCTTGTAACCCTTCTAGAAGATGAAAATCCAAAACATTATAAAGACGGTCACTAAATCAACATAACATTGATCCCCCATATATCATAAAGTGGATCTTGTTTGTCATATCCCAAAAATTTAAATACCCTCAAGATATATTCTTTTAAAACATGGTAATAACCTTGATTACCATAAATCCTTTTTGAAAAAATTCATTCTTCCATTTTCCAAAGATTACTGGATATATTCCTTAAATCCAAGAAGTTATAGACTTCATCTATGATAACAGAGACCAATTTTTCAACAAATCCTTTATCATTATAAATACTATCAAATTTATCGTATCCATATAATCATATCTTTATCCATATAAAATATCATTTTCTCAAAATTAGGAACACGTTAAGGTTTACCTTACCTTAATTTATCCTTTCCATTCATTAAATTATCTAGGTCATAGAAATCATTTACCACTTTATTGAAAATACTAAAATAAAAACTAATAAATACAATACTTATATACATCATGATTCATATAACATAGTCATTAAATTCCAAAACATATTCACTTAAAGCATTCAAATTTATTCTTAAACCATTACTCGGGCTTCATCAACTTATGCCTTAATAACTCTTTCCTATAATACAAAATATGAATCATCTCATAAGGTTACTCAACTTAAATAGAATCACGATTCTTATAAATAATACTAGTTGGAAATATCATACCTTTCACATTTCATTTTTATCCTCCTTGTATTTAGTATTATATCCCATTCTCTTACCACCTTTCTATTTATCTTTATGATATTTCCACTTAGGACGTTGATTTCTATAATGCCCATACTTTTCAAATCTAAAACGTTAAATTTTATCCCAACTCCTTCTAGTTCCTTATATTGAATAAGACCAGAATTCATAGTGTGAGAGACACTTATCACATAATAAAACCACATAATCATGAAAATTTACTTATAGGATGCATAAATCATGAAGACTACTTTAAAATATTAGAAACCTTAGGCTTATCCTTTGAGACATCCCTTGACATATCTTTAGAAATATCCCTAGGGATCTCACTAAATTTTTCTCATTCTAGTTTCCAAAGGTTTAATAAAACTTTCCTTTGATACCATCTATAGAAACCTAGGCTTAACAAATATGGACATTACATCAATTTAGAAGAATATTCAAAACATTAAAAAGTACGTGACTGAGGACTGTAATAGTTTAGTGTCTTTGGAAACATGGAAACATAATCTTCTAACTTGGTGAAAATACTTCAACATATCATATAACACCCCAAGGATTTACAAATAAATTTAATATAGAATTTAATGCATGAAACACTAAGTCTCTACAAAAAAAGACTTTGTTATTATAACCAAGTTGTTAAAAATAATTTTGTCACCTCTATGTTTTAAATTTTAAAAGATGGACACTCACAGTTGTGATAAGTAAGATATTTATAATCTGTTATGATCAACTTACATTTTTGGTGAATAGTAACTTGACCATTATGAATGTTAATGTAACCATATGAATAGTAATATGAACCTTAGGAATATTAACCTCACCCATGTAAGTATAAATAATATTTAGACACCTTATAAATGAGAGTGAATATTTTAAAAAACTAATAACTAAGTGTTGTTATTTTTGTGAGTAATAAATATTTAATTAGGAATTTAAATTAAAAAATTTATTTAAAAAATCATTTTCATAAAATGTATTCATAAATAAATATTTTGTTTTCCTCTGATTTTAGGATAATTGTATGAGACTTCATTTAATTTTTGAAAGTATTATAAAATCAGTTTTAAACTTAAAATTCATACTTTTCAAGTAAATTATTATTTTAATTAAAAAATAAATTTCTCATATTTTTAAAATTATTTTGAAAAAATGGAGTTCATTTTTGAATTATACACATATAAAAATGGTTAGGTTTAATTTTTGGTATTTTTTTGAAATACTTGAATTTGTTTTGAATAGTGAAATTCAATAATTTATGAAATATGCTAAATTAATTAATTTATGCATCTTGCTTGAGTAATGAAGGATTTAAAAGTCCATTGGTTCTAAATCACCTGAACTTATTACTATTTTAGGTCACAATAATCAATACTATTAATATTATTGAGCCAAAATAATAAAATAATGATTAAAATAATGGAAAAACTCATCCTCTCCTCCACTATAAATACTACCTTGCACCCCCTCTTCCTCTCACACCTCCAAAGCTTTGATACTTGACTAATTTATTCTAAATAATATTCCCAATCCCCTAAACCATGTTCAAGAAGTGATGGTCACACCAAATTTTGAAAACCCCTTCCCTAACGGAGGTTCTCGAGGAGGATATTTCAAGAGGTAAACCCTCTTCCTTTTTCTTTTAATTTGATTTTCAATTAATTATATTTTCTTATATTCTCCTCACATCATCATTACAAATGATCATGATAAATCCATTATAATTTATATACTATAATTATATCATGTCAATGGAATATCCTTCCTTAAACTACCATCTCTCCCTCTTTTATTTTATAAATGAAATCATCATCTGAGATGTGCTGATTTACAACCTTCGTGGACAAAGAAGATTCATTCTTCAAATTATTCTTCAAGTATGTTAATGAAAACATTTTAATGGTTAATATATATATTTTAAAATTTATAATAGAACCCTTTTTTATGTTCTGAAAGTAACATATTTATATTATACTAAACGATAAAACAAAATGAGTTCGTTATGATCAATAACCACAGCAATAATCTAAACGATTGTCACTAAATGTATTATCTAATGATTCATCCTCATGATATTAAAAATGATTTATATTAAATTTAAACTTATATATTTTCATTAATAACATTTAATTCCAATTCTATATAATTATATCAATTCCACATGAATTACATTACTTATAATCAAGCCATCCAATCATGGAATCAAAGAACGGCCACTTTCGAATGATGGAATTCAACATTATAACTCATCAATAATAAAATAAATGAATTTAATAAAATTATAATATATCAAATATATGTATATAAGTTTATTAATTAGTTAATTAATTTATTTAATTTTATTATCCAATATTTTAAGGTCAAGTGTAGAACACATTTGAACATAAGGTATGGGTTTTCTACCCAAACCTCCATTTTCTTTCGGGTTACCCTTTTTTCACTCTTAATCCAAACTAAATTTTTAATTATTCATATTTAATCCTCATAAATTCTTTGTTAATGTTTTATATATTTTTACAAATAAAAATCCTTCTTTGTTTTATGGGGTATTAAATTTTTTATAAATATATTTCTCAATTCTTCCCGATAAAAAAGCCCGATTCAAGGGAACTTCTCAAATTATTACCTATTTTTAAGTACACTCAATAGTCTATTTTAATCCATAATTATTTTAATAAAACAAATAATTTCATCATGGAAAAAATACCTTAGTTAATTTTTGGTTTTATGTGAATATTTTTCCAATATAACTCTTCATTTCAAAGTAAAAGTGTATTTCTCTGAAACTTTTCTCGATTATTTTATTAGAGTATTTTTGTCTTTTTCAACACCTCTATTTAATTTTATGTCTTATTGAGTTTAATATATTATTTTTATCATCTACCATATTGTATTAAATGGTTTATGATCAGTTTTACTATGGATGTTCTATCTTGATACCATTCCCCATACTACTCAGAATGGTTAGTGTTTATGTGTATAGATTGGGGAATGCTGTTTTATATTTTCATGTTATTTATGTATATCCCATTTCATAATTCATTGGAATTAACAAGTGAAAGGTTGGGACCTCTATATCCCCTCAATGCAACAGTAGGTCTCATGAGATAAAACAGAATTGGGTTTTGGACAAGGCCTTACCCTAGTATTTTTATACATCTTGGCCGAGGCTTTGAAAATATGTTTCAGATGTCTCAAATTATGAATTCCATCATTATTTTATTATTAATTGATAAACCATGTGATTATTACAATATTATAGTATCAATGGATATGTTTGATTCTCTTATGATCATTTATATAGCCTTATTTAATCAAATTTCATTCCTTCCATATTATGATCAAGAATATTTTTAAAGGAATATGTTTTTAGTTGTTCACTATGCCAAGCGTTTATTTTTATAATAAATTATTTTTTATTACATAACCTTACTGATCATTTGAACTCACCCTTTTCTTCTTTTTATTTTCCCCATGTTTTTAGTATGAATATAATGAATGAATTTAAGGTATAATCTAGGATTCATAGATGTTTCCAATAGAATTTCTATTATGTATTTAATTTCAAGTTGTAATGTTTAACTTGTATTTGTATATTGTTTTCAAAAACTATTAAACTATTCATTCCTTTGGGATACAAATTTCTTGGAATCGTGATAATGTATTAATATAAGACACCGGATCTAGAAAATAGTGGTCTGGGTCCTTACATTTGGTATCAAATGATGTTTAGTAAAATCCTTTGAAACTAGATATAGAAAATGTAGATTAGAGAACAAAACCCTAAGGTAGAATTTGAAGATAATCATACAATAACATCCTATAATTTTGGTAAGGAATATATTTTTTGTATCTTCTTAGAAAATACATCCCATTCTAGAAACTACAAGTGGATGTGGTTCTAGTATAGATATACCTTGGAGTAACATCTCTGACAAGGTGTTCCGGGCTTGACTCGAGGTAACCTGGTATACAACAATGGGCCTTACTAGGAAACCATTTTGACACTCCCAAGGGATATTATTAGGATAATTCATATCTTCTTTAAAATATATTATAAAGGATTTAAATTTAAATACTTCCTCAAATAAACCATACTTATGATTATAAAATTATACGTGCATAAAATTTCAATTTATCTTGTGTTTTTTTCTAGTTTGACATTATACATTATGATTTATAACCTAATTTAGTGTATGAAATTATTCATAAATAGATCCTAGTGGAAGTAATGGAAACCACATGAACACGTGTATCCCATGTATGGATTTACATCCTATGAAAAATATTGATGTTGGTTCTAAATCTATGACTAGTGCATAGCAACTTATAACTATACTAGAATAGCTGACTTCAGTTATGAATAATAACATTACCCATATAAAGAATCTATATCCACAATGTGGAGGAGCAATGTTATACAATTTTATGTAACAACATCCTTTATCCTTAAATGGGACTACAAAACCATTCATAGTGGAGAAGTGGATAAGTTCCTTAGAAAAGATATTCCTCTCTTTGTGTTGTAATGAAAGGGAGAAGGTTATCCTGGTAGTCTATCATATTTTGGGAGATTCGGATTAGTGGTGGTCATTAATTCAAAACACAAAGGAGGAGGAAGAAATAGAAGAAATAGAATATAGGGACTTTAAAGAGATATTCTTAGAAAAATATTTTCCGCGAGAAAAGTGTGTAGATATAGAGAGGTGATTCTTGAGTTTGAAATAGAAAGAGGATAAAAACTTTACGACTTATGAATCCAATTTTACTAGGATATCAAGTAATTTTGTGGACTACATATAAATCCAAGGAGAAAGATTGATCTATTCTTTGATGGTTTAAAACCATTCCTCTAAAGGGCACTAGTTTCCCAAACATTATCATCATATGAAGATATAGTATCATTTGCAATCAAGACATAGAAATAACTATCTATGTCTTATGACTTTAATGGAAAGTAAGAGAAGAAGAGTGTGGCTGATGAAATAATGAATAAAGGGAAGAATAAAAAGGTGAGTTTTCAATATGTGGTACTTGTGGAAAGAAACTCCTTGGAACCTTCTTAAAAGGAAAAGGATTTTATTAAAAATGTGGAGAAAGATGCCACCAATCTCGTGATTTCAAGGGAAAGAAAGAAGCTACCAATGTTCACGGTACAATTGTAAAGATATGGGACATTATGCCAACGATTTTCTAAGGCATCAGGGAAACATTATACAGAGAAGGCTAAGGGAGCAAGGAAAAGATTATGATATCACAACTTCTAAGTTTTAAGTTCCTAATGAAGTAGTTGGAGGTACTTTAATCTTATCCTCAAACTTATCCGATGCTTCATTTGATTCTAGATCATTGAATTATTTTATATCTTCCCAATTTTCCCAGAAAATTAGAAATTTCCAATTTGAGTTAATAAAGGAGTTTTCAGTAAAAACTATTAAGGGATGTATCATTGCAACAAAGATGTGTCGATCATTCCCCCTTATTATATATAAACATGCTTTAGTTTCTGACCTTATCATCATACCCATGATTGACTTTGATATAATTCATGGTATGAATTGGATTGTATGTTATGATGTGAAAATATATTGTAATAAGAAGGAATTTACAAATTTTGAGAATGATGTAGAATCTATTATATTTAAAGTATAAACCTCATCATTTGATTATTATCTAGATCCACCCTCAATATCTCTATTGAATACAAATATTAGGGAGAAAGATAAAACAATATCTATGGGTGAGTAAAGAAATACTCAAATTGAGGATGTACCTATTGTGAAAGAATACATTAATGTATTTCTAGAGGATTTACCTAGACATCCTAAAGAGTGGTAAATTGAGTTTTCAATTGATTTAATTCTTGGTGCAATGCCTATATCAAAACCCCCTTATAGAATGGCCATAATTGAATTAGTAGATATGAAGAGAAAATAGAGGAATTGAGTGGTAAAGGATTTATCTACCATAGTGCTTCTCCATGGGGATATCTTATTCTTTTTATTTAGAAGAAATATGGATCTATGAGGTTGTTCATTGACTACATGGAGATCAATTCTATTACGATAATGAGTATTTTCTTCCTTGCATTGATGATTTATTTTATCAACTTCACGGAGCCCAATATTTATCAAAGATTGACCTTCAGTATGGATATCATCAGTTGCATGTGAGGAAGGAAGATATTCAAAAGACATTATTTCGAACTAGGTATGGGCATTATGAGTTTACAGAAATGCCTTTTGGAATTACTAATTCACCCTCTATTTTCATGGATCTAATGAATATAGTTTTCAAGGAATATCTTGATCATTTTTTGTGGTATTTATTGATAATATCTCGGTATACTTCAAAATCTATAAAGATCCTGACAATCACTTGTGCATTATTCTGAAGACCCTTAGAAGAAATAAGTTATATGGGATGTTTAGAAAGTGTAAATTCTGGATTCAAACAGTTTATTTTCTTGTCCATATTGTCTCTAAGGATGGAATCTTAGTTGATCCTGCAAATACAAAGTTGGATCTGGAATGGCCTACTCCAATGAACATAATCAAGGTACGCAATTTTATTGTTTATAAGTTTATTATCGATGTTTCATTCAGAACATTTCTCGATTAGCTAACCCATTAACCAAGCCTACTTGAAAAGGGGTTATGTTTGTATGGAAAAAGGAATGTGAAGAATGTTTTGAACAATTGAATAAGAGGTTAGTGAATGCTCTAATCAGGACTATACTATTGGGAAATGGTGTATTTTTTATTTATAGTGATGCATCCAATAAAGGACTTGGTTGTGTCCTTATATAGAATTATAGAGTTATTCCCTATGCATCAAGGAAGTTAAAAATTAATGAATAGAACTATCCAACTCAGGATATGTCATGACCCGTCCTCGGGGCCCGTGTCGTGACTACCCCAAGCCCGCCTTCCAAAGGCCAGGGGCTGGAGACTAGCACCAAAGGCGTAAATCCCTATACTGGCAAGGAGTTTCCTTTATAAAGGTAAACAAACACAACAGGATATGAAACTGATGTGAGCACTAAGAAAAACTGAATACAAAAGTAAGTGCTGAAAAGAAAAGGGGCCAGAAATATAAGCCCAATAGTAAGTACAGTACAACTGAAAAACTAGTACAACTACAGTAAAGTAAAACAGCAACCACTGAGTCGTCCTTCAGGAATCCCACCTGAAGGGTGGGTATAGATGGTCTCCTCAGTACTACAGGTCCGTCTGTCTGCTCCGTGTACGTCTTACCAAGTGGTCCACCTCTGGGTACCGTCTAGCTCTACAAGTCTCTACCTTGATCAGTTTTTTCCATCGTCTACATCCAACACAATGTAGTGCGGGCATTGCCCATGCAGGGGTGAGTATATGATACTTAGTAGGGACCCCGAGACCCCTGAAGGTCTCCCAGATCCACGAAGGATAAACCATAGAAGAAAGATTCAATCATGAAGTATCAACCAACTCTACTTAGGAATATGTCCGTACATATACCTAAGTCATCAATCCCAGTTCGGCTCCAACTCTTGAGCCCAAGCACAACCAGTCCACACAGGAAAGAAGTCAATCACATCAATGATAATGATTGAAAGTCAAGACTCAGCTCACACAGGTATACTTCTTTCATATAGCGATAGAGATGATCAGATGTAGTCACTGATTCATCTAAGTTGTCGGACCCACGTAGGATACTAGACCAGCTAAGCTGTCGGACCCACGTAGTATACTAGACCAGCTACTATGTCGGACCCTAGTAGGATACAAGTACAGAAGTCAAAACTGTCAGACCCACATAGGATACAAGAATAGTATTCATTGTTGTTGAACCCACAGAGGATTCCAGTACAATTGTCGTCGTCGTCGCAGCCAGCTCTAGGGTTCCTACACACAGCATGCTCGATTCCGGGAGGGTCTGCTCCTCGAGTAAAAATTAGATACATAAACTATCAAAACGTCCTAAGTTTATGTATCCAGAAGTTCCGTCTTGTCAAAAGAAACCCAACACGACAGACGGTACGTTAATCGGATACCCGATATTAGAGTTATTGGATTTTTCGTTCCAAGGGCCTGTTTGGAATTATGCTCGTTCCAAACCCGTCCGTTTTCCAAATTCATCCAAAAATCACTTAGAGTATCGCAAAATTATTGCTTCTTGTGAGGGTCCCAGTGCCGCAGACGACGCATTGATCGAACGCGCAGTCTTTAAGTTATTCACGTTTAAGTGAAAACGGGCCCGGCCCGTCAAGCCCAGTGGGCTGGCAGGTCGGCCCGACCCAGTTTGGAGGGTCCGACCAGGCAGAGGGTTCGCCCGGACTGGTGGTGCGTAGCCCGCCCGGTGTGGCGAGGCCCGACCCTGTGGGGCGTGGCCCGGCTAGGTGGGGCGCGGCCCGGCGTTGCGTGGCCTGGCCCGGCGTGGTGCGGCCCAGCCCGACGGGGTGCAGCCCGGCCCGCGGCTGGCTACAGCTCGGCCTGGATGGCTGAGCGGTGCAGCGGGGCGTGGCCCCCCGATCTCCCAAATCGGCGGCGCCGAGCGGCGCCGCCCTCCTGTCCGGCCGGCCGAAGCCGGCCGGTCTTCCCGGCGCGAGCGACCCGCACGGGCGGGATGTGGTTCTCCTGCGCGACACCTGCGGGTGTCACGGCCTTCTTCAACCTGGCCGGCAGACGACCGGCCGGTTTTCCATTGAAGCGGCCCACAGAGAGTGGGCCGCAGTCCTCCGCAACACGGCTTCGCGGTCCTCCGCAGTGCGGCGCCAAAGGGGCGTCGCGGTTCTCTAGACCGACCGGCATTAGCCAGCCGGTTCGTCTTCAGCCGAGTGGCCCGGTTCGGGCCGCGATTTCCTCCACACGACTGGTGCGCGGCCGCTACCTCCGGTCGTCGCCGCCTCCGATCTCCGTCACCTCCCATTGCCGCCGCTTGAATATTCAAGAACCATCAGAGGGACATCGGGCCGTGTTTTTTCAGCCCACGCCCTCTGCATTAGGCAATATCAATTGGCCGAAGACATTCCAGATAATTCAACAAAAATGAGATAATTTATTCACTTATAAATTATACAAAACCCCTACCTCGATTTCAAGATTAGAGCATGTCAACAAGCCACGGAAGATGAGCGTCGCGGAGGTCGGGCGTCGTGGAAGACGGACGTCGACTACATTGACGTCGGGGTGCATCCAAATGGAAGTGTCGTTGGAGAAGTCCTTCGTGTTCTTCGTTGATGAACGGTATTCTTCATTGAGAGAATAAGTTTTCTTCGTCGAAAGAAGAACACTATTCTTCTATTTTTATAGAGCTTTCTGAATGTTCTCTCAACACAAAGAGTGCAAAACATAAATAATAGCTGAGGATATTATTTTATTCACACATGAATTTCAAAATTCAAACACTTTAATTAATTAATTGTAGAGTTCAATTCATTAATTAAAATGTTTTGGAAATATTTAAGGGAGTGAGAAGGAGATGGAAAGTCACACTTAAAGAGGGGAGTTAATGGGGAGTTTAAGGGAGTTGAGGGGAGGTGAAAGGGTTTGGGTTCGTGTGGACCCCACCACACTAAATCCTCCCATGGGAGGTTATGTGGGTTTGGGACCCACCTCTAACTCCCCCTTGTAAGAAATAACCAACTCTTAAATAATAAAATTGTGTACAACAATTTTATTTAATTTAAAATAAATCCCCAAAAATTAACTTCTCCTCCCGAGAAAACGCAGCTGCGGTAAAGGCCCCATGAAGAGAATACCAGTGATGCGAGTTCATCGGTGCCCTTGGATTTCATTTCCGAGGACCGGTTCAAAAGATAGGAAAACTCGCACGTATGTTTACTAAACATACTTGAACAAAACTTCAGGAATTGATTTCGGGCACACCGGGCCTCGGAATCAGGTGTCGTCAGAAACTGCGGACTCGTAAAATTCCAATGTATTTAAGAAAACAATTTCCTTGAAATTTATGGGTATTTTAATTACTCTCACCTCAGAGATTTACATCCCCATAAAGCTACAACACACACTATAGAAACAAATGGGGGTACTAAACACGCATCTGAGCCTCCCGCTCCCATGTGCTCCTCTGGAGGTTCCTGTGCTGCCAGCGAACGCGCAATAGAGGAATCGAGCATCCACGAAGGACCCGCTCCTGTCGATCCTAGATCTCCACCAGGACCTCCATGAATGTCTCCCCAACATCTATGTCCAGCTCCATGTGATCAGTGATGTGGTATGGGTCGTTCATGTATCTCCTCAGCTGAGATATGTGGAAGACGTCAAGAACCCGGTGCAACAGAGGTGGAAGGTCCAGGCGGTAAGCCACCTCACCTACTCTACTGAGGACCTGGAAAGGTCTGATGAAACATGGAGATAACTTGACACCCCAACCAAATCTCCGTAGACCTCGTCGAGGTGAGACCCATAGGAAAACGTGGTCGCCGTCCTTGAACTCCAGTGGTCTCTGTCTCCTATCAGCTTAAGAATTTTTCCTTCTCTGTGCAGTCTTCATCCGCTCCTGGATGATCTGCACCTTCTCCACGTAGCCTGAACCATCTCTGGTCCTACAAGTGCTGAATCCCCTGGGTCAGTCCAGCACATAGGTGATCTGTAAGGTCATCCGTACAGTGCCTCATAAGGGGCCATCACGATGGTGTAGTGGTAGATGTTTTTGTACGCGAACTCCACCAAGGGTAAGTGATCCTACCAGCTACGACCAAAGTCAAGGACACATTCATGGAGCATTTCCTCGAGAGTCTTAATGGCCCTATCAGTCTGACCATCCGTCTGAGGATGGAAGGTGGTACTCATACATAGTTATGTCCCAAAAGACTCCTATAACCCCTTACATAGCCGTGAAGTGAAACGATCATCTCAATCGGAGATGATAGTTGATGGCACACCATGAATCCATATGATCTCCTGAATGTAGAGGCATCCCAAGATCTCTACTGAGCCCTTCTCTCTGATCGGTAGAAAGTGGTCCGACCTTGTGAATCGGTTGACGATCACCCATATAGAGTCGTGTCCTTTGGATGTATGTGGAAGACCCACCACAAAATCCATGGATATCCCTTCCCACTTCCACTCTGGGACCTCTAAGGGTTGTACTAAGCCTACTAGAACCTGATGCTCTGCCTTCACTTGCTGACAAGTGAGGCACCGTGATACAAACTCTGCTACAGCTTTCTTCATACTCGGCCACCAATGCTATCGTCTGAGGTCCAGATACATCTTTTCCACTCCTGGATGTACCACTAGAGGGGATGTGTGAAAATCCCTCGACACTTCCTCCTATAATTCAACTGGTACCATGGTGCGTCCTCTGAGGAGGATGACGTGCTCCCCTCCTTTAGAAAATCTGTCAGGCATCTACCCTATGGATATCTAAGCACGTCGCATCCCACAGTCAACATCCCCACACTATGCATATCTGAGTCACTGAAGAAGTGGAGGAGTGATTGTGAGAGACTGAAGAAAGGTTGCTCCATCTCTATCCACAAAGGATATCTGCAACGTGGCTAGCTGCTCTGTCGCCTCTCCTAGTAGATGAATTCTCGTTCTCCTACTGAGAGCATCTACTATAACGTTCCCCTTCCTAGAAGTATAGACTATCTTGAATTCATAGTCTTGGAGGAACTCAAGCCATCTTCATTGTCTCAGGTTCAGGTCTTTATGTGAGAAGATATATCAGAGACACTGGTGGTCAGAGTAGATTGTAAATCACTTTCCCATCAGATAGTGCCGCAACATCTTCAAGGAGAAGACCTCGGCTGCTAACTCCAGGTCATGAGTAGCGTAGTTATGCTAGTGGTGTATCTGCTTTCGTGAACCATAAGCAATCACCGCTCACTCCTGCATCAGGACACATCCGAGTCAAGTCCCTGATGTGTAAAGACCCGTAAAATTCAAGGGAAATTTTTTCTTAATTTTCTTTGGGATTTTAAAAGAATGCGGTTTCTGACGGCACTTGATTCCGAGGCCCGGTGTGCCCGGAATTTCTTTCCGAAGTTTAGCTCGGGTACGTTCAGTGAACGAACGAGCGGGTTTTCCTAACATTTGAACCATTGCTTGGAATCGAATTCCGAGGGCACCGATGAATTCGCAGCGCCGGTATTCTCTTAAGAACACCTTTTCCAGAGTTGCGTTTTCATGGGAGGAGTTGTTAAAATTTTGTGGAAGTTAAAAAAAAATTGAGTTACAATTTTTATTTCTTTTTAAGTGGTTTAACCATTGAGTGGAAGTTGGGGTAACCACCCAACTTCCCATGGGAGTTTATGAGAGTGGTGGGGCCCACACGAACCCCACCTCTTCAAATTCCCTAACTCCTTCAACTCTCCCTTGACTTTGATGGATTCCTCTTAGTGAGACGGAACTTTTGGATTACTCCGCTCGTGGTTTGGACGCAGTTGGAGTACGGTCGGGTTGGTTTTGACTTAAAAACCAACCGGGGCTGTGGGACGAAAAAGCCAATAACTCTCAGACCGGGCGTCCAATTGACGCGCCGTCTGTAACGTTGAGTTCTTGTTGATGATACGGAACTTTTGGATACATCAACTCCATACTATGTGTCATTTGATGTATCATCCCCTCGGCTCAGGGATCGGACCCTCCCGAACGAGCTTGCTGTGTGCGGGAACCCTAGAGCTGGCTGCGACTGCGATGACGATGATGACTGTACAGAAATCCCCCGTGGATTCGACGGCGATGACTACAGCACTCAGAGATCCTATGTGGATCAGTGCTATCGATCCTGTGTGGGTCAGATCCTGTGTGGGTCAGCGCTCAGTAGTCCTTTGTGGGCCAGCGCCAACAGATACTGTGTGGGTCCGATCCTGTGTGGGTCATTACGGGGGTCAGTTACCTATCGATCCTTTGTGGGTCATTGAGGGGGTCAGTTACCTATCGATCCTTTATGGGTCATTGCGGGGGTTAGTTACCTATCGATCCTATGTGGGTCCGACGGCTTAGATGAATCAGTGACTACATCTGATCATATCTATTGTCTTACGAAGAAGTATACCTATGTGAGTTGAATCTTGACTTTAAATCCTTATCTTTGATAAGATTGACTTGTTATCCTGTGTGGATTACGTTATGTTTTCCTATGTGGATTGGGTTGTGTTATCCTGTGTGGACTGGGTTGTACTTGAGCTCGGATGTTGGAGTCGAATGAGAATTGATGACTTAAGTATATGTATGGGCATATACCTAAGTAATGTCAGATGTTACTGCATGATTATATCTTTACTTTGTGGATTCTGGGAGACCTTAGGGGTCTTGGGGTCCCTACTGAGTAGCTTATACTCACCCTTGCACGGGCTATGCCCGCACTACGTTGTGTTGGTTGCAGACGACGGACAACGCTGTTCGTGGTAGAGGCACGAAGAGTATGTCGGTACCCAGAGGTGGACCACTGGGCGGGGTGTACTTGGAGCGGACGGCTGGACCCGAGGAGCTGTGGAGGCTATCTGTACCCACCCTTCAAGTGGGACCGCTAGTGGATGGCTCGACGCTACGGCTTTAATTTTCAGTTGTTGTACTCTCTTTTCAGTTGTTCTTTACTTTCAGTTTGGGTTTGTATTCTGGCCCACATACTTTACCGCACTTCGTATTGTACCCAGTATTTACTTAGTGTTTACTTCTTCTTGCTTGCTCTGTGGTGTTTGTTTACTTTATAAAGGCAATGCCTTCCCTTTTTACCAATAATTACACCTTGGTGCTAGTCGCCAACCCCTGGCCTATAGAAGGCGGGCTTGGGGTAGTCACGGCACGGGCCCCGTGGACGGGTCGTGATAAATTGGTATCAGAGGAGTTCGGTTCTACCACAGAACTTTGGACTCTTATCTTTCTTCTATGTGAAGCAATAGTGTTAAGTGTATTGGGTGTGGTTATCAGTCCAGGGAGTCCAGTGTTGGTGCGCCGGCCGACGTATCCGTACACCAGGACCCTGACTTCTGATTTCCAACTTAATGCACGAAAACATTGATTGCATGTGTGTTTCAAGTTTTCTTTGTGATTAATTTGCGTCAGCTCACCAGGTATACTGTTTTGACCATGGTGCACCTATTTCTTTTCAGCATGGCCCCACTATGGCAGCCAGCTAGGGTTATGAGTGTTGTGCGTGACGACATCCCACCGAGCGACGAGGCCTCGGTACAGGGCCCTTTGACAGAAGAGGCACCGACGATACCTCTACCTGCCGAGCCACCGATGCTACCAGCCCCAGCCGCTGACGCTGCACGTCGCCTTAGTGCACCGCATGAGTTTCAGCATCAGTGACCGCCCAGGTTCCACGGGGAGACGGACCCTCAGGCATTCGAGGTTTGGCTAGAGGCAGTTGTATGGGTTTTCAGGTTAGTGAGGACACCATCAGACCTCATGGTGATCCTCGCAGCGAGCCTCCTGCACGCGGCAGCAGGCAGATGGTGGAGCAGGATACTCCAGGTGCACGACGAGGCATCTCTACTCTGGATGGACTTTGAGAGCCTCTTACGCATGGAGTTCGTCCTAGCCACCCTCCATGCGGTACGCATCCAGGAGCTTCTACAGCTGCGGCAGGGCAGCTTGACGGTCACCTAGTACTCGGTGAGATTTACATATCTCTTGCGCTATTCGACGGACATGGTATGGGACCAATTCTTCCGGGCCCGGACCTTCAAGTAGGTATTGAGGCAGGAGATCAGGGCATCGCTAATCTCTCTCAGCATTCTGACACAGACATGGGTACTAGAGCGAGCCCTTCTGATCGAGAGCTTCCTTGCTGAGCCTACATCAGCGGCGAGACCTACCGCAGGGCGGCATGTAGTAGAGTCTTCTGCAGAAGGCAGTCGACGGATGACTCATGGGTCCAGGCAGACCAGACCCTCAGGCAGATGACGTCGGGACACTGGCTCAGTGGTGCGGGGCACATAGCGCGGAGCCAGTATTTCGAGAGGCAGATAGTGTTACGCATGCGGTTGGCAGGGCCACATGGCACGTGACTGCCTGACCCGCCATGTAGAGGAGAAGCAGACAGTTGAGGGACCACCCAGGCAGAGGCAGAGGGTCGACCGTGGCAGTTCGCAGGGAGCAGGCGGACGAGGCAGAGGAGCTGGCTGAGTAGTAGGTGGTGGGCGACGCTTTGAGGCTCTACCACCACCACCGCCAGGAGGTCCACCCCGACCACAGGGAGCTGGAGGGCAGAGACAGGCACAACTCCAGGCAGCGGAGGCCTACGACCACGGCGCGCCCGAGATGATTCGAGGTACTATCTGTGTCTATTCCACCCTTGATGCAGTTCTTATAGACATAGGAGCATGTCATTCTTTTATAGTCTCTGCCCTTGTTCGGAGCTCGGAGATTTTGATAGAGTCGTTGGCTCGATCATTACGTCTAGAGACTCCTACGGGAGCAGACTCGACGATTACGCACTGGTTCCGGCAATGTGAGCTTACTCTAGGTGGCGAGAGCTTCAGCTGGGATCTTATTGTAGCGGTGTTGAGGCCTTACGATGTCATCTTGGGCATGGATTGGTTATCTACAGTCCATGCTCAGATCGACTGTATTAGGCGCAAGGTGCGGTGTGTACGCACCGACGGGAGCAGGTTCACCTTCACCGGCGACAAGGGAGCCTTTGCAGCACAGGATGGACTCTCGCAGAGGAGAGGACAACTCATCACTCATCAGTTGGCTAGCCTCATCCTAGGAGTAGTTGATGTGCGGAGTCCTGGTTTTCCTGTAGTGGTGGATCAGTATGCGGACGTTTTCCCCGACGACATTCTAGGTCTACCTCCTCACAGAGAGGTATAATTTTATATTGACCTGTACCCCAGGACAGCCCCGATATCCACTCCAGCATATCGGATGGCCCCCGCTGAGCTTTGAGAGCTACAGGTACAGTTGGAGGACTTTTAGGGCAAGGGATTCATCCGAACCAGTGTTTCACCCTAGGATTCCCTGATATTGTTCACCAAGAAGGCGGACGGGAGCTTCAGAATTTTTGTCGACTATCGTCACCTAAACTAGGTGACAGTGAGGAACAAGTATCTGCTACCGAGTATTGACGACCTCTTCGATCTGCTCAGGGGATCACGGTGGTTCTCGAAGATAGACCTCAGGTCAGGCTATCACCAGCTCAGAGTTCGGGATGAGGACGTGCAGAAGACGGCCTTCAGGTGTCGGTATGGCCAATATGAGTTCCTAGTTATGCCATTCGGCATAACCAATTCTCTAGCAGTGTTCAGGGCCCTCATGAACAGGATCTTTCAGCCATACCTCGATCGATTTTTCGTGGTCTTCATCGACGAAATTTTGATATACTCGACCATTGAGGAGGGGCACGCCTACCACTTGTGGGTTGTACTAGACACACTCCGAGAGCACCAGCTTTATGGAAAGCTCTCGAAGTGTCAGTTCTGGATACGTGAGGTCCACTTCTTGGGACACATCATCTCTGAGGTGGGATTTTTGGTGGATCCTGCGAAGATCGAGGCAGTGCTAGCTTGGGAGCCACCCAGGAGCATGACAGAGGTGCGGAGTTTCTTGGGACTAGCTGGGTACTACCGGAGATTTGTGCCAGACTTTTTCAGAGTTGTGACACCACTCTCAGCCTTGAAGAAGAAGGGGAAACCCTTTGTGTGGTTAGAAATATGTCAGCAAAGCTTCCAGCAGCTGAGATAGAGATTGACCAGCGCTCCTATCTTGAGGCTACCGGAGGAGGGAGTTGGATACGTAGTTTACTACGATGCATCAGGGACTGGACTCGGATGTGTCCTAATGTAAGTGCATGCCGTGATCGCCTTTGGATCACGTCAGTTGAGGCAGCATGAGCAGAAGTATGATACCCATGACCTGGAGTTAGCAGCAGTGGTCTTCGCTCTGAAGATGTGGCGACACTATCTGATGGGTGAGCACTTTACAGTCTATTCTGACCACCAGAGTCTCAGGTACATCTTCTCGCAAAAAGACCTAAACCTGAGACAGCGGCGATGGCTCGAGTTCCTCCAGGACTATGACTTTGAGATATTCTATACTCCTGGAAAGGGGAACGTGGTAGCCGATGCTCTCAGCAGGAGGATGGGCATTCAGATACTTGGGGAGGCGACAGAGCATCTAGCCGCTTTGCAGATATCCTTCGTGGATAGAGATGGAGCATCCTTCCTTCAATCACTCACAGTCACTCCTCCACCACTGCAGCGGGTCAGAGAGGCACAGCGTGGGGATGCCGACTGTGAGATGCGGCGTGCGCAGATATCCTTAGGACAGGCACCTAATGGATTCTCCATGGTAGGAGATATAACGAACCATACTTTACATACATTGTTAATACTTCAAAATTGAAGCACACTTATTACAACATATGACAAAACCACAAAGGACCGTATAGGTATAGTGTCTTTAGAAACTGGGAAACATAAACAACTGGTTCATAAATCTTCTACAGTGTCTCCCATTTATTTCATCATATCTAGGGTCACTTTTAGCATATTCTACTTAATATCCATCTTCCTGACCTGGGGAAAATAAAACATAAAAGGGTGAGCTCAAATGCTCAGCAAGGGCAAATAAAAGAAATAAAAATCATATCATATCTTTTTGAAAATCAAAACCGGCAAAAGAGATCATAATATCTTAACATGGAATAAATCATAGAAGTGAAAATGAGATCCCCATAATCATAACATAAAACTTGAAACTTTCTGGCATGCACACATAATCATGGAAAATCATTTCTTGTTAGTCATGACTCATTGCCAAGACTATCTTAGTGGACAAAGTCCCTTTCTGAACCGAGTTCACTCCTCGTTTCAGTCCTGTATCACTGAACCGAAATAACCTTCCGTTCTAGCCATGTCTATCTCATGAGATATAAAATCTTTACCCAATGCATTGGAGGGAGATATAGGTCCCACCCATCTTATAATGAATCCTTTCTTATGTGTGCCACATAATCATAAATCATCGCATAACCCAAGTAATAAAAATGGGATTCTTAAACAACATGACATCATAAAACAATTCATATAAGATAAAGGAATTCATAAAAATGTTTCCATCACAACATAATCAAATCCATGTAATAATAGGGATAAAAACAGAACCCTTTATTATCTTAGATGGAAAATAATTTTGATAAAACGCTTGAACTCCATTCTTGAGGAAAATATCCTTTCTTCTTCAAAAACATTTTTCCTTTCATAACATGTCATATAACGTTAAAATAAAAGAAGTTGATTAAAAATAAACTTGAAAACTTGTAAAGGAAGCTTCTTGGAAATAATGTTTTAAAAATCCATTCATGCCGTATAAGTTAAAAAAACATTCTTCGTACTTTTGTCGGAAAAGTCAAAAAGTACCTCGTACGAAAAACGACAAAAGATTCCATTCATTTCTTTTACTAAAAACTCACCGAAGGGTAAAAATGGATTTAAAAAATTGTAGGTGGATGGAAATAATATTACATATTTATGAAACATGGATGTGGATGATAAAATACACCCCAGTAAATACTTACGAATAAACAATCTCGGATAAAAATGAGATTGTGGTATTTCCCTTACCTTAGGTCCGATTTGCTTTGTACGTGTCCGAAGCTCCTGTATAATGGTTTAAATAATGTTATTTACTTATTCCAGAATCATAAATATTGATATGATATCATATATGGTCATATTCTTAGATTCTTGTTAGTAATATTTCATTGTTACTTGTTACTCGGGTCTTTATTGCCTTTTGTTCTTATGCATGTTTTTTCGAATAAATTCTTATTCTTCTTTTAAGGTTATAGATACCTTATATCCAGAATGGTATTAGTGTAACATATATCATATTTATTCATTCAATTCATTTATATAATTACTATGTAATGATGATCATGTAGAACAAGTCGCATCACATCGTGGAGACGGTATTCCGTACGTACGCACGAGTGATGGTATCGTTCCTATGATCGTGGAATTGTATTGGAGTATATATATATTATATCAGTATCAATATTACTTTATAATAATCATAAATAGTTACTCATTACACCATTATACCCATCCTTGTAAAGTGATGGTGGAAAATAGATTACACCACGGCGTGGAGACGGTATTCCGTACGTTCGCACGCGCGGTGATTTCATTTTTCCGTAGGATTGATAGAAGGTGAATTAGGGTTGTTTCATATTTATAATAACATATCAGTATGTAATTAATACTGATGTTATTACTTTATCATGAAACAACTAAAGAAGAATAAGTTGAAGAAGAAAGAAATTGAAAAGATCGGTAATGGATATTACCTCTTCTTTGGAACGCCTCTTTGAATCCTCCACTTAGGGAACTAAGATTGGTCTTTGAAGAAGACCAGGACCTCTATGATTATTCTATGGAAGTGGAGAGGAGAAAATGGCAGGGGTTGGCTGAGCTTGAGTGCTCAATTTGGTGTGAGGAGGAGGGGGAGGAGGTGCCCTTTTATAAGGGAGGAGAGGGGCACCTTAGGAATATCTCAAAATATTATTTTATATTAAAGTCAAAATCAGTTTATAATGGTTCCAAAGGGTCTTATTTCGAAGTTAATGTGGGTAAGGGTCGAAATCCTATCAACCAATAGGATTTAGACAAGTTTAGGGTATTATGTTAACCTTATCAATTAGATTTAACTCTAAGTTAAATAATTTAACTTTTACCATGTCTTTTTGTTTTCTTTCACTATATGGTTAATACACTTACTATAACATGCCAAACGAACCCCAAATTGTTTATTATTAATATATATATCCGTATCTAAGTCATTTTTCCGAACCTTAGATTTTTAGGAATAAAATAACAATTAATAATATAATATTTGATTTAAAAACTATTTTGTGTCAATTTTGACACTATTTGATATATGATTTTTGTGAAAGTCATAACAGAATTATATGTTCAAACCAAGTTGATTAAATCAACACTAATATATCATAGTAACCTAGAAAATTATTTTAATTCATAAAAAGTCTCAAATTACATTTATTTTGGTGTTTATAACATCAATTATGTCAATATTTCATTAATAAGATAATTACTGCATCATCATTGTGTCATAAATAAATTAAACTATTTAATGTCTAAAAATTACAAATAAACTACCATTATGTGGGAAATCTTTTTATCTTTCTAATGAATATTTATAGTCGAATTTATCTTATGTATAACCCCATATTAAAAATGATTTACTTATTAAACTTTGATTTTAACTATTTTAACCCTTCTTTAAATAAATTAATAATAAATGTCCTAATCTAATCCAAGTGGGCCTAAATGGTCATATTTTATTCCTAAGTTTGTTTTTGGTCGATTTACACATGTCTAATAGAATTAGGACATGTGTTAGGGTAATATCAATATCATATTTACCCTTAGTTACCCTATTTACTATTAACCGCGGTAAAAAAAATAAAAAGTTACTATTCACCAAAAAATTATTTTTATCTCATTGAACCACATTTTACTTACTGATATCAACCGTGTCTGTCGGATTTTTGAAATTCCATTCACAGAAGCGGTAAGATTATGTTTTATGTAAAAATTCAGTTTTTAACCTACCACTTAGTGGTTTCACTATTCATCAAAAATTGAAAGTTTTCAGAAAAATACCAAAATTTCACCCTAGGCTAATTTCGATATTCTGAGTCCAAAAATGAAGTCCATTTTGAAAAATAAAATTTATAAAATTTCAAAAAGTGGTTATTACTATTTATAACGGCTAGTTTTAATAGCATATCATTGTTTAGTGAAACTCAGTATTGCGTACGACGCAAGCTATCGAGGAAGGTCGCGATTGTGTGTAAAGCAAGCCAATCAAGTGTTGTGTAGAAAAAGATTCTTTTGATGATTTATATAACATAAAAGTCTCGGGTGTTACATTCTACCCCCCTTAAAAAGAATTTCGCCCTCGAAATTCGTCACTTTGTAACAAACAGATGAGGATACTTCTCCCTCATCATATCCTCAAGCTCCCATGTAGCTTCTTCAAGTTGGTGGTTCCTCCATAAAACTTTCACCAAGAGAGTGGTCTTGTTTCGTAGGACTTTTTCGCTATGATCCAGAATCTCTATCGGCTGTTCTTCATAAGAAAGATCTTGCTCCAGCGGTACAACTTCTGAGTTGAGTACATGTGAAGGATATGGTATGTACTTTCTCAGGAGAGATACATGGAACACATCGTGAACTTGAGAGAGATTCGGTGGAAGCGTCAATCGGTAAGCTACCTTCCCAACACGATCCAGTATTTCAAAAGGACCGATATATCTAGGGCTCAACTTCCCCTTCTTTCCAAATCTCATAACCCTCTTCCAGGGAGATATTCGTAAGAACACTTTATCACCCACTTCAAACTCTAGGTCTTTTCTTCGGTTGTCGGCATAACTTTTCTGTCGACTCTGAGCTGCTCTTATGTGTTGTTGAATAGATCTAACCTTTTCTGCCATTTCATCAACGAGATCAGGTCCTAATAGATTTCTTTCCCCAACTTCATCCCAGCAAGTTGGAGTCCTGCATTTCTTTCCATAGAGAGCTTCATAAGGAGCCATCTGAAAACTGGAGTGAAAGATATTATTATAAGAAAATTCCACCAAAGGTAGGTGTTGATCCCAACCTCCTTTGAAATCCATAGAGCAAGCTCTCAACATATCTTCTAGGGTTTGAATTGTTCTCTCAGACTGACCGTCTGTCTGGGGATGATAAGCAGTGCTGAAACTTAACTCTGTATCCAGAGTATGCTGAAGACTTCGCCAGAACTTCGAGGTAAATCTCGGATCCTGATCAGATATAATAGAAAGTGGTACTCCATGCAATCTTACCACTTCCTTTACATATATCCTGGAAAGCTGATCTAGAGAGAAATCCTCTCTAATAGCAATGAAGTGTGCAGACTTTGTAAGACGATCAACTATGACCCAGATAGTATTATTGCCTTTGGATGTGTTAGGAAGTCCTGTGACAAAGTCCATAGTGATGTTTTCCCATTTCCATTCGGGTATGGGTAATGGTTGTAACATCCCCATAGACTTTTGTCTCTCAGCTTTAACTTGTTGACAAACCAAGCATCGAGAGACATATTCAGCAACATCTATTTTCATGCCATCCCACCAGAAGTACTCTTTCAGGTCCCTATACATCTTCGTGCTTCCAGGATGAATAGAGAATGATGAACTATGAGCCTCATCCAGCAGCTCCTTCTTTAATTCGGGGATGGGAGGAACAGAAACTCGATTCTTGAATTTTATTATCCCATCACAATCAAGGTTGAATTCAGGAACATTTCTCACCTTCTTTTGTAACTCGACATCTTCTTTCTGTGCCTCTTTAATCTTCACATGTATAGATGGTTGAACATTCATTTGAGAAAGATAAGATTTTTCCCCTTCCATTATAATTCCAAGATCCATCCTTTGTAAATCCATAAATATTGGATCTTTTGTGATCCTCATCATGGATAAACTGGCATGGTCTTGTCGACTTAATGCATCTGCCACCTTGTTTGCTTTCCCAGGGTGGTAATGGATTGAGCAATCGTAATCCTTAATCAGCTCCAACCATCTTCTTTGACGCATATTCAACTCCTTTTGTGTGAAATTATACTTTAAACTTTTATGATCAGTATAAATATCACACCTTTCACCATAAAGGTAATGCCTCCAAATCTTTAATGCAAAGATTACCGCAGCCAACTCCAAATCATGTGTTGGGTAATTTTGCTCATGGATTTTCAACTGTCGTGAGGCATAAGCTATCACCATATCATTTTGCATAAGAACACACCCCAATCCCTTCTTGCATGCATCACTGTAGATCACAAACCTTTCTCCACTACAAGGAAGTGTGAGCACAGGTGCACTGGACAACCTTCTTTTCAACTCCTTGAAATTATCTTCACATTCCTCTGTCCCGACAAACTTAACTCCTTTCCGAGTCAACTTGGTGAGTGGATTAGATAATCGTGAAAAATCTTTTACAAAACGTCGATAATATCCAGCCAAACCAAGAAAACTTCGGATCTCAGTTACTGTTGTTGGTCTTGACCATCTTTCGATAACCTCTGTTTTTGCTGGATCCACAGATATCCCCTCTTTTGAGATTATGTGACCCAAAAATTCAACTTTTTGAAGCCAAAATTCACACTTGGTAAATTTGGCATAAAGCTTCTCCTTTCTCAGGGTCTTCAATATAATTCTCAAGTGATCTTCATGCTCTTCCTTGCTCTTTGAATAGACAAGAATATCGTCTATAAAGACTACCACAAATTGATCAAGATAGTCTATAAAGACTCTATTCATTAGATCCGTGAAGATAGCAGGGGAATTAGTAAGACCAAACGGCATCACTATAAATTCATAGTGTCCATACCTTGTACGGAAAGCCGTCTTTGGTATATCCTCCCTTTTGACCCTTAATTGATGATACCCTGAACGAAGATCAATCTTGGAAAAGTATTGAGCTCCACTTAGTTGGTCAAATAAGTCATCAATGCGTGGGAGAGGATATTTGTTCTTGATAGTGATCTTGTTAAGTTCTCGATAATCAATGCAGAGTCTCATTGATCCATCTTTCTTCTTAACAAATAGAACAGGTGCTCCCCAAGGTGACGCACTAGGGCGTATGAATCCCTTATCAAGATTCTCTGGGAGTTCCTTCTTCAATTCCTGCAACTCAATTGGGGCCATTCTATAAGGTGTCTTGGAAATTGGCAAAGCGCCCGGTACGAGTTCTATTGAAAACACAACTTCACGATTTGGTGGAAGACCCAGTAATTCCTCCGGAAAGACATCATCAAACTCCCGTACAATGGGCATATTCTTAATCGTGAGTTTCTCACCAACCATTTGAGATAAATAACCTTCATTTAGTGGTATCAAGACCCATAAGATGGAAGGAATTTCCACTGGAAGGTTATGTTCATCCTTGCATCGATAGACGATCGTAGATTGATCTGGAATATGAAATGTGACTTACCTTCTTTGGCAATTGATATGAGCTCCATGTAGAGAAAGCCAATCCATGCCAAGAATCACATCAAATTCCACTAAAGGAAGGATCACAAGATTTGTAGGAAGCACTTTCCCACAAACTTCGATCGAAGAAGAATTATAAACTTTTGATGCGACTGTTGTGCCATTAGGTGTTGTCACGACTAACTCAACATCTAATTGTTGAGGTAATACGGTGATACCCTTAGAAAATTCTTTAGAAATAAAAGAGTGGGTGGATCCAGAATCAAATAAAACATTTGCTACTTTAGAGTGGACGGTAAGTGTACCTTTCACCACTTCGTTATCGTACTCCACATCGCTGATAGAAATTGCATGCGACTTTCCTTTGTCTTTAGCCTTAAGATTTTGTTGACGTCGACCATCATCATCAACCCTTAGATTTGGGAATTGATTGGCGTAATGCCCCATCTCCTTGCACTTGAAACATTGAAGTGTAGTAGGTTCATTCTGTGTATCCCTTCCTTTGTTTGCATCACTAGAAATCTTCTTCCCATTATCACGGAATTCAAATGCTCGATGACCTTCCTTTCCACATTTAAAACATTTACTTGTCCCTTTAAGACAACTCCCTCCATGTTTCTTTCCACACTTTGAGCATAAGGAAAAGCTCATCTTCTTTTCCGTGTGCTCTTTAGATTTTTCTTTGAATTCCATCTTCCTCTTCTTATCAAACCCATGTGACTGATGGGTTACTCCAATCTCCATCTCGACTTTGAGAGCACATCGAACGATTTCCTCATAGCTATTGAAGTCCCTTATGGCTAACGCCCTTTGAAGACTTGGTTTTAAGCCACTAAAGAATCGATCGATCTTACTCTCAGGTTGGATAATAATACCAGAAGCGTACCTTGCAAGTCTTGTAAAATTTGTTTCATAGGTACTAACAGATTCATCATCCCTTTTCTTCAGTTCAAGGAACTCTTTCTCCATCTTTGTTCGGAGAATACGAGGGAAGTACTTATTGAAAAATAAGTTCTTGAACTCGTCCCATTCCATAGACTCAATTTCATCCCTTTGCCTCATATTCTTAATAATATTCCACCATTGATCAGCATCTCCTTCCAAACGATACACTTCTAGGATGACTTTATCATGCTCAGAACATTGAAGAACTGAAAATATCTTTTCAGTAGTACTAATCCATTGTTCAGCAACTAATGGATCAGTAGACCCGCTGAAAGAAGGTGGATGTTGCCTCATGAAGGATTCAACAGAATGTTGCTCCTTCCTTTGCTCGTTTGGAAGTCCTGCATGATTCATAGCTTGAGAAAGTTGTGTGAGCATGGCAACAAGATTTTACATTCCAGCTCCCATATCGTTTGGTTGCTCAGGGGGACAATCATTGCATTTCCCATCGCATTCCGCATTAACACGGTTCCTTCGGGTTCCAGCCATTGACTAAAACCAAGAAGAATAGTGTGGGAAACACTAATTATAATAGGAAAACCACATAATTCAAGAATAAAATTTTCATGCTTAAGGTCTTATCCTAGGTTATTCAAGGCCATTTCTAAAACACTAAGACTGTGTTCTGTGCTTAGACTTATCCTTAGGGTTTTTACTAAGGCTTTCACATCCTAGTTTCCAAAGGTTGACTATACCTTTCCTCTGATACCAACTATAACGACCCATACTTTACATACATTGTTAATACTTCAAAATTGAAGCACACTTATTACAACATATGACAAAACCACAAAGGACCATATAGGTATAGTGTCTTTAGAAACTGGGAAACATAAACAACTGGTTCATAAATCTTCTACAGTGTCTCCCATTTATTTCATCATATCTAGGGTCCCTTTTATCATATTCTACTAAATATCCATCTTCCTGACCTGGGGAAAAGAAAACATAAAAGGGTGAGCTCAAATGCTCATCAAGGGAAAATAAAGGAAATAAAAATCATATCATATCTTTTTGAAAATAAAAACCTGCAAAAGAGATCATAATATCTTAACATGGAATAAATCATAGAAGTGAAAATGAGATCCCCATAATCATAACATAAAAGTTGAAACTTTGTGGAATGCACACATAATCATGGAAAATCATTTCTTGTTAGTCATGACTCATTTCCAAGACTATCTTAGTGGACAAAGTCCCTTTCTGAACCGAGTTCACTCCTCGTTTCAGTCCTGTATCACTGAACCGAAACAACCTTCCGTTCTAGCCATGTCTATCTCATGAGATATAAAATCTTTACCCAATGCATTGGAGGGAGATATAGGTCCCACCCATCTTATAATGAATCCTTTCTTATGTGTGCCACATAATCATAAATCATCGCATAACCCATGTAATAAAAAATGGGATTCTTAAACAACATGACATCATAAAACAATTCATATAAGATAAAGGAATTCATAAAAATGTTTCCATCACAGCATAATCAAATCCATGTAATAATAGGGATAAAAACAGAACCCTTTATTATCTTAGATGGAAAATAATTTTGATAAAACGCTTGAACTCCATTCTTGAGGAAAATATCCTTTCTTCTTCAAAAACATTTTTCCTTTCATAACATGTCATATAACTTTAAAATAAAAGAAGTTGATTAAAAATAAACATGAAAACTTGTAAAGG
The DNA here is from genome assembly GCA_963277665.1 of Viscum album. Classification (NCBI taxonomy): domain Eukaryota; kingdom Viridiplantae; phylum Streptophyta; class Magnoliopsida; order Santalales; family Viscaceae; genus Viscum; species Viscum album. The sequence goes on from OY728121.1 coordinate 1,088,167,058, forward strand.
AAGCTTCTTGGAAATAATGTTTTAAAAATCCATTCATGCCGTATAAGTTAAAAAAACATTCTTCGTACTTTTGTCGGAAAAGTCAAAAAGTACCTCGTACGAAAAACGACAAAAGATTCCTTTCATTTCATTTACTAAAAACTCACCGAAGGGTAAAAATGGATTTAAACAATTGTAGGTGGATGGAAATAATATTACATATTTATGAAACATGGATGTGGATGATAAAATACACCCCAGTAAATACTTACGAATAAACAATCTCGGATAAAAATGAGATTGTGATATTTCCCTTACCTTAGGTCCGATTTGCTTTGTACGTGTCCAAAGCTCCTGTATAATGGTTTAAATAATGTTATTTACTTATTACAGAATCATACATATTGATATGATATCATATATGGTCATATTCTTAGATTCGTGTTAGTAATATTTCATTGTCACTTGTTACTCGGGTCTTTATTGCCTTTTGTTCTTATGCGTGTTTTTCCGAATAAATTCTTATTCTTCTTTTAAGGTTATAGATACCTTATATCCAGAATGGTATTAGTGTAACATATATCATATTTATTCATTCAATTCATTTATATAATTACTATGTAATGATGATCATGTAGAACGAGTCGCATCACATCGTGGAGACGGTATTCCGTACGTACGCACGAGTGATGGTATCGTTCCTATGATCGTGGAATTGTATTGGAGTATATATATATTATTTCAGTATCAATATTACTTTATAATAATCATAAATAGTTACTCATTACACCATTATACCCATCCTTTTAAAGTGATGGTGGAAAATAGATTACACCACGGCGTGGAGACGGTATTCCATACGTATGCACGCGCGGTGATTTCATTTTTCCGTAGGATGGATAGAAGGTGAATTAGGGTTGTTTCATATTTATAATAACATATCAGTATGTAATTAATACTTATGTTATTACTTTATCATGAAACAACTAAAGAAGAAGAAGTTGAAGAAGAAAGAAATTGAAAAGATCGGTAATGGATATTACCTCTTCTTTGGAACGCCTCTTTGAATCCTCCACTTAGGGAACTAAGATTGGTCTTTGAAGAAGACCAGGACCTCTAGGATTATTCTATGGAAGTGGAGAGGAGAAAATGGCAGGGGTTGGCCGAGCTTTAGTGCTCAATTTGGTGTGAGAAGGAGGGGGAGGAGGTGTCGTTTTATAAGGGAGGAGAGGGGCACCTTAGGAATATCTCAAAATATTATTTTATATTAAAGTCAAAATCGGTTTATAATGGTTCCAAAGGGTCTTATTTCGAAGATAATGTGGGAAAGGGTCGAAATCCTATCAACCAATAGGATTTAGACAAGTTTAGGGTATTATTTTAACCTTATCAATTAGATTTAACTCTAAGTTAAATAATTTAACTTTTACCATGTCTTTTTGTTTTCTTTCACTATATGGTTAATACACTTACTATAACATGCCAAACGAACCCCAAATTGTTTATTATAAATATATATATCCTTATCTAAGTCATTTGGCCGAACCTTAGATTTTTAGGAATAAAATAACAATTAATAATATAATATTTTATTTAAAAACTATTTTGTGTCAATTTTGACACTATTTGATATATGATTTTTGTGAAAGTCATAACAGAATTATATGTTCAAAACAAGTTGATTAAATCAACACTAATATATCATAGTAACCTATAAAATTAGTGGAATTCATAAAAAGTCTAAAATTACATTTATTTTGGTGTTTATAACATCAATTATGTCAATATTTCATTAATAAGATAATTACTGCATCATCATTGTGTCATAAATAAATTAAATTATTTAATGTTTAAAAATTAAAAATAAAATACCATTATGTGGGAAATCTTTTTAGCTTTCTAATGAATATTTATAGTCGAATTTATCTTATGTATAACCCCATATTAAAAATGATTTACTTATTAAACTTTGATTTTAACTATTTTAACCCTTCTTTAAATAAATTAATAATAAATGTCCTAATCTAATCCAAGTGGGCCTAAATGGTCATATTTTATTCCTAAGTTTGTTTTTGGTCGATTTACACTTGTCAAATAGAATTAGGACATGTGTTAGGGTAATATCAATATCATATTTACCCTTAGTTACCCTATTTACTATTAACCACGGTAAAAAAAATAAAAAGTTACTATTCACCAAAAAATTATTTTTATCTCATTGAACCACATTTTACTTACTGATATCAACCGTGTCTGTCGGATTTTTGAAATTCCATTCACAGAAGCGGTAATATTAATTTTTATGTAAAAATTCAGTTTTTAACCTACCACTTAGTGGTTTCACTATTCATCAAAAATTGAAAGTTTTCAGAAAAATACCAAAATTTCACCCTAGGCTAATTTCGATATTCTGAGTCCAAAAATGAAGTCCATTTTGAAAAATAAAATTTATAAAATTTCAAAAAGTGGTTATTACTATTTATAACGGCTAGTTTTAATAGCATATCATTGTTTAGTGAAACTCGGTATTGCTTACAACGCAAGCTATCGAGGAAGGTCGCGATTGCGTGTAAAGCAAGCCAAGCAAGTGTTGTGTAGAAAAAGATTCTTTTGATGATTTATATAACATAAAAGTCTCGGGTGTTACAGGAGAGCATGATGTCCTTTTCAAAGGATGTACCTTGGTACCAGTTGCTTTACGAGAGGAGGTGCTGAGATAGTTTCACACTTCCCCTTTGGCGATACATCCTAGATTGGAGAATATGTACTAGGATCTCATACTACAGCACTGGTGGTCGGGCATGAAGAAGGTTGTGGTAGAGTTCATTTCTCGATGCCTCACCTGCCAGCTCGTGAAGGCAGAGCACCAGGTACCAGCAGGCTTGGTGCAGCCCTTGGAGGTCCTAGAGTGGAAGTGGGATGGAATATCTATGGACTTCGTGACTGGACTTCCACGCTCTTCCAGAGGTCACGACTCCATTTGGGTGATTGTCGACCGACTCACCAAGTCGGCTCACTTCTTAACCATTAGATAGCAGGGCTCAATGGGAGCTTGGGACGTCTCTATGTTCAAGAGATTGTATGGTTTCATGGTGTACCATCATCTATCATCTCTGATTGAGATGCTTGCTTTACTTCCTGGCTTTGGAAGGGGCTATAGGAGGCATTCGGGACGTAGCTACGTCTGAGTACTGCCATTCACCCTCAGATAGATGGTCAGACGGAGAGGACCATTCAGACTCTTGAGGACATGCTCTACGCATGTGTCCTAAACTTTGGTCGCAGTTGGGAGGACCACCTACCCTTGGAGGTGTTCGCGTTCAACAATAGCTACCATTCCACCATCGGGATGGCACCATACGAGGCGTTGTAAGACCGACCTTGCAGATCTCCTTTGTGCTGGACAGACCCTGGGGAGTCCGCACTTGTGGGACCGGAGATGGTCGAAGCCACCACAGAGAAGGTCCAGATCATCCAGGAGAGGATGAGGACAGCTCAGAGTGGGCAGAAGTCTTATGCTAACATGAGCCAGAGGCTACTAGAGTTCGAGGATAGCGACCACGTCTTCTTGCGGGTCTCACCTCGACGTGGATTACGGAGATTTGGTCGAGGTGGAAAGTTGTATCCATGCTTCATAGGACCATTCCAGGTCTTCAGCAGGATTGGCGAGGTGGATTATCGCCTGGCTCTACCACCTCAATTGAACTGAGTGCACGATGTCTTCCACGTATCTCAGCTGAGGAGATACGTGCAGGACCTGACACATATCATTGACCATGGGGAGCTGGACATAGACGATGGGGAGACTTTTTCAGAGGTTCCAGTGGAGATCGAGGATCGACAGGAGCTGGTCCTACGTGGATGGTCGATTCCTCTAGTGCGCATCAGATGGCAGCACGAGAACCTCCAGGAGAGCACTTGGGAGCGGGAGGCTCAGATGCGTGCACAGTACCCACATTTGTTCCCCTATTTTTTGATGTATCTTTATGGGGACGTAAATCCCAGAGGTGGGAGTAATGTAAAGACCCGTAAAATTTAAGGGAAATTTTTTCTTAATTTTCTTTGGGATTTTACAAGAACGCGGTTTCTGAAGGCACTTGATTCTGAGGCCCAGTGTGCCCGCAATTTCTATCTGAAGCTTAGCTCGGGTACGTTCAGTGAACAAACGAGCGGTTTTTCCGAACTTTTGAAACGGTGCTCGGAATAGAATTCCGAGGGCACCAATGAATTCGCAGCGCCGGTATTTTCTTAGGAACACCTTTTTCGGAGTTGCGTTTTCACGGGAGGAGTTGTTAAAAATTTGTGGAAGTTAGAATAAAAATTGAGTTACAATTATTATTTATTTTTAAGTGGTTTAACCATTGAGTGGAAGTTAGGGTAACCACCCAACTTCCCATGGGTGGTTATGAGAGTGGTGGGGCCCACACGAACCCCACCCCTTCATATTCCCTAACTTCTTCAACTCACCATTTAATTTGATAACTTATGTTAATTAAATAGATGAGTTTAATTTGAACTTTTGAATTTCAAATGCTTAAGTCATGTTAATAAAATAAGTGAAGTACTTATTTTATTTTGGTTGGATCTTGTTGTGTGAGTCTTTGAGTGAAAAGGAAAAGCTCTTGAAGTTCTTCTTCCTCGACGAAGAACGCGAAGAACGCCAACCTCCGACGATGTTCGACCAGAGCGTTGGATCCTCAGAGATCGACGACGTGACGCCGAAGAATCATTTCTCCGCAACGCGACTCTCTCCTTCCGCGACGTCTTCTTCCGCGATGGTTATTTCCACGACGAACCCTCGCTCCATGAATTCGAAGAGGTAGGGGTTTTATGCATTTCTATTTGTGAATTTTTCTTCGGTCATCATTCCTTGTGCAAATGGACCGCTTGTTATCAGTTAACAGGAGGGGGTCGGACTACACAAACATGGCCATCCCTCCTCCCCTTTTTCTCTTGTCTACCTTGTGGGGGAATGGAACGAGGATGGTGGGGTGTCGTCGCACCGCGCAGGGTCATGCGGCAAGGAATGCGCGGCGCCGTTGCGTCGCGCCTTTGAATTGAACAAGATCGCGGCACCGTCACGCCGCGCCGGAGAACCCCAAAGGCACCGTGGCCGGAGCGGGACCGTGGCGGAGGGGCGCAGTGCCATCGCGCCACGCCTAGCGGACCAAGGCCGCGACCATAGGCCACGGTGGAGCAGGGACCGGAAGCCGGTTCCGGGCCGCCTACATCGGAGCAGGGGGACCGGCCAGCGCTAGTCCCGTGTCGGCAGCAGCCGGCCGACCGGAGCGGGCCGTCTGGTCAGTGGAAGAGTCGGGGGTTACGACCCCCCGGCTGGCCAGCTTGAGCGGCCCCCCATCATGGGGGCCACGGTTATGGAACAGGGGGGGCAGGCGCCCCCCCCCCCCCCCTCTGCTCGGCTGAAACGGCCGAGTCTCCTGGAGACCGGGCCACGCCAGCGTGCCGGGCCGGGCCGCGCCCAGGTCGGGCCGGACCCAGACCCAGGTCAGGTCGACCCAGTTCGGGCTGACCCTGGGGGGTCTCGGGTCGGGTCGGTCCGGGCCCGAAACCCCCACTTCTGAACCTCTCACGGGATTTTTCCCATAACTTGGGTTACGGACCTCCGATCGACGAATCGTCAGCGGCGATGTGATCCTTGGAACGAGACGGTCGTTTTGATATATTACACTCAAGGTTTCATATTACTTTGGGTTTGGCCAGGTTGGTTCGTACACGAAACCAACTGGGCCCTCAGAGTGGAAACGCTTATAACTTGAGCTCCGGATGTCTGATTGACGTTCCGTTGACTTTGATGGATTCCTCTTAGTGGGACGGACCTTTTGGCTTACTCTGCTCGAGGTTTGGACGCAGTTGGAGTATGGTCAGGTTGGTTTTGACTAAAAAACCAACTGGGCCCCTGTGACGAAAAAGTCAATAACTCTCAGACCGGGCGTCCGATTGACGCGTCGTCTGTGACGTTGAGTTCCTGTTGATGATATGAAACTTTTGGATACATCAACTCCGGACTATGTGAGAGTTGATGTATCAGCCCCTCGGCTCATGGAGCAGACCCTCCCAAATGAGCTTGTTGTGTGCGGGAACCCTAGAGCTGGCTGCGACTGCGACGACGATGATGACTATACATAAATCCTCTGTGGATTTGACGACGACGACTACAGCACTCAGCGATCCTACGTGGATCAGTGCTACCGATCCTGTGTGGGTCAGATCCTGTTTGGGATAGCGCTCAGCGGTCCTGTGTGGGCTAGCGCTTACAGATCTTGTGTGGGTCCGATCCTGTGTGGGTCATTGCGGGGGTTAGTTACCTATCGATCCTTTGTGGGTCACTGCAGGGGTTAGTTACCTGTCAATCTTTTGTGGGTCATTGAGGGGGTTAGTACCTATCGATCATGTGTGGGTTAGACGGCTTAGATGAATCAGTGACTACATCTGATCATCTCTATCTTCTTACGAAGAAGTATACCTATGTGAGATAAATCTTGACTTTCAATCCTTATCTTCGATAAGATTGACTTGTTATCCTATGTGGATTACGTTATGTTTTCCTGTGTGGATTGGGTTGTGTTTTCCTGTGTGGACTGGGTTTTACTTGAGCTCGGATGTTGGAGCGAAATGAAAATTGATGACTTAGGTATATGTATGGGCATATACCTAAGTAAATTCGGATGTTACTTCATGATTATATCATTCCTTTATGGATTCTGGGAGACCTTCGGGGGCCTCGGGGTCCCTACTGAGTAGCTTATACTCACCCCTGCACTGGCTATGCCCGCACTACGTTGTGTTGGTTGCAGACGACGGACAGTGCTGATCGTGGTAGAGGCATGAGGAGCAGGTCAGTACCCGGAGGTGGACCACTGGGCGGGGCGTACTCGAAGCAGACGGCTGGACCCGAGGAGATGTGGAGGCTATCTGTACCCACCCTTCAGGTGGGACTTCTAGTGGACATCTCGACGTTGCGTCTTTACTTTTCAGTTGATGTACTCTCTTTTCAGTTGTACTTTACTTTCAGTTTGGGTTTGTATTCTGGCCCACATACTTTACCGCACTTCCTATTGTACCCATTTTTTACTTAGTGTTTACTTCTGCTTGCTTGCTTTGTGGTGTTTGTTTTCATTACAAAGGCAATGCCTTCCCTTTTTACCGGGAATTACGCCTTGGTGCTAGCCGCCAGCCCCTGGCCTATGGATGGCGGGCTTGGGGTAGTCACAGCACGGGCCCCGAGGACGGGTCGTGACGTGATGTGTCACAGTAAACTACATACCCTACGCCCTCCTCTGGTAGCCTCAAGATGGGCGCACTGGTCCGCCTATGTCTCAGCTTCTGAAAGCTCCTCTAGAATATCTCTGACCACACGAAGGGTTTCCCCTTCTTCGTCAAAGCTGAAAGTGATGTTGCAACTCTGGAGAAGTCTGGCACAAATCTCCAATAGTACCCAGCCAGACCAAGGAAACTCTGCACCTCTTTTACACTCCTGGGTGGCTCCCAAGAAAGAACTACCTCGATCTTCGGTAGATCCACTGTAACTCCAGCCTCCGAGATGACATGTCCCATGAAATGAACCTCTCAAATCGAAAACTGGCACTTTGAGATCTTACCATAAAGCTAGTTCTCTCGGAGTGTCTCCATTACAACCCGCAAGTGGTAGGCATGCTCCTCCTCAGTAGTTGAGTAAATCAGTATGTCGTTGATGAAGACTACGACAAAAATATCGAGGTAAGGCTGGAAGATCTTGTTCATGAGACTCATGAACACTACGGGTGTGTTGGTTACTCCGAAAGGCATAACCAAGAACTCATAGTGGCCATACCGACACCTGAAGGACATCTTCTACACATCCTTGTCTCGAACTCTGAGTTGGGGATAGCTTGACCTGAGGTCTATCTTCAAAAACCATTGTGCTCCATTTTGCTGATAAAGGAGGTCGTCAATCCTCAAAAGTGGGTACTTGTTCTTCACGATCACCTGATTCAGGCGATGGTAGTCGACACATAGTCGTAAGCTCCCATCTGCCTTCTTGGTGAACAAAATCGAAGAATCCCAGGGTGAAAAAATGGGTCGGATGAATCCCTTCCCCCGCAAATCCTCCAGTTGTACCTACAGCTCACAAAGCTCAGCGGGATCCATCTGATATGCTGGAGTAGATATCGATGTTGTACCAGGGTACAGGTCTATGTAGAAGTCTACCTCTCTGCGATGAGGTAGTCCTGGAACATCGTCAGGAAAAACATCCGCGTACTGATCCACCACCTCAGGAAAACTCGGACTCTGCACATCATCTGATCCAAGGATGATACTAGCCAACTTATGTGTGATTAGATGCGGTCTCCTCTATGTAAGTCCATCATGCGCTGAAAAGGCTCCCTTCTCTCCGTTGAAGGTGAACCTGATCCCATCTGTGCAGATACACTGCACCTTGCACCTAATACAGTCAATCTGAGCATGGACGGTAGATAACTAGTCCATACCCAGGATGACGTCGTAAGGCCTCGATGCCGCTACAAGAAGATCTCAATCGAAGCTCTCCCCTCCTAGATACAGCTCACACTACCGGCACCAGTGCGTAATCGTCGAGTCTTTTCTCGTAGGAGTCCCTAGCCGTAAGGATCGAGCCAACCGCTCCATTGGAATCTCCAAGCTCCGAACAAGGGCAGCGGCAATAAAATAATGACTTGCACATGTGTCTATAAGTACTGCAGAAAGGGTGGAGTAGACACAGATAGTACCTAGAATCATTTCAGGTGTGCCGTGGTCATAGACCTCGACTTCCTGGAGCTGAGCCTGCCCCTATCTTCCATCTCCCTATGGTTGGGGTGGTCCTCCAGGTGGTGGTGGTGCTGGTAGGGCCTCAAAAGGTCGTCCACCACCCGCTGCTCGACCAGCTCCTCTGCCACGTCCGCCTGCACCCTGCAGACCGCCACTGTCGAACATCTTCCTCTACCTGGGAGGTCCCTTTACTGTCATCTACTCCTCTGCATATCGGGTCAGGCAGTCTCGAGCCATGTGAACCTACTCGCCGCATGCATAGCACTGCCTTCTCCTCGTATAGCTGGATTTGTTTCATGTGCCCTGCACAACTGAACCTGTATCCTGAGGTCGCCACCTGATGGTTTGGTCCGCTTGGACCTCTGCATCAACTTTCTACTTCCGGCTATAGAATACTCCTCTACGTGTCACCTTGTAGTGGGTCTAGCTGCTGGTGTTGGCTCAGCAAGAAATCTCTCCACAAGATAGGCTCACTCAAACACTCCCACCTACGTCAGAATGCTGAGGGAGATCATCGAAGCCCTGATCTCATGTCTGATTCCCTGCTCAAAGGTCCGGGACCTGAAGAATGGGTCTTGTACCATGTCCGTGGAGTAGCGTGAGAGGTCGGTGAACCTTGCTGAGTACTGAGCTACTACATGTTGCCCTGCTGCAGATGAAGTAACTCCTAAATCCGCACCGCACGAAGGGTGGCTGGAACAAACTCCGAGCAAAATAGAATCTCAAAGTCAGTCCAAAGTAAATATTCCTCATCATGCACCTGGAGCATCAGGCTCCACCTTCTACCTGCTGATGCATGCAAGAGACTTGCGGCAAGGATCACTATAAGGTCGGTTGGTGTCCCTACCAATCTGAAAACTATGACGATAGCCTCCATCCAATCCTCGGCTGCCTGAGGTTCCATCTCTCTGTGGAACCTGGGCGGCCTCTATCACTGGAACCCATGTAATTCACTTAGGTGGTGTGTACTCTTCGTCGCTAGGGCTGGTGGTATCGGTGGTCCAACGGGTAGTGGTACCACTGGTGCCTCCGCTGTGATGGGACCCTGCACCGAGGCCTCGTCACTCGGTGGGCTACCATCTCGTACATAACTCGGAACCCTAGTTGTCTGCCTTCGTGGGGCCATACTGAAAAGAAACATGTGTGCCACGGTTAAAATTGTATACCTGTTGAGCTGACACAAAGTAATCATAAAGAAAACTTTTGAAACACACATGCAATCAATATTTTCGTGCACTGAGTCGGAAATCAGAGGTCAGGGTCCTGGTGTATGGATATGTCGGTCGTCGCACCAACACTGGACTCCCTGAACTGAAGACCACAATCAATACTCTTAACACTATTGCTTCATAGAGAATAATCAGAGTCTAAGTTCTGCAGTAGACCTAACTCCTCTGATACCAATTTGTCACGACCCGTCCTCAGGGCCCGTGCCATGACTACCCGAAGCTCGCCTTCCATAGGCCAGGGGCTTGCGACTAGCACCGAAGGAGTAAATCCCTATACTGGGAAGGCACTACCTTTATAAAGGTAAAAAACACGATAGGATACACAACTGAAGTAAGCACTAATCAAAATTGAATACAAAAGTAAGTGCTGAATAGAAAAGGGGCCGAAAATACAAGCCCAACAGTAAATACAGTACAACTGAAAAACTAATACAACTACAGCAAAGTAAAACAAAAACCATTGAGTCATCCTTCGGGAATCCCACCTGAAGGGTGGGTACAGATGGTCTCCTCAGTACCATAGGTCCGTCCTTCTGCTCCTTGTACGTCTCACCAATTGGTCCACCTCTGGGTGTTGTCCAGCTCTACATGTCTCTACCTCGATTAGTGTTGTGTGTCGTCTGCATCCAACACAACGTAGTGCGGGCATATCCTGTGTAGGGGGGAGTATACGATACTCAGTAGGGACCCCAAGACCCCCAAAGGTCTCCCAGAATCCATGAAGGATAAACCATAGAAGAAAGATACAATAACAAAGTATCAACCAACTCTACATAGCTATATGCCCAAACATATACCTAAGTCATCAATCCCAGTTCGGCTCCAACTCTTGAGCCCAAGCACAACCAATCCACATAGGAAAGAAGTCAATTGCATCAATGATAATGATTGAAAGTCAAGACTCATCTCACACAGGTATACATCTTTTGTATAGCGATGCAGATGATCAGATGTAGTCACTGATTCATCTAAGCTGTCGGACCCACGTAGGATATTAGACCAGCTAAGTTTTCGGACCCACATAGGATACTAGACCAGCTACTCTATCATACCCACGTAGGATACAAGTACATAATTCAAAACTGTCAGACCCATGTAGGATAAAAGAACAGTAGTCATCATCGTCAAACCCATGGAGGATTCCAGTACATTTTTCTTCATCGTCGAACCCACGGTGGATTCCTGTACGGTAGTCGTCGTCGCATCCAGCTCTAGGGTTCCCGCGCACAGCATGCTCAATTCCGGGAGGGTCGGATCCTCAAGTCAAAGGTCGATACATCAACTATCACAAAGTCTTGAGTTGATGTATCCTGAAGTTCATTCTCATCAAAAGAAACCCAACGCGGCAGATGGCGCGTCAATCGGGCGCACAGTCTGAGAGTTATTGTCTTTTTCGTTCTAGGGGCTGGGTTGGAATTACACTCGTTCCAAACCCGACCATTTTTCAAAGTCATCCAAAACTCACTTAGAGTATCGAAAAAGGACTGCTTCGTCGTGACGGTCCCAGTGCCATAGACGGCGCATCGATTGGACGTGTGGTCTTTAAGTTATTCATGTTTAAGTGAAAACGGGCCCGGCCTGTCTAGCCCAGTGGGCTGGCAGGTCGGCCCGACCCGGTTCAACGGGTCCGACCCGGCAGATGGTCAGCTCAACCCGATGGTGCTTGGACCGGCCCGGTGTGGTGCGGCCTGGCCCGATGGGGCGCGCCCCGGCCCGGCGTGGTGCGGGCTGGCCCGGTGGGGCACGGCCCGACCCGGCCCGTGGCTGGACGCTGCATGGCCTGGATGGTTGTGGGGTGCGGGGGTGTGGGCCCCCCTGTCTACTGAACTGGCGGCGCCGAGCGGCGCTGGCCTCCTATCCTGCCGGCTGATCTTCCTGGCGCGAGCGGCCCACACGGGAGGGCCGCGGTTCTCCCACGCAGCACCTGTGGGTGTCGCGGCCTTCTCTACCCGTCTGGCAGGCGGCCGACCGGTTCACTGCTGAAGCGGCCCGCGGAGCGTGGGCTGCGGTCCTCCGCAGCGCGGCGACAAAGGGGTGTCGCGGTTCTCCAGCCCGGCCGGCATTAGCCGGCCGGTTCTTCTTTAGTCGAGCGGCTTGGTTCGGGCTGCAGTTTCCTCCACACGGTCGCCGCCTCCGGTCGTCGCCGCCTCCGATCACCATCGCCTCCCATTGCCGCCGCTAGAAAATTCAAGAACCATCGGAGGGTCATCGGAGGGTCATCAGGCCGTGTTTTTTCGGCCCGCGCCCTCCAGGTTAGGCGATATCAATTGGCTGAAGACATTCCAGAGAATTCAACACAAACGAGATAATTTATTCACTTATAAATTATATGAAACCCCTACATCGATTTCAAGAGCGGAGAACGTCAATGAGCCGTGGAAGATGAGCTTCGCGGAGGTCAGGCGTCGTTGAAGATGGACGTCGATTACATTGACTTCAGGGTGCGTCCGAATGGAATCGTCGTTGGAGAAGTCCTTCGCATTCTTCGTTGAAGAATTTTTTTCTTTGTCGAGAGAGGAAATGTTCTGCGTCGAAAGAAGAACACTATTCTTCTATTTTTCTAGAGCTTTCCCAAAGTTCTCCAAACACAACGAGTGGAAAAAAAAATAATAGCTAAGGCTATTGTTTTATTCACACATGAATTTTAAAATTCAAACACATTAATTTATTAATTGTAGAGTTCAATTCATTAATTAAAATGTGTTGGAAAAATTTAAGGGAGTGAGAAGGAGATGGAAAGTCGCAATTATAGAGGGGAGTTAATGGGGAGTTTAAGGGAGTTGAGGGGAGGTGAAACTGTTTGGGTTCGTGTGGGCCCCACCACACTAAATCCTCCCATGGGAGGTTATGTGGGTGTGGGACCCACCTATAACTCCCCCTTGTAGGAAAAAACCAACTCTTAAACAATAAAATTGTGTACAATAATTTTATTTAATTTAAAATAAATCCCCAAAAATTAACTTCTCCTCCCAAGAAAACGCAACTGCGATAAAGGTCCCCTTAAGAAAATATTGGTGCTGCAAGTTCATCGGTGCCCTCAGATTTCAATTCCGAGCACCGGTTCAAAAGATAGAAAAACTCGCACGTACGTTTACTGAACGTACCCGAATAAAACTTCATGAATTGATTCTGGGCACACTGGGCCTCGGAATCAGGTGCCGTCAGAAACCGTGGACTCATAAAATTCCAAAGTTTTTAAGAAAAAAGTTTCCTTGAAATTTCTAGGTCTTTACATGATATTGAGTTATGAGTTGAAATATTTTCTATTAATATATGGAGACACTATCTCTATGGAGAAATATGTGATATATATACAGATCAAAGGAGCTTAAAATATATCTTCTCACAGAAAGAACTCAACATGAGGCAAATTCAATGGCTCTAGCTAGTCCAGGATTATTATTATTCCACACACTACCACCAAGGAAAGGAAAATAAGGTAGCTAATGCATTGATCATGAATTACCATGGAGTTTTATACAAAATGATAATTAAGAAGGAACATACGTTCATGGATCTAGTAAAAATGGATATGGGAATTATTAAAGAAGTTGAAACATCATTATTTTTTCAATTGGTTTCCCTACCATATTTTTTAGAAACGATTAAAAATTCTCATTCTAATGATGAGAATATTCAAAAGAAAATTAAAGGTGTGAATGATGGGAAGTTGGTTGACATCATGTGTGAGGATGGAATTAATAAAAATTGGGAAGAGGATATGTGTTCCCTCTATACCTGAGCATAAAATGGATTTATTTGATGATGATCGTAGCTCACATTTTTCTATACTCCTTGGTAGAACTAAAATATCTAGAAATGTGAATGAACATTTCTGGTGGGAAAATAGGAAAAAGGAAATTTCTGATTTTGTATCAAGATTTTAGTTTGTCAACAAGTGAAGGTCGAACGTCAATATCCTAGAGGATTCATGAAACTTATACCTATTTCTAATTAGAAATGGGATGAAATAACCATTTATTTTTTCACTAGATTACCCAAAATTCCAAGAAATAATAATGCAATATGGGTATTTGTTGATCGACTTACAAAATCTACACATTTCATCGCTATAAGGGATGATTTTACACGAAGCACCTTGAAATACATTATATCAATGAAGCTATGAGCATTCATGGAGAACCTCTCTCAATTATGTATGATCATGATCCAGAATTAAAATATAAATTATGGAAAAGTCTTCAAAAATATTTGTGTACTGAACTTCGTTTGAGTAATACTTACCAACCTCAAACAGATGGGAAATCAGAAAGGATGGTCCAAACATTAGCAGACATTTTTAGATCATGTTCACTTGACATTAAAGGTATGTGGGATCAGTATTTACCTTTAGTGTAGTTTATGTACAATAATAGTTTCCATTCAAGTATTTAAATGGAACTATATAAATCATTTTATGGAAATAGATTTCGTACACCGACATGTTGGGATGAAATTGGTGAAAGGAAGCTTGTGGGACCAAATCTTGTTAATGAAACAACAGTAAAGGTAACGATTATTCAATCACATATCAAAGCATCTCAATGTAGGAAAAAGATCTATGCTGATAATTGAAGGAAGGATTTTGAATTTCACGTGGGAGATCATGTTTTCTTAAAAGAGCCTATATGGAAGGGTGTTATAAGATTTGGGAAAAAAGGAAAAATTTTCCCCAAGTAAATTTGTCCTTATAATATTTTAGAGATAATTGGAGTTGTGGATTATCATTTGGAAATGCATCCTATCATTTATAAGGTACACAATGTGTTTCATGTATCATTGTTGAGAAATTAAATGCTAGAACCAACACATGTACTCAATTCTAAAGGTAAAAAATTGGAACCTAACTTATCATACTATGAAGAGCCTATCCATATTCTGGATACTAAAGAATAGGTGTTGAGGAATCCAATGACTCGACTGGTAAAGGTACTTTTGAAAAATCATAAAATTGAAGAGGTAATGTAGGATCCTGAAGAACTTAGGATGAATACCAACCCTAATCTTTTTATGAGGTAACCTTTTGGAAATTTCAAGGATAAAATTTTTATTAGGGGGGAGAATGAAACACCCCAAGTTTTTACAAATAAATTTAATTTAGAATGTAATGTATGAAACACTAAGCCTCTTCAAAACAAAACTTTTTTATTATAACCCAGCTACTAAACATAATTTTTCCACCTCTATGTCTTGAATTTTTAAAAACACGCATACATGGTTGTGATCATTAAGATATTTAGAATCGGTTAGGATCAAATTAAATTTTGGGTGAATAGTAAGTTGACCCCTATGAATATTAATGTGCCATTATGAATATTAATATGACCCTTATTGATAGTAACCTCACCCATATAAGTATAAATAAAATTTAGGAACCATATAAATTAGAGTGAATATTTTAAATAATTAATAACTAAGTATTGGTATTTTGTGAGTAATAAATATTTAATTAAAATTTTAAATTAATAAATTAATTTCAAATTAAATTAAATTTCATAAAATTTATTCCTAGATATATATTTTTTTGTCCTATGATTTTAGGATAATTTTAGGAGACCTTGGTGAATTTTTGAAAGTATTATAAAATCAATTCTATACTTAAAATCTATATTTTTTGAGTAAATGATGATTTTAATTAAAAATTATATTTTTAATATTTCGAAAATTATTTTGATAAAATTTAGTTCATTTTTTAATTATACACATCAAAAAATTATTAGGGACAATGTTTTGGGATTTTTCTAAAATACTTGGATTATTGAAGAACAATGAAACTCAATAATTTACAAAATATGCTATATAAATGAATTTCTACATCATTATTGAGTCATGGATGATGTAAATGGACATTGGTTCGAACTCATATGCACTTATTACTATTTTAGGCCTCAATAATCAAGACTATTCGTAGTATTGATCCAAAATAAAACAATAATGATTAAAATAATTGAAAATCGATCCTCTCCTCCACTGTAAATACTACCCCTCATCCCCTCTTACTTTCACACCTCTCAAGCATTGATGCTTTTCCACGTTCTACCAAATACACTTCCCAAGAACCTCCCCCACGTAAAAGACCATATAGTCTCACCAAAATTCCAAAAACCCTTCCCTTAAGGAGGTTATAAAGGAGGATATTTCAAGAGGTAAACCCTCTTCCTTTTTCTTTTAATTTCTTTTTCAATTTACTTTATTTTATTTTCTTACCTTCTCCTCACCTCCTCTATCAAAATGATCATGATAACTCTAGTATCATTTATATATTATAATTATATCATGTTAATGGAATATCCTTTCTCAAACTATCATCTCTCTCTCCTTTATTTTATAAACGAAATCATCATCCAGGAGGTTCCAATTTACAACCTTTAGGGATGATGAAGTTTCATTCTTAAAATTATTATTCAAGGATGTTAATTAAACCCTTTTAATGTTTTATAAAGATTATAAAATTTATAATATAACCCTTTTTATGTTATGTAAGTAACATATTTACATAGTATGAAATGATAAAACAAAATGAGTTCGTGATGATCAATAACTGTTGTAATAATCTAAACGATTATCACTAAATGTATTATATAATGATTCATACTCATAATATATAACCAAATGATATATATAACCATTTAAATTTACTTATGTTCATTAATAACATGTAATTCTAATTATGTAGATTTATATCCATTCCACATGAATTCCATTACTTATAATCCAGCTAACTGATCATGAAATCAAATAACAAACACTTCGGAACGATGGAATTCAACCATATAACTCATCAATAAAGACATAAATGAATTTAATGAAATTAAAATATATAAAATACATGTAAATAAGGTTATAAATTAGTTAAATTATGGATTTAATTTTATTATCTAGGATTTTAGGGTCAAGTGCAGAATGCATTTGAACATATGGTAAGAGTTTTCTACCTGAACCTCCAATTTCTTTCGAGTTACTCTTTGTCTCTCTTAATCAAAATTGAATTATTAATAATTATTATTTACTCATCATTAATTATGTTTTAATTTTATATATATGTGTACCAATCATAATAATTCTTTATTTTATGGGGAGTTAAATGTTTTATAAATATATTTCCCAATTCTTCCCAATAAACCAGCCTGATTCAAGGGAACTTCGCAAATTCTTACCTATTTTCAAGTACACAATATAATCTATTTTTATACAAATGTTTTTTATAAAACCACTAATTTAATAATGGAAAACTACATTATTTATATTCTGGTTTTACTTAAATATTTTTCCAAATTAACTCTTCTTTTCAAAGTAAAAGTGTATTTCTATAGAAAATTCCTTGATGATTTTATTAGAGTATTTTTTCTATTTCAACACCTCTGTTGAATTTTATGTATTATTTAGGTTAATATATTTTGTTTATAATCTAACATATTGTATTAAATATTTTATTATCATTTTGACTTTGGATGTTCTATCTTGATACCATTCACCATACTACTCAGAATAGTTAGTGTTTAGGTGTACAGATTGGGGAAATTTATTTCATATGTTCATGTTGTTTATGTTTATCTCCTTTCATATAAGGAATGAATTGGACTTAAAAAGTTATGGTTGGGTCCTTCTGTTTCCCTTTTATTCATTGGTTGGTCTCATGAGACAAAACAGAATTGGGTTTTGGCTGAGGCCTTACCCTAGTATTTTTAGACATCTTGGATGAGGCCTTGACAATATGTTTTAGATGTCTGACATTATGAATCCCCTCAATATGGAATTATTAATTGATAAACCATGTGATTATTTGACTAGTATAAAATCAATGGTTATGTTTAATTCTCTTCTGATCATTCATATGGCCTTATTTAATCAGCTTCTAGTCCTTCCATATTATTATCAAGAATATTTTTAAAGGCATGAGTTTTTAGTTGTTCACTATGCCTAGTGTTTATTTTTTATGATATCTTCTATTGAATTAATTAACCTTAATAAGAATATTATCTCACCCATTTCTTATGTTTTATTTTCCCCAAGTTTTAAAGATGAATATAATGAATGAATTTCAAAGAAAATCTAGGAGTCATAGATGTTTACAATGGAATTTTCATATATATCATTTCAAGTAGTAAGGTTGGACTTATATTTGTATTTTTTTTCCAAAACTACTAAACTATTCGATCCTTTGGGGCATGACTTTCTTGTAATCATTACAATGCATTAATGTAAGGCACTAGATATAAGGACCCGGCCAAAAACATTACATAATCTTGAATTAAGTGAATAATTCACATTGAGGATCTTTTCAGGTTTAGAGTTTTATATAATTAGGCCATAACTATTACATTACATTTCAAAAATTACAATGTAGACACTTCTACTCAGTATCCATTTTTTTCATAAAATAAAAAACTCTTAAAAAGAGTAACATGTCTAGTTCCATGTATTTGACATCATGAATTTTCCTTGATCCCCTCCTTGACCCTATTTCTCTTTAAGTCCTGTGAAAAACATTTCAAAACATGGTATGAGCATAAAAAGCTCAGTAAGTGTTATAAAATAAGGAAATATAACCTTAGCCCATCAATAAATACAAATCGATGAAACCATACTTTTTAATAATAAAATACCTTATGAAATCATAAGATTTATGAATATTACACATAAATAATAAATCAAAAAAAGAAAATTGTGGAATCCATAACATACTTACCTTATAGCTTTCACAACTACGTAGTGAGTTACATTTTGAATATCTATCATAGTATATTCCATATATCTCTTATGAGAAACATTATCGTTTACTTCTATCACGTTACCCAATGCATTGAAGAGCTATCTCATGGTCACCCACCCTAGGTTTATCACGGAACCACCCATATAGGTGAAAAATTCCCAATAACCACAACATATTCATCACACATAAAAGAATCATAAAGGAAAGATAACATTTCCACATTGAAATCGCAAGATATTATTTCAATATATTGATATAATCAATGCTTTATCAAACCATTTTCAAAACCATTTAAAACATTCAATAAAGATATTATTGAATCAAACTGTACCATACCAGTTTGAAGCTTTTGAAAGAAATTTTATTTTCAAAACATTCATGTCCATATAAATAAATCCTTAAAACCTTTTTTAAAACATGGAAATTAATGTGAAATATTTAGAAGAATAAATCATTAAAACGTTTAAAATGATATTTTAGTTAAAGAGTTCCAAACCAAATGAGAGATGCTTGAATACAAATAATTGAGGAATAACATTAATCAAAGATTATAATATCATTTGAATAAATATATTCATGATATAATATGTCAAAGGGAATTATATACACCATGTAAAAGTGAATTTGTGTATAACAACAAATAAGTATCAATTGAATGTAAATTGAGACAAAGTCCAATGAAAAGAACATATCCTTAGATTAAGGAAAAATAAATGACATAATTATGTGTGAAAAAATATAAATACACCCAATATAAGTGGATATTAAGTGTAAAACCATCAGAGATCATTCACACATATTCATAGCACAATATAATCAAGAAGTAGAAGTTTAACCCAGAGAATTGAAATTGGGTTAAGAAGTTCTCTTACAGAAATTAGACAGCCTAATTGTGTCGCTTTAAAATTCAGAAACTGAGTTGATGAGAGGGAAAAGGTTCTTTCATCACATGGAAAAACAATTTATAGAAATAATGATATAGAAGAATATATCACAACTTTTTACCATTGAAATTTAAAGACATAATATAAAAGAAGTCTTTGATAAGAAGAGGAGGGTGAAAGGTTCCCTTACCAATTTGGTAACTTAGGAAACATACCCCACATGAAAGAAGGATCATACAATGAAGTTTTAAATACCCACTAAAATATATTACACATTAAATACAATCATGGGAATTACATACACTATACAAAAGTAAATATTGGCAATTCAGTATGAATCTCACGGGAATAAGAAGTGAGATGAAAACCAATTACCACGTTGTAATCAGTCGAGTCATATGTCCAAAAGTTAATAAACACAAAATTAATCACATAATACAATGAATATAAATAGATTCATGATAATATATATCAAATGGAATTAAACAATAAACCACATTCAATTAATAAGTGGTGAACAATGGAAATCTCACAGAATTAAAAGTGAGATAGGAAACCCCTTACCTCGTGTCCGACTTGACCCGTTCATTATTGAATCTCCTAAATAATAAACTATTTTTAATTTATAGTTTATTAAGAACCTTTTTAATGTCTATTATTCCTTTTATATCACTTTTTACTATTTTATAAATATTATGTAATCATTTAAGTTAATAATGGTCGTTTTGTCAATACTTGGTACTTGAGTCAAAAATGAACTTCTTATAATTACAAGTTGTTAATGTTGTCAAAGGTCCATTATCTACAGAATGATAATAATGATTTAGATATCATATATATCATATATATCCAGTATATATATGTATTTATAATAGTATATAACATTTGGAGATAAGTAATGAAATGCACTGTTCTTGGAGACGGTAAGTCGTACGTATGCATGAACGCTACTTTCATTTCTATTTAATATTTAATGGAATGAAAAAATAATTATAAATAGGTATATTATAATTATAGTATAATTTCATATATAATTTCACTAATTCCATCCTTTATACGTTCCGCGTATGGAATGACCGAGTCATATCACTTTGAGGGGGTGGTAGTCTGCACTTCCTCAAATGAAATTATCGTATTTACCCACTATGGAAACCATAAAGGTATTATATAAATGAAAAATACAGAAGCATAGAAATGATATAGATATAATATGTATCACATATAAATATACTTCCATCTTAATAGTAACCATAAGAGGTGGTAGGAGAATATTGAACAATCATCATTCTGTGAGGTAGTAGTTCGTCGTCCAGAGAAACTGTATGTTTGTATCAACTATATGGAGGTGTGTGGAAGTTTAGTTCTAATAATTATCATAAAAACAACCTATTATATTGAGGTTATTTCTGTTTTTGTAAAATAAAGGAATAAAAATTTTTTAGGGGGTTGGAGAAGTAAAATAAAAGAAAAAAACTTAACAGAAGACGTTACCTTTAAATCCGATAACTCCCTTTGGGTTAAACCAAAAGGATTTCTTTAATTGCCTTCTGCCTAATGTAAGGATTCTAGGTGGAATATATGTATCATGGGAGCTTATTTAGGAAGAGTTTGGATGAGTCAAGTGACTTTAGAGGTGTGATTAATGGGTTAGAGGTGAAGTCTTTTTATAAGGGGGACGAGGGGCTCTTTAAGAAAGTTTGAAAATATTATTTTATTATAAAATGATTTTAGGTTTATAAAGGTCCAAAACTTATTAAACTAGAATATAAGATGACTATTGTTTGAAATAAAATCATCCAATAATAATTGAACTGGTTTTGGATATTTTTTTAATTTTTATAATCTTATTTATTTAAATCATTTATTAATGATGTAAACACTACATCATTATTGTGTCATTAATAATTTTATTTATTTGATGTCTAAAAATTATAAAATAAATACCATGATGTAGTAAATATTTTTATCCTTCAAATTAATATTTATAGTAGAAAATATAATTTATATAACCCCATGTAAAAATTTATTTACTAAAAGATATATGTTTATGTCATTTTTATCATTACATTAAATTAATTAATATAAACTGTCATTATCACTCTTAAGTGGATCTATGGGGTCCCAAAATCAACCCAAGGATTCCCATGGTCGGAAATTTTTTAACCAATAGGATTATGAAACATTTTAGGGTAATTTTATATTATTGTAATATTATTTTTACCTTGAATTACCCTATTTACCTTTATCCGGGGTAAATAAAAGTCAGATGTTACTATTCCCCAAAAGTTATTTTCATCTTATTAAACCAAATTTTACTTACTAATGACAACCATGTATATCGGATTTTCAAAATTCAATTCAAAGAAGTGGTAAATTTTCATTTAAATGAAAAAATTGGTTTTGAACTACTATTAAGTGTTTTCACTAATCATCAAAAATTAAAAAATTTAGAAAAATACCACAAATTTTGCCTAAGATATATTTGATATTACTAATTCAAAAATTATGTCTATTTTACCAAATTCAAAACGTATAAGTTTCATTAATTTATTTAAAATTAATTCTCATTGTCAAAACAAAAAAGCGTATTTTTAAGAAATAATAACTATCCAAAGATTGACACTTGTTTATGTCAAATTTCAAAGTGAAATTACATCCAATGACCAACATTGGATTAAATGGTAAAAATATAATCTAATTACACTTTAAAACCTATTAAAATGATAATCTAACCATATAAATAAATTATATTAGAAGGAAGTTTTGAATTAAAATATAGTATTTTCACTATTCATTAAAAATAAATTTTATCAGAAAAAAACCAAAAATTTACCCAAAGTAAATTTTGTTGCCCCGATTCTAGAAAAGAATTTTATTTTGTAAAATATAACATATAAAAGTGACCAAAACTATATTTAAATAGGGTTCTCCATCAAAAGGTGGAAAATCGGCCTTTTAAAGAATATTAGAGTATTTATGCTTAAAATTAGATTCACTAACATTTTAAGCCTATAAATTTTATTGAATAAATGTAAAAACATTTAACAAACATTTATAATCATATTGTATTTAGTTTTTTTCATTACCTCTATTATAACTTCTAGGAGTTAACTACCATTTAAAATAATAATATATTATTATTTTTCAGTATGACTCAGTATTATGTGAAACATAAGACTTTGGAGAAACCCATTGTTGCATGTCACGTATGACATTGAATATAGCATCCCCTTTAAAATAAAATTAATATTTAATTCAAAAATATTAATAAATATATAATTTTCATATTCTTTATTTTCTTGGGATGTTACATCCTTCCCCCCTTTTGGGAATTGTGTCCTCACAATTTTAAAATTGGGCTTCGAAACATCATTGAAAGTCCTACATCATAAAAAGAGTAAATAAAACTATCACTTTAAAATATAGAAGGATTAGTGAAAAGGTAAATCGAGATAACCCATACTTGGATTCCGTGAAAACATAGATATGGAGGAGAAACTAAGTGTCAAGTTCTGATGTAGAGTGATGGAAAACATGATTAGGAGAAAGTTAACAAAAAGAAAACCACAAATTTGTGATGCGTTAAATGGTCATTGGTTTCCCAGTAGAAAATTTAAACGGGAACCATTTTTGTTTCAAGTTCCTTTTAATAAAGTTAAGGAATTTATTTATGAGATTTACTAAGAACATAAGGAAACATACTTACTTTTAATGTAGACTTTCATCCTTTACTAAATTTCTACCACAAACTCTTCTTTTCCCCAAAGGATGAGTTTTCAAGATGACTTGGACACATAAAAAGCACTAAAATAAACTTCTAGATAATAACATGATCCATAAAATATGAACTGTATATTTCCCCTATATTTATACATTAACCAAAACCAAAATTGGTTAGTATGGGATCAGATAATCCCCAAAAGGATAATCATTTATAAAAATAAATACTACTCTTAATCTCTAAAATTCAACAAAAAGTACACAATGTTCAAGAAAGTCCATTCAATGTGAAATTGTCCTTAAAATTATTCAAAATAATCAAAACTAATATTGAAACCCAAAACATAGAAGGATTTAATCACATAGTCTTCCATAATAAATCTTAACATTTATCTCGAAAAACATCAACTACTCTTAAAGTCTCATAATGAATTGTTATTAACCTAATCACATATTCTCTATGATATGTTAATCATTTCTATATATAAACCTAATTATCTTATGTCCACAACAAAAACATATATTCTTTCAAAAATAATATTTCAACTATTACTTCACAAAATAAATCCCATAGTATTCTATTTTCTTTAAGCATATAGTGTTACCAAAAGAGAGAATGTCTTCTAAAATAAACTTAATCACATAATCACCAAATCATTTTCCTATACTAAGGATATCCAATTGATAAACCACAAGATAAAAAAATTAACTTATTCCTGATCCATAAAATCATTTAACTAAAAGAATAAATCATACTAACCAGGGGCTTCACATAGTCTAGTGGTAAGTGATAAATCCCAATCGCATTATGGTTGTGGGTTCGATTCTCGCAGTTTTTTCTGATGCGATGGGTTTTCACATGATCTACATGTTGTCTACTTTCAAAAACTATATAATTTTATAACATTTCCAAAAATGCGATAAATTCCTCAAAAATAAACATAACATATTTTAACCCCAAAGGTTTTCTTATACCTTTCATTTTCATCCTAATAAATTAAGACCTAAATATCTTATATATTGTCATTTTTTTATTTCACCTCTATATGATAAAATAAAATCATTCCCAAAAGAAAGAACATTATACCATGATCATGGTGTCCATATGGTTTCATCGTCATCTTGTTCACGTAGGTAGAAGGTCCATGCATTGCAACAATGATTTAGTGATCCTTAAAATCATTTTCTTCCTTCATCCAGATACACCTTGTACAACTTGGGTCATATGGGTGTTCATAGAAAAATACTTTTTTCAAATAATCATGTATGACATATAATTTCAAAACATGTGATAAAACATGTTTTTTATAAAATAGTCAGACCTAATTTGAGGTGAAACTTTAAATCAATGGTCCTTTTAAAATACCATAAGTATGTGGTGAGAGGCTATATTGTAAAAGAAAATATAAATAGGTTTATCAAGGGTCTCCTTCTTCAGCACCTCTTTCAAAATCATAATATGCTTCAAAATCTTTTGATAAGGTAAAATATTTGAAAATTCCATGATAATATTTAACATTCTAGAAAATATGAGAATATTGTGAAAATAGGATTTGATTAAATACAACCCATGATCCACGATGATATCGAGGTATTGTGGAGGTGTTTGATATCTTAAACAACTACTTGCAAGTGAGTTTTATGCTATAAAAATTTTCACAATCATCTGAACAATACTTTGCAATAATTATTGTAAGCATGTCATCAGGAAGATATAGGAATATCATTTGAGATCCTCCTCCTTCCATTTATAACTGACATTCCTTGATCTCAAAAATTTATAAACAAGGATTTAACTGAAATAAGAGACATAGGAACTAATCATGTGTTTAACGAAAACTCCTAATCCCTAATGTTATCTAAAATGACCTCTGATACCAACTATAAGGACCTGGCCTTAAATATTACATAATATTGATTTAACTGAATAATTCACATTGAGGATCTTTTCAGGTTTAGAGTTTTAGAGAATTAGGCCATAAATATTACATTACCTTTCAAAAATTACAAATTAGACACTTCTACTCAGTATCCATCTTTTTCATAAAATAAAAAACTCTTAAAAAATTAACATGTCCAGTTCCATGTTTTAGACAACATGAATTTTCCTTGATCCCATCCTTGACCCTATTTATCTTTAAGTCATGTGAAAGAATTTTAAAAACCTGGGATGAGAATAAAAAGCCCAGTAAGGGTTATAAAATAAGGAAAGAAAACATTATCCCATTAATAAATACAAATCTATGATACCATACTTTTTAATCATAGCATACCTTATGAAATCATAAGATTTATGAATAATACACAAAAATCATAAATCGTAAAGGTAACTTGTGGCATCCATAACATACTTCTGTTGTAGATTTCATAACTACGTAGGTAGTTACATTTGGAATACCCATCACAGTATATTCCCTAAATCTCTTAGGAGAAACATTATCGTTTACCTCCGTCACGTTACCCAATGCATTGGAGAGCTATCTCGGGCTCACCCGCCTTAGTTTTATCATGGAACCACCCATATACATGAAAATTTACCAATAACCACACCATATAAATAACACATAAGACAATCATAAAAGAAAGATAACATTTCCACATTGAAATCACAATATATCATTTCAAGATATTGAAATAATCAATGCTTTATCAAACCATTTACAAAACAATTTAAAACATTTAATAATTAGATTTTTGAATCAAAGTGTCCCATACCACTTTAAATATTTTGAAAGAAATTTTAATTTCAAAAAATTCATTTCCAAATAAATAAATCCTTTAAACTATTTTTAAAACATGGAAATTAATGTGAAAGGTTTAGAATAATAAATCATTAAAACATTTAAAATGATATTTTAGTTAAAGAGTTCCTAACCAAATGAGAGACACTTGAATACAAATAATTGATGAATTACATTAATAAAAGCCCATAATATCCTTATAATAAATAGATTCATAATATAATATGTCAAAGGGCAGTATATACACCATATAAAATTGAATTGGTGTATAACAACAAATAAGATACAATGGAATGTAAATTGAGACAACGTCCCTTGCAAAGATCATATCCTTAGATTAAGGACAAATCAATGACATATTTATGTGTGAAAAAATATAAATACACCCAATATAAGTTGAAATTAAGTTTAAAACAATCATAGATCATTCACACATATTCAAATAACGATATAATCAAGAAGTATAAGTTTAACCCAAAGAATTGAAATTGGGTTAAGAAGTTCTGTTACAGAAATTCGACAGCCTAACGAAAGCGCTTTAAAATTCAGAAAATGTGTTGATGTGAGAGAAAAGTTTCTCTCATCACATGGACATAAAATTTACATAAATAATGATATAGAATAACATATCCCCACTTTTGAGAATTTAAATTTAATGACATAGCATAAAGGAAGCCTTTGACTAGAAGAGGGGGGTGAAAGGTTCCCTTACCAATTTGGTAACTTATGAAACATACAGAACATGAAATAAGGATCATACAATGAAGCTTTAAATATCCACTAAAGTATATTAAACAATGAATACAATAATGGGTAGTACATACACCAAACAAAAGTAAATAGTGTCAATATATCATGAATCTCACGGGAATAAGAAGTGAGATGAAAACCACTTACCACATTGTAATCAATCGAGTCGTATGACCAAAAGTTAATAACCACAAAATGAATCACAGAATAACATGAATATAAATAGAATACTGATAATATATATCAAATTTAAGTACACAATACACCACATGTAATAAATAAGTGGTGAAAAATGGAAATCTCATGGAATTAAAAGTGAGATAAGAAACCTCTTACCTCATGTCCGACTTGACTCGTTCATTCTTTAATCTCATGAATAATAAAATAAAGTTAATTTATACTTTCTTAAGAACCTTTTTAAAGATTATTATTCCTTTTATATCACTTAAAACCATTTTATAAACATTATAAAATCATTTAAGTTAATAATGGTTGTTTTGACGATATTTGGAACATGAGTCAAAAATGAACTTCTTATAATTACATGTTTTTCATGTGGTCAAAGGTCCATTTTATACTGAATTATATTAATGATTTAGATACCATATATATCATATATACCAAGTATATATATATATATATATATATTTATTATAGTACAAAACATTTTGAGATAAGGAATGAAATGCACTGTTCAGGGAGATGGTAAGTCGTATGTATGCATGAATGCTACTTTCATTTCTATTTCATATTTAATGAAATGAACACATAATGATACATAGGTATATTATAATTCCAGTGTATTATCATATATAATTTCATTAACTCCATCCTTTATACGTTCTATGTATAGAATGAACGATTCATATCACTTTAAGGGGGCGGTAGTCCACACTTCCTAAAATGAAATTACCGTATTTACCCACTATGGAAACCATAAAGGTATTATATAAATGAAAAATAAAAAATATTATAAATAATATAAATATAATATATATCACATATAAATACAGTTCCATCTTAATGGACACCATAATATGTGGTTGGATAAGATTGAACAATCATTGTTTCGTGAGTTAATAGTTCATTGTCCATAGAAATAGTATGTTCGTATCCATTAGAAGGAGGTGTGTGGAAGTGTAGTTCAAATAATTATCACAAAATAAACCTATTATATTGATTATACTGGTGTTGTTATAAAAAAATAAATAAAAAGTTTTTAGGGGGATGGAGAAGTCAAATAAAAGAAAAGAACTTAATAGAAGACGTTACCTTTATATCAGGTAACTCCCTTTAGTTTGAACCAAAAGGATTTCTTGAAGTGCCTTATACCTAAGGTAAGGCTTCTAGGTGGAAGATAGGGATCTTGAGAGATTATTTGGGCAGATTTTGGATGATCCAATGGGTTTGAGAGGTTTGAGTAATGGGTTAGAGGTGAGGGATATTTATAAGGGCAGGAGGGGCTCCTCATGAAAGTTTGAAAATATTATTTTATTATATAATGATTTTCGGTTAATAAAGGTCCAAAACTTATTAAAGATGAAGATAAGATGACTCTTTTTCTAAATAAAATCATCCAATAATAATTTCAAAGGTTTAGGATATAGTTTTAATTTTTATAATATTATTTTTTTAAATCATTCATTAATGGGGTAAACACTGCATCATTACTATGTCATAAATAATTTTATTTATTAGATGTCTAAAAATTATAAAAAAAACTACCATGATATAGGAAATATTTTTATATTTCAAATTAATATTTATATTCAAAGAGATAACTTATATAACTCCATGTAAACAATTGATTTACTAAAAGATATATGTTAATGTCATTTTTGTCTTTACTTTAAATTAATTAATATAAAGTTTCATTAACACTCTTAAGTGGCTCCATGGGGTCCCAAAATCGACCCAAGGATTACCGTGGTCAGGAATGTATCAACTTATATTATTAGAACATATTTTGAGGTAATTTAATGTTATAATAATATTTTTTTTACGTTGAATTTCCCTATTTACCTTTAACCAGGGTAAATAAAAGTAAAAATTTATTATTCACCAAATAATATTTTCATCTTTTTGAACCAAATTTTACTTACTGATAACAACCATGTATTTCATAGTTTCAAAATTCAATTCAAAGAAGCAGTAAAATTTCATTTAAATGAAAAGGTTGGTTTTTTAACTACTACTCGGTGTTTTCACTATTCATCAAAAATTGAAGTTTTTCAGAAAAATACCAAAAATCACGCCTGAGCTATATTTTATATTCCTAATTCAAAAATGATGTCTATTTTACCAAATTCAAAACATATAAGTTTCATTAATTAATTTAAAATTAATTCCTATTGTGAAAATTAAAAAGCGTGTTTTTAAGAAATAATAAATATCAAAAGATTGACACTTGTTTATGTCCAATTTCAAAGTGAAATTACTTCCAGTGACCAAAATTGGATTAAATGTTAAAAATATAATCTAATTACTCTTTAAAACCAATTAAATATATAATCTAACTATATAAATAAAATATATTAAAAGGCAGTTTTGAATTTAAATACAGTATTTTTCACTATTCATTAAAAAATGAATTTTATCAAAAAAAATACCAAAAATTTACCCAAAGTAAATTATGATGTCCTGATTCTAGTGAAGAATTTTATTTTGTAAAATAGAACATATAAAAGTTTCCAAAACTAGATTTAAAGAGGGTTCTCCATCAAAATGTGGTAAATTAACCTTTTAAAGAATATTAGAGTATTTATGAATAAAATTAGATTCATTCACATTTTAAGCCTATAACTTTTATTTGATAAATGTAAAAACATTTAACAAACATGTATAATCATATTGTTGTTAGTTCTGTTCAATCCTTCCATTACAATGGCTAGGAGTTAACTACCATTTAAAATAATAATATATTATTATTTTTCAGTATGACTCGGCATTGTGTGCAACATAAGACTTCGGAGAAACCCATTATTGTGTGTCAGGTACACCATTGTATATATAATCCCCCTTAAAATAAAATTAATATTTAATTCAAAAATATTAATAAATATGAAAGTGTCATATTCTTTATTTTCCTGGGATGTTACACTAGATCTTGGAAAGTTGGGTCTCGGTCCTTACATATCCCATAAATATCATTCCCTTTAGTAATCCTGCTTAAAACCTCTCTTCATAACCTGGGGATAGGAAACATAAGAAAGGGGTGAGCTCAAATGCTCAATAAGGGTAAACAGGGGAGATATATAAGAATAACACGAGCTTACGGTTATGATAACATGATCATAACATTAGAAGATCATACCTAGCATATCAAATATCATAATAAAGTGTCATAAAAAAATTGGTAGTTCAAAATAAATTAATCATAATATAATCGAGAGAATAATACATGAATTAATAAGATAGGAATAAGACATGGAATTGTTACAGACATATAAAATGATTTCTATTGTATCCATGACTAACCGAAAAGACCATCTTAGTGGAAAAATTATTTCAATGAATGATTTTCACTCTTCGTTCTATCTTTGCATTACGGAACTGGGTTCACTTCCCATTCCAGCCATGTATTAATGAACTGAGTTCACTCCTCATTCCATCCATGTATTACTGAATTGAGTTCACTTATCATTCCAGCCATGTATTACTTAACCAAGTTCACTGATCATTACATCCATGTATTACTAAACTGAGTTCACATCTCATTCTATTCATGTATTACTGAACCGGGTTCAATTCTCATTACATCCATGTATTACTGAAATGAGTTCACACCTCAATCCAGTGATGTATTATTGAACTGAGTTCACTTTTCATTCTAGCCATGTATTACTGAACCGACTTCACTTCTCATTCTAGTCCTATCATACTAAACTAATTTCAATCCTCATTCTATCCCTAACATACTCATGTGATATATATCTTTACCCAATGCATTGGTGCGAGATATATGTCTCACCTATCTTATAATGAAATCATACATATGTTTTTCACAAAACATTCATCTTATCAGGACCCATAAAATTAGTTGGGTTTCATAAACATCATATGATAACCCATGAAATGAAATGTCTATCATAAAAATTTAATCATATCATAACCTATAGAAAATATATGGTTTTTATAATCATTTAATCTTAGAATTACCAATGAAGGTAATTGAGTTTCATAATCATTTATCATGATATAACCCAGTGAAGAGAAATGTGTTTCATAAACATCAAAACATCAAAGCATAAACAATTCATTGAAATAATATAAATGGTATACTTTTATCATATCCCAAGTAAATCATAAACTATAACCAAGTATTTCATATTGTATAGAGAAATATTTTGAAATATCACTTAGAAAATAACTTTTCATTGAAAATCACTTTTTAAAACATAAAACATTTTCAAAATCCTTTTCCTTGAAACCAATTTGAAATCATATAAAGTAATCATTAAAAATAATTTAAAACACTTCTTGAGATAAATTTTCTTTATGATTTGAAAAAAAAATCTTTTTAAAACATAAAACATTTTGAAACCATTTTCCTTCAAAACTTATAAAAGAATCTTAAAAAACTTTTGAAAACCTTTTTTCCTTGAAAATACATTGAAAACTTATAATAGAATATTTAAAATTATTTAAATCATTTTCTTTGAAAACCACCTTTTTAATAAATATAAAAGAAGTTTTTAAAATCATTAAAAAAATTTGAACATAAAAAAATTTATCACTTTTAGAAAAAACATTTCTAAGAGAACAAGGATTTCTGACTAAAAGGAAAAATAATGTCTTATTTTCATAAAAAATATTTTCTTAATTATCTTATGTACCAAATGGTGTAAAATGGTACAATTACTTAGATATAACATTAATAACCAAATAAGAATAAAATTCATGAGATTTCATAATATATGGATTATGATATTTCATCAATAGAATCATAATCGTAAACAATCCTAATAAATGATGAGATTTCAACAATAAACTCATACCACTTTGGTAACATTAAATCATAATCCCCATGAAATAATAAAATTACATGAATCTTAAAATATCATTAATTTAATAATATTCAGTATATAACATGTCAAAAAGAAGTTTATACTCCCCATAGAAAAATATAGGTGCATAACAAGGCATGTATCTCAAAGAATGAAAATTAAGACAAAATTACATTACCAATTTGGTAACTTTTAAACCATACACCCCATAAAAGAAATACCATAAAATTGATATGTAAATACCCATAACATTAACAATAATAATTATAGAAAACATTCATGGGTATTATATACCCCACACAAAAGAAAATAGTATTGAATAAGGCATAAGTCTCATGGAAATAAAAGTGAGACGAGAGAACCCTTACTACTTGAGTAAATTTAGATTCACGATACCCATGAAATAATAACATAAATTATAGATTTTAATATCACTAAATAAAGGAAATTAATTTTATAACATTTAATAGGGAATTATATAAACTATATAAAATTAATGAGTGGTGAATATGGCATGTATCTCACGGAAATAACAAGTGAGATGAAATCCCCTTACCTTAAGTCTTGACTTTCTTTGTACACATCCAAACCTATTGTATAATTAATATAATTTTTTTATAAATATAACACAGAACCATATTCCTATATATCATACCATATAATATTCACCTATGAATTTATATTAACCACTTATAAACAATTTCATGTCAAACTAACATTTCAGGTAATAACTGTTTTGTCTGTCGTGCGTGTTTTGATTTGTTATTCTTGATGTTATCAGTTATATAATGATTTACTTACTAAAATAATGAAATAATGATATATATATATATATACATATATAAATATTTTTAATAAGCTTTAAAATGTAGAAATATGAAATGGAATAAAGTGTTCATGGATAAGGAAGGTCGTATGTATGCATGAGCATTGTTTCCATTTTTTCATATTGAAATAAAGTATTTAAATGAAATATATGTATATATATAAATATTATAACTCAATTACAATTATTATATCATATATATCATATAATTTCAATAAACCCATCCTCAATACATTCCATGTAAAGTGTGAATGAATCACATGACTTAGAGAAGGCTATAAGGCCCCAGCCTTACACATTACATAATCTTGAATTAAGTGAATAATTCACAAAGACGATCTTTTCAGGTTTATGGTTTTAGATAATTAGGCCCTAACTATTAAATTACATCTCAAATGTTACAAATTATACACTTCTAATCACTATCCATATTTTCATAAAATAAACACCCATTAAAATAAAACAAGAATTCTTTTCTTGATATAAATCTTCCTGAATTCATCCTTTCTCTTACCCTACCTTACAGCCTATGAAAAACATTTCAAAAACTTGGGATGAGAATAAAAAACTCATTAAGGGTTATAAAGTAAAGAAATAAAACATTAGTATTTCAATACATAAAAAACATAAGCTCATTAACATACCCCATGAAATCGTAAGATTTATGAATAACACACAGAAATCATAAATAATAAAGGTAACTTGTGGAATCCATATCAAACTTACATTGTAGCTTTCACAGCTACATAAGGAGTTACGTTTGGAATATCCATCACAGTATATTCTCTAAATATCTTAGGAGAAACATTAATTTTTACCTCCGCCATGTTACCCAATGCATTGGAGAGCTATCTCGAGCTCACCCATCTTAGGTTTATCATAGAACCACCCGTATATGTAAACAATGCCCAAAAATGAAAACATATTCACAACACATAAAACAAACATAAAGGAAAGATAGAATTTCCACATTGAAATCAAAATATATCATTTAAATATATTGACATAATCAATCCATTATCAAAATAATTTTTAATACCAAAATATGTAAAATAGTATGTGGTATTTATTTTCCTTTTAAAAAAATTACGGCATGTTAAGGAAGCCAAATATCAAATAACGCTCGCAGTGGCGGAAAGGTCGTTGTCACCACAAATGTTAAAAAAGAAACCTTCCCTTTTTAATTTAGTAAAAAATTTCATAAAAAAATATTCCCTTTGAATGAAATGAAAATTCAAAGGGGTTTATACACCGTATAATAGAAAATCATGTATAAATCAAAATATACCTTAATTAAAGGAGATTGAGATGAAATCTCTTACCTCGTGTCCGACTTGACTCGTTAGTTCTTTAATATCCTGAATAATAAACTAAAGTTAATTTATACTTTTTTCAGAACCTTTTTAAATTTTATTATTCCTTTTATATCACTTTTTACCATGTTATAAACATTATATAATCAATTAAGTTAATAACGGTTGTTTTGTTGATATTTGGTACTCGAGTCAAAAATGAACTTATAATTACAAGTTATCCATGTGGTCAAAAGTAAATTATCTCCAGAATAATATTCATGATTTAGATATCATATATTTATTATATATCCAGTATATATGTGTGTGTATTTATGATAGTACATAACATTTGGAGATAATAAATGAAATGCACCGTTCATGGAGACGGTAATCCATACGTACGCATGAACGCTACTTTCATTTCTATTTCATATTTAATGGAATGAAAGCATAATGATACATAGGTATATTATAATTCTAGTATAATATCATATATAATTTCATTAACTTCATCCTTTATACGTTCCACGTATGGCATGAACGAGTCATATCACTTTGAGGGGGCGGTATTCCGCACTTCCTCAAATGAAATTATCATATTTACCCATTATGGAAACCATAAAGGTATGACATAAATGAAAAATAAAAAAGCATAGAAACAATATAATCATAATATATATCACATATAAATACAGTTTCATCATAATGGACACCATAAGAGGTGCTAGGAGAAGATTGAACAATCATCGTTTCGTGAGGCAGTAGTTCGCCGTCCACAGAAACAGTATGTTCTATACCCATTAGATAGAGGTGTGTGTAATTTTAGTTTGAATAATTTTCATAAAAACAACCTATCATATTGAGTAGACTGGTGTTTTTATGTAAACAAATATTAATAAAATCATAGGGATTTATTAAGTAAAATAAAAGAAGAGAATTTGAGGGAATACGTTACATTTAAGTCGTGTAACTCTCTTTGGTTTGAACCAAAAGGCTTTCTTGAAGTAGATTCTACCTAAGGTAAGGCGTATAGGAGGAATATAAGGATGTTGGAGCTTATTTGGTTAGAGTTTGGGTGATCTAAGGGGATTGAGAGGTGTGAGTAATTGGTTAGAGGTGATGGCCTTTTATAAGAGGGAGGAGGGGCTCTTTAAGAAGGATTGAAAGTATTGTTTTATTATTAAATAATTTTCAGTTTCAAAAGGTCAAAAACACATTAAATTACAAGATAGAATGAATATAAGTTGAAATAAATTCATCCAATAATAATTGGACAGGTTTTTGATATTTTTTAATCCTTAGATTTTTTATTTAACCATTTGTTAACTTATTTAACTTTTACCATTTCATATTGTATATTCATACTATATAGTTAATATAGTTACCATAAAACTCAAATCGAACCTCAATCGGTTCATTAATAAAATTTTCAAACATACATAATTCATTTGGCTGAATCTTAGATTTTTAGGAAAATTTTATAATTTAATGAAATATTAATTGATTTAAACAACCCATTTATGTCAATTTTTATACTATTCATATCATGATTTTTTAAAAATCCATAACAACTTTATCAATTCAAAAAAACATAATTAATTAAAAGATAAAAATTCAAAATCATCAATAAAATTATTTTATGGTATAAAATGTTTCAAAATAAATTTATTTTAATATTTATAATCTCATTTATTTAAAACATTCATTAATGAGGTAATCATTACATCATCATTGTGTCATAAATTAATTTAATTATTTTATGTCTAAAAATTATAAATAAAATACAATGATGTAGGAACTCTTTTTATATTTCTAATGAATTATTATATTCAAATATATCAATTATATAACCCCACATTAAAATTGTTTTAGCAAAACAAAACATGTTTATGATATTTTTATTTTTAATTTAAATAAAAATTTATTAATGTAATTATCTTACCCAAGTGGCTTCCAAAGGACAAAATTTATACCCAAGGATTTTATTTCTTGTAAATTACTCATTCAATAAAGTTAGTACAAGTGTTAAGGTAATTTTATATTATTATAATATTATTGTTATCTTGAATTACCGTATTTATCTTTAACCGCAGTAAATACAAATCAAAAGTTACTATTCACAAAAAATTATTTTCATCCTATTGAACCAAATTTTACTTATAGATGACAACCATATATGTCAGATTTTTTAAATTCAATTCATAGAAGCAGTAAAATTTCATTTAAATGAAAAAATCGGTTTTTAACTACTATTTAGTGTTTTTCACTATTCATCAAAAATTGATTGTTTCCAGAAAAATACCAAAAATTCACCAAAATATAATTTTGATATTACAAATTAAAAAATAATTTCTATTTTACCAAATTAAAATCATAGAAGTTTCATTA
This sequence comes from Viscum album, assembly GCA_963277665.1. Lineage (NCBI taxonomy): Eukaryota > Viridiplantae > Streptophyta > Magnoliopsida > Santalales > Viscaceae > Viscum > Viscum album. The sequence continues at coordinate 1,088,203,376 of OY728121.1, forward strand.
ATTAATTTAAAATTCTTTTCAGTCGTAAAAACTAGAAAGCATGTTTTTAAGAAGTAAAAACAAAAAAAAAGATTGACATGTGTTTATGTCCAATTTCCAGGTTAAATTGCATTCAAAGACAAACATCAAATTAAATGGTAAAAATATAACCCAATTAAACTTTTAAAACATTTAAAAATATAATCTAACCATTTAAATAAATCATATGAAAAGATAGTTTTGACTTAAAATGCAGTATTTTTCACTATTCATTAAAAAATGAACTTTATCATAAAAATACCAAAAATTTACCCAAAGTAAATTTTGATGTCCAGTTTCTAAATATTAAGTTTATTTTGTCAAAATTAACTTATAAAATTGACAAAAAAAACTAGATTTAAAAGGGGTTTTCTGTCAAAAGGTTGTAAAACTACCTTTTAAAAATATTAGAGTATTTATGCTTAAAATTGGATTCATTCTCATTTTAAGCATCTAAATTTTATTAGGTAAATGTAAAAACATTTATCAAACATGTTTAATCATAATATGGTTAGTTCTTCTCACTCTCTCCAATAAGATGGCTAGGCGCTAACTACCATTAAAAATAATATTATTATATTATTATTTTTGGTATTCCTCCTCATTTTGTACAACATAAGACTTCATATAAACAAATTTTTGCATGTTGGGTATGTCATTGAACATAGAATCCCCTTTAAAGTGAAATTAATATTTAATTCACAAATATTAATAAATATGGAAAATTCATATTCTTTATTTAACTGGGATGTTACATCCTTCCCCCTTTTAGAAATTGTGTCCTCACAATTTTATTCAATTATCAAATAAATGGGGGTATTTATCCCTCATAATATTTTCATATTCTAATGTTGCATCTTCAACTATATGGTTGATCCAAAAAATCTTTACCTGATGAATTACCTTATTCCGTAACACTTTCTCCCTTTAGTCAAGAATCTGGATGGGTTGTTCTTCATAAGAGATATTCTCTTCCAACTAAACTACCTCTAGACTCAAAACATGAGATGGATCCAGAATATACTTTCTCAACATTGACACATGAAAAACATTGTGTACATGGGATAAACTTTGAGGTAAAGCCACTCTATAGGAAATATATCCAACTTTCTCTAGGATTTCATAGGTTCAAATGATCCTTGGACTCATATTTCCCTGCTTACAAAAATTCCTCACACTTTTCTATGGAGAAACTTTGAGAAAGACATGATCACCTATCTCAAAAGAAAGATCCCTCCTCTGGTTATTCGCATAGATTTTCTTCCTACTATGAGCTGTTCTCATGTTCTTCCGAATCAATTGAAATTTTTCTGCCATCTCTTCTTCCAATTCTGGTCCCATGAACATCCTTTCACCTGCTTCATACCAAAAAGATGGAGTTCAACACCGCTTTCCATATAATGCCTCAAATGGTTCCATCTGTATACTGGAATGAAAACTGTTACTATAAAAAAAATCAACCAAATAAAGGTTTTTCTCCCAACTTCCCTGGTAATCCATTTAGAAAGCAAGTAGCATATCTTCAAATGTGTGAATTGTTCATACTGACTACCCATCTAATTGAGGATGAAAAGTTGTACTAAAATTTAATTCAATACCCAACAACTTCTGAATGCCTTTCCAAAAGTTAGAAGTAAACCTGGGATAATGACCAGATACAATGGATAGGGGAACTCCATGTAACCTGACTATCTCTTTAGTATAAAATTGAGAAAGTTGATCTAGAGATAGAGTATCTTGAATTGGAAGAAAATGAGGATATTTAGTCAATCGATCAATAATAACCCAGATTGAATTATTACCTCGAGATGTATTTGGTAAAACCAAAACGAAGTCCATGGATATATTTTCTCATTTCCACTCTGACACTGGTAAAGTCTAAAGCATCCCTTTTAGTAACTTCCATTCTTCTTTAACCTGTTTAAAAATCAAATACTTCAGTAAAGTTAGAAATATCTCTTTTCATTCCGTCCCATGATTAATAATCCCAAATATCTGTATACATCTTAGTACTGCCAGGATGAACTGAAAATGGAGAACTATGAGCTTCACATAACAACTCTTTCTTTAACTGTGAATCATAAGGAACACATAATCTCTTCCCAAATCTCAAAATAAAGTCTCTATCAATATTAAACTTTGGTAACTTACCTTTCTGAACCAATTTTACTTTTCTCTTCAACTCACTGTCATCTTTCTGTGATTGTTTTATTTTGTCTTCTAAGGACAATTTTACTAAAACCTGAAACAAAATAGAGGAATTTCATATAGAAACAACTTCTATGCCAAAGTTCATCAAATATTAAATCAAGTATCTTATTCCAAACGTAAGAATGTTAATGTAGCATCACTTTTTCGAATAAAAGAATCATCCACTTTATTTTTCATTCATGGATGGTAATGAATTGTGTAATAATAATCCTTTATTAATTCCTCCCATCTCCTCTGTCTCATGTTTAATTACTTCTGGGTGAGTATATACTTCAAACTTTTTTTATCTGTATATATTTCACACTTTACTCCATACAAATGATGCCTCTAATTTTTTAAATAAAAAATGACATGATATAATTCCAAATCATGTGTAGGGTAATTTAACTCTTGAGGTTTCAAATGACATGAAGCATAAGCAATTACCATATCATTCTTCATTATGACACAACCAAGTCATTTCAATGAAGAATCACTGTAGATAAAAAATTCACTATCTCTAAAAGGTAATTCCAAAACTGGATTATTCACCAATCTTCTTTTCAAATCCTAAAAATAATCATCACATTCTTTTGTCCAAATGAACTTAACACCTTTTCAATTTAACATAGTCAGTGGGCTAGATAATTGTGAAAAAATTTCAACAACCCTATGGTAATAACCTACTAAACTAAGAAAACTATGGATCTAGGTCATATGTTTGGGTCTTAGACATTCTTCAACAACTCTTGTTTTAGGAGGATCAACAGTTATGCCATTTTTTGAAACAATGTGACCAAGGAATGAAATTTTTTCATAACCAAAACTCACACTTGCTGAATTTCCCATACAATTTATTTTATTTTAAGGTTTGTAAGACAACCCTTAAATTAATTTCATGTTACTCTTTACTTTTAGAATATAAAAAATATCATCAATAAATACAACCACCATTTTTCACCTGAGTCAACTGATCCATCACTACAACAAACTGTTCAGTTCTGATTATGACCATCTTAGGATTCTGATTGGAAGTTCATTTCCCTTTGTATTCCTTCCCATCATAGCTACTCTGTTTCCTCTATGGAAAACCATTCTGATCACAAAAATATCTTAGGTGAAGCAACATGGTAATCTATAAATGCTACATCATTTCAATCTTACCATAAATTAATTTATGGATATTAATTTAACAATACCCTAACACCTAAATCTATCTAAACTGACCTTTGATGCCAATTATAAGGCCTCAGACTTACACATTTCATAATCTTGAATAAATTGAATAATTCAAATTGAGGATCTTTTCATGTTTATAGTTTTAAAGAATTAGGCCATAATTGCTACATTACATCTCAAATATTACAAAGTAGAAACTTCTACTCAGTATCCATTTTTTCATAAAATGAAAACTCATTAAAATAAAACAAGAATTATTTTATTGATATAAATCTTCTTGAATTATTCCTTCCTCTTACCCTGCCTTACACCCTATGAAAATAATTTCAAAAACCTGGGATGAGAATAAAAATCTCAGTAAGGGTTATAAAGTAAAGAAAGAAAACATTAGTCTGTAAATACATATAAAACATAATCTCTTTAATATACCTCGTGAAATAATAATATTTATGAATAACACATAGAAATAATATATCATAAATGTAACTTTTGGAATCCATATCGAACTTACATTTTAGCTTTGACATCTACGTAGGGATTTACGTTTAGAATACCTATCACAGTATATTCACTAAATCTCTTAAGATAAAAATTAACCTTTACCTATATCAATTTACCCAAGGAATTAGAGATCTATCTTTGGATCACCCTCCCTAGGATTATCACGGAACCACCCATATACGTAAACAATTCCCAAGAACCATAACATATTAATACACATAAAACAAACATAAAGGAAATATAACATTTCCACATTGAAATCACATTATATCATTTAAATATATTGAAAAAATAAATCCATTATTAATACCATTTTGAATACCAAAATATATAAAAGAGTATATGGTATTTATTTTCCTTTTAAAAACATTGTGGATTATTAAGGAATACAAATATTAAATAACGCTCACGGTAGCGGAAAGGTCATTGACACCACATATGTTAAAAAAGAAAAATTCCCTTTGTCATTTAGTAAAATGCTACGTAGAAAAAGATTTTTTTTAATGAAAGTAAAATTCAAAGGGGTTTATACACCGTTTAAAATAAAGTCACATATAAATCAAAATATTTCTCAATGAAAGGAAATTTAGACAAAGTCCCTTACCTTGTGTCCGACTTGACTCATTCATTCATTAATCTCCTAAATAATAAACTAAAGTTAATTTATACTTGATTTAGAACCTTTTTTAAGTTTATTATTCATTTTATATCACTTATTACCATGTTATTAACATTATATAATCGTTTAAGTTACTAACGGTCATTTTGTTGATATTTTGTACTCGAGTCAAAAATGAATTTCTTATAATTACAAGTTGTCCATGTGGTCAAAAGTACATTATATACAGAATGATATTCATGATTTATATATAATATATATCATATATATCCATTATATATATATGTGTGTGTGTTTGTGTTTATAATAGTTCATAACATTTGGATATATGAAACGAAATGCACCGTTCATGGAGACGGTAATCCATACGTACGTATGAACGCCACTTTAATTTCTATTTGATATTTAATGGAATGAAAACATAATATTACATAGGTATAATATAATTACAGTATAATATCATATATAATTTCATTAAATCCATCTTTTATACCTTCCACGTATGGCATGAACGAGTCATATCAATTTTTGGGAGCTGTAGTCCACCTTTCCTCAAATGAAATTATCGTATTTAACCATTATGGAAACCATAAAGTTATGCTATAAATGAAAAATTAAGAATAATAGAATCAATATAAATATAATACATATCACATATAAATACATTTCCATCATAATTTCCACCATAAGAGGTGGTAGGAGAAGATTAAATGATCATCGTTTCGTAAGGCAGTAGTTCACCATCCACAGAAATAGTATGTTCTTTACCCATTAGACGGAGGTGTGTGTAAGTGTAGTTCAAATAATTCACATAAAAACAACCTAGTATATTGATTATACTATTTTTATTCTGTAAACAAATAATAATAAGATAATAGGGTGTGAATAAGTGAAATAAAATAAGAGAACTTGAGGGAAGACGTTACCTTTAAATCGGGTAACTCCCTTTGGTTTGAACCAAAAGGCTTTATTGAAATGCCTTCTACCTAAGTTAAGTCTTCTAGGAGGAATATAGAGATGTTGGGAGATTATTTGGGCAGATTTTGGATGAGCCAACGGGCTTGAGAGGTGTGTGTAATGGGCTAGAGGTGATGGCCTATTATAAGAGGGAGGAGGGGCTCTTTAGGAAAGTTTGAACGTATTATTTTATTATAAAAAAATTTGGTTTCAAAAGGTACAAAACTCAATAAATTGAAATATAAGATGAATATAATTCTAAATAAATTCATCCAATAATAATTGGATTGGTTTTGGATATTTTTTAATCCTTATAGTTTTTATTTAACCCTTTGTTAACTTATTTAACTTTTATCATGTTTTCTTGTATATTCATACTATATGTTTAATATAGTTACCATAAAATTAGAATTGAACCTCAAGTGGTTCATTAATAACATTTTAAAACATACCTAATTCATTTGGATGAATATTATATTTTTAGGAGTATTTTATAATTTAATGAAATATTAATTGATTTAAACATACCATTTATGTCAATTTTTATACTATTCATATCATGACTTTTAAAAAATCCATAACAACTTTATCAATTCAGTAAAACTTAATTAATTAAAAGATAAAAAATCATAATCATCCATAAAATTCTTGGATGGCATAAAAAGTTTCAAAATAAATTTATTTTAATATTTATAATCTCATTTATTTAAAACATCCATTAATGAGGTAATCATTACATCATCATTGTGTCATAAATTAATTTAATTATTTGATGTATAAAAATTATAAATAAAATAAAATGATGTAGGAACTCTTTTTATCTTTATAATTACTTATTATATTCAAAGATATCAATTATATAACCCCACATTAAAATTGTTTTAGCAAAACAAAACATGTTTATGATATTTTTATTTTTAATTTAAATAAAACTTTATTAATGTAATTATCTTACCCAAGTGGCTTCCAAAGGCCAAAAGTTATACCCAAGGATTTTATTTCTTGTCCATGACTCATTAAATAAGTTCAGGACAAATGTTAAGGTAATTTTATATTATTATAATATTATTGTTATCTTGAATTACCCTATTTATCTTTAACCGTAGTAAATACAAATCAAAAACTACTATTCACCAAAAATTATTTTCATCCTATTGGACAAAATTTTACTTGCAGATGAAAACCATGCATGTCAGATTATTTAAATTCAATTCACAGAAGTGGTAAAATTTCATTTAAATGAAAAGGTCGGTTTTTAACTACTATTGAGTGTTTTTCACTATTCATCAAAAATTGAATGTTTCCAGAAAAATACCAAAAAATCACCTAAATATAATTTTGATATTCCAAATTCAAAAATGATGTCTATTTTACCAAACTAAAATCATATAAGTTTCATTAATTAATTTAAAATTCTTTTCTGTTGTCAAAACTAGAAAGCATGTTTTTAAGAAGTAAAAACAAAAAAATGTTTGACATGTGCTTATATCCAATTTCAAAGTGAAATTGCATAAAATGACCAAAATTGGATTAAATGGTAAAAATATAACCCAATTACACTTTAAAAACATTTATAAATATAATCTAACCATTTAAATAAATCATATGAGAAGATAGTTTTGATTTATAATCCAGTATTTTTCACTATTCATTAAAAAATTAACTTTATCATAAAAATACCAAAAATTTACCCAAAGTAAATTTTTTTGTCCCGTTTCTAAATAAGAAGTTTATTTTTTCAAAAGTAACATATAAAATTGAAAAAAAATAGATTTAAATGGGGTTTTTCGTCACAAGGGTTTAAAACTACCTTTTAAAAATATTAGAGTATTTATGCTTAAAATTGGATTCATTCTCATTTTAAGCCTCTAAATTTTATTAGGTAAATGAAAAAACATTTAACAAACATGTTTAATCATAATATGGTTCGTTCTGCTCACTCTCTCCAATAAAATGGAAAGGCGTTAACTACCATTTAAAATAATAATATTATATTATTATTATTTTCAGTATGGCTCAGCATTTTGTGCCACATAAGACTTCAGAGAGAGCTATTATTGTGTGTTGGGTACGTAATCGAACATATCATACCCTTTAAAGTAAAATTAATATTTAATTCACAAATATTAATAAATATGAAAATGTCATGTTCTTTATTTACCTCGGATGTTACATCCTTCCCCCCTTTTCGAAATTGTTTCCTCACAATTTTATTCACTTATCAAATAAATGGGTGTATTTATCCCTCATAGAATTTTCAGATTGCCATGTTTCCTCTTCAACTAAATGTTTTTTCCACATAACCTTTACCTGATAAAAAACCTTATTCTGTAACACATTCTCTCTTCGGGGAAGAATCTAGACTGGTTATTTCTCATAATGGAGATTCTCTTCCAAATAAACTACATATATACTCAAAACATGAGATGGATATGGAATATACTTTCTCAACATTGAAACATGAAAAACATTATTTGCATAGGATATACTTTGAGGTAAAGCTACTCTGCAGGCAACTGATCCAACTTTCTCCATAATTTCATAGGATCCAATGAACCTCGGACTCAGCTTTCCCTTCATACCAAAATGCATCACACTTTTCCCTGGAGAAACATTGATAAAGACATGATCACCTATCTCAAAAGAAAGATCATTCCTATGGTTATTCACATAAATTTTCTGCCTGCACTAATCTGTTCTCATTTCCTTCTTAATAAACTAAACTCTTTCTGCCATCTCTTCTACCAGTTCCGGTCCCATAAACTTCCTTTCAACTACTTCATCCCAAAAATCTGTAGTTCGACACCGCTTTCCATATAATGCCTCAAATGGTGTCATCTGTATACTAGAATGAAAACTGTTATTTTATGAAAATTCAACCAAACAAAGATGTTGGTCCCAACTTCCATCATAATCCATTGAGCTAGCACATAGGATATCTTTTAATGTCTGAATTGTTTGTTCTGACCACCCATCTTATTGAGGATGAAAAGGTGTACTAAAATTTAATTCAGTACCCAACGACTTATGAATTCATTTCCTAAAGTTAAAATTAAACTTGGGATCACGATCAGATAAAATGGATATGTGAACTCCAGGTAGGTTCACTATATCTTTAATATATATTCGAGAAAGATGATCTAAATATAGAGTATCTTTAATTGGAAGAAAATGAGAATATTTATTCAATTGATCAACAATAACCCATACTGCATTATTACCAAGATATTTATTTGGTAATCCCACAATGAAGTCCATGGATGTATTTTCCCATTTCCACTCTGGAATTGGTAAAGTATGAAGCATCCATTTCGGTAACTACCATTATCCTTTAACCTGTTAACATGTCAAACATTTCATAGTAAACTCAACAAAATATCCTTTCATTCCATCCTACTAGTAATACTCCCGAAGATCTCTCTACATCTTAGTACTGCCAGGATGAACTGAAAATGGAGAACTATGAGCTTCACATAACAACTCTTTATTTAACTTTGAATCACAAGGCACACATAATCTCTTACAAAATCTATAAATACAGTTTCTGTCAATATTAAACTCAGGAAACATACCCTTCTAAACCAATTCTACCTTTTCTAAAACTCACTGTCATCTTTCTTTGCTTTCTTTATTCTGTCTACTATGGATGATTGTACTGAAACCTGAAACAAAACAGAGAAATTTATTGGACCAAAAACTTCAATGCCAAATATCATCAAATATTTATTCAAAGGATCTCGTTCCAAACATAACAAGGTTAATGTATTATTACTTTTTCAACTCAAAGAGTCCGCCACATTATTTTTCTTTCTTGGATGGTAATAAATCATGAAATCATGAAATCATAATCCCTGATTATTTCTAGTCATATCCTCTATCTCATGTTTAATTATTTCTGAGTGAATATATACTTCAAACTTTTGTGATTAGTATATATTTCACACTTTACGCCATACAAATGATACCTCCAAATTTTTAAAGAAAAAACAACAGTAGATAATTCCAAATAATGTGTAGGGTAATTTATCTCATGAGGATTCAACTGACATAAAGAATAAGCAATTACCTAGTCATTCTACATTAGGAAACAACCAATTCATCTCAACAAAGCATCACTGTAGATAAATATTCACCATCTCTAGAAGGTAATGCCAAAACTGGATCATTCACCAATATTCTTTTCAAATCCTGAAAACAATCATCACATTCTTTTTTCCAAATTAACTTAACACCTTTTCGAGTTAACTTAGTCACTCGGCTAGATAACCGTTCAAAATTTTCAATAAACCTCTAGTAATAACCTGCTAAACCAAGAAAACTACAGATCTTGGTTATATTTGTGGGTCTTGGCCATTCTTCAACAACTCTTATTTTAGCAGGATCAACAGTTATGCCATTTTTTGAAACAATTTGACCAAAGAATGAAATTTGTTTTAACCAAAACTCACACTTTCTGAATTTCCCATACAATTTAGCTTCTTTTAATGTTTTCAAGACAACCCTAAAATTAATTTCATGCTCCTATTTACTTTTAGAATAAACTAAAATATCATCAATAAATACAACCACCATTTATCACCTGAGTCAACTAATCCATTACTATAAAAAAATCAATTCTGATTTTGACCATCTCAGGATGCTGATTGGAAGGTCATTTCCTTCCGTATTCCTTCTCATCATAGATACTCTGTTACCTCTACGGAAAATTATTCTGAACTCAGAAATATCTTAGGTGAAGCAACATAGTAATCTGTAAATTCTATATCATTTCAATATTACCATAAATTTATTTATGGATATTAATTTAACAATACCATAACTCCTAATGTTTTCTAAACCGACCTTTGATACCAACTATAAGGCCATGTCCTTACACATTACATAATCTTGAATTAAGTGAATAATTCACATTGAGGGTCTTTTTTGGTTTAGAGTTTTAGAGAATTTGGGCATAACTATTACAATATATCTAAAATATTACAAAGTAGACACTTCTATTCAGTATCCAATTTTTCGATAAAATAAAAAGTCATTAAAATAAAAAAAGAATTATTTTTTGGATATAAATATTCTTGAATTCTTACTTTCTCTTACCCTGGCTTACACCCTGTGAAAAACATTTCAAAAACCTGGGATTAGAATAAAAACCTTTGTAAGGGTTATAAAGTAAAGAAATAAAACATCAGTCTATCAATGCATACAAAACATAAGCTCTTTAAAATACCATAAGAAATCATATGATTTATGAATAACACATAGAAATCATAAATCATAAAGGTAACTTGTGGCACCCATATCAAACCTACATTGTAGCTTTCACATCTATGTGGGGAGCTATGTTTTGAATACCCATCAGAGTATATTCCCTAAATATCTTAGGAGAAACATTAGCATTTACCTCCTTCGCATTACCCAATGCATTTTAGATCTATCTCTGTCTCACCCTCCCTAGGTGTATCACGGAACCACCCATATACATAAACAATGCCCAAGAACCATAACATATTCACAACACAAAAAACAAAAATAAAGGAAAGATAACATTTCCATATTGAAATAACAATATATCATTTAAATATACTTACATAATAAATCCATTATCAAAACCATTTTCAATACCAAAATACTTAATAGAGTATATGGTATTTATTTTCCTTTTAAAAACAATATGGCCTATTAAAGAATCCATACATCAAAGAATGCTCACGGTAGTGGAAAGTTCGTTGTCACCGCATACGTTAAAAAAGAAAAATTCCCTTTTTCATTAAGTAAAATGCTACGTAGAAAAATATTCTATTTGAATTAAATGAAAATTAAAATGGGTTTATACACTGTATAAAATAATGTCATGTATAAATCAAAATATGCCTCAAGGAATGGAGACTGAGACAAAGTCCCTTACCTCGTGTCTGACTTGACTCATTCGTTCCTTAATCTTCTGAATAATAAAATAAAGTTAATTTCTTCTTCATTAAAATCCATTCTCAAGTTAAGTATTACTTTTATATCACTTATTACCACATTATAAACATTATATAATCATTTATGTTAATAACGGTCATTTTGTTGTTATTTGGTACTCAAGTCAAAAATGAACTTCTTATAATTACAAGTTGTTCATGTGGTCAGAAGTCCATTATCTCCAAAATGATATTCATGATTTAGATATCATATATATCATATATATATAGTATATATATATTTATTTATTTATTTATAATAGTATATAACATTTGGAGATAATAAATTAAATGCATCGTTCATGGAGATGATAAGTCATATGTACGCAAGAACGCTACTTTCATTTCTATTTCATTTTTAATGGAATAAAAACATAATGATACATAGGTATATTATAATTCCAGTATAATATCATATATAATTTTATTAACTCCATACTTTATACATTCCATGTATGGCATGAATGATTCATATCACTCTGAGGGGGCGGTAGTCTGCACTTCCCCAAATGAAATTATTGTATTTACCCATTATGGAAACCATAAAGGTGTGCTATAAATGAAAAATAAAGTAGCATAGAAATAATATAAATATAATATATATCTCGTATAAATATATTTCCATCATAATTTACACCATAAGAGGTGGTAGTAGGAGATTGAACAATCATCGTTTCGTGAGGCAGTAGTTCATAATCCACAGAAACAGTATGTTCTATACACATTATATGGAGGTGTGTGTAAGTGTAGTTAAATTAATTATCATAAAAAACCTATTTTATTGAGGATACTATTGTTGTTATGTAAACAAATAATAAGAAGAGAATAGGGAGTGAAGAAGTAAAATAAAAGAATGGAACTTGAGGGAAGATGTTACCATTAAATCAGATAACTCCCTTTGGTTTCAACCAAAAGGATTTGTTGAAGTGCCTTCTTCCTAAGGTAAGGATTCTAAGAGGACTGGATGGATGTTTGGAGATTATTTGTGTAGTTTTTGGATGATACAAGGGGCTTGAGATGTGTGAGTATTGGGTTATAGGTGATGGCCCTTTATAAGAGGGAGGAGGGCCTCTTTAGGAAAGTTTGAAAGTATTATTTTATTATAAAATATTTTTTTGTTTTCAAAAGGTCCAAAACTCATTAAATTCAAAGATAAGATGAATATAAGTCCAAATAAATTCATCCAATATGAATTTGAAAGATTTTGGATATTTTTTATTCCTTATCGTTTTTAATTAACCCTTTGTTAACTTATTTAACTTTTACTATGTCTTCTTGTATATTCATGCTATATTCTTAATATAGTTACCATAATATTAAAAATGAACCTAAACTGGTTCATTAATAACATTTTCAAACTTATCTATGTCATTTGGACAAATATTATATTTTATAACTATTTTATCACTTAATAAAATATTAATTGATTTGAAAACTCATTTATGTCAATTTTTATTCTATTCATATTAGGACTTTTTAAAAATCCATAACAACTTGATCAATTGGAAAAAAATCCTTATTTCAAAGATAAAAGTTGTAATAATTCATTAAATTCGTGGATGTCCTAAAAAAATTCAAAATAAATTTATTTTAATATTTATAATCTCATTTATTTAAAACATCCATTAATGAGGTAATCATTACATCATCATTGTGCCATAAATACATCTATTTATTTGATGTATAAAAATTATAAATAAAATACCATGATGTAGGAAATATTTTTAGCTTTCTAATGACTAATTATTGTCAAATATATAAATTATATAACCCCACATTAAAACAGTTTTACCAAAATAATACATGTTTATGATATTTTTCTTTTTACTCTAAATAAAAATTTATTAATGTAATTATCTTACAAAAGTGGCTTCCAAAGGCAAAAAGTTATACCCAAGGATTTTATTGTTCTTCTAATACTCATTCAATAAGGTTAGTACAAAAGTTAACGTAATTTTATGTTATTATAATATTATTTTTACCTTGAATTACCTTGTTTACCTTTAAATGCGTTAAATGAAAATCAAAAGTTACTATTCCACAAAAAATATTCTCATCCTATTGAAGCAAATTTTACATAAATATGAAAATCATGTATGTCATATTTTTGAAATTCAATTCACAGAAGCGGTAAAATATCATTTAAATGAAAAGGTTGGTTTTTAACAATTATGTAGTGATTTTCACTATTCATCAAAAATTGAACGTTTTCAGGAAAATACCAAAAAATAACCTAATGATAATTTTGAAGTTCCAAATTCAAAAATGATTTATATTTTACCAAATTCAAATCATATAATTTTCTGTAATTAATTTAAAATTAATTTCCATTGTTGAAACTAGAAAGAGTGTTTTTAAGAAGTTAAAACTACAAAAAGAATGACATGTGTGTATGTCCAATTTCAAAAAGAAATTACATAAAATGACCATAATTGGATTAACTGGTAAAAATATAATATAATTACACTTTAAAACCATTTAAAAATATAATCTAACCATTTAAATAAATCAGATGAAAAAACAGTTTTGACTTAAAATGTAGTATTTTTCACTATTCATTAAAAAAATTAACATTATCAGAAAAATACCAAAAACTTTCCTAAAGTAAATTTTTTTGTCCAGTTTCTAAAGAATAAGTCTATTTTGTCAAATGGAACATATAAAAGTTACAAAAACTATATTTAAAATGTGTTTTTCATCAAAAGGCGGTAAAACTACCATTTAAAAATATTAGAGTATTTATAATTTAAATTGGATTCATTCCATTTTAAGCCTCTGAATTTTATTAGATAAATTTAAAAACATTTAAAAAACATGTTTAATCATAATATGGTTATATCTATTCATTCCTGCCAATAAAACAGTTAGGAGTTGACTAACATTTAAAATAATAATATTATATTATTCTTTTTTTCAGTATGACTCAGCATTGTGTGCAACATGAGATTTCAGAGAAACCCATTGTTTCCTGTCGGGTAAACCATCTATCATATCATCCCCTTTAATGTAAAATTAATATTTAATTCAAAAATATTAATAAATATGAAAATTTCATATTCCTTCTTTACCTGGGATGTTACATCCTTCCCCCTTTTAGAAATCGCATTCTCACAATTTTATTCACTTATCAAATAAATGGGGGTATTTATACCTCATATAATTTTCAGATTCCCATGTTGCCTCTTCAACATTATGGTTTTTTCGCAAAACCTTTACCTGATTAATTACCTTATTCCGTAACACTTTCTCTCTTCGTTTAAGAATCTGGACCAGTTGTTCCTCATAATAGAGATTCTATTCCAACTGAACTACCTCTCAACTCAAAACCTGAGATGGATCTGGCATATACATTCTCAACATTGAAACATGAAAAACATTGTGTACCTGGGATAAAATTGGAGGTAAATCCACTCTATAGGAAACTGATCCAACTTTCTCCAGGATTTCATAGGGTCCAATGAACTTCGGACTCCTCTTTCCCTTCTTACCAAAACGCATCACACTTTTCCATGGAGAAACTTTGAGAAAGACATGATCACCTATCTCAAAATAAACATCCTTCCTCTAGTTATTCACATATCTTTTCTGCCTTCTCTTATGTGTTCTCATGTGCTTCTGAATCAATGGAAATTTTTCCACCATCTCTTCTACCAATTCTATTCCTATCAACTTCCTTTCACCTACTTCATCCCAAAAAGCTAGAGTTCAACACCTCTTTCAATATAATGCCTCTAATGGTGCCATCTGTTTACTAGAATGAAAATTTATATTATAAGAAAATTCACCCAAAGAAAGATATTGGTCCCAACTTCCCCGATAATCCATTGAGCAAGAATGTAGCATATCTTACAATGTATGAATTGTTCATTCAGACTGCTCATTTGATTGAGGATGTAAAGTTGTACTAAAATTTAATTTATTACCCAAAAACTTCTGAATGTCTTTCCAAAAGTTAGAAGCAAACTTGGGATCATGATCAGATACAATGGGGAGAAAAAATCCGTGTAATCTGACTATCTCTTTAGAATACAATCGATAATGTTTATCTAGAGAAAGAGTTTCTCGAATTGGAAGAAAATGAGAGGATTTAGTCAATCGATCAATAATAACCCAGATTGCATTATTACCTTGACATGTATTTGGTAATCCCACAACGAAGTCCATGGATATATTTTTCCATTTCCACTCTTTCACTGGTAATGTTTTAAGCATCCCTTTCGGTAAATTCCATTCTAATTTTACCTGTTGACAAGTCAAACACTTTATAGTAAAGTCATCAATATCTCCTTTCATTCTATCCCACCAGTAATACTCCTGAAGATATTTGTACAAATTAGTACGATCAGGATGAACTGAAAATGGAGAACTATTAGATTCACGTAACAACTCATTAACTGTGAATCACAAGGCACACATAATCTCTTCCCAAATCTCAAAATACAGTCTCTATCAATATTAAACTCAGGTAACATACCCTTCTGAACCAATTCTACCTTTTTCTACAACACACTATCATCTTTTTGCTCTTGATTTATTCTGTCTTCTAGGTACAATTTTCCTGAAACCTGAAACAAAATAGAGGAATTTCCTACACCAATAACTTCTATTCCAAATCCATAAAATCTTTAAACAAAGAATCTTGTTCCAAACAAAACATGCTTAATGTAGTATTAATTTTTCGACTCAAAGTGTCAACCACTTTATTTGTCTTTCCTAGATGGTAATGAATCGTGCAATCATAATCATTGATTAATTAGAGCCATATCATTTTCTTCATGTTTAATTCCTTCAGAGTGAATACATACTTCAAATTTTTATGATCAGTATTTATTTCAAACTTTAATCCATAAAAATAATGCCTCCAAATTTTTAAAGAAAAAAAATACCGGCTAATTCCCGATCATGTGTAGGGTAATTTAACTCATGAGTTCTCAACTAATGTGAAGCATAAGAAATTACCTGATCATTCTACATTTGGATACAACCAATTCCTTTCAATGAAGTATCACTGTAGATAAAAAATTCATCATCTCTGGAAGGTAATTCCAAAACTAAATCATTCACCAATCTTCTTTTAAATTCCTGAAAACAATCATGATATTCTTTTGTCCAAATGAACATAACACCTTTTTGTGTTAACTTAGTCATACGGCTAGATAACCGTGAAAAATTTTCAACAAACCTCTGGTAATAAACTGATAAACTAATAAAACTATGGATCTCGATTACATTTTTGGTTCTTGTCCATTCTTCAACAAATCTTGTTTTATCAGGAACAATAGTTATGCCATTTTTTGAAACAATGTGACCAAGGAATGAAATTTGTTGTAACCAAAACTCACACTTGCTGAATTTCACATACAATTTCTTTTCTTTTAAGGTTTTCAAGACAACCATTAAATTACTTTCATTCTCCTATTTACTTTTAGAATATACCAAAATATCATAAATAAATACATCCACCATTTATCACCTGAGTCAACTGATCTATCACTCCAACAAACTATTCAATTCTAATTCTGACTATCTCAAGATGTTGATTAGAAGGTTATTTCCCTCTGTATTCCTTACCATCACAGCTACTCTGTTTCCTCTGTGGAAAACTATTCTGAACACAGAAATATCTTAGGCAAATAATCATGGTAATCTATAAATTCTATATCATTTCACTCTTATCATAAATTAATTTGTGGATATTAATTTAACAATACCCTAACTCCTAAAGTTTTCTAAACTATCCTTTGATACCAACTATAAGGCTGTGGCCTTACACATTACAAAATATTGAATTAAGTGAATAATTCACATTGAGGATTTTTTCAGGTTTAGAGTTTTAGAGAATTAGGTCATAACTATTATATTACATCTCAAATATTACAAAGTAGACACTTCTACTCAGTATCCAATTCTTAATAAAATAAAAACTCATTAAAATAAAACAAGAATTATTTTCTTGATATAAATATTCTTGAATTCTTCTTTTATCTTACCCTACCTTACACCCTGTGAAAAACATTTCAAAAACTTGGGATGGACATAAAAAGCTTAGTAAGGGTTATAAAGTAAAGAAAGAAAAAATTAATTAGTCAATACATAAAAAACATAAGCTCTTTAACATACCTCATGAAATCATAAGATTTATGAATAACACATAGAAATCATAAATCATAAAGGTAACTTGTGGCATCTATATCAAACCTACATTGTAGCTTTCACAGCTACGTAGGGAGTTATGTTTGAAATACCCATCATATTATATTCACTAAATCTATTAGGATAAACATTAACGTTTACCTATGTTATGTTACCCAATGCATTGGAGAGCTATCTCTGGCTCACCCGCCCTAGGTTTACCACAGAACCACCTGTATATGAAAACAATTCCCAAGAACCATAACATTTTCACAATACATAAAACAAACATAAAGGAAGGATAACATTTCCAAATTGAAATCAAAATATATAATTTAAATATATTAACATAATCAATCCATTATGAAAACCATTTTCAAAACCAAAATACCAAAAATAGTATATGGTATTTATTTTCTTTTTAAAAATATTATGGCTAGTTAAGGAAGCCAAATATCAAATAACGCTCTCCGTGTCAGAAAGGTGGTTGTCACCGTGTGCGTTAAAAAGGAAACATTCCATTTTTCATTTAGTAAAACGCAATGTAAAAAAACATTCCCTTTGAATGAAATAAAAATTCAAAGGGTTTTATATTCCATATAAAAGAGAGTCGTTTATAAATCAAAATATGCCTCAATGAAAAGAGATTGAGACAAAGTCCCTTACCTCGTGTCCGACTTGACTCGTTCGTTCTTTAATATCATGAATAATAAAATAAATTTAATTTATACTTGCTTCAGAACCTTTTTCAAGTTTATTATTCCTTTTATATCACTTATTATCATATTATAAACATTATACAATAATTTACATTAATAACGGTTGTTTTGTCGATATTTGGTACTCGAGTCAAAAATGAACTTCTTATAATTACAAGTTGTCCATGTGGTGGAAATTAAATTATCTCTAGAATTATTTTCATGATTTAGATATCATATATATCATATATATCCAGTATATATATATGTATTTATAATACTACATAACATTTGGACATAAGAAAAGAAATGCACTGTTCATGGGGACGGTAAGTCGTACGTACGCATGAACGCTACTTTAATTTCAATTTCGTATTTAATGGAATGAAAACATAATGATAAATTGGTATATTATAATTCTAGTATAATGTCACATATAATTTCATTAACTCCATCTTGTATACATTCCACGTATGGAATGAACGGGTCATATCACTTTGAGGGTGCGGTAGTCCACACTTCCTCAAACGAAATTATTGTATTTTCCCAATATGGAAACCATAAAGGTATGATATAAATGAAAAATATAGATGCATAGAAACAATATAAATATAATATATATCACATATAAATACATTTCAATTATAATGTCCAACATAATATGTGGTAGGAGAATATTGAACAAACATCGTTTCGTGATGCAGTAGTTCATCGTCCACAGAAATAGTATGTTCTTTACGCATTAGACGGAGGTGTGTGTAAGTTTAGTTATAATACTTATCATAAAAAAACCTAGTATATTGAGGATATTTTTTTTGTTATTTAAACAAAGAATAAGCAGATCGTAGTGAGTGAAGAAGTAAAATAAAAGAAGAGAACTTGAGGGAAGATGTTGCCTTTAAATCGGGTAACTCCATTTGGTTTGAACCAAAAGGCTTTCTTGATGTTCCTTCTTCCTAATTTAATGCTACAAGGAAGAATAAAGGTATTTTGGGAGCTTATTTGGGCAGAGTTTGGATGAACCAAGGGGCTTTAACGGAGTGAGTAATCAGTTAGAGGTGATGGCCTTTTATAAGAGGGAGGAGGGGCTCTTTAGGAAAGTTTGAATGTAATATTTTATTATAAAATAAATTTCTATTTAAAAAGGTATACAACTCATTAAATTAGAATATAAGATTAATATAAGTCAAAATAAATTCATACAATAATAATTGGACTGGTTTTGGATATTTTTTAATCCTTATCTTTTTTATTTAACTCTTTATTAACTTATTTAACTCTTACCATGTCTTCTTGTATATTCATATTATATGGTTAATATAGATACCATAAAATTCTAATCAAACCTCAAGTGGTTCATTAATAAACTTTTCAAACTTATCTAAGTCATTTGGCCAAATATTAGATTTTTAGAACTATTTTATCATTTAATTAAATATTAATTCATTTAAAAACTCATTTATTTTAAATTTTATACTTTTAATATCATGATGTTTTAAAAATCCATAAAACATTATCAATTATAAAAAACTTCATTAATTCAGTTATAATAAGTCATAATTATCCATAAAATTCGTTTATGTCCTAAAAAGTTTCAAAAATAAATTTATTTTAATATTTATAATCCCATTTATTTAAAACATTCATTAATGAGGAAATCATTATATCATCATTGTGTCATAAATAAATTTATTTATTTGATGTATAAAAATTATAAATAAAATAACATGATGTAGTAAATCTTTTTATCTTTCTAATGACAAATTATAGTCAAATATATAAATTATATAACCCCACATTAAAATTGTTTTAGAAAAATAATACATGTTTATGATATTTTTATTTTTACTTTAAATAAAAGTTTATTAATGTAATTATCTTACCCAAGTGGCTTACAAAATCCAAAAGTTCTACCCAAATATTTTATTGGTCATACATGACTCATCCAATAAGGTTACGACAAGTGTTAAGGTAATTTTATATTATTATAATATTATTTTTAACTTGAATTACCTTATTTACCTTTAACCGCGGTAAATAAAAATCAATAGTTACTATTCACCAAAAATTATTTTCATCCAATTGAACCACATTTTACATATTTATGACAACCATGTATGTTGGATTTTTGAAATTCAATTCACAGAAGTGGTAAATTTTCATTTAAATGAAAAAATCGGTTTTTAGCAACTATGTAATATGTTTCACTATTCATAAAAAATTGAATGTTTTCAGAAAAACACAAAAAAATCACCTAACTCTAATTTTAATATTAATAATTCAAAAATTATGTCTATTTTACCAAATTAAAATCATATAAGTTTCATTAATTAATTTAAAATTAATTTCTGTTGTCAAAACTAGAAAGCGTGTTTCTAAGAAGTAAAAACTACAAAAAGATTAACTTGTGTTTACGTCCAATTTCAAAGTGAAATTACATACAATGACCAACATTGGATTAAATGGTAAAAATATAATCCAATTAAACTTTAAAACCATTTAAAAATATAATCTAACCTTTTACGTAAATCAGATGAAAAGATGGTTTTGACTTTAAATGAAGTTTTTCTCAC
Source organism: Viscum album (assembly GCA_963277665.1). Classification (NCBI taxonomy): domain Eukaryota; kingdom Viridiplantae; phylum Streptophyta; class Magnoliopsida; order Santalales; family Viscaceae; genus Viscum; species Viscum album. The sequence goes on from OY728121.1 coordinate 1,088,224,203, forward strand.
TATTCATTAAAAATGAACTTTATCAGAAAAATACCAAAATTTACCCAAATTAAATTTTGATTTCCAGTTTCTAAATAAGACGTTTATTTTGTAAAATGGAAACTATAAAAGTTACAAAAACTAGATTTAAAAAGGGGTTTCCATCAAAAGGCGGTAAAACTACCTTTTAAAAATGTTAGAGTATTTATGCTTAAAATTGGATTCATTCTCATTTTAATCCTCTAAATTTTATTCGATAAATGTTAAAACATTTAACAAAAAAATTAATCATAATATGGTTAGTTCTGTTCATTATCGCCAATAAAATGGTTAGGCTTTAACTACCATTTAAATTAATAATATTATATTATTTTTTCAGTATGACTCAGCATTGTGTGCAATATAAGACTTCGAAGAAACCCATCATTGTGTGTTAGGTACGCCATAGAACATAGAATCCCATTTAAAGTAAAATTAATATTTAATTATAAAATATTAATAAATTTGAAATTTTCATATTCTTTTTTTACCATGGATGTTACAGAGGCGGTAGTCCACATGTCCAGAAATGAAGTTATTGTATTTGCACAAAATGGAATGCATGAAGTTATGTGTAATATAATAATTCAAAAACCATAAATACATCTAAAATAAAAAATATATCATATAAAAACATATTTTTCATCATAATTCTCAACCATGATATGTGTTAAAGAAAAAATGAACAACATCGTTTCGTTTGAAGGTATTTCACCGTACACAAGAACGGTAAGTTCGTTACCCATTAGATGGAATAGTGTGTAAGTGTAGGTTGAAACCTTATAATAAAAGAATATCAGTATATTTAGTATAATTATGTTATTATATAATCATGTAATAAGAATATTTCTATGGGTGCATAATGAAAATAAAACAAAAGATCTTGAGGAAGGATGTCACTTCTTCTTTGGGTAACTCCTTTGGGTTTTCACCAAATGGATTCCTTCGATGGATTTATGCACAAATGGAGGATTATTGGATTAATATAGGGATTTTGGTATATTATTTGAGTAAATTTTAGGTGATAAAAGGTATTTATAGGTGTGAATAAGTGGGAGGGGTGAGTGCCTTTTTTATAATGTATGAGTGGTATTCTTGTAAATTTTTTAAAATGGAATAAAACCAATGTTTTTCCATGTAAAGTGGAACTGATAATTATAAAAATAAAATAAAATAGAATATAGGGTCAAATTATGAATATCCAATGTCTTTTGTACCAGTTTCAATGTCTTTTTGGCTCTTAATTTTAAGGTTTAGTCCCTTGTTAAGCTAATTTTCCTCTTAATCATAGTAATTAATTTTAATTACTTTCACTAATATTTGTTGTCAAATACTACATTGAAATTATTAGAAATTATAAATTATTATAATTAAAAATATGTAATCCCTTTTTCAAAATTCAAATCACATAAGTGGCAGAAATTAATTTAAACATAATCCAACATATGAGATGACAATGCGGGTTTTTAAAGTAAAAATGTTCAAAAGTTTGAAATTTTTTTATATCTAAATTCAATGTGGAATTGTTTTCAATGGCCTAAATTGGTTTAAATGATACAAAATTTACATAATTGAAATTTAATAAAAAATAAAAAAAAATAAATTTACAAATAAATTAGGTTAAAAAATAGTTTTGAACTAAAATTCAGTATTTTCACAATTCATAAAAAAATGGAACTTCTCTAAAAAATATCCAATTTAAATTTTGATATTAAAATTTCAAAAACTATGTTTTTTTTCTTAAATAAAAATTATAAAATTTCCAAAAATTATATTTAAAATGGTTTCTCTATTAAAAGGTGGTAAAATTACCTTTTAGAAAAATATATCTTTTTATTCATAAAATTGGTTTTAATCTTATCTTATAATAATAAAATATATTTGATCCATATCAAAAATTTTGATTGAATATTTAATATTAAAATTTTATTGAAAAAACTAATCAAAATTGGTTTTTTTAATTTATTAAAATAAAATTGTGTTTGTACACAGAAACATAGTTTTTTTAGAAAAATAATTTTTTTATTTGAAAAACTATTACTTTCATTTCTAGAAAATTGATAACCAAAGGGTTCATTTTATTGAAATTTTTAAATAATATTTTATTCATAACCCCCATCCTAATAGTTAGGTTACAACTATAATAATATTTTAACAATAATATTAACAGTACGATGTAGTTCAGAAAAACTTGGTACTGCTTGTAACGTAGGCTATCAAAGGAAATCGGCATTGAATGTAACACAATCCAAACAAAGTATTCCATGTACTTTTAGCTAATCTAAGTGTTGTGTGTAGAAAAAAAATGAATAGGTGTTTCATACAAAGTAATAATAACTTGGTGATTTTATATAATACAATCCATATTCAGTGTTGCGTGAAATTAAAAATATAAAAAAAAATTAAACTAGTTTGAAATAATATATTTTAAAAAATATCGGGGTGTTAAAACAGCACTTTTTTTAATATAAAGATAATATATTAATTAATTTATGATGTTTTAACTTTTTCTAATGGATATATTTTTATCCTTTTTTAACTTTTCAAATAATGATTAGTAATCATGAGTTACTATTCAACTGACTTTTAAAAAAACTATAAATTTTGCCTTTTTCTTTTTCTAAAGGCTATAACTCTAGAAATTTTGTTTTTATAAATTCTATAACTTTAGAATTTTTCAATTATGATATTTTTTTAAATAAATCCATATATGCATAGTTCCCTCTAACTCTATGTGTCCAGCAGTTGATGACTAGAGAACTGCATACTGCCAGTGGTCATCGGTCATGTTTCATCTCCTTCCATCAGAGAAAATATATAAAATATATATTTAAATTATTTTTTTATCTCAAAATTTTTTTCTTAAATATTAAAATGGTCATAACTCAGTTATCCATACTTATATCAATGCACCATTTTTTGGAATTGGAACTGTTACAAAACCCTAAACTCAAATTGATGGATATTTAATTTAAAATCAATATAATTTGATACATGATCATTATGATACCACTTTTCGTAATGAGCATGTAGCAGAAGTGATAAATAATAAGTTTAAAAAAATCCTCATTGGATATGAGATAAAAATATTGTTACCAATGAATTGTAATCCCCCATTACAACATTAGGATCTCATTTGGAAGAAATTAAGCATGAAAATAAAATTCGATCGTTATTTAATTAAATTTTTTGACACAAATGTTTTTCACTCTTGGACAGTAATCGCTACTATAAGGAGTCAATATTAGATCCCTATAGATCATTCACACATGCTTTAAGTGAATTTTAGTACATTTATATATGGTTTCAATGTTCTAATACAGAGAATCATAAAGGCTTTAGACGTCCTTAAGATCACTTGAGCACCATTCCTTTAACCCAAGATAAAGAACATGGATTGGTGTTCTCAACTCACTTATTTATTACATAAGAATTTGGGACAGAAGTGGGAAAGGCTATAAAATTCATAGGAATTAAAAGATGGTCGAATTTGGGATTCTCATGTCTTATATAGGTAGGTTTAAAGTCTCAAAAATGGTACTTAGGCCCCAAACTAACATAAACCTTCTAGATAAGACTTAATGAAACAAATGAATTAGTATATGAGTCATAAATGTCATTTATATTTTATCACATACTTATAACATCTAATAAATGTTATGTGATAAAGTTGTACTAATTAAATATACTTACTTGTCCTATTAAATACTTAATGAACCGTGAATAATAATATTCATTCAAAAAATACATATTTTATATTCACTTAATTACTTGTGAATGAAGTGAGTAAATAAATTCAAATCATATTATTCAGAACTCAAATTATATTGAATTCATTTATTTTAAAGCATTTGGTTAAACCCAGACATCACTCAAACCCTATGGTGGGGCCCACCATATCCTAAAATCCTATTCACATAGAATATTCCACACTCTTGAATACACTTTGTGTGTTAACCTATAGGTATTTATCTTGATAGTAGTGAGTACTAATAATATACTTGGATCAGAGTCTAGAAACCCATCAAGTCCCCTAAGGAGATAAGGTATAGTCATAGAAACAATGACAACTCCTATGAACACACACAATGAAATATAATCTCTTTATCTAATGATATCTCATAATGTTAGACACAAAAATTGTGTCACCATCCTTTCCTTATTTATTTATTCTTGACTATACTGGAGAAACATAATGTCTTCTACATTTTTAGGGATTTGGTGAAGTTACTACTATCCTAGTTAAGTGGAATGAGATATCTCTTCCTTTTGGAATTGAAAAATCATGTCTTGATCATTCTTCCAATTTCATACAGTCAATTATGACACAAACACAAGCTACCTAACCATAACATAAATATCATTTTTTCAACTATCATCAAATTATATAATCAAATGGTACACACTGATGATTATCGTAACTCAAGAGACTGAAACACATGCTCATAGATTGGAATAACTAATGACAGTGGAAACATGTGGTGTTCTAATTGGTGGTCCAGTCCTCATGATATCCTCTACTTGTGCTCACCAAGTGATAACTTCATTTGAATCAGTATTAATTCTTATGATCCCCTAGAACCCGATAGTGAGACGTCATCAGTTTCCTATCAGTATGATGTATCTAGATCATAGGATAAATGCTTAAGATTATTGTCATAGTATCTCAATGTCCTTGTTATAGCCTATGAAATTCTATAACCTTTTGATACAAAATTTAATATAAGGAAATTATCATTTATATAGTACATTAAAAAGTAATTTTTCTATCATGGTGATATAAAACACAATAATATATCAATGTTTATGCATGTAATGGTGATAAAAGTACAAAAATGAGTTGGGTCTAGGGAACCCCCTCACAATAAATATTATTATAGAGTTAAAATTTGAATATTTAAAACACTACTTACCTTTTATTTTGATCTATAAAAATTTTGTAAGACTTTAAATTTTCCAAATCACATCACTTTTAATATTTAAAAACTATTTAGATTCATTTTTAACCCTTTTTTACAAGCACTACATCATGATGCATATGAGTTTTTAGTAATTATACAATTACCAAAACTTAAAAATAAATTACTTTCATAAAATTAATTTATCCATTTGTAATTATTCATAACATCTTTTTATTCTTATTAAAATATATTAGATATATTAAAAGAAAGAGGGTGACATTTTGCATTTATTATTTACTTAAATAATATAAATGTCGTTATGAAAGGAAAATGGAACCAAATTGAAATATTTTAGAATATATAATATTTTTGGCTGAAATAAATTCATCCAATTAAATAAATTATAGTGTTTGAGAGATTTGGATATTATATCCAGTGGTATTAACCCAAATTAACCCATTTTAAGCATAAAAATGATTTTATAACAAAATCATGTATAATATTAATTATTATAACATTAACTGGATTATGTTCAAGAAAATGGATCTAATATTACATTAAAACAAAACCCAAAATAGAATGAAACTTTTATATTAATTGATTTAAATAAAATAAATGATTGTTTTTCAAAAATTATCATTTTCACTATTCACTTAGAGATAAATCTTTTCAAAAAATTCCCAAAATATCACACTAAGATAATTTTAATAAGAAGAAATTAAAATTGAAGTCATTTTTATCAAATAAAATATATAAAATTCAGAAATTTATTTTTTAAATAAAATATAATATATATAGAAAAACCATTTTTATAAAAACAATGAACCTGTTAATCTGAAACTATTCAAAACATTATTTTATTTTATTATTATCATTAAAAATTGAGTATTTATTTACTATAAATTAATCAATATATTTTTATTAGGAAATATTTTGTACATATATTTCATAATGTGATTAATACTATTCATAATCTCTAATCCAACATCTAAGTTATAACATTTATATTTAAAAAATTATAATATTTCTATAGTATATTGTGGTATTTTTATGATTGGTGTTTAATGTATCACTTGGTATCATACATTATATTCAAAAATTAAAATCTTAGGGGTGTTATAGGGTTTACCTAAAAGAAATCATCAACACACATATCCTCACATAATGAGAGGAGGGGATGATGTTTTTTCCATAAATTAAATTCAATAATAATTATAAATTGGAAGGAAATGGATCACTCCCAAATTTACCCGAGTTTTAAGGGTTAAGAAATAAATTTTAGTATAGATTTGGTTGTCAAATCCTCAGAGACCTAAGAAGAACCTATAGACACACAAACTAAAGAGACGGATTTTTGGCTATAAAGTGGCCAACTTGGAACTGTATTTATATGGTTTAAATGCACACTAAGATATCTAATTAAATTCAAATTAATATAATGAGTTGATCCTAGGTTATCAATTGGGGGTGTATTGGATGAATTCATTTTTAATGATTTCAATTTATTATATTTTAGATGGGTTCATAAGAAGATAAAACAACTTCATCACTTACTATTTTAATACCAACAAAAAAAATACTAATCACCTATACACTTTTAGTATAATATTTATGAGAACTCTAAGGTAAATTTTCATATTATCACTTGAAGTGTGTGGACTTAAAATTCAACAAGGAGGAAGAAGTTTTAAAATCGTCAAATAAAAATCTAAATTAAAATAAGTGATTAGAAATTAATGCTCTGATAAATAACATCCAATACACACCCTTGATACTCCCTTGGATCAAACCATAATATTTCTATCCCTCCATTGATGTTATTCTATCAATTGAAGTGGGAAGCAGACTCATAAGGGAGGAATTGAAGAAGTAAAAACAACAAAATAACGAACACTCCATCATTGTGTGATAAATTTCACAAGTTTTGGTGTGAATAAATTCTAACCATGAGGTAATGGTATCAACGCAATATGAATAAGAACATAATAAAAGGATAAGAAGAACTTTTATTAAGAAACTAATCTGAATTAGAACAACTAACATATAAAATCACAAACATGACAATACAAAATGGCAACATAATATTACACTTGAAAATAAACAAATCCTCCTCAACTACTTCACCACCACTGCCTTCAATAGGAATTTAGGAATCATTAGGTAGATCCCCCATCTTTACAAGTCTCCTCAATTAATGGTGGTGGGCCTAGGTGGGTGTAAGGTTAATGGAGAAGATACTTTTCCACTCTTGACCTGAAGTGGTAACCATCTTGCATCCACCAAAGATATGTGTCGAAATTACCTTTTAGATATCCAAATTATAGTGGTATATATATGGATAAAATGGATCCCATGATATATTCTATCATCCTGTAAACTTTCAGACCAAAATCTTTTGTGGTTTTCGAGATATGATTTAAATAGTTATATGTTTTATGGGCCTTAGAATCTGGCCCATAATTTTATCTTCAAACTTGAGCCACTTGAAACTCCACTAAAACATTATAATTTGCTCTTGTAACTATTTTATTAAATTTTCCCTTTTATTTCATCTATATTAAGTTCAATTTTCAGAATTTTTGGGCTAGGATATTGGCCAATATAGTAGCTTTATTGGACTGTTGTCTAGTTCACTTCGCCCAAGAATGTTGTTGGTTCAAGGCCCACTTTGGTGGTCTTACGATGTGAATATTCAAATACTCCAAAGGTATGAATTGTTACCAATGTAATTAGAAACTTGAAAATTAAATATGAAAATAAAATAAATACCTTTGGGTATTTTATATGGTGTTCAAAAATGTACCATGTAATAGTTCATTTTAAGAAGGACTTACAATCATAATATAAAATGATGTTCAAAGTGTAAAATGTTCTAAAATGGTGTTTATGAATAATAAAGAACAAGAATATTATATATATTAACAATTAATATTAGACTCATTCAGTGGATAATCACACCACCGCATCTTGAATTTTTCTAGTCCTGAGCAAAATATATCTCAAAAATATAAAATTTGAATTCCCTTTTCCAAAAACATTTTAATACACAATGATCACTAAAAACCATTATATCAAACAATTATGAAACCCATAAAAATATTTCAATACAAGATAGTTTAATAAGAATATCCCAATCTCAATCTCATTCCTTTGTTCAAATTCATCATCATAGTTCATCCAATATCTATTAAGCATGATGATGTGTTGTGTATCACAATAGACATGGGGGTTCATCTTTATTCTAGGGGGAAATGATGGAACCGCTAGGTGGAATCACATTTCAATATTAAGATGAGTATTAAATTTTTTTATATATATAACTTGTATTTATTTATTTTTTCTTTTCAATTTTCCCATGGTAATTCAAATTGCACTCAACAGAGTCAACCCTTGTAGTAAGACTTCGTCGATGACTCCCTAGCTCAATGACCTTATGGCACCAAGTGAATCCCACATACTCGGACATCATCTCAAGTAAACTCATTAAAAACAAATTCAAATTACCACAAATAGATACGAAATTACTAACTCTAGTCTAGGAAACTATGGAGTCATGATCCCCATGTTCTGAAATCCACGCATTAGGTTATTTCATTACTCTACGCGCAAATCTACTATTACTATTATTTTTGAATTTTTTTTATTAAATAATCATATTAAAACTAAAATGATCACCAAACATATCCTATTTATTTGGGGGACCCCATTAACTCAAACTAATACCCCACTATCCAAAGGACATGTGTTATGAATTTTTTTATTTGGATGAAAATATAAATCATGAAATATCACATTAGACAGACACACTTTCCAAAATTTATTCTTGTGAAATTATACATGGATTAAAATTAGAATTAAGGCATTTTAAATTATTTAATATTCAGTTTCAAAGTTTTCAATTTGTATTATCATGTTCAAAATTAAAGGATTTTTTCCTTCCATTTACACACATTTATTATTTCACATGTTTTTTTTTCATTCTTTTCACCCCCCAACTTGGAATAACATTGTCTGCAGTGTTTAATGATTAGAAAACTTATAAGGGGGTAGATGAGAGGATTTTAAAGAAGACATTGAAAATGAGAATCATGGAATGAAGTCACCCGGTGGTTGAAGTTGACGTTCATGTTGTTCCAATTTAATCCATTGATATCCATGTCACTTGCAGAGTTCCATAGTGGAACAAGAAAAAACAAAACAAAAAAACAATATATTTATATATATTTATATAAAAAAGTAAAATATAAGTATATATACAAAATGTAACGTACCGGTTCTGGGTGTTGTCCAAAGGTGCCCCGTACCCGATTGGTCACATGGCCTCAAGCGGATTTCCTTGAACATCATAGGTTATCGACTAAAAGTAAGGGTTTTGGGTGTGACAGTGGGAAAACAATGCACTCATTCACAGAGTAACATAGCGGAAACAACAGATAACAGTGGTGAAAGCAGTAATACCATACAATAAGTAAACAGTAGAAGACTGAAAGTAAATAAACAACTGGAGCACATATATAAATGATGTGTGTCACATATGTCTAGGAAAGTATCCAAACAAGTCACAATACTAGAAATATAGTACTAAATAAAATTACAAGGAAAAAATATATACTCTAGAAGCATTTCAAGCCTCATCTTGGTTCTATGCTCTCCATCTCCACAACAATAAAGTACATAAAGTATAAGGGCGTGTGACCTTATCTATACCTGTAACAATATAATCTGTTTGGGACAAAAATCATGACCCAAACAGGGTGTGAGACGAATCCCAGTAGGAAACCTCCCAAAGAACTATGCCTAAATGTCAGTGAATATATATATATATATATATATATATATATATATAAGTAAATATGAAAAATGAAGTAATAAACAATGAAGTAGTCAAAAGTAAACAATCATAAAGTTTCAAAGTACATTCATTTACATTTATTAATTATTCAACCAATCATTAACAAGTAACCCTCTGGGAAATGTATCACAATCTAACCCCTATGGTTCAACTTATCATTTAAATCAATAAAGATATAACGACCCTCTGGGAAAGATCACATAGTTTAACCCCTTTGGTAACATGTAAATAAAGACTCTCTGAGGAAGCACTCACTGTCAATTCCCCATGTCGTCTTTTAAGGATAAACTAAAAACTCTCTAAGGAAGCACTCAACATCAATTCTCCATGTGGTCTCGTAACATTATACTAAAGACACTCTAAGGGAGCACGCAAGGTGAAAATTATAATAGACACTCTAGGGAAGCCCTCAACGGCAATTCCCCCTATGATCTAACTACACCAGGTTATCACAGCCATGTTTAATAAAATTGTGCACAAATAATATTCAGCATCCAAAGTAAATCTCAAATACTAATTGGCTACACAACTACAATGCATATCACAATAATTTCATATAAAACCATCCTCATCCTAACATCACTAGTCATGGAAAACAAAAGAGCCTAACATCCAGTTCTAGACCCAAAGGCCAATATCACACAATCATGGGAAACACATCTATAAGCAAGGTAATAAACCTACTTTATAATCAAAAACCCTACCCAAGAAAACAACCAAAAGCAAGAATCAACATGGTTAAAATTACAAGACACGTAATACCCTAAACTAGGGTATTCGACACTTTTTTCACATATAATCCAATGACAACTATGGAAAGGCAGAAACCACCTACCTCAATGTTTTACGATTGGTATAGTAAAATATTATCCTTTGATTCGATCTAGAACATTTTATATCTACAAAACATCAAAAATTCTGTACCGAAAATATCTCATGAAAGAAGAGAAATTATGAGGAGAGGCTCTAGAAGGAGGAAGAACTCACCGAGGAGATTCCAACATAATCGAAGAAGTTTGATTCGGAGAATGGATGAAGAATTAGGGGAAAGGGGAAGAGACAGAGATTTATGTCGCTCTTAGATGAGACGGGGCTTGAAGATGGTGTTTCTTGCAATTAGACGCGACCCCGGTCCGATTTAACAAATAAAAACAGAAGTACATGGTGTGTTCATTTAATGTATACACTGTGTACATACCTTAACCAGTCTCCAATTTAGGTGGTCTCCAGGCCACCCCACATGGCCATGTACTCGGCCAGTACACAGCCAATACATGGTTACCCAGGCCAACCGGGTACACAACATGTACTCTTAAGTACACGACATGTACTCCATAAATTTCCACAAACTATTATTTTTCTCAAAAACACCCGAAAACAAGATCCATACATGAAATGAAGATCTGAGTTCTTACCAAATTACCCCTTAAAGAAATTTGTCCCTGAATTTCCCTAACAAGGTGGAAAAGAAGAAGAATCTTCGAACAGCTCTGGCCATTATGATCACACATCGGTCTCCCTCTCCTAAGTCTCATCTTATAATTGCCTATACTACCACATCTCTCGTACTAGAGGAATGGACCGGCCATGGAGAACCTTCACATTGAGATCAACAATACAGATATGATTCTCCTCGAATGATGTGTCCAACTCTAACTCAACCTCCTCGGGTTGAAAAACATGAGATGAGTTTGAGAAGTAATGTCGCAGCTGAGAGACGTGGAAGACGTTGTGCATAGACCGGTACCTCTGAGGTAACTACAATCGATAGGAAATTGGATTGAATTTATCCAAAACCTAAAATGGCCCAATGTATCTCAGTGAAAGATTACCCTATCTCTTAATCCTCATATGTCCCAACCTTGGTGTGACACATAGAAAAACCTGATCTCTGACCACAAACTCCAGAGGTCATCTCCAACGATCAGCATAAGACTTCTGTCATGTATGTGCAGTAGTCATCCTCTTTTGAATCAACTCCACCTGCTATGTGGTCTCCTAGAAAAGATGAGGTCCCAACATAGATACCTCTCTTACCTCCAAAAAACATAGGGGTGATCGGCATGAACTACCATACAAAGACTCATAAGGTTTCATCTGAATCATCGCCTAAAAACTGTTATAGTAGGAAAAATCCACTAGGGGTATGTGGTTCTCCCAAGATCCACAAAAATCTAGGATGCATGATCGAAACCTGTCCTCCAGCACATAAATCGGGCACTCAGACTGGCCATCTATTTGGGGATGGTAAGTTGTACTTAGAAGTACCTATGTACCCAAATCACTATATAGTCCTTGCCATACCTTAGAAGTAAAACGGGTATCCCTATCAGAAATGATGGAGTGAGGAACCCCATGAAAATGTACAATCTCCCAGATGTAAAACCTTCTCATCTCATTAACATTGAATGTATCCTTGATCGGTAGGAAATTTGAAACCTTCATGAGCCTGTCAATGAAAAACCAAACTACATCATTCCATCGAGGCAACCTTGGTAAACCTGTCACAAAGTCCATCATGACATCATTCCACTTCCACTTGAGAATGGGTAACTGCTGCAAAATCCTTGCTAGTCATTGATGCTCCTCCTTCACCAGCTGAAAGATAGAACACCTCATGAAAAAACCAGCAACATCTCTCCTCATGCCCGGCCACAAATATTGACGGTGTAGATCTCTATACATCTTGGTGACAACAGGATGAACTGAACAAACTAAAGAATGAAAATCCCGCATCATATCCTCGTGTATGTCTACTGACACCCATACATGCCCATGAAAACACAAGATCTCATCCTCACCTCCTGTCCATATAGTAATATAGTCCTCTCCTGACACACTCTCCCATATAACTAGGCCTTCATCATCTGATAGTTGCCTCATTCTCACTCGATTTAGTAGAGTAGAAGTAACAGATACAGAAGAAAGAAACATCTACCCTTGTCTGTCTTCCACCTCCAAATGCATCTCAGAGAATAGAGGCATAAGAAGCCACTCACTGCGAGCCTCCTGAACTACATGTATCTGATTCCTCTTGCTCAACACATCATCCACTATGTTCCCTTTTCCATGCATGTTGGCAAGCTCAAAGTCAAAGGACTGAAGGTACTCAACCCACCTTTGCTGTCTCAAATTCAGATCTTGCTGAGTGAAGATATACTTGAGAATTTTGTGGTTAGGGAAAACCACAAAATTCTCTCCCAACATATAATTTCTCTGGTAGCGTAGGGCATGAACAACTACAGCCAACTCAAGATTGTGCATCAGGTTATTCCTCTCATGTAGCCTCAACTGCTTAGACCTATATGAAACGACTCCTTCCCCATGCATAATCATTTCTTCTATCCCGATATTTGATGAATCACAGTAAATAGTATAACTCTTTCCCTGCTCTGGAAAAACTAGTATCGGTGCTGAAGTCAATCTCCCTTCAACTCCTGAAAGGCTTAATCGTAGGGGTCTGTCCACAGGTACATCACACCCTTCTTAGTCAAGCTCATCAGTTTCACTGATAAGCATGAAAATTCCAATATAAAACATCTTTATAAAACATATATCCCTATAAAACTTCATACCTCAATGGAATTCTTCGGATGCTCCCAGGAAAATACTGATCTCACTTTTTCTAGGTCTACTGATACACCTATCTGTGAGATAACATGACCCAAGAAGTGAATCAGGTCCATCCAAAAGTGGAATTTTGAGAGCTTAGCATATAGATGATACTCCCTCAGTGTACTCAAAATGACCTCAAGATGGGTATCATGGTGATGTCGAGTGTGAGAGTACACAAAGCTATCGTCCACAAAAACAACTAAAAAGGAGTCCAAGTATGGATAGATCACTTGGTTCATCAGTTCTATAAAAACTATAGGCATGTTCATGAGACCGAATGTCATAACCACATACTCATACAGACCATACCTGCTCCAAAAGGCTGTAAGAGGTATATCTGATGGTCTAACATGCAACTAATGACAACCGGATCTCAAGTAAATCTTTGATAACACCTGGGCTCTTTGAAGCTTTTCAAAGAGATCATAAATCCTATGTAAGGGATATCGGTTCTTGAACATCAACTGGTTTATCTTCTGATAATATATACAACGTCTGAGGGTATCGTCCACCTTCTTCGCAAACAAGACAAGTGAGCCCCAAGGATAAGTACTCGGTCATATGAAACACTTTATTTATAACTCCTCTAACTAATTCTTGAGCTCCTATAACTTTGGTGTAGCCATCCTATAAGGAGGAATGGACATTGGTGCCTCTCCAGGAACAAGATCAATAGATAAATCTACCTCTTGCTCTAGAGGTAAACCAAAAAAGTCCTCTCAAAATATATCACTGAAACAATCCACCACTTGAGGAAATTCCATCTGTGAAGTCCCCTGGTCATCCAGATACAAACTAGAAATATAGGCTATAACTCCTTCCAAACCATGATGCTCGGGTCCCACTCTGCTTGCCTGGACATCCCATTCGCCCTTATGTAGAAACGATCTGCCCTCTAGTGATGCAAAACTCACCCAACGGTGATAGAAATCAATAAAATCCAGGAAGAGAACTAACCAGTTCATTCTGATAATTACATCATAGCCTGTCATCTCTAAGACATAAAGGTCCCATAAGAAGTGACACCCACCAACCTCAAGAGGTCACTCCTTGCACTGATGTACACTAGTCATTCTAGTCCCCAACGGTGTGTCCAGCGTCAAGATATCAGCAGAAGTAAAGATATAGAGCCTAGGGATCTCCACAAAAGGCACAGATATGAATCTATGGGAAGCCCCTATTTCGAAAAGAGAAGAAGCTAAAACTAAGTCAACCAAAATTGTACCTCTAACCTAGAGGGTCTTGGATCCAGCTCCTTCTAGATTTACTCTAACAAAAAAATCCTGACATGTGTCGTAGCCCTGTGAAGCTATCTATGATCCCTGAGTTGATCCTCCCTACGGCTATCTAAAACCCTATGTCTGAACATTATGTTCACGACCTCCACCTCGGCCTGAATGGTTATACAAACTCTAGTTCCCTGAATGATGAGAAACCGGTGATCCTGCTTCTGAATGTAGAGTCATAGTAGAACTCATATCACCATATGCTGGTAAGAAGAACTGACAGAAACACTAAATATAACCCATCATTTCATAAGATTAGCACTCAATTGGGACTCTTGGGCAATGTGGCCCCGTATTCACACTCTTCATGAACTAGTATCATACCACCTGGATACCTGAAGGAGTATCTTACCTACTCAGATCTCTACGTTTAGACTACATACAGTGCATCCTACTGTCAACCGGAAGGGTACCAACTCTGGATATTGAACCACCCTTGACAACATCTCCATTATCCCTCAGGTTGCGCTTGGTAATTATCACATGGTTGACTATAGATGATATATAATTCAACCTGAATATTTTCACTAGATATCGGATGTCATTCCTAAGACCATCCTCAAACTTCCTCACCATAAATAACTCATCACCCCCCAGAATTGGTGCAAACCACTATATATCTATGAAGGGAGAAGAATACTCCATGACTGGGATAGTTCCCTACTCCAAGCTCATGAACTCTTGGGATCAATCGACCCTCAAGGTATCCGAGTAGAAGTAGTCATAGAAGGTACGATAGAGCTTATCCCAAGCCATTACCCATT
Source organism: Viscum album (assembly GCA_963277665.1). Classification (NCBI taxonomy): domain Eukaryota; kingdom Viridiplantae; phylum Streptophyta; class Magnoliopsida; order Santalales; family Viscaceae; genus Viscum; species Viscum album. The sequence goes on from OY728121.1 coordinate 1,088,239,639, forward strand.
GGAATCCTGCCTATGATATTACGTCTCACCATCTCTTGGAAGAATACTAAAGCATATATGTAGCAAGATTCACCCTCCTTTCCAGAGGCGTCTCAAGATGATTGAAAATAGACAGCATGGCTTCTTACCATGACTATGCAGCCTGAGGTCCTCCATCTTCTAAGAAGGTGGGAGGATGCTGCTGCTGAAAAATCTGCGTCATGTTTTCCATAGATGGGTAAGGGTGTGGTGCTCCCTAGAAGGTCTATATAAACCTCATAAATCCTTCTTGGAACAGTGCATCAGCACCTGTATCTGTAATGATGGATGGTGCCAAGATAGGAACGATGTGAGGATATACTAGTAGTCCCTGATTTTCGATGTTCGGTGTCGGATGGCTACCCTGTATCTGGCGTACTACTGGAGGATTTCTCAGTGGCCTAACTCTACAAGGTCAAGCACACACCTTAGTTCAAGATTATCAAGGAATGAAACTTAGAAGTGCAAGAAATGAACAAGAGAAAGAAAACATTCAAGGTATTCAAAACATGGATACACTACGTGTATGACCCATACACGGCATTTTCCCTTAATCCTGTACATGGGAGTGTACTTCTTCCAACCTTGGTCATGTAACATCCCATATACACGACGTTTTCTCCTTTGACACGGTGTGTACTTGAATCTTTCCCCTACTCGAGTTCTTCTACATGACTAAACCACACGATTCTCCTAGAAAAAACTACACAGCGTGTTTATGCTATAAACGATGTGTAAACGATGTGTACTAGAAGGATTTCATCAACCCGTGTCATTAGTCAAATAGCCAAGAACACAATCGACTCCACACAGTGTGTTCACGTGGAACACGGCGTATACTACCTAATTTTCATCCATTTGTGCACCAATCACATGACTAGATACGTGGTCACTATAACATGGCATGTACTACTAGTACGCTATGTGTTCTACCATATAAAACCCAACCTCGTGTCTTTTCCCACACAGTCAGTCACATGGTGAAGAACTACACGGTGTGCATATATAGTACACGGCGTGTACTTAAGAAAAACATTTCCTTCCTGAAAAAATGGACACATGGTGTGTATTCATCATTACACACCATGTATTCTGGGTTTTTTCAGATAGTAAGCCTTAGAAACTACTCTAGAACCCCATAAAACACTGAAGAAAACATTAAAGATCCAAATTCTAATCCGTTGGATCCCATATTCCCCGCGAATCAAAGATTTGCATCATATTCATGTCATATCATAGTATAACAGTGCAATCAAGCACATGATCAACCAAATTCTAATCCATGAGGGCCCATAACACCTTACGGACCAAAGTTTGGCCCTCATCCAAAAGAAACATAACATATCAGTAATAACCTATCAAATATTAGGTATTCTATCAAGGCATCTATCACAATAGCATGCATATCTAGCACAACACCAATCACAACAACATGAAATCAGTAATGCACCCTAAATGGTGTGACAAGAATTCATGACATGTGATCTCTAGAAAGTTACTATATGATGAATGAGGTGGAATAACCTTATCTCAATGGGTTTTAATAGAAATATAACCTCAATAATATCAATTATAACAACAAAAAACATGTGAATCACCCAACGGTGAAATCAAATCAACTATAATAATTAAAAAACCATAAAAATTAAAATATTCGAGGCATATTGGATTTTTCCTATACAAAGTTTAGATACTCCCAGGGATAACTTATTACCAAATATTTATTCCTTCCTATCCTTATCTATTGGCTCCAAACAGTAAGTAAAATAAGAAAATAACCTCTTTTGATACAAATTTGTAACATCCTGGTTCCAGGTGTCACCCAAAGGTTCCCCGTACCCGGTTGGTCACATGGCATCAAGTGCATTTCCCCAAACTCCAGAGGCTTCCAACTAGTAGTGAGGGCCTTGGGTGTGATAGTGGGGAAACTATTCCCTCATTGGAAGAGTAACACAGCAGAAACAACAGATAATAGAGGAATAATCAGTAATACCATACAATAAGTAAACAATGAAATACTAAAAGTAAATAAACAACTAGAGCACATATATAAATGATGCAAGTCACATATGTCTAGGAAATCATCCAAACAAGTCACAATGTTGGAAATAAAGTACTAAACAAAGGTACAAAGAAAAAAATAATCTCCAGCAGCATCGCAAGCCTTAGCTTGGTAACATTTCCTCCAACTCCATAGCAATCAAGTACCTGAAGTAGAAGGGTGCTTGTCCTTATCTATATCTACCATAATATAATCTTTTTGGGCCCAAAAGCATGACCCAGACAGAGTGTGAGATGAATCCCAGTAGGAAACCACCCAAATATCTATGCCTAACTGTCAGTGAATATATATATATATATATAGTAGGAAATTTTCAAAATGAAGTAATAAACAAGGAAGTACTCAAAAGTAAACAATCCTAAAGTTTCAAACTACATTCATTTACATTTATAAATTATTTAATCAATCATTCACAAGAAACGCTTTGGGAATGTTATCACAATTTAAACCCTATCATTATACTTATCATTTAAATCAATAAAGATATAATTAACCTATAGGAAAGCACATGCAGTTTAACCCCTTTGGTCACATGAAAACAAAGACTCTCTGAGGAAGCACTCACTGTCAATTCCCCATGTGGAATTTTAATGATAAACTACATACTCTCTGAGGAGGAACTCAATGTCAATTCCCCTTGTGGTCTCGTAATGCTATACTAAAGACACTCTAAGAGAGCACTCACCGTCAATCCCCCAGATGGTATTGCAACTTGAAAAGTATAACAGACATTCTGGGGAGGCCCTCAATTTCAATTCCCCTTATGGTCTTACTAAACCAGGTTCTCACAGCCTAGTTTAATACAATCATTCACAACTGATATCCAGAATCCAATGTAAATCTCAAATACTACTTGGATAAACAACTAAAATTCATATCACAAGCATGTTAAATAAAATCAAATCCATCCTAAAAACACAAGGCATGGAAAACTAAATATCTTAACATACAGTTCTAGAACCAATGGCCAATATCACACAAACATGGGAAATACATCCATAATAAAGGTAATAAACCTAATTTATAATCAAATCCCTTACCCAAGAAGACAACCAAAAGCAGGCATCAATATGGTTAAAATTACAAGACACAGAATACCCAAAACTAGGGTATTCAGCACTTTTTGCACATATAATCCAAAGACAACTATGGAAAGGCACAAAACACTTACCTAGATGCTTTATGATCAATATAGTTGAATCTTATCCTTTGATTCGACCTATAACATTGTATATCTACAAAAATGTCAAAAATTATCAACCATGAATATCTCATGAAAGAAGAGAAATTAGATGGAGAGGCTCTAGAAGGAGGAAGAATTCACCGAGGTAATTCTAACATAATCTATGGTGTTGAATTCAGATAATAGATGATGGATTGAGTTCTCGGAGAAGATTTAGTGATTTCTGTCACTTATGGACGAGACGGGGCTAGAAGAAGGTGTTTCGGGAAATTAGATGTGACCCCGGTCTGATTTAACAAATAAAAAGAAAATTAAATGGCATGTTTATTTATTGTACATCCCTTAACCAGCCTCCACTTTAATCGGTCTCTAGGTCACCCCACATATCCATTTACTTGGCCATTACATGGCTATTACATGGCTACTCGTGGAAATCGGGTACACGGCGTGTACTCCTTAAATTTCCAAAAACTCTTCTTTTTCTCAAAAACACCAAAAAACAAGATCCATACCTAAAATGAAGATCCAGGTTACTACAAAAAAATTATATAATAAGGAAGCATTATAAACCATAGGTTAGTGGAAAGAGCATGCCCTTGTCTCCCTTCGGTATTGGGTTTGAGTCCTCACGGCTTCGCTATTTGGGATGGGGTTTGCCCCACGACCTACGATGTGTCCTTTTAAAAAAATTAATTATTGTTTTTTTTATTTTTCTTTTAAAAATCAAACACATAAAAATAAAATAAAATAAATTGATGATACATTGTCTTCTTTTTAAATTTCTAGGTAAGGTATTACTCAGGGATCATACCACATGACACAGATTAATACAGTGCTCCCCTTTCATACCCATCCTTACTTATAATAGAAAAACAGGTCAAAAGTCTAAGGTACTATCATATTCAGATTTTATTTATTAATTAATAATTTTTTTTAAATATCAAAAAGTTTCATTAATCCTATTTAAAAAATAATGATGATTCACAATGATTGGAAACATGAAAACCATTGGTTTCCTCTCATGCAGTGCTTTTTTTAACATCGCTAGATCTAATTAGACCCTTAATTATTTAAGTTTTTTCCTCATATATTGTTGGTTCACACAATTACTTATCAACTTCATGTCTTTTGAATGGTTCAATGAATGGTTTGACTCTATGACCATTAACTTTAAAGGTTTGACCATTGTTGGGATCTTGAATTTCTACAACCCTATGGGGGGTACACCTTATGCACTGTGTATGGACCTGACCATCTGGATCGCAACTTTCCTGAGTGTAAATGAAGTTTGGAACTATACAAAAGAATAGGTTTACCCGGTACAATGTGTTTGGTTTTATGATTTCGATATTGGTAGGCTCTTACTTTAGCTTTATTGATCCTTGAATTTTCATAAGCCTTCATCCTATGTTCCTCAAGTTTATTAAGATATAATTTCATTTTTGTTTCAGCCAATGAGAGGTCACGATTCATTTCCTTAATTGCCCAAAAGGCCTTATGTTCAATCTCCACTAGAAAATGGCATGCTTTTCCATAAACCAACCTATATGGGTTCATTCCTAAAATGGTTTTTAATGTGGTTCGATATGCCCAGAGAGAATCTAAGAGTTTTCTTGACCAATCTTTCCTAGATGGATTAGTAGATTTCTCATGAATTTTTTTGATTTATAGATTGGATAACTCATATTGATCATTGGTCTTTGGGTGGTAAGCAGAGGACACTTTGTGAGAAATTCCATACTTTTCCATGAGTGCTGAGAATGGACGATTAAAAAAATGAGTTCAATGATCACTAATGATATCCCTAAGAATTCAAAATCTTGAGAAGATGTTTTCCTTGATAAATCTAATCATATTTTTATGGTCATTGGATTTTGTAGGAATGGCCTCAACCCATTTGGATACATAATCAATAGCTAAAATAATGTACAGATATCCCCAAGAGTTTCGGAAGTTACCCATGAAATCAATTCCCCATCATTCAAAGATTTCAATCACTAATATGGGAGTGAGTATCATTTGATTCCTTTTTGTGATGGACCATACTTGTTGACACCCAAGAAAGCTTGGAATAAATGTGTAGGAGTCCCTTGAGAGGGTGGGATAGAAGATATCATACTGAATAACCTTAGCATAAGTTGTCTTAGAGGAAAAGTGGCCTCTACACACCTCACTATGGCAGAATTGAAGGATGGAATCTTGTTCAAATTATGGGACACAACTCTTAATTACTTGTTTAGGGAAGAACTTATAGAGATTTGGATCATCAAACACATAGTTCCAGGAATCATACAGGAATTTTCTTCTATATTGAGTCCCTGGTAATTTTGGAATGACTCATGTAACTAAGAAGTTGTCTATGTCGGAATACCAAGGGAAGTCACTCACAGAGTATAGGTGTTCATCAGGGAATGAATCAACACATAAATGTGAAATAATTTTTTATTAAATTCTATCCTAGAGTGATGATCATAAAAAACATTTTAAATACCCTTTTTTCTTAATTGTGAGGTTAAATTCGTGTAACAAAATGACCCACCTATTTATTCTATCCTTAGCATCTTGTTTCTGGAAGAGGTATTTCAGTGAGGAATGGTCAGTGAACACAGTGATGGGGGATCCTAAGAGGTATGACCTAAAGTTTTATAAGTAAAACAAAATAGCATGTAACTACTTCTCAATGGTGGTGTAGTTGATTTGGGCATCATTTAAATATTTTCTTGCATAAGCAATTATATACGGAGTTTTATCACAATGTTTTCCTAACACAGCTCTTAAATCAAAGTCATTTTAAACACACATGAGTTCAAAAGGAAGGTTCCAATTTGGGGATTTCATTATGGGAGGAGAGGTGGGAGATTATTTGAGGGTTGAAAATGAACCCTCATAACTTTCGGTCCAAAAAAATGGAGCATCCTTTACTAGAAGACCACAAAGAGGACGAGCTATTGAACTAAAGTTCCTAATGAATCCTCTATAGAAACCAGCATGTCATAATAAAGACCTCACATCCTTGATAGTTTTGGGTGATAAAAGGTGAAGAATGATGTAAACCTTGGCTTTATCGACTTCAATCCCCCTACCTGAGACTAGATGGCAAGGGACTAGTCCCTCTTTAACTATGAAATGGATTTTTTTTCAGTTTAGGACTAGATTCTTTTTTTCATATCTTGACAAAATTCTCTTCACATTCCTCAGACATCTCTCGAATGTATCCCCAAACACAGATAATTCATCCATGAAGAACTCTAGAAAATCCACTACCATGTCCGAGAAGATTCCCATCATGAACCGTTGGAAAGTTCCATGGTCATTGCATAACCCAATGGGCGTGTGTTTAAATCGAACGGTGCTGAATGGATAGGTAAATGTAGTCTTCCCTTGATCCTCTAGGGAGACCCCAATATGATTGTACCCTGAGTACCCATCTAGAAAACATTAGAATTCATGACCTTCCAATCTCTCAAGGACTTGGTCAATGACTGATAAGGGGAAATGGTTCTTCTTGGTAAATGAGTTTAGCTTCCTATAGTCGATGAAGACTCTCTAGCCACTACTCACCCTAGTTGGAAGAATCTCTCTATCCTTATTGGTTATCACTATGATTCTGGCCTTCTTTGGAACCACGTGGATTGGGTTAACCCACTCACTCTCTGCTATGGGATAGATGATACCATCTTTTAAAAATTTCATAAGATCTTTTCTCACTAATTCCATGTGATTAGGATTGAGTCACCCCTAAAGTTGATGATATGGATTTGAATCAGATTATAGAACAATTCTAAGAGTCTCGATAAGTGGTCTAATCATAGGAATATCATACAGGGTCCATGCAATGCATTTATTTTGTCTCCTAAGGACATCTAGAAGCATCCTCTCATGATCATCTTGAAGATAAGAATAAATGGAAATAGTATGTATTCCATTTTCTCCTAGGAAGGAATAATTAAGTACAGTAGGAAGTTATTTCAATTCAAGATCATGTTGGTTCAAAATTTCAGTAAAATATTGTTACATTGTCCCAAGATCAATTTTTTTAGAGTTTCAAATAGGATTGATTCCCCATGTGTAGAAATTTCACCTAAAAGATTGGTTTGACCAGTGTTAGGGAATGGGGTTAGAGTGCTCTCTATGAATGTGGTTTCTTGAAAGATTTCACTGATTTTTTGTCTTAGGATTTCATCATAGGAGAAATCTGAATGTGATTCTAGACAAGGAGATAAACATCCTTCATGTGAACAAAGGAAATTAATCTCATCCTAACTTAAACATTCCTCAAATATTCCTTGATGTTCTATGGATTTATTATCAACACTTTTTATCGCATTTACTTCATGAATATCCTCATAATCCTCTATTTGTGAGATTTTATTATAGATGATCAAGTCTAGACTCATGTTTCCAAAGGTGATGGTCATGTTCCATTTTGGAATTGGATAACATAGTTGATTGTTGCAAGGAAGTTATAACCAAGTATGGTTGGTTTTTGTTCCTTATTTCCTATGTTTGGATTTTTTTTCAAGGACAATGAAGTCATCAGGGTAGATTATGTTTTCTACTTTTACCGTAACATCCTTTAAAATCCCCTTTGGAACCCTAATGATACGATCAGCAAGTTGAAGTGTAACAGGTGTTGGTTAGAGATCTTTTAGGCCTAACTAGAAGTACACATCATGGGGAATGATATTTACCCTAGCACCTAGGTCACACAAGGCTTTGAAAACTTTTTTCTCTCCTAGTTCAAAATTGATGTAAGGGAATCCTAGGTCTTTCATATTAGGATGAATGGTTCCTTGGATTTTTATGCTAACAAATCTACCATAAGGAATTGGTTCTTATGTGAGAATTTCTTTTTAAATGTGTATAGTTCCTTTAGGTATTTTGAGTATGATGTAAGGGTTTGAATAGAATCGAGAAGTGGAATGTTAAAATTGACTTGCGATAATATTTCCCTAAATGTTTCACTCAATTTATGCTTGTTTTTCCCTCATGCATTGAGGAAATGGTGTAGGTTGTGGGATTGTTTGTTGAAGAGTTGTTTATTTCACATTTTTATCAGTTTTTTCAGTTTGATAATGTGGTTAATTTGAATTTTCATTAGAGTTTAAAGCTTTATATGGTTTCTGAATTATTTTTTCAGGTTTCTCGATTGATTCCCCACTTCTTAAAACGGTCACAGCCTTTAGTTTTTCATGATTTTTTTGATAGAAACGTGACTCTCCCCTTGATTTTTTTTGGAATATCCTATTTAGGAATGGGTTCCTTTCCATTTTTTATGGTTTTAAGTTATTATTTAATGGAAGAGAATTCTGAGTTCATTTTCTCCATTTGTTTACATTGTTGTTCACGGATTTGGAGATGGACAGATTGGGAGGGGGCTTGTGTTGGTTGGTTTATCCCAGAGGATACTTTTGTTGTTTGATGGGTTGCTGGATGGGATGTTGGTATTGGACATGAGGATATTGGTATTAGACTGGTTATGGTTGGAATTGGTTATGGTTTTGAAAATTTTGTGTAGCGTAGGGGTTTGGTCCTTATGGTTGGCTAGGTTGTTGGTAATCTTTCCAGCATAATCTTGGGTGGTCATTATACCTTGGATTGAATGTGTTTTGGTATTGGGGATTTTGAAAGTTTAGGGAATTGACCTCATAAGGTGTTCCTCGTAGAATAAAATCCTTTATGGATGGAATGGTTGGGTGTTTTTCTATTTTGTGGTCATTTTTTTAATAAATTGTGAAAACAGGGTCTACAGTTTGGATTTCACGGATTTTCCTAAGTTCTATCTCTTCAACCTTCCTAGTGAGTATTGTGAGTTTATCCCTAAGGATTTAACTTCTCTAATTTCATGCATTCCAGTAGTTCTTTGTGGTTTTTTAGAATAAGGTGATGTTCCCCGTGTTTGTTTTTGTTCAGCAAGGATTTCTAGATACTCGTAAGCATCATTTGGGGATTTGTTTTTAAAGGCCACATTAGACATCATGTCATTGAATTTTTTGTTCCTCAGGCCCAACCCTTCATAAAAAATTCCCACATGTTCAAGAATATAAAAACAATGGTGTGGAACCATGTTTAGGGTGTCTTTGAACCTCTCCCATGTTTCATAGAATGAATCTCCATGTTTTTCAAAAAAAAATTGGATTCTCTTCTTAAGTTAAATTGTTTTGTGGTGGGGAAAGTATTTTTTATATAAATCTTTTTAATTTGTCCCAAGAGTTGATTTATGATGGTATCTAATTGTTTAACCAATTTTTATCTTGATCATTTAAATAAAAAGGAAAGAGCCTCATATTAGATGATTCTAGTTGATGTGGGGGACACATGGTTTCTACAATGTCATTGAACTCCTTAATGTGAAGGTAAGGCATCTCGAACTCCATTCCATGGAATGTGGGAAGGTGGTTTAGGACATGGGGTCTAAATATGTAGTTGGAATATCATGGGGAATTGTGTCTAATTCATGAGGGTGCATTGGTCTAGGCAGGTGTAAGGTAGTCATTCATGGTTTGATCGACTGCATTCCCCATGTTTGGGGCTCCCTCATTTGGATTTCCATTTTGGTTCCCACTCAAGTTTATAAGTTGGTTTCTATGATTACCCTCCATTAAAATGGGCTAAAGTTTTTAATTTGGAGAATTTGGGATGTTAGGATATAATGGAAATATTTCCTTTGGTGTACTTTACTCCCCAACCCTAGGACTTTCCACACTAACTAATCTATTTAAGTTATCACAGGTATAGGCAAACATGCGCCAAAAAAAATCTAAAAAGGGAAAAGATAAGATAATTTGGGTGAAAATATAAGAATGGGGTGAGAAAATAAGGTTTTTGTTCTAAGGAACTTACTTGGTCCCCAACAACAACACCAAAATTTGGTCTCTCCCAAATTTACCCAAGTTCTAAGGGTTAAGCGGTCACTTGCATTGTAGCTTGGGTTGTCGAATCCTCAGATACCTAAGAAGAACCTATAGACACACTAACTAAAGTGATGCATTTTTTTCTATAAATTGTCCAACTTGGGTTTGTTTTAAGATGGTTTAAATGAACAAAAATATACCTAATTAAATTCAAATGAAGATAATGATTTGATCCTAGGTTATCGCTTTGGGGTGGATTGGATGAATTCATTTTTAACGATTTTAATTTCTTATATTTGAGATGGGTTCATAAGAAGATAAAACAACTTCATCACATACAGTTTTAATACCAAAAAACTATAATACTAATCACCTATAAACATGGACGATCATATTTATGATCACTCCAAGGTAAAGGTTCATATTATCACTTGAAGTGAGTGGCCTTAAAATTCAACAAGGACGAAGAAGTTTTAAAATCATCAAATAAAAATCTCAATTAAAATAAGTGATTAGAAATTAATGGATGATAAATAACAATCAATTCAGCCTCTTTATACTTCCTTGGATCAAACCATAAAAGTATTATCCCTCTATTGATGTTATTCTTGTAACACCTCAAGCTTCCACAGTACGCTTCCCTTTGAATTATACAATAGTGTGTGTTGTACGCAACTTCGAGTTCTAACACACCACAACCAATCAAACTAGCCGTTATGAATAGTAATACCCACTTTTTAAAATTTTATAAATTATATTTTTCAAAATGGAATTCATTTTTGGGTTCGTAATATTGAAATTATCCTATGGTGAATTTTTGGTATTTTTCTGAAAACTTTCAAATTTTGATGAATATTGAAAAACACTGAGTTATTGGTTAAAACCAACTTTTTATTAAAATAATTATTTATTTTAATTTATTTTATTTTAGGTCAAAATAGGTACATAATACCTATATAATTTCAATGTAATTTATTGGATTAATTTTATATTAATTTTAGATATATAAAATTTTATTGAAGTTTTTATCGTCTTTTACCCACCTCCTATGAGCTTTTGCAAAATTCCATAAAACTTAATTTAACTGCTTCTGTGAGTTTAATTTCAAAAATCCGAGAGACCTAGTTGATATCAGTAAGTAAAATGTGGTTCAATAAGATAAAAATATTTTTTGGTAAATTGTAACTTTTTACTTTTATTTACCACGGTTAAAAGTAAATAGGGTAATTAAGGGTAAAAATGATATTATTATTACCCTAAAACATGTCCTAAATATATTGGATAAGTATATCTCAACCAAAAATAACCTTAGGAATAAAATATTTTCATTAAGGTCCACTTGGATTATATTAGGACATTTATTATTATTTAATTCAAAGAAGAGTTAAATGTGTTAAATTTTAAGTTTAATAAATAAACCATTTTTAATATAGGGTTATACATTAGAAAATTAGATTATAAATATTCATTAGAAAGCTAAAAATAATTCCTAAATAATGGTATTTTATTTATAATTTTTAGACATTAAATAATTTAATTTATTTATGACACAATGATGATGAAGTAATTGCCTTATTAATGAAATGTTAAAATAATTGATATTTTAAATACCCAAATAAATGTAAATTATGACTTTTAATGAATTCCACGAATTTTATAGATTAATATGACATGTTAGTATTGATTTAATTTACTTTTTTAGAATTAATAATGATGTTATGATTTTCACAAAAATCAATTACCATATAGTGTCAAAATTGACATAAAATAGTTTTTAAAACAAATATTATATTATTAATTGATATTCTATTCATAAAAAACTAAGGTTCGGCCAAATGACATAGATAAGGTTATATATATTAATAATTAACCACTTGGGGTTCTCTTGGCTTTTAATAGTAAGTTTATTAACTATATAATATAAAAATACAAAGAGACATGGTAAATGTCAAACTAATTAACTACGAGTTAAATATAAAAGATAAGTTTAATATAGTGATCCAAACTAGTATAAAAACTATTGGTTGAGTGTTTTTTGACCCATCTCCACCGTATCCTAGAAATAAATCAGTTTGGAGCCATTATAAACCGGATATTAATTTATTATAAAATAATATTTGAAGTCTTTTCCTATGGTGCCCCTCACCCCTCTTATAAAAGGGCACTTCCTCTTCTCTCAAATTCACACCTTCAATGCATTTTGACTCGGCAAAAACCTGCCAAAATATCCTCTCAAATTCCCGAACTTCATCCTATAGGCCTTAATTTAGTCATAAATCCAACCTAAGGAGACCTTTTGATCAAATAAAAAGGAAGAACCTGAAGAAGAGGTAAATATTTCATCACCTCTTTCAAATTCTTTTCTTCTTCCACTTCTTCTATCCTTGTTGTTTCCATTCTAAAATAATAACTCTAGTACATTCTATATACTGTGATTTTATTATAAATATGGTACAAGAATATTCATTATTCTATCCATCCTTTGAATGACATGTCACCATACATGCGTACGTACGTCTTACCGTCTCCACGTCATGGTGATGTTTGTTATTCAAACACTTCATCATTTGGATGGGTATAATAATGAGTATAAATGATGTAAATAATAAATATAAAATTATTATGATTCTTTATATATAATATACCATCCAATTATATACAATTTTAATATCAAAATAATGATATTGTCACTCGTGCGTACGTACGGACTACCGTCTCCACGAACACGATGAGATTCATTCCTCATCGTATCCATTCAAGACTAGTTTTCATTTGACGATTAAAAATAATGTTTAAGGATTTTATATCATTATGGATATGAATAATATACATTGTATCCATAAAAAAATTTCTTACGTAACCAAGCATATAAAGGAGAACGAATCAGTTAACACCCAAAACGACGATAATACTAAAATATCTTTAACAAAGAGATATTAGAAGATCATATATGATATCATATTAATGTATATGGTTATTGTATAATTTAATAACAATTATTTAACCATTATAAAGGAGGTTAACGTACCCTCAACCAAAGAAAAGTACAAGGTGAGGGTTAATTTTACAATCTCTTCATTATCTGAGGTTGTTTATACGTAATTGTCTTTTGGGACCTCTTTATCATCCACATCTATGTTTCTTAAAAATGTATTTCAAAAAAAAATTAATATTTTATAGAAAATGGGTTAAAGTAATTTATACCCTTGTTTGAATTTTTATAAGATGTTTATAAAGGAATATTTTCATCATTTTCAAAACGAGGTCCTTTTTAACCTTTTCAACAAAATTAAGGTAAGAATGTCTTTTTAACTTATACGGTGGGTGCGGATATTTTCCACCATTATAAAATTGTCAAAGATTCCCTTAAAAGCGTATAATAATATCTTCAAATTAAATGTTTTCTTTTATAATTATGTTACTTTTAAATGATTTCTAAAAAGAGATATTTCTCTCAAATAGTTTTGATTTCATCTATGTCAACATCCTTTGACAGATTTTAAGCTTATTTGAAGTTGATTTATTATGATAAAAAACTTCCATATTATATTGAATATTTTGTGATATATTTGATAGTGGATGTGTTATTTTTATACCATTCATGGTTTATTGATAAAGTATTTACATTTCGTATGCTAGTTTTAATACGAATGCTTATGTTATGTTTAAGCCTTTCCATATGAGGAATGAATTGGACTTAGTAAGTGAAGGGTGGAGCCCACTATAGCTCCTCAATGCATCGGTAGATCACATGAGTCAAACTAGTGTATTGGAACAAGGCCTTGACAAAATATTATTTTTAGTCTTGGCACAAGGCCTTGACTATGTGGTTATGAAAGTCTGGCAGTATGCATTCCATCATTAGGAAAGTGGCTATTGATATTGTATGAGATTATTCGACTAGTAGAATATCCATGTGAGTAAGTAAATGGAATTATTTTGATTTATATTTTCCATATTATGATGAAGTATAAGTTTAAAAGGCTTTTGTTTGAGACTTATTAATAGCCTTAAATGTTTATGCTTATTTATGAAAGTTTCCCTATATTGTTATCCTTGCTGAGCAACTGAGATCACCCCTTTCTATGTTTTATTTTTCCTAGGATGAAAAGAAGTATATTATGAATGACCTTTAGGGATAGTCTATGGGATCTCAATGTTTTCTATGGAAACAATGTTGTTTTAGTTTTCCATTTTATGATGTAATGTAAGACTTATGAATATATCTAGTGTTTCCAAGGCTACTAAACTAATTGGTCTTTAGAGACTTGATCTTTTGTGATCATGCCGAAGTTATGTAATAATGCACAGACTCTAGGTAACTGGGGTCGGGGCGTTACAGTTTGTATCAGAGGAAGTTTAGTAAAAACCAGGGAATCTAGATTTAGATAAACTCTGATTAGAGCACATAGCCCTAAGATAGACTTTGAGGATTATTATAGAAGAACTTCCTAGAATTTTGGTATTTTAGTGATTTTGTGAGTATTATAAGAAATATATCTTTTCTTGGATATGAGCAGGTAGAGGAGGCTCTGGAAAACATGTATCTAGGGGTAAAACCTGAAAAAACCGCTTTGAGCTAGAATCGAACGGGAACTGGTGCACGACAATAGGCTTTGTTGCACTCTTGGTTATGACACTCCTGGGGGATATGCTTAGGATAATTCTCATTTTCTTTAAAAACAATTATGAAGGGTTTATGAGTATATAATTCCTCAAAGAAAACATTTTTATGATTATGGATTATATCCGTAAACTGTTCAATTTATGATAAGTGTTTTACAAGTTTGGAATTATGTATTGTGATGGATAAACTAATCTAGTTTATTCCATTATTTATAAATGGCGCCTAGTAGAAGGAATGGAAAATGTATCAATGCAGACACTCCATGTAGGGATTTCCCTCCTACTCAAGATAATTATAGTGGAGCTGGTGATGCAACTGGTGTTGATCATCTTATCACTATACTGGGACAACTCACTCTGGTTATGAATAATAACCTTACCCGTATGGAGCAACCAGATCCACAATGTGTAGGATCAATGTTAGATCTCTTCATGAGCCAAAAACCACTAACATTCAATGGGAGTACAAATCCATTGGTATCTGAGCAATAGATAATTTCCCTAGAGAAAATATTTCAGGGCTTGGGGAGTAGCGAAAGGGAAAAAGTTATTATGGTAGTTTACTGCCTCACTAGAGATGATGATAAATGGTGTTCATTGATTCAAAACACAAAGGAAGATGATGAAGTATCAAATATGGAATAGGGGGAGTTTAAAGAAATTTTCTTAGAAAAATAATTTCCTCATGACCATAGAGAGGATGTGGAAAGAACATTTCTGAGTTTGAGGCAAGAAGAGAATGAGAATGCCATAAAGTATGAAGATAACTTTACAAGGTTATCAAGGCATGCTGCAGATTATATACGTAACTCGAGAAGTAAGATTGGTAGTTTCTTTGATGGGTTAAAACCATTTCTCCATCGAGCATTGGTCTCACAATCCTTCTCGTCATACGAAGACATTGTCTCATGTGCTATCAAGATGGAAAAGGAATTATCTAAGTCTTACAACCTTAAAGGAAAGCAAGAGAAGAAGAGATCTGTTGATCACTATGGAAATGGAAATAAGGGGAATAAGGGAAAAGTTAAATATCCATCCTTCAATAAATGTGGGAAGAAACACCCCAGTACATGCTTGAAGGGAATGGGAGTCTGTTACATGTGTGGTGAAAAATTCCACCAAGCTCATGATTGTAAGGGGAAGAAAGAAGTTACTGATCTTCAATGCTACAATTGCAGGGAGATCAGACATTATGCAAATGAATGTAAGCATCAGCGAAAATTACCTCAGAAAATACCAAGGGATCAAGGCCAAGATTATGTTATCACTGCTGCTGAGGTTGAAGCTCCTAAAGACATGGTGGTAGGTAATTTAATGGTTTCCTCATGTTTAACCAATGCATTATTTAATTCTGGATCATCGCACTATTTCATATCTTCCCAGTTTCCTAAGAAAATTAGATATTTATAATTTGATTTAACAATGGTGTTGTCAGTCAAAACACCTAAGGGAATTATCATTGCAACAAAGTTTTGTGAATCAGTTCCCATTAAAGCATATAAACGTTATTTATCTGTTGATATGATTGTCATACCCACGATGGAATTTGATATAATCATCGGTATGGATTGGCTTTCTGACCATGATGTGAAAATTTATTGTAAGAATAAGGAGGTTACAATTTTTTATGATGATAAGGAGTACCTTATCCTTAGAGCAGAAATGTCAACACCTCATTCTTATCTAGATCCACCCCCAGTAGCTCAACTAAATTCAATTATTGGGGAGGAAGAGAATGAAATAACCGTGGGTGAGGAAAGGAATGTTCTAATAGAGTATGTACCTATTGTGAAAGAATATTTTGATTTTTTCCATAGGATTTACCTGGACATCCTCCAGAACGAGAAATTGAGTTTTCCATTAACCTAATTCCTGGTTCAATGCCCATATCGAAGACCCCTTGTAGAATGGCCACTGTGGAATTAGTGGAACTAAAGAAACAACTAGAGGAATTGATTAATAAGGTATTTATTCTCCCTAGTGTTTATCTATGGGGATCCCCTGTCCTTTTTGTTAAAAAAGAAAGATGGATCTATGAGGTTTTTCATTGACTACAGGGAGATCAATGTTATAACAATAAAGAACAAGTATCCCCTACCACGCATTGATGATTTATTCGACCAACTTCGTGTAGAACAATACTTTTCAAAGATTTACCTTCGATCTAGATATCATCAGTTGTGTGTTAAGAAGGAATACATTCCGAAAACAGCATTTCGAACCAGGTACGGGCATTGCGAGTTTACAATAATGCCTTTTGGATTGAATAATGCACCCTCTGTCTTCATGGATCTAATGAATAGAGTTTACAAGGAATATATTGATGACTTCTTAGTGGTATTTATTGATGATATCTTGTTATACTCCAAAATCTATGAAGATCATGAAAATCACTTGCGCACTATTCTGAAAACCCTTAGAAGAAATGAATTATATAGGAAGTTTACCAAGTGTGAATTCTAGATTCAAGAGATTTCATTTCTTGGCCATATTGTCTCTAAGGATGTATTCTCCATTGATCCTTCTAAGAAAAGATAAATCCATGAATGTCCAGCACCAATGAGTATAATTGAGGTACACAGTTTTATTGGATTAGTAGGTTATTATCAGCATTTCATCCAGAATTTTTTCCGATTGGCTAACCCATTAACCAAGCTCACACGTAAAGGGGTTAAATTTGTTTGGACAAAAGAGTGTGAAGAATGTTTCGAAAAACTGAATAGAATGTTATTCAATGCTCCTATCTTGAATATACCATCAGGGAATGATGGATTTTTTATTTATAGTGATGCTTCAAAGAAAGGACTTGGTTGTGTCCTTATGCAGAATGATAGGGTTATTGCCTATGCGTCATGATAGCTAAAAATTCATGAGAAAAACTATCCCAGTCATGATCTTGAGTTAGCAGCTTTAATCCTTTCTTTGAACATATGGAGACATTATCTCTATGGTGAAAATGTGAGATATATACCGATCACAAGAGTTTGAAGTATATTTTCTCATAGAAGGAACTCAACATGAGGCAAAGGAGATGGCCTGAACTACTCAAGGATTATGATTTCACGATACACAACCACCTGGGGAAGGAAAATAAAGTGGAAGATGCTTTGAGCAGAAATAATCATGGAGTTTTGAACAAGATGAAAGTTTAAAGGGATCTTATTTTCATTTATCTAGTGAAGATGGATATGTTAATAACCATGGAAGGTGAAACATCAATGATTTTCCAAATGGTTTCCAAACCATATTTACTAAAAAGTATAAAGAGTTCGAAGATCGATGATGAAGAGTTTCAAAAGAAGATTTAAGCTGGGAATTATGGGAGATTGATTGACTTTGTGTATATAGATGGAATTTTGAAATTTGGGAAGATACTTTGTGTTCCCGATATACCTGATCTAAAAAGATAATTTTTGGATGATTCTCATAGTTCCAATTTCTCTATACACCCTAGTAGCACTAAGATGTATAGATATTTGAAGGAATATTTTTGGTGGGACAACATGAAGAGGGAGATTGCAGATTTTGTGTCAAGATGTATGGTTTGTCAAAAAGTGAAAGCTGGAAGGAAACAACCTAGAGGTGTCATGTAACCTCTTCTCGTACCTGAGTGGAAATGGGATAATATTACGGTAGTATTTGTCATGGGACTACCAAAGACTCCTAGAAGTAAAGATGCAATATGGGTCATTGTTGATCGTCTTACCAAGTCAGCACATTTTCTTTATATAAGAGAATATTTACCACTTGAATGTCTAGCAAGACTATATATTAATGAAGTTGTGAGACTTCATGGAGTACCCCTATCAATTGTTTCTGATAGTTATCCACGTTTTACATCAAGATTTTAGAAAATTATTCAGAAGGCCTTGGATACTGAACTTCGTTTGAGCACTGCATACCACCCTCAAATAGATGGACAATCAGAACGGACTATTCAAACCTTAGAAGATAGGTTGAGATCATGCTCACTTGACTTTCAGGGTATGTGGGATCAATATTTACCTCTGGTAGAATTTTATTAAAACAATAGATTCCATTCAACTATTAAAATGTCACCATATGAAGCATTATATGGAAAGAGATGTTACACACCAACCTGTTGGGATGATGTTGGCGAAAGAAAACTCGTAGGCCCAGAACTTGTGAAGGAAATGATGGAAAAGGTAAATATAATCCAAACCTACATCAAAGCAGCTCAAAGTAGGCAGAAGAGCTATACTGATAATCGAAGGAAGGATTTGGAATTTCAAGTCGGTGATCATGTTTTCTTGAAGGTATCTCCATGGAATGGAGTTATACATTTTGGTAAGAAAGGTAAATTGAGTCTCAGGTACATCTGACCTTTTGAAATTCTATAATGAATTGGGGTTGTATCTTATCAATTGGAAATGCCGCCAAGTCTCTCCAAAGTTCACGATATATCCCACGTATAACTGTTGAGAAAATACATGTCTAACCCAACGCATGTACTCACCTTTGAGGAATTAGAACTAGAACCCGATCTGTCTTATTGAGAAGAGCCAGTCAGGATTCTTGATACAGGAGAACAAGTGTTGAGAAACCAGACAACTCGTCTGGTAAAAGTTCTATGGAAAAACCATAAGATGGAAGAGGCAACGTGGGAACCTGAGAAATTTATGATGACGAACAACCCGAGTCTTCTTATGCAGTAATATTCTAGAAATTTTGAGGAAAAGATTATTTGAAGGATGGGAGAATGTAACACCCCAATCTTCCACGGTATGCTTCTCTTTGAACAATACAATAGCGTGTGTTGTACGCAACTTCGAGTTCTAACACACCACAACCAATCAAACTAGCCGTTATGAATAGTAATAACCACTTTTTTAAATTTTATAAATTTTATTTTTCAAAATGGACTTCATTTTTGGATTCGGAATATCAAAATTAGCCTAGGGTGAATTTTTGGTATTTTTCTAAATACTTTCAATTTTTGATGAATAGTAAAAAACACTGAGTTATTAGTTAAAACCAAATTTTTATTTAAATAATTTTTTATTTTATTTAAATTTATTTTAGGTCAAAATATATACATAATACCTATATAAGTTCAATATAATTCATTGGAGTCATTTTATATTAATTTTAGATATATAAAATTTTCTTGATGTTTTTACCGTCTTTTACCCACCTCCAAGTTGCTTTTGCAAATTTGCATAAACCATAATTTTACCACTTCTGTGAGTTGAATTTCGAAAATCCGAGAGGAACGGTTGATATCAGTAAGTAAAATGTGGTTCAATATGATAAAAATAATTTCTGGTGAATAGTGACTCTTTACTTTTATTTACCACGGTTAAAAGTAAATAGGGTAATTAAGCGTAAAAATGATATAATTATTACCCTAACACATGTTCTAATTCTATTGGATAAGTATATATCGACCAAAAACAACCTTAGTAATAACATATGATCATTTAGGTCCACATGGATTAGATTAGAACATTTATTATTATTTAATTGAAAGAAGAGTTAAAAGTGTTAAATTCAAAGTTTAATAAATAAACAATTTTTAATATAGGGTTATACAAAAGATAAATTAGATTATAAATATTCATTATAAATATAAAAGTATTTCCTATATAATGTTATTTTATTTATAATTTTTATACATTACATAGTTTAATTTATTTATGACACAATGATGATGTTATAATTACCTTATTAATGAAATATGAAAATATTTGATATTTTAAATACCCAAATAAATGTAAATTAATGATTTTGATGAATTAAAAGAATTTTATAGGTTAATATGACATGTTAGTATTGATTTAAGTAACTTTTTTCAAATTAATCATGTTGTTATTATTTTCACAAAAATTAATTACGAAATAGTGTCAAAATTGATATAAAAGAGTTTTTAAAACAAATATTATATTATTAATTTATATTCTATTACTAAAAATATAAGGATCAAAAAAATGACTTATATAAGGTTATATATATTAATAATGAACCACTTTGGGTTCTCTTGCGTTTTATATTAAGTTTATTAACCATATAATATAAAAATACAAAGAGACATGGTAAATGTCAACCTAATTAACTAAGAGTTAAATCTAAATGATAAGATTAATATAGTGATCCAAACCTATCTGAAACCTATTTTTTGAGTGGTTTTCGACCCATACCCACCTTATCCTCGAGATAAATAATTTTTGAGCCATTAGAAACCAAATATGAATTTATTATAAATTAATATTTTATGTTTTTCCAAAGGTTCTCCTCACCCCTCTTATAAAAGGGAACTTCCTCTTCTCTCAAATTCACACCTTAAAAACATTTTTGCTCGGCCAACCCCTGCCCAAATATCATCTCAAATTCCCTCAATTAATCGTAGAGTCATTCTTTTAGTCATAAATCCAACCTAAGGTTCCCTTTTGATCAAATCAAAAGGAAGAACCTGAAGAAGAGGTAAATATTTCATCACCTCTTTCAAATTATTTTCTTATTTCACTTCTTCATTCCTTGTTTTTTACATTCTAAAATAATAAATCCAGTATATTATATATACTGTGATGTTATTATAAATATGGTACAACAATATTCATTATTCTATCCATCCTTTGAATGACATTTCATCATACGTGCGAACGTACAGCTTACCGTCTCTACGTCATGGTGATGTTTGTTATTCAAACACTTCATCATTTGGATGGGTATAATAATGGGTATAAATGATGTAAATAATAAATATAAAATTATTATTATACTTTATATATGATATACCATCCAATTATATACAATTTTAATATCAAAAGAATGATATTTTCGCTCGTGTGTACATACGGACTACCGTCTCCACGAACGCGATGAGATTCATTCCCCATCGTATCCATTCAAGAATAATTTTCATTTGATTATTAAAAATAATGTTTAAGGACTTGATATCATTATGGATATGAATAATATATATCCCATCCATAACAAACATGGCTTACATAACCAATCATATAAAGGATAACGAATCAGTTAACACCCAAAACGATGATAATACTAAAATATCTTTAACAAAGCGATATTAGAAGATAATATATGATATCATATTAATGTATATAGTTATTGTATAATTTAATAACAATGATTTCACCATTATATTGGAGTTTAATGTACCCTCAACCAAGAAAAAGTACAAGGTAAAGGTTAATTTTACAATCTCTTCATTATCCTAGGTTGTTTATACGTAATTATCTACTAGGACCACTTTATCATCCACATCCACATCCATGTTTCTTAAAAATTTATTTCAAAACATTTTTACTATTTAATAGATAATGGTTGAAAGTAATTTATACCCTTTTTTTACTTTTTATAAGATGTTAATAAAGTAATCTTTCTGTCGTTTTCCAAACAAGGTCCTTTTTAACCTTTTCGACAAAATTAAGGTAAGAATGCCTTTTTAACTTATACGGTGGGTGCGGCTATTTTTCTCCATTATAAAATCTTCGAAGCTTCCCTTAAAATCTTATAAGATTATTTTCAAAGTAAATGTTTTCTTTTATAATTACGTTACTTTTAAATGATTTCAAAAAAGAGATATTTCTCTAAAATAGTTTTGATTTCATCTATGACAAAATTCTTTGACGGATTTGAAGCTTATTTGATGTTGATTTATTATGATACAAAACTTCCATATTATATTTAAGTTTTTGGGATATATTTGACTGTGGATGTGTTATTTTTATACCATTCATGGTTTATGGATAAAGTATTTACATTTCGTATGCTAGTTTTAATACGAATGTTTATGTTATGTTTAAACCTTTTCATATGAGGAATAAATTGGACTTAGTAAGTGAAGGGTGGAGCCCGCTATAGCTCCTCAATGCATCGGTAGGTCTCATGAGACAAACTAGTGTCTTGGCACAACGCCTTCACAAAATCTTATTTGTAGTCTTGGCGCAAGGCCTTCACTATGTGGCTATGAAAGTCTGACATTATGCATTCCATCATTATGAAAGTGGCTATTGATATTGCATGAGATTATTCGACTAGTATAATATCCATGTGAGTAAGTAAATGGAATTATTTTGATTTATATTTTCCATATTATGATGAGGTTCAAGTTTAAAAGGCTTTTGTTTTAGACTTATGAATTTCCATAAATGTTTATGCTTATTTATGAAAGTTTACGCTATATTGTTATCCTTACTAAGCATCTGAGATCACCCCTTTCTATGTTTTACTTTTACCAGGATGCGAAGAAGTATATTATTAATGACCTGCAGGGATATTCTATGAGATCTCAGTGTTGTCTATGGAAACAATGTTGTTGTAGTTTTCCATTTTATGATGAAATGTAAGACCTATGAATGTATCTAGTGCTTCCAAGGATACTAAACTAATCATTAATTAGAGACTTGATCATTTGTGATCATGAAAATGTTATGTAATAATGCACCTACTCTAGGTAACTAGGGTCTGGGCGTTACAGTTCTATCAATGGAAGCTGGAAGTAGACTCATGAGGGCGGAATTGAAGAAATAAAAAAATAACGAAATCTCCATCATTGTGTGATAAATTTCACAAGTTTTGGTGTGAATAAATTGACACATTGAGGCAATGTTATTAACGAAATATGAATAAAAGTATAATAAATGGAGAATAATAAATTTTATTAAGAAATTGAGGTGAATTATAATAACATGCATGTGAAAGCACAAACATGGAAATACAAAATGAAACCATAACATTACACTTGAAAACAAACAAAGCCTCCCCAACTAATTCACCACCACTTCCTTAAATATGAATTTAAGAAGACATGGGTTAAGCCCCAATCATTAAAAATCTCCTCAATTAATGGTTTTGGGACTAGGTGGGTGAAAAGTTAATGGAGAGGATACTTTTACACTCTTGGTCAAAAGTGGAAGCCAGCTTTCATCCACCAATAAGATTAATTGAAATGACATTCTATATAGCCTAATTTGAGTGTTCCATATAAGGATAAAATGTATCTCCAGATGTTTCCTAACATCATGTAAAATTACAGCACAAAATATTTTGTGGTTTGAGAGATATGATTTAAATATTGAGCAATTTTTTTGGGCCTCCGAATCTGGCCCAGAATTTTATCTTCAAATTAGGCCACCTGAAACTCCATTAAAACATTAGAATTAGATCTTTTTTCTACTGGATTAAATGTTCCCCCTGATTTCATATATCTTTAGTTCAATTTTAGAAATTAGTGGGCTGGGATCTTGTTCGATATAGTAGTTTTATTTGGTTGTTGTCCAGTTCACTTCGCCCAGAATGTTGTTACTTCATGGTCCACTTTGGTGGTCTTCTAATATGAATCTTTAAGTACTAAAAAAGTATTAATTGTTACCAATGTAATTATAATCCTGAAAATTAAATATTAATATAAAATCAATATCGTTGGTTATTTTATATGGTGTTCAAAAATGTACCATGTAATAGTTCATTTTAAGAAAGACTTGCAATCATAATGTGAAACGATGTTCAAAGTGTAAAATACACTAAAATGGTGTTTATGAATAATAAAACACATGAATATTATATATATTAACAATGAATATTATAATCATTCAGTGGGTAATCAAAAACCAATCATATACATAGGTATGGTTTAAGGTCATGATCACGCACACATTGGAAAAAAATATTCATTTTAAATTTAACAAGTAATTTCTTCAATTCATTGTTTAATAATGATAAATTACTTGAATTAATCCAATTAATTATCTGAGTAATTAATTAATTCAGTTTATCTTAATTACATTTGAAACATCTTAAAATTTCTTTCATATATAATTTTATATAAATTAAATAAATTAATATTATTTAAATTTAAAAAGGTTCATATGTGTACTTGGAGGAAACGACATGTACCCATCCAAACTATTCAGCATGGTCCTTGTACTGTGTATTACCATGGAATCCAACATAAAATTTGAGGCTCATAATAACATGGAATGGAATTTTCAATAAATTATGCATGATCATATGTAAAATACATGGAATTTGTTGTTATTAACTCATATAAAGTAAACTAAAATCAAACACAATACATTTCCTATAGTTCAGAATTTAACATGGAAAATAATTTAATATATAATTGATAATCTTATCTCATGGTGTGTATTTTCAAATAAATGAAACACTGAACACATGTAAATGGGATTAATTATATCATTAATTTTTTACCTCTATATTAAATTAATTAAATGAGGTAAAACATGTTACACATCATATACTAAAGATACATGTTGTGTAACCTCTTCTACCAATGTTCATGACGCGTTCCTAGGGACTATGTGTGTTTTTCAATCATAGAAGTATATGATTTACATGTAATATATATGCAAGATAAACATCATGTAAACTTGAAGTTTTAGGGATTTACAATCTCCATGTTTTGTAGTAAATTCATGACACGGCTTGGATCCCCCGTATTTTCTACTATGAAAACATGTGGACTAAATGGAGTGTAAGTTTGTTGCACGGTGTGTATAATATTTACACAATGTGTAGTCTAGTAAAAATGTATTCCATTCTATTCTGGTAAACATGCGGTGTGTATTAAATGCACTCTATGTGTAGTTAATTCATGAAGACCTATTTTTAATGTGAGTCATCTTAGTGAATTGAACACGGGTGCATGGTGTGTACCTTTTGACCAAATGCCATGTACTCTTGTGTTTTCCATCTAGAACCCTATGAATATCTGGATGGATTCTTCATAATCTCTTTAATTTTAATTGAAAATTTTCTTATTTATATGATTCAAAACAAATTAGTAAGGATAATGAATCAATTTTAGGAATTAAACTATGAATAATCTAGTGATAAAACTAGAAAAAAATTCATGTGATCAATCAATTATTAAAAAATAATTATAAATTAATTATTTGTCTGCTTTTATACCACCTATAGGTTCTAGGTGCAGGTAAAGTGCCTATAGGGAATGAAAAACTCAGATTTTCTTCATATTCGATGAATAATTTTAGATCCACATGATAAATAACATCATGTAAAATGGAATTAAATAAAATATTAATGTACTTGTTAATGTCAGAACTAGAAGGTTAGATCACCGCATATAATTTATAATTAAATTATAGATAGATTTGGAATCACCTTGTCATGTAAATATTTCTTTGTGGATGATTTGGTTCACTTCTCTCATCATATCATCATTGTGTCATAGGATCTCAAGGAAAAATCTATCAAGCGGTTATCCATACATTCTCTAAAATATAAGAACATCACTATACAATTTATGGTTTTAATCATGGTCAATTGTGATCACTCATGTTATTCACTATTGATTGAAGAAAGAATCTATTCATGGATGAAGGATTCTTAAGGATATCTTAAAGTATTTATAGGTTGGAGGAGGATTGTAACTCTTTTTCTTGAGTGTGTTCTTGAGAGGATTCAATCTAGGGCATTAGATAATTCTCTATTATTCAGTTTTTCACAAGAAGAGTCAAACCCAGAAAAGTGATATAACTCGGTATTTATAAGGTAATTATTGGGTTTTTAATTGCACATTATCACTAAAACAATTCCTTATTCCTTAGTGAACCTCATGTTTAATTATAATATAAATAATTTTATTATTTCTCATGACATGCACAATACCTACAAATAAATATATGTCAATTGTTAAATAAATAAATGTTTATTTATTTAAATGATAATTAATATATCATTTCCAACCAGACCATTAAAATCATTCCATCTATGCTCCTAGGTATTTACCAAACCTTGAATAATTACTATTTATTTAATAAATTGATATTACTACATCATTCATTGATAAAATTAATAAATATTATATTAACTAAATCCTGTGAAATAATGTTTATTATTATTTATCTCACATGTTTATTCTTTTGAATAACTCATGATTTAATTTTGGGTATGAACCATCCTTGAATAATTATTAAACCAAAAATCATGAATAATATTTAAATTAACTTCTTAAATTCATAATAGAATATAATTGAGATTCTGAATACACATAGTGTGTGACTCTCAATGTCTCATTCACATTAGTAATAGTTGGAACAACCTGAAGACCAAGGTTAGCATCTATAAACACACTAATACACCCCTAGATAAAGGAGTAAATTTCATAGTGATATATAGCCACATATGAATGCTAATTGTGTAGTATAATCCTTTTATCGTGATATCTCAAATTAAGCAGGTTACATACTGGTGTCATCAACCTATATGCATGAAACCTCTTTATTTTATTTTTTAAAAATGAACCTACCCATAGAACACCATGGAAGAAGATTTATTTAGGTTATTCTATTCCCCTAAAAGGGCCTAAGATATCATGTTTTGTTAAAGAATAGAAGGGAAAATTCCACTCAAATTATTCATTAAAATAATGTTATTTGTGACGCATCTAATTTATCCTGCTTTATTGTGAGTATATTTCATCATGGTTTATTCCAATACATCAAATTATCATACTCATGACATGAATTAACAATAATCTTAATTTTTAAGGATCATTAAACATGTATATATATAGGAACATCCAATGAAATGTATAAATGTATATTTTCTACTGGTGGGTCATGTTCTCATAATCTTTTGCACTAAATATCACCAAGGGCATATACCTTGAGAAAATGTATCAAAGTCCTATGAGTCCAAATCTTTAATATATTGTACCATTTGTGTCCTATAAATGATATCATTCAACTATATAACTTATATTTAAGAATACATTTGTGGAACATTTATTTTCTCATCATAGTGGGAAATGTTATTACCTTTTAGTCTAACATGTGCCTTTAGGGAATTATCACATACTATATCATATATAAGAACAATCATGATGTAATAATAACATAATTAATATTCAAAAAAATTAATAAAATTACTAAAAAATAACATAGAAGTTGGGTCTAGGGAACTAACTCCAATACTGATACTTAAATATATTTTTATCATAATCGTATCTCTCTAAGTTTATGCACAATTACCGATAGTGTTAATAGGTATTTATATGCACAATAAATCAAGAATAGTCATTGATAAATCTAAAAAATTAGGTTAACCATCCATTCCATGGACCTCTAAGAAATATTTCATTCTTTATTTCTTATATTTCATGGGCGTACAACATCCACATGATCAAGACTTCATCACGTACTGTAACGACCCAAAAATTATCTTCTATAAATAAAGGAAATCTTACAACTAAAAAAATTATTATGGTTTACCATAGAATGACACAAAAATAATTTTACATTTAATAATTACTTTTAAGGAAATGGTATCCATTATTATAATATGTGTTATAACTTTTTTAAGTGAAGAAGTGAAGTTGTAGTATAATACTATAAAGCAAAAACACTTTATTTCATTATTTATGAACATTGAATTTAGTCCAAAACAACACTAGATATCATACTGAATATTAAAATTGGAAACTAAATTAATGATAAATAAAGTGAAATATAAAAATTTGGGTTGCCTCAATCCCCTAGAATCATCGCACCCACAAACATCACTATAATAGAGTAATAGAGAGTTAGTAATACAATATTCATTTTGGAAACAATATTGAACCTATATATAATCAAATTGAATGGTGAGGTATTAGAATGATGTTCTATTTATAAGTAAATGTAATAATAATACTTTATCTTTTTCATATAATATGGTTGATCGATATTATGAGCATTAGTTAATAGAAAAGTTAGTCATTATTATTATTGGTTATGTAGACGCAATTAAGTGATCATCAGGATTATTTAATGATAAAATCATGATTTTATCCTTTTTAAAGACTATAAAAATATTATATTAGAAATATGGTTTTTGATGAATGTATAAGTTTTAACGAAATTTTTTTAACATGAAATAATCTTGTTAAAAACGTTTTAAATGATACTATATTTTTTTGAAATCCAAAGTAATTTTAATAACAGTTGGAATGTTTATTATAATATAAAAATTGTTAATTTTTATTTAAAAATTATTATTATCATATTTGTAGTATTATTTTTATAAAATAAATAACATTTTTTTGACTCATCACATAAAATGTATCCTAGGATAATTTTTTTGGTAATTTATTAACAAAGATTATTTTTTTGTGAAAAAGTGAAAATTGCTGCTTTACAAGAACTGTGATTTTATGACATCATTATTATATAAGTGTGATTAAAAATTCTACTAAATATTTTATTCAATAAAAATTAAATTTTAAAATTATAAAAACTAATTTATAAATATTAATTTTTATTTATAAATTTAAACATTAAAGTTTTGAACAAAATATTTTATTTTTGAAATAAAATTTATTTTTTTTATGTGCATCAAATGGGTTGGATATAAAGTAAGATTTAGTTTTTGAAGTCCTTGAACATCCTACCATAGTATACAACTCATTAATATTCTTTAAAATTAGTTTTAATTCATTTCACCCACAAGTGGTTAGATTATATAATAATAGAAAAAATATTTAATCCTTTAAAAACCACCCCTCGTCAGGTATAAATACCATCCATTCCCTATTAATATCCACTATAAATTCACAATACATGAATTTATGGCCATTTAAACTCCAAAATAGTTTCTAAAATGTTCCATCATGGTCTCAATTTTCCATCCTTATGTTTTAGGAAGTAAATATTCAAGGTAAGGGAATTCTCAACTTCTTCTTTTTCATTAAAGTAGCTCCTTTTTTACTATCTTCTTAATGTCAGGGATTCATTCATTTTATGTACTTCTGATCTTCTCATTACCACCAAAATGTTTTTTATCTATGGGAGACCTCCATTCTATTCCATTATTCCTTTTTATTAATCCATGTTTTATATCATCATGCTATCAAAATCATTTAATGAAATTTTCTCTTATTCATGAAATATTCTAATATTGTGAATACCCAAACCCATTCCTTATCCATGGGAATTTTCCCTATATGTAAACATAATTTATTAATTTATTAATCTAAATGTATTAACCCAAAATTCACTTTTCATGGTTTAAAAATGAAGTAATGTTCATGTTTTTTTTGAACTTAAGCACTCGATGATTTTATATAAAACTCATTCATTATTATTCTCAGGTTATTATTAAATAATTTATTATGACCATTTTAACTCACATTAATTAGTAAATATGAATGGTTCACCCTAATAGAACTCCAATTTATTGGGTAAATAATTAATATGTAGGGATGAAATTTTTTAAGTTACCTTGGCAAATAACCTTGGTAATTATGATTTATTACACTTCGGTGATAACTTTTGGTGATATTCTTATGAATGTCTCACTTTTATAATGTAGTCATCTTTCTATGTTATGATTCATGTAATTTATATTATTATATGTCTCATTTTTATATGATCATTCCTTATTGATATTCCTCATGGCCTCATTTTAAGTATCTTCTTTGTTTATTCCATTACTAGTTGGGATTTATGCTCACCCCTTTCTTTGAGTTATGTCCCCAGGATATGAGATGGAGTAAAAGTAACTTAGGATGAACCTATTAAGAAACATTTCAAGTTAATTATAATAATTTTTATTATTTTAATTTATTATTTTCATATTTTCCAATGCACTAAATCTCAAAAGATCCTCTGTATTGATAAATTTTGTACCACGAAATGAATAGTTTATCAAATAAAATGGTCGTTCACCCCAATTAGTATCAACGTTTGGTTTAGTTATTTTTGGAAATTAGGATTATAAAAAATTATTAAAACCCCTAGTAATAAGTATAATTATAGGAAAATATCTTGTTATTTTGGTGATTTATTAAGTAAGTGGGTTCTAAGAAAATAAATCAATACAAAGATACTTTTTGACACCCATAATTGTGTGATATTCATTGTTTCATTGAAGATTTTAGAAATGTGAAGACTATGTAGAAATACTGATATAATATTAATTAATGACTCAGAGGTATAATCCTTTAATAATATGGTAATATAATTTTATTTACATGGGAATACACTTTTGTCTTTTTTTTCATTTTTACTAACAATATTATTCTAAGTATTTATGATTTTTTTTCAATCACATCCCTTATCCAAAAAATATACCAGCTAAGACAACTAGTCGGCTAGCTCAACCTGATCACTTAAAAAAGTCTCCTCAACTACACCTAGGAATCCTTCCATCTATCTAACTGAGTGGAATGGATGTGGACAAGTATATATCATTTGTTGTGCACATGGGGTCTATGAGGGTGTGACCAGGTGGGTCACACAAAGGAGGGTGCAGCTAGTGAGGGATTGTGTGAATGTGGTGCATGTTCTTACCACACTGTTGAATCAATAAATAGATGTTGTGGGATTTTTTATTAAGATCTCCCCTACAATAGGAAAAATTTATATGGGATAGGGATATCATGGGCACTGTTCATGCATTAAAACCATATTAAAATAATTTAGGCCACACAATGCGGTTAATACTGGTTATCTGATCAGACCACAATCATCGTCTTCAACCTTCATCCTTCATGAAATTTTCCTACCATCAATCAAGAGTAAACATTCAGAACCCTAACACTCCAGTGATCTCTATGGATATCCATCTCCATTGATCGATCTTGTGATAGTTGAATCATCCTCAATGTACCAAATCCATGCGTGCGGCTTTACTTCACTTTCATAATAACCCCATGAAATCTAATCATGTGAATCCCACTATGATTCCATTAAAAGAATCACCATGAGTCAAATGATGATTGGAAAAAACTATGTGGGTATCTTGATCTTCTCATGAAGAACAATGTAAATTATTTTACATGAACATCCCGTCATCAACAAGATCATATGAAACTGGAAGGTCGATCATAAAAAGTTACTGGAGATCACGTGAAGCCCTCAAAGGGTGTTCAGGAATCCATCGCATGAATATAAAGTGATAATGTGATGCACCTAGAAATTTCATGTGAATATTATATATTCATAGATCATTCCATCATGTGAGGCCACCTTGAGATCACATGGGGAGGATCATACGAAGCCTCCACCGCCTCTGGCTAGTACACGCAGCACCCTCACTGTGGAAAGTAGCATAAAATGTGTCCAACACTAGCCTATATTATTAGGAACAATATAATAAGGATGATGATAATTATTAGGTATTATCTTTTGTTGTCAAGGAAGTTTAAGAAGAAAAGAAATCACCTCACTTTTTATTTGGTGAAAATCAATCTGGCCATCATATTCAGAAAATAAAACTCACAAAACATTATTGTATTTGTAATATTTTTTCAAGATGAAAAGGTTTATAGGACTCACCTTGGGTCTGGAATAGAATAGAATATCATAGAGAGGTTTTTCTTCAAAGTCTTCCAAACTTTGATAACAAAAGACGATGCTTTGTTATTTTGTAATTCATAAAATTCATAATTCTTTTGAGTAACTTGTGATGAAATATTGATGAATTGAAGGGGGAGAAAATTCTATACCAATCATATTCAGTCCAATCATATTCAATACAATCATATTCAGGTTTATATTGGAAAGAAGTTTCCAATAAGTTGCAATAATTTCCTTGATAAGTCAGATAATGCTAAATATGATCATAAACATATTCAAATTCATAATGGAAGTAATGATACTTAATAAAACATTTTTAAAGAAAAAAGTTAATAAAGCCTAAGAATTCTAGTATCAAGATCATTTTAACGAGTTTATCGAATATATTTTTATTTAAAGGATGAGGAGGATGATCGTAATAAAGGTACTGGTTTTCAGTCAGATCAAAATCCAAAATATTTAAATATTTAGAGAACAAATTTGTTAAAGCTAGAGAAATTTCCTTGGTATCATAATCAGATAAGAAAAGGAATTAAATTTTACTCTAATTATTATAATTAAGTAGAGACTAATTAACAGATGTAACCTGATAATAATAACTTAATCAGATTCAAGATCATCAGTTTGAAGAATGAAGAATCTTGTTATAATGTTTTGGAAGTGTTGTTGAAGGGGAACATGAATCATGCTTAATGATTTTGAAGAATCTTATGTTTCTATCATAATAAAGAAATCACTGTTGGTTCCAAGAATCATAATGGGAAGACATGTTTTTTCCTTCTTACATTTTTTGTAGAGAAAAATATTGAAGATTCTATTGTTTTACACTTGTATTCATCATAATAAGGTAGAATATAATTAGAATCAGACTGGAGTTTTACTTGAAAAATTTTGAACGAGATAAAAAATTGTTGATATGTGGGTGTTTTAATCTTGAAGAATATGATTTTTTTCATTAGTTGGTATGGAGCATCGTAAAGAATAAATTTTATTGGGAAAATCATATTAGAGAATCGGGATCAGGCTGATGTTTGTCAAGAAATTCTGAAGAATACTTGAAGTTGTGAGAATATTCGAGAAGGTTCAACTAGAAATGAAAAGAGTTTAGAAGTTTTGAAAAATTCATTAATGCATCCAGAATTCTAGGGAATTTTATATTTAGGTAAATTTGTTTAATAGGGAAATTTTTTGATAATCCCACCTAAACTGTATTTGGATCACCTATAAAAGGGAAAGTACTTTTTACTTTCTAAAATATGTAATTTTCATGAAAGTAATAGATAATCAATAGCATTGAATAATTCAAGAGATAAGAAGAGGTTTACAAATTGGGTTTTTCTAAAGAAGTTTTCCAACCAAAATAATCATAGGATAAGAGATAAGATTGTATTCAGATAGTCAATGTATTAGGTTGAATCATCAAATTGAAAATTATATTGGGATTTATATATTGAATAATAAGTGGTTCAAAATTGTATCAACCATATTATGAAAAAGATATATATTTTCTATATTGAGAAATCAAACAAGGAAAATCCCACTGTGAAATCGAACTGAGTACCATTACGACATCTAAGAAGTTCATACTAGATTCTGGGTAAAAAAGTGAAGAATTTTTTTAAATGATCATATTTCTGAAAGTTGATCAATGATCCCCATAAAATTTTTGTTAAAAAAATCTTATATCATTTTACGCTATTTGAAACACCTGCGTCGTTTTATTGATCATAATGCTACACGAGTGTAAGGGAATATCCTACTCATTGTATTCCAAAAAAAGAATGTTTTCTATTAGATTTTGTGGTTTTGGATCATTTCCAAACTATACTATGGACATAGCTAATATTATTTAGTGGTGAACCATATAAATTCTTGTGTTCTTATAGATGTGTGTTTGAATTTTTTTCAATAGGGAAAGAAATATTTAAACAGAGGAAAACGTAGTTTCATAAGAAAGGAAATATAAAAGAAAAATATATCATTGATTCACCCCCTCCCCCTCTCAATGATTCAAATATCTTGACTCGGTAATTACAATTCATATTAGAGTGAAGCTTTCCTTCATTTATTCTTTTCTGGCATTTTGAAGAGACGTTAATGGAGAATTTGAATTATTTCAACAGTAAAGGTATCCCAAATTTTTTTAGTAATAATTTTCATATCGGGAAAGAAAAAATGTTGTATTATCTTATGTCTATTAGTTATGATTTTCATGAAGTTGTGACAGATTTATTTCCTTCTATTGATTAAATATTTCCTCTTACATCTATTGATAATATGAATCTTGAGAATGATGGAAGGTCCACGAATTCATTGCTATCATAATTTTATGAAAGTGAATTTTTAAGGGTGAAGGGTTTTTTCTACAACCAATGGTATATGGGACAAGTTGAAAAACATATATGAAGTGAATACAAAAGTGAATAAGGAAAAAGTAAAAATCTATAAGATAAAGTATAAAAATTTGAAAATGGGTCAGTATGAGTTTCTTGGGAACTTATTTACTATAGTAAATGACATTTTCATCACTATCTGATGTCTTGATGGAAAGTTTTAAGACTTTATAGTTGTTTAAAAATCATAAGAGTACTTATTTTCAAGATTGATGCTAAATTTTCTTCATTGGAAAATAAATATCCTGAAACATTATCTCTAGATGATTTTCATAGCAATATCACCACTTATGAAATGGGAAGGGATAAATATATGAAAAGTAAGAAAAATATTGATAGAGAACTGTTTTTCAAGGATTTCAAAAATGATAATTAAAATATGATTCTAATTGAAGAATAAGTTGGTGATTATGACTCCAAAAATGAGGTATA
The DNA here is from genome assembly GCA_963277665.1 of Viscum album. Taxonomy (NCBI): domain Eukaryota; kingdom Viridiplantae; phylum Streptophyta; class Magnoliopsida; order Santalales; family Viscaceae; genus Viscum; species Viscum album. Next base: position 1,088,274,510 of record OY728121.1, read on the forward strand.
TAAAAATCTTGATGATAGTTTATCCTTGTTCTAAAAATATGAGAAGAGCTGAATGTAAATATAAAGGGGAAATACCCTTAATATTCTTTGAATGCAGAGTCATTGGGTACTCTATGGCTAATTTTCCTCAAATAAATAAAGAATATTATAGTGATAAAGAATAAATAAGGACAAGAATATCATGGAAGAAACAAGGTGATAATGATAAATCCTTTTCCAGAGGAAAAGTTAAAAAGTTCATCCCATCCAAAATATTAAGTCACTTATCTAAAGATTAAGAAGTTGAAGATAGTGATGGTGAATCTAAAAAATCTATTGAGTATATTGGTGATAATAATTTTATTACAATATTGAATAATAAAGAGTTTGGAATTAGTAGTTCTAAAGAAGAAGAAACTTAATTAGAATATCATCTGAAAGAAGAATTGAAATAATTCCTGAGAAATATTGTAAGGCAAGAGAAATAAGCAAGGATGTTGAGAAATGAAATTTCCTGAAAAAACAAACAAGAATTTATTATTGATTCTAGGATTATAGAAGATATTGATGATTTGAAAAAAAATCTATTGAGGAAGAAAAGAACCATAATTAACATCTGGAAGTGAATCTGAAGGAAAAAGAAGAAGATTTGGAACTTGTTCAAAAAAACATTCTAAAGATGAATAAAAAGCTATAAATTTAAAAACACTATAAAGTTGGTGAAATTTCATGTAATAAGTAACCTTTGAAGGATTAATAAAAGATACATTAAATGGTTGAGAATAAATATGGAGATGCTTCTCGAAATACAAAATATGGGAAAGTCATGTATGTGGCCAAGATTAAAAAAGTGGAGAATTTAGATGTTTCCAAAAACCTTGAGATTGAAAATGTTCCTAAACATTCTGAATACAGAAATGTTTCTATTACTTCTGGTTCTGATAATAATGAAAATAAAACAAATATTAAAAATAATATTCTGATTGATAACAAAAAGGTCGGTGGTCAAAAAAGTTATGATAAGAAAGACAAGAAGGTTTCTAAGAAACATGTTCATAACTCCGACTAGTATAGAAGTTTCAGATGTAAATATTATTTCTATGTATATTATTGGTATTGTGTTGTATTTTGGTATATGATAAATATGTGTCAGTTCAACAAAAAAATTTACTATTATTCCATAAATTTTAGAGGGCAGAGTTTGATGTGGAGTCAATATCTACAAAAGAAGAAACCTGAGAAGCTTGTAGTAAAAGTTAAAAAACAGGTTCCAACCCCTAGAAACAATTTGAGAAAGGTTTTGACAACTTGTAAATCACATAAAATATGTATTATTTTATCAAAACAATAATATTTTGTTAACAATTATCAGAATCTAGAGATAAATAATGAAAAAGATCTTATTGTAGAAACCACCCTAAAAGCTACAAAAGGAGAACGACCTTGGATTATTGATAGTGGGTGTTCTTCTCATATGAAAAGAGATTTAATGTTTTGTAATAATGTGAAAGACTATAAATAAGAATCATTGACATTTGTTAATGATGAATCCCTGAGAATCAAAGGTGTTGGGTCAGCCATCATTGGGAAATAAAAGTAGAAGTAGAAGAAATATTTATATGTTGATGTACTGAAACAAAAGTTGCTAAGTTTTTCATAACTTTTTGATGAGGGAAACAAATTAATTTTCAGATAATATGGATTTTTTGTAAAAATTGAGGAATATGGAAAGATAGTTACAAGAGGGAAATGTACAAAATGAAATTTATTTTAAGTTAGTGAAATAAAAACCTCTTGTTACTTGGGTATGGTGGAAGAGAATAAATTTTGGCATAAAAGGATGGGATACATGTGTCAAATAAACATGATTAAGTTATCAAATTGAGATATTGTACGATATATTCCTAATTTACCAAGAATAAGATATTGGTGTTGCATTATTTTTCCTAAGGGAAAAATTACAAACTCAGAATATAAGAAAGTTGATATTTTTTCAAAACAACCCCTGTAACTTATCCATTCTTATATTTGTGGGCTAATGATAAAACACTAAACAAATGGAGATAAGTACTTAATCACTTTATTTGATGACTTTTCTCAGATTAATTTTTTTATGTATATGAAACATCAGTCATATTAATTAAAAATGTTTAAGAGTTTTAGGAGGAAAGCTCAGAAGTAAAGTGAGTATTCAATGATGAAGTTGAGAACTGATAATGGTGGTGAGTATAAGAATGAATAATTTTAAAGTTATATTGAGTATCATGGAATTATGAAAGATTATAGTTACTCATACACTCCTCAACAAAATGGGGTATCTAAAAAGAATAATATAATTTTGGTGGAAATGGGATAAATATGTAACTTGAACATGGTCTTTCTCATTACTATTGGAGGAAACCCATGACTAATGCTTTATATATTAAAATTATATGTTACTACATTCCAAGTTCTCATATTACTCTATATGAAATTATTTATAATAAAATTATATTTTTGAAACACTTAAATGTTTTTGGGAGTCCATGTATCATAAATATGAAAGGAGGAAAGTTTGGAAAGTTTAAGCAAAAAGGTGATGATGGAATTTTTCTTGGCTATGGTCTGGAATGAAGAGGATACGGATGTTTCAAAAAAGAAACAGGATGAATTGTTGATTCTGTTTATGTTAAAGTTATTTTAATGTATAAAGAGGATAAATATACTTGTACTGATAAGAAAGTTGAGCATGATAAGGAATGTTTTTTTAACATTTCTAATAAGGATACAGACAATTTTAATATTACTCAATAAGTATAAGAATCTGACTCATCAATTTCTAATGATGAATGAGAATATCTAAAATCTCCTCCCAGACTAAGGAATCAAGGTGAATCTCAGAGCATTATTAGTTATCAACATAAAAAGGATCTAAAAATAAGAGCAACAAATACTATTTCACAAACTTCTTTGTATTAAAAAGATAAGTTGAATGATGTGAAAGAAGATTTAGAGTATCCTAAATGGGTTCTGACCATGAATAAAGAGCTAGATCAAATATAAAATAACGATACATGGTAACTTGTACCTAATCCAAATAACAAAAAATATTACTGGTACAAATTGGGTTTTCCAGAACAAGATTAATAAAGAAGGTGAAGTGATAATAAACAAGGAAATATTAGTATGCAATGTTTACTCACAAATTGAAAATGTTGATTTTGATGAAACTTTTTTTCTGGTGGTAAGGCTGTAAATAATCATAATTTTTCTTGTTATTACTGCACATTGAAGTTACAAAAATTTTTAAATGTATTTAAAGTCCTAATTTTTGAATGGGGATATTAATGAGAATGTTTACTCTAAAAAACCATATGGATTTATTGTTTGGAAAGATGAATGTTATATATTATAATTGAATAATTCATTGTATAATAAGACACAATCTCTGAGGGAATGGTATTCCAAATTGAAAACTTTCTTATGAAAGATGAGTTTTAAGAAGGGAATAGTTGATAGTAATCTTTACATCAAACAAAGTCAGGTGTTTTCCCTCTTCATAATTGTTTATGTTGATGACATTATCATTGATGGTGATGATGAAATATCTTGTGAAATATTTTATAAATATAAGAAAATGTTTTTTGAGATGTCCATACTGGGATAAATGATAAAATTTCATGGGTTTCAAATTTTAAAAAAGAATAAATATATTTTTATTTCTCAAGAAAAATATGTTATGAAAATTCTTAATAAGTTCATCATGGAAAACTCTAAATATGTTTACACACCAATTTTATTGGGAATGAAGTTTATTAAATGTGGATAAGGAAAGGAAGTTGATCATAAAGAGTTTTGGAGGCTAACTGGAAGTTTGTTATATTTGAATACCTCAAGACCCTACATTGTTTATGATGTTACCTTATGTTAAATATTTCAGAGTGATCCTAAATAATCACATTTACTTACTAAAAAAATAATTCTCAAATACATCAAAGGCATAAAAAATTTAAAATCTGGTATGATATGTCAGAAAGTATTGATTTTATAGGTATTTATATATTGATTAGGCATGAAATGTTGATTATATATGATCCACATCTGGTGGAGTTTTCTTTATGAGGAAATTTTTAGTTAATTAGTATAAAAATAAATATAATTCAGTAACTCTTAATAAGGATAAATTTGAGTATGTTTATGCTACTCAAGTTGCTACCAAACTTATGTGGATGAAGACTATATTATAAGATTTACTTATTGAAGTGAAGTTATCATTTCTATTGGGTTGTGATAATCAAAGTGAAATAAACCTCACCAGAAATCTGGTACAAATTTCTCATTCAAAATATATTGATATAAAATATCATTTCATCTAATATCATTTGGAAAAGAATTAATTGAAGCTGGAGTATGTTCCTACATCGGAAAACATTACTGCTATTTTCACAAAATCTTTACCAAAGGAAGTTTTTTCTAAATTCAAGTTGACCATGGGCATCCAACAACTTTCTCATCAAGGTTTAGTTATGTGTTTGTTCACCTCTATCATCATATCATTGGATAGTTTCTTCCAGGGAGAGAATTTTTCTAAAAATATATCTTTATGAAAGCATGAAAAAAATGGGGAGTTGTGGATAAGCTATGAATTCATAAATATAATTGTGTGAAATGTTATAACTATTTTTTAGAGTAGTTATTGGGAAAAAATATTATATTCTAGGGATGTTGAAAAGATTAGGAAGAAAGATGAGAAGAATTTCATAATCACTACTTTTTCACAGAATGGTTATCCTATCAATAATTCTTGTTTCCTGTAATGAGTTAGCTCATGTTAGATTTTAATTTTTTATTAGTATTCCATAGCTTGAGGTTACAAAGTTCAGTGATTTATGAATCATTGGTTGATAGAAAATAAAAATGGGGAGATTTTTAGGACCAAGATAATAAGGATGGTAATCTTTTTCAGGTATTTCCTTTTGTTTCAATGATGTTTAAATATAAAGGAAATCACCTCACATTGTATTTGGTGAAAATAGTACTGACCATCATATTTAAAAAATCAGACTCATAAAATTCCATTGGATTAGGAATATGTTTTCTAGATGAAAAGGTTAATCATACTCACCTTGGGTATAGAATAGAATAGGAAATCATAATGAGGTGCTGCTTTGGAGTCTTCCTAACTTCAATGAAAAACTGACGATGCTTTTATGTTTTGTAATTCACAAAATTCATAAGTAGTCTGAGTAACTTGTGATGAAATATTGATGAATGGAAGGGGGATAAAAGGTACTACCAATCGTATTCAACACAATCATATTTAGGTTCGGATTGGAAAGAAGCTACCGGGAAGTTAAAATACTTTCCTTGATAAGTCAGACGATGATAAAGCTAATCTTCAACGTATTCAAAGTCATGAAGCATGTCATGATACTTAATGAAATTTTTTTAATGAACAAAGCTAATGATGCCAAAGAATTTTAGTATTAAGACCATCATAATGAGTTTACCAAATTTATTTTTTAAAGACCGTGGAGGGTGATCATAATAAAAGAACTAATTTTTAGTCATATCAAAATCCAAATGATTTAAATCTTCTATAAATAAAGTTGATGAACCTGGAGAAAGTTACTTGGTATAATAATAAGAGAATAAAAGGAATAAAATTTGACTTTGATTATCATAATGAATCTGAGACTAATTAAAATATGTAACCTCGCACTGATAACTTAATCGGATTGAGGATCATCATTTTGAAGAAATAAGAATCTTGTTAGAAATTTATGGTGTTTTTTCAAAGGGGTATAGGAAGATTACTTGAAGAGTTTTAAGAATATTTTTTTCCCTTCATAATGAAGAAATCAGAGTTGGTTCCATGAATCTTAATGGGATGAAATATGTTTTTCTTCTTACATTTGGTAGAGAGAAATGTATTGAAGAAACTATTGTTTTATGCTTTTCTTCATCATAATGAGGTAGATTGGAATTATAATCAGACTAGAGTTTGAATTGAAGAATTTCCAAGAGATACAAAAGTGTTGAAAAGGTGGATTTTGAATCTTGAATAAGATACATGTTTTTTTCATCAGTTGGTATGGAGCATCATAATGAAGAAATAATTTTGGGAAAATCGTATTAGAGAATCAGAATCAGACTAATGTTTGTAAAGAAAGTCTGAAGTAGAGTTGAAGTTTTGAGAAGATTTAAGATTTTGGAGAAGAAATGTGATGAGTTTACAAGAATTTATGAAATCATAAATGCATCCATAAGTAATGATAAATTTAAATTTAGGGAAATTTGGTTAAGTGGGAAATATTTTGAGAATCCTACCTAAACCATATTTGGATCTCCTATAAAAGAGAAAGTAATTTGTACTTTCTGACAGATGTACTGTTCACTAATGGAAGAGAGAGGGCAGATCATTGAATAATTCTAGAGAGAAGAAGAGGTTTCAATATTGGGTTTTGTGTAAAGAATGTTTTTATATAGAAGAATCATAGGAGAAGAGAAAAGATTTTATTCATTTGGTCATCGTATAGGGCTGAATCATCGGACAAGAAAATCATATTTGGATTTTAGGATTGAAGAAGATGTGGTTCAAAATTGTCTCAACTTTATTCTAAAAAAGCTATATATTCTCCATATTTAGAAATCAGACTAAAAAAATTGGACTGGTAAATTGGACTGAGTATCATTATGATGTCTAGGAAGTTCTTAACAACTTCTGGGTAAGAAAGTGACGAAATGTTTTGAATGATCATATTTATGAAATTTGATCAAGAATCACTATAACATGTTTGTTGAAAAAACTTTATTATATCATTTTGTGATACTTGATCCACTAGCATTGTTGTATTGATTATAGTTCTACACGAGTGAAAGGGAATATCCTACTCATTTTATTCCACACAAAAGGATTGTTTTCTAGTGTATTGTGTGGTATTGGATCATTTCTAAACCATACCAAGGACGTAGCAATTCTTATTTAATGGTGAACCTTGTAAATTATTGTGTTCCTTTGTATTTGTGTTTGAATTATTTTTAGCAGGGAAATAAATCTTTAACTGGGGGTGAAGGTTTTTTCATAAGAAAATAAATATAAAAGAAAAACATATCACAAATCCAACCCCTCCCCCTCTCAGTGATACAACTTCTTGACTGGTAAATTACATATATATAAACCCCTTACTCCTTATAAAAAAATCACACATGAGATAAGGTAGGGAGATTAGTGGAGAATAGGGATAAAAATTAAAGTGTATAAATAGGGAAAGCACTGGCCACTTCCCCTAGAGAACTTCCTCAGGTGATCACAGGAACCTATCACATGACATCTTGAAGATAAAGTGATCATAAGATGAACTGAAAATCATGTGATGCCTGATTAATATGATGTATTCACGTGATCATGTGATACCCCACTACTTTTGTGACTCCACCGTGAAAAACCTTCATCCATCCATACAGCCTCAATGTGCACCCATTGTGCATGTTCTCAAGACCTTTTTTAAGACCTCTCTTTAGTTCATGTGATCTCATTAGTAATATAACCTCATTTTATGTGATAGAGAAATCTCTCAGACATGTGGGGCACCCATTCCGGTGCATGTAAGCATACACCTATGGAAAAGTAATGTTGAAGGACAGTCTTGATGAATAGAACACATGAACCTCAATTCTTATAATGCCATAAAACATTAGGTATTGTGATGCCATTATACTTCATATCTTGTGATGGTTTCATACAAACCTAGAATTGGCCTATTTTATATGAATCATCCCTATGGATCCCAATCCATACAAGGAAAACACCATGGACATGCACCCCCATATTCCATGCACCACTCTTCTCTATACAGTGTGTACTCTCATCCATGCATGTGGTGGATCTGATATATAGCACCTAGGAATGACCACGAAACCCATTTCAAGACCTCCTATGAGTTCATGTGGACCTCATGATCAATTGATCTTCATGTGAATACATCATGCGGGAACCCCCGTAGCATGTATATAAACCAAGAGATAGTCCCTCGTTTTGTCACACAAAACCTAAGAGGTGTGAAAATAGATTAAACCCGTTATCCATAAACTATACTTCTAAAAAACTAGTATCCATGTGTTCTTGAGGAATGATCCCTCAAGGAATGATACTTCAATATTTGGGTAGGAGTGAGATCATAAACATTTTCATGAGACTCCATTGTGTGATTAAATTAAGGTCACCCAATCATGAGATTCTTCAATGGTCTCATGATGTCATTGGGAGGCCTTAGACGTGTCACTTTGATCGCATGATAGGACTTGGATAGTTCATATTTCTTTTTTGATATATTATTGACATGTTAGCAATAACATGCAATTTCCTATTCACATGTCATCAATATCATGTGATATCCTAAGGACAAGTAGGTCAATAATGTGATAGCATATATACTAGTCAGTTGATCATATAAAAGACCCTAAACATGTCCACTTAGATCATGTGAAAGACATCTAAAATGTCCTCTTTGATCATTCCCAAACATCCAAGATAATCCATCTAATCATGCAATACATATTTGAACTGATAGATTTGATCATATATGTAACACCTCGACCCCTCTAGACCAAATTCGGTGCATTACTTATTATATTGGCATGGATAGAAGGAATGAAAATCCAGAAGGAATGATCAGTTTATTAGTATTGAAGAAACTAGATACATAGATGTAACTCAAAATTACATTGCAAAAGGTTAAAAAATACAATACATAATAAAAACTAAAAATTGAATCCATAGGAACTCAGTAAATGATTTACTCTTCATCACCTTTTGAAAGTAAAAAATGAAATGGGTGAGCTCAAATGATCAGTAAGGGTTACAAATAGCGAAAGCATGAATCAATAATAACTGAATTGTAAACAATTTGACATAATCAACATGGCATGGTGAATAAATGAAAAAACTCATTCCATTAATAAACCGAGAATGAAACTACATCTATAGATTTTTTCATAGTGAAAACCTCATGGATAGTAATAACTGATAATGAATAAAGAGAATTATTATTAATTGGACGTCATGTATCTGACACATGATACCATAATACCATTAAAACGGTTTAGTTCTGTGGGTAGAAACCTGTCTGATTTTTGGAAACAAACTTGAAGGGTTTGTCGCCAACTGATTTGTCTCATGAGACCTGCCGATACATCAAGGGGATGTAGTGGGCCCCACCCACCGCTGAATTTCCAAATAATTATTTATACAAATATTCAACACAAGATAAATATGGATTTACATTATCCTTATATAATAGAGGATACATATTCATCAATATTTCCACAGTCAAAACAACATTCAAAATAAATACCGTATGTAAAATGGTATACGGCTTAGAAAATAATCATATCCATGTTATGAGAATATGGATATTTAAATGGAATATAATTTCAATTGAAAATTTATCTCAAATGGTCAGTATCTAAACCACATAAGAAATATTAGGTGCACAATACTATGAAAGTCACAATGGAGTGAAAATTGAGACAAAGCTTGTTACCACGTTGTAATCAATTGAGTCATATGAACAAAAGTTAATAACCACCAAATGAATCACAAAATACCATGAATATAAAGAGAATTATTATAATATATATCAAATGGAAGTACACCTATAGCACATATAATAAATAAAAGGTGAACAATGGAAATCCCATAGAATTGAAAGTGAGATGAGAAAACCCCTTACAAACATTTTGACATGGTAACGAGTGATCTTGTGAGGGCTTAATGAGAGGTACAGGGGTATCCCTTTATTTATATATCATAAGGTAATTATGGGGGATGTGTGAAAACATAACCCAACATTAGGTATTAAAATAAAAGAGCACAACATAGGGGATATTTTTGAACAAAAGTGAGAGAGAGGATCCCTTACAAAGATTGTATCATTAGTGTGGGGATAAATAAATGAAATATTTATGTGTGAAAAATTAAAATCCAAAAAATATAAGTGGATATATATATATTATAAAACAATCAAAGTCCATTCACACATATTATTGGAACAATGTAACCAATTAAATATATGTTTAACTCAAATAATGAAAATTGATTTAAGCAATCCCTTACCTTATTCTCAAAAGTGTTCTTGATTGTTCTTAATGACCTGAATAATCAAATTTAGATTCATTAATTAATAATTAAATAACCTAATAAACATGTAATTGATGTTTTATATCCTTATTAGGTTCATTTATGGCCTTTTTGATGGGATTAAGAGATTCAATTTTATTGTTTTGGTAGCATTTTCTTCTTCGATTTTCATGATCTGTTTACTTGTATTCATGAATGGATGTTTGTTTGAAATGTGGTTAAGCATACAGAATTGTTAATATTAATTATTAGTTAAATTAAAGATATATAAATTATCTTATAATTATTCTGATTGTATACCATGAGTATGACTCATTCGATGAGTTAATAATAAACGCTTGGATTTTACTTGGCAGTTTTGTGCACAATAAACTTGTTTTGTATTATTATTCCATATTATGAGTCTGTAAGGATTCAAAAACAATAAACAAGATAGAATACATATATAATGATCTGGTTAAACCATTGAAGAGGTTTTATGACTGGTATTGAAGATAGTAATACAAATTGAAACTCGTCTTCCTTGAGTGTGATGAATTAACACATCTCAGACGGTGTTTGCATTTATTATATAAAAGGAGGGGAAAAGAAGAGATTATGATGAAATATTCCATTAGCATATTGAAAATCCAGAACATGTAAGTTATGGGAATTATCATGGAATTATTATGAGGTTAGGGGATAAGAGATAACAAAAGAATGTAACTTTGTAAAGGAAATTGAAAGAAAAGAGAAGAAAGGTTCACCTCTTGAGTACTCCTCCTTGAAAATCTCCTTAAGGCCTTTTTTTGGCCTTTTGGTGAGACCAGTAGGTCTTGGACGCGGGGAGAAAGCTTGGGAAGAGTATTTGGCAAAATTTAGGAAAATCTTGAAGCTTGAGTGGTGTGGGAGGAATAGGAGGTGAGGGTGGTTTATATAGTGGAGGGGAGAGGAGATTTCTTAATATTATAATCATTAATTTATTATTTTCTCTCAAGACAAGAAATAGAGAGTATTCCATGACTAAAAATAGTAATATATACATGTGAGTTAGAGATTTGGGTTCTTACATCACTCATGATGCTAAGAATAGTTAATTTAAATTATAATGTATCTATATGGTAAAGTAATGTATTTTACTATTCACCAAAAATTCAAGTATTTTAGAAAAATCCCAAAAAATCACCCTAACCATTTTTCAACATGTAGAATAGAAGACTGAAGTCCATTTTTCAAAAATAATTTTCTAAATATGATTAATTAAATCATTATTTAATCGAAATATATAAACACTTAAAATATTCATCATCATTTTTAAGGTTCCTAAATTCATTTATACGCTCAAGGGTATGGATACCATTCATAAGAGTCATATTACTATTCATAAGTGTAAGTTAATATTCATAAGGGCGGGTTACTATTCATAAGGGTAGGTTACTATTCACTGAAAATTAAGTTAATTCTATCAGACTCTAAATATCATATTGAACACAACTGTGTATGTCAGATTTTAAAAATTCAAATCACAAAGCTGGACAATTTAAGTTTAATGGTTAGGTTATGACTATCTCTTATAAATAACCAAGTTTTGTTCCATAGAGGCTCAGTGATTCATGAAATATATTCTATCTAATGAATATAGTGTATTTAAGAGAAACATGCCATAAAATGTTTGGGGTGTTACATTATTCCCTCCTTCGTAAATTTCTTCCTCGAAATTTTATGTATAAAGCCCACCAAAAAGATATGGGTAGTTCTTCTTTGTAACATCCTCATGTTCCCATGTTGCTTCCTCTATATTCTAGTTTCTCCAAAGAACCTTTACTAGACGAGTTGTCTGATTTCTCAATACATACTCCCTTGTGTTGAGAATCCTGATAGGCTTTTCACAGTATGAAAAATCAAGTTCCAGTTCTATTTCTTCATAGTTGAGTACATGTGTTGGGTTTAGCATGTATTTATTTAACAATGACATGTGGAACACATCATGAACTTCAGAGAGACTTCAAGGCATTGCTAAACGGTAAGCTACAGCTCTGATTCTTTCCATAATTTCAAATGATCTGATGTACCTGAGGCTTAATTTCCCTTTATTACCGAACCTTAAGACACCCTTCCATGGAGATAATTTCAGAAAGACATGATCTCCCACTTGGAATTCAAAATCCTTTCTCCGGTTGTCAGCATAACTCTTCTTCCTACTTTGGGCTGCTATAATATGGGCTTGTATTGTCTATACCTTTGTCGTGGTCTCTTAAATAATTTTCGGGCCTATAAGTTTCCTCTCACCAACTTCTTCCCAACAAGTTGGAGTTCGACATCTCTTTCCATATAATGCTTCATATAGAGCCATTTGAATACTATAATAGAAACTATTGTTGTAGGAAAATTCCACCAATGGAAAGTATTTATCCCACATACCTTGGAAGTCAAGAGAGCATGATCTCAGTGTGTCTTTCAGAGTTTGAATAGTCCTTTCAGATTTTCTGTCGGTTTGGGGGTGATAAGAAGTAATCATATGAATCTCAATATTCAAAGCCTTCAAGAGACTTTTCCAGAATTTTGATGTAAACCGGGGATCTCGATCATACACAATCAATAGATGTGCACCATGATGTCTTACAACTTCATTAATATAAAGTCTTTTCAGGAGCTCAAGTGGTAAATCCTCTCTTATATGAAGGAAATGTGCTGATTTTGTGAGATGATCAACAATAAACCATATTCCATCATTCCTTCTAGGTTTCCTCGGTAGTCTGGTGATAAAATCCTTCATAATATTATCCCACTTCAACATAAGAATAGGTAGTGGTTACATCACTCCTCTGGGATGTTTTCACTCTACCTTCACTTTTTGAAAAATTAGACACCTTAAAACATAGTCATTAATTTCCCACTTCACATTATCCCACCAAAAATATTCCTTCAGATCATTATACATCTTTGTGCTACCTGGGTGTATAGAGAAATTTGAGATATAGGCATCATCTAGTAGTTCCCTTTTTAGCTCAGGTACGGATAGAATGCATAACCTATTCCCAAATTTCATAATTCCTTCTTCATACACGAAGTTAGCCAGTCTCCCATTCTTGACAGCAATAATTTTCGTGTGCAGATTCCCATCATCAGTTTGATATCTTTTTATCTTCTTTAATAAAGATGGTTTAGTGATCATTTGAAAGAGAAAATATGTTTCCCCTTCCTTAACAATTCCCATATCCATCTTTAGTAGATCCAAAAATATAGGATCTCTCTCAATCCTCATTTGAGTCAGAAGTCCACGATCTTTTCTGGTTAATGCATCTTCCACCTTATTCGCCTTTCCTGGGTGGTAGTGTATTGAGAAATTGTAATCTTTGAGTAAGTCGATCCATCTCATTTGCCTCATGTTGAGTTCTTTTTGTGTGAAAATGCATTTCAAACTCTTTTGGTCTATATAAATCTCACATATTTCTCCGTAGAGATAATTTCTACATATTTTCATATCAAAGATTACGGCTACTAACTAAAGATCATAATTTGGATAATTTTTCTCATGGGTATTCAACTGTCTTGATGCATAAGCAATAACTTTATCATTTTTTCATAAGGACACAACTCATCCCATTCTTTGATGCATCACTGTATATCACAAATCCATCACTTCCAGATGGAATAGTCAAAATTGGAGCATTGACCAATCTTCTTTTCAATTCTTCAAATAATTCTGTATACTATTTTTTTCCACACAAACTTAACTCCTTTACATGTGAGCTTGGTTAACAGGTCAGCCAGTCGGGTGAAATTCTGAACGAAACACCTATAGTAACCTGATGATCTAATAAAACTACGTACCTTGGTTATGTTTGTTGGTGTGGGAAATTCTTGGATTTCCTTTGTCTTTTCAGGATCAACTAGGATTTCATCTTTAGAGACAATATAGCCTAGAAAATAAACTGATTGAATCCTGAATTCGCACTTTCTAAACATCCCATATAATTCATTTCTTCTAATAGTTTTCAGAATAATCCAAAAGTGATCCTCATGGTCTTTATAGATATTTGAGTATACCAGGATATAATCGATTAATACCACAAAAAAGTTATCAAGATATTCCTTGAAAGCTCTATTCATTAAATCCATGAAAACAGAGGGTTCATTAGTCGATCCAAAAGGCATCACAATAAACTTGTAATGCCCATACCTAGTTTGAAATTCTTTCTTAGGAATATCTTCCTTTCTCACACACAACTCATGATATCTGGATCGAAGTTCAATCTTCAAAAATTATGAACCTCCATGAAGTTGATCAAATAAATCATCAATATGAGGTAGATGATACTTATTCTTTATTGTAATAGCATTGATTTCCCTGTAATCAATGAATAGACTCATGGATCCATCTTTCTTCTTGACAAACAGGATTGGGGATCCCCATAGAGAAACAATAGGTTGAATAAACCCTTTTCACTAAATTCCACTAGTTTTTGCTTTAGCTCCACTAACTCTATAGTGGCCATTCTATAGGGGTCTTTGATATAGGTCTTGCACCAGGAATTAAGTCAATGGAAAACTCAATTTCCCACTCTAGAGGATGTCCAGGTAAATCCTCTGGAAATACATCAATGTATTCTTGCACTATATGAACATCTTAAATTTGAATATTTATTTCCTCACCCATAGATATTGGGTTATCTTACTCTCCAAGAATTGTATTCAATAGATCTACTAGGGGAGGATCTAGATAAGAATCAGGTGGTGAGGACTCTGCTCTAAAAATAAGAGATTCTACACCATTTTCAAAAATTGTAACTTTCTTTTTCTTGAAATAAATCTTCACATAATAGTTTGATAGCCAATTCATACCAATAATTATGTCAAATTCAATCATTGGTATGACGATAAGGTTTGAAACTAAAGCACGTTTATGTGTCACTAGGGGTACTAGTTGACATGCCTTTGTTTCAATGATGCATCCCTTATGAGTTTTGACTGATAACTCCTTTATTAAATCAAATTGGACATGTCTAATTTTCTTGGAAAACTGGGAATATATAAATGAATGCAATGATCCAGAATCAAATAAAGTGTTTTCTATGTTTGAGGAAACAATTAAAGTATCTGCCACCACATCATTAGGAACTTCAACTTCCGCGGTTGTAATCTTATAAGATATTTCTTTCTCTCTTGGATTTTTCTAAGGCATGTTTCCTTGGAGATTAGGACACTCATTTTCATAGTGTCTCATCTCTATACAATTGTATCATTTAACATCATCAAATTGTTTCTTCCCCTTGCATTCATGAGATAGATGACCCTTTTCTCCACACTTATAGCAGACTCTCCTTCCTTTCAAGCATTTCCCGAGATGATTCTTTCCACAGTTCTCACATAATTAGAATTTCTTCGTTCCCTTGTTCTTATTTGGCGCTTCACCTTTACCTTGGTTATCAGAGTACCTCTATTTATCTTGGTTTCCCTTGAAAAAATTTGATCTAGAAAATTCCTTCTTTGTTTTGATGGCACTTGATAAAATTTCATCATATGATGAAAATATTTGAGAAGACAGTTCCCTTAAAAGAATTGGCTTAATAGATTCAAATAAATGACCAATCTTGTCTGCTAAGTCATGTACGTAATCTACGGCATACCTGTCCAGCCTTGTGAAGGTAGCCTCATACTCTGCAACATTTTCTTTTTCCCTTTGATTTAAGACAAGGAATTTCTTCTTCATTTCAGTTTGTTTCTCATGAGGGAAATATTTTTCAAATAATATTTCCTTAAAAGTACTCCATTACATATCTTCTATTTCTTCTTCCTCCATGGTATTATGAATCAAGGACCACCATTGATCAACATCGCCCTTGAGACAATATACTGCCAGTACTACCTTTTCATTTTCATTGCATCTTAATGCCATGAATATCTTTTCAAGGGATTTGATCCATTGCTCAGAAACCACTGGATTAGTAGTCCCACTGAAATATAGGGGCTTTGACCACATTAAACGATAAAACATAGGTTTATCATGGTTATTCATCATGACATGAGTAAGTTGTCCCAATATGGTCATAATATGATCTACTCCGACATTGACTGTGTTGACTAGCTCAATGGGGCAATCCCTACATTGACCATGAGTATTGATTCCCCTTCTTCCATTAGGCGCCATTTCTAAATAATGGCACATAGTATATTAGGGTATGAATCATAATGTATAATATTAACTTAACAAAATACTTAGCATAAATTAAGATCATACATATGGATAATCCCCTAATTAGAAAAATGGTTTCTTTGAGGAATAATTTACATTTAAATCCTTAATAATGTCTTGTAAAGAAAATATGAATTATCCTAAGCATATCCCCTAGGAGTGTCGTAACCAAGAGTGAAACAAGACCTATTATCATGCACCAGGATACCTCGGGTCAAGCCTGAAACTCCTTGTCAGAGCTTTCACTCCTAGGTACATCTGTGCTAGAGCCATCTCTACCTGCTCGTATCTAGATAGGGATGTATTTTCTAGATATATTCACATAATATAATCCTTACCAAAATACCAGTACAATCTTGTACTATTATCCTCAAATACTACCTTAGGTCCTTGTTCCCTACTATACATTTCTTACTCTAGTTTCCAAGTTTTCTACTGAACTTCCTTTGATACCAACTGTAACACCCTAACCCTAATAGACTGGAGCCGGTGCATTACTTGTTATATTGGAATGGTTAGAAGGAATGAAAATCCCGAAGGAATGATCAGTTTATTAGTATTTAAGAAACTATATACATAGATGTAACTCACAAATTACATTGTAAAAGGTTACAAAATACAATACATAATAAAAAATAGAAACTGCATCCACAGGAACTCAGTAAATGATTTCTTCTTCATCACCTATTGAAAGTAAACAATGAAAGGGGTGAGATCAAATGCTCAATAAGGGTTAAAAATGGAAGAATAATGAATCAATAATAATTTAATTGTAAACAATTTCACATAATCAACATGGAATGGTGAATAAATGAAAAACTCACACCATTAATAAACTGAGAATGAAATTGCATCCATAGATTTTTTTCATAGTGAAAACCTCATGGATAGTAATAACTGATAATGAATGAAGAGAATTATTATTAATTGGATTTCATGTATCTGTCACATGATACCATAATACCGTTAAAACGGTTTAGTTATGTGTGTAGAAACCCATCTGATTTTTGGAAACAAACTCGAAGGGTTTGTCGCCAACTGATTTGTCTAATGAGACCTACCGATGAATATAGGGGTTGTAGCAGGCCCCACCCACCACTGCATGTCCAAAGAATTATTTATTTATATATTCAACACAAGATCAATATGCCCTTAAATTATCCATATAGAATATAGAATACAGATTTATCAATATTTCCACATTCAAAACAGCATTAAAAATAAATACTATATGTAAAATGGTATACGACTTAGACAATAATCATATCCATGTTATGAGAATATGGAAAATTAAATGGAATATAATTTCAATTGAAAATTTATCTCAAATGGGAAGTCGGTACACCACATAAGAAAGAGTAGGTGCACAATACTAAGCAAGTCACAACGAAGTGAAAATTGAGACAAAGCTCGTTACCACATTGTAATCAATTGAGTCATGTGACCAAAAGTTAATAACCACCAAATGAATCAGAGAAAACCATGAATATAAAAATAATCCTGATAATACATATCAAATGTAATTACACCTATACCACATAATAAATAAGAGGCGAACAATGGAAATCCCACAAAATTGAAAGTGAGATGAGAAAACCCCTTACAAACATTTAGGCATGGTAACGAGTGTTCTTGTGAGGGCTTAATGAGTGGTAAAGGGATATCCATTTATTTATATATCATAATTGAAGTATGTGGGAGGTGTGAAAACATACCCCAACATTAGGTATCAAAATAAAATATCACAACATAGGGGAGATTCTTGAACAAAAGTGAGAGAGAGGATCCCTTACTAAGATTGTATCATTAGTGTGGGGAAAAATAAATGAAATATTTATTTGTGAAAAATAAAAATACACAAAATATAAGTGGATATATATATATATATATTATAAAACAATAATAGGTAATTCACACATATTCTTGGAGCAATGTAACCAGTGAAATATATTTTTAACTCAAAGAATAAAAATTGAGTTAAGCAATCCCTTACCTTATGCTCGAAGGTGATCTTGATTGTTCTTAAAGACATGAATAATCAAATTTAGATTAATTAATTAATAATAAAAGAACCTCATAAACATTTAATTGATATTTTATAATCTTATTGAGTTTATTTATTTCCTTTTTGATGGGTTTAGGAGATTCTTATTTTGGTAGCATTTTCTTCTTTGGTTTTCATGATCCGTTTACTTGTATTTCTGAATGGATGTTTGTTTCAAATGTGGTTAAGAATACAGAATTGTTAATATAAATTATTAGTTACATTAAATAGATATAAATGATCTTATAATGATTCTATTTATATACTACGAGGATGACTCATTCAATGATTTAATAATAAACGCTTGGATTTGACTTGGTGGTTTTGTGCACAATAAACTTGTTTTGTATTATTATTCCATATTATGAGTTTGTAAGGATTAAAAAACATTAAAA
The DNA here is from genome assembly GCA_963277665.1 of Viscum album. Lineage (NCBI taxonomy): Eukaryota > Viridiplantae > Streptophyta > Magnoliopsida > Santalales > Viscaceae > Viscum > Viscum album. The sequence goes on from OY728121.1 coordinate 1,088,293,223, forward strand.
AATATAAAATACATATATTATGATATGTTTAAAGCATTGAAAATGTTTTATTACCAGTATTGAAGATAGTAATTCAAATTGAAAACCCGTCTTCCTTGAGTGTGATAAATTAACACATCTCAGACGGTGTTTTCATTTATTGTATAAAAGTAGGGGAAAAGGATAGAATATGATGAAATATTCCAATAGAATAATTAAAATTCAGTACATGTAAGTTACAGGAATTATCAGGGTATTTTGATTAGGTGAGGTGAGAAGATAGAACAAAAGAATGGAACTTTGTAAAAGAAATTGAAAGAAAAGAGATGAAAGGTTCACCTCTTGAGTACTCCTCCTTGAGAATCTTCTTAAGGGCTTTGTTTTTGGCCTTTTGGTGAGACCAGAAGGTCTTGGACGTGGGGAGAGGGATTTTAAAGAGTATTTCTCAGAATTTAGGCAAGTCGTGAAGCTTGAGTGGTGTGGGAGGAAGAGGGGGTGGGGTGGTTTATATAGTGGAGGGGAGAGGAGATTTCTTAATATTATAATTATCATTTTATTATTTTTTCTCAAGACAAGAAGTAGTGAGTATTCCATGACCAAGAATAGTAATATATTCATGTGAGTTCGTAATTTGGGTGCTTACATCACTCATGATTCTTTGAATAGTTAATTTAAATTATAATGTATTTATACGGTAAAGTAATGTAGTTTACTATTCACCAAAAATTCAAGTATTTCAGAAAAACCCCAAAAAAATTCACCCTGACCATTTTTCGATGTGTAGAATCCAAAAATGAAGTCCATTTTTAGAAAATAATTTTATAAAAATGATTAATTAAATATTTAATTAAATAATTATTTAATCGAAATATATAAACACTTAAAATATTCATCTTCATTTTTAAGGTGCCTAAATTCATTTATACACTCAAGGGTATGGAAACCATTCATAAGAGTCATATTACTATTCATAAGGGCAAGTTACTATTCATAAGGGAAAGTTATTATTCATAAAGTTGGGTTACTATTCACCGAAAATTAAGTTAATTCTATTAGACTCTAAATATCATATTGAACACAACCGTGTATGTCAGATTTTAAAAATTCAAATCATAGAGCTGGAAAATTTAAGTTTAATGGTTAGGTTATGACTATATCTTGTAAATAACCAAGTTTTGTTCCATAGAGGCTCATTGATTCATGAAATATAGGTTATCTAATGAATACGGTGTATTTAAGAGAAACATGCCATAAAATGTTTGGGGTGTTACAATATAGAGAAATCCTTGATAAGTCAGCTGATCATCTGATTTCCTATAGACGTGTCCTCTTTGATTATGTGAATCATATTGGAAATTTCCATTATGATCATGAAAGTACATCCAAGAAAAGTTAATATATCATACACATACATCCATAAAAATTTAGTTGTTCATTTGAAAGACCCTAGACAATTCCTCTTTGATCATGTGAAAGGTCTTGGATATGCCAACTTTGATTATGTGAAGCATCTTAGATATTCCAGACTGAAACCCTTATACATGTCTACCATATTAAACTAATGCCTTGAACATATAAGGTGGGAAACCAAAACAAGTCAAGAAGATACCCTTGTATTTTTCTTCCATGTTAGACTTACACCCTAAACATGTTGGGTGGACAATAAAGGCATGTCTAGTAGACAACCAAGTCATGTCAGGTAGATCCCCAAGTACATCCCCACCTCATCCAGTAGATAAAATTGGACTTATACCATATATAACATGTCTAGGATCCTTTGTCCACATACCCCCTTTATAAGGGGAGGGTCCTTAATGGTTTAGGATTATGCACTCATGTGAACTTGCCTATGTCATGATCTCTGAAGGTCCCTTAATGTTGTAACGAGAATATATAATAGAGCTTTAATGGAATCTATCTCCATTTATCTATCAGAAGATAGAGAATGAATATTCCAAAGTGCATCCATCCTTGTATAATCCCCTATAACTACTAAAACATCAGGGGTAACAATAATGTCTATGAGTGTGACCACCCAACCCAACTCATCAGTGGGTTAAGGGGTAAACTTAACTAAGATAACTTTAATTTCTTCCATACCCAAGATACGTAGGATGCATTCCTAAGGCCTGAGCTCAAATAGGGAATCCATCCTGGTATAATCCTCTAGCACTCATAAAACCACAGGGATAACAATACTATCTCTAAGAGTGATAACCCACTCCAACTCATTAGTTTTTTAAGGGGTAAAATGAACTATGAGAACCCTAGTTTATATTATACCCACGATACACAGGAAACCTTCCTAAGGCCTGATATCATAAAAAGAATCCATCCTAGAATAAGCCCCAATCATACCTAAAACCAAGAGGGAAACAATAATGTATTCAAGTGTAAACGCCCATCCCATCCCATCAGCTGGATAGGGGTCATTGAATTATGAAAACCCTAATTCTAACTATAATCCGGATACATAGGATGCCTCCCTAAGGCCTTAGATCCAATGAGAATCCACATTAGTGTATGTCCCTTCATATCACAAATATTCTTTACTTATGGAACTAAACTCTCCCATGAGTCTACCATCCTCCATTATCCGTCAGCAGATGAGAAGTGTCCATATACACAGGCATCATTTTATATGTAATCCTTGAACATGCCCTCAATTACCTAAAACCCATTAACGGGTTAAGGATGAATTGAACAATGATGACCTAGATTCTTGTTATAATCACGATATTTAAGATTCCTTCTTAATGTATGATCTCCAAACCATATCCTCCATGAGACTATTATTCATACCTCTCAAAGGGAGAATTTGATGTGTAATCCCCTTGAAAATATGTTCTCATGTGATGTGTTTGATCTCATACTATCTCTTGTTTCTCACACTGAGTATGAATCACATGGTCATAGAGACTGGCGATGATTATACCAATAGTATGGAAAGGATGCCCCCAATGTGGGCCCTTCATTAGGATGTAAGTCTTATTACATATGAACTTCACTCAAAGGGATATATTCTTGATGAGGTAATATAGGGTATTCTAATATTCATAATTACCTAAAAATGCCTATGTTGTTGCACATTTTATGAAACAGACATGAACTACATATACTATATTCCTATCTTAATAGGATATGTAGTACACCTCCTCGATGCTTGAGCCCTATATTTACATCCTTATTGTATGATGTAAAACTATATGAATCCTTCCAGTCACATGACCTTAAACTATGTAAAATGAACTATGTGGTTTTTGATCCCCATTCTCAGAAGATTCTTAGGATTCCTCATAGAGGTTAAATCCAATCTCTAAGACACCAACTACCTCCCTGGATAGAAATAAACATCAGAGTGCCTGAACATGGCTATACACTAAATCATCATAAATAAATAAGGGAATTATAGAGAACTCGTGATATGCACATAGTTATTCCCATCAATAATTAACCTTAATAAAGTTATTGAAACAGAAGTATCCAGTCCCATATCATAGATTGGGAAGTAATTCACAAACATATATTAAATTTATAAGAGTGTCCTAGAGTATGTAATAATTCCTCACAAAAGGGTGTGATGATCCCGACATCCCATCCCCTCAACCAATGTGAGTTCCTAAGCATCGTTGGTTCTGAAACCCCATAATACCACCTTCCTTTAGAAAGTAAGTCTATACATAGTTATGGATTTGGGAACTATTTGGAGTATATCTTAGAGATAAATATGGTAAACCAGAATTAAAACATTGTACAACCACCCTCATCACCCACAACCGAGCATCGAGCATAGACCATTATCGATTTTTTGGGAAACAAAATGGTGAAATCGATGTGAATTCCTTTTACTGTGTCATCCCTATCATGGTTCAAAAATGATTGAATTTATATTTCCCCTCAATCCATTTTTTTCTCATTTATCATTAAAAAAATCAATCTAAGATCATCACTATCCAGGAGCCTCTGACTTCATCATAGCTATATTTGGTGACTATGGAATCCCAAGGAGCACCCCAACACATAGGGTTGGGGGTGTTTTTTCATATTTTACACTGGGTTCATCTTCAATATGGGAACCAACCCACCAAATAGTACTATAGGAACCAACCCCCCCCCCCCACCCAATAGTACTATGGGAACCAACCCCCCAAACGGCATATCAGGTATCAACCCACCAAAAAACATATCGGGCACTGACCCGTCAAATGAGATACTCCATTAAGGAGTAGCACCATCCCTCTTATGTCTCTTTCAATATTATATAAATAAAATATGGGTACTTATCTTCATATTTAGAGGAACACACTTTTGTAAAGTATAATCATACCCTCCTGTAGTCATTTGAGTCATAGAAAGTTGGCCCACCTTCTTCCTCTAGCATGGGAAAAGAATAGATTGGTGGTATATTTTAGGAATCCACATAAGGTGATACCAACTGTGTTTTTATTTTATAAAGTAATAATAATAGATAATATGGCTAGTGTAAATAGTGGATTTAGTCTCTAGGGTTCATGTTGAGACTCCCATCATCATCCACCCACCCTACCATCAATAGAGGAAAGGGTGTTTTCATGGCTCCTACTAGTCATTTCATTTAGGATGACATGGTAATTTTTGGGGAGGAATAGATCACTAAAATAAAGTGAGAGAATAAGGATCTCTGAGAAATAATTTTGGGAACTCCACTAGATTCACTAACCCAAAATGATGTACGCTCACCTTCCTATGGGATTCCACCTTGTTGTGAAGTCCCCCAGTCTATAGAGATGGGGGGATTTTTATATTTGTCATCACCTAATAAATTGATATCTAGACATTAATCCACCTCACCCCGTCCCATAGGGTTGGGGGAATTTTGATATTTTCAAGAACCCCATACCATAGGGCTAGGGTAATTTCCATATATTCCACCTCTTCATCATGGTTATTTTGGAAACCATACAACCTCAATAGTTTCCACAAATCCTCTATGAGAGACAGTATCCTTTAATTGGTGGGAATATTATATGCCATATGAGGCCCACAATGAATCATAACATACCCCCTAACCAATAACAACCAAGGATTGGCACCTTTTACTCTAAACATAGCCGTATGTCCATGCCAATAGAGGTATAAGTAGTAAGTGGTATAAGCAGTGTGGCCTCTCATCTCTTGATCAAAAAATAAAAAAAAGGTATATTTCCTCCAATAAGAGCATGCAACTAGTTAATTTTATTATTATATAGGGAATTATTTGTTAAAATGTCACAAATAAGAAAGTAGGTTGAGGCATGGTTGATAGGCCATGATGATTACTGCCCCTATCACTGACTTCTCTGGCACACAGTGGAGAGCTTCTTTAGATTTAAATAATGGTTAAAGAAAAATGTGGATGAAGTATTGATAGAGGATCCTAAAACTCATGAAATTTTCATAAGATTCATATGAACTCCATCAAAAAAGATAAATCTGCCATCATGATTGGTTGAGACATGATATTTCCTATTCACATGACATTAAACTGGTGGGAAAACATCCTAGCTGCATGATGATAAACTACAAGGAACACATCCTAGTCACATGATGTTAAAATTCATGATACAACCTATCACATGATATTAAACTATATGATATGTATGAAATGAAACTGATTGAAAACATCATATCCATGTTATGTTAAAATTCAAGGAACATGTCCCAGTCACTAGACAGTAAACTATGTGAATCTTAATCTCTAGAAGATGTTTTCAGTATCAGATTGAAGTCATAAAATCTTAGATGCTTTCTATATTTCAAGAGAACTCAAAGAGACACTCATTGGGGACCTCTAGATACCACATGAGTTTGAGACATAATTCATTATAGTTATGGTTTTTTGAGTGGACATTAATCCATCATAATTCCATTTCACCATCTCATTGACAGATCAATATCAAGATGATTCCATACAGGGAAACATAAAAACCCTATATGTTTTAGGAAGACTAAATAATCTCAATATAAGATAGGCTCTGATTGAAAATTGTTTTAGGATCAACCACAAATTGATACAGGCCCTTTGACGTTTGGGATATAGTGAGGTAGATGTATCTTTAACAAATCTAGGCATTCAAGGGTTTGATAATAGTGAGAAAAGGCCTCTTGGGAAGATCAAGCTCAAGGATTAGTTTGGGGCTCTCATGTCTAACTCTGATTTCATGGTTATCTATTAATACACCACATATAATGTCTACAAGAACCCGGTTCTTAATTTTGTGGTATGGGCTTCATCTTTTTCCTTTTCCTTAAGTGTTTTTGAGAAAATATGGAAAATGGGGAAAAATCCTAAATTTTGGAACTACACGCCGTGTACTTTATCCACACGCCGTGTACTTTTGGCCGTGTTGGGATGAGTACACAGGGCGTGTAGCCATGCTGGTGACGAAGGGTGTAGGAACCACTATACGCCATGTAGTGGTGCCTTACACGCCGTGTAGTCAGTCCGTAGGCTTAAACAGTAAGGTGGTGGCGTCACCGCCAGCTGGGTGACAGTACATGTCGTCTACTCGAGAGTACATGCCGTGTACTCATGTTGACGGATGAACAGTGTGGTGGTGCCTCCAAATGAACAGTTAAATGAAAGAAGTACACACCGTGTGCTCAGAAGTACATGTCGTGTACTTTGTTGTTTCGGCTTAAAACAGGTAGTAGCCTCCTCATTTGGCAGAGGAGGCACTTGAGACATTTTGGAGCCAAAGGAGGAGGCCAGATCTTTGAAGATCCACCGGGCGTTCATCTGGAATCTGATTTGGCTTCGGACGATTTCGTTGGAACTGCATGGGTAAGCCCTATCCTCTCCTGGTACCGTTCTTGCCAATTCTTCTCCTAATGTAAGTTATTTACATTTGAATGAGTTTTGTTCTTAATCAGATCTACGCCGTTCTTGGGCATTTCTGGAGTCGGCATTCGGGTATAACGCTCGTTGACGTATAAGGTAGGTGGCTTTGTGTTTAGTTTTCCAATTGTTGTGTGTTTTGTGTGTTTTTGTGCCACGAACCCATGTTGGGGTGTCGTGTGGTTGAGGCCGTTGCTATGTTTAATTCCTATAATTGCATAGGTGATTAAACTATGATATTAAAATGCTGGTTGGAATCGTTTCTTGGATCTGGAACCACCCCCAGGGTGTGTTTCACTGTTTAGCCGTTTGGCCGGGATACCCGAGGGTATTTCTTCAAAGTAGTAATTGTAGAATTTCCTTGAGAGGAATTTCTTGTTACTGCTTGTTTACCTTTTGGGCATGGCCCGGTTGGCTGTTTAGCCTGAGGGTGTTGTTGTATTTTTCCTGAGGGCGTTGTTGTGATTAGCCTGAGGGCACTGCACTATTTAGCCCGAGGGCTGTAGTTATTTTCGCCTGAGGGAAACCTTTCGTGTCTGAGGGCTTGACTTCTGTGCCTGAGGGCGATACTTCCTACGCCTGAGGGAAATTTCTGTTATGCTTGAGGGTTATACCTGCAGGTTGGATTCTGCTTACCTGAGGGTAAGGTTTTGTTTGTCTGAGGACATGGACTGTTTAATAGAAATGCACTATGGTGGTTTCTAATATTTAAATGGATTAAATGGATAATGAAATGGCAATATAACTAGTAATTAGTTACTTTTGAGTACTTCTTACTTTATTGCATTTTACTACTGCACATTGTTGTTGCATGCTTACACGCAGTTGGGCACGGGCCTTTGGTGGGTGCCTACTGAGATATATTTCTCACACCCTGTTTGGGTCACACTTTTCGGCCCAAACAGATTACGTTGCTGCAGGTGTAGATAGGGGAAAGAGTCCCTATACAGGTACTTGACTGTTTCTAAGGAGTAGGAGGGCATGGGACTGAGCCTAGGCTCGGGATGCCGCTGCCAGCTGTTTTGCTTGTTTTTTTGTAATCTGTTTTCTTCTGTACTGTATTGATGTATAACATGTTCTGGCTGTTTTCTTAGGACTTGAAACATGTAGCATCATCAATTATATATTGTTGGTTATATCCACTGTTGTATTTATTTTAGTTGTGTATGTTTACTTCTTTCGCTATTTGTTGTATGTTTATTTTGGTATTCCACTGCGCTACACTTTGACAAATGAGGGCACAGTTTCCCCACTCTCAGACATGGGCCCTCACTACTAGTCGGCAGCCTCTGGCGTTTGGGGAAATGTGCTTGAGGTCACGTGGTGAACCCGGCTCGGGGCACCCGTTGCGTGGCACCCGGGTCCGGGACGTTACAAAGTGGTATCAGAGGGGTTTCTTTTCTTGACTTACTATTTGGAGCCGTACTCAGGGATAGGACAGAATGGTAGTTGGTAATAAGTTGTGCCCGGGCATAGCTAACCCGTGTACAGGGAAAAGCCAGTCTACCTCGTATTTTTCATTATTTTGATTTTTCAATTTTATGGTTGATATGTTTTCATCGTTGGGTGATGCACTAGGATTTTTCTGTTTATATTTTATCTGTGGGTTCTATTTAGTTGCAACATGATGAGATGAGGGTATATAGTCTCATGCATCATATAGGCACATGCTATAAATCACATGCCATGCACAGTTTCGATGCCATGTAGGTGCATTAGAATTTGCATGTTGTTGTGATAGTTGATGTTCTAAGAAAGCATGCTGTTGTGATAGCTGCTTGATAAATACCTTCCTGTTTGGTTGATCTTGTTTATAGGATGGACGCCAAACTTTGTTTTTTGGGGAGTATGGGCCCCCATTGACCAGAATTTGGTGGATCATTGACTTTTATTGGTTATAACACAAATAAGATGTCAAACTTTGATTTGTGGGGTGTATGGGCCCCCATGGGCCGGAATTTGACACTTAGGTGTTGTTTTTTAGTATTTTCTGGGTTTTAGGGAAGTTTCTGAGGCATACTATCCGGAAAACCCAGAATACACGCCGTGTAGGACCTCATACACGTTGTGTGTGTTCTTCTGTTCGAGAAGAAAAATGAACTTTTTGAGTACACGCCGTGTACCCCGAGTACATGCCGTGTAGTCGCTTCCCGTGTCACAAACCGTGTGGGCGGCGACACGGGGTAGGTAAGGGCTTGGGTAAAACACGTCGTGTAGTCTAAGTGCACGCCGTGTAGTGTGACCTGAAGTCCGGCCGTGTAACTAACAATACGGGTCAGTGAACTCATGTACAGCACGTCGTGTCAATGATGAACACGCCGTGTAGTGTGACCTGGGGACTCGGCCGTGTAACTAACAACACGGGCCGGTGTCACCTCTCCCTAAACATGTCGTGTACCTGTGGGAAACGTCGTGTAGTCTTGTCCGAGGACAGACCGTGTGGAGTTAGTCATGTGGCTAGGAAACGGGGTGTTGTACACGCCGTGTACTGGTGTAACACACCGTGTGAGGTAAATCTGAGTAGTCGGCCGTGTCACAGACGACAGAGGCGGTTGGAAAATAACATAGTACATGCCGTGTAGATATTATACACGCCGTGTAGTTTTGTTGAACGGAAGCCATGTGGCTTAGCCATATAGAAGGACCTGGGTAGGGGAAAGAAAGTCAAGTACACGTCGTGTAGTCAGTGTACACGCTGTGTAATCTTTTTTTTCCAATTTTGAATACCTTCTTCCTCTTGTTCCCTTTGTGGTTCCTTCACTTTCAGTCTTAATACTCTTGAATCTGAGGCGTGCTTTTGACATTGTAGATTCATGCCACCTAGACGACCGCGAGTTGTTCGCCAGGAGAGCGGTGACGATTATACTCCGGAGATGGTGGTCCATGGGATACCAGTTGATCCACCAGCAGAGCCAGATGCGGCACCAGCTGTAATACTGGACATAGGCGCGGTGGCGCAGTTCTGTGAAGGCTTATTGCGGTTCATGCAGACCTTTCAGGGAGCACCGCAGGCTGCCACATCTATGGCCGAGCTGACACGTATCTTTCAGCAGCAGCAGCCGTCTACGTTTTCAGGGGATGGCAGACCACAGGCTGCATAGTCTTGGCTAGGATCGATGCAGACTATTTTCGAGCATCTGGAGATGCCTCTAGGGCGGAGGGTCAAGATCGTGACTTACATGCTGCGTGATTCCTCCAAGAGGTGGTGGGATGTTACCACCCAGTCAGAGCATCATAGGGACATGGCGTGGGAAGATTTTCAGGGAATCTTCTATGACTTCTTCTTTCCCAAGATGCTGAGGGCAGATAGAGCTCGAGAGTTCATGAATATGCAGTAGGGAACTATGTCAATGATGGACTACTCTTCTCGTTTTACAGAGCTTCAGCATTTTGCACCTGTGTTGCTGGGTGATGAGACATTGAGAGCTAGACATTTTGAGGATGGTCTTTGGTATGACATCTGAGCATTGGTGAATGTTTTCAGGTTCCCTACTGTACACACGATTGTGAACCAGGCGTTAATTATAGAGAGGAACCTATGGGAATCGAGTGGTGTGGGCCAGGGCGGTTCAGCACCAGTTACTGGTACTATTTCTACTGGCAAGAGGAAGAGACGGATGGACTTCTCTTAGGGCGGCAGTACCAGTCAGGTAGCTTCTTCAGGTGGACCGGTCAGGTGCTACCATTGTGGCAGAGAGGGGCACAAGAGGCCGCAGTTTCCACGAGACCCAGTGGAGTGCCGAGCTTGCGGCAAGATGGGTCATCTGCAGCGCTTTTGCAGGGCGTTTCTACCAGTGGCTAGTGAGAGGGGTTCTGTGCAGACTCCGCGTGCGGGAGCAGGACCAGTGGCTTCTTACCAGTCAGGGAACTGGAATACGTCAGGGCGTGCAGGCAGAGATGGTGGTCGTGGTCATGGTATCCAGACACCAGGATCACAGAGGCAGCAGGGCGGGATAGCTCAGGGTAGCCAGGTTGTGTCGCAGGGCCATGGCACTGGGCAGGCATATGCGGTGCAACAGACCCAGCATGAGCAGGATCCCGGACCTTCTACAGTCAGAGGTACTATTTTATTAGCTTCTGTCTTGTCTTTAGTACTTTTTGATACGGGTGATACACATAGTTTTATATCTGTATCTGTTGTGGAGAGCCTTGGGCTCGGTGTTTCTACTTCTTCTAATATCATGATGCTAGACACTCCGTTGGGTAAAAGGACGGTTGGTGTGATTCAGTGCAAGGAGTTCCCCCTTGAGGTTGGTGGGTGTCACTTCCTTTGGGACCTCTATGTCCTGGAGATGACGAGCTATGACGTCATTCTCGGGATGGACTGGTTGGTTCCCTTTCGAGCCTCCGTAGACTGCTACTATCACAGGGTGCGTTTCACGTCACTAGAGGGGGGGAGTTTCTATACAAGGGTGAGTGGGTTGTTTAGGCGAGTCAAGCTGGACCAGAGCATCATGGGCGAGGTGGAGTCACAGCCCAGATTGTGAGCTTATATCTGGATGACCAGAGGACTTGTCAGACAGATTTCCCTCCAGTTTTTTGATCTTTTCTGGGATGTCTTCCCACACGAATTTTCAGGTCTACCACTAGTGCGCGAGGTGGATTTCTATATTGAGCTAGTGCCAAGAGAAGCACAGGTGTCCATTCCTCTTTATAGGATGGCCACGCCTGAGTTGCAGGAGCTCAAGAGGTAGTTGTAGGAGCTACAGGCGTAGGGTTTTATCTGACCCAGTACTTCTCCTTGGGGTTCTCCGGTCCTTTTTGCGAAAAAGGCGGACGGTACCCTCAGACTTTGTGTGGATTATCATAAGCTGAACCAGTTGACCGTTAAGAACCGATATCCCATTCCGAGGATAGATGATCTGTTTGATCAGCTTCGTGGAGCACGAGTGTTCTCGAAGATTGACTTGAGATACGGATATCATCAGCTGCATGTTAGACCATCAGATATACCACTTACAGCTTTTCGGAGTAGGTATGGTCTATATGAGTATACAGTTATGCCGTTCGGACTCACGAACACGCCATCAGTTTTCATGGCTCTGATGAATCGTGTGTTTCATCTGTATCTTGATTCATTTGTGGTAGTATTCGTGGATGACATCTTGGTGTACTCTCACACTCTACACGACCATGCCACCCATCTTGAGATCGTATTGAGTACACTAAGAGAGCATCAGCTATATGCTAATCTATCGAAGTGCCACTTTTGGATGGACCAGATTCACATCCTAGGCCATATCATCTCAGAGGTAGGAGTTACAGTGGACCTAGAGAAGGTGAGAGCAGTAGTTTCCTGGGAGTAGCCTAATAACGTGTTTGAGATATGGAGTTTCTTAGGGATGGCTGGTTACTACAGACGCTTCATACAGGAATTCTCCCGCTTAGCAGCACCATTGAAAGGTCTGACTAAGAAGGGTGTGAAGTTTGTTTGGTCAGAAGCTTGCGAGACAGCTTTTTAGGACCTAAAGGGAAGGCTGACATCAGCATCGATCCTGATACTCCCAGATCAGGGGAAGAGCTATAGAGTTTACCATTATGCATCAGGGATTGGGTTGGTAGCCGTTTTGATGCAGGGCAACCGAGTTGTGGCGTACGGGTCTCGGCAGTTGAGGCCACATGAGAGGAATTACCTGACGCATGATCTCGAGTTGGCTGCAGTTGTGCATGCGTTGCGCTGTTGGAGACATTATCTATTGGGAGAGCATTTTGTGGTTTTCACCGACCACAAAAGACTCAAGTATATCTTTATTCAGTGTTACCTGAATCTGAGGCAGAGAAGGTGGGTCAATTGCCTACAGTCCTTCGATTTTGAGCTTTCCTATACACTTGGTAAAGGTAATACAGTAGCTGATGTACTGAGCAGGATGTCTCAGATACAGGCAGTGCAGGAGGCCAGTGGTGAGTGGCAGCTTATGGCTTTGTTCTCTAAGATGAATCTAGAGGTGCACGACAGTCAGGGGCAGATTTATCTTTCCTCGTTAGCTTTGACTTCTACCCTCCTGGATAGAGTGAGGATGAGGCAGCTATAGGTTTTTGAAGGCCTAGTTCTATGGGAGTCGGTGGCAAGTGAGGACCCTCCTCCCAGTTGTACGATAGGCGATGATGAGGTTTTTCGTTTCCATGGATGTGTATGGGTTCTAGGGGATATACGCGAGGAGATGATGCGGGAGTTTCATGCTTCAGCTTGGGAAGTTCATCCTGGGTTTACCAAGATGTACCATCACTTGAGGCGTCAGTACTGGTGGTCGGGTATGAAGGGAGAGATAGCTGGTTTTGTTACGAGGTGTTCCACCTGTCAGCAGGTGAAGGCAGATCACTAGAGGCCAGTAGGGCTATTACAGCAGTTGCCCATTCCAGAGTGGAAATGGGATGATGTCGCGATGGATTTCGTGATGGGATTGATGTGGTCACCTCGAAGCAATGACGTCGTGTGGGTTGTTATGGACAGACTCATGAAGGTAGCTCACTTCTTTCTGATCAAGGAGGCCTTCGGTGTGGACGAGCTCAGAAGGCTGTATATCCGAGAGATCGTACGTCTTCATGGGGACCCTCGCTCTATCGTTTTAGATAGGGACGCCCGCTTTACATCTCGTTTCTGGAAGAGTTTTCAGAGGGCACTGGGTACACAGGTGCTTCTAAGCACAGCATACCACCCTCAGACAGATGGTCAGTCAGAGCGGACGATACAGGTCCTAGAGGACATGCTGCGTGCATGCTTCCTAGACTTTGGGGGCTCTTGGGAGAATCATATACCCTTAGTTGAGTTTGACTATAACAATAGTTTTCAGGAGACTATTGAGATGGCACCATACGAGGCTTTATATGGTAGGTCATGCCGGTCACCTTTGTGCTGGTTAGAGGTAGGTGAGGCAGCTTTACTGGGGCCACAGCTCGTGTAGGAGACATCTGAGCAGGTCCAGTTGATTCGAAGGCGGATGGCTACCATGCAGTCTCATCAGAAGTCTTATACAGATTGTTGCAGACGACCTTTGGAGTTCGTGGTCGGGGATCAGGTTTTCTTGCGTGTTTCACCGAGGCTGGGACACAAACGGATCAGGAGATAGGGTAAGCTTTCACCGAGGTAAGTGGGACCATTTGAGATTCTGGAGAGAGTCAGGCTGGTTTCCTATCGGTTGCAGTTACTGCAGCGGTACCGAGCCATGCACGACGTCTTCCACGTGTCTCATTTGCGTCGCTACCATTCAGACCCATCTCACACCATTCATCCATAGGAGGTTGAGCTACAGCATGATGCGTCTTTTGAGGAGCATCAGGTCCGTATCATTGACAGGATCACGAAGGTTCTCTGAGGCCGGTCAGTTCCTCTCGTACGAGTGCTATGGCAGCATGGCCGAGTGTAGGATGAGACCTAGGTGCGAGAGGCCGACGTACATGCTCAGTGGCCAGAGTTGTTCTGAGCTTATTCTTCTCCACCCTGGGAAGAGCAATTCGGGGACGAATTGCTATAAGGGGGAAAGTTTGTAAGAACCCGGTTCTTAATTTTGAGGTACGGGCTTCATCCTTTTCCTTTTCCTTAAGTGTTTTTGAGAAAATATGGAAAATGGGGGAAAATCCTAAATTTTGGAACTACACGCCGTGTACTTTATCCACACGTTGTGTACTTTTGGTCATGTTGGGATGAGTACGCGGGGCGTGTAGCCATGCCGGCGACGAAGGGTGTAGGAACCACTACACGCCGTGTAGTGGTGCCTTATACGCCGTGTAGTCATTCGACAGGCTTAAACAGTAAGTCGGTGGTATCGCCGCCAGATGGGCGAAAGTACAGGCTGTGTACTCGAGAGTACATGCCGTGTACTCATGTCGACGGACGAACAGTGTGGCAGTGCCTCCAAATGAACTGTTAAATGAAATAAGTACACGCCGTGTACTTTGTTTTTTCGGCTTAAAACAGGCAGTAGCCTCCTCATTTGGAAGAGGAGGCACTTGAGCCATTTTGGAGCCAAAGTAGGAGGCCGAATCTTTGAAGATCCACCGAGCGTTCGTCTGGAATCTGATTCGGCTTTAGACGATTTCGTTGGAACCAAACCGGTAAGCCCTCTCCTCTCCTGGTACCGTTCTTTCCAATTCTTCTCCTAACGTTAGTTATTTACATTTGAATGAGTTTTGTTCTTTGTCAGATCTACGTCCTTCTTGGGCGTTTCTAGAGTCGGCGTTCAGGTATAACGCCTGTTGACCTATAAGGTAGGTGGCTTTGTGTTTAGTTTTCCAACTGCTATGTGTTTTGTGAGTTTTTGTGCCGCGAACCCATGTTGGGGTGTCATGTGGTTGAGGCCATTGCTATGTTTAATGCCTAGAATTGCATAGGTGATTAAACTATGGTATTAAAATGCTGGTTGGGATCGTTTCTTGGATCCGGAACCACCCCCTGGGTGTGTTTCACTGTTTAGCCATTTGGCCAGGATACCCGAGGGTATTCCTTCAAAGTAGTAATTATAGAATGGCCTTGAGAGGAATTGCTTGTTACTGCTTGTTTACCTGTTGGGCATGGCCCAGTTGCCTATTTAGCCTGAGGGCATTGTTGTATTTGGCCTGAGGGTGCTGTTTTTATTAGCCTGAGGGCACTATACTATTTAGCCTGAGGGCTGTAGTTATTTTCGCCTGAGGGCAACCTTTCGTGCCTGAGGGCTTGACTTCTATGCCTGAGGGTGACACTTCCGACGCCTGAGGGCAATTTCTGTTACACCTGAGGGCTATACCTGCGGGTTGGATTCTGCTTACCTGAGGGTAAGGTTTTGTTCGTCTGAGGATGTGGACTGTTTACTAGAAATGCACTGTGGTGGTTTCTAATATTTAAATGGATTAAATGGATAATGAAATCGAAATATAACTGGTAATTAGTTACTTTTTAGTACTGATTACTTTATTGAATTTTACTACTGCACATTGTTTTTGCATTCTTACACACAGTTGGGCACGGGCCTTTGGTGGGTGCCTACTGAGATATATTTCTAACACCCTGTTTGGGTCACGCTTTTCGGCCCAAACAGATTACGTCACTGCAGGTGTAGATAGGGGCAAGAGTACCTATACAGGTACTTGACTGTTGCTGAGGAGTAAGAGGGCATGGGACCAAGCCTAGGCTCGGGATGCCGCTGCCAGCTGTTTTTCTTGTTTTGTTATACTCTGTTTTCTGTTGTACTGTATTGATGTATAACATGTTCTGGCTGTTTTCTTAGGACTTGAAACATGTAGCATCATCACTTATATACTGTTGGTTATATCCACTGCTGTAGTTATTTCAGTTGTGTATGTTTACTACTTCCTTTGTTTGTTGTATGTTTATTTTGGTATTCCGCTGCGCTACACATTGACAAATGAGGGCATAGTTTCCCCACTATCAGACCTGGGCCCTCGCTTCTAGTCAGCAGCCTCTGGCATTTGGGTAAATGCGCTTGAGGTCATGTGGCGAACCGAGCTCGGGGCACCCGTTGCGTGGAACCCGGGTCTGGGACCTTACAATGTCCTTCTCAAAAGACCTTGGCTTCATAGCCACATTGTGGTACCTTTGACATTTCATCAATGCATGAAGTACCCCATCAATGGGATGGTCCTCATATTACATGGTGGCAGTGTTCCCATTGTTTCTTGTGAATCCATATATACTAAATAATGTTATTATAAAAGAGATGGAAAAAAACCAGTGGTGGGTGAAAATATATGGGTTGTATCCTTGAATGGCTTGGAGACCGCCCCTACGAATCCCTAGAGTATTCTCAATAGTGATTGTGTGCTACCCATAAATCTGGTCGAGGTAGTAGTATCAATCCCAGATGTCCAAGATCCCCCTATCCTTCGTGATATCATTGAATAAAATAATTGACTCTGGACTATCTTTGTGGTGACTCTAGATGTTTAGGATGGGAATATCTCTCTCCATGGTCTTTCTCATCCTGACAATGCCAAATATTCCCTCATATTTCCTACCTCATCTGAAAAATTCCTCCATATACTTCGAGATGTATTGGGAATATGATGATCTCATTAACTCCCCTCCCTCATTCTAGGAAGGCATCAGAACCACTATCAATGATATCATATAGGTAATGCTGGGTAAAAAATAATAATCACGGCCTACATTGATTAGTTTTTCCATTCCTCTAAAAGAGTAAGAGATGTACCTCACATTTCTAAAGCAACGTCGATATGTGTTTTCTTGTAATTATACATAAATTCCCAAACCAAGCCCATATGTGGCTATAAACCATCCCATATTACCCGATAACCATTGAGGTTTCGGGAAATTGGCTCTGAGAATACACCCCTCTCATGATATCAAGTCCTAGAAGCAGATACTTTAAAATGAACAGCATCCCAACATCCTAGTTTTATGATGTTAAACTACGCAACATGTCCAGACCACATGATATTAAATTATATGGAATAATTCCTTAAAAAAAGACTTTAAACTGTGCAATGTCTTTCATCCTGGTCGTGTGATGTTAAATTGAATGATATATACTTACCTCGTGACATTAAACTACACATAAGACGTCCTCAGAACATAACATTAAACTATAGTGGTAGCATCATATCACAAGCAATTCACTGCACATGAGATAGATCTGTGAAAAGGAGAATTGAGTTTTCCTCATACCTTTTTTTAAGTCATATTTGCATAGGTAATTCTTCATCCAAGAACTATGTGTGGATTGCTTCCTACCATCATAGCATACATAGTGACACCCAGATCAAAAATCTTAGGTCTAACCACAATAAATTCATCTCGGTCATAAGAAATTAGACTACAAGACAATGTTCAAGACTTCTTTTTCACATCAAGTAACCTTTATCCTTACCGCATGTCATTAAAATACATGGATCTACCATATTTATCTTCTTTCTCATTGATTCACCTTTATCTTTACTACATGACATTAAAACACATGGATGATTTCCTCACTGCATGCCACTAAACTTCAATGTTTTCCAAAACTATGTATGTGTTGATTCTCATTATAATGAGATATGTAGGGATACTATGATTTGGCCAATCCATCACATGATACACAATTCCCTTTTCCTTCTTGTCAATCACCACTATGTAGTGAAGGGAAATTTTTCCATTCCTTGGTTTTCACACCGAGAATAGCTCACAAAAGATTATGAACTCTAGTAAAACCTTCCACGCATGATCGAGACTTATTAGTTAAGGATAGGTTCTATAGGATACTTGAAGTAATGCCTTAAAAGGATCACCATAATTCCTTACCTCATGACGTTAAACTGCATGGTCGATGTTTATTTCATGAAATAAAACTATGCATTACCATATACCTCACCCTAGAGTACCACTATCAATGTTACTGGCATCCCACCACACCATTTTTCAAAAACTACATGTGGCTTTATTCCTATCAGTAAAGGACATGTAGGGATGCCTGGATTTCCAATCTTGGGTCCAGCTGCAATAATAGATGGGAATAATAACCCCTATTCATATGGATCAGACCTATGTATATAATTTCACATTCAAGATTTATATGTGGATTGATTCCTATCATCACAAGATATGTAGTGATACCTAGATTTCCTATCCCAGTTCTAGCTGCAACAATCAATGTGAAAAATTCCCAGCTTTATGTATGTGTCAGAACTGTATATAGAGTTTCCCATTCAAGACCTAGGTGTGGCTTGATTCCTATCATAATAGGATATATATTGACACTTAGATATCTAGTCCTAGGTCCAACCACAATATTTCCGTTTCACATCCAGAAACCTATATCCTTATCGCATGAAGTTAAACTACATGGTTTCTCAATAACTACATGTGTCTTGATTCATGTCATCATATGATATGTAGTGAATCCTATATCTCAAATCCTATATTCAGCTATGACAATAAACGGGAATAATTCCCCTCTATGTATGGTTCATACATGTGTGTAGAGTTTCCTATTCAAGAACGACATTTTTCTTGATTCCAACCATCATTGGATATGTAGTGACACCAGGATCTCTAATTTGGGTCTAGCTGTAACAATTAGTGGGACCAATGCCCTCCTCTATGCATGAGTCAGATCTATGTGGAGATTTTATCATTCATGAACTACATGTGGCTTAATTCCTATCATCATAGTATATGTAGTGATGTCTGGATCTCCAATATTGGTTCCATATACAACAATAAATATATAAATACACCCCTCCCTGTGTACATGTCATAAATTCATAGATAAATTCCATGAAATAACTATGTGAGGCTTGATTCATGTCACCACAGGATATTTAGTGACACCAGAATCTTCAATCCAAGGTTTAGAAACAACATATGAAATGATAAAAACATATACTTTTAACTTCATATGGACTGTACCTATGCAGAAAGCTACCTAAGACCCACTCTTTCATAGCTCAGTTGATTTCCCAGTTTCCCCTTGTTTCTCACATTAAACATGGAACATGTGGGCTTAGGGAATCTGGAAACCCATTCTAGTTGATGTAAACAAGACATATCTTAGATTAGGGACCATTTCATAGTATTAAGACTTTAAACCACATATCACATATACATCCCTATAACATCATGTTAAAATGTAACAAAAATTTCCTATTCACATGACATTAAATTGTACGACAAAAGGTATTCACATTGAATGGGTCATATCCTCTAATGGTTGTGTGTACAATAATCATTTGTTTTATTCATTCTCCATGAAATTTGTTCAATACATGCTAGTGTATCCTTTAGGTTACTCTAACCATCATTGAATCTTATGTTTTCTCAGAACCAACTTCATATATTTTATATCTGTGTTGATGAAACTAGTTTCTTGAGTTGATATCCTTATCTTGGAACCCCATGGACTTTGGGATTCCTTTATCTTAGATCTTATCCATAAAATATTGGTATTAGGGATTGACTCCTACAAACAGACCCTCATATCCTAAGAATTCCCCCTTAAACCCAAGGGTTATTGTCTTGATTGCATAGAACATTATAGGATCTCTCCATTAAAAATGGTAGACCTATAAACACAAGTTCTCACCTCCATTTTTTAGGTCCACAAGGTTGAATACCCTGAGAGGGGGTGAATCAGGGTATGAAATATTAAAACTTATTCCCCTTTGGATCTTGTTTTGTTGTTAAAAAAACTCAATTATCTATTCCTCTTGTAGCAATATATGAACAGATATGAAATCATGCATAGGACACAGTGATTTTTACATGGTTCACCTTCATTGGGTTACGTCCAAGGATCATACAACGGTGATTTACTGATGTAAAAAATTCACTAAAGCTCACTGCCAATAATAAGTATAATGTTTAGGATATATCTTCTATGACCAGGATCACTACCTTTAGATGGTTTAGGGTCTTCTAATTGCATCCCCAAGGGTCACTCCCTATGCCTCTTTTCTGGATCGATGCAAGTGGAAAGGGTCATCGTCTTCCTCTTCATGCACTAACTGCTCCTGGAAAGGAATCCACACATAGTTTATAGACTTTTAGGTAAAACATATTTTATAGACATGTAGGACCCTGTACATAAATGAATTCATGCATACTCATCTACAGGTAGATGCACTGTTGAAGTTCCTTTTTCACCCATAGAGGAAGTCCACCTTCTTGAGTAATTATAGGTACCAGAAAATAATTTCACAAACAGATTTGAATCTTTCACAAGCTTCCTTGTACAAATCTTGAACCACCTTCCTCTCCTGCATACTGAGTATCGAGTTTGGTACGCAGAACACCTCCTTCGCGTACTACTTCAACTTATGTGAACCTCCCTTCATTATCCGACTAACTCCGCCTTCACTATCACGTACCACCTCTGCATACCGGCTTTGTGAAACTCTTTTCATCTGCTAACTGCCTATGCCTTTTCTATTGTGTACCACCTATGCATACTGACTCTATGAACTACTTATGCAAATCACCCTTTGTCCACGAACTATTCTCTGTTTTCGGACCAACATCGCTCACTACCAGTGTACCATGCCTTCTTCCTCTATATATTGTGTCCTATACGAGTTACAATTCTCCACAAAAACCTTCGGCGAAATTTCTTCCACGCAAACCACTTCAACATTTTCAGAATTATCCCTCGTGAACTTCCTTAGGACTTTGTTGAATTCCCATATCTAAAAGATGTTCTCTAATGATATTCTATCTCTCTTATAATTGGTGGGATTAGAGGTTCTCATTTTGGAAAGGATATCCACAATATCCACTAATCCAAGATTTCCCAAATCTTCGATCCACTGTATATCGATCCTCCTATCGTCGCGAATCACAATACTTCTAGCGAACCATTTTTCATACGTAGTTCGTGTACTGAATTTTCTCCTACACAGTTTATCTCCTCTGCCGGTATCAATTCATTCACGTACTACACCACCTTCAAAAGTGAACCGTTTTCAGTTTCAAAAACTGCTCTCGCATACCTTTCCCGCTTCCTGGTACGTGACCGCATACCCTTCCTAGACATGGTACACAATCCATGTCTCGGGCTCTGCATTTCTCTGCCTTTTCCGATTTCATTTACTGTTATTCACACCTTCCATTCCTATGAAGAAAACCATACATTCCCAAAAACAATTCACAATTTTGAGGCCTAAAAATTTCGCAAATACTGAGAAACTACGCCACCTTAAAAACTTTTCTTCGAAAAACACCAACCATTATCATCCTCGATCATCTAGCTCTGTCAACAAACACAATCACACCCAAAACATACCAATGGGAAACCTTGAGAAATTTTTATGAACACCATTTAACTCAGATATTCTTGGGTTATGATTAAAATATTTTGTAACCCAAATATTCAAGTTAATTTATATTCCCTTGATGTTACACATCTTTTCATTTTACCTATTTTCAAAAAATTATTATGGAATAGTATCCTTATAAACTTCTATTTTGGGTTATTTATCTTTTATGAATACATAATCCAACCGAGATAGTCACCCTTCTTCCCTACATATGAATCATGTCTACATATAGGGATCTGTTTATAAGAATCTAATTACCACATGATTCACTCCCTTATAATATGTATAGGTAAACCTAGGGAATCCCATCTATAAAAGAATTAGATTCCCCTTTTTAAATAGGGTTAATTCATACAAGTCTAATATACCTATGAATGAGTTACATCCACATACAGATTACTTTCGCATGAGTTAAACATCTTCTCAATAAGGGATCTAACATATGGTTACTCATCAATAATCATGTGTATGGGTAAAAGGTATTACCTAAATATAAATGCCTCTAATCAGTGAAAAGATTCCCCATGGATATCTTACAAATTTTCACAGTAATTCCCACATATTTACCACATGACATTAAACTGTAAGGAAAAGTTCAACCAACATCATGACCTTAAACTGCATGCACTTTGGTCAAAACTATATGACCTTAAAATTTAGCCTGGGATGGTCCAAATTATAAGACCCTAAAAAATTTCTAGTAAAAGCGACATAACAATTATTAGTTTTAAAGCCCATAAAAGGAGGCCTAATAGAAATTCAAGTCTTCTCTCAATAAACACTTCATATCCTGAGTTTAGGAAACAATTAAAGTGTAAATGAATGAGGCATAAAGCTCATATGGCCCACTTTATGGCCCTAGTAAAAGCCAATCCATGCTTTTTGGATCCCCTTGTCCAAAAAAGGTTATATTAATAATTTTTCACATCTCCTCATCATGATAAAATTTTCATTATGTGGCGACACAACTTTTGGGGTGCTCTAACCCTTCTTGAATATTACACTTTTCATAAACCACCTTCATGCCTTTGAATTCTAAGCTAAAGCAACTAGTTTCTTGAGTTGATATCCTTCTCATGGAACCCCATGAACTTTGGGATTCTTGGCTCTTATCTCTTTCTTATTGTAAACTAGTAATTGGTATCTTCTCCTCTGAACAGATCCTTGGATCCTAGGATGGCCCCACTAAAATCTAAGAGTTATTTTCCTAACCACAGGTAACATTATAGGCTCACGCCATTACCAATGGTTGATATGTACCCACTGTTTCCTTCCTCAAGTTAACTCATATATTCCTAGACCATGATTTATAATCCCCATAGCTATACTATTCAAATAGATTCTACATCCTCGATGTTACGTCACTATGTATTTTACCCCTTCTAAAAGTTGGAATGTGATGCTCTATTCTCGAACCTTTTGATATCCCACACTACGTGACTAGAGACCACATGGAATAAGCCCCAAGCTTCCCAATCAAAAATCTAAATTTCCCTAGGTTTTCATAACTCTTCCTAGATAGAATTTTTCTCCATTACCCACATCATAGTTCATACATTTTAGTCTTTGAAAATCTTCCAAGACCCTTGCAAAAGAGTGTGGAGACCCTTTACTTGACCATTCATTTAAGCCCTATGAGTTAATGAATAAGGGATTATGACCTATCAACCATGGAAATATATTACTTATAAGTAAGGACCTCCAATCCACTTGATCCCTGGTGACGCCATGGTGGAACCTAGCACCTTAGGGTGTTATGGTCCATCCCTAGTATATCTGATCCATTTTATATTCATCAGATTAAACTTTTGGGTTATGACATACTTAACCCATATTCAAAATATCCATGTGGACCCAAAATTCCTTGTTTTCACCATACATAAAACAGAATATTATTCAGGATGTAAGGTGTCATAAAATATCATGAATAATCATCCCTCATGATTTTTATAAGGATGTGGGGTGACAGAGCCCTTCATGAAAATTCATTATTTAGGATATCAATTAATAATTTATGGTATCAAAACCCTTAGTGGACACTTATTCTTTATAATACCATTAGGGATGCAGGACTCTTGAACCCTATATGAATAACCATCCTCCATTACCAATAGAAAGCTTGAGATAAAATACCTTAAAATACAAAAATAGAAGGTCTGATCTGAAATACCTTAAACTACAGCAATATAAGGTTCGATCCAGAAGACCTAAAACTATATAAATAGAGGGTTTGAGATAGAAGACCTTAAACTTCAAAAATAGAAGTTCTGATCCATAAGACCATAAAATAAAACAATAGATGGTTTAAGATATAATTATTTAAACTACAATAATAGAAGGCCCAATCTAGAAGAACTTGAACTATAGTAATAGAATATTCTATTTAGAAGACTCTAAACTATCAGCAATAAAATTTTCGAACTAGAAGACCCCAAAATATAGCATAATTATAGTCTTTTTTTTAAGACCTTAAAATATCCACCTGAAGGATAATAAATTCTCACCAAGGTGAAAACCTAAAAAGGGAATCTCATGAAAAATTTGATCCACTGCTAACTATATATACACTTTTTGTGATCCAGAAAATATTTAGCATTTATAAATAAAAAAATGTACAAAACTTATCAGGTCAAAAACATGTAAGAGTGAATCCTTAGAGAAATTTGAGTCCACACCCATTAAGAAATCACCTATATAAATCATAGGAAAAAGTTAGGGAAATATAAACAAAAAGATAAAAAAATTATGGGGCCCACTATATGGCCTTAGAAAAAATCAGGCTATGCTCGATAAGTCCTCGGACTTAGGCAGAAATTTAAGAATTCTCTCTATGGGATATATATCTTAACCAAATTATCCTTGAAAATTAGATGATCATAAGATAATTTTAGAAAGTACATCCATTAGGAATATTTTGTCGATAGGAATTCATGAGAATTTCTCAAGAAAAATATGTTGTAAGTTAAGCACTCAAATATAGGCATTTGGGTTTATTTGGTATTACACAAATGATTGGTATCATTGATGATCCGTACAAAATATCCACTGCCATATGGGTCCCTAACCTAGGTTTCGTCACAAAATAGTGAAAATATCCTTCCTATATATGAGCTAGATCAATGTAATGTCATTCATCATAGAGTTATTCATCTATGAACCTATGTTCCATGTGCATTAGTTTGATCTTCATAGTAGTATATTTAAAAACTCTGTATAGATTGATTCCTATTCTCATGGGATATGCAACGATGTCCAAGTTCCTTGATCTGCATCCATCCATAAGTTCCTTTCCACCCAAATTCCCATTTTAACCAATTGATCCCAAGATAATCAAAGAAGATATACCAAATTAGGAATATCATGTTGACGGAATTCATGAGAAATTATCAAGATAAATCTTTTGTGATTCAGATGTTTAAATACATACAATTCATTTTACTTGGTATTATGTGAATGACATGTGTATTTTATGATCCATATGATATAAGTAAATTCAAACACTCATGGTCATAAGTCTCCTCTTGATAGAACCTGAAATACCTTAGTCAATACACTCTAGAAAAATCATCTCATGAGGTTCAATATAAAAACCCTTTAGATGTTTAGATATATAGAAAAGTGATCCAAATTTACCTTAGAATCATATTATTTTCATTACGAACAAATCTAATTCTAAGGGGCGTATTTTTTTGACACCCATAATTGTATTATATGAATATTTCCATCGAATATTTTTGAAATGTGAAGACTATGAATAAATACAACTATACTTTCCATGAAGTAATTAGATGTAGCATCCTTAAAGAATATGGGATTTGGATTCTATTTATAAGGGAATGTAATTTTGGCCTTTTTTATTCATTTTTACTTAGAATTCTATTCTAAGTATTTATGAATTTATTATAAGTATTCCCATTATCCAAAATATAGGCCAGCAAATCCAACCACCTAGCCCTTTCAACCTGATCACTTGTAGGAGTCGAATCAACCTTGAACAGGGATCTATCCATCCATCCAAATGAGTGGCATGGATCTGGTTGAGAATAGTTCATGTGGTGAATGCATGGGGTTTATGTGGGTGTGCCTAAGAAGGCCGAAAATGGGAGGGGCACGGTTGGTGAGGGCATGTGTGAGGGTATTGTGAGTGTTGACCTCATCATCATCTCGATGAATGGATACTATGGGATTGTTTATTAAGTTTACCCAAACCACAAGAAAATTAAATGTGGTAAATACATATTTCAGGCACAATTCATGCATTAAAAATATATTCATATAATTTAGGCTTCATGATGTGGATAATCCTGGTTATCTGATCAGACCAGTGTCATCATCTTTAACCTAAATCCTTTATGTGATTCTCCTTTGATCATGAGAGAGCCTAAATCTATCACCTAGACACTCTAGTGCTCTCCATGGATATCCATATCCACTGATCAAGCCCAAGACTACCGAATCATCCTCAATATAACAAATCCATACATACAGCTTCACTCTGCATGCATGAAAATTTCATAAAATTCGATCATGAAAATCCCATTATGAGGCCATCACAATATGCTCCATGATTCACTTGATGATCAAATGAATCCTTGTGTGAATCATGAGCTTCATGTGAAAAATAATATAACCGTTATCACAAGAACCTCCCTTCATCCACAAGATCATACAAAGCCAGAAGTCTGATCATGAGAAGCCACTGAAGATCACCTAAAGTCCTCATAGGGTGTTCGATAAAACATAATATGAATAGATAGTGATAATTCTACTCCCTAATAACTTTCATGTGAATCTTTGATATCCATCAAGAATTTCATCATGTAATGCCACCTTGTGATCGCATAAGGATGATCTTGTGAAGCCTCTACCACCTCAAGCTAGTACACGTAGCACACTTACCATGGAAAGAGGTATCATCCATGGATGACCTCGGCCTATATAAACCCTTTCCCCCCCCCATGAAAAAGAAAAAGGTGAGAGAGGTGAGGGAGATAAAAGAAGAATAGGGAGAAAAGGGGGAGTTAAGAAACATGGAAATCATCATCCACCACCCCCATAGAACCTCGTTAGGTGATCACAAGAACCTATCGCATGACTTCTTGAAGATATGGTGATCACGTGATGAATTGAACGTCATGTGATTCCTGGTTCATACACAATATTCACATGATCACATGATACCCCACTGGCTTCGTAACTCAACCATGAAATACCTTCATCCATGCATACACCCTTGATGTTCACCCTCTTTTAATGTTTTCAATATCTCTCATGAGACATACCTTCAAATCACATGATAATATGAGTAATAGAACCTCATGTTATGCACTAGTGAAAGCCCTTTGGAATTTGGGGCACCCATGTCAGTGACTGCAGACATATCAATGGACAAGTAACACTAATGGGCAGTCTTGACGAAGGTACCTTGCAAACCTCTGGTCATACAATGCCATGAATCATTAGATCTTTGGATTCAGTGAGCCTTCATATCTCATGATTATTGAATATGGACCTAGAATTGGACACATTGATATAAAACATCCTCGTGGATTCCTATCCATACAATAAAAACACCCTAGAAATGTTCCTCAATATTCCATGAACACCTCTTCACCATGCAGTGTGTACCCCCATCCATTCATGTGGCAGATCTGATATATATTCCTTCTGCATGACCGTAGAACCCATTGAAAGGCCTCATTTTAGATCATGAGAATCACATGAATAATGTATCTTCATGTGACTCCATCATATAGGCACCCCCTTCACATTTATACAAACCAAGGAACAATACCTCATTTTGTCACACGAGCCCCGGTATGTATGGATATGGAGTGAACCTATTGGCCATCCACTCTCCTTCCATAAAACTAATATCCATTTGGTCTTGAGGAAAAATCCATTAGACAACTAATATTAAATATTTTGGAAGGTGTGATATCATAAACATGTTCATGAGACCATGTTGTGTAATTAAATTACTGTCACATGATTGTGAGATTCTTCAATGGTCTCACGATGTCCTTGTATGGCCTTGTATGTGTCACTTTGATCGTAGGATAGGCCTTGGACAATTCATGTTACTTATGTGAAAGCTTATTGACATTTCTACATTATCATGTGATTGTTTATTAACATGTAATCATTATCATGCAACATCTGAAGGACAATTCAGTTTGATCATGCGACAATATATAGACAAGTAAGTTGGTCATGTGGATGACCCTTGACATATCTTCTTCGATCATGTGAAAGAAACTGGACATGTACACTTTTATCATATGAATAAATCCATGAAATTCTAGTTAATCATGTGATATATCTTCAACGTGATTGATTTAAACATGCAGAGACATCCTAGATAAGCCATATGATCATGTGATTGCCTATAGACATGTCTGCTTTGATTATGAAAATAAACCTTGGCATTCCATCTTCGATCATGCAAGGAAATCTTGGAAAAGTCAATTGATCCTTAAAATACATCCAATACAAGTCATTTTATCATGATAAATACCCTAAACATTTTCTATTTGATCATGTTAAATTTATGGGACATGAAAACTCCGATTATGCGAAGTATCTTGGACATTCCAGGAAGACACCCTTGGACGTGTCTTCCATGAAAAATGGAAACCTTCAACCTGTTTGGAATACAATCAAAACATGTCATTTATAAACCCCTATATGTGTCTACAATGTTATACTAACGCCCCAATAATGTTGGGAAAAAAATAAAGGCATGCTCATTAGACAACCATGACTTGTCAGGCAGATCTCCAAGGACATGTCCACTTTGTCCAATAGAAACACTTAAACTTATACTATATGGACCTCATACAAGAACCTTAAACTTCATACTACCTTTATTTGTGGGGTTCCTTAATGGTTTAGTGTTATTCATTCATGCAACCCTATATGTACCTTTCTCTCTCACGATCCCTCTATGTTTTACCGAGCATATCCAAAAGACCTTTTATGGTCACTTTCTCCCGATAACTATTAGAAGATAGAGAATGAATATTTCATAGGGAATCCAACCTGTTAAATTCCCATATCACTCCTAACATCTTAGTGGTAACAATAATTTCTCTAAGTGGGACCACCTACCCTAATTCATCAGTGGGTTAAGGGGTAAACTGAACTATGAGAAATTTGATTCCCGCCATACCTAGGATACGTAGGATGCCTTCATAAGGCCCAATATCAAATAGGAAATCTATCCTGGTATTATCCCCTATAACTCCTAGAACCATGGGGGTAATAATAATGCCTCTCAGTGTGATCACCCACCCCAAATCGTTAGCAGGATAGGGGTTAAAATTAACTACGAGAAATATGATTCCTACCATACCCATGATACGTAGGATGCCTTCCTAAGGCTTGAGATCAAACAAGGAATCCATCTTGGTATAATCCCCTAGAATTATTAAAACCTCAAGTATAATAATAATATATTCAATTTTAAAGACCCACCCCATCCCATCATTGTGTTAGGGGATCATTGAACTATGGGAACTCTGATTCTTGATATAATTAGGATAGGTAGGACACCTCCATGAGGCCCGACCTCCAATGGGAATCCACTTCAGGGTAAGTCCCTTCATATTCAAAATATTCCTAACCTATGGGACTGAATTATCCCATTATTCTACTATACTTAATCATCCTTTAGTGGATGACAAATGGGCTCATGCATGGGCATTATTTTAAGTGTAATCCATGACCATGACCTCAAGTACCTCAAACCCATCAGTTGGTTAGGGATGAATCGAAATATTATGACTCTAATTATTATTATAAATAGGATATGTATGATTCATTCCTAAGTCTCAATCTTCACACTATATCCTCCATGAGACTGGTAATCATAACTCTCAATGGGTAACTCTGATGTGTAATCCCTATGAAAATATTCTCTCATGTGATGTGTCTGATCACCTGCTATCTCTTGTTTCTCACCCTAATCATGACTTATGTGAGCTTAGAGACTGGTGATTATTATAGCAAAATCATAGGAATGGATTCCCCAAATGTGGGTCCTTCATTGGGATATATGTCTAATTACATATCATCTTAACTCAAAGGGTTATATTCCCAATGAGGTAATCTAGGGCGGTCTTATATACATAAGTCCCACCCAAGTCCTATGTTGTCTCATATTTTATGACACAAACATGAACTATGTAGACTATGATTCCTATCTTAATAGGATATGTATGATTCCACCTCAAGGCTCGAGCCCTATATTTATGTCCTTACCAGATGTGGTTAAATTTTATGGATCGATACAATCACACGACTTCAACTATTTAAAAAACTATGTGGGTTTTTATTCTCATTCTCAGAAGATCTGTAAGATACCTTATAGAGATTCAATCTCGTATCCAAGACACCATCTGCCTCCCTGGATTGAATAAACTCCAGAGTTCCCAAACATGGATATAAACTAAAGTATCCTAAATAAATAAGATAATAATGGAGAACTCATGATTTGAACACAGTTGTTCCTATAAATACATGGTCTTAATCATGTTATTAACATAGGGGTAACCAGTACCATATTATTACCTGGGAAGGATTTCATGAATATATATTAAATCTATAAGAGTGTCTTGAATTAGATAATAATTTCCCCCAAAAGGGTGTGATGAGCCCAACCTCTCATCCTCTCAACCAATGTGAGTTCCTAAGATTCATTGGGTCTGAACCCCCAAAAAACCACCTACCTTGGGAAATAAGGTTGGAACTTAGTTATGGATGTGGGAAGTATTGTGAGTTTCTATTAGATACAAATATGGTAAACCTGATGTAAATTATTATGAAACCACCCTCAATCACTCACAACCAAGGGTTAGACAAATATCGTTCCATATTTGTTAGAAAAAATACTATAAGTTGATGTGGATCTAGAAAAGTTGTATCTAGGGGTATTAACCCAAAAAATTTGTATTCATATGGACTCAATCATCACCTGGTGAATGAAAATGATCCTCTCAACACACCTAGTTTGACACTCCTAGAATATATGCTTTAGTTAATCACATACTTGTGAAAACCATTGGGAATAATATATAGATAATTTATACCTTTTATTAATATTGAAGTATACCATACTAGAATAATGATATTATAAAACATTAGTATTGATCCTTCCTTTAGAATTGTGATTATATGATTACCAATAATAATAAACTTCTCACTTTGGTTTTCTCTTTCTATAAAAATGGAAGGAAATAGGACTCATGCAAATAATGGATACAATGGAAAATTTGATGAAGGTATTCCCAATATTGGGGGATATTAAGTTGAAAAATTCATGATGATGATGATGATGATGATGAGTCAATTAAATCAAGTAATGAACAGCAACTAAAACCATTTGGAGCATCCAACTTCACCAAGGAAGGAATAATTAGTAGTTTAATCCTTAATTCATCAACAACCACTTATTTTTAGTGGAACCACTGATCCACTGATCATGGAACAATGGATCAATACCATATAAAATATATTATCTATGCTCCATTATTCTGAGAACGAGGTGGTTATGTTGGTATTATGTTTATTAGAGGGAGAAGCTGATTAGTGGTGGAAATTGATTAAGAACATGAATTGAGGGATAAGGTGGATTTCATGGGATGGGAAGACATAAAAAATATATTTTTCATCAAATATTTTCCACAAATCCTCAAAAATAAAATCGATAGGGAATTACATGACTTGAAATAAAGAGAAAATGAATTGATGTGGAATTATGAGATGAAATTTAAAGGGATTTCATGTTACACTTTAAGTTTTTCCATCGATATTTTTGTTTTTTGGTAGAATCATTCATATAGGTGATTCAAGGGTGAGAAGAAACAAGTTTCAAGAGGAATTTTGGTCAGTGTAAGAGTTTAGTTTGAACATGGAGACCCATAAAAACCCTATAGTCGGCTTCATCTCTCGATTCAGTATGGATCTGTGGTATCATTTGATCTAGATTGGGAGTTCTTAGTGGATCCCCTGATGGTTTCCAAATATAATTAGTCTTATTCTTTAGTGTTTGACCACGCTTCAAAAGGAAAGGGGTTTTGATGGGAATAAAAATTGATTCTTTGGTGGACTGAGACCATATATATGGAAAGTGTTGGTGATTAGAGGCATTGGTAGTTATGAATAGATAGTATGATGTGCTCTAAAATTTGAAATGGATTTGATATATTCCCAATGGACTCATATATGGAATGTCATTAAGAGAATTATGGAACAAAATTTTGGGGAAAATCTATATGAGAAGAATTTAAAACATCCCATTTGAAAAAAATGTGGGAAGAAGCATTTGGGGAATTGTATGCAAGGAAGTAAAAACTGCTACAAGTGTAGAATAGGTGGTAATATAGCTCAAAACTATCATAAATTTGTAAATATTTAAAATCTAAATTCTATTGAACATGGGAATATGGTGTAAGAACAACCAGCTGTGCAATGATTCAAGTGTGGTGAATTTGGCTATTTAGCTATCCAATGTCCAAATTAGAAGATAATTGAGGGAAATCACCATTAACCCCAATAGATTCCAAGGGATAAAGGCCATGCTTTTTCAACTATAATGGATGATTACAAGGATTTAAATGATGTTGTGGAAGGTAAACTCATCATATGATCAAATTTATCGAGTAAATTGTTTGATTATGGTTATTTATATTCTTTTATTTCTATCAATTTTAAATATAAAATCATGTTAAACTCTGAACTAGTAATGGTAGAGTTGTCTATAAGAACACATGGAGGAACTATTCCGTCATCAAAGATATATAGGGATTACCTTATTAACCTTGGTGAGTACAATATCTTTGAAAACATGGTGATCGATTTTATGGTGGAATTTGAGAAGTTTTTTGTTCAACCAAGTGTGTCTCCGTTGGGAGAACATATTTTCTTTGTAAAGAAGATGGATGGATCAATGTGACTTTGCATTGATTATAAAGAACATAATAGGATCATAGTGAAGAACACATATCCTCTTCCAAGGATTTAGGATTTATTCGACAAGATTCATAGAGATCAATTAATTTCTAAGATTTATCTTCAGTTTCAATATCATCAATAGAGGGTAAAGAAGGAACATATCCTAATGAATACCTTATAAATAAGATATGGAAAGTATGATTTTTTTTGTTTTAACCTTAATCTTGACTAATACTCCTACTGTATTTATATATTTTATGAATATATTCTTTAGGGACTACCTTGATAAATTTGTGGTGGTCTTTATTGATGAAATTTTTATATATTCTAGTAGATGTGAGGATCATCAAGATTATATAAGGTTCGTATTATTATTCCAATAAAGGATAAGTTATTTGGTAAATTCAGTAAATGTGAGTTTTTTCTACAATAAGTGGAATTATTGTGACATTCCATGACCAATGAAGAAGTCATATTGGATCCAATAAAGAAAAAGGATGTGTAGGAGTGTACACATCCTACAACTGTAACCAATATTCATAGTTTCTTTGGTCTATAAGGATACAATAGAAAGTTTGTGAAAAAAATTCATCACTTTCCAATCCACTAACATAGTTAACTAAAAAGTTTGTTATGTTTATCTGGATAAGTTTAAATAAATTTTCCATGAACTAAAGAAGATGTTTTTAGTTCACATGTGTTTACTTTAGCCTCTAATGAGGAAGTATTTTTCATTTATACTGAAGAAACAATAAAATGGATTGGATTTTTTCTCATGAAGAATTACAAGGTGATCACTTATGCATTATGATTGTTAAAGCCTCGTGAATACGATTATCCCACACATGATGTGGATTTAGTTGTATTTATCATTCCATTAATGATATTTAGACACTATATTTATGGGGAAATGTGATATATACATGGAACACAAAATTTTGAAGTATATATTCACATATAAGGAGCTCAACATGCATCAGTGAATATTGTTAAAGCTAATCAAGAAAAATGTTTGATATATTCACTACTATATTGGAAAGTTGAATAAGATGGATGAAACTCATAGTATATAAGAAAATTCTACTCTATCCATGATTTATATGGATAAAGACCCTATATTCAGGGATATGAAAAGGATGGATCTGTAAATCACAACGATAGGGAATACATCCAACCTTGCCCAAATGATTTTATATCTATATATC
Source organism: Viscum album (assembly GCA_963277665.1). Classification (NCBI taxonomy): domain Eukaryota; kingdom Viridiplantae; phylum Streptophyta; class Magnoliopsida; order Santalales; family Viscaceae; genus Viscum; species Viscum album. The sequence goes on from OY728121.1 coordinate 1,088,326,958, forward strand.
CAAGAGAGGATCAATGAGGCACAAAGGCATGATATGGTACTTCAAAACAAGGTGGAAGTTGTAAAAGAGTAGAAGCTTCATGATTCCCACATTTATGAAGATGGTGTCGTATGATTTGGATCTAGACTTTGTATGCATTCATCAACCGATATAAATAAAGTTTAATTGTAAAATGCATATAGATCATATTTCTTCATCCATCCTAGAAGTAATAATACATACCATGTTCTTATAGGGAACTTATGGTGGGCCAAAATAAATAGAGAGATAATTTAGTAAACCAAAAATTGATTGGTATATCATAGAGTTAAATCAGTGTGATAAAAGTACAAGGAGATGATCCAACCATTTCTCATACCCACATGGAAATAGGAGAACATCACCATGGACTTCATCACTGGTCTCCTGAAGATATCCAAAGGAATAAATGTGATATGGGTTTTGGTGTATTGACTCACAAATATTTCCCACTTAATTACTATTCAGGAATATTTCTCCCTTGACTAACTTTCCATGATATACTTAATGGAAGTATTGAGGCTATATGGTACTAGTTTCAATAATTTATGATTATAATCCAAGGTTCACTTGTAAATTCTAAATAATTCTTAAACATTCTATAAATACTGATTTGAATTATAGTATATCCAATCACTCCTAAACAAATGGATAATGTGAAATTATAATTCATACATATGAAGACATGTTGACATCCTTCTAAATTGAATTTTTAGATGTATGGGATCAACATCTCTTATTAGTTGAGTTCTCATTCAACAACAACTTCCACTCAAGTATTCAAATGGATCCATATGAATATCATTATGGTAAGTGATTTATAACTTCAACTGGTTGGGATAAAGTTGGTGAACGGAAGATACATGGACCTAATCTTGTGAAAGAGATGATAGAAAAGGTCCAAGACATCCAGCAACACATAAAAGATTCCTAGATTCAATGGAAGAGTTATGCTAACAACCATTAAAGGGAATTTTATTTTGATGTTAGAGATAAATTTTGTCTTTTAATATCACCGTGGAAGAGATCCATGTAGTTTATAAAGAAAATTAAAACTTATCCCTAGGTACATTGGACCATTTAAGATCCTTGATGGCATAATATTAGTGGTGTATCATCTAACAATTCCACCAAACATGCCTCAAGTTCATGATGTATTCCACATAACAATCTAAAGGAAGTACATACTTGATCCCATGCATATAAGAAATCTAGAGGTTGTACAACTTGATAATGAACTATCTTATGAGGAGTATTAAGTGAAGATATTAGACTGTAGAGACAAATTTCTATGAAATAACACAACTCACATTGTCAAAGTGTTGTGGTAAAACCATACATATGAAGAGGTAATGTATGAACCAGAGGAAACAATTAGATATAAGTACCCTCAACTAATCTCAACTAAGAATGTGAGTTGAAATTTTGATGGTGGAATTTCATTAAGGGGGAAAAATGAAACAACCCAAAAAATATTCTTCTTTAAATAAAGGAACTCTTTCCTCTCAAAAACATTTTATTATATTTTAAAATAGAAGGAAATAATAATAATTTTAATTTCTATAATTACTACTAAGGAAATTATATCCATTATCATGATATGCATAATAACTTTTATAAAAAAATAGTTAATTTGTAGTATAATACTAGGAACCAATAACACTTTATTTCATTATTTAAGAACATTACATTTAGTCTAAAACAACACCAAATATCATACTGAATATTAAAACTGGAAAATAATTAGAGGATAAATACAGTGAAATATAATAATTTGGGTCACCTTGATCCCTTAGAATCACCACACCCATGTACGTCACTATAATAGAGAAACATAGAGTTAGTAATAAGAAATTCATTTTAGAAATGATTTTGAACCCTGATATAATCGAAGTAAATGATGAAGTGTAAAAAATATAGTTTATTTTTAGGTAAATATGATCATATACCTTTATGTTATTCAGCTAATATGGTTTATCTTCATTATCAACATTATTCAATAGAACATTTCGTCATTATTATTTTTGGTCATGTAGAATCATTTATTTGATCATTAGGATTATTTAATGACATAAAAAAAATTGTATTTTTTTTAGAATATATAAATATTATGTTAAAAATATTTTTTATGATAAATATATAAGTTTTAAATAAAACAATTCGTGAAATAATATTTTTAAAAACTTTTAAAATGATAATATATTTTAACGAAGTCCTAACAAATTTTTATAAAAGTCAGAATGTTTATTATGATATAAAAATTGATAATTTTCACTAAATAATGTTTTTTATTTAAAAGATAAAATTAACATATATAGATTTCTATTTTTATAAAATTTGTTTCATTTTTTGACTCATCACATCTAAATTATCTTATGTTTACTTTTAGGAATATTCTAATAAAGATTATTTTTTGGAAAAAAAGTGAAAATTACCGTTTAACAAGCATTGCGATTTTATAAAATCATTATTATGTCATTATGATTAAAAAATTTATGTAACATTTTATTCAACCAAAATTTGATTTTATAAGTACAAAAAATAATTTTTAATTTTTAATTTTAATTTCTAAATTTATACTTTACTTTTTTGAACAAAAATTAGATTTTTCAAATAAATTTATTTTTGTGTATATTAAATGGGTTGTATGGAAGGTAATTTTCAGTTTTTTTAAGTCCTTGAACATAAAACAACACTCCATTACTCAATAATATTCTAGATAATTGTTTGTAATTCATTGAATTTGTTATCTTATATAACAAAATAACCAATATTTAATCCTTTAAAAGTCACCCATCATCAAGTATAAATACCACCTATTACCCATTCTTCTCCACCATAAATTAATAATCCATGAAGTTATGCTTATTTTACCTCCAAAATAGTCCCTCCAAGGTTCCCTAAAGGTCTCAAGGTTCTATACTCGTGTTTTAGGAACAAATCTTCTAAGAAAGTGGATTCTCCTCTTCTTCTTTATTATTCAAGTACCTCGGTTTGTTTTTCATCTTAATGTCAAAGATTAATTATTTTAATGAAATTTTTATATAAACCCAATAATTTTACACATATAATTACATGATGTTTAACATAATAATATATTAATTAGATCCCAAAGATCATGAGGCTTAGTTTATTTGGAAGACTATATTCATAATACATCAAAGTGAGGATAAAAAAAATTTGTATATTATTCTCTATAGTGAGATCCTAAATCCTTTCAAGATCCTAAATATATATGGAAGAACCTAGGGAATACATAGAAAAAAAATTTGAGATAAAAATCCTAGTAAGGAAATAAACATGATAAGGAAACATAATATGTGGGTCAAAGGTATGTCATGAAATCATAAAAGAGAAGTCACATGAGTAGTCACATTAAATAATAACTTAAAGAACATGGTCTTATTATCAACGAATCATAGGAAATGTGTCATAAACATAAAAAATGATATAAACATAAGTCAGGTATAAATTTTGAGATAGTATCCCATGGTGTATAGAGTCTCATAATGGATTGGGTTCACTCCCTAGTCTCATAAATGATGTATCAGGATATTAAAACATTACCTAATGAATTGGAGGGAAATATAATTCTAGAACCACCTACCACATACATTTCATATACATTCATATTTTTCACATATATAAATAAATCATGATATATAAACATAATAATTACCCATGTAAATAAAATGTGTTACATACTCTTGCCTCATATCATAATCAAGGTAAATTTCATAATGAAGGTATTTAAGAACGAAGCATAAGGCATGTATTACCTTATCAATGGATGGTAGAGTTATAAAGGTATATATTTAAGAGAAATATGTACATATTTTTGAATAATTCCATACAATTAAAAAAATTGATGAATACAAATACTTTTAAAAATATTAAAAGCATTCTTGGTGATAATAACCTTGCCACTTTGAAATTCACTTTTGAAAAAATAAACTTCACAAAATATTGTGGGAATCCTCTTATTTGAAAATATACTTGTAAAATTATAAATTAATCTTCAAATAAAATGATGTTGGTTCATTTCAAACATTCCATATATGTTAAAAAAACATCACATTCACATTTTGTAAGAAAAATCAAAAATTTCCTCATTCCAAAAATGACAGGAAGATTCCTTTTAAAACATTTTTTAAAAGTAAAACATGGGTAAAAGTTTAATTAATTAATTGTTGTATAATATTAGAAACGTTATTTAAAAATATTATAAAAAATTTATTTACAAGGAATAATATTTTCAACTGAATAGATAAATAAAGTCAAAGTTTATTAAAAACATTTTCTCAATCATTTCTAAGAGAAGAAAATGGTAATATTACTTGAAAATTTTATAAATAATGAGATGAGAAGAAAAATAATTGGTTTTATTAGTCAATGATTTGATAAGTTTCTTCAATAGAAATTTAATAATAAATAATCTTGATTAAAAAGAGATTGAAGCATAAACCCTTGACACTTTGGTAACTTTTTAATGATAACCCACCGATAAATGAAGTGAGTGAATTGTAAATTAAAATAACATTATTTATAAATTAATAATGATATAATATTTAAAGGTAAATTATATACACCATATAAAATAAATTAGTTGTATAAAATAACAAGTCTCTCAAAGAAGGAAGTTTTGAGTTGAAACACATACCTCGAGTCCAGGATTTGTAGTGTATGCCTTTTATCTCCTATATAATAAACTTATATCAGTTATTTTTTTCTTAAAAGAATTTATAGGTTTAATATATTATAATTAAACCATTTAATTCATTTATATTAATTATATGATTAATCCCATAGTCAATTATGTCCACATCGGATGTTTTGAGGATGCTCGGTTCATAATTTCAAAATGACATCAGTGTGTTGATTGTGGTCTAATGGGTAATTATTCCCTCATTTGATGAATAATAGTATTTAATTAATTATATTTTTTATTCATAAATTATAATTTTATAGATAATCATGAATTATGGTTATGAAAAATGAACTATATTACAATCATGGACATGGTAGGTCATACGTAAGGATGTGGAACATTTCCATTTTCCATGATCATGATGGAAAGAAGGAAAGTGTTATTTTAACTTTCTAGGACTATAATTTTATAATAAATATAGTATTATTTATTTAAATACACTTACAAATACCATACATGTGTAGTGTTAATTAAAAATAAATTGTATCTCTTCGTGAGGTGGTAGTCCACCGTACACATGAACGTTGTTACCATTTTCAATGGATGGTAAGGTAAAAAAGATTACGATATATTAATTTTTCAAAATTATTAATGCTTCATGAATATAATATATAAACATTAAATCCACCATTATAAATAGTTATGATAGAGGATTATGGAAAATGAATTGCATCAGTTCGTGAGGCGGTAGTCTATCATACACATGAAGGATGGTTTTGTTTCCCATTTGATGGAAGTGGAGATTGATTTTGGTTATACCATTAACATAATAACATAATAGTATATGGGATATGAAAATTTTATTATATTAAAATTATTGGCAAATATTTGAAGGAGGTGGAAGAATAAATGAAACAAGGATGCTTGGTTAAGAACGTTACCTCTTATTCGGACCACCTCTTTAGGATTATACAAAAATCCTTACTGGATTTGATTTATAATAAAAAAGGGCTTATAATATGAGAGTATATAAGTAAGGATTTTATTTTTTAAGTTATTTTCTAAATAAATGGGTATTTGAAGTGTGTAAAGGATAGGAGTGGTGGTTCCCTTTTATAAGTATGTAGGAGTGGCATTCTTGTAAATACCTAAAACTATTCAATAATGGGAAGTTGCCCTCATTATAAGTTACTCCAAATTTTAAAAATAAATTATTGGAGGATATAAAATTATGATACACAACGTTAACATTAAAAATAAACATGTTTTAATTATGTTATCCTCTTTACCTCTATGGTTACTCACTTTTATCAAAATTAATATTTTTAACATGATAACAATTGTTTAACTATTTTTACTAATAATAATGAAAAAAAATTAAGTTAGACTTAATATATAATATAAATTATTATGATTAAAAATATTTAATAAATTTTATAAAATTAAATTAATATTTGTGGAATAATTTAATTAAAAATTAAACCTTCAAACATTTCAAAAACGATTTTTCAAGAAATATATTTTCCAAGCATAAGAAGATCTTATAATAACTATTTGACCAGTAAAAATAATTAAATTAATTTAAATTAATATATATAGATATATAATATATACATTTTACTTAAATAATTCATCATTAGGTGTTAGTTTAATTAATTAAAATGGATAACCCTTATTCAATTTAAAACAATTTTCAGAAAAAATGTGTTTTAAAGCCTAAAAATAAACTTACATTAAAATCTAGTATAAAGATGATTTAAATGTTATTAATTGGATTAAATATAAATAAATAATACTTTTGATACTTTAAAATAATATTAAAACAATAATGGGGATTTTAAATCACTTAAGTTATTAAAATGAAATTACCGTTTTACCAAAAATCGGTATTTTCACTATTCACCAGAAATTCAATATTTTCCAAAAAAACCCAATATGTCTCCCTAAGTTAATATAAATATTATTATTTCAAAAAAAATATTTTATAAAATTAAATTTCTAAAATTTCCAAAAATTATTTATAATATTTTCTCACAAAAGTAATAAAAATAAAATTTTAAGGAAATGTTTTGTTTTGTAGAATAAAATAACTTTATTAAAGTTGAGTGATTATTTATTAATAATTTTAAAATAAATATATATTGATTAGGAGATTTATATATTTTTCATAAAGTGGTTAATACTATTTATACCCTCCAATTTAATGGCTAGGTTATGTTGATCACATTTAAGTAATAATATTTTAATATTATATCACGGTTCGGTTAAAGTCAATGTTTTATGTTGAATACACTATTGAGCATATTGTTATTTTAAAATATTTTGGTTCTACATTCTACCCACTTAAACAAATTTCACAATTTCTATTTGAACTTTCTCTTATAAATCAAGGGTTTTAAATTCAAAAATTCCTTTTTGGGAAATCCATATTGTAAAAACAGTTAATAATACATCCTCTTAAAAGAGGTAAATGTAAATATGAAGTTCATCCAAAATAACACATGACTAGGTTTCCATGTAGAAGAAAATTGGTGGGAATTGAAAATATATACATGGAAGAAAAGTATAAATATTTATGAAGAGTTATATAGATCCTTAATTATAATAAATTTAATGATAAATAGAATGTTAAAAACCACAAAATCATAAATTTTTGATGAATTAGAAGACCATAGATTCATTAGATATGAAGGTTATAAGATCAAATTTTTGTATCAATATCTATTTCCTATAGTTGAGGGATCATTTTTATATCAATAAAGAGAACACAAAAAAATAATTACTTTATATTTTTCTATTTCATAAACACAATTCATCATTTAATTATGCTGCAATGAATTTCCACTTCACCTCTTACTCTAAGGAATGAATATCCAATACGATTTTTTTATGCTTGAAGCACTAAAATTGACTTTTAATAAATCATAAGATCCATAAAATAGTAACAAAATATTTGTCCCATGTTTATTAAAAACAAAATGGTTATCATAAAATGAGATAATAAACAAAATGAATATGAATATATAGATATCAAAAATTCAATAATAAAACCAAAGGTTTAACCTAGATCATTCCTTAAATAAGTAACCCTATATACAAAATAACTTCAAGATGAAATAAGGTAGTAACCTAAAAGGTTATCTCATACCCTTTAACTCACATATCCAAAAAAAATAGTATTCTTCGCAAATAGACCTTTATGTCAAACCTATAGGTTATATACATACAAAACCAATAAAATGTTTCCCAAGATATAATGAACATACTCAATATAAAATTAATCATCAAATCGGTTTTTAAACACTAATGTATTCTATAAAACTTATTTTTCCACAAAATAAAATAATCTTAATTGAAAATAATTACCTCAAAATAAATTCCATATCAAAGATTATATTTTCCACAATAATTTGTTTTTCTATAAAATATTTCCTTACTATTAAATCACCTTCCTAGTTTATTAATACCATTCATAATATTCTTTCAAATCCTTAAATAGAAATTACTAAAAAATAATCCTTAGAAATTTCATTATTCTTATTTCCATAATTCCATTGATATATAATACTCCAATAACATGATTCTCAAATCCAAACACCCAAACACTTAAATCATTCTACTTTAATTATTGTAATAACATATTACATTAGGAATTAGTATTTGGATTATATAATTGACTCATATAATTACCATGTTCCTATCATTTATGAAATTGAAACGTTAGTGATTCCTTAGGTTGAACATTATATATCTATGTCTTGTTAACTGGAATATTCATTTTTCTTCATAAATTAGTGGATTTGATCCCTCCTTTTCTTTGAAAACTGCAACTTCCAGTTAGTTATTTTCCATAGTGTTTCTTCCCATATTTTTTACATATAGGAAATTTAATATTATTTTATTATTCATATTTAGAATTAGAACTTCTATGATACTTAATCCTACTCTTCTTGGGTGTGTTTGGAAATTCAACTATGATCCAGTTTCTAATCATAATTAAAGAAATATCATTTGGGTAAATCACTAAATTTCCCCTAAAATTGGTTGTTTCCATGATTTCTTCTATTTTCTTATATTAAATAAAATATATAACAAAAAAAATGATAATTATTTAATATAAAAAATGGAAACTTATAAAATTAAATGTAATAAATTATAAATGATAATTATATCATGACTTATGTGTCTCTAGGTTTCAATCTAGGTTATATATGGTAGTAATTTATATTAGTTTTTCTAAACTAATAATTTGTTCATCTCTTTAATAATGGTTTGTAAAGAGTTTCTGAGTTCTAAAACATATCCCCTGGGAGTTTCAAACTAGGTGCGTACTAAGGCTTGTTTTCAGATACCAAGTAGCATTTGAGTCAAGACCAACATGCCTTTCGTGGTTATTACACCTAGGTATATATGTTCCAGAACCACATTCACTTTTGTATATAGATAGGGTTGTAATTTCTCAAAAACTACTCTCTCTATACTTCACCAAGATTCCATGATATTTTTCTATACTTAGTCTTATTCTTAGACTTATCCCTACGGTACTCACTAATGTTTTCTTTTCCTAGTTTCAAAGGTTAACTAAACCTTTTCTTTGATACCAACTATATTTATTAAATACTTTTTCACATATCGTTACATGGTTTTTAACAAAAACATCTACTAATTACAACTTAATGATCATGATTCCTAGTGTATTTGGAAGAAAAGGTTCATAATGAATTAAACTGAGGATAAAATAAATATTCTTTATTTTATTCTCCATAATGACATCCTAAGTCCTTTTGAGATCTTAAAAATGCATGGGATAATCTGGGGAATACATAGATAAAATGGATGAGCTAAAAAACACAATAAGGAAATAAACATAATAAGGAATCATAACATGTGAGTCAAAGGTGTAACATGACACCATAAAATAGAAGGCACATGAGTAATCACAATGGATCATAACATAATGAACATGGTATCATAAGATCATGGAATCATAGAAATAGGGAAGCAACATAAAACATGACATAAACATAAGTTAAGGAAAACTGTTGAGATAACATAATATGGTGGACAGAGTCCCATAAATGATTAGGTTCACTCCCTAATCCCATACATGACATCTCATCAGACTAAAACATTACCCAATTTATTGGAGGGATATATAATTACGAGCCCAACCGCCATATTCATTTCATGTACATTCATATGTGTTCCATATAATGAAGTCAGTCATAAGAGATAAACACAATAATTACCTACGGAAAGAAAATAGGTTACCCAATATTGCCTTATATCATAATCAAGGTAAATTTCATAATGAAGGCATTTGAGAAATGATTATAAGGAATGTATTTCCCCATAAAAGTAAGTGATGGTGAGAAAGTAATATATTTAAGAGGCATATATAAATATTTTATAATCATTCCATAATATTAAATCTTCTTTTCATTTATGAATAGAAATACTTTTGAAAATATTAAAATCATTCTTGAGGAAAATAACATTTCCACTTTGAAAATAACTTTTGAAAAAATAAAATTAAAACAATATTGTGGGAATACTTTTCATTTAAAATATACTTTTAGACTTATAAATTAATCTGCAAAGAAATTGGTGGAGGTTCATTCCGTATATTCCGTATAAGTTGAAAAAACATTCCTTTCACATTTTATAAAAGTCAAAAAGTTCCTTATTTAAAAAAATTATGGGAAAATTTCATTGAAATAATTTTTTATGTAAAAAATTGGTAAAAATTTACTTAATAAATAATTTTATAATATTAAATGAATTTTTAGAAATTTTTTAGAAAACATGGATTTAGAAGGAAAATGATATTTGACTAAAGAGAGAAATAAAGTCATATTTTCTTAAAAATATTTTCTCACTAATTTTAAGTACCTAAGAAAGTAAAATGGTATTATTACTTGAAAATTTCATAAATAATAATAGAAGAATAAAATGAAAGTTTTTTATTATACAATGATAAAATATTTTCCTTTAAAGGAAATTCAAGCTTAAACAATCATTATTAAAATGAGATTGATGCATAAACCCTTAACACTTTTATAACTTTTGAATCCTAACACCCCCCCATAAATGAATTAAGTGAATTTTAACATAAAATAAAATGAATTATAAATTATTAGTGATATAATATGTAAATTTGAATTATATAAACCATATAAAATAAATTATTTTTATAAAAGAAAATATGTCTCAAGAAAGGAAGTTTTGAAATGAAACCCTTACCTCAAGTCAAGGATTTATCATGTATGTATTTTATCTCAAGTATAATAAAAATATATCAATTATTTTTTTACTTAATAACATTTTTTAGGTTTAATAAATTATAATTAAACCATTTACTTCATTTATTTTAATGATTTGGATAATTACATAGTCAGTTATGTCCATGTCGAGTGTTTTGAGGATGCTCAGTTCATAATTTCAAAATGGTATCGATGTGTTGACCATGGTCAAAGTAGTAATTTTTATATTCTATAAAATATAATTATAATTAAATAATTATAATTTTTATACATAAATTATAATTTAAAAAAAAACCCATTAATTATGGTTATGATAAATTAACTATGTTACAATCATGGAGACGATGGTTCATACGTGCGCATGGGTAACATTTCTATTTTTCAATGAAAATGATGGAAATAGGGGAAGTATTATTTTATATTTCAAAAAATGTCATTATATAATAAATATAATATTAATTACTTAAATACACTTACATAAATCATCTATGTAGAGAGATAATTAAAAATGAATCACATCAGTTCGTGAGGTGGTAGTATGTCGTACACACGAACAACATTATCATTTTCAATGGATAGTAAAATAATAAAGTATATGATATATTAACTTTTAAGAATTATTAATATTATAGTGATATCATATAAAATCATTAAAACCAACATTATTAATATCCATGATAGGGGACGCTGGAAAATGAATTACATCGATTAGCGAGGCGGTACTCCACCGTACACATGAACGATGGTTTTGTTTCCCATTTGATAGAATTGGAGATAGATTTAGGATACGAAATTAGCATAATAAAATAATATTTTATGGTATTTTACTATGATATTATATGATAATTATTTAGTAATATTTGAAGGATTAGGAAGAATAAGTGAAACAAAGATGCTTGGTTATTAATGATACCTCTTCTTCAGACCACCTCTTTAGGATTATACCTAAAGTCATCCTAGATTGAATTTATGATCAAAAAGGATTAAAATATGAGTGGAGGGAATTAAATAATTGATTTGGGTAGGTCTTGGATGAACCAATGTATTTTTTAAATTTTAAAGGATAGGATAGGTGTGCCCCTTTATAAGGGATAAGGAGTTATATTTTTTTAAATAACCAAAATTATTCAATAATGGGAAGTCACTCTCAAGAAAAGTGCCTCCAAAATTAAAAAATAAATTATTTAAGGAGATAAAAGGCCTATATTAACCTATAAAAATAAAAATAAATAGGTTTTAATTATTTTATCCTAGTTACCTCTAAGGTTACTCACTTTTATCCATTTAATTTTTTTCCACGGAAACTATTTTTTTACTTTTTTTATTGTTCATTATGAAAAAATATTAAGTTGAAATTATTATATAATATAAATTATTATTATTTAAAATATTCAATCAATTTTATCAAATTAAATTCACATAAGTGTAAGAATTTAATTTAAAATTAAACCCATAGATATGTCCGAAAAATGGTTTTTCAAGAAATGCATTTTTCAAGCATAAGATGATTTTATAATAACTATATGAAAATTAATAACAATTAATTAAATTGAAATTAATATTTATATATATATATAATAAAATTTTCATTTAAATAATTCCTCATTAGGGGTTATTTTAATTATTTATAATGGAGAAACATTAGGCACTTTAAAGCAATTTTCATAAAAATGTGTTTTATCACCTAAAAATAAACTTATATTAAAATCGAGTATAAAGATGAATTATATGTAATTAATCAGATAAAATTAAAATAAATAATACCTTTTATAATTTTAAATAATATTAAAAAAAATAATGGGACTTTAAAATTACTTAATTTATTAAAAAAATTATAGTTTTACCCAAAATTTGTATTTTTTACTATTCACTGAAAAAAAAATATTTTCTAAATAAAACCAATATTTTACCCTAATTTAATATCAATATGGTGATATGAAAAATGAATTTAATATTATAATATTAAATTTAAAAATATTCAAAGACTAATTATAGCATTTTCTCATAAAAGCAATAAAAATCATTTTTGGATGAAACGTATTTTTTGTAGAATAAAATATCTCTACTAAAGTTAAGTGATTATTTATTAAGAATTTATATATAAATTTATATTGAGTATGATCTTTATATATATTTTATAAATCAGTTAATACTATTCATACCCTCTAATTTAATGGCTAGGTAATATCGATCACATTAAAATAAAAATATTTTTAAGATTACATTGGGGTTCATTTAAACTCAATGTTGAATGTTAAATACACTATAGAGCATAGTGTTAATTAAAAATATTGAGGCGTTATGCTTTTGATCTTACCATTACTTACCAAATAGTATTTTATCAATGTGAGACCTTCGTTCTCTCTAATTATTCCTTTTCCTTAATCAATGTTGTATACCATCATGCTACTGAAATCATTTCTTGAAATTTTATCTTTTCCCTAAAATATTATTAGAATTTTAATAACCAAACCTTTTCCATATTAATGGGAAATAAACTATATGTTAACATAATTAATTAATTCAGGTATCAATACTAGAAAACAAGTCGATACACATAGTTCCCCATAAAATCATTGGTATAGGTCACCCTTATACCCATAGTTTTTCTAAACCATGAAAATAGGTTTTGTGGGGAAAAATTCACAGGAAGGACCTATACCCATGGTTATTCAACGACCATGGGTTTAGATCACCCCTATACCCATATTTTTTATAAACCAGGGGAATAGTTTTCGTGGGGAAAAAATTGTGAGAAGTACCTATACCCATGGATATGCAAAAATCGTGGGTATAGGCCACCCTTATACCCACAATTTTTGTAAACCATGGTAATATGTTTCATGGGAAAATATTGTGAGAAAACCTATACCCAGAGTTTGACCAAACCATGGGTATAGGTTTTCCCATTATTTTTCCATAATAATATTTATAATAAATAATTTAATTTAAATAAATTTTTATATTTATACATATATTTTTTTGAATATAATAACAAAAAATGTGTTGTATGATAGTGGTAAAGTCATTGGAGTGTAGGTTCAAGGAGTTGGGATCAAATCCTAGGAGTGGATTTTTTAAAAAAAAATAAGGACCTACACCCACTATTTGAATAAACCATGGGAATAGGTTGGACCATAATATTTCCAAAATTATAATAATAATAATAAATAAATTAATATAAATAAATTTTTATATATATACATATATTTTTTTGAATATAAAAATAAGAAATGTGTTGTAGGGTAGTGTTAAAGTTGTTGGAGTGTAGGAGGAAGGTTCTGGTATCAAATCCCAATGGAGGATTTTTTTTTAAAATAAGGACCTATACTCATAGTTTGATCAAACCATGGGTATAGGTCTATACCCACAGTTTGGTCAAACCGTGGGTATAGGTATTTCCATTTAAATTACCTACACCAATGGTTAGGTAAAATCGTGGGTATAGGTCTATCATGATAGCTTCCAAGGTTATGGTTCCTAAAACCTTGGGTATCGGATATACCCACAGTTTTGGGAGCTATTCCCACGGTTCTAAACCGTGGGTATAGGGTGTTTTTTCAGTACTATATTTACATGTATGAAACCCAAATTCCCTTTTCATGAGTTAAAAATGAAGTAATGTTCTTGTTTTTAAGAAATTTTGTACTTGACTATTTTAAATAAAACCCATTCATTATTCTTGTTAGTTTATTTATGAAATATATTTTTATGATCAATGTAACTCTCATGAATTATGACATATGAAATGTGCATCCTTGTAGTGCTCCAATGCATTAGGTAAATAATTAATCTCAAGATACGTCATGTTTATGATACCTAGGGTGAATAAACTTGGTAATTATGATTTATGACACCCTGGTGATAAACCTTGCGATATGATTATGAATTTATTGTTTTTATATTATATCCAAATTTCCATGTTATGATTCATGTTTTTTATATTATGATATTCCACATGTTCATATGACCGTTCTTTATTAATAGGTCACATGTTAAGTATCTCCTTTGTTAATTCCCCTACTGGGATTTATGCCCACCCCTTTATTTGATGTATGTCCCCTGGATATGAGATGGATTAAAATTAAATTAGGATGAACCTATGAAGAAACCTTTTAAGTGGATTAGAAGAATACTTCTTTTTTCATTTACTATGTTCCTATTTTCCAAGACACTAAACCTAAAAAATATATTATGTATTGTTTAATGTTGTTTCATTAAATGAAAGGTTTAAAAAATTAAAATGTGGGTCACCACATGTACTCACTAGAAAAATAGACCTTTACTACATACTCACCTGGCGGATAGAACATTGTGTGCTCATCTCGCATGCACTGCTAAACTATTCTTACATCACAAACTTTCTTCATCACATTTAGATCCCATGACATTTCTTAACATTCTTGAAAACTCCTCTTATCACATGGAATACATGCGTACTGTCTTCATTACTTTTCAACCTCATGATTTTATTACTAATTTTTCATCTAAAAACCTAATGAGAACTCATATCGGATTTGAAATATGCCAACTCCTCCTCCTTATGACCACCTAAAAACATCATGACATCTCCTACAACCCATGAAGTCCAAACACCTTTGTAAATTTTTTGACTGATGGTATTTACTTGAACCTGCATGGTCAAGCGCTTCTGGAATGGTGGTTCACCATCTATACTCCTTCACATGAAAAACCATTCAAATAAGAGGTTGAAATGACTTAATACCTTAGTGATTCCAATATCATTTTGGTTTAAATCCACATGGCCCCACTTATTTCCATATATTTTAATGTGTGAATAGTATTGTATAAGCGATCATCCCATATCAGACTTGGTCTAGGTATGGAAGCACTTAATTACAAGGTGTGTTACCTAATTCCAACATAGAATCTAGTCGGGTGTTGATGCCCACTTACTACCTCTCTTTTCACCCCATATATGAGAGGTTAAGAACCTCCATACCTCTTGTTCACCAACCTTACACTATCATGCAGGTGATTGACCCCTATGTTTGCTCTTAACTCACTATTTTCCTCTTCTTGGATACCTGGTATGGCTATGTGTGGTCAACTTGGCTCCTATGGCCACCTTAGGTGGTTGTGGATGAACTTGTTCCCACAATTGGCCCAACTTGACTAATTTTTTGTAAGTCACATATAAATGTGACTTATTACAGTGTATAAACTCATCAAACCATCATCATCTAAGTGTTCCTTATCCATTGACATTATTCCTCATGAAACATTGAAAATAAATACAACATTAATTCTTGAACCATTCACTTTGGATCATCACCATGTTCATTTGTATCCTATCGCAATACCTTATTACATGTTATCCATCTTATAAAATTTTCATATCAATATTATATATATAACACAATCTCATAAATGAACTATTGAATTCAGTCCATCAATAAAAGTCTAAAAAAATAATTTCATCAACTTAGTCTCAATTCATAATAAATTTCAACCATTACATGTTCTATTATTTAATTAATATTAATGAACTAAATTGGGAACTAAATTCCACAAGTTCCCTTTTAAAATATATATTTTTTAGTAGAATGTAAAATTTTCCATCACACTTTAATGAGTTATAATGTTTGGTTTTCCTCAATTTAGTTTTCAGCAATTCATATGAATTCTCTTGACCTAGAGGAAATTAAAATAATCACAAAATATAATTTATAACATCATATAATTGAAAAAAACAATTTTAGCAAGAAAATTTTCATTATTATACCAGATAATAATAATAACATTTCATTATAAATTTATTCACTTAATTATATAAGAATTAATTATTCATTAAATTTTTAAATTAATTTCCAATAAAATATAATATAACGACACATATTAAATCCTCATTAAATCATTAAAAATTATATCATATTTATTTAATACCCAACAGAAACTTTGGGTAACTCAAACCCAAGAGTTTCACTCTAAAAAAAATAATATAAAGTACAAATTATATTTGTATAGCACTTGTAAATAAACCATAACACACACTACCTCTTTAATTTACCCCCATTCAACCACATATATTAACATAATATTAATATGAAATTAAATATCATTAATAAACATTAAACAACATTATATAACATCAAAACTATGGTTTTCAACACATAAAACCTCATATATATTAGTACTAATAATGATAATATTTTTTTCTAAATTTATATTACTCAATTTTTTAGAAACTAATTATTATTCTAATATTTAAATATAATTACATCAACAAATTACTGTAGAAACACATGAATAATCCATATAAATAATTTAATGACTCACACATTAAATTAGGTTCAATATTCAAGTCATTAAACCCTCATTTGAAAAAATCATTAATAACAACTCACAAACCATATAAATAAATTTAAATAAACAAAAAATAAATATTAAATTTTGTATACCTAATTTAAAATTGACAATTAATTCATGTTAATATCAACAAAATCCAATAATTCATCCAGAATTACATAAATTCACCGGACTAGAAATAAAAACAAATTTTAAAACCAACCACCATTGAAACTTAATTACCTTAAAATAAAATGATAGGTATTACCTTATATTTGATTACGTGATTCCTACTCCACAGATGGTTCATCAAACGGACTAATATAAAATAATATATTGTAGATATAATATATATTTTAATAGAGATATAAAA
This sequence comes from Viscum album, assembly GCA_963277665.1. NCBI lineage: Eukaryota > Viridiplantae > Streptophyta > Magnoliopsida > Santalales > Viscaceae > Viscum > Viscum album. The sequence goes on from OY728121.1 coordinate 1,088,344,569, forward strand.
TTTGAAGAGGTGTTGTGGCCGTCTATAAAGAAAAAAGTAGGACCCCCTATTTTATTTTTATTTTTCAAAAATGGTATTAATTTTCATTTTGAAAATTCCTACATTCTATATATATTTATATTTTTTTATTATAATATGTGCAATTATACATACCCCTACCCCATCACTGCTACAATTTCACATTTATTATGCAGTACTCTTTATCAACACTAATTAAAATAATTGATAAAAATACATTATTTATCAACATTTATAAAGATTAACCTTTATGAGAACTCATAAAGGATGCTTTTTTTACCATTGAAAAGGCACTGATAAAAACCACTAAAAATAATTTAATTTATATATGCATATTTATATATTTTTAAATGTGATTTATATAATAATAAGTATATATATTTATAAATACAATATATATATACATATTTATAATTATATACATGTTTATAATTATATATATAATTATAATTACATACATATATATATTATAGTAACTGGATAGAAACAAATAATATAATGAATAGATGGTGAATTGACTGGTTATAAATAAAAAATATAGTCAATAGATAAAGAGAACATATGGTGTCACCATTTCATGTCCTTTATATGAATTTTGGGGCATGCGAATAGCTATAAGGAGGTGTCTCGAAAGAGAAAATGATGAACCATGAATGATGACTCATTCCCACTATGGACGGGGGTTTATACCACATGATATCTTTTATGAATCCATAAATCAAACTGTCCACCCTACAAAGAGTACCTAGGTTTGTGTGATATATTGATGATTATCCTCGATGAGGTTGCAAGAGGTTCACCACCTTCAGAACATTTTGGGCATAAAGAGATGTTTCAACTTGTGAAAATGAAGTTCAATGAGTGGAATTGTGCCCCGAACAATGTGATGATTGCGAAGAGTAATTTTACAGATGTGGTTTAATCTACAACCAATCCACGTTTCTTTGATTTTGATCTTCCTCCCCCATGGAGAGTAATTCAAAAAAGAAGAATTAAGCACATCTCTAAAAATCAGGAGGTGGTGGAGGAGTAGGTGAGTATATGTTGATACTCTATCATTGCGCATGTGATAGTTCAAAAGGGGGAGAAACCATTGAAGTTCACTGATTTAACATGGAAGACAGCAGAGGTCTAGGGTTTTCATGACTGTAAGATGATGGCAATGGGATGAGGGTAATATCATGTTGTGTTCCCCTCTAATGATTATAATTCAAGAGTATGGATCTTTGGATTAATATCCCTCAGGCTTGGATTCTTAAAAATTTAAGAATGGGATAGAAACATTGATCCAAATACAATAAGGAACACACACTCAAATTTGGATCTCTATTTGCAAACTTAGTTGGTTGTATTGGAACCCACACATATTATGGGACATATCCTCATCTCTAGGAAATATAATTCATATGGACATATAGATAGATAACCCAATCTATGGAAATTATGTGAGAGTTTTGGTTGAAGTTGATATGTCTTGCACACTTGTGGAGGAAGTGTTGTTAACAACAAGAGATGACACCATCAATTTTTCAATTCAGTATTAGAGGAGGACAAAGTTCTGCACTAAATGCATGTTATTTGGTCACATTATACCTGAATGCAATAGGGATGGTGAATAATCCATCATTAATTTAAAGGGTCATGAATCTTATCAGTGTAGGAGGAATAAGGGGAGGGATCCCTTGGCTTCTAAATCTCCTAACATTTATGTTGTCCCTTCTAATACAGGAAATCTAGAAGTTGGAAATGTGACTGATGTAATTATGAATGGTGTGGGACAGGCTTCTGGAAGGCATGCCCCTCCCTATGGAGATACTCACCCTGAAGCGATTAAGGGTGTACACTCTGAGTATCCAAATACTGTGCAATATTCTTGTCCCACTCATTTTGATTCTACTTAGGATGAGAAACCTGCTCAATTTGAGGATATGGCAGGTGTAAAGGTTGAAAATTTTGGTAATCCTGGGAATTATGGACGTTCCTCCCCTCCCTGCACCATAGAATCCCCTATTGATCTTGTGACCAGTAGGGGGGACACACCAGATGGGGTTCCTACAGATCAAACAGTGAGATTTCATATGGATGGATCTACAAAAGATATTTTAGCTCAGGTGAATCTAGATCAGGATATACTTGTTGTAAGTGCTTCTGATGAAGTAAATTTTTCACAAGAATGTTCACCCCTCATCAATTAGTAGGATACATGGTCCCCCTATAACTTTTCACACACTAATAAGTCTTTCATGGTAAGTGAGGAGGGCTCTTTGGTGGGAATTCATCATATGGGTAGCCTAATGGAACCTGTTGATCCTAAGCAACAGATGGGCATTGCAGATATTCCTGCATTACGCCACAATGGGGATCATGATGATTACCTCATAGAGGGTTCACATCGGTATGGGCAATCCTAGATTCATGATCCTCCGCATGCTAGTGGCGGTGATATGAAAGAACCTTTTGTACAAGTACCCTCATCCAAGTCATCCAGGAAGAAATCCTTTGACACTCAAGCACTTAAGCCTCTAAATTCCCAAAACAGATTTACTCACATTAGTGGGAAGCTATGGGATGATGAACTTGAGGAATCCCAAGCCATCGAAAAAGTTAATGATCCTCATGAAGTAAACAAGGACTCGAAATAAGAGAAGAAAAAAGGTAGAAAGAAAATGGGGAAAGTCCATGTTTCCATGGTATAGGATGATGGACCTACAACTAGGGGAAAGACCCTAAAATGACAAAGATTTTCTATTGGAACTTCTAAGGTTTAGGGAATCCTCTTACAACCAAAGACCTTAGGCATTTCATTTTGGCCACGAAACCAGTGCTCATTTGAATTGAATAACCATAAATGACATTTGAGAAAAGGAGGACCTTCAAAAGGGACACTATGGGATATAAATTTCTCTCTCAGATTCTGTAAAATTGAAATATGGATCATTTATGGGTGTTCATGCATGATAGTATTCAAATTAATGCATGAAATCAGGGAATCCATAGTATTATAGTTACTTTTGATAGGCTTTTTCACTCTATAATGGTCTCTCTTGTGTATGATTCAGCGTATTATGTTAGGAGAAGGGAGTTATGGTAGGATCTTTGAGAACTATATAAGAATTCAAATCACAGTTGGAAGGTTATATTTAATTTTAATACCATTCTCACACCTGGGGGGGAATACTGGAGAAAATTTCACTAGGCTTGTCGTAGTAGAATTTTCAGCCTCCATTTATTGTTGTAATCTAGTTGATGTCCCAATTGTTGGAGCACAATTCACTTGGAGTAGATATACATAAAATGGAAGGAAATCTAGTAAAATTGATAGGTGTTCTACTCAAATTGATAATATGAGTGTTGTCAGTGGTATCTCTGGATATACTCTCCAAAAAATAACTTTGACCATAACGCCATTGTTATGGAATTATTAACTATGGTAAGAACTAATCTGCTTCCTTTTGATTTCAATAGTGGGTGGATCACCATGTCAGGATGTAGGAAAGTTATTATTGAAGCTTGTAACTCAACTCCCATTGGCAGCCCCTTACAAAGGATTATTGGAAAACTTAAACACACTAAGAGGCTCCTTAGGGAAATGGGTAAGAATGCATTTTCAAATCTTGTTGTTGACATTTAGAGTTCAGAGACTCACCTTGTCAATATTCAGAATCATCATCAGGACTAGAACATTCCTTACATAGAGGAATATAAATCTCAAGCAAGACTGGTTGATCTTTTAACTATGAAGTAGAGGTTGGATAGGGGTGGTTGAATGTAAGATGGATGAAATAAGGGGATAAAAATTTAAAAAAATCATAGGCTCTATAGGGAGAGGAGACTAAAGGAAATAATCAATTTTATCAGCATCAATGAGATTTAGACACATCGGAAAATGATGTTTCATAGGTGGTGGTTGGTTACTTTTGTCATATGTACTTGGATGATGGGATGAAAAACACCTTAATGATGATTGGGAACATCCCTAACTATATAGATGATCATCAGAACTTCAATCTTATCAAGGATTTGAACAAAGATGAAATCAAAAGGTTCTTATTCTCTTTAAACATGGAAAGTGCTCTATGACCAAATGGTTTTACAAATCATTTCTTAATGGTCTATTTGGATATCATTCAATATGACCTTGTAAGTGTTGTTAGGGACTTTTTCACTCATGCTTACCTACCCTATGCAATAAACTCAAAATTTATTGTGTTGATCCCCAAAAAATAAAATGCAATTGATATTAAGGACTTCAGGCTTGTTTTACTTAGTAACACTATCCCTAAACTAATAAGTAGAATTATAGTTTCTAGGATGGGGAAATTTATCAAGGATCTTATTACTCCTAATTATTACGGGTTCATTCCTAGAAGATGCATTCAATACTATCTCTTTACAGCCTCATAGAGTGTTACCATCAGGAAAAGGAATGCAAAGGAAGGGAATTTTTCCTTGAAGATTGATATTTCTAAATCCTTTGATAACCTTAAATGTAATTTCCTACTAAAAATTTTAAAAAGATATGGATTCTCAGACACATTTATCAGATTAATAAATGTTATCCTTTCATCTGCAAGGCTATCTATATTAATAAATGGGACTATAAGAGGGTATTTCCATTACACAAAAGGAGTGAGGCAAGGAGATCCACTATCGAGAATCCTATTTTCCCTTGCTGAATATTATCTTAACAGATGTATTACTAATATTTATAAAATAGGACTCTATAAAAAATCATGAAGGGAAAAATCGGTTTGTCCCATTACATTTACTGTATGTGGATGATATTCTCTTATTTGGACAAGCATCAAGGGAATATATTTCCTTAATACAGGCCCTTTTCTGCATTATGAAGAAGTGGTAGGGTGGTCCATTAGTTGGGGAAATTCCTTCATCATCTATGGTAATGGAATATTTGTGGGTAAACAAAACAGGATCACTTGGATGCTTGGGGTGGGAAGGAAATTTCTCCCCTTTACTTATCTAGGTGTCCCTCTATTTTGGGGAAAGGTTAAAAGATAGTTACTAATAGATATTAGTGATGGAATTATCAATAAACTCACTAAATGGAAGGGGAAATATATGTCCCAAGCAGGGAGGGTATGCCAGGTAAACTTGGTTATCACTTATAAATTTTTTTACACTTTATCTATATACAGGTGGCCCAAATATCTTATTGAGCTACAAGGCATGACCAGAAATTTTATTTGGACCAAATATATTCATGAAAAGAAACTGGTTACAATTACTTAGAAGTAATGTATCAAACAGTTGAAATGGGGGGTCTTGGCATCAAGGACCTCAGAAATTCAATGACAGCCTGATTGGTAAGTTCACTTAGAGATTGTTAATGACTAATAACCCTTCCTATGAGTTTTTTATTATCGGATTCAAGATGAGACTGTTGGATGGGTACCCACATTACCTTGGATACTCATTTTGGCCTTTAATTAATCTCTCTTTCCACGATATAATGAAAAATAATAATTGGATTTTCTAGTCAAAATTCATCTCTCAATTGTTGGAATTCATGTTGGTTTAATCAACCACAAAAGGAAATGATCAATATCCCCACTGGTTGGATGAAGATGACAATTTCTGAACTTTTCAGTAGTAATAGCCTTGATTTCATCCCATAGTAGGCTACCATGATGATTCATATTTATATCTTTATGGACAGGGACACACTTGTGTAGAAGCCTAATTCTATTGGGCTCTTCAATACTAAGGACTTATATAAGATGAAATGTAAAATGTCATTCATGTTACCTATGCAGCTGCTCAAATTTAAGGTTGGATTAATCAAATCCTCGAGGTACACTCTTATATAGAGGATTTGAAAAAATAGGTTGCCAACTCATGATCAGATATAAAGGGAAGGATGGTATCTTATTTCAACTTGTCATATATTACTCAGGGAGTTGGAAAATGCACAACATATATTCATCAGTTTCCCTAATGAAACGCAGCTGTGGAATTATATATCATAAATTTTTGGGATGGATTTTGATGCAGGTTCATAGTTCAACACTTACATGGAGCACATCAGCGTTGCTGATGGCAGCGAGCAGGTCTGTAATCTTCTACTATCTGTTATTGCATTGGTCCTTGGGTTAATTTGGGAAGCATTCAACGCATGCCTCTTTGAATGGATAATAGCTTCGCATCATGATGTTACAGCTAGGCTTCACTGGGAGGTTTATGCAACTTCCAAGGTCTAGTGTGGAGCGATGCACAATAGCGTGGAATACCTGAAGGTTATTCAACTATTGGGTGTTGCTAGAAGATCAAATCCACTAATCATTCACAAGGCTGTAAGGTGGATTCCCCCTATTGGAATGAGAATCAAAGTGAATGTTGATGGTGTTGGCACCGGCACACCAGGGCCTTCAAGATGTGCTGGTACTTTTGGACTCAACGTGGTTTTTCCAAGGGATATTTTTATCATTAAATTGACATTGGGACTACCTATGAAGCAGAAATATGGGTGATCATACAAGTGATTAAACATGTTTATCATCATCAATGTACTAATCTGCAGATTGATTCAGATTCTGAAAATGTTTTGCGGGCATTAACTGAGAGGACAAGGAATGTCCCATGGTGGCTTCTACCATAGTGGATTGAGTGTCTTGTGCATGCCGCATATTTCAACTTGACTGTCACTCATGAATATCAGGAGGTGAATCAGGTTGCGGAGGCCCTATCGAAGAGAGCAGTCATTGAAATGAGCTCAATGTGGACATTCAGAGCTCCTGATTACTATGATTCATTGGTTGAGAATTATATTCAAGGTGTGATTCACTCTCTCCTTTGTAGGATCCCTTATAATTCTTAATCATGTACGCTTTATTATTCATTAATATTTTTTTAGCACCTGAGTCATCCGGATCTCGGATCTTCTTGGTATATTTTTTATATACATATTTTTATTTTATTAAATATGATTTATATAATATATATATAATATTGTACAAACTATGTATATATGTTTTGCATGTGTATGTGTATGCGTTTATGTGTGTGTAGATGTGTGTGTGTGTGTGTGGCTATAAACATCCAGGTATGTGAAATTCACCTATATAACACACAGACACACATATATATGAGTTCTTTATACACACATTCCCACACACACACACATTTACATGTAAATAAATAGTTATATATATATCAGTAATTGAATAAAATGAAACTTTAAATATTTAAATGAATTTAAATTAAAAAATGATATTACATTTATAATTTTAGTAATATTACATGTACTTTTTTATATTTTTATCATAATATAATTATTAATTAATATTTATATTTAAAAAAGTAGTAATGTATATTTTAAACCTTTTTTATATGTATAAATATAAAAAATATTTATATGTTTAAATAAATATTAATATTTTTAATTATAATTATAAAAATTAAAAGCAGTTAATAATTAATTATATTTTTATATAAAATCAATAAAATACATATATTTATATAATCAATTAATAATATTTATTTATTTATTTATTTATTTAAAATTGTATCAACCTTTAAATATAATTATTAAAATTATTATATTCAATTTTATAGTTTTATAATTAATGATATATTGTGAAAAAGACATTTGTATATAATATTACTATTTATAAATTTATTAATGATATAATTATAAAACATTTATTCATTTATATAAATAATAAAGGGTGTAGCTAGGTTACAACTTCTAACACTTTTACATCTCCCAATATTGATGAGGATGGGAATATTAGTATAGAACCTACTAACTCAAGGAATGATAGTTCCCTTTTAGGGTATAATGTGGGCTAGGTCATGGGTTCATATAATTTCTCAAATGGGATTGTTTCCAAATCCTTACAGGAAAATAATTAGATAGAGAAGGACATAATCAATGATGACACAAAGGATGTCACTAATGATTCAAGAATCTCTGATGGATCTTGGTAGTGTGTAAAGACTTAGAGAAGAGGTTGACATACTTGGGTCATGTTTTTGTGTAATATCTTGAGATTTTAAAATAAAACTATGTTCGATAGTTTATACAAAACACAACATTGATCTTAAACGAACCATGAAATATTATTATTTAAATATGATCTTTATAACCTTGCCTTTGAATTTGCGGGAATGAAGACGATTAACCTCATTATAATACATATATAAATTTCATACCCAAAATAAATTTATTGATTAATTATTATGAAATAATCACTCAATTTTTAGTAAAGTTATTTTATGTTTCAAAAATACTTTTTCTTCAAAAATGATATTTATTACATTTTTGTTAGTGAATATTATAAATAATTTCTAGAATTTTTAGAATTTTTTTTATTAAAATGATATTAGTTTTGAAATCATCGTATCAAAATTATATTAGACTTAAAATTTAGTATTTTACTGAATTTTTTTATTTTTTAGTGAATAGTGTAAATACTCATTATTATGAAATTGACATTTATTTGCATTAAAAAGTACCATTATCCTTTTAATTTAATCATAAGTTAAGATAAAACACCTTTTTTATAATTAATCTAATTAATTACATATGAATAAACTTTATACTTGATTTTTGGTATAAATTCACTATTGGGCTTAAAAATGGCATTTTTTAAAAAATTGTTTTTCATTGCATTTTATGCATTTATATTAAAATTAAATATTTTCACTTATAGGAATTGAATTTTATGGAATGGAATTATTTTTTTGATTCATAAATTCAAATTTATTCTCATAATATTTTTTTATATTTTTTTTGAAAAATTTGAATAATGGGTGAATAGTAAAAAAATATAGTTTTTATGAAATACAGTTTTTTTATAATATCATCAAGACATAAAAATGATAGAAAAATTTATTAAACATATGGAATGAATAATTTATGATAATATCATATAAATATCATATAAATATAATTCAAAACATATATATTATAATTTATTTCATGATAAATATTAAATCATTTTTAGTGTCGATGCAACGCTTACACAACACTAAAAAAGTCAAATTTAGTGTCCTAAAGATGATATTTCAGAATGTAAAATTATTTTCTCAACTTGGTTAATAAATATGAAGTATTATTTATTATTTATATTGATATATTTTAATTTTTTAGTTATATAACAAGTGAATTATCTAAATGCTTGTCCAATGCTTGTGTAAGGCAAGAAAAGTCAAAATAGCATATTAAATAACTTATCATTACATAGATGTGAGTAAATTTATATATTGAATTCATATAATTTTTATCATGAAATTATTAAATTATTTTTATAATGTTATTTTATTTTAAATTTTTAGTGATGAAATAATTACCTTTAATTCTTACGCAACGCCGACACAATATTTTTCCAAGTAGTAAAAAAATATGTAAATGATTTTAAAAACTATAAATGTAATTTTTTGTGATTTATAGTGTTATGAAAATTTTGAAGATAAATATAATATATTAGGTATATTTTAAATGTTTATATTGTAATTAATTTGTTTTCATATTGTTATCAAAGTCAATTAAATGAATACTGTCAAAAATGAAATTAATGATATTTTTTATTGAATAATTTTTTATTAATTATTTAAAAATAATAAAAATATTATAATAGAAAAATTATGAATTTAAATGGTCAAAAAAGTCTTCCCTTATACATTTATGATCCAATTTTTACCTTATAAGTAAAATTTCAACCCTTTAATATTGAAAAATCCATTACTACGATTAAGGCTAAAATTGGTTAACAAATGGGTTAATCTATAATATAAGTTTTAGAATAATATATAAACCTTTATAAATTTGATTGGATTATTAAATTAAGAACATATTTTACTTATATTAAAATATATGCCATTTTATAACCATATTTTATAAGTTATACACATATTATATTGTAATATTTTATGTATTTCCAAAAATGACATTAATGATATTTTATAACAAATAATATTTTATTAAATAATTTAAAATTAATAAAAATAATATCTTCATTCAAGTTAATGGGTGGTTTAAAATATAAAACATGGTCCATTTATGGTACAGTTTTCTTTTTGTAGTAAATTTCTTGACCCCTAAAGAGTAAAAAACATTGTGATCAAGGTAATTGTCAAAAGGGTTAACGGTGTAACATCCCAAGTAATTAAAGAATAAAGAATTTTCATATTTATTAATATTTATGAATTAAATATTAATTTTAATTAAAAGGGGTTTCTACGCTCGATAGCGTACTCGATAGGCAACGATGAGTTTCTTTGAAAACTTACGTTGCACACAAGTAATAAAATAATATTATTTTAAATGTTAGTTAACAAGTACCCGTTGTACTAGCGGGAATGGATAGAAATAACTAAAATATGATTATATATGTTTTTAAATGTTTTTACATTTACCCAATAAAGGATAAAGGCTTAAAATACGGAAAGAATTCAATTTTAGGCATTTATACCCTAATTTTCACTAAGGGTTCACTTATCACCTTTTGACGGCGAACCGTCATTAAAAATAGTTTTGATCAATCTTATAAATTATATTGGACCAAAAATAACTCTTCTTTAGAAATGGGACATCAAAATTTACTTTGTGTAAATTTTTGGTATCTTTCCGATAAAGTTCATTTTTTTAATGAATAGTGTAAAATGTTGTATTTTAATTCAAAACCTCTTTTTAATCTAATTTATTTATATGATTAGATTATCTTTTTAATTGGTTTTAAAGTTAAATTAGAAAATATTTTTACCATTAAATCCAATAGTGGTCGTTTGAATTAATTTCACTTTGAAATCGGACTTAAACTAGTGTCAATCTTTTGATACTTATTGTTTCATAAAAACACGCTATTTGCTCTGACAGTAGGAATTAATTAGTAAATTAATTAATGCAACTTATATGTTGTGAATTTTGTAAAATGGACTTCATTTTTGAATTTGGAATATCAAATATAGCTTAGGGTGAATTTTTGGTATTTTTCTGAAAAACTTCAATTTTTTATGAATAGTGAAACCACTAAGTGGTACTTATAAAAACTGATTTTCCGTTTAAATGAAATTTTTCCATCATTGTGTTTTGATTTTCAAAAATCCAACATACATGGTTGTCATTAATAATTAAAATGTGGTTCAATGAGATAAAAATATTTTTTTGGTGAATAATAACTTATTAAGTTTTTAATCGTGATTAGATGTAATTAGTGCAATTTAAGGAAAAAATGATATTATAATAAAATGAAAATACCTTGACACATGTCCTACCCTTATTGGATGTGTCATGGCCGAACAAGACAATCCATGGGTCAACTTGGGGACCCCATGGAGCCACTTTGGTTTGGAAATGACATAAATAACTTTTTATTTAGTGTTAAAGTAAAAATGACACACACATGAGATGTTTTACTAAAAAATATTTTACATGGGGTTATACAGGTCAGATTTTTGATTATAAATAGTCATTGGAAAGATAAAAAGATTTCCTACATCATAGTAATTTGTTTATAATTTTTATACTTTAAATAAATTAAATTATTTATGACATCATGATGATGCAGCGATGACCTCATTATTTGACGATTTAAATAAAATGGAAAGATAATGTAAAATCTAAGATCTACACATGGAAAAAACCTATTGGATGAGTGGATTTAGAACCCTTATCACCTTATCCTCGAATTATATCAATGTGGGACCTTTTGAATCTGAAACTCTTTTTAAAATAAAGTAACTTATCTTTACTTTCCAAGAGTGCCCCTCCTCTCCTCTTATAAAAGGCCCCCACCTCTACCTCTTTTCCCACACTCCCAAAGCATTTGGCTCGGCCAACCCCTACCCATTTCGGCTCTCCACATCCCTATCTTACTTCTTGAAGCCTCACTTTGTTCAGAAGTCTTCCCAAGTAAGCCTTTGAGCTCAAACTAAGGGGAGTTACCCGATTTTAAGGTAATGTCTTCTTTTGAGTCCTTTTGTTTTATTTTGCTTCTCCAACCCCCTAAACTCTTTTTATTCTTTTATTTTGTAACAACTCCAGTATCCTCAATATACTAGGATGTTTTTATAAGAAGTATTCAAGCTACACTTACACACACCTACATCTAATGGTTAACGAACATACTGTTTCTGTGGATGGTGAATTTATGCCTCCTGAAACGATGATTGTTCAACATTATTTTAACACCTTCAAAGGTGGCCATTAAGATGTCACTATATTTATATATGATATATAATATGTTTATGTTTTCCTTAAGCTTCTGTATTTTTCTTTTTGGTCATACCTTTATGGTTTCCATTATGGGTAAACACGATATCTTCATTTAAGGAAGTGTGGACTACCGCCCCCTTAAAGTGAGTTGATTCGTTGAATACCATATGTGGGACATATAAAGGATGGAAATATGATATTATATATGATATTATACTGGAATTATAATATACCTTTATATCATTATGATTCCATTCTATAAAATATGAAATAGAAATGAAAGTAGCGTTCATGCGTATGTACGGCTTACCGTCTCCATGAACGGTGCATTTCATTTCTTACCTCTAAATGATTATGTAATATTATGAATAAATGTATATGCTGGATATATATGATAAATATGATATCCAAATCAGGAATGGAATTCTGGATATAAAGAACCATTGACCACACGAACAACATGTAATTGTAAGAAGTCCACTTTCGACGTAAGAACCAAATATCGACAAAACAAACATTATTAACTTAAATGGTTACATAATGTTTATAACATGGAAATAAGTGATATAAAAGGAATAATGAACTATAAAAAAGTTCTTAATCAAGTATAAATTAACTCAAGTTTATTATTCAGGACATTGAAGAATGATCGAGTCAAGTCGGACCCGAGGTAAGGGACCTCATCTCAATCTCCTTCCATTGAGGCATATTTCGTTTTGTACACAACTTTATTTTATACGGTGTATAAACCCCTTTGACTTTTACTTTTATACAAAAGGAATCTTTTTCTACGAAGCGTTTTACTAAAAGACAAAAAGGAATGTTTTTTTAACGTACGCGGTGACAACGACCTTTTCCGCCGTTGCGAGTATTATTTGGTCTTTGGCTTCCTCAACAAGCCGTAATATTTTTAAAATGAAATAAATACCATATACTCCTTTATGTATTTTTTTATTGAAAATGGTTTTGATAAAGGATTCTATTATGTCAATATATTTATGATATATTGTGATTGAAATGTGGAAATGTTATCATTCCTTTATATTGGTTTTATGTTTTATGATTTATATTGGTACTTGGACATTTTAACGGGTGGTTACGTTATAAGCCATATGACAGGTGGTGTCGTGAATACCAGGATGGGTGGTTACGTTATAACCTCCAATGCATTGGGTATGGAAGTTGGCCGTATGGCTATTCCATTAAGTATGTATGGAAATTGGCCTTATGGCTATTCCATTAAGTGATAAGTGTGGAAGTCGACCGTATGGTTATTCCACTTAAGTATGTTTATGTCCCAAGTTACCTTTATATATGTTATGTGTTCTTTTTATGGGTTTTATGGTAATCCTTTGGTTACAAAAAGGTAAGTAATGATACTTTATTCAGTGAAGAGTTTTTACTACTTCATGAAGGTGAAGGTATTACTTTGATAGAGTATACATGGTTTACTTGATGTTTGAAAAACTAATAGTTTTCATTTTTTTGTGTATCCCTTACTGAGCTTTTTATGCTCACCCCAAGTTTTTTTGAAATGTTTTTCATAGGACTTAATGTGGAATAAGTTCAAGGATGGGATCAAGGGAACGTCATGCTATATAAAACATGGAACTAGACATGTTTCATTTTAAGAGTTTTTTTTTATTATGGAAACTTAGTAGAAGTGTCTAATTTGTAATCTTTTGAGATGTAATAGTTATGTTCTAATTCTCTAAAACTCTAAACCTGAAAAGATCCTCAATGTGAATTATTCATTTAATTCAATATTTAGTAAGGTTTAAGGTCGGGGCCTTATAGTTGGTATCAAAGGGAGGTTTAGATAACTTTAGGAGTTAGAAAAGTGTTAAATTATAATATGATTGAAATGTTATAGCATTTACGGATTACCATGTTGCTTCGCCTAAGATAATTCTGTGTTCAGAATGGTTTTCCGCAGAGGAAACAAAGCAGCTATGTTGGGACGATATCAGGAGGAAGACAACCTTCCAAATCAGCAACCTGAGATGGTCGGAATCGGAACTGAACAGTTTGTTGTAGTGATGGCACAGTTGACTCAGGCTATAAATAGTGGTGGTATCCATGCACGAGATCATCCAGATCAACCACAGAGGAACATGTCAGTGGTGGAACATTTCATGAGGCAACATCCCCCATCATTCAGAGGATCATCTGACCCTGTGCAAGCTGAAGGGTGGATTAAAGCACTGGAGAAGATTTTTGATGTCATGGGGTGTTCAGAACATCAAAAGGTTAGTCTTGTTGTTTACCGTTTTGAAGGTGAAGCTGATCAGTGGTGGTCGATGGTGAAAAATATCAGGGATAGTGATGAGATTGAGGATCTTCACTGGGACAAATTCAAAGGTATGTTTCTTGAGAAATATCATCCTAAGGTGGTTCGTCTTAGGATGGAAAAACAGTTCCTAGAATTGAGGCAGGAGGATGATTCAGTGGCTGCTTATGAAGCAAAGTTCACTCGAGTGGCAAGGTATGATCCAAACTTCATATGAGATCTTGATAGTAAAATAAACCATTTTTACTCAGGGTTAAATCCAAAGTATCGAAGGGATTTAGATTCTAATGAGTTCAAAAGTTATGAAAAACTTGTTCGATGTGCGGAGAAGGTGGAAATGGAGTTTGCCGATGACCAGGTGTTCTATGACAAACAACAGAATAAGAGGTCTAGTTGGTAGGCAAAGGGGAAGAATTCATCAAAGAAGAAAGGAGGTAAGAAAACCAAATATCCATCCTGTGAGAAGTGTGGTAAAATGCATCCTAGAGAATGTTTATCCAAGTCTGGTAAGTGCTTTCGGTGTGGTAAGTCTGGTCATATTGCTCGTAACTGTAAGAAAGATGATCAAACAGGTAATGAAAATCCAACAGTAAGATGTTTTAAGTGTAATGAAATGGGTCATTATGCAAATGAGTGTCCAACGAAGAACTAAACTGGGGGAATGCATCCAGACTACAAGCAGAAAGGGGTGGTGAAATCCTTTGCAACAACTTCAGCAGATGTTGGGCCATCAAATGAAGTGGTATCATGTACACTGTTTGTTTGTTCAGATTATGCAAATGTGTTGTTTGATTCATGGTCTACACACTCTTTCATTTCAGAGAAGTTTTCTAGTAAATTGGAAATTCCATATCAAGATATGAATCCTGAACTTATGGTAAAAACACCCGGAGGGAACATTGAGACAAAAATGAATTATAATAACCTTCCTATCCTTGTGTGTGAAAAGAATCTACCAGCAAACCTTATTATTTTGCCTCTAGTAGAGTTTGATGTTATTTTGGGCATGGATTGGCTTTCTGTTTATCATGCTAAGATTGACTGCAGAGCTAAAATGGTTTCTTTTCAGAAATATTTTCAGTTTGTGTACAAGAATGAACCTTTGATTTTGATAACATATCAAGAAGTTGAGAAACTAGTAAAAGATGGAAATGAATGTTACCTTGCACATATTGTTGAAAATAAAGGAACTGTTCAGATTAATGATGTGCCAGTGGTAAATGAGTATCTTGATGTTTTTCCTGATGAGTTGCCTGGTATTATTCATGATCGGGAAGTTGAATTTATTGTTGACTTAGTTCCTGATTCTAAGCCAATTTCAAAACCCCCTTATCGAATGGCTCAAGTTGAACTTTTAGAGTTAAAGAAACAATTGCAGGAGTTATTAGATAAAGGTTTTATTCGACCTAGCACATCACCATGGGGTACTCCTGTCTTGTTTGTTAAAAAGAAAGATGGATCAACGAGACTTTGCATTGATTATAGAGCCTTGAATAATATTACTGTTAAGAACAACTATCCTTTGCCTCATATCGATGACTTGTTTGATCAGCTCTAGGGAGATCAGCATTTTTCGAAGATTGACTTGAGGTCGGGGTACCATCATTTGAAAGTAAAAGAAGCAGACGTTCCGAAGACTGCGTTCCGTACTAGATATGGCCATTATGAATTTGTAGTTATGCCTTTTGGGTTAACCAATGCACCTGTTGTATTCATGGACCTTATGAATAGAATTTTCCATGAGTTCTTGGATAAGTTTGTGGTTGTTTTCATCGATGATATTTTGGTGTTTTCTAAAAGTAAAGAGGATCATGAAAGTCATTTAAGAGTTATCTTGAAAACCTTAAAAGAAAAGAAACTATATGGAAAATTCAGCAAGTGTGAGTTTTGGTTACAACAAATTTATTTCCTGGGTCACATTGTTTCAAAAGATGGCATAACTGTTGATCCTACTAAAAAAAAAGTTGTTGAAGAATGTCCAAGACCCACAAATGTAACCGAGATCCGTAGTTTTCTTGGTTTGGTAGTTTATTACCGAAGGTTTGTTATAAATTTTTCACGGTTATCTAGTCCAATGACTAAGCTAACTCGGAAGGGTGTTAAGTTTATCTGGACAAAATAATGTGATGATTGTTTTCAGGAGTTGAAGAGAAGATTGGTGAATCCTCCAGTTTTGGCACTTCCTTCCAGGAATGGTGAGTTTGTTATATACAGTGATGCTTCATTGAAAGGACTTGGTTGTGTCCTTATGCATAATGATTAGGTAATTGCTTATGCTTCACGAAAGTTGAAAACTCATGTGGTAAATTACCCTACACATGATTTGGAATTAGCTGCTGTTGTCTTTACTTTAAAAATTTGGAGGCATCATTTGTATGGAGTAAAGTGTGAAATATATACTGATCACAAAAATTTAAAGTATATATTCACTCAGAAATAATTGAACATGAGACAGAGGAGATGGATGGAATTAATCAAGGATTATGATTGTACAATTCATTACCATCCGGGAAAAGCAAATAAAGTGGTTGATGCTTTGAGTCGAAAAAGTATTGCTTCATTAGCAATGTTGCGTTTGGAACGTGATCCTTTGGTTAAGGATTTGATGAAATTTGGCATAGAAGTTGTTGGTGCAGGAAGTCCTTCTGTTTTGTTTCAGGTATCAGTGAAATATTCTCTATCAGACAGAATCAAGCAAGCACAGAAGCGAGACAGTGAGTTGCAGAAAAAGGTAGAGCTGGTTCAGAAAGGTAAGTTGCCTGAATTCAACATTGATAATGATTGTGTTTTGAGGTTTGGGAAGAGATTATGTGTGCCTTGTGATTCACAGTTGAAGAATGAGTTGTTATGTGAGGCTCATAGTTCCCCGTTTTCAGTTCATCCTGGCAGTACTAAGATGTACAGAGATCTGCGGGAGTATTACTGGTGGGATGGAATGAAAAGAGATATTGCTGATTTTACTGTGAAGTGTTTGACATGTCAGCAGGTTAAAGCAGAGCGGCAGTTACCGAAAGGGATGCTTCAGCCTTTACCAGTGCCAGAGTGGAAATGGGAAAATATATCCATGGACTTTGTTGTGGGATTACCGAAGACATCTCGAGGTAATAATGCAATCTGGGTTATTGTTGATCACTTGACCAAATCTGCTCATTTCCTTGCTATACAAGATACTTTTTCCCTAGATCAACTTTCTCGTTTGTATATTAAAGAGATAGTCAGGTTACATGGAGTTCCTCTCTCCATTGTATCTGATCGTGATCCCAGGTTCACTTCTAACTTTTGCAAAGGCCTTCAGAAGTCGTTGGGTACTGAATTAAATTTTAGTACAACTTTTCATCCTCAATCAGATGGTCAGTCAGAACGAACAGTTCAGACCTTGGAGGATATGTTACGAGTTTGTTCGATGGATTATCAGGGAAGTTGGGACCAACATCTTTCTTTGGTTGAGTTTTCTTATAATAACAGTTTTCATTCCAGTATACAGATGGCACCATTTGAGGCATTATATGGGAAGCGGTGTCGAACTCCATCATTTTGGGATGAAGTGGGTGAAAGGAAGCTGATGGGACCAGAATTGGTAGAAGAGATGGCAGAAAAAGTTCAGTTGATTCAGAAGCACATGAGAACAGCTCAGAGCTAGCAGAAGAGTTATGCGGATAACCGGAGGAAGGATCTATCTTTCGAGGTAGGTGATCATGTTTTTCTCAAGGTTTCTCCTTGGAAAAGTGTGATGAGATTTGGTAAGAAAGTAAAGCTGAGTCCAAGGTTTATTGGACCATATGAAATTCTGGAGAAAGTTGGATCAGTTGCTTACCGAGTGGCTTTACCTCTGAGTTTATCTCAGGTACACAATGTTTTTCATGTTTCGATGTTAAGGAAGTATATGCCAGATCCATCTCATGTTTTGAGTCCAGAGGTAGTTCAGCTGGAGGAGAAACTATCTTATGAAGAACAACCAGTCCAGATTCTTGACCACAGGGAGCAGGTGTTACGGAATAAGGTGATTCATCAGGTAAAGGTTTTGTGGAAAAACCATGTGATTGAAGAGGCAACGTGGGAATCTGAAAATGCTATGAGGGATAAATACCCCCACTTATTTTGATAAGTGAATAAAATTGCAAGGACGCAATTCCCAAAAGGGGGGAAGGATGTAACATCCCAGGTAATTAAAGAATAAATAATTTTCATATTTATTAATATTTATGAATTTAATATTAATTTTAATTAAAAGGGGTTTCTACGTTCGATAGCGTACTTGACAGGCAACGATGAGTTTCTTTGAAAACTTATGTTGCACACAAGTAATAAAATAATATTATTTTAAATGTTAGTTAACAAGTAGTCGTTGTACTGGTGGGAATGGATAGAAATAACTAAAATATGATTATATATGTTTTTAAATGTTTTTACATTTACCCAATAAAGGATAAAGGCTTAAAATACGGAAAGAATTCAATTTTAGGCATTTATACCCTAATTTTCACTAAGGGATCACTTATCACCTTTTGACGGCGAACCGTCATTAAATATAGTTTTGATCAATCTTATAAATTATATTGGACCAAAAATAACTCTTCTTTAGAATCGGGACATCCAAATTTACTTTGTGTAAATTTTTGGTATCTTTCCGATAAAGTTCATTTTTTTAATGAATAGTGTAAAATGTTGTATTTTAATTCAAAACCTCTTTTTAATCTAATTTATTTATATGATTAGATTATCTTTTGAATTGGTTTTAAAGTGAAATTAGAAAATATTTTTACCATTAAATCCAATAGTGGTCGTTTGAATTAATTTCACTTTGAAATCGGACTTAAACTAGTGTCAATCTTTTGATACTTATTGTTTCATAAAAACACGCTATTTGCTCTGACAGCAGGAATTAATTATTAAATTAATTAATGCAACTTATATGTTGTGGATTTTGTAAAATGGACTTCATTTTTGAATTAGGAATATCAAAAATAGCTTAGGGTGAAATTTTGGTATTTTTCTGAAAAACTTCAATTTTTGATGAATAGTGAAACCACTAAGTGGTACTTATAAAAACTGATTTTCCATTTAAATGAAATTTTGCCATCATTGTGTTTTGATTTTCAAAAATCCGACATACATGGTTGTCATTAAGAAGTAAAATGTGGTTCAATGAGATAAAAATATTTTTTTGGTGAATAGTAACTTATTAAGTTTTTAATCGCGATTAGAGGTAATTAGTGCAATTTAAGGCAAAAATGATATTATAATAAAATGAAAATACCTTGACACATGTCCTACCCTTATTGGATGTGTCATGGCCGACCAAGAAAAGCCATGGGTCAACTTGGGGACCCCATGGAGCCACTTTGTTTTGGAAATGACATAAATAACTTTTTATTTAATGTAAAAGTAAAAATGACACACACATGAGATGTTTTACTAAAACAATTTTTACATAGGGTTATACAAGTCAGATTTTTTATTATAAATAGTTATTGTAAAGCTAAAAAGATTTCCTACATCATAGTAATTTTTTTATAATTTTTAGACATTAAATAAATTAAATTATTTATGACATCATGATGATGTAGCGATAACCTCATTATTTGACGATTTAAATAAAATGGAAAGATAATGTAAAATCTAAGACCTACACATGGCCAAAACCTATTGGATGAGTGGATTTCGAACCCTTATCACCTTATCCTCGAATTATATCAATGTGGGACCTTTTTAATCCGAAACGCTTTTTAAAATAAAGTAACTTATCTTTACTTTCCAAGAGTGCCCCTCCTCTCCTCTTATAAAAGGCCCCCACCTCTACCTCTTTTCCCACACTCCGAAAGCATTTGGCTCGGCCAAACCCTGCACATTTCGGATCTTCACATCCCTCTATTACTCCTTGAAGCCTCACTTTTGGCAGAAGTCTTCCCAAGGAATCATTTGAGCTCAAACTAAGGGGAGTTACCCGATTTTAAGGTAATGTCTTCTTTTGAGTCCTTTTGTTTTATTTTGCTTCTCCAACCCCATAAACACATTTTATTCTTTTCTTTTGTAACAAATCCAGTATCCTCAATATACTAGGATGTTGTTATAATAAGTATTCGAGCTACACTTACACACACCAACATCTAATGGTTAACGAACATACTGTTTCTGTGGATGGTGAATTTATGCCTCCCGAAACGATGATTGTTCAACATTCTCTTAACACCTTCAAAGGTGGCCATTAAGATGTCACTATATTTACATATGATACATAATATGTTTATGTTTTCCTTAATCTTCTGTATTTTTCTTTTTGGTCACACCTTTATGGTTTCCATTATGGGTAAACACGATATCTTCATTTAAGGAAGTGCGGACTACCGCCCCCTTAAAGTGAGTTGATTCGTTAAATACCATATGTGGGACATATAAAGGATGGAACTATGATATTATATATGATATTATATTGGAATTATAATATACCTTTATATCATTATGATTCCATTCTATAAAATATGAAATAGAATTGAAAGTAGCGTTCATGCGTACGTACGGCTTACCGTCTCCATGAACGGTGCATTTCATTTTTTACCTCTAAATGATTATGTAATATTATGAATACATTTATATGATGTATATATGTGATATATATGATATCCAAATCAGGAATGTCATTCTGGATATAAAGAACCTTTGACCACACGAACAACATGTAATTGTAAGAAGTCCACTTTCGACTTAAGAACCAAATATCGACAAAACAAACATTATTAGCTTAAATGGTTACATAATGTTTATAACATGGAAATAAGTGATATAAAAGGAATAATGAACTATAAAAAGGTTCTTAATAAAGTATAAATTAACTCAAGTTTATTATTCAGGACATTAAAGAACGATCGAGTCAAGTCGGACCTGAGGTAAGGGACTTCGTCTCAATCTCCTTCCATTGAGGCATATTTCGTTTTGTACACAACTTTATTTTATACGGTGTATAAACCCCTTTGACTTTTACTTTTATACAAAAGGAATCTTTTTCTACGAATAGTTTTACTAAACGACAAAAAAGAATGTTTTTTTAACCTACGCGGTGACAACGACATTTTCCGCCGCCGCGAGTATTATTTGGTCTTTGGCTTCCTCAACAAGCCGTAATGTTTTTAAAATGAAATAAATACCATATACTCTTTTATGTATTTTGGTATTGAAAATGGTTTTGATAAAGGATTCTATTATGTCAATATATTTATGATATATTGTGATTGAAATGTGGAAATGTTATCATTCCTTTATATTGGTTTTATGTTTTATGATTTGTATTGGTACTTGGACATTTTAACGGGTGGTTACGTTATAAACCATATGACGGGTGGTGCCGTGAATACCAGGATGGGTGGTTATGTTATAACCTCCAATGCATTGGGTATGGAAGTCGGCCGTATGGCTATTCCATTAAGTATGTATGGAAATTGGCCGTATGGCTATTCCATTAAGTGATAAGTGTGGAAGTCGACCATATGGTTATTCCACTTAAGTATGTTTATGTCCCAAGTTACCTTTATATATGTTATGTGTTCTTTTTATGGGTCTTATGGTAATCCTTTGGTTACAAAAAGGTAATTAATGATACTTTATTCAGTGAAGAGTTTTTACTACTTCATGAAGGTGAAGGTATTACTTTGATAGAGTATACATGGTTTACTTTATGTTTGAAAAACTAACAGTTTTCATTTTTTGTGTATCCCTTACTGAGATTTTTATGCTCACCCCAAGTTTTTTTGAAATGTTTTTCACAGGACTTAATGTGGAATAAGGTCAAGGATGGGATCAAGGAAATGTCATTCTATATAAAACATGGAACTAGACATGTTTCTTTTTAAGAGTTTTTTTTATTATGGAAACTTATTAGAAGTGTCTACTTTTTAATCTTTTGAGATGTAATAGTTATGTTCTAATTCTCTAAAACTCTAAACCTGAAAAGATCCTCAATGTGAATTATTCATTTAATTCAATATTAAGTAAGGTTTAAGGCTGGGGCCTTATAAACGGGAAGTTAAAAAACATATAAGGGTGAAAAAATCAACTAAAATTGCCTAGATTTTTATTGTAGTACTTTGACCCATACTCATAAATTCTTTGAAATATATCATTTTGGATTCATTTTTTCATGAAAATTAATTTATATTAATTTAATACTTTATGAAATTCCAAGAGTTCCCCTCCCCTCACTTATAAAATGTAACCTCCTCTCCTCACTTCCTCACACCTTTGGATTACTTTATATTATCCAAAAACATCCCAAACCCCTTCTTAAAATCCTTCCTAATTTCCTAGAAGATCATTTTTTATCATAAAATGAACCTTGGGTGAATTTAGGTATAAACCTAAAGTGCTTGTGTGATGGAGAGGTATATTTCTTAACTGAGTGTTTTCATTTTATTTTTACTTCTAAATACTTCAAATATTTTTAAACAATGATGAAATAATAAAATAAGTGTATTCCATATATTTATATGTTATTATGTTAATTTCATAACCTATATCCATCTCTTCTTCCATCAAATGGGAAACAAAACAATTGTTTGTGTGTACAGTGGATTACCACATCGCGAATAGATGTAATTTATTTTCCATCATCAGGTCTAATAATTGTTTATAATGATGGATTTACTGTATATATATGATATTAATTACATATTTATAATTATTTAAATATAATATATTATCTACTTTCTTACCTTTCTATCCATTGAAAAATGATAACATCATTCGTGTGTATGTGTGAATTACCACCTCCATGAAGCGATGTAAGTTTTTTTATCATCACATCATATGGATGAAATATATAAGTTTATTTTAATATATAATATTATATTTAGGATATAATAATTATTTTTTTAATTTTAAATAATACTTACCTTTTTTCTATCATGATCGTTGAAAAATGAAAAGGTTACTCATGCACGTGTATGGCCTACCATCTCTATGATTGTTACATAATTCATTTTTCATAACCATATTTTATGGTTGTTTTTAAAATTATAATTAATATATAAAAATTATAATTAAATAATTACTATTCTTCTATATATTATTAAATAATTACCTCATTTACCATAGTCAACATGGCGAATACATTTTGGACATATGAGCCAGATTTCATCAAAACATCTCACACAAACTTAATTGATTAAGTAATTGATTATAACATGGTAATAAAAAAGAAATAGTATACCTAAAAAGGTTGTTAAGAAATTAAATAATTAACGTAATTTTATTTTTCACTAATATAAAAAATATGCATGATGAGTCAGACTCATGGTATGGAACACTTTAATTTAAAACCATGTTTAAAATGTTTTTAAGATTAATTTTATAAATATTTTTCTTTCTTATCAATAATCTTGAAAATATTTTATAAACGTATTTATATAGACATAAATGGACTGTAAATAATATTTTATGAACCTTTTTAATTTCTGAAAAAAAAATCAAAAGGAATCTTTTTATGTATTTTATGTGGAACATATTGACTTTATTTACAAAAAAGAACAAGGAATGTTCTATTTTTACATATACATCATCAATGTCATTTCCCAACACTTAAACCATTATTTTATATTTGGATTACTTTACAATATTACTTGTTTTCTTCATATAAAAACCCTAATTCCATTTATTTTGGTTACTTTAGTTTTGAAAATGGGTTTCTAAAAGAAAAGGGTATTTCGAAGTATTTTTCATATGGGTTCAAAAAAATCAAGATATTTTTTTTAAAAGGTGCAAGATGAAAATATTTTATTCATGATATATTCCTTGTAAATTTTTAATTATGATGGGTTACATTGATATAGATCATTATTAAAAATGATCCTAATATTGATCATGATGAAGGTTGAGCCTGATATAGGTCATGATAATGGGTTAGCCTAATATAGCTCTCTAATGAATTGGGTAAGGATTATTTTATCCATATAATTATATTGGAAGTTGAATATATGGTTATTACACTTATAATAGTGATATTAATATGATGCATCAAGGAACCTACATGAATTTTCTTTTTTTGCAAATTATTTTTCATAGGAATCATTTGTTTTTAAATGATAAGTTAATGTTCATTTATTTTAAAGGAATAATTATGACATTTTTGGTTAAAAATATATGTTTTTAAGGAAATTTTCTTTAAATGTTCCTATGTTTTCTAATAAACCATCATGATTATGATTTTACCTTTATTTTTTTCTTATAAACTATTTTATTAAAAACTTTGGGAAGTATGTTTGATTTCATGAGAAAGTAAACAATTATTTGAGCTCAAAGTTTATTATGTTTAAGGAAAACTAGATTTTATGATCTCATGTTTTTTAAAATAGACTAACAAGATTATATTTTTTATGTCCCTAACTGAGATTTTTGTGTTCACACCATTTTAAAAAAAATCACAATATTTTAAGGAATATTAAGGACAATGATGAGGTCAAGATGAAAATTGTGAATATATGTCATGAAAAGAAAACTTTTTATATGTTATGAGTTTTTTATTGGGGGAAAATGGATATTGAGTGGAATTGTGCACTTTTTAATATATGTATTTCTTATGTAATAGTTATAACCTAATTCTATAAAAACTTAAACCTAAAATATCACCATGAATGAAATAAAATAAATTCTTTCCTAAAGATACAATTTAAAGATTGTTTAAGTTCAGGTCCTTGTAGTTGTTATAAAAGGAATGGTTTAGATAAATTTAGATATTAAGAAGTTTTAATCTAAGGATAAATTAATTTTTATTAATAAAACAATCAATTTATAAGTTTAAGTTTGATTATAAGTTTAAACGTGTAGACACCCCTTTTGAGTTTTTAAGTAGTGGTATTTTAAGGTGGTTAATGATATTTTTAGAAATGTTTTATTAGGTTGATATATATGTAACCATTAGGTCTAAAGTGAAATATAATTTCATAATTATGCTATTACATTTTTGGGGATGTAATTTGAATGGTATGACATCACCTTTTAGGATAATTGTTTTTTTTAATTTTTATGTAATTGAGGTTATTTTTGAGGTTGTTCATCATATTTTTCATAATTTTATAGGAATTATATAGTAAAATAACAACCCACATGTTGGATAATAAACCATCCCATCAGGAAAAGCCACAGGTCTTGAACCCACAACCGAAGGAATACAAGGGTGAAATGCCTACCACTGTCCTATGTGATGTCCTAGTTAGTATGAAATTATTTTTTTTATTTAAAGGGTTCGATATATAAAGATTAATTTGATTTTGGGAATATATTTTTTACTATATAGATAACCATGATATTAAAAATTTATTTTGTGATTAAGGTATTAATGTTATTTTTGAGAAAGTTCACAATAATTATAGTTAACATTATATGATGAAGGTAAATAAAATATTATAGAATTTTATTTAAAGAATAATGGTGGAATTATCTTTTGGAATCATATATAATTTTATAGTTTCTTTATCATGATTTAGGTTATTTATGGAAATGATTATCATAATTTGGATATTATATGGTTAGGTAATATACATTTTCGAGTATATGACTTTAGGAGTGACTATTGTTGATTAGAGATAAATTCTATAACAACCAAAGAAGAACATGTGATCAAATACTTATGATTTTTGGGTTTTGAACTCATTTGAGAATATTTTGAAAAATTTTAAGGTTAGTTATTTATCAAATGGTCTATATTGAACTTCATATTTATTTATTGAGGCTTTAGATATTATTGTTTCATTTAATCATATAAAGATTTCTTCGTTTTGGGAATAATCTTACCTTGTTCTAATAATTTTGGTTTTGGTTAATTTTTAAAGATTGGAGTAATATATTTTCATCATTTTTTGGAATATTTAATCTGTTATAAGTTGATTTTTGTTCTTAAAGAATAAAAAATCTATCTTAAGTACACATCGTTTGGAGTAAAAGATGTGATTATGATGAAAATTGGTTAAAGGATGAAATTATACTTGCAAAGTAAGTATATTTCCTTATTTTATTAGTCTAGATGATAAATAAATTTTTCAACTCTATGAAAAAGGATCTTGAAACAATAATTTTATCTGATTACCTTTATTTGTGATGAATCTATGGTTTTTTTGCACCTCATTGATTTATGGTTTTCTGGTCATTAACTTTCTTCGTATCATTCACTTTCTTATGATCAATGATCTCTATCACTCCACATTATTATTTATAAATTATCTATTCCTCTATGTCTATATTTTCACTTCCTGATAATGTTATCCTTTTTTTAAACCTAGTTATGTGTTATTCGAAATGACCTTCATATTTCTTATTCCATCTTTTCAGAAGTAAATTTTATTAACCCTTTTTATGATGAGAAATTTCTACTAAGTTATTTTCAAATGTAAAATCCCTGATTTTTAATCTCAATTTCAAATTGATAGGATGCAATTTATAAAAGGGGTGGAGCTTAATATCCTAAGATTTTAAAGTAACATTATGTTCGATAATGTATAAGACATGCAACATTGATCTTAAACGACCCCTAAAATATTATTATTTAAATATAACAGTTAAGAACTAGTCATTTAATTGGTTGTTATTAATTGGATTAACCTCGTTATGAAATATATATAAATTTTATACCGATTAAAATTTTATTTATTAATTATTAGGAAATAATAACTCAATTTTTAGTAATGTTATTTTATGCTTCAAAAATATATTTACTTCAAAAATGATTTTTATTTCTTTATTTCAGTGAATATTATAAATAATTTATGGAAATTTTAGAAATTTTATTTGAAAAAAAACATTTTTGAAATTAGTATATCAAAATTATATTTGGGTGAATTTTTGGGATTTTTCTAAAAGATTTATTTTTCAGTGAATAATGAAAAATTCTAATTTTTATAAAATTAACATTTATTTTCCTTAAAGGTCTAATTATTATTTTCATTTTATATTTAGTAAAAATAATACTAATTTAGTTTTAAATAATGTAATTAATTACATAGAAATCATCTTTATATAACATTTTGTGTGTATATTCATTTTGGACTTAAAATACATTTTTCTAAAAACTTTTTTCGTTGCTTTTTATGCACTTATATTAAAAGTAATTTCTAACAATTACAGAAATTAAATTTAATGTAATTGAATTTATCTTTAGATTCAAAAAGTTAAATTTTTCCTATAATTAATTTTTGATATTTTTCTAAAGAAATTTTATTTTTTTTAATAGTAAAAAAATCTAGTTTTATGAAATATTGTATTTGTTATGATATCACCAAGACATAAATATGATATAAAATTTTATTAAAATTTTTTAAGGAATAATATATGATAATATTCTAAAAATATAATATTAAAATAATTTAAAACATATTATTTATAATTTATTTCATGATGAATATGAAAATCATTTTCAGTGTCGACGTAACACTTACGTAGCACTAGAAAAGTCAAATTTTGTGTCCTAAATATAATATTTTGGAAATTAAAATTATTTTATATAATTTTCTAATAACTATGAATTATTATTGATTATTTTTATTGATATATTCTAATTTTGGAGTTATATAACAAGTGACTTATTCAAATTCTTGTGCAATGCTTGCGCAAGGCTAGAAAAGTAAAAATAACATATTAAATAATTTTTCATGACATATAAGTGATTAAATATAAATATATAATTATTATAGATTTTTATAATGAACTAAATTAATTTATTTTTATAATAGTAATTTATTTTAAATTTTTAGTGATGAAATAATTAACTTAAATTCTTACCCAATGCCGACACAATGCTTGTGAAAATAGTAGAAAAATTATGTAAATGATTTTAAAAACACTAAAATTATTTTTTTTAAGTAAGTTATAATGTCCCAATAATTTTTAAGATAAATATAATGTATTAGGTATGTGTGAAAAGTTTATATTTTAATTTCTTTTTTTCATGTTGTTTCTCAATGTCAAATGAAATGAATACTGTCAAAAATTACATTAATGATATTTTATGTTAAATAGTATTTAATTAATTATTAAAAAATAATAAAAATATTTAAAGAGTATAATTTTAATGATAAATGGTCAAAAATTTCATCCATTTTCCATTTATAATTCAATTTTCACCTTATAATTAAAATTATAACTCTTTAATAATGAAAAAGTCATTACCACGGTTATGGTTAAAATTGGTTAACCAAGAGTTTAAACCAAAAGATAAAATTTAAAATAATATATAAACCTATATAAATTTTATTATATGATTAAATTAATACCATATCCTCTTTATATTATAATAATTTTCATTTTGGGACCATTTGACATTAGTTAGACACATATTATATTATATTATTTCATGTATTTCAAAAAATGACATTAATGGTATTTTATAACAAAAAATATTTTAATAAATGATTTAAAATTCATAAAAATACTATATATATCCAAGTTAATGGGATATGATTTAAAATATTAAATAATTTCCATTTATGAGTCACTTGACCTTTAATATTTACTTCCTTGGCCCCTAAAGAGTAAAAACATTGATATCACAATAATTATCAAACAAGTTATTTTTTTAAACCAAATAGATAAGGGTAAAAAATCATCTAAACTTTTCCAAATTTTATTTAATGATATAATTTAGACCATACTATTCCTATATTCTAAATATATCAGTTTGGATCCATTTGTTCATGAAGATTAATTTATTAAAGGATGCCTCATCTCCTCTCTTACTCACACATTTTGATCACTCTATCTCAGACAATACCTACCTGAATCTCCTCCTACCATACCTCCCCACATTCTAGATTCCTTAGTTTTATCATAAAACCAACACAGGTAAGCTAGAGGTATAAACATAAAGAGGTTTTTCGATGAAGTGGTATAGTTCTTAACCGAGAAATTTCATTTTATTTCTTCTTCTGAATCCATCAAATATTATTCAACGATGATAAAATAAAAACATAAGTATATTAAATATGATGATATGTTATTATATTAATGTATTAACCTATATCCATCTACTATTCTATCAAATGGGAAACAAAACCATCATTTGTGTCTATAGTAGAGTATCGCCTCACAAACTGATGTAATTCATTTTCCATCACTACCTCTCACTATTGGTTATAGTTATGTATTTAATGTATATATGATATTAATGAAATATTTATCATTATTTAAAGATAATATATAATCTAATTTTTTACCTTTCCATCCATTGTAATATAATAATTTCGTTTGTATGTACTTGTAGACTACCACATCAATGAAGCGATGTGATTCATTTTTCATCACCATATCATATAATATATATATATAAGTTAATTTTAAGATATAATATGAAATTTATGATATAATAATCATTATGAAAATTTAAAATAATACTTAACTTCCTTTCATCATGATTATATAAAAATGGAAACATTTCTCATGCATAGAAACAACATACCATCTCCGTGATTATAATGTAATTCATTTTTCGTAACCCTATTTCATGGTTGGTTTTAAAATTATGATTAATATATGTAAATGATTATTATTTAATGATTATCATTTTTTAGATGATGAAATAATGACCTCTTTGAATAGTTTGTACCTACTGAAGTCATTTTGGACTTAAGAGTCAGATATCATCAAAACATCTGACATGAACTTAATTGATTAAATAATTGGTTATAACATGGTAATAAAAAAAGGTATAATATAATTGAAAAAGGTTATTAAGAAATTAAATAATTTACATAGGTTTATTATTCTGAAGGAAAAAAAGAACATACATGATGATTCAGACTCAAGGTAAGGTACACTTTAACATAAAACCTGGTTTTAAATGTTTTATAGATTTATTTTCCAAGTATTTATCTTCCATTTCCATATTAATAAAAATATTTTATAGATATATTTATATTAACATAAATGGGTTATAAATTAAAATTTAGGTCAAGTTTTAATTTCACACAAATGTTTTGAAAATGAATATTTTTATATATTTTATACAGAATGTCATGAATTTCTTTAAAAAAAGGAAAATAAATGTTTTATTTAAACACATATGGCGTTAATAAATTTTCTCACAGCCACAAATAAAATTTCACATTCTGATTACCTTATAAGATTCCATATTATAGTCAAAGAAAAACCCATACTTACCTTTTTTCTAGGTAGTTTATTTTTGAAAAATTAATTTTTAAAGGAAATGGTATTTTGATATTTGAAAGTGTTTTTCATATGTTTTTGATAGATTTTTTCAAATGATTTATAATGAAAAGATATAATATTAAAATGTTTTATTCAGGATATGGTACTTGGACATTTTTTTATTATGATGGGTGAACCCAATATAGATCATGATGATGGGTGAGAGCGATATATCTCATGATGACGAGTGAGCCCGATATAGATCATGATAACAGGTGAACCTGATATAGCTCTCCATTGCATTGGGTAATGATTATGTTATCTATAGAATTATGTTGTAAGTTGATTGTATTGGTTATTACACTTGTAAGAGTGATTTTAAGAGTGAAATGAATATGATTTCCCAAGGAAACTACATGAATTTTCTATGCTTACAAATGAGTTTTCAAGGAAATCATTTGATTTCAAAAGGGAAGATAATGATAATTTATTTTAAAGGAAGAATTATTCCCCTTTGTGGTAAAAATGTATGTTTTTAAGGAAACTTTTTTCATAGGTTCACATGTTTTCTAAGAAACCCTCATGACTATGATTTTATCTTTATGTTATCTTATAAAGTGTTTTATGAAAGACTTTGGGTAGTAAGGTTGATTTCTTGAGTAAGTAAATGATCATTTGAGTTCAATGTTTATTATCTTTAAGGAAAAATATATTTTATGATCCCATGTTTTTTAAAATAGACTAACATGTTTCTTTAATATTTTTATTACCCTTAATTTTTTTTGTTCTAATCCCGTGTTTATAATTTTTTTCACAGGTTTTTAAGGATGAGTATAAACAATGATGATGTTAAGATGAAAATTGTGAAGATATATCATGAAAAGAAAAAATTTATATCTTAGGTGTTTTGTATTATGGAAAAATTGATATTGAGTGGAAGTCACTTTATAATATATGGGTTTGTTATATAAGAGTTATGACCTAATTCTCTAAAACTCTAAACCTAAAAGATCTCAATTAATGAAAGAAAATGAATTATTCTCTAAAGATACTTTTTATGGGTTTTTTAAAGTGAGGTCCTCATATTTTGGGTGTGTCCAAATTAATTAGGAGGCACATCACAGTGAGGGATTTTATTATCAGGCTGAGATTAAGAAAAAGCTTAGATTGTGACTTTTGTTATGGTTTATGTATCATTTTTATAAGGGGAGTATTGCTTTGTTTGATTACATCATATCTTCTTTTGTTTTTATTTTTTTTAATATAGAGGCTCTAACCCCAACTTGTTCCACTACTAATACATTTTTTAATAAAACATTCATTATAATATTAATACATTTTTTAATGCATTCTCCATAATATTAATACATTTAATATAATTAATTTTCTTTATTCGTTTTAAATATTTTTATAATTTATTCATTTTTATTATAGAGTAATTTTTTATTTTTTATTTTATTATAACATCAATACATTTATTGATAATATTTATGATAATATTAATAAATTTATTTACATATTTATTATATATTCATTTTTAATTATTAATTTATTCTAAATATTTTTTAAAAAATTATTTTATAATATTCTTTCATTCATATTTTAATATTTCTTTCATTTTTAATTTATATACATAATATTATTTATTCATTTATTAATAATTTTTTAAATTTTAAATTTTCAAATTTTTTAATATTTATTCATTTAATATTATTTATTCATTTTTAATGAATTCATTTTTATTATTTTTGTAATTTATTATTTTTTTCAATTTATTCAGTAATTTTTTAGGTTTTTGAAATCTTTATAATTAAAATTTATTCACTTTTTAAATTTATTCATTTTTATTTTAACTTCTTGTATTTAAAATTTTATACAATTATTATTTGTCCATTTTAATTAGTATTTTTTTTTATTTTTTTTATTTATATGTTATTTTTAATCATTAATTATTATTAATTTAATATTTTAGAGTACTATATCGGTGCCAACTTTATTGTTGATATAATTTATGTTTTATCAGTGCTTATTGGCAAAATTTTGAGGATGTGTTTTTTCAATTCAATAGGGTGAGTGTTTTGATATTTTAAAAAATGGGTTAGTCGAGTGTAAAATGAATTGATGCTCGACCATCCCTAGAGAGAGCATCAATTTATCTAACACACTCAACCTGTAACTTTTTTTATAATTTTTTATTTTAATAATTAATTTTTTTATTTTTAATTATATTAATATATATGTATATATAATTTTTAATATTATTTTATTATCATATGTAATTAAAATTTAATATAATATAAGAAAATAATAATTTTAAATAATATATAAAAATGTATTTAAAAATATATAATTATAATTTCATACAATATCATATAATAATAACCATATATATCATTATAATAAATTTAAATATACCTATAATTTTAAAAAATTAAATCTAATTTTTTAGTTTGATATTCAATATAACTAATTTTTTCATTTTAATAAATATAATTTTTTATATGAATATAATGATGATGGTAATTATATTTATATTTATAATATATTTGAATTTTTACTATATTGAAAATAATAAATATAATTTTATTAGATAAAAACATTTCTATTTAATAATTTGTGTACTATATAAAGAAATTATTTATATATAATTATTAATTTTAAAAAATATAATCAAATTTGTTAAAAATATTATGAATTTTATGTTTTAAGATTATATAAATATAATTATTTGTGGGGTTTAGGTAGTGGTATATTGGATGTCTAGTCAATTTTTTTGGATCCCCTCACCTTAGAAATCGATTCATATGGGATCTAAGATATTTGATGTTGGGAATAATGATGAAAAAATAATTGTAACATCATTACATGATCGTTGTTTTATAGGTATTATATATGTATGTGTGTGCCCGTGTGTGTATTACGTTTTTGATTAATTACCTAGTAATGTGTTTGTGGATGTTATCTTGGAGTAATGGGTGTTGCATTGTATAAATTTTATTGTTTTTTATTCATCACTCAGCGTTTTTATGAATGTATGACATTCATGTAGTTTGTTTGTAAACATTGATTCATATTTTTATTCAATGATATAGATATTTTGGATTTTATGTTTTTTGGATGGTTTTTTAAAATCTAATTTTAGTAAACATTTTCTTATTTCCATGATTATACCCTTGATGATAGTCTTTATCCCCTAGACTATCCAAGTTTTGATTGAAGTGGAACTCCCAAACATTTCATTAAATCACATGTGGTCTAAAAAACATTTTAATAACTTGATAAATTAAGTATTTTTATATTAATATGCTTTACAGTGTAAAAAAATAAATGTCTTTGCTTCTAATTTCCACAACTCAGTATATAAACCTCACACCCACTACATATGTGATGTCCACGCAACTTTGGTGTGAAAGGTACTTGAGTGAGTTAATCTTCATGCACTGCCTCTTCCTCAATAGGGTTCCCATAAGACTATGATGTTGTTGCCTCCATGTACTGCTATGTTGCTATTACTGCTAGTACACAATATGGCGTATTGTTGATGCCTCCAAATATCGCTAAGTAGAAAACTCTCCAATATACAATTTAAAGGAATATCCAACATTATATGTTCATCCATATCCCTAGAAGTACGGGTTCCCAGTTGGATCCACTAAAGTTGGACATAATGGGAACACATCAAAGAGGTCCTCATATGAGTGAGTGACACTCGAGGACTGTATAATCCGTGATATCAGATAAAATTACCACTCTTTTGGAGCTCCAGGGATGAAAAATTTACGACGTGTCTAAGAATAATATGGTATATCATATGATTAAATAAACATATGTGGTGTAGTGTATTTGTTTGATTTGAAGGATCTTTCATCTGCAATGCAGAATCCTCTCTTGAGCATTGTTGTCCCCATCCTCACCTCTATCTTTACCTTTTTCCTCCTTCTGGTGGTGGTAGTACTGGTGGTTTTTCATCATCCCCAATGGGCTTATCAAGAAAATCAGTATCCCCAGTTTCCTCTATGGGAGTATGCAGATTAGGATATATCAGTTTCTCCTCCTCATAGACACTCTCATATAACAAATTGAGAGGATATCTGAGCACCACCAAATCTTCATGAAGTACATCCTTACTAGAAATTTCATCCTCCCGAGTTTCAAAGATATGTATAAGTTTCTATATCCCCTCTAATTGAAAAAAAAGACATTAAAGTTTATAAAAAAATTTAAATAAAAAATTTTAAATATATATATATTAAACATACCAACATTTAAAGGCCTATCCCATGATTCATAAGTTACATGATATTGTGATGCTGGTACCAATACACATACTCCCTCTATTCTGATATCCATATTCGAACTGTTGGATATACATATCGAAAGATACTATACTAGGCATGCATATTCAAATACTCAATGTACAAATCATGAAAGAATGACCAATCAGTTACCTACCCACTTATGAGAATAATACTATATAATTCATAAATTAAGAGTGGGGCATTGGGGATGTGTTTCATGCACCCAAAATATTTCATGACACAATCTATATGGTTCCACTCAATGGTTTAAAAATGAATGAGTTTTGTCACTGCTTTTTGGTCTCTAACTAAAGTTGTGATGTATATTGGAAGTGGTGAAAAGAAAATCTAAGTATATGGGATCCAAAAAACCTAAAATGAAAACAAGAAAAGTATTAATAAATTGGAACGAAATGTAACTAAGTTATCATTATAATATCATATAAACGTAATAAAAAAATTATTTTTTATGTAAAAAAAATTAATATTTAACTTAAATCATCTAGACGTAGAGTGCTAAAATCATCTAAAAAGTATGAAAATTGTGCCTTGGAGTATGTAAATAATACCTATTCTGAATCCATCTGGTAAAAAAAGTAATATATGGTTAGTTTAGGAAAATAATAATAATATAATTTTAAAAAAAACTCACATTAATGATGTAACCATACCAATATCTCTGGGAAAAATCCTATAAAAATTGATGGGTAAGTGGAGTGATAACTTTGGGAGTGATCGGTGTAAAATTCTCTCATGCCTGCATATGTATAATAATGAAAAATCCTACAATTTGGTGCTTCTTTTCTCAACAAACAAAAAAAAGGAATCTATATAGATATGATAATATAACCAACCCCCAATTGTATGTAGTTTTTATGTCTAGATCCTCAAGTAATGGAAAATACATCATGTGTACCAAGGTGGTAGAGTAGTCAACACACAACATTCCTCCAGTCAGCCACATAATATATGCACATGTGTGTCAAATCAATGTAAACTCATCAACACCATTAGGAATATATGAGAAGTGCTCATCAAGCCATCCCATGCGCAATCAGTAAACATGGAAAACTCATGGACATATAAAGATGTCAATGCCTAGTAAATGATGTATGAACATAGATCAGTCTGCCATAGTCGCACTCGTAATAGCCTCCTCATGGATATGTAGACCCAACATGTATTGTACTTCTTATAAAGTTATTTTTATATCCTCCTCGGGAAGTTGAAAAATGTGTCTCTGGTCACCATCTCTTACCCCGTGTAACAATTAAATTATTACTAATCAGCTTGAAGTAGAACATACAAAATCTATAGAATCCATCATGTCGAATAAAGGGAATAATGGGTTTTGGGGTGCCACATAGTGAAAGTGATGACATCTCTAAACCAAAATATATAGAACAGGTCATCCCACCAACACCGCACATGATATGTGAGAGTATTTTTCATGTAGGAGAGCCTCCTCCATCAAAATATATAACATTTTCATAATTTTTTAAAAGGAATTTAGTAGTTTAAATTTCTTAATTTTAATAATAAATTATTTTTTACTATAAAGTTAACTTATTCACGTCATAATATGATTACATAATAAATAATAAAAAATGAATATTTTATTTATAAAAAAATTAAAATTATTTCTTACAAATATTTTGACATTAATAAATAGAATATAAATCAATCCTATGGAGTGATTGCTTTTTTCCTTATATATCTAGAGAAATGTGTGTTGGTGTGACCTTCCAAGAAACATAAACCACACCTCTGTGAAGATTTCTGCTTGGTGGGATAATCTATATCATTTCTAATACAGGTCGAATTCAGCATCCCCTTTGGTCACAACCTATTCATGTTTGAAAGAAGCATGGAGGAATCAATAGGCATATAGAAGTTATGATACTCACATATAAGAATCCATATACAAATATATTAGTCACTAATACTCTACAGTCGATACACTAGATTAACAAATTTCTCCCAATATAATCATGCATATGTACACGGTGTAAATTACATGTGTATAAGGATAATATAATGGTTAGATGTTACCATAATCACAGTAATTTTTATCTAGTAAAACCATAAGAACATAGCCTAACCAGTCCAAAGGGATTCACTATTTCCAATGGGGCTAATCAAATTTAATAATTTATTTTTAAACTCAAACTTACATAGCTACCTATTTAAAAGTAGTATTTGGGGAGTTTGAGGTTAGTCCTAAGAGATGATTGTAAAAAAATGGGAAAAAAATTATTAAATTTGTTTGATAGATAAAGAGAGAGATATGAATAATTGGTTTGAATTCAAATAGAGAAAACATGCCATGTTCAGTAATTTTTAGGTTCATGTGCTAGTGTATTAACAATTAAGTCCATTTTAGTTATGTTTTTATTGGAATTGAATCTAATGAAACCCTTGGTCTAGTGAATACTCTCCAATTTATTAATTTTCCCTTTTCATATGGTCAATTACCTCAAGTGAATTAATTAATTAGGTGATTAAAAATAATGTTTAATCATAATTATCCTAATTTTTATAATAGTCATACATGAATTGGTTAATTAGTCATATGTTTTATGATTCTTATGGATTTAATTTTCAATGGTTATGTTGATAGAAATGGGGAGAGGGTTAGATTTTAGGTGTGAACATACAACCCAATATAAATTAATAATAAAATTAAAACCTCAAACTAGCACACTCCACTTATGATTACATCACTCATCACATGAAAGGACTACCCATTCATACTACTCATGAGAGGGTTAGAAAGGATTTAATTAAAATGAATACCATGGGAAAATGATAGGGAAACCAACAGATGACACAAAAATGTTTACCCCAATGCAAGAATCTGTCTTGGAATTGATGGATTGGAGAACACCTATATCCTTTAATTTATAGGTGTAAAGGAACCCCATTCCATTAAATCTTTTATTTCATCATCCTAGGGCAACTCTAGGAGTTACTGGGTATTTAAACGTGGGACTATTCAAGATTTTACAAGAATTAATATGTTTTTGGATTTCATCACCATGATTCAAAATGTGAAAAATGTTGTCACGTTGTGAAATATTGGGGTCGGCCTCCTTTGAGATGTTAACAGTATGGCCTCACAAGGTTCATCACATGGTGAATTTCTAGGAAATTCATGGCATGAATGTTGTTTCATGCTGTGAATATGTCATGGATAGCTCGGTTTCATCTGTTCTCCCCCCCACCTTCTCTTAAACCCATGGGATCATGCCCCGAACACCTCACGACATGAATAAACATCTCAAAATGTGATTCGTGTTAATTTTTTCTACTTTTTCCTTTGAATCCAATTTAGAAGAAACCTTCCAAAAATGAATAAAACAATAAATAACCAATAAATATTAAATAATTAAATTACAAAAATTAGTATATTTTTAATTTAAAAATGTATGCATGAAATTTAAACAACATGACCACCTCTACCAGTCAAAGGATCAGAACAGTCAGTGGCCTCAAGTATATTCCCAAAATGATAAATATAATAGAAAAAAGTGGGTAATAACTTGAGAATCCTATCAATATCATTCTGAAAATGGTTCCCATGGTGAATCTCTTTTTTCATACCCTCTTCGACCTATTTACCACTTTCCACAAAATATTTAAATCTTCTATAGAATATTCCCTACACTATACGTATAATTTAATTTTAAAACATTATTTTAACATTATATTTTAACTATGAGACTTTTAATTAGTATCATATGATTTAATATTTCTAATTATCCATGATAGGTAGCTTCCAAACTCCCTTGAAGGATCCATTAATACATTCCACAACTTTGGTTATCATGTGTCTATATCTCCTCCCATAGTCAAATAATAGTAACTATTTATCCTTTCTAATTTTCATCATGTAGCCATATATTTCTAGATTATCTTTGTGAATGAGTTCAAAATTATTCTCCATCCTCTACTATTAAGGTTCACATGGTAAAATAAATGAAAAATAATAAGAATACATATAACAATCTACTCTCTATCAAAATATTTTTTTCAACAAAAAGACATATAAATACCAAACCTGATGATTTCTTTATTCATGGAATTGTCCTTGAAATTATTCCACACATTTCTTGAAATGTGTATAATATAGTATCAATGATAAGAATGATATTTTCTACATGAAATACCCTAATACTTTATATATTCCTTAATTGATTGATACTGATAAAAAATCCAACCAATTCCTCTAATGTTCATCAAAAACTATCAGAGGCAAGTTAAGAACCAACTCCCAAATGAGAAATTACCCTTCAAAATAGTTTAAATATCCAATGGAATAGGGACATGATTTCCATTATACATGGAATTAATCAATATATTTATAGTATAATTTTCACATAATTTTTTTTATCAATTTGGATAAAATTATTTCAATGTCATAAATTATCCACACAAGGTAAGAATGTATAAAATAATCTATAAAAACTTATAACATCCTACTTCCCTAGACCACTGATCATGTCCTAGACAAGAAAAATAATTTAATACCTCTGGAGAAATCTGCATATACTAGTGGAATGGTTCTATGGTGGTGTCGTAGTGAGATTATCCCTCTATATCAGTGAATATCAATAGTATAAACAAATAAATAACATACACCAACCAAATAAAATGTTAAACAGACACGTAAGAAAGTTACAACAATAATCAAAATAAACCATTCAATAATAGATGAATGGTATACCATACATATCAAGTAGTCATATCAAAAAATATAAAAAACTAAAAGATACACATAGAAAACTCTCAAATGGTTTCGAGTTAGGGCTCAGTCCCAACTCCCATGCTCTATACTAGTAACCAATAAATCACTAAACATCAAGTGCTTTCCCAAACCTTTACTTATAACCAATTAATGTCTTTTTGGGTACCCAAATTCCTTGTTGTCCTAATAGGGGTGTGAGTAAAAATCAATAGGCCACCACCAACGATGCCTGTAAAAATTACAAGTACATAAATAGTTCGTGAAAATTTTATCAATCTAACAAATAAAAATATAACAATTTTAAATATTCAAATCTCGAAGAAAAATAAATGTTGAACCCAGACTCTTATGATGAAACCTAATAATTTCACATACCTACTTTGGCTAGTGTGGGGTTGTATCTAAGAAAATTGAAATGATTATGCCAACCTATTGCATGTAAGGGGTAATAAACCCATCCCCAGTCAAAAAAATAGCACTCAAGGGTAATATACCCATCTCTGGGTACCCAGTATCCACCCAGGATCAGATTCACCCTAGGTTTAACCATCAATCAACAACCAAATCACCAGGGGATATGTTCACCCAAGTACCATCTAGTATAATCAAGTCCACCTAGGGGTCAGGTTCACCTTGGGTTTAATGAGAACATCCATAATCCAATTTTCTGATCTTTAAAACAAATCCACCCAAATAGGTGTTGCCTTTGCTTTAAAAAAACCATCCAAACCACATATACTATTTCAAGACAAAACAAAAGCTTCAAGAAATTTTCCAATAAAAACAATTTTAATTTTATTAACAAAGGAAAATAAAGAAAAGTTCAAATCCATTTACCAAATTTCATTTCAATATTTCAAGGATCAATCTTAATTTACCATTTATAATTCCTATTTCTAAAAAATATCATTTTTTAATAAATAGAATTCTAGTTTCAATTTTTAAAAATACTAGTTTATTTGCCATTTAATAACTTTGATTTCAAAACAAATATTCTATTCACTTCCAAGGAACCCTTCATGGGATCACTTTAAATTTGAAAAAAGTATCGTTAATGGGGAATTTTATTATGGTGAATCTATTCCTAAAACATTTAGTTTAAATTGGGTTGATGCATGACCAAGTAGAAATAAACACACAACACACCACTATAAATTAAATCTAGACTATGTGTTAAATTAAAGGGACCACCTACCTCCTATGAATCCTATTCACTATAAATTGTAGCTCGAAAACCCACTGCCCGAGATCATCTAAGACAAATGCTCAAAATTCAACTCACCTTTGGTCCTATATCATATCCAAATAACCAAATTAATTAATTATAATCAAATTATAGTTAATTTAAAAAATTATAATAAACAACTATATCTATTCACCGTGGAATAAGTTTCTATTTACTCATAGGTTTCTCCCACTACATCTAAACTAGGACCAATCATCCTCTAAAGGACCATACCAAGGTTCAGGCACTAACTCAGGAAAAATCCCTATTAAATAGAATTATAAACATAAGCGAGGACATTTAATTTAACTTAAAAACCTATAAAACTCAAACAAGGGATTATATTCACTAAAAGTATTGGGTTAATATGTGTCCACATTGTCTTGGGATCACCTTAAGCTAGGATGCACTTAAGCCCCATCATATTGGGACTATTCCACCATGCTCTAGTGGAATCATAACACGAATACCTAACCTAAGGAACTAAAAATTATAGATATACAAGTAGGATGGGATATGTGATCATAGAGTGGAGGAACCTACCAAGAATCATGTATAACTGGAACTAAAATCACACCAAGAGGATGGGGAACCAGGGGAAGGGATGTGGGAGTCTCTCTAGTCTGTGTGAGACAAAATAAAGAGTAAAAGAGGGGTTGACCTCTAAAAAACCTGAGGGGGTATAATTGTAATTATTTAATTTAAAATCCTAATTTATTGTTAGGTAGATTCAGGCTATGGATAATGCCTCTGCCAGCCTCCACAGGTTGGTCGGTGGACCCCTACTGGCTAGAAGGCCCTTTGGCTAGTGGTGTACGTTGTAGCTCTGGCCACCCATCCTATCGCTGGTGTATTCTTGCTACACCCAGCCACTAACTGACCCAAAAACTCATCCAAAAAAACTCATTCTAGGGTTTCAAACCTTTGTAACAGTATCTTAAACCTTGGTTCTTAAAATGATATATCTAGTAAATGAAGGTTCAATTTCTATTAGGAAATCCATATCTTTTAGTACACATAGGGTATTAAAAACTCACCACTCATTCTTGAGAAATCCTATTGGTCATCAAAAAGGATTATCCATCCTACATCAGTCATCAGTTCCCACTCAATGGCCTATTTTCAACCCCAATGGTTTAACAATCTTCTAGAACATTTCCTTGAACTCAAAGCACTTAAACCACTAAACCCAATCCACCAGTTTAACTCATTATCAAACATATAGATTGTTCTCACCCACTCCCATCTACCCCAAGACACCTGATATTTCTTTATCTAGTTGATCACCCAGATAATGGTTCTCCCCACTATAA
Organism: Viscum album; assembly: GCA_963277665.1. Taxonomy (NCBI): domain Eukaryota; kingdom Viridiplantae; phylum Streptophyta; class Magnoliopsida; order Santalales; family Viscaceae; genus Viscum; species Viscum album. Next base: position 1,088,386,754 of record OY728121.1, read on the forward strand.
TACCTAGATAAAAGAGTTCAATTCTAATCCCTAAAAACCTACACTATTGGAATTTCCTATCAGAATATGTTCTCAACATTCTAATTATACCCCTCATTATGGTTCCCAATACACCATGCTTGATCACCCATGAAATTCTAGTTATAGTCTACTACTACTCTCTATTTCAAATTCTAAAACAAAATATACGTATACTCACCATACATTCGAGAATACAATACACAGTAACTTTTTGCTCAAAGGTCTTAGCAAATACCTGAAAAATAACCATAATATTCAATATGAAACACTTATAGTATCCAAGATAAACCTCCTCCAGCCAACCTACCTCAAAATTATCATCTTCCACCAATGTACTAAATCACGTCCCCATCCGGATTCCTAGCTCCGAAGACATCCTATAACTATACAAGCATGCACAGCATAGTCCAAACCTAACTTCTGGTTTCATCTCCCTGTTAAAACCTCAACTTACGAAAACCACCATCATGTTATACCGCAAACTCTAATGCACCATCCATCAACACCCTATCAGATCTCCTCAAACTATCTCGGGCTTAAGGAATATACTCTAACCCTAATCAATACTATCTTTGAGTAAAAAAATCATTTACCGCTCAGTCTAAACCACATTTATCCACTATAATAAAAATTAAATGGTGTTCTTGTTCATCTGATCTCATGCACCCCTAATTATCCTCACATGAGGGTCATATCACCACAACCAACCTCCTGCTACCCACCATAAGATCATCCTTATAGTTTCATCATTGAACCTTTTTATGATCTCCATAACCCATGTTTTTACCATCACTATTCATGATATATAAAAGGGGATGAGACCGCTCACCCCTAAGCATCATTGTTCAAGGTAAACTAACATATTATCCTAGCTCATAGGAATGTTGCCTAAGTATTTCACTAAAAAACCCGTTGATAATGATATTCACCAATTAAATGATTGATGGTGTACTCCATACCATCTAGAATTATCCCTTACTGCTCTAAGGCCACCAAACTAGATGGACCTCATCAGAACAACCCATGTGTTGCTTCTCCAAATCCACATTCCCACATCCCCTATGTCAACCCCTGGATTTCCGATCAAGGTTTAAGCTCAAATCATCCATGAAATCACACCCAATCCTTCCTCATCTTCATTCTCACCAAAGGAACATCATAATTGTCAAACAATTCCCTGGGATTTAGAGCCCGCAAGCCCCTAATTTAATCCTCAATGATCCCTAGCCTACACTTAGGGTTACCTACTTATTTAATCATCATGTAATCTTTCTTCTGTATTTCATGGTCTATAATCCAAATGGCAGAGCGCATCTACAATGAATTCATTCCTCTAATATTCTATAAAAAATCAACAATTTCACACCCTTTTGAAACCAAACACAAGGTCATGACCCAACTCCAATGATTCAAATCTCAGAAAAAATCAGCTCATGTGTCAATTCTATTGGTCATGCCTCTCCCATATACCATTCTCACTAAGCAAAAATCACCCTTGTTTTTTTTAGAAACATAAGAAACTCACCACAGTGAACCATTCACTCGACCACTCATAACTTGAGCATCATTATAGCGTTCCATTAGGACTCATTTATCCTCTCACCATACTCTTCAAGGCACATCCTATGTCGATTAGTTCATGCACTCATCTATTCCTTCTTTTGAAAACTATATGTGCTATTGAAGCATCATCAATCAGGTTTCTTTTCATTTCAAGAGTACCATAAATTTTCACATGCCTCTCACCAAACCCCCCATTAGGGTATTCTAATTCATATACACCTTACATCCAAACCACCTCATATCCACCAAGAATAACCATATTGTAATTTCATTCCCAAAGATTCACATATGCCTAAAACCATAGTCCATGATCACCACCCATGTTTCAGTCTCCAAAATATCATTTAGCCACACCAACCATGATTCGCATTAATTAACCCATCGAAACCCACACTAAGGAGTTAATAGGGATAAGATTCAAAATAATCCTAACCATATTTAAACTAGCCTCAAGGATAAAATAACCAATACAAAAGTGATTATCCCAAAATAATTAGGGCATCCAACATACTTAAGCCACATACCTAGTAGCACCCTTCTTGTACATATGTTGTAAGACGAAGCATGCACCCATACCTCAAGTAACTAGTCATGCTCAAAAATTTAGATGTCCCCTCTCATGGGTTTCCCCAAATCATAACCTAAAATAAACTTACAAAAATAGGACTGCATCTTAAAGTCCACTATGTCCTCTCACATAGTCCTTTAAACTAAGTTTCTTATAATCCAAAACTATTGAGATGACACTCACCCATGTCTCATGGTTGCATGACATCTAACGTACCACAACCAACCGCTCACTCTAAATTCTCACACACAAGTTTAATACATGTCTACTCTGTCCACTTTTTCTTAAAGCTCCACCCAAAAGGCTTAAGGTTCACAGTTAGACTAAAGACACAATAGTTGTGACATTATTCTATCTTATCCACCCAAAATCATAAGGGAATAAATGTCATAGGGATACCACATAACTCATGAGATATTAATATCTCTAACCACCCTAACATATGGTCAAACACAAAAAATACATTGGATCCACATCATACATATATATAGTGTTTAGAAATTTCCACTATCCATTTACATTAGCCATAATTTTCAAACAAGGGTGTAATTAGATGAAATTTCAAGTAGAAGTTATATATATAAATGATTTATAAATTTCACTTGGAATTTTATTTAGCTAGTGTCATGTAAAAACAAAAATAATCCATCTAGTAATTAACCTTTATCCATTTACCTTAACTAGAAGTTCTAATGTTTGAGTCTCAATTAAGTAAAATTTCAATTATAAATAATAGATGAAAATTACTCTTTAAGTTGCAATTGGAAGTTTATTAATTATTTCCTCATAATAATCAAGAAAAGTGGTCATATAACATATCATTTTTCCATATAATGGGTTGATTATGTAAGGTAAAACCATAAACTTTTATAGAAAAACATTGTATAAATCTATGATGACACTTTCAATAACCAACTCATATAATAGTCCACGTAATTAGATAATAAAACACATGAAATCATGAAAATGACATGAAAATCCTACATGCCTAATATGATGAATGAAAATTCCCTCTCTTTCAATACCATACCAAGAGATAAGATCTCATAAATCAATAACTACATAATCAAGTACATCACTAGAGGTGAGATCAGATCAACCACAACAACAAACAACATGAACCTCAATCTTATCCCTTGATATATTAACTTCAATCATATAAAGGGTGGATAGTCATATGCACAAGATCTATACCATGTATCAACACATTCCTATTATCCTACCTAGTAAGCCTAAATATTATGATAAAAAAAGAAGCTCTCATAACACTTTTTAACATCCCACCTTGGACCACTGACTGGTGCCTAGACCAAATAAACACTACAATACCTTAGGTATAACTCCCTCTATGCCAGAGGATTATAACTATTGTCATGGTTCTATAGTGGTATGGTGAGGATATTATACCCTAAAATCAAATTATATCAATAATGGAAACAAAGAAATCACATAAACTAACCATATAAAATGGTAAACCAACATGTAGGAAAGTGAAGAAATTAATCAAAATAAATCATGCAATAATAGATGATTAGTATACCATACATGTCAGAAAATCATACTAAAAAATCCAAAAAACTAAAAGATAAATTGGGAAAACTATGAAACAGTTATAAATCCAGACCTGATCCCAAATCCCATGATCCGTATTTGCAACCAAGAAATCACCAAACACCAAGTGATTTTCCAAGCCTATAACTACATCCAAGTTTCATATGATCGGGTACCCAAGTGTCATGAAATCCTAATCATCATGTGAGTAAAACTCAGTAGTCCTCCACCAACGACATCCCTAAAAATAAACAGTCCTTAAAAATTGAATGTAGATGTTCTTAAGCTAACATATACCAATACAACCATTTCAAACATCATAAAATAAAATCATAAAAAATATTGAACTCGGGGTCACATGATGACACTCAGGGATAGTATATACCTACTTCATCTAGTGTCATGGTGTCTCTGAGAACGTTATAATGATCGTACCAACCCATCTCCCTTTAGGGGTAATATACCCATCCCCAATAAAAAAACACCTGGGGATAATATACCCATACCTAAGTCCCCAATATCCACATAGGTTCTAGATTCACCGCATTTTTAACCATCAATCGACAACCAAACCACTCATATGACATGATCACCTAGGGTCTATCCATCACAACTAAGTCTACCCGGGGTCTGGGTTCACACTGAGTTTAACCAGTATAACTAAAATCCAATTTTTGAATCATTAAAAAAATCCAAACCAACGGATGTTTTCCTTTCCTTTAAAAAAATCAACCAAACCACATATACTATTTCAATTAATAAATCATAATTTAAGAAAAAATATAAGTTTCATGAAATTTTCCTTTCAAACCCCATTTTAAAATTATTAATAAAGGAATCCAAATAAATGATCAAATCCATTTACCTAAATTCATTTAAATATTTCAAGTATTAATCTTAATTTACCATTTATAATTCTTATTTCCAAAAAAAATACCTTTTTGAATAAAAACCATTCCATTTTCCATTTTCATAAATACCAGTTCAAGTACTATTTCACAGCATTTATTTCAAAACCCATATTCTATTTACTACCAAGGAACCCCACATGGGATCGCCTTACATTTGTTAAAAGGCTTATAAAAGGGTAAATTTTATTATCAACAATATATTCTTAAAACATTTACATTAAACTTGGATAATTCATGAATAAGCCAACACGACCACACAATAAACCACTAGAAATTAAGGTGGGACTATAGGTTAAGTTAAAGGGATTGCCTACCTCATATGAATCCTCTTTTAAAATTTCATCCTCATAACATATTACCTGAGATTTTTTAAGACCAATAGGAAACACTAAACCCACCCATGGTCCTATCTCAAATCAAAAAAAACAACTTAATTAATTATAATCAAATTATAATCAATTAACAACTTACAAAAAAATAACCACTTCCATTCACCTAGAAATAAATTTCCCTTTACTCATCAGATGCCCCCACCACATCTAAATTGGGATCAACCCTCCTCTAAAGGAATATAACAAGGTTTGTGCTAAGGTCTAAGCACTAACTCGGACCAAATCCTTATCAACCAAAACCCTAAACATAAGTGATGGTATTTAATTTAAATCAAAAATATATAAATATCACATGGTCACTTACCTCATCAAAATGATGGGGGAATACACGTAGTTATTCTATTAGGACACCCTTAATCTAGGTTATACAAAATTCCCATAATCTCGAGATGATTCCACCATAATATAGTGGAATCATCACTCAAATACCTAATAGAATTAACCATAAATTAGATAGAGATAATTAGGAAAGGAAACAAGATAACCAAGTGGATAAACCTACCAAAAATTATCAATAACTGGTGTCAAAATTACCCTAAGAAGAAAGGGGACCAAGGTATGGGAGGGGGTCTCCTTGGTCTATGTAATACAAAATAAAGAGTAAAAGAGGGATTTCCCCTCTAAAAATATAAGTGGAAGAATTATAATTATACCCCTTAAGAATCACATGCTTTATGAAGTGGCTCATTTCATTGATATCCACTATTGGATGACCATTATAGATTCATTGGCTAGCTGGTTGACCCCTACCGACCCACATTCCCTCTAACTTTCTTGAAGATGGGAAATGGTTGTAGACTATAGCCTTATCCACTTAGTATGTCTCCTCTACTGTATTCCTTTTATACCTAACCACCAACTGAACCTAAAATCTCATCTAAAAACACCCTTTTAAGGGTTCCAAACCTTTAGAATGCTCTCTTTTCAACACTGGTTCTTAAAACAACCCATCTAGTAAATTAAGGTTCATATTCCCCTTGGAAATTCAATGTTGTCCATACTCATGTGGTATTACAAGAGCTACCTTTGATTGATCTATTTAGTTTTGTTTGATAACATATTCAATCATGTGTAACTATTAGAAAACCATATTATTGTGACAAAACCTCTCAATAAGCTATGGTAAAACTCAACCGGATTCAGCCCAATACCCATACACTTTCATGATAGCCTTTTTTCATGTATTACATTCCTTTCCATAAGAAAACTGATAACCCAAAAAAATGATTCTATCCACCACCAAAACTACAATAATGTCTTGAATTACTCTTATCATTTCAAAAATAATAGTTGAAATTAATTCAGAATTTATGGACATGTGATCATATGATAGGATTATATTTATACATGTGTATGGAGAAAATCATGAGATTCGCTAATAGTTGAAATTATTATCAAGTATGGATCAAAGATGCATTTGAAAATCAGATTTGAACTTATCACAAAGAATCATATAATGATCTCTATTTAGTTATTCCATAACATCACTATAATGTCTCTTAATGTGGTATTATTTTATCATAATCTTTAGATTTTACTTATTATCAAACTCTCTCTCTCTATATGTAAAAAAACACTTTCATCTGACCCTCAATTCATTCCACCAATAATTCCATGAAATTTTGTATAGGGATTAATGATTGACCAATAAAATTCTGGTAATCATGGCATACCTTCTTTCAACCATGATGTTAATTATGGAAGATGATTCAAAGGTCGGTGTGATTTCATAGGTATCAACTCGGAATATTCTTTAACATCTTCTTATTATTCTGAATTTTCACCATCCTAAAATTTTTCCACTATGAAATCTACTTCATGTGGAGGACTATCCCAAATAAATTCACTCTCTCTTTGAGATGTTGCATCCTAAGGATATGATAGTGTATCCAGAGGCTATGATGGACCAAATTCCATTACCGACTGAACATTTTGATAGTAGATATAGTGACATACAACTCTATCATTTAATCTTTGGATTGGCACTTAACCAGTGATAATACATGTTCCCAGTCCCCATCATCAATAATTGGATAGGCTATATGCCACAACATCTCTTTAAATTGTAGATGTCTTTTTATTATGGATTTTATAACTTGATTAGCCATGATTTTTAACCGTAGATTTATTTTTATATGTATTTCTTCCAAAGTTATACAATCCTTGTGAATTTAAACTCATTATGGTTGTCTATTATAACTAACTCACTGTTCAGTATCAGTTATTTAATTATTTCATGAAACATATGTATACATATTTTATCTACAATAATACTTAGTTATTAATAATATAGTCAAAGAAACATAATAATATTTTAAAATATTTTAAATTTTGACTATGGAACTTCTAACTAATTGTATCTAAAGATACTAATTAGTGTGATACTAGTGGAGTAAACATTATACATCCCAAATGATATGCCTCTATACCTTTATAATTGTTTGTAAAGAGAATTGGAATCAACCAAACCATATACCTTATAAGTTTCAAACTGGGTGTGTAGTTGGGCCCACATGCTATTCACTAAGTGAAGATCAATTTAATAATCAACCAAACTTATTTAGTTTTATTACCCATAGCTTTTTTTAGGATTAATCTTTCATCCACTTGTTTGTATCTAGACGAGGATGTCATTTCTAGGTAACCATATAATCTATACATTACAGAAATGTTAGACTGTTTTCATAGGGTTTTAACTAATGTTTTCTATTCCTGATTTCTATAATAAATAAAACCTTATTATAATACCAAGTATAGTGATCCCCCTTTTTCATAAATGATTATCACATCTTTTTTAAGATAAAAAATATTATAAATTAAAACATTATACTAATAATTACAAAAATATACTTGTAACATCCCAATATTTTATGAAATATATTCTTCCAATTTAATTTAAGTTCTTTAATAGATTTTGTTACACACGATACATAGTTTAGATTGTATCACATGAAACACCAAGTTTATCTTGGATTGCGTGCAGCATCGATTCCCTTTGATAACTTGTGTTACACGCAAGGTCAAGTCTTACCGAACAATAATATATTTCTGATATTATTATTTAATATGGAAGTTATCGTATGGTTGTTATATTGATAGGTGTGAATATGGATAAATATATTATTTTTACACATGTTTATAAAACTTTTCTATATTCATCCAATAAATTTTATAGGCTTAAAATAATAATAAATCCAATGTTAAGAAGAACAAGTTGTTTATATTTAAAAGGTTGTTTTGTTGCCTTTTAATGGTTTTCCTATTATGAATCTAATTTTTTAAAAATTTATAATTTTTATATAAGAAAATAAAATTTATTTTTTAAATAAGAACATAAAAAATATCTTAGGGTGAATTTCTGCTATTTTTCTGAGAAGTTTCATTTTTTGATGAATTGTGAAAAATACTACATTTTAGTTGAAAACTTCCTTTTCGCCTAAATAATTATTAATGTTAAATTATATTTTAAATTTTTTTAAAGTCAAAATAGATACATTATACATCTATTAATATAATTTAGGTCATTAAAATCATTTTTATATTTAATTTGATATAAATACTTAATGAACTTTTGATCATTTTCACTTTTAAAACTCTCTTTCTTGCCACATCTATGGGATTAGATTTAAACTTAATTTTGCCACTTCTGTGAATTAAATTTTTAAAAACTAACATAAAATTTTGTATTTGGTACAATATTTATATTCTAATAAGTTAAACTTAGTTTTTTACCAAAAAAATTAGTGAATATAATTAAAATCAATTATAGTGATTAAGGTAAAATTAAGCTTAATATGGGACTAAACCTTAAACGTAAGGGGAAATAACCTATAAACTTGTCTGAAATCCATTATATTCGAATATTTATACCATAAAACCTCTTTGATTTAATTTTAGGAGTTATTAGGATACTATTACATGATGGTGACCTATATAATAAGTTAAGGAAAGAGACAAAAAATGATGCTTCATTACGTTTAGCATTTATAAATATTTAGAGTATGGAATAAGATACATATTTTTTATTATAAATGTTATAATTTAAGTTAAATGAGTTTTTATGTCATGGTAATTTAACTTTAATTTTTATAGATGATATAATTACATTAAACACTTAACAAATGCTAATATATGGATTATTTAGTTAGTAATTAAATAAAATAAATGATGTTAAAAACATTAAAAGTAAAATAAATTAAATGAATTATTGTATTCAATTATTTTTTTAGATGAATATATCATGTTAAACATACGTGAAATTAATATAATTTAATTCCAATAATATTTTTATATTTTTAAATTAAAATTTAATAAATAATGTTAAAATTGACATTAATGTTATTTTACAATAAATGATATTTTATTAAATGATTTAGAACTAATAAAAATCATATATTATCATATATTATTCCAAGTTATTTTTAAGTGTTAATAAATACCAAATATGTTCCATTAATTTACAAATTTATATTTTATAATTAACATATTGAACCAAAGATAGTAAAAACATTGTTAGCATAGTCTGAGTTAAATCGGTATTTTTCCGCATTACATGCACTTGTTTTAAAATTAATTTCCAAAACAAATGAGATTTTTATTTTTTAAATTAGATATAATATTATAATTCATTGAGCCAATATTTTTTAATAACTCTCACCTTAATTAATCTTAATGTTTAAATTACTTGGGTTGTAAAACCAGTTACCGAAATGAAAAACCAAAATATAAAATATAAAGACACTTAAAGACTAAGGAACAAAATTATAAAAATGATCTTATTTTGTGTGGTGGAGATATTTAGTGAGCATAAATTCAATTTAATCCATTATTTTTACATTTTGGAATAACATTAGGTAAGCGAGACCACCCAATAGTGATAACCTTTTGGTATTTATTGGAATTCCACTTCCCCTCCATTATAATAAGACATTTACTATTCACCTTCCTCACACCTATCAAGACACTTTGGATCATCCAAAATCTTATCAAATAGTCTTCATAAATCTCTCCCATAAACCTATAATCCTCACTTTGTGCATAAATCTAACCAAGGAATCCCTTTGGTGTAAACCAAAAGGTGTTACCTGAAATAGAGGTGACATTCTTAAATATGCATTTATGTTTTATTTGTTTTTCCACCCATTAATTTATTATTATTACATTATTATATAATAACATAAGTATCATAAATATAATTAAATTTTTGTATGTTAATCGTTCTAAATACATCTACACACACTTCCATCAAATGGGTAACGAACATATCATTCGTGTATGGCGAACTACCGCCTCTCAAAATAATTTCGTTCATTATGCCATTACCACCTCTCATGGTTTGTAATTAGGATTTAAATACTATATTTATACTATATATATGATATTTTTTTGTATTAATAATTTTTTAATTTTTATTTACCATATAACATTATGTGTTCTATTTGGTGTAAATACGATAACATTGTCTGTGGGCATGTGGACAACCGCCTCCTCAAAGCGATGTGATATTTTCACACATTACATGGAATGTATTAAGGATGGTTTTATTTAAAAATATGTAACATATATGAAATATATATTATATTAATGAAATTATTAACTTTTTCTAAATATAATATATCATTTTTTATTACCCTTTTCACACATTAAAATTGTGTTAATGTCAATTTTGGACGCGTGGACTACCCCCTCCTTAGCATGATGTGATTACCTGTACATCACAAGAATTATATATAAATAAGTAAATTTGATAAAATAATATGGTATTTATTGTAAAATTAAAATTCTATAAATATAAATGTTACATTCCTTCTTTCCATAATGATCATTGAAAAATAAGAATATCACTCATGTGTACGTACGGCTAACCATCTCCATGACTGTAACATTGGTTCATTTTTTATAACCATCAATAATTTTTGTTTTTAAATGTATAATTTATTTATAAATATTATTATTATTTCATGATTATTATTCTTCATATTTTTTAATAATTACCCATTTTACTATAGTTGACCTACCAATGTCATTTTTGACACACAAATCGATTATGGTCAAAACATCCAACTTAAACATTATTGATTAAGTAATTTCATATAACTTGTTTATAAGTGAAATAAAAGTAATAAAAAACTTGTAAAATGTTATTAATAAATTATATAATTAAAATAAGTTTATTATTCTTGAAGATATAGAAAAATCATGACAAACTGGACTCCAGGTAAGGGGTTATTGTCTCACTTTTACTTTCATCAGGCATATGTCATAATCACCACATATTTTTTGTATATAATACTCCTATTGATGTATTATATCATGAATTATTTTATCTTCATTGTATATAAATGTTTTATTTTATTATTATTACTTTTAGGGTTTCCTATTCAGATGTTACTACATTTGTAAGGGGATTTCTTTTCTCACTTTTATTTCTGTGAGATATATTCCATATTCACCACTTATTTTTGTTGTATGGTGTATATAATTCCCATGAATATATTTTATTATTATTAACCTTAAATTTATGGGTTTTTACATATACTTTTTATGGTATCTCTTTCATGGGTTTTATGTTTTTGAAGTTACTAAAGTGATAGTGGATGTTTTTTTTCAATTTTTCATATTTGAGACATTTGTTATGTTATGAACCTATCTTCTTCAAATATGTGCATATACTTATAATTTGAAATGATATATCATGATTCTATATATTCTCATGGTATTATAATTTTATTTTAATCTTATTACTTTATTAGGTTAATTATTCAAATGTTTCAAAGTTACATGGGATTATTTGGAATATTTAATTATTATTTTCCTCAAGAATGTTTTAATGATATTTTAATTTTATATCCATTCATAAACATAAAAAACTTTTTATTATTTATCCTCTATTGGGGATATTTTTTATTGATACCATCCTCATTCTTGTATGTATTTATTAATATTTTTTCATATATATTGTTATGGAATCCTTTTCTTTTCCATGGGCTAACCATTTTTTAAATAGATTGTTATAGAAACCATTTCTTTTCAATGGGTTACTCAAGTTTCAAGGAGATTTTTATTTAACCCATTTACTTTCCATGGGTTAATCATGTTTCAAAGATATTGTTATTTAACCCATTTATTTTCCATGGGTGACACATATTTCAATGAGATTTTTATTTAACTCGTTTCTTTTTTATGGGTAATTTATGTTTCAAAGAGATTGTTATGGAACCCATTTTCATTACATGGGTTATTCATGTTTCAAATATTTTTTTATAGAACCCATTTAATTTCCATGGGTTATTCATTTTTCAAATAGATTTGTATAAAACTCATTTCTTGTCTACAAGTTAATAAAGTTTTGAAGGGGTAATTGGGTTCTCTAATGAATTTATACAAGCTTTTATGTGTGATTATTTTCCAATGGTACTTGTAAATTTGATGGGTGGTTACGTGATAACCCAATTATGGGTGGTTACATGATAGGCCAAGGACTTCTGGGCCCATGATAGCCATCCAATTCATTGGGTATATAAGTTGGTTGTATGGCTATTCCATTTGTAAGAGTGACATGTACGGAATTATACCGCACAGATATTCCATTTATAAGAGTGAAAAGTATAATGATGTCCCAAGATACTAATATGTTTTATCTTTTATTTCTATAGGTTTATAATGTTTATAGTGGTTAGGATTGATATCATGTGGCTTGTGATTATTGATTCTAATGACTCTTTCCTCTTCCATGTTTTCATATTTGATGGTCCATGTTTTTATGGGTATGATTTATTTTATGATTCTCTCATGGAATTTGATTATGTCATCAGACACTTATACACTCTTATGCTCACTGATGAAGTTTAATTGTTAATGATTATACTTACCTTTACTGAGAATTTGATCTCACCCTTATTATGTTTTCTTTTCCCCAAGTTTTAATGAATTATTTTAAATGATTTATGTATTTAAAGTATTACACAAGGATTATGTTGATGACCTATTGTGAAATAAGAAAAACTAGGTTAAATGGGAGAAATGATATTTTTATGAATTGTGGGTCTATGTTGATATGATTTGTTTATGTATGAGTTTTTCCAATTTCTCTAAAACTCTAAACCTAATAGTTCTTTGATGTTTTAAGTGATCCAAGTTTTCCTTTTGATGTTTTATGGTTTTGATAAAAAAAATTGGGTCATAATTATCAGTACCATAGCCGGAAATGAAATGTTATGAATTTTATCACAAGATCTGGGAGTGTCAGTTCAGGGATGTTATAATTAGTATCAAAGGTAGGTTTAGAAAACTCTTTAGATTTTTATTTTTTTCATATGAGGTTATATTAAGAGTTATGGATACCTTAATAGGTCTATAAGATTAAGTATTATCATAAGATCATAGTATTAGACTCCCCATTGAGGTTTTAAGTAATGATATCTTAACATGATGTTTAGACGCATTTTTTGGGATGATGTATTTTTAACCCCTAGGGTAAAAATGAAGATTTTTTTATTTTTAAAGGAAAAATAAGGACAAATCATATGCTCAGTAACAACCTATCGCATTCGGCAAGGTGATGGGGCTCAAACCCATGACCGAAAGATGATAAGGGTTTCACGCACTACCACTGGACTACACGAGTTCTGGGTTATCTTGGGTTTTTTTCAGGTAAAGATTAAGTTTATTTAGAAAATATATGGTATTTTATTTTATGAATAATTGTTAATTTATCATAAAAGAAAATACGATCAAATACTTCTAATATTTGGGTTTTGAACTTAGTCAGGAATTTTTTGAAATATTTTATAGATAGTTATTTATGGAATAATTTAGTTTGAACATTGCATATTACTATTGAATTTTGAATATTTTGTATTATTTGAAGGTTTGCCCATTTTTGGAATTATATTCCCATGTGATAACTATTTTGGTTCTGGTTAATGTCTAAAGATAGGTGGAATATATTAACTATCCATTTTATGGATATGTGGTCTTTAAAAGTTGATTTTAGTGCATTAGGAATTAAAACTTCATCTCAAATAATCATCATTTGGAGAAAAATATCAGATTTTGGTGGAAATTTATTGAAATATTAAATTCTAACCATCAAGTAATTGTATTTAATCTTGGCATATATGGTAAGATAATTCTATAACTTTAGGAAAAGGATCTTGAAATAAAATGTTACCAAATTACCATGATATCAATGACCTTTTACACTCATATTTGGATTGTGGTTTTTTCATCATTTAATTACTCTTGACCATGTTCTCTATCACTCTCTATTAGTCAATTGGAATTAGTTTTTCCTTCCAAACCAATCTTTTAATTTCCCAAATATGTTCTCCCTATGTTGAATACTAATTATGCATAAATTCAGATGACATTTTTGCTTCCCACTTTACCTTTTTAGATGATTTTCTATTAACCATTTGTATGATGTGGGTTTCAATAAAGTAAAGATATAAATGTTAATAGTTTGATAACCAGGATGAATTTTGAGGTTGAAATTCATTTTAAGGGGGTAGGATGTAACATCTCAATATTTTATGAAATATATTCTTTCAATTTATTTTAAATTATTTAATAGATTGTGTTACACACACTACATAGTTTATCTTGAATCACATTAAGCACCAATTTTATCTTTAGTTTCATGAAACATCTAGTCCCTTTGATAACTTGTGTTACAAGCATGGTCGAGTCTTACCGAACAATAATATACTATTGATATTATTATTTAATATAGAAGTTATCACATGGCTGTTATATTGGATAGTGTGAATATGACTAACTATATTATATTTAAAAATGTTTCTAAAATATTTTTACATTCATCCAATAAATTTTATAGGATTAAAATAAGAATAAATCCAATTTTAAACATAAAGAGGTGTGTATTTTTAAGAGGTAGTTTTACCACCTTTTAATGGAACACCTGTTTTGAATATAATTTTTGAAAATTTTATAATTTTTAGATGAAAACAAAACTTTATTTTTGAAATAAAAACATAAAACTTATCTTAAGGTTATTTTTTGTATTTTTCTAAGAAGTATCATTTTTTGATTAATAGTGAAAAAAAACTGCATTTTAGTTGAAAAATACATTTTCTTCTAAATAATTATTTTTGTGAAATTATATTTTAACTTTTTTTAAGTAATAATATATAAATTATATATATATATATATTAATCCAATAAAGGTTATTGGAATTATTTTTATATTTAATTTAGATATAAATACTTAATGAAATTTTGAGAATTTTCACTTTGAAAACCTGATTTCTCGCCATGTCTATGGGGTTAGCTTTGAACTTAATTTTTCTACCTCTGTAAATTGAATTTTGAAAAATTGAAATAAAAGGATTTAATAAGTATAATATTTATATTCTAATAATATAAACTTATTTTTTACCAAAAATATTAGTGAAAGTAATTAAAATCAATTACAGCGATTAAGGTAAAATTAAACTTAACAAGGGACTAAATTATAATCTTAAGAACCAAAATGATATACAAAACTATCCAAAATCCATTTTATGACAATAGTTATACCATAAACCCTCTTGTTTATAATTTTATGAGTTATTTTGGTATTATTCAATGAAAGTGACCAATATAATAAGTTAGGTAAGGAATGAGACAAAAAAATAACCTTCCATTAATTTTAGCATTTTTAGAGCTTTAGAGTATGGAAGAAACTATATAATTTTAGTTTTAAACATTATTTTTAAATTTAAATGAGTTTTTTTATCATGTTAATTTAAATTTAATTTTTAGAGATGATATAATTACATAAAATGCTTAACAAACGCTAATGAATGGATTATTTATTTAATAATTAAATAAAATAAATGATTCTAAAAAAATTAATATTAAAGTAGATTTAATGAATTATTATGATGGGTTGTTTTTTAGATAAATATATAATTTAAACATATTTTAAATTAATATATTTTAATTTCAATAATTTTTTTATTTTTTAAAATTAAAATTAAATAAATAATGTCAAAATTGATATTAATGTTATTTTACAATAAATGATATTTTATTAAATTATTTAAAATTAATAAAAATCCCATATTAATCCAAGTTATTTTTAAGTTTTAATAAATAAAAAATATAGTCCATTTATGGACCAATTTATCTTTTATAATTGACATATTTACTCATAGATAGTAAAAACATTGCTAGCACGGTATGGGTTAAAGCAGTTTATTTGCGTGTTATATGCTTTTGTTTTAAAAATAATTTCCAAAACATATAGTATTTTTATTTTGTAAATTATATATCATAATTATAATTTAGTGGGTCTATATTTTCTAATAAATCTAAACTTAATTTAGTCTTAATGGTTAAATTTAGGTTGGAAAATGAGTTACCTAAAAGAAAAATAGAAATGAAAAATATAAGGAAACTTAAAGAATAAGGAACAAAATTATAAAAATGAACTTATTTTTTGTGGTGGAAATTCTTATCAAGCATAATATAACTTTAATCCATTATTTTTTCATTTTTTAAGAACATTAGGTAAGGGATACCTCCCAATAGTGATTACCTTTTGGTATTTACAAAGATGCCACTCTACCTCCATTATAAAAAGTCATTCATTCTTCCCATTAATAACACCTCTCAATATACTTTTTATCTTAAAATATATTCCAAAATAGTATCCCAAAATCCCTAACCTCAATATACAAGCCTATATGTTAGAGTTAATCAGACCATAGAATCCCATTGGTGAAAACCAAAAGGTGTTACCCAAAAAAATAGGTAATATTCTTCAATGTGAATTTATGTTTTATTTGTTTCTCCATCCATTCATTTATTATTATTCCATACTTATATAATAAAATAATTATCCTCAATATAATTAAATATTTTTAGGTTAAGGGTTAGACCTACACCTACACACACTCCCATCAAATGGGTAACGAACATATCGTTCGTCTACAGCGAACTACCTCCTCATGAAATGATGTTGTTCATTTTTAGTTTACCACATATCATGGTTGGGAATTATGATGAACACCATATTTTTATATAATATATATGATATTTATTTTGTATTAATACTTCTTTAATTTTTATATAACACAAAACCTTATGCGTTCTATTTGGTGTAAATATGATAACATCATTTGTGGACATGTGGATTGTCGCCTCCTCAAAGTGATGTGATACGTTCACACATTACATGGAATGTATTAAGGATGGATTTAATTAAAATTATGTGACATATATTAATTATATATTATATTAATTAAATAATTAACTTTCTATAAATATAATATTTCATTTTCTTTCTTACCATTTTCACACAATAAAAAAGTGATAACGTCGTTCGTGGATGTGTGGACTATCGCCTCCTCGACGCGATGTGATTCATTTTACATCACAAGAAATATATATATATATATTATTAAATAATATGGTATTTATGATATAATTATCATTAATTAGTGATAAATGTTACTTTTCTTATTTCCATAACGATCACTAAAAAATGATAAAGTTACTCATGTGTACGTACAACCTAGTGTCTCTATGATTGTAACATTGGTTCATTTTTCATAACCATCATTAATGATTGGATTTAAAATTATAATTGATGTATAAATATGATAATTATTTCATGATTATTATTCTTTATATTGTTTAATGATGACTCCTTTAATCATAGTTGACCTACCAATTTTTTTTGACAGAAAAACCAATTATGGTCAAAACATCCGGCCTAAACTTTATTGATTATGTAATTGTATATTACTTATTTATAAGTGAAAAAAAAAATCAATAATAAACATATAAAATTTTATTAAGAAATTATATAATTATAATAACTTTATTATTCATTAATATAGATAAAAATCAATACAAACCAAAATCAGGGTAAGGGATTCTTGTCTCACTTTTACATTTGTGAGGCATATGTCAAACTCGCCACTTATTTATTTTGTGTCATGTATATACTGCCGCTTTTGATGTTTTATATCATGAATTATTTTATCTTAATTTTATCAAAATGTTTAATTTTATTATTATTAATTTTTTGGATTTTTATTCAAATGTTACTATAGTTGTAAGGGGATTTCTTGTCTCAATTTTAAATCTGTGAGATATATTCCATATTCACCACTTATTTTTATTATGTGGTGTATATACTACCCATGAATGTATTTTACGATTATTATACTTAAATTTATGGTGTTTGTATATCCTTTTTATTATATACCTTTAATGAGGTTTAAGTTTTCAAAGTTACCTAAGCGATAATAGACTTTTGTCACAGTTTTCCTTCTTTGAGACATTTGTTAATGTTTTGCACCTATATTATTTTATGAGGTGTATATACTTATCATTTCACATTATATATCATTAATATCCCTATTATCATGATATTATAAGTTTATATTAATTTTATTCCTTCATGGGTTTAATTATTCAAATGTTTCAAAGTGTTTTGGGACACTTTGGATTGTTTAATGATTAATTTCCTAAAGAATTTTGTAATGATATTTTAAAGGTATTTACATTCATCAACATCAAAAACACTTTTTGTTATTTATCCTTCACTGAGGATGTTTTCATTGAATCCATCCTCATTATTTTATGGATGTATTAATATTGTTTCAAATATATTGTTATGGAATCCTTTTCTTTTCAATGAGCTAACCATGATTTAAAAATATTGTTATGGAACTCATTTCTTTTACATGGGTTACTCAAGTGTCAAAGAGATTTTTATTTAACCCATTTCCATTCCATGGGTTAATAATGTTTCAAAGATATTTTTATTTAACTCAATTATTTTCCATGGGTTACTTGTGTTTCAAAGGGATTGATATTTAACCCGTTTCTTTTACATGGGTTAATCATGTTTCAAAGAGATTTTTATGGAACCCATTCCCTTTGCATGGGTTATTCATGTTTCCAAGAGATTGTTATGGAACCCATTTCCTTTCCATGTTTTATTCATATTTCAAAGATATTATTATATAACTCATTTCTTTTCCATGGTTTAATCAAGTTTTGAAGGGGTTATTGGTTACTCCAATGAGTTTATGCAAAATTTTATGTGTAATGATTTTTGAAATTGTGCATATAAATTTGATGGGTGGTTACATGATAAACCAATGATGGGTGGTTCTATGATAGACCAAGGATGGGTGGTTCCATGATATCCCTCCAATGCATTGGGTATGGAAGTTGTCCATATGGTTATTCTGTTTATAAGAGTGAAATGTATGGAATTAGACCACATATTTATTCCATTTATAAGAGTAAAAAGTATAATGATGTCCCAAGATACCAATATGTTTTATTTTTTCTTTCTATGGGTTTATAATGTTTCTAGTGATCGATAATGATATCACATGGCTCATTATTATTGATTTAGATGAATCTTTAATTTCACATGTTATCATATTTGATGGTTTAGGTATTTATGGGTTTGAGTTATTTTATGATTTACTCATGCGCTTTGATTATTTTGTTATACCCTTATTCACTCTTATGATCATTGATGATAGTTAATTGTTAATGATTTTTTTTACCCTTACTGATTATTTCAACTCACCCTTTTTATGTTTCCTTTTCCCCATGTTTTAAAGAATTATGTTGAAATATTTATGTCTATAAAGGATTTCACAAGGATGATGTTTTTGACCACTTTTGAAATAAGAAAAGCTAGATTAAATGGGAGAAATTTTTTTTTGATGAATTATGGGTCTATACTGATATGATTTGTTTATGTAAGAGTTTTTTCTAATTCTATAAAACTCTAAACCTAAAAGGTCCTCGAGGTTATAAGTGATCCAAGTTTTCCTTTTTATGTTGTAAGGTTTGGATGGAAAAATTTGAGCCCCAATTATTGAAATCATAGCTGAAAATGTAATGTTATGGATTTCAGCACAGGATCCGGGAGTGCATGTTCTGTACTATTATAATATTAATCAAACATTTAAATTAAAATTTTAAATTTATTAAATAGATAACTTATTATTCCTAATTATATTAAACATGAAAAAATTAAAACATTATACTAAAAAATTATTATTCTAAATTAATATTATGAATTTAATTTAAAAATTTTCTTATTAAAACAATACACTAAACATACAATTTAAACTTAACATAAAATATTAGTAAATATTAATAAACTTTAAATAATTCTAACAAAAAAATTACTAATAATTATATAACATTAAATAAAATATTATACTATTAAAAAAATAAGAACTAAAACAGAGATAAATACCTAAACATTTTTAATATTGGTAAAACCATACCACAAATGAGATATTTATATTTTTTGTACTAATTGAGTATGGGGAGAGAGAGGATGGATTGTGTTGAAGTGTAAAATTAGAGGGGTGGGGTTCCCTTTTATAGAGGCATCCTGAGCCAAGTTTCAATTGAATTGATGCTCATCATTCATCCATTAAATGAATAATATCAATTAAATTAATACCCACATAAGGGATGATCGAGTTTCAATTCATTTAATGCCCAGCTAAACCACTTTCCCAAATATCAAAAACCCTCACCCCATTTAATTAAAAAATCATTATAAAAAAAATTGAGCTTTTTAGTTTAGTGATGATAAAGGTTTATTTTATAAATTTTTTCTTACTATCACTGATAAATCACCATTTTACTTTTAAATTAACCTTATTAACGTTGTACCACCTTTTTCTATTCCATATTTTCAAAAAATTATAACACTATTGGGACTTTGTTAAAAAAAATTACAAATTTAGACCCTCAAAACTAAAGGTATGATATTCCAATATTTTTTTTTGTACTTAAAAATTTTGAGTCGTGTTTTTTCATTTTTATTCTTAAATAGTGGTGCACATGAAACCCCATTTATAATTTTCTACACACACCACTCTTTCCCACTACTTCAGATTTTTATTTTTATGTAGTTACGGTAAAGATTCTTCCCATTTTTCTTACATTCTCTTATTTAACTTTATTCTCTAATCACATTTCTCCATATCCCACCCCTTCATTAGTTTCAAAATATTTTTCCATTTAAAAAAAGGGAAATAATTAGTTTTAATTTGGTGTATATATGGTTTTTATTTGAAGGAATGAGGTAATCTAGGATGATATTTTGAATAAAAATTTTGAAGTATCCTTTCACTGAAATAATTGGTTATCATTTCCAAATAAAATAAATCATAGTAAGTTAATAATTATATATTAGGATTGAAATTATGTATTCATGCATAATAGGTGTTAAATAATGAATTTTAAAATCTATTTTAGTTAGAATATTTAAAATTGTGTTCAGAATCCATGGGTCTTATTTTGAGAGGTTTTTTATTGGAATAGATTTCTACAAAATTATTTTTAACGAATGTAATTTTATAAGTTTAAATTTGGAGTTTATTTTTGAAAATTATTATGTTTGTAATGAAATTTTACATTATTTTATGAATTTATCAGGAATTATTGAATAAAAGGAGGCATGATGTGTTAGATCAAGAAAAAACTTTCTTTAGTGGATCCTATGGGCAGGAACCAAAAAAATATGGTTTTTCAAGAATTTTATTTTATAATATATATTATAGAACATTAATTTTTAGTGTGCATGGATCGAAAATCATAATTTGGGGGGGGAGAATTTATATTTAATGGTTTATTTAATTTTATTTCTAAAATTAGTAGTTTATCACTTTCTAAACTTGCATTAAATGTTAATAAAGGTCGGGTGTATAATTTTCATTAAATCATGTTGAATAATTATTTCAAACATTATTAAGTTTTTTTACTATGATTTTTTTACTTCTATGATATTTTTAAATCCACAAATAATATAAAATAGGTTATTAATACTTATACCTTCTGTGTAATTTGTTTTTGTAAATTTAAAAGTATTAAACCATATAAGAAAATGAATAATTAAAAAATATTCAAAAAAAATAGATGAAAAAAAGGTCCGCACATCTCAAAAATGAATTAATAAGATTGATTTAGGAAATTCTTATTTGGGGATGCTAGTTTGTGGATGTAATATGATATATTTTATAAATTTTCAATTTAATAACTATAATCAATTTGAATTTAGGAAATATATCTTAGGATCCAAATAATGGATATCTAAAAAAGTAACCAAACATGATTTCATTTATCAATTTTTAATATGCTGCTATTTCTAATGCTTTCACCGGGGCGCGAGCTTCGCTTCTGCCTGGAGGACGGGCAGGCCGCTTTGTTACCCCGCATTCCCGCTTTCCAAAGGTGGGTGGCATCCACTCCTTCTTCAAGGACGTCTGCTCCTTGATCAAAACGGGATGATGGGATGTCGGTTCTTCCTTCCATGGATTCCTCCTCGAAACTCGTCACCTAGTCTGGGTATCCCTCATAGATTTAAGACATTGTTCGTGAAACTCTTCCTAGTTTCATATCTTCATGGACACTAGTTAATTACATTGCTTCCGTCAGAACATTCCCTAGGGTCTTGACATGGTAGAAACCTTTGGTCGGAGTAGATGACAACATCAGTCATGTCGGGGCATCTCTGGGTGCGTGGACATTGGGGAACCTGTATTCTTCCTCATAAGAGGGAATCTCAAGGGTGAACAACCTGAGGCATCCCACGTCGAATGTGGGGAATCATATGTCATAGGCATGTATCTGAGGTTTTCCTCAGCTTCCCATGTTTAAAACTGGGTATGTCGTATGTTTAACGTCTTGAGAAGATGGTTACGCCAAAGGCGTGTCATCCGAGGTTTTTCTCAGGCATCTCATGTTTATCACGAGGTAGTCCGTGAGTTTAATGTCTAGTGGAGATGGAATGAGAGTGATCAGAATTTCCCATAGAGACGGATCAGATTGGTACATCCCAAGGAGGGTACACCTGGAAGATGGATGGATCAGAACGCCTAATGAGGAATGATCTGAGGTGGTGCACCCCATGGAGGGGAGATGTCACACCGTAATGGCAGATCTAAACACCATTGAGGACGGATCAGGGAGAGTGCACCCCAGAATGGGAGACACCAAGGTTTACCATTGGATGGGATTAAACATCATGGAGGTTTTCTATGTACCCTGTGTACAGGACAGGGATCAAAACCCATGTAGTTTTAAGGGGTGATGAATCTAGGTGTACACAAAGGACAACGACCTGGAGACATGTTGGGGCTTATGCATGGTTAGCTGCCCGGGTGCTGCAAGGAGCAGTGCTGGGATGAATGGCATGATCTCACCGGAATGTGGTGGCCTGGGTAAGAATTAGGATGGGTGAAGGGTGGATTAATGAAGTGGAGGGGAAATGAAATGGGTCCATCACGAGGGAAATGGTGAAGTTGGGATTGAGCCTCGAAGAGACCTCCTATGTATCCCTATGTCATGGAATCAAAGTCTAGGTAGTTCATTGAGACGATGGGACACCTGAGGAGGCGACCCATGAGAATGGATGCATGGATGGGACCTAGAAGAAGTGGAACCTCCAGGTCAAGGCATGAGATTCCCAAGACACATAGGCTCGAGGGAGAGATCAGGATGAGACATGAGTGATGGGATCGAACCTCAGGGACACTTCCTATGTATCCCCGTGGCAGGGAATCAAAGTCCATGTAGTTCGGGATGGTATGGGGCTTACACTCTGAGGCGGCCCATGGTGGTATGGGGATTACACTCTGAGGCGGCCCTAGGTGGTATGGGGCTTACACTCTGAGGTGGCCCAAGGTGTTGGTGAACCGACATCAAGGGGGTCAGAATGATCGGGTGTTGGGCTTGAACCTCAGGAAGGCTTCCTACGTAACATGCCATGACATGGATCAAAGTCCCCGTAGTTCGGGATTGTATACGGATTACACTTTGAGGCGGCCCAAGATTTTGTGGGGCTTGAACCTCATGGAGTCATCCTACGTACCATGTCTTGACATGGATCAAAGTCCCCGTAGTTCGGGATGGTATGGGGCTTACACTCTGAGGCGGCCTAAGGTGGTATGGGGCTTACACTCTGAGGCTGCCCAAGGTGTTGTGGAGCTTGAACCTTGTGGAGGCTTCCTACGTACCATGCCTTGACATGGATCAAAGTCCACATAGTTCGGGATGGATTGGGGCTTACACTCTGAGGCGGCCCAAGGTGGTATGGGGCTTACACTCTGAGGCGGCCCAAGGTGTTGTGGGGTTTGAACCTCGTAGAGGATTCCTATGTACCATGCCTTGACATGGATCAAAGTCCCCATATTTTGGGGTGGTATGGGGATTACACACTGATGCGGCCCAAGGTGGTATGTGGCTTACACTCTGAGGCGGCCCAAGGTGGTATGGGGCTTACACTCTGAGGCGGCCTAAGGTGTTGGTGAACCGACGTGAATGAGGTCGGAACGACCGGGGTGGTGGGATTGAACCTCATGGAGGCTTCCTACGTACCATGCCTTGACATGGATCAAATTCCATGTAGTTCGGTATGGTATGGGGCTTACACTCTAAGGTGGCCCAAGGTGGAATGGGGCTTACACTCTGAGGCGGCCCAAGGTGGCATGGGGCTTAGACTCTGAGGTGGCCCAAGGTGGAATGGGACTTACACTCTGAGGCGGCCCAAGATGGCATGGGGATTACACTCTGAGGCAGCCCAAGGTGTTGTGGGGCTTGAACCTCGTGGAGGATTCCTACATACCATGCCTTTACATGGATCAAAGTCCCCGTAATTTGGGATGGTATGGGGCTTACACTCTGAGGCAGCCCAAGGTGGTATGGGGATTACACTCTGAGGTGGCCCAAGGTGTTGTGGGGCTTGAACCTCGTGAAGGCTTCTTACGTACCATGCCTTGACATGGATCAAATTCCCCGTAGTTCGGGATGGATTTGGTCTTACACTATGAGATAGCCCAAGGTGGCATGGGGCTTACACTCTGAAGCGGCCCAAGGTGACATGGGGATTACACTCTAAGGTGGCCCAAGGTGTTGTGGGGCTTGAACCTCATGGAGGATTCCTATGTACCATGCCTTGATATGGATCAAAGTCCCCGTAGTTTGTGATGGTATGGGGCTTACACTATGAAGCGGCCCAAGGCGGTATGGGGCTTACACTCTAAGGCAGCACAAGGTGTTGTGGTGCTTGAACCTCGTGGAGGATTCCTAAGTACCATGCCTTGATATGGATCAAAGTCCCAATAGTTTGGGATGGTATGGAGGTTACACTCTGAGGTAGCCTAAGGTGTTGGTGAACCGACATGAAGGAGGTCGTAACGACCGGGGTGGTGGGCTTGAACCTCGTGGAGGCTTCCTGCGTACCATTCCTTGACATGGATCAAAGTCCCCATAGTTCGGGATGGTATGGGGCTTACACTCTGAGGCGTACCAAGGTATTATGGGGATTACACTCTGAGTCATCCCAAGGAGGCATAGATCTTACACTCTGAGGTGGCCCAAGGTGGCTTGGGGATTACACTGTGAGGTGGCCTAAGGTGGCATGGGGCTTACACTCTGAGGCGGCTCAAGGTGTTGTGGGGCTTGAACCACGTGGAGGCTTCCTACGTACCATGCCTTGACATGGATCAAAGTCCCCGTATTTCGGGATGGTATGGGGCTTACACTATGAGGTGGCCCAAGGTGGTATGGGTCTTACACTCTCAAGCGGCCCATTGTGTTGTGGGGTTTGAACCTCGTTGAGGATTCCTACATACCATGCCTTGACATGGATCAAAGTCCTCTTAGTTTAGGATGGATTGGGTATTACACTCTAAGGCAGCCCAAGGTGGTATGGGGCTTACACTCTGAGGCAGCCCAATGTATTGTGGGGTTTGAACCTCGTGGAGGCTTCCTACGTACCATGCCTTGACATTGATCAATGTCCCTATAGTTCGGGATGGATTAGGGCTTACACTCTGAGTCGGCCCAAGGTGGTATGGGGCTTACACTCTGAGGTGGCCTAAGGTTTTGTGCGGCTTGAACCACATAGAGGCTTCCTACATACCATGCCATGACATGGATCAAATTCCCTATAGTTCAGGATGGTATGGGGCTTACACTCTGAGGTGGCCCAAGGTGCTGGTGAACCGACGTGAAGGAGGTCGGAAAAACTGGGGTGGTGGGCTTGAACCCCGTGGAGGCTTCCTACGTACCATGCCTTGACATGGATCAAAGTCCCCATAGTTCAAGATGGTATGGGGCTTACACTCTGAGGCATCCCAAGGTGGTATGGGGCTTACACTCTGAGGCGGCCCAAGGTGTTGTGGGGATTGAACCTCGTGGAGGCTTCCTACATACCATGCCTTGACATGGATTAAAGTCCCCGCAGTTTGAGATGGATTGGGGCTTACACTCTGAGGCAGCCCAATGTGGTATGGGACTTACACTCTGAGGCAGTCCAAGGTGTTGTGGGGCTTGAACCTCATGGAGGCTTCCTACGTACCATGCCTTGACATGGATAAAAGTCCCCGTAGTTCGGGATGGATTGGGGCTTACACTCTGAGGCGGCCCAAGGTGGTATGGGGCTTAGGCTAGGATGTTTCCTGGGTGCCGCTATGGAGCGGAAATGGTGGAAGGGGCTTACGCGAGGAAGCTGCCCGAGTGCCGCTATGGAGCGGCAATGGTGGATGGGGCTTACGCAAGGAAGCTGCCCATGTGCCACTATGGAAGAGTAATGGTGGAAGGTTCTTACGCAAGGAAGCTGTTCGGGTGCCACTATGGAGCGGCAATGGTGCAAGGGGCTTACGTAAGAAAGTTTCCCGGGTGCCGCTATGGAGCGGCAATGGTGGAAGGTTCTAACACAAGGAAGCTACATGGGTGCCACTATGGAGCGACAATGGTGGATGGGGCTTACGCAAGGAAGCTTCCTGGGTGCCTCTATGGAGCGGAAATGGTGGAAGGGGCTTATGCAAGGAAGCTGCCCGGGTGCCGCTATGGAGAGGCAATGGTGGATGGGGCTTAATCAAGGAAGCTGCCCAGGTGCCGCTATGGAGCAGCAATGGTGGATGGGGCTTACGCAAGGAAGCTTCTCGGGTGGCACTATTGAGCGGAAATGGTGGATGGGGCTTACGTAAGTAATCTGCCCAGATACCACTATGGAGCGGCAATGGTGGAAGGGGTTTATGCAAGGAAGCTTCCTGGGCGCCTCTATGGAGCCACAATTGTGGATGGGGATTATGCAAGGAAGCTTTCTGGGTGTCGGTTTGGAATGGCAATGGTGGATGGGGCTTACGTAAGGAAGTTTCCTGGGTGCTTCTATGGAGCGGCAATGGTGGATGGGGCTTACACAAGGAAGTTGTCTGGGTGCCGCTATGGAACGATGCTGGTGAAAGGGGCTTACGCGAGGAAGCTTCCCAGGTGCTGCTATGGAATGATAATGGTGAATGGGTATTACGCAAGGAAGATGCCCGTGTGCCTCTATGGAACGACAATGGTGGATGGGGTTAATGCAAGGAAGCTTCCCGGGTGCCGCTATGGAGCGGCAATGGTGGATGGGGCTTACGCAAGGAAGATGCCCAGATCCTGCAATGGAGCGGCAATGGTGGATGGGGTTTACGCAAGGAAGCTGCCCAGGTGCCGCTATGGAGCGACAATGGTGGATGGGGATTACACAAGGAAGTTTCCCGGGTGTCGCTATGGAGCGGCAATGGTGGGTGGGGTTTACGCAAGGAAGCTGCCCGGGCGTCGTTATAGAGCGGCAATGGTGGATGGGGCTTACGCAAGAAAGATTCTCGGGTGCTGCTATGGAGTGGAAATGGTGAAAGGGGCTTACGCAAGGAAGCTGCCTGGGTGCCACTATGGAGCGGCAATGGTGTATGGGGATTACGCAAGGAAGATTCTCAGGTGCCACTATGGAACGACAATGGTGGATGGGGCTTACATGAGGAAGCTGCTCGGGTGCCGTTATGGAGCAGCAATGGTGGATGGGGCTTACGCAAGGAAGCTGCTTGGGTGCCACTATGGAATGGAAATGGTGGAAGGGGCTTATGCAAGGAAGCTGCCCCGGTGCCGCTATGGAATGGAAATGGTGAATGGGGCTTACACAAGGAAGCTGCAGGTAATGTCTTCCTCATGTCCGGCCGTGAGGGCATCCCAACCCACCTTCGCATATGCACTAGTGCACGAGAGGGATAATTCCATGGGGCGTTGGAATCAGTCCGAACAAAGGGAGATGAAAAGTGTGAATCACATGCACAACATTCGGAATGCGGTGAAGGTGGCGTTACGATGGAGGATGACTGTTGATCGTGTTCGAAACACAATATCCATATTGCATTAGCCTGAAATGGGGACAAAAAAATGAGGGTCGACTGTTGACCATGTTCGAAACACAGGACCTGACTCAAAGTGTCATCCAAAGTCTTCTGGGGCGTTGGCCCAGGATGGTAGGTGAGCCAAGGCGACATGGGACCAGGCTGTTAGGGGTCCCTTCAGACATGGAAGAGGATGAAGATCTGAATGAAGGACACGCAAAGCGTGAGGTGGAGTGATGGAACGTTTGAATAGATTCCAACGCTTTGGATATTATGCCACTGTAATCATGGCATGTGGAATCTTATTCTTGGAACATAAGGCATCTCTTGTTTGGAGCAAGAGTAATCCTATGTTTGTAACATAGGGTATACTATAGTTTATAGTCATATAGAGAGGGCTATTGGCATATTATGCTTAGCGCACAGGGCATCTCTTATATTGAGTAAGAGTCATCCAGTATTTGGAACATTGAGAGTACTACAGTTTATAGTCATGTAGAGATGACTATTAGTCATAAGGCACCTAAAAATGGTTGTTGTTGGGACTTACGTAAGGGCGGCCCTTTCTGGTTCAACCTGGCATAGGAGCCAAGTGATAGGGTTTGGAGGAGTTGCCTGAGGAATGGTTCAACTCAAGGTACTCAGGGAATTGGTTATGAGAATATCAACTCACTACATGAGAAACGAACCAAGAGGAATATGTCAACTCAAGGTGTTTCATGGTGTGCTGAGGAATATCTCTAATCATGTAATTCCACAGGTGGAAGGTGGATGCGCATAAGGGCGCAATGGAAAATGTCGACGACCCGACCCGAAAAGTTCACGGTGTGACTCTCCAATATTCATGGGGGTCAGAGAAGGTAGACGAGGGACCGGCCCGGAGGGCCGGGACCTCAGGCCGGCACGAATGCCGAGCGGGGGAGCGGGGGCACAACCCCCGCGGTATGGACCAGTGGGAGCGAAGGTAGAAGCCTCGCACAGGGTAGGTCTTCGCGAAGTAGCTTTGCGGAGCATGGCCTCGTGGGGAAAAGGGTACTCGTGAAGCAAAGGTATCTTGCGGAGCATAGGGGATCTCTCGGAGCAAAGGGATCTCATGGATAAAAGGGATCTTACATAGCAAAGGGTGCTCGCGGAGCATGGACTCGCGAAGCAGCATCACGAAGGAAGCTTCTCATGGAGAATCGGCTCACGGAGCTACTTCGCGATGGAAAGCAGAGCTCTGCAAACTGGGAGATCTGCCGCCCAAGGGGAGGAGTGGCCCTCTGGAGAAGGGGGTGAGCTGGGTAATTAAAGGAAAGGGGTGTCGCGAATAAAATCTCACTCGGCATGAAGACGGATCTTGCTCCGCGGCGGATCATGAACATCAAATGCGGTCGTGGAGCGTCCCGCCTCCTTGCTTTTTGGCGGGTCTTCACGATGCGTCACGACCGTCAAACGGGTTCGCAAAGCATCACGCCTCCTTGATTCGTGGTGGGTCTTCGCGGCACGTCGTGAGCATCAAACAGGTTCGTGGAGCATCCTGCCTCTTTTCTTCGTGGCGGGTCTTCGCGGCATGGAGGGGGGCTTCCTGAACGGGCTTCACGAACCATTTTTCCATCCCAACTTCAAATTTCCATAACTCCTAATATGTAACTCCATTCGGGCTCTACGACCTACCAAATAGAAGCTTGTGAAACGGGATATGATCATGGGTCATGTATGGAAGCATCTGAATAATTTTGGGGACTCGTTTTCCAATGCCAATTGATACATTGAAAATTTATAAATAAAATTTGAATTATATGTTTTTTATTATATTTTAATTAATTTTTTTATGATTGGGTGTTGTTTAAATTTTAGCAAAATCATTATATGATAATGGACTATGAGTACAAAAAGACTATGAATTTCTATAAATGGATAAGTATTAGGGTATATATAGTAATATTTTAATATAAAAAACATATATCAAAACAAATTTCTTATTTTTTCTAATTTTTCTAGTGTCTGAAACAATGTAATGATAACGATTGTGGTTATTATGTTTGTCAATTTATTAAATATATCATATTCCATCAAAAAACTAGCATCCCTAAAAAGGTATTTCCAGTTCTAATTAAAATTTCATATAAAATATTTTTTAATTTTTTATTTATATTTTTTTACTACTACTAATACTGTCATTAGTCCATATATTCACAAGAGGAAGTAAATTTTTTTTGGAAATGAGAGGGTGGGATACATGGTTTTAGAATGTTTATAGACATCATAAAGAGGTGATTTCCTATAATATTTGTAATTTTTTTATTTTTGCAGTGATCATGAATAATTGGTCAATCTACTTCTTCTTTAGGATTATGATCATTGGTTAATTTAAAAAAATTATGAATAGACATTATAGAAAGTTTAAGGTCCTTCTCTGAGAATTGTTTTCCTATAAAGAGCACAAAAGGAATCCGTATAGATTTCAATCTCTTTCTTGAAGTCTAAAATCATATCCTCATCAAAATCACACTTCATATCAAC
This sequence comes from Viscum album, assembly GCA_963277665.1. NCBI lineage: Eukaryota > Viridiplantae > Streptophyta > Magnoliopsida > Santalales > Viscaceae > Viscum > Viscum album. The sequence goes on from OY728121.1 coordinate 1,088,417,439, forward strand.
TTTATTAGTTTAGAATTTATCTGGATTGAATCAAAACATTGATTAAATTCATACTAATAGAGTTTACTTGAAGTGATATTCTTAAGGCGAGATGATTTTAGTCCTTAAAAGGATTATCAACTCTATATAGCAGCCTTTTGTACTCTTCATAGACATAAAATTATTTGAGAAAAATAAATTTTCAATGAAGTCTTCAATAAGGATGATAAACTCAGGTACTTTTTGTTCTCTCTATAGAGTTGTTTGTTATTTATTTGATTTTTTATGTACAGTAGTGATGAAATGCATTCTTTTTTGTGTAAAAGACCTTTTAATGATATTATAGTAAGAAAATATTTTTGTTTTATCAAGAAAAATTACTTATATTATCTTAATAGTACATAAAAATAATCCAAAGGTAATTTTTTATGATTAAGAATCAACTACATATCAATCCAACATATGGTGTGTCTGATATAACTCAAGGAGTGTGTTTACACCTTAAAATGGATGTTTTAGTTCAAAATATGTGTCACTAACGAAATACTGATAAAATAAACTTAAATTGTCATGATAAATTAGGATAAAAATCCACAAGTCATTTTTAACATATACGAAAAAGTTTCATGTCAACCTAATAAATGGTGTGTCTGGTATGATTGAAAGTGTGTGTTTTTATTTAAAATTGACATTATAGTTCAAAATACACTTCATATACTCAAAGATGAGTAAACACACATGGATTTTATTTTTAATTCATGAAAATAATTTATTATTCATTTTTGATGTGTTGTAATCAATTCCATGTCAACCTCGCACATGATTTTTCCAGTATGACTCAAAGTACACATTTTTAGTTTAAAAGCAATATTTTAGTTAAAAACGTGAATCACTCACTAAACCCCAAGAAAAATTAATTAAATTTAATTGATGATTTAGGAAAAAAACTATATTTAATTTTTTATGTGAAGGAATCATTCTTACATTAATCGGACACACAGTATGTCTGTTATGACTAAAATTTCATGTTTTTATTTAAAATTGACATTTTATTTCAAAACACACTTCACATACTCAAAACCAAGCTAATATGATCTTATTTCCTTGATAATTTACAAAACATTATCCATAAATATTTTTTTATGTATAGGAATCAATTTTACATCAATATGACACATGGTGTGTCTGGTATGACTCAAAGTATGCTTTTCATTTTAAAAATGACATTTTATTTTAAAAAATTAACCACTCACTAAAAACTAAGAAAACACACTCATATTGTCTTGATTATTTATTAAAATTATATATAATTAATTTTTAATTTTTATTAATTAACTTCACATCAATCAAACACATGACGTTCCTAGTATAACTTAAAGTGCGTGTTTTCAGTTTAAAAGTGACATTTTAGTTCAAAACATGCATAACTAACTAAGAAACTAAGAAAATTTACTCAAATTGCCTTAATACTTTAGGAAAAAAATTATAATTAATTTTTGATGTGTAGGACTCAATCTCACATCAATCCTCCACATGGTGTGGTTAGTATGACTGAAAGTGCATATTTTTATTTAAAATTGGCATTTTAGTTAAAAATAAACATTGAATACTGAAAACCAGTAAAACACTCTCATGTTGTCTTCTTACATCATAACAAATAAAAAATAATTTGGGATATGTATAAATAAATTGTACACCAATATGATACATGGCATGGACGGTATGACTCAAAGTACATGTTTTCAGTTTAAAAGTGACATTTTAGTTCAAAACATGTGTCACTCACTAAAAACAAAGTAAAAAATAGTCATATCATATTGATACTTTAGTAAAATGATACATAGTCCATTTTTTATGTATAGGAATCAAACACGCATCATTCTAACTCAATTTTTGGCTGGTATGACTGAAAATTCAAGTTTTTATTTAAAATGGGTATTTTAGTTCAAAACATGAATCACATACTCAAGACTAAGAAAACACGCTCATATTATCATAAAACTTTATTCAAATGGTTCATAAATTATTTTTTATTTTTAGGAGTCAACCTCATTTTAATCCAACACATGGTGTGTCTGATAAGACTCAAAGTGCATGTTTTCAGTTTAAAAGTGATATTTTAGTTCAAGACATGAGTTAATCAATTAAAACATAGAAAACAAACACTAATTATCTTGAAAATTTATAAAAAATCTCCATAATTCATTTTTTATGTGTAAAAATTTGCCACATGTCAATCGGATACACATTGTGCTCAATATGATCAAAAGTGTGTGTTTTTATTTAAAAATTACATTTTAAATCAAAACACACATCACATACTCAAAATTAAGAAAACAAGATTATATTTTATTGAAACTTTAAGATAATTTTCCATATATCATTTGTGACATTTATGAATCAACCAAATGTAAATCCAATATAGGGTGTTCCTGGTATGACTCGAAGTATGTGTTTTCATTTTAAAATAATATTTTAGTTCGAAACATGTTTCCCTCAGTGAAAATAAAGAAAAAACACTAAAATAATATTAATAATTTATAAAAACAATCCATTTTTCATTTTTAGTATGTTATAATTAGTCACACATCAATCTGACACACGATATATCTTGTATGATTAAAAGAGCGTGTTTTCATTTAAAATGGACATTTTAGTTCAAAACATGTGTCACATACTCAAAACCAATAAAACATACTCATAATGTATTTATAATTTAATAAAAATATACATAATCCATTTCTAACATGTAGGAATCAACCATACATTAATATAACACAAGGTGTTTCTGGTATGACTCAAAGTGTGTGTTTTCGTCTTAATAGTGACATTTTAGTTCATAAAATTTTTCACTCCCTAAAAATAAATTAAATTCACTAGAATTGAATTTATAATTTATTAAAATTATACACAATTAATTTGTGACATGTAATTATTAACATCATATCAATACAATGCATAGTGTTCCCAATATGATTGAAAGTGCATGTTTTGATTTAGAATCAACATTTTAGTTTAAAATAAGAATCACATACTCAAAATCAAGAAATAGTTCTCTGATTATACTTATAATTTTTTAAAAAAATACATAAATCATTTTTTAAATTTTGGAATAAACCATACATAAATTAGACACACGGTGTACCTAGTATGACTCAAAGTACATATTTCAGTTTAAAAGTGTCATTTTTGTTCAAAACATGTGTCACTCACTGAAAAATCAGAAATATCACTCAGATTTTCTTAATAATTTATTGAAACTATATATAAGTCATTTTTTATTTTTAGTAATTAACAACATTTCAATCAGACACACGATGTTCCCAGTATAGCTCAAAGTGTGTGTTTTTAGTTTAAAAGTGTCATTTTAGATCAAAACATGCATCACTCATTGAAGCCTAAGAAAACACACTCCTGTTTTATTGGTGATTTAGGGGAAATATCCATAATTAATTTTTTATGTCTAGAAATTTCCCTCACAAAAATATGATATGTGGTGTGCCCGGTATAACTCAAAGATTTTTTTTAGTTCAAAAGTGGTATTTTAGTTCAAAATGTGTGTCACTCCCTGAAAACTGAGAAAACACAATAAAATTGTTGTGGTACTTTATGATAAAGATTTATATGTCATTTATGGAATATAGAAATTAACTTCACATCAATCCACCTTATGGTGTCTATTGGGTATGAACTCAAATCCATGCTTCTGATAAAACCACTAGAACTTTGCACGCCAATCCACTAAAATCTCACATGTAGTAGTGCAATGTAAAAATCAAACATATGGATGGTCCCTTTCCCATGAATTATTTTACCAGAACTAGGTATTAAATTCACCCTTTATATGATTCTAAATTTTCCTTTGATAGGTTCAAACAAATACAAACTTTAAAAACATACATGCAAAGTAAGAACAACAAAAATTAAAAAAAAACATGAGAATTAACATGCTTCGGACAATGGATCCTGCATGCATAGGAGAAACACTGGTTGTTTTATTTTATTCATTGAAATATACAAGATATTGAAAAACCAATATTAATAAGTACAATTAATCTATAAAAGATTTACTACTCCCCTTTGACCTCTTCTCTCCAACACTAGCCACAATTCCAATCATTTTAGTGATGATATCCCACTACTTATATACTAAGAATCAACTGGTCACCTTGTGAGACTTTCTCTACTAAAAATATAGATCACTAAACATGACCACCTCATCTTGATCACCAACCTAGTAAACATTCAAAAATTATAAACTTTTGAAACTTCCACTACCTCACTGTAACATCATCAAAAGATATGAACTTATGATAACACTATTGTTCATGGAGAATTCTCACTGTTGTAGTCTGAAAAATACACCATTAAAACTTTCTACTACATAAATTATAGTGCCATGAATTCATTAAAAAATATTCTGATAAATTTTAATAGACTTAAATCCCAAAAATATCCCACTTTAATACTTATTTCATGGAATTTCGATAACTCTCAATACTAAGGAAAATCCCTTCCATCAAAAAAAATGTTACTCATTTATTTTCTTCACCTAAATCCTACTAAGTCATGATGTTACCTTATAATATCTTAAACTTTCATGTTGGTAAACATATCTACCAAATTTTATCTTCCCATAATCATCTATATATCTATCTATATTTCCTCCAATAAATTTATATTGAATGATATTTCATACTGATAAGATTCATCTAAGAGTGAAACATTGTATTTTTATCCAAGTGAATTGTACTTAGGATAACATAGAAAAGAAATCCTCATTCTTGACTCTTTTTGAACTCCTTTATAAATCACATAAGCAAAATCATTCCTTTCCCTACTTACATTGAAACTACATACTCTGATTTTTTTGTAATTAACATAATAAGATTTTAATGTCGTGATATCCAGCTAACCATTGGTCCCTCATAGGTAAACTGAAATCTTTTTGTGCTCTTTCAGGCGTCTATATATCTGAAAAAGTTAGCATCAATATATTTTTTTAAAATATCATCCATCCCATAACACAAGGTCATATCGTCTATTCCTAGAAGGATCTATTTGATAGCATCTAAGTGTTCCATTCATATATTCGACATGAATTTACTAAAAAATATCATTGTATAGTTAACGTATATCCAAGTACAAACCATTTCATACATCAATATTTTGACCACTGGTGAATATGTAATATTCCTAATGTACTTGACCTCAAATTTTTTTGGGTTCTTTCTTCATGGTCAATTTAAATTTTCCAGTCAATGGATTAAAGACTAGCTTGATAGGATCACTTAAGGAAATTATCAATACTAAGGGGGGTGAATCAGTGTTGGGGACTTCTTATTGTAATTTAATATTTTTATCTCTTTACCTCTTAAAACTATTATTATATTGATTCTCTCATTCAATTACCTTTACTTTGTTATTTATCCCACTACCAAATTGGATATTAGATTTATAAGGTTCACCATTCAATAATAAAGGTTGTTCCTTAGTGTAACTAGGAAATAATTCCCGATCACATAGGCCACTATAATGAGATACATGTTACAGTGGGTTCGTCAAAAAATTATGAACCTAAATTGTTCTACCCTACACTAAAGAGGGGGGATAAAAAATAATATTGATTCCTTGGACTGTGGATATCCTAATCCAACTACAAATCCTTTTCGGATGTTTATACTACCTGTATAGATAGTTTTCAAGTTCTCTGATTTTATTGAAAAACCAAGAAATCCCTCTTCCATATGAAACTTCTGTTGAATTTCATTCTTCTACCTTTTTCTTTTCCTCTTCTTCTCTTACATGAACAAAAATATTAAATAAATTCCATCTTCTTTTGTATTCACAATAGTTCACACACATCCACAACAACAAGTCATTTTGTTACTCCTTTATTCTCTTCTTCCCACACAAATTGATATATAAAAAACCATTTTTTATTCTTATTCTTTTCTTATTTTTCTCTTCTTCTTTCTATGAAACATATTTTCACAACACCTTTTCTTATTCTCTCTTCTTCCTTTAGTTCACTTGAATTGTACTAGATCTTCTTCTCTTCATCTCTTTTATTTATGATTTCTTCTTCAGTGAAAAATAAATTTCACTTGATCTCTTCTTAATTATTTGACTCTTTAGGATTTATATGGATGATTATATTCAAGTATCTCTATTCTTCTTTTATACTAAAAAAAATTATTTATATTATGTAACATATATTAAACATACATTATTTTCTAATACAAAAAAAAAATATGTGTTTGTGTGTGTGATGATAATAATAACTAATGTGATGGTTATGTATTTTCTCTCTCTATTCTTCATTTCTATATTTACAAAACCTTGTAAATACATGATTTGAATTTCCAAATGTTATGGTAAATCAAATTATCTTTGTTCATAGACTCTTCCATCATTTAGACCCACAATTCATATCCTTTACTTCTTCTCATAAAAACCACATACATTACAATTATCTATAAATTTAAGAATATGTAGTAACTATCATGGTTATTCTCCATTTAGTCTTTCTCACATGTTTAAATTCAAAACACCATGTGAATTTAAAAATCCAAAACTCCTTTAGACAAATCCATAAATCTTGGAATCTCCTTCTTCATATCTCGATGATAATCCTAGTTATTTATAGTTTCATATGAATATGCATGTATACGGATCATGGATGCTTCATTTGTGACATAAAATAATCTACCAGTTATACCTTCAATACAATAACCTGAATCATGAATTATTTTTTGTGATATTTATTTCCAATAACGAACACATATCCTGGAATCAATTGATTCAACTTTTTTTCAAAAGAGTGTTTTAAAAAAGTATTCTTCTTGTAGGATTTATTATGATAAACACTACAGTATTCATTTATACCCTCAATTCACATGCCAACCTTAAGCCTTTACACATAATTCATTCATGCATGACCTTATGTTTAAAAGATTTAATACTCTTCTCATGCATGTATCTCATATTAAACTACCCATTTTTCATAACACATAGTAGATTCATCTTGAATAGTCAATCCAAAAGCTGGTTGTGCAGTCAATAAAAGTTACTTACAGTCGATCATTATACAAACATTTGATAATCATAATTTTTGTGTTCAATTTGATAGTCATGAAATAAATGACATTCTTATGGTTGATCTGATGGTGATATTTATCTCACTGTGCATAGTCGGTCCAGACTCATCATAAGGTCACTCATCCCCTTCATGTGGTCACATAATTTCAATGTGTAGACCCATTTTTTGGATTCTTCCCTGACAATCTATTTAAAAATAAATGACAGGCTCATTTACCATGAATCCTCATGGTATCTCATTCTTAACTCATGACCAATGTCCTTTTTCATATGGAACATTGATCATACCAATTCATAGAAGATCTTTGGAGGTATCATATAAGATCCTTGTACTCACGGAATCTCCCCCTTCTATGTGAAATTCAGGGTAGCTCCTCATTCTGTTAGAAATTCATGATAGCTCCTCTTTTAACATGACACTCATGGTATCTCCTCCTTTAACATAATACTCATGATAGCTCCTCCTTCTATGAGAACTTTCTGATATATCTTACTTCCATGTGATATTTATGGTAACACATTCTTCTATGAACACCTACATCAGATCATCCTTCCATGTGATACTCATGGTAGATCCTCCTTCTATGCGACATTATTGATCCCTTCAAAAAACATACGGTTGATCAGCGCGCATTCTATTCCTTCCTATGTAGGATCATCAGTTCCACTATACTCCTTATTACCTCTATCTTTCCATACTGAACTAACTCGTGTGTGGTAGATATGGCCACCCACACAAGTAGTTGAATTAGTTCCTTGGCTGGATTAGGGATGACCCTATTTTTACAAAATTCATATAAAAAGATTTAATAAATCCTATATATAATCCCAATTCCAACTCAAATATCCTCATGTTATATTTTTTCCTAAAACCCCTAAAATCTTTAAACCACTTCTTCCAATATGTGTCTTCTGGTATTAATTTACTTAAGTTGATTAGACATGGCTATTGGGATCTTCTTCTTCTTCAATATTGGATTATTCAATAAAAATTCCAACCTAATTAAATTGTTATTTATCATGTTGATATCTCTTGATAATAAAAACAATTTACAAAAAGTGTTCTAAACAGTATCCCTCTTTGTTTGTGTTGGTAATACCTTCCCAATTATGTGTAAATATGTGTCATTTTTCCCTCCACCTTTATTATCAATATTTTATTTCACTTTCTCTCCCCCTTATTGATAAGGAATATAATTTACTTAGGAATAGTGGTATTGATTCATACTTAAATAAAAAATTTCAAGCATTCCACTCCAAGTCTACTTGATCCATGCTCGGTGTAGAAAAAAATAGGGTTTGATTTATAAAAAAAAGTTATCCATTTCCAATTTAACTTGATAATAAATGAAAAAAATACTAACAAAATTTTGTTCAAGGGTTTTACAAACTATATCAATATGATACAAATGATATATACTAATTGAGATATAATTTTTCATAAAAATCAACTTGAAACTCTTACACTCACTTCAAAAAATAATAATTCAAGTATAAATATTAATAATAACAACCTTGGTACTTCTTATCTTCTTATTTAATTAATTAATTTTTGTTCTTCCCATAAATATTAAAATTTTATTGCAATTTTCAAGGATGAGAGATAAAAACTACATACATTTTTAATGACATGTTCTATAAGAACTTTAAAAAATAATAATATTTGAATGCGATAATGATTCTAAAATCTTCTTTAAAATTGCCTACTTATCCCCCCCCATAAGGTGACATTCCTCATGATCATGATAGCAGTGAATCTCTTTAATAGATATTATTTAGTATCTCTATGTTGATAATACACCAAATGGATCTTCAACTTGTGACTATCTAGGTTTTAGAACTTTCATAACTTCACCAAGGATGATCTTCTTCATTGAGTATTATTTAGAATACCAATTTTAAGATAAAACCAATATGGAATATTCTTCAATTTGATATCAATTATTGACAAGAAAAACTTCCTTCAACTTCATAAAAGATTATATAATAATAAAATTTTATAAAATATTAATTTAGATATAAATATTAGATGGTGAAATCCCTATTGGGACTATCCAGAATTGACATCCATAATTCTTCCTCATGTATTTCCCTTGAGAGTATTCTTTAACTTTAATTCCCTATATTGCAAGCAGAAATATTGTACATAAAAATCAAGGGAATATGTTGGATCTTCTTATTCCTCGATGTGAACAACAAGGTTGAGATGTTTCTCCTAGCTATGTTTCTCTATTTCCTCCACTCTTCATTTATAAACATGTGATATTTAATTTTAATTTAACTTGAGGAAGCATAGAACTCATCACATAGTTGATTTTTTGGTGTGTTAATCTTATTTTATCAAGATCCTTTAATGTTCAAGAATCACTTTGTCTAATTTCCATCATATTTAGGAACTCTTCTTGTGCTATAATTATAGTAAATAAATATCTTATATAATTTCCATCCACATTAAACCTCACACATAGAACTTACTTCATATAAGGGTTTTCATTTGTTGAAAAACTCTCATGAAATTTGACTTCTTCATGTGGAATATCTTATTCTCCTTTAACACTAGATTTTTCATTCACTTATTCTACATTTTTTACCTTCTCCAGATATACTATCTAATTTAATAATATATATTTTGGTTTATTAGAAACCTTCTTGGAGTTTACACATAGAATATTTTTGAGTGAATTTCATTACATAAGATATTTTGGATATGGCACTCTTCTTTGTAATATTAGTTATTTTAATCTGAATTGTATTCATCTTATTATACAAGGGTCTCCCATTTTTTTCTTTGACACTCTCTTGGGAGTATTCAAATTTGAAAATTTAGCTTTATTTGGTTCCTTTATTAAGGATTTTTCTTCTTTATTTATCAAATTCTGTGGTTTTATTTTCCCATATTATTTTGATATATGATTAAATTTTCATAGACCACATAAATGATCACAACTTTTTACAACATCAGACAAATTTTCAAGAAACTTAAATATATTTGAATTAAACATGTTCTTACTAATCTATAGATGTTTCTTCTTCATATCTATATTTTTATACCTTGACACCAGATTCCTTTGTGATTTATAATTTATAGGATTTCACGGGAAAAACTAATTCATAATTCCTTGACCTATTTCAACTCTAATAGTAACCCATAAACCTTGATCTTCCTATGTTTAAGGAATGTTATATATAATTTCTATAAAAATGTACATTCTATTTTTAGGAATTATTCTATACTTGTTGGGATATTCTGTGGGAACCATCTTCTATAATTCTTCTTTTATCTATCCTAGACATGGTGGTAATTTGTTTACCACTTTTATTTACCCATACTTGTATGTATTTTGTTTTGAATCCCATATTTTTTAATAAAATAGATTTAAATAAATTATTAAAAAAGGTATTAATGGTCCCTATTTATTCATAGATTATTTGTAAATATCATCAAATGTTTTCATGATCTTCATATAATATAAAGGACATATTTTAACACATTTAACCTCCTTAGAAAAATTTGGGATAACAACACTTTCTCATTTGTTCCTTGTGAGGACATATCCTAATAACTTTTTAGATTTTCTAATTTGATCCCAAGATTAATAGATATTATTTTGAGAATATATTTTTCATTATCTATTTCCTTCAACATTTCTTCACCCTCATTAATAATTTCAATTTCTTATTCATTTATTTTAACCTTGTCTTCTAACATTGTATCAAGGTACTTGATTTTCATGGATTTAATATCTAATTATGCATTTTTTAAATCAATTTAGGTATTCAATTTTTCTTATAAATCATGAATATTATTCTAAAATTATTTATCGGTATAATCCTTCTATCACGACACATTAATATACTCCTCATTAAACATGGAGCACCTTTCTTAAAGGATCACATTTATGTCTTCCTTGTCTCTAACATTCTTAGAGATCTTTTCATATGATACAATATTCTCCTTTAGAGCCTTCTCTAATGTTTCTGAATTCTCCAAAAGCCAAGTGATCTCATTACTTTCAAATATCCCATAGATAATAAAGAATGATTATTTAGGAAAACCATGCATTGTATCATTAAATGAATCAATTGAAAAATCAACAGATATGTTATCACTCCCACTAGTGCTTACATATTCTTTAGGAAAATTTTGACAAGAATTGATACATATATCTGGATCCCTTGAATGTATTGATCCATTTTAGGTAGAATGACTACCCATAATCTTGGTGGTATACTAAACTACTAATTCTTCTTCATTCAAGAAATATTTTCCTTCTGTGTTGTTATATCTTTGAGATACTGGACTTTCTTCCTCTTGTATCAAATGGGACATCTTCATAAACTTTATTTTCTCTTTATTTTTTATGTTCACCAAGTTCTGGGTATAAATATATTAATACTCTAAAATAGATAAATCTTCAAAAAACTAAACTTAATTATTAATTCAAGAAATAAACTTCATATCTTAAAAAATAGGGAAAACTTCAAATAAGAGAATCCAAGAGAGGTGAACATGGATCAAACTAAAATTGATAGGACCAGTTATAGATATAATCAACACTATGAGGGGGTGAATTAGTGTTGGGTAATTTTTAATCCAATTTAATCTTTTTATCCATTTATATATAGGCCTGTTAGGATATTTATTTTATTATTCTGATACGTTTTCTTCATTTATTATAACACACACAAAGTGGATAGGATATTTACAAAGTTCACCTTTCAATAAGAAACACTCATCCTTGGTGTAACCGGGAAATAATACTTGATCACATATGCCACAATAATGAGATACCTATTATAGTGGTTCATTCAGAAAAAAATCATGATCTTGAATTACAGTACCCTACACTAAAGAGGGGGGACAAAAAAATAATCCTAAATACCTAGGCTAGTGATAGTCCAGTCTAACTATAACTCCCTACTAGATCTTTATACTACTTTTATAGATAGTATTTAACATCTTCAAGTTATTTAAAACATCAAGAAATCCATCCACTATATGTGTCTCCTATTTAAAGTTACAGTGATTCCTTATTATTCTACTCTTCTTTTTTTTACTTTTACAATAGCATGAAAGCAATTCCTTCTTCTTTTGTATGCAGAATAGTGAAAAAACCTCTAAAAAAGTCTAAATGTTTATCCTTCCTTCTCTTCTTATTTTGAAATTAGATATACACAAAACCTTTTTTCTTCTTCTTTTTCCTCTTCTTCTCTTCTTTTTGTGAAACATATTTTTACACCACCTCATATTCTTCAAAAATAGTTATTTATTGAAATTTAATTTCAATAGATATTTTTCTCTTCCTGTCATATTCTTATTTTTTTATTCTTTAGTGAAAAAATACTACACTGATCTCTCCCAAATTATTTGACTCTTCAAGATTTATATATTATTAGATTCGAGTCTATCTATTCTTCTTTAATACTCAAAAAATATTTTCTTTAATTTCTATACTAGATAATCAATATACATTATTTTCTTAGACAACCTATAATGTAAATATATCTAATAATAATAACTACAATGATAATTACTTATTTTCTCTCTCTCTCTCTCTCTTTAGTTATGTATTTAAAAAACTGTGTAAATACGTGATTTGAATTACTAATTGTTATGGTGATTCAAATTATCTTGGATCACCAACCACTTTCATCATCAACATCCACAATTATTGATTGTGTATTCTTCTAAGATAACTACAGTTATTAAAAATATATGTTACTATAAGAATATGAGTTAATTTTCATGGTTATTCTCCTTTCCACCATTCTTGTAAGTTTAAAATCACAATACCATGTGAATTAAAACATACAAAACTACCTTCAACAAATCAATAAATCTAAGCATCTCCTACTTTATCTTTGCATGATAATCCCATGTATTTATAGTTTCAAATGGATATACATGCATACAGATCGTGGATACTTCATTTTTAGCAGAGAATTATTATCAATTTCTTTCTTCAATACAAATTCCTAAATCACAGATTAATTTTCATGATATTTTTTTCTAATAATGAACAAATCACCTTGTATCAACGAATTTATCTCTTTTTTCACATATTTTCATGGTACTTATCATTTATTTTTTTCTATAATAAAAATTATAGCAATTCATTTATACCCTTGATTAACATGCCTTCTTTAAGCCTTTATGTATCATGAATTCATGCATGACCTTATATTACATAGATATCAGACTCTTCTCATGTATGTATCTTATATTTTTATACTCTGTTTTTCACCACACATGGTGAATTCATATTGTATGGTTGATTAAAATAACTTATAGTTGATCATTACACACACAATTGATAATAATAAGTCATGTGGTCGATCTAATAATCATGTGGTCAATTTGATGGTTGTGAAATCTATTTCCTTATTACGTTTGATTGAGTGGTGTCATTTTTTGTCACTAAACATAGTCAATTCAAAATCATTGTGCGGTCATTAGACACCTTAATAAAGTTTTACTATTTCAATGTGTGGTCTCATTCTTGGGTTCTTCATAGAAAATATATTTAGAAATATACAATTTTTTTTTACCATGAAGCCTCACAGTATCTCATTCTTAACTCATGTTTCATGGCCTTATTCTTATAGAAATTTGATCATAACATCTAGTGAATTCTATATAGAGGTATCATGAATGATCACCATACTCACAGTAGCTCATCTATTTGTGTGACATTTTTGATATCTCCTCCTTCCATGAAACATTCACAGTAGGTCCTCATTCCATGTGACACTCATAGAAGCTCCTCCTTTCATGTGATACTCATAGTATCTCTTCCTTCTATATTAAATTCATGATATATCCTTCTTCTATGCGATATTCTTGATAGATACTCCTTTTGTGAATCATTCATTGTATCTCCTCCTTTTATGTGATACTCATGGTAGCTTCTACTTTTTTGCAATATTCATAGTCGCTTCACATAACATATGGTTGATTGGGTTTCCTCTCTCTCAGCTTCCACTCCTTTTTGTGTTGTGCACATGTTATGACTACCTATGTTGGATCTCTAGTTCCACTATACTCCCTACCACCTATAGATGACCATGCCGAGCTAGCTCATGCATGGTATAGAAATCCTTCCATATCTGTAGTTGAATAAGTTCCTTATGGATTGGGGCTAGCCTTAGTTTTACTAAACTCTTTTAAAAAGTGTTATTAAATTATTCATATAATCCCAATTCCATATAAAATATAATCAGGTGATATTTTTTTAATAAATCCATTAAATATTCAAATCACTTCTTCTAAGATGTGTCTTTTGGTCTAAATTAACTTAATATTTTTGGAAAAAAATCTTGGGATCGTCTTCTTCTTCAAGATTGGATTACTCAACTAAATATAAAATATAGTTAAATTTTTATTCTTCATATTAACATTTATTAAAAAAATACAAATTACACAAAGTGGGATCAACATTTCTTACATCTATTAATCCCAAATATTTTGATTACCTTACATATGTAGTCCTTCTAAGATAGAACCAATGTCCCATCTCACATAACTCTCTTGATCACTATCCCTAAAATCTTTTTGACCTTCCCATGATCATTCATTTTAAATATTTTGGACAATTTACCTTTTATTTTTAATATTATTCCTCCATCCATTCTAGATAAAAGTTTGTTTTCCTTATATAAGATAAATATGATGAATTCCTTATCTTCTCATTTCTTCTGGTAATAACAATGATCTGCACTACTCCTTCCAAAACCTTATTCCAGCATGATCAAATCAAATTTTTTATTCCTTTGTAATAGTTCTTACTTCGGATCATAAATACACATATTTAGTTTATATACTAAATTTCACTTTTCATCTTTCATGAAAACTATTGTTCATTCCATGTAAATTTATTCCTATAAATCACTATAAAGGAATTTTGTCCTTACATCCATCTAGTTTGAGTATAGATCTTTTGATTATACCATTCTCAACACCATATATATGGTTGTGTGTTTAACTATCAGTGAGAATATTTACATGAAATCAATAATTTATTTTGGTTGAAATCCTTTTTTTACCAACTATACTTTGTAATGATTCCTTTCATCGGCTTCTCCTTTCATATAATACACCCACTTTATTTCTAGTACTTTACTTCCTTCTAGTATTTCAGTGATCTCTCAAGTTCCATTAAAATTTAATGAATCCATTTATTCATTCATTATTATCTTCCAATATTTTTAATCATTGTGTTTATCCACCTATTCAGGAATTTCTAACTATCCTAGATCCATTATAAGAAGAAAATTCATATCAACCCCAAATATATGAAAATTATTTTTTAATCTAGTTGATATGCTCAAATGATTTGGTTGTTTTCTACTGCTTGGATCTACATTGACTTCTGGTTCTTGAACTTCTGGTAATCTAGATTCTAGAGACACAACATCAGCTTCTCCCACTTGAACTCTAGACACCCTTAAAATTTCTATCCCAACTTCTACTAGTTTCACTATTGGACATTTGTTTCTCCCACTCAGGTCAACTTGGATATTAATAGTTGATTTATTTCCATCAACTTCTTTCTCCACCAAGTCACAGTCCTTCCATATAACCCCTTCATTAAAGTGAAATTATTTTATTCTGATGACTTGTTTTTTATCTTCATACCATAGCCAGTATCCAAATTTCTAATCACCATACCCAAAGAATAAACATTCTTTAGATTTAGACTCAAGTTTTCCCATGTCCTTTATATCAATATACATGTATTTAAAACTTTTCAAGACACTAAGGTGATAAATTTATGATCATTTTATAAACCATAACTCCTTTAGTAGTTCCATCCCAACTACCAATTCTAGTCTTCTATTGACTAGATATGCCTCTATGTTGAGAGATTCATCCCAAATTACCTTGTAAATTCTATATTGTAGCCTTATGTTTTGATCATTTTTCTATCAATGTCTAATTCATCCATTCATCCACTTTATTATGCTATGAATTTTCAGGTACTCTATTCTCATAATTTATTCACTTATTTTTATATAACTTTTAGAATTTATATCTAGAGTGATCACTATAGTTGTCCAATAATATGAATTTTAACTTTTAGTCACTCTCACTTTCCACCATAGCCTTCCTTTGAATGAAATATCAGAACACATCAGACTTATGCTTCAAAATAAAAACCCATATTTCATTTTAATTTCATTAATAAGGTTTACAAACTAAATTGAACCTATGAGGGACTAAATAGAGGTAGGTTACCAAACATCAGTGTGAGAAATTCCTAACATCCATGCTTTAGTATTTCATCCATCTAAATTGAATGGCACGCAACTTTGATTCCCCATCATACAAAATTATCATTTTCCAACTTCTATGTGGTAATGTTTTATTATGACTTTAACTGTTAGAATATTAATATTATTTTCACTGAAATGACCAAGTATTAAATTCCAAACCTCTAGATTTTATGACCTTTTGGCCAATATAATTGTGTCTGTGATTCTATTAAAATATAATGCCCCATATTTTACTGCTTTTGAAACCACCATATATCCATGAGTAACTTTCCACACTCCATTGGAAAAATAAGGTCCATGCCCTAGCTCATCCAATTATCCAACTAAAATTAGTCTCTCTTGTATCCCTTGAATATGTATAACATTATTCAGCTTCAAGACTCCCCCATTTTTTTTAATATTCACATATCCTTTTCTAATGATATTTGTAGCTTTATCATCTGTCAAAATTAATTTAAATAAACTTCTAGATTCATAATTTTTAGTGCATCTCTTCTATATCATTGAATGGAATGATTCACCTGAGTCAACTACCCATGACTCCACCCGGATTTTGATGCTTAGTAAAAAAATTATTCCCCATTTTGTTGTACCAATATAATTTGATCTTCTAAAATTTTATGCTCTTTGAGAAATTTCATTGCAACTCTGGTATTCATTCTTTAAGTTTCCTCTTTCTCTACACTTATTTTATATTAGTCCTAGTCTGTATGACTTTCCAAAAGTCTTCTCCTATGTCTTATTCTCTGATGGAATATTTCTAAATATTTTCTTCCAATTAGGTGAATTTCATTTTCCATCAACATTAATACCATAATTTAATGGTGCCTGTAATTCCCTCTGATGGAGTTCTTCATTGAGTACAAAATTTATGATATCATCGAATACCTTATATTAATTTACACTAAAGTTATTGATAATAGTCACCATAACATCCCAACTCTTCGAAAGTTATGATATTAATAGGAGTGGCTACATGTTATCTATGAATTTTATATTTACTGAATCGAGCTTCCCAAAAATCATATTAAAATCATTCATGTGATCTGCTACCGGTCTTCCTTATGATAAACTTATGATAAATAGTTGTTATATCATGAATAGATTGTTTAAGTTTCATTGTTTTTTTATACATGTCTACCAACACCTTCATTACTTCCACTTTAGTTTTCATTTCCTGGATTTTGAAAAAATAACATTACATTCCAGATACATCATTATCAATACTAGCTCATTCCTATATAAGCACTCCAATTCTTCTTTCTATATTAGAATTAGAATTAATCTATCCAATGGAATGTCCAAGTCCTTATAAATCATATGGTATTTAATAAACATCATCTAGAAGAAAAAATCCATTCCATCAAACTTATCAATCCTGACTATATGATATTTCAATGCCTTATCTTCTGACAACAATGAACTCCCACTAGAATAAAGATCTCATAAAGGAAAAATATAACCAAAGATTCTTGAACTATGGCCCTGATACCATATGTTGGGTAAGAAATATGATATTTTATTCTAATAAAACCATATGAACTTTTTATTCTAATCAACTAAAATTTCACATGTAGTAGCATAATGGAAAAACCAAACCTCCATAAATTACTTATCAATGATTCAGTGTACCAAAATTTGGTACACAATTTCCCTAGCCACTGGACTAAATAGACCTTTTATAGGTTCAAAAAAACACACACTTTTTAAATATACATGGAAAGTATGAATAATGTAAATTAACAAAACACAAGGATTAAGGTTATTTAGACAATGAGTCCTACGTGTTTGGGAGAAACACTAATGCTTTTATTTTTTTCACCAAAAGATAAAATAGATTACAAAACCAAGATTACTGAGTATAAGAAACATATACAAGTTTTACCACTTCCCTTTGAGATGTTATCTTCAGTACTATACAAGTCTCTTATATTATTGAGGTCCCACTTATTATATACTAATAATCAACCAATAAACCCATAATACCTACTCCTTTGAAAAAATGCATCACTAAACATGATTGCCTCACCTTGATTATTGTAACGTCCCAGTTCTGGGTGCCACACAAAGGTTCCACATACCCAGTTGTTCACATGACCTCAAACACATTTTCACAAACTCCAGAGGATTCTGACTAACAGCGAGGGCATTGGGTGTGATAGTGGGGAAACTATGCCCTTGTAGGCAAAGTAACACAGCGGAAACAAATAGTAAACAATAGTGGAAGCTGTAATACCATACAACAAATTAAACAGTAGAAGACTAATAGTATAAACAACTATAACATATATATATATATATAATAATTCATGTCACAAGTATCTATTAAAGCATCCAAACAATTCACACTTCTGGAAATACAATACTAAAACCAAATTACTGAAAACATTAAATAACTTCAAGAACATCTCAAGCCTTAGCTTGATCACATTCTCTCCAGTTACAATAGAAATAAAGTACCTAAGGTAGAAGGTCACTTTCTCTTATCTATACCTGCAACCATATAATCTGTTTAGGTCGAAAATCACGATCTAAACAGGGTGTGAGACGAATCCCAGTAGGCACCCACAAAAAGATCTGTTCCAAACTGTAAGTGAATATATATAGCATGTAATATGCAGAAATAAAGAAATAAAGTAGGAAGTACTCAAAAGTAAACAATCCTACAGTTTTCAATTACATTAATTTATATTTATAAATTATTCAAACCAATGAATAATGTAACCTCATGATCTATCCTATGCTCTATATCCCCAAGTATAACAATAACAATAGATGTCTCAAAAGACCATCTAAACAATCAAGTAAGGTTGAGTCCAAGATTGTGCTTTGGCATAGCAGGCTCATCACAATCAAACAACCATTCATAAATAACCCTTTGGGAATTTTCTCATAGACTAATCCCCTCTGGTTCAATATATCATCAAATAAAATAATAATAAAGACCCTCTGGGAAATCTCTCACAGTCTAACCCTCTGGTCCCACATGGAAACATTCAATTATAAATGGTCACCTGGGTAGCTCTCATGGTCAATAACCCTTGGTATTCGTAGCAACAATAATTTAAATGACCTTTTTGAAGCTCTCATAGTCAATGACCTATGGTCCAACATGCATTTAATAATCACCCTTTGGGTAGGTCTCACGGTCTAACCCCTCTAGTCATTGACCCCATGGAAGCTCTCAAAGTTAATGTATTTGTTCAATGATAACAATAATTATACATAAATGACCATGCGTCAGGAATATCTCATGATCAATTCCCTTTGGTAGACATTCACAATGAAAAACTCATCCATCTCATATAAATAGAAACTCCATACTAAGAGTACTAGGCATGGAAAACAAAGCAGCCTAACAGGAAATTCTAGACCCAACAGACAATATCAAAAAATCATGGGAAAACACTTCCATAATCAAAGTATTAAACCTTATGCATAACCAAACAACCCTTTCTCATCAAACACACCATAACAGGTCTTAAACAAGGTTAACTTCCAAAAATACACAATACCCTAAACAAGGGTATTCATCACTTTTAGCATATATAATCCAAAGATAATAAAATTAAATCACAAACTACCTACCTCGACGTTGTACACTGATAAATATTGAACGTCATCCTAGGAATCGGCCTAGAACGTCATAGATCTATAAAAAGGTCAAAATCGTTCAACCATGGATAACTCAAGAGAGAGAAGAAATCATGAAGAGAGGCTCTAGAGGAAGAGAGAACTCACAGATGAGAATCCAATGCACCTATATGCGTCTCAATCAGAGATAAGAATAAGTAATGGGAGGACCTCAAAGATATTAGGTTGTACGTCTCTACCCTGTATGAGACACGGGAAGAAGGAGCGTTTTCTGGAGATGAGACGTGACCTCGAGCCGATTAATCAAATAAAAATAAAAGTACATTGTGTCTTCATTTAATGTACACATTGTGCGCATGCCTCAACCAGGACCTGCTTTAGGTGGTCCACACGGCCATGTACTCGGTCGTTACATGGATAGTACACAGCTATATGTGGTGACTGGGTACACGGAGTATACTCAAGAGTACACGGCGTGTACTTAGAAAATATCAACATTATTCCTTTCCCTAAAAAAACTCGAAATCAAGATCCATACCTAAAATAAAGATCCGGGTTATTAAAAACTCCCCCCCTTAAATCAATTAATCCCTGAATTTCCCTTGAAATGCTGGTGAAGAAGAAACTTCAAACCACTCTGGCCACTGGGATCGTACGTCAGCATCCCTCTCCAAAGTCTCGTCATGTACTCGCCCGTGCTTCCATAGAACCCATACCAGAGGAACAGACCGTACATGGAGAAACTTCATGATGTGATCCACAATACTAATAGGGTTCTCCTCAAAGGATGAATCCACCACCAACTCAACCTCCTTGGGTTGAAAAACGTGAGACGAGTCTGAAAAGTAACGTTGTAGCTAAGAAACATGAAAGACATCATGCATATCCTGGTACCTATGAGTTAACTGAAACCAAAAGGCAACCAGAATGACTCTCTCTAAGACCTAAAACAGCCCAACATATCTCATTACAATCTTCCCCTATCTCATAATCCTCTTGTGTCCCAACCTCGGTGTGACACATAAGAAAACCTGATCTCTGACCTCGAACTCCAGAGGTCGTCTCCATCAATCAGTATAAGATTTCTTCCGATACTGTGCAGTAGTCATCCTCTTCCAAATCAACTCCCCATGCTCAGTGGTCTCCTAGACAAGAAGAGGTCCCAGCATAGCTACCTCTTCTACCTCCAGCCAACATAGGGGTGATCGGATTGGCCTACCATACAAAGCCTCATAAGTTTCCATCTGAATGATTTCCTGAAAACTGTTATTGTAGGAAAACTCCACTAGGGGTATATATTTCTCCCAAGAACCCTTGAAATATAATATGCATACTAGAAGCATTTCCTATAAAACCTAAATTTTTTGCTCAGACTAGCCATCTATCTAGGGATGGAAAGATGTACTCAGAACTACCTGTGTACCCAAATCCCTCTATAGTCCCTTCCAGACACGATAAGTAAAACGGGCATCTCTATCTGAAACGATAGAGTGGGGAACCCCATGTAACTGTACAATCTATCAGATGTAAAACCTTCCAATATAATCAACACTAAAGGTATCCTTGATTGGTAAGAAGTGTGAAAACATCGTGATTATATCAATGAAAACCCAAACTACATCATTCCCTCGATAAGACCTCGATAAAACTGTAACGAAATACATCATAACATCATTCCACTTCCACTCGGGAATGGGTAACTATTTTAAAATCCCCACTGGTCACTGATGTTCCACCTTCACCTACTGACAGGTGGAACATCTCATAACAAAACCAGCAAAATCTCTTTCATACCTGGCCACCAATACTGACAGTGTAGATCTTGATACATCTTGGTGACACCATGATGAACTGCCCAAAATGGGGAATGAAAATCTTGCATCAACTCCTCACGTATGTCTGCTGACACCCATACGCTCCCATGAAAATGCAAGATCCCATCCTCACCTATGGTCCATCTAGGAGTAGGGTCCTCACCTAACACACTCTCCCATATAACTAGGCCTTCATAATCTGATAGCTGTCTTATTCGCACTCAATCTAGAAGATTAGAGGTAATAGCTACAGAAGAAAGAAATGTTTTCCCTTGTCTGTCAAGCACCTCCAAATGCATCTCAGATAATAGATCCATAAGATTCCACTCACTACTAGCCTCCGAAACTTGCTATATATGATTCCTCCTTAATGCATCAGTCACTGCGTTGCATATCCCAGTGGTGTAGGAAAGCTCAATGTCAAAATACAGAAGGTACTTAACTCACCTTCACTATCTCAAATTCAGATCACGTTGAGTAAAGATATACTTGAGAATTTTTTGGTCAGTGAAAACCACAAAATTATATCCCAAAAGATAATGTCTCCAATAGAATAAAGCATGCACAACTGCAGCTAACTCAAGATCGTGCGTCGGGTAATTCCACTCATGTGCCCTCAACTACCGTGACCCATACGCGACGACTCCTTCTCCCTGCATAAGCATTGCTCCTAGACTAACACCTGATGCATCACAGTAAACTATATAACTCTTTCCTGGCTTTGGAAAAATCAGTATCGGTGTTGAAGTAAATCTCCCTTTCATATTCTAAAATTATTTATCGTAGGAATCTATCCACAAGTACTTTACAACCTTCTTAATAAGGTCCGTCAGTGGCACTTCTAAGCATGAAAAGTCCTGTATAAAGTGCTTGTAGTAACAAGCCATCCCTAAAAAACTTCATACATCAAAGATTTTCTTCAGATGCACCCAAAAAACTACTATTGTCTCTTTCTCTAGGTCAATTGATACTTCTATATCTAAGATAACATTACCTAATAAGTGAATCTGGTCCATCCAAAAGTGGAATTTTGAGAGATTATCATATAACTGATTCTCCCTCAGTGTACTCAAAACGATCTCAAGATGGGTGGCATTTTCATGTCGAGTGTGAGAGTACACCAAGATATTTTTCACGAAGACAGCCATAAAAGAGTCTAAGTAAGGATGGAACACTCGGTTCATCAGTTCCATAAAAACTATCGGTGCATTCGTGAGACAGAATGGAATAACCACATACTCGTATAGACCATACCTTCTCTGAAAGGTTGTAAGAGGTATATTTGATGGTCTAATGCGCAACTGATGATAACCTAATCTCATGTAAATCTTCAGGAACACATAAGATCCTTTAAGTTGATCAAATATATCATCAATCCTCATCAAGGGATATCAGTTCTTAATTTCCAACTGGTTCAGCTTCTGATAATCCACACAAGGTCTGAGGGTACCATCCTCCTTCTTCGTAAAAAGGATAGACGAACCTCAAGGAGAAATACTATGTTGGATGAAACCCTTTGCCTGAAACTCCTCTAACTACTTCTTGAGCTCCTATAACTCTAGTTTAGCCATCCTATATGGATGAATGGACACTGATGTTGCTCTGGGCACAACCTCAATAGAGAAATATACCATATGCTCTAGAATTAAACATGACAAGTCATCTGAAAAGGAATCCTTGTAATGATCCACCACTGGAGGAAAGTCCATCTATGAAGTCCCATGGTCATCTAGATATAGACTAGAAATCTGGGATGTAATTTCTCCCAACCCATGATGCTCAGGTCCAGCCCTGCTTTCCTATACATCTCATTCGACCTTGTGTAGAAAAGACTCACCCTTTAGTGACATGAAACTCACCCTATAACAATAGTAGTCAAAAAAGGACTATAAATAGACTAACCAATCCATTCTGAGAATGAAATCGAATCTTGTCTTCTCTAAGACATAGAGGTCCCATAATACGTGACACCCACCAACCTCAATAGGGCACTCCTTGCACTTATGTACACTAGTCTTCCTAATCCATAATGGATTTTCTAATGTCATAACATCCTTAGAAGTAAAGATACAGAGATAAAGGATATCCAAAATGGAAACATATATAAAACTATGAGAATACCCTATATCTAAAAGAGAAGAGGCTAAAACCGAGGCAACTAGAATCGTACCTCTAACTGTAGAGGGTCTGGGATCCTACTCCTTCTGGGTCTGCTCCACTTCAAAATTATAACTTGCACCATGGCCCTATGACCCTGCCTGACTACCCTAAGTTGATCCACCCTACTGTCACTGAAAGCCTTCTGACTGGCTACCACATCCACAACCTCCTCCTTAGCCTAAATGGTCGGACGAACTCCAGTTCCCTGAATGATGAGAAACTTTTGGTCATTCTCCTAAATGTGGAGTCATAACTGATTCCCTATCACTAGATTCTGGTGAGAAGAACTGACAAAAATGATGAAGATGACCCATCTTGTCGTAAGATCATCACTAAACTGGGTCTCTTGAGCACTGAGGTCTTGTATGCCTACTCTTCCCGAACTGGTAACATACCACCTGGCTATCAGAAGAAACATCATGTGAAGGCTCCCTACGGTGCTTCCTGATATCAAATGAAGGAGTACCAACATTGGATGTTGAACTGACCTGGCTCGCAGCTCCCAAATCCCTCATATTACACTCAATAATAAATGTCTAGTTCACTATAGCCGTCAATGAAGTCATCTTGAAGATATTCACCTACAATCGGATGTCATACCTGAGACCATCCTCTAAACGCCTAGCCAAAGATAACTCGTCACCTCCCAAAACATGTGAAAAGCACTGAAGCTCTATAAAATTAGAAGATTAGTCCATCAATGAAAGAGATCCCTGCTCTAAATGCATGAACTCTCAAGATCGATTGTCCATCAACTTCTCGGTATAGAAATAGTCATATAAGGTCCTATGGAACTCTTCTCAAGACATATTCTGATGACATCCTACCTGTGAGATAACATCCCACCATCACATGGCGGAATCATGTAGCATGTACGTAGATATATTCACCCTCTTCTTCGTAGCTATCTCCAGATGCTCAAAGATAGATAGCATGGCCTCCAACCAAGACTCTATAGCCTTTGGTCCTCCATTCCCAAGAAAATGGGAGGATGTTGTAGCTGGAACACCCACATCAGCTCTTCCATAGACGGGGCAGGATGCAGTGCTCCCTACAAAGTCTGTAACATCATCATAAATCCTTCATGGAACTGTGAATCAGCACCTGTGTCTGGTATAATAGCTGGTGCCGAGATGGGAATGACAGGGAGGATCTACTGATAGTACCTAATCTATCCTTTCCGATGTATGTTCATCTCCCTAAACCTGGCATACAACCGTAGGATGTCTTGGTTTCATGACTCTACAAGGTCAAACACACACATCAGTTTAAGATTATAAAGTATTGAAACTTATAAGTGAAAGAAAGAAACAGAAGAAGAAAAAAATTGAAATTTTACAAAATAGGTTTACACGGCATGTATACCCTCCACACAGCATATTCCCTTAGGTTTCAACATGGGCATGTACCTCTACCAACACTGGTCTTGTAACACCCCTACACATGGTGTGTTCCTCCTATGACACGGTGTGTACTTGAATTATCCCTACTACTCTAGTTCTTCTACATAGCTAACCCACATTGTTCTCTCCTAGAAAACACTACACTGTGTGTTCACCCTAGACACAGCGTGTACTTCTTAAGTTCAAACCACTTGTGTTGTTGGTCACACGGTCAGAGACATGGTCAACTCTACATGGCTTGCAATAACGGGACATGGCATGTACACCCTAAGTTTCATCCACTTGTTTCGTTAGTCACATGGTCCTTTCAGCACGGCGTGTACTCCTAGTACACAGTGTGTTCTACCAAATTTTTTCCAACCCCCAATCTCTACTCACACGGTTAAAGACTACACAGTGTTTACATGTTGTACACGGCATGTACTTAAGAAAATTTGTTTCTTCCAGAATAAAATAACACTTGGTGGGTGTTCATAACACTACATGCCATGTTGTCTAGGTTTTCGAATAGTAGGCCTATAAAACTCTTCCAGAACCCTTAAAAACGTAGAATTTTGTCCATGGAATGAAAAATTCCAACCCATGAGAGCCCATACTCCCACGAATCAAAGTTTTGAATCCTTATTCACATCACAACTTGACAAAATTCAATTAAATTTCAAACATGATCCACCAAATTTTGATCCAAGAGGGCCCATAACACCTCAAGGACCAAATTTTGGAATCCATACAAACAAAAAATTTCATATTCCAATACCCTATCAAAATAGAAGGTATTCTATCACAGCATCTATCACAACATCATGAATATCTAGAATAAAATATATCACAACAACATGAAATCAGTAATGCACCCTAAATGGCATGATAAGAATGCATGATATGTGATCTCTAGAAAGTTCATATATGATGCATGAGATGGAATACTCTCATCTCATCGGGTTGCAACAGAAATAGAACCAAAATTATATAAATAATAATAGCACAAAACAAATGTGTCACCCAACGGTGAATTCAAATCAACTGTAAAAATTGAAAAACAAGAAAAATTGCAATATTCGAGGTAACTTGGCATTTCCCTATACATGGGTTAGCTACTCCAGGGAACATATTATTAAAAACTACATATTCCTTCCTATCCCTGTCTATAGGATCCAAATAGTAAGACAAATCAAAAAAGAAACTCCTCTAATACCACTTTGTAACTTTCCAGTTCCGGGTGGTGCCCAAAGGTGCCTCGTACCCGGTTGGTCACATGTCCTCAAGCACATTTCTCCAAATGCCAGAGGCTACCAACTAGCAGCGAGGGTCTTGGGTGTGATAGTGGGGAAACTATTCCCTCAAAGGAAGAGTAACATAGCAGAAACAAATAGTAAACAATAACATAAGCAGTAATATCATACAACAAAGTAAACAACGTAAGATTGATAGTATAAACAACTGTAGTATTTATATATATAATTATGCATGTCACAAGTATCTATTAAAACATCCAAACAATTCACAATGCTAGAAATACAATACTAAAATCAAAGTACTGAAAATAGTAAATAGCTCCAACAGCATCGCAAGACTCATCTTGGTATCATGCTCTCCAGCTCCAACAGCAATCAAGTACATGAGGTAGAAGGGTGCTTAACCTTATCTATACCTACAACCATATAATTTGTTTGGGTTGAAAATCATGACCTAAATAGGGTGTGAGATGAATCCCAGTAGGCAACCACCAAAATATTTGTGTCTAACTATCAGTGAATATATATATAGTAGGTAATATGAAGAAATGAATTAATAAACAAGGAATTACTTAAAAGTAAACAATCCTACAATTTTCAATTACATTAATTTACATTTATAAATTATTCAAAATGATGAATAATGTAACCTCAGGATCTATCCTAATCTATATATCCCCTTGTATAACAATAACAACAGACGTCTCAAAAGACCTTGTAAAAATTTCAAGTAAGATTGAGTCCAAGCTTTTTCTTTAGCTTGTCAGGCTCGTCATAATCAAACAATCATTCAAAAGAAACCCTCTAGGAAAGTTCTCATAGTCTAATACCCTCTGGTTCAACATATCATCAAATCAATAAATAATAAATACCCTCTGGGAAATCTCTCATAGTGTAACCCCTTTGGTCCCACATGGAAACAATCAATTATAAATGACCACCTGGGTAGCTCTCACGGTCAATACCCCTTGGTCTGAATAGAAACAATAATTTAAATAACCCTTTGGAAGCTCTCACAGTCAATTCCTTATGGTCTAACAAACATTTAATAATGACCCTATGGGTAGCTCTTGTGGTCTAACCCCTCTGGTCAATAACCCCATGGCAGCTCTCACAGTCAATGCCTCTAGTCCACGATAACAACAATTATACATAAATGGACCTACATCATGAATCTCTCACAGTCAATTCTCTTTGGTCAACATTTTCAATTTGAAACACATGCATCTCATATAAATAGAAACTCCATACTAATAGCACTAGGCATGGAAAACAAAGCATCCTAACAGGAAATTCTAGACCCAACGACCAATATCAAAAAAACATGGGAAAAAAAATTTGTAATCAAGGTATTAAACCTTATGTATAACCAAACAACCCTTTCTCATCAAACACACCACAATAGGTCTTAAATAGGGTTAACATCCAAAAATATGCAGTACCCTAAACAAGGGTATTCTGCACTTTTAGCATATATAATCCAAATACAATCAAAGTAAAGCACAAACCACCTACCTCGACGTTTTACGATGATCACTCTTGAACTTTGGACCATAAATAAGCCTATAACATCATAGATCTACAAAAAATTTCAAAATAGTTCAACCTTGGAAAACTCAATAGAGAGGAGAAATCGGGAGAGAGGCTCTAGGGGAAGAGAGAACTCACCGGTGGGAATCCAACCCACCTGGAGGCTTCTCAATCAGAGCTCGAACGAAGTAATGGGAGGAGCTTGAAGATATTCAGTTGTACGTCACTCTCTTGTATAAGACATGGGAAGAAGGAGCATTTTCTGGATATGAGACGCGACCCTGAGCCGATTAATCAAATAAAAAGAAGTACATGGCATGTTCATTTAATGTACACGCCATGTACATGCCTTAATCGACCACTGCTTTAGGATGTCCACACGGCCATGTACTCAGCCATTACATAGCCAGTACACGGCTACACACGGTGATTGGGTACACGGTGTGTACCTTAGAGTACATGGCGTGTACTTAGAAAATTTCTGAATTCTTCCTTTTTCCTCAAAAACACCCCAAATCAAGATCCATACCTGAAATGAAGATTCGGGTTCTTACAATTACTAACTTGGTGACCCTTCATCATTTTTGAAATTCCAAATTGTTTCATACCTTAGTGTAACATCATCATAAAATGTGAAATTATGATGAACCTGTTGCCCATGGATAAGTCTTGTTGCTACTTTCAACACACTATGTCACTCCAACTTCTAGTGACTATAATTTTGGTGACCTGAATCTATGGAATGAACTTTTGATGAAATGAAATATAATTCACTACCAATAATGTTTCTAGTATGATTGAAAGCATGTTTTTTCACTAAAATTGTCATTTTAGTTCAAAAACATGCATCACATACTCAAAACCAAGAAAAAACTCTTGGATATCTATGATACTTTAGGTCAATAATCTATAAATCATTTGTCACAAGTATGAATCAACCATGAATTAATCTGACACAAGTGCATGTTTTCAATTTTAAAGTTAAATTTTATTAATTAATTATTATTTAATATTTATGTGTAATTTATATATTTAAGTATTGCTAACATAATCATTTTTTTATTATGGGTACACTCTTCTTTTGTTCAAGATGGGTTGGTGTGTTTGGAAACTGGTAGCGTGATTGGTATCTTTTGAAAGGGTTTCCAAATATAGTGGAATACAGTTCCACCATGTTATTTTTTGAATTTATTAGAAAATGTAATTTTTTTGATACATTGTATATACCGATGTAATTATAATATATTAAAAAAATTAATGTAAATTTATTGGAAATTAAATTCTAAAGTGTATTGTAAATGTATTGAAATTTTTGAAATTTTTATAATTGTAATGTTACTATAGTGTATTGTAAATGTAGAAGAACACTACTATAATAGGTTCTTTTATTAGTGATAAAAATAGTCCTGATAAAGGATATTTTATCACCGCTATATTTAGCACTGATAAAAGTTACTTTTATCGGTACTACAATTCATGCTGATAAAGGACACCCTTTATCAATGATTTTTTAGCATTGATGAAGGGTACATTTATCATCATTTAGAACTAAAAAAAGCACCTAAATTTTAAAGGTTTATAAAAAATTAGTGATTTTTTTCATTGATAATAGTGATTTATAGTGCTGATAAAAGAATATTCTATAGTATTTCACCCTCACACACTCGCGTACCCTTCACCCCATGCACCCATATTAAATTCCCATTTTTTAAAATATCTCCCCATATATTCCCCACTAACTCTCACATGAACCACACCACTAACACACTCATATCCACCAAACACTCTCCCCCATGACACTTACACCCCCGACATCTTCTGTTCACACCGCCACACACCCCATAATTCACATAGATTCACTTTTATTTTATTTTATTTATTTTTTAACCCAAACACACCCACATAGATATACATATATATATATATTACCTATTAAAAAATTTTAAACCTCATACATTCCAAATGTATGAACCTGTTTAAATTTTACATTAATTTTTTGTTTTTCATTCATTATTTTTCCTTAGAAGTGTTTATGGGTAATTAGAGTGTTTTTAGAGATGTTTCAAGAATTTTAGGCTTGAGTATATGAAAATTGTAGGTTTCAGGATAGGTGTGTGGTTTGTTCATGGTTAGTGATAACTGTTATCCCAATTGTGAAAATAAAATAGACATGGTTCATGGTTCCATTAACCATGTGAAGTGTTATTAGATTCTATGAAAACGCTACAAAAAACTGCAAAGGAATTTTGAACTATTGTCACATGGTTTTCCTAACCATTTCATATAACTATGAAAGTTATGGTTCCTAAAAACTGTGGGAATATCACAATTTATCAAACTATGTGGGGTAACAATGTGGGGTGTGGTTTCCTAGATAATGGTAATTAAATGTTCCACACATGGTTTAGAAAAAATTGTGCCCAAACCATGTAGTTTTCCTAGTGACTTTTTTTTTTAATTACAATTTTTCCCTTCATGAATTAAAACATCTAAAACCATTATTTCCCCTAATCCATTCAATTATTTGGGGTTTACACACTCTTCCCTCTATATCTCCTTATCATAGTGGTTTCTTCTTCGATTCATGGTGGATTATCTTATTTTTGTCCCTATGAAGAGCTTGAGGTAAGGCTGACTATCTATATCCACTCTTTCCTTTTTTTTCTTTTACTTTCTAGAGATCTCACACCATTTATGACCTATTTTGGGGTTTTTTATGTATTTTTTTCTAAATATTGATCCTAAATCGATGATAGGTAATTATTGAGTAGGTTTTTATGAGTCTAAGGTAGGAGGTCCCTAAACTATCCCTAAAGATGATAAATAGCTAGAAATTTTAGATGAATTCCATGAAAAAACACTCTTTAACATGGATGTAAAAGAGAAACCATGGTTTTCTGAGATGGAAAACTATCTGCAAACTACATCCCTCTACCGACACTTCTCCTATAAATATATAAAGAATTTCCTAGTTGACGCTTCACACTATTACTAGGATGAGACACTACTATTCAAACACTTTGTTGATGGTTTAATGGTACGATGCATCCTATAGGATGAAATTAAATGTTTATTAGAATTATGTTATACGTCATCAACTAGTGTACATCATGGGTTTGGTCATACAATAGCTAAAATTATTCAATGGGGATTATTTTATACTACACTTTATCGGGATGCAAGAGGCTTTGTGAAAAGCTATGATTGGTCCCAGTGAACAACACAATTTTCAAACCTAATGAAATGCCACAAAATCCCTTCCTAGAATTGGAAATGTCCAAAATTTGGGGAATTTATTTGATGGTCCCATTTACCAATTCCCATATAAATATTTATATATTAGTTGGTGTTGACTACATTTCGAAGTGGGTAAAAGCATAAGAAACCACCCTTGACATGGCCAAAGTAATCATGCAATTTCTGAAGAAAATATTTTTTCCCAATTTGGGTTTCCCTAATTACTCATTCGTGACTGGGAAACATACTTCAAAAAAAAGTCCATTAAAGTTATTCTTGAAAATTATGGAATTTAATACAAATTGGAACCCCTTACCATTAGAAAACTAACAGGCAGGAGGAACTGTCCAACTAAAAAATTAAACATATTCTAGAATAGAAAGTCAATACAAGTAGGAAGGATTTAAGTATCAAACATGATTATTGAATTTGGGAATATTGAACGTCTTACAAAAAACAAATCAATGAAACTCCTTTCATATTTTTCTACAAAAAACCATGGCACCTTTTAGTTGAATTTGAACACCACTTGGTCTAGACAATCAAAAAGTTAAACCTAGATACTCATAAAGGAAATAAAGGTTGTTGAAATTGGATTAGATAGAGAAAATAAAAAGGGATGTTTATGAGAATTCAAAAAATTATAATGTGAAAAAAAATAGCATAGCCAACATATCATGTGAAAAATATTTACACCAGGGTCTAAGGTTATTTTGTTCAATTCCCTCTTAAAATTATTCCACAAAAAATGAAATTGTGATGGTTGGGTTCATTTAAAGTTGTTAAATTCTTCTCATATGGAACTATAGAAATTAGATGAGGATATGGACCACCATTTATGGTCAATGGGTAGTGGTTGAAAATCTACCAATAATTGTTTCACAAAGGGTGTGTCCTATATTTGAAATTCACTTGATTTGAGGGGATGTATAGCTATTAACCTTAAATGAAGAACTAACTATAAGTAAACCTAGGTTTTATTTCATTAGATAGATTAAGATCATTATATTTCTACTAGTTCACTTCCGTTGGCTGAGTATCAATGTTTCATTACAAATAAATAAATAAAAAGGTATTTATGGGGGGTAAAATCATATTTTACACTATAAAAATTAGGGTTTAAAAAAACCTTACCTGCACAACATACATAATAAATCATAAATTTACACCATAAGTTGTGTGGACCGCCTATTTAACCCATAAAACTAGGTTTTATGGTGACAGTATCATCTCTTATCCTCCCTTCATTTCCAAAATCAACCACACCTCCTCTCCCAAGTCACCGCTCTCTATTCTCTTATCCAACCTTGATTGTGCCTCCTCCCTTATCCTTCCCCAATTTTCCATCTCCTATCCTCATGTGCTCAAAAATGGTCTATATCAAGGGAGAGAGTCTTACACCCTCTAAGCATGTTTCACATGTCATGAAAACTCATGCATCCAAGCATCTAGCCTAATATCATTCTACAAATCCACTAGTATCGGCGGGTACCTCCCACTATTCATCCCCAATAGGTTTAGCTTCACATTACACATCCCACCATTCATAGTCCGCAGCCCAGGATGCTCAGATTCACCCATGACTTTGTTTCTCAGACCCATAAAATGAGGTCAAATTTTCCATTTTTAGGCCAAGCCTATACAAAAAATTAAGACACTGGATTTGGGTGTGTTTCACAAGATCATTATAGATGAGGATGTCATGGAGGCCCGCCATTGGATAAACCTCTCACATATCATTGAGGTCTAAGAGGAATCGTACCAAGATATATTCCTTGATTTCCTGACTATATTTTAGTTTTATATCATTCATGTATCATTCTGGTTGGGAGGAAGGTATTGGTATCTCAGGCAAGGAAATTTTGGCATTGGCCTAGGAATCTAATCCTCATATTTTTCTACCTCTCCCACTTATGATGATTTACACCTAGAATCAAACAAGTATGATACACTAAATAGTTGGGAGGTGATATCCCATAACCCCATGAGCATACATGATCTACCTACCATGAATAGCACCTAGTTTAAGGGTGTCACTCTTAGGATCATCCATCATGCTTTATCCAATGCCTGGCTAGCATGAGGTGACTCCCATGGGTCCATTAGGTAGAATAAGGTGGAAATTATTTCTACTACCGTGGGTTCCCCATGGTGAACATGGATCTCCAATTATATTTTTATTATGAGTTCCAGGCTAGGAGGAAGCGTGACTCCCTTATGAGTGGATCATTCTTCACTCTTCTGGCCAAGAACTTAGGCATTTTTGATTCCTACCATCCCCTCTCCTCACTTTACCTGATGAATTCCATATTAATTTTATTACATTATAATATAGGGATACTTTGTAAGGTTGGTGATCATTATGATAGGGTGCAGTACTATGTTGATTTCCCTAATGAGGTGCCTACTCCTGCTACATATATTTCCCCTTTCATCCCTGCAGACAAGCCTGTAGCTACCAGACCTAAGGATTTAGTTTAATCTCAGTATAACCACTTTAAAATGGATATGTGGATGCTAGTTCATAGCCATGAAAGTATTTTCCAGTGCATTTTGGAGAACAAAAGAAAGATATTCCATCAATTTGGAATTCTATTCACTGATCCCCCATAGATTACTTCTTCTTCTCCACCAGCACCCACCCCATCCACCCATCATCACCCTTATTTCATTAGGCCTGAATCTAGCATTATACTTACCCCATCCACCTTATCACCAATGGCCACACTATTCGATCTTCCTCCCAATATCATGGACCCTACTATTCAATAAGACTTCTTAGCATAGTATGATTTATGGGGTAAGTTCTACACTTTTCCAACTAAATATAAGGTTCTATTTTTTAATCCCACTACTAGACACACAAACTCCTTCAGAATAGGCACCTTAACTCATCCCTCCTCTAACCCAAATCTACTATTGGAAATCGATCCTACTATCAGCACCAAAACACCTATTATAGCAGTCAATCCACCTTCTCCTACCTTTATCACTGATATTGACATGGTAGGTAAAATCCATCCACTCATCACTAGAGATGGGACCTGTGATATATATCATAGAGATTAAACCCACTCTTCTTAGTTCTTACTTAGTGTACCCCTAATTTATTTTTTTTCTTTATGTGTGTACTTTCGATTCACTGTATTCTTATCCCCTAACATGTATTGTTTACTATATCTAATGAAATTGATATAATTTTCTATCTAAGGATGATATTTTTATAATTTACTCATTCCTTGTGCATCTAGTTTGTTGTGTATTAGTAATATACATCTTGTATAAATTTTGATACACTAGTTAGGATGCATATTTTCCTTCTATATGTGGCCTTCCTTGTGTTTTTGAGCTTCAAGAGCTGCCCCAGAAGATATATCTATGAGTTTCATGGACGCTCCAGTTTCCAAAAGAGATATTTGATCTATCCATTTTAGATGTGTTGAATCCTTCTAAGTGACCATTAGATATGGAGGACATTTCTCTAATTCCTACAATATTTCAAGGATCATTGGTCCAATGGATTGTTTTGAATGATCCTTGTACATCCTTCTATATGAGAACATCATTGTTAGTTCTTTTAAGGAGGAAACTCATAGTCCAATATTTTTAGTTTTAATTATATATTTTTAGAAATTTCATTTTATTTTCATTTTATATTTCCTTTATATTATGTATTTCATTCCAAAACTCCATTGTACTATAGTCCATACATTTATACGAGATGATATTCATTTTTTTCTCTGGTGTGCACCTGCCCATTTTTTTATGTAATATTGTCTGTATTCTTTTCTCTGATTATTTCTCTATTGTAGGTCTATTTTTTCTGTAACATTAATGTAGGTAGTTTAGTTTCATATACACGTACGTTATTTTCCCCATGGAATGAAATTATTTATAGATATATCTTGATACTCTTCCTCAATCATTATTTTCCTTTCATTTTTTTCTATTTCCATTTCCATATCCCCCACATCAATTCCCAAACAGTGCAGACACTGTTTCATTTTAAGTGTGGGGGCCATTTTTTAGATTTATTTCATATACACCAAGATTTTTTCCTATTATCATTATTATAGGAGACATTTTTCATTAGAAACATTCTTTAACTTGAAATCTCATTGTACCCATGTAAATAAAATAGAATGTTTAGATAGAAAATATTAAAATATTAAAATTTATTATTATTTACTTTTTTAGAATAATTATTGATTTGAGTAATTTAATTCTAATTTTAAATTCCTAAAATTGTTTTTGATTCACTTATTACTAGTCACTATTCTCTGATTGATTTCCTTTTTTTACATAAATTCTCATTCTCAAGATGATTATGGACCTACTTTTTTTTATTCTTTTATGAGAATATTTTTTGAGAAATACTTGCGGAATGTAAACCTATTAGGACATAAATTGATATATTATTAAGGATATTAATGAAAAAATACACCATTAAAATGATTGAGTAATTTTGATTTATTGATCCCATTTTTCATGTGACCCACCTATACATTTTTCCTTATTAATATCATAGAAACAATTGATAACCTTGTTAGTATTGAGATAAATTCCAACCACATTTTATCCATTACTACCCTACTCTTTGATATAATTTCATGAATTTCACTTGAATAGGTATGGGGAAATGGTTATTTCTAATGGGTATCGAATGCTTACTGAGGATTTGTGTGGTTGTATTTTCACCAGATATGTGGGATGTGGTCCATGGTTACTTCTGATGTACCTTCATGATTATCTTATTTCTTAAAAAAAACATGCATTGTATTTTAGGAAGTTCAAAAATAATCATTACAATTATGATGAATCTCATGGTAGATCATATATGGTTAGCTATTGGATGTGAGATCTGTCCTAAACATGACTTCCAAAAAATAATTTAAAAGGAAGAAATAGGATACCTTCATCATACTTTCATAAAATATTCATGGACCTACCTTGATATTTTGAGAGTTCATAGATTCTATTTTATAGATAAGGTTCTTCATTACATAATTCTAGATTATCATGCATTATACTTTAGAGTTTTCTATCCTTTTTAGCTTGATTTTTATCATTTACTCACCTACCCTTAACCTCAGAGTCATTTAAATCATAATATTAAAGACCTCATGATTAATTGTGTTATTTTTACTTACATAGTAGAGATGTTAGATCCAATGAAATATTATTCTTATGACAATGTATTCAGTGTATGAGCATAACTCTAGTTTTATTTTTACCTTTAGTGATGAGAGTAAATTCATGGTGAGGTAAATTAAAACATGGGTATATCCATCTAAGGAGTAGTTGATATATTTAAATTAAAAGAGAAATAAATTTGAAAAAATAACTTGACTATGAGTCATGATTTATTTTCTTTGCATGGGTGATTTTGGAGGAATTTCATTCTATTCTAACACTTTTTTTTATTTTCATGGTTGTAATGCATGTTTCCTATTAAAAATTACTTCCTTTGAGAATATTGTTAAGATTATTTTTGTTTGAGGATAGGAAATTATTCAAGTGTGAAAGAATTTGATAAGATTGATTCATATATATATATATATATATTGGAATTATTTATTTTTGATTTTTACATATTCTATACTATGATACAGTGATTTTTTTTTGCAAATTATTTAAATGGATGTTTCGAAAGGGATGCTACAATTAAAGTCTGAAATTTCCAAAAATTTATGCAATAAAATCCAATTTATGGAATAAACCCCTCAAATAAAGAGTCCTAAATATACATAGTCCCAGGCCGTAAAACCTTTTAAAGCCATAAAAGTTTCTATAATAAGAATAACTTATGACGTAAGGGGGATAATTACACCATAAAACCTTGAGAACCAAAGACCTTGTAAATTTCATTCAAGATATAAGTCCAAAATATATGGAAAACCAAATATTTCATTCACAAAATAAAAATAATAATTTTGGAATAAATTTTTCAAGAAGAGATAAATTTATGATGACTTATGGCATAAAATACATTTATGTACTAAGTGTTATGACCTATTTATAATCTAGGGACTCGGACTTTTACCAGATCTCCATCAATGTTTGTTTTTATGTTGGATTTTAGGATTTCTTTTCATCTTTTATTTCTCTTTTTTCTCCTATTTTACATCCATTACATTACTGTGATTTCAAACTAAGGAAACTTATTTCAATTTATACTGAATCAAATCTATCTGATGCTTCCATTTTCAACTAATTTGGTGTTCATTTCATTTCTATTCAAGTAAGTTTTCAATTTTAATTCTATTTTTTTTGTATTGTTCTATAGTGTTTTTTACTTCAATTGTGTTACTTATTCACATGTTTAATAGTTTCATTACCATGCATGGATAATCCTCTTAGGGATAGGGGTCGAGAGTAGGGGTAGAGTGAACTTAATGAATTATTAAATCAAAATTTGGGTAATCTATTGGATATGAATTAGTTTAATAAATCATGTTTATCATGTTCTTTTTCATGACCTCGATCCAGGGAATTACAATAGAAGTACCCTAACCTAATTGGAGTTATGTAGGCTAAGACCAATATCTTGTGTTTCTTTCTACTTTTGAAGTTGTGATCTATGCACCTAGACTGATGGTCACCTATATACCAAAGAGTGGTTTCCAATATAGGTATATTCAATTGGTTTATCCAAAGCCAATTAGTGACTTTTGAACTGATTTGTAGCCTAATCCATAGGACTAGCCTAAGCTAGATTTAGGAATACCATTTAAATCGGCTCCCAAAAATTGATCATGAACCCTTCTTAATCAACTGATGTTTAATTCAATTTTTTTATATTAAATCCAACTCCTTTAGATTAATGTGAGGAATTAATCTCTAGGTTCTAAAGTCTAAGTCAAAATCAATGGCATCCCCTCCCTATGGGTTCGACCTCAGACTTCGACTATCTTGTGTACCTTCTCAATAGTGTTAGTTGGGTTTCATATAAATTTATAATCTATTCATTCCCATGAAAGATTAATTAAACTTTGTGGTATATTCATTTCATATCAAGAAATATTATGAAAACATGTTTTGAGGTGTGTGTTTGGAATTATAGAGGGATGCCTCCATGAAGGCCTCCAGTTGAGTTCCAAGAGGGTAGTGATGAGAATACCCTAGAGGTGGTTGAGGCAGATCCTCCTAAAGTACTAGATATGGAAATGGATTTTCATCTCCGAGAGAGCATGTACGATTTGTGTAGTAATTAGAGAGAGATTCCCCATGAGCATCACATATGATATACAAGATTACCTATGAGTTTCACCTATATCACCCATCATTGTTTACAGGGGAGGGTAGTTCCCAAGGGGTTGAGTTCTTCATTGATTCCATCCATATTATTTTCAATCACCTAAAGAAACACCCTAAAAGTAGGGTGATGCTCATAGTGTATATGCTTCAAGGACCAGTGAAGCACTGGTGGGACATCTTAATCAAGATAGACTAGTATGTGGGGATATTCTGAGAGGTTTTCTAGATGAGGTTCAATGATTAATTATATTATGAGACTTTGAGGGGATATAGGTCCTGATATTTCAAACATTTCACGTAGAGATTTATATTTTTTTTGGATTGTGCCTATCATTTTATTAATTTGTAGTGTTTCACCCTGATGTTTATAGAGGATGATATATCCAAGGATATGTGTTTTATGGATGGACTAAGGTATAAGTTATATATCTAAGTGAATGAATTTTAGATTACATATTTTATAAAAGTTATAAAATAGTCCTTGGTTAAAAAGAGGAACATGGGTGAGGGAATAGTCTTAGAGTAGTCATCTTCAATTGTTGGATATAGTAACAGATCATGAGGTAGTATGAAGCATCATTTCAAAGAGTCACACCAGGGTAGTGGTGTTCAAAGCAGAAAGGGCAGTGTAATATCATTTCCTCTACAAGGATAAATTTCTATAGAGTTCTACAAGTGTTTAATGAGAGCCCATACCCATCCATAGAGTACCTTAAAACCACTTGAGTGATAATTTTGTGTCATATTGGGATACCTACAATGGTTTTTCAAAAGGTCTCAGGATCCAATTGGTGGTGGAGGATCCAGACAGACATAGTGATTGGGAGTTGGACCAGGTGTTCCATGATAGGTAGGTAGGTAGAGTTACTATAGCTATAAAAGATAAGGAAGAGAATGTGTTACCCCAAGACAGGAGAAATAGTAATAGTATAGTGATTCTTTGTAGGGGATGCAGGCAAGGGACTAGAATCAAGGCATGTTCCAGTTACATGTTTTTCAACCTACTCCTGCTAGTCATGATGTTGAACCTTCAACTATCATCGGTATGACACTAGTTTCTTCCACCCAATATTGTTCCGTATTTGATACGATAGTGTCACATTCATTCATATCATCACAATTTGTGGGTGTTCTAGGCTTTTCGTTTTTGGTAATTTTTCAAAGTGATGTATATTAATACACCTACAGGGGTGTGGTCAGAGTCCATTCACCACTATAGAGACTGCGTATTCAATATTAGGGGATATCATTTTATATGGGATCTATTCATGTTTTAGATGACTAATTTTTATCTAATTATTGGGATTGTCGAGTTTGTACCATACCAATCCCAAATCAGTTGTTATCACCTATAGTTGTCTTTTTTGTCTCCTTATAACATTTGTTATGCTCATGTTTGAGAATGAGATATTCAAGAGGATCACATAGGACCTTGTCATTATCAATTTGGTGAGATTATATTGTAGGGTACTGGTCTTATGTTGGATGATAGGGTAATGTGGTAGACAGTCTTCCCTCATATTTTTTATCAGTTCAGGGATTTTTTTCTGTTGATTTCTCGAGTATTCCACTTGAGAGAGAGGTAGATTTTACTATTTATCTCATGTTAGGTGAAAATCCTATTTTTATTCCACCTTAAAATATGGATCTTGTAGATCTACATATGGTAGCTTAAGGCTTAGATGGAGGATCTAGAAGTTAAGATATTTATACAGCCAAGTATATCACCTTTGGGTTCTCCAGTCCATTTCTCCTAGAAGGCATACTTATCCAAGTAGCTATGAATGGAATTTTGAAAACTAAGTTGGGGTAGGAGTTATGACATCCCAATACTTTAAAATATTTTCCATCTATAATAAATATATTTTTTTTGTTGTCATGATTTATACATAATTTTAAACTTATGCTACATACGAAACAGAATTAACTTGTGTTACACGTAAGACCGAGTTTTACCACCTTTTAATGGAGAAACTATTTTAAAACTAAATTTTGACACTTTTATGAATTTTGTTTTTTAAAATAAACATCTGTTTGGAATTCATAATGTCTAAATTATCTTAGGGTGAATTTTTTGGACTTTTCTAAGAAACTTCATTTTTTGATGAATAGTGAAAATTACTGCAATTTAGTTAAAAAAAATTTCATTTAAATAATTATTAATGATAAATTATATTTTAGATTTTTTTAGTGTCACATTAGATAAATTTTACATATATTTATACAATTAAGTTTATTATAATCAATTTTACTTTGAAATTGAATATAAAAACTTAAAAAACTTTTGAAAATTTTTCTACTTTAAAAACTCATTTTTCGCCCCATCTGTGGGATTAGCTTTAATATTAATTTTAACACTTATGGAATTTTAATTTTGAAAATATGAAATACACGCATTTAATTAGTATGATATTTTTTGTCTAATAATATCAACTTAATTTTTTGACCAAAATGATTAGTGAATGTGATTAGAATTAATTACGGTGATTAAGGTATAATTAAGCTTAATAAGGGACTAAACCTTAATATTAAGGAACAAAATGACCTGGTTACTTGTCTAAAATACAATTAATACTAATAATATTATCATTTACCCAATTTTTTTGAAATATATGGGTTATTGAGATATTATTAAATGGAATTTCCCTATATAAAAGATTAAGTGAGGAAAAAGACAAAAAGGGGACTTTCCTCACCTTTAACATTTATAAAATTTTGAGATATGTAAAAACATCATATTTCAGGTTATAAATATAATTTTGTAATATATATGGGATATTTTTATCATAATAATTTATCAATAATTTTTAGAGATGGTTTAGCTACATAAAATGCTTTAGAAACTCCAATGTATTGATTATTGAGTAAATAATTAACTAAAACAAATGATACTATAGATACTAAAAGTGAAGTTAATTGATTGAATTATTATATTTATTTGTTTTTTTAGATGAATATATCATGTTACCCACATTTAACATAATATATTTTAATTCCAATATAATATTTATATTTTAAAACTAAAATTAAATAAATAATGTCAAAATTGACATTATTGTTATTTTACAATAAATGAATTTTATTAAATGATTTAAAATTAATAAAAACCCTATATTATTATAAGTGATTTTTAAGTGTTAATAAATATTTAATATTGGCTATTAATGGACCAATTAATATTTTATAATTAATATATTGACCCATATATTGTAATGTAGTTGTTAACAAGATCCGGGTTGAAGCAACGTTTTAGCGTGTCACATACACTTTTTTTTAAATTAATTTCCAAAACACATAAGAATTTTATTTTATAAATTATATATAATATTAATAATTCAGTTTATATATATATTCTAATTAATATTACATTATTTTATAATTAATGGTTAAATTAATTAGATTATAAAACTAGATTCTTTAATAAAAAAACAAAATGATAAAATTGGGGAATCTTAGAAGTTAAGGAACCAAATTATTAAAATGAACATATTTTTGTGTGGTTGAGGTTTTAATATACCTTTATTCCTCTTTAACACTTTTTTTTCATTTTGGAGTCACTTTAGGTAAGGTGGACCACCCATTAATGAATACCTTTTGGAATTCACAAAAGTACCACTCCCCATCCACTATAAAAAGGCAAGCACTGTATCCCATACTCACACCTATCAACCCATATTGGCACATAAAAAATCTATCAAAATAGTATCCCAACATCCCTTCCCTAAACATAGAATCCTATCCTTGGGTATAAAATAATCCAAGGAAGATTTTGGTACAAACCAAAAGAAGTTACCCGATTATGAGGTAACACCTTCTCTCATGCTTTCAAGAATCATTTCCATTCTCCACTCATTGTAATATTATTATTATATTATTACATAAAAAACCAGTATCATAAATATACTAGGATATTTTTAAGATAATTTTTTTACCTACACTTACACACACATCTATCTAATGGGTAATAAACATATTGTTTCTCTGTACGGCGAACTACTGCCTCACAAAAGGATGATTGTTCAATTTTCCCCTACCACATATCATGGTGAAAATTATGATGGATACTATATTTTTATATAATATATATTTTATTTATAATTTCTTTATGCTTATGTAATTTTTATTTAGAACATACCTTTATTCTTTCCAAGTTGTGTAAATATGATAATTTCGTTTGAGGAAGTGTGGACTACCACCCCCTCAAAGCGATGTGACTCATTCATGCCATGCATGGAATGTATAATGAATGGTGTTAATATACCTATGTATCATATATAATATATATATGATAATATAAATATAATATACATATGTATCATTTATTTTTCATTATTTTAATATAACAATGAAATGAAAGTATCATTTATGCGTACATACGACCTACTATCTCCATGAATGGGGCACTTCATTTCTAATCTCCAAATATTATAGAATATTCTAAATATATATGTACTGAATTTATAAGATAATTTATTCATGTTTTACATTATTGATATAATTAAACCATGGTATATTTAATAATAACACCAAATAACATGTCAAAATGTACTTGAGAAAACTAGGAAATTAACACCCGAAATAGCTAAAATAATGAAAAGGTGTTAAAAAACGAGTAATAAAATATTGTAAGAAGTTAATATATGATATTATAAACATTATTATGGTTCTGTTATTATTTATTAACATATTTTAAACCACTATAAAAGAGTCTAAAGACCACACAATAGAAATAAGGATAAGGAAAGGGATTTTTGTCTCGCTTTTTACATGTGTGAGATAAATGTCATATTCACCACTTACTTAATTTGTGGGGTGTAACTACTGAACATTTTGATATATTATATCATGAAATATTTTATCTGCATGGTATTTAGATGTTCCATTTTATGATTATCACTTTTGAATCGTATGATTCATATGTAATGGAATTTCGTCTCAATTTACATTCCATTGAGACTTATTTGTTATTATGTGCCAATTCACTTTTATGTGGTTTATATAATAACTTTTTAATGTTATATCATGAATAATCTTATTAACATGATATTATAAGTTTCATTTATTTTCATACCTTTTTGGAGATTATGATTCAAATTTTTCAAAGTGGTATGCGACACTTTGGAAGGTTTAAATATTATTCTCCTTGCGAATGTTCTTAATGGTTATCCTTGAAATATCACTGACTTTTGTGATTGTTAAAATTCTCTTGAAACAGTCACTTTATTTTAATAAATTTTCATTGTAAATTTACTTAAATGTTTATATCATTTTTCATATATATGATCATCGCCTAAAACCGTATACCATTTTTTATACGATTTTCACTTTTAAAATTTTAGATTCTTAGAATTAAGCCTTGATAGTATTAGATTCTTGGTATAAAGCCTTGATAGTATTAGATTCTTGGAATTAATCCTTGAAAGTAATAGATTCTTGGAATTAATCCTTGAATGTATTATATTCCTTTCATGAATCCTTGAGATTATTAGATTTTTGGCATGAATCCTTGAAAGTATCAGCTTCTTGGCATGAAGACTTGAAAGTATTAGATTCTTTGAAAGAAGACTTGAAAGTATTAGATTATTGGAATAAAGTCTCAAAAGTATTTTATTCTTAGCATTGAGCCTTGTATGTAATAGATCCTTGGCACGAAGCCTCGGAGGTATGTTATAGATATCCATAGTTATAAATTTCCTTCATAGATATTTCAGTTATTATTTATCCCTAAGATTGCACATCGACATATCTATGGTTGTATTCTATTC
Source organism: Viscum album (assembly GCA_963277665.1). Lineage (NCBI taxonomy): Eukaryota > Viridiplantae > Streptophyta > Magnoliopsida > Santalales > Viscaceae > Viscum > Viscum album. The sequence continues at coordinate 1,088,461,787 of OY728121.1, forward strand.
TTAGTTTATTTATTAATTGTCTTGGGTTTTAGATTCTTACCTTTCCATATTCATTTTTCCTTATCTATTTATTTTAATGGAATCATTTATTTACCATTCCATATTAATTTATTCTTATTGATTCATTGTTTCTTCTTCTTTATATACCCTTACTAAGCATTTGAGCTCACCCTTATTATGTTTTTTTCCCCAAGTTATGAAGAAGAAATATTTGAATAATCATTAAAGGACGTAGTTTATTTCATTTTATTATGTATCATGTTTGTATTTCCTATTTCCCAATGTATTATGGGTATCATGTATGTAATATGGCTATCCAAGACTTCTAAATTGAATTGTCCTTCGAGATTTTATTCCTTTTAATCATTCCAATGTAATGTATTAATGCATCATCTCTAGGCTTATGGGGTTGGGGCTTTACAGTTTGTATCAAAGGAAGTTTAGAAACAACCTCGGAAACTATATTTACAAAACATAGATTAGGGAACATAGTGCTAAGATAGACATTGAGGATAAGTATAGAAGAGCATCCTATAATTTTGGTAAGGTAGATATTATTTAGATATTCCTAGAAATACATTCTTTTTTGGATACTATAAGTGGGAGTGGTTCTATAATAGATGAACCTATAAGTAATAAATCTAACAAGGTGTTTTCGAGCCTAACTCGGGGTAACCTGGTACAGGACAACATGCCTTACTATGCACCTAGTTTAACACTCCTAGGGGATACTCATAGGATAGTACACATTTTATTTGACTGCCATTATGAAGGATTTACAAGTAATGATATCCCCAAAGAATCCATGTTTATGATTATGATATGATTTATGCATAATTTCTTAATTTGTGTTATTCCACATTTATAGTTATACAAGTTTTGTAATTTTATTAGCTAATCCAGTATATGTTGTTGTTTAGAATTGGCACTTGGAAGGAATAATGGTATCAGTACTCGTGGAAAATATAGAGATTTCCCTACTGAGGAAATTGATACAGTTGGTATTGGAAATCGGGATGTTATAAAATATTAGGGCAGCTTAATCATATTATTACATGTAATATTTCTCAAATGGGTCAACCTGTTCCATAATGAGACTCTCTTATATTGGATCACTTTATGTGATAGGGGCCCCCATTCTTTAGTGGGACTATTGATATAATTAAATTTGGGCAATGGATTAAGTATTTGGAGAAGATATGTGCGGCATTGGGATATGGTGAAAAGGAAAAATTTACTCTTGAAGTGTATTGTCTCGGAGACGATGTCAATTAGTAGTGGTCATTGATCCAAAATACCAGGGAATAAAAGGAGATAGAAATCATGGAATGGAAATATTTTAAGGATACATTCTTTAATAAATACTTTCCTCGTGATCAATAAATATAGATTAAGATAAAGTTCCTTATATTAAAGAAAAATGAGGAAGAAATTTTTGCGAATTATGAATCCAATTTTACAATGTTAGCAAGGTATACTGCTAATTTCATATGCAACACGAAATTCAAGATTGACCATTCCTATGAAGGAATTAAACCATGTATTTAAAGGGTGATAGTGTATCAAACCCTTTCTCCATACAATAAAATAGTTTTATGTACTATCAAGATAGAGAAATAATTCTCTGGGTCTTATGGATTTAATGGGAAACAAGATAAGAAGAGGACGATAGAGAAAGATGTAGATAAAGGAAAAAATGTAAAGAATGATTTTCCAACGTGTGATACTTGTGGAAGGAAACACCTTGTAGAATTTTTAAAAGGGAAAGGAGTTTTCTTCAAGTGTGGAGAAAAAGGTCACCATGCGTAGGATTGTAAGGGTAAGAGAAAAATTTATAATGTTCAATGCTTCAATTGTAGGGATATGGGGCACTATGAAAATGAATTCCCTAAGTGCTACGAGAATATTCACCATAATAAGATAAGGGATAAAGTTCAATCATATGTTATTAGCACAACTGAAGTGTAAGTATTAATGTAATTCTATATTTTTATTTAAGAAATATGTTGTATTGGTATTTTGTTGATGATGTTATCATTATATGATATATAAAATATATAAAGATTGTACTGCAGTACTTTTTCATTATAGATTTTAGATAATATGTTAAATGGTGACATAAAAATTGATTCGGTATAAATTTAAACTTTTTTGTAAAATGCATGGATTATAATCCTTAATATGTCCCTAATTTTGAGTTAATTTTCGACAAATATATGATTCATATGGATAAAGTAAACTAGATACTACTAACTACCATGGAAATTATTCTAAAATATTAGATCATAATCTTTAGGAAAGGTTATACATTTGGGATATGGTTTAAGTTGTACTTTGGACATGGTTTTAGATATTGATATATTATATCACTATATGATGAATCTTGTTCTATGAGATGAAGTATAAATAGTTCAAGGCGCGACCAAAGGATAAGATTGTGCTTATAGAAGTGAACCAAGTAAGTATATTTACTTATATTCATAGATAGTGAAAGAATTCCTCAACTCCATGAAAAATGATCTTGAAACCAAAAAATTTGTCTTATTACCTTAATTTCTGATGAATCAAATGTTCGCTTAGATCATCATGGATTTATGGAATTCAAATTGTTAACTTTCTCCTAACCAAGTTTCTAGCACTCTTCATCAGAACATGATGGTTATATTTTTATTTTGTATCCATATTTCCATTTCCTGCCAATTTTCTCATACTAGGTAACCTAGATATGTGAATATTTTACATTCCTTTCTCTCTTATTAATAAAATTTTATATTAACCATTTTTATGATGTGGGTCTTTCACAAATAGTTTATTTTTAATCTATAGATTTCTGAGTTCAAGTTTAAATTGTGAGGATGCAATTTAATTAAGGTGGGGATAATGAGACACCCCAATAATTTAAAATATTTTCCTTTTAGAATAAATATAATTTGTTTGCATGGTTTATACACAATGTTAAACTTATGCTACATACAACACTGAATTAACTTGTGTTACACGCAAGACTGATTTTTACCACCTTTTAATAGAGAGCCTATATTAAAACTAAATTTTTACACTTTTATGAATATTATTTTTAAAAATAATAATTTTTAAATTAATAATGTTGAAATTATCTTAGTGTTAATTATTCATATTTTTCTGAGAAATTTCATTTTTTGATGAATAGTGAAAATTACTGCAATTTAGTTAAAAACAGCCTTTTCATTTAAATAATTATTAATGATAAATTATATTTTATATTTGTTTTAGAATCAAATTAGATCAATTATACACCTATTTATACAATTAAGTTCATTATAATCTATTTTACTTTGAAATTGAATATAAAAACTTAACACACTTTTGAACATTTTTCTACTTTAAAAACCCGTTATTTCACCCCGTCTGCGGGATTAGCATTAATGTTAATTTTCCCACATATATGAATTTAATTTTAAAAATTATAAATAAATTAATATAACTAGTATTTTATTTTTTTCTAATAATATCGACTTAATTTTTTGAACAAAATGATAAGTGAATGTGATTAAAATTAATTACGGTGATTAAGGTATGATTAAGCTTAATAAGGGACTAAACCTTAATATTAAGGAACAAAATGACCTGTAAACTTGTCCAAAATCCATTGTATGCCAATAATATTACCATTTAACCACTTGGTTCTAAATATATGGTTTATTGGGATATTATTAAATGGAATTGCCCTATATAAATGGTTGAGTGAGGAAAAAAAACAAAAAGGGAACTTCCCATACCTTTAATACTTATAAAATTTTGAGATATGTAAAAAACATCAATTTTGTTTCTATACATATAATTTTTTAATATATATGGGATTTTTTTTTAATAATAATTTATGAATAATTTTTAGATATGGTTTAGTTACTTAAAATTCTTAAGAAACACCAATGTAGTGAGTATTGAGTTAATAATTAACTAAAACAAAGACGCTATAAATACTAAAAGTGAAGTTAATTGATTGAATTATTGCCTTTATTTATTTTTTTAGATGAATATATCATGTTACACTCCTATAAATATAAATTATTCTAATTCCAATATAATATTGATATTTTAAAATTTACATTAAATAAATAACGTCAAAATTGACATTATTGTTATTTTACAATAAATGAATTTTATTAAATGATTTAAAATTAATAAAAATAATATATTCTTATAATTGATTTTAAAGTTTTAATAAATATTAAATATGTTATATTAATGGACCAAATAATATTTTATAATTAAAATATTGACCTATATATTATAATAACGATGTTAACACGGTCCGGGTTGAAGCAGCGTTCTAGCACGTCACATACGCTTGTTTTAAAATTAATTTCAAAAAAACATGGGAATTTTATTTTATAAAATATATATAATATTAAAAATTAATTTCCTCTATATTTTCTAATAAATCCCACATTATTTTATTTTTAATGGTTAAATTAATTATATTATAAAACTAGATGCTTTAATAAAAACCAAAATGATAAAATTGGGGAATCTTAGATGTTAAGGAACCAAATTATTAAAATACATATATTTTTGTGTGTTGGAGGTTTAAATATACCATTATTCCTCTTTAATACATTATTTATTCATTTTTGAGCCACTTTAAGTAAGGTGGACCACCCATTAATGAATACCTTTTGGTATTTACAAAAGTGCCACTCCCCTCCACTATAAAAAGGCAAGCACTATGCCCATTCCTCACACCTCTCAAACCATATTGGCTCATAAAAAATCTATCCAAATATTCTCCCAACATCTCTACCCTAGACCTATAAGCATCCCCTTGGGAAGAAAACAATCCAAGGAAGATTTTGGTACAAACCAAAAGAAGTTACCTGATTAAGAGGTAACACCTTCTCTCGTGTTTTCTAGTTTCATTTCCATTATCCACTCCCTATAATCCTATTATTATATGATTACATAAAAAACCATTATAATAAATATACTAGAATTTTTTATGATATTTTTTCAACCTACACTTACAAACACCTCCATTTAATGGGTAACGAACATATTATTTTTTTGTATGGTGAACTACTGCCTCACGAAACGATGATTGTTCAATTTTCCCTTACCACCTCTAATGGTAGACATTATGATGGAAAATATATTTATATATAATATATATTTTTTATAATATCTTTATTCTTATGTAATTTTTATTTATAACATAACTTTATGTTTTCCAAGTTGTGTAAATATGATAATTTCGTTTGAGGAAGTGTGGACTACTACCACTCGAAGTGATATGACTCGTTCATGTCATACATTGAATGTATAAAGGATTCTATAAATAAACCTATGTAAAATATATAATATATATATTATAATATAACTATAATATACCTATGTATCATTTAGTTTTCATTTTTTTAATACAATAATGAAATCAAAGTATTGTTCATGTGTACGTACGGCCTATCGTCTCCATGAACGATGCACTTCATTTATAATCTCCAAATGTTATGAAATATTATAAATATATATATACTGAATATATAAGATAATTTATTCATGGTTTAAATTTTTTATATGATTAAAACAAGATATATTTAATAATAACACCAAATAACAAGTCAACAAGTACTTGAGGAAACTATGCAATTAACACCCAAAATAGTTAAAATAATTAAAAAGTGTTAACAAACGGGTAATAAAATATAGTAAAAAAATTAATATATGATATTATAAAAATTATAATTGTTATGGTATTAGTTATTAACATATTTTAAATAACTATATATGAGTCTAAATACCACAAAATAGAAAGAAGGATAAGGTAAGGGATTTTTGTCTCACTTTTTACATCTGTGAGATAAATGTCATATTCCCCACTTACTTCATTTTTGTGGTGTACCTACATCACATTTTGATATATTATATCATAAATTATTTTATCATAATGGTATTTAGATGTTTCATTTTATGATTATCACTTTTGGGTCTTTCAATTCATATGTAATGGAATTTCGTCTCAATTTACATTCCATTGAGACTTATTTGTTATTATGTGCTAATTCACTTTTATGTGGTTTATATACTGACTTTTTCAAGTTATATAATGAAACCAATTATTATCATGATATTATAAGTTTCATTTAATGTCATATCTTTCTATAGATTATGATTCAAATGTTTCAAAGTGGTATAGGACACTTTGGAGTGTTTAAAAAATATTCTCCTCAAAAATATTCTTAATGGTTATCCTTGAAATATCACTTACTTTTGTGGTTGTTAAAATTCTCTTGAAACTATAACTTTATTTTAATAAATTTTCATTATAAACTTACTTAAATATCCATATCATTTTTCATAGATATGATTATTTCCTAAAACCGTATACCACTTTTCATACGGTGTTCACTTTAAAAAAATTAGATTCTTGGCATGAAGCCTTGATAGTATTAGATTCTTGGCATGAGGCCTTGACAATATTAGATTCTTGACATGAAGCCTTGAAAGTATTATATTCTTGGAATGAATCCTCTAAAGAATTAGATTCTTGGAATTAATCCTTAAAAATATTATATTCTTGGCATGAAGCCTTGAAAGTATTAGATTCTTGGCATGAATCCTTGAAAGTATTAGATTCTTTGAATGAAGCCTTAAAAGTATTATATTCTTAGCATGAAGCCTTGAAATTATTAGATTCTTGGAATGAATCCTTGAAAGTAATATATCCTTAGCACTAAGCCTCAAAGGTATGTTACAAATATCCATAGTTATTAATTTCCTTCCAAGATATTTCAGTTATTATTTATCCATAATAATTTTCATCAACATATCTATGGATGTATTCTATTCTTAGTTTATTGATTAAGTGGATTGGGTTTCAGATTACTACCTTTCCATATTCATTTTTCCTTATCTAGTTATTTGAATGCAATCATTTATTTAGCATGACATGTTAATTTATTCGTATTGATTCACTATTTCTTTAACTTTACATACCCTTACTGAGAATTTGAGCTCACCCTTATTATATTTCTTTCCCCAGGTTATGAATAATAAATATTTGAATAAGCATTCAAGTATGTTCATTATTTCATTTTATTATGTATCATGTGTGTGTTTCCTATTTTCCAATGTATTATGGGTGTCATGTATGTAATCTGGCCTTCTAAAACTCCTAAACTAAATGGTTTTTCATGATTTTATTCCTTATAATCATGCTAATGTAATGTATTAATGCACTGGCTTCGGGATTCTGGGGTCAGGGAATTATAAGAGCACATGAGGCATATAGAGATCATCTTGGGTACTCTTCATGAGCATCAGTTATATGTCAATATTTTAAAGTACTAATTTTGGATAAAATAGGTTAACTTCTTAGTTCATGTTATATTTGAGGTATGAGTATTCGTAAACCCTGAAAATGTCAAAGAAATAGTTTCTTATGAACAAACCAATAGTGTTTTTGATATACATAACTTTATAGGTTTGGATAACTATTTTCATATATTTATCCAAGACTTATCCATCATGAATGTTTTGATGATAAGAATGACCAAAAGTGAGTGAATTTTGTATGGTCTAACACTTGAGATAGAACCTTTCAAGAGATAAAGGGGAGGTTGACTACAACAATGATCCTAACCTAACCTGAATTGGGTAGATAGAACACTATGTATTGTGGTGCATTAGGGGTTGGGTTGGGATTAATATTGATGAATGAAGGTTATGTGGTCTCTTGTGTTCCTAGGAAACTAAGGCCTCATGAGCATAATTACCCTACATGTTACCGTGATCTATCAACAATAGTACATTCCTTAAGATATTAGAGGCATTACTTGTTCGGGGATATATTTTTGGTTTATAAAAACTATAATATCTTGAAGTATATATTCTTGTAGTGGAACATGACCATTCAACAATGGAGGAGGATTGAGTACTTACTGTCTTTTGACTTTGAGTTGGTATACACCCTTGAGAAAGTAAATATGGTTGTAGATGCATTGATCTAGAAAATGTAGGCTTAAGTAGTTCAGGAATCCAGTATTTAGTGATAATTTATGGACCTTTTCACTAATATGCATTTAGATGTTTGGGAGTACCAGGGTCGAGCAATCCTTATATCTTTATCTCTCACTTCTTCAGTTATCAATGGTATAAAGAGGAGGCAACTATCATATCTAGAGTTTTTATCCCTAAGGGACAACATATATGGTGGGTATCCTCCACTAGTCTACACCCTTAATAATGATGAGATTATTCATGTCTATAGTCATTTCATGGTTCCCATGTGCTATACTGAAGAGATTATGAGGGACTCACATGCCTCTAAGTGGGTATTTCACCCAAGACTAACTAATATATACCATGAAATGTGAAAGAAATAGTGGTGTACTATGATGAAGAAGGAAAAATTGGGTTTTTTTATATAGTGTTCCTCTTTTCAGCAAGTGAAAGCTGAGCACCAGCGACCCATTGGTATTCTACAACATTTACCCATTTCAAGTGGAATCAAGGTGATGATGCCATGGATTTCACAATGGGGTTATTAAGGACACCTTGAGGTATTAATGTAGTATGGGTGATCATGGATTGGATTAATAAGTTAGATCTTTTTCTACTGATATGGGAGACCTTTTTATTATTTGACCCAAAGAATCTATATGTTCAGGAGATAATATTCCTACATGGGTTCCCTTGGAGTATTTATTCAAACAATTATTATCGTTTCACATTGCATTTTTAGTAGGGATTGCATAAATTCCTTAGTACATAGGTGCATCTAAGTACTACCAATCATCTACAAAATTATGGATAGTATAAGAAGACTATTAAAATTTTGGAGTACATTATGAGATAATGTTTTCTAGACTTTGGTGGTTCTTGGTAGAAGCTATTGGCATTAGTAAAAATCACCCACAATAACAGTTATTAGACATATATACAGAAGGAACCTTATAAGGATCTATATGATAGAACATGTCATTATAATCTATGTTGGTTGGAGTCTATAGAGGAAAAAATATTGATTTGAGTCTCTTATAAGAGACGTTAGAGAGTATCCAGATGATTCCAAAGCAGATGAAAAACTCCCAAAGTAGGCAGAGGTCGTATACTGACAAAAAGATGCATCCTATTGATTTTGAGGTGTGATAATGTATTCTTATGAGTTTCTCCAAGTTTGGGCCATAAATATGTTTTTAGGTGAGGAAAATTAGTTCCTATGTATTTTTTTCTCATTCATGATTTTGGAGAGAATTGGTTTAGTGGAATATTGGTTGTCTCTTCTGCAATGTTTCAGTGTTATCCTTGATGATTTCATGTACAACATATTCAGTGGTATTATCCCAATAACTCTCATGTGATCAATACTAATGATATTGATCTTGATTATAATGTGGATTTTAAGGATAATCTGGTTCATATCATGTATTGGATTGAGAAGACTCTTCATATAAAGACAATTCCTCTAGTGATAGTGCAATATAAGTATAACTGTATTCAGGAGTAAATGTGGGAGTGAGATTCATATATGTGGGCTCAGTGGGTGGAGTTATTTTCTAAAGATGATCAATGATGTTTGGTGGTGTATCCTATAACACCCCAAGATTTTAAGATATATTAAATAAATTTAATTTATATGATAGCTTTTGATACATGCAACTCTGAGTTTAAACGAACTGCCACATACTATTTAAATATTATAATTTAATATAAAAGTTATCACCTATAAATTGTATTATAAGGTATTAATAGGGATAAATAAATAATTAAAAAAATTACATACGTCTAAAATAAATTCATTGACTATCAAATGGTTATAAATTAAAATAAAAGTGTTTGAAGTAAAATAGAAATATTTTTCTAAAAAACAATTTTTATATACACAATATGTTCTTATTTCAATAAGTTATATTAATATTTATTGATGAATTCCTTTGATGAATTTAAAATAAAATATATTCAATAGAAAAATTTAGTATTAATCTAAATCTTTTTACTAGGAATGGTATAAGAATAAATCTATTTTTATGTTTAAATATGCATTTTACTAAAAACGATTTTGTTATGTTTTTCACACTTATTTTAAAATGCATTTCTTCCACTTGTAGGAATTTAATATTGAAAAATGGATCCCATATTTTTAATCAAGAGGTCTAAATTTTTTAATTAGTTCCCTTTTATTTTTTTCATTATGAATAGTAATCTTGGTAAATTTTTGTCGCCTCAGAAGGGTAAAATGGGTAAAATAGGGATAAACCATGAGATAAGGTCTTAAAATCAACCCAAAACTTTAATTTATCTAATTTTATTGGTGTATTTAGGATATTTACATCAAATTATTGAATATATGGCCACTTGTTTCCATTTTTATTTTATTATGACCTTTATATTAATTTAATAAAATAATAAATACAAAATGTCACTCTCTTGAATTTAATATCTATAAAAACTTTAAATAATGATAAAAAGAGGATAAGTTCAGTTTTGAATTTTTTTTTGAAACATAAATTAATTTTTTTATCATATTAATTTATTTCTTATTTTTATTTATTAAATAAATACCTTAAATTCTTTCACAATGCTGACATAGTGCGTGTGCATGCTGTAGAAAAATCATGTACATGTTTTTAAAAACTATAAAAGTAATATTGTTTGGGTAAGTTATAATAGTAAAAGAATTTTATATATTAATTTAATATATTATATATGTTTTAAAATTTTAAATTAAAATTACATTCCAATCATGTTGGTTTCAAAGACAAATTAGGTGAATAGTTCTTAAAATGACATTAATAGTATTTTATGATAAAATATTTTATTAAATTATTTAAGAATCATAAAAATATTTAAATTGAACAATTTGGATTATAAATGGTTAAAAATTTCATCCCTTTTAAATTTATGATCAAATTTTTAACTTACAAGTAAAATTATAACCCTTTAATATTAAAAATTCATTACCACGATTAAGATTAAAATTGGCTAACCAAGGGGTTAAACCAAAACATCAGGTTTAAAATGACCCAAAAAAATTTATAAATTTAATTGGATAATGATATTTCAACATTAGAATCTTTTTATTTGAATATATATCCATTTTAAGTTATCATTATTTAGAATGAATTTTAATCTTTTTAGTAATTCCAAGTGTATCATATCCCTCCCTTATAAAAGGGTACCCCTTCTCTCTTTTCTTTACACCACTTTGATCCATTTTGGACAAAAACATTATAAAATTATCTTGAAAACTTTTATAGATACAAATTAGAGGTTATGGTATTATTAAAATATAATTCCAATGGTCCTTAAGAAGGGGTCTAAAAGAGGTCTTGTGTAGAAGAAGTAATCATATTACTCAACCTATTTTAATTTATTTCTTCTTCTAACTCCTATAAATATGTGTTATTCATCAAAAAATTATAACTTAATTGTCCTAAATATAATAAAATTTTATTATGATTATGTAACTTCTATTATTTACAATCTTTTATACTAAATAGGAAGTGAAATTTTTGCTCATGTGTACATGTGGACTACCACATCAACGTAGCAATACAATTTATTTTCCACCACCATCTCTCATGGATGGTTATTATGATGGGTTTAAATTTTATATATGATATTGATGAAATAATTATGATTCTATAATTATAATATCATATCTAACTTCTTATATAACCATTTGTTGTAAAACGATGACGCCACTCATGTGTACATGTGGACTACCACCTCCACGAAGTGATGTGATTCATTTTTCATTTTTGATTTACATGGTTGGTAATAAATACATATTTGATGAATATATTTTATTTAAAAATTATTCTTTTAAATTTAAATTTTTATTTATCTTTATTTCATTTCATTCGTTGAAAAGTGAAAATAGTGTTCATGTGTATGTACGGCCTACCGTCTCTATGAACGGTGTAATTCATTTTTCTATCTCAATATTCTATAGAAGACTCTAGATATATATATATATATAATAAATATATATTATATTTATATCATGATTAACATTATGGAAATAATGGAATCATTATCAAAGTTCAAGGACCAGAACCACCAAACTGAATTTATCATGAAAAATAATAAAAATCAACACCCGAAAACAATGATTTTAATAAAGAATTATTAATAAATTGGTATTGAAATGTTATAAGTGGTTCATATATGGTATAATAAGTATTTATATTATTATATTATAGAATTAAAAAAATTAAAATTATTATACAGGATTTTAGATCATTTTCGAATAAATTTGAACTTGAGGTAAGCGATTTATGTTACAATATCATTGTTTATCAGGATTGTTTATGATTAAGTTTCTGATGGGTAAATTTTAGGATATACCTCTCAATAATCTCATGAATTTTATTTCCCTATTATTATTTCAAAATAATACATTTTTTATTTTAATTTTCCTCTCTTTATATACTCAATATACTAAAATAATGTTTTTAAGGAGAACCTGAATTTATTTCTCTTTTCAATAGAAAATATTTTTTCTTCTATTTCCATGTTTTCTAAAAATATTTTCAATAATTTTTTTACTATTATATTATGATTGTTTAATTTAATTTTTACCAATTTTTAATTTTCTAAAAATGGTTTAAAATTATCTTCTTATAATTTTCCAAATGTGGTACTTTTTGAGTTTTTGTTGAAAATATTAAAGGACTCTTTGTTTTAATGTACATAACATGAACAAAATTTCCCACTGTCATGATTGATCAATGATTTGAAGATTAATTTAAAGGTTTCCAAGGTTATTTTCAATGAAAATTTTTTCATTAATATTTTGTAAATTTTTAGATTTTAAATATTTTATTTATAAGTGAAAATAGTCTTTTCCTCTGGAAATGCTCCAGTAATATTTTAAAGGAATTGTTAATATATGATAACAACGTTTGATTATGCTTATGCTTTACTGGAAATATGATCCAATTATTCCATCATTATTATTTCTCTTAATGGTATATGATTATGATGAAAATATTTTTATGAAATATAGAAACCCTCACTTTTCATACATTAACATTACATAACATTTTCAGAATACTTAAAACATTATACAAATAGATTCCCAAATACGATACTAGTCTAGTGCCTTTAGAAACATGGAAACATAAAAATTGGTGCATAAATGAGCTAAATCATCTCCCACTAGGTTATTATTAACTATAACCCTTCTTATACACATCAAACATGATATATATCATCTTAACCTAGGAGGAGGAAACATAAAAAGTTGTGAGCTTAGATGTTCAGTAAAGGTAAACAAGGGAGATACATAAGCATAATCATGAGAATAAGGGTATGAGAACATGATCATGAAAATAGAAGATCGTGCCCTTAATATAAAAGATCATAAACAATAATCGTGGCATAAATCTTAGAATTTAATAATACATGAATCATAATGAAATAAATAACATAAGCCATGAAAGCATAAAATATGAACAAAATGTAGAATTGTAGCAGACACATAAGAATATAATATGATTTAAATAGTAACCAAAGTATCACTTGAAAGACCATATTAGTGGTATGGATTCACTCCCAATACCATATTTGTAGTCATGGTTCACTCCCATGGCCATCTTAATAGCATTAGTTCACTCATCATGCCATTTTGGTAGTCATGGTTCACTCTCATGGCCATCTTAGTAGTCAAGGTTCGCTCCCAAGACCACCATAGTCTATCTCATGAGATATAAATCATTGCCCTGTGAATTATATGGAGATATAGGTACCACACATATAATAATGAAATAATATATACATGTTCCACAAAATCATAGACAATCATATCATAACCCATGAAATTAAATGGGTTTCATTAACATGTAATCATATCTTAACCTGTGGAAAAAGATAGGTTTCATAAGTATTTAATAAAACCATAACCCATGAAAGAAAGTAGGTTTCATAATAATATAACTTGTGAAAGGAATAAGGTTTCATAATCATATAACCAATTAAATATAAATGGGTTTCATAAACATATAACCCATGAAAGAGAAATGGGTTTCATAAAAAAATAACTCGTGGAAGAGAAAAGTGTTTAATAAACATCATGCCATAAAAAAATAAACCATTTAGATAAATACTATGAATGTATACATTGGATAATTTCCCAAAAAAGTTATGAGTAACACCAATGGATTTCATCTTATATGGGAAATAATTTTGAAATATCTTTTAGGAACATTTCTTGAGGAAAATATCCTTTTTCATTGAAAAATGATTTTTAAAACATAAAACATTTTTAAAAACATATTAATTTCAAAATATATTTTAAAACATATAAAGGAATATTTTAAAATAAATAAAAATCATTTTCTCTTGATAATTATCTTTAGGATCATTTGAAAACATTTTTTAAAACATGGTTTTTGAAATAAAATAGATTTTCGATCGAAGAGTGAAATATTATCATATTTTTCTTGAAAAAATATATTAATTATTTTAAGTTACAAAGAGTGATAAAATGGTATTAATACAATTATATAACTTAAATAAACCAATTATAATTATATACTCCTTGAAAAATAATGTTGGTGTATAACAAAACAGGTCTCTCAAAGAAGGAAATTTGAGACATAATTATCTTATCGGTTGGGTAAATTTTGAAAAATTCACCCCATGAAATAAATATCATAGAATGTTTATTTAAATACCCATAAATTTAATAATAAGAATCATAGAATACATTCATGGGCAGTATATACACCACACAAGAGAAAATATTGGTGTCTAAGACATGTATCTCCCGGAAATAAAAAGTGATATAAAATTTCCCTTACCTTGTGTCTTGACTCTCATCGTACTCATTCAAACCACTAGTATAATAAATATAAATTTATTATACTATTTTATGGGAAAATATTATTATATCTAATAATATATATGTTTTTATTACAACCTTATATTACCTTCTTGTTAATAATCCTATGTTAAGGTTTCACTTCGGGTAATATTCACTTTGTTCTTCACATGTGTCTTAATTTGTTATATATTTGTTACTTATACTTATATCATGATTTAAAGAATTTAAATAATAATATAAATATCATGTATATTTTTTATATTTTTACTATAACAATCTATATAATGTAGAAGTATGAAATGCAATAAACTGTTCATGGTTACGTTAAGTCGTACGTAAGCATGAATGTTGTTTCCATTTTTATTATCGTATTGAAAGAAGGAAGATAAATTAAATATGTGTATATATATATAAATATATAAATAATTATTCCAGTATCATTATTATATCATATATACCATATAATTTCACCAACCCATCCTTAATACATTCCATTAAGTGTGTGAACAAATCACATCACTTTAAGGGAGAGATAGTCCACACTTCCTCAAACGAAATTATTGTATTTACACCAAATGTAAAGTATAAAGATATGTGTTGTAATAGGATTAAAGAAGATTAAATTCATAATAAATATAATATATAACATATATAAATATATTTTACATCATAATTTCCACTATGATAGGTGGTAAATAAAAATGAACAATCATCATTTTGTGAGGTGGTAGTTCGTAGTACACATAAAAAGTATGTTTGTTACCCATTATATAGAGGTTTTAGTAAGTTTAGGTCAAAACCATAGCATAAAAAATAATAGTATATTGAATATACTTTTGTTTTTATAAAATCATGTAATAAAGATAGTGGAGGGTTGGAGAAATATAATAAAAGAAAGGAGCCTGAGAGAAGATGTTGCCTCTTAATTGGGTAACTCTTTTGGGTTTATGCCAAATGGATTCCTTAGAATGATTTATTACAAGGTGGAGGAATTTATGGGGAAGTGATGGATTTTGGAAAGTGTATTGAGAAGATATTTTATAAACCTTAGTGTTTTGAGAGGTGTGAAGAATAGGGATAGGTGGTGGCCTTTTATAGGGAACGGAAAGGACACACTTGGCATTTTTTAAAACAAGTTAGGTGTACCCACATTTTTACCTAAAAAAGGTCATAAAAAACCAACCAAACTCAAGAATAGATGGTTCATGGAAGATTAATTTCAATCCAATGGATGTTGAAAAATTTTATTGGTCGTTTTAGGTCTTAAATTTAATGTTTAGTACTTTTTTAACCTAATTTTTCTCTTAATCGTTGTAATTAATTTTAATCATATTCACCAATATTTTTGGTCAAAAACTAAGTTGAACTTATTATAAATTATAAATTATTATATTTAAAAATATTGAATCCATTTTTCCAAATTCTAATCATAGAAGTGGTAGAAATTAATTTAAAAATAATCCTGCTAACGGGATGACACTGAAGGTTTCTAAAGTATAAACGCCCAAAATTTGTTATGTTTTTATAGCCAATTTCAAAGTGAAATTTATTAAAATGACCTAAATTGGATTAACTGATAAAAATATTATTTAATTAAACTTTTAAACCAAATTAAAATATAATTTAACCTTATAAATATATTATATTAAAAGGTAGTTTTGAATTAAAATTCGTTATTTTTCACTATTCATTCGAAACTGAGGTTTCTCAGAAAAATCCCAAAAATTCACCCTAAGATCATTTTGACATTATAAATTTAAATATTAATTTTATTTTATCAAATTAAATTTCTAAATGTGTCTAAAATTAATTTTATTATATTAAAATTAGTTCATTTGAGAAAATAGTATTTTTAAACATATAAGGACTTTACCAAAAAAAAATTCATTATCAATATCTTTTATTTATATAAAAAATTAATAAAAAATATTTGAAAATTATTTATTGACACTCATATAACTAAGTCTAATATCTAGGTTATAATTATCTTATTTAAATAATTATAACAATAAAATTATGTTTTGTAGAAACATTGGCGTTGCGTGTAATGTACACTAAGACGGTGTTGTGTGTATCATACGCCAAGTTGATGTTACATATAACATACACCAAGTCAATTTTATATGTAATAGATACCGAGTCGGTGCAATGTGAAAGGAATTTTTGACTTAGTTCATCGCAAGACATAAATGAGCATATAATTTATTCGAGAAAAAAAAGGTCCATCAAAACTCGTGTTGTTACATTCTACCCCCCTTAAAATCAATTTCTCCCTCAAAATTCATTATTCTGGTACAAAAAAATTAGGATAATTCTTCTTCCTTATATACTCAAGTTCCCACATTTCTTCCTCTAACTGGTGATTTCTCCACAAAACATTAATAAGGTGAGTGGTCTTGTTTCATAGAACTTTCTCAGATTGATCCATAATTTCAACTGGTTTTTCTTCATAAGAAATATCTTACTTCATTGATCTAACCTCTAAGTTTAGTACATGTGAAGGTTCAGTTATGTACTTCCTTAGGAGAGATACATGGAACACATTATGGACTTGAGAGATATTTGGAGGAAGTTACAAGTGATAGGTTACCGTCCTGATATGATCAAGAATCTCAAAGGGACTGATATATCTAGGGATTAGTTTCCCTTTATTTCTGAACCTCATAACATTCTTCTAGGGTGAGATTCATTGAAACAACTTTTCAATAACTTCAAATTATAGATCACACCATCGATTATCAGCATAAATTTTCTACTATCTTTGAGCTGCCTTGATATGCTACTGAATAGTTCTAACCTTCTCAGCCATTTCTTCGGTGATCTCAGGTCCCAATAGCTTTCTTTCTCTAACCTCATCCCAGCATGTTGGAGATCTACATTTCTTCCCATAGAGGGCTTCATAAGGTTCCATATGAATTATTGAGTG
Source organism: Viscum album (assembly GCA_963277665.1). Taxonomy (NCBI): domain Eukaryota; kingdom Viridiplantae; phylum Streptophyta; class Magnoliopsida; order Santalales; family Viscaceae; genus Viscum; species Viscum album. The sequence continues at coordinate 1,088,479,519 of OY728121.1, forward strand.
AAAGCTATTATTGTAAGAAAACTCAACTATAGGAATGTGTTGATCCCAACCACCTTTTAAATCTTGAAAACCATATCTCAACATGTCCTCTATGGTTTGAATTGTTATTTTAGATTGACCATCTATATTACAATGATAATCAGTGCTAAAACTCAATTCTATATCAAGTTATTTCTAAAGGATTCTCCAGAACTTAGAGGTAAACCTCATATCCTAATTTGATACAATGGAATGTGGTACTCCATGGAACCTTACCACTTCCTTAATGTATATCCTAGAAAAATGATCCATATAGAAGTCTAATCAAATAACGATGAAGTGTGATGACTTAGTAAGGCAATTGACTACCACCCATGAATCATTAACCCCTTTAGACGTTTTGGGTAGTCTAATGTCAAAATCCATAGTGACATTCTCCAATTTCCATTCTGGTATAGGTAATGGATGAAACATCCTCTTTGACTTTTGTCTTTAAACATTAATTTGCTAGAATACCAAGCACTGATATACAAACTCTACGATATATATCTTTATTCCATCCCACCGGAAGTATTCTTTAAATTCCTTACACATCTTCGTACTTCCAGTATGAATAGAAAATGAAAAACTATGAGCCTCCTCTAACAGTTCCTTCTTCAATTATGGTATGGAAGGAACAAATACATGGTTCATGAACCTTATCATTCCATAATAATTAAGGTTAAACTCAGGAACATTTCTAACTTTCTTTTTTCAGCTCTATGTCACCCCTCTGTGCCTCCTTAATCTTAACATAGATAGAGGGTTGAACATTCATTTGAGAAAGATAACACATTTTTCCTTCCTTTAGGATTTCTAAATATATCCTTTGTAAATCCATAAATATTGGATCTTTTCTGATCCTCATCATGGATAAGCTATCATGATCATTTCAACTCAAAGCATCAGTCACCTTGTTTGCTTTCCCCGAGTGGTAATGTATTGAGCAGTCATAATATTTTATCAACTCTAACCATATTATCTGGAACCTGTTCAACTCCTTATGTGTGAATATATATTTCATCCTTTTATGATCAGTATATATATCACATTTTTCTCTATAAAGATAATGACTCCATATCTTTAATGTAAAAATTATTTATGCTAACTCCAAATCTTGAGTTGGGTAATTTTACTCATGAATCTTAAATTATTGTGAGTAATAAGCGATAAGCATGTTATTCAGAATAATAACACATCCCATCATCTTGGATGCATCTTTATAGATTACAAACCCTTCTCCACTATAGGGTAATGTAAGAATAGCTTCACTGACTGACATTCTCTTCAGTTCTTTTAAATTTTTTTCACATTCATCTGTTCAGAAGAAATTGACACCCTTCTGAGTTAACATGGTCAGAGGATTAGATAGTCATGATAAATTCTCCACAACTCATTGATAATATCTAGCTAAACCAAGAAAGATACGGGTCTCAATCACTGTGGTTGGTCTAAGGTAGCATTCAATAGCCTCCATATTTTATGGATCTACTGCTATACCATCTCTTGAGATTATGTGACCCAAAAATGAAACCTTTTGCAGCCAAAATTTTCACTTTGTAAATTTTTCATATATTTTCTCCTTCCTTAGGGTCTTTAGTACAATTGTCATGTTATATTCATGCTCTTTGTAACATCTCGTTACTATTTTAGGTATTCATAAACCTTCATGTGTTAAATTATTATTACGTTAAATGGGAAAAATGGTTTATCAGTGAAAAGTTGTGTTTTTGTTAAACACATCATGGAATAGTAAAACACCCAATTAATACTTTAGAATATTCAATTAAATATTTTCAGAGTTAAACACTAAGTAAGTATAAGTTTTTGAGGTCTATAAAGCCTCGGTGAGGACGGAATAAAAATATTAAATATTTTTTTTTAAGCAGGAGAAAATTATTCAAAATAATTGAATAACTCCAAAATGGTATGTTGTATGAGAAATATGAGCATACTATTATGTCTAAAATATGGTGTTTACCCTATGAGTGGTATAACATTTGAAAGCATCGAACTTTTGGACACCTCGCTCATGAGATAAAGTTATTAAATAATATTTAATATATTATTTATCAAAAATAATTAAATATCTCCAAAACGGTGCATCGTATGGAAAATATGGGGCCACCAATGAGTCTGGAATGATGGGTTTACCCTAGACAAGGTATAACATTTGTTAGAGTCGAGCGTTTGGATGCCTCGCTCGCAAAAATAACCCTTTTTATTTTAATTATTTATTTATTCCGATTTTTTAATTAAAAAATCGTTATTATCTTTCAAATGGTGTGTCCTATGAGAAATTCAAGACTATTGTTGTGTCTGGAACGGGGTGTTTATCCTAGTTGGGTCATAACATTCTTGTTCAGCAGACGTCTGATATTATTTAATTTTTAAGTTAAATAAATAAATTTGTTGATTTAATAATCCGAATTTTAATAGAATTATGTTTCGTTCATCCTCTTCATGTTTTGATGTTCCACCATTATTTCCATGCATAAGTTTATAAAAACTCATATTTGAAGTCCTTTTGACCCGAAAAAACCCTTCAACTCTTTATTTGGGTGAAATAAATCACTCTGTATTCAATTTCAGATTGAATAACGGATCAAAAACAGGTATTTAATTTTTCTGTTTTGGAAATCACCATAGGCGCTTAGGGTTCTTTAAATAGTCATCTGGTCTCCCTTGAAATCTCATCGATGAGTGCAATAAAACCTATTCTCTTAGTTTGTTGGTTCCTTTCAGTTTTCTTGTCCAAGGGTGAAGCATGAAGGGAGGGTTTGTGGGGGGTGCTGCAAAAAACCTCTTCTCATAGGTTTCTTTCTCTTTTTCCTTTTATTTATTTATTTTCCTTATAAATTTTTCAAAAGAAATTATGTAAAATAGATAATATGTAAATTATAAAAATGTAATTATTAAATAATGAAACCTAAATCATCAATGAATAATTCTTCATTAGATTAACAAAGTATAGTTACACAAAATATCGAATGATAGGTAAAGAATTATCAAATGATAATTACCCAAACTATTCAATGTTAATTATCAAAAATTGATTTATCAATTGATATAACCCAAATAATAGAAATAAATTCTATTAACAATTATCAAAATATAATGTCAAGATATTAACAAAGATAATTTTATACAAATTATCATATGATAATAGTGAAAAATGATTTAAATATAATTACAATAATTTATCTAAGGATAATCACGTGGGATTATCGAATGATAAATTATTAAATGAAATTATATAAGATTAATTATGTCTTATCAAATAATAATAATGAGGAAGTATTAAATGATAATTTTATTAAATTATTGAAAAGATAATTGTAAATAATTATCAAATGATAATTACATAAATAATTTATTTTGAGAATATAATCTTGTTAAAAGAAAGGATAATCACAAATAATTATCAAGCTATTGAATGGATAATTTTTTAAAATTATCAAGCAATAAGTATTTGTATTATCAAAAGATAATGAATTATCAAACAATTTATATATATAGTTAGATATATATTTTTTATAATTACTTTTGAAGTTAAGGATATTTTATTAAATATAAAAGTATCAATTTGTAATTGCATGAACTATTGAAGGATAATTTTTCTACCACATTCATTGACCTTAATAATAATTTAAAAATTATCTAGGAGAGAGAAAGTATCATCGCATGTGATAATTTCTTTCTTTTTGAAATAAAATAGTGAGTTTTGGATTTAGGAATCCTTAATGAATTTAGAGCATTTTTGTGTCAACGATTATGATGATAAGGTCATGAGGAGGTGTATTGAACCACATAGAGTGGTTTATCATTGCCGCTGACATTAGTAACCTTAAGGAAGGTGGTTCTGTTCAGATTATCCAAATTGATTATCCTTATATTTCTTGATTTATTTCAATTGCTGATTTAAATTAAATTTCTCAAATTTGATTTCAATTAAATTGATAAAAACCTAATTCTAGTTAATATAGATATTTGAAATGGTTTTGGCATGGAAATTTAGAAAACCTTTGATTCTATTGGATTGGGTGTGTTCATGGAAATTGGCTGATCTAAATTGTTTAATTTAAATTGAGGATTTTATGGAAATTATTTTAATTAAATTTTAGAATTTAATCGTGGAAATAAATTTTCTAATGATGGAATTAGTTTTGAATGTATTTTAAACTGGTGAAAATGGATTAAAATGATTTGATAGAAACCCAGTGGTTTTATATTGTGAAAAAGGCATGTTTTTTAATAAAACCTATTTTGGTTTTAAATGGAAATAAATTAGAACTTTTGAAATAAAAGAATGGGATTGATCGTATTTTTAAGCAATATTAAAATATTTCACCCATCATGTAAGAGTTCATGCAAGCTTTAGGTAGTTAGTGAGTTATTTGGATACACTCTACGCTACAACAATGTTCTAAAACATACTTGAAGCGGGTCATATCCCCGACGGGTTGGTGACGAGTATCCTTTGTCAAGTGTCATAAGGATTTTTGTATACACATTTTTCTGAGTTCACATAGAGAGTGCGGAATCCAATAGCTGGTTAATATTATTGTACCTTTTGGTAGATGACCATGTTGCTCACTTGTTTATTTATATTTGATATATAAATGTATGCCAATGCTTTTGAACTACTTTGCATGCCTTCTAAATTTATATAAAATATTTTATATAAATGTTTTACATAATCCATTGTTTTATAAATATTCCATCATTTGTAAAATCATTGCTTAAAATATGTATTTCCATCATTTGAAAATGTATAGCATGTTTTGTTTAAATATGCTTTTTAATTGTCAAAACTATTTAATTTAAAAATTGAAAGCTTTTCTTGGGATAATCTATATTTTACATCTGTTATGGAATCTTTGGTGGTATCCTACTGGGATTAGGCTCACACCCTACTTTTTCCTTCGGGTGTTTGTAGACTTTCTCCTTCCATGTTCGAGCAAAGAGAAGGGATCTCTTGGAGGTGGATCTAGCAGTTGAGCTTTGGTCTTGGTGAGTTGTGTCCTTAGGTGACTTGGGGTTGTTTTTTCCATTTTAGTACTTGGGTTGTAGTACTTTGGGATTTTTTATGCCATGTTTTATTCTGGTACATCACTCCCATTAGAGTTTCAGTTGTTAAGAATACTGATTTGTTTTCTTTTGATTCTGCATTCTTGTGGAAAAATCATTCCCACTTGTATGTTGTATGATGCTAGGTACTATTAATAGACCCATGGGGATCATGAATTCCCTTTGGTCTATTTCAGGGTTGGATCGGTTATCAGGTTACCAGGGTACCTGGGCTGGTTTGTGATAAAATGATATCAGAGGGAGGTTGATCTTTTGTCTTGAAGTCAGCATGCGTTGGTGAATTATTGTCGGGACTTAGGAGGTAGTTTTGATTGAGTGTCTAGATATCTCTCACTGAAATGAACCTTAAGTCACCATAGGTGGTTAGAGAAAGACGTCTTGTGGATTATTTCTAGTATTTTCCCTATTTTTATTTGGATAGAGTGAAATCCAAATCATGTATGTTCTACCGGTCAGTATCACATTTCCCTCATTGATATTTACAATCATTATCTAATGTATTCCTTATTGTCTTCTGATGTTTTGTAACATCATACCTTCAAGAAGACATGTGAATCGGATCTAGGAAGGGGCTACTACTAAACCTCAATGAGAGAATCCTCAATTAGACCCGAGCCTAGTTGAGGTTATTGTGTGCACTATCCAAGTTCTGAGATAGGTACCAAATATAGTCCCTGTTTAGGATCCAGCTATGGAACCTAGGGCGGATTCTCTTCAAAAAAATTCTCAAGAGTTCTTTCACTTGAAACCACTATTTTTAAAGGCTACACATATCCTCAACAAGTTAAGGAATGGTTGGGCATGATTGAACGTCTGTTTGAGTTCTTGGAGACACCGGATGAGATCATGGTGAAGTGTGTCACCTTTTTGTTGGAGGGACCAAGAAGGAGATGGTGGGATACAATAGTGACAGAAAAGTAACATGGGGTCTTATAGTGGAAGGACATTAATGTTTTTTCACTAGGAACTTCTATCTATATTCAATGGTGTTGGCCAAGGCTATGGAATTTTTCAATCTTGAGTAGGCCAACAAAATTGTGGCTCTTGTAGATGTTTAGGGCACTTGAAGAAGTTCTGCCACAACTTTTACACTCCACATAATAGCACGAGATCATCATAACCTTAAAAAAATTCAGGGAAATCAAATGATTCACATAAAAAAGTGTTCCAGCCACCGGAAACTAGTACGGAGCTTCTTCATGTAGTGGAAGAGTCTCCAGAGGAAGCTGATACAAGTCCAGTGACCGTGATAGGAATCATTACTATATATTTGTCTTTATTGACTGCTCTATTTGATACTGGTACATCTCACTCGTTTATTTCAACTTGTATCATTAATCTTATTAATCTTCCTATGGATATTTTATCTTGTTCAGTGAATATTACTATACCCCTTTGATATAAAGAGAGAGAAGGGTCTTCACAGTCCCTCTTTTCTCTTCTCTCTATCAGATGTCGAGCTTTCTTAGAGTTTTCTGGTTCTCAACATGGAATCTCTTGACGTCATATTCAGGATGAATTGGATTGTTTCCAATAAATCCCATATTTATTGTTATCTTCGATGGGTCTACCTTACCATACCTAGTGGTGTGTCTCTTGTCTTTCAATGAGAATGGGACCCAAGGTCGATCTGGTCTAGACCTTCTTATCTGAAGTTGGGGAAAGTGATATCAGTGTTTACTTTTGATCTGGGGAAAGAATCAATGAGTGGTGATCTCCCTCCAGTCATCGTCGATTTTTCCATCATGTTTCCTTCAGATTTTTCTAGTTTACCACCAGTAAGAGAGGTTGATTTTTCCATTGACTTGATGCCTGGTACTCAACCAGTTTCATTTCCCTCTTACCAAATGGCTCCAACTAAACAAAAAGAACTAATTTACCAGTTGAACGATCTTATTAAGAGATCCTTTATTCACTCAAGTGTGTCACATTGGGAGGTGCCAGTTCTATCTATCATGAAAGCTGATGGTTCTCTGAAATATTATCTTCTATAGATGATTATTCAGGAACAGAAGCTTGTTTACGAATTCTGTAATCATTAGAGACTCTCTTTATGGTGGGGAGACTAATTCCCAATGTTCATTCTCTAAAGAGGGTATTTTGTGTTATCAGAACCATTATGTTGCATTGTTAGTGACAAGGAAGGCTATAATGGGGTATTTCCATAATTTACAATGGTTTGTGCACCCAGGAATCACTAAGATGTTCTATGACTTGAAGTAGTGGTTTTGGTGACCATGTGTTCTTGAAGGTTTCACCCCGGTTGGGTCATTGATGACTTGGGAGGAAGGAGAAACTTTCTCCTTATTTTGTGGGATCTTTTGAGTTTTTTGATTAGGTGAGGAAAGTTATTTACCATTTATCACTACCACCGAAACTGACATTGATACATAGTGTGTTTCATGTATCTCAAATTTTAAAGCATTTATCTGACCCATATCATATTCTGAGTTGGAGTGATCTTGAAGTGGAACTTTTTTTATCTGTGATTGAATGACCTGTCATGGTTGTTGATTCTGAGACCAAGGAACTTCATGGAAGGATGATACCTCTTGTATGTATGATATGGAAGCATGGTTCTAATTCTCATGAGATGTGAGAGAGTGAGGCACTGATGAGAGAACAGTGGCCTTGTATTTTTGACATGGAGGCATCTTCGTAGGCTTTCTGGGGACAAAAAGTTCCTATGGTGAGGAGGTTGTAACATCCTGTTACTATTTCATGTATTCCTAAACCTTCTTGTGTTGAATTATTATTACGTTAAATGGGAAAAAATAGTTTATCAGTGAAAAGTTGCGTTTTTTTTTAAACACGCCACGGAATAGTAAAATGCCCAATTAATACTTCAGAATATTAAATTAAATATTTTCGGAGTTAAACACTGAGTAATTATAAGTTTATATGGTCAGTAAAACCTCAGTGAGGACGAAATAAAAATATTAAATATATTTTTTAAAGAATAGGTAAATTATTCAAAATAATTGAATAACTCCAAAATGTTATGTCGTATGAGAAATTTGTACATACTGTTATGTCTGAAATGTGGTGTTTACCCTAGGAGGGGTATAACATTTGAATGCTCTAGACTTTTGGACACCTCCCACATAATATAAAGTTATTAAATAATATTTAATATATTATTTATTAAAAATAATTAAATATCTCCCAAACGGTGCATTTAATGGAAAATCTGAGACCACTGATGAGTTCATAATAAGGGTTTTACCCTAGACATGGTATAAAATTCGTTAGCATCGGTCGTTTGGATGTATCGCTCGCCAAAATAACCCTTTTTATTTTAAATATTTATTTATTCTGATTTTTAAATTAATAAATCATTAATATCTTTCAAACAGTGTGTCCTATGAGAAATATGAGACTACCGTTTGGGTGTTTATCCTAGTCAATTCATAACATTCATATGCAGTAGACGTTTGATGTTATTTAATTTTTAAGTTAAATAAATAATTTTGTTGATTTAATAATCCTAATTTTAATAGAATTATGTATTGTTCATCCTCTTCAAGTTTTTTTGTTATGCCATTATTTCCATGAAAAAGGTTATAAAAACTCATATTTAAAGTCCTTTTGACCCGAAAAACCCTTGAACTCTTTAGTTTGGTGAAATAAATCACTCTGTATTCAATTTCATATTGAATAAAGGATCAAAAATGGGTATTTAATTTTTCCGTTTTGGAAATCCCTATAGGCGCTTAGGGTTATTTAAATAGTCGGTTGTTCTCCCTTGAAATCTCACCAATGAGTGAAAGAAAACCTATTCCCTTTGGTTGTTGGTTCCTTTCGGTTCACTAGTCTAAGGGTGAAGCGTGTAGGGAGGGTTTGTGGAGGGCGCTATAGAAAACCTCTCCCCGTGGGTTTCTTCCTCTTTTACCTTTTATTTATTTATTTTCCTTATACATGTTTCAAAATAAATTCTGTAAAATAGATAAGATGTAAATTAAAAAAATGGAATTATTGAATAATGAAACCTAAATCAGCAATGAATAAGTATTCATAAAATTAATAAAGTATAGTTACACAAATTATCAGATGATAGGTAAAGATTTATCAAATGATAATTACCCAAACTATTCATTGTTAATTATCAAAAACTGATTTATCAATTGATAAAACCCAAATAATAGAAATAAATTCTATTAAAAATTATCAAAATATAATTTTGAGAGATTATCAAAGATAATTTTATACAAATTATCATATGATAATAGTGAAAAATCATTTAAATATAATTTAAATAATTTATCTAAGGATAATTTCATGGGATTATCAAATGATAAATTATTAAATGAAATTATAAAATATTAATAATGTATTATCGAATAATAATTATGGGGAAGTATTAAATGATAATTTTATAAAATTACTGAAAAGATAATTGTAAATAATTATCAAATGATAATTACATCAATAACTTATTTTTAGAATATAATCTTGTTAAAAGAAAGGATAATCACAAATAATTATCAAGATATTGAATGGATAATTATTTAAAATTATCAAGTAATAATTTTTTGATTATCAAAAGATAATGAATTATAAAAATATTTATATATATAGTTAGATATGTATTTTTGATAATTACTTTGGAAGTTAAGGATATTTTATTAAATATAAAAGTATCAACATGTAATTTTATGAACTATTGAAGGATAATTTTTCAACAACATGCTTTGACCTAAATAATAATTCATAAATTATCTAAGAGAGAAAAAGTATCATCACATGTGATATTTTGTTTCTTTTTGAAATAAAATAGTGGGTTTTGGCTTTAGGAACCCTTAATGAATGTCGAGCATTTGTGTGTCGATGATTATGATAATAAGTTCATCAGGAGGCGTATTGAACCACATAGGGTGGTTTATCGCTACTATTGACATTATAAACCTTGAGGTCGGTGGTTTTGTTCTAATTAGCCAAATTTATTATCCTTGTATTTCTTGATTTATTTCAATTATTCATTTAAATTCAATTTCTCAAATTTTCTTTCAATTAAATTGATTAAAACCTGATTCCATTTAATCAAGATATTTGAAATGGTTTTGGTATATAAATTTAGAAAACCCCTAATTCCATTGGATTGGGTGTGTTTATCGAAATTAGCTGATTTAAATTGTTTAATTTAAATTTTATATTTGATGGAAATAATTTAAATTAAATTTTTGAATTTAATTGTGGAAATAAATTGTGTAATGATGGAATTGGTTTTGAATGGATTTCAAACTGGTAAAAATGGATTAAAATGATTTGATAGAAACCCAATGGTTTTAACTTGTGAAAAACGAATGTTTTTTAATAAAACCTATTTTGGTTTTAAATGGAAATAAATTGTTACTTTTGAAATGGAATAATGGGATTGATCATATTTTTAAGCAGTCTTAAAATAGTTCACCCATCATGTAAGATCGCATGAAAGCCTTAGGTAGTTAGTGAGTTATTTGGATACACTCTACACCATGACAACGTTATAAAACATAATTGAGGCGGTTCACATCCCCAACGTGTTAGTGATGAGTCTACTTTGTCCAATTTCATTGGGATGTGTGTATACACATTTTTCTGAGTTCACATAGAGAGTGCGGAATCCAATAGATGGTTAATACTATCATACCTTTTGGATGATGACCATGTTTCTTGTTTGTTTATTTATATTTGAGATATAAATGTATGTCAATGATTCTCAAATGATTTACATGACTTTTGAATTTATATAAACTATTTTATATAAATTTTTTACATAATCCATTGTTATAGAAATATTCCATAATTTGTAAAATCATTGCTTAAAATATTTACTTCCATCATTTGAAAATGTATAACATGTTTTTTTAAAATATTATTTTGAATTTCCAAACCTTTTTACTTTAAAACTTTAAATATTTTCTTTAGATAATCTACATTTGGAATCTATTATGAAATATTTGGTGGTATCCTACTGGGCTTCGTCTCACACCCTACTTTTTTCTTCAAGTGTTTGTAGACTTTCTTGTTCCATGTTCAAGAAAATAGAATGGATCTCTTGTAGGTGGATCCAGCTGTTGAGATTTGGTCTTGGTGAGTTGTTTCCTTAAGGACCTTGGGGTTTTTTCCCATTTTAGTACATGGGTTGTAGTATTTTTGGATTTTTATGTCATGTTGTATTCTGGTACATCACTCCCAGTGGAGTTTCTTTTGTTATGCATACTGCTTTGTTTTCTTTTACTTCCGCATTCTTATGCAAAAAATCTTCCCACTTGTATGTTGAATGATGCCAGGTGCTAGTCTTCAACCCGTGGGGATTGGGAATTCCTTTAGGGCTATGTCAGGTCCAGCTCGGTTATCGGGTTACCATGGAACCCAGGCTGGTTCATGATATGCTTCCTTTATCTTTTAATAGATTAGAATATCATTTATAAATACTTCCACAAACTGATTGAGGTAAACTCTAAAACTCTATTCATTAATCCATGAAGATAATAGGGGAATTAGTAATACCAAAAGGCTTCACAATATATTCATAGTGTTGATACCATGTATGGAATGTCTGTAGGATCTAAATAGTATATGTAGATTCTCAAATACAAGAGGGGTGAATTGTAAGTTTGAAAACTTTCTTTTTTAACCTTAATTAAATCTATGTTTAACAAAGTTAAATAAGGTAAATTCGCAAACCCTCTTTTGTTCTTAATTAAGAAAAAAATTTCTTATGATCCAAAAATATGAATCCGGAAAATAAACTTAAGAATAATTTACTAAGAGAAAAATTCTACCTTAAAGCGTATAAAATATTATTTATCAGAGTATGTAAAAGTACAAAAAAGTATAAAAAAATTATACTTTTTTCCTTTATAAAAATACAGTGGAAATAAAACTTGAAACAACAATCAATTAAACAAGTATGAATTATTTTAACCAAAAGAGTAGGGGATCCAACAACCTTGGATAAAGGTCCCTTGATTTATACTTTCAAGAAATTCTATATTACCCACACCAGGGTAAGCCCTCGATAAGTATGTCGAAGTTTGTCTTGTTATCCTCACAAGCCCTCAAACTTTAAGGTAGTAGGAACCTCTGTCTTCCTACCCCTAGAAGACCTCAATTGTACTCAGCAACAATCGGAGTCACACGAAGAAATCTAAACAAGATGTTCACTATTGAACAAGATGTTCATAAAATGAAAAAGTCTTGATATTCTTTCTCTCTCTAGAAATCACTTCACAACATGTAATCTCTAGGATCATGGATCGATTTCATTCCTTATGATCTCATTAAAATGAGCTCCTATTTATAGGCAAAACTTCAATGGTTGGCTCCCTCTTCCAATGGTCATATTTTTCATTGAATCTTGGAAGGACCTGTACATGTGTAACTCAACTAACTGATAGTTAGAAACAAATTGCACGACATAATTTTATATAGGAAAAATATTAGGAATTATTATCATACTTAGGTGACGAAAATAGATTAACCAAAACTGAATAGTTGGAGTCTAAGGAAAAATAGAAATTAGAGTCTAAATTTATAAATACTCGGATTCATGAAATATGAATATTCGAATTCTATTTTAAAAATAATTTGGAGTCTTATTTATATAGAATTTGGAGTCTGGTTTATATAGAATTCGGATTCTGATTTATATAGAATTTAGAGTTTGAATTCTGAGGAATTAGGAGTTTGAATTCTGGGGAATTTCGAGTTTTAATTTTAGAGAATTTGGAGTCTTAATTTTAGAGAATTCAGAGTCTAAATTTCAGAGAATTGAGAGTCTAAATTTTGGAGAATTCAATTTCTGAATTTTAGAGAATTTGGAGTCTGAAAACAAAAAGACTTGATATCGAAGAAACTATAATATTCCAAGGATTTTTATTAGGATCTGAATTTTTTACTTAGTAAAAAATGGTTAGACTTTATTTTGAGACGACATTGAATAAGGAATTAAAAACAAGGTAAGGATAAAACTTTTCTTAGAGAAAGAAAATTTTACTTAAGAAAATAATTCTTAGAGAAAGATAATTTTCATTAAGAAAATGTGTTTGTGATTTTAAAAACATAAAGGAATGGAAAATTCATAAGAAAACCTTATTGAGTCAATAATCTCCCCTTTTTCAGAAAGCACAAACAACCTTTCGAAAAAGAATATAAGGAATAAGGAATTTTCTTTTTGAACTATAAAAGAAAAAATTATCTCCCTTTACTTATGAACCATGATGAATACAAATAACTCCCCCTGAAGTTTTTAAATCCTTAAGGATCGTATTCTTGTCTTTCTTAGAGAAGTGAATTTTTATTGCTTAAAAAATATTTCTTAAGAAGACTCCCCCTTAATTAATCTCACTCTTTCATAGAATATTATTTTCTTTATAATTAGTATTATTTTGATCATTATTTTCTCCCCCTTTGTGATTTTCAAAAATGAATAGAGGGAATGAAAAAAAATTGCACCTGAAAGGATAGTGATATACAAGACAAAACATTTTAAGGATAGAAAAAATTTCACTATGATAGGAAAAATTGTTACAAGGAAAAGATACAACAAAATATCATATTTACATGAAATTCATTCATCCTTATTTTCCTTCGACATGAGATTTATTAGGATAGACTTTAACTTCTTGAGCTCTTTGTGATGATCCTCAAACCTCTTGAGAAACCTATCCTAATCCTGATTCTTCTTTTCTAGAGCCTTGATCTTTTCTTCTGACTTCAGAATTTCTACCTGAGACTTTACTACCTCTTATTATTGATTGAACTTTTCTTCCAACTATTCCATGATCTCCCTTTCTCTCTTTAAATTTAAGGAAAATGAATTTAAATTCCCATTCAGATCTTTATCCCTTTGCATCCGGGTTACTTTCTCAAGATTAAGCTTTTTTTAAAGACTTGTTGAAAGGTTTTTTATTCTATCATTTGACTTACCAAATCATATTTTACTGAATCTTCAAAATCATCAATGATTCTAATGCCTTTAATCACTCTTTTAGACCAATTTTTTATTTCTTTACATGATATCCTATGAGAATCATAACCAATATGAAAGGTTTTCAAATCTACCTCACGCTTGATAATCTTTTCCATGAGCATGATTATCGAATCTAACTTCTAGTTGAAATAATTTTGAAGTAATTGAGATCTCGAATCAATACTGGGAAACAAAGGTATTGTGTTCACTAAATTTTTTAAAGAATCAACAAAAAAATCATGACCCATTGAAGACGAAGATTCAGAAGCTGAATCCCTTACAGGAGAGGATACTTTTTCTAGCTCTTCATCTTTTCTATTAGATGATCCACCAACTTCCTTCTTGTCTTTTACAATTGCATCCTTCTTAGGTGTATCAACAACCACCTCTTTTCCTCTATCCACTTTTGAAATAACCTTCTCATACCTTGGAGACTCATGATCACTATCAGAGAGTTTAACTATCTTATCTTAATCAACTTATTCTTTCTCATCATATTCCTTAACATCATTAGGTTGGATGAAATCATGTTGCTAATTTCATCATCAGTAGGTTTATCAACCTCATCCTGTCCATCATCATCTTTCCCTTCGGAAATAATTTTTGGTTGACTTGACCTAGGGAGTTCAAATTGATAGCTTTTCTGAAATAATTTCCCTTCTACTTTCTAAATCACATCATCACTTTCACCTTCTTCCTCTTCTTGTTCTTCTTATTCATCAACTTCTTGAATTATTTCTTCTTCCTCAACAGGTTCTGAAATTGAAATTTTCTTTCCCATAGTTTCTAAAGGAATTGTTTCTTAGAGAAAGGATCCGGGTACCTGAATCATTTCAAAGGCCTTCTTTGTATCTTTAAGTAAGGCTTGGACAATTTCAGCTTTTGACATTTTCTTCTTTAACTTTTCTTTGTCTTGACTTTCAAGTTCTATAGTATTTTGGATTTTTAAGGCCTTTGCCTCGGTAGGATCTAACCCAAAACATGGATCTCACTCCTTCTTCTTCTTCTTCTGATCGCTCCACTTCGCTACCACTTCATTTGAGAATGTTTTTTACTTTTTTGGCTTTGGTGGTGATGATTGGCTTTCCAGAATAGATTATTTTCCTTGGGTTTCGGTTCTTTTTCCTTTCTCTTCTTCTATGTTTTCTTGGAAGTTTCTCCAGCTTCTGATTTCTTGACTAAATATTGAACTTCACTCTCAGAAAGATCATAAAACTATCTTGATTTGGTATTGAAACCAAATTTCATTCTCCTCAAAGTGTCATCACTCAGCAACATGATCTTGAATGTTTTGGGTTTATAACTACATGTAATTTTAAAGGATTCTAAACAAAGAACTATGATCTTTGAAAAAATCACCGGATACATGATTATCTGAGACTTTAGGGTTCCATTCTTTATGTTGGTGATTGTAAGAAGGATATACTTCACCAGGTTTACCTTTATATTGTTAACCAAAAATTAAAATACAAATATATCACTTTTCATTAAGGATTTCTTATCTCCATTTCTCAAAATTAAAAAACCCTGCAACCATAAGGCTAACATCCTGAAATTCATTGAAAGATGGTTTATTTTTGGTGATTTTACTCCCTTGAGTCCAAGGCACTCCATTTCCTTTTCCTTCTCAATGTTTTCGCACTTATCTAGCAACTTGTGTGAGAAAAGGATTGCCTAACCTTAATATGTAATACCAAGAATATTTTCAGCCATATTGAATGATAGAGAATAAGTTTTCCCATAGCTTTTGAAAGAAAACTTTTCCCTTCCCCCTTCTTCATAAAAACTTACTGTATCATAAAACTTATGAGAAGGTCAGGATAAAACAGATCCTGACTCTTCGTCTTAGCAACACAAAAACTCTCTCATCCATTCAACTTGATATTTTTTGTAATCAAGTAATTATACTTAGAAAAGAATTTTGGGTCGACCAACCTTTCCCTGTAGATTTTTCAATCCTTTATTTCCTTGTTCGAAGACATCTGTTTCTACGGGGAAGCTCCAAGTGAAATTCGAAGTGTAAGCAAACTTGGAAAAAATAAACAACCTTTTTTAAGAGGAGAAGAGCTTAGACACACAAAGTCTTGAAACTTGATGTGGGATAAGGATTAGGATGGATTTATATAGTCTTTGAGATGATCGTTCGAATTCCTTATTTGATCCAACGGTTGAAATAGGCATGATTTGATCTAATGGTTGAGATAAATTCCAAAGAAGGATTTGGTAGATTCCAATCTTTTGAGGTTTAAAGGAAAATCAGATTTAAGGAATGTGAATCAGATATAATTATATTAAAATATGATAAAAACACAAATAAGTAAAAAATATATAATTATGAATATCTAAGTATGAACATACCTTTCGTATTACCTAAAAAAATTCAGTAATGAAAAATTTTCTTCTTGATGAAATTAGATTCCGAAATATTTTATTAAGGAAAGAAAACTTTGGGTTCCAGAAATTTGGGTTTTGAAAAAAATTAGATTCTGGTAATTTGAAAAAAAAAGTGATTAAGAAAAAAAAATTGGTTACGGGAAAAATTGATTAAGGAAAAAAAATTGGTTACGAAAAAATTGATTAAGAAAAAATTTGATAATTAAAAAAAATTTCAAAAAATTATGGTTATAAAAAAATTTGTTTAAGAAAAAAAAATTGGTTACAAAAAAAAAATTATTAAGGGGGAAAAATATAGTTAAACAATAAAGTACTCCCCCTATGAAAAGGAGTTTCTTAATGTAAGGAGATAGGTTTCAAAAAAAAGTTAATATGTAATATTAACTTATGGTTATAATTCCTAAATTTTGTTTAATGTATTCAAATCTATTAGAGGGTAAATATTTTTTAAAAATAGCATCAAGTTGATCTTGCATTCCGATAATTTAAAGAATGATATCTCCTTTGAGTGTGTGATCCCTAAGAAAGTGATGCCTAATATCTATGTATTATTCATGATAGTGATGTATAGGGTTTTTTCTTAGGGAAATGGAACTTGTTATATCACATGATATCTATGTTTTGGTCAAACTCATGTCATAGTCTGTGAGTGTGTGTTGCATCCACCACACTTGAGCACAACAACTTCCATCTGCTACATATTCAGCTTCAGTAGTGGAAAGTCCAACTGATTGTTTCTTCTTGCATGACCAAGAAACTAATGAATCTCCTAAGAAATGAAAAGTTCTGTATTTAATTTTTCTATCCATTCTACATCCATTAAAATCATAATCTGAAAAACTTTTTAAAACAAAATCATTTCCAGAAGAATAGAAAAGTTCTAAATCCATGGTTCCCTTTAAATAGTGAAAAATTATTTTCACTACTTTTAAATGAGATTACATTGGATTAGATTGATATCTTTCACATAATAATAATGAAAACATTAAGTTTGTATGACTATCCATTAAGTATAATAAACTTCCTATCATACCTCTAAAAGATGTTTGATCTACTTGTTTCTCGGCTTCATCAATATCAAGATAATTTGAGATACGGATTGGAGTGCTTATACTTTTAGCATTGTCATATCCATACTTACTAATAATATCATTAATATAATAATATTGAGATATATATGTTTGTTCTGGTTTTTTGAGAAATTTGAAAATCAAGGAAAAATGTTAACTCACCCATCATACTCATATCAAACTCATATTTCATGAGATTCACAAATGAATCAGTCAAAGACTGCTGAGTTGATCCGAATATAATGTCATCAATATATATTCGAACAATAAAAACATTTTTATTATCTTTATTTATAAAAATAGTTGGATCAGAAGTTCCCTTAACATAATTTTTTGTAACAAAAATCATGTAAGTCTATCATACTAGGCTCTAGGGGGTTGTTTAAGTCCATATAAAGCTTTGGTAATTTTGAAAACATGTTTAGGATATTTTGTGTCTTCAAATCTAGAAGGTTTTTCAACATAAACTTCCTCTTGAATATATTCATTAAGTAAATAACACTTCACGTCCATTTGAAAAAGTTTGAAATTAAATAATGCTACAAAGGCAAGTAAAATACGAATAGATTCAAGTCTAGCTACTCGATCATAGGTTTCTTCATAGTATATTCCTTCTTTTTGATTATATCCTTTAGAAACTAATCTAGCTTTATTTCTTACTATGATTCAATTTTCATCACATTTAATTCTAAACACCCATTTTACTCCAATTATAGAAGTTTCCTTAGGTATTTCAACCAAGGTCCGGACTTTGTTCCTTTCTAATTCATTTAGATCATCTTGCATGGCTTTAATCCAATCATCATCACCTAAATATTCATCAGTGATTTTTTGTTCTAATTGGTAAATTAATGCTAGATGTTCTAATTCATTTATTAAAGAACTTCTAGTCCTTACAGGTTGATTTACATCACCAATGATATTATCACTGTGATGATTCTTAAGAAACAAATGATTTGGGTTTTGTAAAACATATTCATCAACATATGGTAGAAAATATTCTGGGGTAAATACTTTGAAAAACATTCTTGAGTATTTTCCTTATTAGAAGAATATTCTATCAAAGGATGATAATCAGTTTTTGAAAACACATCCGAGGATGTAGGTTGGGGTTTTTTAAAAACAAAAATATCAGTTTCATCCAATTTAACATGCATTATTTCTTCAATGGTACAATTATTTTTGTTAAAAACTCTATAAGACTTAGAAGTAGTGGAGTAACCTAGGAAAATCCCTTCATCATATTTGGGTGTGAATTTATGTAAGTTATCTTTAGTATTCAGTATGAATACTTTGAATCCAAATACTTTTAAGTAAGAAAGTCTAGGTTTTCAACCAGTCCACAAATCATAAGGTGTTTTATTAAAAAAAGGTATGATTAAAACTCGATATATATAATAACAAGAAGTACTAATAGCTTCATCCCAAAAAAAATTAGCAAAATAGTATTCACTCAACATGTTTCTAGTTATCTCTTGAAGAATTCGATTTCTTCTTTTAACAACACCATTCTATTGAGGAGTTCTTGGGGATGAAAAGTTATGAGTAATGCCCTTTTTACTACAAAAAGCTTCAAAATATGAATTTTTAAATTATCATCCATGATCACTATGAATAGTTATCAATGGAATGTTTTTCTCATTTTTAACTTGGACTCTAAAATTTTTAAAATAAGAAAAGGATTTAGATTTATTTTCTAGAAAATCGACCCATGTAAATCTGGAGTAATCATCAACTAAAACAAATACATAGTATTTGCCTCCAATACTTCTTTTTTGTATTGGACCAAAAAGATCCATATGCACTAACTGTAATGTATCATAAGTTGAGACTTCACCAATTAATTTAAATCTTGACTTATGTTTCTTTCCATATTGACAAGGATCACAAACTTTTGAAGAATCAAATCTAAGCTCTGGTAGATCCTTAACAAGTTTTATTTGAGAGTTTTCGTAGGTTCCTAAGGTTACTGTGTCCTCGTCTTCTATTCCATAACCAATATTGATCTTAAATTGCACTAAGGAAAGGTATTTCTTGGATCCTAAGGTATTCTATGTTTCGTGTATAATCATTTTTATGCCTATGGGCATAAAGAATAAACTCTTCCTTGGAATTGTGTACTGCGCATTTATCATTCCTAAAATTCACAAGGTAACCTTCATCACATAATTGAATTGTACTTATGAGGTTGTTCTTAATACCTTTAACAAATAAAAAATTTTAAATCAATGTTTTTTCAAGAAGAAAAATATTACATATACCAACAATTTCTCCCTGAGAATTATCTCCAAAAGTTACTTTTCCTCCTTTCGTCTTGATAATATTTTCAAATAAGTTTTTTTTACCAGTCATATGCTGGGAACATCCACTATCCATGTACCATGTATTGTTTCTGGTACTTTCTTTATTTTCCTGAAAATAAAAGAGTTAGACTTTCAGAATATAAACTTTCTTGGATCTGAAAATTTTAGAAATTAAAATCATAGGAATACACATTTTCTTAGAAAAGTAAGATTTATGAAAACCGAAGGATTGAGTTTTATTTAAAGAACAATTTATTTCCCAATGTCCACCATATTGACACTTGGTACAAAAAGGATCACTTTGGGGTACAAAATAGTTATTACTAAAAACTTGTTTTGAGAGAGTATAACCAATTCCTGAAATATTCCTTAGAAGAAGAATTTGAGAATACATTTTATCAAATTCTTTCCTTCTTGAAGTAAAATTTGATAAAAGTTTTTTTAAGGAAAAAATTTCGGGTTTTAGTCTAATTACTAAATTATTATCCTCAAATTCATTATTTTTAGAACTTAATTTATTCTATAAAATATTGTTCTTATAAATAACATTTTCAAGATCCTTATAAAGTTCATCCTTCTCAAAATTAACTTCCTTAAGGTTTTTAGAAACACTTTAAAAATTAAAAGTTTTCTAATCAAGATCCTAAGAAATATTTGATACTTATTTAGTTAAAATAGAAATTCTAGAATTTTCTTTCTCTAACTTCTTTTTTATCTTTCAATTTTCATTCTCAAATAATTTAGAAAACCTAGAAACTTATTCAAATGAAGGTAAGGTATTATATTATAATGAATAAGATTCTTAATCTGAAGATTCAAAATATTATTCATTAGGAAAATTAGCATTTAAATAAATATTCATTAAAGATTCAGTATTGTGTACCTTATCCATAAGATAATGATTTTCAAAAGGTACTCTTGATATAATACTAATATTCTTCTAACCATAAGATTCAAATTTTGAAGATTCATCTGAAGAGTCACCACCACTGGCACTCCAGGTATCTTTTTCTTTCAGGACTTTCTTACCCTTAGATTTGTAATACTTATTTCTATTTATTTCAGAATGCTTTTGCTTCCTATCTTTTATCATAAGCATAGGACAGTCAGTTCTGATGTTTCTAACCCTTTTACATTCATAACAGGTTACTTCAGAATCTTTCTTGTCCTTTCTATCTTTCTTCTTATATATATACTGAAAATATTTCTTTCCCACAATCTTTTTCATCCTTCGAGAAATATTGGATAATTCATTTTCAGAATGATCACTATCACTAGATTCAGATATAAAAATAGCTTTCTTGGCCTTTGATTTGGTTACTCTTTACGAAGTTTTGGATTTAGATGTAGTAGTGAAATCTACACTTCCATTACCATTCTTCTTTTTTGTTAAAATCAGAATCTCTCTTCATCCTTGTTTCATGCTGAAGAAGAGTTCCAAATAACTCATAAAGAGTAATTTTAGATTATTTTATATTCTCATCAATAGATTTACTTTTATATTCCCACTCATTGGGCATGATATTAATTATTTTATCCACAATAACTTCACCATCTATACCTTTATCTCCCATATATTGAAGACTGTTGACAATGGTCATAAATCTTTGTTGCACTTTGAAAACAAGTTCTCCATGAGGAAATAAGAATCCATGATATTTAGCTCTTAACATAGCTCTTCTAGTTTCTGTCACTTTAGAAGTCCCAAAATGTGTAACTTCAAGTTTCTTCCAAATGTAGTTGGTATCTTCATAAGAATATATCTGACTATATATATCCCTATTCATAGAACACAACAAAGTATTACGTACCTTGTAATTTAGTTGATATTCTAGTTTCTCTTGGTTGGTGGGGGTTCTGACTTACTTTTCTAGGATTTTGTAATATCCGGTAAGCATGAAAAAGTTACACACTCCAGTATTAATGACAAAATTATTCATTCGATCTCTCTAGTACACATAATCATTACCATAAAAAATTGGTGGAATGGTAGGATTAAGGTTGTCAATAGAACCAATATTCATACCTTACATTCTATAATAAAATACCTTCCCATAATATTTTTAATAGTAAAATTTAAAAAAACTTTAAGCAACACTTGAATAAGAAAAGTTATGCAAGAAAAAAAAACTTGGCCCAGAAAACTTATATGTAAGTATAAGTATTTAGAGACTTGATCTGATACCAATTGTAGGAAAAATAGTATATTTAGATGCTCAAATACAAGAGGATGGGTGAATTCTAAGTTTAAAAACTTTTGTTTTTAACCTTAAGGAAATCTATGTTTAATAAAGTCAAACAAGGTAAATTCACAAACCCTCTTTTGTTCTTAATTAAGAAAAAAAATCTTAGGATCTGAAAATATGTATTCGGAAAAGAAACTTAAGAATAGTTTACTAAGAAAATGATCCAACCTTAAATTGTATAGAATCTTATTTATAAGAGTAAGTAAAAGTACAAGAAATTATAAGAAAGTTATACTTTATTTCTTTATCAAAATACAATATAAATAAAACTTGAAACAATAATCAAGTAAACAAGTAGGAAATCTTTTAACCCAAAGAGTGGGGTATCCAACAACATTGGATAAAGGTCACTTGATTTATACTTCCAAGAAATTCTGTTTTACCCACACAAGGTTAAGACCTCGATAAGAATATCGGAGTCTGTATTGCTATCCCCACAAGCACTCGAACTTTAAGGTAGTCAGCACCTCTATCTTCATATCCCTATAAACCCTTGATTGTACTCAGCAACAATCAGAGTCACGTGAAGCAAGCTAAACAAGATGTTCACGGTTGAACAAGATGTTCATAAAATGCACAAGGCATGAGAGTCTTTATCTCTCTATAAATCCCTTCACAGTATGTAATCTCTTGGATCTTGGATCGATTTCATTCCTTCTGAGCTCATTCAAATGAGATCCTATTTATAGTTAAAACTTCAATAGTCATCTCTCTCCTCCAACACTCATATTTTTCATTGAATCTCAGAGGGACCTATATACGTGTCACTCAAGCAATTCTTAGTTAGAAACAAATTTTACCACATCATTTTATATAGGAAAAATATTGGGAAGCATTATCATGATTAAGTAATGAAAATAGATTAAGAAAAAATGAATAATCGGAGTCTAAGGAAAAATATAAATAGGAGTCTAAAATTATAAATGTTCGGATTCTAGAAATATGAATATTCAGATTCTATTTTTCAAAGAATTCAGTGTCTAAATTCTGAGGAATTCAGAGTCTAAATTCTGAGGAATTTGGAGTCTGAATTCTAAGGAATTCGGAGTCTGAATTTTAGAGAATTCGGAGTGTGAATTTCAGAGAATTCAGAGTCTGAATTTCAGAGATTTGGTGTCTGAATTTAAGAGAATTCGGAGTCTAAATTTCATAGAATTCAAAGTCTGAAAACAGAAATACTTGATATCCAAGAAACTATAAGATTCTGAGGATTTTGATTAGGATCGGAATTTTTGACTTAGTAAAAAAATGGTTAGAATTTGTTTTGATAAGACATTGAATAAGGAATTAAAAACAAGGTAAGGATAATAATTTTCATAGAGAAAGAAAATTTTCCTTAAGAAAATAATTCTTAGAGAAAGATAGTTTTCCTTAAGAAAATGTGTTTGTGATTTTCAAAACATATAGGATGGAAAATTCTTAAGGAAACCTTATTGAATCAACAATGTAATCTTGGTTATTTCCTACTTCTTCATCCTTAACTGATGATATCCATAATGAAGTTTAATCTTGGAAAATTTTTCGTACAGTTGATCCAATAAGTCATCAATATGGGGAAGAGTATACTTGTTCTTAATTTGATCTTATTCAACTCCCAATAATCATGTATATTCACATTGATCCATATTTATTTTTCACAAAAAGAATAGTTTCACCCCAAGGTGACACACTTGGCCGAATGAGTCCCCTGTCCAGGTTTTCTTGGAGTTACTTCTTTAATTCCTACAAGTCAATAAGGTTCATTCTATAGGGACTCTTTGAAATTGGTGTGGAACCATGTATGAGTTCTATTGAGAACCTAATTTCACATTTTTGTGGAAGTATGGGAAACCCTTATGGAAAGACATCCAAAAATTTATGAACAATAGGAATATCATCAATGTCAATTTTCTCCCCAACTATTTGAGAAAAATTTCCCTTTTAAAAGGGAATTAAGACCCATACACTGGGTGTAATATCCATTAGAAGTTCATGATTATCTTCACATTGATGGATGATCATAGGAGGGTTTGAAATATCAAATGTAACTTTCCTTACTCGAAAATTGATGTGGTATTTATGTAAATAAATCTAATCCATGCCTAAGATTACATCAAATTCAACAAAAGGAAGAATGAAAATATTTGTAGGAAGCACATTCCCACAAACTTTAATCGGAGAGGAATCATAGACATGGGATTTAATCATCATACCATTAGGGTTTTACACTGCAATTTCAACATCTAATCATTTTGGTGGAATATTAACACCCTTATGAAATTCTTTAGATATGAATTAATGGGTATATCCATAATCAAATAAGAAATTGGAAGTTCCAGAGTGGATGGAAAGTTTACCTTTCTCCACATCGTTATCACACCCCTCATAGGAAATAGTGATTTCATGGTATTTCCCCTCGTCCTTTGGCTTAAGTGGTTATTGATTTAGATCATCATCACCAACCCTTGGGTTTGGGCACTAGTTATCACAATACCCATTCTCCTTACACTTGTATCACTAATGCGTAGGAGGTGCATTCTATGAAAAATTTTCACCATTCGCGTCGTTAGTTAACTTCTTCTCATCACTTCATCAATAAAATGCCTGATGGACTTACCTTCAACACTTAAAAAATTTATTATACCCCTTAAGGCAATTTCATCCATGATTCTTCCCACACTTATTGCATAAATTAAATCTCATCTTCTTCTCTTCATGGTTTTTAGATTTTTCTTTAAACTCCATCTTCCTTTTCTTGTCAAAAACATGGTATTGATACGTG
The DNA here is from genome assembly GCA_963277665.1 of Viscum album. NCBI lineage: Eukaryota > Viridiplantae > Streptophyta > Magnoliopsida > Santalales > Viscaceae > Viscum > Viscum album. The sequence continues at coordinate 1,088,504,358 of OY728121.1, forward strand.
ACTTCAACCTCTATTTCAACCTTGATTTAATAACACAAAATCTCTTTGTATATACTAAATTATCTTATGGAAAACTTCCTTTTGAGACTTGGATTTAAGCCACTGAAGAGCCTATCAACTTTACTTTCAGGTTGGATGATAATTCCTGAATCATACCTTCCAAGTCTCATGAAATTAGCCTTGTATATACCAATATATTCATCATTACTTTTATTTAACTCAAGGAACTCTTTATCTATATTGGTATGAAGAATACAAGGAAATTACTTATTGAAAAATAAGTTCTTGAACTTGTTCCAATCCATGGATTCAATCTCATCTTTCTGCCTCATATTCTTTATTAGAGTCCACCACTGGTCTCCTTCGCCATCTAACCAATAAACAGATATAATGAATTTCTTATGATCTGAACACTGTATAATGGAGAATATATTTTCAGTAGTACTAATCCATTATTCAGAAATAAATAGATCATAAGACCCTCTGAAAGAAGGTGGGCATTGCCTCATGAAAGACTCAATAGAATGTTGTTCTATTCTTTTCTCATTTTTAAGTCCACCATGATTCATAGCTTGAGAAAGATGTGTGATCATAACAATAATGTTTTTCATTCAATCTCACATAACATTTGGTTGGTCAGGAGGAAAATTGTTTCATTGTTCATTACAATCACCATTAACGCAGTTCCTTCAGGTTCCAACCATTAACTAAAACCAAAAGCATAGAATAAGAAATATTTATCATATTGAGGAACCACATAATCATGAAATGTCACTTATATGATTTCTAAATTATGAAACCTTCCTTAATCTATGACACATTAGGTTTATCCAACGTTATTCATAGCCAAATTCTATTTAAATCCTTCATTGTGGCTCGTGAAGAGTTTGTGAATTCCCAAAGCATATCCCCTGGGAGTGTCAAACCAGGTGTGAAGTAAGGCATGTTTTTGTGTACCAGATTACCCCGATTCAGGCCCAAAACATCTGTTAGATTATTTACCCCTAGATACATCTATTCCATATTCACATCCACTTTTAGTATCAATACATGTATGTATTTATAGGAAACCAATAACTCTATCCTTCACCAAAATTCCAAGACATTTTCCTATACTTTTTTGTATCCTTAAACTTACCCATATACATGTACTTAGGGTTATCACTAAGGTTTTCTCATCCTAGCTTCCAAAGGTTAACTAAAAATTTACTTTGATAATATATATAGCTACCCTCACTTTCCATACATTATAATTACATAAAAAATTTATAATAATTAAAACATTATACAAATAGATTCCCAAATACCATACTAGTATAGTGCCTTTGGAAACATGGAAACATAAACACTAGTACATAAATGAGTTACATAATCTCCCACTAGTTTCTTCTTGACTAGCACCCTTCTTAGACACATAAAAAATAATACATGTCTTTATAAACTGGGAGAAGGAAACAAAAAATGGGTGAGCTTAGATGCTCAATAAGGATAAACAAGGGATATACGTAAGCATAATCATGATCATAATGGTATGGGTACATGATCATGAAAATAAGAGATAATAAACTTCATATCAAAGATCATAAACATGAATCATGGCATAAATCTTGTTATTTTATAATACATGAATCATAAAGAAATAAAGAACATAATCCATAAAATCATAACATAGGAATAAAACATGGAATTGTAGTAGACACATAATTATATAATATGATTTCTATAGTAGACAAGGCATCGCTGGAAAGACAATCTTAGTAGTATGGATTCAATCCCCATACCATCTTGGTAGTTATGGTTCACTCCCATTTCCATATTAGTAGCATGAGTTCACTCCTCATTCCATCTTTTTATTCATGGTTCACTCCCATGGTCATCTTAGTAGTCATGGTTTTCTCCCAAGACCATCTTAGTATATCTAATGAGATATAAATCTTTACCCAATGAATTGTAGGGAGATATAGGTATCACCCATATCATAATGAAATCAAACATAAATTTTCAAAAAAATTATAAATAATCATATCAAAACCCATGAAATGTAATGGGTTTCATAATCATGTAATCATATTTTAACCTGTGGAAAAAATACAGGTTTCATAATCATTTCATCAAATCATAACCCATGAAAGGAAGAGGGTTTCATAATAATATAACTTATGAATGGAACTGGGTTTTATAAGCATATAACCCATTAAATAGAAACAGGTTTCATAAACATATAACCTATGAAATAGAAATGGGTTTCATAAACATATAACCCATGGAAGAGAAATGGGTTTAATAAACATCATACCATCAAAACCTAAGCCATTAAAAGAATTAATATGAATGTATACATTGAATAATTTCCATAGAAATTCATGATTCATACCAATATATTCCATATTATACGGGAAATAATTTTTCAAGATCTTTTAGAAACATTTCTTGAGGAAAATATCCTTTTTTCATTGAAAAGTTCTTTTTAAAACCTAAAACCTTTTTAAAAACCTTTTTATTTTAAAATAGATTTGAAAACTTATCAAGAAATATTTTAAAACAAATAAATATATTTTTTCCTAGATAATTATCTTCAAGGATCGTTTGAAAATATTTTTTAAAACATTTTTTAAAAAATGGTTTTTGAAATAAAATGGATTTCTGATCGAAGAGGGAAATATGGTCAGTTTTTAAAAAAACATGTTATTAATTATTTTAAGTACCAAAGATTGAAAAAATGGTACTAATACATGGATATACCTTGAATAAATATATTATAAGGGAAATAATGAGTGTTATTGATATATTAATCATAATATTTCATCAATGAAAACATAATCATATACATTCTCGATAAATGATGAGATTGCTTCAAAAACTCTTACAACTTGTTAAATTTGGATCATACTCTCCATGAAATAAAATTAATTTACATGAAGCATAAAATATAATTAAAATAATGATATTCATGATATAATAGGTCAAATGTAAGTATATACACCTCAAAAAATGTAGTTTTATAACAAAACAAGTCTCTCAAATAAGATAATTTGAGACAAAACTGTCTTACTGATGTGGTAACTTCTGAAACATTAACCCCGTGAAAGAAAGATCATAGAATGGACATATAAATACCCATAAATTTAATAATAATAATAATATAATACATTCATGTGATGAATATACACCACATAAGATAAAATAGTGGTGTTTATGGCATGTATCTCACGGAAATAAAAAGTGAGTTGAAATTTCTCTTACCTTATGTCTTGACTCTCCTCATACTCATTAAAACCACATATATAATAAATATAAATTTATTATAAATATTGTAAAGAAACATATTATTATATATAATACCATATATGGTTTTATTATGACCTTGTATTACCCTCTTCTTAACAATCCTATGTTAAGGTTTTACTTCGGGTAATATTCTCTTTGTTCTTCACATGTGTCTTAATTTGTTATATCTTTGGTCCTTATGCTTATATCAAGATTTAAATAATTTAAATAATGATATAAATATCATATGTATTCATTATATTTTTATTATAATAATCTATATAATATATAATTATGAAATGGAATACACTATTCATGGAGATGATAAGCCATACGTACGCATGAACGTTGTTTCCGTTTTTATTGTTGTGCTGAAAGAAATAAGGTAAATGAAATATGTGTATATATATGTATATATATATATGTATATATATGTATATATATATCATTATTCTAGTATAATTATTATGTCATATATACCATATAATTTCACTAAACTCATCATTAATACTTTTCATGTAGTGTGTGAAGGAATCACATCGCTTTGAGGGGACGGTAGTCCACACTTCCTCAAACGAAATTATTGTATTTACTCCAAATGGAAAGTATAAAGATATGTGTTTTAAAAGTATTAAATAATATTAAGGACATTATAAATATAATATATAACATATATAAATAGATTTTCCATCACAATTTCTTGTATGAGAGGGGTTAAGGAAAAATGAACAATCATCGTTTTGTGAGGCAATAGTTCACCATACACATAAAGAGTATGTTCATTACCCATTAGATGGAGGTGTGAGTAAGTGTATTTTGAAAAAATAGCATAAAAACATAATATATTGAATATATTTTTTTATTATACAATCATGTAATAAATATATTGGAAGGGTGGAGAAAGAAAATAAAAAAAAGGAGCTTAAGAGAAGATTTTACCTCTTAATCAGGTAACTTCTTTTGGTTTGTGCCAAATGAATTCCACATATTGTTGTTTGAAAAATTGGGATTATATAATTAATTTAGTTATTTTGGTAATTGGATTTGGTATATCTTGGATGAACCTAAGTTTTTTGAGAGGTGTGAAGAAGAGGGAGAGGTGGTGGCCTTTTATAGGGAAGGGGGAGGACATACTTGGAATTTTTTAAAACAAGTTAGGTGTTCCCACATTTTTACCTAAAAAGACATATAAAACCAAAAACACTCAATAATGGATGGTTCATGGCCAAATAATGTCCATAAAATTGGTTTTTAATAATTTTATATGCCTTTTTGGGTCTTAAATTTAAGTTTTAGTACTTTGTTAACCTAATTTTTCTCTTAATCATTGTAATTAATTTTAATCATGTTCACTAAAAAAAATTTCAAAAACTAATTTGAGATTATTAGACATTATAAATTATTTTGATTGAAAAAACATAATCAATTTTTCCAAATTCTAATCACATAATTGGAAGAAATTAATTTAAAAATAATCTTGCTGATAGGACGACACTACGGGTTTCTAATGTATAAATGTCCAAAAGTTTGTTAATATTTTATACCTAATTTCAAAGTGAAATTGATTCAAATGACCTAAATAGGATTAATTTTTGAAAATATGTTCTAATTAAACTTTTAAACCAAATTAAAATATAATTTAATCTTATAAATAAATTATATGAAAAGGCAGTTCTGAATTAAAATCCAGTATGTTTCACTATTCATCGAAAAATGAAGTTTCTCAGAAAAAACCAAAAAATTGCCCTAAGATAATTTTAAAATTCAAAATTAAAAAAGGAAGTTTATTTTATCAAATTAAATTTCTAAATTTTTCTAAAATTAATTTTATTATTTCTAATAGAAGGATATTAAAAGTAGTTCATTTGAGAAAATAGTATTTTTAAATATAGAAGAACTTTACCAAAAATTATATCTTTCATTTTAAATATACTTTATTTATATAAAAAAATTATAAAAATATTTGAAAAGTAGTTATTACTATTCATATAACTAATTTTAATGGCTAGGTTATAATTATATTATTTAAATAATTATAAGAATAAAATGACGTTTTGTAAAAACATCGGTGTTGTATGTAACATACACCAAGTCAATGTTGTGTGTATCATATTCCAAGTCGATGTTTCATGTAACATACACCAAGTCAATTTTCTGTGTAACGTATGTCGATTTGGTGTTGTTTGGAAGTAATTTTGTACTTAGTGCATCGCAAGACATAAATAAACATTTATTTTATTCAAGAAAAAAGGTCCATAAAAACTCTAGGTATTACATGAAAATAGTTTATTTTCCATGGTTTATGCTATCATGAAATGTTTATAAACCTTATTTATATTACATATATTATGATATGATGAATTTTTAATGGTATTTTGGAACACATAGAAATTATTTTCATTATTTTATTGGTGGACACATAATTATATATCCCTCCAATGCATTGGGTAAATATAGATATCTCATGACATAATAAGGACTGGAGTGGGGAGTGAACTTGGTTCAGTAAGGGATATTGTACACTATAATAGTCTTAGGTGTGAACATTTACTAACAATATAATGGAATAGAGAGTGAACTCAATCTACTATAATATTCCAAGTAGTGATCTTGACTAAAGAAATTATTTTATATGCTTATGTATATTCTATAAACTTATGTTTGATTCCAATATTATGCTATCATGGATCATGTTATTTGATTCATTTATGATTAATATAATATGAACTTTCATGCTTTATTTCATGACTCGAGATTATGATCAATTATATAAAGGGTATGGTTTTCAAATTTTAATCCCATGTTCTCATACCCTCATCTTCATGTTATACTTAAATAATTTATCTCCCTTGTTTACCTCTACTGAGAATCTGAGGTCACCCTTTCTTATGTTTCCTTTCCCTAGGTTATGAAGAATTGTTTTAAGTGTGATATGTCTAAGAAGGGTTCTATTTATGAAGAAAATAGTTGGATATGATGTACATATATTATGAAAACAGTTTTTTAAATATCCATGTTTCCAAAGATGCTAAACTTATATGATTCTAGTGTGGATCACAATGTTATGTAATTAATATTCATCTATTAAGATGTAATGTCTATATATGAAAAGTATCGGTCACTATAGTTGTAAACATATAAGGGTTTAGTTAAATTAGGAAACTAGGATGAGAAAACTTTAGTGATAACCCTTAGGATAATCCTATATATAGTAGAACTTTCTAAGTTATGGTAAAGAAAGGAGTGTGGTTTTCCTAGAAAAACATCCCTATCTGGATAATAAAATTGGATGTGGTTTTTGAGTAGATTAATCTAAGGTTAATAACCCAAAAAAGAGTTATTTGAGTATATCTCGTCCATTATTCTAGTGCATAGTTAGTGTGCCCTTACTACACACCTAGTTTGACACTCCTTAGGGATATTCTTAGGTTAATCATATTTTATTTATGAACCAATATGAAGTATTTGAATAAAATATGACCATGGATGACCTAGGTTAAACCTAATGTGCCATAGGATGAAAATAATGTGTCATGATTTATATGTACTATAAATTATTTTTCATTATTATATGGTTTTCAAATATGATTATCATTTATCAAAATCCAATATTTGGTTTTAGTCTATGGTTGGAACCTAAATAAACCAAGTTAATGTTGAAAGTGATGGAAAATGCAATGATTGTCCTCTTGAGCAACCAAATTTTATGGGATCTGGAATGAAAAATATCATTATTATGCTTACAAGTAACGTTCCAGCTCCAGGTTCCACTCAACGGGTGCCCCGAACCTGGTTCGCCACGTGACCTCAAGCGTATTTCCCCAAACGCCAAAGGTTGTCGACTAGCAGTGAGGGCCCAGGTCTGGTAGTGGGAAAACTATGCCCTCATTTGTCAAAGTGTAGCGCAGTGGAATTGAAACAAAACAGAAAACAAACAGCGGAAGCAGTAAACCATACACAACTGAAATAAACAACTATAGTGGATACAACCAACAATATATAAATAATGATGTAACATGTCTCAAGTTCTAAGGAAACAGCCAGAACATGTTATACATCAATACAGTACAACAAAATGCAGAGTATAGAAAAACAAAGCAAAATAGCTGGCAGCAGCATCGCGAGCCTAGGCTCGGTCTCATGCCCTCCTACTCCTTAGCAACAGTCAAGTTGTATAGGGACTCTTGCCCCTATCCACACCTGCAGAAATGTAATCTGTTTGGGCTGAAGAGCATGACCCAAACAGGGTGTGAGAAATATATCTCAGTAGGCACCCACCAAAGGCCCGTGCCCAACTCCGTGTAAGCATGCAACAATAGTGTGCAATAGTAAAATGCAATAAAGTAAGCAGTACTCAAAAGTAAATAACTACCTGTTATATTTCCATTTTATTATTCATTTTATCATTTAAGAAAAACACCACAGTGAATTTCTAAGTAAGCGGTCAGCGTCCTCAGACAACCAAAATCTCACCCTCAAGTAATCAGAATCCAACCCGCAGGTATTGCCCTCAGGCGTAACCAAAATTGTCCTCAGGTGTAGGAAGTGTCGCCCTCAGGCACAGAAGTCAATCCCTCAGGCACGAAAGGTTTCCCTCAGGCGAAATAGTATGTTTCCCTCAGGCTAATAAAGTCACGCCCCCAGGCTATAGTAATACACCGCCCTCAGGCATAAGTAACAGGGCCATGCCCAACATATTAACATGCAATTTACATACAATTCCTCTCAAGGAAAAAGTACTACATAATTTAAACATGGCATACCCTTGGGTATCCTAGCCAAATGGCTAAACAGAGGAACACGCCCCCGGGGTGGTTCCGGATCCAAGCAACGATCCCAACCAGCATTTTAATATCACATTTAAATCACCTATTCAATCTATGTATTTAAAATAGCTATGGCCTCAGCCACACGACACCCCAAACATGGGTTTGTGGCAATAAAATGCACAAAAACACACGGTAGTTGGAAAAACAAACACCAAGCAACCTACCTTAAACGCCAATGAGCGCTATACCCGAATGTCGATTCCAGAAACGCCCAAGAACGTAGTAGATCTGAGGTAAGAGAACTTTCATTCAACCTCAAATAACTCTAGTTAGGGAAAGAATTGGTAAGCAACACGCTAGGAGAATAAAAGGCTTACCCACGCGGTTCCAACGTGATCGACAGAAGTGGGATCGGATTCCCGGTGCTCGATCGGCGGATCTCTGAAGCTCTGGCCTCCCTCTCCCGAGCTCCCATTCGGTTCTAAGCTTTCCCTATGAACAGTGGAAGCTACTGCCCATTTTAAGTGAAAAAACAAAGTAAACGGCATGTACTTCCAAGTACACTGTGTGTACTTCCTTCATTTAATTGTTCCTCTGGCAGCACCTCCACACTATTCATCCGTCGACATGAGTACACGACATGTACTCTCGAATACACGGCGTGTACTGTCGCCTAGCTGGCGGCTGCTCCACCTCCTTACTATTTTGGCCTGTTGACTGACTACATGGCGTGTAAAGGACCACTACATGGCGTGTAGTCAGTTCTTACACCCTTCGTTGCCGACAAGGCTACATGCCCCGTGTACTCATCCCACGCATCCAAAAGTACACGGCGTGTGGAAAAGTACACGGCGTGTAGTTCCAAAATTTAGAATTTTCCCCATTTTCCATATTTTCTCAAAAACACTTAAGGAAAAGAGAAAAGAATAAGACCGTGCCTCAAAAATAAGAACCAGGTTCTTACAAACTTCCCCCCTTATAGCAATTCATCCCCGAATTTCCCTTCTGAGGGTGGCGAAGATATAGCTCAGAACAACTCTGGCCACTGAGCATGTGCGTCGGTCTCCCGCTCCCAGGTTTTGTCCTGCACTCAGCCATGCTTCCATAGCACCCGTACGAGAGGAACTGACCGGCCTAAGAGAACCTTCATGCTCCTATCAACGATACGAATCGGATGCTCCTCAAAGGATGCATCTGCCTCCAGCTCAACCTTCTCGGGCTAAAAGACATGAGACGGGTCTGAATGATAGCGACGCAACTGAGACACGTGGAAGACGTCATGCATGGCTCAGTACCGCTGTGGTAACCACAACTGATAGGCAACCAGCCCGACTCTCTCCAGTATCTCAAATGGACCCCACATACCTCGGTGAAAGCTTACCATGTCTCCTGATCCGTTTGTGTCCCATCCTTGGCGAAACACGTAAGAAAACCTGATCCCTGACCACAAACTCCAAAGGTCATATGTGGAGATCAGCATAAGATTTCTGACGAGACTGCGCATTAGCCATCCACTTTTGAATCAACTGGACCTACTCAGAAGTCTCCTACACGAGCTTTGGTCTCAGTAAAGCTGCCTCACCGGCCTCTAACCAGCACAAAGGTGATCGGCATGGCCTACCATATAAAGCCTCGTATGGTTCCATCTCGATAGTTGCCTGAAAACTATTTTTATAGGCAAACTTGACTAGGGGTATATGCTTCTACCAAGAGCCCCCAAAGTCTAGGACGCATGCACGTAGCATGTCCTCTAGCACCTGTATCGTATGCTCTGACTGGTCATCTGTCTGAGGGTGGTATACTGTGCTCAGAAGCACCTGTGTACCCAGTGCCCTCTGAAAACTCGGATAGAAACGAGATGTAAAGCGAGCTTCCCTATCATAAACGATAGAACGAGGGACCCCATGAAGACATACGATCTCTCGGATATACAGCCTTTCGAGCTCGTCAACACCGAAGGTCTCCTTGATCGGCAAGAAGTGAGATACCTTTGTGAGTCTGTCCACAAAAACCCACACGGCATCATTGCCTTGAGGTGACCTCAGCAATCCAGTCACGAAAACCATCGCGACATCATCCCATTTCCACTCTAGAATGGGTAACTGCTATAACAGTCCAACTGGTCTTTGATGCTCCGCCTTCACCTGCTGACAGGTGGAACACCTCGTAACAAAACCAGCTACATCTCTCTTCATACTTGGCCACCAGTACTGACGTCTCAAGTCTCGGTACATCTTGGTAACCCCGGGATTAACTGCCCAAGATGAAGCATGAAAATCCCACATAAGATCCTCGCGTATATCCCCCAGAACCCATAATCGTCCATGGAAATGCAGTACCTCATCATCGCCTATCGTCCACCCAGGAGAAGGGTCCCCACTTGCCACTGACTCCCATAGAACTAGGCCTTCTGAATCTGATAGTTGTCTCATCCTCACTCTATCCAGGAGGGTAGAAGTCACAGATAAAGATGAAAGATAAGTCTGCCCCTGACTGTCATGAACCTCCAGATGCATCTCAGAGAACAAAGCCATGAGCTGCCACTCACCACTGGCCTCCTGCAGTGCCTGTATCTGAGTCTTCCTGCTCAGTGCATCAGCTACTGCATTACCATTACCAGGTGTATAGGCAAGCTCAAAATCGAAGGACTGTAGGTACTCGACCCATCTTCTCTGCCTCAGATTCAGGTCACGCTGAGTAAAAATATACTTGTGGCTTTTGTGGTAGGTGAAAACCACAAAATTCTCTCCCAATAGATAGTGTCTCCAAAAGCATAATGCATGCACAACTGCAGCCAACTCGGGATCATGCATCGGGTAATTCCTCTCATGTGGCCTCAACTGCCGAGACCCGTACGCAACAACTCGGTCGCCCTGCATCAACACTTCTCCCATCCCAATACCTGATGCGTCACAGTAAACTGTATAGATCTTCCCCTGCTCTGGGAGTATCAAGATCAGGGATGATGTCAACCTTCCTTTCAGATCCTGAAAGGCTTCCTCGCAAGATTCCGACCAAACAAACTTCACACCCTTCTTAGTCAGACCCATCAACGGTGCTGCTAAGCAGGAGAAGTCTTGTATGAAGCGTATGTAGTAACCAGTCACCCCTAAGAAACTTCGTATCTCAAACACGTTCTTAGGCTGCTCCCAGGAAACTACTTCTCTCACCTTCTCTGGGTCCATGGAAACTCCTGCCTCTGAGATAATATGACCCAGGAAGTGAATCTGGTCCATCCAAAATGGCACTTTGAGAGCTTAGCATATAGTCGATGCTCTCTCAATGTACTCAATATGATCTCAAGATGGGTGGCATGGTCATGTCGAGTGCGAGAGTACACCAAGATTTTGTCCACGAATACTACCACAAAAGAGTCAAAATAAGGATGGAACACACGATTCATCAGATCCATGAAAACGGCTAGTGTGTTTGTGATTCCGAACGGCATAACCAAGTACTCGTACAGACCATATCTGCTCTGAAAAGCTGTAAGTGGTATATCTGATGGTCTCACGTGCAGCTGATGATATCCAAACCTCAAGTCAATCTTCGAGAACACTCGTGCTCCACGAATCTGATCAAATAGATCATCAATCCTCAGCAAGGGATATCGGATATTAACCGTCAACTGGTTCAGATTCCGATAATCCACGCAAAGTCTAAGGGTATCGTCTACCTTCTTCACAAAAAGGACCGGAGAACCCCAAGGAGAAGTACGGGGTCGAATAAAACCCTTCACCTGCAATTCCTCCAACTGCCTCTTGAGCTCCTGCAGAACAGGTGTAGCCATTCTATAAGTAGGAATGGACACTGGTGCTTCTCCTCGCACAAGCTCAATAGAGAAATCCACCTCTCGCACCAGAGGTAGACCTGAAAAGTCGTCCGATAAGACATCCCTGAAACGGTCAACAACTGGAGGGAAATTTTTCTGACAAGTCCCCTGATCATCCAGATATATTCTAGCAATCTGGGTTGTTACTCCACCTCACCCATGATGCTCTGGTCCAGCTCGACTCGCCTGAACATCCCATTCACCCTTGTATAGAAACTCTCTGCCCTCAGGTGACGTGAAACACACCCTACGACGATAGCAATCTACAAATGCTCGATAGGGAACCAACCAGTCCATCTCAAGAATGATGTCATAAGCTTTCATCTCTAAGACATAGAGTTCCAAAAGAAAGTGACACCCACCAACCTCAAGGGGGCACTCCTTGCACAGATTCACACTAGCCGTTCTAGTCCCCAACGGAGTGTCTAGTGTCATGACATCAGTAGAAGAAGAAACACCGATCCCAAGGCTCTCCGCAACGGGCACAGATATGAAACTATGTGTAGCACCTGTATCAAAAAGTATTGAAGATAAGATAGAAGCTACTAAAATAGTACCTCTGACTGTAGAAGGTCCGGGATCCTGCTCCTGATGGGTCTATCGCACTACATAAGCCTGCCCAGTGCCGCGGCCCTGCGACACAGCCTGGCTACCCTGAGCTATCCCGCTCTGCTGCCTCTGAGATCCTGGTGTCTGGATACCACGGCCATGAACACCATCTCTACCTGCACGGCCTGATGTATTCCAGTTCCCCAACTGGTAAGAATCCACTGGTCCTTCTCCCGCACGCGGAGTCTGCACAGAACCCCTCTCACTAGCCACTGGTAGAAACTCCCTACAAAAGCGATGTTGATGACCCATATTGCCGCAATCTCGGCACTCCACTAGGTCACGTGGACACTGTGGTCTCTTGTGACCATCTCTACCACACTGGTAGTACCTGATCGGGCCACCTGAAGAAGCTGCCTGGCTGGTACTACCACCCTGAGAGAATTCCATCTGTCTCTTCCTCTTACCAGTAGAAATAGTACCAGTAACTGGTGCTGAACCACCCTGGCTCGCACCACTAGCTTCCCACAGGTTCCCCTCTATAATCAGCGCCTGGTTCACAATAGCATGTACTGAAGGCAACCTGAAAACATTCACCAGCGCTCGGATGTCATAATGAAGACCATCCTAAAAACGTATGGCTCTCAACGTCTCATCACCCACTAGCACAGGTGCAAAACTCTGAAGATCTATGAAACGAGCAGAATAGTCCATCACTGACATAGTGCCCTGCTGCAGATTTATGAACTCTCGAGCTCTATCTACCCTCAGCATCTCTGGGAAGAAGAAATCATAGAAGACTGCCTAAAAATATTCCCACGCCATGTCTCTGTGATACTCTGACTGGGTGGTAACATCCCACCACCTCTTAGTGGAATCACGCAGCATGTAAGTCACGAGCTTGACCCTCCGCCATGGAGGCGTCTCGAGATGCTCGAAAATAGTCTGCATCGATCCAAGGCAAGACTCTGAATCTTGTGGTCCGATATCCCCTGAAAACGTAGGCGTATGATGCTGCTGGAAGATACATGTCATCTCGGCCATAGATGTGGCAGCCTGCGGTGCTCCCTGAAAGGTCTGCATGAACCTCATAAAGCCCTCACGGAACTGCGCCTCCACGCTTGTGTCCGGTATAACAGCTGGTGCCACATCTGGCTCTGCTGGAGGATCAACCAGTAGCCCATGGCCCACCATCTCCGGAGTATAGTCGTCGTCGCTCTCCTGTCGAACAACGCGCATTCGTCTAGGTGGCATGACACTACAAGGTCAAAAGAACTCCTTAGATTCAAGATTATTAAGACTAAAAGTGAAGGAACCACAAGGGAAAAAGAGGAAGAATGCATTTCAAAATTTGAAAAACAAGACTACACGGCGTGTACAATTACTACACGGAGTGTACTTGACTTCCCTTCCCCTGCCCGGGTCCTTCGACATGGCTAAGCCACACAGCTCTCGTTCAACAAAAACTACATGGTGTGTATAATATCTACGCAGCGTGTATGGTGTTATTTTCCAACTGCTCGTGTCGTTTGTGACACGGACGACTACTCGGCTTGCAACTACATGGCGTGTTGCACCCGCACACGGCGTGTACACCACCCCGTTTCCCCGACACACGACTAAGTCCACACGGTCTGTCCACGAAAAAGACTACACGGCATGTCCCATCTGTACACGGTGTGTTCAAGGCGAGTTGACATCGGCCCGTATTGTTAGTTACACGACCGAGTCCCCAGGTCACACTACATGGTGTGTGCATCATTGACACGGCGTGTTCTGTAAAGGAGTTCACCGACCCGTGTTGTTAGTTACATGGACGGACTCCGGGTCACCACTACACGACGTGTATATAAAGTACACGGCATGTTTTACCCAAGCTCTTACCTTACCTGTGTCGCCTCCCACATGGTTTGTGACACGGGAAGAGATTACACGGCGTGTACTCAGGGTACACGGCGTGTACTCAAAAAGTTCATTTTTCTTCTCGAACAGAAGAACATACACGGCGTGTATAAAGTACTACATGGCGTGTATACTGGGTTTCCAGACAGTATTCCTCGGAAACTTCCCCGGAACCCAGAAAATACTGAAAACCAACACCTAAGTGTCAAATTCCGATCCATGAGGGCCCATAGTCCCCATGAATCAAAGTTTGACATCTTATATGTGTTACAACTAAATAAATAGATAATGATCCACCAAATTCTGGTTAGTGGGGGACCATACTCCCCAAAAACCAAAGTGTGGCGTCCATTATATAAACAAGCTCACATAAAATTACCCTATCAAATAGCAGGTATTTTATCAAGCAGTTATCACAACAGCATACTTTTCTAGCACAACAACATGCAATTTCTAATGCACCTACATGGCATGGAACTATGCATGGCATGTGATTTCTAGAATGTTCCTAAATGATTCATGAGATGGCATACCCTCATCTCATCAGGTTGCAACTAAATATAACCCATAGATAAAATATAACAGCACAATCTCAAGTGCGTCACCCAATGGTGAAAACATATCAACTGTAAAATTTGCAAAATCAAAAGAATTGCAAAAATACGAGGTAGACTGGATTTTCCCTGTACAGGGGTTAGCTACGCTTGGGCACAGCTTATTACCAACTATCGTTCATCCTATCCCTGACTAAAGCTCCAAATAGTAAGTCAAAGAAAATAACCCCCTCTGATACCACTTTGTAACGTCCCGGCTCTGGGTGCCACTCAACGGGTGCCCCGAACCCAGTTCGCCACGTGACCTCAAGCGCATTTCCCCAAATGCCAGAGGCTGCCAACTAGCAGCAAGGGCCCAGGTCTGATAGTGGGGAAACTATGCCCTCATTTGTAAAAGTGCAGCGCAGTGGAATTGAAACAAAACATACAACAAACAGCGGAAGCAGTAAACCATACACAACTGAAATAAACAACTATATTGGATACAACCAACAGTATATAAATAATTAAGCAACATGTCTCAAGTTCTAAGGAAATAGCCAGAACATGTTATACATCAATACAGTACAACAAAATGCAGAGTACAGCAAAACAAAGCAAAACAGCTGGCAGCGGCATCACGAGCCTAGGCTCGGTCCCATGCCCTCCTACTCCTCAGCAACAGTCAAGTATCTGTATAGGGACTCTTGACCCTATCCACACCTGTAGAAACATAATCTGTTTGGGCCGAAAATCATGAACCAAACAGGGTGTGAGAAATATATCTCAGTAGGCACCCACCAATGGCCCGTGCCCAACTGCGTGTAAGCATGCAACAATAGTGTGCAATAGTAAAATGAAATAAAGTAAGTAGTACTCAAAAGTAACAAACTTCCAGTTATATTTCCATTTTATTATTCATTTAATCAATTAAGAAAAACACCACAGTGAATTTCTAAGTAAGCAGTCATCTCCTCAGAAAACCAAAATCTCACCCTCAGGTAATCAGAATCCAACCCGCAGGTATTTCCCTCAGGCGTAATAGAAATTTCCCTCAGACGTAATAAGTGTCTCCCTCAAGCACAGAAGTCAAGCCCTTAGGAATGAAAGATTTCCCTCAGGTGAAATAGTATGTTTCCCTCAGGATAATACAGTCACGCCCTCAGGCTATAGTAAAACACCGCCCTCAGGCATAAGTAATCGGGCCATTCCCAACATATAAACATGCAATTTTCATACAATTCCTCTCAAGGAAAAAGTACTGCATAATTTAAACATGGCATACCTTCGGGTATCCTGGCCAAACGGCTAAACAGAGGAACACACCCCCAGGGTGGTTCCGGATCCAAGCAACGATCCCAACCAGTATTTTAATGTCACATTAAAATCACATATTTAATCTAGGTATTTAAAATAGCTATGGCCTCATCCAAAAGACACCCCAAACATGGGTTCATGGCAATAAAACGCACAAAAACACATGGCAGTTAGAAAAACAAACACCAAGCCACCTACCATAAACACCAACGAGCGCTATACCCGAACGTCGATTCTAGAAATGCCCAAGAACTGCATAGATCTGAGGTAAGATAACTTTTATTCAACCTCAAATAACTCCCGTTAGGGAAATAATTGGTAAGCAACATGCTAGGAGAAGAGAGGGCTTACCCGCGCGGTTCCAACGTGATCGACAGAAGCGGGATCGGATTCCCGGTGCTCGATCGGCGTATCTCCGAAGCTCTAGCCTCCCTCTCCCGAGCTCTCGTTCAGTTCTAATCTTTCCCTGTGAACAGGGGAAGCTACTACCCATTTTAAGCGAAAAAACAAAGTACACAGCGTGTACTTCCAAGTAAATGGCATGTACTTCCTTCATTTAACTGTTCCTCTGGTGGCACCGCCACACTGTTTATCTGTCGACAAGAGTACACGGCATGTACTCCCGACTACATAGCATGTACTGTCGTTTAGCTGGCGGCTGCTCCACTGCCTTACTGTTTTGGCCTGCCGACTGACTACACGGCATGTAAAGGACCATTACACGGCGTGTAGTCAGTTCCTACACCCTTCGTCACTGACAAGGTTGCACGCCCTGTGTACTCATCCCACATGGCCAAAAGTACACGATGTGTGGAAAAGTACACGCCGTGTAGTTCCAAAATTTAGGATTTTTCCCCATTTTCCATATTTTCTCAAAAACACTTAAGGAAAAGAGAAAAAAAGAAGCTCGTACCTCAAAAATAAGAACCGTATTCTTACATTACACAACTTTATCAAGATATTAATCATGATGATATTATAAATGATAAAAGGAGGGAACAAAATTTTGTTGAGTCCTTCATGAGGCAGCATACAACTTCTTTTAGTGGGCTCATTGATCCACTAGTTACTAAGAAATGGATTAGTTCCACTGAAAATATATTTTCCATTCTCCAATGTTCAAAACATGAAAATTTTATTTTATTTATTTATCATTTGTAAGGTGAAGCATATCAATGGTGAAATTTTATCAGGAACATGAGGAAATAGGAATAAATTAAATCTATGTAGTGGTATGAGTTTAAGAGTATATTTTTTAATAAGTTTTTTCCTTGCATTTTTCATTTGAAAATAGGGAAGTAATACTGTGAGATAAAGAATAAGGATGATGATTCCATTAGTTCTTATGAGTTAAATTCTATAATAATTGTGAGGTATGATTTTGGTATTATCATTCAATCTAAAAGTAAGATTTATCTATGCTTTAGTGGATTAAAACCAAGTCTCTGAAGAGCATTATCCATAAGGGACTTCAATAACAATAAAAAATGTTTTAAATACTATCAAGGTGTAAATAGAGATTGGTATTAACCATTAATCTCATGGTTCTAATAAGAAAAGAAAGATGGAATTCAAAGTCAATTATAAAAACCATGTAAAGAAGAATATTATCTTTCCTTTATGCTTTAAGTGTGGAAGGGAACATAGGGGAAATTGTATCATGGGAACTAGTAGATGTTTTAAGTGAGTAAAATAAGGTCATCAGTCAATAAAATGTTGATGTAATGGGAAGAATAAGTTAGATAATGATATAGAAAAATCACCACATAATTCACCTCCCACACTTTAGTGTTTCTAATATAAGTAATATGGGGATTATGCTAACTAGAACTAAAATATGAAGGTTAATGTTGATGATCGATGTCAGAAAGTTCTTATAACTAGAGACAAATAGAAATATCATAGGATCACTATTGTCGGTGTGGAGTATGATAAATTAGTGGTGAAAGGTACACTTTCCATCCAATCTCAAACTACTAATGTCTTATTTTTTGGATCTATACATTCTTTTAAATATTAAGAATTTTATAAGGGTATCAAAATGCCACCCCAATGATTAGATATTGAATTAATAGTGAAAACTCGTAATTAGAAGATGATCACATCTCAATTTTTTGATTCATCTCCAATTGATGTTTTTGGGAATTTGTTTCCTGAAAATATCATTATTCTCCCTCTAGTTTAATTTGATGTCATATTAGTCATGTATTAGATTTCTTTTTATAAATCCTACATCAATTTAAAAGGAAGGGAATTCATGTTTGATATTCCAAACCAACTTATGTCCATCTATCAGTGTGATGATAAATATGAACATCCATTGAAAATTACATCCATTATATGGGTCTTGATTTCTATTCAAAAGGGGTGTTTATCTTATATAGTTGGGGATAAACTTGACTTCAAAGATATGTTTATTGTTTGATATTTTTCTAATGTTTTTCTAGAATATTTTCTTAGTATTCCACTGAATTGTGAAATTGAATTTTTAATAAAACTTACTCCTTGTGCTACACCTATTTCAAAGACTCTATATAAAATGGCCCATATTGATTTGTAGTAATTAAAGAAGAAATATCAAGAGAATATTGATAAGGGATTCATTTGGACAAGTGTATCACTATAGGGAGAACTTATTCTTTTTTTAATAACAAAGATGGATCAATGAGACTCATTATTGATTATTGGGAACTTAACAAGATCATAATCAAGAATGTTTATCATCTACCCCATATTAATGATTTTTTTAACCAATTATGAGGAGAACAATATTTTTACAAGATTTATCTTCGATCTAGATACTATCAGTTAAGGTTAAAAAGTGAATACATACCCAAGAAATCCTTCTATATGTGGTATGGACACTATGAATTTATAGTGATTCAATTTGGTCTTACTAATTCCCCCACTATCTTCATGTATTTAATGAATAGAGTCTTTAGAGATTACATTTATCATTTTTGGTAGTATTTATAGGTGAAATTATTATATATTTGAGAAAACAAGAGCATGATGGTCACTTGAGGATTATACTAAAGTCCTTAAGTAAGGGTAATTTGTATTAAAATTATAAAAACTATGAATTTTGGATGCATAAAGTTTCATTTTTTGGGTCATATAATCTCAATAAAAGGTATATTAGTGGATCCATTAAAGATAAAATTTGTTGAATGTTAACCCAAACCAATCATTGTGACTATGATATGTTTTTTTCTTGGTTTGGATGGATATTATCAATGCCTTATGGAAAATTTCACATTGATGTCTAATCTACTAACCATAGTAACTTGGAAGGGATCCAAGTTCCTTTAGATGTATGAATGTGAGGAAAATTTCAAGTAACTGAAGAGAATGTTATTAAATGAACCTATGCCTACATTACCCTAAAGTGGATAAGGATTTTTGATCTAGAGTGATGTATCCAAGAAGTGATTAGGATGTGTCCTCGTGTAGAATGGTATAGTGATAGCTTATTCCTTACACCAATTTCAAGTTCATTAGTAAAATTACCCATCTCATGATTTAGAATTAGCTATGGTAATTTTTTCATTAAAGATATGGAGGCATTATATTTATAGAGAAAGGTGTGATATATATACTGATCATAAAAGTTTAAAATTATATATTCACTCAAAAATATATATGTGAATATTTATAAGAGAATATGGTTGTAGTTGATTAAATATTATGAGTACTCAATACATTATCACCCTGGGAAAGTGAACAAGGTGGCCAATGATTTAATTCAAAAAGATCGTGCTAGATTATCTATGATGAGTATAACAAAAGATCTAATATTTTTGAATTTATAATTTATGGATCTAGAAATATTAAAGGATGTTGAGGAATATTATCTTTCTCAAATGAGTGTTCAACCATATGTCTAAGTGAAGATGAAAGAGGCATAGAAGGAAGATGTAGAACTGAAAAAGAAGGTGAGAAATCTTCCTGAGTTCAACCTTGATTCTAATGGAATAATAAGGTTTAGGAATGGTGTATGTGTTTTATCCATACCAGATTTAAAGAATGATTTGTTGGATGAAGCTCATAATACATCATTATTTATTCATCCTGAAAGTATGAGGATGTATAGAGATCTGAAAGAATGTTTTCGGTGGGACAACATGAAGAGATATATTACAGAGTATATATCTTGGTGCTTGGTATGTAAAAAATTTAATAATGATATATATAATTATAATGGCATGTTACAACCATTACCCATACCATAATGGAAATGGAAAAACAACACCATGAATTTTGTCATCAGACTACCCAAAACATCTAATGTTCGTAATGCTATTTGGGTTGTAATTTATTGCCTTACAAAGTCAAAAAACTTAATTGATATTAGATAATAAATATCTCTTTATCATATTTCCATAATATACATTAATTAATTGGTAAGTTTTCATGGAGTTCCACATTCTATTATATCTTATCAAGATACGAGGTTTACCTCGAAGTCCTGGTGAAGTCTTTAGCATGATTTGGATTCAAAGTTGTGTTTTAGTATTTTGTATCATCCTTAGATATATGTATAGTATTTCAGAACAATTAAAAACATATAAGATATGATGAGGTCTTATCTATGGATTTTAAAGGTGGTTGGGATCAACAAATTCCTCTAATCAAGTTTTCTTACAAAGATAGCTTTCACCTGAGAATTATGATGGCTCCTTATGAATAACTCTATCAAAAAATATATAAATCCAATTTTCTAGAATAAAGTTATAAAAATAAAGCTATTAGGATCTTATCTAGATGGGTAACTAATAGATAATGTTATAGAAGGTATTCCTATAAATTTTTCTATGGAATAAGGTTATGAGATTCATAATGAATTGAAATCTAAGACCTAGGTATATTATCCCCTTCAAGGATCTTGATCGAGTGGGGATGGTGGCTTGTCATTTGGTGCTTCCACCGAACCTCTCTCAAGTTCACAATGGGTTTCATGTACCTCTTCTAAGGAAAACCTGATCCATTACATGAACTGAACTCATAGGTTCTACTATTAGATCATGTTCTTTATAATAAAGAATAAATTGTATAAATATTGGATCATAGAGAAAAAGTGTTTTAGAATAAGGCTTGTTAAAGTTCCCTAGAGGAATCAAAAATTCAAAGAAACTACATGGGAACCTAGGGATATAATGAAATAGAGATACCCTCATTTTTTTATATCTAAGTGATGGAATATTGAGGGTGATATTCATTTTAAGGGGGGGTATAATGTAACACTCTCATATTTTATGATATATTAAATAAATTTAATTTCATCAATGTATTTCGATATACGCAACAACGAGTTTAAATAAAACGCAATGTACTATTAAAATATTATTATTTAATATGACATATTTCATCTAGCCATTAGATTGGTGGATATGAATTGAGATAATTAAATAGTAATAAAAATTATTCACATATGTATAAAATAAATTCATTTTTTATCAAATCTTTATAAATGAAAATAAAATCATTTAAAGAAAAATTGAGTTGTTTTTATAGAAAAAAAATTTTTATACACACAATGTGTTTTTATTAAAATAAATTAGATTAATCTCTATTGATGAATTTATTTGATAAAATGAAAATATAATATATTCAACCAAATATTTTAATATTCATCTAGTGTTTTTTTATTAGTCCTGAAATAAGAATAAATCCATTTTTATGTTCAAATATACATTTTTCTAATAAAGGTTTTGTTACATTTTGCACACTTATTGTAAAATGAATTTCCTCCACTTATAGGATTTTAATCTCTAAAATTTATCCCATATTTGGAATCATAAGGTAAAAATTTAGTAAATAGTTCCCTTTTATATTTGGACATTATGAATAGAAACCTTTGAAAAATTTTGTCACCTCAATAAGGGTAAAATGGGTAAAATATGTTTAAAACCATGAGATAAGGTCTCAAAATCAACCCAACACTTTCCTTTATCCTATTTTATGGATGGATTTCAGTCATGTTCATAAAATTCTCTAATATATGTCCACTTGGTACAATTTTTTTATTATGATCTTCATATTAATTTACGAAAATAATAAATACAAAATGTCACTCTATTGAATTTATATTTTGTAAAAACATTATATAAGTATAAAAAGAGGATAAGTTTGGTTATAAATGTTGATTTTAAATTTAAATTAATTTTTTTTATCGTGTTAATTTATTTTAAATTTTCAATGATGAATTAATTTCCTTAAATTCTTAAACAACACTGACACAGTGCATGTGGAAGTAGAAAAAACTCATGTAAATGTTTTTAAAAACTCTAAAAGTGATATTGTTTTGGTGAGTTATGGGTCCCCAAAAATTTTATATATTAATATAACATATTAGATATTTTTGAAATTTTTACATTGTTTTCAGGTTGTTTATAAAGTCAAATTATGTGAATAGTTATTAAAATAACATTAACAATATTTTATGATAAATATTTTTTATTAAATTGTTTAAAAATTTTAAAAATATTGAAATAGGAAATTTGTGATGATAAATGGTCAAAAATATCATCCCTTTTTCATTTATGATCAACTTTTTACCTTATAAGTAAAATTATAACCGTTTAATATTAAAAAATCATTACCACAGTTAAGATTAAAATTAGTTAACTAAGGGGTTAAAACAAAAAACATAAGCTTAAAAATGACACCAAAACCTTTATAAATTTCATTTGATGGTGATATTTTTAACTTATCCTATTTTTCTTTGAATATATATCCATTTGAAAGCATGTTTATTGAGAATGTTTTAATTATATTTTAATCTTTTTAGTACTTCCAAGTGTATCATTTCCCTCCCTTATAAAAGGACACCCCTTCTCTCTTTTCTTTACACAACTTTGATCCAAATAGATCAAAAAAACATTATACCTTTATCTTATAAACTTAAATAGACATAAAATTTAGGTTATTATCTTCTTAAAAGACCATTCAAAGGGTACATAAGAAAGGATCTAAAGGAAGTCTCTTGAAGAAGAGGTAATCGTCTTACTCAGCCTATTTCAATTTATTTATTATTCTACCTCATCTAAATCTATGGTATTAATCATAAAATAATAACCTAATTATACTAAATATACTGAAATATTTTTATGATTATGTAACTACCATTATTAACCCTCTTTTCCATCAAATGGGAAGTGAAAGTATCACTCATGAGTACGTGTGGACTACCACATCTGCGTAGCGATACAATTCATTTTCCACCACCATCTACCATAGATAGTTATTATGATGTATTTAATTTTATATATTATATATATTAAATAATTGTTATTCTATAATTATAATATCATATCTACATTTTTACCCACCCATCTATTAGAAAACGATAACACCGCCTGTGCATACGTGTGGACTACCACCTCCATGAAGCGATGCGATTTATTTTTAATCTGTGATTTAAATGTATGGTAATAATAATATTATTAATGAATATATATGATATATAATATGTAATCATTATTTTTTAATGTTTAATTATTATTTATCTTTCATTTGTTCCATCATTTGAAAAGTGAAAATGGCATTCATGTGTTAGTATGGTCTATCATCTCCATGAACGGCGTAATTCATTTTATTATATATTCATTTTATGGAAGACTATAAATATATATATATATGTGGGATATTTATATCATGATTAACATTCTGGTGATGATGGAACCATGATCATAGTTCAATGACTGTAACTACCGAACTGAAATTCTCATGAAAAACAAAATAGTTAACACACAGAAATGATGATTTAATAAGGAATTATTAATCAATGGGCATTGAAATGTTATAATTGGATCATATATGATATTATAAGTATATAAATGATTCTAGTATATAATTATTATAAATTTAAATTTATTATATTGTGGGTTAGATCACTTTTTAATCGAGTCAAACTTAAGGTAAGGGATTTATGTTACAATCTCATTATTTATCGGGATTGTTTATGATTAAGTTTCTGATGATGAAATTTTATGAAATGACTCTCAATAATATCATTAATATTATTATAATATGTTTATTTATATATAATATATGTTTTCCTTTAATTTTTTTCTCTTTAATTACTCAATAGACTGAAAGAATGTTTTTAAGGAAAAACTGACTTTATTTATCTTTTGAGTCAAAAATAATTTTTCTTCCATGTACATGTTTTCTAAAAATGTTTTAAAGAATTTTTTTACTATTGTATTATTATTTTTAAAATTAATTTTTACACGTTTTTTACTTTTAATAAAAAAATTAAAAAGAATATTATTGGTTCCTTCCAAATGAGATACTTTTGACTTTTTACCAGAAATATGAATGAAATATTTGTTTTAATGTACACGGCATGAATGGAATTTTCCATAATCCTGACCACTCAATTATTTTTATATTCATTTAATAGTTTCCAAGGTTATTTTAAAATAAAATTTTTTCCTTACCATTTAGGAAATTTTTACATTTTAAATGTCGAATTTCAAACTGAAAAGGGATTTTCCTCATAAAATATTATAGTAATTTTTAAAGGTGTTTTTCATCTATGATAACATCCTTTTATGTTACTTATGATTTACTGGGTATTTATCCAATGATTCCATTATTATTCTTTCTTTTTATGTCTTATTATTATGATGATAAGATGTTTATGAAACCCATTTATTTTACATGGGTTATTCTATGGTGAAATTTTTATGAAACCTGTTTATTTTCAATGAATTATGATTTGATGAATGTTTTATGATCCTGTGGAATTCATATATATTATTTTAATAATTTTATGGGTGGGACATAAATTATATAGATATCTAATTCATTGGGTAGAGATGGATATCTCATGAGACAATAAGGATTGGAATGGGGAGTGACCCCAATTCGATAAGAGAATTTGTCCACTATGATAGTCTTGGGAGTGAAACTTGATTAAAGATATTATAGAAAGGGGAGTGAACATAATCAACTATTATAGTCTTGGAAGTTATCCTTGACTAAGGAAATGATTTTCCATACTTATTTGTATGGAAAAAACTAAATCTGATTCCAATGTTATTCTCTCATAGCTCATGTTCTTTAATTCATTTATGATTCAAATCTTATGAACTAACAAGCTATATTCCATGGATCAAAATTATGATCTATGATATACTGGGTATGGTTTTCAAATTTTAATCTCATGTTCTTATACCCTTTTTCTCATGTTATGTTTAAGTGATCATTGATATCTCCCTTATTTACCCTTACTGAGTATCTAAACTCACCCTTTATTATGTTTCCTTTCCCTAGGTTATGAAGAAATGTTTTAAGTATGATATTTCCAAGAATGGTTCTAGTTATGAATAACATAGTGGGAGATTATGTAGATCTCTATTTAATATGTTTTTATGTATCTAGGTTTCCAATAATAGTAAACCTATACGATTGAATCACGGATCACAATGTTATGTAATGAATATTCATCAATTAAGAAGTAATATCTATTTATGAACAGTATGGGTCACTATATAACTCAAGTATAAACTCCTATATGGTGGGGAGGTTTTAAAACCCCAAATTTCCTTATAAAAACCTATTTAAATTTTTCCTTAATATTTTTCTCTATCACTTTTGTGCCTTGGAAGTGTTTATGGGGAGTTGGAGAGGTATTAGAAGTGTTTCTAGAGTTGGAGACCTAAGTATATGAAATGTGGAGGTTTCAGGCTGGGCATAAAATTAGTGCATAGTTATAGATAACCATCCAACCCAATTGTGCAGAGGGAAATGGTCTGGTGAATAGTTATCTTAATCGTGAAAAGTGTTAGAAGAAACTATGAAAAACATGTAGTAAATTGTATAGGCATTTTTCATGGTTAGTACATGGTTGGCACATAGTTTACCTAACCATATACCCTAACCATGAAATGTTTGATTCCTAAAAATAGTGGGAACCACATATTTGACACACAATTTATCAAACTATGTGGCAAAATCATGCAGTCAACCCATGTAGTTTTTCCAATGACTTAAAAATTAGTTAAATTAACAGTTTTCCCTTCATGAATTAAAACACCCAAACCCCTTATTTCCCCTCTTCTATTTTAAAGCTAAGGGAATGTGCACCCTTCTATCCTTATCTCCTTATATTTGTGGTTTCTTCTCCAATTCTTAGTGGTTTCACTTTCTATTTATCCCTATGAAGAGATTTAGGTTAGGATAATTATATTTCTGCACTATTTTTTTTATTTCACTGTCTAGTGATCTCATACCATTTATTTCATATTTCATGGTTTTTGTATTTTTTATGATTTCTACCATTTGATCCTATATCAGCAATTGGTATTCAATGATTAGGATTCTATGAGTTTAAGGTAGGTGTTCCATAAACTATCCCTAAAGTATTTATTTGTTTATTAGTGTGTGTTTTGTGCGGTTACACGGACCTACCATGTGTTAAAACTATAATTTAATTATATTTTTTAATTATGTGAATTAAAATTGAACAATATTCCATTGATATGATAATGTCCCCTAAATTAAAGTTAACCTAAGAGGATTCCTTGGAAATAGTTTTGGCGCATAAATTAGATAAGTTGATTGATAAACTGAAAATGGTTGTATTGAGAATATTAATGGGAAATAGTAAATGGTTATTGATGCCCTTTTTAAATTATAATGGTAGTTGGTAAAGAAATTGATATTGTTATTTTGATAGAATAGTAAATAATGGATAATGATTTAGTAGCATGTGGCCTTGTTGAAGGGTAAAACTGGGATGGATTATCTTGAAATGAATTTAGAAATGATGTATGGATATTGGTGTTTTATGAAATGGTATAGACTAATTGCGGGTGGTTATCCTATAGTTCTTAGGATATTATTCCTCTGTGATGGTTCTCCTATGGTTCCTTGGGATGGTGATCCCCCAAGTTGGTTCTCCTATGGTTCTGAAGATGGTATTTCCTCTGGGTGGACTCTCAGGTCCCAAGATGGGTATATTTCCTTGGGTGATATTCATGTTTTGGGATGGAAATATTTCCCCAAGTTCTGTTTAGTGACTCTATTTTCCCTTTTAAGACTTTAAAATATATTATGAAATATTTCTAGAGCTAGGTGCCTTGACGGCATGATATTCCAAGGTCTGGTGAGCTCGAAATTTATATTATAAAAATATTAAATATATTCATATCATGTGTAGATATTTTTCCTAAAAATTAGAATAACTCCCAAGTGGGGTATCATATTGTAAATATGATGCCACCATTGAGTAAGGAATTTGAAGTTTACCCTAGGCACGACCAAAGGTTGGTCGACGTCGGATGTCTGATTAAGGTAGTCGTTGGCAGTGTGTTTAATTAAAATAAATAACCAAATTTATTTCTTTAATTATAAATACCCATGACCTACATACCTCTTTAAATACCTCATTATAACAATTATCCATGGTTAACCACATAAATCCTGTAATAATTGAGAGGATATATGAGCATTATTCATTGGTGGATCACATCGGAGGTTGATGGGTGATCGAATCAAGGTGGGTCTAGAGGAAGTTAATGCAATGGGACTTATTAATTACTAAAAAATGCATTATTCACTAATTATTGATTCTTTTTCAAGGTAGGACTCATCAATTATGTATTTTTCACTTTGGATTAAAATATTGAACATGGATATTTTGTCTACTTTTGATTTGTGTTTATTTTCCCATCATATAATCCCGTTTAATTTGTGTATATCAGTTATTCTTGATATTACATGATTTTCACCTTGTATTTATTCTTTTTGTGACTATTAACCAATATCACTTGTCCAATGATGGTTGAATAATTTTTTTTATGCATTTCTCCCCATTTTTCATTGTGTTCTTCATTGTTGTCCCATGGGGTCACAGTTCGACATTTTCGGAGTGCGATCAGACCCTTGGATTCAAATAGGTTGTGAAAATAATGATCGAGATAGCGATTTTTGGATGGATCGGGATGGATATCAATTTGTTCTTTGTGGATTCTAGATATAGAGTGTTGATGGTGATGGAATGTGTATGGGACATGCTATGGGCTTCAGTAAGGTGAACGGATTCCCAATTTCTGACCATCGGAGGCTGAAGATCGATGGCTGGTGATCTAACCTTCAATTCTAATGGATTTTAGGTGGTCAATATGTGTGATTAGTGGTAGAAAAGTGGATCTAAAATCCATGTGAATAACCAAGTTTTCTAAAAAAAACTCAACTACATGGCGTGTGGTCTAATGAACACACGTTGTGTAGCCCCCCCCCCCCCCCCCAGTTGTGTTGCTAGGGTTTCAGGTATAATTAACGATCATGCATCATGTGGTTGGGCACACACATAGTGTGAACCTACCTGATTATTGGAGTCTTGTTCCAACTAGACACACCCAGGACCCCGTACAACATGACACACCATGTACTTTGGGAGTATATAGGCACAGGTCGGGACCTGGGCACTACTAAGTACATAGGCATGCTATGAAGTACCCAGACACGGTCAAATATACACAGAAAAGACCTAAGTGATTGAGACACACCATGTAAAATGAAATGGATTTCAATCCATTTCTAGAGGAGAACACGACCAGGCGATGAGGTGAGGTCACACGCCATGTGGACCGCCTCCACACATGTCGTATTCCCTCCAAAATTTCTTTTTCTTGTATCTCCTTTGTTTGGACCTAGATTTTGGACCATGGGTAGCCTATCCTAAGTGTTTTTTCACATATAATTTTATGGTGGACTTCATTATTATATACAATATATGACGTGATCTGTTCTAAGTGTGATGCATCTTTAGTTGATGATTGAAAATGGATGTTATCAAGGCTAGATCATCGGAGAGATGACAGGATTTGTACTCCCCTATTGCACCAGGGCATGGGTTCCATATACTCTTTTTACAGATAGAGATGGAAATCCCCTATATAAGGCATGAGTCCTCTATATATAGTGTGACGTCTCGGACCCGGCTTCCCCTCAACCTGAGCCCCGAGCCCGGTTGGCAACATAACCCCTGGATCATCTCCCCATAGGCCAGGGGCTACTGACTAGCAGCAGGGGTGTAATGGTAAGTCAGTGGGGAGACTGTACCCCCATGTCAGAGTACACATCGGAATAGCAGCAAAGTAATAGACAGTGTAAGCACAACCAATGGATAAACAGGAGAAATAGGAAAATATACAAACTGAACAATAAAAGTAAGGAAAACCCTGATAAGTATACAAAAGCCTCATAGGCAGTGTCTGATACAAAATGGATGCATGGAATGCTGATACAAAAGTAAACAAAAGACTGGCATGCTACAAGCAGTACAAAAGGAACAAAAGGTATCCCACGAGCATCCCTAGCCAAGCTCAGTCCTCTGCTCTGGAACTCTAGCTAGAATGTACAAGTATCAACCACCTGCAGCTGGGGCCTTGCCCCTACTAATACCTGCAGCAGTAAAGTCTACACGGGTGCCCAGGAGGTCGCCCGGGTAGGGTGTGAGACAAGTCTCAGTATGCCACTACCAACGGTGTCTACATGTAATCCAAGTAGGTGTTCACATGCAACAAAGAGTAATATACTTCAAGTAAGTAAAATAAAGTAAATAAACAACCCTCCCACTCAGGTTCCGGAAGGACACCTGGCGGGTCTACCTGCTTCAGCTCAACACTGGAAATCTTAACAAGTCACCAGAGTATAAGTACATACATATAGGTTTTTACTGGCACGAGTTAAGAATGCCTCTCATCCATAAGCATTGTAGTTGGCGTGGGGTAGAAATGCCTCCCACTCGTAAAGGTTATATAGGCACGAGGTATAAATGCCTCTCGTCCTCAATCGTTGTATTTGGCGTGGGGTATAAATGCCTCCCACCCGTAAAGGTTATATAGGCACGAGGTATAAATGCCTCTCATCCTCAATCGTTATAGCTGGCGTGGGGTAGAAATGCCTCCCACCCGTCACGGTTATATAGGCACAAGGTATAAATGCCTCTCGTCCTCAATCGTTATAGCTGGCGTGGGGTAGAAATGTCTCCCACCCGTCACGATTATATAGGCATGAGGTATAAATGCCTCTCATCCTGTTTCATAGAGTTTCATCTGGCACGGGGTAAGAATTCCTCCCGCCCAATACACAGAGATTCATCTTGGCATGGGGTAAGAATGCCTCCCGCCCAACCACAGATTATCACAAGCATGTCAACACAGCAAGTCATGACCATTTTCATCACATTATATAAGGCATTACATCTTATATCATATCACATTAATAAATCATGGCATTTCCATCTTATAATGTCACACAAGCAATGCATGGCATATACACATTTTAATTCATTCAAGGGGTTCAGACTGACTCATCCTAGCCAACCTATAACCAAGTCATCTCATTTTCCTAACATGGAAAATGCGCTTTCAAGACATATCATTTAGGTTCAAAGTTGAGAGAGGGGAAAATCTCAAGGAATAACACCTATGGTTGGCCACTCCCGGTCCATACCTCCTCTAAATTCCCTAACAAGGTTATATTCATCAATCCCATCTCACACGGGTCATTTAGATAGTAAGCGGTCAATATAAATAAGGGTTTGGGGGAAATACAACCCACGGAACGATGTTATAAACCCAAAGCGATGGAAAATACAAAAGGAGAACACATGACCACCTACCTTAGGGCTGTAGACGTAGGCTCGCTTGATATCAACCTCAGATTTGCAATAGGTTGGAAGAGATCTAAGTTTTAGTCCAAAGCCCTGAAAATAGGGCATATGAGCTTGCATCAAAATAACAAAATGGTGGGAAAGATTTGCCGAGGAGAAAGGGGTGTGTGAGGTTAGCCTTACCAAGGGTGATCCAATGCCTTCGACGGATCGAAGAACGGACACCGGGTGAAGAAACGGCAAGAGAAAGAGTGAGGAGAGGGTTTGGAGCTCAAAAGAGGGATCCACTCTGGTTCTGTCTGTGGGTAGAAGAAAGAATGGGTTTTAGGATTAAATAGAATTAATGGAAAAATTGTAATTTTTTACCCAGATCAGGGTCGCACGGTTTAGGCACACGGTTTACCAAACCGTGCGCAAACCGTGCGCATCCCACTGCCTCCAAAATGCATGGCTACATGGTTTATCTCAACTGTGCGACTTTACTATTCATGTCGTCCGCAAACCGTGCGCATCCCATTGCCTCTGGAATTCAGATTCTCATGGTTTATCTAAACTGTGCGTCTTTACTGTTCATGTCATGTGCAAACCGTGCGCCTCAGTCTTCAACTCCAAATCTCAAACTCCCGGGCTCCGAACCAACCCCTGACACTCCCCAAACCTTCCTTAGAATGTTACACACATTAGGAAAGCTTAAAGGAAATATTTTAAAGCAAAACTAATGATCCTTACCTTTTCCAAAGAGTCGGGTCGTTGCATATAGAGTGGTACTCCCCCCATCTTTGATCTCCAGTGGGGTGTAGGTCCTCCTCAAGATTTTTGGATCCCTTATTTTTGGAGTGTATTATCAATGAGAATGCCCCTCCACACATATTTTGTTGAGGTTTCATTTAATGTTGGGCATCAGGTTTGGAATTTTAGAGTTATAGGGTTACTCATCGACTTTGGCTAGGATGTGAGATAGAGATCCCCTTTCTCTATCATCTAGGTTTCTTTATGAACACACACATATATATATATATATTGGAATCTCATTTCCAGCTTTTATTGGATTGATATGACTCCTTTTTCTATATATCTCTATTATTCTCTCTTCAGCTTTTGGGGAATTCTACTGGGTATGTATATAATCATCCCCGTATGGGATTTTTTCACATGTTCCATGTATTATGTAGACAATAGATGGATTTGAAGTTACATTAGCAGAGATTAGGTATACTTGGTTTTATTGACCATGTATGGTGGTTGGGGCTTGGAGATCAGAAGATGAGCCCTCTCAGCATTATTCTTTTTCTAGTTCTGTCAGTTTAATACCTGTTTTCTGGTTGGATGTGTATTTTTTTCCCTTTTCACTTTGGTTTTATTCTATCATACCCTAATTTATTCCCTTGATGTTACTACATGAATGGTTTACTCTTGATGTTACTATCTTTTATTTTCCTCTGCATAGTTTCATGGAGATGTATGGTTGGATGAATACAGATATATTAGGAAAAGGCCTCTGATTTTATATTATGCCTTTTTAGAAAAAGTATCCAACCCCTGGACTATTAGAAGTAGGCTTGGGGTTATGGAAGCTCTATCTTCTTCCTGCTAGACGGAACCTAGTTTTTTAGGTGGTTATAGAGTGGTATCAGAGTAGTTCATTCCTTGGGATGATGTTTGTATTTTTCCCCTTATGAGGATTGGTTTTTAATTAGGGAAACAACATCAAAGTGTCTCTAGTGAAACTTTTAGGATAAGGAACCCAGTGTTGGTGAAATGGTCAGCGTATCCATACACTGGTACTTTGACTACCTGCTTGTTGAATAGGTATACCGAGACATTGGTTGCAGGAAACAATGGTACATGCATCATATAGGATTAATTCCTTTGACTTTACTTCTTGATACATCTACATATATATATATTCATCTTACCATTTTATTTATTGATCACTTTTAAGATACCTCTATGAATACAGTCATCCGTGTTACCAATTCTAGATCACGATAATGATCTAATGAGTATGAGGTCTCGGTTTAGGGACCATCTCATTAGGTGTTTCCTCCATAAAGGAAGGGAGTAGCACCCCTACCTATCGATCAGTAGATAATAATACAAGGCTGATGATGCATGTATCCTTAGAGCACTCTATGAGTTCCATCATTAGTGACCGCTATGGTTTCCCAGTGATCTAAATCCCTAAAAATTGGAGGATTGGATTGAGTTAGTGGTTTGAGTCTTCAGGATGGTTCGAAGCCCAATGGATCATATATTTTTTCTGGAAGATAATATTTTCCATATAACATCTTAGAACTGGTGGATTTTGGTTATGAAAAATCATGATGATATGAGGCTCTCATGGTCCAAATTTCAATACCTGTTTCATGAGGAGTATTACCCTTTATGTGTGTGCATGGTAAGGATCCAAGATATTTTTAATTTTTATCATGGTAGTATTTAAATTGCTGATAATTCCATGAGGTTCACTAACCATACATGGTACCCCCTAGATATGGTAAGAGATGGATTCTTCCAAGAAAGGAAGTTCCATTAGGGTCTCTACAGAGACATTTGAGACAGTGTGTTTTACTTATGTCAAGACACTTATGTTGGAGTGATATAGTATGATTTGGTAAATAATAGCTTCCTAGAAGAGGGAAATTGGGTGGTTGGAGATAGATGAGAGTGATATATAGTTTATTCATCTGCAGCAGGTAGCAGGCATTAGACATCAAGATATTATACGAAGAGGAATCCTCATTATCAGACAAAGACATGAGGATATTCTGCTCAGGGACTACATATAGGATTTATTAAACCTAGAGATGGGTGATTTTATGCTTGTGATGTGTGAGGTTACTTAGCTCGTGATTGCCCGACCTGTCATGCTAAGTAGGACAGATATACAGTGTATGGACCTCCACCGCAAAGGCATCACCATGATCAGGGATCTCTCGGACCTAGAAAGGGTGGACCTTATAAAGTAAGTGCTAGAAGTGGATCATGAGATACTCCATAGGTAGGATCAGTTGGTGGAGGAAGATGTTTTGATCTCCTACCACCACCACCACCATGAATCACACATTAGGTTTGGGGAGATGGTGGTTGGGTCCATGGGAGCTTATGACTAGGATGAACATGATCTAATCTGAGGTATGATATATATTTATTTTACTCTTTCCCCGGTACTAGTAGACACGTGTGTGATTCATTCCTTAATCACTTTATTCCTAGTGCAAGAGATAAACCTTCCAGTTGAGACTTCATCCCAGAATTTATGACTAGAGGTCCCCATAGGGAGTGATTCTTCAATATTTATTATATTTCGACAGTGTGATCAATCACTTGGTGGAGATATTTTCACATGGTATCTCTTGGTTGTCACAATGAGACCTTATGACATCATATTAGGTATGAAATGTTTTTCCATGGTTCGGGCTCAGGTTGATTGTCATCAAAGATGAGTTAGATTCCTTCTGAATAATGGGATGAGATTATCCTATGTGGAGGATAGATATATCTTGGATTAGTGAGTTGGTTTTTTGATTAAGAAGTTACAACCCATCACCCATCAGTTGGGGAGTTTGACCCTTGGTATAGTGGGATCTTCAAACATCAGGATTCCTTTGGTAGTGGAGGACTATATGGACATCTTCCCTGAGGATGTTTTGGGACTACCTCAATGGTGGGGGGATATATTTCTGAATTTAATTTCACCCCAAGACCATGTTGATATCTCTAAAGGCATATCACATGGAACCTATCGAGCTATAGAAGCTGAGGGTGTAGTTAAAGGACCTTTGAGAGAAGGTAATTATCAGACCCAGTGTGTCCCCCTAGGCAGCTCCATTTTTTTTTGTGAAAAATTTGGATGAGATCTTGAAGATTTTTGTTGATTATCATTTATTGAACTAGGTATCGATAAAGAAAAAGTACCCCTTATTGAGGATTGATAGCCTCTTTGATCAGTTTCGAGGTGCGAGTTGGTTCTCAAAGATCAATCCTAGATCCGGCTACCACCAGTTGAGAGTTTTCAAGGATGATATTCTGAAGATGGAATTTTGATGTCTCTATAGACACTATGAGTTCCAGTAGATTCCTTTCGGTGTGAAAAATTCATCCAATGTGTTTATAGATTTAATAAACTATATCTTTCAGCTATTCTTGGAATGATTTGTGGTTTTCTTCATTGATGTCATCCTCATTTACTTTGAGTCATAGGAGGAGCATGCAGAGCACTTTAGAATGGTCCTAGACTTACTCTAAGAATGGTAAGCATTCAAAGTTCTAATTTGGGATCTAAAAGGTTCACTTTCAAGGGAATATAATTTTTTAGCATGGTTTAGCTATGGACCCAGTTAATGTTGATTTAGGGATTTCTGGAGAGTTTTCCAAGAGCGTGAAATAGGTACAGAGCTTTCTTGTCATGGCAGGGTACTACAGGAGATATATTATTGAATTTTACAAAGTATCACCCCCTTTGACAACCATGAAATGTAAAGGGTATCCATTTACCTAGACCGAGTAGTGTTGGGGATCCATCTGTAAGTTGAGACGAAGGTTGAACAATCCCCTTGTGTTGAGACTATCAAATGAGGTCATAAAGTATGTAGTGTTTT
The DNA here is from genome assembly GCA_963277665.1 of Viscum album. Taxonomy (NCBI): domain Eukaryota; kingdom Viridiplantae; phylum Streptophyta; class Magnoliopsida; order Santalales; family Viscaceae; genus Viscum; species Viscum album. The sequence continues at coordinate 1,088,539,760 of OY728121.1, forward strand.
TCAATGCCTCTAAATCTAGGCTTGGTTTCATATTGATGCAGGGGAATTCATTGATTGTATATGGGTCTAGGAATTTGAAATACCCTGAGAAGAACTATGTTACTCATGACCTAGAGTTGTAAGTGGTACTCTTCACTTATACTATGTGGAGGTATAATATTCTTGGTGAGTGATTTGTTTTTTCTCAAACCACCATATTCTTAGGTAAATATTCTCTTAAAGATATCTTAACCTGAGATAGAGGAACTAGTTGTATTTACTATATGAATATTACTTCCATATAGTCTATACTCTTGGAAAGGGAAATGTGGTGGAATATGCCCTTAGCAGGAATACTTGTTTCTCTCCTAGTGGATGATTCATTTGAGTATTTGGATTCTTTACAGATAGCCCCAATGGAAGAGGGAGGTGTATATTTTCTTTAGTTGATGATGTTGTCTCCTATACTACTTCATCATAAGAGAGAGGCTTAATTGGTAGACATCTGCAATCAGGTTCTATGTGACCATATATCCTTAGGGGATTCACCTGATGGATTCTCTAAAGGATGGGAGCATGTCATCTTTTTCTAAGGATGGTGACTCTGATCGTGTTGGGTGGGGAGGTGTTGAGGGAGTTTCACACTTCCCCATTGATTGTAGATCCCAGTGTGGAAAATATGTATAAGGAACTTCAGTGGTAGTTTTAGTGGGATGGAATAAGGTGTATTATATCCAAGTTCATCTTTCGATATCTTACATACTAGCAAGTGAAGGTTGAGCACCAGGTTTTGGTATGTTTAATGTAGCCTCATGAGATCCTATAGTGTAAATGGAATAGTATATACATGGAATTTTTAATTGGGATTCCAGAAAAAGTGTGTGGCCATAATTCCATCTAGGTGATAGTTAACCTACTTACCAAGTTAAAACACTTCCTTGATATCAGGGATCAAATTTCAGTAGATATTTTGGGGTATTTATGTGTGTGGGAGATCATCTGAATCCATGGGGTACCCTTAAAAATTTTATTTGACTGTGAAGCGCAGTTTATAACATGTTTGTAGAGAGGCTTTCAAGATGAATTTAGGGCCTAGTTGTGGATGATTATGTAATTTCACCCCCCCACACAAAAGGATGGGAAAACCAAGCGTATTATCCAGGTGTTGGAGTATATATTGAGGTCTTATGTTTTGGACTTCATTCAGATATGTAAGGATCAATTTCCATTGGTAGAGTTTGCTTATAATAACATATTTCACTCTACTATCAGCATGGTGCCTTTTGAGACCCTATACGAGAGGCCCTTTAATTCACCCTTATGCTAGTTTGATATTGGAGAGACATATCTTGTTGGGCCATAGATGGTGTAGGAAATGACAGAGAAGTTTAAGTGATCTAAAAGCATATGAGGATATCCCATAGCTGATAGAATTCTTATGTAGATCAATTTCGTAGGAATTTAGATTTCAAGAAGGGAGACCATGTTTTCCTGAGAGTCTCCCCACTATAAGGATTATAGAGGTTTGGTTGGGGATAATATATTTCCTTAAGGTTTATAAGGTCATTCAAGATCTTGTGGGGGGGTTGGCGAGGTTTAATTCCTCTTAGCCTTACCCCCATTGTTAGAGCGGGTGCATAATGTATTCCATGAGTCACAGCTAAGGAGATACGTGTCTGATCCTATGCACATTATTGAATGGGGTGATATAGAAATCGATAACAGAGACACCTTCATGGAGTTCCCAGGGATGATTGAGGATCTGTGGGAGAAGATCCATCAAGGATGGAGCATTCCTTTGGTTCATATGTTGTGGAATTTTAGGAGTGTGAAAGAGATCTCCTGGGAGTGAGAGAGCTAGATGTGAGCTTGGTATCCCCACATTTTTGTTTAGCTTGTGATTTTTGGCATGAAAATCCTTATAATATGGGGGAATTTAGTGACTCTATTTTTTTCTTATAAGACTTTGAAATATATTAAGGAATATTTTCTGATCTAGAAGTTGAGACAGCGTGAGATTCTAAGGGTGTAGGTTTCCCATACAATTTTTACAGATAGAGATAGTACTCCCCTATATTGGGAAAAGTTACTCTATTCATGGAGTGGTACTCCCCCATCTTCGATCATTGATAAGGTATGGGTCCTCCATGGGATTTGTCTCTCCCTTAGCTATGGAGTGCAATAATGAGGAGTGAGCCCCTCCATACATATTCTAGTGAGGTTTCATTTGATACTAGGCATCAATGATTTAATTTTGGAACTACAGGATTACTCATTGACTTTGTTTATTATATGAGATGAAAATAACTTTTCTCTCTGTATGTATGTATATATGTATCTATTGGGTTCTCATTTCCCTATTACTTTTGGTTGAGTTGACTACTTTTTTTGTATCTCACCATCTCTCCCTCTTCATTTTTTGGGTAATCCTACTAAGTATGTACATATTCACCACTACATGGTATTTTCTTGCATGTTTCATGTCTTATGAAAATGATGGATTGATTAGTGGTGACTTTGGTGGATCTTAGGGATAATTGGGTGCATTGGATATGTATAGTGATCCGGACTTTGAGATTATGATTCAAGCTCTCTCATCTTTCTTCTTTCTCTAGTTTGGTTCGGTTGGGACTACTTTTTTGGTTGGGTGTGTATTTTTTCCCTTTTCACTTTGGTTTAATTCTATCATACTCTGATGTATTCCCTATAGGTTATTACATGTATAGTTTACTCTAGATGTTATTGTCTTTTATTTTACTCTACACTTTTGTATGGATATGGATGGGTGTTTGCATACAGGTACATTAGGAAAAGGCCTCCCACTTTATATAATTACTTATTGGTGTTTGTTGCTTTCCCCTGGCCTATTGGAGGTGGTCTTGGGTTTTGGTGTATTAGACTTCCTCCAACCAGACAGGCCCCGGTGGATCAGGTCGTTACTTGTCGATCATGTTTCGGGGATGGGTATATTTCCACCATGTGATTAAAATTATTTAAAGACATCTAACATTATATTTAGAAGCTTTGGTTGACCCTTGGGTTTCACTGAGGAACCTAATGATCAATGATGTTATTTTTTTCATTTATTTACTATTTATTTAGTTATTCTTTCGGCATTTCATCATATACTTACTCAGGATAGATATGTTTATATACACCATTGGTGGTATCCAAATAAGTGGTAATCAATCCCTACATAGAACATCATTGGGTACCTAAGAAAACTTAATTGTTGCGGGATGGGAAAAATGGAAATTCCCCTATGAATTATGCATGATTTGGACAGCTAGGAAGGAGCATGGAAGATTTGAATCAGGATAGGATTGAGGACCATTTTTTTGGATTCTTCCAATTTTATTGTTTTGTTATTTTGGGATGTATATGTACATGATACACCCATGGGGGATTAGTTTTATGTATTACATGATTGAAATTTATATTACCCCCATTTTTTTATAGCATGTGATATTGATATTACTTTATTGGTTCTTGCATATATTTATGATGTCATCTAGGTTGGACTTATCTTATTTTCAATGTTTCCAATACTATTTCTACTCTGATAAGAGGGTATAGTCTCCTCAAGGTATTAAGTATACCCTCACCATAGGTTTAAGGCCTTTAGCATACAAGGATTCATGCCTAAGGCCACATAGAGATCGTTCGTCCATTCATTGTCGAGTGGTCTGAGGTGGTTGTACATTATAACATTAATGATGATGTTGATACCATCACCATTATTAGTATTGTTGTTGTTGTTATTGTTGTTGTTTTTGCTATTATTGTTTTTGTTTTTGTTTTTTTTTTTGTTATTTGTTGTTGTTTTAAATTAATAATAAAACTCAAAAACTCATTATATATATATATATATTCACACACACACACATACACGCATATATATATAACCAACACATACACATTAAAAATATTATTGTTATTATTTTACTCAAATAAAAAATTGAATAATTTCACCCAAAATATTAAAAACAAATAGACACACTAAAAAAATACCACAATAAAAATAACATTTCATCACACATTAGTAACACTCGTTAAAATGAATTTTGAAATTACAATTAACACTTAAATATTAAATCATTAATAATTTTTTCCTACATTTTCAATTTTTAATAGATATAAAAAATAAAATTTGAAATTTAAAAATGGGATGTTACGTTATGAACCTCAAATCATAACATAGTATTTAGTCACTACGGTGTAATATTTATCATGTCATACCTTTAAAATTTCTCAAATAAAGCATGGAAAAATGAAAATTATTACAACGTGATTTTTTATTCCTTCACCAAATCAAATATGAATCTCCTAAAAACTTCTCCAAACTTCTTTTTAACTTCACCATATACAAAATACCTTCAATAAGACCAATTTCCAAAAAAACAAAACCACTTTTGAAACTCATTTCATAATTATCCTTACTTGATCAACCTAGGTTCCAATAGATTCCAAGATCTAAATTAACATGAAAATTTCCCAATTTCAACTAAATTAAAATTTATATACAATTTGGTCACAAAACAATCACTATTAAACCTCATAAGAAGTTTATTGTTCCATAAATTATGAAAATGAAACCTTACTCCACCTATAAATACCCACACCTCTAATTCATTCTCCAAACACATAACAAAATCCCACTTATGTTATATCTATTATTCTCTCTCTATTATTTTTTACACTCTGAGACTTAGATAAATCCTTGAACTCTTAGCTTCAAATGATTTAGGAATTTAATTCATGGTAAGGGTTCTCTCCTTTTTACTTAAAATTCATTTTACTAGTTCTTTTTAATTTCATAATAGTTTCTCTTAATTTGGGTTACATCCATAGAATTCATTATTTTATAGTCTCTAAGTATTTTTTTATATCTATAAAATTTATATCATCAAAAATCTAATAGTAAGCTCTATCTAGAAAAATATGTCTCCAGTATATTTAGTTCACATTGTACTAGTACCTGCAAGAGTACTCTAGGTATATGTTAAGAATTGGACTTTTGGTACTTAAATAACCTATAATATTGTCCCTAAATATTTCCTTTACATTTAAAACCCTAATATTTTAAAAAAAACTATGTTTGATAGTGTATACAACATGCAACACTGAGCCTAAATGAACCATGAAATATTCTTATTTAAATATGATTGTTATAACCTAGCCATTAAATTGTAGGGTATGAATAGTAATAGATACTTTATGAAATATATATAAAGTTCCTACCTAAAATAAATCTATTGATATATTCATAGTAAATAAGCACTCAATTTTTTTGTAAGGTCATTTTTTTCTTCAAAAATGTATTTGATTTCTTTTTGTGAACATATATTATAATTAATTTATATAAATTTAAAATATATATATATATAAAGGATATAATTTTGAAATCAGTATATCAAAATTATCTTATGGTGAAATTTTTATATTTTTATAAAAAGTTTGATTTTTCAATGAATAGTGAAAAAATACTGATTTTTATTGAAAATTGTATTTTGTTTTTAAAATTGTTAACAAAATAATATTATATTTTGGATTAGTTTTAAAATTTAATTAGTTAATTTTGATTAAATATAATAAAAATATAGTCCTTTTAATTAATTTTATACTTTAAGTTGGTATAAAAACATTTTTATACTTAAAAAATCATTTTTTTTGAAAAACCTCTTTTCATCACGTTTTATGGGTTTAATTTTAAATTAAATTACTAACACATATATGAATTAAATATTATTAAATATTTGGGATTATTATTTCTAAATTTAGTAAACAGTTCCATTTTTTTAGTCATTATGAATATTAACTATAGTAAATATTTTTCACCATGGTAAGGGTAAATTAGGTAATTAAAGTTAAAAAAATATGATAAGGACTAAAAATTGACTATAACATTTTCCTTTGTCCTATTGGATAAGTTTATTTCATCAATTTCTATCTAATTTTCAAATAAATTTCCAATTTATTCCATATTTCCTTGATTTTGACCTTCATAATATTTAAGTAAAAGATAAAGACAAAAATGTTACTTTCTTGCTTTTAATAACTATAATATTTTGTGATAGGGATAAAAACAAATTATGTTTGGTTCTGAATATTCATTTTAAATATAAATTATTTTTTTATCATGTTAATTTATTTTTAGTTTTTAGTAATGAATTAATTACTAAAAATTCTTATGCAATGCTGACACAGTATTTTTTCAATTAATAAAAAAATAAAATAAATGATTTTAAAAATATTTAAAGTAATATAAATTGAATGAATTACTATGTTCCAAAAACTTTTTAGATAAATATAAAATTTTAGTGATATGTGAAAGGATTATATTCTAATTACATTTTTTCATGCTTTTTTTGTATAAGTCAAATTAAATGAATACTTCCAAAAATGAAATTAATGATATTTTATAATAAATAGTATTTTATTAAATTATTTAAAATTACTAAAAATCATATATTTATTAAATTAATTTATATATGGTTTAAAATATCAACCATGGTCTATTTATGGTCCAATTTTCCATTTATAGTAACTATCTTGACTCCTAAATAGTAAAAAAAATTGTTACGACAGTAATCATCAAAAAGGGTTAACATGGGTTAAAACCAAAAGATAAGGGTAAAAACATCACCTAAAATTTTAAAAAAATTATTATATGAGATTATTTCAACCCATAATCATCCTATATTATAATTATATAATTTTGGAGACTTTTCCATGAAAATTAATTTATATTTATTTAATATTTTAAGAAATTCAAAGAGTACCCCTCCCTTAACATATAAAAGAGAACCTCCTCTCATATTTTATTCACACTTAAAGAACCATTTTTTTGGAAAAACCATAAAAAATAACTTCCTTACTTCCCTTTCCATGTTTTAGATACCTTTTCTTATTATAAAACCCTCTTAGGAAGGCTTTTGGTGTAAACCTAATGAGGTTGTCCGAAAAAGATGTATCCTTCTTAACTGAGTGCTTTTATTTTATTTATTATTCCACCTCCTTAAAATATTATTCAAACATGATTATATAATAAAATTATTATATAACATATAATGATATGTTATTATGTTAATGTAATAACCTACATCCATCACCTCTTCATCAAGTGGGAAATGAAATCATCATTCGTGTGTACGGTGGACTACTGTCTCACGAACCGATGTAATTAATTTTACATCATTACCTATCACATATGTGCATGATGATGGATTTAATGTATATATATGATATTCATGACATATTTTTAATTATTTAAAATTAATATATCATATTTTTTCTTAACCTTCCATTCATTGAAAGATGATAACGTTGTTTATGCATACGTGTGGATTACCACTTCCATGAAGCGATGTGATTCATTTTTCATTACCACATCACATGGATGTTATATATAAGTGTATTTAAAGAAATAATATGGTATTTATGATATAATTATCATTATTTAAAGATAATATATGACTTACCTTCTTTCCATCATGATCGTTGAAAAGTGTAAATGTTACTCATGTGTACGTACGGCATACCATCTCCATGATTGTAACGTAATTCATTTTTCATAACCATATTTCATGGTTGGTTTTAAAATTATAATTAATGTATAAAAATTATAATTATTTCATGATTATTACTCTTTATATTATGAAATAATGATATCATTGACCATATTCAACCTGCTAAAGTCATTTTGGACATATGAGTTCAATATCATCAAAAAGTCAAACGTGAACTTAAATGATTAAGTAATTGAAAATAACATTATAATAACAAAAAGGATAATAAAATTTAAAAAAATTATTAATAAATTAAATAATTAACATAAGTTTATTTTTTATGAATATAAAGAATGTACGTGATGATTCAGACTCAATATAAGGGGCTTTTAAAAAATATTCTTTTAAATTTTCCCTTCCAACTCTTTTTCTTTCATGTCCATGTTCTTCTAAATGTTTCAATAAAAATTTTATTTATGTTTCAATGTATTCTAAATTTTATTTATGACCATATTTTAATTTATTTACAATGTTTTTAAATGGAAAACTTTTTAAGGTTTTACGTAAGGGACACTTTACTTTAAAAACTTCATTTTAAAGGTTTTATAGATTTCTTTTCTAAATATTTATCTTCCATGTCCATATTATTAAAATTGTATTATTAATATATTTATATAGACATAAATGAATTATAAAGGACATTTTATTTATATTTTTACTTTATTTAAAAGGCTTTCAAAATAAATCTTTTTTGTATTTTATATGAAACATTTTTACTTTATTTACAAAAGATAAAAGGAATACTATATTTTAACATATACGGTGCCAAATGATTTTCCCACTACTATAACCATTATTTTATATTTGGAATTATTTATAAGATTCATTTTTTTCTTCAAATAAATTCCATAATTTTCTTTGTTCTAATTATTTTCAAAAAAAATGGAATAGATATTTTTATATTTAGAAATGTTTTTCTTTTGAGTGTAAGGGATATATCTCTAAACCACCCCATTTTGGGCTATGACTATTCTCTCTCTAACTCACTTTATTTCTCTATTTAATGTTATATAATGATTATAATTTTTTTGTATATTTCTATCACATATATACCCATATTATTCTACCTTAACTTTATTAGTTAATACATGTCTTATGATCATTTCTCAAATTGTTTCTTTAATGAATCTCTTTTGATTATTATATGAGGCAATATTATGCAACCCATTTTATTTACATGGGTAATTATTATGTTTATGCCTTATGATTTATTTCCTTTTTGTGGAACACTTAATCATGAACATGTTAGGATGTGTGTGCCCATATTTCACTCTAATAAATTGGGTAAATATTTTGTCTCATGATACGTTATGTATGAGATTAGGGAGTAAACCTAATCCACTATGGGACTCTGTACAAAAAGTGATGTTGTCTTAGAAGTTATCCTTGACTTATGCTTATTTCATGTTTTGTGTTTCTGCCAAATTTTCTATGTTTCTATGATATTATGATACTATGTTCTTTATTTTATGATCCTATGTGATTACTCATTATCTTATGTTTATAGGAAAGCCTATGCTACTTTGCAAGGGTGAAATGTATAAAATTTTCCAAAAAAAATCATAAGTTTTTCATGATTGTAAAGAGACATTTATGAGTTTTATTTTACATTTAAGATTTATTATGGAATGTTTTATTAAAATATTTTTGTAAAAAAATTGATTTCTTTGGTAATAAAATATTAATTTTTTGCCCAAAGTTTAATTTTGAAAAAGAAAAATCTTTTATAATTATTCATGAACTAACATGTTTCTTTTTTCCTTTTATATATCCCTTACAGATCTTTTTGTGATCATCCCACATTTTAAAATGTTTTTCACAGGTTTTTATGGATGATTAGGGACAACAAGGAGGTCAAGATGAAAATTGTGAAGATGTGTCATGAAAATAAAAAAAACATTATATCATAAAAGTTTTGTTTTGCAGGAAAAATGAATACTAAGTGGAAGTACCTACTTTTTGATGTAATAATTATTTATATATGGGTGATGTCATAATTCTATAAAACTATAAATTGTAAAGATCCTAAAATGTAAGAAAATTAATTCTTTACTTAAACCCAATATTATGTAATGTTTAAGGTTGGGTCCTTATAGTTGGCATTAAAGGAAAGGTTTAGATAACTTTTTAGATTATGATATTTCATGTGAGTCTAACTTAAGAGTTATGGATACCATCGTGTGTTTATGAGTTCAAGGTTAATCATAAATTCAAATTATTATACAACCCTTTTGAGGTTTTAAGAGAAGGGATTTTAATGTGATTAATGAAATTTTTTGATGTTTTTTTTAGGTTATGGTATATGTAACCCTTAGGTTCAACATGAAGTATTATTTGACGAATAATTCTATTTTAATATGTTTAAAGGTATTGATAACCTTTAGGGTTTATATAATATTTGATGATTAAGGTTATTTTTTAAGTATTTTCATCATATTTCTAGAGAATTTATAAGAATTGTATTAATATAGTTTTATTAAAAGTGACATCCATTCACATCTAGAAAAGAAGTGGGGCTTGAACCCACAACTGAAGGGCGAAAAGGGTACAACACCTACCACTAGCTTATGTGATGTCTTGGTTAGTATGATATTTATTTTTTAAAATTATGTGATAGATAAAGATTGATATTATTTCGGGAACATATTTTTTATCATCGAGATAACCATGGGATTAAAAAAGGATTTTTTGATTAGGTGATTAATGTTATTTTGGAAGTAGTTCAGTATTTTGGTAACCTTATATGATTAAGGTAAAAAAATCATTATGAGATTTTATTTGAGAAATAAATTTTGAATTATATTTTGTAATAATATATGATTTTAATATGTATTTATGGGGATTTGGTTTATTTATGGAAATGATTAGAATATCTTGGAGATTATATAATTAGGAAATATATATTTTTGGTATGATACATTATGTGTGATTGATGTTATTTGGAGATAAATGTTAAATTTATCTTGGAATAATATGTGATCAAATCATTCTAATTTTCTGGGTTGAAATATTAGTCTAGAATATTTTTAATAATTTTAAGGTTAATTATTTATCAAATGATATAAGTTGAACTTTGGGTGTTATGGTTGAGGCTTTGGTGATTAATTTTGTATTTTTTCATATGATGGTTTATTCATTAAAAGAATTATCATGTGCTAACCATTTTGGTTTTAGTTAGTGTTTAAAAATAGGAAGAAGAATTTTTGGATTATGTGATTTTTTATAAGTTGATCTTAGTTCTCCATTCATAAAAACATCTTTAATACTCATTATTTGGAGAAAATATGAGATTGTGGTGAAAATTGATTAAAGGATGAAATTATACTTATCAGGTAAGTATATTTCCTTATGTTATTTGTCTAAATGGTAATTTAATTATTCAACTATAGTAAAAGGATATTGAAACAAAAAATTTATCATATTTCCTTTATTTTTTATGAATCTATGGTCTTTTTCACACCTCATATATTTATGGTTTTGTGGTCATTAACTTTCTCTCTTAATCAATAACTTTATTGTGATCAATGATCTCTATCACTATCCATAATTATTTCGACGTTATTTTTTCTCCATTTCCACATTTTCACTTCCCACTAATGTTCTAATATTTGGAAACCTAGTTGTGTGATGACCTTCAAATTTCATTTTCCCTCTTTTCAAGATGAATTTTTATTAACCTTTTTTATAAAGTGAGATTTGAACAAGGGTTTTTTCAGATGTCAACCACTTATTTACTGATCTCAAGTTCAAATTTTGTGTAAACAATTTTTTAAGTGGGGATAATATAACTCCCTAAGATTTAATAAAACAAAACTATGTTTGATAGCATAAATGACATGCAACACCAAGCCTATATGAACCATGAAATATTATTATTTAAATATAATCATTATAACTTACTCAATAAATTGGAGAGTATGAATAGAATTGACTGATTTATTAAATATATATAAATTTCATACTCAATATAAATTTATTTAAAAATTATTATTAAATAATCACTCAATTTATAGTAAAGTCATTTTATTCTTTAAAAATATGTTTTCTTCAAAAATGGATTTTATTGTTTTTTGTGGGAAAATATTATAATGAATTTCTAGAGTATTTATAAATTTTATTTAACAAAAAAAATATAATTTTTGAAATCATTGTATCAAAATTATCATATGGTGAAATTTTTATATTTTTCTGAAATGTTCAACTTTTCAATGAATAGTGAAAAAATACTGATTTTTATTGAAAACTATATTTTCTTTAAAAAATTCATATTATATTTTGTATTTTTTTAAAAAAAATATATAATTAGTTAATTTTTATTAAATATAATCTAATTATTGTCCTTTTAATGAATTTTGTACTTGAAATTGGTATTAAAACATGTTTATATTTAAAAAGGCAATTTTCTTAAAAACCCACTTTTCATCGTGTTTTGTGGCTTTGATTTTAAATTAAATTCAGCCACATATATAAATTAAATCTTAAAAATTGAAATATATATTTGGAATCAAGAGTTCAAAATTTTTTAAATAGTTCTTTTTTTATTTTTAGTCATTATGAATAGTAACTATAGTAAATATTTATCATCATGGTAAGGGTAAATTGAGTAATTCAGGTCAAAAATAATATGATAAGGACTGAAAATTTAACCTAACACTTGAATTTATCCAATTAGATAATTGCGGTTCAGAAATTTCCATCTAATTATCGCTTATATGGCCACTTAGTTCCATGTTTCTTTGATTTTGACCTTTATAATATTTAAATAAAATATAAAGACAAAAATGTCACTTTATTTCTTTTAATAACTATAATATTTTTTGACAAGAATAAAAAAAATTATGTTCATTTATAAATAGTAATTTTAAAGATAAATTATTTTTTTATCATGATAATTTATTTATAATTTTTAGAAATGAAATAATTACCTTAAATGTTTATGCAACGCTGACATAGTATTTATTCAATTAATAGAAAAATAAAATAAATTAGTTTAGAAAAAATAAAAGTAATATAAATTTAATGAATGATTGTGTTATATGAATTTTTTATATAAATATAACATGTTAGTGATTTTTTAAAGGATTATATTTTAATTCAATTTATTCAGGTTGTTTTCAAATTCAAATTAAATAAATAGTTCCAAAAATGAAAATAATTATATTTTATAATAAAAAATATTTTAATTTAAAATTATTAAAAATTATATCATCAGCCAAGTGATTTGGATATGGTTTAAAATATCAAATGTGGTCCTTTTATGTTCCAATTTTTCTTTTATAGTAACTATCTTGACCCCTAAAGTGTAAAAAACTTTATTATAGAGATAATCATCAAAAAAGGTTAACATGGGTTAAAACCAAAAGATACGGGTAAAAACATTGCATAAACATGTCCAAATTTTATTAGATGAGAGTATTTAAACCCATTTGGTTTATAAATTCCCTTCCCAAATACCTTTCTTAATTCCATTATAATGTCCTAGAGGCCTTGTTTTATTATAAAAACCTCCTGGGAAGTCTTTTAGTGTAAACCTAAAGAGGTTGTCCGAAAAAGATGTATCGCTCTTAACCGAGCATTTTTATTTTTTTTATTATTTAACCACCTTTAAATATTATTCAACCATGATGATATAATAACATTATTATCTCCAATATATTGAGATGTTATTATGTTAATTTAATAACCTAAATCCATCTTCTCTTCCATCAAATGAGAAACAAAACCATCATTCATGTGTGTGGCGGAGTACCACCTTGTGAACCGATGCAATTTTTTTTTTCATCATCGCCTCTCATGGATTTTTATGATGATAGATTTAATGTATATATATTATATTCATGAAAAATTTATCATTATTTAAAATTAATAAATCATATATTTTCTTACCTTTCCATTCATTGAAAGATGAAAACGGAATTCGTGTGTATGTGTGAATTACCATTTCTACGAAGTGATGTGATTCATTTTTCATTACTTCATCTCACATGGATGGTGTGTATATGTTTATTTAAAGAAATAATATGATATTTATGATATAATTATAATTATATAAATATAAAATAACACTTACCTTATTTACATCACGATCATTGAAAATGGAATGGTTACTCATGTGTACGCATGGCCTACCATCTCCGTGATTGTAACATAGTTCATTTTTCATAATCATATTTCATGGTTTGTTTTAAAATTATAATTTTTGTATAAAAATTATATTTATTTCATGATTATTATTCTAGATATGATGAAATTATAACCTCAATGATCATAGTCAACCTACCGAATTCATTTTAGACTTATGAGTCAAATGTCATCAAAATGACAATGTGAACTTAAATGATTAAGTAATTGAATATAACATGATAATAAATAAAATAAAATGGTTAAAAAAATTAAAAATGTTATTAATAAAGAAATTAATTAACATAAGTCTATTATTTATGAAGATAAAGAACTTATGTGATGATTCAGACTCAAGGTAGGGTACTTTAATTTTTAAAAAAATCATCTTTTATAGTTTCCCTTCCATCTCTTTTTCTTCCATTTCCATGTTCTTCTAAATGTTTCTATAAAAATTATTTACTCTTAAATTGATGATAAAGGTCATTTTTTGACCATATTTTACATTATTTACAATTTTTTCAAAAATTAATATTTTTAGGGTTTTACGTAAGGGACACTTTACTTTAAAAACCTCATTTTAAAGGTTTTAAAGATTTATTTTCTAAATATTTCTCTTGCATGTCCATATTCTTAAAATTATTTTATTAATGTATTTATATGGAAATAAATTAATTATAAAGGAAATTTTATTTATATTTTAAATTTCTTTCAATTGTTTTCAAAAGGAATCTTTTACATATTTTATACGGAATGTTTTGAATTTTTTTACAAAAGACAAAAGGAATGTTATATTTCAACATATACAACATCAACATCTTTTTCCATTTCCATAATCGTTATTTAATATTTGAATTTCTTTATAAGATTCCTAGTTTTCTTAAAATAAAAACCAATTTCCCTTTGTTCTAAGTATTTTCAATAAAATCAAATGAAATGGATATTTTGATATATGGAAATGTTTTTCTAATGGGTGTGAGGGATCTCTCTCTAAACCACCTTTTTTGGGTTATTACTATTCTCTATATAACTCACTTTATATCTCTATCTAACGTGATTTAATGATTTTAAATTCTATATATATGTCTCTCACATATATAGTGAGTTTATTCTCCCTTCCTTTGATGGGTTAATACATACCTTATGATCATTTCTCAAATACCTTCTTTAAGAAATATCTTTTTATTATGATATGAGGCAAGATTATGCAACCCATTTTATTTCCATGGGTAATTATTATATTTATCCCTTATGATTGGTTTCCTTTTTTTGTCCCAAATAATCATGAACATTTTATGATGGGTGTGACTATATAGCACTCCAATACATTGGGTAAAACTTTTGTCTTGTGAGGCGTTATATATGGGATTAGGGATTAAACCTAATCAACTATGGGTCTTTTTCCACCATGTGATGTTGTCTTGTAAGTTAGACTTATCTTAGTATTATGTCACGTTTTGTGTGGCTTCCACATTTCCTATGTTTCCGTGATCTTATGATACCATGTTATTTATGTTATTATCCTATGTTATTACTCATGAGCTTATTTTTATATGAAGGAATATGTTACTTTTCAAGGGAGAAATTTATAATTTTTTTTGAAAAAATCATAAGTTTTTCATGATTTCAAAGGAACCTATATGAATTTATTTTTAAATTAAGATTTATTATGAAATGTTTTATGAAAATATTTGTGTAGAAAAGTTGATTTCTTTTGTAATAATAAGTTTATTTTGAGCCCAAGGATTAAATTTGAAAAAAAAATTATAAGAATTCATGAACTAATAGGTTTCTTTATTTAATTTTATATATCACTTACTAATATTTTTTTCTCATAAAAAGTTTAAAAAAAATCAAAGTATTTTAAGGATGATTAGGTACAAGGTTGAGGTAAAGATGAAAATTTTGAATATATTTCATGAAAATAAAACTAGTTATATCATAAAAGTTTTTTTTGCGGGAAAAATGAATACTGAGTGGAAGTGTACACTTTATGATTTAATATTTATTTATTCAATAGTTATTTCCTAATCCTATAAAACTCTAAAATGTAAAGATCCTCAAATGTAAGAAAATGAATTTCTGACTTAAAACTCAAGATTATGTAATGTTTAATGTTGGGTCCTTACAATACACCACATGTTTATTATGTACATGAGGAACTTACCCTTGACTCTTAAGGGTTTATTGATAACTTACTTGGTAACTCATTTCTATGAACCTTTAAATTGATATCCTTTCATCGGATTATTTTCAAATAGTACCTTAAATTATGAATACCCTATTGACTAAAGATTAATTTCCTATATAAATTTTCATTTCTTGGCCAAATATTCCTCAACCCAACACCTACCTGTATAATTTATGGGCTTTCATTGAAGATTGATCACATTATATGAAATGTAATTTTATGCTCTAATGTATGTATTTATTTTCTAGTATTTCATTGAGTTTTAGATAAGTTATTTGATTAGTGAGTCTAAAATTATATATCCTTATAATGTATTGGATAGTGATTAATATATATAGATATTATTTATGAGGTACGGGATAATAGACCTACTTATTATGACAGGGTGACTTATAGGTTAGTCTTATCATATAATGTTATAGAGACTAGGTTTGAAAACATGTTTATAATATACATATATCATGCATATGTCCCATGATTATTCATGATCTTTCCTATATATTTTCATTATCTCCTGAATTTTAAAATGAAAATTTGGGGCTCTTCCTTGACACAACATTACACTTACAAAAGACATTCAATAGGAATTTTGTGATCACCTTTTTTCTTGATGTAAATCTATAATAAATAAAAGAGTTTTTCAAATCATGAATGAAAAATAGACACATTTAAGAGGTTCTAAATAAATTATTCCTTTTAATGATCTATCATGTTTATTAGTATTGATTATCAAGGAATCAAATTAATGTAGTAATTTTTTATATTATCTAGAGAAATTGTATCATTATATAATTGGATCCTAGGAGTGTGGTTTTGGGTCATCACATGTTGAGAAAGGCCAGGGGTGGTATTCTAGTTTGTATAATGTGGATAAGGATGCGTTTTCTAGGGATCAAAGTGTAGTAAATATACCATGTTTATAACCCATCCTGATACTATATTTGAGATTTTAGACGTATCATAACACTCTGATATTTATGATATATTTCTCTTTAAATAAATTTAATTTTTTTGATAGCTTTCTTTACATGCAATTCTAAGTTTAAATGAACTGTGATAAACTATTCAATTATTGTTATTTAAAGGTGAATGATATAACCTAACCGTTAAATTGGTGGAATTAATATGAATATTTTCATTATAAAAATATTTATAAAGGTTTTATATAATGAAAATTCATAATAAATAAGTGATCAATTTTTAGTAGTCATTTTATGCTTTAAAAATTTGTTTTCTTCAAAAATAATTTTTATTACAAATTGTGTGTAGATGTTATAATTAATTTATGAAACTTTTGAAATTTTAATTTTATAAAAATTATATGATCTTTTAAATCATCATATCAAAATTATCTTAAGGTGAAATTTTGTTTTTTTTAGATCAATTTTTTAGTGAACAGTGAAAAAATACCAATTTTATAGAAAACTGTTTTTTCCACTCAAGTATTTAAAAATTAAATTTTGTTTAAAATTGATTTCAAAATTTTTTTAGTTCATTTTTATTAAACATGATCCAATTAATTTCATTTTTATTGATGTTATTCTTAATTTTGGTATAAAAACATTTTTATAAAGGTATTTTTTTGGGAAACCATTTTTATCACATTTTTTAGGTTATTTTTTAGATTAATTTTTACCACTTAAATAAATTGAATTTGATAAAATTGAATAAATATTTGGAATAATAATTTATAAAAAAATTAATGAGTTCACTTTCATTTTTTCATTATGAAAAGTAAAATTGGTAAAAAAATCAGTTACCATAGTAAGTGTTAAAATGTGTTAAAAGGATTAAAACTAAAATAATAAGAGTTAAAATAATATAAAAACTTGTCTAAATACTATTTTATAGTTATATTTTGATCCTATATCATATTATATTCTAATATGAGTCATTTTTCAGTGTGTTTGAGGAATAATACATTAATATATTTTAATATTTTGAAAAAATCCAAGTGTGTCCTCTCCCTCACTTATAAAATAACACCCCCTATAATCTCTTATACATACTTTAAGAATATATTATATCAGCCAAAACATAACCAAATTATTTCCTAACATCCCTATAGATTTATTAGAGGCACTTTTTTATCATAATACTATCCTTTCAAGGGTTAATGTGTAATCCAAAGGAGGTTTCTCAACTAATAGGTATAACTCTTAACCGAGTACTTTCAATTTTATTTATTATACCACCATCTCTAAACTTGATTTATCCATAATAAAATTATGAATCAAAATTAATCAATATACTGATATTTTATTATGTCAATGGTGCATCCTTTATTCATCTCCATCTCCATCAAATGGGAAAAAAGCATCATTCGTGGGTATGTGCGTATTATCACCTCGCAAAGCGATGCATTTTTTTTCATCACTACCTTCCACATATGGTTATTATGATGTATATAATTTTTATATATGATATTTATAACATAATTATACTTTTAAAATTATAATATCTTATCTACCTTATTATCTTTCAATCCGTTAGAAAATGATAATGTCGCTCGTGCGTACGTGTGGACAACCACCTCCACGAAGCGTGTGATTCATTTTTCATCACCACTTTTTAAAAATAATTATAAAATTTTATATAATGAATAAATATGATACTTTTTTCATAATTAATATTCTATATATTTTTAAACCATGACCAAGGTGAAAGTACCAAAACCATAGAACCGAAAAATGCATAGAAAACGAACTAGTTTTCACCCAAATGAACATTTTAATGAAGAAATTATTAACAAAAGGATAATTGGAAATTATAAAGGAATTATAAATAGTAATTTATTTTTTAATATGGTTAATTAATATATTTATAATAAATATATATTTATTATATAGGATAATTGAACACAAACAAATCATGATAGGACTTGAGGTGTGAGATTTATGTTACAATCTCATTCCTTTTCAGGATTGTCGGTTCTAAATTTATGGTGAATGAAATTATATGGATATTATCCTTTAAACCCCATATATTTTTTTTACTATGGTTATTCATGTAAATTTCAACCAATATTACCATTTTCTTCTCATTGGTACATAAAATTATCAATAAAACTTTTTTAAGAAAAACAGACTTTATTTCTACTTTGGTCATGAATCTTTTTATTCCATGTCCATATTATATTTAAAATGTTTTCAAGAAATTTTTTATGATTCTAAAATGATTGATTAAATTCATTTTAACCCATATTCTTCTTTATATAAAATTTTTTAAAAGGAATCTTCTTTTTGTTTTTTAAACGAGTTACATTTACCAAAGGTGTGAAAATAATATTTATTTTAATGTTTGCCGCATGAATTGGTTTTTCTACCGTGGTGTTTACTATTTTATCTTAAGATTAATTTAAAAAAATTCATGGTTATTTTCAATGAAATTTTTTTATAAAATTTTATAGATTTTTAGATTTTAAATAAATGGTTTCAAAATAAAAAGAGTATTTTCCTCAAGAAATGTTTCGATGATATTTTAAAGGTATTTTCATCTACGAAAACATCATTTGGTGTTACTTAAGCTTCACTAGGGGCATGATCCAATGATTCCATATATATTCTTTCTCTGGATGGTTATTGGTTATGATGATAAAATCTTGATGAAACGTGTTTTCTTTTCCATGGGTTAAGCTATGACTAAATGATAAAAAAATTATGACCTTGTGCCATACATATGAATGGATTAGGATTATGTGATGGTTGGGTTTGTTATATACCTCCAATGTATTGGTTAATGTGATATTTATATATCATAATATGATGATTATAAGCATGGAAATGATTGTGAACATCTTTTTTCACATTTTTATGAGAGATTATGATTTCCTCTGGCTATGATCATAAAATTATGCTTGGAAATTATTGTGAATAGATTTATTAAAATTTTGATGAATGGGTATAACTGCTTCTAGATATTCTTATAGGATTATGTATGTACATGATTTCAAATAGTTATATACAAAAGATTATGATTTTTTATGCTTATGACACACATGCCTATGATATGAATCTTGAATGATGATTACTACTTTGACACCATTATTGACCATGCTTTTAGATATGACTTAATTTTGGAGTTTATGATCTAAGATTTTATGTGTATGAATCTTTTACACTAAGGACATGCATTTGATTATGTTATCATACCCTTATGATTATCTTGTGATTTCTTATGATTGATATCTCTCATGTTTACCCTTATTGTGTATCTAATTTCACCCTTTATCATGTTTTCCTTCCCTGGGTTTTTATGGAATGTTATAAGTATAATACTTCTAAAAGGGTACTAATATAAATATATTTATGGGAGATATTGAAGATAATTTAAAAAATAATTTAATTGTGTATCTAGTCTCCAAAGACACTAAACCTTTACAATCCTCAGGAGTGTAAAATTATGATATGTTTTCAATATTCATCTAAAATGATGTAATATTTATGTATATTATTCTTTGATCTCTATAGTTGGTATCATAGCATAGTTTAGTTATTTTTTTAGATTGGGATTAGAAAAATTTAGAGAGAATCATTAGGATAATCCTATGTATATAATAACATCATGATTCATGGTAAAGAAAAGAGTTTTATTTTTATAGAAAATATGTACCTGTATGGATACTAGTAAGTGGATTCGGTTGTGGCATAGATGCACATAGGGTTAACAAATCTAAAATGGGAATATTGTGTATTAACTCAATTGTCTCCAATGCATGATGAGTGGGCCTATGACTACACACCTAGCTAGACACTCCTAGGGGATATGATTTGGTTAATTCGTAGTCTTTTTATGAACCATTATGATGAATAAGAGGATAGAACCTATGAGAACTGATTATAAGCTATATTGATATGTGATATACATAGAGTTTCATGGTTTGAAATAATGTTCTATAATTTAGGACATCATAAAAATAATTTTTCATAATCATATTATTTCTTACTCTGTTTATTGATGTTTGATACTCACAATATTTTTTTTTGGGTTTTATTCAATGGATGGAATAAGGAGTAATCGTGTGAACAATGAATGTGATGTCCAGTGAAATAACTATCCTCATGAGTAACCAAGTTTCTTTGGATCCAGGATGCAATATCTTTTGAATATTCTCACTCAACTCTATCAATCCATGATAAATAATGATAATAATGTTAAGCATGTAAATGAACCAAGGAGGTAGAAACATTCCATTGAATCTTTTATGAGACAATTCTCACCCTACTTTTGTGGGTATTTTGATCCACTAGTTTCTAATAAATGGATCAATATGATGAAAAATATATTTTTTTTTCTTCAGTGCTCTTATCATGAGAAAATTGTCTTAATAGTCCATTGGTTGGATGGTGAAGCCGATAAATGGTGGAATCTTATCAACAACACAAGGAAAGAGGAAGAAATAAACTTCGTGGTATGGGAGGAGTTTAAGAGGGTATTTCTCAATAAATAATTTCCTTGAAATCTACATTCTAATATGGAAAGAGGAATTCTGGAGCTGAAATGGAAGGATGGTTAATCCATTAGTACCTTTCAAGAAAAATTTACAAGACTTTCAAGGTATGATTCTAGTTTCATAATCGACTCTGTGAGAAAAATTAATCGATTATTATTAATCTGAAACCAATTATTAGAAATTAATTAGTCATAAGAGACTTTGGTTACTATGAATAAATCATTCAATGTTCTATGAAGTAAGAAATGGGGAGTTTAAACACCAACTATTCTTCAGTTTTTAGTGAAAATAAGAGAAAAGTGGAACTTGATAGAAACTTGAATAGTAAATCCCAAGGAGGAAATAAATTTCAACCAACTCATGCCAAAAATGTGGGGGAAATCCATCAGTAAATTATCTGAAAGTAACTAGTAAATGCTTCAATTATGGAAAGTTTGTCCATTGAGCTAGTGATTGTCTAAGGGGGATGAAAAGGTTGGAAAATGAAATAGAGGAGAAAAATGATTCTACCAATGAAGTTCAATATTTTAGATACCAGGAGATTATGAATTATGAGAATAAATTCCCTAATATAAGAGCTAATGAGGATGATAATCCTTAAAACCCTCCTAAGAAAAAGGATAAACGGAAGGCCTTTTCTATCACAACTGAAGTGAGTCAAAAAAATGATGTGGTAAAAGGTGCTCTTACCATCCATTCTAGAACTGAAAATATATTATTTGATTCTAGTTATACCCACTCTTTTCTATATGAATAATTTTCTAATAGTATCACATCGCCACCTCAATGATTAGATGTTGATTTGGTAGTAAAAACCATAATTTCAGGATGATTAGATCTCAATTCTATAGCTCCTCTCTGATAGATGTTTATGTGAATGTGCTTACTAAAAATATTTTGATTCTCCCTTTAGTTGAATTTTATGTAATTTTGGCCATGGATTAGATTTCTCTATATAAATACCATATCAATTACTGAGGAAGGGAAACCAAATTTGATATTCCAAATAAACCTCTTGTTGTCTAATAGTGTCGGGATGAACATAAACTTACAATGGGAATTACTTCCATTATATGAGTCTTACTACCTATTCATGAGGGATATTTATCTAAAATGGTTGGGGAGAAACTCAACATTTAAGATATTGTTATTTTTGTTAAGATGAAAGATGGGTTAATGCATCTTTGCATTGATTATAAAGATCTTAACAATATCACTATCAAGAACAAGTATCGTCTACCTCATATTGATGAAATGTTTGATTAACTTTGCAGAACTCAATACTTTTCAAATATTGACCTTTGTTTTGGATATCATAAATTGAGGGTATAGAAGGAGGGTATACCAAATACATCCTTCTATGTGAGGTAAGGTAATTATGAATTTATAGTAATTCCATTTTGAATTACCAGTGCCCCACTATCTTTATAGATCTAATGAATAAAGTATTTAGAGATTACATTGATTGATTTTTAGTAGTCTTTATAGACGATATTATTATATATTATAAGTGTAAAAAAGATCATGACGATCATTGGAGGATTGTAGGCAAGACCTTAAGGAAGGATAAGTTGTATTCCAAATTTACCAAATGTGAATTTTTGCAACATAAGGTTTCATTCTTAGTTTATATAGTCTCATGCAAGGGTATATTGGTAGATCCTTCAAAGATGGAGGTTATTTACCAATAGCCTATACCAACCATGGCGATAGAAATCCATAGTTTTCTTGGATTTGATATATATTATTGATGATTTTTGAAGAATTTATCACTGCTATATAATCCATTAACCAAGTAGATATGGAAGGGAACCAAGTTCCTATAGACAGATGAATGTGAGTAAAATTTAAAGGAGTTGAAAAGAAGGTTGGTCTACAAAACTATTCTCACACTACCCTATAGTGTAGAAGGGTTTGTGATATATTTTGATACATCAAAGAAGTAAATAGTATGGTTTCTCATCTAGAATGATATGGTGATAGACTATGTCTCGCGACAATTAAAAATACATGAAAAAAATTACCCATCACATGATTTAGAGCTGGCAGTGGTAATTTTTGCATTGAATATATGGAGGAATTACCTTTATGGAGAAAGGAGTGACATACATATTGATCATAAAATCTTGAAGTATATATTCACATAGAAAGATTTTAATATATATCAAAGGAGATGGTTGGAGTTGATTTAAGATTATGACTGCTCAACACACTACCACCCTAGGAAGGAAAACAAGGTGGTTGATGCTATGAGTCAGAAAGACCATGCTAGTTTTTCCATGATCAGGATTGAAAGAGATCCAATATTTATGGATTTATATAATATGGACCTTTAAATCATGGATAAAGGGGTTAGATCATATCTTTCTTAGAATAATGTTCAAACATCCATCCGTGTGAGGATTAAAGAGATGGAGAAGGAGGATGTGGAACTATAGAACGAGGTGAGAAATGCTCTTGAGTTCAACCATGATTGTGATGGAATGATAAGTTTCGGGAAATGAGTATGTATCCCATCAATACTAGTCTTGAAGAATAATATTTTGGATAAATCTCGTAGTTCAACATTATCTATTCATCCTAGAAGTATGAATGTGTATAGGGTTATGAAAGAGTATTTCTAGTGGGATAACATAAAAAAGGATATTGCAGAGTATGTATCTTAGTGCTTGGTATGTCAGTAAGTTAAGTTGGAGAGACAGAAGTCTAATGGAATGCAACAACCATTACCCATACCAAAATGGAAAGGGAAAAACATTACCATGTATTTTTTTCATTGGATTCCCCAAAACATTTAAAGGGCACAATGCTATTTAGGTTATAGTCGATCGCCTTATAAAATTAGCACATTTCATTCAAATTAGATAATATTTATCTCTTGATCATATTTCCATGATATAAATTAAGGATGTGGTAAGGTTTTATGGAGTACCACATTCTATGATATTGGATCACGATCTAAGGTTTACCATGAAGTTCTGGAGAAGTCTTCATTTGGCATTGAATACAGCATTGAACTTTATCACTGCATATCTTCCTCATACATATGGTCAATCTGATATGACCATTAAAACCCTTGAATATATGTTGATATAATGTTATATTTATTTTAATGTTGGTAGGGATCAACACCTTTCTTTGGTCAAGTTTTCATATAACAATTATTTTCACTCAAACATTCAGATAGCACCTTATGAATACCTTAATGGTAGGAAGTGAAAAACTCAAATGTGTTGGGATGAATTTGAGTAATGAAATCTATCAAGGCCCAAGATAGTTGAGTAAATAGAATAAAAGGTTAGATCTATTCAATAGCATATCAGGGAAACTTAGAGTCGACAGAAATGTTATGTCGACAATTGTCGGTAAGATCTAGAGTTTGATGTTGATGACAATGTATTCCTATGAATGTCTCGTTGGAAGAAGGTTGTGAGATTTGGAAAGAAGGGAAAGATGAGCCCTAGATATATTAGTCCATTTTAAATTCTTGATCATGTTGGTACGGTTTCTTATCATTTGTTTCTTCCACTGAATCTCTCTCAAGTTTACAATGTGTTCTATGTATCTCTCCTGATGAAGTACATACATGATCGTTCACATGAATTGAACTCAGAGTTCATACCACTGGAGATTAATCTCTCTTATGACGAACAATAGATGGAGATTATGATTTGAAGAGAGAAAGTTCTATGGAACAAGACCACTAACTCGGTCAATTTTTTTTAGAAAAATCATAAATTTGAGGAAGCTATGTCAGAACCTGAGGATGTGATGAGGTAGAAGTATCCTCAGTTGTTTGTATCATAGTGATAGAATTTTGAGGGAGAAATTATATTAAGGGTGTAGAATGTAACAACCTAATATTTTATGATTTTTTTATCTTTAAATAAATTTAATTTCTCTGATAGCTTTCTTTACATGAAACACGGATTATAAACAAACTCTGATATACTATTGAATTATTATTTAAAGGTGACCATTATAACCTAAACATTAAATTTGAGGTATGAATAAGAATAATAATATTATGAAAAAATATTTTAAAGGTTTTATACAATGAAAATTCTTAATAAATAAGATCTCGATTTTCAGTAAAGTCATTTTATACTTCAAATATATGTTTTCTTCAAAAATGTCTTTTATTTCATTTTATGTAGAGATATTATAATTAATTTTTTCCACTTTTAGAAATTGTATTTTATAAAAATTAAATAATTTTTAAATAATTATATCAAAATTATCTTAAGGTTAAATTTTTGGATTTTTCTAAACAGACAATTGTTTTAGTGAATAATGAAAAAATATCAACTTTATAAAAAAACTGTTTTTCCATTCAAGTATTTACAAAGTACCATTTTATTTTGAATTAATTTTAAAATTTTATTAGTTCCTTTTGATTAAATATAATCCAATTAATGTCATTATAATCAATTTTAATCATAATTTTGGTATAAAAACATTTTTATAAAGACATTTTTCTGGAAAACTGTTTTTCGTCTCATTTTGCAGGTTTGTTTTTAAATTAATTTCTTTCACTTAAAGAAATTAAATTTTATAAAATTTAATTATTATTTTAAATCATAATGTACAAATTTTTTAATGAATCCACTTCAATTTTTGTTCATTATGAATGGTAACTTTGGTATAAAAAAAAGTTAGTTACCGCGATAAGAGTTAAAACGGGTTAAAACTAAAATGATAAGGGTTAAAATGACCTAAAAGCTTGTCTAAATCCTATTGGATGGTCAAATTTTGAACCTATATCATATTCTATTCGAATATGAGTCATTTGGAAGCATTTTTATTGAATAATATATTAATATATTTTAATCTTTTGAAAAATTCAAAGTGTGTCCTCTCCCTCGCTTATAAAAGGACACTCTCTCTCCTCTCTTCTCCACACTTCAAGAGCCGATTAGATCAGCCAATACCTACCCAAATACTTTTATAAAATCTATCCCCATGTCCTATAGGTTCCGATTTTATCATAATACCATCCTTTCAAGACTTGTGGTGTAAGTCAATGGAGGTTTCTCAATGAAGAGGTATAACTCTTAACCAAGTACTTTCAATTTTATTTATTATTCCACCTTCTATAAACCTATTGTATCCATCATAACATGACGAATACAGCATCATAAATATACTAATATTTTATTATGTTGATTTCACAACCTTTATTTATTACTCTCCATCAAATGGGAAACAAAAGCATGATTCGTGCATAGATGCAGACTACCGCCTCGCGAAGCGATGTATTTATTTTTCCATCAGAACATTTCACGGATGGTTATAATGATGAATATAATGTTTATATATGATATTTATGACATTATTATAATATTTTATATACCTTCGTACCATTATATTTGTTAGAAAAGGATAATTTAATTCATGCTTACGTGTGGACAACTATAAGGCCCTAGCCATAAACCTTACTTAATCTTGAGTTATTACAAGATTACACATTGAGGATCTTTTCGGGTTTAAAGTTTTAGAGAATTAGATCATAAAACTTGCATTACATTCCACATATAAACAAAGTGGTTACATAAAGATAGTATTCTTCATTCCCATCAATGGAAACATATTTAAAATAAAACATGGATTATTTCTTGACACTTCCTTGACACTATCAGCATATCATGTACCTTTCCCTTGACCTGTGAAAAAAATTTCAAAAAACTTGGGATGAGCATAAAAAGCTCAGTAAGGGATATAAAAATATGGAAAGGAAACATGGGTACATATATACATAACAATGAAATCATACTTTACCCATAAAACATAAGCACTTTAACATACCTCATCAAATCATGAATAAATCATAAAAATCATAATACATAAAGGTAACTTGAGGCATTCATAACATTATTATGTAGGGAGTAACCCTCTTGGTTACATTTGGAATACCCATCACAGTATATTCCCTAAATCTCTTTAGAGAAACCTTAACATTTCACTCCTTCGTGTTACCCAATTCATTGGAGAGCTATATCAGGCTCACCCGCCCTTAGTTTATCACGGAACCACTCGTCTTCATAATAATGCCTAAGAACCTCAACATAATCGTATCACATAAAACATGCATAAAGGAAACATAACATTTCCATCTTTCAATCACAAGATATCAATATAACACATTGATATAAAAACATTATGAAAACCATTTTCAATACCAAAATAAAAGAAAAGTAAAACATGGTATTTATTTTTCTTTTTAAAAAAAGTATGGCTTGTAGAGGAAGCCGAAACTCAAATAACGGTCACGGCGGCGGAGAAGTCGTTGTCGCCGCATACGTATGACAAAAACATTCCCTTTTGTCGTTTAGTAAAACGCTTCGTATAAAAATGATTCCTTTTGGATAAATGTAAAAGTCAAAGGGGTTTATACACCATATAAAAGAAGGTTGTGTATAAAACAAAATATGTCTCAATGAAAGGATATTGAGACGAAGTCCCATACCTCAGGTCCGACTTGACTCGATCGTTCTTTAATGTCCTGAATAATAAACTTGAGTTAATTTCTACTTCTTTAAGAACCTTTTTCAAGTTCATTATTCCTTTTATATCACTTATTGCCATGTCATGAACACTATGTAATTATTTAAGTTAATAACGGTCGTTTTAACGATCATTGGTACTTGAGTCAAAAATAAACCCTTTATAATTACATGTTGTTCATGTATCCATTATATCCAAAATTATAATAATTATGTATATATCATATATATCCAGTATATACATGCATTTATAATATTACATAATCATTTAGAGGTAAGAAATGAAATGCACCGTTCGTGGAGACGGTAAGCCGTACGTACGCATGAACGCTACTTTCATTTCTATTTCATATTTTATAGAATGGAATCATAATGATATAAAGGTATATTATACTTCCAGTATAATATCATATATAATATCATAGTTCCATCCTTTATACATCCCACATATGGTATTTACCGAATCAAATCACTTTGAGGGGGCGGTAGTCCGCACTTCCTTAAATGAAGATATCGCGTTTACCCATAATAGAAACCATAAAGGTATGACCAAAAATAAAATAAAAACATAAGCTTAAGGAAACCATAAACATATTATATATCATATATAAATATAGTGACATCTTAATGGCCACCTTTGAAGGTGTTAAAATAATGTTGAACAATCATCGTTTCGGGAGGCATAAATTCACCATCCACGGAAACAGTATTTTCGTTAACCATTAGATGTAGGTGTGTGTAAGTGTAGCTCGAATCCATATTATAACAACATCCTAGTATATTGAGGATACTGTAGTTGTTACAAAAGAAAATAATAAAAAGATTTTAGGGGGTTGGAGAAGCAAAATAAAACAAAAGGACTCAAAAGAAGACATTACCTTAAAATCGGGTAACTCCCTTTGGTTTGAGCTCAAAGGCTTCCTTGGGAAGACTTCTGCCCAAAGTGATGCTTAAAGGAGTAAGAGAGGGAAGTGTAGAGACAAAATGTGCAGGGATTGGCTGAGCCAAAGGCTTTGGGAGTGTGGGTAAGGAGGTAGAGATGGGGGCCTTTTATAAGAGGAGAGGAGGGGCACTCTTGGAAAGTAAAGATAAGTTACTTTATTTTAAAATGAGTTCGGATTCAAAAGGTCCCACATTGATATAATTTAAGGATAAGGTTATAAGGGTTCGAAATCCACCCATCCAATAGGTTTTGGCCAAGTGTAGTTCATAGATTTTACATTATCATTTCATTTTATTTAAATCCTTTATTAATGAGGTAATCGCTGCATCATCATGATGTCATAAATAATTTAATTTATTTAAAGTATAAAAATTATAAAAAAAACTACTATGATGTAGGAAATCTTTTTAGCTTTCCAATGACTATTTATAATCAAAAATCTGACTTGTATAACCCCATGTAAAAATTGTTTTAGTAAAACATTTCATGTTTGTATCATTTTTACTTTAACATTAAATAAAAAGTTATTTATGTCATTTCCCAACCAAAGTGGCTCCATGGGGTCCCCAAGTTGACTCATGGATTTTATTGGTCGGCCATGACACATCCAATGATGGTAGGACATGTGTCAAGCTCATATCATACTATTAAAACATTATTTTTACCTTAAACTACACTAATTACCACTAATCGCGATTAAGAACTTAATAAGTTACTATTCACCAAAAAATTATTTTAATCCCATTGAACCACATTTTACTTCTTAATTAAAACCATGTATGTCGGATTTTTGAAATTCAAAACACAATGATGGCAAAATTTCATTTAAACGGAAAAATTAGTTTTTATAAGTACCACTTAGTGGTTTCACTATTCATCAAAAATTGAAGTTTTTCAGAAAATTACCAAAAATTCACCCTAAGCTATATTTGATATTCCGAATTCAAAAATGATGTCTATTTTACAAAATTCAAAACATGTAAGTTGCATTAATTAATTTAATAATTAATTCCCGCTGTCATGACAAATAGCATGTTTTTATGAAACAATAAGTATCAAAAGATTGACACTAGTTTAAGTCCAATTTCAAAGTGAAATTGATTCCAATGACCACCATTGGATTAAATGGTAAAAATATATTCTAATTTATCTTTAAAACCAATTCAAAAGATAATCTAATCATATAAATAAATTAGATTAAAAAGAGGTTTTGAATTAAAATACAACATTTTTCACTATTCATTAAAAAATGAACTTTATCGGAAAATACCAAAAATTCACACAAAGTAAATTTTGATGTCCCAATCATAAAGAATAAGTTTATTTTGACAAACATATATTATAAAATTGTCAAAAGATATATTTAAAAATGGTTTTCCATTAAAAGGCAGTAAAACAATCTTTTAAAAATATTAGTGTATTCCATGCTTAAGATTGGATTTATTTTCATTTTAAGCCTCTAAAACACTATCTAATTCATTAATAGGCATAGATAAAAATATCTATTATTCATCACTTATTTGGGATGTTACATCCTTCCCCCCTTTAGAAAATTGTGTCCCCGCAATTTATTTACTTATCGAATAAATGGGGGTATTTATCCCTCACTGCATTTTCAGATTCCCATGTTGCCTCTTCCATCATGTGGTTTTTCCAAAAAACCTTTACCTGATTAATCACCTTATTTCGTAACACTTGCTCCATGTGGTCAAGAATCTAGACCGGTTGTTCCTCATAAGATAGGTTCTCTTCCAGCTGAACTACCTCTGGACTCAAAACATGAGATGGATATGGCATATACTTTCTCAACATAGAAACGTGAAAAACATTGTGTACCTGAGATAAACTCGGAGGTAAAGCCACCCGGTATGCAACTGATCCAACTCTCTCCAGAATTTCATATGGTCCAATAAACCTTGGGCTCAGCTTTCCTTTCTTACCAAATCTCATCACACTTTTCCAAGGAGAAACCTTGAGAAAAACATGATCACCTACCTCGAAAGATAGATCCTTCCTCCGGTTATCCGTATAACTCTTCAGCCTGCTCTGAGCTGTTCTCATGTGCTTCTGAATCAGCTGAACTTTTTCTGCCATTTCTTCTACCAATTCTGGTCCCATCAACTTCCTTTCACCCACTTCATCCCATAAAGCTGGAGTTCGACACCGCTTCCCATATAATGCCTGAAATGGTGTCATCTGTATACTGGAATGAAAAGTGTTATTATATGAAAATTCAACCAAAGAAAGATGTTGGTCCCAACTTCCCTGATAATCCATAGAGCAAGAATGCAGCATATCCTCCAATGTCTGAATTGTTCATTTTGACTGGCCATCTGATTGAGGATGAAAAGCTGTACTAAAATTTAATTCAGTACCCAACGACTTCTGAAGGCCTTTCAAAAAGTTAGAAGTGAACCTGGGATCACGATCAGATATAATGGAGAGAGGAACTCCATGTAACCTGACTATCTCTTTAAGATACAAACGGGAAAGTTGATCTAGGGAAAAAGTATCTCATATAGCAAGGAAATGAGCAGATTTAGTCAAGCGATCAACAATAACCCAGATTGCATTATTACCTCTAGATGTCTTCAGTAATCCCACAACAAAGTCCATGGATATATTCTCCCATTTCCACTCTGGCACTGGTAAAGGCTGAATCATCCCTTTCGATAACTGCCGCTCTGCTTTAACCTGCTGACAATTCAAACACTTCACAGTAAAATCAGCAATATCTCTTTTCATTCCATCCCACCAGTAATACTCCCGCAGATCTCTATACATCTTAGTACTGCCAGGATGAACTGAAAACAGAGAACTATGAGCTTCACATAACAACTCTCTCTTCAACTGTGAATCACAAGGCACACACAATCTCTTCCCAAATCTCAAAACGCAATCATTATCAATGTTGAATTCAGGCAACTTACCTTTCTGAACCAGCTCTACCTTTTTCTGCAACTCACTGTCTTGCTTCTGTGCTTGCTTGATTCTATCTGATAGAGATGATCTCACTGATACCTGAAACAAAACAGAATAACTTCCTGCACCCACAACTTCTATGCCAAAGTTCATCAAATCCTTAATCAAAGGATCACGTTCCAAATGCAACATTGCTAATGAAGCATTACTTTTTTGACTCAAATCATCAGCCACTTTATTTGCTTTTCCCGGATGGTAATGAATTGTACAATCATAATCCTTGATTAATTCTAGCCATCTCCTTTGTCTCATGTTCAATTCTTTCTAAGTGAATATATACTTTAAACTTTTGTTATCGGTATATATTTCACACTTTTACTCAATACAAATGATGCCTCCAAATTTTTAAAGTGAAAACAACAATAGCTAATTCCAAATCATGTGTAGGGTAATTTACCTCATGAGTTTTCAACTGTCGTGAAGCATAAGCAATTACCTGATCATTCTGCATTAGGACGCAACCAAGTCCTTTCAATGAAGCATCACTGTATATTACAAACTCACCATTCCTGGAAGGTAGTGCCAAAATTGGAGCATTCACCAATCTTCTTTTCAATTCCTGAAAACAATCATCACATTCTTTTGTCCAGATAAACTTAACACCCTTCCGAGTTAGCTTAGTCATTGGACTAGATAACCGTGAAAATTTTCTAACAAACCTTCGGTAATAGCCTACCAAACCAAGGAAGCTACGAATCTCAGTTACATTTGTGGGTCTTGGTCAGTCTTCCACAACTTTTGTTTTTGCAGGATCAACAGTTATCCCATCTTTAGAAACAATGTGACCAAGGAAAGAAATTTGTTGCAACCAAAACTCACACTTGCTGAATTTCCCATACAATTTCTTTTCTTTTAAGGTTTGCAAGATAACCCTTAAATGTCTTTCATGCTCTTCTTTATTTTTAGAAAACACCAAAATATCATCAATAAAAACCACCAAAAACTTATCCAAGAACTCATGGAAAATTCTATTCATTAAGTCCATGAATACAGCAGGTGCATTGGTTATCCCAAAAGGCATTACTACAAATTCATAGTGGCCATATCTTGTACGGAATGCGGTCTTCAGAACATCTTCTTCCTTTACCTTCAGCTGATGGTACCCCGATCTCAAGTCAATCTTTGAAAAATACTGAGCTCCCTGGAGCTGATCAAACAAATCATCGATATGAGGCAAAGGATATTTGTTCTTAATAGTGATGTTATTCAAGGCTCTATAATCAATGCAAAGTCTCATTGAACCATCTTTCTTTTTAACAAACAAGACAGGAGAACCCCATGGTGATGTGCTAGGTTGAATGAAACCTTTCTCTAATAA
This sequence comes from Viscum album, assembly GCA_963277665.1. NCBI lineage: Eukaryota > Viridiplantae > Streptophyta > Magnoliopsida > Santalales > Viscaceae > Viscum > Viscum album. The sequence goes on from OY728121.1 coordinate 1,088,572,816, forward strand.
ATCTTGTAATTGCTCCTTCAACTCTAAAAGTTCAATTTGAGACATTCGATAAGGGGGTTTTGAAATTGGCTTAGCATCAGGAACTAAGTCAACAGTAAACTCAACTTCCCGATCGGGTATTATTTCAGGCAACTCATCAGGAAAAACATCAGGATACTCATTTGCCACTGGCACATCATTAATCTGAACAGTTCCCTTATTTTCAACAATATGTGCAAGGTAACATTCATTTCCATACTTTAAAAGTTTTTTGGCCTCTTGATAAGTTATCAACAGTAAGGGTTCATTCTTGTACACAAACTGAAATTGTTTCTGAAAAGAAACTTCTTTAGATCTACAGTCAATCTTAGCATGGTAAATAGAGAGCCAATCCATACCCAGGATAACATCAAACTCTACTAGAGGTAGAACAATAAGGTTTGCAAGTAGGTTCTTTCCACAAATAAGGATAGGAAGATTCTTATAAATTCTTTTTGCCTCAACATTTCCCCCAGGTGTTTTTACCAAAAGTTCAGGAGTCATTTCTTGAGATGGTATTCCCATTTTAGTAGAAAAGGTTTCAGAGATGAAAGAATGTGTAGACCCCGAATCAAACAACACACTGGCATAATCTGAAAAAACAAACAAAGTACCTGATACAACTTCATTTGATGGCTCGAAATCTGCTGAAGTAGTTGCAAAGGATTTCACCACCCCTTTCTGCTTGTAGTCTAACTGCTTCCCATCACTCAAGCTCTTTGTCGAACACTCATTTGCATAGTGACCCATCTCATTGCACTTAAAACATTTCACTAACTGTAAATCAAATTTGGTCTTACCTTCACCTTGATCCTTTTCAGTGCAATCACGAGACTTATGTCCCATCTTACCACATCGGTAGCACTTTCCAGAATTCAGAAGACATTCCCCAGCATGCCTTTTGCCACATTTATCACAAACTGGAAACTTAGTTTTCTTACCATCAGACTTTTTTGAAGAATTCTTACCTTTCTCCTGCCACCTCGGTCTCTTCTTCTGTTGGTTGTTATAGAACACTTGATCATCGGCAAACTCCATTTCCACCTTCTCAGCACATCGAACAAGCTTTTCATAACTTTTAAACTCACGAGAAGTTAATTCCCTTCAATATTTTGGCTTTAATCCTGAGTAAAAATGATTGATTTTACTATCAAGGTCTCGGATAAAATTTGGAGCATGCCTTGCCAATCGAGTGAACCTTATAGGTAGCCACTGAGTCTTCCTCTTGCCTCAATTCCAAGAATTTCTTTTCCATCCTAAGTCGTACAGCCCTAGTAAAATACTTCTCAAGAAACATACCTTTGAATTCATCCCAGTTGAGAGCATCAATCTCATCAGCGTCCCTGATATTTTTAACCATCGACCACCACTGATCTGCCTCACCCTCCAAACGGTAAATAGCAAGTCTAACCTTTTGATTGTCTGAACACCCCATGACATCGAAAATCTTCTCCAGTGCTTTAATCCACCCTTCAGCTAACACAGGGTCAGATGATCCTCTCAATGATGGGGGATGTTGCCTCATGAAATGTTCAACCACTGACATGTTCCTCTGCGGTTGATCTGGCTGATCTCGTGCATGGATACCACCACCATTTATCGCTTGAGTCAACTGCGCCATTACTGCAACAAACTGTTCAGTTCTAATTCCGACCATCTCAGGATGCTGATTCGGAAGGTTATTTCCTTTTGTATGCCTTCCTAGCACTGCTTCCCTGTTTCCTCTGCAGAAAACCATTCTGAACAAACTTGTCTTAGATGAAGAAACATGGTAATCTTTAAATGCTATATCACTTCAATTTGACCATAAAAAAATATTTTTGGATAATCATTTAATAGAATTATAACTCCTAAAGTTATCTAAACCGACCTCTGATACCAACTATAAGGCCCCAGCCATAAACCTTACTTAATCTTGAGTTATTACAAGATTACACATTGAGGATCTTTTCGGGTTTAGAGTTTTAGAGAATTAGATCATAAAACTTGCATTACATTCCACATATAAACAAAGTGGTTACATAAAGATAGTATTATTCATTCCCATCAATGGAAACATATTTAAAATAAAACATGGATTATTTCTTGACACTTCCTTGACACTATCATCATATCATGTACCTTTCCCTTGACCTGTGAAAGAAATTTCAAAAAACTTGGGATGAGCATAAAAAGCTCAGTAAGGGATATAAAAATATGGAAAGGAAACATGGGTACATATATAGATAAGAATGAAATCATACTTTACCCATAAAACATAAGCACTTTAACATACCTCATAAAATCATGAATAAATCATAGAAATTATAAGACATAAAGGTAACTTGAGGCATTCATAACATTCTTACGTAGGGAGTAACCCTCTTGGTTACGTTTGGAATACCCATCACAGTATATTCCCTAAATCTCTTTGGAGAAACCTTAACGTTTCACTCCTTCGCATTACCCAATGCATTGGAGAGCTATATCGGGCTCACCCGCCCTTAGTTTATCATGGAACCACCCTTCTTCATAATAATTCCCAAGAACCTCAACATAATTGTATCACATAAAACATGCATAAAGGAAACATAACATTTCCACCTTTCAATCACAAGATATCAATACAACACATTGATATAAAACATTATGAAAACCATTTTCAATACCAAAATAAAAGTAAAGTAAAACATGGTATTTATTTTTCTTTTAAAAAAAAGTATGGCTTGTAGAGGAAGCCGAAACTCAAATAACGGTCACGGCGGCGGAGAAGTCGTTGTCGCCGCATACGTACGACAAAAACATTCCCTTTTGTTGTTTAGTAAAACGCTTCGTATAAAAAAGATTCTTTTTGGATAAACGTAAAAGTCAAAGGGGTTTATACACCATATAAAAGAAGGTTGTTTATAAAACAAAATATTCCTCAATGAAAGGATATTGAGACGAAGTCCCATACCTCGGGTCCGACTTGACTCGATCGTTCTTTAATGTCCTAAATAATAAACTTGAGTTAATTTCTACTTCTTTAAGAACCTTTTTCAAGTTCATTATTCCTTTTATATCACTTATTGCCATGTCATGAACACTATGTAATTATTTAAGTTAATAACGGTTGTTTTAACGATCATTGGTACTTGAGTCAAAAATAAACCCTTTATAATTACATGTTGTTCATGTATCCATTATATCCAGAAATATAATCATTATGTATATATCATATATATCCAGTATATACATGCATTTATAATATTACATAATCATTTAGAGGTAAGAAATGAAATGCACCGTTCATGGAGACAGTAAGCCGTACGTACGCATGAACGCTACTTTCATTTCTATTTCGTATTTTATAGAATGGAATCATAATGATATAAAGGTATATTATACTTCCAGTATAATATCATATATAATATCATAGTTCCATAATTTATACATCCCATATATGGTATTTAACGAATCAAATCACTTTGAGGGGGCGGTAGTCCGCACTTCCTTAAATGAAGATATCGCGTTTACCCATAATAGAAACCATAAAGGTATGACCAAAAATAAAAAAAAACAGAAACTTAAGGAAAACATAAACATATTATATATCATATATAAATATAGTGACATCTTAATGGCCACCTTTGAAGGTGTTGAAAGAATGTTGAACAATCATCGTTTCGGGAGGCATAAATTCACCATCCACGGAAACAGTATGTTCGTTAACCATTAGATGTAGGTGTGTGTAAGTGTAGCTCGAATCCATATTATAACAGCATCCTAGTATATTGAAGATACTGGAGTTGTTACAAAAGAAAATAATAAAAAGAGTTTAGGGGGTTGGAGAAGCAAAATAAAACAAAAGGACTCAAAAGAAGACATTACCTTAAAATCGGGTAACTCCCTTTGGTTTGAGCTCAAAGGCTTCCTTGGGAAGACTTCTGCCCAAAGTGAGGCTTCAAGGAGTAAGAGAGGGAAGTAGAGAGACAAAATGGGTAGGGGTTGGCCGAGCCAAAGGCTTTGGGAGTGTGTGTAAGGAGGTAGAGATGGGGGCCTTTTATAAGAGGAGAGGAGGGGCACTCTTGGAAAGTAAAGATAAGTTACTTTATTTTAAAATGATTTTCGGATTCAAAAGGTCCCACATTGATATAATTTGTGGATAAGGTGATAAGGGTTCGAAATCCACCCATACAATAGGTTTTGGCCAAGTGTAGTTCATAGATTTTACATTATCATTTCATTTTATTTAAATCCTTTATTAATGAGGTAATCGTTGCATCATCATGATGTCATAAATAATTTAATTTATTTAAAGTCTAAAAATTATAAAAAAAAACTACTATGATGTAGGAAATATGTTTATCTTTCTAATGACTATTTATAATCAAAAATCTGACTTGTATAACCCCATGTAAAAATTGTTTTAGTAAAACATTTCATGTTTGTGTCATTTTTACTTTAACATTAAATATAAAGTTATTTATGTCATTTCCCAACCAAAGTGGCTCCATGGGGTCCCCAAGTTGACCCATGGATTGTCTTGGTCGGTCATGACACATCAAATGAGGTTAGGACATGTTTCAAGCTCATCTCATACTATTAAAACATTATTTTTACCTTAAACAACACTAATTACCACTAATCGCGATTAAGAACTTAATAAGTTACTATTCACCAAAAAATTATTTTAATCTCATTGAACCACATTTTACTTCTTAATGACAACCATGTATGTCGGACTTTTGAAATTCAAAACACAATGATGGCAAAATTTCATTTAAACGGAAAAATCAGTTTTTATAAGTACCACTTAGTGGTTTCACTATTCATCAAAAATTGAAGTTTTTCAGAAAATTACCAAAAATTCACCCTAAGCTATATTTGATATTCCGAATTCAAAAATGATATCTATTTTAGAAAATTCAAAACATGTAAGTTGTATTAATTAATTTAATAATTAATTCTCGTTGTCATGACAAATAGCGTGTTTTTATGAAACAATAAGTATCAAAAGATTGACACTAGTTTAAGTCCAATTTCAAAGTGAAATTGATTCCAATGACCACCATTGGATTAAATGGTAAAAATATATTCTAATTTATCTTTAAAACCAATTCAAAAGATAATCTAATCATATAAATAAATTAGATTAAAAGGTGGTTTTGAATTAAAATACAACATTTTTCACTATTCATTAAAAAAATGAACTTTATCGGAAAAATACCAAAAATTCACACAAAGTAAATTTTGATGTCCCAATCATAAGGAATAAGTTTATTTTGACAAACATAGATTATAAAATTGTCAAAAGATATATTTAAAAATGGTTTTCCATTAAAAGGCAGTAAAACGATCTTTTAAAAATATTAGTGTATTACATGCTTAAGATTGGATTTATTTTCATTTTAAGCCTCTAAAACACTATCTAATTCATTAATAGGCATAGATAAAAATATCTATTATTCATCACTTACTTGGGATGTTACAACAACCACCTCCACAAAGCGATGTGATTCCTTTTTTATCGCCACTTTATATGAATAATTATAAATCTTTATATGATGAATAAATATGATACTCATGTTATGATTAATATTCTATAGATTATGGAACCATGACCAAGTTTTAAGTATCAAAACCATCGATCTGAAACATGGATGGAAAACACACCAATTTTCACCCAAATGTTCATTTTAATGAACAAATAATTAATAAAAGAATAATTTGAAATTATTAAGGAACAATACATAGTAAGTTATGTATGAATATGGAAATACAATATATTTATAATAAATCTATATTTATTATAAATGATATTTGAACGCGTACAAAACACGACAGCACTTGAGGTAAGATATTTATGTTACAATCTCATTTCTTTTCAGGATTTTCTTTCCTAAATTTACATTGAAGGAAATTATATGGATCTTATCCTTTAAACCCCTTGTATTTTATTCTACTTTGGTTATTCATGGAATTTTCAAAAAATAGTATCATTTTCCTCTATTTGGTACTTAAAATGATGGACAAAATATTTTTAAGAAAAACAGATTTTATTTCCTCCTTGATGGGGAATATTTTTATTCCATACTCATATTCTCTATAAAATTTTTTCAAGAAAGTTTTTACTATTCTCAAATGATCTATTAATTTAATTTTTACCCATATTTTACTTTCTATAAAATCTTTTATGTGGAATATTCTTGTCGTTTTCTAACCAAGGTACTTTTTACCAAAGGTATGAATGAAATCTTTGTTTTAACGTATACCACATGAATGGATTTTACCATCACCATGACTACTCTTTGCTTTGAATATTACTTTACAAGTTTTCATGGTTCTTTTCAAAGAAAATATTTGTCCTAATATTTTGGAAATTATTAGATTTCAAATAAGCAATTTCAAACTGAAAATATTATTTTCCTTAAGAAATGTTTGAGTGATCGTTTAATGGTATTTTCATCTATAAAAACATAATTTGATGTTACTTATGCTTCATTGGGGATATGATCCAATGATGACATCTGTATTCTTTCTCTGGATGGTTATTGATTATGATGATGAAATCTTGATGAAACTCGTTTTCTTTTCCACTACTTAAGCTATGAAGAAATTATAAATGTTTTCATGAGCTTGTGGCATACATATGAATAGATTATGATTATGTTGTGGTTGGGTTCGTTATAGCCCTCCAATGCATTGGGTAATGTGATATTGATATCTAATGAGATGATCATGATAAGAATGGACATGATTGTGAATAGAATTGTTCACATATTTATGTGTGAGTATGATTTCTTCTTGGTATACTCACAAGATTATGTGTGGGCATGATTACATATAGATTTATTCACATTTTGATGCATGAGTATGCTAATATATAGCTATGATCGCAAAATTATGCGTTGACATGATTGCGAATAACTATGTTCACAAGATTATGATTTCATATGCTTATGATTCAACATGCTTATCTTATGACTCTTGAATGATGATTACTGCTTCGACGCCCTTATTGATCATTCTTTTAGATATTACTTGATTTTAGAGTTTATGATCTATGATTTTTAGGGTATGAATCATTTATATTGAGAACACACACTTGATTATGTACCCTTATGATTATATTATGTTTTCTTATGATTGATATCTCATATGTTTACCTTTGTTGAGCATCTAAATTCACCCTTTATTGTGTTTTTCTTCCTCAGGTTTTGATGGAAGGTTCTAAGTATGATATGTCTAGAACGATACTAATATAAAGATCTTTGAGGGAGATGTTGAAGATCTTTTAAGATATAAATTGATTTTGTATCTAGTATCTAAAGATACTAAACCTTTACGATCCTCAGGAGCGTAAAATCATTATATGTATTAAATATTCATCTAAAGTGATGTAGTATTTATGTATATTATGCTCAGGTCACTATAGTTATAGTTTAAATAAAGAGGTTGTCATATAAGTAAAAAGAGGTATATTGTGGAGGTGGTTATGCCTTGGTCATAGTTAAGTTTTATTTGTGTATGTCATTTATCCCTTGGATTGGCCAAGTGGGCATTAATGTTTTCTTATTGAGGTGTTGTGTATAGTTGTTTGGGTGTTTAGTTTTATTTTCATTATTACATCCTTATTTCTTATGAATCTCAAAGATCATGCATGTTTGGCCTTTGATGCGGGCCTTATTTGCAATTTTACTTCATATTATTATTATTATTTTGTTAACAAGGTGTGGGTCAATTGACCATGGCCTTATGTAACATTTGGAATGTTAGGGGTTCGATTCTCCCTGGGTGCATGTGTATGTTTGTTGTATTCCCTCTTCCCTAACCGATGTAAATTATTATTATTATTTTGCTATAAATTCCTTCAACGGGTCTACCATGAGTTTTATAAGCTTATCTTACAAACAAATCAAGTTGAATCTTTGACTCGTGCCTAGTGTGTGAAAAAGATATCATCCCATGCCCAACTAGATTGTGTAAGGTCAAGATGCATAGTGATCATGTATTTTCACAACTTGAATACCATTTTATGATATTTGTTACTTTCCTAGGGTGTTCAAGAAGCATGTTGCAAATATTCAACTGAAATTTCTAGGGGTGAGACCCTAGAATAAACTTGATGTGACAGGGTCTCATCATAACACTTCTCATATGAGCAAATACGTGGATAAAGAGGCCGAAGAACAACGTGCATAAGAAGTCTCTCTTGTTTGTAATTTTATTTTATATATTCGCATTATTATTATTCTTCCCTAAGCCCGACTTACAAATCGATAAGAGAAAAATATAACTTTTGGCATTTGTCACTAAGGATGTTAGAATTACCAAGATGTGCCCGAGCCCCATCAAGTTGGATGTAAAGACGGGTCTCATTGATATATTTTTTGTTGACAAGGTGAACACAAGCATCATCTAACTCCTATATGAAAAGATGAGGAATCAAAAGCTTGAAAATTTTTGTGAGAGGTTATTATAATCGTTGGCCTTATAAACAAACATTTGATAAAAACCTAAATGGACCGTTTGTTATATATTGATGTTTACTATTATGAGGATCATAAATTGGATGCTAAACTACAAGAAAACGAACTGATACATTAGGCATTTCACACACCAAACAAGAAGAGATGAAACCATCCCAAATGTGTTGAATATAATATATTGTACTTATACTTCCCAATTCAGTCAGAATTAATCAAGTTCTCTTATCCATTGGAAGACGTGAATATTTCTTTTTAACCTGCATTTTCCCATTAAAGTTTCACCAACCAAACAGCTCCAAAATCTACGAGTCTATGGTTATTTCCCATGGAAGCATTCATACGATTCTTTTGGAGTTCACATCTCATTTGCTAACATCGAACAATCTAAACAAACATCGTTCAGGATGATAGTCGAGCATCTCCACCCACATCAACGCTCTCACAGCCTCCCTTGACTAGCCCTTGTCTCCCGCCACTCGAACTGGCGCCGACACCAACGGGTCACAACGTGGATCCCACAAATGCAACGGGTAAGGGTGCTGGAGCGCCTCTTCTGTTGTGATCCTCCTGAATGGATCGAACACCAGAAGCTTCCCCAGCAAATCCAGAGCTAACACATCGACATTAGGGAACAGTGACTCAAAGCTCATCCCTGAAAAATATAGCATAGACTCAATATACCTCTGGGACTTCAGATCGGTCACGAACTCCATGTCTGCTTCCTTGGAGCTACCCAAAATCTCCACGATCAATTCAAACTAGTTGAGGAAGTCACTTCCCGAGAAAAGGGGTCGTCTGCCCAAAATTTCAACAAGGATGCACCCTGCAAACCACATGTCAATGGGTTTTTCATAGTTAGAACACCTGATGAGGAGCTCCGGAGCACGGTACCAACGGGTGACCACATATTCGGTCATGAATTCACCCTCATCGTTGTTGGATCGAGCCAACCCAAAGTCACAGATCTTCAAATCACCGTTGGAATTTAGGAGGATATTGCTCGGCTTGAGGTCTCAATGAAGTACATTCACCGCATGGAGATGGCTAAGTCCTTGAAACAATTGTATTTTGTCACAGAAAAAATTAGGGTTAAGTCAATATTATGAATTTCATAAAGATGAAATCATTAAACAAATTATAAAACCAACTTTGGCAACAATGGGATGTTTATTTAAAATTAGCCGGGCAGAATCCATCATTTCCGAATGAAGTTAGGAATGAGAGTAGAAACCATAAATGGAATGAAGAAAACTAAAGTAATAACTAATGGGCAAAAATAAAAAACAATGGTGAAGGCCACAACAATGGTAGGTGCAAAAGAATCAAACATAAAAGCAATAGATTTGAAATATCATGAAAATTGGTTTTAAAAATTGTCGCAACAAGAATCTATTAGGAACATCATTATATCACTAGATTCAAGTGAATGAATTGGAACCATCATAAAAATGAGAAACCCTCTAAATTTTAATGCCAAATAAAGTATGATCAAACAAGAATTAGTGTTGTGTGATATTTTAGTACTAGATTCCAAATAATCAATTGAAAGCGCTATAAAAAATAGTAGCAACAGAATTAGGGAATCAATAAGTAGAAAAATCGTGGATTCATCAAACCTGGAACATGAAATATAGGCAATGTTCAGCAGAGTTGTTGGGGAGACTTGAGAATGCGGTCCAGATCGGTATCCATGAGTTCATAAACCAGATAAACATCCTTGAAGCTTTTCCTCTCACCGGGCACCACGACGTCCTTCAGAGCTACGACGTTCTCGTGCTGAATCTGCCTTGAAAGCGACGCCTCCCTCAGGGTTCTTAGAGCATCCGAGCTGTTTCCGAATGCATCGGCGATTTTCTTGATGGCAACTTTCTCGTTCGTTTCATTGTTAATGGCAGAGCACTCCACGCCGTAGGCGCCCTTGCCGACAGGTTTGATCGGCGAGTATTTGGAATCAATCTCAAACAACGTTTGCCATACCCGCCACACCGAGAAACGAGGATCCTTAGGGGGCTTGGTGATTATCTTACGAGGCTGCAACACAGCTGTCGTCTCCATTCCCTCTGTTTATATATAAACTTGCAGATTCGAGCGAACTACGCAACGATTGAATCTGATCAGAACAAGATTGAATTATTAAACCTGAAAATCAGAGGGCAAATAAGGGGATGAACAAGAAAGAACGAGCCCTTACTATGCGATGCGATACTGCGAGACCTTCCTTCGCCGACTCTCAGAACTGCAAGATGCAGAAGCCCACAGAAAATCCAAGAAATCAACGAGAATCAGGAGAGCGCTGCGAAGAAGAGAAGGGGAGGATGCGATGCGATGCGATGCGATACTGCGAGACCTTCCTTTGCCAACTCTCAGAACTGCAAGATGCAGAAGCCCACAGAAAATCCAAGAAATCAACGAGAATCCGGAGAGCGCTGCGAAGAAGGGAAGGGGAGGAGAGGGTTTGGGGGAAGAAGAAATAAGCGCGAATGAAGAGGTTTTAGGACAGTGGAGGGAACGCAAACTTTCCTAATTGCAGAGCGGCAACCGTTACCCGAAATTACGAAACAAATCCCTCGACCTAAATTTGATAATAATTTATTTTAAATCAATAATTAAATAATAATATGTGTTTCCATGTGATAACAATAAATTCAAAACAAAAACATCTAAACAATACTTACAGAGTATCTTTTGTTCATGAAATAAGAAACCATAAACAATGAAATTACACTTTGAGGCTCCAAATTTTCATTTGGTGATTTCGTAATTTTTGAAAAACATTTTAGACATTTTGAACATGAGGTGCAAAAGGGTGATTTGGACTATGAAGCTAAATTCTAATTGAATTCATGAGAATGTCATCATTCTTAACATTACAAGTTTCATTTAGCATTAAAATATCATGTTAGTATAAAAATTGTTTCTTTTGGGTGCACTAATCAACTCTAAATCTCTCTCATTAACAACTCATCCTAGATGGAAGCCTCGACAACCCCCCCCCCCCCAACTCGTCCTAGATGGATGCCTGGACCCCCCACCCCCCTCGTTGTGGGAAATGCGTAGGCGACATCTAAAAGCATACACTGCTACAAAAAATCACCTTTATCTGTGTTAGAATTGAGCTTTGCCAACGTTAAAAAACAATGACATGTTATGTACTCTTAAAAGCACTCAGTCTTTATCAACGTTAAAATAAAGTGCCCAACTTTTACCAGCACTTAAATAAAACGCTCATAAAAATGTCATTTATGATCAACGCTTTTACTAGCACTGGTAGAAGTCAAAGGTGATGTTGTAAAGCTACAGCCCTGCAACAATCCCCTACAGAAAACCACATTATAAAACACAACCAAATTGGAATAAAGATATTACAGAAAACCAAATTGAAATACAAATATCACATTGTACCATCATTTAAATTCAAATGTTGCATTAAAAAATTTCATACAAAATATTTACATTGATGTGCATTTATAATTAATCAAAAAAATTACAACCTAATGTACAAAAACAAAACTCTTATTGCGGGCTTTTTTCAATGATCAACCTCTATACAAAAGCGTGTCCCTGACATAAAACTAATGTTTATTTTAGTAATAGTACATACAAGAATAACCAGATTATAATTTTAATGTTATATAATCCACATATGATAAATTATATTTTTAATTACAAAAAATATTAATGATATTATCAGTTATTAATTATCTTAATTACTTAAACAGTTGTTAATAATTAGATCATTAATTACTAACATTTTAATTACATTATTAATTAAATTATTAATTGTATTATCATTAATTATATTAATTAGTTATTTTTTATTATTAGTTGTTGATATAATTAATTAAATTAATTATATTAGTAGTTATTATAGCTTGCACACCAGACGTGAGTATGGTCCATGCCTTTTGTCGGGGGTCTTCGTTCATACTTATATTCAAAACACACAATTTGACTCATATCGGCCATATCGTGGGTCATATTGGCATGTGGTCGATTCATATATGTCAAAAAATGAGTTATGTATTGTTGTCCTAAAGATTCAAGATAAAAATGATATTTTTATATTGAAAACATGCAATTTGAGTCATACCAGTCACATCGTGTGTCAGGTTGACGTGCAGTCAATTTCTACACATCGCAAATGAATTATGGATCATTTTCTTAAAGTATCTAGACAATTCAGCTCAATTACTCAGTTTTGGCGATGTGATGTGCGTTTTAAAGAAAAATGACACTTTTAATGTGAAAACATACACTTTGAGTCATACTAACCACATTGTGTGCCAGATTGATGTATGGTTGATTTATACACATCCCAAATGAATTATTGATTGTTTTCCTAAAGTTTCAAGATAATCTGAGCCTATTTGTTTGGTTTTGACTATGACACTTTTAATGAGAAAACATACACTTTGAGTCATACTGAGCACTTCATCTATCATATTAACATGCGATCAATTTTTACACATCCCAAATGAATTATGGATAATTTTTCTAAAGTATCAGGACAATATGAGATCATTTGATGGGTTTTTTCTATGTGAATCACATTTTAGACTAAAATGACATTTTTTATTATGAACACACACATTGAGTCATACAGGCCACATCGTATGTCAGATTGATGTGAGGTTGATTCCTACATGTCAAAACTGAATTATGAATCATTATTCTAAAGTATCAAGATAATCTGAGTGTGTTTACTCAGTTTGGAAATGTGACACATGTTTTAGAGTAAAATGACACGTTTTTAATGTGAAAACACGCACTTTGAGTCATACCGGTCACATTGTGTGTCATATTTGACGTGCGACTGATTCCTACACATCAAAAATGAATTATGAATCATTTTTATAAAGTATCATGATAATCTGAGTCTGTTTTCTCAGTTTCGGCTATGTGACACGTGTTTTACAGTAAAATAACACTTTTTTAATGTAAAAAACATGCACTTTGAGTGTAACTCCCCAACCCCAAAAGCCCCGAGTTAGTGAATTATTTTAATACATTGGCATGATTACAAGGAATCAAATCCTGAAAGACCGAGTAGTTTAGTAGTGTTGGAAAACTAGATACATACATAGGTTCAACATTACAACTTGAAAAGAAATACAACATAAAAGTTTTATTGGGAACATTAACAACTGTAAGTTTATCTTTGCAGACCATTCATAATAAACCTCTTCATGTCCTGAGAAAATGAAACATAAGAAAGGGGTGACCTCATATGCTTAGTAAGGGTAAGAAATACAGTGGAAGAAACCATAAACATAAACATTAAGCATAGTGAATAACTAAAAACACATGCCTTTAAAATTAATCTTGAACATAATATAGCAAGAATACGATTAGAGTAAATATTTCCATAATTAAACATAATAATAAGTATTCTACTAGTCGAATAACCACATGAACTCTCAATTACTAGTTTCACACTGAGGGAAATGCATATGTCGGACATTCTAAAACATACCGTCAAGGCCTTGACCAAGAAGTCTAAAAATGATTATAGCCTCAGCCAAAATCTCATCTCAAAATGGGCAAGGTGTCGGCCAAGTCCATACCTATTTGTCTCACGAGACCTACCGATGCATCGAGAGGCTATAGCGGGCCCCACCCATCACATAATAAGTCCAATGCATTCCTCACATGAAAGGGGTGAACATAATAAATATATACATTTATATTAAAACTTACATATGAAATGTAAATAACTTTCCCCAGTTATTTAACATAAACACTAACCATTCAGAGTAATATGGTGAAGGGTATCAAGATATCACATCTACAATCAAACTAATCATAAACCATTCAAAAACATATTGCAGATGATAACATAAGAGATAAACCTCAATAAAGTACAAGATTAAACAAGGGATGTTGATATAGATGCAGATACTTTCAAATGATACCATTGAAAAATTCTTGAGGAAATAATCCTTAAACATTACAAAGTGTCCCATACCACCTTGAAACATTCAAATAATAATCTCTTATAATATCATGAGAATACGGAGACTCTTTATATGATATACCAAATGGAATTACATACACCACAAGTAAGAAATAAGTGGTGAACAAGACATATATCTCATAAAATTTAAAGTGATGTGAGAAAAATCTATTTTACTTTGGAAAAAGTGCTCTTTTAGAAAATCATTTGTATTTGTCATAAATATGGTTTTAAAAATTTATATCCCAGAAGAAAAGGGAATTACATTGATATTATATTTGAGGAATAAATGATGTCCCACTGAAGTGAAATCATATAAAAAGTGTTTTTAAAGAAGCTTTAGAATTAAAATTTTTTAGTGCGGTTTAAGGAATTCATTAAAGATATTTTAAAGCATAATGGCATGTTTGATTTCATAAAACCAGAAATGAACCAAAATATATTTTCATGTTAAAATTTGTGATTATATAAAGATAAATCTGGCTTAAAATATATTATAGAGTGAACTTCAAAATATGTAAGAATTCAAGAAGTTCCTTGAATCGGGCTTCCATTTCGGAAGAATTTTTGAAAGATTCTTTAAAACATGTAAGTCTCCATAAAATAAAGAAGGATTATGATTGGTACACATATATAGAACATTAAAAAAATATTTATGATAAGTAAATAAGAATAAATAAGAATTTCATTGAAGTGAATAGAAAATAAGAGCAACCCGAATGAAAATGGAGGTTCGGGTAAAAAATACTTACAACTTTGTAATCAATTGAATTGCATGCCCCAAAATTTATAATCATAAAATTATACATTAAATATCATGAAAATAAATAGATTCATGATATTAATCATCAATGGGCATTATACATACACCATACCCAAGTAATAGTAGTAAATACGAAATATCTCACAAAATTGGAAGTGAGATGAAGAAACCCCTTACAAACATTTCGGCATGGTAACAAGTGTTATTGTGAGGGATTAATGAGAGGTAAAGGGGTATAAAGTCATTTATATATCATAAAGGAAGTATTGGGGAGGTTAAAAAACATACCCCATCATTAGGAATTAAAAATAAAAGGACACAACATAGGGGGATTCTTGAATAAAAGTGAGAGAGGATCCCTTCCGAAAATTCGGCAGCCTAACGATGTCACTTAAAGATTCATAAAATATTTTGATGAGAGAAAAAGGGTACCTCATCATTATTAAATAATTTGGAAATTAAGTAGAATATGGAATGACATATCCCAACATAATCCAATTGAAATTAAAAGATAGTAACATAATAAGAGTGCTTGAAAAAGAGAGAGGTTTTGAGACGAAAATTCTGCAGTATAACGGCTATGCAATATGGTTTTAGAAAACATTAAAAAGAGAGGGTATAGGGGTAACCCATTCATAAAAGACTCATAAAATAGTAGTGGGAAAGAATAAAATGGAAATAATAACATGGTATAAAAACTTGAAATATATACCACATAAAAGAGAACAGGAAATAAAAGATATGAAAAGAGGAATTTACCTCTTGAAGTAATCTTCCTTGAGAGCCTCTTTAGGGGAGAGGTTTTGGTCTTTTTATGAGACTAAGAGATAATGGATGTGGGGGAGGAGCTTGAGAGTATACTTGAACAGAATTTAGACAAGGCACAAGGCTTGAGAGGAGTGAAGAGAAGAGAGAGTGAAGGGGGTTTTATTATGGAGAAGAGGGGTGATATGTGAATATTTTATTCATTATTTTATTATTTCCCTCAAGACAACCAATACTGTCGATTCATCTAACCCATAATAGTAATAAGTATATTTGAGTTCAAACCTAGTGGGATTATATCATCCTTACATCACTTATGACCTAATAAATCATGTATTTAGCATTTATCGTAAATTATCGTATTTTACTATTCACCCAAAATTCAAGTATTTTAGAAAAATCCAAAAAAATTTACCCCAAACATTTTTTGACGTCTAGAATTAAAAAATAAAATACATTTTTTGAAAATTATTTTTTAAATATTTTTAATTTAATTTTTAAATAAAATCATAATTTAGTCGAAAAAAACAACATTAAAACTATAACTCATTTTATAACACCTTGAAAAATTAATCAAGGTCCTGTATAATTATCCTATAACCATAAGACAATAAAATAAAAATTTATGATTACATTTTATGAAAATAAATTTCCATTTTAAATTATTAAATTAATCATAAATTTTTAATTAAAATATTTATGACATACAAAAATACCAATACTTATACTATGATCGTTTTTTTCACTTATAAGATGTATAAATTGTATTTATACATTCATGGGTGAAGTTTATATTTTTTGTCCAATTTACTATCCATTAGGATTCATTACTATTCATAAGGGTATTTTACTATTCATAAGGGTATGTTACTATTCATAAAGGTATGTTACTATTCACCAAAAAATAAGTTTGTCTTATCTGACTCTAAATATCTTACTGAACGCAACCGTATATGTTAGTTTTTCAAAATTCAAATTACAGAAGTGAAAAAATTATGTTTAATGGCTAGGTTATAACAAGGTGATTTTTTGGTAGAGACTAAGTGTTTCATGTATTCAATATTAAATATATTTTTAAATTCTTGGGGTGTTACATTGAGTCATACCGGTCACATTTTACGTTCGATTGACGTGTGGTCGATCCATACAAGTCAAAAATGAATAATGTATCATTTATTAAAGTTTTTTAACAATCAGAGCTCACTTTATTAGTTTTGAAAATGTGACATGTGATTTAAACAAAAATAACACTAATATTGAAAAGTCACACTTTGAGTCATATAGGTCACATTGTGTGTCAGATTGATGCATGGTCGATTCCTACACACCAAAAATGAATTATTTATTGTTTTCATTAATATTCAAGACAACACGAGCTCATTTACTCGGTTTTAGATATGTGTCATGTGTTTTAGAGTAAAATCACACTTTTAATGTGAATACATGCACTTTGAGTCATACCAATCATATCATGTTTCGAATTGATGTGCATTCAATTACTACACGTCACAAATGAATTAAGGTTTTTCCCCAAAAATTTTCAAGACAATTCAAGATTGTTTGCTCTGTTTTGGCTATGTGACGCATGTTTTAGAGTAAAATGATACTTTTTATGTGAAAACACAGACTTTGAGTTATGCTAACCACATCATGTGTTGGATTGATGTACGGTTGATTCCTACAAGTCAAAAATGAATTATGAACATTTTATTAAAGTATCAAGATAATTCAAGCTCATTTGCTCAGTTTTGGGTGTGTGATGCATGTTTTAGACTAAAATGAAACTTTTATATTGAAAATAGACACTCTGAATCATACTAGTCATATCATGTGTTAGATTTATATGTGTTCAATTCATACACATCAAACATGAATTATGGATCATTTTCATAAAGTGTCAATACAATTTGAGTTCATTTGTTTAGTTTTGACTATGTGATGCGTGCTTTAGAGTAAAATGACAATTTTAATGTCAAAACATGAACTATGAGTCATACCATACACATCGCGTGTCATATTGACATGCAGTTAAGACCTACACTTAAAAAATGAATTATAAATCATTTTACTAAAGTATCAAGATGATATGTGATCATTTTCTTGGGTTCAGCCATGTGACATGTGTTTTAGAGTAAAATGACACCTTTTTTGTGTAAAAACATCCACTTTGAGTCATACCGGACACATTGTTTATCAGATTGACATGTAGTCAATTCTTACATAACAAAAATGAATCATGGAAGCTTGTTTTCATAGTTTTGACAATGTGACAAGCATTTTAATATAAAATGACACTTTTATATTGAAAACATACACTTTGAGTCATACCAGTCACATCATGTGTCAGATTGATGTGAGGTCAATTCCTAAACTCCAAAAATGAATTATTTATCTCTTTCCAAAAGATTCAAGACAATCCAAGCTTATTTACCTAATTTTGGCTATGTGACATGTGTTTTAGATTAAAATTACACTTTTAATGTGAAAAAATGAACTTTGAGTCATACCGACCACGTCGTATGTTGGATTGACAAATGCAGTTTATTTCTACACATCATAAATGAATTATGAATTGTTTCCCTAAAGTATGAAGATAAATTAAGCCTTTTTTCTCAATTTTAGATACATGACACATGTTTTAGAGTAAAATGACACTTCTAGTGTTATAACACATACTTTGAGTCATACTGATCGCATAATGTGTCAGATTGAAATGTGTTCAATTCCTACACATCAAAAATTAATTATGGACTGATTTCTTAAAGTATCAAAAAATAAGACCTTGTTTTCTTATTTTTAAGTATGTGACATGTTTTTTAAACAAAAATGACACTTTTATATTAAAAACACACACTTCGATCATATCAATTACATCATTTTCAGATTGATGTGTGATCGATTCCCACACATCACAAATGAATTAAGAATTTGTGTACTAAATTATAAATGAAAAAACATTCTCATTTTCTCTTTTTTGGCTATACGGTGTGTGTTTTAGAGTAAAATGACACTTTTGATGTGAAAACACGCACTTTGAGTCATACCATCCACATCATGTGTCAGTTTGACATGTGGTTGATTCTTACATGTCATAAATGAATTATCGATCATTATCCTAAATTATAAAGACAACATGAGATCATTTTCTTGATTTTGTCCATGTGAATCATGTTTTAAACTAAAATGAAATTTTTTATTATGAACACAAACTTTGAGTTATACCGACCACATCATATATCATATTGACATGCAGTAAATTCCTACATGTTTAAAATGAATTATGTATCATTTTATTGAAGTATCAAGACATTCATAGTTTTTTTTCTTAGTTTTGGCTATATGATATGTATTTTAGACTATTTTTAAAAAAAAATAAAAAGAAAAAAAGACACAAAATGAAAATAATGAGGCTAAGATCATATAAGCACCTTCCCCAGATAAGGGTCACTAATATTAAAGTGCTTTAATAAAATAGGGTAAATCTACCACTTAAACTCCTCCAGTTATAGGTATGGTTTCTTTATTGATGAATCTTCATCCTTGTTAACTTATAGTGCTTGAAAAAAAAGGAGAACAAACCAGAATAAAATACTAAAAACCAAGAAACAAAAGGCAAAAAACTTTCTTAACATGAATAAAAACAACCCTAATGAACACACCACTACACTTCCAAGGGAGAACTATATCCCAAGAGTTAGTAAGATGTCTTAAAATTTTTGGGTAGAAGGATCCTTGACCCATTTTTCTCTTTTCATTATCTAAGCTGCAGCCTCAATGATACTTATCCTTGAGAAATAGACCAAATATTTCTTTATTTTTAGGGTTATAACCATAAGGTTTTGTAGTTTCTTGAAACTCATCCTAATCCCCATAGAATGAAAATTAGTGAACAATTGAAAATAAATGCATGGTAAATTGGGGAATGAGTATATACCCTTTAGAATAATTTTAAAAACTATAGTAACAATAGGAATATTGAAGTAATCACATGAGATACGAGTTTAGCAAATGTATCTAAAATGTTGAATTGAAGTTGGACTACATCCATAGAAGAAGAAGGTGGATTTAAATGTTCAACATATTATGAAATGATTTCCCATCAAGTTGTGGCTTATTATAGAGATGATTTTGTTGGCCATGTATTTTATCAACAATACTCTATAAATCATATAGATTTTGATGCTCACAAATACCCTTATTTATTTTACTGATGAAATTACTTTAAGTATTTTTCAGGAATATATTTCTTAAGTTACGGGTTATGATATATTATTCTGAATGTGTTTTAAAAATATTCTGGGACCACTTTTCATACCCTATGTTTATAAGCACAGTGTATAGTTCAAAAACCCTACATTTGAAATAGCGTGTATGGATCATATACCCCATGATATTAAGAAAGTATGGTTAATCAACCCTAAATCTGGATAAAACCTTATGTTTGAGAAAATGGAAAGTACAGATAAACAACCCTATGTAAGTAAGGAACCCAACATTTGAGTAAACAAACATATGGTACATCAACCCTACTTTTGTAGTCAATCATATTGATTAGACACTAAATGTGGATAATATTAATTATTACTATATATAATATTCATGTTCTTTATTATTCATAAACACCATTTTAGTGCATTTTACACTTTGAACATCATTTCACATTATGATTGTAATACCTTCTTAAAATGCGCTATTATGTGGTACATTTTTTAACATCATTTAAAGTACCCAATGATTAATTTGATTTTAAGGAATGTAATTATCCATATTTTAATTTGATATTTTGGTAACTGTATCTAAACTTAAATATGAACATTTTTCATTCAGGGATATATGGAGGATTCATAAAGGATGATGGAGATATTTGGAGATGAATGGAAGCAATTCTAGAGAAGGCAGATTGGACACCAGACCACTGATAAGAATTTGGGGCCCAATATAATAACCCAATGAATCCCAAATTTCGTGTGATGATATATTACATATAGAGGAAAAAATCACTCTTCAGGATCCAATGCTAATTCGGCCTCCATGGTGTCCATTTAGGTATAAAAATTTATAGATAAAATTCTGGGCCAGATTCTGTGGCCCAGAAAAACAGTACACTAATCTAATCATATCTCCGAAACCACAACTCCAAATGGTCCCAAATTTTACAGGAGGGTAGAATATATCCTTGGATCCATTTTCTTCTTCTATGTACCACTCTGATTCGGCCATCTAGAAGGCCATACAAGCACGTCTGTTCGGTGGAAGCAAGCTGGCTGCCACCTCGGGTCAAGGGTGGAAAAGTCTACTCTCCCTTACTTTCCACCACACTAGACCTACCATAATCAAGTGGGATCTTTTGTACAGTTTGAGTCTCGACCCAAGGCTCACAAAACACCTATTTAAGGCAGTGTTGGTGAACGAGTTTTTTATCTTTGGATGCTTTGTTCAATTGTAATGTTATGCTGCGATTTTGTTGTCTCAAGTTTGTCTTTCACTTGTAAGTTGTTCAATTCACTTTAGTTTCTTAATAAAATTTCTTATTCTCCTCTTATTCTGTTGTTCTACATATCACTTTGATACCGTTGCCTCAAAGTGTGAATTTATTCACACCAAATCTTGTGAAATTATTCACACGACGGTGGAGTGATCATTTTTGTTGTTGTTTTCTTTACTTCTCTATTTCCTCCCTCATGAGTCTACTTTCCACTTCCACTGAAACCATGGGATCAATGGAGGGATAAAACACTTATGGGTTGATCCAAGGGAGTATAAAGAGGCTGTATTGGATGTTATTTATCACCCCATTAATGTATAATCACTTCTTTAATTGAGATTTTTATTTGATGATTTTTAAACTCCATCATCCTTGTTGAATTTAAGGTCACACACTTCAAGTGCTAATACGAACCTTTACCTTGAAGTGATCAAAAAATTGATCCTTAAAGTGTATAGGTGATTAGTATTCAAGGGTGTAGGCATTAAACCAGTAAGTGATGATGTTGTTTTATCTCCTTAAATGAACCCATCTCAAATATAAGAAATTGAAATCATTGAAAAGGAAATACGTCCAATCCACCCCGAGCGATAACCTAGAATCAACTCATTCTTTTAAATTGAATTCACTTAAATCTATTAGTGATACCTTAAACCCATCTAAAATCAACCCAAGTTGGCCACTTCATAGCCAAAACAGTCCATAGAATGTACGTGTCTATAGGTTTCTTCTTAGGTCTCTGAGGATTCGATAACCCAAGCTAAACTACAAGGACCGTTCTACCTTCATCTCTTGGGTAAATTTGAGCGAGAATCAAATTTTGGTGAGGTTTCTGGGGACCTAAGTAAGTTATCTTAGACACTATAATCCTTTTTTTCATCCCTCTTCTCTATTTTCACCCCCTCACTCCTATGGAAATCAATTTTGAACAAGCCCAAACATGGGGAACCTCTCCCTACATTGATCACACCACACCAAGTGTGATGTAAAATGACCATCCTAGTTTATATTGGTGGGATAACCAACAAAAAATTGAGATACAATGTTTTAACTCCTATTCTCCACAAAAAATTCCAAAATAAAATGAGTTTCAATCCCCACAAAGCCAATTTGAACATCCTCCTGTGGAATTCCAACAACATAGTTATCCTCCTAGAATAGAACAACTGTCTCAACCCCTTATACATCTTAATCCACATCCATTACTTGAAAAATTGTGTCAAAAAATGGAGATAATGAATTTTGAGGTTTCATCATTGAGGTTAGAACTACAAAGCATTAAAAATTGTGAGGAACCCATCCCTACACAAACTATCCCTTCTATAACTTTATGTGAAGTGTTTAGTTTCCCACAAACCTCTCATGAATTTACTGAAGACAAAACCTTTGGATTTGGGGAAGATGAAGAGGATCAATGAATTTTTGATGGGTTTTTAAATCAAGAGGAAACTTATTTTTTGTATTCACAAGAGAAAAATTTGACATCATGGATTGAGTCTCATGAATATAACTCCATTGATGATTTTTCAAAAACACAAATCAATGAACCATTAAGAGAAATCACAAAATTTGAGTCCATACCCATTCCTAACACTGATCTTTCCAATTTGGTGGTTGAATATTCTATTCAAAAGGAACCAATTTTTTTAAGAAATTTGGAAAATGAAACTGTGTTGGATTCAAAATATCAACTTGTGTCTAAATGTCCTATCCAACCTGAGCTCAAAATTATTGTCCTTACCTCCCCTCTAAAGAATACCTTCATAAGTTATAATCATGACCTTTCAATTGGAATTAATTCTTCTCTTGAAACCAAAAAATTTGGAATGATCATTAATGTCTTAGTAAAGACTACAGAGGAAACTGGATCAACCATTTCTGATATTCCATTGATTTTACCATTCATTTTAGAACATAGGTTTGTGCATGAAACAAATTATAAACATAGAATCAATTTCAACCTAGTAGAAGTGGTGAAACACGTGGTCCTTAAAATGTTGAAAATTGGTATTGGGTAAGTTAGGGATCCATCTCGGGCTAACGACGTTAAACAAAGCGCTACATGGGAGGCAACCCATGGTTTTCAAGTTTCCAATAATTTTGTTGTTTTAATCAACTTTATATTTTAAATAGGATTAATTAATCATTTTGATATTAAAAAAAAATAGACTGTTGACCTGTTCTTCTATTATGAGTATGGATGGGTATGAAAGGGGAGCACCATATTCATTCGTGTCACATGGTGTGATCCTTGAGTAATGCCTTACCCAGAAATTTAAAAAGAAGACAATGTATCATCAGTTTGTTTTATTTTAATGTTTTTGTAGGTTAAAATAAAAATAAATAAAAATAAATAAAAATATAATAATAATAATAATAAAAAGGGACACGTCGTGGGTCGTGGGTCAAACCCCATCACAACCGGTGAATCCGCGGGGATTCAAACCCGGGAGCGAAGGGAGACAGGGGCGCGTGCTTACCACTGACCTACGGGAACTCTGCAAGCGACATGGATATCAAAGGACTAAATTGGAGTGACAATAACTTCAAACTTCAACCACCAGGTGACTTCATTCCATGATCCTAATATTTCAATTTCCTTATTGAACTACCCTTTTATTCCTCTACCACATTATAAATTTTCTTTTTACAAAACTAGGGTTAGTTTCATTTTAAGTTGGGGGGGAAGATAAAATGAAAAATTCTTGACTGTCAAAAAAAATGAATGATTTGAAGAAAAAAATGTGTAAATGGAAGGAAAAATTCATTTAACTTTGAACATGGTAATACACATTGCACACTTTGAAACTGAATATCAAATAATTTAGCATTTACTGATTCTGATTTTAATCCTTGTATAATTTCACGAGCATAGATTTTGGAAAGTGTGGCTGTCCAATGTGATATTTCATCATTTATATTTTCATCCAAATAAAAAAAAATCACAATGCACGTCCTTTGGATAGTGGGGTATTAGTTTGAGTTCATGGGGTACCCCAAATAAATAGCATAGGTTTGGTGATCATTTTAGTTTTAATATGAGTATTCAATAAAAAAAATTAAAAAATAATAATAATAAATTTTCGCGTAGAGCAATGAAATGACCTAATGCGTGGCTTTCGGAACTTGGAGATCATGACTCCATAGTTGTCTGGCCCAGAGTTAGTAATTTTATCTCTCTTTTTGGTAATTTGAATTTGTTTTTGACTGAGTTAACTCGAGATGATGACCGAGTATGTGATATTCACTTGGTTCGCTAAGGTATTTGAGCCTGGGAGTCATCGACAAAGTCTCGCTACAGGGGTTAACTCTTTTGAGTGCAATTTCAATTACCATGAAAAAATTGCAAAAAAACAAAAACAAAAACAAAAACAAAACAAAAAAACAAAAACAAAAATACAATATTTTTTTGAATACTCATATTAATATTGAAATGTGATTCCATTTAGTGCTTCCGTCATTTCCCCCTTGAATAAAGATGAACCCCCATGTCTATTGTAATGCACAACACATCCTCATACTTAATCGATATTGGATAAAATATGGAAATGAATTTGAACAAAGAAATGATCTCGGGGTTGAGATCTGCTTATGAAACTATCTTGTATTAAAATATTTTGATGAGTTTCATGATTGTTTGGTATAAGGGTTTCTGGTGATCATTGTGTATTAAAATGTTTTTGGAAAAAGGAATTTGAATTTCATATTGTTGAGATATATTTTGCTCGGGACTAGCAAAACTCAAGTTGGGGGTGTGATTAGCCACTAAATGAGGCTAATATTCATTGTTAATATATATAATATTCATGTTACTTATTATTAATAAAAACCATTTTAGTGCATTTTACACTTTGAACATCATTTCACATTATGATTGTAATACCTTCTTAAAATGCACTATTATGTGGTACATTTTTGAACATCATTTAAAGTAACCAAGGATTCATTTGATTTTAAGGAATGTAATTATCCATATTTTAATTTGATATTTTGGGAAATGTATCTAAACTTAAATATGAACATTTTTCATTCAGGGATATATGTAGTATTCATAAAGGATGATGGAGATATTTGGAGATGAATGGAAGCAATTCTAGAGAAGGCAGATTGAACACCAGACCACTGATGAGAATGTGGGGCCCAACATACAATACCAATGAAGCCAAAATTTCTTGTGATTATATAAGAAATATATATGAACATATCACGCATCAGTATCAAATGCTAATTCGGCCTCCATGGTGTCCATTTAGGCAGCAAAAGTTAGAGATAAAATTCTGGGCCAGATTCTCTGGCATAGAAAAACAGTCCACTAATCTAATAATATCTCAGAAACCACAACTCCAAATGGGCCCAAATTTTACAGGAGGTTAGAAGAAATCCGGGGATCCATTATCTTCTTCTATGGACCACTCTGAGTTGGCCATCTACAAGGACATTCAAGCGCGCCTGTTCGGTGGAAGAAAGTTGGCTGCCACCTCGGGTCAAGGGTGGAAAAGTCTACTCTCCCTTAATTTCCACCCCCTAGGCCTACCATACTCAAGTGGGATCTTTTGTACTATTGGAGGATCGACACAAGGCTCCCAAAATGACTATTTAAGGAAGTTGTGGAGAATGCGTTTTTCATATTTGGATGCTTGTTCAATTGTAATGTTATGCTGCGATTTTGTTGTCTCAAGTTTGTCTTTCACTTGTAAGTTGTTCAATTAACTTTAGTTTCTTAATAAAAGTTATTATTATACTCTTATTCTGTTGTTCTACATCTCACTTTGATACCATTTCCTCAAGGTGTGAATTTATTCACACCAAATCTTGTGAAATTATTCACACAACGGTGGAGTGATCATTTTATTTTTGTTGTTTTCTTTACTTCTCTATTTCCCCCCTCATGAGTCTACTTTCTGCTTCCATTGAAACCATGGGATCAACGGAGGGATAACCCACTTATGGGTTGATCCAATGGAGTATAAATAGGCTGTATTGGATGTTATTTATCACCCCATTAATGTATAATCACTTCTTTAATTGAGATTTTTATTTGATGATTTTTAAACTCCATCATCCTTGTTGAATTTAAGGTTACACACTTCAAGTGCCAATACGAAGCTTTACCTTGAAGTGCTCAAAACATTGATCCTTAAAGTGTATAAGTGATTAGTATTAAAGAGTTTAGGAATTAAACTAGTAAGTGATGATGTTGTTTTATCTCCTTAAATGAACCCATCCCAAATATAAGAAATTGAAATCATTGAAAAGGAAATACGTCCAATCCACCCCGAGCGATAAACTAGGATCAACTCATTCTTTTAAATTGAATTCACTTAAATATATTAGTGATACTATAAACCCATATAAAATAAACCCAAGTTGGCCACTTCATAGCCAAAAACAGTCCATATAATGTACGTGTCTATATGTTTCTTCTTAGGTCTCTGAGGATTCGATAACCCAAGCTAAACTACAAGGACCGTTCTACCTTCATCTCTTGGGTAAATTTGAGCAAGAATCAAATTTTGGAACCTTTTCTGGGGACCTAAGTAAGTTATATTAGACACTATCATCCTTTTGTTTCATCCCTCTTCTCTATTTTTACCCCCTCACTCATGTGGAAATCAATTTTGAACAAGCCCAAACATGGGGAACCTCTCCCTACATCGATCACCCCACACCAAGTGTGATGTACAATGAACATCCTAATTTCTACTGGTGGGATAACCAACAACCAATTTAGATACAATGTTTTAACTACTATTCTCCACAAAACATTCCAAAATATAATGAGTTTCAATCCCCACAAAGCCAATTTGAACATCCTCCTATGGAATTCCAACAACATAGTTATCCTCCTGGAATAGAACATCTGTCTCAACCCCTTATACATCCTAATCCACATCCATTACTTGAAAAATTGTGTCAAGAAATGGAGATAATGAATTTTGAGGTTTCATCATTGAGGTTAGAACTACAAAGCATTAAAAATTGTGAGGAACCCATCCCTACACAAACTGTCCCTTCTATAACTTTATGTGAAGTGTCTAGTTTCCCACAAACCTCTCATGAATTTACTGAAGAGAAAACCTTTGGATTTGGAGAATATGAAGAGGATCAAAGAATTTTTGATGGGTTTTTAAATCAATAGGAAACTTATTTTTTGTATTCACAAGTGGGAAATTTGACATCATGGATTGAGTCTCATGAATATAACTCCATTGATGATTTTTCAAAAACACAAATCACTGAACCATTAATAGAAATCACAAACTTTGAGTCCATACCCATTCCTAACACCGATATTTCCAATTTGGTGGTTGAATATTCTATTCAAAAGGAACCAATTTTTTTGAGAAATTTGGAAAATGAAACTGTGTTGGATTAAAAATATCAACTTGTGTCTAAATGTCCTATCCAACCTGAGCTCAAAATTATTTTCCATCCCTCACTTCTAAAGAATCCCTTCATAAGTTATAATCATGAACTTTCAATTGGAATTAATTCTTCTCTTGAAACCAAAAAATTTGGAATGATCATTGATGTCTTAGGAAATAATACAGAGGAAACTAGATCAACCATTTGTGATATTCCTTTGATTTTACCATTCATTTTAGAACATAGGTTTGTGTATGAAACAAATTATAAACATAGAATCAATTTCAACCTAGTAGAACTGGTGAAACACGTGGTCCTTAAAATGTTTAAAATTGGTATTGGGTAAGTTAGGGGATCCATGTCGGCCTAAAAACGTTAAACAAAGCGCTACATGGGAGACAACCCATGGTTTTCAAGTTCCCAATAATTTTGTTGTTTTAATCAACTTTATATTTTAAATAGGATTATTTAATCATTTTGATATTTAAAAAAAATAGACTGTTGACCTGTTCTTCTATTATGAGTATGGATGGGTATGAAAGGGGAGCACCATATTCATCTGTGTCATGTGGTGTGATCCTTGTGTAATGCCTTACCCAGAAATTTAAAAAGAATACAATGTATCATCAGTTTGTTTTATTTTAATGTTTTTGTAGGTTAAAATAAAAATACAAAAAATAAATAAAAATATAATAATAATAATAAAAAAAAGGGACACATCGTGGGTCGTGGGTCAAACCCTGTCACAATCAGCGAAGCCATGTGGATTCGAACCCGAGACCGAAGGGAGACAGGGGTGCGTGCTTACCACTGACCTACGAGAACTTTACAAGCGACATTGATATCAAAGGAATAAATTGGAGTGGCAAGAACTTCAAACTTAAACCACTAGGTGACTTCATTCCATGATCCTAATATTTCAATTTCCTTATTGAACTCCCCTTTTATTCCTCTACCCCATTCTAAATTTTCTTTTTACGAAACTAGGGACAATTTCATTTTAAGTTGGGGGGGGGGGGTGGAAGATAAAGTGAAAAATGCTTGTGTGTCAAAAAAAATGAATGATTTGAAGAAAAAAATGTGTAAATGGAAGGAACAATTCCTTTAACTTTGAACATGGTAATACACATTGCACACTTTGAAACTGAATATAAAATAATTTAGCATTCCCTGATTCTGATTTTAATCTTTGTATAATTTCATGAGCATAGATTTTGGAAAGTGTGGCTGTCCAATGTGATATTTCATCATTTGTATTTTCATCTAAATAAAAAAAATCACAATGCACGTCCTTTGGATAGTGGGGTATTAGTTTGAGTTCATGGGGTCCCCCAAATAAATAGAATAGGTTTGGTGATCATTTTAGTTTTAATATGAGTATTCAATAAAAAAAATTAAAAAAAATAATAATAAATTTGCGCGTAGAGAAATGAAATGGCCTAATGTGTGGCTTTCGGCACTTGGGGATCATGACTCCATAGTTGTCTGACCCAGAGTTAGTAATTTTATCTCTATTTTTGGTAATTTGAATTTGTTTTTGACTGACTTAACTTGAGATGATGCCCGAGTATGTGGGATTCACTTAGTGCCCTAAGGTCTTTGAGCCTGGGAGTCATTGGCAAAGTCTCGCTACAGGGGTTGACTCTTTTGAGTGCAATTTCAATTACCATGAAAAAATTGCAAAAAAAAAAAAATTGAATACTCATATTAATATTGAAATGTGATTCCACCTAGTGCTTCCGTCATTTCCCCCTTGAATAAAGATGAACCCCCATGTCTATTGTGATGCACAACACATCCTCATACTTAATTGATATTGGATGAAATATGGCAATGCATTTGAACAAAGGAATGAGCTTGGGATTGAGATCTGCTTATGAAACTATCTTGTATTAAAATATTTTGATGAGTTTAATGATTGTTTGGTATAAGGTTTTCTGGTGATCATTGTGTATTAAAATGTTTTTGGAAAAGGGAATTCGAATTTCATATTGTTGAGATATATTTTTCTCGGGACTAGCAAAACTCAAGTTGGGGGGGTGTGATTAGCCACTAAATGAGGCCAATATTCATTGTTAATATATATAATATTAATTTTCGTTATTATTAATAAAAACCATTTTAGTGCATTATACACTTTGAACATCATTTCACATTATGATTGTAATACCTTCTTAAAATGCACTATTATGTGGTACATTTTTGAACATCATTTAAAGTACCCAATGATTCATTTGATTTTAAGGAATGTAATTATCCATATTTTAATTTTATACTTTGGTAACTTTATATACACTTAAATATGAAAATTTTTCATTTAGGGATATATGGAGAATTCACAATGGATGATGGAGATATTTGGAGATGAATGGAAGCAATTCTAGAGAAGGAAGATTGGACACCAGACTACTGATGAGAATGTGTGGCCCAACATACCGACCCAATGAAGCCCAAATTTCGTTTTATTCTAGAGTACATATAGAGGAACAAATAACTCTTCATGATCCAATGTTAATTCGGCCTCCATGGTGTCCATTTAGGCAGCTTAAGTTAGAGATAAAATTCTGGTCCAGATTCTGTGGTCCAGAAAAACAGTCCACTAATATAATAATATATCTGAAACCACAACTCCAAATGGGCCCAAATTTTACATGAGGGTAGAAGACATCCGGATATACATTTTATTATTCTATTTACCACTCTGATTCTGCCATCTATAAGGTCATACAAGCGCGTCTGTTTGGTGGAAGCAAGCTGGCTGCCACCTCGGGTCAAGGGTGGAAAAGTCTTCTATCGCTTACTTTCCACCACCCTAGGCCTACCATACTCAAGTGGGATATTTTGTACTGTTGGAGTCTCTACCCAAGGCTCCAAAAATTCCTATTTAAGTCAGTGGTGGTGAATGAGGTTTTCCTATTTGGATGCTTTGTTCAATTGTAATGTTATGCTGCGATTTTGTTGTCTCAAGTTTGTCTTTCAATTGTAAGTTGTTCAATTCACTTTAGTTTCTTAATAAAAGTTCTTCTTCTCCTCTTATTCTGTTGTTATACATCTCACTTTGATAAATTTTCCTCAAGGTGTGAATATATTCACACCAAATCTTGTGAAATTATTCACACAACGGTGGAGTGATCATTTTATTTTTTTTTGTTTTCTTTACTTCTCTATTTCCTCCTTCATGAATCTACTTTCCGCTTCCATTGAAACCATGGTATCAATGGAGGGATAACCCACTTATGGGTTGATCCAAGTCATTATAAAGGGGATGTATTGGATGTTATTTATCACCCCATTAATGTATAATCACTTCTTTAATTGAGATTTTTATTTGATGGTTTTTAAACTCCAACATCCTTGTTGAATTTAAGGTCACACATTTCAAGTGCTAATACGAACATTTACCTTGAAGTGCTCAAAACATTGATCCTTAAAGTGTATAGGTGATTAGTACTAAAGGGTGTAGGCATTAAATCAATAAGTGATGATGTTGTTTTATCTCCTTAAATGAACCCATCTCAAATATAAGAAATTTAAATCATTGAAAAGGAAATACGTCCAATCCACCCCAAGCAATAACCTAAGATCAACTCATTCTTTTAAATTGAATTCACTTAAATCTGTTAGTGATACCTTAAACCCATCTAAAATCAACCCAAGTTGGCCACTTAATATCCAAAAATAGTCCATAGAATGTACGTGTCTATAGGTTTCTTCTTAGGTCTCTGAGGATTCGATAACCCAAGATAAACTACAAGGACCGTTATACCTTAATCTCTTGGGTAAATTGGAGCGAGAATCAAATTTTGGCACCATTTCCGGGGACCTAAGTAAGTTATCTTAGACACTATCATCCTTTTGTTTCATACCTCTTCTCTATTTTCACCCCCTCACTCCTATGGAAATCAATTTTGAACAAGCCCAAACATGGGGAACCTCTCCCTACATTGATCACCCCACACCAAGTGTGATGTACAATGACCATCCTAGTTTCTACTGGTGGGATAACCAACAACAAATTGAGATACAATTTTTTAACTACTATTCTCCACAAAATATTCTAAAATATAATGAGTTTCAATCCCCACAAAGCCAATTTGAACATCCTCCTATGGAATTCCAACAACATAGTTATCCTCCTAGAATAGAACATCTGTCTCAACCCATTATAAATCCTAATCCACATCCATTACTTGAAAAATTGTGTCAACAAATGGAGATAATGAATTTTGAGGTTTCATCATTGAGGTTAGAACTACAAAGCATTAAAAATTGTGAGGAAACCATCCCTACACAAACTGTCCCTTCTATAACTTTTTGTGAAGTGTCTAGTTTCCCACAAACCTCTCATGAATTTACTGAAGAGAAAACCTTTGGATTTGGGGAAGATGAAGAGGATAAAAGAATTTTTGATGGGTTTTTAAATCAAGAGAAAACCTATTTTTTGTATTTACAAGAGGGAAATTTGACATCATGTATTGAGTCTCATGAATATAACTCCATTGATGATTTTTCAAAAACACAAATCACTGAACCATTAAGAGAAATCAAAATCTTTGAGTCCATACCAATTCCTAACACTGATCTTTCCAATTTGGTGGTTGAATATTCTATTCAAAAGGAACCAATTTTGTTGAGAATTTTGGAAAATGAAACTGTGTTGGATTCAAAATATCAATTTGTGTCTAAATGTCCTATCCAACCTGAGCTCAAAATTAATATCCTTCCCTCCCCTCTAAAGAATCCATTCATAAGTTATAATCATGACCTTTCAATTGGAATTCATTCTTCTCTTGAAACCAAAAAAGTTGGAATGATCATTGATGTCTTAGGAAAGACTACAGAGGAAACTGGATAAACCATTTCTGATATTGCTTTGATTTTACCATTCATTTTAGAACATAGGTTTGTGCATGAAACAAATTATAAACATAGAATCAATTTCAACCTAGTAGAAGTGGTGAAACACGTGGTCCTTAAAATGTTGAAAATTGGTATTGGGTAAGTTAGGGGATCCATGTCGGGCTAACGATGTTAAACAAAGCTCTGTATGGGAGGCAACCCATGGTTTTCAAGTTTCCAATAATTTTGTTGTTTTAATCAACTTTATATTTTAAATAGGATTAATTAATCATTTTGATATTTAAAAAAAATAGACTGTTGACCTGTTCTTCTGTTATGAGTATGGATGGGTATGAAAGGGGAGCACCATATTCATCCGTGTCACGTGGTGTGATCCTTGAGTAATGCCTTACCCAGAAATTTAAAAAGAATACAATGTAGAATCAGTTTATTTTATTTTAATGTTTTTGTAGGTTAAAATAAAAATAAAAAAAATAAAAAAAATATAATAATAATAATAATAATAATAAAAAGGGACACATCGTGGGTCGTGGGTCAAACCCCTTCACAACCGGAGAAGCTATGGGGATTCGAACCCGGGACCGAAGGGAGACAAGGGCGCGTGCTTACCACTGACCTACGGGAACTCTGCAAGCGACATGGATATCAAAGGACTAAATTGGAGTGGAAAGAACTTCAAACTTCAACCACCAGGTGGCTTCATTCCATGATCCTAATATTTCAATTTCCTTATTGAGCTCCCCTTTTATTCCTCTACCCCATTCTAAATTTTATTTTTACGAAACTAGGGACAGTTTCATTTTAAGTTGGGGGGGGAAGATAAAATGAAAAATTATTGTGTGTTAAAAAAATGAATGATTTGAAGAAAAAAATGTGTAAATTGAAGGAAAAATTCCTTTAACTTTGAACATGGTAATACACATTGCACACTTTGAAACTGAATATCAAATAATTTAGAATTTCCTGATTCTGATTTTAATCCTTGTATAATTTCATGAGCATAGATTTTAGAATGTGTGGTTGTACAATGTGATATTTCATTGTTTTTATTTTCATCCAAATAAAAAAAATCACAATGCACGTCCTTTGGATAGTGGGGTATTAGTTTGAGTTCATGGGGTCCCCCAAATAAATATCATAGGTTTGGTGACCATTTTAGTTTTAATATGAGTATTCAATAAAAAAAATTAAAAAATAATAATAATAAATTTGCGCGTAGATCAATGAAATGACCTAATGCGTGGATTTCAGCACTTGGAGATCATGACTCCATAGTTGTCTGGACCAGAGTTAGTAATTTTATCTCTATTTTTGGTAATTTGAATTTGTTTTTGACTGAGTTAACTCAAGATGATGCCCAAGTATGTGGGATTCACTTGGTGCCCTAAGGTCTTTGAGCCTGGGAGTCATCAGCAAAGTCTCGCTACAGGGGTTGACTCTTTTGAGTGCAATTTCAATTACCATGGAAAAATTGCAAAAACAAAAAAAAACAAAAAAACAAAAAAACAAAAAAAAAATACATTTTTTTGAATACTCATACTAATATTGAAATGTGATTCCACCTAGTGCTTTCATCATTTCCCCCTTGAATAAAGATGAACCCCCATGTCTATTGTGATGCACAACACATCCTCATACTTAATTGATATTGGATGAAATATGGCAATGAATTTGAACAAAGGAATGGGCTTGGGATTGAGATCTTATTATGAAACTATCTTGTATTAAAATATTTTGTTGAGTTTCATGATTTTTTGGTATAAGGGTTTCTGGTGATCATTGTTTATTAAATTTTTTTTGGAAAAGGGAATTCGAATTTCATATTGTTGAGATATATTTTGCTCGGGACTAGCAAAACTCAAGTTGGGGGGTGTGATTAGCCACTAAATGAGGCTAATATTCATTGTTAATATATATAATATTCATGTTATTTATTATTCATAAACACCATTTTAGTTCATTTTACACTTTGAACATCATTTCACATTATGATTGTAATACCTTTCTAAAATGCACTATTATGTGGTATATTTTTGAACATCATTTAAAGTAACCAATGATTAATTTGATTTTAAGGAATGTAATTATACATATTTTAATTTGATATTTTGGGAACTATATATAAACTTAAATATGAACATTTTTCATTCAGGGATATATGGAGTATTCATAAAGGATGATGGAGATATTTGGAGATGAATGGAAGCAATTATAGAGAAGGCAGATTGGACACCAGACCACTGATGAGAATGTGGGGCACAAAATACAAATCCAATGAAGCCCAAATTTCATGGGATGATATAGGACATATATAGGAACAAATAACCCTTCAGGATACAATGCTAATTCGGCCTTCATTGTGTCCATTTAGGCATCCAAAGTTAGATATAAAATTCTGGGCCAGATTCTGTGTCCCAGAAAAACAGTCCACTAATATAATAATATCTCCTAAAACACAACTCCAAATGGGACCAAATTTTACAGTAGGGTATAAGACATCCGGGTATCCATTTTATTCATATATGGACCACTCTAATTCGGCCATATAGAAGGTAATCCAAGCGCGTCTGTTCGGTGGAAGCAAGCTGGCTGCCACCTCGGGTCAAGGGTGGAAAAGTCTCCTCTCCCTTACTTTCCACCACCCTAGGTCTACCATACTCAAGTGGGATCTTTTGTAATATTGGAGGCTAGAAACAAGTCTCCCAAAATTCCTATTTAAGGTAGTGGTGGTGAATGAGTTTTTCATCTTTGGATGGTTTGTTTAATTGTAATGTTATGCTGCGATTTTGTTGTCTCAAGTTTGTCTTTCACTTGTAAGTTGTTCAATTCACTTTAGTTTCTTAATAAACGTTCTTCTTATTCTCTTATTATGTTGTTCTACATCTAAATTTGATACCATTTCCTCAAGGTGTGAATTTATTCACACCAAATCTTGTGAAATTATTCACACAACGGTGGAGTGATCATTTTATTTTTGTTGTTTTCTTTACTTCTCTATTTCCTCCTTCATGAGTCTACTTTCCGCTTCCATTGAAACCATGGGATCAATGGAGGGCTAAACCAATTATGGGTTGATCTAAGGGAGTAGAAAGGGGATGGATTGGATGTTATTTATCACCCCATTAATGTATAATCACTTCTTTAATTGAGATTTTTATTTGATGATTTTTAAACTCCATCATCCTTGTTGAATTTAAGGTCACACACTTCAAGTGATAATACGAACCTTTACCTTGAAGTGCTCAAGACATTGATCCTTCAAGTGTATAGTTGATTAGTATTAAAGGTTGTAGGAATTAAACTAGTAAGTGATGATGTTGTTTTATCTTCTTAAATGAACTCATCTCAAATATAAGAAATTGAAATCATTGAAAAGGAAATACATCCAATCCACCCCAAGCGATAACCTAGGATCAACTCATTCTTTTAAATTGAATTCACTTAAATCTGTTAGTGATATCTTAAACCCATCTAAAATCAACCCAGGTTGGCCACTTCATATCCAAAAACAGTCCATAGAATGTACGTGTCTATAGGTTTCTTCTTAGGTCTCTGAGGATTCGATAACCCAAGCTAAACTACAAGGACCATTCTACCTTCATCTATTAGGTAAATTTGAGCAAGAATCACATATATTGTCAACCCTGTGTTTGGTGTTTTGATTTCATATGAAGGAACCCTATGTTTGAATATTCAACGATGGTGTTTTAAATATGTGATATTATCCGAGATTTATGCAACTATCTTGATAGAAGTAAAGATACGTTCAAAGTTGTTTTTTGATTGATTCAAAGGCTCGTATTCAAGGGAGTAAATCATTCCTATTTCTAAGGTAAAGTTACAACTCTCTTGAATGATTTAAATTTTAATAATTGTGACTTGTCAGGAGACATTCTTGGATCTACTCAACCAAAAGAAAGTTGTGTGTTTTATATATATGGCCAGAATATTTTTTCCTTTTATACGATTGCATATTTTTGAATATCTTTTGAATAGAGAACTGCTGAAAAGATCGAGCGACTCTATTATTTTCTAAACATGCTATATTTTGAATATATACATATTTAAACCTCATAGAACTGTGTAACAACTACTGTTTGTTTGTTTCTATTCTTATCGAATATCATTCAAAACCAAGATCTCTTCAAATATATTCTTATTTGAAGACATTCATATTTGAAGAATAATATCTATATTTTTTCAGTTGATGCTGCAACTATGATCAAGAAACTTTCAATTCAATCAAATCAAACTCTTTCGATTAATTAGAGTTTCGACTACTCTAACTCAATCATGGAAGAGTATAAACTTCTTAGACTAAGATGTGGAGAAATTGGTTCCCTATAAAAGAACCAAAAGGCTATGTAAATCCTTATTGTAAGGTGTCAACTTCCTACAATTAGTTTTTGTTTGAAGGTCTTGTGATCAAAGGACATTTATAGTGAAAATAATCAAGCTCACAAATATAGAGAGAGTTTTTGGAGTAGACTAGGGAATCTTTGTTCCCCAAACCACTATAAAATCTATTGTGTTGTTTTTTATTCTTTATTCACTGCTCAAATTACTTATAGAGGATAATGATACATATATACATAAATTGAAAAGAAATATAAAATCCAAAATATTTCAAGATTATAAAAAAAAAATTCACCCACTCTTGTGTATATTTATATTATTATGACCTAACAATTGGCATCAAATGCGACATTTATGATAAAGAAGATAAAGATCTAGAAATCTTAAAAGTATAAGATCTATATAAAGAAGATATCAATGTCTGATACTAGAGAAGTTATGTCTATGATACATGATTCATATTTAAATGTTGATAACTATGGATGATAGAAATAATGTATGATCATCTATATGACAAATATTGGATTTAAGGTATATATGAAGATTATCACTCCCTATGAAATTTCTAAGAAACCAGAAACATGGGATGATGCAATAGAAGCTGAGTATGAAATCAAATAAAAACCAATGAATTCCATTATTTGACCTAATGAATTCAATCAAATATCACAATGTCCTACTGGTTATAAAATGTGACAGCCAATCACTATTGCATATGAAGAAACTGATAATATCATAAAAATGAGGTATACTGCTGATTTTTTTTGAAACCTTTAGAATGTATGATGGTGAAAGAATCACACAAATGAATGGAGGGTTGATATAAATCTTCAACAATATTATTGACTTAGGAGATCCAATTAATCAATCAGATCAAGCATTGAAATTACTTAGAGTACTACCCTCAAAATGGAATGGGATATTTTCAAATATAAGACAATCATCACCGGTAAAAAATCTGACAATGAAAGAATTTATTGGAACCCTGATGATGTATGAAGCAAAAATTCAAGCTAAAGATAAAGATCATAAGATAATGAAAAGGGAAAATACCACCTTACATCTCATAATCATTAAAGGAAATCAAAAGAAGTTGTCAAAATCTCAAAAGATTCAGACTAATCAGATTCTAAAATGGAACTAGCTCAGTTATCTAGGAAATTTATCAAATTATTTAGGAAGAAGAGAGGCTTCAAAAAATAATTCAAGAAATATGAGAAAGGATCCAAAGAAGTAAGATGATATGAATGCAATAATATATGTCATATCAGATCTAATTACCCCCAGCCAAATGAAGAAAGAAGAAATATGTAAAAGAAAAATTAGAAGAAAACTGATTACGAGCATAAAGGGAAAAGAGATATGAAATCTACTTAGAGTGTTTATAAAAACTCTAGTATCTATTCCAAATCTTATTTATAAAAAGAGACAAAAAATCTTAAAGTAAACATGTGATTTATGTCTAAGGAAGAATAAGAGGTACAAATCTATTAATATTCTGCTTCTAACTCTGATATCTATTCAAGTAGAAAATTAGCTACTTATTTCTCAATTATGGAAGAAAAATATGATTCTTTAATATTGAAGAACATGTCACTAAAAAGTATTCATAATTTTATTTTAAGTAAAAAATTTGCAATGATGAAACAACATCAATAATTAAAATAAAAATTTAATACATCTACATTAAATTATATTATTCATGAAAATAAAATAAAAAAACTACAAGATGAAGTATAATAATTCAAGAGTACTCCCATTATATTAATTAAAGGAGAAAAAATATAAATGATATTCTTGTATTTTTTTTATTAAAATAAAAAAATATGGAATATGAAGTAAGGGAGAAAAATCAAGGATACATAAAAATTATTTTGTGCCAAGTTCTAAAAATTATACCTACTTCTATTGTGGAATGAAGGGAAATTTCTCTAACAACAATTATTTAATAAATCCTCAAATAATTGGTACCAAAAAAGGATCTATTTCCAAAAACATTTCTGAATAAATTAATGTAAATTTTGGTATAATAAGGAAAATATGGATTCCAAAATCCTTGCATGATGACAGAGTTAGACCCAAGAAAATATAATTACTAAAATCAACTATTGTTTAATTGATTTTTGAAGAAAAAGACCACATGAATAGAAATGTTTTATGTTACATGGATAATGGATGCTCAAGAAACATGAGTGGAGACTCTTCCAATTTCCATACACTGGAAAAAATAGATGGTGGACTAGTCACCTTTAAAGATAATTTAAAAGGAAATATAGTTGGAGTTTGATCAGTTGGATATCCAAAGTTAATCTCAATCAAAAAAGTGTTGTATATATAAGTGATAAAGAACAACCTAATAAGTATTTATTGACTTTGTGATGATGTATTTTATGTCGATTTATCTAATAATTCTTTCTCAGTTTTCAAAGATAAAATGCTTAAATTTAAAGCACCTAGAACTAAACATTCTTATACTTTGGATCTTAATTCCTTGGGTATACAAAAAGTAAAGTGTTAAACTGCTGAGAATAATGAGTCATGGATCTGTCATAGAAGACCTAGACACAATAATATATTTATTTTATATAAATTATCTAAGAAACACTTAGTTTCTGATTTTTCTAGTCTTAAATTTGATAACGACTAATTATGTGATGCACATCAAATTGGAAAAATACAAATCATCTTTCAAATCAATTAACAAAATTGATACATCTAAACCACTATAACTTATCCATATGGATTTGTTTGGACCCTCAAGGGTATCAAGTTTGGATAGAAAATTATATGTTTATGTATTAGTTGATGATTTTTTTAAGGTTTACTTGGGTTTATTTTCTAAAACTTAAAAGTGAAGTATTCACTATCATTGAAATCTTTTGTAAAATTATTCAAAACGAAAAAGACTTCAAAATAATTTCTTTAAGAAGTGATCATGATGAAGAATTTAAAAATCAATAATTTAATTCTTTTTTTTAAATTTAGGTATTAAAAACACCTTCTCTTCACCAATAATACATCTACATGATGGAATTATTGAAATAAGAAACAGAACTATTCAATAAATGGAAAGGACTATGTTGAATGAATATAGCCTTCCAACCTATTTTTGGGAAGAAGATGTAAACACAACTTTCTATATCATGAATAGAGTTTTAATGAGACCTCTTATTAAAAACACACCCCATGAAATTTGGAATAATAGAAAAACTAAAGTAAAGTACTTTATTGTATTTGGATGCAAGGTGTACATCTTGAATACTAAGAAAAAACTTGGTAAATTCAATTCAAAGGCTATTAAAGGAATATTTATAGGATATTCTGCCACTTATAAAGCCTATAGAGTGTATAATAAAATGTCAAGGATTTTTGAAGAACCAATTCAGGTGAAGTTTATTTAAAGTAACCATTTCATTAAAAATAAAGATCAAATATATGAAATTATTGACTCTTTTGACAATACGAGGCTTGAAAAAACAAAGAATGATTTTAAAAATAAAATAAATGAAATTTAGTCCTGTCTAGAATAAAATTAAATAGAAGAACTAAAAGTGTCTTACCTAGACAAACTAGTACCTTAAAGGATCATCCTTTAGAAAATATTATAGGAAATCTAGATAAAAGAGTAAGAACTAGAAGAATGTTGGAATCTTAGTTGAATTTTCTACCTTTCTATCACAATTAGAACCTAAGTCTAATAAATAAGCTTTAAATAATGAAAATTGGAAAATATTTATGCAATAAGAACTAAATCAATTTAGTAGATATAAATTTTGATAATTAAAGGAAATACAAACTAATTATCCACTAATAGGAACCAAATGGTTTTTTAGAAATAGACAGGCTGATAAAGGGATCATTACTATAAATAAATCTAGGCTATTAGAAAAAGTATACTATTAGGAAGAAGAGATAGACTATGATAAAACCTTTTCACCTGTTACTATATTAGAGGAAATTAAAATCCTACTAGATTATGCCTCTCAAATGAATTTTAAATTTTATCATATGGATATAAAATATACCTTTTTAAATGGATATTTAATAGAGGAAGTTTATATTGAAAAACCAAAAGTTTTTAAAACCCCAAATCTACTAGATTCAGTTTTTGAACTTACTAAATCTCTTTATGGTCTTAAATAAGAACCTAGGGCCTAGTATGAGAGATAAAGCTCATTTTTATTGGAAAATGGATTTTCTATAGGGTTAGCAGATCCTACTCTTTTTAAGAAAACCATTTCTTATAATATATTATTAATGTAAATTTATGTTGATGATGCTATTTTTTGATCAACAAATAAAAAGCATTGTAATGATTTTTCAAATATTATGTAAAAATAATTTGAAATGAGTATGATAGGAGAATTAAATTTCTTTTTAGGATTTCTAATTTATAAAAAAGATTATGGAAATGTTTTAAACTAAAGAAAATAAATTATTGATATATTAAAGAAGTTTTTACTAGAAAATAGTAAGACTTATACAAATCCCATGTATACTAATGTAAAACTTGATTTGGATGAAGCTAGAAAATCAGTTGACAATAATTTGTATAGAGCTATGATTGGTAGTTTACTATATCTTACTACTAGCAGGTCAGACACAATGTTTTCTATATGTTTATGCATTAGATTTCAATCAAACCCAAAATAATCCCAACTTAATGTTGTTAAAATAATTTTTAAATATTTTAAAAGAACTATTTTTCAATCGCTAATTTACCTAAAAACCTCTAATTTTAATTTAATTTCATATTCAAATGCTGATTTTGGAGGGTTTAGGTTAGATAAAAAGAGCACTTCAGGAACCTTTCAATTTTTAAGAAAATATTTAGTGTCATGGTCAAGTAAGAAACAATATTTAGTTACTCTGTCAATAGCCGATACATAATATATATTTGTTGGTAGTTGCTATGCACAAGTATTGTGGATGAAACACACCTTAATAGACTTTAGAATTAATTTTAATAATATAACTATTTTATGTGATAATACCAAGATAATTAAAATTTCCAAAATTCCTAAAAGTAATTCTAGAACCAAGTATATTGATATAAGACATCATTTTCTAAGAGATCGTGTTCTTAAAAAGGATATATCTTTTTAATTTTTAAATACCAAATATCAACTTGATGATATTTTTACTAAACCACTTCCCACTGTAAGTTTTGATTTCATTAAGGGGGAGTTATGAATATTTAATTTTAAATAAATGTTTATTAATTTATTTAATTAATTTATCTATTGATAATTTTATTTTATTTAGTTATTATTCATTTACTTATTGTTTAAATAAAAATAATAATTTATTTCTATTTTTTTAAAAGCACATCTTTTCAAAATAAATAATTAATGATTACACTACGTAATCATCTCAAGAAACTAGACCGCATCACCAAAATTATCAGAAAACTCTTCCTCTCTCTGCTCTCTTACTTAACCTAAGATTTCAAACCCTTTCAACTTCCATATCCATCATTTCTATTTCAAAACCCTAGAATCTTAAACCTTAAACTCTTAGATTCTCAGAAATTTTGATGAAAAAAGTAGGAGAACAAAGTGGAACAAAGAAATGTGTTACCTACATAAAAATTATTCAAGGAAAGGTAATATACTTCGTTTAGATCAATCAAAAAAATATTATTTTGAATAATTCTCTAGATTTTCAAGGTTTATAAAATATTTTGACTAATGGAATCACCGAGTTTATTTTTGATGCATAAGTAAAAGAGTTCTTCAGAAATTATCAGTACAGTTTCAGTGACACATATAATTTCATCATATCTAAGATATATCATAGGTATTTTTTAATCTCTTTGATGGGAAAATACAAAGTTTTTAAGTTTCCCCATTAAGTTTTTTTTTTCATTTTTATCTTTGATAAATAGGAAACTAAGAACAAAAAATAGAGGATATTATGTTATTTATCTTCAGATCTACATAGATAAGAAAAATTCATGTTAAGGATCTTGACACTGACCAGAAGGTTCTAGTCAAGTTTATTCAGTCATCTATAATTCCAAGAACTTATAAACTCGAAAGTATTCTTTATCCAGACATGTATATAATGTTTTTAATGATAAGTGATGTCAAGTTTAATTTCACAATGTACATGTTAATGTACAAACATCACTGTTTCCAAGAGGAGGCAATGGTG
This sequence comes from Viscum album, assembly GCA_963277665.1. NCBI lineage: Eukaryota > Viridiplantae > Streptophyta > Magnoliopsida > Santalales > Viscaceae > Viscum > Viscum album. Next base: position 1,088,615,988 of record OY728121.1, read on the forward strand.
TCATTTTATCCTTATAGAAGGATAATTTCAATGATGCTATAATAAAAAGTTTGATTAGAGATATAATGATAAAATCCAAATGTCATCACAACAACATTCTCAATGTCAGGAATCTCATGAAAATAGGTTACTTATGGAGTATAGTACAAGGAAATATGTTACCTATTGGTGAAAAATACCAACAAGTATCTGGTCCTATTGCTCAAGGGGAGCAAAGAATTTTGGGATCAACTGTTATTATCCAAATTCAAGGAGAAGAAGTTACAGAATCAATAACAGATGATGAAGATCAAATAAAGAGACGTCCAATCAGATACAATGTCTCTGACCCATAAGTTACAAGATATGTCCCTCAATCTCTTGAAGAAATTTTGGAAGAACCAATCTATGAGGCCCTTATCATCCAAACTAGAAATATGGATGAACCTGTAGTTCAGAAAACCACAATTCAAGAACCTTAATTAAAGGTTGCTGTAACTGGGGAAGTTTCCCCACCAGAAAATCAACTAGTCAACAGAGAATATCAAGAGTCCCTAACTCTAGTTGAAAATCAGATTCAACAAACTCTCAATGAAGAAAAATTCCAATAAAATGCTCAAAGAATTGATAATGATAAAAAATTATTTTCTACCACTATAAGGTTTGTCCAGAATCAATCAATTTTTATTATCTCTGATTCTATGGACAAGAAAAACTTTGAACCTGTTGATATTACATAGGTTCTTGAGGTTTAATTTTCTACCTATAGTGAAAATAGTAAATAAAAATATTTATCCTTGGTTGAAAGAGGAAAACCATATCAAGTTCATGATTAATAATCTTTTGATTCTTTAAACAATCTAATTGAAGGATTTTTTATTCAATTCAACAAACTAAGAGAAGAAAAATTAGGTTTTCAAGGTGAGTTAGAGGCAATAAGAAAATATTTTGAAGATTTAATAAGTTCAACTATTCCTAAAGAGGAATTTGTTAGGTACCTTGGTATGGAAATAGTGACTAGAGGGGTGGGGTGAATAGTCCTTTTTGATTTATTATTATAAATTTTAATTTATCATAGTTATATAAAAATGTTAGAAGTTACAACAGAAATAAAATAGATAACACATGCGATTTTTATAGAGGTTCAGATCACCAAGATCCTAGTCCTCTCTTCAATATTCTCTACTCCTCTAGGAGATTGATATGCACTAAAACCTCACTTTTGATAGGGAGTGAAAACCCAATTACATAAAATTACAAAAGTACCTTTTTCAAACCTGGTGGTATAACCCCTAACTTTTGATGGAGTCACAACCAAAATTACTTTTATCTATAAGGAATAACCCGACCTTCCTTTTAGATGGGAGGAATAACCCAGTGACAACTTTTGGATGGGGAAATCTAAAACTGAGACTCTAGAGAACCAATAAGTTATTAGAATAATTAAAATGGAGGGAAAAAAATACAATAATAGTTGAGAAGATGATGAAGATATTCATTGAATCTCGTGTTCTTGGATCACATCAGTGGAGAAAGATGAAGATGATGCTGATCACAACAGAACAATATATGTTGAAAAAGTTTCTTGATTAGACTTGATAGAAATAGGAAATCTTATCATATTCTTATCGAAATAATCAACTGCACTGTACATTTGTGATCTACATGACCATTTACATGTCCAATCTAAGAATGAAAATTGTTAATGTTTAATAATAAAATAATATGACTGTTACCTTATCCTGTTAAAGCCACATTGAAAATAGAAACACAATAAGATAAATATATATTCATGAAATATTAAAAGGGATATTTAATATATTAATAATAATAACTCTTAAACAAAACACAATTGAAAAAAATTGAAATAATAATATAATTGTGAATAATATATGTTCATGAGAATATTGTTAAAAAAAGAGCATCATAAAAAATAATTTTCATGTTCATATATCACAAAAAAATGCTATAAATATTTTTATAAAATATTGAAATTGTATTTTGAAATAAAATATTAAACATTTTATTTTGTAATTAATTTTAACAATATTAACTAAAATTAAGAAAATAATAATTTTGAAATAAATTTTTAACTAACGGTGAGTCATGACTCACCTTTGAGAGCAAAGAGTGATGAAACATTTATCACCATTGGAAATGTCTGTTGGTGAGACATTACTCACCATTATAAAAGTCTCATGTTGAGACATTACTAACTGTTGGAAAAGTATGGCAGTGGTAAGACAAAGTATTACCCGCCGTTTCATTTTTTAGAAAAAATAAAATGAATTGATCAAAACTAAAAACATATCCATGCATCTTATCACCAAATGGTTAAATGAGAATAATAAAAAATTACTCACCATTGTGTGTTCAAAGGTAATTCATGACTCATTGATGGGTTCCAGTGGTGAATCATGTCTCACTGTTGGGTTCCAATTATGACTTGTTGAAAAAATAATCAAACAATCAGAATGAGCTTAAAATTGAAGAGCTTTATTTTTTTTAAATGAAAAGAATTAAATAATAAAAAAATTCAAACATGATAAATTTGAAACAAAAAATATATTAAAAAAATATTACTTCCATGTATTTGAAGAAGTAAAAAACCACCTAACACGATGTTTAAAAATAATATTACAAACTTATGAAATGAGTAAGTTGAAAAAACAAAAACAAATAAATAAAAAAAGTGTAGTAGTATAGTATAAGTATAAACAGAAGGTGAAAAAGCAACACACTGTTGGAATTACAATGGCGAGTAAGTAGATCTCCTGGCAGTGACATGTCTCACCATTGGTAAATAAACCAATGGCGTAAAAAGACTCACCGTTAGTAAAAAAACCAATGGTGTATAAATGTCTCACCATTAGTTAAAAAAACCAACAATGACTCACCACTGAAGAACAACCTAAAGAAGTATTTTATGCAGATAAGTGGGCTGAAACATAGAGGAGAATATGAGGAAGACTGAAGAGGAAAAAGAGTTTCTTATAGTGAAGTGAACACCATGATAAACAATGGATCAAGAAAAGAGAGTCGAACCACTATTAGCGTGAGACAAGAAAAAAGGATAACTAGAATCACCATGATATTAAAATAGAAGGATAGAAAAGACTTGGTAAGGATGATAGAGAGGAAAAGTTAAGCCGTTTAATTGTTATGGAAGGAGAGTGAATAGAGGAGGAACAAAACATGTGCGAGATTTCAAAATGTGAAAGCGTAGGATGAGGGGAGGATCAAACTATGGATAAAAATCAAAGACATATGATGGATAAGAAAGACACCGCCACTATCTGAGAAAAATATGGGATAAAAAGAAGGGATAAGGTGACTATGAGATACGTGGATGAGATCCGATGGCCGAGATTCAATCTCGATGTAAATTTTTTTGTCCCACATTGAAACCATGATGAGGAGGGAAACAAGTATATAACCCATGACACACTGATACTCATCTAGAACAAAAAGACCATGGACACTCTATGGGTGCTCAAATCCCACCCTATGCATGCACTACCCGACCTTATACATGGGACCTATTGGCCCTTAAGTGAGCATTATGACCGATCATCCAATGATTAATACATTTCATGGATATCTAGACCCTCCCACAAGGGTTGAACCCTATGATCTAATATATCATTTAAGAAAAGTAGAAAAATATCAGTGAGATAAATAAAATAACATATAATGGAAAAGTTCAATTATACAATATTATTTAATATAAACTAATTAGAATATAATAAAGAAATTTCAGATATAGAAGACATACATAAAAAATTGAATTATCAAAATAGAAATTATACTAAGAAATATTTAAGTTTCCACCATACCCAATTCAAAACATACACTAGTGTATAAAATAGATACTCCCATTTAAAAAAAATCAACCACTGTAAAAGTGAAAAAATACAATATTCAATGAAAGAATAATTGATCCAATTTTATTTTACCAAAAAATTATCAACCAGAATGATCTAATTACCATTAAATCACAGTGATCATTATTTATCAAAATAGAACAATGAAATAAAACAGAAAAGTTAAGATTTCTACATGTTACTTTTAAACAAAAACAAAGAAAACAACATTTTTATATTCAATGAAAATATAATTTTCATGAACATATTAGATAAGACAAAAATATTTCCATAAGAAATAAAAAATTAATTTTCTTTAAAGGTTTTAAAAACAATCTCCCCCTGAGTTTAAGTATATAAAAATTATATTTTAAAATAGATCAACAAAATAAATTTTATTTTCAAAATTAAATAAATTTAAAAATAAATTTATTATTTAAAACAATTCAAGATTCCAAAAATATAACTAAGAATTATGAAAAAAACTAGATATAAAGAAAATAATATATTTATAAGTGTATTAAAGATTTCCTTATATCTATTGTTGAAAGATTATTTCAAACAGACTAAGGAAATTTAGGTTTGTATAGAAAAAATGGTTAAATTCTTATTTAAAACTTACACAATAGTACATTATTTCAAATAACAAACAAAGGGTAACTACCCCAAAATTCATGCATCTTTATATAAAGAAAATAAATATTGTTAGAAAGTTTTAGAGAAAAGTAAATATATAATCAACATATTTAGAATTGATGTTTTAACTATGAAAACTATAACAATTTTACATGCTATGACAAAAATAGATAGAAATTAAAGCACATGCCTTGAACTAGAAATAAAATGAGTTTATAAAAATATATCACATATTTTGTATGCTAGAATATCAAACTATATTATATTAGATTTTATGCATGATGTTAAAAAAATAAACTTATTTAGACATACTGACCAGATTAGATTTAATAGAATTTGAAACATAATTTTGGAGCCCATGCTATCCATATACTATGTGAATTTGGAACTCTTCATACATGCTTCCTTTAAAAAAAATTAATCAGATAGTTGTTTTGGTTCCCAAACTAGTTTGGGTCCAACTGGATTAGTAGAAAAATATTTAGGTACCCCTAAATATTTGAAACATGTATTATAGGGTAATCTTGAAGACAATTTATTTGAAATGAAAGTCTTAGTTGGCCTAAAGATTGAGTAAACCATAAAGAACATTCATTTTCATAATGAACTTTCATGTTACAATTAAAGAATGTAAAATTTGAAAAATTTCCAGTAATTCCTTTAAAAAAATATATTTATACATCTAAGGAACCTGAGTATTATAGAAACAACCCTTTTTATTATATTTAGGTTTGTTCATAGCCATTATTTTATCAAATTTCTCTTAGTCTCGAACAAATACAGATAAATTTACGTTTAAATTAGTAATTTCCTTTTTAATGATTTCATTATCTTTATAAATAACTTCTAGGTCATCACATATTTTTACATTTTAATATGATCCATAATTCTTCAGTTTCTTATTTTCATGTTTAAGATGCTTATATTACTTTTCAAGTTTATCTAAATCATCACAAACCAATTTCAATCTTCTCTGTTGATATTTATCATTTTTGACATGAAATATTTTATTTTAACATTTTCATCTTTGAATTTTATCAATTTAGAATCTATAACCCTTTTATGTTCTACATTTCTTAAAATAAAATCAGTTAGTTTTTTTTATTTTCTTATTTAATATTCTTATTTTCTCTTTGAAGTTCCCTGTAAAGTTCATCCATTCTTAATATGTCAATTTGAAATTTTTAATTTTGAGTAGTTAATTATTTAACTTCATTTTCAATATCAGTTTCATATCCAGAAATGTAATTATAGTCATAATGTACCTCATTTACAGTAGTAGCTATCAAAAAAATATTTACATTTTTTTTCACTTTCAGAGCCAACATCGCTTGAGTCTGACTCTTCTATACAACTCCATCTATCATGATAATCCTTTATTTTTTCCTTCTTGTATTTCTTATCCTTTACTTCTTGTTTTAATTTGGGACAATTTTATTATTTGTTCCCCTTTTTCCTACAATCATAACATATTAATTCTGAAGCATCATATTTACTTGTATTACCTATTTTACTACCCTTCCTATCATATTTCTGATAATATCTTATTGGACACTTCTTAAATCCTCTCTTACCCTTCATGTACTTTAAAAAACCTTTTGTGAAATTTTTAATTTCATCCTTCTCACTTTTTGTGACTCAGAATTATAGGAATTATAAATAACATTTATATTTGATTTAAATGCAATACCTTTCCTTTTATCATGGTCATCAGTATTATCATTCTTCATTTCCAATTTGCATTGAAGAAGTGATATTATCAAATCATCCAAAGAATATTTAGTAAAATCCTTACTTTATTCAATGGAAAACTTATTTGAATGCCATATTTTGGGTAAAGATCGAAGCAATATTTCAGTGAGAGAGTCATTATTTATGGTCTATCTAAGAGCAACCATGTTGTTGAAATTTTTGGTGAATCTATTATAGATCTAATTAATGAATTTTTGATCAGTCATCCTGAAATATTTAAACTCATCTCACTATATACCTAGCTTAGTTTTCTATAACTTATTAGTTTCTTGATGAGTCAATTTTAAAGTCCTCCAAATTTTATAAGTAATTTTACATGATGAAATATGAATATACATATTTCTATTTAAATAATAGTATAAGAAATTAATAACTTTGTAATTTAAAACACATTTTTCAACATAATTACCAGTAATAGTTTCTAAATAAACTTCAAGAAATTAATAATTTTTTGACATTATAACCCAATAATCAAGACCTATATTTTTAAGAAATACCTCTATCCTATCTTTCCCATAGAAATAATCACTTCCATTGAAGTGAGGTGGTCTGACAGGATTCAACATCTCAAAATCCATATTATCCCTAACAAAGCAATGGATCTTTTTTCCTTAGAGTTTTTAATTTAGGATAATTGTTAGTTCATAAATATATAATGAAACAAATAAAACCAAAATTTTAAAAAAGAACCACCATCTGATACTAATTGTTAGGTCCCTTGGTATAGTAGTAGTGACTAGAGGGATGGAGGTTAAATAGTCCTCGTTGATTTATTATTATGAATTATAATTTACCAGAGTTATATAACCATTTTAAAAGTTTCATTGGAAATAAAATAGATAACACAAGAAATTTTTATAGAAGTTTGGATCACCAAGATACTAGTCCTCTCTCCAATCTCCTATAATCCTCAAGGATTATGGTGTGTACTAAAACCTCAATTTTTATTGGGAGTGAAATCCCAATTACATATAATTAAAAATGTACATTTTTCACACCTGGTGGTATAAACCCTGATTATTTATGGAGTCACAACCTACCTTCCTTTTGTCTGGGTGGAATAACTCGAACTCCGTTTTAGATGGGAGGAATAACCCAATGATATATTTTGGATGGGAAAATCTTAAATCGGGACTCTAGAGAACAAACAAGTGATTGGAAGAATTACAATGGAGTAAAAAAAGAAAACAAATACAATAATAGTTGAGCAGGTGATGAAGAAATTCATTGCAGCTCATGTTCTTGGATCACATCAATGTAGAAAGATGAAGATGATAAAGATCCTTGGTGATCACAATAGAACAATAGATGTCAAAGAAGTTTCTTGATTAGACTTATGAGAATTAATAAAGTTTATCGTATCCTTATCGAAATAATCAACTGCACTGGTACATTTGTTTTTTTATTCTTGAAGCAATCTCCTGATGAATTAAAACAGAGATATACAAGATCTTGTCTATGTCCAATCGCATATAAGCCTCACCTCAGTTTGTGATGACTCTCCAAGTTCATCCACGATACCCAAGATCAAATATAGGTAGTGGCATATTTATGGGTTACTATAGAAGTATTTTAGTATACAATGTAGCGGGTATTGTTCAGTACTATAGTAGTCGAAAATATTCATCCCTTTCAGCCTTCGATCCACCAATTTGGTCCTCGAGTCCTTCAGGACTTCAGGCTACCTAGGCCTTTAGGAAGTATGGATTTTAGGCCACCTTTAGGCCTTTGGGAAACATGTTGTGTAGAAAATGACTAGACAGACTCTACAAGGATCAGACTCCATAGGAGGATTCAAAGATGGCACATTCACCCAAGTAGAGCTAATGGATTTGGAAGAATGAGAGGGTATTGAAATTGCCATCAGTACCTGGCCTATGCATGTATACACAGAATAGCTATCCGAACATCCATGTGAAATTGGAGAGCTGACATCATGATGTAGATGCTGAAGAGGGGAAGTTCCAAGTAGTCATTGTCACGAACCAACCCGGGTCGACCCTAGACCGATCACCCGAGCCGATCCGCGACATGGCTCGAGAGGCGTTCCCGATCCTCCTGTCACGACCTGCCCTCAGGGTCCGTGTCGTGACTACCCCAAGCCTGCCTTCCATAGGCCAGGGGCTGGCGACTAGCAGAAAGACGTAAATCCCAGTAAAAAGGGAAGGCATTGCCTTTGAAAAGTAAACAAACACCACAGAGTAAGCAAGCGGAAAAGTAAATACTAAGTAAAAACATAGTACAACTGAAAGAGCGGAAAAGTAAATGGGCCAGTATACAAACCCAAACTGAAAGTAAAGTACAACTCAAAAGGGAAAACAACAACTGTAAAGTAAAAGCCGCTACACCAAGCTGTCCACTGGAAATCCCACCTGAAGGGTGGGTACAGATAGCTCCACTGCTCCTCGGGTCCCGCCGTCCGCTCCGGGCACGTCCCGTCCAGTGGTCCACCTCCAGGTACCATTCTGCTCTGCAAGCCTCAACCACGATCAACGCTGTCCGTTGTCTGCAACTAACACAACGTAGTTCAGTCATAGCCCGTGCAGGGGTGAGTATAAGCTACTCAGTAGGGACCCCGAGACCCCTGAAGGTCTCCCAAAATCCACAAAGGATAAACCACAAAGGAAGATACAAACACGAAGTATCAACCAACACTGCTTAGGTATATTCCCATACATATAACTAAGTCATCAATTCCAATACGCTCCAACCTCCGAGCCCAAGTACAACTCAGTCCACACAGGAAAGTATACGTATTCCATATAGGAAAGCAAAACAAAATCCACACAGGATAGCACAACACAATCCACACAGGAAAGCAATAGGATTCAGCTCACACAGGTATACTTCTTCGGTAGACGATAGATATGATCACCGATCCATCTAAGTCGTCGGACCCACAAAGGATCGATAGGTACTAACCCCCACAATGACCCACACAGGATCGGGCCCACATAGGACCTGTAGGCGCTGGTTCACACAGGACCGCTGAGCGCAGACCCACACAGGATCGGACCCACACAGGATCAGGCCCACACAGGACCTGTAGCACTGATCCATGTAGGATCGCTGAGTGCTGTAGTCGTCGTCGAATCCACCAAGGATCTCTGTACTGTCGTCGTCGCAGTCACAGTAGCAGTAGCAGTAGCAGTAGTAGTAGCAGTTGCAGCTAGCTCTAGGGTTCCCACACACAGCAAGCTCGTTCGGGAGGGTCCACTCCATGAGCCGAGAGGCTGATACATCAACTGTCACAAAGTCCAGATTTGATGTATCCAAAAGTTCCGTATCGTCAACAGGAACTCCACGCAACAGACGGCACGTCGATCAGATGCCCGGTCTGAGGGTTATTAGCTTTTTCGTCCCAGGGGCCCGGTTAGTTTTTAAGGAAAAACCAACCCGACCGTACTCCACCTGCGTCCAAACCTCGGGCGGAGTATGCCAAAAGATCCGTCTCACTAAGAGGAACACATCAAAACTAACGGCACGTCATTCGGACGCCCGTAGCTCAAGATATGAGCGTTTCCGCTCCGAGGGCCCGGTTGGTTTCGTGTAAGAACCAACCCGGACGAACTCAAAGTATTCCGAAACTTTGGGTGCGATATACCGAATCGACCGTCTCGATTCAAGGATCGCATCTCCGGTGACGGTTCGTCAATCGGAGGTCCGTAGCTCAAGTTATGGGCAAAAGACCGAAGTCGATTCGAAAACGGGGGGTCCGGGTCCGGGCCGACCCGAACCGACCCCCCTGGGTCGGCCAGAACCGGGTCGACCCGACCTGGGTCCGACCCGGCCCGGACGACGGCGCGGCCCGGCACGGCGACGCGGTTCGACGCGGCAGCGCGGCCCGGCGCGGCGGCGCGGCCGGTGCGCCGCTCGGGTGCCACGCGCGGGGGCAAGGCCCCCGCCCTCCTCTACTGGTGGCGCGGCTGAAAGCCGCGCCTTGGATCAAACGGCCCCCCACGTGGGGGCCATCTTTTGAGAAAAAAACAAGGGGCCGCCTGCCCCCCTTTGTGAAACCGACCCCCCTCTTAATGGGGGGCCATTTTGGCTGGCCGGGGGAATTAATTTCCCCCGGTTTTGCCTCCCTTCCGGCCGGCCCAACCTGGCCGGCCGGTTCTTCCTCAACGGGACCGGCGAGACCGGTCCCCTTTCCGGATTCCGACACCGGCGGCCCGGCTGGCCGCCGGTCTTCCCGTTCTGCCATGGCCCGAAACCGGCCGCGGCCTTCGTTGTCCGGCGCGGTGCGACGACACAGCGCCCCTCCGCCGCGACCCCGCTCCGGTCGCGGCGCCTTCGGTTTCCTTTGACGCGGCGCGATGGCGTCGCGTTCTTGATAAACTTTCAGCGGCGCGGCGCGACGGCACTGCGCAATTATAGCCTTGCAATTCCCACGTGGTGCGACGGCACCACGCCATCTCGTTTCATCCACAAGAAATATTCAAGATCAAGGAGGGGGTTTCGGCCGTGTTTGTGCGGTCCGGCCCCCCTATCGTTAGATGATAGCATATATACATTTACCCTCAAGATTGTCATGCTAGAACCAAGAACGAGAAATAAATAAATTGTCATCAACAAACCCCTACCTCGGTTTCAAGAACGATGATCGTCAACGACCCGCGGAAGACGAGCGTCGCGGTGGTCGGCGTCGCGGAAAAGGACGTCGATGTTGTGAAGCGAGGATTCGAAGCTCTTTGACGGTGATTTCGTCGCGGGAAACCGTCGCGGAAGAGATGACGCGGAAGAAGTACGTCGTCGGTGTCGCGGGTATGGCGTCGCGGAAGACGGTTCCCGAGAATGTGGCGTTCTTCGTCGATGTCCGAAAGTTCTTCGTGTTCTTCATCAAAGTTTGAAGAAGAAGAATAAGAAGAAGAAGAAGAAGAAGGCTCCAAATTCTCTCAAGATTGTCTAGAGAATTATAACCCAAATAAAATAAGCTAAGGTCTTATTTTATTTACTCAACCAAACCATTTTGAAATTCAAAGGTTTGAAATTTAACAACTCAACCCATTTAATAACCCAACTTGTCAAGTTAATTAAAGAGGGGTTATTGGGAGTTTAAAAAAAAAGTGAAGAGTTATGTTTCATGTGGCCCCCACCACACTTAATCCTCCCAAGGGAGGTTAAGTGGTTGTGGGTCCCACCCCTAACTCCCTTTGGGAGAAGTTAACCAACAAGTTAAAATAAAATTTGTATTCCACAATTTTATTTAACTTATTCTAAAATTCCAAAAACTAACTCTCAACCGAAATAAACGCAACCTCGGAAAAGGTCTCCTTAAGAGAATATCGGCGCTGCGAGTTCATCGGTGCCCTCAGAATTTGATTCTGAGAACCGGTAAAAAAGTTAGAAATTCCCGCTCATTCGTTCACTGAACGTACCCGAGCCAAACTTCGGAAAATGATTCCAGGCACTCCGGGCCTCGGAATCAGGTGCCGTCAGAAACCGCGCTCTTGTAAAATTGAAAAGAAAATTAAGAGAAAAAAAAAATTCCCCTTGAATTTTACGGGTCTTTACATTACTCCCACCTCAGGGCTTTACGTCCCCGTAAAGATACATCAAAAACTAGGGAAAAAAATGAGGGTACTGAGCACACATCTGAGCCTCCCGCTCCCATGTGCTCTCCTGGAGGTTCCCGTGCTGCCATCTGATGCGCACAAGAGGAATCGATCGCCCACGTAGGACCTGCTCCTGTCGATCCTCTATCTCCACCGGGACCTCTGTAAAAGTCACCCCATCGTCAACGTCAAGCTCCCCATGGTCAATGATGTGCATCGGGTCGTGCACGTATCTCCTCAGCTGAGATACGTGGAAGACGTCGTGCACCCAGTGAAACTGAGGTGGTAGAGCCAGGCGATAAGCCACCTCGCCAATCCTGCTGAGGACCTGGAAGGGTCTGATGAAGCACGGAGATAACTTGCCGCCTCGGCCAAATCTCCGAATACCACATCGAGGTGAGACCCGCAAGAAGACGTGGTCGCTATCCTCGAACTCTAGTGGCCTCCGCCTCCTGTCAGCATATGACTTCTGCCGACTCTGAGCTGTCCTCATCCACTCCTGGATGACCTGGACCTTCTCTATCGTGGCCTGGACCATCTCCGGTCCCACAAGTGCTGACTCCCCAGGGTCTGTCCAGCACAAAGGAGATCTATAAGGTCGGCCGTACAACGCCTCGTACGGTGCCATCCCGATGGTGGAGTGGTAGCTGTTGTTGTACGCAAACTCCACCAAGGGTAGGTGGTCCTCCCAGCTACGACCAAAGTCGAGGACACATGCGCAGAGCATGTCCTCGAGAGTTTGAATGGTCCTCTCCGTCTGACCATCCGTCTGAGGGTGAAAGGCTGTGCTCAGACGTAGCTGCGTCCCGAACGCCTCCTGTAACCCCTTCCAAAGCCGGGAAGTAAAGCGAGCATCTTGATCGGAGACGATAGATTATGGAACACCGTGGAGCCGCACAATCTTCTGAACGTAGAGACGTCCCAAGCTCTCCACTGAGCCCTGCTCTCTGATGGGTAAGAAGTGTTCCGACTTGGTGAGTTGGTCAACAATCACCCAAATGGAGTCGTGACATCTGGAAGTGCGTGGAAGTCCAGTCACGAAGTCCATAGATATGCCGTCCCACTTCCACTCCGGAACCTCCAAGGGCTGTACCAGGCCTGCTGGTACCTGATGCTCTACCTTCACCTGCTGGCAGGTGAGGCATCGAGAAACGAACTCTGCTACAGCCTTCTTCATGCCCGGCCACCAGTGATGTCGTCTGAGATCCTGGTACATCTTCGCCACTCCAGGATGTACCGCCAAAGGAGAAGTGTGAAACTCTCTCAGCACCTCCTCTCGCAAAGCGACTGGTACCATGGTACGTCCTCTGAAAAGGATGTCGTGCTCTGCTCCAAGGGAGAAACCATCAGGTGCCTGTCCCAAGGATATCTATGCACGCCGTGTCTCACAGTTAGCGTCCTCATGCTGTGCCTCTCTGACCCGCTGCAGTAGTGGATGGGTGACTGTGAGAGACTGAAGGAAGGCTGCTCCCTCTCTATCCACGAAGGATATCTGCAAAGAAGCTAGCTGCTCCGTCGCCTCCTCAAGTAGCTGAATGCCCGTCCTCCTGCTGAGGGCATCGGCTACTACGTTCCCCTTTCCAGGAGTATAGACTATCTCAAAGTCATAGTCCTGGAGGAACTAGAGCCATCACCACTGTCTCAGATTCAGGTCCTTCTGCGAGAAGATATACCTGAGACTTTGATGATCAGAAAAGACTGTAAAGCGCTCGCCCATCAGGTAGTGTCGCCAAGTCTTCAGAGCGAAGACCACTACTGCTAGCTCCAGGTCATGGGTAGCGTAGTTCTGCTCATGCGGCCTCAACTGACGTGATCCATAGGCGATCACTACCCGCTCCTGCATCAGAACACATCCGAGTCCGGTCCCTGATGCATCGCAGTAGACTACGTACCCTACTCCCTCCTCAGGCAACCTCAAGATAGGTGCGCTGGTCAATCTCTGTCTCAGCTCCTGAAAGCTCTGCTGACATCTGTCTAACCACACGAAGGGTTTCCCCTTCTTCGTCAAAGCTGAGAGTGGTGCCGCAACTCTATAGAAGTCTGGCACGAATCTCTGATAGTATCCGGCTAGTCCCAAAAAACTCCGCACCTCCGTCACGCTCCTGGGTGGCTCCCAAGCTAGCACTGCCTCGATCTTCGCGGGATCCACTGCAACTCCCGCCTCAGAGATGACGTGTCCCAAGAAGTGGACCTCACGTATCCATAACTGGCACTTCGAGAGCTTACCATAAAGCTGGTTCTCTAGGAGTGTGTCTAGTACAACTCGCAAGTGGTACGTGTGCTCCTCCTTAGTCATCGAGTAAATCAGAATGTCGTCGATAAAGACCACGACAAATCGATCGAGGTATGGCTGAAAGATCCTGTTCATGAGGGCCATGAAAACTGCTGGAGCATTGGTTACGCCGAAAGGCATAACCAAGAACTCATAGTGGCCATACCGACATCTGAAGGCCGTCTTCTGCACGTCCTCGTCTCTGACTCTGAGCTAATGATAGCCTGACCTGAGGTCTATCTTCGAGAACCACCGTGCTCCCTTGAGCTGATCAAAGAGGTCATCAATCCTCGGTAGCGGATACTTGTTCCTCACTGTCACCTGGTTTAGGCGACGATAGTCAACACAAAGTTGCAAGCTCCCGTCCGCCTTCTTGGCGAACAATATCGGGGAAGCCTAGGGTGAAACACTGGGTCGGATGAACCCCTTGCCCTGCAAGTCCTCCAACTGTACCCGTAGCTCTCGAAGCTTGGCAGGGGCCATCCGATATGCTGGAGTGGATATCAGGGCTGTCCCGGGGTACAGGTCAAGATAAAAGTCTACCTCTCTGCGAGGAGGTAGCCCTGGGACGTCGTCGGGAAAAACATCCACAAACTGATCTACAACTATAGGAAAACCAGGACTCCGCACGTCAACTACTCCAAGGATGAGGCTAGCCAACTGATGAGTGATGGGCTGTCCTCTCCTCCGTGGAAGTCCATCCTATGCTGCAAAGGCTCCCTTCTCACCGGTGAAGGTGAACCTGCTCCCGTCGGTGCGTACACATCGCACCTTGCGCCTAAAACAGTCAATCTGTGCATGGACCGTAGATAGCCAATCCATGCCCAAGATGACGTCGTAAGGCCTCGACGCTGCTACAAGAAGATCCCAGCCGAAGCTCTCGCCTCCTAGAGTAAGCTCGCACTACCGGAACCAGTGTGTAATCGTCGAGTCTGCTCCCATAGGATTCTCTAGCCGTAAGGATCGAGCCAACGGCTCTGTCGGAATCTCCGAGCTCCGAACAAGGGCAGCGGCTATGAAAGAGTGACTCGCTCCTGTGTCTATAAGTACTACAGAAAGGGTGGAATAGACACAGATAGTACCTCGAATCATATCAGGTGCGCCGTGGTTGTAGGCCTCTGCTGCCTGGAGCTGTGCCTGTCTCTGCCCGCCAGCTCCCTGTGGTCGGGGTGGACCTCCTAGTGGTGGTGGTGGCAGAGCCTCAAAGCGTCTCCCACCACCTGCTGCTCGGCCAGCTCCTCTTCCTCGTCTGCCTCCTCCCTGCAGACCGCCACGGTCGACCCTCTGGCTCTGCCTCGGTGGTCCCTCAACCGTCTGCTGCTCCTCGGCACGGCGGGTCGGGTAGTCACGAGCCATGTGGCCCTTCCCGCTGCACGAGTAGCACTGCCTGCCTCTCAAAAGACTGGCTCCTTGCTGTGTGCCCCGCACTGCTGATCCAGTGTCCTGAGGTCGTCTGCCTGAAGGTCTGGTCTGCCTAGACCCCTGAGTCATCCGTCGACTGCCTGCTGCAGAAGACTCTGCTACGTGCCGCCCTACGGTGGGTCACGGCGCTGGTGTAGACTCAGCAAGGAAGCTCTCGATCAAAAGGTCCCGCTCCAGTACTCCTGTCTGTGTCGGTATGCTGAGGGAGATCAGTGATGCCCTGATCTCGTGTCTCAAACCCTGCTCGAAGGTCCGGGCCCGGAAGAATGGGTCTCGTACCATGTCGGTCGAGTAGCACGAGAGATCAGTAAACCTCGCCGAGTACTGAGCGACTGTCATGCTGCCCTGCCGCAGCTGAAGAAGCTCCTGGATACGCACCGCACGGAGGGTGGCTGGGACGAACTCCGAGCGGAAGAGGCTCTCAAAGTCCGTCCATAGAAGAGATGCCTTATCGTGCACCTGGAGCATCAAGCTCCACCATTGTCCTACTGCTGCGTGTAGTAGGCTCGCAGCGAGGATCACCATGAGGTCTGCAGGTGTCCTCACTAGCCTAAAAACTCGTACCACTGCCTCCAGCCAGTCCTCGGCTGCCTGGGGGTCCGTCTCCCCACGGAACCTAGGCGGTCGCTGGCGCTGAAACTCATGCAGTGCGCTAAGCCGACGTGCATTGTCAGCGGCTGGTGCTGGAAGTATCGGTGGCTCGGCGGGTAGTGCTACCGCCGGTGCCACTGCTGACAAAGGGCCCTGCACTAAGGCCTCGTCGCTCGGTGGGCTGTCATCACGCTCGACTCTTGGAACCCTAGCTGGCTGCCGTCGTGGGGCCATCCTGAAAAGGAAACAGGTGCACCACGGTCAGAACAGTATACCTAGTGAGCTGATATAAAGTAATCACAAAGAAAACTTTGAAACACACACGCAATCAATGTTTTCGTGCATTAAGTCGGAAATCAGTAGTCAGGGTCCTGGTGTACGGATACGTCGGCCGCCGCACCAACACTGGACTCCCTGGACTGATAACCACACTCAATACGCTAAACATTATTGCTTCACATAGAAAAGATCAAAGTTCGCGGTAGAACCGAACTCCTATGATACCAATTTGTCACGACCCGCCCTCGGGGTCTGTGCCGTGACTACCCCAAGCCCGCCTTCCATAGGCCAGGGGCTGGCGACTAGCACCAAGGCGTAAATCCCAGTAAAAAGGGAAGGAATTGCCTTTGAAAAGTAAACAAACACCACAGAGTAAGCAAGTGGAAAAGTAAATACTAAGTAAAAACAGAGTACAAATGAAAGTGCGAAAAAGTAAATGGGCCAGTATACAAACCCAAACTGAAAGTAAAGTACAACTCGAAAGGGAAAACAACAACTGTAAAGTAAAAGCCGCTACACCGAGATGTCCCCTGGAAATCCCACCTGAAGGGCGGGTACAGATAGCTCCACTGCTCCTCGGGTCCCGCCGTCCGCTCTGGGCACGTCCCGCCCAGTGGTCCACCTCTAGGTACCGTTCTTCTCTGCAAGCCTCAACCACGATCAATGCTGTCCGTCGTCTGTAACCAACACAATGTAGTGCGGGCATAGCCCGTGCAGGGGTGAGTATAAGCTACTCAGTAGGGACCCCGAGACCCCTGAAGGTCTCCCAAAATCCACAAAGGATAAACCACAAAGGAAGATACAAACACGAAGTATCAACCGACACTGCTTAGGTATATGCGCATACATATACCTAAGTCATCAATTCCAATACGCTCCAACCTCCGAGCCCAAGTACAACTCAGTCGACACAGGAAAGTATACGTATTCCACACAGGAAAGCAAAACGAAATCCACACAGGATAGCACAACATAATCCACACAGGAAAGCAACAGGATTCAGCTCACACAGGTATACTTCTTCGGTAGACGATAGAGATGATCACCGATCCATCTAAGTCGTCGGACCCACAAAGGATCGATAGGTACTAACCCCCGCAATGACCCACACAGGATCGGGCCCACATAGGACCTGTAGGCGCTGGTTCACACAGGACCGCTGAGCGCAGACCCACACAGGATCAGACCCACATAGGATCGGGCCCACACAGGACCTGTAGCACTGATCCACGTAGGATCGCTGAGTGCTGTAGTCATCGTCGAATCCACCAAGGATCTCTGTACTATCGTTGTCGCAGTCACAGTAGCAGTAGCAGTATCAGTATCAGTAGCAGTCGCAGTCGCAGCCAGCTCTAGGGTTCCCGCACACAGCAAGCTCGTTCGGGAGGGTCCACTCCACGAGCCGAGAGGCTGATACATCAACTGTCACAAAGTCCAGAGTTGATGTATCCAAAAGTTCCGTATCGTCAACAGGAACTCCACGCAATAGACGACACGTCGATCGGACGCCCGGTCTGAGAGTTATTAGCTTATTCGTCCCAGGGGCCCAGTTAGTTTTTAAGGCAAAACCAACCCGACCGTACTCCACCTGCGTCCAAACCTCGGGCGGAGTATGCCAAAAGATCCGTCTCACTAAGAGGAACACAACAAAGCTAACGGCACGTCATTCGGACGCCCGTAGCTCAAGATATGAGCACTTCCGCTCCGAGGGCCCAGTTGGTTTCGTGTACAAACCAACTCGGCCGAAATCAAAGTATTCCGAAAATTTGAGTGCGATATACCGAATCGACCGTCTCGATTCAAGAATCGCATCGACGCTGACGGTTCGTCAATCAGAGGTCCGTAACTCAAGTTATGGGCAAAAGACCGAAGTCGATTCGAAAACGGGGGGTCCGGGTCCGGGCCGACTCGACCCGGCCCGGCCTGCAGCGCGGCCCAGCACGGCGGCGCGGGCCGGCGCGGCGGTGCAGCCCGGCGCGGCGGCGTGACCGGTGTGCCGCTCGGGTGCCACGCACGGCGGTAAGGCCCCCGCCCTCCTCTGCTGGCGGTGCGGCTGAAAGCTGCGCCTTGGATCAAACGTCCCCCCACGTGGGGGCCTGCTTTTGAGAAAAAAAACGGGGGGCCGCCTGCCCCCCTTTGTGAAACCGGCCCCCCTCTTAATGGGGGGCCATTTTGGCTGGCCGGGGGAATTAATTTCCCCCGGTTTTGCCTCCCTTCCGGCCGGCCCGACCTGGCCGGCCGGTTCTTCCTCAACGGGACCGGCGAGACCGGTCCCCTTTCCGGCTTCCGACACCGGCAGCCCGGCTGGCCGCCGGTCTTCCCGTTTCGCCACGTCCCGGAACCGGCCGCGGCCTTCGTCGTTCGGCCCAGTGCTACGGCACCACGCCCCTCCGCCGCGGCCCCGCTCCGGCCGCGGCGCCTTCGGTTTCCTTTGACGCGGCGCGACGGCATCACGTTCTTTATAAACTTTCCGCGGCGCGGCGCGATGGCGTCGCGCAATTATAGCCTTGCGATTCCCGCGTGGTGCGACGACACCACACCATCTCATTTCATCCGCAAGAAATATTCAAGATCAAGGAGGGGGTTTCGGCCGTGTTTGTGCGGTCCGACCCCCCTCTCGTTAGATGACAACATATAAACATTTACCCTCAAGATTGTCATGTTAGAACCAAGAATGAGAAATAAATAAATAATCATCAACAAACCCCTACCTCGGTTTCAAGAACGATGATCGTCAACGACCCGCGAAAGACGAGTGTCGCGGTGGTCGGCGTCGCGGAAAAGGATGTCGATGTCGTGAAGCGAGGATTCAAATCTCTTTGACGGCGATTTCGGCATGGGAAACCATCGCGGAAGAGATGACGCGGAAGAAGTACGTCGTCGGTGTCGCGGGTATGGCGTCGTGGAAGACGGTTCCCGAGAACGTGGCGTTCTTCGTCGATGTCCGAAAGTTCTTCGTGTTCTTCGTCAAAGTTTGAAGAAGAAGAAGAAGAAGAAGAAGAAGAAGAATAAGAAGAAGGCTCCAAATTCTCTCAAGATTGTCTAGAGAATTCTAACCCAAATAAAATAAGCTAAGGTCTTATTTTATTTACTCAACCAAACCATTTTGAAATTCAAAGGTTTGAAATTTAACAACTCAACCCATTTAATAACCCAACTTGTCAAGTTAATTAAAGAGGGGTTATTGGGAGTTAAAAAAAAGGTGAAGAGTTATGTTTCGTGTGGGCCCCACCAAACTTAATCCTCCCAAGGGAGGTTAAGTGGATGTGGGTCCCACCTCTAACTCCCTTTGGGAGAAGTTAACCAACAAGTTAAAATAAAATTTGTATTCCACAATTTTATTTAACTTATTCTAAAATTCCAAAAACTAACTCTCAACCACAATAAACGCAACCTCGGAAAAGGTCTCCTTAAGCGAATATAAGCGCTGCGAGTTCATCGGTGCCCTCAGAATTTGATTCTGGGCACCGGTTCAAAAGTTAGAAATTCCCGCTCGTTCGTTCACTGAACATACCTGAGCCAAACTTCGGAAAATGATTCCGGTCAATCCGGGCCTCGGAATCAGGTGCCGTCAGAAACCACGCTCTTGTAAAATTCCAAAGAAAATTAAGAAAAAAAAAATTTCCCTTGAATTTTACGGGTCTTTACACCTCCCAGGCTGGCGATAAGCTCCAGGGCATCAACAGAGGCTTTGGGAACGATTTATCCCAATACAAACAAATAAAGAAGCATAAATAATATAGAGCAATGTAGAATAAATAAACCAAATAAAACGAATAAACAGGAACAATAGAAAATAAATCTTACTGAAATCGATGTCCAAACTAACTCCGTGTGACCCCACAGGTCACTCTTCGACTCAATGATCAAGTGTCTCACAAGGAGAGTGCACTCAAGGTGTAGCCTGCACAAACACTAAAAAAAGAAAATAACTATAGGCATGAGTATTAAAACTCATTAGGTTAGCTTGATATCTATTCCCAATGCACTAACTTTAAAATTAAGAAACATCAATTCTAAGTTTGAACCACAATATATTAAAGTATGAATTTATACAATTTTTAATTGAAAACAAAGTACAAAACATTTCCCTTAGTCATTTGAAAAACTAGAACAAAAATTTTTGAAACACATTTTCTTTTGGAAACATTATCATAGGAGTTAGGGAATCCAAAATGTCACTTTTTATGAGAAACACCACACAAGGGTACCAAGGTAGATATAACAAGGGAAATGTAAATAGGAATTAAAATATCTCAGCAAAAGTTCATTCGCTAAAAATAACTAGACATAGGTGAACCCGAGAGATCACGAATAATCCAGATGACACTAATACCTACGACCCCATCCATAGTAGCATGCCACATACGATGAAATCTAACACTCCAAAATGCTCGGCCATCCTTTCTCAGGTAGACCTAGGGAAAATCCTATAGTAATAAACCCAAAAATATCCACCAACTATGGGCCACTGGTCAGTACCATAACCTACCAGTGCAGTACCCGTCTTGGACAATTCTCTCAGTATGTCAGGTTCATATGTCACAAGTATAATAAAGAGGTGAGTCAACAGATGTCGCCGAGCATCAAATCACAATCAATATTTATAAAAATAATTCATAGCAGGACTCATCCTGAGTCTCCCCAAGGATGAATCTCATGCCTTAAAGTAAATAGATTACAACGGTTCCCAACCGAGGAACCCACATAATAGAACTTGGGGATTCCATACCGGGGACATCCCAACCATTCCATGTTGGTAAGGCATGAGGAGTAACCAATGGAGGTTTTCATAATAAACACTTCCTCTTATTTTCACAAAGTGTCCAAATGGTCCCTTAAACATTTCATACAATCATTCTTACCAAAGATGCAAACCAATTTCTAAAGAGGTGCAAGACACACCGTTTACCACATAAAATATTTTGTAAAACCCCCTTAAAAACATTTCTAACACACTTCAAAAAGAGGTGTAAAACACATCATCTAACACACCCAAACATTGATAAAACTCCTTTTAATATATTCAGACTACAAACTCAAGACCCGACCATTTTTAACAAAATTCCAAAACATGCTAAAACACAATACACACTTTTATAAAAGCCAAACCACTTAGAAAACCACATAAAGAACCAAAATAATTTCCCCACACTGCTGATACATTTATAAACCCCCAAAAAATTATTTTACATCACACTTTACTCTGAAAAGCCAAACGGGCATCTTATAAATAAAAAAAGGCATGCATTATTGAATAAAACAATTTCAATTTAACACTTAACGAATTATGAACCCCAATATACATGCCATACTTTTATCTAAATCATTGAACCTTGTTTTTAAATTTACAAACCATGTGTGTAAACATCCAGTATTCACAACTCGACATAACACACGACCCATTCATAAAAAACTATTTTTTTAAAATAGAATTCACCCTAGAAACACCCTCTTTTATAATTCGCACTACCAAAATAATTTAATAAATGTTTGAGAAATTCATAAAACACCGAAAAGAGGCACAACAAGGTTCTATGTCAAAACACACCTAATTTTACACCAAGATACTACTATAAAATTAACTTCACAATAAGACCATTTAAAATAAGACTTCAAACATCGACCGCATACCAAACAACTGACCAAAAGATTGCACCAATAATATTTAACAGGAATACGAATTTTGAAAAGAATAGAGCTAAAGTTTCTTAAATTTAAAAGGCAAGTGAAAGGAGATTACTACCTCGAGGTCAGAGTGCGATGACCATGTAACCTCAGAACCAAGGCGCGATGACAAAGAAACTTTGGAAACAAGGCGAGATGATGACACTCACTCGAAAACACCCCGTGCGGGTCCTAAAATATCAACTCCAACCCAAAATAACACTTAATCGACAAAACCAACTAATAAAACAAAGAAAAAAGCAATAAAATAAATTTTTAAATAAAAATGAAGATAAAAACACACCGGAAGGGGGAAATGGTATACCAGAGGGATACGCACGCCGGTAAGAGGGGCTACGACCTGGGGAGGGCCGCCGGAGTGGGTCGTCGGAGGTGTGAAAAGGTGCTGGTCGGAAGAGGGCTCGGACGAGGAGGCTACAGTTCAGCTGAAGAGGCTACGGGTCGGCTGGAGAGGCTGTTGTTCACTAATCAGGGGGTGTCGGCGGCTCGGTGCGCGACGAGGAGGCGTCCGGGAGGTGGGGGAGGTGGTTGGCCGGTCAGAAAAAAGAATGTAGGACAAGGGGTAGCGACGGAAAGGCTAGTCTGCACTAGAGGTCGTGTCTGTGAAGGGAAAAAGGGGTGCGCTGTAAAAGGAAGGGCTGAGGCGAGGCGGCTGGGTCCGAGGCTGAGGAGGTGTATCAGGTGTGCTATAAGGGAGGCTGAGGTGGGATGGACGGGAGGAGGGAGCTGGGTGCGCTGAGTAAGGAGCAGCGCCGGGTTTGCTCGAAGGCAGAATAGGCCGAGGTCCAGGGGGGATGCGGCAGGGAGTTCTGGTGGTGGTGCCTAGCCGGAAGTGTAGAGGGAAGGCTGAGGCGCATTACAGGCAGCGCCGGGATGGCTTGTGCATAGCAAGGGGAAGTGCCGAGGGGTATTGGGTTCAGCAGCGGACAGATGAGGGGTGTGTGCCAGGTAGCAGGGGAGCTGGGACAGGGAGGCGCATCGCATGCAAGGGGCATCGACAGCGGATTCCGCGCTGAGGAGGCAGGTCGGGTGTGGGAAGTAGGGAGAGGCCGGGGTGGGTGCGGCTGGGTTCCAGGCAAAGGGGGGTGGCGGCGCGCGGGGAAAGTGAGAGCAGAGGGAGAGCCGCAAGGGAGAGGGTGGGGGGGGGGGTTCTGGAAACCCTAAAAAATTGTAATAAGTAAAAAAGAGAATAAAAAAATAGAACAAAACAACAAAAGAAATAAATAATAGATACATTAAATATCAACAACAATAATAATAAGTATAATATTCATAATAATAACAATAATATTGATGATAATAATAATAACAATAATAATAATTAGACTTCTTAATGGTAATAATAATTAATAATTTTCACAAAAATAATAATTATAATAATAATAAGAATAATAATAATAAAAATAATAATAAAATTATGATGATAAAAATAAAAATAATAAAAGTATTCATATTACCTCAATATTAATAAAATCATTAACACAATAAAAACCATAAATGACACAACAATTAGTGCACGTTTCTAAAAATAAAAACTTTTTATTTAAATTTTC
Source organism: Viscum album (assembly GCA_963277665.1). Lineage (NCBI taxonomy): Eukaryota > Viridiplantae > Streptophyta > Magnoliopsida > Santalales > Viscaceae > Viscum > Viscum album. The sequence goes on from OY728121.1 coordinate 1,088,639,578, forward strand.
TGAAGACAACAGGATGCGCAGTAACCCGGGCAGAGCTGTGTGGGGTTTCCAAAATGCCTTCCGCTTGCGCGCCCAATGACGTCGAACCCAAAATGCGTGCTTTTTATTGAAAACTCAGAAACCTCGTCCAGGACCCACCCCATACCCCAACAAAAATATTTAAAGGTATAAAAATAATTAAATAAATTAAACGCATAGGTCAGGGTGTGACAATTCTCCCCACCATAATGAGTTTCGTCCCCAAAAATCCACGGTACCATCCAGCCGATCGATCAATACATAATGATTCCATACAACACGATCCAACCTCTTAACACATGGTCACTCCATCAACCACCAATGGGACTTAACCTTATCACCCGAAAAAAATCACCAGTAGAGGGGAGGACTGAACAGACTCCCCACCATAAGAATTAAACTAGTATCTGAACCGGGCCTTACTCAAGATAAAAGAAACACAACAAGAACACTTAAACCACTTAGTCTCTTCTGAGAGGAATAAGAACTAAACAGAAAACTATATACGAACAAAAAACCCTCTCCCCATGGTCGGGGAGGGAGGACCCAAGGATTAAATCAATGAAACTAGGAAGGAAAACTACTCACAACTCACCACTTCGGGATGGACACAAACCAAGGCCGCAACTGATTCACATTGGTGGTCCATGGAAGGCCACTAATCAGATACTGGCATCCAAAAAGACTCAATTACCGACATTTCTCAAGGGATAAGTCCATCACGCTATTTGTGACAAGAGGAAATTTATAACGATGGAGAAAACACAAAAGAAATTCTAAAACTGTCTAAGCGCAACGATAGAGTCACAACCTTAACCAGACTCCTTAAAATTCCTCGGGGTTCCTGACTACGCACTGGATTCACTCTGAGGCCTTCTGGCTAGAGCTCTGATGGATGAAGCATCTCCTACATCGCAGTTAGGTTTTGATAATCCAAATAAGAAACATACACCTTTTGATTTGAAAAAATGGAGGACAAGATTTTAAGATGAAAATCATACTGGCATTGAAAATCGTAGTTCATCAAAATACCCACTACATTCCCATATATTTCAAAACCCAAAACACCATCAATACACTACAACGATAAGAGATACCTTACACTAAAAGGAAACTTACACAAGAAAATTTGAGAAAAAACCCAACAACACATCACCTCTGAGAACTTCCTCCATGACACTTTCTAGAAATGCCCCGAAAGAATCGTTGCAAGTGACCCAGGCATCCACATGCCTGGAAAGGTTTCAGAGCACTTGGGCATGAAGGATTCTTGTGACCCAGCTTGCCACACTGATAACACATGAGGATCTCTCGCTCTGAAGAGGTTGATGAAAGATCCTAAGGCCTTTTGATTCCACGACCTACTCCATCCACTTTCAATCACTTCCTCGTCTCCTTGCCAGAATCTTCACCACTGATCGTAGGGATTTATGGAAGGAGGACTACTTTGTGAACTCATGCCATCATGGCTTCGACATGAAAATATTGTCTCGCTACATCGACAAAAGAAGTTAGGTTGGACTCTGACACCTTCGACTGTAGATCGGGGCAGAGACCTGCCTCGAAACATAGAGCCTTCATGGAGTCATCTGTGGCATACCCTGAATAACAAGGGACTAGCTCCAAAAATCACTGGAAATATTTCAACATAGATCCGTCGCCCTGTTACAAGCAACACATCTAAATCCCCTTTCTCACCCTTTATTCTTCTGATAAATACTAACGAATGAACAAAGCCTTGAAAAGCTCCCATGTAAGCTCTTGACGGGGCATGTTCCGAGACACCGACTTCCACCACATCCACGGTGAACCTTCAATCATGAAAGTTGCAAACTTAACCTTCAACGACTCGGGCAGCTCAACGAGGTTAAATTCCCTCTCAATATTCTTCACCCACTCCTCTCCTATGGAAGGATCTTCTTGACCATAAAATAGAGGTGGATCTGGCTTCCAAAACTCAATCATAAAATCCTTAGGTTGATCAACTGCACTACGATCACCCATCGAAGCTTCAAGGGGATAACCACTGGACAAGAAAAGTAAAGAACTCAATCAAGGACAACTCAATAAATAAAAGTCCTCAAAATCAAACACCACATATATGAAAAGCTCTAAACACAAGAAAAATATAAATCATAAAATGAAAAGATTTATTTTGAAAACATATTTAATTTAAAACAATCATGGTGGGTTAAACCCCCATCATTGGTATTCTTTATGGTCTCACTCACATGCATGTTTTCGTACCACCCCAGACATCCATCCGCTATATCATACATCCGTCCACATTTCCACATATCACTATGCATGTAAGCACCCCTAAGAACACCGAGGATAAAACAAAACAACATATTTTCCCCAAAAACAAATCAGTCACCCCATTTCTTTTAAAACAATCCACAGATTAAACATGTCATTTCAAACAACCATTTTTTTTCAAAACCAAATTTTCTGATTTAAATCACTTTCAGAAATAAAAGGAAACCCAAAACAACTCACATAGGGAACTAGTGTCAGTGGGTGACTTGACCATATGGTTGGTGGCCATATGCCAAATATGTCACCGACACAGAGAGCCTTTTTGGACCATGCCCCTAGCTCTACATGGCTTTCTAAGCCATGCAACTTAGGAGGACTATTAGCCCAACTCCCTTTGTCGTGTCCCAATAACAAAACATTCCATAAAAACCCAAAGAATACTCATTAAACCGGACTTCCCATGGAAACCCGAGGATCATAATGAGCAAGAGTTCGTGATGCTCCTCCTGCACCTACCCCTCGAGTCCCAACAATCCTACTCCATCTACCTTGACGTCCCAAATAACAAAGGGTGCTCTGAAAATCAAGGTACGCTAAGATCCAACCTACCTCTGATACCATTTTGTCACGAACCAACCCAGGTCGACCCTGGACCGATCACCCAAGCCGGTCCGCGACATGGCCCAAGAAGCGTTCCCGATCCTCCCGGGCTGGCGACAAGCCCCAGGGCATCAAAAGAGGATGTGGGAACGATTTCTCCCAATACAAACAAATAAATCAACATAAATAATACAGAGCATCGCAGAATAAATAAACCAAATAAAATGATTAAATAGGAATAAGAGAAAATAAAGCTGACCAAACTAACTCTGTGTGACCCCGTGGGTCACTCTCCAACCCAACGATCAAGCTTTTCCCAAGGAGAGCGCACTCAAGGTATAGCCTACACAAACACTAAAAACAGAAAATAACTATAGACATGAGTATTAAAACTCAGCAGGCTATCCCGATATCTATTCCCAATGAAATACCATTAAAATTAAGAAACATCAATTCTAAGTTTGAACCAAAATATATTAAAGTATGCATTTCTAAAAATTTTACTTGAAAAAAAAGTACAAACCATTGACCTTAGTCATTTGAAAAACCAGAACAAAAGAGTTTGAAACACATTTTCTTTTGAAAACATTATCATAGGAGTTAGGGAATCCAAAATGTCACTTTTCATGAGAAATACCACACAAGGGTACCAAGGTAGATATAGTAAGGGCAATGTAAATAAGAATGAAAATATCTCAGAAATAGTTCATTATCTAAAAATCACTAGACATAGGTGAACTAGAGAGATCGAGAATAATCCAGACAACACTAATACATGCAACCCCATCCACAGTAGCATGCCACATACGATGAAATCTAACGCTCCAAAATGATCAGCCATCCTTTCTCAGGAAGTTCGAGGGAAAATACCATAGTAATAAACCCAAATATATCTGCCTACTATGGTCCACTGGTCAATACTGTAACCTACCAGTGAAGTACTCGTCTCAGACAATTCTCTCAGTATGTCAGGTTCATATGTCACAAGTATACCAAAAAGGTGAGTCAACAGATGCTGCCGAGCATCAAATCACAATCTATATTTATAAAAATAATTAACAGTAGGACTCACCCCGAGTCTCCCCAAGGATGACTCTCATGCCTTAAAGTAAATAGATTACAATGGTTCCTAACCAAGGAACCCACATAATGGAACATGGGGATTCCATACCAAGGATATCCCAACCATTCCATGTTGGCAAGGCATGAGGAGTAACCAATGGAGGTTTTCATAATAAAAACTTCCTCTTATTTTCACAAAGTGTCCAAATGGTCCCTTAAACATTTCATACAAACATTCTTACCAAAGATGCAGATCAATTTCAAAAGAGGTGCAAGACACATCATTTACCACATAAAAGCTTTTGTAAAACCCCCTTAAAAACATTTCTGACACACTTCAAAAAGAGGTGTAAAACACGTCATCTAACACACCCAAACATTGATAAAACTCCTTTTAATATAATCAGACTACACACTCAAGACCCGACCATTTTTAACAAAATGCAAAAACATGCTAAAACACAATACATGTTTTTATAAAAGACAAACCACTTAGAAAACCACATAAATAACCGAAAACATTGTTCTGCACGCTACTGATACATTTATAAACCACAACAATTTATTTTACATCACACTTTACTCCTAAAAGCCAAATGGAAATTTTATAAAGAAAAAAAGGCATGCATTGTTGAATAAAACAATTTCAATTTAACACTCAATGAATTATGAACCCCAATCTGCATGCCATACTTTTATTTAAATTGTTAAACCTTGTTTTTAACCTTACAAACCATGTGTGTAAACATCCGGTATTCACAACTCGACACAACACACAACCCATTCATAAAAAAATATTTTTGTGAAATAAAACGCACCCAAAAAACACACTATTTTATAATTTTCACAACCAAAATAATTTAATAAATGTTTGAGCAATTCATAAAACACCGAAAAGAGGCACAACAAGGTTCTATGTTAAAACACACCTAATTTTACACCAAGTTATTACTTTAAAATTAACTACACAATAATACCATTTAAAACAAGACTTCAAACGTCAACCGCATACCAAAAGACTGACCAGAAGATTGCACCAATAATATTTAACTGGAATACGAAGTGTGAAAATCATAGAACTAAATTTTCTTAAATTTAAAAGGCAAGTGAAAGGGGATTCCTACCTTAAGGTCAAAGTGCGACGAACAATAACCTCAGAACCAAGGCACGATGGCAATATAACTTTAGAAACAAGGCGCGATGACGACACTCACTCAGAAATGCCCCGTGCGGGTCCTAAAATATCAATTCCAACCCAAAACAACACTTAATAGACAAAACCAACTAATAAAACAAATAAAAAAGCAATAAAATAAATAAATAAATAAAAATGAAGATAAAAACACACTGGAAGGGGGAAATGGTATACCGGAGGGCTGTGCAAGACGGTGGGAGGGGCTACGACCTGGGGAGGGCCACCAGAGAGGGTCGCCAGAGGTGCGCAAAGGTGCTGGTTAGAAGAGGGGTCGGCTGAGGAGGCTACGGTTTGGACAAAGAGGCTATGGGTTGGCCAGAGAGGCTTCTATGCACTAAGAAGGTGGTGACAACAGCTCAGTGCGCGATGAAGAGGCATCCGGGAGGTCCGGGAGGTGGTTGGCTGGTCGAAAAAAAATACAGGACTGGGGGTAGTGATGAAAAGGTGGGTTCACGTCGAAGGTTGCGTCCATGATGGTAAAAAGGGGTGCGCTGCAATGGGAAGGGCCAAGGCGAGGCGGTTGGGTCTGAGGCTGAGGAGGTGTGGCAGGTGTGCTGTAAGGGAGGCTGAGGTGGGCTGGACGGGAGGAGGGAGCTGGGTGTGCTGAGCAAGGAGCAGCGCCGGGCTGGCTCACGCACAGAATAGGCTGAGGTCCAGGGGGGCTGCGACAGGGAGTGATGGTGGTGGTGCCCAGCCGGAAGTGTAGAGGGAAGGCCGAGGCGCACTACAGGCAATGCCGGGCTGGCTCGCGCGCAACAAGGGGAAGGGCCGAGGGGTCTTGGGTTCGGCGGCAGAGAGAGGAGGGGTGTGTGCCAGGTAGCAGGGGAGCCGAGATGGGAAGGTGCACTGTATGAAAGGGGCGCCGACGACGGCTTCTGTGCTGAGGAGGCAGGTCGGGAGCGGGAAGCAGGGAGAGGCCGAGATGGATACGGTTGGGTGCCAAGAAGAGGGGGGTGGCGGCGCGCGGGGAAAGGGAGAGTAGAGGGAGATCCGCGAGGGAGGGGGGGGGGGGGGTTCCAGAAACCCTAAAAAATTGTAATAAGTAAAAAAGAGAATAAAAAAATAGAACAAAACAACAAAATAAATAAATAATAGATACATAAATATCAAAAACAATAATAATTAGTATAATATTCATAATAATAACAATAATATTGATGATAATAATAATAACAATAATAATAATTAAACTTCTTAATGGTAATAATAATTAATAATTTCCACAAAAATAATAATTATAATAATAATAAGAATAATAATAATAAAAAATAATAATAAAATCATGATGCTAAAAATAAAAACAATAAAAGTATTCATATTAGCTCAATATTAATAAAATCATTAACACAATATAAACAATAAATGACACAACAATTAGTGTGCGTTTCTAAAAATAAAAACTTTTTATTTCAATTTTCTGAAGTCAATGGGATGCGCAGTTACTCGGGCGGAGCCACGTGGGGTTTCCAAAACGCCTTCCACTCGCGTTCCCAACGATGTCGAACCCAAAACACGTGATTTTTATCAAAAATTCAGAAACCTTGTCCGGGAACCACCCTAGACCCCAACAAAAATATTTAAAGGTAGAAAAATAATTAAATAAATTAAATGCATAGGTCGGGGTGTGACAATCATAGTTTGTGATGAATTCCTCTAAGACTTTCGGGTCATGCAATTTCATAAAGCCTACGGGACATGTAAGGATTCTCCTTCAACCCTTAAAAGGGGGATTATCAAAAATTAATAAAAATATAAGGCCTTCGATCCATTTAGGTATGTCCGTTTCCAATCTAAGCATGACACTTATTAGTGTTTAATGATAAAATAATAGACAGTTATCTTATTCTGTTGAAGTCGAGATGAAAATAAAAACTCACTTGGAAAAATATATATTCATGAAATATTAAAAGTGATATTTAATATATTAAAAATATTAACTTTTAAACAAAAAAATTGAAAAAATTGAAATAATAATATAATTCTGAATAATATATATGCAGCAAAATATTTTCAAAAAACATAGTGTCATAAAAAATAATTTTCATGTGCATATGTCATAAAAAATTCTATAAATATGTTTATACAATGTGGAAATAGTATCTTTACATAAAATGTTAAACATTTTATATTCTAATTAATTTTAAAAATATTAACTAAAATTAATAAAATAAAAATTTTGAAATAAATTTTTAACTAACGGTGAGTCATGACTCACTGTTGAGAGAAGAGAGTGGTGATACATTTCTCACCGTTGGAAATTTTTGACAGTGAGACATTACTCACCACTAAAAAAGTCTGGTGGTGAGACATTACTCACAACTAGAAAATTCTGGCGATGATACATTATTCACTTTTAGAAAAGGCTGGTGGTTGTAAGACAAATAATTACATACCATTTCATTTTTTTATAAAAAATAAAATTAATATATCAAAACTAAAAACATATCCTTGTATATTATCACCAAATGGTTCAATGAGAATAATAAAAAATTAATCACCATTGGGTGTCCAATGGTGACTCATGACTCATCATTGGGTTCTAGTGGTGACTCATGTCTCACCATTGGGTTCCAATGTCTATTTGTTGAAAAAATAATCAAAAAATAAGAATAAACTTAAAATTGAATAGATTTACACTTGTTAAATGAAAAATATTTAAATAAAAAAAATCAAACATGATAAATTTAAAATAAAAAATATATTAAAAAAACATTTTGCTATGTCTTTGAAGAATTATAAAACCACCTAACATGATTTTCAAAAACATGAATAAAAACTTATGAAAGGAGTAAGTTCAAAAAACTAAAACAACAAAACAAAACAAGTGTAGTAGCACATGACAAGAATAAATAGAAGGCGAACAAGAAACACACTACTGGAATTCAATGGTGAGTAATTTGATCTCCTGGAAGTGACATGTCTCACTGTTGGTAAATAAAACAATGGTGTCAAAAGATTCAATATTAGTTTAAATACCAATGATGTCTAAATGTGTCGCTGTTGGTTAAAAAACAATGATTTCTAAATGTCTCACCATTGGTTAAAAAAAACGACAACACACAAATTAAGAACAACATAAAGAAGGATTTTATACAGAGAAGCAGACCGAAACGAAGAGGAGAACACATGGAAGATCAAAGAGGATAAAGAGTTTATTATAGTGAAGCTCACATCATGATAAATAGTGGATTGGGAAGAGAGAGTTGAACCAATATTAGCTTGAGAGAAGAAACAAGATGAACCAGAAGCATCACAATATTAAAATAAAAGGATATAAAATACTTGGTAAGGATGCTAATGAAGAAAAGTGAAGTCGATCGAACTATTGTAGAAATAGATCGAACATAAAAGGAATGAAACACACATGAGAGTACAAAAATTTTAAAGCATAGGATGAGGGGAAGATAAAACAATGGATAAAAATAAAAGAGAGACAATGGATAAGAAAGAAACTACCACTATCTGAGAAAATGCGGGATAAAAGGAATACATTGGGTGGCTAAAAGATATACAGACGAGATCCAATAGTTCAGATTCGATCTAGGTGTAAAAATTTGTGCCCCACATTGAAATCATGATGTGGAGGGAAAATGGTATATAACCCAAGACATGTTGATACCCATCCATAATAAAAATACCATGGAAACTCTATGGGTGCTAAAATCCCACCCTATGCACATGTTGGCCGACCTTATACACGGGCCCTATTTTCCCTTAAGCGAGCGATATGCTTGATCAACCAAAGATTGATATAGGCTATGTATATCTATACCCTCCCACAAGGGTAAACCCCTATGGGTCCCCTCAAGGGTGGTAGAAGGCCAGGCTTGAGTGTTCTATACAAAGGCCTTAATTTTTTGAAAAAAAGAAGTAAAAAGAATGTAATTTTTTTAATAGTATACAAAATAGAATACATATTAATAAAAAATAACTTTTTTACACAAAATTTAATTAAATAAAATACTATGAAATTATAATTTATCAAAACAAAAGAGATATCACATATTTAATACCCAAATACAAACATAATTAGAAGCTATTCAGACTCAACTATATAATCTCAAAGAAAATTAAGATTGAAGAAGAGATTTTGATGTTTTTCATAGATAAATGTATGATATGTTTGGAAAGATCCAAGTAAAATGTATTTCCAAAATATATTTTTAAAATTTAAAAATATATTTGGAAATCTAGTTTGATTCTTTTAGAATTAGTGAAAATCAATCTACAACATCTACATTAGTACCCAAAACTTCTATAGATTTAATCAGAAGGATTGAAGGTATCACAACTATAATGTCTTCTTTCAATGAAATAATTCATACACTACAGTGTGACAGTTCACCTATAAACGTTTTTTTGGCCAAAGATTTCTAATTTATAAACCAAATTCAGAAGATGATGGAATAAGGACTCTTCTCAATCAGTTTTTAACAATAATTTATTATTTTGTTCACTCAGAAGAAATAGTTCATGAATTTATCAAAGTCAATTTGGATGAAATTTTGAATATTGGTTAGGATTCAAAGAATTTGATGATATAGTAGGCTGAAAATATTATGGAAATTTTAAGAGAATAGATGAAATATTTGAAATAAGTTTTTTAGGATGTTCAAGTTTCACTAGACTCCAACACCTCTTATAAACTAAACCTTCCAAATTCAACCAGACCTTATTTTTAAACTATTTATCATCCAAAATCATTTTTTATTCATAAAAAACTTTCAATAAAACTTATTTTGTTCATTAATATTTTTGTTTATCATTTTTTCTATTCACTTATACTACTGGAACACATGTATTATTTTTATCTTAAGAAAAATCTAACTTTCATTAATAGTTTTGTACTACATTAAATGTATTTTAATCCATTTTCGTATAATTTTTTTGATATCACAAAAAGGGGGATACAATTGGGTAAACAAAACATTCATGATTTTTATTACTCAATAACCTATTTCTATTTTCAATCAAATGAAATCTATATATCATTTAAAATAAATTATTTGTGTTTAAAATTCCTATACTTTCTAAGTTAAAGTTATGGTTTTTGTGATCATAAAAAATGAGGATATTGTTGGAATGTATTGTCTCAACAATAATCAATAAATATTATTGATTTTGATTCTCACAAATACCCTTGTTTGTTTTATTGATAACATTACTTTAAGTATTTTTTAGGAATATATTTATTAATTTACAAGTTATAATATATTATTTTGATTGTGTTTTAAAATTATTTTGGAAAAACTTATCATAACCTAAATTTGTACGTGTAGTATATGATTCAAAAACCTTACGTTTGAAATAGTGTATATGGAACATATACCTTACGCTATCGAGAAAGTATGGCTAATCAACCCTATGTTTGGATGGAACCTTACGTTTGAGAAAATATAAAGTATGGATAAAAAACTCTACATAGGTATGGAACCCTATGTTTGAAAAAAATATATGGTACATCAACCGTACTTTTGTGATCAACCGTATGTTTTCAACCCTACATTTTTTGTTTTTTAGTCATATGAAGGAATGCTACATTTTCTTATTCAAGGATGAAGTTTTAAATCTTTGATATTATAGAATATTGATGAAATGATCTTGATAGAAGTAAAGATATGTTCAAAGATATTTTTCAAATGATTCAAAGGTTTGTATTCAACGGAGTAAATAATTACTACTTATAAGGTCAAGTTATGACTCTCTTGAATGATTTAAATTTGAATAGTTGTGATCTATCACGTGACATTCTTAGATCATCTAAATTGAAAGAAAGTTGTGTGTTATATGTATATGGAAAAAATATTTTCACTTGATATATGACTCTATATTTGTGAATACCTTTTGAATACAAAACTACTTCAAAGATCAAGTGACTCTCTTATTTTTTGAAGAGGCTACATTTTGAAGATATACATATTTCAACCTCATACTGTTGTGTAACTGTTTCTATTTGTTTCTTCATATTATTATTGAAGATCATTCACAACCAAGATTTCTTCAAAGATATTATTACTTTAATACATTCATATTTTAAGAAGAAAATCCATATCCTGTCAGCTGTTGCTGAAACTTTGATCAAGAACTTGTCAATTCAATGAAATCAATCTCTTTTTATTTATCGTAGTTTCAACTGGTCGAACTCAGTTGTGGAAGAGTATAACCTTCTAAAACTAAGCTGTGGAGAAACCAGGTCCATATAAAAGAATCAAAAGGCTTTTTTAAATCCTTATTGTAACATGTCAACTTCCTGCACTCATTTTTTTAAGGTCTTGTGATAAGGGAACCTTTCTAGTAAAAATCACTAAGCTCACAGAGAGAGCATTGGTGGAGTGGAATAGATGATATTTTTTCCCGAAACCACTATAAAAAATATTATGTTATTCTTTACTATTTATCTACTACTCAAATTACTTATATAATAGAATGCTTCATATCTACATAAATTACAAATAAAGCTAAAATACAGAATCTGTTAAGATTATCAAAAGAAATATTTCACCCTCCTATTGTGTATCTTTGTATTATTCCAACCTAACAGCTTTTTTTACTACTCACATAGATTCCTTGCATAATAATACTTCCCATATCCCCTGATAAGAAAAAAAATAAAGGGCTTGATTAGTGTTTTTCCATGGAATTCCTCAAATAGTTTACCATATGAGCTACTAAATTTGTATCACTCTCAATCAAAACATTCATGTTATTGTCATCAAATGGAAGAACCACATGTGGGGGAGGATCATAAGATTTATATACTTTCTCAATAAGGGTATAAAATCAATGGTGGGGTTCAAATTCCTTTGGAATGATAGGAGGATAATTTCTGAAAAAATTTCTAGATGATAATTAAAAATGTAGTATTAGAATAAAAATATAAAAAATAGATTTCCAATACTAAAAGAGTTTATTTTAAGAAAAATAATATCTAAGAATTATTATACTAATGATTCAAATCCCAAATGAATCTCTAAGTTCATAATCTACACTAGATCACAAAAATAATAGGTAATCACCTCAAATTGATGTCGCCAAACATTCCAACATCACATACTTTTCCCACAAATCTCTAAAAAAATCTTTTTCTTATTTTGAGTATGTAGACTGTTGGTAGTCCTGGTAGTACTAAGAAAATATAGATTAAAAAATAATTAGCAAATATTTTAAATAAAATTTCAATTACCTTTGGAAATAACTATTCAGGGATGCTAGTTTATTGATGGTATATGATATTTTTAATAAATTTACAAATGTAATATGCATAATTATTATCATTATTTTGTTTCAAGAACGGAAAAAATGCTGACAAAAATAAGTAAATTATTATGAAATGTGTTTTTATAGGTAAATATTAAAATATATACCTTAATATGTATCCATTTGAATAAATTAATAGGCTTATTGTGTTCAATCACTGACCTCATACCATGATTTAGATGATATTTATAGTTCACCCAATCATAAAAAAATTATCATTAAAAAATTAAACTAAAACATATAATTTGAAGTGTATCTGTAAAATATTGATTTTAGTGCATTAAAAATTTTAAATAGATATAATGTGCGGTTGATTTATTGAAAATACATGCTTTGGATCCAAAAATAAAATTTCTTGGGTATCTAAATTGACTGCGATGAGCATCTAGTTCTTCCTAAAAAACTAAGTAATGAAAAAGAAAAATTTATTTTACATGATTATATTAAGGAGTTTTACCCCTGCATTATAGGAATCAAGAAGAGTCTACCATTTATTATTTTATTTTCAAAATCCATACTTAGTTCACCTTTTTTTACCAATTAATTCCATATTCAAATTAAATTATGGCATAGACATGATAACATGATTAATGAGTCTAAATTTTTCTTCATTGGGTTTTAACTTTATATAGTAGAGATATATATATGCTTATAGAGAATATGAATAGTTATTAACTATAATGAACATAGTAGATCCGTTTTTGGAAAAAGAGACTCTGAAAATGTACCTCATGTTTGCATTCACAACTAAAAATCTCAGCCATTCAAACTTGATAATTTCATTTATACTTTTGATACCAATCATGTCTTTAATGGACTCTCCAGATATTTCTTCATCATAATAAATATAGGGAAAATTTCCATCTTTAAATGTTGTATCCACATGAACTTGAAATGTCAATATATGAAAATGTAGAATTGGTGGGGTGAAGGTACTCTCAGAAGGTCCTTTTGATTTATTGGTTGATCCACCAGATTATCTTGATCCAACCATTCATTTCCCCATTTTTTCCATATATAATACCATACCTCATTTAAGAAATTTTTTAATAAAATATTAAGGTTTTTCATTTGAAAAAAATTATAAAGGACATAAATCATTATCGCCATGTATATTTATAAGATTAAATGACCACACTATGAAATTTCCAATAGAATTATTGATTGTGGTGAAATCCAGATCATCAAGAGGAACATGAAACTTAGTGGTTATCTTGTGAGTTGTATCAATTCACACTCTCACATGATCTTTTAGGACTTGTTTATTGTTTTTCATATCTCCTTGGATATTTTACACTATACCCCTTGTAATAAGGTTATGTATGGGTACTGATAGATATAAATCACATTCAATTTTCCCATGAAAAATTTTAGTAATAAAAGTTATCTGTAATTTTTTGATTCAAATATAACAGAAAGAGTTTTGAAAAAATTTATTGCCTCAGATACGGAAAGAGGCTGAGGAGAATGGATAGCTTCAAAGCCATTAGGTTCATTTGGATCTTCATGTACTGATCATTTTTCTACTATTGGTTCACTTTGACCCATTCATATATATTAGTCCCAAAACCAGACTAGACAATAATATATTTTAAAGCATCTATTTATGATTTAATTCCTTTCATCATTTCATATGTATCTCCTTAAAACTTTTTCTTATCAAAATATGTTCAAGGTGACACTCTAAAACCAACACCTCTAACAAATCCATATTTTTCTAGCCATTTTAATGCTAAGGAAAGTAGTTTTTCTTCAGGTACGATTGATGAAGACTCTTGTTTCTAAACCATATAAAAAACATATGAACATAAATAGATATTTTTCTGTAAAACTATTATAAATCAGGAAAAATTTCTATTATTTCATACTTACAAATGATTCCTATACTACTTATGTGTTTTCATCTACTAGTTTTCACTCTTTATTTACACAAGACTCCTTCCATAGAACACGATGTGGGATGAAATTGACTTTGTATTCTAATTCATCAATCTACATATAAAAAAATGAACATATATTGTTTCATATCAAATAAAAAATTAACTATAGATTTAAAATAAATACCATTTTATTTTCAAGTGAATCATACCCCATCATTACTTTATGACTGGGTTACAATGGTTTTTATGCACACTGATTATTTTTAGCACTCCATTGTTTCTTTATAAATTACATTTTTTGAATCAAAGTGGATAAAATCAGTAATTCCAAATAAAATATTATCGATTATAATGAACTTGAAATGATTCCTCATTAAAAATACTAATAAAATATTTCCCTTTTTCTTGGTTTATAATGTGTGCATATATATATGGTGGGTGGGGATTTACGCTCCCCTCAGTATCCCTAAGATTCTATTTTTTCAGAAGTTTCTAGAAGTCTTTATGAGCTTTTCTAGTGATCATTAATAAAAATTTGATATGAAAATAATCTAAAATAAATGTACTCTTCAAGTGATAATTAAAAGTTAATCAAAATTTATAAATTTTCAGTAAAATAGAGAAAGTATACCATAAAATTACCCTAATATCTTTCCAAACAACTATCTTCAATATAGGCATGATATTGTTCCATGTATCTATATCAACTAGCACATTAATTTGAGTTATAACCCCAATTTAACTAATGGAAATTTATTTTTTGGGGTCAATAGGTTTGATGCATTGATTCCATCTAACCTCAAATTTTATAACATTGATTATCACTTTGATAACTTTATATAACATGATGATGATATGAAACTCTTATTTTTTTCACCCATATGTAGTAGATACTCTAATAAGTCCATAATTTTATCATCAATAGTGTGTTTATCCTTAGGATTGGTAACATCAGCATGTGAAAAATTCATTATCTTTATAAGTAGTTAAAAATTTAATTTATATTATGTAAATGTAGTAGAGAAGACATAATATTATGAAGAAACACATAATCTATTAAAAAACACTTTAACTTGTTCATTGAACTACCTTTTTTTAATTAATGGTTAAAGCGATTTGGATCCTATATCAAGTATGAAAATCCCATCCTTATGGCCCCCTATAATTTAAAATACACTATTTATATTGGTAACTCCATGAAATGATTGTGATATCCGAATGAAAGGTTCATCATCAATTGAATTTTCCTCTAAACTTATAATTCTTTTAGTCACCAATAGAGAAATTGACCAATTAAAGTTTTCTAGATCTAAGACATAAAATACATGCATTGATTTTGATTCCTTTATGAACAATTCATCCTTATACCCTTATACAATTAAATCCACCTTCATGAAGCCCAATTCATTGACTTTAACTACACTCATGTTTTCAACCCATTTTCAATTGAAAATCAGTACTTGAAATGTTTTATAATCCAACATGTTTATTTTTTTATGATGCTGAAGTATAATATAATTGTATAAATTTGATTTATATCCTTGGAACTAGATATTTTCATCACTTTCACAACAAGATTAACTCCATTACTCTGCATCATACTAAATTTATCTTGTTCCTTCATATAGAAATTATAATCATTAACTACATAAAAATTGTAAGATAATACATTTACCTTTGGACCTATGGATTTCCATGAATGTCATTCGATAATTTAATTTTTATTTATAGATAACTCCTTATAAATATAATCTCAGAACCATCATATAAACTATTTATTATGTGTATTTGATATCTATATTTTATCCCTTTATGGATTCAAATATCTAAGAATTATTTTGTGGGATTAAACATATAGAGTAAACTCTACAATATTATGTAAAGTGAAAATGTGATCTTGGTCCTACCCTATAATGGTAATTGTAAAAACAAATCTTATAGAAATCCGTTCACCCATAAGGTGTCTATTGTGATGAGATTTTGGGAGACCAATTTTATCAATTTATGATAAGTAATTAGTGAAAAATTCAAAAGTTTCTTCAATAATATATCTCTCTTCAATACAATATTATTAACGAATTATATTCTTAACACAAACTTTCAAAATATTCATATACTATTCAATGGGGTATATCCATTTTTAATGTACAAGACCACATAGTTGAATCTTTCTAACCAAGAGAACCACCATGTAAACCATTATATCAAATAATTATGGTGAAAATAATATCTATAATTCACATAATATGACTGTAAATTCCTTATTCATGATTGAAAATTTCATCGGCTCTATAACTTTAATGTGTATTTATTTTAAAAGTAAGTAAATTCTAGTTAATGTATGTCATACATTTTTAGGAAGAATACACTGTAAAGATACAAACATTAAATATTTCATCAAAACATGTTAATTATGTGATTTTATACCCTGTAACTTAAAATTAGTAAATTACAGGAAATTATTGATATTTAATGAATACCCCTCTATAAATTTTACAGTATTAAGAAAGTTGGAAAATTGAAAATTTTCTTTTCTGTATAGAGTGTAAGCTGCTGGAGGAAGAAAAGTTTGTCTTTCACCCTTTACTAGTGCCAACTCTTCCCTTATCCCCATGTCAATCATGCAAAACCTAGTCTTAATGCCATATTTTTTTGTTTGGTACATTCAGCAACATGATAATAACACTATCACATACATTTTTTTTCTATGCGCATGAAATCAATAAAATTTTTGATGTAAAAAAAATTCTAGGATGGTAATTCAAAGAAAACTGATTGGTTTTCCAACCCAATTTCATAAAGCTTTTTTTGAAAACATTTTATTGAAAACAGTGTCAATATCTTTTAATTTCTCAAATAGTTGATAACCTATTAGTGGAGATGGTATTGTATGTTTTTCTGTATTTCCATCGAAGATGTCATCTGTGATCTTTATTTATGTCATTAGGGTAAAAATTTGTGATTTTCTAAGAACAAAGTCTTTGAGGACTGTTTCAAACTAATCAAGTGTGTACCTTATTCATAAATGAGATACCCCAACATTGCTTTAATTCTATAGCCTAATAAATTTCTATAAGTTGGAAATTCATTTATCATCCCATACAATAGGGCTCTCAATATTAACTCTTCACTTCTATGATCATCATACAATGTAACACCTTTATCCCACATAAAATTTAGATATTTAATCAGTGGATCCAAATATAAATAAATATCATTACAAGGTTGTTTTGGTCTAGATATAAGTAGATACAACATAATGTATTTTCACTTTATGTATAACCATGGGATAAAATTATAATTTACCAATATAAATGACCATATAATTTGAGTACCATTTTCTACACCAAAATTATTATTCCATTTTTAAATAATGCAAGATGAAGGTTTATTAGCTCGCTTCCAAATTCAGGATACTCATAATGAATTTTCTTCCACTAAGGAGAGTCTGATGGGTGGCCTAGTTTACCATATTCAATTATTATATCTGCACACCATTTAAATTTTCTATTGGTTTCCTGACATCCATATAGTTATCTAAACCTTAGAATTATTGTAAAGTACCATATAACTTTCTAAGGACTTTATTTTGTTGGTTTCTAGCATAGTAGAAGCATGCAGTGGTGGGAGATATATTAAAATTTATTTTAATATATAGTTTCCTGAAACCTCGGGTGAGGATCTTGAATGTAAAATTTATAATTAATTTATTTAATATTGAAATAAATGAATACTAGATCTAAGGATTGTTTCTTTGATATATATTTCTATCATCCAAAAATACCCTTTCGGTTTTCCTTTGTTGTGCTGTGAGGATCCAAGGTTAGAATACCTCTAGTAGTGATCCACAAATGCTCATTTGATCTCTGAGTAATGCCAATCGATCTTTGAGTGCTAGAATGAAGAATAGTTTGTCTTGTGTTATTCATGTTGATCACTTTTCCTTCATTCTTAAAGGAATAAATCTTTCATTTATCATTATAGAGGGAAAGATAAGGAGGAGTTGAGAGAGAATTTTTTGTATGCAACAATTCTCTATTTTTCGATTGCACACCCTACACAATAGACATAACTATCTATTTATAGAACTAGGGTTTATGTTAACATATAATTTAATTACATACCAGCCCTTAAATAATATTATATCCTTTAAAAAACCCCATGACACATAATAATAATAATAATAATGATAATAATAATAATAATAATAATAATAATAATAATAATAATAATAATAATAATAATAATAAAATTTTGTCGCGTGCTCTAACTTGCGCAATAAAAAACCTTATTTAACAAACTTATTAATTAATATTTTTCACCAGACATGACCTTATTCCGTTAAAACTATAGAATTTATTGAACAACCAAATAGATATTTAAAAATTTCATTCATCAATAAATATTTTCAATCAATAAAAATGTGAATAAAATTATCCCTCAGTCTTGATAATAATAATAATTCAATCAATTAAATTCAAATAGAATTTAATTGAGATCATCAGAAACACTTAGTGTGTGACCCTCTAGGATTATTTCTTGTTCTCATTAGAATATATTTCCTAAATTCAATATTACTATCTAGAAATGAGTCAAGACACCCAAGAGAAAGGAATTAATATCAAAATGATGAAAACCACATTCAAACGTTCACTGCCTAATATAATCACTTTATCACAGTATCTTATCAAGGAGGTTTCAAATATGTGTCACCAATCTATATGATCGATACATATTTATTTTTCTATTTGAAATAAACACACCATTTCACCATGTATATAGAATTTAATGCAATAGTTCTATTCCAATCAAAGGGTCGAGATATCAACTTAAATAAAGATGGAAGGAACAAATCCTTTCTCAACTTATCCATTAATTCCATTTCAATTATGATGCACCCAACATAACCTACCATGATGTGAAAATATGTCATCATAATTTTCATTAAAAAATATAAGTGTGAAAGTCATCACATGAATTAATAATAATCTAAAATTCTAAGGACCATTACACACGCTCGCAGATAGGAATATCCGATGACACCTTAACATGTGGAATTCCTACAGACGTGCCTATTCTCATAATCTCTTGTCTTGGATATTACCAAGTGTGAACATCATGAAAAGAATACTCATCTGCTTATGAGTACTCACACCTAAAAATATATGCACTATGTTTCCCATCATAGTACGTTATCCAACTGCAAAAAATTATTTAAGAATATCATCCTAGAACTTCAAGGTTCTCATCATAGTAGGGAACTGATGTGACCTTATCAATGAGATGTATACTATAGGACATTATTACATTTAATTCATATATAATAATTAACTATATATAATAATATGTTTTATTAATATTCAATATATCACACACATATATATATAATCAAAGTATAAAAAATTGGTTCTAGGGCATCAAATCTGAAAAACTATGACTTAGACCTGATACAACTGCCTACGAATTTCAGTCCTTTAGACCTCACATGATAGTCATGTCTCTATCGAGTCAAGTATTTCATCAAGGGGACCTCTAAGTTATCTTCCATGGAAATATTTATCACTAAAACCTCACATCTCTTAGAAAAATTGATCAAGAGATGATACTTATGAAGTATGTGCTTCGTCCACTAATGTGACCTTGTCTCTTTTAAAAGAGTCACTATTGTAGTGTTATCATAGTAGAATATTCTAGAATCTTTACTTCTAGGTATCATGTCAAGATATTGGAAAAATTTACGCATCCATAATGTTTCTTTAGCCGCCTCATAAGTCACAATATAAATAGAATCTACTATAGAATTTTTGACCACATTCTTCTTTGAGATCTTCCATCTTACAACACCTCCATTAAAAGTGAAGATGTATCCCATTTATGACTTAATTTCATCTTGATTAGTTTAGAAACTAGCATATTCATATCCTCTAATGAATAGTTCCTCATATTCTCTATAAAATAGGATCATATACTTAGTACACCTCAGATACTTAAGGATAGTCTTGACTACCGTCCAATGGTGGTCACCTAGGTCAGTTTGATATCTTCCTACCACACTTAATGCACGAAATCTATCCTAGTACATAACATAAAATACATGAATGAACTAATCACTAATTCATATGTAATCCTATATATTCTATTCCTTTCCTCATTTTTCTGAGGACACATTTTCTTAGAAATACAAATACCATGTGACGCTGGAAATAATCCCCTCACTGATTTTTCTATACCAAATCTATTCAGTATCTTATCAATGTATGTACTTTGACTTAGGACAATAAATCTATTAGATCTATCATGATGGATCTTGATCCTAAGAATATATACTACCTTTCCTAATTCCTTCATAGATAAGATTTTATTCAACTATGCCATAGCAAACTGTAAGACTGATATTTCATTTCCAATGAGTAATATGTCATCAACATATATTATTACTAAAATGAATGCACTCACACTAAACTATTTGTATAAAAAAGGCTCAAAATCATTATTTATGAACCAAAATTTCATTACAACTTCATCAAAACTAATATTCTATGATCTAGATTCTTTCTTTAATCCATAAATGGATTTTTGTAATTTTCTCATCTTATTATAATCCTTTGGAGTCACAAACCCTTTAGGTTAAGTTATATAAACATCTTCTTGAAGGTTATCATTGGGGAATTCCGTTTTAAAATCCATTTTCCAAATCTCATAGTCATGGTAATCCATAATGGTAAGTAGAATTTTGATGGATTTTAGCACTTTAATCGGTGAAAAGGTTTTTTTATAGTCAATTCCATGGCACTGTTTGAACCGTTTTTCAACTAGTCGCGTATTATAGGTACTGAATTACCCTTACATGTAAAATTTATTCATGAATAACTATTTTCATCCAACAGGATTTCCATCCACTAGAGTATCTACCAAAATACAGACATGGTTTTGGTACATAAAATCCATTTCATAATTCATGTCTTCTTTCCACTTGGCAACATCTATTCCACTTAATAATTACTTATAGGTTAGAGGATAGTTATTATCAACTAAAAATGAGTCACCATCCTTGGTGACTAGAAAACCATACTATTCTAGTTCTCTATCCACTAGTGTACACATACACAATACTTGTGTCTCTGGAACAACTTCTTCTTCCACAAGGCTTTGTGTAATATGTTCTTATGCTAAATATTGTATACCTTGTGCCTCAACTTCATTGAAGTTTATCTCACTCCCACTACCTCTTTTAGATATGTTCTCCCTCTTAAGGAATATGGTGTGTCTTTCCAATATTACCTTTTTATATGAGGGGTCATATAAGTAATATCCTCTTGTTTCTTTTGGGATTCCTATAAAGGTACACTTTGTTCCTTAGGGTACAAATTTGTTACCTTGAGAGGACTTAGAAAATTATTTTCAACACCACACATGAAATTATGACAACACAAGTTTCTTTCCATTCAATAAATGGTATGTTATACCATCTACCACTTTAGTAGGAACTTGATTTAGTATTTATGATTCTTTTTGTAAAGTGTATCCCCAAAAGGATAATGGAAGAATTGCATGACTCATCATTAATATCACCATTTCCAATGAGGTGTAATTACTCCTTTCATTTACACTATTCCACTGAGGTGTATAAGGAGGAGTGAGTTGATATAGGATCCACAAATCCCATGAGTAATCAATGAATTCATGATTAATATATTCTCCACCATGGTATGAGTTGAGTTTCTTAATATTCTTACCAAGATAGTTCTTAACTTCATTCATGTATTCCTTGAATTTATTAAAAGAATCCAACTTATACCTCATTAAATAAACATATCCATATCTACTAAAATCATCATTAAAATTTATGAATTATGATCACCCACCCCTTACCTTAATAGGAAATGGTCCACACACATCTCTATGAACTAATTTAAGAATATCTTTGGACCTTTAACTTTTACACTAAATGGGGATTTGGCCATTTTACCTTGTAAACATGCATGAAATATACCAAGTTATTTTAGTTCAAATAAATATAAATATACATCTTGGTATAATTTAGTCAATCAATTTTTTTTACATGACCTATCTGGTGATGCTATAGTTGGGTGTGGTATGAGTCATCTGAAGCAACTTCATTATCAATTACCATTACTTGGTTAATGTAATATAACACATAAAGAGCATTATTTAAATGCACCTTACTATAAAAAATTATATATTTATAAAAGAAGAAATATTCATTTCCTAATTTTAAAATAAATCTATCCGTGTCAAGTATAGATACAGAAATAATGTTTTTGGTAATAGATGACACATAATAACTGTAGCTTCCAAGCACAATGGAAGAATCAGATGGGTCATGTCCAGCTTTTATATTTTTTAAAGATCAATGATTAATATAATATTTAGATGATGATAGATTCCATTATTAATGAAATTTAATCAAAGAAAATAGAAAATGGATAAATGTAGGAACCAAAGCGCAAGATCATCACATATTATTTATAATTAATTTAAGAAATTAATGAATTACCTTGTGTGAAATTATTTCATCATTGATGGAACTAAAAACATCTCTACATCATATCATAATTGCAATGTAGGAATCAAGAATAGATTCCCTCCAAAAGTGATCCACACATGTTCTATGAACCACTAAACATCACTGTAGGAATCTACAAGTACTATCATGACAGATCCTAATTCTTGCATCATTATCCTTTAATCATCCTAAGAAACACTTCAAGGAAGTTTTATATTTGATCTCTCTCTATAATCGAGAGTGGATAGTGGAGGAAAATCAATCTCTATTCTTGAGAGTGTTCTAAGAGAGGGAGCTCTCTAAGTCTTGAGAGGATTCTTTACAGATCTTGTTGTACATAACACAAAATGAATTGTGTCACTTAATAAAATAATATAATTGAGTTTATATATTTCTAGAGTTAGAAATTATTAAATTCACATTCACCTTTCATCATTTCCATAATTCTTTCAAAACCCCGTGTCTATAATAATAATAATAATATTATTATTTATTAACATGCGCTAAACTCACAAATTAAATTAAATATTATTTATTAAAATAATATTCAATATATATTATTTCTCATCGGACCATTAAACTTAGTATTCCATTCCTCTATAATATTTATCAGGCCTTGAATAATGAATATTTATTTAATAAATAAACATCACTTCATTCTTCTGTAATAAATAAATAAATATTATATTTACTAAATAACAAATAAGTATTTATTAAATATTCCGCTCACATAATATTCTCTCTAATAAATGGTTAAGTAATATATACAATCAAGAAAATATGAATAATTATTAAACCACGGGCAATAATAATATTTATTCAACTTGTTAAATAATAAATAATAATATATTATTTAACTAATATTATAGATATACTTGGTGTGTGACCCTCTAGGCCACTTTCTCATTGGCATTAGGTGAAGCAACCTAAAGTCCAATGTTATCATCTAGAAACATTCCAAGGAACCCATAAATAAATAAGTTAATATTGCAATGACATAATACCTCATATAGACTCTTACTGTGTAATATAATCCATTTATCATGACATCTCTAATCAAACAAGTTGAATGATGGTTCCATCATCCTATGTACTCAATTTATCTTTCTTTTAATTTCTGAAAATAAAAAATTCCCATAGAATAATATGGACATGTTTTTATTTAGGCTATATCATTTCAATAAAAGGGTATAAGATATCAACTTATACTAAATATTATAAGGGACAAATCCTTTCTCACATTATTCATTAATTAAATATTACTCATGACACACCCAATGTATCCTACCTCATTAGAAACATATGTCATCATAGTTTTTATCAATATATAAAAATACGCAACTTATAACAATCATTAATTATGTCCATGGATCAATACACATGTCTGAAGAAAGGAACATAAAATGACATATATAAATGTGTATTTCCTACCACTGGGTCTCATTCTCATAATATCCTATACTGGATATTACTAAGGGTGTACACCATGAGAAGGTGACTCAAAGCCCTATTAGTCTCCAACCCTGATAGACTGTATTATTTTTTTCCCTAAAAAGATTTCATTTGATTATAGAACATATATTTAAGAATACTATAATGGAACTTATGGTTTCTCATCATAACAGGGAACTGCTATGACGTTTTAGTGTGACAGATACTCTTAAGACATCATCACATGTTATGTTATGCATAAGAACAATCATGATGTGATAATAAAGTTTATTAATATTAAAAATAATGAATACAGGTTATCATAAAGTATACAAACATTCTAGGGCACAAAATCCAATAGAATCCAACTTTCATTAAAGCCAACTACTAACAACCTTCAGTCCATTCACTCTCACACGATACTCATGATTATACTGAGATAGACCTTTAGTTAAGGTATCCACCACATTTACTTTTGTGGGAACTATTCTTACTGCAACTTCACCCCTATGAGAAAAAATCCTTCAAGAGGTGATACTTTAAAATTATTTTCTTTATCCATTGGTGTGACCTTGGAATTTTTTTACAAGATCCACTACTATAGTATTATCATAATACACTATGATAGAGTCTTTAATAATAGGTACCACATCATTCTCTTGGAAAAAGTTTTGTATCCATACATATTTCTTGTTTGCATTATAAGACGCTATATACTCAAACTCCACTGTAGAATCAGTGAGAAATGGATGCTTTGAATTTTTCTATCTCACAAATCATTTGTTGAGATAAAGAAAATATTATAAATGCAATTTTAGACCATTATAATTTGTTTGAAAACTTGAATCAGTATAACCTTTGATGACAAGTTATTCATCTCCTTCATACACCAGAAACATATCCTTATTTCATCTCAGATACTTAAGGACATCCTTAAAACCAAACCAATGTTGTTCTCTTGGATCAACTTGATATCTTCTATCCATGCTCAATTCATTGGAAACATCAAGTCTAGTACATAACATATAATAAATGATTGATCCTATCACTAAATCATATAGGAACTTACTCATTATCTCTTTCTCATGTTATGTCCGAGGACACATTTTTTTTAGAAAGATGTATACCATATGACACTGGAACCAATATCCTATTGGATTGTTCCATACTAAATATCTTTAGTATCTGGTCAATGTATGTACTTTGACTTAGTCCAATTAGCCTCTTGAATCTATCATGAATGATCTTGATCCTTATAATATAAGCTACTTCACCTAAATTCTTCATGGAGAAACACATGTTTAACTATTCCTTAACAGACTATAAGGCTCGAATATCATTTCCAATAAGCAACATGTAATCAACATATAATAGTAGGATAACAACCATATTCATACTAAACCTCTTGTAAACACATGTCTCATATTCATTATTTATAAAACCAATTTATTTTATAGCTTCCTCAAATCGAATGTTCCATGACCTTGATGATTTCTTCAATACATAAATGGATATTTGTAACTTGAAAATATTTTTGGCATCACCTGGAGTCAAAAACCCTTATGGTTGTGTCATATAGACATATTCATGAAGGTTCCCATTAAAGAAAGTAGTTTTGAAACCTATCTGCAAAATTTTATAGTAATGGTAAGTTTCTATATCAAGTATAATTCCAATGGATTTAAACATGGAAACTAGTGAAAATGTTTCATCATAGTCAATCACTTGATTCTATTTAAACCTTTTATCCACTATCCTTGTTTTATAGGTATTTATATTACCTTACATGTACATTTTTCTCTTTATTACCCATTTTCACCCTATGAACTTTACATTAACTTGAATATCAAACAGAACCATAACTTAGTTTTGATACATGAAATATATTTCAAAATTCACAGCTTATTTCCTTCTTTTAGCTTCCAAAATCTCTACTACATATTTGTAGTAGAGAGTTTCATCATTGTTAACCAATAATGATTCAAAATCTTCAATAACTAGAAAACCACATCTCTCTAGTTCTCTTACCTCTCTAGTGATCCTATATAGTACCTATGTTTTAGGAACTAATTATTACATAGGGATCTATGAAATCTCTTCCTCTAGAAACTCTTGTTTATCTTGAGCATCAAATTCATCTAATTCAATATTTCTCCCACCATCCTTTTTTAATATTTTCTCCCCCTCAAGAAAGATGGATTTTCTGGTTACAAACAATTTCTTAGTTGAGGGGTTATATAAGTAATATCCCTTTATTTCCTTAGGATAACCTATTAAGATACACATTGTGCCTTGAGTTACTAGTTTGTTTCATGATAAGGCCTTAAAAATGACTCGCAACCCCATACATGTGTATGTGAAAAAACAATTTTTTCCCACTTCATAACTAGAAGGGAATTCCGTTTTCTACTTTAGTTGGTACTCGGTTGAGTGTGTATGCCATATTTTGTAATGCACATCCCCAAAAAATAATAGAAGATCTACATGACTCATCATCCAACTTACCAGGTCTAACAAGTTAAAGTTCCTCCATTCACTACCACCATTCCACTATGGTGTGTAAGGTGTAGTGAGTTGAGATAGAATCCCAAACTCCCATAAAAGGTTGATAAAATCTTGGTTAAAATATTCACCACTTAAACCTGATCAAATCCTATTTATCTTCTTTTCAAGTTTATTTATACATAATTATTGAATTATTTGAATTTATCAAAGGACTTAGACTTGTACTTCATCAAGTGGAGATAGCCATATCTATTCAAGTCATCAGTAAAATTTATGTATTAAGAATACCCACCTCTATCTTCTACTAGAAATGGTCCACACACATCATTGTGTACCAATATTAAAAGATCTATGGCCCTTTCACCCTATCCACTGAATGTCAGTTTTTTAATTTTTACTTATAAAAAATAATGGAATCTTTTAAGTGGTTTTAGATCAAAATATTCTAAAGAACCATCTTGATAGATCGTTTTCAAACTCTTCTCATTTACATGACCAAGATGGTGATTCCATAGATGAGTATTATATGAGTCATGTAAACATGATTTTTTATCTATTTACAATACTTGGTTTTCAAAATTTAATATATAAATACTATTATTTAATTATGCCATACCATAATGTATGATGTCTTTATAATAGAAACAACTTTTATTTCCAAGCATGAAAATAAAAAAAATATGCATCTAGGCATGATACAAAAATTATTTTATTGGTAACAGTTAGTATATAATAAAAATAGCTTATAACCAATATCATTCATGTTGGTAATGAAAGGTGGTAGTCACCAATGGCTAGAGCAGCCAACCTCATGCCATTGACAGCTCTCAAATCCACCTCTGTTCTAGAAATCATCTGGAATCTACTTGGTTCCTTCATTTGAATACAGATGTGATCACCACAAGCTGTATCTAATACCCAACGTGTAAAATGTTAGTAGATTCCACTCAATAATAAATTTACATTTATCTTATCCTTTATTATGGGTGTATTTCTTATTCTATTGGCCTTTATTTCATCATGAAAAAATTCTACCTCATTTTCCTTGAACTGCCTATGGATCTTCCTCTTTTTTGGATAGACTATGCTTATGATTTTTATACTTTTTAAGTGTCTTGGGAACCTTCTCCTTATTCTTCCTTTTATTATTCACCATGATGACTGTAGGTTTTTCATGCCCCATGTCCTTATCCACTTGGAGAATTAGTGTAATATGTTCTAAAAGACTCTTCACATTATTTATCATATTATAATTAACAATAAAATTGGTTAAGGACTTGGGTAGTGAGGAAAGTATGAGACATGTGTGCAAATCATCTTAGAATTTAATCCCTAAGATGTCTAAGCGTTCAATGTATCCAATAAGCTTGACTAAATAAGTCCCAGATGGTGCCAAATATGCAAGATTATTTGTAAACATAGCATTGGAGATCTCATATCTCTCTTATCTTTCATTATCTTGATATAAACCCTAAAGGTGATACATCATGCTATGTGAATCCCTGTACTCATGTTGCTTTAAAATCTAATTGGTCATGAATGATAGCATGAAACACTGAAAAACTGTATAATCATTCAAATGTTTCTCATAGAGAGATAAATTTTTCTCACTTTTCTCATTACTAGGCACATCAGGAATAGGTTATTCCATCACATACAATTTCCTTTTATGGTACAGGATAATGCGGAAACACATTTTACATTATTTGAAATTTGTGTCGATGAGAAGGTTATACTCATAAAGTATGGATCATAGTGATATATTTGAATTCACGTTTATTATCATTTCTATAAATAAGATGATTAGAGTTTTAGTACTTTATCTGATAAAATTTAGACAAATAAATAAATATTATATTTATTAATCTCCCAATATTTTATTTAAATGAAATATCCCTCACTATTGGATTTAGAATATCCTATTTCTTAGAAATTCTAGTGGAAAGTATATATATTCCCCTTCTCATCACACCGACATTGTCCGATTAACCAATTTGAAGGGTTTTAGGTAGGAATTAAAAATTCCAACCGCATTAACTCACAATTCCATGATCTATTGAGTGGAATCCTAAATCCTAAAACCCTTAAATTGGATTTACTCAACCTTTTACTCTTAGTTAAACTAAGTCCTACTATGGATATCAACCCTTGATGTGAACTAAGTTAATTCAACTGAAAAAATTCAAGTTTGAATTCTCTGATAATTGAAAGCACCCCAACTTTGGCTAGTCAATCACTTTAAACTATGGTTTAATTTTAACTAAAGCAGTTGACGGATATAATGAATTACTATATATAATTGAGGGATTTTATCTTTATGAGTAAATTGATAATTATTATATTTATTACATGATTTTTAATATTAAGTGGATTTATTTAAGTGAATAACCATGTCTTATATAATATTTACGCATAAGAAAATTTATTTTAGTTCTGTATTATGTGCTTGTTAATTCACTAATTAGTGTGATCATTAAAAAACATACATAATGAAATGACCATGAAAATTAGAAAAAATAAAATAAAGTTGTATTATCATGAGATTTTATTAATGGTTATTTGATCCAGCGGATGATAAAATAACCATCGAACGAGGGGGAAAACACCTTGAATCATTTATGGTTCATATTGCATATTTCCACATATCCACCCATTTATCTCTCTTTTATTTGTTTCACCTTGGATCCAAACTTAAACAACATCCACTAGCTTGGGAGATCAATTCATTACATATGCATTTAATCACATGTAGGCGAGGGAACCATAGGATTGGTTAAGGGATTTACATAAAAGAAACTGCAGGCACATAAACCCTTACATAATAAGAGGAGAGTTGACACACAAGAAAAAAATTTAATTTAATAATAAATTAAATGAAACCAATCACATAAAAAGGTCTAGTAGAGGCTCATGATCATCCACATGCATGCAATGAATTACATATTTAATAAAATTATAATTTAATTCTAATCATTATTATTTAAGATAAATCATGCTCAAATTAATTAATTATCATCTTTAATTAATTATTTATTTTATATTAATTCTCATTTAAATTTTCTTGAGATTATGATCCAACATAATTTTTAAAAAATGAAATAATTTTTTTAAAAATTAATTGTGTACAAAAATTTACCTTGGAGGAAACAAAATGAAAACCTATCCAAACTACCCAATGTGTATTATACTTGTATACTATTTACTCTTGCGACATGTGGCAAACAAAAATTATCACATAATTCATAATCTATAATATCAACTTAATGAACACATGAAATACATGGTATTTACATAGCATGTTATGCTTTAATGCAAAAAGGGTAATAACTATAATATGAATTATACTTGATATGTAGATCCAAACATTACACAAAAATTAATTTTACATTTATATATATATAAACCATTACATTCCATGTACTATCAACTTAATGACCACATGGAACACATGTTAATAGGGTTTTCATAGTATAATAAAATAATTTTCAATTCTATATAACTTGGAAAAACTATATGGTGTGTACATTAAAGCTACATGTCATGTATTATTCTTACCATCTATCTGTGTCACATGCCCAATGACTCGGTGTGTAGCGTACCATGGAAAATATTGGAGTACATGACATGTACATGTGCTACATGGCATATGGTCTCTGAGTTACATGGTCACCAGTCATGTAGGCCATGTAATAGAATACACAGGTTGTCTATGACTAATGGAATACACATCGTGTATGAAAGTTACATGACATGTAATCCATATGACCATGTTCCAAGATGGCCCTATCAACACATGGTGTATAATTAAATTCACTGCATGTAATAAATGCACACACCTTGAATTAATTCTAAATTAATTCATGATGAATTAAATAGTAGTACAAGGTATGAACCTTAGGGTTATACAATGTGCACTCTTGTGTTATCTGGATAAAATCCTTTTCACCTCTTGATAAGATCATAGAATTTATTTCTTTCATAAAATTAATCATTTTTATTATATTCTCAAGAAATGAAGAGGAATAAAGAATATCTCAAAATCTTGATTAAAGAATAATGAAACTAGAATTGAAAAATAAAAAAAATGAATATACCAGAAAACAATATTTAGATAATTATAAATTATTATTTGATCCCTCTAATACCAATTATAGGTTCCAAGTGAAGTATAAGCATCAGATGGGTCATTCCAGAATTTGATTTTTTTTTCAACATTGATGATTAATATTATATTTACACAATGATAGATTTCATGATCAATGAAATTTAATCAAATACTACAGAAAATGGATAAATGATGGAACCAAAGAAAAATATATTTACATATTATTTATAATTAATTTAAAAAATTAAAGAATTACCTTGTGATAACTTATTTCTTCACTGATGGATATGACAATGTATCTATCTTGTACTGTCATTGTGTTATAAGAATCAAGAATAGATTCCCTCCAACGGTGATCCACATATGTTCCAATAACCTATGAAGGTTTCCATAGGAATCTCTGGGTGCTAGCATGGTAGATCCTAACACTTGCGTCATTATTCTTTGACCACCCTAAGAACCACTTCAAGGGATCTATTTGATCTCTCTCTATACTCAAGATTAGAAGGTGGAGGAAGATCGCTCTCCATTATTAAGAGCTTTTTGGGAGAGGGATCTCTCTAAGGCTTGATAGGATTCTCTATTGATGTCGTTGTGCATAACAAAAAATGAATTGTCTTACATCAGAAAATAATATAATTGGATTTATATACTATTAGAGTTAGAAAATAATAATTACACATGCACCCTTTATTATTTAAACAATCCCTATAGAACCCCATGTATATAATAATAATAATAATATTAATATGATTTATTGAAATGAGCTAAACTTATGAATTAAATTAAATATTATTTATTCAAATAATATTCAATATAAATTATTTCTCACCAGACCATTAAACTTGGGTTTCTATTCCTCCCTAATATTTATCAAGCCTTGAATAATTACTATGTATTTAATAAATAAAAACCATTGAATTATTCTATAATAAATAAATAAATATTATATTAAAAAAAGAAAATAAATATTTATTAAATATTCCTCTCACAAAATATTCTTTTGAATAACTCATGATGGAATATATGAGATCAATAAAAAATGAATAATTATTAAACAATATGCGGGGATAATATTTATTCAATTTATTAAATAAAAAATTATATATATATTATTTAATTGAGATTCTAGATATACTTTGTGTGTGGCCCTCTAGGCCTCTTTCTCAGTAGCATTAGGTGAAGTAGCTTAAAGTACAAGGTTAGAATCTAGAAACACACCAAGGCACCCATGGGGAAATAAGTTAATGTAAAAAAAATATAATACCTAATATGGATGCTTACTGTGCCATATAATCTCTTTATCATGATATCTCTAATCAAGTAGGTTTCATATTGGTGATATTAGCCTATGTGCTCGATGTATTTTTCTTTGACTTGATAGAAATAGAACTTTCTACCAGATTACCATGGTCATGGATTTATTTAGGCTATATCATTCTATAAAAGGTCCAGAGATATCAAATTTTGTTAAATAAAAAAAGGTAAAAATCATTCCTCACATTATTCATTAATGAAATATTACTCATGTTGCACCCAACGTATTCTACCTCACCTTGAACATATTCCAATTCAATTTGAAATATTTAAAGATTTAAAAAAAAATTAATCTGTGGAATTAAGACCCAGAGTAACCAATCATAATCAAAACACCCCAAAAGAACTATATTCACTGAATCTAGGTGAGGGGAAACTTATGTTTCTCGAACACAACCTCTCTGCTCAATCCTCCAAAAGAAACATCACAGGTTCACATCTTGAAGTATATCCAAACTTTATTGTGTTTTATTTATAATGCAAACCCATAAAATTCTATATCCCCACCTTCTGATGAGAGACCACCATCATGTTTAAACATTACACTAGCACTTCCACTAGGTACCCACTATGGCACTCTATCATCCTGATCCACTGCCTCAATCCCTTCGACGTGCACTACACTGTGAAGATTACAACAACTGCCAGTAGGGATGAAAAAAAATTTATAATTTTATAAACCACCAACAAAATCTCAATCATGAAGAATAGAATAATATCCACCTATATTTCATACTGGGAAAATTTTAGAAAAAGCCTCATGAACACAAATGAATTTTGGATTGAGAGATTAAACTGTAGGGTGTTCACCATCACTCTCTCCATCTTAATCATTTCCTTTCAGGAGAATTATTTTTTAGAAATCATAATCATATCCTCTACCAAAATCACTAAAACATATTCATATTTTCTTGTAGGAATCATGTATGTGATCCCAACAGGTTGCAAGTGATTTCTTACCACCAGGTTCATGGCCTATAAATGATCAACCCAATTCATAGTGAGGTACAACCTCTCTTCCATGGGCTCAAACTTGTAATTAACCTCTATGATCCAATAAATTATAATTACCCTCATGATTTCATTTATTTCACCTATCCACACCATGTATTTTGAAGGGATAGTGTTCAAACTCTCCGATTTCCTGTAGTAAGCATAAATTTCATCAATGTAAGCCATAAATACAAGTGGGTTTTTTTTGTCAGAACTATCTATGTCAATATATTCTTCTTCTTATTCCACCATATCTTCCATTTTCCACCTATAACATTTGTTGTTCAATCTCTTCTAGCATTTCTTGGGCGCGTTTCATGAACATTGGAACTATCCCGTCGTTTATTGCTTCATCATCTTCCAAATATATGATATCAGGATCTTCAAATTTACTGATGATTTGATGCTTTTCTGAAAACTCTACTGTAAACTTCCTTGTAATTGGTAGATGGATTTGAATGCGAGCATTATTAGTGTACAATTCCACCTTTTCTTTTGAAATGCCTACTATCTTCTTAACTATACGATTACAGGTTGTATGTCTAATTATGTTTTGATTGATGGCGCGCATTGACCTTCAGTTCTAGATGATCTCATATCCAGTACGTATACCCCCTTGATGATTTCATCTGTGTCCCTAAAATGATTTCATCTGACTATAGAACATATATTTAAGAATACTATCGTGAAACTTCTGCATTCTCATCATATCAGGTAACCGCTATGAAATTTAAGTGTGACAACTACTCTTAAGACATTATAACATGTTATGTTACACATAAGAATAATCAATATGTGACAGTAATTTTTATTAAAATTAAAAATAATGAATACATGTTATCATAAAGTACATAGAAGTTGGTTATAGGGAACCAAATCCAACAATAATAACCCTTCAAAACCAAGATCATTCTGGTGGGCAACGTGAGGTGGTTGTCCCCGATATCTATAATAGTAATATTATATCAGTTGGGTTCTCGTAGACTAACCTACCCTCATTCAATTTTTATGAATCTACTTGGTTACTATATTTGAATACATATGTAAGAGCCACAAGTTGTATCTAATACCCAATTTGTAGAAACAAATAAATTGTAATTGATAAAAAATGCACATGACGCTTCCCCTTACTTCTTTTGTTGGATGTGGTTTTTCTTCCAGTGGACTTTCTTGTTACATGAAAAACAAATAACATCATACTCCCTTGATTTTACCTTAATATTACTCTTCTTGGAAGGGTGTGAATAATATTTGGAGTTAGATATATTCTCTTTCCCTTTCTATTTGTACACCATAATTATAGAAGGATTTTTGAGCTTTGTATCATTATCTTCTTGGAAAAGGAGAGTAAGAAGATCTAATAGAGACTTCTCAATGTTGTTCAAATTTAAATTTACAAAAAATTTAAAGAAGATATGAGGAAGTGATACCAGAATGTGATCATTTCCTAGTTATTCAGGGAGTTTAAAACCTCAAACCTCTAGTCTCTCAATGTAGCCAATGATCTTGACTACTTGAGGCCCAACTCAGTAACCCTTTACAAGCTTACTCTGAAATTTCATATTTTAAATCTCAAACCATTCTTGTCTAGATCTCTCATAGTAAATACCATGTAGGTGATCAGGAATTCTATACACATCCATGTTTTAATGAGACATCATGAGTTCTCTAGAAATAGATTAAAGAATCAAACATTTAATACTGAATGCATCAATCAATTTTTTTTCATATACAAGGAGCTCTTAATAACTTGACTCCTTAGTAGGAAAACCAGGAATTTATGATTCTAGCATGTAATATTTCTGTTAACAGTGTAGCATAATCCGAATGATTATAAATCACCCCTGGAAGTTACTACCAGTGAGGAGGTTGTCTTTATCTAATATAGATCATAGAGATATTTTGCATGATGAGATTTTCATTTTATTCTAAAATTAAAAATAATATTATTATTAATTTTTCTTGATTAAAAATAACATTATAAATAATAAATTAATTGATTTTTATTAAATCTCCCACTATTTTATAAAGTCCCAATAGACCTCACCATTGAACTTGGAATGTCTAGTAACTAAAAAATTTTAGTGGCAAGTATCTATATGCCACTTCACATAACCCCAAAGAGGGTTGGTCAATCTAATAAAAGGTATATATATAGGTAGGTATATATATAGGCATGTATTTTCTAACTTCGGGTGTGCATCTCCTTGATCTGTTGAGTGGAATCCCCTATCCTGAAATCCTAACTTGGACTTCCTAACACTTTTCTCCATGTTACATAAATTCTAGAGAGTGATACTTCTCTTGATGTAAGATGGTTAAGTTAACCCATAAAAATTATAAAAACTCCATGATAAAAGAAAATGTCCCAATGAGGGTTGTAAAAACACTTCATTTCAGAGCTTTCATTCCTAATCAAGTAATGGAAGGCCAAGTATGACATAATATTAAATTCAAAGATTTTAATTTATTATGCATAAATTCTATCTTATTTAATCCTTTACATGTCTTGTTAATATTAAATGGATGTTACTTAATTAATCAACCATTTTGGATAGAACATTTACACATAGTCCATTTATTTAAATTTCCATAATTTAACATTAATTCATTTATTTATGTGGTCACATTCTTACACCCCAAAAATAAATAATTGCATAGACATAAATAAATAATCAATTAAATGAACCATTCATGAGATTTATCTAATGGTTGATTTAATGAGCAGACATTAAATCAACCTATGAACTAGGGGAAATAACTCCTCTTACTGATATTAGCATGAGGTGTGACATTCCACTTGTCCACCTATGTAACACCTGGGTTGACATCATTATGGTTCCATCTTGAACTGTCTCCATGTGACTAGGGAAACTCCATTAATTACAAGTATTTATAACTCCCACACGGGTGAGGGGAACCAAATGATTGGTTAAAGGTAGATTATATAAATATAATTGGATATGCATGTCCTACATAATAATGGAGGGAGGGATGACTCACATGACATCATATTTTTTTTAATAATAAATAAATTCAAACCCATGCAATAAATTAAATTAAAACATCCAACATATACATAGATCTTGGTTAAGTTCATGAATGGTCATACATGCAATGTATATGAAAAAGTAAATGGATAAAATTCATTTCTTATTAATTAATTATTTATTAAGATAAATGGAATTAATTAATTAATTAATTCACTTATAACTTAATGACCATCCAAATCCTCTTAGAGATAACCATAATAAATGCATTAATGGAAAATAAATGGCAGAACCAATAGTTACAGATTTATTATAATAAATTTATTGAGCATTTATTTTTTTAAAACCCTTATTAAATCATCGAACACTAAAAGTTACAATAAAATCTATAAGGTTTTAATGTTACAATTATCAATTTAATGTAATTTGATTCTGATAGAAATTGGGATACTACATAACATGTTCTATCTAACTATGTGTCATGTACCTCTGTTTTCATGTCTCTGGGTCAAATGCCTAAGGATTCAGTGTGTTGACTCGACCAGAATACACAACATGTACATGCTAGCTGCATGTCATGTATCCGTTTTTCGTGTGCTTGAGATAATCACATGGGTCTTCGACATGTATCTTGGTGGGATCACACAACATGTATAGTTCAGCTACACATTGTGTTATCCGAATGTCACATGCCCGTGAAACCCATCGAAAGAATCAGTGTGTTCTCAGGAAAGAGACAACACAACATATGGTACTAGCTAAATTCCATGTATCTTTAATTTCATTTATCTTGATAGATCAGTGTGTATATCAGATGCAGTAATTGATGAACTACGTGTCATGTACACCCCATACACTTTCTGTATATCATAAATGCTCTAGGTTTCCAGTCTCACTCAGTTTGACCATGTATAATGACCACACAGATTTTGTGATTTACACCTATAACTCGTGTAGACTACACAATGTGTACTCCGTATACACACCATGTAATCCAAAAACCACATGCTAGGTTTCTTGGTCAATACACAATGTATACCCAGTGTAATAACAACATGGAATGAAATGTATCCCGTGGCATAGCCAGGTGAAACATACTAGGGCACACAATGTGTACTCCGACTACACGCCATATAACCCTATCTCACCAAACAAAAATTGGAAGTTCCTAACCGTATATCTGACCGTTATTTATCTGTTCATAGACCTTTAATAAAGTGAAACACTGAACCTACATGATTAATATTTCAATAACATGTTAATTCAAATAATATTAAACAAGGAATAATATAAAACAAAAATTCATCCACAATTGTATACAGATCAACAATCAAATAAATAATTATAAATTTAAATGTGACCAATCAGATACCACTTGATGATCCTGGGTGCAACAAAATCATGTGATGGTGAGTGATATATTAAAATTTATTTTAATATAGAGTTTCCTAAAACCCCGAGTGAGGATATTTCATGTAAAATTTATAATTAATTTATTTAATATCGAAAGAAATGAATACCTGATCTTAGGATTCTTTCTTCAATGTAGATGTTGATTATACAAAAAGACCCTT
Source organism: Viscum album (assembly GCA_963277665.1). Lineage (NCBI taxonomy): Eukaryota > Viridiplantae > Streptophyta > Magnoliopsida > Santalales > Viscaceae > Viscum > Viscum album. Next base: position 1,088,677,291 of record OY728121.1, read on the forward strand.
TCAGCTTTCCATTGTTGCACTATGAGGATCCAAGGATAGAATCCCACTAGCAGTGATCAGCATGTTCCCCTTTGATATCCGAGTAATTCCAATTGATCTCTGGGTGCTAGATTAGTGAAGTTATTGTCTTGTGTTATTCGTGTAGATCGATTTTCCTTCAGTATTGAAGGAATATCTCTTGTATTTTTCATTCTTGAGAGGGATAGAGGTGGAGTTGATATAGAATTCATTATGTGTAAAAATTCTCTATTTTTTTATTTCAAACCCTATATAATAGACATAACCATCTATTAATAGAGCTAGGGTTTGAGTTAAAATATTATTTAATTGCATTCCAGACCTTAAAAAATATTATAACTTTTAATAAACCCCATTCCACATAATAATAATAACAACAACAACAACAACAACAATAATTATATTTTTTTGGTGTGTACCAACTTACGCAATAAAAGATATTATTTAATCAGTTTTTAATTAATATTTTTTACTAGACATGGTCTTAGTATGTTCAAACTACTCTAGAATTTATTGACCACTGGAATAAATATTTAAATATTTAATTCATAAATAAATATTTTCGATTGATAAAAAAATGAATAAAATTATCCCTCGATCTTGAGAATAATATTTATTCAATTAATTAAATTTAAATAGAATTTAATCAAGTTCATCAGAAAATATAGCTTGTGAACCTATAAGATTCCTTCTCATTGGCATTAGGTGGGTTTGCCTAAAGTTTAAGATTATTATCTATCAACATGTTAAGGAACCCAATTTAAAGAAATTTATGTCGCCATGATGACAACCGCATATAAAAAATCACTATGTAATATAATCCCTTTATCATAATATCTCATCAAGAAAGTTTCTCATCCGTGTCACCAATATATATGCTCGATACGTCTTTCTTTGACTATTTGAAATAAATACATTATTTTACTATAGACACAAAATTTAATGCGATAATTCTATTCCAATAAAATGGATGAGATACTAACTTCCATAAATATGATAGGGAAAAGTACTTCCTCAACTTATATATTAATTACATGTTAATCGTGATGCAGCCAACGTAACCTACTTCATAATGAACATATGTCATCATGATTTTTATTAGAAAATCTAAGTGCACATGTCATGACAAGCCTTAATGATAATATTAAAGTCTATGGAACATGACACATGCTTGCAGATTGGACTATCAGATGACACCAAAACATGCATAATTTATACTAGTGGGTCTATTATGATAATCTCTCATCTTAGAGATTACCAAGTGAAATCTTCATGAGAAGAATCCTCATCTGCTTACGAGTACTCACACCAGATAGTCTATATACTATGTGTCCCATAAAAGTAAATTATCCAATTGTAGAACATTATTTAAGAATATCTTCATAGCACTTCAAGGTTATAATCATATCAAGGAACTAATATGACCTTATCAATACGATGTATACTCTAGGACATTATTACATTTGATTCACGTAGAATAATGAACAATATGTAATAAGAAGTTTTATTAATATACAATATATCAAATTTAGATGTAATAAAAGTGAAAACAATTTGTCCTAGGACACCAATAGATTCAACTTTATTATATCACTCCACACCACACTTAGGGAATTTTATGAATGATTCATGGTCCTTGTGATACAATATAAAATCATTTTTATATGCATGTATTTTTTTAGAGATTATAAAAATTGAACATAAAATTCATTTAGTATCATATGTTCGATAAGGATGATCATTTTATTCTAGTGGCATATCATTCAAGAGACCAAGTAGTTCTATAAAGCTAGTGTCTCTCCATCTACTACCAGATTTCAAATTATATAACTTTTATATAGTAGAAAATGTTGTATATTTAGTAAATATGATATACAATGATCTCTTTGCATAACTTTTTGACTTCTCAAATAATTTTGGATAATCATGAAGGTTACCTTCAATTTCCATTTTCATTTCTTCCATACAATATCAATCATCATTTACACTAGTATCCATATCAAATGATCCATAAATCATAGTATCATCCCAATAATTATGTAAATTCAGTTTTTTCTCATGTTTAGTCCAACATTTATATCATAAATCTATTTTTTGAAAAAATAAAATATTATTCAAAATATTTTAGATGACTTATTATTGAATAACAATAACATAAACACAAATAAAGGATTTTAGAAGGGTCATATTCATACTCCCTTGAAAAACTTATTAACTCATTAAATCATTCATCATACTCCTTTATAATACGATTAACATACAATCATCATATTTGATAAGAATAATTCATATACATCTTTTGAAAAAATTTATTTAATATCAAATCATGTCTTTTTAGATAATACACTGGGATTTGTTTTTTTCTAAGGAATAGGAATTCAAGAATCAAAGGAGGAAATACTAAAGAATTAGAAAAATGTTCATTACATGTTGTGAATATCAAGTACATGTTGTGTACTTCTCAAGCAGACCACCTCCTAGCTGAAATATAGGGTGTGAATATCAAATAAAAGGCATGAACCAAGTAAAAAAACTGTATCCTTATTACAAGTCATAAAAGAATCGAAGTCTAAATCTGATGAGATACAGGACGTGAACTCAATATATGAGGTGCAAAGTTTGAAAACTAATTCTAGCCAAAGATTCAAGCCATGAAATCTGAGAGATACATTTTTTTTGAGATTAATTAAATTCTGAAGTAAAAAACATGAAATTAAAGTACACTCCATTAAATTATCAATATAGAAGACACTTAAAAGAGTTACATGACATGATCCATTTATACAATGTGTCCAGCAACCCTGATGCTCATAACATCTTCACACACCTTTCTTTCATTATTCTATTCTTTTGTGTTTATTGCCTATTTTCACTCCCATATATTTATATTTATTTATTTTATTGTTTTAATCATTCCATTGTTTTTTCTTTAAATTCCAAGGAACATTTGTTTCTTGTTTACTATTCTGACATCTGAATCTAATACCAATTGTCATTCAACATCAATTGCTACTGAATTATTTATTATTTATTTATTAAAATTAGTATTTAATTTATATCACATTATTTCAATTATGGATTACTTTTATTTGAATAATTTATTCATTATGTTGAGCATGTTGCGATCTGTTTCCCAAATTTCATTCAATACCATCAAACACGGCTAATTCATATAGGGTTAGGGGTCGAGAGTAGGGATGGATTGAACCTCATGAATATCTGAATCAAAATTTGGTAACCATATGGCTATTAATAATTTTAATACTAATTGTCAATGCCATTTTTTTGCAACTACCCTAACCATTAGAGGTGGAAATTGAAGGATTATTGACCTAATTAAAGTTGAATAGGGTAGGACCAATACCCTATGACTCTTTCTTCCTAGAATAATATATTCCTACACTTAGGTTGTCAAATATCTCTAGACCAATAAGTAGTTTCCAATTTAGATAGATCCAATTGGTTAGACCAAAATCAATTGGTGACTTTTGCAACGCATTGTAGCATAATACATAGGTCTATCCCATGCTAGATTTAGGATTATCTTTTACCGATACCCCAATGTTGACCCTGAACCCTTACATTATCCTATTTTAAATCCTAATATAATTAGTTTTAGAAAACACAAACCAATGATAGTGAATTTGAGTAATCCTTCCCAAAAAGGTTCTTACTGCTAGGTTTCTTGTCTACAAGCTTTCTCTATGGGTTCGAGTCCAGACTTCCACTTTACTATGCCTTTTTAGCCAAGTATAGTTTGAGAAATATAAATTTAATTTTATCAACACCCATTCATAATTAATGATACCGTGTGGGATGATCAAATTTTGGTGCTGTTTTCAGGGAAAACTATGCTTAGGCACAATGAAATATGGTATGAATAATGGATTACAACACACCCTTTTCTTATTTTCTTTCCCCTTTTCTTTTTATAATATTTTTTCTCACAGACTAGAACTTGTGTCCACTTTATTTAATCTTAGTTCATGCACTCGGGTCCCCTAACTTGTTCTAGGAGTCTGGAAACACATAAATTGATTCCTTTTGATCCTTAGATTGATAAAACTTTAACTTCAAGCTGATGATTAATAATGGTGAGTTCAAAAATATTGCACACCACACCTGAAAAATTCTCAATATGCACCACCTGAACTTTAGGATGAGTGACCAATATTTTAGGATCATACCATAATGGATTATGGATTATCTTCCATTAGTGGTGCAACACCCAACATCGTGCACCCTCAAATTTAGGTGCATTCATTCAAGATAAAACCTGGACTCATTCATATGATCTAGATTATAGGGAAATTTAGTGGAATTAAAATAAAATACCCCATAAACATATTTCAAATTTCCAAGAGGTTTGTGACCCCTTTTGAAACCAAGGAGTATCAGTAGACACCATGAGACTAAGAGTCTTCCCATTCTCCTTATGTTACAGAGCCAAGGATTGAATTAAAATTCAAGGGCCTAAGTCCATCATGACTTGGGAAAACCAAGAAATTCAATTTATTGATAAATATTTCCGACTAATCCAAACCTAGAAGTTCATAAATGAGATTCAAAATTTAAATCCGGTGGAAGAAGACTCATTTTAGGAGTCATGAAACCATTTTAAATAACTGAACCGTAAATGGCCACATCACAGACTCGATGTGTGGGTTTAATTACAAACATTATACTTGGGACTCTATCCATCCACACACACAGTTGTGGCCGCTTCCGCCAAAGGAGGGCTCTGGATAAATACACACGAAGATGGAAGTGTTTTTAGACAAGATTTATCATAATTATAGTCTATGGAAAAGCAAGAGAGGACCACCCTAACACAAAATTCATCAGGTAGAGTATAATACCTTCCTTATAGCCTAGGTTGAAGCCCTAAAAAAGATACTAGAGTCTCTCTAACTTCCTTTAACACCACCCCCTCCTTCCCCTATTATAGAGATCCAGTCTTGTGATATGTGTGAAGGACCACACCCATACTGAGATTTTAGGGTAGGTATATAGGATCCATATATCCAAATTGTAATTATGTTAATTACATTAAAAAAATCATCAGTACCAACAGAACCAATAGTACCAACAACAATACTATCAGTGAAGGCCGACTCTACATCCACAACATCCAAATCAAGGTTACTTTCAATAGAGGAGTGATCAAGCACCACCATGGAATTAGAGACTACCTGGGTACCCACCTTAATATTAAGCTCCTTGACCACATCAGTAATTCCAATAACCTTTTTCTATAGCTCAAAAAATTCCCCCTTCTCAACAACAACAATATCAATAAGCTCCACTAAGACCATAAAAACAAGACCAAAATATTCCATCTAAAATTGAAAACCCTCTAACTGAATTTGTGAAAAAATCATATCATAGGATAAAGACCCAAGAGACTAAAATATAATACCAAAGATCTTCCCTACACAACCTCGAGCATCAAGTTGTCCAAATATTAAATACCCTATCAGATAGATTATCATGTATGTTGCCTGGTAACACTGAGACTCAACCAAGAGAGGAGTATAAGGATATAGTTCTTAGGAGTGGAAATATGTTATACTTTCAGATACCATTCTTAGGGGAGAAAAATTAGTTAAAGGTATCAAATAAAGCTAGTTAAGGGAACACAAAAGTGGGAGAATAAATTGAAAAATATCCAGTTAAGGAGGATCCTGAAAAAGACAATGTCTATGTGGCACCACCATTATATAAGTCCCCTCTACCCTTCCCAGAGAGTACGAGACAAGCTACAATAGAGGTATATTACAAAAATTTCTAGAGATGTTTAAACAAATGCACATCACTATTCCATTTGATAAATCAATTTATCAAGTGTCTACTTATGAAATATTCATTAAATAAATTATTTAAAAAAAAAAAGGAAATGGAGTACTTAAGAGTTATATACCTAAATGAATAATGCTATGAAATTGTTCAGTAGAATCTCTTTCCCAAAATGAAAGACCCTAGAAGTTTCTCAATTCCTTGTACTATAAGGACATGCCATTTTGAAAGAGACTTGTGTGATATTAAAGAAAGTATCAATCTCATTCCTATGAGTGTATTAATAAATATGGGGATTGAATATTTAAAACCAACAAGAGTGGTACTCCAAATTTCTAACCACTTAGTCAACCACCATCAAGGACTGATCAAGGACATATAAGTAAAGGTTGGAAAATTTATCTTTCCCATAGATTTACTTATCCTAGATATTTAAGAATAAGGAGATGTAACCATAATTCTAGGATGGAAATTTATCACCACTGGGAACTTTCTAATTGATGTAAATAAAGAAAGGATGATATTTAGATTCAGAAAAGAAGAAGTTGTGTGATATTTAGTGAAGGAATCTAAGAAAAACTATGAGTCATCATATTGTTAATCCATCTCTTTTACTGTTGGAAAAGAGGAATACATAACTAGTAATGACACCATAAATACCCTTCCTAATATTAAAAATGGATACAATAATAAAAAAATTGAATTAAACTGAGCCTTTGATGAGGAATGTTGTTTCACTATTTATACCCTCTGTTTTCAAAAACTATCTTAGTAGGTGTGTATCCTTACATTTAAAATATCCTGAAGGAAAGCATGTCATGCTCTAGAAAATAAAAAAAGTGTTGAATGGGAGGCAACCCATGATAGGTTAGATTGGATATTCTGAAAATCTATGGAGGTTTAATAACACTGGATATGGTTTATAATTTTTTTTCCAAAAAAATTAATTTTAAAAAAAATCAAATTCATATCGTGTAAACACAATACACAACATGAAAGTTTCAGGGTAGAAAAATTTAAAATCCTGATAATTATGTGTTGTGTATTAAATACCAAATGTGAATTCATTAGGACGAATTTAGAAATCGGTGAACCTATGATTCATGACACCACACCACCAAACCTTGGCATCTCCTTTACCGTGCGACCCCCTTATCTTGACCACTGACCTCTCCCCGCTCTCTCTCACTGCAACTTCTCCTCCCATGTTCATCCTCTTTCACTCTCTAGTATACTCCTCATCCTAGTTCCCTACCTCTATCTATAATGGCACAAACCAAAATGGTTAATCATGTGTCCCAACTTGGAAACAACCCTTATCCACCCAAGAGACCAACTGTTGTACCTCCTTCACCACCGGTAGATCCAACTCCCTCACCTTCTGCATCCGGTTCATACACCCCTCAGCTTCCAAGGAGTCCCATTCCTCATCCATCTAGTACAAGGGTGCTACCTCATGACCGCACCTACATCAGTTCCTCCACTTCTCAGCACCCAAGAATCAGGTATGCTTGGTCTATCTCTAGGCCAAGTCGATGAGGTCCAACAAGACATTGGACTTGGAAGTTCTAGAGAACATCCAAATCCACGAGGAGGTTCCTAACCTATTGGAACATATTCAAATCTAGAAAATCACTAAGATATGTGAGGGACCTACTAGAAGATATTCTATGAGTTCATGGCCACATTAAATCTTGACGTTTAACACATAACCTTTCACCTTGGTTGAGGAACTTGGGAGCCGGCCATCTAAGAATTTCGCATCAGACTCAGTATCTACATTGAGGAGTTCATTTACTCCCCCAACTACTCGACCATGAGACCAAAACTGACCAAGGAGGACACATAAGTGGTATTGTCCATTTATCACTCAGGACTCGTGGATCATTCATGATCCACACATGGTGAAGAGAACCCAGTTGTGGGGTGACTCCTTACAGATACTTCACCGGGTGCTCGCTCATGCATCGGCATCCCAAGGAGATACTCATGAAATCATCGACTAGATTGAGGTTCTTATATTTTCTTTGTCCATGGGATTATTAACTTTAAACATAGATTGACTGTTCATATGAAACTACGAGACCCAGGTACGAAAGTCTCATGGTACTCTCATGAGGGGTGGTTTCATCACCCACCTTACGCACCATCTTAGTGCCTTTGACACTACCCAACCCATTTCCTATGTTGGGGAGATTAAGTTTATGGACTTCCTTATGATCCACAAGATGGGGCTCTTAAGGAAGTACTAGGGGAGCTATCAATGTGCCCCATAGTACTTGGAAAATATTTCCCAAGCCCCTATAATATCTCATAATGCACTAGCCCCTGCTTTCACTTTATCCCCCACTTCCACCTATGATCTAGCTATACCATACCCTACCATCACAACTTCACCCTCTACCACCACGAACTTCCACCCCTACCTCATCTGACCCTACTTATTTCTATCTGACATCCGACCTACTCTCTAATGTATTCTAGAGAACCAACACCAAATCTACTAATGCATTCACATTCCTTTAACTGATCCACCCCATTTCACCACCCTCAACCATCCACTAGCCACTACATATTCACACCCGCCACCACCTATAGAACCCACCACTACCTCCATTCCCGCCCAGGTTGGCTTAAATCATGATTTCATGGACCCTACCTCCTATAAGGGTCATATTGTAGAGTAGTCCTGAAATGGAAAGGGTAATTACCTTCCTATTGCCTCCAAGGCACCTCTCATAAATCTATTTACCATGAACATGAATTCAGTGTGGATTGACACCTCACCCCTATCTCCTTGACCGAGATTTCTTCCATAACCACAACACCTGTTATGGTGGTCAATACTTTAGAACCTGCCTTTATAGATGATATTGATTTAGAAGATATGATCTAGACCCCCACTATTCATGAGGGGACTTTTTATGCAGACACTAGAAAGCATTCCCCTACTGTTTAGTCTTCTACATTTACCACTTATTTTATGCTGTTTTAAGTGTATATTTTTTTACAACTTTTGTACTCCAATTGTATCTCATCTTCAGTGATGTATAATTTATTATATATATGGATGTGCTAAATTTTTGACTTCACTTTATGGGTTTATTATTTTTATTTTAATTATTTATATATTTATCAATTTATAGCTCTGATGAATCCTATATGATCATAGATTAGTCTTTTAGGCCACCTAATAGCCTTCTACATGACATGTATTATAATTCTTATGAGATACAGAGACAAATTTAGAAGTTCTAGATTCAGATCCATCCTCAGCAGGAGCCCCCTCTAAAACATGCATGACAATTACTACTTCCACATAATCTTTGTAGAAGATATATTTATGAGGTGGTTAACCACATTAAGCACCCCCATGAGATCAAAAATACAACATGTATTTCCAACAGGAGGTAGAGAACCTATAAGATAATGTATCACACTGACTGATTATCTTATCCATTCATATGAATGACAACATCATTGTTAGTGCTTTATTTTAGTTGTGTAATTAGGAAATTTATTTTTTTTCTAACATTTTTTATTCATTAGTCATAAAAAATTCATTGTAGTTTATTCCTGCATCTATCTGAGCTGTTTTCTCTTGCCATTGACTGTGTGAACTTATTGTATTTCTTCTTACATATTGGTTAACCTATGTGGACTAATGGTTTATCTAGTGAATATATTTTGTTTCTATTAATTTTTATAGGTATCCAAATTTATAATCACCATCCCAGAGGTTTCCCCATGGGATGAATTTCACTACAGGGAGCTCTTAATTCCATATTTTTAATTCATAATTTTCATTTCATTTATGTCTATGCTTTACTTGATAACTCTCCCGAATTACTTTCCAAAAAAATGTAGAAACTATCTCATTTTATGTTTGGGGGATTATTTATTGATGTCTCTTGTTGATTCACATGGATATTTACTTGTTTTCACTTTTCTAGGAGAAATTTTTCATTTAAATCATTCTTTGAACATGAAATCTCATTACACCCATTTAAATAAAAGTCAATTTTGATTAGAGAATTTTGGAGATCCATTTTTTATTATTGTTTATATTTATAGCATGATTAATGAGTTGAGTAAATTATTTTTAATTTTGGATTCTTCCAATTTATTTTTATTGAATTATTACACAATACTATACCCTAAGTGTTTTCAAGTCATTTTACACATTCCAATTATTGAGGGGATTGTAGACCCACATTGTCATATTATTTTTTTGGGAATATTTCTTGAGATATATAGCGAACCAAGATTGATGTACATAAACATTAAATTTATTTTGAGGAATACTTAATACATTACACAAATATACACCCAAAGACTGTATTAGTTTAGTATCTTTGTAAACTTGAAACTTAATCTTATAACTTGGTGAAAGATCTTCAACATCTCCCATGAATATCTTCCCCTTTTTTTCCTACCTAAAACCTTTCTTTATATCATGGGGAAAAGAAAACATAAAAAGGGTGAGCTCAAATTCTCAGTAAGGGTAAACATTGAGAACATAAAATAAACCATGAACATAATAATGCAAAAACCTGAACATAAATTTTAAATATCAAAATTTTGAGTCATGAAATAAATATTGACAGTACATAAGACATAGATCATAAAGGAACATTAACCATGATAAAATAACATTGGCATAAAACATGTAATTTTAGAAAACTAATAATCTCATAATATGATTTCCATAGTATACAAGGAATTTCTGGCAAGACCATCATAGTGGAAAAAGTCCATTATTGAACTAGGTTTACCTACCATTCCAGCCATGTATTACTGAACCAAATTTATTTTCCATTTGAACCTTGTATTACTGAATTGGATTTACTTACCGTTACAGTCATATCTATATCATGAGATATAAATATCCAATGCCTTAGAGGGAGATATATCTCCCACCCATCACATAATGAAATCATTCTGACATGTGCCACAAAAAAATAAATCATTCATCATAGCATAACCCAAGAAATAAAATGGGTTTCTTAAACATCATTCCATCATAACATAATCCATATAAGATAGAACTGCATCATTAAAACAATCAAATCATAGTAATAATAGGGATATAAAAATAACCATATTTAAAGAGCATCATATTAGATATAAAATAATTATGATAAAACACTTGAACTTAATGTTTAAGGAAAATATCATTTCTTTTTCAAAACCATTTTCTTTTCTCAAAATGCCACACAATTTTAAAAGAAAATAATTCAGCTGAAAATAATGTTGAAATAGTGTAAAGGAATATTCATGGAAATAAGTCTTTATTAATATGTAAAAATACATTCATGATGTATAAGTTAAAAAAACATTATCCTTTTACTTTTGTTGGAAAAGTCAAAAAGTACCTCATATCGAAAAATGCCAAAGGATTCATTTCATACCGTTCAATAAAAATTTACCAATGAGTAAAATTGACTTTAATTTTTTTATAAGAATAAAAATAATATTATATACTTATTAAACATGTATATGGATGATAAATATACCTCAGTAAATACTTATGTATAAACAATCTCAAATAATAATGAGATTATGAAATTATCCCTTACCTTAGTTCTGATTTTTCTGTATGTGTCTGAAACTATTATATAGTGGTTTTAAACATATTATTAAATTTTAACAAAACCATAAAAATATCTATGATATCATATATTATTCACTTATGAATTTATATTACCCATTTATTTATCAAATCCATGTTAAAGCAACATTTTGGGTAATAATCATTTTATTTATCGTACGTGTTTTGACTTGTTATTCTTGATCTTATTACTTAGATTGTGATTTACTTACTTCCAAAATAAAAATTAATTTATATATAATATATATTAAGTATATAAATATATATATTATATTGATAAATGAAATTTAATACACCATTCATGGAGACAGTAGGCCGTACGTACGCATGAATGCTGTTTCTGTTTCCTTATTGAATTGAATAGATGCAAGTAAATGGCACACACACACACACACATATATATATACATAAATACAGTAGAATTATTATGTCATATATTTCATGAATATTTATTATATATACCTTATAATAATTCTTGAATAGTTAACGTGGAGAAATAATCTCTTCGCATCATGGAGATGGTAAGTTGTACGTACGAACGAGCGATGATATCATTACCTTGATGGTTAAATAGTATGAAATTGGATTATATAATAATTTTAAAAAATAATTATTATGTTATATTCATTATTTAAATCCACTATACTCATCAACATACCCATCCAAATTAAGTATTGTTGAATAACAATTACACCACGATGTAGAGACGGTAAGACGTACGTACGCACGCATGCATGATGTTATTGTTATTCGTAGGATGGATAAAAAGGGGTATAAGTTTTTCCCATAATTATAATAACATCTTAGTATGTAAAATATACTGGATTTATTACTTTATTATGGAAACAACATAAGAAGAGTAAGTAGAATAAGAAAAGAATTTTGAAAGAGGTGATAAAACAATTACCTCTTTTTTGGGTATCTTCTTTTGGTATGCACAAAAGGACTTCTTAAGATATCTTTCTTCCCAAAGGGTGGTCTATAGGATGAATTGAGTGAATTTGGGAGGATAGTTTTCTAGGGTTTGGCTAAGACAAAGGGATTTGGAGGTGTGATTAAAATAGAAAGAGAGGCGCCCTTTTATAAGAGAGGGGAGGGGCACCTTTAGAAAGCCTCAAAATATTAATTTATTATAAATTAATATTGGGTTTATAATTCTCAAAAACTAATTTATTTATAAGATAAGATGAGTATGGGTATAAATTATCTCAACCAATAAAATTTATACATATTTTGATTTTATTTTGAACCTTATCATTTTGATTTATCCTTATTTAATCTATTTAATTTTATTTTTGGTAATCATATTATAAATATTAAATGGTTATAAATATTTACTTATGTGTTTTAAATTGTCCATAATTGTATATTTTATTAAATTTTATACCATATAAATTTTACTTCATAATTTTTAAATATTTATGTGATTTCTAAATAATTTAATAATATGTTATTTTTATAAAATATCAATAGTGTCAATTTTGACACTATTCATTTATTTGACTTTAAATAAAATACACACAGAATATAAATTCGAAAAAAAATATTTTATACACTCCTAAAATGTCATAGTCACCTATAAAATTTGTGGATCACATTGATTAGTTTATATTATATTTATTTTAATATTTTTAAAACCATTTATTTGATATTTCTATCAATAAAATAATTTCTACATCACTATTGTGCCATCATTTATGGTAATTATTTAACCTCTAAAAATTATAAATAAACTAAAATGATGTATATAATTTCATTATATTTCTGTAGACTATTTATTTTTGAAGTTTTATCATGTTTATCACTATATTAAAATTATTATACTTATAAGATATATGAGAGTGACATGTTGTCAACTTATTTTGTTTTAATTATAATTACAACACTTTCATAGAAAAAATTCCATTAAATGAATCAATTCCAACCCATATTTGATATTGTTTAACTTTAATTCATCCAAAATAATTTTTTCTAGTGTTATCGTAATTTTATTATCTTTATCATATTGTTAGTTACCTTAATTTACCTGATTTACCTTTAACTCTGGTAAATAAAAATTACTATAGTTACTATTCATAATATTTAAAAAAATAAAAGTAACCCAATAATATAATTTGGAACTAATGATTCTAAATATGGAATCCATTTTTTATAATTCAAAAAAAAATTGGTAGAAATTAATTTAAAATTAATTCACGTTGTAAAAACTGAAAAGATAGTTTTTAAGAAGTAAAAACTTATCAAAAGATTATCATGTGTTTATATCTAATTTAAATGTGAAATTAATTCCAATTAACAAAATTTAATTAAATGATAAAAACATAATCCAATTACAATTTAAAAAAAATTAAAAAGATAATCTATCTATATAAATTAATTAGACTAAAAGGCAGTTTTGAATTAAAATGTAGTATTTTTCACTATTCATTAAAATATGATTTTTATCTAAAAAATACCAAAAATTAAACCAAAGTAAATTTTTATGTCTTTATTTCAAATAAGAAGTTTATTTTTTCAAATATAATATATAAAAGTTTTAAAAACTATATTTAAAATGGGTGCGCCATCAAAAGGAGGCAAAACTGCATTTTTTGAAAAATACTTTTTTTATCCAAAAAATTGAATTTGTTGTTATATCATGTCTAGAAAATAAATAATATTATAAAACTAAAAATGTTGTTAATAATATTCATAATGTCTAGTTTATATCCCATTAAATAATAATATTTTAATAATACATTGTTGTTTAGAGAAACTCAGTATTGCGTACAACGCAAGCTATCGAGGAAGGTCGCTCTTGCGTGTAACGCAAGCCAAGTCAGTGTTGTGTGTAGTGAAAGCTTAAATAGGTGTTTTTCATAACATAATACAAAAATATTTCTTTTATAAATTGAAAAAAATCTACACTCAGTGTTATTTTAGGATCGAAATAACGATGTAGATGCTCAATATACAAGAGGGGGGGGGGGGTGAATTGTACACTTTAAAAATTTCCTCAAACAAGGAAAGATCTATCTTTAAAAAAGTTAAACTAAGAAAATTCAAAACACCTCTATCACCAATTTAAGAATTGGAAGAAGGTATGAAGTTATTAACTTCTAGTTCTACACACTTGCTTAAATCTAGAAAGTGATTCTAAAAAACTGGTTCCGAAAATATGGATCTGGAAAGATGGATCCGGAAAACTGAAACTTAACCAAAGTTTACAATATGAGATTCTACCTTAAAGAGTATATAATCTAAATGAATCAGAGTACAAGTGTAAGTAAATATAAGAAGGTTATACTTTCCTTACAATACAAAATGCAGCGGAAAAACTTGTAACTAAAACAAGTAACAAGATATAAATCTTTTAACCCAAAGAGAAGGGTATCCAAAAACCTTGGATGAAGGCCCCTTGATTTATACTTTCAAGAAAGTCTGTCTTGCCCACACCTGGGTAATCCCTCGATACGAAGATCATATTCTCTATCTTGCTATCCCCGCAAGCCCTCAACTTCAAGGTAGTTGGAACCTCTGTCTTCCTCAACAAGGAAGACCTCAAACTTCAAGGTAGTAAGAACCTCTTTCTTCATATACCTGGAAGCCCTCGAATGTAATCACCAACATTCGGAGTCGCATGAAGCAAGTCTGCACAAGGAAAAGTTTGAATAAGCTGTTCAAACTTTCTGCACGAAGCTTTGAGAGTTAAGAAGAGCCTCTATCTCTAGAAATCACTTCAACATCATGTAAGCACAGATGTCAAAGTTGTCAAAGTTGTGTTCAAATGAGCTTCTATTTATAGGAGAAGCTCCAACGGTCAGCTCCCTCCTCCAATGGTCATATTTCTCCTTGAATTTCTGAGGGACTAGTATACGTGTCACTTAACCAACAGTTAGTTCGAAACAGAATAGACGACATCCTTTTATAACAAAACATGTGTAACTGAAAGCACAACATCATTTTAAAACAAACTTAACAAATCAGAGTGTAAGTAAAAAGCTATTAATGTAAGAAAAATAAAAGTTCGGAGTCTAACCAAAATGGAATTCAGAGTCTATAATAAAAAGATATTTGTATTTTGTTTTGTAAGAATTCAGAACCTGAATTATGCAAAAATTCGGAGTCTAAATTTCTAAGGAAATTCAGAGTCTGGTTTCATCTGAATTGGGAACCAGAACTTAAAAAGTTCAGATTCAGAGTTCATAGGAATTCAGAGTCAGAACTCATAAGAGTTAGGAGTCTGAATTCAGAGAACTCGGAGTCAGAACTTAGATAAGTTCATAATCAGAATTCGGAGTTGAACTACATGAGAGTTCGTATATATAATTTCGGAATGGAACTTCATGAGAGTTCGTATCCAGAATTCAGAATGGAACTTCATGAGAGTTCATATCCAGAATTCAGAGTGTAACTCCATTACAGTTCACATCCAGAATTCGGAGTGGAAATTCATTAGAGTTCACATCCAGAATTCGGAGTGGAACTTCATTACAGTTCACATCCAGAATTCAGAGTGGAACTTCATTACAGTTCACATCCAGAATTCAGAGTGGAACTTCATTACAGTTCACATCTAGAATTTGGAGTGGAACTTCATTACAGTTCATATCCAGAATTCGGAGTGGAACTTCATTACAGTTCATATCCAGAATTCGGATCCTAAAACAGAATGCTTCATATCTAAGTATTATATGATTCTGAGGTTTTTTATATGAATCAGATTTTTATACTTAAAAAAAATATTGATATGAACAATGAAAACATAGTAGGGGTAAATTACTTTGAGAATGAAATTTTCCTGTTTGTGATTTTCAAAACAAGAAGGAATAGAAAAATTCATAAGGAAAACCTTATTGACTTAACAATCTATCCCTTTTTGGAAAGCACAAAAAACCTTACGAAAAAGAATATAAATTCTTAGAATAAATTTCTAGACTTTGAAATTAAATCTTATCTCCTTTTGTTTATGGATGATGGTGAATACAACTAACTCCCCCTTAGGGTTAGGAACTCTAAGGATTGTATTCTGAATTTTCAGAATGGAGTTTTCATTATCATTTGAAATGAAAAACTTCGTAATGAAGAACTCCCTATTATATAAGCTCCCCCTTACTTAGGGATAGTTCTTGACTTAGAAAATTTTCCTTCTCCCTCTTTTGAGTAATTCTTTTTCCTTCTCCCCCTTTATGATTTTCAAAAAGAATTTAAGGGAATGGAAAAGAAATAAAGTACCTGAAACATTAGTACATAATAACACAAGATACAACCAACCAAAAACTTCATTAGGGTTTAAATAATTTTTACAAGGAAAGACAAAAGCAACAAAAGATCGGATTGAATCTATTTGTCTTCCATTTCCTTTGGGATTAGCTTCTTTAACAAGGTTTTTAGCTTCTTAAAATCTTTTTGATCCTCCTCAGCTTGCCTCTCCAAAGCTTTTATCCTTTCATCTTGATCTTTCAAGACTTATGACCGAGCCTTCATGGCCTCTTATTGCATCTTCAGTAACTCATCTTTCTTTAAAATCTTATCTTGAAGCTCAATCTAGAGATATCTATCCCTTTTAAAATTTTGAGCAAGAGAATTAACCTTCCCGTTCAAGTCCTTTACTTGTTGATTCTGAGAACTTTGCTTAATGATTAGCTCACCCTGAAGATTATTTATCTTTGCATCCTCGTTATCAAAAGCATCTTTTACCTCATTCTGAAAATTATCAAACTCAACCAAGTCATCATCCACTTTTTTTTCCCACAGAGTGATTTTGCTGCATGATTTTCTATGAACATCATAATTGATGACAAAATTTCTATGATCAGATTTAATTTTCACACACTTATCCATCACCATGGATAAGGATTCCGATTTCTGATTCATACTATGTTGCAGAATCTGGAACCTTGAGTCTATGGTTGGAAAAATCGGAATGGTGTCCACCAACTTTTTCAAAGACTCGACAACAAAATCATGGCCCTGTGCTGACGATTCCGAATCAGACACTTTTCTTGGAGATTGTTCTTATTTATTCTGCACCAACTTACTTCTAGAAGAACCACCAAATTCTTTCTTCCTAATGATATCTTTTGTTGGTGTATCCATGAGCACTTGCTTACCTTTATCAGTTTTTGAAATGGGTTGATCATCTGGAGATTCTTCCTCACTCTCTGATAATTGAACAATCTTGTATTCATCTATTTTCTCCATCTCTGCTCCTTCTTCAAGAAAATTACTCTCATAAGATTCTTCTTCAGACAAGTCATTCTCATTTTCTTTTTCCTCAACATCATCTCTTTTACCATCTTTCTCAACTCCCTTTCCCGGAGTGATAGACTTTGAGGTTTCGACCTCAGAGGTTTGGAGTGGTACTTTTTCTGTAAGCCTTGCCATCTATTGATAATATTCCACTTGTTTAATCAGGTCATCAAGATCCCCAATTCCTTCTTCTACTTCCTCTTATTCCTCTATTTCTTCAAAAATTTCTTCCAATTCTTCTTCACCAGATACTTTCTCTACTTCTTCAACTACAACTTCTTTCCCTTTAGACTTTTCCAAAGAGAAATACCTCTTCCCGGGGGTCTCTGGTAATGGTTGAACATCAAAAGATTATGGAAAGAGAATCTTCTCAGAATCTACTTATGTATCTCTCAAAAAATATTGTACGAATTCAGCTTCAGACAACTTCTTCTTCATCTTTTTCTATTTGTCTTGTTTTTCTAACTCATCCGCAACTTTTTCTCTTAAGGCCTTAGCCTCAGCAGGGTCCAAACCAAACTGTGGATCCCCTTCCTTCCTCTTCTCCTTATCCTCTCTCTTTTTTGCAGCCACCTCATCTGGATAGGATTTTTGTTTCGGCTTGGGAGGTGCGGATTGGGTTCCCTTAGATTTGGGGTTCTTGTCTTCAGCAACCACTTCCTTAAGATTCCTCTTCTTATAAACTTTCTTCACTGGCTCATCTTTTTCCACATTTTCTGGAATGATTTCAGCCTCTACTTCTGGAAAACTATAAAACTCTCTTGTTTTGTTAGAAAAATCCATATTCATTTTTTTCAGCGTGTCATCACTGACAAGTATAAGCTTGAAATTCCAAACTTTAGACTTACATGCAACCTTGAAAGAATATAAGCACCGAACTATCAGCTTTGATAGTAAGTCATGGTACATGTTTATTTGAGCTCTTAAGTTTACTTTCTTGATATTCTTGATCTTTACAAGGATATTCCTCATCAGATTTATTTTTCTTAGATTCACCAAGAATTCTAAGAAATATATGTCACTTTTCTTCAGGGTATCTTTATCACCCTTTATCGGAACCAAGAATCCTTGTACCCAGAGATGAAGAATTCGATTATTTGGTGATAGGTGAGAAATATTTGGCTGTCTTTACATCATCAAGCCCAAGACACTCTAAGGCCTTCACCTTAACAAAACTACCCTGAACATCTGAACGTTTATGTGAGCAGAATTCAGCCTCTCCACCATATGCCAGCCCCACCAAGCTTGCTGCCTTGGTGTAAGTATGCTTGTAAGTCTTCCCATAAGACTTGAAAGAAAACTTCTCTCTTCCCTCTTCTTCATATAAACTTGCTGATTCATAGAATTATACAAGTAACTCTGGATAGACCACATATTGATCACGAGGCTTAGATATACATACATCTTCCCAACCATTCAGCATGATATTCTTAGAGATGAGGGAATCGTACTTGTAAAAGTTCCGATGGACCAACATTTCTCTGTACACTTTCCATTTTGAAATTGGCTTCGTGGTAGACATATCTTGGGAAGTTGATTCTACAGAAATTTGGAATGGAGAGCTCTGGAAGATTTAGAACGGGCTTAACAAAGATCGGAACGACCTTAAGAAGAGAGGCAGAGATTCGAGACGCGAGAGCTTTGGAAAACTGATGTGGGACGACCCTCGGGGGTCCCCTTTATATAGGCGATGGAGTTGACCTTTGAACTTACAAAAACCATCTAATGGATGAAAAACCCTTTGATCTGATCTGACGGTTGAAATCATACTCGCAAGGAAATATTGAATCTGATCTTTTGAGGTTTTAAGAAAAACAATCGGATTTAAGAAAACTAGAATCCGAGAAATTTTAAAACTCATAGGAAAAATACCAGCAAGCAAAATATGACTACGAAAACTTAAGTAAGGAAATCATACCTTTTGGATTATCTAGGAAGTTTATTCTTAATAGGTGATATTCTTCTTGAAGAAAAATTTGACTAAGAAAAACTAACTATGAAAAACTTAGAGCTGAAAAGACTTTGAGTACAAAAACTTGAGTAAAAAAAGTATGAGTATGAAAAATTTTCATTACAAAAATTCCAAGTATGAAAATTATCATTATGAAAGTTCCAGTTCTGAAAATTTCCATTAAGAAAATTCTCATTACGAAAATTCTCTTTATGAAAATTTCAATACGAAAATTTCATTACGAAAGTTCCAGTATGAAAATTTCATTACGAAAATTTTAGTACGAAAATTTTATTATGAAAATTCTCATTACGAAAAATATCATTACGAAAATTTCAGTGTGAAAATTTCATTACGAAAATTTTGATTACAAGAGCTTGAAAAACTGACTACGAAAATTTTTAATTACACTAACAAGAAAATGTACTCCCCCTATGAAAATAAGTTTATTAATGTAAGGAGAATTGTTCAACAAGAAGTTAACGAAGAAGGATTACATCACAATTATAATTCCTAACTTCTATTTAATGTATTCAAATCTATCGAAAGGTAAATATTTTGTGAAAATATCAGCAAGTTGATCTTGTGTTCTGATAAACTGTAGAATGATATCTCCTTTTAGCGTGTGATCCCTAAGAAAGTGATGCCTAATATCTATGTGCTTTGCACGAGAGTGATGTGCAAGGTTTTTACTAAGGGAAATGACACTTGTATTATCACACAAAATTTGAGTCTTAGTAAAACTCAAGCCATAGTCTATGAGTGTGTGTTTCATCCACAACACTTGAGCACAACAAATTCCAGCTGCTACATATTCAGCTTCAGTAGTGGAGAGTGCTTATGAATGTTGCTTCTTACAGGACTAAGAAACTAATGAATCTCTTAAGAAATGACAAGTTTCAGATATACTATTTCTATCTATTCTACATCCACCAAATTCAGCATCCGAAAATCTTTTTAAGAAAAAATCATTTCTAGAAGTATAAAAGATCCCTAAATCAATGGTTCCCTTTAAGTAGCGAAAAATTCTTTTCACTGAATTTAAGTGAGATTCCTTAGGATTGGATTGATATCTATCACATAAGCATACTGAAAACATTAAGTCTGGACAACTAGCTGTCAAGTATAGTAGACTTCCTATCATACCTCTAAAAGAAGTTTGATCTACTGTTTTCCCAGCATCATCAAGATCAAGTGTGTTTGAGGTACCAATGGGAGTGCTAATACTTTTAGTGTTATCAAATCCATACTTTTTAATAATATATTTAATATAATTATGTTGAGATATATAAGTTCCTTCTGGTTTTTGAGAAATTTTAAAACCAAGGAAAAATGTTAACTCACCCATCATACTCATTTCAAACTTATATTTCATTAGATTTGCAAAGGAATCAGTTAATGATTGCTGAGTTGAACCAAATATAATGTCATCAACAAAAATTTGAACAATCAAAACATTTTTCTTATCTTTCTTTATAAAAAGGGTTGTATCTGCATTTCCCTTAACATAGTTATTTTGAAGAAAAAATCCTGTAAGTCTATCATACCAATCTCGTGGGGCTTGTTTAAGGCCATCAAAGCTTTGGTAAGTCTAAAAACATGATCAGGATATTTTGTGTCTTCAAAGCCAGGGGGTTGTTCAACAAAAAATTCCTCTTGAACATAACCGTTAAGAAAAGCCCATTTCACATCGATTTGAAAAATTTTAAAGTTGCAGAATGCTGCAAAGGCAAGTAAAATACAAATAGATTCAAGTCTATCTACTAGAGCATATGTTTCTTCATAGTATATTCCCTCTTGCTGATTATAGCCTTTAGAAACTAGTCTAGCTTTATTTCTAACAATGACTCCATTTTCATCACACTTACTTCTGAAGACCCATTTTACTCCAATAATAGAAGTTTCCTTAGGTCTTTCAACCAAGGTCCAGACTTTATTCCTTTCGAATTCATTTAGTTCATCTTGCATTGCTTTTATCTAATCATCATCACTTAAAGCTTCATCAGTGCTTTTTGGTTCTAATTGGGAATGAAATGCTAGATTTTATACTTTATTTCTTAAGGAACTTCTAGTCCTTACAGGTTTATTGACATCACCAATGATACTATCACTAGGATGATTCTTAAGAAACAACTAATTTGGGTTTTGTAAATCTTGTTCATCAACATAGGGTAGGAAATTTTCTGGGGTAAATGTTTCAGAAGTATCTTCTTGAACATTTTCCTTATCAGAAGGATTTTCTATCATAGGATGATAATAAGTTTTTGAAAACACATCTGAGGATGTAGGTTGGGATGATTTAAATACAAAAGGATCAGATTAATAAAATTTTACATGCACCATTTCTTCAATGGTGCAAGTGTTTTTGTTGAAAACTCTATAAGCTTTAGAAGTTGTGGAGTAGCCTAAGAAAATCTCTTCATTAGATTTTGGTGCAAATTTGTGTAAGTTATCTTTGGTGTTCAGAATGAATACCTTGAAACCAAAAACCTTAAAGTAGGAAAGTATAGGTTTTCTACCATTCCATAACTCATAAAGAGTTTTATTAAGAAAAGGTCTAATCAAAACTCGATTTATAGTATAAAAAGTAGTACATACAGCTTCAGCCCAGAAATGTCTAGCTATAGAATATTCACTCAACATGGTTCTAGTTATCTATTGAATAATTCTATTTCTTCTTTCAACTACACCATTTTGTTGAGGATTTCTAGGTGCTGAAAATTTGTGAGTAATACCTTTTATACTACAAAAAGTTTCAAAATCAGAATTTTGAAATTCTCCTCCATGATCACCAGGAATAGTTTTCAATGGAAGGTTTTTCTTATTTTTAACTTGGGCTCTAAAACTTTTGAAATAATAAAAATCTTCAGAATTCTTTGCTAGAAAATAGACCCATATAAATCTAGTGTAATCATCAACTAGAACAAACACATAGTATTTTCCACCAATGCTTCCAGTTTGTGTTGGACCAAAATGATCCATGTGCACCAACTGTAACGCATAAGTTGTTGAGACTTCACCGATTGATTTAAAACTAGATTTATGTTTCTTTCCATATTGACAAGGATCACAAACTTTATAAGAATCAAATATAAGCTCCGGTAGATCCTTAACTAGTTTCTTATTAGAGATTTTACATAAGTTTCTAAGGTTACAGTAACCTAGTCTTCTATGCCATAACCAAGAATGATCTTCCATTGCACTTAGGCAAGGTAAGTCTTGGATCCTAAGGTCTTCTAAGTTCAAAGTGTATACATTCTCTTGCCTATTGACAGAGATAATTTACTCTTCCTTGGAATTATGAACTAGGAATTTATCATTCCTAAAGTTCATAAGGTATCCTTCATCACATAACTGACTTATGCTAATGAGTTTGTGCTTAAGACCCTTAAAAAACAAAACATTTGAAATCAAAGTTTTACTAAGAAGAACAATATTACCTATACCAACAATTTCTCCCTAAGCATTATCTCAGATAGTTACTTTTCCTCCTTTCATCTTGATAATATTTTCAAAATAGTTTTTGTTACCAGTCATATACCAGGAACATCCACTACCCATGTACCATGTGTTACTGTTGGTACTTCCTTTATTTTCCTGAAAATAAGAAAAGAATTAAACTTTCAGAATCCAAAATTGTTTGGATCCAAGATTTTTAGATAAAATTTTTTTGGGTATCCAAATTTGTTTATAGAAATATGATTTATGAAACCCAAGAGATTTAACTCTATTCAAAGAATATTTTTTCTTCTAATGCCCACCACTTTGACACTTAGTGCAAAAAGGGGATTTAGAAGGAACAAAATAGTTGTTTTTGAAAACTGGTTTTTGGTGAGTATAACCTACTCCAGTAGTGTTTCCTTGAGGTTTAATTTGAGAATACATCTTGTCAAAATTTTCCTTCCCAGAGGTAAATTTTCCAAGGAGCTTCTTAAGAGAAAAAATTTTGGATTTCAGTCTAATGACTAAATTCTTATCCTCAGGAATCATTTCCTTACAGTTAGATTTTTCCTCAAAAATTTTCATCTTTAAAATAGAATTCTTAAGATCTTTAGAAAGTTCTTCCTTATCAGAATTTTCTTTCTCAGTGTCTTTAGAAAGTTTTTCTAAAAGATCTTCTTTATCTCTAAGATTTGCAGTTAGATCTGAAATATCTTTTGTAATAATTTCTTCCCTAGTATTTTCCTTGTCTAATTTCTTAGAAATTTTACAATTTTTTGCTTCAAGTAACTTGGAAAATCTAGATAATTCTTCATATGAAGGTTCTTCATTTTCTGAAGATGAAGTATCTTCATTAGAAGTACTATTTTCGAAATAGTAATTCTTATCAAGAGATAAATTTGTTAAAGCCTCAGCAGAGCGTACCTTGGCCATAAGACATATCTGTGGAAAATAAGTATTAGAAATGAATCCCATATTGTTATGAGCTGATGAATTATATTCCGAGGATTCACTTTCTGAAGAATCTCCACAACTAGAACTCCAAGTAGTATTATCTTTCAGACTTTTCTTAGCTTTATCTTTGTAAAATTTCTTCCTATTCCTTTCAGAATGCCTCTCTTTCCTTTCTTTCTTCTTGAGAAAAGGACAATCCGGTCTAATATGTCCAACTCTATTGCATTCATAACAAGTAACTTCTCCATCTTTCGTATCTTTCCTTTCCTTTTTCTTATACTTGGATTGAAAATTTCTCTGACCAGCTATCTTGTTCATCCTTCGAGCAAGATTTGCAAACTCATTCTCTGAGACTTTACTCTCACTAGATTCGGATTGGATAACAACCTTATTAGATTTGGATCTAGTTAATCTCTCAGGAGTCTTAGCTTTCATGTGATTTGATGTTGTATTAAAAGCAACAGTGCCATTACCATTCTTATTTTTGATGTTGTCAGCATCTCTCTTCATCCTTGTCTCATGTTTAAGAAGAGTTCCAAATAATTCATCAAGAATAATCTGAGAAACCTTCCTATTCTCATCAATAACAGTTCTCTTGGATTCCCACTTATTGGGCATAATATCTATGATTTTTTCCATAAGAGCATTATCATCCAGACCTTTCTCACCCATGGATTGTAAACTGTTCACAATTGTCATGAATTTTTATGGCACTTTGCATATGGGTTCTCCATAAGGAAAATTGAAACCATAATACTCAGTCCTCAACATAGCTCTCATATTCTCAATCACTTTGGAAGTACCAAAGTGTGTAACTTCAAGTTTCTTCCATATACAATTAGCTGCTTCACAAGAATAAATTTGGCTATATATGTTCCTAGTCATTGAACATAGTAAAGTGTTGTGTACCTTGTAGTTTAATTGATAATCTTGTTTCTCTTGGTTTGTGAAAGTACTAACTTCCTTATCAGGAATTTGATAACCTCCAGTAAGCATAACAAAATTTTCTACTCCAGTATTGATTATGAATGTCTTCATTCGATCTCTCCAATACTCATAATCATTACCATCAAAAATTGGTGGTCTTGTAGGATTTAGATTGTCGATGGAACCAATATTCATTCCTACCATCTTAAAATCATTATACACAAAAGCTTTTTAATAACAAAAGTTCAGATTCAAGGAAAATATATTCCTAAGTAAGGAAAATATAGAACAATGAAAAACTAAGCAAGAAAAACTTATATGTGAGTATAAGTATTTCAGAGACCCCCTCTGATACCAATTATAGGATCAAAATAACGATGTAGATGCTCAATATACAAGAGGGGGGGTGAATTGTACACTTTAAAAACTTCCTTAAAAAGGAAAGATCTATGTTTAAAAAATTTAAACTAAGAAAATTCACAACACCTCTATCAACAATTTAAGAATTGGAACAAGGTATGAAGTTATAAACTTCTAGTTCTACACACTTGCTTAAATCGGGAAAGTGATTCCGAAAAACTAGTTCCAGAAATATGGATCTGGAAAGATGGATCCAGAGAACTAAAACTTAACCAAAGTTTACAATATGAGATTCTACCTTAAAGCGTATAGAATCTAAATGAATCAGATTACAAGTGTAAGGAAATATAAGAAGGTTATACTTTCCTTACAATACAAAATGTAGCAGAAAAACTTGTAACTAAAACAAGTAACAAGATATAAATCTTTTAACCCAAAAAAGAAGGGTATTCAACAACCTTGGATAAAGGACCCTTGATTTATACTTTAAAGAAAGTCTATCTTACCCACACCCAGGTAATCCCTCGATACGAAGATCAGAGTCTCTGTCTTGCTATCCCCACAAGCCCTCAACTTCAAGGTAGTTGGAACCTCTGTCTTCGTCAGCATGGAAGCCCTCGAACTTCAAGGTAGTCAGAACCTCTGTCTTCTTATCCCCAGAAGCCCTCGAATGTAATCACCAATATTCGAAGTCGCACAAAGCAAGTCTACAAAAGGCAAAGTTTGAACAAGCTGTTCAAACTTTCTGCATGAAGCTTTGAGAGTTAATAAGACCCTCTCTCTCTTGAAATAACTTCAACAACATGTAAGCACAGATGTCAAAGTTGTCAAAGTTGTGTTCAAATGAGCACCTATTTATAGGCGAAGCTCCAATGGTCGGCTCCCTTCTCCAATGGTCATATTTCTCCTTGAATTTCAGAGGGACCTGTATACATGTCACTTAACCAACGGTTAGTTAGAAATAGAATGGACGACATCGTTTTATAACAAAACATGTGTAACTGAAAGGACGACATCATTTTAAAACAAACTTAACAAATCAGAGTGTATGTAAAAAGCTTGTAATGTAAGCAAAATAAATGTTCAGAGTCTAACCAAAATGTAATTCAGAGTCTATAATAAAAATATATCTGGATTCTGTTTTGTAGGAATTTGGAACCTGAATTCTATAGAAATCCGGAGTCTGAATTTCTAAGGAAATTCGGAGTCTGGTTTCATCTGAATTCGGAACCAGAACTTTCAAAGTTCGGAGTCAGAGTTCATAGTAATTCAGAGTCAGAACTCATAAGAGTTTGGAGTCTGAATTCAGAGAACTCAGAGTCAGAACTTAGATAAGTTCGTAATCAGAATTCAGAGTCGAACTACAAGAGAGTTCATATCCATAATTTGGAATGGAAATTCATGAGAGTTCATATCCAAAATTCGAAATGGAACTTCATGAGAGTTCATATCCAGAATTCGGAGTGGAACTTCACTTTAGTTCACATCCAGAATTTGGAGTGGAACTTCATTACAGTTCACATCCAGAATTCGGAGTGGAACTTCATTACAGTTCACATCTAGAATTTGGAGTGGAACTTCATTACAGTTCACATCCAGAATTTGGAGTGGAACTTCATTAAAGTTCATATCCAGAATTCAGAGTGTAACTTCATTACAGTTCATATCCAAAATTCGGATCCTAAAACATAATGCTTCATATCTATGTATTATATGATTCCTAGGTTTTTTATATGAATCCGATTTTTATGCTTAAGAAAAAATATTGATATGAACAATGAAAACATGGTAGGGGTAAATTTCTTTGAGAAGAAAATTTTCCTTATATAAGTAAAATGTAGATTTTCTTAAGTATAGGTTGTTTGTGATTTTCAAAACAAGAAGTAATGGAAAAAGTCATAAGGAAAACCTTATTGACTTAAAAAGTGTTTTATATATCGTACACCAACTCAGTGTTGCGTGTAACATACGATAAGCTGGTTTAGTGTGAAAGTAATGTTTGATTAGGTGATAAATTTTTTGGTTTTCAAGATACTTTCCCTAAAGTTGAAGAATTTTTCATGAGAATAAATTCTTACTTGATTTTGGTAAAATATCACCATTGTTCGTTCCTTGAACAATTTACACTTCATATCTTATTTAAAGAAATGTAGCTGAATTTATTATTCTTGAAGTGTTAGAAGATCATGTGATAGAATTATAGGTCATTCTATCTATCTCAACAAAAAGGTTAACACAAGTTATCAAATATGAATAAGTCCACCTATAGTGATATAATACATTAATCTAACAAAATTCTACCAGAATATAACTTATACTATCCATAAATGGATAACTTTACAATCCTTCCAAAAAATAAAAATATAAAACTTTAGAAAGAGGTGAACTAAATCAACTTAACATTTATCTCCCATATCTCATAAGGTATTTCATGGTTGTCACATTCCAAACATGTTAATACCTTAATCATGTATTCTCTTGAAACATGATAATAACATGAATTACCATAGAACCTTAGTGAAAACATAAATTCTGTCAAAATTAACTCTTTCCACACACCAAAAATACCAAAAATTCTATATACTCAAACCATAATATCACTTGTTCCTTATATGAGTCATGAGATCATTAATACTATAAAATATCTAATTATATCCTTATCCATTCATTATGCGCATTCCACGTCCTTTCTAAAAATATTTCAATCATTTTTCATGGTTATCGGTGCCATAAACTTATGGAAAACTATAATGGACCAATACATAGATATTCAAATATTCCATAATACTATAAATGAGATTACACATCACTATTTTGGAATCCCATTACATAAACACTCAATCATTCCACCACTTTGTTGTCATACCCAACATCGCCAATAGTGATCACATGTGACTTCCCTTTGTCTTTTTCCCTAATAGGATGATGATGTTGATCTACATTAACCCTTGGATTAGGGAATTGGTTATCATAATTCCCCATTTCCTCGCACTTATATCATTGAAGTGTTGGTGGTGTGTTCTCTGTAGTTTTTTCTCTATTCACATCATTAGCAACCTTTTTCCCATTACTTCAACAATCAAATACTCAATGAACTTCTTTTCCACACTTGAAACATTTTTTAGTCCCTTTAAGATAATATCCACCATTCTTCTTTACACACTTTGAGCATAAGTAAACATTCATCTTCTTTTCACCTTTGTTTTGATATTTTCCCTTGAACTCCGTCTTTTTTTTTTCTTGTAAAAACCATGAAATTGACATGTAACACCAAATTACATTTCTACCTTGATATCACAACACAAAATATCTTCATATCTACGAAATTATCTTATAGCTAATTCCCTTCGAAGACTTGGTTTTAATCCACTGAAGAATCGATCAACTTTACTTTCAGGTTGGATGATAAAACTAGAAGCGTACCTTGCAAGTCTTATAAAATTTGCATTATATATACCAACTAATTCATCATCCTTTTGATTAATCTTAAGTAAATCCTTTTACATATTCATTAAAAGAATACGAGGGATGTAATTATTAAAAAATAAGTTCTTGAACTCATCCCATTCCATGGATTCAATTTCATCTTGCTGCCTTGTATTCTTGATTAGAGTCCACCATTGGTCTTCTTCACCTTCTAAATGATAAACATCCAAAATTAATTTTTCATTTTCCAACTATGAAGGATTTAAAATATATTTTCAATGGTACTGATCCATTGTTCAACAACAAGTGGATCAGGAGACCCACTAAAGGATGATGTACATTGCCTCGTGAAGGACTCAATAGATTGTTGTTCCCTTCTTTGTTCATTTAGAAGTCCAGAATGATTCATAGCTTGTGTAAGTATAGAAATAATATTTTTCATTCCATATCCCATAAGGTTTGGTTATTCAGGAGAAAAATCATTGCGTTTCTCACTTCATTGATCACTAACATGGTTCCTTTGGGTTACAACCATTGTCCAAAACCTAAAAAGAATAGTGTGAGAGACAAAAATCAAACTAGGAAAACAACATAATCAAGGGAGAGTAATTTAAATATATAACATATTAGGTTTAATCCTAGGTTATTCATGATCATTACCATAATTCTTCGACTTTAACCTATAGTTATACTTATCCATAGGGACATCCCTAGACATACCTTATAAATATTTATTGGGATCTCACTAATATTTTCACATCCTAGTTTCCAAAGGTTAACTAAACCTTCACTCTGATACTAACTATAGCGACCCAAGTTTGATGTACATAGACATTACATTTATTTTGAGCAATACATAATACATTACACAAATATATTCCTAAATAATGTATTAGTTTAGTGTCTTTGGAAACATGGAACATAATATTCTAACTTGGTGAAAGATCTTCAACATCTCCCATAAAGATCTCCCCCTTTTGTTTTCCTACCTAAAACCTTTCTTTATATCCTAGGGAAACGAAAACATAAAAAGGGTGAGCTCAAATGTTCAATAATGGTAATCATTGAGAACATAAAACAAACCATGAACATAAGAATGTAAAAACCCGAACATATAGTTTAAATATCAAAATCTTGAGTCATGAAATAAATATTGGCAGTACGTAAGGCATAGATCATAAAGGAACATTAACCATAATAAAATATCATTGGCATAAAACATGGAATTGTGGAAAAAATAAGAACACAATATGATTTCCTTAGTATCCAAGGTATTTCTTCCAAGACCATCATAGTGGACAAAGTCCATTACTGAACTGGTATTACTTACCATTCCATCCATGTATTACTGAACTAGATTTACATGTCATTCCAGCCCTGTATTACTGAACCAGATTTACTTTCCGTTCTAGTCATGTCTATCTCATGAGATATAAATCTTTACCCAATTCATTGGAGGGATATATAGGTCCCACCCATCACATAATGAAATAATTCTGACATGTTCCACAAAACATAAATCATTCATTATAGTATAACCCAATAAATAAAATGTGTAACGCCCCGACCCCAGTTACCCAGAGTCAGTGCATTATTACATATCATTGGCATGATCACAAAAGATCAAGTCTCGAAAGACCGATTAGTTTAGTAGTCTTGGAAACACTAGATACATTCATAAAGTTTACATTACATCATTAATTGAAAATTACAACAACATCTTGTCTCCACACTCATATCCCCTTATACTATCCTTGAAGGTCATTCATAAAACACTTCTTCACATCCTGGGAAAAATAAAACATAGAAAGGGGTGAGCTCAAATTCTTAGTAAGGATAACAATATAGAGAAAACTTTTATAAATAAGCATAAACTTTTAAGGAAATGTATAACTAAAACAAAAGTATTTTAAACTTTAACTTCATCATAATATGGAAAAAATAAAATAAAATAATGCCATTTACTTATTCACATGGATATTCTACTAGTCGAATAATCACATGCAATATCAATAACCACTTTCATAATGATGGAATGCATAATGCCAGACTATCATAACCACATAGCCAAGGCCTCGTGCCAAGACTACAAATAAGATTTTTTCAAGGCCTTGTGCCAAGACACTAGTTTGTCTCATGATACCTACCGATGCATCGAGGAGCTATAGCGGGCTCCACCCGTCACTTATTAAGTCCAATGCATTTCTCATATTAACAGGTTTAAACATAACATAAACATTCGTATTAAAACTAGCATAAGAAATGTCAATACTTTCTCCATAAACCATGAATGGTACAAAAATAACACATCCACAGTCAAACATATCACAAAACCTTCAATACAATATGGAAGATTTGTATCATAATAAATAAACTTCAAATAAGCTTAAAATCCATCAAAGGATGTTGATATAGATGAAATCAAATCTATTTGAGAGAAATATCTCTTTTTTTGAAATCATTTAAAAGTCACATAATTATAAAATAAAGCTTTTACTTTGAAAATATTCTTATAATCTTTTAAGGGAAGCTTCGAAGATTTTATAACGGTGGAAAATAGCTGCACTCACCATATAAGTTAAAAGAGATATTCTTACCTTAATTCTATTGAAAAGGTTAAAAAGGACCTTGTTTGGAAAACGACAGAAAGATTCCTTTATAAACTAATTATAAAAAGAAAAACAAGGGTATAAATGACTTTAACCCATATTTTTTTAAAATAGTAAGAATGTTTTGGAACACATTTTTAAGAAACATGGATGTGGATGATAAAGAGGTCCCAATAGATAATTACGTATAAACAACCTCGGATAATGAAGAGATTGTGAAATAAACCCTTACCTTGTACTTTTCCTTGGTTGGGGGTAGGTTATACTCCTATATAATGGTGAAATAATTGTTATTAAATTATAAAAGAATCATATACATTAATATGATATCATATATGATCTTTTAACATTGCTTTGTTAATAATATCTTAGTATTATCGTCGTTTCGGGTGTTAACTTACTCGTTTTCTTTTATATGTTTTGTTATGTAAGTCGTGTTTGTCATGGATAGGTTGTATCTTATTCATATCCAGAATTATATCAAGTCCTTAAACATTATTTTTAAATCATAAAATGATAATTATACTTGAATGGATACGATGGAGAATGAACCTCATCGCGTTCGTGGAGACGGTAGTCCGTACGTACGCACGAGTGACAATATCATACTTTTGATATTAAAATAATATATAATTGGATGGTATATGATATATACAGAATCATTATCATGTTATATTTATTATTTAAATGAATTACACATCATTATTATACCCATACAAATAATAATTTATTGAATAACAATTACACCACGACGTGGAGACGGTAAGCCGTACGTACGCACGTATAGTGACATGTCATTCAAAGGATGGATATAATACTAAATATGGTTGTAACATATTTATAATAACATCACAGTATATGTAATATACTGGATTTATTATTTTAGAATGGGAAAAACAAAGAAAGAAGAAGTTGAAGAAGAAAGGAACTTTAAAGAGGGTGGTGAAAACATTACCTCTTTTTCGGGTTCTTCCTTTTGATTTGATCAAAAGGGATCCTTAGGTTGGCTTTCTGATCAAACTAAGGCCTCTAGGTTGAATTGAGGGAAGTTTAGAGAGTATTTTTTCAGGGTTTGGCCGAGACAAAAGGCTTTGAATGTGTGAATTAGTGAGAAGGGGGAGTTCCCTTTTATAAGAGGGGTGAGGGGCACCTTTGGAAAAGCTAGAAATATTATTTTATAATAAATTCATATTCAGTTTATAATGGCTACAAAGTGGATTATTTAAAGTTTAAGGTGAATATGAGTCCAAAACCACTCAACCAATATAATTTAGACAGGTCTGGGTCATTATATTAACCTTATCTTTTAGTTTTAACTCTTAGTTAATTTGTTTGACACTTACCATGTCACTTTTTATTTTTATATTATATAGTTAATAAACTTACTATATACTTCCAAGAGACCCCCCAAGTGGTCCATTAATGATACACCTATCATGATATAAGTCTCTTGGATGAAACTTATATTTTTAGGAATTTAATATCAATTAATAATATAATATTTGTTTTAAAAACTCTTTTATGTCAATTTTGACACTATTGTGTATTTTGTTTTTGATAATTTGATAAAAGCATTTCTACTTATAAAAAAATTCATATAACCAATCCTAATATGTCATATAAACCTATAAAATTAGTGGAATTCATAAAAAGTATCAAATTACATTTACTTTGATATTTATAATATCAATTATTTTAATATTTCATTAATTAGGTAATTACTACATCACCATTGTGTCATAAATAAATTAAATTATTTAATGTCTAAAAATTATAAATAAAATACCATTATGTAGGAAATATTTTTATCTTTCTAATTAATATTTACAATTGAATTTATATTATGTATAACCCTATATTAAATTTTTTTTAGTAAATAAACTTTGATTTTAACTCTTTTAACTCTTCTTTGAATTAAATAATA
Source organism: Viscum album (assembly GCA_963277665.1). NCBI lineage: Eukaryota > Viridiplantae > Streptophyta > Magnoliopsida > Santalales > Viscaceae > Viscum > Viscum album. Next base: position 1,088,710,539 of record OY728121.1, read on the forward strand.
ATAAATGTCCTAATCTAATCCAAGTGGACCTAAATGATAATATTTTATTCCTAAGGTTGTTTTTGGTCGACATACACTTGTAAAATAAAATTAGGACATGTGTTAGGGTAATATTAATATCATTTTTACCCTTAATTACCCTATTTACTTTTAACCGTGGTAAATAAAAGAAAAAAGTTACTATTCACCAAAAATTATTTTCATCTCATTGAAACACATTTTACTCCTTGATATTAACCGTGTCTCTCAAATTTTCTATATTCCACTCACAAAAGTGGTAAAATTAAGTTTTATGTGAATTTCCAAATTCTACTAGGAGGTGGGTAAAAGACGGTGAAAAGTTCAATAAAATTTTTATATATCTAAAATTATTCTAAACTAACTCCAATGAATTACATTTAACTTATATAGGTATTATGTATCTATTTTGACCTTAATTAAATTTAAATAAAATAAATAATTATTTAAATAAAAATTCAGTTTTAAACTATAACTCAGTGTTTTTTCACTATTCATCAAAAATTGAAAGTTTTCAGAAAAATAAAAAAATTTCACCCTAGGATAATTTAGATATTCCGAATCCAAAAATGAAGTCCATTTTGAAAGATAAAATTTATAAAATTTCAAAAAGTTGGTATTACTATTCATAATGGCTAGTTTGATTGGTTGTGGTGTGTGTGTTAGAACTCGAAGTTGCGTACAACACACACTACTGTATTATTCAAAGGAAAGCGTACCGTGGAAGCTTGGGGTGTTACATTATCCCCTCCTTCAAATAATTTAATCCTTGAAATTTATAGAATACTACCGCATGAAAAGACTCAGGTGGTTCTTCATCATAAGTTCCCCGGGTTCGCACGTTGCCTCTTCCATCTTATGGTTTCTCCACAAAACTTTTACCAGACGAGTTGTCCGGTTTCTCAGTACTTGTTCTCTTGTATCAAGAATCCTAACGGGCTCTTTGCAATAAGACAGACCAGGTTCCAGTTCTAATTCTTCATAGGTGAGTACATGCGTTGGGTCAAGCATGTATTTCCTCAACAGTGATACGTGGAACACATCGTGAACTTTGGAGAGACTTGGCGGCATTTCCAAATGGTAAGCTACAACCCCATTTCGTTCTAGAATTTCAAAAGGTCTGATGTACCTAGGACTCAATTTACCTTTCTTGCCAAAATGTATAACTCCCTTCCATGGAGATACCTTCAAGAAAACATGATCTCCCACCTAAAATTCCAAATCCTTTCTTCGGTTATTGGCAAAGATCTTCTGTCTACTTTGAGCTGCTTTGATGTGGTTTTGGATTACCTTTACCTTTTCCATTGTTTCCTCCACCAGTTTTGGTCTTACAAGTTTTCGTTCACCAACGTCATCCCAATAGGTTGGTGTGCGACATCTCTTTCCGTAAAATGCTTCATATGGTGCCATCTGAATACTCAAATAGAAGCTATTGTTATAGGAAAATTCTACCAGAGGTAAATATTGATCCCACATACCCTGAAAGTCAAGCGAGCAAGATCTCAACATGTCTTCTAAGGTTTGAATAGTCCGTTCTGATTTTCCATCTATTTGAGGGTGGTAGGAAGTGCTCAATTGAAGTTCAGTATCCAGGGATTTCTGAAGAATCTTCCATAATCTTGAAGTAAAAAGGGGATCACGATCAGAAACAATCGATAGGGGTACTCCATGAAGTCTCACAACTTCATTAATATATAGTCTTTCTAGACTTTCCAGTGGTAGATCTTCTATATTACAAGAAAATGTGCTGACTTGGTAAGACGATCAACAATAACCCATATTGCATCATTCCTTCTAGGAGTCTTTGGTAGTCCCATGATAAAGTCCATCGTAATATTGTCCCATTTCCACTCTGGTATGGGAAGAGGTTGAATGACTCCTCCCGGCTGTTGCCTTCCAGCTGTCACTTGTTGAAAAACCATACATCTTGATACAAAATCAGCAATCTCGCTCTTCATGTTGTCCCACCAAAAAGGTTCCTTCAAGTATCTATACATTTTGGTGCTCCCAGGGTGTATAGAGAAATTGGAACTATGAGCATCATCCAACAATTCCCTTTTTAGATCAGGTATATTGGGAACACAAAGTCTCTTCCCAAATTTCAAAATTCTATCTTCATACCCAAAGTCATTCAATCTCCCATCATTCACAGTTTTAATCTTCTTTTGAAATTCTTCAACACTGATCTGAGAACTCTTTATCCTTTCTAGTAAAGATGGTTTGGCAACCATTTGAAAAAGTATCGATGTCTCACCTTCCATGGTAATTCCCATATCCATCTTCACTAGATCCATGAAAATAGGATCCCTTTCAATTCTCATCATGTTCAAAACTCCATGATCTTTTCTGCTCAAAGCATCTGCCACCTTATTTGCCTTCCCCGGGTGGTAGTGTATCGTGCAATCATAATCCTTGAGTAATTAAAGACATCTCCTTTGCCTCATGTTGAGTTCTTTTTGTGAGAAAATATACTTCAAACTCTTGTGATCAGTATAAATCTCACATTTTTCACCATAGAGGTAGTGCCTCCATATCTTCAAAGCAAAGATCACACCTTCTAACTCGAGATCATGAGTAGGATAGTTTTTCTCATGAATTTTCAACTATCATGATGCATATGAAATAACCCTATCATTCTGCATAAGGAAACAACCAAGTCCTTTCTTCGATGCATCACTATAAATAACGAACCCATCATTCCCTGATGGTAGAGTCAATATAGGAGCATTGACTAATCTTCTCTTCAGTTCTTAGAAACATTCTTCACACTCTTTTGTCCAAACAAATTTAACCCCCTTACGTGTGAGCTTTGTTAATGGGTTATCCAATCGGGAAAAATTCTAGACGAAACGTCGATAATAACCTGCTAAACCAATAAAACTGCGTACCACAGTTATACTCATAGGTGATGGCCATTCTTGGATTGCCTTGGTCTTAGAAGGATCAACATAGATTCCATCTTTAGAGACAATATGGCCAAGAAAAGAAATCTCATGAATCCAGAATTCACACTTTCTAAACTTCCCATATAATTCATGTATTCTCAGAGTCTTCAGGATAATCCGTAAGTGATTTTCATTATCTTCATAGATTTTGGATTATACCAAGATATCATCAATAAATACCACCAAAAAATCACTGAGATATTCCTTGAAAACTCTATTTATTAGATCCATGAATATAGAGGGTGCGTTAGTCAGTCCAAAAGGCATTATTGTAAACTCGTAATGCCCGTACCTAGTTCGAAATGCTGTCTTCGGAATGTATTCCTTCTTCAGACACAACTGATGGTATCCAGACTGAAGGTCAATCTTTGAAAAGTATTGAGCTCCATGCAGTTGGTCAAATAAATCATCAATGCGAGGTAGGGGATACTTTTTCTTTATTGTTATAGCATTGATCTCCCTGTAGTCGATACATAACCTCATAGATCCATCTTTCTTTTTAACAAAAAGAACAGGGGCTCCCCACAGAGAAACACTAGGGAGAATAAATCCCTTATTACTCAATTCCTCTAGTTGTTTATTTAGTTAAACTAATTCCACAGTGGAAATTCTATAAGGGGTCTTCGATATAGGCCTTGATCCAGGAATTAAATCAATGGAAAACTCAACTTCTCGTTCTGGAGGATGTCCAGGTAAATCTTCTAGAAACACATCTACATATTCTTTCACAATAGGTACATCCTCTATTTGAACATTCCTTTCCTCTCCCACAATCATTTCATTCTCTTCCTCCTCAATAATTGAATTTAGTTGAGATACTGGGGGTGGATCTAGATAAGAATTAGGTGGCGATAATTCTTCTCTAAAGATAATGTGTTCCTTATCATCATCATCAAGAATCTTAACCTCCTTCTTCTTACAATAAATATCCGCATCATGGTCTGAAATTCAATCCATACCGAGGATTATATCAAATTCAATCATAGGTATGATGATGAGATCAGCGGATAAAGAACATTTATGTGATCTAATGGGGACTGATTCACAAAACTTCGATGCAATGATACTTCCCTTAGAATTTTTAACTTACAAATACCTTGTTAAATCAAATTGGAAATATCTATTTTTTTAGAAAACTGGGAAGATATGAAACAATGCGATGATCCAGAATCAAATAATGCATTTTCTAAACTTAAGGAAAGCATTAAATTACCTGCCACCACGTCTTTCAGAGCTTCTACCTCAGCAGCAGTGATAGCATAATCTTGGCCTTGATCCCTTGGCCTTTTCTGTGGAAAGTTCCCCTGACGCTTAGGACATTCATTTGAATAATGTCCCATCTCCCTGTAATTATAGCATTGGACATCGGTAGCTTCCTTCTTCCCCTTGCAATCACGAGTTTGGTGTCCTTTTTCACCACACTTGTAACAGAATCCCATTCCTTTTAAGCAAGTAACAGGGTGTTTCTTCCCACATTTACTGCAGGATGGATATTCAACCTTTCCCTTCTTCCCCTTATTTCCATTCCTAGATTGATCAGTATATCTCTTCTTCTCTTGATTTTCTTTAAAGTCATAATACTTAGAGAATTCCTTTTATGTCTTGATAGCACATGAGATGATGTCTTCATACGATGAGAAGGATTGTGAGACTAATGCTCGACGGAGAAACGTTTTTAACCCATCAAAGAAATGATCAATCTTACTTCTTGGGTTATGTATATAATCTCCATCATACCTTGCTAACCTTGTAATGTTAGCCTCATACTTTGTGACATTATCATCCTCCTTTTGTCTCAGACTCAGAAATTGCCTTTCCATATCTGCTCGATGTTCGCGAGGAAAGTATTTTTCTAAAAACAGATCTTTGAACTCCCTCCATTCCATATTTGATACTTCATCATCTTCCTTCATGTTTTGAATCAATGACCACCATTGATCAACATCTCCAGTGAGATGATAAACTACCATGACAAATTTTTCCCTTTCACTACTCCCCAAAACCTGAAATATTTTCTCTAGGGAACTTATCCATTGCTCAGCTACTAATGGATTTGTACTCCCATTGAATTTTGGTGGTTGCTGCCTCATGAAGTGATCTAACATTGATCCTCCATGCTGTGGATCAGGGTGCTCCATACGGGTAAGGTTATTATTCATAACCTGAGTGAGTTGTCCCAGTATGGTGATTAGTTTATCAGCACCAGTTTCATCACCAACTCCACTATAATTATCTTGAGCAGGAGGGAAATCCCTACATGGAGTTTGTGCATTGATACCATTTCCATTTCTTCCACTAGGCACCATTTCTAAACAATGGCATAAACTAGATCAGTTTACGAATCAAAATAAAAAATTCCATACTTATAAAACACTTAACATAAATTGAACTATTTATGGATATAATACATAATCATAAAAATGTTTTCTTTGAGGATGTATATACTCATAAACCCTTCATAATGATTTGTAAAGAAAATAAGAGTTATCCTAAGCATATCCCCTGGGAGTGTCGTAACCAAGAGTGCAACAAGGCCCGTTGTCGTGCACCAGTTCCTGTTCGAGTCTATCTCAAAGTGGTGTTTTCGGGTTTTACCCCTAGGTATATCTGTGCCAGAGCCTCCTCTACCTGCTCATATCCAGACAGGGATGTATTGCTCAGAAAACTCACAAAATCTCTACAATACCAAAATTCTAGGAAGTTCTTCTATACTAATCCTCAATGTCCATCTTAAATATATGTGCTCTAATCAGAGTTTATCTAAATCTAGCTTCCAAGGTTTGTACTAAACTTCCCTCTGATACCAACTATAACGCCCCGACCCCAGTTACCCAGAGTCGGTGCATTATTACATATCATTGACATGATCACAAAAGATCAAGTATCGAAAGACCAATTAGTTTAGTAGTTTTGGAAACACTAGATACATTAATAAAGTTTACATTACATCATTGATTGAAAACTAAAAAAACATCTTGTCTCCACACTCATATCCCCTTATACTATCCCCATAGGTCATTCATAAAATACTTCTTCACATCCTGGAAAAAATAAAACATAGAATGGGGTGAGCTCAAATGCCCAGTAAGGATAACAATATAGCGGAAACTTTTATAAAGAAGCATAAACTTTTAAGGCAATGTATAACTAAAAAAAGCCTTTTAAACTTGAACTTCAGCATAATATGGAAAAAATAAAATGAAATAATGCCATTTACTTATTCACATGGATATTCTACTAGTCGAATAATCACATGCAATATCAATAACCACTTTCATAATGATGGAATGCATAATGCCAGACTATCATAACCACATAGCCAAGGCCTCGTGCCAAGACTACAAATAAGATTTTGTCAAGGCCTTGTGCCAAGACACTAGTTTGTCTCATGAGACCTACTGATGCATCGAGGAGCTATAGCGGTCTCTACCCTTCACTTATTAAGTCCAATGCATTCCTCATATCAACAGGTTTAAACATAACATAAACATTCGTATTAAAACTAGCATATGAAATGTCAATACTTTCTCCATAAACGATGAATGGTATAAAAATAACACATCCACAGTCAAACATATCACAAAACCTTCAATACAATATGGAAGATTTGTATCATAATAAATAAACTTCAAATAAGCTTAAAATCCATCAAAGGATGTTGACATAGATGAAATCAAAACTATTTGAGAGAAATATCTCATTTTTTGAAATCATTTAAAAGTCACATAATTATAAAATAAAACTTTTACTTTGAAAATATTCTTAGAAGATTGTAAGAGAAGCTTGGAAGATTTTATAATGGCGGAAAATATCCGCACTCACCGTATAAGTTAAAAAAGACATTCTTACCTTAATTATGTCGAAAAGGTTAAAAAGGACCTTGTTTGGAAAACAACGGAAAGATTCCTTTATAAAATTATTATAAAAAGAAAAAAAGGGTATAAATGAATTTAACCCATATTCTGTAAAATAGTAAGAATGTTTTGAAAAACATTTTTAAGACACATGGATGTGGATGATAAAGAGGTCCCAGTAGATAATTACGTATAAACAACCTCGGATAATGAAGAGATTGTGAAATAAACTCTTACCTTGTACTTTTACTTGGTTTGGGATAGGTTATACTCTTGTATAATGGTTAAATAATATTTATTAAATTATACAATAATCATATACATTAATATGATATCATATATGATCTTTTAACATTTCCCTTTTAATAATATCTTAGTATTATTGTCGTTTTGGGTGTTAACTTACTCGTTTTATTTTATATGTTTTGTTACGTAAGTCATTTTTGTCATGGATAGGTTGTATATTATTCATATACATAATTATATAAAGTCCTTAAACATTATTTTTAAATCATAAAATGATAATTATACTTGAATGGATACGATGGAGAATGAATCTCATCGCGTTCGTGGAGACTGTAGTCCGTACGTACGCACGAGCGACAATATCATTCTTTTGATATTAAAATAATATATAATTGGATGATATATCATATATAAAGAATCATTATCATGTTATATTTATTATTTACATGAATTACACATCATTATTATACCCATCCAAATAATAATTTATTGAATAACAATTACACCAGGACGTGGAGACGGTAAGCAGTACGTACGCACGTATGGTGACATGTCATTAAAAAGATGGATATAATACTGAATATGGTTTTACCATATTTATAATAACATCAAAGTATATATAAGATACTGGAGTTATTATTTTAGAATGGGAAAAACAAATAAAGAAGAAGTTGAAGAAGAAAGGAACTTGAAAGAGGGTGGTGAAAACATTACCTCTTCTTCGTGTTCTTCCTTTTGATTTGATCAAAATGGCTCCTTAGGTTGGCTTTATGATCAAACTAAGGCCTCTAGGTTGAATTGAGGGAAGTTTGGAGAGTATTTGGGCAGGGTTTGTCCGAGCCAAAATTCTTTGAATGTGTGAATTATTGATAAGGGGGAGTTCCCTTTTATAAGAGGGGTAGGGGCACCTTTGGAAAAGCTAGAAATATTATTTTATAATAAATTCATATTCGGTTTATAATGGCTCCAAAGTGGAATATTTAAAGGTTAAGGTGAGTATGAGTCGAAAACCACTCAACCAATATAATTTAGACAAGTTTGGGTCATTATATTAACCTTATCTTTTAGTTTTAACTCTTAGTTAATTAGGTTGACACTTACCTTGTCACTTTTTATTTTTATATTATATAGTTAATAAACTTACTAAATACTTCCAAGAGACACCCAAGTGGTCCATTAATGATACACCTATCATGATATAAGTCTCTTGGCCTAACCTTATATTTTTAGGAATTTAATATCAATTAAAAATATAATATTTGTTTTAAAAACTCTTTTATGTCAATTTTGACACTATTGGGTATTTTGTTTTTGATAATTTCATAACAGCATTATTACTTCGAAAAAAATTTATATAACCAATCCTAATATGTCATATAAACCTATAAAATTAGTGTAATTCATAAAAAGTCTCAAATTACATTTACTTTGATATTTATAATATCAATTATTTTAATATTTCATTAATTAGGTAATTACTGCATCACCATTGTGTCATAAATAAATTAAATTATTTAATGTCTAAAAATTATAAATAAAATACCATTATGTAGGAAATCTTATTATATTTCTAATGAATATTTAGAATCGAATTTATCTTATGTATAACCCTATATTAAAAATGTTTTAGTAAATAAAATTTGATTTAAACTCTTTTAACTCTTCTTTGAATTAAATAATAATAAATGTCCTAATCTAATCCAAGTGGACCTAAATGATAATATTTTATTCCTAAGGTTGTTTTTGGTCGAGATACACTTGTTCAATAGAATTAGGACATGTGTTAGGGTAATATTAATATCATTTTTACCCTTAATTACCCTATTTACTTTTAACCGTGGTAAATAAAAGTAAAAAGTTACTATTCACCAAAAATTATTTTCATCTCATTGAACCACATTTTACTCCTTGATATTAACCGCGTCTCTCAGATTTTCGAAATTACACTCACAGAAGTAGTAAAATTAAGTTTTATGTGAATTTCCAAATTCTCCTAGGAGGTGGGTAAAATACGGTGAAAAGTTCAATAAAATTTTTATATATCTAAAATTATTCTAAACTAACTCCAATGAATTACATTGAAATTATATAGGTATTATGTATCTATTTTGACCTTAATTAAATTTAAATAAAATAAATAATTATTTAAGTAAAAATTCGTTTTTAAACTATAACTCAGTGTTTTTTCACCATTCATCAAAAATTGAAAGTTTTCAGAAAAATACCAAAATTTCACCCTAGGATAATTTCGATATTCCAAATCCAAAAATGAAGTCTATTTTGAAAGATTAAAATTATAAAATTTTAAAAATTGGGTATTACTATTCATAATAGCTAGTTTTATTGGTTGTGGTGTGTGTGTTAGAACTCGAATTTGCGTACAACACACGCTACTGTATTATTCGAAGGAAAGCGTACCGTGGAAGCTTGGGGTGTTACAAAATATGTTTCTTAAACATCATTCTATCATAACATAATCCATATAAAATAACATTCCATCATTAAAATAGTCAAATAATAGTAATAATAGGGATATGAACATAACCCTATTTAAATAGTGACATCTTAGATGGAAAATAATTTTGATAAAATACTTGAACTTAATTCTTGAGGAAAATATCATTTCTTCTTCAAAACCATTTTATTTTCTCAAAATGCCGCACAATTTGAAAAGAAAAGAATATGGCTGAAAATAAACTTGAAATAGTGTTAAAGAAGCTTCATGGAAATAAGGAGTTATGAAGATGTAAAAATCCGTTCATGTTGTATAGGTTAAAAAAAATATTATCCTCGTACTTTTGCTGGAAAAGTCAAAAAGTACCTCGTATCGAAAAGCACCAAAAGATTTCTTTCATACTGTTCAATAAAAATTTACTAATGGGTAAAATTGACTTTAAAATTTTTTAGAAGAATAAAAATAATATTAAATATTAAACATTTATTTGGATGATAAATATACTCTAGTAAATACTTACGTATAAACAATCTCGAATAATAATGAGATTATGAAATTATCCCTTACCTTAGGTCTTATTTTTTAAGTATGTATCCGAAACTCCTATATATTGTATTTAAATATATTATTAACTTGTAACATAACCATAATAATATCTATGATATCATATATGATTCACTTATGAATTTATATTACCTATTTATTTATCAATTCCATGTTAAAACAACATTTTGGGTAATAATCATTTTATTCATCGCACGTGTTTTGACTTGTTATTCTTGATATTATTACTTAGATTGTGATTTAATTACTTATAATGTAAATCATGATTTATATATCATATATATTGAATATATAAATATATTTAACAGATAGATAAATGAAATGGAATACACAATTCATAGAGACGGTAGGCCGTACGTACGCATGAACGCTGTTTCTGTTTCCTTATTGAATTGAATGAAAGAAATTAAATGAAATATATATATACAAAAATAAATATAGTAGAATTTTTATGTCATATATTTCATTCCTATTTATTATATATATAGCTTATAATAATTCTTGAATGGTTAACGTGGAGAATGAATCTCATCGCGTCGTGGAGACGGTAAGTCTTACGTACGCACGAGCGACGATATCATTCCCTTGATGGTTAAAAAATATGGAATTGGATGGTATATGAATTTTATAGAATAATTATTATGTTATATTAATTATTTAAATCCATTATACTCATCAATATACCAATCCAAATTAAGTATTGTTTAATAAAAATTACCCCACAACGTGGAGATGGTAAGTCGTACGTACACAGTCATGGTGATATTGTTATTCATAAGATGGATAAAAGGAGGTATAGGGTTGTACCATAATTATAATAATATCTAATACTGTATAATATACTGGATTTATTACTTTAGTATGGAAACAACATAATAATATGAATTAGAAGAAGAAAAGAATTTTGAAAGAGGTGATAAAACAATTACCTCTTTTTCGGGTATCTCTTTTTGGTATGAAAAAATGACTCCTTAAGATGGATTTCTGCCCAAAAGGTGGCCTCTAGGATGAATTGAGTGAAGTTGAGAGTATATTTGGGAAGGGTTTGGCTGATAAAAATGGCTTTGTAGGTGTGATTAAAAGAGAATAAGAGGTTCCCTTTTATAAGATAGGGGAAGGTCACCTTTGGAAAGTCTTGAAATATTAATTTATTGTAAATTAATTTTCAGATTATAATGCTCCAAAAATCATTTATTTAGAATATAAGATGAGTATGGGTCTAAATAATATCAATCGATATAATTTATATATGTTTTGATTATATTTTAGACCTTATCATTTTGATTTATCCTTATTTAATCTATTTAATTTTATTCGTGGTAATAATATTCTAAATATTAAATGGTTATAAATATTTACTCATGTATTGTCAATTATCCATGATTGGATAATTTATTAAAATTTAGACAATATAATTTTGACTTTTTAAAATTTTAAATATTTTTGTAATTTTTAAATAATTTAATAATATGTTATTTTTATAAAATAACAATAGTGTCAATTTTGAAACTATTTAATTATTTGAATTTAAATAAAATTAACATAAAATATAAATTCAAAAAAAATATTTAATACACTCTTATCATGTCATAGTCACCTAAAAAATTCATTTAGAACATTAATTAGTTCATATGACATTTATTTTAAAATTTTTTAAACCATTTATTTTATATTTCTATCAATAAAATAATTTCTACATCACTATTGTGTCATCATTAATGGTAATTATTTGATCTATAAAAATTATAAATAAATTCAAATGATGTATATAATTTCATTAGATTTCTAGAGACTATTTACATTCTAATTTTTATTATTTTTATCACTATATTAAAATTATTATGCTTATAAGATATATGAGAGTGACATGTTGTCACCTTCTTTTGTTTTAATTATAATTACATCACTTTCATGGAAAAAAAGTCTATTAAATGAATCAATTATGACCCCTAGGTGATATTGGTTGACTTTTGATCCATCTAATAAGATTTTGGAAGGTGTTAGTGTAAAGACTCGGAAATTCCATGTAATTTTTTTAATTATATGGGAATTTTACGAGTCTGCGAAAATTGACGGCGTGTGATTCTGAGGTCCGAAGTGCCCATAATGAATTTATGAACTTTTTTCGGGTACGTTCAGTAAACGTGCGAGTGAGTTTTTGTAACTTTTAAACCTGTGCTCAGAATTGAAATCCGAGGACACCATTGAACTCACAGTGCCGATATTCTCTTAAGGAGACCTTCACCTCGACCGCAGTAGGTTGAGGGTGAAATTTGGATTTTGTGCTTTTCGTGGAAATAAAAAATAATAATAAAATAAAATAAAATTTTATTTTTTATTGAAACCTCCCATAAGAATGTTATGGTGGTGGGGACCACCCAAAATCCCTCATTAATGTGAGGAAGTCCCTTGGGATCCTCCCAATTAATAATTCCAATGCAACCCATTTAATTATTCCAACACAATTCATTTAATTGAGCCAAGGTAAATTAATTTGAAAAACTTAATTTAAAAATTTGGTTTTTCTTTTTTGGGGGAGAGTGTTGGAAAAGGGGTGAGAGTTCGAAGAACTTGGAGAAACTCTTCTTCTCCAACGAAGAACGCTTCTCAAACGAAGAATGCTTCTACAACAAAGAACGTCGACGTTCTCCAAAGACTTCAGCTTCTTCCTCATGACATCCTCAAATGTGGGACGTCTTCAACAATGACAAACCGATGTCTGTCCTTCCCTTCTCACGACGTCAACAAACCTTCAAGGTAGGGTTTGTTGTTTTGATTTTTCCCTTTACCCATTCTTGACGATTCTTCATGATTCAAGAAATAATTGAGCCAGTTGCTACCACTCTAACGCAGAGGGTGTGGGCCAAATGAACATGGCCCGACCACTCCGCAAATCTTTGTGCTTATTTTATTGAGTTCTTCGCGATGGAAGAAGACAACGACCGGTGCTGGCGATTGGAACCGGTAGAACTCGAGAGTGGAGGACGACACCATGTTCGTCCACGACGAAGGTGGCGGCGCGACCACGCCACTGGAGAAGGGCTGCGGCCCATCGACCGCAGGGGAGAAAAGGCAGCGGCCGGTGGTGGCCGCCCGCACGAAGGGGCGGCGACGCATGTATGCTTTTCCCGGCGGACAAGGGCCATGACTTTTTTCCATGGAATCTAAGGGAGGATGAATGACATTCGGCCGGCTGCGGAGGGGCGGTTCACAACGCACCGTCGGGAGGAGCAAGGGGCCGACCGTTTCGGTCGGCCGAGCTGGACCGAGCAGGACCTGCGGCAGGTCCCGCGTGCTGCCTGGCGATCGAATGGCCAAATCCGTTCTGTAATTGAGGCGGTGGGAGTGCGACTCCCCGCCCCCCACATGTGGCCAGGTTGGGCCGCATCGGCGGACCGGGCTGGGCCGACCCGAACCGGGTCGGGTCGGCCCTGGTTGGGTTGGACCGGACCCGGACCAGCATCGACCCATTTTCTCTCTTTTGGCCATAACTTTGGCACTGGGAATCTGTTTGAAGAAACGTATATGGTTCCTAAAACCTTGGAGTGAGATGGTCCTTTTGGTATACCACACTTGAGTTTTGGATAATGTTGGGGTATGGTTGGGTTGGATTGAGCACGAATCCAACCGGCCCCTCGGGACTAAAAGTCCAATAACATACAGACCGAGCGTCTAATTGACACACCGTCTGTTGCGTTGAGACCCATTTTACGTGGCGGCCCTTTGGGATACTTCTTCATGGGACTTCGTGGTAGTTGGAGTATCGACCAGTGGCTTGAGGAGCAGACTCTTTCAGAGAAATGTGGGCTTAGTACGGGAACCCTGTAGCTGGCTCTGACCTGAGAAAGGGATCCTTCATGGGTCTATGATTTAGGATCCCACATGGATCCACTCTAGGAATCCATGCAGGACTACTCTAAGAACCTTCGTGGGTCTGCTTTACTAGGATCCTATGTGGGTCTGATGATGTACTAGGATCCTGTGTGGGTCTGATGCTGTACTAGAATCCTGTGTGGGTCTGATGATATACTAGGATCCTGCGTGGGTATGTGATTTAGGATCCTTCGTGAGTTTTCCTCTTAACAGAGTAAGATGATTCAGTAGTTACATTTAATCATCTCTACTACTGTACCTAAGATATACCTGGTGTGACCTGAGTCTGTACCTTATGGACTTTACCTTCATGGTGACACCTTTTTGGTGTTCTTCTATGTGGCGTACCTGTGTGGTACTTTCCTTCGTGGTAATACCTTGGTGGTATTCTTTTGTGTGGTGTACCTATGTGGTACTTACCTTCGTGGTATTCATTCCTTTGTGGAACAGTTGATCTTTGGGCTTTTGAGTTGGACCCTGTGTTTCCTCATGATTAAGATGGGTATACTTGATAAATTAGGTATATGTATGGGTATATACCTAAGTAGGGTTGTCAGTTGTTTACTTTATCTGTGGTTTATCCCCTGTAGATTTTGTGAGACCTTTGAGGGTCTCGGGGTCCCTACTGATTATCGTTATACTCACCCCTGCACGGGCTACACATGCACCTTGTTGTGTTTGGTGCAGACGAAGGACAATGCTGACTGAGGTCGAGAGTACCAGGACTGGAGGTAGCTCAGAGGTGGACTTAGATGAGGCATACCGCAGGGATGACCGTTCGAGAGTTATACCTACCCTTTAGGTAGGATTCTTGGAGGGTGTTCACAGGAGCTGTTCAGTTTACTTTTACTTTTCTGTTTTCTTGTACTTTCCAGTTGGGCTTGTATTCTTGCCCCTTTTTCTTAATGTACACAATATTTTTACTATTTAGTTTACTCGTGTTTGTATCTTACTGTGTTCTTGTTTGCATGTGTTTATAGGTTATAAATGCAATGCCTTCTCAGTTGTAGGGAATATGCCTTTCGGTGCTAGTCGCTAGCCCCTGACCTATGGATGGCGGGCTTGGGGTAGTCACGACACGGGCCCCGGGGGACGGGTCGTGAAAAATTGGTATTAGAGGATTTAGTTATATCGTAGAACATTGGAATCTGATCTTTTTAACAGTAATAGTGTTAAGTTTAGTGAGTGTGGTTTTCAGTTTAGGGAATCCAGTGTTGGTGTGACGGCCGACGTGTCCATACACCAGGACCCTAATTTCTGACTCAGTGCATGAAAATGCTGATTGCGTGTGTGTTTAAAATTTTTTTCATTGTGAACTCTTTGAATCAGCTCACCAGGTATATCTTATTGACCATGACACACTTGTTTCTTTTTAGTATGCCTCCACGCAGGCAGCCATCTAGGGTTCCGGGTGTAGTACGTGATGATGGCCCACCGAGCAACGAGGCCTCGGTGCAGGTCCCTCTTACAGTAGAGGCACCAGCGGAGTCACCAAAAGTACCATTACCCATTGGGCCACCAATGTCACCATCCCCAGCAGTAGATGGTGCACGCCACTTGAGCTCGTTGCATGAGTTCCAGCACCAGAGGCCACCCAGGTTCCGGGGAGAGACAGACCCACATGCGGCTGAGGATTGACTGAAGGCTGTGGTGAGAGTCTTTCCGACTGGTAGGGACACGAGATCATCTCATGGTGGTCCTTGCCGCCAGCCTTGTACAGGCAGTAGCAGAAAGATGGTGGAGCATGATGCTCCAAGTTCACGATGAGGTGACGCTTCTCTGGGAAGACTTCGAGCGCCTGTTTTGGGTAGAGTTTATCCCAGTGACTCTTCGTGCAATGTGTATACAAGAGCTTCTTCATCTTCAGTAGGGAAGCATGACTGTGGATCAGTACTCATCAAGGTTCATCGACCTGTCACACTACTCCACTGATATAGTGTGAGACCCATTCTTTAGAGCCTGAACCTTCGAGTAGGGACTCATGCGGGGGATCAGGGCTTCTATGATTTCTCTTAGCACCCCGACATAGGTGGGGGTGTTAGAGCAAGCCCTCTTAGTGGAGAGTTTTTTTGCTGAGCAGTCACCAGCAGTGAGACCCACCACTAGTCGTCACGTAGTGGAGTATTCTATAGCTGGAAGAAGATAGATGTCACAAAGGTCCAAGAGGACCAAACCTACAGGTGGACGACCACATGACTCAAGATCGGTTGTGTGGGGCACAGGAGACAGAGCCATTCAAGTGAGGAGCATGCAATGTTTTACATGCGGCGGGTAGGTTCACATGGATCGTGACTGCCCGACCCGCCATACGGATGATCAGCAGAGGATCGAAGGACCGCCCAAGTAGAGACAGAGGTTCGAACAAGGAGTTCCGCAGGGAGCAGGCAGATGTGGCAGAGGAGCTGGTCGTGCAGTTGGCGGTGGGCGATGATTTGAGGTGTTTCCACCACCACCACCAGGTGGTCCACCCCGACCACATGGAGCAGGTGGACAGGGGTGAGATCAGCTCCAGGAAGCTGAGGCCTATGACCATGGCTCTCTAGAGATGATATGAGGTACGATCTGTGTGTAATCCACCTTATCTACAGTACTTATAGAAACAGGTTCCCGTCATTATTTTATTGGCACTACCCTCGTTCAGATCTTGAAGATTCCGACGGAGCTGTTGGATTGATCCTTACAGCTAGAGACTCATACGGGAGCGGATTCGATGATTACACACTGGTTCTGGTAGTGTGAGCTTACTCTAGGATGCGAGAGCTTCGACTGGGATCTCCTAGTAGCGACATCGAGGCTTTACGACGTCATCTTGGGTATGGACTGGTTATCTACATTCTATGCTCAGATTGACTATATTAGGTGCAAAGTGTGGTGTGTCTGCATGGATGGGATCAGTTTTACCTTCACCAGTGAGAAGGGAGCCTTTGCAGCACATTATGGACTTACTCGGAGGAAGGTGCAGCCGATTACACATCAGTTGGCTAGCCTTACCCTCAGAGTGGTTGATGTGGAGAGTTTGAGTTATCCTGTAGTGATGGACCAGTATACAGATGTCTTCCCTGATGATGTTCTGGGTCTACCTCCTTGTAGAGAGGTGGACTTTTACATTGACTTGTACCACAGGATGGCACCGATATCTACACCAGCGTATCAGATGGCTCCTGCAGAGCTTTGTGAGCTGCAGGTATATATGGAGGACTTACATGGGAAAGTGTTCATTCGGCCTAGTGTTTCTCCTTGGGCAGCCCCGATTTTGTTCACCAAGAAGGAGAATGGGAGCTTGAGGCTTTGTGTTGATTATCGGTCCCTGAACCAGGTGACCATGAATAATAAGTACCCACTTCCAAGGATTGATGACCTCTTTGATCAGCTGAAGGGAGTACGGTGGTTCTCGAAGATATACCTCAGATCAGGCTATCACCTGCTTAGAGTGCGAGACAAGGATGTGCAGAAGAAAAATTTCAGATGTTGGGATGGACATTTTGAGTTTTTGGTCATGCCATTCATGTAACCAATGCTCCAGCAGTGTTCATGGGACTCATGAACAATATCTTTTAGCTATACCTTGATCTCTTTGTGGTGGTCTTCATTGATGACATTCTGATCCACTCGGCTACTGATGAGGAGCATGCCTATCATTTGCAGATAGTTTTGTACACACTCCACGAGCACCATATTTATAGTAAGCAGTCAAAGTTCCAGTTATGGATCCAAGAGGTTCACTTTTTGGGACATGTCATCTCGGAGGCTGGAGTTGCAGTGGATCCAGCGAAGATTGAGGCAATACTTGATTGGGAGCCACCCAGGAGTGTGACGGAGGTACATAGTTTCCTGGGTTTGGCCGGATACTACCGGAGATTTGTGACAGATTTCTATAGAGTTGCAGTACCTTTATTAGCTTTGAAGAAGAAGGTTCAACCCTTCGTGTGGTCAGAGAGATTCCAACGTAGTTTTCAATAGCTCAGGAAGAGTCTGACTAGTGCCCCCATCTTGAGGCTTCCGGAGGAGGGCGTTGGGTACGTAGTCTACTGTGACACATCAGGAACCGGGCTCAGATGTATCTCGATGCAGGAGCGAGCACTTATCACTTATGGTTCGCGATAGCTGAGACATCATGAGCAGAACTATGCTACCCATGACCTGGAGTTAGCAGTAGTGGTCCTCGCTTTGAAGATGTGGCGACATTACTTGATTGGAGAGCATTTTAAAGTCTACTCAGATCACAAGAGTCTCAAGTATATCTTCTCTCAGAAGCAACTAAACCTAAGACAACGAAGTTGGCTTGAGTTCCTCCAGGACTATGACTTAGAGATAGTCTACACTCCTGGGAAGGGGAATGTTGTAGCAGATGCACTCAGCAGGAGATCTAGTATATAGCTGTTAGGTGAGGTGACAGAGCAGCTGGCCACTTTGCAGATATCCTTTGTAGATTGAGATAGAGCAGCATTTCCTGAGTCTCTTACAGTCAATCCCCCACTCCGCCAGCAAGTCAAGGAGGCATAGTGCAGGGACACTAACTGCGAGGCTCAACATGCTCAGATATCCACAACACAAGCACCTGATGAATTTTCTGAAGGTGGGGAGCACGTCATCCTTTTCAGAGGATGTACCATGGTACCAGTGTCGCTTCAGGAGGAAGTGTAGAGGGAGTTCCACACATCCCCTCTAGAGGTACATCTAGAAGTGGCGAATATGTACCATGATCTTCGACAACAGCACTGGTGGCCAGGAATGAAGAAAGCAGCAGCAATTTTTCTCTCTCGATACCTCACTTGTCAGCAAGTGAAGGCAGAGCATCAGGTACCAGCAGGCTTGGTTTAGTCTTTAGAGGTTTCAGAGTGGAAGTGGGATGGGATATCCATGGACTTCATGACAGGACTTCCACGTACATCCAGGGGTCATGATTCTATCTGGGTGATCATTGACCAACTAACCAAGTTGGCCCATTTCCTACCGACTAGAGAGTAGGGTTTAGCAGAGATATTGGGACACCTCTATGTGTAAGAGATTGTGCGGATTCATGGAGTACCCTCGACGATTGTCTTTGATCATGATGAAAATTTTACTTATTATCTATGGAAGGGGTTTTAGGAGGCTTTCAGGACGCAGCTTCGTTTGAGCACCACCTTCCATCCTCAGACGGATGGCCAAATTGAGCGGACCATTCAGACCCTCGAGGACATGCTACGTGCTTGCGTCCTCGACTTCGGTCACAGTTGGTAGGATCCCTTGCCTTTGGTATATTTTTCATACAAAAACAGCTATCAATCCTACATTGGGATGTTACCTTTTGAGGCTCTGTACGACTAATATGGAATCCCTACTTTTTAATACAAAGCTTTTCATTACATAAATTTTCATTACATTTTAAATAGAGAGGATGTTTAGAGTATAGTGTCATGGAAATCAGGGACATAAAACGTGAAAAAAACATAAAAAATTCTTCTAATCCACTTGTAAGGCTTCATAAAATGTTTATCCTATGTACAATTACTACATCTCATATCCTGGAGACATACATCAAGGTAAAGGGTGAGCAGAAGGCCTGGTAAGGGTAAACAAGGAATCAATTTACTTGTGATATCAATAAGAACTTGAATAAAAACATAAATAAATGATAAATGGATGTATAGGCATATCATAATGAAAATAAATTGAAACATACTTGAATATGTGGCTAAAACATTTCATTTAGACATTCATGAACATATCACCAAGGTCTATCCCCAAGATGTCATAAAAATTACCAAGGTTATCCACCAAGTTATCATGAAACTTTTCATCTATAGAGATTAATTATTTACCCAATAAATTGAAGCGCTATCAGGGAACAACCTTAATATGTCTTTAATTTCATGTGATCCATATAGATCATAATCAAACATTTCATAAGTAACCCATATAGAATAAAATAAATGGGTTTCATTTCAAAATCACGATGTTTTAAAAAGTACTTACAAATGAGATTGTTATGTCATTTATAACCCATGGAAAGGGAGTGAGGGTTACATGTATGTCAAATACAGAATAAAATATATAATTTTTTTGTATTTATGAACACCCATAGAAAATTAATAGGTCTGGGTATTCACATAAATAAAACAAGAGAATTTATTGAGAGAAATAGAGATATATTTTGAGACGAAATTTCTACAGCATAACGACTATATAACATCGTTTTAGAAAATAATAAAAAGAGAGGGTACAGGGGTAACCCACTAATAAATAAATCATATTATAATATAAATACATAATAAAATGGTATGGATATTTGAATGATATACCACAAGAAAAGGAAACTTGAATGGAAAGAGAAGATGCGATATCTTTTAAAAGAAATTCGGCAGCCTAACGACGTCACTTAAAAATTCAGAAAACAAATTGACGAGAGAGGAAATGGTATCTCAATAATTAGACATGAAATGGATAGTAATTAGAACATATAAGAACATACCCTCAACATAAATATATGGAAACTATAAGACACAACATAAAGGAAGTCATGACTTAGAAGAGGAGGGTGAAAGGATCCCTTACCTTGAAGAGTAACTTCGAAAGCTTAATGTTTGGGACCTTGGGAGGCTTGAGTGAACCTTGGGAGTACTCCTTGGGAGTTAAAGAGACCAGAACATTGTTGAGGAGGATTTTGGAATGAAATGGATGAGGTAATGGCTTGGTATTTATAGAAGAAGTGAGAGAACAAAACATTAATTTCCAAGGGACACCTCATCGGTGGTATTGGAAAAACCATGGGCTGTCCCATGGTATTTTCCCATGGTATTGGCCACTTGGGACACCTAATAGAATATATTACTATTCATAAGTTGACCAGAATTATTACATAATTATTACATCCTTAATGATGTCATTAAACACTCGAAACTCAAAACTGTATTTTCACTATTCACCGAAAAATCAACTTTTTTAGAAAAGTCCAAAAAATTCACCTTAACCTAATATTGATGCTCTGAATTCAAAAATAAACTCTATTTTATAAAAATAATTTTCTAAATATTTTTAATTTAATTTTTAAATAAAAACACCATTCACCCAAAAAAACTAATACTTAACTAATAATTTCTGAAATAGTTATTTACTTATTTTATTGAATCACATTACCTAATCAAGGTGCCTAAAATATATAAATACTTTCGTAAGTGAGGTTACTAATCCATTTGGTAACATTACTATTCATAAGCATAAAATTACTATTTATAATTTACTATTCACCAAAAATTAAGTTGATCTTATTAGAGTCTAAATTTCTTACTGAACACAACTGTAGAAGACCATTTTTTGAAAATCATTACACATCATTAATTATATAAGGTTTACATAAATATTTTAAAATATCCTTTTTTTCAAAATTCATCAATAATATACATTCTATATTTATCCGGACATTTGAAAATTCACAAACTTCACCATAAAAAGAAATCAAAATTTTATTTATCTCAAAGGATTACACAAAGCAGCTACGGTCTCGTTACATATCCCCTTATAACACTAGAATATGACCTAAGTGTAAGCTGTGCTAAGGTGATAGAATCTGGGGGCGGCTCGGCCAACATTACCCGAGTAGTGATTTCTATCAGCTTGATCTTCTCCCGAAGGCCATTCCATTCCAGATTCACACAATGAAGTTCGGCTTGGGTTTGGTCCAGAGTAAAGACCAATGGTGCTACCTCCTTCCCAAGTTCTGTCAGATGGGCTTCGATCGGCCTGAGACTACTGGATGAGGCCATCAAATCTTCTTTATGTATTAATTAACCAAGATCACTTGTTTTTATAGAAAAATAATCACAACATTAAGGGTTTAGTTTCCAACGGTCATATTGACCAACGGTCATATAACAGTCATAACCCAATGGTCTCATTTTAATTATACCCATTTCATTAAATGAAATAGTTTTGTTGAGTATAAAATAAAATAAAACACAAAATTAAGAAACAAAAATTATTAAAAAGTTCAGGTCATTACAACTGACCTTGCAGATCACCTTTGTGCTGGACCAAACTAGGGGAGTCAGCACTCGTGGGACTAGAGATGGTATGGGATACCACCGAGAAGGTGCAGATCATCTAGGAGCAGATGAAGACTACACAGAGTAGGCATAAGTCTTATGCCGACAGCAGACGGAGACCTCTGGAGTTCGAGGATGGTGACCACGTTTTCCTACAAGTCACACCTCGATGAGGTTTACAAAGATTTGGCTGGGGCAGCAAGTTATCTCCAAGGTTCATCGGACCCTTTCACGTCCTCAGCAGAGTTTGCGAGGTATCTTACCACCTAGCACTTCCCCCTCAGTTGCACCGAGTACACGACGTCTTCCAAGTATCCCAGCTGAGGAGATATGTGCATGATCCTACCCACATCATCGACCATGGCGAGCCGGACATCGACGATGATGCGGCTTTTACGGAGGTTATAGTAGAGATTGAGGATCGATAGAAGCTAGTCCTTCATGGGTGGTCGATACCTCTGGTGCACATTCACTCGCAGCACATGAACCTCCAGAAGAGCACATGGGAGCGGGAGGCTCAGATTCTTGCTCAGTACCCCCACTTGTTTTCCTATTTTTTGTGATGTGGATTTTGGGGACACAAAGCCCGGAGGTGGGGAGAATTTAAAGACCTGAAAATTCCATGTAATTATTTTTTAATTATATGGGAATTTTATGAGTCTGCGAAAATTGACGGCGCATGATTCTGAGGCCCGGAGTGCCCGAAATGAATTTATGAATTTTTTTCGGGTACGTTCAATAAACGTGTGAGCGAGTTTTTGTAACTTTTAAACCGGTGCTCGAAATTGAAATCCGAGGAAACCGTTGAACTTGCAGCACCAATATTCGCTTAAGGAGACCTTCACCTAGACTGTAGTAGGTCGAGGGTGAAAGTTGGATTTTATGCTTTTTGTGGAAATAATAAAATAAAATAAAATAAACTTTTATTTTATTTTATATTGAAACCTCCCATAAGAATGTTATGGTGGTGGGGACCACCCGAACTCTCTCATTAATGTGAGTAAGTCCCTTGGGATCCTCCCATTAATAATACCAATGCAACCCATTTAATTATGCCAACACAATTCATTTAATTGAGCCAAGGTAAATTAATTTGAAAAACTTAATTTAATAATTTGGTTTTTTTGGGTGAGAGTGTTAGAAAAGGGGTGAGAGTTAGGAGAACTTGGAGAAAATATTCTTCTCCAATGAAGAACGCTTCTCCAACAAAGAATGCTTCTCCAAGTAAGAACGCTGACATTCTCCAACGAATTCGGCTTCTTCCTCATGACATCCTCTAATGTGGGACATCTTCAACAACGACAAACCGACGTCCGTTCTTCCCTTATCACGACGTCAAAAAACCTTCGAGGTAGGGTTTCTTGTTTTGATATTCCCCCTTACCCATTCTTGACGATTATTCATGATTCAAGAAATAATTGAGCCGCTTTCTACCGCTCTAACGCGGAGGGTGCGTGCCAAAAGAACATGGACCGACCACTCCTCAAATATTTTTGCTTATTATGTTGCGTTCTTCGCGATGGAGGAGGACAATGACCGATGCCGGTGATTGGCACCCGTGGAACTCGAGAGCGGCAGCTGGCACCATGGCCGACTGCGAAGAAGGCGGCGGCACGACTGCACCCCCAGAGAAGGGCCGCGACCTGTCGGCCACGGCGGCGGCCAACCACACGAAGGGGCGGCGACGCGCGTCTGCGCCGCCCTGCGAAGAATAGTCACAGCTTTGTGCCACGACGGCGAAGGGAGGATAGATGGCCTTCAGCTGACCACGGAGGGGCAGTGCACGATGCGCTGCCGGGAAGAGCTAGGGGCCGACCATTTCTGCCGGACGAGTTGGATCGATCGGGACCCACGGTGGGTCCCACATGCTTCCTGGCAACCGAATGGCTGACACAATTCGGTGATTGAGGTGGGGGGCGCGCGAATCCCCTATACATGCGGCCAGGCCGGGCTTCCCAACGTGGGCCAGCCTGAAACCATCAGGCCAGGTCAACCCGAACCAGGCCGGGTCGGTCCGACCAAGTCGGACCGAACCCGGACCAACTTCGACCCATTTTTGCTCTTTTGGCCATAACTTTGGCACTGCGCGTCCATTTGACGAACCGTATGTGGTGCTAGAAACCTTGGAGTGAGATGATCCTTTTGGTTTACCCCAATTGTGTTTTGGATAAATTTGGATTATGATCGGGTTGGATTGAGCACGAATCTAACTAGGCCCTCGGGACTAAAAGGACAATAACTTACAGACCGGGCATCCGATTGACGCACCATCTATTGCGTTGAGACCCCTTTTATGTGGAGTTACTTTGGGTTTCTTCTTCCTGGGACTTCGTGGAATTTAGAGTATGGATGAGTGGCTTGAGGAGTGGACCCTCCCGGAGACAAGTGAGCTTAGTGCGGGAACCCTGTAGCTGGCTGTGACATGAGAAAGGGATCTTTCATGGGTCTGTGATTGAGGGTCCCACATGGATCCGCTCTAGGAATCCATGCAGGAATACTCTAGGATCTTTTGTGGGTATGCTATACTACGATTCTATGTGGGTCTGATGATGTACTAGGATCCTGTGTGGGTTTGATGCTATACTACGATCCTGTGTGGATTTGATGATGTACTAGGATCCTGTGTGGGTCTGTGATTTATGATCCTTCATGGGTCTACCTCTTAACACAGTAATATGATTCAGTAGTTACATCTAATCATCTCTACCACTGTACCTAAGATATACCTGGTGTGAGCTGAGTCTGTACCTTGTGGACTTTACCTTCATGGTGAAACCTTTGTGGTATTATTTTGTGTGGCATACTTGTGTAGCATACTTGTGTGGTACTTTCCTTCGTGTTAATACCTTGGTGGTATTCTTATGTGTGGTGTACCTGTGTGGTGCTTACCGTCGCGGCATTCCATCCTTTGTGGAACAGTTGAGCTTTGGTATTTTGAGTTGGACCTTGTGTTTCCTCATGATTGAGATGGGTATACTTGATAACTTTGGTATATGTATGGGTATATACCTAAGTAGGGTTGTCATTTGTTTAATTGATTTTTGGATTATCGTTTGTGGATTTTGTGAGACCTTTGAGGGTCTCAGGGTCCCTACTAAGTATCGTTATACTCACCCCTGCACGGGCTACTCCCACACCGTGTTGTGTTTGGTGCAGACAATGTACAACGTTGATTGAGGACGAGAGTACTAGGACTAAAGGTAGCTCAGAGGTGGAACTAGACGAGGTGTACCACAGGGACAACCATTCAAGAGTTGTACCTACCCTTCAGGTTGGATTCTTCGTGGGTGTTCACATGAGCTGTTCAGTTTACTTGTACTTTTTAGTTTTCTTGTACTTTCTAGTTGGGATTGTATTCTGGGCCCTTTTTCATACTGTACACACTCTTTTTACTATTCAGTTTACTCGTGTTTGTATCTTGCTGTGTGTTTGGTTGTGTGTGCTTATAGGTTATAAAGGTAATGCCTTCCTGGGTTTAGGGAATATGCCTTTCAGTGCTAGTTGCCAGCCCCTGGCCTATGGAAGGCGGGCATGGGGTAGTCAAAAAATGGGCCCCAGGGTATGGGTCATGACAGTTAGGGTAATTTTATTATCTTTATCATAATTTTAGTTATCCTAATTTACCTGATTTACCTTCAACTGTGGTAAATAAAAATTACCGTAGTTACTATTCATAATATTAGAAAAAAGAAAAGTAAACTATTAAAATAATTTTTAACCAATGTTTACAAATAATTAATCAATTTTTAATAATTAAAAAAAATTAATTTGAAGAAATTAATTTAAAATTAATTTCTATTGTCAAAAACAAAAAACGGGTTTTTAAGAAGCAAAAACTTATCAAAAGATTGTCATGTGTTTATGTCCAATTTAAATGTGAAATTACTTTAAATGACAAATATTGGATTAAATTATAAAAAAATAATCCAATTAAACTTTAAAACCAATTAAAAAGATAATATATATATAAATAATTTAGAAAAAAAGGCAGTTTTGAATTAAAATACATTATTTTTTACTATTTATTAAAATATGAATTTTATCAAAAAAATACAAAAAATTAAACCAAATTAAATTTTAATTTCCCTATTACAAATAAAAAGTTTATTTTGTCAAATATAATATATAAAAGTGTTAAAAATTATATTTAAAATGGGTGCTCCATCAAAAGGCGGAAAAACTGCATTTTAAAAAAAATACTTCTTTTATCTGAAAAATTGAATTTTTTGTTATATCATGTCCAGAAAATACATAAGATTATAAAATTAAAAATGTGGTTAATATTATTCATAATAGCTAGTTTATATGCCTTTAAATAATAATATTTTAATAATATATCGTTGTTTAGTGAAACTCAGTATTGCGTACAATGCAAGCTATCGAGGAAGGTCTCTCTTGCATGGAACACAAGCCAAGTCATTGTTTCATGTAGTGAAAGCTCCCTGTTGTGTATAACGTAATACAAACATAGTTCTTTTATACATTGATAAAGATCTATACTTAGTGTTTTTTATATCGTATGCCAACTCAGTGTTGCGTGTAATATACGAAAAGTCAGTTTGGTGTGAAAGGAATGTTTAACATAGTGCATTTCAAGATATAAATGAAAATTTTAATTTATTTGAAAAAATGGTCCATAAAAATTTAGGGTGTTAAAAGATATAATTTTTGAATGTAAACCTATTATAAATTGAATTGGAATCTTATTAAGGATATGATTGGACGAATACACAATTAAAATTATTGAGACAATCTTTGTTGAGCCCGCTATCCTGATAACCACCTATACATCATTCCTTCTTTTTCCTATACTGGTCGTGAATAACCTTATTATAATGAATCCATTTCAAGCCTATTACCCCTTCATTTCCTACTCTTGGTATTATGCATGATTTTTTTTGAACATGTTCGAGGGACTTATCATCACTTCCATACATGGGATATTCACTACTGGGGATACATACAATGGTCTTTTCACTAGATTGATTTGACATGGTTCATGATTACTTTTTCTATTTTCTATACTTACCTTGTTACTTTGAAAAAATAAATATAAAAAATTGTTTTTTTATTAGGAAGGTAAAAAATCACCATTTCCAGATCGATGAATCTATAATGGATCATATGTGGTTAGGTGGTGGATGTGAGATCTAGCCTAAACACGATTTTCAAAAAATAAATAAAATAAAGGAAAAATAAAGGAACAAGGAACATTATTTATGATTTCTTAATATATTCATGGGACCAAATTGATCTATTTGGAGCATGGACACATTTTTTCCAAGTTAAGTTAATTTATTGAACTATTCCCGATTATCATGCATTATACTATAGAGATTGCCCTCCTTTTGATCTTTATTTTCACTATCTTCCTACCAACCCTCATCCTCATATTCATTTGAACCTTATTTCTGAAGCCATAATGATTAATTTTGTATTTTTATTTACATAGCGGAGATTTTAGAACTAATTAAAGCCTATGGTTAGTAACATGTATTTAGGGTATGAGAATAAATCTAGTTTTATTTTACATTGAGCGATGAGAGAAAAGTCATTGCAAGGTAAATTGTAAAATGGGTATATCTTCTATGGAATAGTTATGAAAGTTTAATTAACATAATAAATAATCTAAATAAAGAACTGAACTATAAGGAATGACTGATTTTATTTGCAAGAATGATTTTAGAGGAATTGATTTTTCAGCTTACACTTAGTTTAATTTTTCTTTTTTTCATGCATGATTCCTATTTAAAAATTGTTTGATTTGGAATCCTTGTTGAGATGCTTTTTTCTTAAGGATAAAAAATTGTTCAAGCATGGTGGAATTTTATAATTTTAATTCATAAAAATATTTTAGAAATATTTATTTAATGTTTAATAATGATTTTTTATAATATATTGGGACCTGGTTTGTTTTTACAAGGAACACAAATTCAATAATCAAAGGATGACATGATGAAAATTTAGAAAAATTATAATTACATGTTGTGAATTTGAAGTACACGACTTGTAATCCTCAAGAAGAACACCTTACAGCTGAAATACAAGGTGTGAATATCAAATAAAAAGCATGAACTATGTATAAAACGTTTTTCTTGATTACACATCATAAAATACTTGAAGTCCAAACCTAATGAGATACACGACATGAACTAAATACATGATGCATAAAGTTTGAAACCCAATTTCCATCAAATATTCAAGTCGTGAAATCCATGAAATCCAAAATTATTATATATTAATGAAAATATTAAGTACACAACATGAAATTAAAGTATATGTCATGAAAGTCTTAATGTATAAGACACATAAAATAGGTACACAACATGAACCATTTACACACCATGTAACATTCGAGGCCTATATATTTTCAGTGTCCTTGATGTGAAAAACATCTTCATACACCTTTCTTTCTTTATTATCTTATTTTTTGTTTCTTATCCATTTTCATTCCCATCTATTTTTATTGATTTCTTTTATTATTTTAAGAATTTCATTTTTTCCTCTTTCAATTACGAGACTTTTTTTTGATAGTTTACT
Organism: Viscum album; assembly: GCA_963277665.1. Lineage (NCBI taxonomy): Eukaryota > Viridiplantae > Streptophyta > Magnoliopsida > Santalales > Viscaceae > Viscum > Viscum album. Next base: position 1,088,739,058 of record OY728121.1, read on the forward strand.
ATTATGAAATCTGAATCCAATACCAATTGATGTTCAACATCAATTTCCACTGTGTTCTTCATTTCTTATTCATTCAAGTTATTATTTAATTGATATTACATGATTTCAATTGTGGATTTCTTTGATTTGAATTATTTATTCATTATGTTGAGCATGTTGTGATCAGTTTCCTTGCTTTCATTCAATACTATCATGCATTACTAATCCACTTAGGGTTAAGGGTCGAGAGTAGTTATAAGTACCCAACCTTAAAATATTACATAATCTTGAATTAAATGAATAATTCACATAGAGTATCTTTTCAGGGTTAGAGTTTTAGAGAATTAAGACATATCTATTACATCACAAAAGATTACAAAGTAGACACTTCTACCCAGTTTCCATTTTTTTCATAAAATAATAACTCTTGAAAAGAAACATGTCTAGTTCCATGTTTTAGATAGCATGTCTTTCCTTGATCCCATCCTTGACCCTATTCATCTTTAAGTCCAGTGGAAAACATTTCAAAAACTTGGGATGAGCATAAAAAGCTCAGTAAGGGATATAAAAATACGGAAAGAAAACATTAGTCCATGTATACATAAGAATCAATGAAATCATACTTTACTCATAAAACATAAGCACTTTAACATACCTCATGAAATCATAAGATTTATGTATAACTCATAGAAATCATAAGACGTAAACGTAACTTGAGGCATTCATAACATTCTTACGTAGGGAGTAACCCTCATGGTTACGTTTGGAATACCCATCAAAATATATTCCCTAAATATCTCCAGAGAAACCTTAGCATTTAACTCCTTCACGTTACCCAATGCATTGGAGAGCTATCTCGAGCTCACCTGCCCTTATTTTATCACGAAACCACCCAACTTCATAAACAATTCCCAAGAACCATAACATAATCATATCACATAAAACATGCATAAAGGAAACATAACATTTCCACATTTCAATCACAAGATATCAGTACAACACATTGATATAATCAAAACATTATCAAAACAATTTTCAATACCAAAATAAAATAAAATTAAAACATGGTATTTATTTTTCATTAAAAATAAGTTATGTCTTGTAGAGGAAGCCGAAACTCAAATAATGGTCACGATGGCAGATAAGTCATTGTCGCTGCATACGTAAGACAAAAACATTACTTTTATCGTTTAGTAAAATTATTCATATAAAAATATTCCTTTAGAATGAAATTAAAAGTCAAAAGGGTTTTATACACCGTATAAAATAAAGTCATGTAGAAATCAAAATATGCCTCAATGAAAGGAGATTGAGACGAATTCCCTTATAAAGACGATATACTTTGATTAAGGATAAATCAAGTACATAATTATGTGTGACAAAATAATACACCAAATATAAGTGGATATTAAGTTTAAAACAATTAGTGGTCATTCACACATATTCATAGAACGACATATTCAAGGAGAACAAGTTTTACCCAAAGAATCGAAATTGGGTTAAGAAGTTCCCTTGCAAAAATTTGACAGCCTAATGACGTCACTTAAAATTTCAGAAAAAGAGTTGATGAGAGGAAAAAGGGTATCTAATCACTTGTATATAATATTTATATCAATAAGGATATATAAGAACATATCCCAACATAACAATATGTAAATTAAAAGACATAACAAAAATAAGTCTTTTAAAAAAGAGGAGGGTGAAAGGTTCCCTTACCGATTTGGGTAACTTTTGAAACGTACACCCCATGAAAGAAGGACCATACAATGTTGATGTAAATACCCATAAATGAAAGTATATTAAACAAAGAGTAGAATAATGGTAAGTACATACACCACTCAAAGGAAATATTGACAAATATAGCATGAATCTCACAGGAATAAAAGTGAGATAAAAACCCCTTACCTCGTTGTAATAAATCGAGTCGTATGACCAAGAGATAATAAGCACAAAATGAATCACAGAATACCACGAATAGAATCATGATAATATATATCAAATGGAAGTACAAAATACACCACATGAAATAAATAAGTGTCAAACAATGGAAATCTCACGGAATTTAAAGTGAGATAAGAAATCCCCTTACGAAAATTCGACAGCCTAACGACGCCACTTAAAAAATCCAAAAATGGATTGATGAGATAAAATAGGGTCTCTCATCATATGAAAATAAAAAGTAAAGTAAGAGGAATATAAAATAACATCCCCCAAGATAATAAAGAGGATCTTAAAAGAAGTGACATAAAAGAGAGTACTTAAAAAGAAAGAGAGAGGTAGGATCCCATACCTCAAGTCTGACTTGTTCTCGTTCGTTCTTTATATTACTGAATAATACACTTAGGTAAATTTATAATTTATTAATTAATTACTTTAAAGTTTATTATTCAATTCATATAACATATTATCATGTTCTAATAATTATTTAATTATGTGAGTTCATATCATACGTTTTGTCGATGTTCGGTACATGTGTCAAAAATGAACTTGTTTGAAAAGAATTGTCCATGTAGTTATAAGTACATCATATCCAGAATATTATTAATGATTTAAATATCATATATATTCAGTATATATTTATTTTATACTATTACATAACATTTGGACATAAAAAATGAAATGTACCATTTATGGAGACGGTAGGCTGTACGTACGCATGAACGCTACTTACATTTCTTTGTCATATTAATAGAATTAAAACTAAATGAGATATATACATATATATTATAATTACAGTATAATATATATGTTATATAGGTCACATAATTTCATTAATTTCATTATTTATACATTCCATGTATTACATGAACGAGTCACATCACTTGAGGGGGCAGTAGTCCACACTTCCTCAAATGAAATTATTACAATTACACGACATGAAAAGCATAATGATATGATTTAATCATAAAATACAGAAGCATATAGAAAACATAAATACCATATATATCATATATAAATACAGTTCCATCATAATGGCCACCATAAAAGGTGTTAATAGAGGATTGAACAATCATCGTTTCATGAGGCAGTAATTCGCCACCCACAGAAACAGTATGTTCTTTAACCATTAGACGGAGGTGTGTGTAAGTGTAAATAAAATACCTGTCATAAAAAAATCTTAGTATATTTAGTATACTATTGTTTTTATTGGATAAAATAATAAGAAGATAGTGGTGAGTGAAGAAGGAAAATAAAAGAAATAAACTCGAGAGAAGACATTACCTCTAAATCGGTTAAATCTTTTTGATTTGAGACAAAGGATTCCTTGGAAAGACTTCTGCCAAAAGTGAGGATTCTAGGAGTAAGAGAGGTATGTGGAGAGATAATATGAGTATATGTTGGATGAGATAAGGGCTTGAGAGTTGTGGGTAAGGGGGTAGAGGTGGGGTCCTTTTATAAGAGGGAGGAGGGTCGCTTTTGGAAAGTCTTGAAATGTTACTTTATTATAAAATGATTTTCGGATTTTAAAGGTCCCAAAATGATATATTTTGAGGATAAGGTGATAAAGTTTCTAAATAAACCCATCCAATAGGTTTTTGACTAGTTTAAGTCTTATATTGTACCTTATCTTTTCATTTTATTTAAATCGTTCATTAATGAGGTAATCAATGCATCATCATGGTGTCATAAATAAATTTATTTATTTAATGTCTAAAAATTCTAAATAAAATACCATGATGTAGGAAATATTTTTATATTTAAAATGAATATTTATATTCAAAGATATCATTTATATAAACAAAATAAATTTTTTTTACTTAGGTGATACATACTTTGGTTATATTTTCCTTTCTTTAAAAATAATATGATAAAAGGTCACTATCACACTAAAGTGATTCCATGGGGTCCCAAAGTTGGAAAAAGGAATACCATGGTCTACCATGACTCAAAAAATATAATTAAGACACATGGATGGGTAATTTTATATTATTATAACATTATTTTGTTTACCCCTTTTTACCCGATTTACTAATTAATCACTGTAATTAAAAATAATTACTGTAATTACTATTCATCATGTCAAAAACAAAAGTGTCTTAATTAAATAATTTGGACCTTATGATTCCAAATATGGAATTAATTTTACCAAATTCCAAATACAGAAATTGAAGTAATTAATTTAAAAATAATTCCCGTTGTCAAAACCAAAGATGGGTTTTTAAGAAGTAAAATCTTTCAAAAGATTGATTTGTTTTTACATCCAATTTAAAATTAAAATTACATAAAATGACCAAAATTGTATTAAATGATAAAAAATTAATTAAATTAAACCTTAAAACCAATTAAAATTACAATATAAATATATAAATAATTTGGATGAAAAGGTAGTTTTGAATTAAAATGCTGTATTTTTCACTATTCATTAAAAATGAACATTATTAGAAAAACACCAAAAATTCACCCTAAGATATATTTGATATTAAAATTTCAAAAATGATGTCCATTTTACCAAATTCAAAACATAGAAGTTTCATTAATAAATTATATATTTAATTCCCGCTGTCAAAACAAATAGCGTGTTTTTAAGAAACAATATCTATCAAAAGATTGACACTTTTTTATGTCCATTTTCAAAGTGAAATTAATTATAATGACCAACATTGGATTAAATGGTAAAATTATATTCTAATTAAACTTTAAAACCCATTAAAAATATAATCTAACCATAGAAATAAATTATATTAAAAGGAGGTTTTGAATTAAAATACATCATTTTTCACTATTCATTAAAAAATGAACTTTATCGAAAAAATAACAAAAATTTACACAAAGTAAATTTTGATGTCTTGATTCTAAAGAAGGATTTTATTTTGTCAAATATAACATATAAAATTTTCAAAAAGTAGATTTAAAAAAGGGTTCACCTTCAAAAGACGGTTAATCGACCTTTTAAAGAATATTAGAATATTTATGCTTAAAATTGGATTCATTCACATTTTAAGCCTCTAACATTTATGGATAAATGTAAAAATATTTAACAAACATATATAATCATTTTTTAGTATGTTCTATTCATTCCCACCATTACAACGGCTAGACGTTAACTACTACTAATAATATTATATTGTTAGTGTGCAACATAAGATCTCAAAGAAACCTGTGCTGCGTATCAGGTACGCTATCAAACATAGCGTCCCCTTTAAAGTGAAATTAATATTTAATTCTCAAATACGATTAAATATGAAAATTTCATATTTATTATTTACCTTGGATGTTACATCCTTCCCTCCTTTTGGGAATTGCGTCCTCACAATTTTAAAATTGGGCTCGGAAACTTTATTGAAAGCCCCAAATAGGAAAAGGAGTCAATTAAAATATCACTTTAAAAGAAATAAAGAGAAGTACAAAGGTCACCCGAGACAATATATACTAGGATTCCATGAAAACATGGATATTGAGGAAAAAAAACCATCAAGTTCTGATGGGGAGTGATAAAAAACATTTCTAGGAGAAAGTTAATAACCAGAAAATCATAAACTTGTGATTGGTTAAATGGTATTTGATTCCCTAGTAGGAAAAGTTAACAGATTTTTTTTTCTTTAAGTTACTTTTCATTGAGGAATTTATTTATGAGCTTAACTAAAACCTAAGTAAACCTACTTACTTGTCATATAGACTTTCATCTCTTACTAGATTTCTAACACAAACTCATATTTTCTCCAAAAGATGAGTATTTAGGAAGACTTGTTCACATTAAGAGTGCTATAATCAACTTCTAGAGAATCACCTAATCCAAAAAATATAACTATATATTTCCCATGTCTTTAGAACTTAACTAAAACCAAAATGGTCAGTTCAAGATCAGATAATCCCCAAAAAGGACAATCTTTTGCAAAAAGAAAAACTACTCTTAATCTCTAATATTTTTCAAACAATACCAAAAGTTCAACAAAGACCATTCAATAAACAGCTATCCATAAAATTCTTCAAAGTAATCCAAACTAAGATTGAAACCCAAATCTCAGAAGGATTTATCACAAAAACTTTCATGATAAATATTAACATTTATCTCCAAATAACATCGACTACTATTAAAGTCTCATACTAAAAAATAATTAACCTAATCACATATTCTCTATGATAGGTTAATCATTTCCATAAATAACCCAAATCACCTTATGTCCACAATAAAAACATAGATTCCTCCCAAATAAAATTTCAACCATTACTCCAAAAATGACATCCCATAGTATTCTATTTCCCTTAAGCATATAAAGTTACCCAAAAGAGATAACATCTTCCAAAATAGCATTTATCACTTAATCACCAAATCATATTCCTATATCAAGGATATCCAGTTCAAAAAACATAAGTTCTGAAAATCAACTTAATTTTGATCCATAAAATCATTTAACCAAAAATAATAAGTCATACTAACCAGGGACTTCATGTAGGCCAGTGGTAGGAAATGTACCTTTGTTGCCCTTCGGTTGTGGGTTCGATTTCCATTGCCTTGAAAAACGTGACAGATTTTCACCCATCTTACGGGTTATCCTTTTTATAAAACTCAAAAATAAACCTAACATGTTTTAACCTCAATGTTTTTCTTATACTTTTCATTTTCATCCCAAAACATTAATACCTCAACATTTTAATTCAGGAAGCCTTATATATATTTTACTTTATTTTATTTCACCCCCAAATGATAAAATAAAAATATTACTAATAGAAAGAGAAACATACCTTCTTCATGGTGTCCATATGGTTTCGTCGTCATATTGTTCTCGTAGGTAGAAGGTCCATGCATTGCAACAATGATTTAGGGATCCTTCAAAATCATTTTCTTACTTCATCCAAATACACCTTGTACAACTTGGGTCATATGGGTGTTCACATAAAAATAGTTTTGGAAAATAATCATGTATGAAATATAATTTCAAAACATCTGATAAAACATGGTTTTTATAAAACATTCGGACTGAATTTGAGTTGGAACTCTCAATAAATTGTCCTTTTAAAATACCATAAGCATGTTCTAAGAGACTATATTTTAATATCAAATATAAATAGGCTGCGCAAGGGTCTCCTTCTTCAGCACCTTTTTCAAAATCATAATATTCTTCAAAATCGTGTGATAAGGTAAAATATTTGAAAATTCCTTGATAATATTTACCTTTCTTGAAAATATGAGAATATTTTGAAGATAGAATTTTATTAAATACAACCCATGATCCACGATGATATCGAGGTATAGTGGAGGTGTTTGATATCTCAAACAACTGCTTGCAAGTGAGTTATATGCTAGAAAAAGTTTCACAATCATCTGAACATGACTTTGCAATAATTATTGCAAGAAAGTCATTAGGGAGAAATAGTAATGTCGTTTGAGATCCTCCTCCTTCCATTTTTAACTGACTTTCCTTGATCTGAAAAAGTTATAAAACAAGGATTTAACAAAAATAATAGACATAGGGACTAACCATGTGTCTAACGAAAACTCCTAATCCCTAAAGTTGTCTAAACTGACCTTTGATGCCAACTATAAGGACCTGGCCTTAAAACATTACATAATATTGAATTAAATGAATAATTCACATAGAGGATATTTTCAGGTTTAGAGTTTTAGAGAATTAGGACATATCTATTACATCTCAAAAGATTACAAAGTAGACACTTCTACTCAGTTTCCATTTTCTTAATAAAATAAAAAATCTTAAAAAGAAACATATCTAGTTCCATGTTTTAGATAGCATGTCTTTCCATGATCTCATCCTTGACCCTATTCATATTTAAGTCCTGTGGAAAACATTTCAAAAACTTGGGATGAGCATAAAAATCTCAGTAAGAGATATAAAAATACGGAAAGAAAACATTAGTCCATGTATACATAAGAATCAATGAAATCATACTTTACTCATAAAACATAAGCACTTTAACATACCTCATGAAATAATAAGATTTATGTATAACTCATAGAAATCATAAGAAATAAAGGTAACTTGAGGCAATCATAACATTCTTACGTAGAGAGTAACCCTCATGGTTACGTTTAGAATACCCATCATAGTATATTCCCTAAATCACTTCATAGAAACCTTAGAATTTAAATCCTTCACGTTACCCAAAGCATTGGAGAGCTATCTCGGGCTCACCCACCCTTAGTTTATAACAGAACCACCCGACTTCATAAATAATTCCCAAGAACCATAACATAATCGTATCACATAAAACATGTATAAAGGAAACATAACATTTCCACATTTCAATCACAAGATATCAATACAACACATTGATATAATAAAAACATTATCAAAACCATTTTCAATACCAAAATAAAAGAAAATTAAAACATGGTATTTGTTTTTATTTTAAAAAAAGTTATGGCTTGTAGAGGAAGTCGAAACTCAAATAATGGTCACGACGGCGGAGAAGTCATTGTCGCCGCATACGTAAGACAAAAACATTACTTTTGTCATTTAATAAAATGATTCATATAAAAATATTCCTTTTTAATGAAATGAAAAGTCAAAAGGGTTTTATACACCATATAAAATAAAGTCATGTAGAAATCAAAAGATGCCTCAGTGTAAAGAGATTGAGACAAAGTCCCTTATAAAGACGGTATCCTTTGATTAAGGATAAATCAATTACATAATTATGTGTGACAAAAGAATACACCAAATATAAGTGGATATTAAGTGTAAAACAATCATAGGTCATTCAAACATATTCATAGAACGACATATTCAAGGAGAACAAGTTTAACCCAAAGAATCGAAATTGGGTTAAGAAGTTCCCTTGCAAAAATCCGACAGCCTAATGACGTCACTTAAAATTTCAGAAAAAGAGTTTATGAGAGGAAAAAGGGTATCTCATCACTTGGACATAATATTTATAGAAATAAGGATATAGAAGAACATATCCCAACATAACAAGATGTAAATTAAAATACATAACAAAAATAAGTCTTTTAAAAAAGAGGAGGGTGAAAGGTTCCCTTACCGATTTGGGTAACTTTCAAGACATACACCCCATGAAAGAAGGACCATAAAATGTTGATGTAAATTACCATAAATTAAAGTTTATTGTACAAAGAGTAGAATAATTGGCAGTACATACCCCACTCAAATGAGATAGTGACAAATATAGCATGAATCTCACATGAATAAAAGTGAGATAAAAACCCCTTACCTCGTTGTAATAAATCGAGTCGTATGACCAAGAGATAATAAGCACCAAATGAATCACAAAAATACCATGAATAGAATCCTGATAATATATATCAAATGTAAGTACAAAATACACCACATTCAATAAATAAGTGGCGAACAATGGAAATCTCATGGAATTAAAAGTGAGGTAAGAAATCCGCTTACGAAAATTAGGCAGCCTAATAGCGCCACTTATAAATTCCAAAAATGGATTGATGAGATAAAATAGGGTCTCTCATAATATGAAAATAAAATTTACATTAAGAGGAATATAAAATAAGATCCCCCCAAAATAAGAAATAGGATCTTAAAAGAAGTGACATAAAAGAGAGTACTTAAAAAGAAAGAGAGAGGTAGGATCTCTTACCTCAAGTCTGACTTTTTCTCGTTCATTCTTTATATTACTAAATAATAAACTTAGGTTAATTTATAATTGATTAAGGAATTACTTTAAAGTTTATTATTAAATTAATATCACATATTATCATGTTATAATAATTAGTTAATTATGTGAGTTCATATCATACGTTTTGTCGATGTTCGGTACATGTGTCAAAAATAAACTTGTTTGAAAAGAATTGTCCATGTAGTTATAAGTACATCATCTAAATAATAGTATTAATAATTTAAATATCTTATATATCCAGTATATATTCATTTTATACTATTCCAAAACATTTGGAGATAAAAAATGAAATAAACCGTTCATGGAGACGGTAGGCTGTACGTACGCATGAATGCTACTTTCATTTCTTTGTCATATTAATGGAATTAAAACTAAATGAGAGAGATATATATATATTATAATTAAATTATAATATATATGTTATATAGGTCACATAATTTCATTAATTTCATTCTTTATACATTCCATGCATTTCATGAACGAGTCACATCACTTTAGGGGGTGGTAGTCCACACTTCCTCAAATGAAATTATCACAATTACATGACATGAAAAGCATAATGATATGATTTAATAATAAAATAAATAAGCATATAGAAAACATAAATACCATATATATCATATATAAATATAGTTCCAACATAATTGCCACCATAAAAGGTGTTAAGAGAGGATTGAACAATCATTGTTTCATGAGGCAGTAATTCTCCACCCACAGAAACAGTATGTTCTTTAACCATTAGACGAAGGTGTGTGTAAGTGTAAATCAAATCCTTATCATAACAACATCCTAGTATATTAAGGATATTTTTGTTATTATGGGATCAAATAATAAGAAGATAGTGGTGAGTGAAGAAGGAAAATAAAAGAAAGAAACTCGAGAGAAGACATTACCTCTAAACCGGGTAACTCTTTTTGATTTGAGCCAAAGGCTTCCTTGGAAAGACTTATGACCAAAGTGAGGTTTCTAGGAGTAAGAGAGGGATTTGGAGAGATAATATGAGCAGATTTTGGATGATCCAAGGGCTTGATAGGTGTGGGTAAGGGGGTAGAGGTGGGGGCCTTTTATAAGAGGGAGGAGGGTCACTTTTGGAAAGTCTTGAAATGATACTTTATTATAAAATGATTTTAGGTTTTTAAAGGTCCCACAATGATATATTTTAAGGATAAGGTGATAAGGGTTATAAATCCACGCATAAAATAGGTTTTTGACAAGTTTAAGTCTTATATTTTACCTTATCTTTTCATTTTATTTAAATCGTTCATTAATGAGGTAATCACTGCATCATCATGGTTTCATAAATAAATTTATTTATTTAATGTCTAAAAATTATAAATAAAATACCATTATGTATGAAATATTTTTATATTTACAATTAATGTTTATATTCAAAGACATAATTTATATAAACCAAACTAAAATTGTTTTACTTAGGTGATACATACTTTGGTTATATTTTCCTTTCTTTAAAAATAATATGATAAAAGGTCACTATCACACTAAAGTGATTCCATGGGGTCCCAAAGTTGCCACATTGCATCCCATGGTAGTCCATGACTCAAAAAATAACATTAAGACACATGGATGGGTAATTTTATATTATTATAAAATTATTTTATTTACCCCTTTTTACCCGATTTACTAATTAATCACTGTAATTAAAAATAATTACTGTAATTACTATTCATCATGTCAAAAACAAAAGAGTCTTAATTAAATAATTTGGACATTATGATTACAAATATGGAATCCATTTTACAAAATTACAAACACAGAAATTGCAGTAATTAATTTAAAAATAATTCCCGTTGTCAAAACCAAAGACGGGTTTTTAAGAAGTAAAATCTATCAAAAGATTGATTTGTTTTTACATCCAATTTAAAAGTGAAATTACATAAAATGAAAAAAATTGTATTAAATGATAAAAAATTAATTAAATTAAACCTTAAAACAAATAAAAATGACAATCTAACTATATAAATAAATTGGATGAAAATGCAGTTTTGAATTAAAATGATGTATTTTTTAGTATTCTTTAAAAATGAACATTATCAGAAAAATACCAAAAATTCACCCTAAGGTATATTTGATATTCCAAATTCAAAAATTATGTCCATTTTACCAAATTCAAAACATATAAGTTTAATTAATAAATTATATAGTTAATTCCCGCTTTCAAAACAAATAGCGTGTTTTTAAGAAACAATATCTTTCAAAAGATTGACACTTGTTTATGTCCATTTTCAAAGTGAAATTAATTATAATGAACACCATTGTATTAAATAGTAAAAATATATTCTAATTAAACTTTAAAACCAATTAAAAATATAATCTAACCATATAAATAAATTATATTAGATATAAGTTTTGAATTAAAATACGACATTTTTCACTATTCATTAAAAAATGAACTTTATCGGAAAAATAACAAAAATTTACACAAATTAAATTTTGAGGTCTTGATTATAAAGAAGGATTTTATTTTTTCAAATATAACATATAAAATTGTCAGAAATTAGATTTAAAAAAGGGTTTGCCATCAAAAGGCGGTTAATCGACCTTTTAAAGAATATTACAATATTCATGCTTAAAATTGGATTCATTCGCATTTTAAGCCTCTAAAATTTATTGGATAAATGTAAAAATATTTAACAAACATATATAATAATTTTTTAGTATGTTCTATTCATTCATTCCATTACAACGACTAGGCGTTAACTACTAATAATAATATTATATTTTTAGTGTGCAACATAAGATCTCAAAGAAACCTGTTTCTACATATCAGGTATGCTATCAAACATAGAGTACCCTTTAAAGTAAAATTAATATTTAATTCTCAAATATTATTAAATATAAAAATTTCATATTCATTATTTACCTGGGATTTTATAGTAGTGGTGTCTTGAACCTAATAAATATCTAAATAAAAAATTGGTAACCCTATTTATAATAATCAGGTTAATAAAAATTGTCAATACCATTCTTTTAGAACTAACCTAACCATCAAAGGTGAAAATTGAAGTATCCTTGACTTAAATGAATTTGAGAAGGGTATGACCAATGCCCTATGATTATTTCTTCATAGAAGCCAAACTTCCTGTACTTAGGTTGTCAACTATGTCTAGAACAAGGAGTAGTTTCCAAAATTGGTAGATCCAATTGGTTGGACCAAGATTCATTGGTGAATTTTTCACCGCTTTGCAGCCTAAGCCATAGGTCTATCCCAAGCTAGATTTAGGATTATCTTTTTTCGTGACCCTAAAATTGAACCTGAACCCATTCTTTAATCCATTTTAAATCCCAAGATAATTAGTTTTAGAAATCCCAAACCAAATATAGTTAATGTGATGAATCCTAACCAAAAAGGTTCTTACCATTGGGTTTCTTATCTACAAGATGCCTTTGTGGGTTCGAGCCTAGACTGCCACTTTAATACGCCTTTTTAGCCAAGTTTAGTTTGGGAAATATAAATTTAATCTTATAAATTCCCATGTGTAATCAATAATACTATGTAGGCCAATAAATATCCATCTTATTAGGTTCAAAAATATTTATTTTTTACAAAAAACAAATAAATACACATATGGTATGCTTATAATGTATATATACATTGAAATGTGAAAAAAGTATCAAAATTTTAGTGTAAATAAATATTTATGTATATGTGTGTGTCAAAACATATTTGTGTGTCAATATATAAATCCTACATTTTAAATAAATATATAATATTAATAATAAAGGAGAAAGATATTGATACTTCTATGAAATTTTACTATTTTCCTAAGAAACAATTCATACTCACTTTAGAAACTTAAAGAAGAAATAAAAACAACATTTGTAATGATAAAAAGGATAGAAGTTGTGTGACCATGTCTGGATAAACCTATGGAAACCTAAACTCAGAAGAGATCAAGTGAAATATTCAATTGCCTTTTACGTACTCTCATATTCTTTATTTTGGGAATGTTTACATTTAGTTGAACAATTGTTTTTGTTTTTTGTTTTCTTACCAAAAAATTTAATTGATGTTTTCTCTTCTATTCATTTATTGGAATATGTTTGATCCAAATGTTATTACATGTTTAATGTTATTGTGAGAATTCAAAACTAAATTAGAATGGTTTCAAATATTTTCAAACTATTTAAATTTCTCAAAAATCAATTGAGTTTATGACCACATTTAGTATTCCATTGATCTCTTTTTATCGGTGATCATTGATTACTTAATCGATTTTACTGAAAGAAAGAGAATTATCATTCTGATTACAGTAAAGAATCTATTTAATTTTAACCATACTAGTGATTAGTTCATAATTTTAGATTAAGTACTAAAAATCAATTATTGAAAGAAATATTTTGGACAATTGAGAAGATAAACCACATATCTTGAACATGTTTAAAGTCACTACTCTAAATATAGTTCTTACTTTCATAAACAGTTGAATTTCCCCCTTTCAACCCACTTCCACTCTTTCAATTATTTTTCATTCTTCAAAACCCACTATTTTCACACTCATTTTCTAATAAAAATCACCACTTTGAATTACATATAAATTTGTTTTCAATAGATCCAATTATATTCATTTTGAATTAATTAATATTTTAAGTGAAAAATAACTCAATTAGAAAACTCCTTGAGAGAAAAATTATGACAACTATAATGAATCCTTAAGTAAAAAATAGTTTGATTGGGACTTAATATTAAAATTACCACTATAAAATTGACATCGTTGTTGGGGGTTTACCAAGAAGTTCACTGTTTTTAATATTTTGATTCAAATATTTTTGAAAATACATCTTATTACATTCAATTTTTGATTAAAAACCATTTTATTTTATATCTAAAATCACAATACAAAACAACCACACAATAATTTAGAGAATCTTGACCCTGAAATTAATATGAATATTCGTAATAGAGTAAAAAAACAAGGGATAAAGAGATTATAAGATTTTAAAAGAGTCTTTTAAGGATGACATTTCTAAAGAAAAACCTAAAACACCCACTATTAGACTTGAAAATTTAAAAACACCCAAACTTGAGTATCTAAAACCTTTAGAATCATGGACGAATAAAGAACTGTGAAGGAATTATCTGCATTAAACCAGGGTATTTGAAAACCAGATGGTCTCAATGGTTTTCACTGGGTCAATCCACTATGGTACCAATAGGCATAGGGTAATGGGGGTGGTATGCTACACATGCAAAGAAGAACTAAAAATTGTGAAACAATGAAAGATTGACTAAAAAAGAGTACAAAGAATCACATACCATCAGTTTTGAGAGGGTCGATTCATCTGAGAAGAATGAGGTAGAGAAACATCTGAGGTCGAATTCTGTGAGAGATTGAATGTCACACGAGTGACCGAGTTCTATTATGATTCGTTTAAAAATAAAGGGAAGGGTTTTCTCAACCGTTTTCAAAAAGCACCAATAAAGATAGATTTGTTCAGTGTTAAAATGAAAAGCATCGATATAGACATATATTTATAAGTGCTAAATTTTTAGCACTTATAAATATTGGTTTTATCAGTGTTTTTTATTTTAGTGCTAATAAAACCTATCATTATTAGTATTTTTTAAGCACCGATAAAAACTATTTAAAATAAATTACAATAAGTTTTAACAATTATTTATTTTTTTTAAAATAAAAATTAATATATATTATAATGAAATGAATACATATTAAATATGTACATTACAAATATATTTTAAACATAAAATATAAATGAATATATATATTTATAAATAAATATTAAAAATAAATAAATTACAAAAATATTAAACGAATAAATATTTAAAATAAATAACTTATAAAAAAATAAAAAAATCAATATTATTAGTGAAAAAATATTATCAAATAATATTAAATCAATAAATGTTAAAAAATAATGAAATTTAATAATTAAAAAATTGATATGTTGAAAAAATATTTAAAAAATGAATAAATTTTATTAATTTTATAGATTATTAAAAAATAAAAAATGAATATATGTTATAATGAAAATTAATAAATATTAATTATATAAATTACAACCATATTAAAAACATTAAACATTAATGAATAAAAAATTATAAATAAATGTTAAAAATGGATAAATTGAAAAATATTAAATAAATAAAAATTAAAATGAATAAATTTAAAAAATATTAAGAAATAATTAATATTAAAAATGAATAAATTATAAAAAATATTAAAAATTAATTAATATTAAAAATTAAATTAAAATATAAAAAATGAATCAAATTTACCAATTATTTTTTTATATTAAATATATTATATTAATAAATACATTTCTAAAAGGAATAATTAAAAATGAATAAATTACAGAAATATCATGTGTGTGTGTTTATATATAAAATTGCATCAATTACATGTATGTGTGAGTGAAATTAATTTATATATATAATACAAATATATGTTAAATTGAAAAAACAAATGATATTTATATAATATGCACATTAACCATCCATTACTCGATACCAATTTGCCAATATTTTTTTATTAATATTAATTTTTAATTATTAACCAATTTTCACTATATATATCAATATTAATATATTTCTATATTAAAAACATTAAAAATATTAATAAATAATCATGTATAAAACAATATTAAAAAATAATAAATTACTAAAAAACTAAATGAAAAAATATTAAAAATGAATAAATTATAAAAAAAGTAAATAGATACTTAACATTATCATTGGATAAATAATATCAAATGATTGAATGCTGAAAATGAGTGAAATTTAATTAAAAAATTAATATATTGAAAATAAATTTTAAAAAATGAATAAGAGTTATTAATTATATAAAATTTAAAAATAAAAAATGAATAAAATTACAGAAATATTAAAAAAAATTAAAAAATTAAAAAAAATTAAAAAAATTATTAATGAAATAAATAATAATAAAAATGACTAAATTAATATATATATATATATATATATATTTAAAAGTAATGAATAGTATATATTAAATAAAAATATAAAAAATGAATAAAATTTAATAATTACAAACCCAATATATATTAAATATTAAATATTAATAAATAAAAATCTAAAATGACAATATTAACAGTTTATTATTTGTGTACGTGAATTTCTATAAAATTGAATTAAGTATGCATGTGCCTTATAACATATTAAGTGTAACTATACATATTTACTCAATGTTTTTCATTAATAATTAAATAATTTTTTTTTGATATACATGTCAAATTGAAAAAAAAACATTGATATAACAAAATGTTATTAAATTTCTATTAATATTAATTAGTTAACATTTTTAATTAATATTTATTTTTATATGACTTATATCTAAATATATGACATATATATTATGTGTAAATACATATTTAGTATTATATAAATCATTTTTAAGAAAATTATATATATATAAATATAAATATATTTTTATTTTAAATATTATTTTTAATAATATATTATTTTTTCCAAGAATTTCACCTTTTATATGGATTAAAACATGCACTAATAAAGGTCACTATTATCAGTGATAGAAAAAATGCTTATAAATATAACATTTATCAGCACTGATAAAGGTGGTACTTTTGTCAGCACTTTTCTTAGCATTGAAAAGCATACTCTATCAGTGCTTTTATCTAACACTAATAAAACCATCCCTTTATCTATGATTTTTGTTAGCACTGATAAAGGTCACCACTTAATATTCATGATTTTGTAGTAGTGATAGATCAAAGGTACGTTCATTGTTCTCTTCCTTGCACATTGTGTTGGTTCTATATGATCAACTTCAAAAGTAGGGTTGATTTAAATATTAAAATTTTAAAGTTTTAACCCATTAAAAAAATATTTTAATTAAAATTTAAATTTTAAAAAAGTAACTTGATTCTTAAATAGTGATTGTACATTAGTAATTTTTTTATTAAATTAAAAATAAGATTATATAAAAATTTTATTTTGTAAAATGGATCATGTAAAAAAAATAAAATGAAAATTTTAAAATAAAAATAATTATTTGTGAAAAATGGAAAGTAAATAAAATATAAAGAAAAGAAAAAAATATGAAAAACATATAGTGGACACTAAAAATCATCTAAAGATCTTTTGGATAATAAATTTCTTAAGTTACCCAAGCTAAAAAAATATTTTATTTATACACTTTCAATAAGTTAACCATTACAGCTCATAAATAATCATAAAATCCCAAGAATGTAGGGTTTAATGTCTTTAAGGACTAGTTACATTGACAACTTATTTTACAGAACCTGTGAAAACTTCACCATAATCAAAACATACAAAACTCCCTTCTAGACTTCTTTTTGGATTTGGTGTCCTAGGACCAACTGTTTGTATTTTGATTTCATGTATATTTGTTGTATTGAATATTAATAAAACTTCTTATTATATATTGTTCATTATTATGTATGACTATAATGTAATAATGTCCTAGAGTATATGTCACATTAATAAGGTCATAGAAATTTCCTACTATGATGAGAAACATGGAGTGTTATGGTGATATTCTTAAATACAGTCCTATGGTCAGATAACATACTATGTTGGGACACAGATTATATATAATTTCATGTGCTATTACTCATAAGAAGATGATAATTATTCTCATTAATTTCACACCTAGTAATCTCCAAGATGGGAGATTATAAGAATAGACCTGCCATTAAGAATTTCGCATGTTTTGGTGTCATCGGATATTCATATCTATGAGTGTGTATAATGGTCCTTAGACTTTAATATTATCATTAATACATGTCATTATTTGTGCACTTATATTTTCTAATGAAAACCATGACAACACATGTTTGCAATGTGGTAGGGAATGTTGGGTGCGTCACAACTAACATGACATTAATGGATAAGTCGAGGAAGGATTTGTACCTTCCATATTTATGAAAGTTGATATATCAACCATTTATTATAATAGAACCATCACATTAATTTCAATTTCCATGGTGAAACAACGCATTTATTTTAGATAGTAAAAGAAAGATGTGTCAATCATATACATTGGTGACACAGATGTGCAACCTGCTTAATGAGATATTGAGAGAAATGGATTATATTACACAATGAGAATTTATATGTGGTTATCATTGTTGTGACATTAAGTTATTTTTATTGGTTTCCTTAACCTATTTCTATATAGTAATCTTGTACTTGGAAAACCATCCTAATTATAATGAGAAAGAATCCTAAAGGGCAACACAATAAGTGTTTCTGATGTTCTCTATTAAATTCTATTTGAATTTAATTAATTGAATAAATATTATTCTCAAGATTGAGTGATAATTTTATTCATGTTTTATCGATCAAATTTTTTTATTGATGAATAAAATATTTAAATAAAATATTTATTTGGGAGTAAAATAAATTATAGAGGAGTTCAAACAAACCAAGACAAAGTCCAATGATAAATATTAATTTACAAGCCGATTAAAAAATATTTGTTATTTTACAAGTTGGTGCACGCCAAAAAATAATAATAATAACAATATTACTATGAAGCATGAGGTTTATTAAATATTATTATATTATATAAGGGTTGACATGAAATTAAATAATTACTTTAACCTAAACCCTATCTCCATTAATAGGCCATTATGTCTATTGTGAATTGTATAAAAAAATAAAAACATGAGAATCGTTGGGCATAATGAAACTCTCTCTCAACTCCTCCTATCTATCTTCCACTAAATAATGAGAATCATAAGAGAGATTCCTCCAAGATCTAAGGATGAGTCATCAACATGAATAACACAATACAATCGACTCATTGTGCTAGCACCTGGAGATCAATTGGCACTGTTTGGAGATCAAAGGATAATGTGTGGATCACTGCTTTAGGGATTATATCCTTGGATCCTCACCGCACAGCAATGTAAATACAAAAGGGTCTTTTTAGATTACTGACATCTATATCAAAGAAAGAATTATTAGATCAAATATTCATTTCTTTCAATATTAAATAAATTAATTATAAATTTGATGTTAAGGATCCTAGTTTGGGGTTTTTGAAAAATCAATATTAAAAGAAAATTTAATATATCTCCCACCACTGTACGCTTCCAATATGCTCAGAACCAATCAGTGGTATTAGAGTGATCACGTTTAAATTTATAATTATTTATATAATTGTTGATTCATACATAATCATGGTTGAATTTTCATTTCATATTATTTATTATTTAATCCATTTTGAGTTAACATGTTATCGATATATTAATCATGTTTTTTCAGAGTTTTATTTTCACAAAGGATTAAGAACATATGAATAATTATTGAAGATTCCATTGGGAATTTCCAAATTTTTGGCTGGTAAGATAGAGTTACATGGTGTGTAGCTGGAGTACACGACATGTAACCTAGTGTACTATACCTATCCATGCCATGGGATGCATGAAATGCAACACAGTTATTACATGTGGTGCATTCTGCATATTGAACGACCAACCTGGAACATAGTATGCTAGATTAGACGATGTGTATATAGTGTACACACTATGTAGTCTGCATGGGTTAGTGGTGTAAATCGTGCAATTATTAGGGTTATTATACCTAGTCAAACCACATGATACTAATAGCATAGATAATTTATGATATATACGATGTGTATGCGGTGTACACGCCATGTAGTTCATTAATTCCCAGTTTTGAAATACATGTCAGGCCATCCACTAAGAATAAATGACACATGACATAATGGATACACATTTTGTAGCTGGCTTGTACATGCCATGTGATCCCACTGAGATACACGTTGAAGACCTAGGTGTGTATCTTGGGCACATGAAAAGAGAATACATGGTATGTAATTAGCATGTACACACCATGTAGTTTGGTCGATTCAACACACCAAATCCCCATACGTGTAACCTGGATACATGACAGCTGAGGTACACAATGTTTAGCTGGATAATACATGTCGTGTAGTCTCCCAATTATAGGTATAATTAAATTACATTAAAGTTACAATTGTACCATTGAAACCTTATTTCTTTGATTGAAACTTTAAGTGTTTGAAAATTTAATAATGTATTTAAATAATTTTAAATGATCAATTAATTTATTATAATAAAGTTTTTAACTATTAGTTTTTGCATTTATTTTCCATGAATTCCATTAATGATGGGTATCTCTAAAATGAATTTGGATGGTCATTAAGATAAAAGGGAATTAATTAATTAATTATTTCCAGCACATTTATTGTAGTAATAAAGAATAGATAAAGAAATGAATTTTAGCTATATACTTTTCTATGTACATTGCATGTATTTCCCTTCATGAGTTAGACCATGACCAGTGTATATATTTTAATTTATTTAATTTAATTTATTGCATGGATTTTCAATTATTTATATTAAATTAAATTTTATGTCTTTCAATTCATCCCTCCCTCCATTATTATGTTGGAACTAAATGTCCAAGGATATTTATCTAACCTCATTTAAACAATCCTTTGGTTCCCTCACCTACATGTGAGTTATAAATTCTTGTAATTAATGGAGTTTCCCAATGTGCATAGTGGAAGTTCAATATAGAAACTTATTGATGCCAACCCATATGTTATATAAGTGGATATGTGGAATGTTGTAACTAATGAAAAGACCAATGACAAGGTTTATTTCCCTTAGGTCATAGGTTTATTTAATGTACACTAATTTAAAGAACCATTATATAAATCTCATGAATGGGTCATTCAATTAATTATTTATTTTTTTCTATGCATTATTTTATTTTATGGATGCAAGAACATGATCACATAAATTAATGAATTAATTTGAAAATATGGAATGTAAATAAATGGATTATTCATAATTTTTTTAATCCAATATGGTTAATTAATTAACATCTACTTAATATTGAAAAGACATGTAAGTGATAAAACAAGATAAAATTTATGCATAATAAATTAAAATACCTCAGAATTATATTAAGTTATACTTGACCTTCCATCACTGGATTAGGAATAAAATCCTTATAACTATGTATTTGACCAACCCTCGTTGGGACAATTACTTTTAAAGTATAGTTTTTATTAAGGTTATGGTTTGAATTAAACATATTACATCAAGAGAAGTAGCCCTTGATAGATTTGATGTAACTTGGAGGCAAGTGTTGAGGAAATCCATGTCAGGATTTCAGGATAGGGGAGTACAATAAATGAATTTAGGAGATGAAATCCCATAGTTGGAATAGTTATGCCTACCTAAATACCTTCAAGTATTTTTACCAAACCTCATTGGGATAACGAGAAGGGGCATATGGATCCTTGCCACCTAAATGTATTAGAAAATAGACATTCTGAGTTCAAATGTGAGAGATATTGGGAATTGATAAAATTGTGGGAGATTTAATGAATTAATTTATTATTTCTCATAAAATTTTTAATCAAGAAAAGTATTAATAATATTATATTTTAATTGTAGAATAAACTAGAAAGTTGGTCATCCACACTATCCATTTGATCTATATTGGAGAAAGATAATCTCCTCACTGAAAGTAATTTCCCGGAATGGTTCATATTCCTTCGAGTTATGCTGAACCATGAACAAAAATATTACATGATATAATCCTCAATACTTGACCCACTTTCCCAAGAAGTGAGTGATGAAGAGTTCTCTATCTATGAAAAAAATTTGAGCAACACTTTCATAGTTAAATGTTTAATGTTTTCATCAATTTATAGTGAACTCATGAATTCTAACAAAAACATGGATGTGTATAACATGCTTGAGCACCTCTATGGTATTTACCAAGAGAGAGGTTGATAGGAATAATTTTAGATTTATAATGTGATCTTTTAGAGAAATCTTAGAGAGGATTCTCTGATTAGGCCTCATGTAGTCATGCTCATTTTATACTTTGAGAGCCTAGAGGTTCTAGGGTTTAAACTCCATGAAGAACTGGGAACTGATCTCATTTTGGCATCACCCCATCATAGCTTCTCTATCTTTGTTGTAAATTTTAATATGAACAACATTGAGATGTTTTTGTTATATTTTCTCACTATTATTCTCCAAGTAGATAAAGAGATTAAGCATGAAAATCCTTTGGTCCTTATTGTGAACAAACAGAAAGGTAAAAAAATATCTATAAGCCCAAAGATTCTTCATGCCATTCCAAGAAGAGGAATATCAAGGGGGAAGAAAGGGAACATGATTCTGTTTTTTTTCTTATGTAAAGAAGGACCACTGGAAGAAAAACTCCATGCATCCAAAGAACCAAAGGGAAGCTTCATGTGTGCTTTTTGTTGAGTTCAATTTATCTGTTTCTAGAAATTGTGTATTAAATAAAGCTTATGGTTATCACATATGTATTCAAATAAAGGAACCAAGTTGATTTATAAATATTGATAGAGAGGAGTATGGTATATGAGTATCCAACATAGCTAAACTCACTGTTGAAGATATCGTGGACAATCGCCTCATGTTTATAACTATAATTATCTTTGTTTTAAATGGATTTTATTATGTGCCTTCAGTTACCAATAACATTATTTCTATATATGAACTTGATACATAAAAATTTATTTTCAAGTACAGAAATAAATGTTTCTTTTTTTATAAATATATCATTTATTATTGTAAAGAACATTTAAATAATGGTATTTATGTGTTGGATTATATGAAACATGTAATGAAAATAGATAACAAAACTACTTCACATGAATCATACATCACCCAACTATGCCATCATTGGCTAGGTCATGTAAAAAAAAAGTGCTTGATTTTTTATACCAAGATGGATATTTATATTCTTTTGAACTAAAACCACTTGGTATATGACACTCATGTTTACAAGGTAAAATTATCAAAGACCCATTTAGTAGAAATGGTGAAAGGGCCAAAGAGCTTCTTGAATTAGTTCATATAGATATGTGAAGATCATTTCCTATTGAGGTAAGGGGTGGGTACTCATACTTTATAACTTTTACCAATGATATTAGTATATATATATATATATATTCAATGAGGTATAATTCAGATTCTTTTGATAAATTAAAGGAATACAAGAATGAAGTTGAGAACCATCGTGGTAAGAAGATTAAGAAAATGTGCTCATATTGTGGTGGAGAATATCTTAATCAAGATTTAAATGATTACTTAAAGGAGTTTGGGATCCTATCTTAACTCACTCCTCCTTATACACCTCAACAAAATGATGTAAGTGAAAGTAGGATCCTCACCTTATTAGACATGGTGAGATCAATGATGATTCATACAATTATTCAATTACCCTTTGGGGACACACATTACAAATAGTATAAAAAAATACTAAACCAAGTGCAAAAAAAAGTGGTAGAAGGTATACTATACCATTTATGGAAGGGAAAGAATCCCATGTTATCATACATACATGTGTGGGATTTTTAAACATTTTTTAAGGCCTTTTTGGTAACAAACTTTCACCATGAGGCACAAATTACACCTTTATAGGATACCCCAAAGAAACAACGAGATATTACCCATATAAATGCTCCAAAAAAGGTAATAGTGGCAAGAAATTCCATATTACTTTAGAGTGAGAACATCTATAAAAGTGATAGCATGAGTGAGATATAATTCAATGAAGTTGAGGCTCAAGGTGCATAAGAGTTGGAACATGAACAAATTCCATAAATCCCTATGGAATAAGAAACTATTTTAGAGACACAAGTACTGCGTAGGAGTATAAGAGAGGTTAGATAAGTAGAATGGTATGGTTTTATAGCAACTAATTATAGTGAATCATTATTAGTTTATAATAATGATCATATAACCTATAAGGAAGTAGTAAGTGGAAAAATGTTTCTAAGTGGAAAAAATGTTTCCAAGTGTCACAGAATCATTAATTCTAAAATGGATTATGTATACCAAAACCAAGTTTATATTTTGGTAGATCATATATTGGATGTAAATACTATTGGTTTCAAGTGGTTATTCATGATGAAAT
The DNA here is from genome assembly GCA_963277665.1 of Viscum album. Classification (NCBI taxonomy): domain Eukaryota; kingdom Viridiplantae; phylum Streptophyta; class Magnoliopsida; order Santalales; family Viscaceae; genus Viscum; species Viscum album. Next base: position 1,088,763,536 of record OY728121.1, read on the forward strand.
AGGGAATTGAAAGACAATTCAGTATCTATAAGGTGTAACTGGTTGCAAAAGGGTCTAAACAACATCAAGGAATTTAATAAAACAAAACATTTTCACTAGTTGGAATGATGATATACTTAAGAATTGTAATTTCTATTCTTGATTACCATGACTATGAGATTTGGAAAATGGATATCAAAATAGCCTTCCTTAACAGGAACCTTCAGGAGGAATTATATATGACCCAACCTAAAGGGTTTGTGACTCCAAAGGATTCCAACAAGATATGAAAATTAAAAAAATCCATTTATGGATTAAAGAAATTATCCAGGTCATGAAACATTCATTTTGATGAATCCATAACTGAATTTTTTTACATAAAGAATTAATGTGATCCTTATTTATAATAAAGGATTAGTGTAAGTGAAATAATTTTCTAAATAGTTTATATTAATGAAATATTACTTATTGGAAATGAAAACCAATCTTACAATATAATAAGGCGTGGATGAATTAATTATTCTCCATGAAATACTTGGGTGAGGTAGAATATATTATTGGGATCAAGATCCATCATGATAGATCCAAGAGACTGATCAGATTAATCCAAAGTACATACATTGACAAGATACTGAAGATATTTTGTATGGAAAAATCAAAGAGGGGATTATTACCAGCAGTGTATGGAATCCATATTTCTAAGAAGATGTATCCTTGATCACATAAATAAAGAAATATAATGAAAATGATTCCATATGAATCAATGATTGGACCAGTCATGTATTTTATGCTATATACTAGGCTATATGTTTCCTACACATTAAGTATGGTATGAAGATATCAAGATAACCCAGGTGACTTCTATTGGTTGGAAATAAAGACTATCCTTAAGAAAATGAGGAATATTAAATATATGTTCCTAGTTTATGGAGGAGATAAGAAACTAGTCATTTGAGGATATTCAAATGATAGTTTATAAAAATATAAAGTTGACATGAATCCACATATGGGATACATATTCACTTTGAATAGAGGTTCTGTGAGCTACAAGAGCTCAAGAAAGGTTGTGGTTAGATATTATATGGCAGAGTATGACTATATTGGGGCTTTTGAGGAAGCTAAATAAACAATATGGATGTGAAACTTTGTTTAATATCTTTATGTAGTACCTATTAGTAAATATCCTACCAAACTCTAATGTGATAATACTACAACAGTGGATCTCGCAAAAGATTTAAAGTCAGATTAGCAGATGAAGCACATACTTAGGAAGTTTCACCTCCTGATGGATTTTTCTTAGAGAGGAAAGGTTTCGTTGAGTATTATTTCCATATTATAAAATTTAGATAACCCCTTTAAAAAATCATTGACTCAGTATAAACAAGATTATTATGTGTGGTCTAGCAGACTAAAAGTTGTAGGCATTTGGCTCATGTCTAAGTAGAACTTTGTTAGAGTTGGTGTCCTAGGACTAACTATTTGTACTTTGATTACATGTCTATTCTATGTATTGAATATTAATAAAAATTATTATTATATATTGTTCATTAATCTACATGAATCTAATGTAATAATGTCTTAGAGTATAAGTCGCATTGATAAGTTTATAATTGTTCCCCAATATAATGAGAACTTTGAAGTGCTCTGATGATATTCTTAAATATAGTTATATGGTAGAATAATGTACTATGTTGGGACACATAGTATATAGGTTTTTATGTGTGAGTACTCATAAGAAGATGAGGATTATTCTCATGAAGTTCATACTTAGTAATCTCCAAGATGGGAGATTATGAGAACATACCCACCGTTAGGAATTCCACATGTTTTAGTCTTATATAATATTCCTATTTGTGATCATGTGTAATGATCCTTAGAATTTAGTATTATAATTAATCCATTTAATGACTCACACAATTAGATTTTTTGATTAAAACTGTGATTCCATATGTTCAGGTTGTGGTAGGGCATGTTGGGTGCATTATGACTGACATTTCAATAATGGATAAGTTGAGGAAGGATTTTTCCCTTCCATATTTATAGAAGTTGATATCTCAAAAAATTTATTAGAATAGAACCATTGAATTAAATTACATGGACATGATGAAATGATGCATTTATTTCTAATATTCAAAGAAAGACGTGTCAAGTATATTGATTGGTGACACATATGTGTAACCTAATTGATGAGATATTGAGAAAAATGGATTATATTAAATAGTGAGTGTTCATATATGGTTATCATAATTGTGACATTAAGTTATTTATCTTGGGTTCCTTTTCTCATTTCTAGATAGTAATCATGTAATTTAGGAAAACCCACCTAATTCCACTAAGAAATAATCCTAGTGGGTTAGACACTAAGTGTTTCTGATGATCTTGATTAAATTGTATTTGAATTTATTTAATCGAATAAAAATTATTATCAAGATAGATGGATAATTTTATTCATGTTCTATCATTATAAAATGTTTATCAATGAATTAAATATTTAAATTAAATATTTATTTGGGATATTAATTAATGCTAGAGGAGTTCAAACATACCAAAATTGAGTCTAGTGACAAATATTAATTAACAAGCTGGTTAACTAATATTTTTTATTGTGTAAGTTGGTGTGTGCCACAAAATTATAATAATAATATTATTATTATGTGGCATGGGTTTTATTAAGGATTGTTATATTATTTAAAGGTTGACATGCAATTAAATAATTATTTTAACCTAAACCCTATCTCTATAAATTGACCATTATGTTTATTGTGTATTTCATAAAAAAAATCAAAATATGAGAATAATTGCGCACAATGAAACTATCTCTTGAGTACTCATTTATATATTACTCTCAATAATGATAAATTCAAGATATATCTCTTCAATATTAAAGGATGAGTGATCAACATAAATAACACAAGATAATTGGCTCACTATGCTAGCACCCAGAGATCGATTGGAGTTTGTCAAAGATCAAAGGAGCACATATGGATCACTACTAGAGGGATTCTATACTTGGATACCCATAGTGAAATATAGGAAATCTGAAAGGGTATTTTCAGAATATAAAAATCTACATCAAAGAAAAAATTATTAGATCACGTATTCATCTCTTTTGATATTAAATAAATTAATTATAAATTTCATATGTAAGATCCTAGCTTAGGGTTTTGGGAAAATAGATATTAAAATAAATTTTAATATATTTCCCACCACTACATGCTTATTTTTTACCTGAAACTAGCACTTATCATAAGTTATACTCATCTTCATAACCCGAGGAAAGGAAATATAAGAAAGCGGTGAGCTCAAACACCCATTAAGGGAAAACTTATCAACATTTCATCAAGGTTTTTATCATAATCATATGAAAAAAGATCAAATTTTAACTATATTATTAAAATAATACAGAACAATAATATTTTTCCATAAGTCATGATAGAAGGGAATTAAAAATCAAAATAAAATCATATACCAAGGAAAAAAAGTTTGGAAACATGATCCATGGAGTATAAAATAAGAATATAGCATATAATTATGGAATAAGAATAAGCATAATAATTTATAACATTGTGAACATAAATAATCACATTGAGTTCATGCTCAATATTTTCCATGTATCTAATCCTTATCATTTTCTCTCTCAATATTATGAATGTAGATAATCTACACCATTTTCACGCTAAACATCATTATCTAATAAGGTATAAAACCTTAAAAAATACATTAAAAGATGGTATAGGACCCCAACCATCATTAACTATAAATATTTGTGCCATAATATATCAATAATTTAAAATATCATGAAAACCCATTGGAATAAAATGGGGTCCATTCATCACATCATAAAGAACCCATCAAAATAAAATGGGTTTCACAACATTTCTAGACGGTATCACCAAAATTGAAATCAATAATGTAAATGGTTGATAACTAAAACATAATCACCCAAAACAGAATTCCATAATAAAATTTTATGCTGGTTTATGAAAAATAACTTCAATGGAAAAAAGGCCTTTATAGATAAATAGAAAAATAATAGAAAAATCATAAAAGTTTTGTTTGATAATGCTTTTAACTTTGGTGTAAGTGAGGGAATTACAAGTAACTTTGAAAATTTATTTTCAGAAAGGTAAATTTTGAGAATAATACATTTTAAAAATAAATATTTGGAATGAAATATAAATAATGAGGCCTTAAAAAACACATTAAGGATTCAAAAAGGTTATGTGCAAACATTTTGAAATCTTTTACTTGTTAAAAAGAATCTTCAAAAAAGAACATTGAAATGAGATAATGTTTTCAACAAGTTAATGTGAAAACTTTGGAAAAAATTACTTTTAAAAAGAATAATCAATAAGATATCATTTAAATGACATAAATGTTATCAAAATAAATCATGTGTGGAAGATAAAACATTTTATTTTGGAGGTATGGATAACCCTTCTAATATTTTGAAATACGTTTATTGAAAATCCACATCATAAAAAGAGTAGAAACATTTCCTTTTTAATAACTAAGAAAGGAAATATTAATTTCACATGATATAAACCATAATTGAGTTTTTAATTATAAATAAAAACATTGGTGGTAAAGGAAAAATTGGAAAAGGAGGGGAAATCGTTGTTAAAGAGGTTGGAAAATTTTCTCAACAATGATATAATTTTTTTATAGAGAAGAGATTAATTGAAGAGGAAGATTTAAAAAAAGTGTCATTTTACCCAGGGATATATTGAATGTATAATGAAAGAAAATATTTGAGTGGAATAAACCAATATTTTAAGAATAAATATCAAGAAGAAACATTATAACTCAATGAAGGGAGTTGAGTTAATAGATCCTTACAAACTTGGTATCCCTTGAATAAAAATTCATTTAAATATAGAACTAGTTATAGATCTTAAAACTTCGTGAATTACCTGAATATGTTAAAATTAATTCATTAGGAATTAATCACACCATATTAAACATTTTAGGGTGCACAATAATAAATATGTATCAAGAAATTAAATTTGAGGAAAAGAACCACTTACCATAATTATTAACTTCCACTAAAGTGCCCAAATATTCTGTATAAAAATACAAATGACTTAATAGCCTCTTTTAAAACTTTATTCATATTTTAATTTTTTTAAAATTCATCTATAATTGTTATCTACATTTATATTAGTTGTTTATCTTCTATTTCCAATATCGGGTGTGAGTAATCTTGATCATTTTGAACTAGTTTCATAATAATGATGTTTTTATTCATTATTATCCCAATTATAATATTTAACAGATAATAAAAGGTATTTTAATTGTTTTTTAATAAATATTTATAATTTTATAACTTCATTATATGAGAGTTTTTGGTTATTATTATTAAAGATGAAATTTATGATGAGCATGTTTTTGTGATTTTTAACGAACAAACGTTGGTTTCTTAATTAATGTGTTTAATATTAATTTTAAAATTATATAACAAAAAAATAATTATTTAATTATTTATATCATAAATTATCAATAATTAAGTTTTCATAGCTATTCATGATATTATTTTATAGCAATTTTCAAGTAGGTGGTTAGACCGACCCAAACACAAACATACCATAATTAATTGATGATTATGATTTTAAAAGTGTTTTCTTTTTGAATAATATAATTATTACATAATAATAATTATATTTTTTACATAATTTTAATGTAAAAAATAATATTTTAAGAGAGTTTAATATGTAATAAAGAAAATATATGGAAAACGAGATACATTACTTTATGGAGGTGGTAATTTTCACACACACAAATAATGTTTTTGTTTTTCTTAATGGAAAAATAGAAAGATGGTTAATAGTTATTATATTAGCATAATAAAATTAAGCAATTTTTCCCTCATTATATAGTAATTATAAAATTATATTTGGGAAATTGAGATAGAAAATAAAAGATGTTAGGGAAAAATTAGAACCCACATTGAGGACTTGAGTTTTCCCTCGAAGGACTCATTGGAAATGGAGGTCTTAAGATAAATTATTATGAAAAGAATATAAATAAGATGTAATATAATTATTTAGAAAGGAAATATGGTAAATTTTCAATAGTAAACCGATATATGGGAGTGGAGTTGAAGGTGTGGTGAGAGGGCCCTTTTATAAGTGGTGAGAATGACATTTTTGATAATATTTCAACTTAATATTAAGGGAGAACATGTTTCACATGTCAAGAAGAATGAAAAATGTAAAAACAGGATTTTTCGATGATATAAGTTTGATTATTCCTCAACCATTAATTTTCACACTTGTTTTACATATTTTTTAAGTTCTTTATTCCTTGAATTTTTACTTTTACTATGGTAACTAATTTTTTCCTAAGTAATTTAATTTTAATGAATAAAAATTAAATGTTTCTTATTAAATATTTTTTGTCTACTGATTAAAAATATGAAATAAATTTCATCAAATAAAAGTTCTAAACATAAGAAAAATTAATTTTAATATTAACACATATAACACTTAAAACCCCATTTTTAGAAAAAAAATATCTTTAAGCCTAATTTTTTTGTACTAGATAAAATTATCAATGTATTTGATTGTAATGATATAAATTGATTTATTATATAATAAATAAATAAAATTTTATTTTATAATAAATCCAAAATATAATTTTACAAAAAATAATATTAAATTAAATGAAAAGACAAAAATAGTTCCTTTTGTTGGAAAATATTACTTAAGTTGTTAAAATAGGTTTTCTAAATTAATAAAATTATTCTAAAATATATATTTTTACTCCGTAATACATATTTTATAATTAAAAAGGTTTTATAATATTTTAATTCATATTAACTTTTTGATATAATTATAAACTCTATGTTTTTTGTAAAAACATTTTTTTAATTATTCAACTAAAAATCAATTATCAGAAAAATATAAAAATATCACATTCGGATAATATTAATTTGTGAAATTAAAAAATTATTTTATTTTTTTAAAATTAAAACTCTAAAATTTATAAATTTATATTTTAAATGAAAATTAAAATGATAATGAAAGCAGATTTTATTGAAAAATGACCTGCTTAAACATTATGTGTTGTCAATGTTATTTCATACTAATTTCTAATTTAAATAATGTTAATATATTAGGTAATTGAAATATTATATATAATCATAATAATTATTTTAAAGTGGTCTATTTAGTTTATTAATACTTTAAACAATTTTTTGAGAATGAAAATTACTTTTAAATATTAAATCATATCAATTGTATTTTCTTTAAATGAAAGCATTTTTAATTATTTAATATATTTATATTTAGTATTCGTTTTATTATTCCTATAATTTTCCTGATAAAATTAATCTAATATGTTTTAGATCTCTTTAGTTTGGTGTTGCGTGTGGATAAAGTCATCAAACATATAAGATTTATTTAAAGGTAGATATATTGTAAAATATTTGGGTGTTACATTCTCCCCACCTTAAAAAAATTATGTCCTCACAATTTTAATTATCATCCACCAATGAAAATATCTGTGGGTGTTTAAAATATAGGCATGAATCAAGAAATAATTTTTAGAAAGATATCAACCTTACAATCTTATAAAACATATATTTTTTCCTTATAATATGTTTATACCTATAATTGTATTTTTTCCAACCATTTGAGCCAAGAGTATACCATTATTTGGTATCAAGACACATTTTATATAATGTGATTCTAAATTATGTTCATACTCATCTTTTAAATGATATATTAGCATAAGTTGATATGAGATTTGATTTCAATATTTCGAATATATTTGAATATAATTATATGGGAACAATCCATTTCTAAAATCACATTAAATTCATCTAAAGGAAGGATAAAAAGATTTTTACAAGTAATGTTCCCATAAACTTAAACTTGGGATACAATTTCATAAGAATTTTTATTCGATAATGAAATATCAAATAGTTGGGGTGGTGATTTGACGATCTTATAAAAATTCCATGATACTCTAGAGTTGATAGAATTAAAATAAAATAATATATTAATAATTATAAAGTTAAGGATAGGAGTACCTCAATTATAATCATCTACTTCCATTGAAGTTGTTTTATAATCTATTTCTTATTCTAGAGGTTTCTCATGACTATTATCCTTTTTCTCCCTTGGGTGAGGGCATATATTTGTATAATGTACAAAATCCCCATATTTAAAACATATTACCATTATTAGTACCTTAAGATGAACTTTATTTATTTTTACTATGTTAAACAAACTATTCATTTTTCATCGGTAACTTGTCGCTTCATTCCCTCATTTTCTATTCATAAAACATCTTCCCGTTCCTTTGAGATATTTCCCTAGAACTTCTTCTCATATATTTCATATATATAATATATAATATTCTTTCCTCCATGGTCCTCACCACTTTATCTTTTAGGAAACATCATTTTTCTCCTATTTAAAGTGTTTGGAAACACAGAAAAGTTTAAGATATTAATCATAACTATAAGATTTATTAATCCAGTTCCTATCCTATTAGGTTTCTCATTAAGATAATCTCCACATTTTCCACATCACCCTTCATTAACATGGTTCCTTTGGTCTTCAACCATTAGTAAAATCAAAATGGTTAATCATGAGTGATCAATATTAACATCATAAGGGAATTATCATAAATAATATCATGAAATACTTAACCTCTAAATGTATTATTCTATGAAACCATCATATTATATTTCATTTTAACCTAAATCACTCTTGGTTAAATATATTTTTCTTTAGGTTGGTCTCTCTCATACCCCTTAACCTAATTACATGGAATAATAAATCCTTTATAATTTCTTGTAAAGAGAATTTGATTAAACATAAAATATCCCCTAGAAGTGTATATCTAGGAGTGAAATCTTAAGCCCACTCATCATGAACCGGAGTAAGGATTGAGTTGATACTCAACCATCATTTTTCAGGTTTATTAACCCTAGGTTCATCTGTGCCACAATCGTATTCACTTGACAGTATCCAGATATGGATGTATTTTCTAGGAGAACCACACAATTTACACTTTACTAAAACATCAGAATATTAAATTATACTTAGAATTATCTCTTAGACTTATACCTAGGGTTTCAACTAAAGTTTTATAATCATAATACCAAAAAGAAATAAAATAATACTAAAAATGACTAAATCCTATTTTGATACCAATTAAATTGACCCAAGATAAATAAATGTTTACTTTACATCATTTCAAATAGTTAATCATTATATCTCATAAATAATCACACAATCCCAAGAATGAAATGTTTAGTGTATTTTAGGAACAGTTACATAGGAAAATTATTTTAAAAAACTTGTGAAAATTTATTTATAATAAAAACATACTATACTCCCTTATAGACCTCTCATAATTTATACTAATCTTCATAACCCGGTGAAGGGAAACATAAGAAAAGGATGAGCTTAAACACTCAGTAAGGGAAGACTTATCAATATGTAATAAAAAGTTAGATCATAATCACATAATAAACCACGAGAATTGGAGAAATATATCATTAAAATAACATGTAATAATAAGATTTTTCCATAGTTCACGATTTATGAGAATGTAATCTCAAAAGAACAATATATACTAAGGAGCAATAGTTTGGAAACATGATACAATAAACATGGTACATGGATCATAACATAATCATATAACATATAATTATGGCATAGGAATAAGAATATGAACTCATTATATCATGAACAAAGATAATCTTATTGAGTTCAAACTCAATCTTGTGAATGTAGCTAATCTACATCATGTTCACAGTCAATCTTGTGAATGTTTCTAATCTGAATAATTTTCATTCTCAATATCTTTATTTAATGAGGTATAAAACCTTAACCAATAAATAAAAGGATGATATAATACCATAACTATCATCATACATACATATATGTTCAATAATATATTAATCATTCAACATATCATGAAATCACATTGTATGAAAATTAGTTTCATCCATCCCATCATAAATAACCCTTGGAATGAAATATTGGGTTCACAAAATTTCTAAATAGTATCACAAAAAATTACTACATTAATTTAAATGGTTGATACCCAAAATTCAATCACCCAAAAATAGTATTTCAAAAGATCATTTATATGGTGGTTTATAAAAAATAAATTCTAAGGAAATAAGGCCTTTTTAGATAAAGATGAAAATGGTAGTGAAATAACACTTTTATCTTTGGCATAAGGGATGCAATTAAAGTTCACTTTGAAAATAAAATTTTGGAAAGGTCACTTTTGAAAATAATGAATTTTAAAAATAAAAATTTCGAAATAAATATCAATAAATAATCCCTGATAAAGAAATAATGGTTTCAAAAATGTGATGTGAAAACATTTTGAAATTTTTTACATTTTAAAAAGAATCTCAAAAAAGGATCCTTTAAAAGATAGAATGTTTTAAAAAATGTGACGTGTAAACTTTGTAAAACTTTTATTTTTAAAAATAAATATGAATAAGTTATCCTTGAAATTATATAAAGTTTATCAAAAGAAATGTGGGGTGGAAGATAAAAAATTTTATTTTGAAAGGATAGAAAACCTTTTTAATATTTTGAAATACCATTATTGAAAACTCAAATCATAATAGGATTTAAAAAAATACATTTTTAAAAGACGAGAAAGGAAATATTAAGGTAACATGAGATAACACATATTTGGGATTTAAATTATAAATTATATCATTTTTAGGAATGAAAAATATAGATAAGGAGTGGAAACCGTCGTTAAAAAGTTCAGGAAATATTCTCAATAATGATATGAACTTTTTAATATGGAAGAAATTAATTAAGGAATATTTGAAAAAAAAGTGTAATTTTAACCAGTGAGAAGTAGGAATTACCATGAAATAAAATCTTAGGGTATAATAAACCAATATTGGAAGAAGGAAGTTCAAGAAGAAGCATTCTAACTCATTGGAGCTAGTTGAGTTAATAAAGACACTCACAACCTTTGTATCCATTGAATTAAAATCTATTTAAAGAAAAAACACAATATGGATCTAAAATACCAATTAATTACATGAATATGGGAAAATAAATTTATTTAGTAGTAATAAAACCATATCTAATATTTCATGGTGTACAATAATAAATATGTCTCAATAAATGAAATTTGCAACAAAGAACCCCTTACCTTAATTCCCGGATTCCACTAAAGCATCTAAATACCTTGTATAAAAAATAACTATATTAATCCTCTATTTAATAATATTATTAATACATATTTTTTTTATAAAATTCATTTATAATTATTCTCTACATGTATATTAGTTAGTTATTATCTATTTTCAATATCAGGTGTGAACAATATTGATTATTTTGAACTAGTATCATAATAGTAAATTTTTATTCATTCTTATCCCAAATTTTATCATTACTATACCAGAAAGGGAACATTAATTGATGCTTAAAAATTATTTATAATTTTATAATTTCATTATATGGTAGTTTTGGTAATTATCCTTAAAGATGAAATTTGCGATGAGTACGTTTCAATGATTTTTAACGAACGAGCGTTGATATCTTAATTAATGAGTTTAATGATAATTTCACCACTAAAGAACAAAAATAAAATCATTATATTATTATTTATATCATATATTATAAGTAATTATGTTCTCAAACTCATCCATTATATTATTTTATATCATTGTTCAAGTAGGTGGTTAGACCGACCCAAACATTAACATACCAAAAATTAATGGATGATTATGATTATGAAAGTGGTTTCTTTTGAAAAAATATCATTATTATATAAAAATAATGATATTATTTAGTTAATTTTAATATGGTTAATCATATTTTAATATATTTTAAAATATAATAAATAAACTATATGGAAAATGAGAAACATTACTTTGTAGAGGAATTAGTCTATACACACACATAACATTTTCTATTTTCTTAATGGAGAGGAAGAATGGTGGTTAATAATTATTGAATTAGAATAATAAAACATATTATAAAAACAATAATAATGTAATTATATATTAATGGGAAAATTATATTTGGGAAAGTGATATAGAACATAAAATAAGTTACGGAAAAGTTAGTACTTATGTTGAGGACTTGATTTTTCCCTTAGAGGTATCCTAGGAAATGGAGGGATTACGATAACTTATTATGAATGGAAGATAAATATGTTGAAATAGTATTATATGGGAATTAAATAGGAAAATTTTTCAATAGGAAAACGAAATTTGGTAGTAGACTAGAAGGGGCGGTTAGGGGCCCTTTTATAAGTGGTGAGAATGACTTTTTTGTAAATATTTCAACATAATATAAAGTGATCACTTGTTTCACATGAAATGAATAATAAAAAATGTCCAATAATGGAGTAGGGGATGATATAATGTATATAATAACCCAAAAAGTCATTTTTACACTTGTTTTTAAGTCCCTTACTCTTATAATTTTCACTTTTACTATTTTTCGGTTTATCGAGGTTACAGATTTTTAACTAAGTAATTAATTTAATTCAAAAAAATAAAATTTAAATTATTGAATAATTTGGAACTAATTATTAAAAATATTAAATTAATTTTTTCAAATAAAATTTATGTGTAAGAAAAATTAATTTTAACATTAGTGTATGTAACGCGTAAAAACCCGTTTTTAGAAACAACGTACTTTTAAGCTTAAAATTTATTTTTAGGTTAAAATTATTAATATATTTGATTTTAATGATATAAATTATTTTAATATATAAAAAATAACTATTATGTAACTTTTCAAGCATTCCAAAATCAAATTTTACAAAAAATAATATTTAATTAAAAGAAAATACAAAAAAGAGTTACTTTTATTGGAAAATATTACTTAGTTTGTTAAAAATAAGTTTTTTAAATTTATAATAGTATTTTGAAATGTATGTTTTCACTGAATAATACATATTTTATCATAAAATTTTTTTATAAGATTTTAAGTTACAGTTACTTCTTGATATAGTCATAAATGCAACTATTTCAGTAAAAATTGTATTTTTCTCTATTCACTAATAAGTCAGTTATTTCAAAAATATATATTAAAAAATAAAATTAGGCTAGTATTGATATATAGAATTAATAAATAAAGTTAACTTTTTAAAATTAAAATTCAAAAATTTCTAAATTTATCTTTTAAATGAATATTCAAAATATAAATAAAAATTTCTTTTATTAAAAAATTTCCTTCTTAAACATTATGCATTCTCAATATTATTTCATAATAATTTCTAATTTAAATAATGTTAATATATTAGTTAATTGAAAGATTATATATGTCACGACCCCCTCCCACCAAGGATGCCCCTCCTGAGCTGGCAATGGTGAAAGGGAGATAATGACCCCCGAGTCCCGCCTCCAGCAGGCCCCGGGGTGGCGACTAGCACCAAGGGTATGAGTTTTTCTTAAATATGGGAGGCATTACCCTTTTTATTTTTAAATATCAGGAAATAGGACAAGTCAACCACAAAAAGGAAAAAAAGAACAAGTGTATAGAAATAAACCCAAACCAAGCCCACATGCATGTTTAAACAAATTTTATAACAAGGTACAAGTACAAGAAAGCTCAAAGTACAATACCAAAAAGGAAACAAGTACAACAAACTGCATCAACTCCAACTGTACGACTATTAGGGTCCCGCACGACCCTGGTAGTCCTCCTGGAAACCTGAAAGTAAACGTAGGGTGAGCATACAAGTATACTCAGTAGGGAAACCTAAAGCTCTCATGCACAAGTGGGGAGACATCCTAATGTCCCGTGAGAACAACAGAAGAAACCTAGCAAGGAATTCTATCCACCCAACCTCACCAGCCACACTCACCAAAAATAAAAGAACAACATGTAGTAGTATATCAAAAACAAGAGTATTGGGTACCCCGCACCATTTCCCTTTAATTAGCTGCTCTTCCCAACGACGAACGTCCTGACGCTGCCACACTCTCCCCGCCCGCACACACCTGGGCCTCACAACCACATATCCCGCCCGCACACACCTGGGCCTCACAACCATGTATCCCACCCGCAAACACCTGGGCCTCACAACCACGTATCCCGCCGCACACACCTGGGCCTCACAACCACGTATCCCGCCCGCACACACCTAGGCCTCATCCCGAAGATTCTTGGGAAATAGTAGAACCTACCCGAAGAGTCTTAGGCTAAAACCACCCCAATCGAAACCTACCCGAAGAGTCTTAGGTGTAAGGTCACCTCAATCCATCACAGCCTAGGGGAGAAGAAGGAGGAAGGATCTAGTAACTAAGGGAAAAACACCCTCTCCCATAAAATGGGAGTGTTCGGCACTAAGTTCTCAACATGGGTGGGGTGCGATAAAAACACAAAAGATACAGATATATATATACATATACCAACTACACAGCCCAACCTATGGCTTCTAAAAAGAGAAACTGAGCACGTGTCTTGGCACTGCTACTATCAAGCATGCATACAAAAAACAAACCCAACCCCATTTAAGTTTTCACATTTCGGTAAAAAAAATAGTTATTTAGTTCCTTAACTACTGGGAAACTATCCAAAACTAACCACACCAATTGTTCATAAATCATATCCCTGTCATCCACAAAACAAGTTAGGAAAAGACAAGCAACATAACCAAGCCCTTCTTATCAAACAACCAACCTCATTTACTATTATTCCCATTCCACAAACATTCCCCACCATTCATTAAATCTTCCAAATTTTATTTATTTATCACAACCCATAACCCGTTCACATTAAAACCCAACCCTGAAGCCCTGCTACCAACCGCCATAACCACAAATGCACCGAAACCCGTACATCAATATCTCTTTAATACCATTTATCGCAGCCCCACTGCCCATTACCAACACAACATTCACACCAACCTACAACCAAGTCAACCGCAGTCCCGCTTCTCACCCTATCCACAACAACCCACAAAACACCCCCATCACGTGCTACGTAACCAAGCCAACACCCACATGTTCATTATTCCATTTTGTTTAACCAGGGTGATCACACAAGGGTTCCAGATTTTAAACAGCCAACTTTACGTGATTAACCAATTTCCACAGCCCACAAGGTTTCCATCCATAAGAAAATCCAGAAGGAGAGGGAAACATATAATTGCGTAAGCAAAGGCCCCCAACGACAGTGATTCTCAGTAGGTAGAAGCTCATTCAATTCACAGCATAATATCATAGGATATAAAGTAACAACAATCACAACTTCCCAACCCCGTTGCATAAGCCAGTTATTATCTTCATTAAACTGGTTCAAAAGTGTTTCACGTAAACAAGAGAACACCCAAACCGCATGATGCACAATGTAGAGAGACGAAGGTAATATACCTACCTCAATAGGTTCTTGATCACAATGCTCCCCCGAATCAACCTTAGAAGACGTTCGTCGGCGTCCGTCACCTCTGTCGGGTCCCTAAAAAACCTCCTTGGGTGGAATTCGGAAAGGAAAGGCCGAAGTAAAGACAACGGACCCAGGATCAGAAGTTCCACCTCATCGTTACGATCCCGTGGCCACTGACAGATCGTAAATCGGAGCTCGGATGAAGAAGTTATGGTAGGAAGAGTCTTCGAGTCTCTTGGGAGAGCTCTGCTCAGAGGAGAGGGGAGGAGAGGTGTGAGTTGAAAGGAGGAGGGGACCCCTCCTTTTATAGGCATGAAAAGAAAAAGTACATGGCGTGTACTCGGTTCTTTCACACGGTCTCCACACGACTTCCAACACGGTTCCGCGGCCGTTGACTGGTCAACACACGGTTTGAGGGTAACGCATACGTGGGGAAGGACTACACGACGTGTAGTTTGGACACACGACGTGTACTCATTTATTACACACGACAAGGACACATCTCCAACACGGTACATGTCTGTTGACTGGTAACGCATATGCGGGTAAGGACTACACGACATGTAGAATTGGACACACGACGTGCACCCATTATTCCACACAGCAAGGACACGGTCTTCAACATAGGGTATACCCAGGAAGGGGGGTACACGACGTGTACTCAAACTACACGACGTGTAGTTTCAAAATTCTGGAAAGTGTGGAAAAGTCTATTTTACCCACCAGAACACTTCTTGACCTTCTTTTTGACAAAGGAATGGTCCGGAGAGTTCTGGGCCATTACATCAGATACCTATTAAAACATTATCATCCCCGAGAATTCAAAAACCAACCCAGAGGAACCCAACAAGATAACTCTTAGGGTTCTCGTTATAACAGGAACCCAACCAACAACCCTAATCATATGTGTTAGGAATTACTTCTCCTATGTTGAGATATTATCCTCTTTAGGTGGCACTGACTCGCCTGTACGGGTTCAATCGCATCCTCATTAATGCGTCTCGATTAAGAATTGGGTCTTCCCACTTTCATACATTAGGATTTTCCAACTTACACTGCCCCCAACACAGTAGAACCCACACACTGCCCAAACACATGGCTTGGGGAATTCCTTCTACCATGTCGATATATTATCCTCTTTAGGCAGCACTGACTCTCCTGCACGGGTTTAATCGCATCCACATTAATGAGTCTCGATTAGGGGTTAGGTCTTCCCCTCCCCACATGATAGGGCTCTTCACGTATATTTAAAGAAAAAGCGGGGAAACAACATAGCATTAAAAACTCACAAAAAACAAGGTCCAGGCCCAAATAATGAGCAAAAGAGTTCCAACAATGGAGTGTAATGCTCCCAACAAAACATAAAGGAGATCATTCAAGAGAACCCAAACACATCTCTATTGATCCCTGGTCCTTCTAGAGATGCTGCCTCTGATGTAACACCCCAGGTAAATAAAGAATATGACATTTTCATATTTATCCATATTTGTGAATAAAATATTAATATGACTTTAAATGGGACGCCATGCTCGATGGCGTACCCAACACGCAACAACGAGTTTCTTGGGAATTTTACGTTGCACTCTAATAATAAAATAATATTATTTTAAATGGTAGTTAACATGTAGCTGTTGTATTAGAGGGAATGGATAGAAATAACTAAAATATGATTATATATGTTTTTAAATGTTTTTACATTTATCCAATAAAAGATAAAGGCTTAAAATACGGAAAGAATTCAATTTTAGGCGTATATGCCCTAGTTTTCACTAAAGGTTCACTTATCGCCTTTTGATGGAGAACCGTCATTAAATATAGTTTTGATCACTCTTATATATTCTATTGGACCAAATAAAACTCTTATTTAGAATCAGGACATCAAAATTTACTTTGTGTAAATTTTTGGTATCATTCCGATAAAGTTCATTTTTAATGAATAGTGTAAAATGTTGTATTTTAATTCAAAACCTCTTTTTAATCTAATTTATTTATATTATTAGATTATCTTTTGAATTATTTTTAAAGTGAAATTAGAATATATTTTTTCCATTAAATCCAATAGTGATCGTTGGAATTAATTTCACTTTGAAATCAGACTTAAACTAGTGTCAATCTTTTGATACTTATTGTTTCATAAAAACACGCTATTTGCTCTGACCGCGGGAATTAATTATTAAATTAATTAATGTGACTTATATGTTTTGAATTTTTTAAAATAGAATTCAATTTTGAATTCGGAATATCAAATATAGCTTATGGTGAATTTTTTGGATTTTTTAGAAAAACTTTAATTTTTGATGAATAGTGAAACCACTAAGTGGTACTTACAAAAACTGATTTTTCGTTTAAATGAAATTTTACCACTTCTGTGTTTTGAATTTCAAAAATCCGACATACATGGTTGTAATTAAGAAGTAAAATGTGGTTCAATGAGATTAAAATAATTTTTTTGGTGAATAGTACCATTTAAGTTCTTAATCGCGATTAGAAGTAATTAGTGTAGTTTAAGGTAAGAATAATGTTTTAATAAAATGAAATGACCTAGACACATATCCTAACCTCATTGGATGTGTCATGGCCGACCAAGACAATCCATGGGTCAACTTGGGGACCCCATGGAGCCACTTTGGTTGGAAAATGACATAAATGCCTTTTTATTTAATGATAAAGTAAAAATGACACAAACATGAGATGTTTTACTAAAACAATTTTTACATGGGGTTATACAAGTAAGATATTTGACTATAAATAGTAATTAGAAATATAAAAAGATTTACTACATCATAGTACTTTTTTAATAATTTTTAGACGTTAAATATATTAAATTATTTATGACATCATGATGATGCAGCGATGACCTCATTATTTAACGATTTAAATAAAATGGAAAGATAATGTAATATATAAGACCTAAACATGTCCAAAACCTATTGGATGAGTGGATTTATAACCCTTATTACCTTATCCTAGAAATAAATCAATGTGGGACCTTTAAAATCTGAAACTCTTTTGAAAATAAAGTAACATTTTGTAACTTTACAAGAGTGCCCCTCCTCTCCTCTTATAAAAGGCCCCCACCTCTACCTCCTTACCCACATTCCCAAAGCCTTTGGCTCAGCCAACCCCGGCCCATTTTGTCTCTCCACTTCCCTCTATTACTCCTTGAATCGTCACTTTGGGCAGAAGTCTTCCCAATGAAGCCTTTGAGCTCAAACCAAAGGGAGTTACCCGATTTTAAGGTAATGTGTTCACTTGAGTCCTTTTGTTTTATTTTGCCTCTCCAACCCCATAAACTATTTTTATTCATTTATTTTGTAACAAATCCAGTATCTTCAATATACTAGGATGTTTTTATAAAAATTATTCTATCTACACTTACACTCACCTACATCTAATGGTTAAAGAACATACTGTTTCCGTGGACGGCGAATTTCTGCCTCACGAAATGATGATTGGTCAACACTCATATAACACCTTCAAAGGTGGCCATTAAGATGTCACTATATTTATATATGATATATAATATGTTTATGTTTTACTTAAGCTTCTGTATTTTTCATTTGTGGCTTAACTTTATGGACTCCATTATGGGTATACACGTTATCTTCATTTTAGGAAGTGCGGACTACCGCCCCCTCAAAGTGATGTGATTCATTAATGCCATACGTGGGACGTATAAAAGATGGATTTAATGTTATTATATATGATTTTATACTATAATTATAATATACCTCTATATCATTATTATTTCTTTCCATTAAAGTATGAGATAGAAATGAAAGTAGCGTTCATGCGTACGTACGGCTTACCGTCTCCATGAACGGTGCATTTCATTTCTTATCCCCAAATGTAATGTACTATTATAAGTACATGTATATAATGGATATATATGATGAATGATACATATAAATGATGAATATAATTCTGGAATTAAAATATACATACCCCTCATTTAGTTTTAATTCCATTAATATGACAAAGAAATGAAAGTAGCGTTCATGCGTACGTACGGCTTACTGTCTCCATGAACGGTGCATTTAATTTATTACCTCTAAATGATTATGTGATATTATAAATACATTTATATTCTAGATATATATGATATATATGATATCCAAATCAGGAATTTCATTCTGGATATAAAGATCCTTTGACCACACGAACAACATGTAATTGTAAGAAGTCCACTTTCGGCTTAAGAACCAAATATCGACAAAACAAACATTATTAACTTAAATGGTTACATAATGTTTATAACATGGAAATAAGTGATATAAAAGGAATAATGAACTTGAAAAAGGTTATTAAGTAAATATAAATTAACTCAAGTTTATTATTCAGGATGTTAAAGAACGATCGAGTCAAGTCGAACCTGAGGTAAGGGATCCTACTCCTCTCTTTCTTTTTAAATACACTCTTTTATGTCATTCCTTTTAAGCTCATATTTCATGTGATTGGGATGTTATTTTATATTACTCATACTTTAATTTTTATGTTCATATGATGAGAGACCCTATTTACTCTCATCAATCCATTTTGGAAGTTTTAAGTGGCGCCGTTAGGCTGCCGAGTTTTCATAAGGGATTTTTCATCTCACTTTTATTCCCGTGAGATTTATGCTACATTTTCCACAATTTCCTTTGAGTGGTGTATGTACTGACCATTTTTATACACTTTTTTTAGTATAATTTCATTTATGGGTATTCACATCTTCATTGTATGACCCTTTATCCATGGGGTGTACGTTTCGAAAGTTACCCAACTCGGTAAGGGGACCTTTCACCCTCCTCTTTTTAAAAGACTTCTTTTGTTATGTCTTTTAATTCACATAATATTATGTTGGGATATGTTATTTTATATCCTTATTGATGTAAATTTTATGTCCAAGTGATGAGATGCCCTTTTTATCTCTCATCAACTCATTTTCTGAATTTTGAAGTGATGCCGTTAGGCTGTCGAATTTTACCAAGGGAACTTTTTAACCCAATTTCGATTTCTTTGGGTTCAACATGTAGTTATTGAATATGTCATCTTTTGAATATGTTTTAATGACCTTTTATTGTTTTAAACTTAATATCCACTTATATTTGGTGTATTTATGTTTGTCACACATAATTTTGAGATTGAATTATCCTTAATTTAAGGATACCTTCTTTATATGGGAATTCATCACATTTGACATTTCTATTGAGTGTTCATTGTTGTTATGCACCAATTCACTCTTATATGGTGTATATACTGTCCTTTGGAATATTATATCATGAATCCATTTATTCTCATGATATTATAAAGTTCTAACTAAATATTATTCCTCAATTATTGTATTCAAGCGTCTCTAATTTTGGTAGAACCCCTTTAACCAAAATATCGCTTTAAATGTTTTAATTATTTTTTCTTATTAATATCCATGTTTTCAAAATGGTTTTAAGGATTTATTTATATGGATATTAATGGTTTAAAATTTTAAAATCTTCAAGGTGGCATGGGACACTTTGATTCAAAAATCTCTTTATTAAATGTTTTATATGGTTTCGAAAATGGTTTTTAGAATGGATTAATTATTTCAATATCTTAAAATGTTATATTGTTATTACAATGTGGGAATGTTATCTTTTTTTGTGCTTAGGTTATGTTATATGATTATGTTATGGTTCTTGGGCATTGTTTATGAATACGGGTGGTTCCGTGATAAATTAAGGGCGGGTGAGCCCGATATAGCTCTCCAATGCATTGGGTAACGCGAAGGAGTGAAACGTTAAGGTTTCTCCGAAGAGATTTAGGGAATATACTGTGATGGTTATTCCAAACGTAACCAAGAGGGTTACTCCCTACGTAAGAATGTTATGAATGCCTCAAGTTACCTTTATGTGTTATGATTTCTATGATTTATTCATGATTTGACGAGGTATGTTAAAGTGCTTATGTTTTATGTGTAATGTATGATTTCATTATTATGTATACATGTACTCATGTTTCCTTTCCATATTTTTATATCCCTTACTGAGCTTTTTATGCTCATCCCATGTTTTTGAAATGTTTTTCACAGGTCAAGGGAAGGGTACACGATGTGATGATAGTGTCAAGGATGTGTCAAGAAAGAATCCATGTTTTATTTTCAATATGTTTCCATTGATGGGAAGAATGAATACTATCTTTTATGTAACCACTTTGTTTAAATGTGGAATGTAATGCGAGTTTCATGATCTAATTCTCTAAAACTCTAAACTTGAAAAGATCCTCAATGTGTAATCTTGTAATAACACAAGATTAAGTAAGGTTTAAGGCCGGGGCCTTATAGTTGGTATCAAAGGTCGGTTTAGATAACTTTAGAGGTTAGGGTATTCTCTAAGAACAAGTGACATTACCATAATGGTTAGGATTTCAGAAAGAGTCCTCGTTTTAGATAAAGTGAATGAGTAAGTATATCTTAGTGTTTATCTTCCTCATTAGTACATGATGGTTATGTTGATATACTCACACTGACCTTTTTGGTTTTAGTAAATGGCTGGATCTAGTAGGCACCAAAGTGACAATGGGTTTGAAGGAAACTGTGGTGGTTTTCTGATTAAGAGACTGGATGAGATGGGGGATTCAATGAGGAATCTCATGGTTGTTCTAAACCAGCTATCAAGGAGTCATGATCAACCACTTTAACCATGTTGAGTTCTCTAATGCATCATGTATGAGATGGCCAACTCGATGTGGAAATTCAGGTAATAATTATTAAGGTAACCATTAGGGTTTATATGATCCTTACTTTTAGGTAATTATGGGTTACTCTATGATATGATGGAAAATGAAAGGAATGAGATAAACTTGAGGTTAAAATATGTTATGATCATTTTTGAAGATTTTATCTCGTTTTGGGGGATGTTTTAAGAATTATATAGTTTTGGAAAAAGGACAACATGCAGACCGTGTGACAACCCATCGCATCGGACAAAGCTAGGGAATCGAACCCACAACCAAAGTGAGACTGGTATTTATCTCCTACCACTGGACTATGTGAAGTCCCTGGTTAGTTTGACTGCTTATTTTTAGTTATATGATTTTATGAATTAAGATTAAGTTGATTTTGGGTTATTTATGAAAATTATTAACCTATCATGGAGGATATGTGATTAGGTTAATTACTTTTCAACACGAGACTTTAAGAGAAACTGATGTTGTTTGGAGATAAATGTTACAATTTAACTTGGAAGAATATGTGACTAAATCCCTCAAATATTTGGGTTTCAATATTATTCTGGTTTAATTTGAAGAATTTTATAGACAAATTTATTATAGAATGGTCCTTGTTGAACTTTGGGTTTTGTTGGACAAATTTTGGAGATTAAGAATAGATTTTCTTTTTATAAAGGGTTATCCTTTTCTGGATTATCTGATCTTGTACTAAACTTTTTGGTTTTGGTTTTGGTTAAAGTCTAAAGACATGGGAATTATATAGTTATCTTTGGTGGATTAGGTGATTCTCTAGAAGTTGATTATAGTACTCTTAATGCGAACAAGTCTTCCTAAATACTCGTCTTTTGGAAAAAATATGAGTTTGATTAAGGAATCTAGTAAAAGTTGAAAGTCAACATGATAAGTGATTATGTTTCCTTATGAATAAATTCCTCAATAAAAAGTAACTTAAAACAAAAATGTTGTCTATTAACTTCTCCTACTGGGGAATCGAATACCATTTAACCCATCACAAGTTTGTGATTTTCTTGTGGTTAACTTTCTCCTAAACATGTTTTCTATCACTCTCCATCAGAACATGACCCTATGTTTTCTCCTCCATGTCCATGTTTTCATACTTGGAATCCTAGTATGGGTTAACTCGGGTGACCTTTGTACTTATCTTTATTTATTTTAAAGTGATTGTTTTACCGACTCTTGTTCCGTTGTGGGACTTTCAAGGATGTTTCCAAGCTCAATTTTAAAAATTGCGAGGACGCAATTCCCAAAAGGGGGGAAGGATGTAACACCCCAGGTAAATAAAGAATATGACATTTTCATATTTATCCATATTTGTGAATAAAATATTAATATGAATTTAAAGGGGACGCCATGCTCGATGGCGTACCCAACACGCAACAACGAGTTTCTTGGGAATCTTACGTTGCACTCTAATAATAAAATAATATTATTTTAAATGGTAGTTAACATGTAGCCTTTGTATTGGCGGGAATGGATAGAAATAACTAAAATATGATTATATATGTGTTTAAATGTTTTTACATTTATCCAATAAAATATAAAGGCTTAAAATACGGAAAGAATTCAATTTTAGGCGTATATGCCCTAGTTTTCACTAAAGGTTCACTTATCGCCTTTTGATGGCAAACCGCAATTAAATATAGTTTTTTCACTCTTATATATTCTATTGGACCAAATAAAACTCTTTTTTAGAATCAGGACATCAAAATTTACTTTCTGTAAATTTTTGGTATCTTTTTGATAAAGTTCATTTTTTAATGAATAGTGTAAAATGTTGTATTTTAATTCAAAACCTCTTTTTAATCTAATTTATTTATATGATTAGATTATCTTTTGAATTGGTTTTAAAGTGAAATTAGAATATATTTTTACCATTAAATCCAACAGTGGTCATTGGAATTAATTTCACTTTGAAATCAGACTTAAACTAGTGTCAATCTTTTGATACTTATTGTTTCATAAAAACAGGCTATTTGCTCTGACCACGAGAATTAATTATTAAATTAATTAATGTGACTTATTTGTTTTGAATTTTGTAAAATAGACTTCATTTTTGAATTCGTAATATCAAATATAGCTTAGGGTGAATTTTTGGGATTTTTCTGAAAAACTTCAATTTTTGATGAATAGTGAAACCACTAAGTGGTACTTACAAAAATTGATTTTTCGTTTAAATGAAATTTTACCACTTCTGTGTTTTGAATTTCAAAAATCCGACATACATGGCTGTCATTAAGAAGTAAAATGTGGTTCAATGAGATTAAAATAATTTTTTGGTGAATAGTAACTTTTAAGTTCTTAATCGCGATTAGAAGTAATTAGTGTAGTTTAAGGTAAGAATAATGTTTTAATAAAATGAAATGACCTAGACACATGTCCTACCCTCATTATATGTATCATGAACGACCAAGATAATCCATGGGTCAACTTGGGGACCCCATGGAGCCACTTTGGTTGGAAAATGACATAAGTATCTTTTTATTTAATGATAAAGTAAAAATGACACAAACATGAGATGTTTTACTAAAACAAATTTTAAATGGGGTTATACAAGTCAGATTTTTGACTATAAATAGTCATTAGAAATATAAAAATATTTCCCACATCATAGTATTTTTTTTATAATTTTTAGACGTTATATAAATTAAATTATTTATGACATCATGATGATGCAGCGATGACCTCATTATTTAACGATTTAAATAAAATGGAAATATAATGTAATATCTAAGACCTACACATGTCCAAAACCTTTTAGATGAGTGGATTTCGAACCCTTATCACCTTATACTCGAAATACATCAATGTGGGACCTTTAAAATCCGAAACGCTTTTGAAAATAAAGTAACATTTTGTAACTTTACAAGAGTGCCCCTCCTCTCCTCTTATAAAAGGCCCCCACCTCTACCTCTTTACCCACACTCCCAAAGCCTTTGGCTCGGCCAAACCCTACCCATTTTGTCTCTCCACTTCCCTATCTTACTCCTTGAAGCCTCACTTTGGGCAGAAGTCTTCCCAAGGAAGCCTTTGAGCTCAAACCAAAGGGAGTTACCCGATTTTAAGGTAATGTGTTCACTTGAGTCCTTTTGTTTTATTTTGCCTCTCCAACCCCCTAAAATATTTTTATTCATTTCTTTTGTAAAAACTCCAGTATCTTCAATATACTAGTATGTTGTTATAATAAGTATTTGAGCTACACTTACACACACCTACATCTAATGGTTAAAGAACATACTGTTTCCGTCGATGGCGAATTTCTGCCTCACGAAACGATGATTGTTCAACACTCATATAACACCTTAAAAGGTGGACATTAAGATGTAACTATATTTATATATGATATATAATATGTTTATGTTTTACTTAAGCTTCTGTATTTTTCATTTTTGGCTTACCTTTATGGATTCCATTATGGGTATACGCGATATATTCATTTTAGGAAGTGCGGACTACCGCCCCCTCAAAGTGATGTGATTTGTTAATGCCATATGTGGGACGTATAAAGGATGGATTTAAAGTTATTATATATGATGTTATACTGGAATTATAATATACCTCTATATCATTATTATTTCCTTCCATTAAAGTATGATATAGAAATGAAAGTAGCGTTCATGCGTACGTACGGCTTACCGTCTCCATGAACGGTGCATTTCATTTATCATCCCCAAATGTAATGTACTATAATAAGTACATGTATATAATGGATATATATGATGAATGATACATCTAAATGATGAATATAATTCTGGAATTAAAATATACATACCGCTCATTTAGTTTTAATTCCATTAATATGACAAAGAAATGAAAGTAGCATTCATGCGTATGTACGACTTACCGTCTCCATGAACGGTGCATTTCATTTATTACCTCTAAATGATTATGTGATATTATAAATACATGTATATTATAGATATATATGATGTATATGATATCCAAATCTGGAATGTCATTCTGGATATAAAGAACCTTTGACCACACGAACAACATGTAATTGTAAGAAGTCCACTTTCGACTTAAGAACCAAATATCGACAAAACAAACATTATTAACTTAAATGGTTACATAATGTTTATAACATGGAAATAAGTGATATAAAAGGAATAATAAACTTGAAAAATGTTCTTAAGAAAATATAAATTAACTCAAGTTTATTATTCAGGACGTTAAAGAATGATCGAGTCAAGTCGGACCCGAGGTAAGGGATCCTACTCCTCTCTTTCTTTTTAAGTACACTCTTTTATGTCATTCCTTTTAAGCCCATATTTCTTGTGATTGGGATGTTATTTTATATTACTCATACTGTAATTTTTATGTTCATATGATGAGAGACCCTATTTACTCTCATCAATCCATTTTGGAAGTTTTAAGTGGCGCCGTTAGGCTGCCGAGTTTTCGTAAGGGATTTTTCATCTCACTTTTATTCCCGTGAGATTTATGCTACATTTGCCACAATTTCCTTTGAGTGGTGTATGTACTGCCAATTATTATACACTTTGTGTAGTATAATTTCATTTATGGGTATTCACATCTTCATTTTATGACCCTTTTCCATTGGGTGTACGTTTCGAAAGTTACCCAACTCGGTAAGGGGACCTTTCACCCTCCTCTTTTTAAAAGACTTCTTTTGTTATGTCTTTTAATTCACATACTATTATGTTGGAATATGTTATTTTATATCCTTATTGATGTAAATTTTATGTCCAAGTGATGAGATTCCCTTTTTATCTCTCATCAACTCATTTTATGAATTTTGAAGTGATGCAGTTAGGCTGTCGAATTTTACCAAGGGAACTTTTTAACCCAATTTCGATTTCTTTGGGTTCAACATGTAGTTATTGAATATGTCATCTTTTGAATATGTGTGAATGACCTTTTATTGTTTTACACTTAATATCCACTTATATTGGGTTTATTTATGTTTGTCACACATAATTTTGAGATTGAATTATCCTTAATTTAAGGATACCTTCTTTATAAGGGAATTCATCACATTTGACATTTCTATTGAGACTTCATTGTTTTTATGCACCAATTCACTCTTATATGGTGTATATACTGTCCTTTGGAATATTATATCATGAATCCATTTATTCTCATGATATTATAAAGTTATGACTAAATGTTATTCCTCAATTATTGTATTCAAGCGTCTCTAATTTTGGTAGAACCCCTTTAACCAAAATATCGCTTTAAATGTTTTAATTATTTGTTCGTATTAATATACATGTTTTCAAAATGGTTTTAAGGATTTATTTATATGGATATTAATGGTTTAAAATTTTAAAATCTTCAAGGTGGTATGGGACACTTTGATTCAAAAATCTCTTTATTAAATGTTTTATATGGTTTCAAAAATGGTTTTTAGAATGGATTAATTATTTCAATATCTTAAAATGTTATATTGTTATTAAAATGTGAGAATGTTATCTTTTTTTGTGCTTAGGTTATGTTCTATGATTATGTTATGGTTCTTGGGCATTGTTTATGAATACGGGTGGTTCCGTGATAAACTAAGGGCGGGTGAGCCCGATAGAGCTCTCCAATACATTGGGTAACACGAAGGAGTGAAACGTTAAGGTTTCTCTGAAAAGATTTAGGGAATATACTGTGATGGGTATTCCAAATGTAACCAAGAGGGTTACTCCCTACGTAAGAATGTTATGAATGCCTCAAGTTACCTTTATGTCTTATGATTTCTATGATTTATTCATGATTTGATGAGGTATGTTAAAGTGCTTATGTTTTATAGGTAATGTATGATTTCATTCTTATGTATACATGTACTCATGTTTCCTTTCCATTTTTTTATATCCCTTACTGAGCTTTTTATGCTCATCCCAAGTTTTTGAAATGTTTTTCACAGGTCAAGGGAAGGGTACACGATGTGATGATAGTGTCAAGGATGTGTCAAGAAAGAATCCATGTTTTATTTTCAATATGTTTCCATTGATGGGAAGAATGAATACTGTATTTTATGTAACCACTTTGTTTAAATGTGGAATGTAATGCGAGTTTCACGATCTAATTCTCTAAAACTCTAAACTTGAAAAGATCCTCAATGTGTAATTTTGTAATAACTCAAGATTAAGTAAGGTTTAAGGCTGGGGCCTTATATCTGATGCATGTAACTATCGGCGCCTAGCTCCTCTGCCTCTCTATTGACGTCCGCATCCTTGACCACGTCCCGATTGGGATCCTTGAGGAACTCCTTATGGCTGGCCACCACCTGCTCCATCTCCCCTCAGAGGGACTAGAGCCTGTTGCTGTTGGAAGGGTCTTACCGGTGACTGGTGCTGCTGAGGCTAGCGCTGAACCTGTCCATCTCCACCGTACTGAGCTTGGGTCGGGCACCGACTCTGAACGTGCCCGAAACCTCCACAAGAAAAACACTTCGATCCCAGGCTCGTGAAAAAGGGACGAGGACCTGAAGATCTGAAGTGGAACTGCTGGGGCCTGCTCCCCACTAGCCTGAACCTGGAAGGTCCCGTCGCAGGAGCCCTGTTGCTGACTGCCTTCCCCTTCAACGAGCCTGGATGGATCCCCTCTCGGGGTGCACCTCCCAGCGAGTGCATCCTCTCTACAACCTCTACATTCTTCTGTACCACCAAGTACGTCGGAAGGGTGAAGGGGGTGACAACATACTGGAGCGAAGGATGAAGTGCCTACTCCAAACGTCTCGCCAAAGACTCCTCATCCAGAAAGAGATCCGGAGAAAAGCGTAGGAGACCCTTGAACTTGATCCCTAGCTCTCATACTGACATACTCCCCCGCTGAAGGGAGAGTAACTCATGCCACTTCTCTGCCTTGATCATGGAAGAAAAGAATTCCTCTCGGAATTCCTTCTCAAAGTTAGCCCAGGGAACCTCTGCCTCTATCCTCTCTCCGAGGTAGAGTGTCCACCACTATCGTGCTGCACCTCTCAGATGACTAACTGCTAAGGGAACCCAATACTCCCTCGGAGCACGGATCAAGGTAAAAGAGATCCCTAGATCCTCATGCCACCCCTCCGTCTCCATATCCGAAGTACTACCCTCGTACTTCTTAAGGGTCTGCCGCTGGAAAGAACGGAGAGTCTTCTGCCACTGGCTATCTTCCTCCTCTCGGTCAATCCTCAACTGATCGACCGCCTGAATTTGCTGGGCCTCGGCTATCTGAGCCACCTGGGGATGACATCTAGGTGCCATAGCTGTACGGTAAACAAGGATCGCCTAAGCCCAAGTAGTAAGAAAAAACTCAAGGTTTTATTTCATCATTTTATTTCAATTTCTTTCCCAGAACACCCAAATCAAGTAAAACACAATCATAATGATGCATGTACCTTCCCTAGGGTCTCTAACCTACAATCAATATAGTATCACTTCATCATTCGTTTGGCTCAGAGTCATTGCATCGGATCACGGGGGCCCTAAAATCCCGTGTCCTAGCCGGTCTTCCCTGGCCTATGTCACGCACCAAGATTAACTAACACTGTTGCCCTACCATCCCATGCAATCCTCACTGTTCCTAACTCCAGACTCCATCCTATCTCTCAACCTCCTCTGATACCATTCTGTCACGACCCCCTCCCACCAAGGATGCCCCTCCTGAGCTGGTAATGGAGAAAGGGAGATAATGACCCCCGAGTCCCGCCTCCAGTAGGCCCCGGGGTGGCGACTAGCACCAAGGGTATGAGTTTTTCACAAATATGGGAGGCATTACCCTTTTTATTTTTAAATATCGGGAAATATGACAAGTCAACCACCAAAACGAAAAAAAAGAACAAGTGTATAGAAATAAACCCAAACCAAGCCCACATACATGTTTAAAAAATTTTTATAACAAGGTACAAGTATAAGAAAGCTAAAAGTATAATACAAAAAAGGAAACAAGTACAAAAAACTGCAGAAAATCCAACTGTCCGACTAGTAGGGTCCCGCACGGCCCTAGTAGTCCTCCTGGAAACTTGAAAGTAAACATAGGGTGAGCATACAAGTATACTCAGTAGGGAAACCTAAAGCTCTCGTGCACAAGTGGGGATACATCCTAATGTCCCGTGAGAACAACAGAAGAAACCTACCAAGGAATTCTATCCACCCAACCTCACCAGCCACACTCACCAAAAATACAAGCACAACAGGTAGTAGTATATCATAAACAAGAGTATTGGGTACCCCGCACCATTTCCCTTTAGTTAGATGCTCTTCCTAACGACGAACGTCCTGATGCTGCCACACTCTCCCCGCCCGCACACACCTGGGACTCACAAAAACGTATCCCACCTGCACACACCTGGGCCTCACAACCACATATCCCGCCCGCACACACCTGGGCCTCACAACCATGTATCCCGCCCGCACACACCTGGGCATCACAACCACGTATCCTGCCCGCACACACCTGGGCCTCATCCCGAAGATTCTTGGGAAACAGTAGAACCTGCCCGAAGAGTCTTGGGCTAAAACCACCCCAATCGAAACTTATCCGAATATTCTTAGGTGTAAGGTCACCTCAAGCCATCACAGCCTAGGGGAGAAGGAGCAGGAAGGATCTAGTAACTAAGGGAAAAACACGCTCTCCCATAAAATGGGAGTGTTCGGCACTAAGTGATCAACATGGGTGGGGTGCGATAAAAACACAAAAGTTATAGATATATATATACATATACCAACCACACAACCCAACCTATGGCTTCTAAAAAGAGAAACTGAGCACGTGTCTCGGCACTGCTACTACGAAGCATGCATACAACAAACAAACCCAACCCCCTTTAAGTATTTACATTTCGGTAAAAAAAAATAGTTATTTAGTTCCTTAACTACTAGGAAACTATCCACAACTAACCACACCAATCGTTCGTAAAACATTTCCCTGTCATCCACAAAACAAGTTAGGAAAACACAAGCAACACAACCAAACCCTTCTTATCAAACAACCAACCTCATTTACTATTATTCCCATTCCACAAACATTCCCCACCATTAATTAACTCTTCCGAATTTTATTTATTAATCACAACCCATAACCCATTCACATTAAAACCCAACCCTGCAGCCCCGCTGCCAATCGCCATAACCACAACTGCACCGAAACCCGTACATCAATATCTCTTTAATACCATTTATCGCATCCCCGCTGCCCATTACCAACACAACATTCACACCAACCCACAACCAAGTCAACCGCAGTCCCGCTGCTCACCCTATCCACAACAACCCACAAAACACCCCCATCACGTGCTACATAACCAAACCAACTCCCACATGTTCATTATTTCATTTTGTTTAACCGGGGTGATCACACAAGGGTTCCAGAATTTAAACAGCCAACTTTACGTGATTAACCAATTTCCAAAGTCCATAAGGTTTCCATCCATAAGAAAATCCAGAAGGAGATGGAAACATTTAATTGCGTAAGAAAAGGCCCCCAACGACCGTGATTCTCAGTAGGTAGAAGCTCATTAAATTCACAGCATAATATCATAGGATATAAAGTAACAGTAATCACAACTTCCCAACCCCATTGCATAAGACAATTATTATATTCATTAAACTGGTTCAAAAGTGTTTCAAGTAAACAAGAGAACACCCACCCCGCATGATGCACAAAGTAGAGAGACGAAGGTAAGATCCCTACCTCAATAGGTTCTTGATCGCAACGCTCCCCCGGATCAACCTTAGAAGACGTCCGTCGGCATCCGTCACCTCTGTCGGGTCCCGGAAAAACCTCCTCGGGTTGAAGTTGGAAAGGAAATGCCGAAGGAAAGACAACAGACCTAGGCTCGGAAGTTCCTCCTCATCGTTACGATCCCGTGGCCGCTGATGGATCGTAAATCGAAGCTCGGATGAAGAAGTTATGGTAGGAAGAGACTTTGAGTCTCTTAGGAGAGCTCTGCTCAGAGGAGAGGGGAGGAGAGGTGTGAGTTGAAAGGAGGAGGGGACCCCTCCTTTTATAGGCGTGAAAAGAAAAAGTACACGACGTGTACTTTATGGTACATGATGTGTACTCGGTTCTTTCACACGGTCTCCACGCGGCTTCCAACACGGTTCCATGGCCATTGACTGGTCAACACACGGTTTGAGGGTAACGCATACGCAGGGAAGGACTACACGATGTGTAGTTTGGACACACGGTGTGTACTCATTTATTGCACATGGCAAGGAAACAGCTCCAACATGGTACACGACCGTTGACTGGTAACGCGTACGCGGGGAAGGACTACACGGCGTGTAGAACTGGACACACGGCGTGCACCCATTATTCCACACATCAAGGACACGGTTTGCAACACAGGCTATACCTGGGAAGGGGGGTACACAGCGTGTACTCAAACTACACGGCGTATAGTTTCAAAATTCTGGAAAGTGTGGAAAAGTCCATTTTACCCTCCAGAACACTTCTTGACCTTCTTTTTGACAAAGGAATGGGCCAAAGAGGTCCGGTCCATTACAATATATTATCATAATAATTATTAAAAAGGGGTCAATTTAATTTTTTAATACTTTAAACATTTATTTTAGAATGAACAATCCTTTTAAATATTAAATCATATTAAATCATATATCCTCTTAACGTAAGCATTTTTAATTAGCTAATATCTTTTTATTTATTGGAGGTTTTTTTATTCCTATAATTATATTGATAATATTAATATAATATATTGTGGCTCATTTTAGTTTAGTGTTTCATGTGGAGAAAAATATCAAACACATTATATTTATTTAAAGGATAGATATATAGTAAAATATTGGGGTGTTAAAATCTATAATCCCTTGGAAGACTCAATTAAATTAAAGAGGATACATAATTTAATGTATTTAAAAATTATTCAAATTAAAACCAAAGTAAAATGTTGTATATTATACTCATATTCAATAAATCCTCAACACTGAGTTCAAATAGTGTTTAACTGCCCTTGAGGTATTGTTAATTTTGAGTATAAATTAAGTTTAGAAATTCAAAATATACTCTTATTAACACTATAAAAAAGGTATAGTGTATGGTTAGGCCAACTTGGACCCACAAATACTTGTCACCCTTAATTTAAAAATTTTATTCAAAAGTATGGACATATCACTAGTAAAAAAAACTATTTATAATGATTTATTTTTAGTATCAGTTATATATAAATAATATTATAACTAGTTATTTACATGATTTTGTTTATTATGAATTTGAAAAACCATTGGACAAAGATTTTGATGTATGTTATAAAATAACCGATTTTAGAAAAAAGTTCTTTTACAATTATTTTTATAAAACCAATGAAAAAAATTTATTTTTTACATTAATCATAGTAATAGATGATGTAAAAAATATTTTAAAATTTTTGTATGCCCTCCCTCAAATTTTATTTCATTTCATTCACTCAACCCCTATTGAATTTATCTCCCAAACCAAATCCTAACCCTTGGTCTTTTATTACCTCAGCCACTAATCACTATCATCCATCATTAGCTAATACTCTCAAATTCTATCCACTATAGTCTATTTATCTCTTATATCATTTGGCACCACTCAGGTTATTTATTTCCTCTTGTTTTGATTTTTTACTTCACTATTTTTTTAGTTCATGTAGATCAATTGTGTGTTAAATAAGGTTTTTCAATGGTGAATTTTATTCATGTTAGTTGAAATATTAATATATAATTAGTAATTTTAGGGTTTTTGATGAGTGAAAAACAAGTCCATTTCTATTTTTTTTATTTTTTATTTATGTGTTTTCAAATTTTATCTCATTCTAGTATTATCATTTTTTTTCATTATTTTTTTGATAAATATTTGTTCGTTGGTAATGTTGTAACTCAGGAAGTTTGATATTTAGAATTATATACCATGGTCACGATCTATGGTAACTTATTTTGTTTGTTTTTAAAATTTCTGTTTAATTTTGAGCCACTATAATGAAATTTCTACTCTTTTCTTGCTATTTTTTTTGACATTTATTCATTCAAGTAATTGCTATTTTTTTTGAATTATCTTAATTACATAACTAGATATATATTATATTTCTTATATGATCTAATTGTGAATTTTATTTTATCCAGGTAATATTTCACCTTTATTTGTTTTTCATTTTGAAACATTTGGTCTAGAAATATATTCAAGTCCAAATATTTACCAAGAGTTTATGATATTTTGAGTCTCCTTTGAATTTAATTATTTTTTACTTTCAATGATTGTATAACTTTGGTTCTTGAATTTTTCTCCTTGGAAATTAATATATAACATATGATTTTTCAATGTACCCTCATCATTGAATGGAATTTTATTCTATTTATCTATTGGTTATTTTTGAATAATGAGTATTTTTTTTTAAATAATGAGTAATTATTTTATTATGGATAAAGAATAGTGGACCAAAAACGTATACATATTTTTTCTATTTTTAAAAATAAAATGTATTTATTATTTATTTTAGTATTTGAATTTTTTTATCAATATTAATATTCCTTTATTATTATTATTTTTTATTGTAATTCATAAAAATGAATTTGAATTTTCAATTTCAAAATATAGTAACTTATATTCAATACATAAAATTTGTTATAAGTGATAATGAATCATAGTTGGATTACTACACGATTAACAAGTGATGAATATGAGGAAGTGGTTGATACCTTTTTTTGAATTTTTCCAAATTTTTTTATAAATAATGCCCTAATTTTCTGTACATGCATGAAATGTTTAAATATGAGAATGTTCTAAAGTAGAGAAATGAATGATCATTTAATTTACAGTGATAGTATTCTAAGTTATATTTCTTTGATTTGGAATGGTTAAATTGGAAAGGATTAAATACATATTGATGATTGAGATTTTTAGGATGATAATTTTGATCAAATTAAAGAAATGATTCATCATATTGAAGTGAAAGAAACTGATAAAACAATGACAATTGAGAACTTATATGGTTATACTGAAAAAACCTGTATCTAGGTTGTATGAAATTTACCATTTTATCAACAATGTTAATATTTTTTAACCTTAAAATTATGAATATATAGAGTGACAAGAGTTTTACAGAATTACTAAAACTATTTAAAAACTAGTTCCTAAAGACAATGATCTTTCGTATTCAAATTATAATATGAAAAATTATTATTATAACATCCCAAATTTTTGATATGGCACAGATCCTTTAAGTTTTAGTTTAAATCTTCCTTTAAACCCTTCTACTTGTGCTTAAATGATTAAGGAAGGGTTCAAAAGAGTCTAGGGACTTCTCCGAGATTGGATATCCAGTTTTTTGAGAAAATGTACGAGGCACACAATTGGAACATGGTTATTAGTAACCGTGCCACACAACCGTGTGGCCCATATTTAGGGGAGAACAATTTGATAAACCATGAGTGGGAGGCCACATAGCTATGTGAAAAACTGTATAAATGTTTCATAGGGGACCCACATGGGATGTGTATAGTTTGAAAAACCATTCACCTGGCCTACACTCTTAGTGCCACTTAGGTAGTAGAGCCATGTAGTTGGCACATGGTTTGGAAAAATCTTATAGCCAAAACATGCACCTATTTAAAGTTGGGTGAAAATTCATTTTCCCCATTATTTATTTTTAATACTTCCCATTATTTTCATTATTCTTTCTATACACAGTAATCCCACCATGTGATCTCCCTCCCATGGGATCTTCTTAGGAATTTAGGCTTCTCTCTCATACGGACTCCAATTAGATCTCTGTTTTCCCCATTGAAATCATATCAGTAATTTCTTCAATAAATTTACTTAATTTCTCAGATTATATTACCATATTCAATCCTATTTATTTTCAAGATAATATTACCTATATCCAGGGTATTTATCTATTTCTACATTTTCTTCCGATCTAGGATAAATCAGAATCCGATACTAGATGAGTGTTCCTCTATTTTTATAAGGTAGGTGGTCTATACTATTTCCCTCAAAGTCTCAACCATTTAAAAATGTTTCTGTTGTTATTTATGCTGGAATCTCCAAGAATATACTTATAATTAATTAATTTGTTAAATTAGGTGTGGGGGATATGATCTAGACCCCTTATGATACCCGTTGACCTTGTTGGAGTATGAAACCTCACCAAGGATCACCACTTTGGGTGAGTACTTATATGCATGATCCACTGACACCCATTACATATTTTGTATTGATCATTAAAAATGAATTTTATTATGTTATAATAAATGATTAATTTTTGTATTTAATGGAAATTACCTTTCACTTTGGCATTGTTGTTTATATATAACTTGATTAAAATGGAAGAACACTCTATGAACATTTTTCATTCATAAATGAAAAGGATATGTTTTGAATTAAATAAAAAGCTAAAGAGTCATGGACTAACACATGGATTATGATTATTTATAAATGGTGCCAAATGATTATAGACTGTTGTCCTATTAAAGGACTGGTCAGACTTGAGACAACCTTGGATTCCAGAGGTAATTATTTAACCACTCAAAGAACTCCACCCTGATTCATTTAGTGAATTACTAATGGAGATACCCACCTTGGAATTTGGTCTTTTAATTATTAGTAAATGAATTTCTTGGTGTTGTACTGAAGATTTATTTTTTATATTAAGAAATTATAATACCTTATATCAACTCCTTGGATTTATCTTGATGTATTTGGACACGTGACACCTTGGATCATCACCTTGGTATCCATTCATTCTTAGCCCAAGATTTAATTTGGATGTACTCCAAGGAACCCGTTAGATACGTTTCGTCAGTGGAATTCCAAGGGTGTACCCCTCAGATTACACTTAGACCCCTTTATCTAGGTTGTATGGTTATTAATATGAGATGGACTGAACTAATAAGGTTAAGGAGGCCTTGATTTCACCTTGGATAATCCATAATTATTATTATCACATGGACACTCTTATCATATTCATGGGGCCTGAATTCTTACAAGTTTCCTATTCAGAGACATCCAGCTTAAGCCAAAGTAGGTATGGTTGGTCAGGACCCCCATAAGGAACCCGAACCAAAATTGGTTATTAATTTAGTTAATTATTTATCAAATTATCATTTTACCTCCACATTGTCATATTTATACTGACAAACTAGATTTGTTAAAGACATTGTTAGTGGTGGCCTGCTGAGTTTTACTCACACCCTGTTCGGGCTACTTATTGGTACTCGAACAGATTTCATGTTTACAAGCCATGAAAAAGGAAATGGTCTGAACTTGGATGTTTGATTCACGTGATAGGATGGTGTATGGGAGTATAGGTTCGACCATGATATTAGGATATTTTTGGAGTTTATAATTTTTTTTCTTTCTTGTATTTTTTTATAGCATGTATAAATGTTTTCCTACTTCCAGTTTTTATAGTATCATGATACCATCATCATTTATATATGACTTGGATATTTTTGTTAGACGATGAGTTTATTATTTATGGATGATTTACTTATACCACTACTGTTATTTATTATACTTCCACTGCTTCATATTACTATTATAGATTCCTTTATTTGTTTATATATCTGTTTTTATTATTCCATTGCGCTACACTCTAACCAGAGGGTATAGTCACCCCACAAACACACCCTAGGCCATCACTGCTATTCAAAATACTTTAGAGTATGGGGAGATGATCTTTAGGCCATATGGCCAACTAGTTCGGGGTGTTGTTTAGTGAATCCAAGGTTAGAGCATCAAAAATTGGTGTTAGAGTATTTTTCCCTTTTGTTTTACAGTTTTGGGTTGGCAGATAGGAGACTTAGAAAGTGTTGGAATTTGGTAATGAGATGTTCCTAGGAGTATCTAACCCACATATGTGGAAAATCCAAATTTCCTAATATATATTTTAATATTATATAATGTGTCTATTATAGTTATATTGATTTCACCATTGGGTAACACACATGATTTGTGGAATTTATTATCATTATGGATTTTACCTTCACCATTGGCCTAACATAGAAAGGGGGTAGTGCCTCATGAATCATTATAGGAACATGAGGATTGATATTCCATCCACAACATGTTTATTTACTGTATGAATTACCTGCTGGATATTATTTGTCCCATGATAATTATAATTCATCTTTTGCTAACATTTCTTATAGGGATAAATTAATTGGATTAATTAGAGTGTCTGCATTAACCAAAATTGTTTTTACTATATATATTAATGGTGGTACCTTAATTGGCTAGTTATAATGATTTTTATCCATGGACCATTGGTCGCACGAGCTGAAACATCATTTGGTTATAATTACATGGATTCCAATTGTAATTTAAAGAGTGTGCATGACTCTAGAAATTGGGAATGTTAATATATTAAACCAAACCATTATAAAATATTAGTATTATTTACATGTAGTACCATATAGATGGACCTTTATATATATAACTTGAGAATGATAAATGCATCTAACTGGACCTTTATATATATATATATATATATATATGAAAATACACATAGATGCACTTATGAAACACTGATTTATATATTTAAATAAAATTGGTTGTCATTAAATGAGTATTACAAATACAGATTAAAGGTATTTTTCCTCTATAACTTGTAATTTATTCTTCATATATTATAACCTCAATAATTAAAACTTGAAATATGACCAATATCCAAACCTTAAACCATGGGTAGTTGGTTTAGTAAGTTTTGGGTAGTGAACCCTTATGTTTAATATTCTTCCATGAGAACTTACTTATTCTTATTAGTGAGACATAAGGAATGTACTTGGAAATAGTAGATAAATTACTCCATTATAAACTTAGGTCAAATGCCAGGAAGGTAGTGACGACCATGCTCATGAAGTAGTAGGACCTAACCCTCCAGTAGTGCCACCTAAGGAAAATCCAATTATGCCTCCTATTATTCTTGACTTGGGAACTAATGATCTGTTTTATGAAGGATTTATACACTTAGTGTGGTCTATGGTAGGATCTCCAGGACCTACATAGACTATGCCTGAGTTGATGATGGAATTCCAGCTGCAACACCCACTTACTTTCTTGGGAGAGGGTGTCCCCCAGGCCATTTAGTCTTGTATAGAGGCTATATTATCTATCCTTGAGAATTTGGAGACACCTCCATAAAGGAGAATCAAGCTCACCACTTATATGATTCATGGTTCTACCAAGAACTAGTGGGATATGCTAAATCATGATGATCAACATCGAGGAATGGTTTTGGGAGATTTCCAATCTCACTTCTATGATTAATTATTTCTTGAGAAACTAAGATCTATTCAAGCGAGAGAGTTGATGCACCTGGATTAGAGAACTATGTCCATTATGTACTATTTTTTTTCATTTCACAAAATTATAACCCCTTTCAGATGCTTTTTATAGTGACGAGTTATCTAAAGCAATACATTTTTAGGATGGAGTCAAGTATTACATCCATTCTCAGGAAAATATCTTATTGATAGTGAATCCGAACCTTATTATCGAGAAAAATTTGAGGGAAGTTGAAGGTATAGAGCATGGAGGTTTAATATCAAGGAAGGGTTGTTCATCTAGTGTAAGGAAGAAATCTTTAGAGGGTACTTTACAATGTGGTGGCATCCAGAGTATCCGTACTGGTAGTTCTGTTACATTCCATCAGTGCGGAAGATAAGGTCATGTAAAAATGGGTCATGCCTATGGAGTGTCATACCTATGGAGTATTTTCACTGGTAGTTCTGTATACCCAATGGATTTTCATGCCTATGAAAAAATGGTTCATCTGTAGAGATTCTTCTAATACTTCCCATATATCCCCAGTGGGATAAGATCCACACAAACTTCCACTTTCTGGAGCAGGATTAGTATCACTTCATCTAGTGGGGAGTTGGAGTACCACCGGCTATACAGTCTGAGGAGGTGGATATAGTCGAGGAGGCCAAATTTAGGATGTCGTGTTATAGTATAATAGACCAAATCAGTGTATTCAGGTTATGGATTAGGGATGGAGATCATGTGAGATATACTCAGTACAACCTAAACCCAAGGATAAGGGTTCCAAACCATCTATAGTGAGAGGTATGATTTTAGTAGCATCCACTTTGGTATCTTATCTATTTGACATAGGAACTTCACACTCTTTTATCTCTATTTATATTGTATAAATACTTGGGATTTATGTTTTATACTTATATGGGGTAATGATATTGGATACTCCATTGGGAGTGCGGTTTGAAAGTGTACACCAATGTAAGGAGTGTCCCCTCAAGATTGGTGGCTATTGTTTCTTATGGAACCTCTTCACCCTTGAGATGACATGATTTGATATCATTATTGATATGTAATGATTGGTTCCCTATCATTACCATATTGAATTTTATCATCATAGGGTATCCTTCACATCACAAGAGGGTGATACTTATATTCACATGGGTAAATGGGCTGTCTGGGAAGGTTGAGATGGACCCAAGCATCATGGGCGGGGTGGAATGAAAACCCATATTTCTAAACATAATATAGATTATTAGGGAATGTGTTATATTGAATTCCATCATATACTAGATCAATTCAGGGATATATTATTGGATTTATTTTATGAATTAACTCCCCTAATTGAGGTAAATTTTTCCATCGATCTAGTTTTAGGTTCAGCACTGATATTCATTTCTCATTATAGGATAACTACTACTGAGTTGTAGGACCTCAATAGGAAGATAGAGGACTTAAAATCTAAGGGTTTAATATGAACTACTACATCTACTTAAGGTTCAATCATGATTTTCTCTAAGAAGGTGGATGATACCTTTAGTCTTTGCATGGATTACAATTGGTTTAGCTAGCTTATAGTTATGAATCGATATCCACTACCTCATATAGATGACCTCTTCGACTAAATTTGAGGAGTGAGTATTTTCTTGAAGATCGATTTGATGTTAGGATATCATCAGGTATGAGTTAGTCCTTTAAAAATACACCATATAATATTTAGAAGAAGATATGACCTTTTTGAGTATCTGGTTATTCCATTCAATTTGATGAATGTGCCTACCATTTTTATGGCTATGATGAAATGAGTTTTCCATTCATATCTAGATTCATTCATGGTATTATTAATAGACCAAATCCTGGTGTATTATTATAATGTACACAACCATGAAAAATATCTTGAGATCATACTGAATATAATGGGAGAGCACCATATGTTTTCTAAGTTCATGAAAAGCCACTTTTGGATAAATAAGGTATAATTCATGGGTCACATTATCTTGTAGGTTAGCTTATCTATTGACCTAGAGATAGTGAGAGCCTTAGTTTCTAGGGAGTATCATAATAATTTTTTTACATGCATAGTTTCTTGGGGATGGATGGATATTATAGGTGTTTTATTCAATAATTTTCATTCTTGGAATCACTACTTACAGGTTTGAAAAAGAATAGAATGAAATTATTTTATTCAGACACTTGTGAAGCATCCATTCAGGAGTTGAAAGGACAATTGAATTGAACATAGATCCTGGTTCTTCCAGAGTTGGAAAAATGATATATAGTTTATTGCGATGCATTAGGTATTTATCTAGGATAATTCTTGATGAAATATGAGTGAGGCATGGTGTATGTGTATCGTTAGATGAGACCAAAAGAGATGAATTACCCATCACATGATCTCGAGTTAGAAGCTATAGTTCATGCCTTACATTTTTGGAGATATTACTTTCTTGGGGAACACTTTGTGGTGTATATATTCAAAAAGATCCTCAAAATGATATTTACATAGCATGAATTGAATCTTAGGAAATAAAGATGGTTTGAGTACCTACAGTCATTTTAATTTGAGTTTTGTTATACACCCAAGAAGGGAAATGTTTTGGATAATGCTCTAAGCCATAGGACTCATATACATGCAGTTCAAGAGGCCATATGTGAGTGGAAGTTGATGGACCTATTTTCCAAGATTCATTTACAGGTACAAGAGTATCACGAGTAGCCTATCCTTATATATTTAGTATTGAACTCTTCAATTATGGATAGAGTGAAGATGAGATAAATTTCTGACCCCAAGGTCTTGGTCCTATGAGAGAGAATTTCAAGTGAGGATATACCACCAAGATAGATCATTGATGAGGATAATATATTGTATATTCACTGATTCATCTTGGTTCTTGGAGATGTGTGAGAGGAATTGATGTGATAATATCATTCTTTTGGTTGAGAGGTACACACCGATATTACAATGATGTACCATGACTTTCACCACCAGTATTGGTGACTAGAGATGAAATGAGAGATAAT
Organism: Viscum album; assembly: GCA_963277665.1. Taxonomy (NCBI): domain Eukaryota; kingdom Viridiplantae; phylum Streptophyta; class Magnoliopsida; order Santalales; family Viscaceae; genus Viscum; species Viscum album. The sequence goes on from OY728121.1 coordinate 1,088,805,745, forward strand.
GGGATTTGTTACTAGGTGTTCTATCTGTCAGTAGGTGAAGGTAGAACACCAATGACCGAAATGGATTTTATAGTTGTTCACCATTTTAGAGTGGCAATTGGATGAATTCACCATGGATTTAGTAACTTTCTTACTGAGATCCCCTTGAGGTAGTGATTGAATAAGGGTGATCATTGACAAAATAACAAAGGCTGATCACTTTCTACAAATTAAAGAGAACTTATCAATGGATGAATTGGGTAGAAATTACATCCATGATATTATTAGACTTTATATTATCCCTCATAAAATAATATCACAAACAGATTCTCAGTTCACGTCAAGGTTTTGGAAGGGGTTGTCAAGGGATTTGGGTTCACAGTTACTTTTGAGTACAACCTATCTACCATAGTTTGACAGGTAGTTTGATTGTAGTATTTAGGTTTTATAGGACATTATTCAGGAATGTATCCTTGATTTTGTAGGTTCTTGTGAGGAAAAAATCCCTCTAACAGATTCTTCCTATAATAACATATTTCAAAAGACTATACAAATGTATCCTTATGACACCTTATATGATATTCCATGATGATCACCTTTGTACTGTATTGAGGTAGGAGAGGTAGTTCCACTAGGGCCTCATCTCATTCAGGACACTCCATAGAAGACACCAATTTTTCAGAAGCTTATGGATACATATCAGTATATGTTGCATTAATATTCCAACCATTTCTTACAACCCCTTGAGTTTGAGGTCAGGGACTGGGTTTTCTTACATGTTCCACCTAGGCTGGGGCTTAGATGAATTATAAGGGAAGGAAAGTTATACCCTAGATTCTTTTAACTAATAAATATTTTATAGAGGGCCTGATTAGTGTATTATTATATAAGAATCCATGGAATATACATATCCATGCATGAATTATTTCATGTGTCTCAGTTACGTTGATATTATTCTAATGTATCACATGTTCTCTAGCTATAAGAAATCATGTTTGGTATCGATGATTATTTTTTGGAGTATCTTATTAGGATGGTTGATCGGTGCATGAAGTCTCTCCAAGGTAGGTCTATTCTTTTATTCCAGGTGCTATGGAATCATGAACATATACATGATGAGACCTATGAGAGAGATACTAATATATGTTCTCAGTGGAAAGAACTTTTCTTGGATGTTGATGAAACACCCCTAGGGAAAATTAAGTATGAGTTGTCTCAAGTGGGTGAGGTTATAACATCCTAGATTTTTTATTAGGTATGAACAATTTAAGTTCTAGTTTGAATCCTCATTTATACCCTTAAACTTGTTCTTAAATGAATAAATAAGGGTTATAGAACATCCATGGATTATTCAGATCCTAGAGCTCTAGTTTTTAGAGAAATTGTATGAGGAGCATGGTTGGAACACGGTTAGTAGTAATCGTGTGTCTCAATTTCGTGACCCATATATAGGGGAAATAATTTGATAAACCTTATGAGAGATTCTTCATGGTCATATGAAAAACTATAGAAATATCACAGAGGGGACCCTAATGGGATATAAATAGTTTGGAAAACCATGTACCTACCTCACACACTTAGTGACACAAAGGTAGTGGAGCCACATGGTAGGTGTGCGGTTTGGCCAAACCGTGTGACCAAACCACACACCTATTTAAATTTGTGTGAAAAGTCAATTTCTACTCCTTTATTTTTAACCCTCCACCTATTTTTCATTCTTTTTCCCACGAATAACAATCCCACCGTGAGAGCTATCTCCCATGGCCTCTTCCTAGGCATTGAGGTTTTTCCCTAATATGGAAACTAATTAGATCTCCATTCATCATGTTGGAAGTGTATCCGAAAGTGATTCAATCCACTTCCTTTATCAGTTTATCTCACTATCTTTAACACTATTTCTGTACAAGCTAATATGCCCTATATTTTGGGTATTCATATATTTATCCATATTATTCTAATCCAGTATAAATCATAATATTCTACTAGATGAGTGTTCTTATACTGCTATAAGGTTGGTAGCCCGTACCCTTTCCCTCAATGTCTCACCTGTCTATAAATGTCGCCATTATGCTGCACGCTGTAATCTCTATGCATTTCATTATAATTAATTCATTTTTTAAATTAGGTGTGGGGGATATGAACTATACCCTTTATGATACCCATTGACCTTTTTAGAGGATGGAACCTCACCAAGGACCACCCCTTTGAGTGAGTTCTTATATGCATGATCCATTGACACCCATTACATGTATTGGATTGAACTTTAAAAAGGAATTTGATTATGTTATAATAAATTATTAATTATGATATTTAATGGAAAATACCTTTAACTTGGGCATCATTTTTTATATACAACTTGATTAAAATGGAAGAACAATTTATGAACCTTTGTAATTCAACAAAAGGAGATTTTTTGAATTAAATATAAAGGTAAAGAGGCACAGACTAACAGATGGACTGTGATGATTTATAAATGGTGGAAAATGATTATGGAACATTTTAATATTAAAGGAGTGGTTAGACTTGAGCCAACCTTGTATTTCTGAGGGAATTCCTTGAGTAATCAGAGGACACCATCTCTATTCACTGAGCCATTTTCCAAGTGAGATACCCACATTGGGATTTATTCTTTATATTATTTGTAAAATAATGCCTTGATGTTTTAATGCCGATTAATTCATTTTATATGTAGAAATTATAATGAATTGGATCATATCCTTAGATTCTTCTTTATTTATTAAGACACATGACACCTTAGATCACCAAATTAGGCTACAGTCATTCTTATCCCAAGATTTACTTTGGAAGTACTCCAAGGACTTGATTAGAGACATTATTTCTAGTGTAATTAAAAGGGTGTACCCCTTTGATTACACTTAGACCCCACTTGTATTTGATGCATGGTTATTTCTATGATATGGGACAACATTCTAAGGTAAAGGATGCCTTGATTTAACTTTGAGTCCTCCATAATTATTATTATCACATAGAAACTCTTATAATATTCATGGGCCTAGAACATTAAAAGGTTACATATTTAGAGACAAATAGATTAGGTCAAATAAAGTATGGTGAGATGAGCATCCCATGAGGAACCTGAATTATATTGGTTTTTATTTTAGTTTATTATTCATCTGATTATTGTTTTTCCTAATCATTGATATATTTATACTCAAAAAATATATTTTTTATAGACACTATTAGTGGTTCCCTATTTAGATTTACTCACACCCTGTTTGGGCCTCTGATTGGTATCTGGATAGACTTCATTGTTGTAGGTTGGGATAAAGGAAAAGGTCCAGCTTTATATGTTTGATTCATTTGATATGATGGTATATGGGAACATAGGAATGATCACGATCTTGGAATTATTTTGGAGTTTAGAATTTTTAGTATTTATATGTATCTTTATAGTATATACAGATTTTTTCCGACTTCAATTTTTGTAAAATATAAAGACATCATTATAATTTTTATATGACTTGGATATTTTTGTTACCCACTATGTTTATTATGTATGGATGATTCACTTATTTCATTGCTATTATTTATTTAGATTCTATCGCTTTATATTATTATTGCTGCTTATGAAATTTGTTTATTTGTCTTTTTTCATTATTCCACCATGCTACACTCTAACCAGAGGGAACAATTTCCCCACAGATACACCATAGTCCCTCACTGCTAGTTGACAACCTCTAATGTATGGGGAGGTGAACATGAGGCCATGTAACCAATTGTTTTGGGGAACTATTTAGAGGATCTTGGGTTAGATCATCACAATTAAGCCTGATATAATTGAGGTGAAAGAAGATACATGTCTTCCCCAATGACTATGTGTTCTATTGGTAGGAATATGAAGGACTATCAAAGTGTCCTAAATGTGAGGCATAATGGTATAAGTTGAAAGAAAAACTAGTATTTGAATTATATATTATTCCAAGTACCAAGACTCATGTTAAAGAAATTTGGTATCCACCTATAATTAATCATCGTAAATATTTACTTTCACATTAAAATGATGAAAAAAGTTAATATATCATGAATATGAGATAATATTTGTTGGAAAATTACTCTATCCAGCTGATTGTCCATAATAGAGGAAAATTAACCAATAATTTATTATATTCAGAAATAAAATTAGAAATATTATACCTAGAATTTGTATAAATGGAATTAATTCATATTATAGACTTATTAGAAAATATATACCATGATTAGTTTTTTTATTAATTTACAACTTTTCACAAGAATTTTCATTGAAGCATAAATATATCATGTTGAGTTTAATTATTTCTAGAAAAAAATAGTATGAAAGTAATATAGATGTTTAATTTTCACCATTAATTGCTGATTTAAAACTTTTATTTTAGGGAGTTATTATATTTTATGATTCTTATAAAAGGTTAAAATTTCAAATACATACAATAATTATGTTTACTATTAAATGATTACTAGTATATGAATGTTTTTCTAGATACAATGATAAGTGTCATAAGGATTTTCCAATTTTCAAATAAGAGACTTCATATTATCAATTAAAACATGGTAGAACAATAGTGTACATGGGTCATTAAATGTTTTTCTATATGGATCACTCTTATTAAAGATTAAATATGCATTCAACGACTCATAATAAATTTATATTTCTCTAAATCCTTTATTAATTTATTTATATTTTTAGAGGGTTAAAAACATTGATGTTACATTTGAGAAGACACAAATATTTGGTAATGAAAAATATATATGTAAGAAAAAATTAATATTTTTCAAGATTCCCTATTGAATATATCATAAGGAAAAACAAAACATTGATGTGATGTATGTTTATAAGAATACCTATGATAGTTTAATGAAACTTTATTAGATATTAAAGGTAATGATAAGGATGATTTGAATGCAATATGGGACTTATTGTCAACGAAAATATGTTTGGAGTTAGTTCGCACTAATAAAGGAAAATGAACATAGTTGGATCCAAATTTTTATACATTATATACAAGTGATAAAATTAGTTTTTTTTTATTTCTCCCATGCTATCAAAGTTCTTTAGGCTTATTCTTAAAATGTAAACAATCTCATACCACAAAAATATTTAAAGTTAATAAGCATGAAATCTCATGACTTCCATGTTATGATGTAAAAAATCCCACCAGTTTCATTATATATAATATTAACCATCTATCTTAGATTTAATATCATCAAGGTATGTTATTTTTTTTAATTCCATTTATAACAAAGCAACAAATATGATTTTTTTTACAAATTTGGAGAAGGATGTAGTCGATATACATTTTCGACTAGAAATGTAATTTCCACAATCTATTTTGATATCATGGTTAATTTAATGTTTCATTTGGTGAAATAAATAAATATCTTTTGTCCTTTATAGTTATATTGTATGTATCTATATAAAAGATATAAGGTGATATTTAATAGGTATGTCAAGAATCCATATTGACAAGAAAAATCCATTATTGAGAAGTATATTTCTTAGGAGGTGGTTGAGTTTTGTACAAACTTTAATGTTAATATGAAAAAATATGAAAATATATCAAAATAGGATACTATATTCTGAAATGATTAAGAATGAAAAGATTCTAGAATGGAACTAGATCATCTAACCAAAATATTTAGTATAATTTATAAGAATAATAAAGTCTTTAAAAATTCTTCAACAATACCAAGAAAATGGTAAATTAATTAAATATGTAAGATTCTATGAATACAATAAAATGGTACATATCAAACAAAATTCTCACAACTAAAAGAAGATAAAATAAAAATGGAAAATAAAGAAAGGAAGTATCAGATGAGAAATGGTTTTGAGCACAAAGGTAAAAAATATATGAAGCCTATTTAGAGTGTCTCTGAGGAATCTAGAAGTAATTATAAATTTGATTCATAAAACGTTCAATCTAATATGAAAAAAATATGTGACTTATAGATAAATAGGAAGAAGAGGTATAATCTTAATATACTTATCATTCTTATTATAAATGTTGTTCTAATAGAAAACTAGCTTCATACTTTTTAATGCTCGATGAAAAGTATGAATCTTTAATAAAAAATCATAAATCACTAAAAAATATTCATAATTATCTTTTAAATGAAAAATATTCCATGCTAAAATAACACTTATAATTAAAGTAAAAGTTTAGAAAATCTACCTCAAACTATATTTGTAACGCCCCGACCCCAGCTACCCAGAGTCGGTGCATTAATTACATAACATTGGCACGATCACAAGAAAGATCAAATCCCGAAAGACCGATTGGTTTAGTAGCCTTGGAAACACTAGATATAATCATAAAGTTTTACATTACATTTCAAAGTGAAAAACTACTACAACAACAAAGTCTTCATATCCACACTATTAACCCCTCATAATATCCCTGCAAGTCATTCATAATTTACTTCTTCACTACCTGGGAAAAATAAAACATAGAAAAGGGGTGAGCTCAAATGCCCAGTAAGGATAACAATATAGAGGAAACTTTCATAAATAAAAATAAACATTTAAGGCAATGTATAACTAAATCAAAAGCCTTTTAAACTTGAACATTTAACAGAGTATGGCATAAATAAAATGAAATAATGCCATTTACTTATTCACATGGATATTCTACTAATCGAATAATCACATGCAAAAATCAATAACCACTTTCATAATGTTGGAATGCATAATGCCAGACTATCATAACCACATAGCCAAGGCCTCGTGCCAAGACTACAAATAAGATTTTGTCAAGGCCTTGTGCCAAGACACTAGTTTGTCTCATGAGACCTACCGATGCATCGAGGAGCTATAGCGGGCTCCACCCGTCACTTATTAAGTCCAATGCATTCCCATATGAAAAGGTTTAAACATAACATAAACATTCGTATTAAAACTAGCATACAAAATGTCAATAATTTCACCATAAACTATGAATGGTATAAAAATAGCACATCCACAGTCAAACATATCACAAAACCTTCAATACAATATAGAAGTTTTTTATCATAATAAATCAACTTCAAATAATCTTAAAATCCATCAAAGGATGTTGACATAGATGAAATCAAAATTCTTTTTAAAGAAGTATCTCCTTTTATTTTGAAATCATTTAAGATCCATATAAAATAAAAAATTTTCTTTGAAAATATTCTTATAAGCTTGTATGGAAAGCTTCGACGATTTTATAACGGCGGAAAATAACCGCACCCGCCGTATAAGTTAAAAAAACATTCTTACCTCAATTCTGTCGAAAAGGTTAAAAAGGACATTGTTTTGAAAACGACGGAAAGATTCCTTTATAAACCTCTTATAAAAAGTCAAACAAGGGTATAAATGACTTTAACCCATATTCTTGTAAATAGTAAAAATGTTTTGAAATACATTTTTAAGAAAACATGGATGTGGATGATAAAGAGATCCCAGTAGATTATTACGTATATACAACCTCGGATAATGAAGAGATTGTGAAATAACCCTTACCTTGTACTTTTCCTTTGTTGGGGTAGGTTAACCTCCTGTATAATGGTGAAATAATTGTTATTAAATTATACAAGAATCATAAACATTAGTATGATATCATATATGATCTTTTAACATTGCTTTATTAATAATATCTTAGTATTATCGTCGTTTCGGGTGATAATCGATTCGTTCTTCTTAAATGTTTGGTTACGTAAGACATGTTTGTAATGGATGGATTATATCTTATTCATAATTAGAATGATATTAACATTATTTTTAACCCTAAAATGAGAATAATTTTTGAATGGATATGATGGAGAATGAATCTTATCGCGTTCGTGGAGACGGTAGTCCGTACGTACGCACGAACGCTACTTCCATTTAAGTCAAATCCAAATGATAAATAGGTATATTACTATTCCAGTATAATATAATATTTTATATATGTTACTTAAGTTCATTAACACCATCCTTTATACGTTCCATGTGTGGTATGAACGAGTCATATCATTTTAAGGGGGCGGTAGTCCGCACTTCCTCAAATGAAATTATCGTATGTATATACAACATGAAACGAATAATGGTATGAAATAAAATGGAATTACAGAAGCATATATATAAAATATATATCATTAATATCATATTTAATTACAGTGCCATCATAATGGCCACCATGAGAGGCGGTAAGATGTTTTTGAACAATCATCGTTTCGTGAGGCGTTAGTTTTCCATCCAGAGAAACATTATGTTCATCATCCATTAGATGGAGTTGTGTGTATGTGTAGTTTGAATCATTCTTATAACAACATCTTAGTATATTGAGGATACTGGTTTTGTTACAAAAGAAAGGAAATAAAAAGATTTTGGGGGTTGAAGAGGCAAAATAAATGAAAATAATTTAAGAGAAATCGTTACCTTTAATTTAGGTAACTCACTTTGGTTGGAACCAAAGGACTTATTGAAATGCTTTCTGCCTAAGGGGAAGCTTCAAGGAGGAGGAGAGGGATGTGGGGAGCTTAGTTGGGCAGAGTTTGGACGAGCCAAGTGGCTTGAGAGGTGTGAGGAAATGAGAAGGAGGAGTGCCCTTTTATAAGAGGGGTGAGGGGCACCTTTGGAAAAGCTAGAAATATTAATTTATAATAAATTCATATTCGGTTTCCAATGGCTCCAAAGTTGACTATTCAAAGTTTGAGGTGGGTATAGGTCGAAAACAACTCATCCAATAGAATTTAGACAGGTTTGGGTACTTATATTAACCTTATCTTTAAGTATTAACTCTAAGTTAATTAGTTTCACTTTTACAATGTCTCTTTGTATTTTTATATAATATGGTTAATAAACTTACTATATACATCCAAGAGACCCCCAGGTGGTCTATTAATGATTAACCTATCATAATATAAGTCTCTTGGCCGAACCTTAGATTTTTAGGAATTTAATATCAATTAATAATATAATATTTGTTTTAAGAACTCTTTTATGTCAATTTTGACACTATTCAATCGTTGATTTTTGTGAAACTCATAACAGATTGATTACTTCGAACAAAGTCCATTAAATCAATCCTAATATATCATATTAGCCTAGAAAATTAGTTTAATTCATTAAAAGTTTCGTATTATATTTATTTGGGTATTTATAATATCAATTATTTTAATTTTTTACTATTATAGTAATTACTGCATCATCATTGTGTCATAAATAAAATAAATTATTTAATGTCTAAAAATTATAAATAAAATATCATTATGTAGGAAATCTTTTTAGCTTTCTAATTAATATTTATAATCGAAAATCCAACATGTATAACCCTATGTAAAAATTGTTCTTCTAAAAGATGTAAGCTTATGCCATTTTTATTTTTATTTTAGCTTTTTTAATATAATGTGTCATTATCACTTACAAGTGGATCCATGGGGTCCCAAAATAGACCCAAAGATTCCCATGGTCGACCATGTATCAACCAATAGGGTTAAGACACGTTTTAGGGTAATTTAGTATTATTATAATATTATTTTTTAACCCTTATTTACCGGATTTACCCTTTAACCATGGTAAATAAAATATTTACCGCAGTAATTATTCAAAATGTGTAAAAATAAAAGTTACCTATTTACATAATTTGGAAATCCTGATTCCAAATATGGAATCCATTTTCCTAAATTCAAAACACAGAAGTGGCAGAAATTAATTTAAAATTAATTCCCGCTGTCAAAACAAAAAGCGTGTTTTTAAGAGGTAATAACTATCAAAAGATTGACACTTGTTTATGTTCGGTTTAATTGTAAAATTATGTCTAATGACCAACATTATATTAAATTGTAAAAATATATTCTAAATATACTTTAAAACCACTCAAATTCGTAATTTATAACTATTAATTATTTTGATTAAAAAAGTTGTTTTTAATTAAAATTTAGTAATTTTCACTATTCATCAAAATATGAAAGTTATCCGAAAAGTACCAAAATTTCACCCTAGGATAATTTCGATATTCCGAATCCAAAAATGAAGTCCATTTTGAAATATAAAATATATATGATTTCAAAAAGTAGGTATTACTATTTACAACGGCTAGTTTAATTAGTTGTGGTGTGTGTTAGAACTCGAGGTTGCGTACAACACACGCTATCGCATTATTCGAAGGGAAACGTACCGTAGAAGCTTGGGGTGTTACATTCTCCCCTCCTTCAAATAATTGCGTCCTCGCAATTTCTAGGGTATTACTGCATAAAAAGACTCGGGTGGTTCTTCATCATAAGTTCCTCGGGTTCCCACGTTGCCTCTTCCATCTTATGATTTCTCCACAAAACTTTTACCAGACGCGTCGTCCGGTTTCTCAGTACTTGTTCTCTTGTATCAAGAATCCTGACGGGCTCTTCACAATAGGAAAGATCGGGTTCCAGTTCTAATTCCTCATAGGTGAGTACATGCGTTGGGTCAGGCATGTATTTCCTCAACAGAGATACGTGGAACACATCGTGAACTTTTGAGAGACTTGGCGGCATTGCCAATCGGTAAGCTACAACCCCAATTCGTTTTAGAATTTCGAAAGGTCCGATGTACCTGGGACTCAATTTACCTTTCTTACCAAAACGTATGATTCCCTTCCATGGAGATACCTTCAGGAAAACATGATCACCGACTTGAAATTCCAAATCCTTCCTTCGAATATCAGCATAGCTCTTCTGCCTACTTTGAGCTGCTTTGATGTGATTTTGGATTACCTTCACCTTTTCCACCGTTTCCTCCACCAGTTCTGGGCCTACAAGTTTTCTTTCACCAACGTCATCCCAACAGGTTGGTGTACGACATCTCTTTCCGTATAACGCTTCATATGGTGCCATCTGAATACTCGAATGGAAGCTATTGTTATAGGAAAATTCTACCAGTGGTAAATATTGATCCCACATACCCTGAAAATCAAGTGAGAAAGATCTCAACATGTCTTCTAAGGTCTGAATAGTCCGTTCTGATTGTCTGTCTGTCTGAGGGTGGTAAGCAGTGCTCAAATGAAGTTCAGTATCCAGGGATTTCTGAAGACTTTTCCAAAACCTTGAAGTAAAACGGGGATCACGATCCGAAACAATTGATAGGGGTACTCCATGAAGTCTCACAACTTCATTAATATATAGTCTTGCTAGACGTTCCAGGGGTAGATCTTCTCTTATAGCAAGAAAATGTGCTGACTTGGTAAGACAATCAACAATAACCCATATTGCATCGTTCCTTCTAGGAGTCTTTGGTAGCCCCATGACAAAGTCCATCGTAATATTGTCCCATTTCCACTCCGGTATGGGAAGAGGTTGCATGACTCCTCCAGGCTGTTGCCTTCCAGCTTTCACTTGTTGACAAACCATACATCTTGATACAAAATCAGCAATCTCCCTCTTCATGTTGTCCCACCAAAAATGTTCCTTCAAATCTCTATACATTTTGGTGCTCCCAGGGTGTATAGAGAAATTGGAACTATGAGCATCATCCAGTAATTCCCTTTTCAGATCAGGTAAATCGGGAACACAAAGTCTCTTTCCAAATTTCAAAGTTCCATCTTCATACACAAAGTCTCTCAATCTCCCATCATTCACAGCTTTAATCTTCTTCTGAAATTCTTCATCATCGGTCTGAGAACTCTTAATCCTTTCTAGTAAAGATGGTTTGGCAAACATTTGAAAAAGCATTGATGTTTCACCTTCCCTGGTTAATTCCATGTCCATCATCACTAGATCCATGAAAATTGGATCCCTTTCAATTCTCATCATGTTCAAAACTCCATGGTCTTTTCTGCTCAAAGCATCTTCCACCTTGTTTGCCTTCCCCGGGTGGTAGTGTATCGTACAATCATAATCCTTGAGTAATTCAAGCCATCTCCTTTGCCTCATGTTGAGTTCTTTTTGTGAGAAAATATACTTCAAACTCTTGTGATCAGTATAAATCTCACATTTTTCACCATAGAGGTAGTGCCTCCATATCTTCAAAGCAAAGATCACAGCTGCTAACTCAAGATCATGAGTAGGATAGTTTTGTTCATGAATTTTCAACTGTCGTGATGCATAGGCAATAACTCTATCATTCTGCATAAGGACACAACCAAGTCCTTTCTTTGATGCATCACTATAAATAACGAACCCATCATTCCCTGATGGTAGAGTCAATATAGGAGCATTGACTAATCTTCTCTTCAGTTCTTCGAAACATTCCTCACACTCTTTTGTCCAAACAAATTTAACCCCTTTACGTGTGAGCTTCGTTAATGGGTTAGCCAATCGGGCAAAATTCTGGACGAAACGTCGATAATAACCTGCCAAGCCAATAAAACTACGTACCTCAGTTATACTCGTAGGTTCTGGCCATTCTTGGATTGCCTTGGTCTTAGAAGGATCAACATAGATTCCATCTTTAGAGACAATATGGCCAAGAAAAGAAATCTCCTGAAGCCAGAATTCACACTTGCTAAACTTCCCATATAATTCATGCCTCCTCAGAGTCTTCAAGATAATGCGCAAGTGATTTTCATGATCTTCGTAGGTTTTGGAGTATACCAAGATATCATCAATAAATACCACCACAAATTCATCGAGATACTCCTTGAAAACTCTATTCATCAGATCCATGAATACAGAGGGTGCATTAGTCAATCCAAACGGCATTACAGTAAACTCGTAATGCCCGTACCTGGTTCGAAATGCTGTCTTCGGAATGTCTTCCTTCTTCACACACAACTGATGGTATCCAGATCGAAGGTCAATCTTTGAAAAGTATTGAGCTCCATGCAGTTGGTCAAATAAATCATCAATACGAGGTAGGGGATACTTGTTCTTTATCATTATAGCATTGATCTCCCTGTAGTCGATACATAACCTCATAGATCCATCTTTCTTTTTAACAAAAAGAACAGGGGCTCCCCATGGAGAAACACTAGGGCGAATAAATCCCTTATTACTCAATTCCTCTAGTTGTTTCTTTAGTTCGACTAATTCTACAGTGGCCATTCTATACGGGGTCTTTGATATAGGCCTTGATCCAGGAATTAAATCAATGGAAAACTCTACTTCTCGTTCTGGAGGATGTCCAGGTAAATCTTCCGGAAATACATCTACAAACTCTTTCACAACAGGTACATCCTCTATTTGAACATTCCTTTCCTCACCCGCAGTTATTTCATTCTCTTCCTCCCCAATAATTGAATTTAGTTGAGCTACTGGGGGTGGATCTAAATAAGAATTAGGTGGTGACGATTCTGCTCTAAAAATAAGGTGTTCCTTATCATTATCATCAAGAATCGTAACCTCTTTCTTCTTACAATAAATCTTCGCATCATAGTCCGAAAGCCAGTCCATACCGAGGATTATATCAAACTCAATCATAGGTATGACGATGAGATCAGCAGATAAAGAAAATTTATGTGCTCTAATGGGGACTGATTCACAAAACTTTGTTGCAACGATACTTCCCTTAGGAGTTTTAACCGACAACTCCCTTATTAAATCAAATTGGAAATATCTAAAGTTCTTAGCAAACTGGGAAGATATGAAACAATGCGATGATCCAGAATCAAATAATGCATTTGCTAAACTTGAGGAAACCATTAAATTACCTGCCACCACGTCTTTCAGAGTTTCTACCTCAGCAGTAGTGATAGCATAAGCCTGGCCTTGATCCCTTGGCCTTTTCTGAGGTAAGTTCTCCTGACGCTTAGGACATGCATTTGCATAATGCCCCATCTCCCTGAAATTGTAGCACTGAACGTTGGTAGCTTCCTTCTTCCCCTTGCAATCATGAGCTTGGTGGCCTTTTTCACCACACTTGTAACAGACTCCCATTCCCTTCAAGCAAGTACCAGGATGTTTCTTCCCGCATTTACCACAAGATGGATATTCAACCTTTCCCTTCTTCCCCTTATTTCCATTCCCAGATTGATCAGCAGGTCTCTTCTTCTCTTGCTTCGCTTTAAAGTCATAAGACTTAGAGAATTCTTTTTCGGTCTTGATAGCACATGAGACAATGTCTTCGTACGACGAAAAGGATTGTGAGACTAATGCTCGACGGAGAAATGGTTTTAACCCATCAAAGAAACGATCAATATTACTTATTGGGTTGCGAATATAATCTCCAGCATACCTCGCTAACCTTGTAAAGTTAGCCTCATACTTTGTGACATTATCATCCTCCTTTTGTCTCAGACTCAGAAATTGCCTTTCCATATCTGCTCGATGGTCGCGAGGAAAGTATTTTTCTAAAAACAGATCTTTGAACTCCCTCCATTCCATGTTTGATACTTCATCATCTTCCTTCATGTTTTGAATCAATGACCACCATTGATCAGCATCTCCAGTGAGGCGGTAAACTGCCATGGTAACTTTTTCCCTTTCACTACTCCCCAAAGCCTGAAATATTTTCTCTAGGGAAAATATCCATTTCTCAGCTACTAAGGGATTTGTACTCCCATTGAACGTTGGTGGTTGTTGTCTCATGAATCGATCTAACATTGATCCTCCACGCTGCGGATCAGGGTGCTCCATACGGGTAAGGTTATTATTCATAACCTGAGTAAGTTGTCCCAGTACGGTGATTAGCTGATCAGCACCAGTTGCATCACCAGCCCCACTATAATTATCTTGAGCAGGAGGGCAATCCCTACATGGAGTGCGTGCATTGATACGGTTTCCATTTCTTCCACTAGGCGCCATTTCTAAACAATGGCATAAACTAGATTAGTTTATGAATCAAAATACATAATCCCATACTTATAAAACACTTAACATAAATTGAACTATTTATGGATATAATCCATAATCATAAAAATGTTTTCTTTGAGAAAGTATATACTCATAAACCCTTCATAATGATTTGTAAAGAAAATGAGAGTTATCCTAAGCATATCCCCCGGGAGTGTCGTAACCAAGAGTGCAGCAAGGCCCGTTGTCATGCACCAGTTCCCGTTCGAGTCTAGCTCAAAGCGGTGTTTTTGGGTTTTACCCCTAGGTACATCTGTGCCAGAGCCGCCTCTACCTGCTCGTATCCAGACAGGGATGTACTTCTCGGAAAACTCACAAAATCTCTACAATACCAAAATTCTAGGAAGTTCTTCTATACTAATCCTCAAAGTTCATCTTAAGTCTACGTGCTCTAATCAGAGTTTATCTAAATCTAGCTTCCAAGGTTTGTACTAAACTTCCTCTGATACCAACTGTAACGCCCCGACCCCAGCTACCCAGAGTCGGTGCATTAATTACATAACATTGGCATGATCACAAGAAAGATCAAATCCCGAAAGACCGATTGGTTTAGTAGACTTGGAAACACTAGATATAATCATAAAGTTTTACATTACATTTCAAAGTGAAAAACTACTACAACAACAAAGTCTTCATATCCACACTATTAACCCCTCATAATATCCCTGCAAGTCATTCATAATTTACTTCTTCACTACCTGGGAAAAATAAAACATAGAAAAGGGGTGAGCTCAAATGCCCAGTAAGGATAACAATATAGAGGAAACTTTCATAAATAAAAATAAACATTTAAGGCAATGTATAACTAAATCAAAAGCCTTTTAAACTTGAACATTTAACATAGTATGGCATAAATAAAATGAAATAATTCCATTTACTTATTCACATGGATATTCTACTAATCGAATAAACACATGCAAAAATCAATAACCACTTTCATAATGTTGGAATGCATAATGCCAGACTATCATAACCACATAGCCAAGGCCTCGTGCCAAGACTACAAATAAGATTTTGTCAAGGCCTTGTGCCAAGACACTAGTTTGTCTCATGAGACCTACCGATGCATCGAGGAGCTATAGCGGGCTCCACCCGTCACTTATTAAGTCCAATGCATTCCCATATGAAAAGGTTTAAACATAACATAAACATTCGTATTAAAACTAGCATACGAAATGTCAATAATTTCACCATAAACTATGAATGGTATAAAAATAGCACATCCACAGTCAAACATATCACAAAACCTTCAATACAATATAGAAGTTTTTTATCATAATAAATCAACTTCAAATAATCTTAAAATCCATCAAAGGATGTTGACATAGATGAAATCAAAATTCTTTTTAAAGAAGTATCTCCTTTTATTTTGAAATCATTTAAGATCCATATAAAATAAAACATTTTCTTTGAAAATATTCTTATAAGCTTGTATGGAAAGCTTCGACGATTTTATAACGGCGGAAAATAACCGCACCCGCCGTATAAGTTAAAAAAACATTCTTACCTCAATTCTGTCGAAAAGGTTAAAAAGGACATTGTTTTGAAAACGACGGAAAGATTCCTTTATAAACCTCTTATAAAAAGTCAAACAAGGGTATAAATGACTTTAACCCATATTCTTGTAAATAGTAAAAATTTTTTGAAATACATTTTTAAGAAAACATGGATGTGGATGATAAAGAGATCCCAGTAGATTATTACGTATATACAACCTCGGATAATGAAGAGATTGTGAAATAACCCTTACCTTGTACTTTTCCTTTGTTGGGGTAGGTTAACCTCCTGTATAATGGTGAAATAATTGTTATTAAATTATACAAGAATCATAAACATTAGTATGATATCATATATGATCTTTTAACATTGCTTTATTAATAATATCTTAGTATTATCGTCGTTTCGGGTGATAATCGATTCGTTCTTCTTAAATGTTTGGTTACGTAAGACATGTTTGTAATGGATGGATTATATCTTATTCATAATTAGAATGATATTAACATTATTTTTAACCCTAAAATGAGAATAATATTTGAATGGATATGATGGAGAATGAATCTTATCGCGTTCGTGGAGACGGTAGTCCGTACGTACGCACGAACGCTACTTCCATTTAAGTCAAATCCAAATGATAAATAGGTATATTACTATTCCAGTATAATATAATATTTTATATATGTTACTTAAGTTCATTAACACCATCCTTTATACGTTCCATGTGTGGTATGAACGAGTCATATCATTTTAAGGGGGCGGTAGTCCGCACTTCCTCAAATGAAATTATCGTATGTATATACAACATGAAACGAATAATGGTATGAAATAAAATGGAATTACAGAAGCTTATATATAAAATATATATCATTAATATCATATTTAATTACAGTGCCATCATAATGGCCACCATGAGAGGCGGTAAGATGTTTTTGAACAATCATCGTTTCGTGAGGCGTTAGTTTGCCATCCAGAGAAACATTATGTTCATCATCCATTAGATGGAGTTGTGTGTATGTGTAGTTTGAATCATTCTTATAACAACATCTTAGTATATTGAGGATACTGGTTTTGTTACAAAAGAAAGGAAATAAAAAGATTTTGGGGGTTGAAGAGGCAAAATAAATGAAAATAATTTAAGAGAAATCGTTACCTTTAATTTAGGTAACTCACTTTGGTTGGAACCAAAGGACTTCTTGAAATGATTTCTGCCTAAGGGGAAGCTTCAAGGAGGAGGAGAGGGATGTGGGGAGCTTAGTTGGGAAGAGTTTGGACGTGCCAAGTGGCTTGAGAGGTGTGAGGAAATGAGAAGGAGGAGTGCCCTTTTATAAGAGGGGTGAGGGGCACCTTTGGAAAAGCTAGAAATATTAATTTATAATAAATTCATATTCGGTTTCCAATGGCTCCAAAGTTGACTATTCAAAGGTTGAGGTGGGTATAGGTCGAAAACAACTCATCCAATAGAATTTAGACAGGTTTGGGTACTTATATTAACCTTATCTTTAAGTATTAACTCTAAGTTAATTAGTTTCACTTTTACAATGTCTCTTTGTATTTTTATATAATATGGTTAATAAACTTACTATATACATCCAAGAGACCCCCAGGTGGTCTATTAATGATTAACCTATCATAATATAAGTCTCTTGGCCGAACCTTAGATTTTTAGGAATTTAATATCAATTAATAATATAATATTTGTTTTAAGAACTCTTTTATGTCAATTTTGACACTATTCAATCGTTGATTTTTGTGAAACTCATAACAGATTGATTACTTCGAACAAAGTCCATTAAATCAATCCTAATATATCATATTAGCCTAGAAAATTAGTTTAATTCATTAAAAGTTTCTTATTATATTTATTTGGGTATTTATAATATCAATTATTTTAATTTTTTACTATTATAGTAATTACTGCATCATCATTGTGTCATAAATAAAATAAATTATTTAATGTCTAAAAATTATAAATAAAATATCATTATGTAGGAAATCTTTTTAGCTTTCTAATTAATATTTATAATCGAAAATCCAACATGTATAACCCTATGTAAAAATTGTTCTTCTAAAAGATGTAAGCTTATGCCATTTTTATTTTTATTTTAGCTTTTTTAATATAATGTGTCATTATCACTTACAAGTGGATCCATGGGGTCCCAAAATAGACCCAAAGATTACCATGGTCGACCATGTATCAACCAATAGGGTTAAGACACGTTTTAGGGTAATTTAGTATTATTATAATATTATTTTTTAACCCTTATTTACCGGATTTACCCTTTAACCATGGTAAATAAAATATTTACCGCAGTAATTATTCAAAATGTGTAAAAATAAAAGTTACCTATTTACATAATTTGGAAATCCTGATTCCAAATATGGAATCCATTTTCCTAAATTCAAAACACAGAAGTGGCAGAAATTAATTTAAAATTAATTCCCGCTGTCAAAACAAAAAGCGTGTTTTTAAGAGGTAATAACTATCAAAAGATTGACACTTGTTTATGTTCGGTTTAATTGTAAAATTATGTCTAATGACCAACATTATATTAAATTGTAAAAATATATTCTAAATATACTTTAAAACCACTCAAATTCGTAATTTATAACTATTAATTATTTTGATTAAAAAAGTTGTTTTTAATTAAAATTTAGTAATTTTCACTATTCATCAAAATATGAAAGTTATCCGAAAAGTACCAAAATTTCACCCTAGGATAATTTCGATATTCCGAATCCAAAAATGAAGTCCATTTTGAAATATAAAATATATATGATTTCAAAAAGTAGGTATTACTATTTACAACGGCTAGTTTAATTAGTTGTGGTGTGTGTTAGAACTCGAGGTTGCGTACAACACACGCTATCGCATTATTCGAAGGGAAACGTACCGTAGAAGCTTGGGGTGTTACATTCTACCCTCCTTCAAATAATTGCGTCCTCGCAATTTCTAGGGTATTACTGCATAAAAAGACTCGGGTGGTTCTTCATCATAAGTTCCTCGGGTTCCCACGTTGCCTCTTCCATCTTATGATTTCTCCACAAAACTTTTACCAGACGCGTCGTCCGGTTTCTCAGTACTTGTTCTCTTGTATCAAGAATCCTGACGGGCTCTTCACAATAGGAAAGATCGGGTTCCAGTTCTAATTCCTCATAGGTGAGTACATGCGTTGGGTCAGGCATGTATTTCCTCAACAGAGATACGTGGAACACATCGTGAACTTTTGAGAGACTTGGCGGCATTGCCAATCGGTAAGCTACAACCCCAATTCGTTTTAGAATTTCGAAAGGTCCGATGTACCTGGGACTCAATTTACCTTTCTTACCAAAACGTATGATTCCCTTCCATGGAGATACCTTCAGGAAAACATGATCACCGACTTGAAATTCCAAATCCTTCCTTCGAATATCAGCATAGCTCTTCTGCCTACTTTGAGCTGCTTTGATGTGATTTTGGATTACCTTCACCTTTTCCACCGTTTCCTCCACCAGTTCTGGGCCTACAAGTTTTCTTTCACCAACGTCATCCCAACAGGTTGGTGTACGACATCTCTTTCCGTATAACGCTTCATATGGTGCCATCTGAATACTCTAATGGAAGCTATTGTTATAGGAAAATTCTACCAGTGGTAAATATTGATCCCACATACCCTGAAAATCAAGTGAGAAAGATCTCAACATGTCTTCTAAGGTCTGAATAGTCCGTTCTGATTGTCTGTCTGTCTGAGGGTGGTAAGCAGTGCTCAAATGAAGTTCAGTATCCAGGGATTTCTGAAGACTTTTCCAAAACCTTGAAGTAAAACGGGGATCACGATCCGAAACAATTGATAGGGGTACTCCATGAAGTCTCACAACTTCATTAATATATAGTCTTGCTAGACGTTCCAGGGGTAGATCTTCTCTTATAGCAAGAAAATGTGCTGACTTGGTAAGACAATCAACAATAACCCATATTGCATCGTTCCTTCTAGGAGTCTTTGGTAGCCCCATGACAAAGTCCATCGTAATATTGTCCCATTTCCACTCCGGTATGGGAAGAGGTTGCATGACTCCTCCAGGCTGTTGCCTTCCAGCTTTCACTTGTTGACAAACCATACATCTTGATACAAAATCAGCAATCTCCCTCTTCATGTTGTCCCACCAAAAATGTTCCTTCAAATCTCTATACATTTTGGTGCTCCCAGGGTGTATAGAGAAATTGGAACTATGAGCATCATCCAGTAATTCCCTTTTCAGATCAGGTAAATCGGGAACACAAAGTCTCTTTCCAAATTTCAAAGTTCCATCTTCATACACAAAGTCTCTCAATCTCCCATCATTCACAGCTTTAATCTTCTTCTGAAATTCTTCATCATCGGTCTGAGAACTCTTAATCCTTTCTAGTAAAGATGGTTTGGCAAACATTTGAAAAAGCATTGATGTTTCACCTTCCCTGGTTAATTCCATGTCCATCTTCACTAGATCCATGAAAATTGGATCCCTTTCAATTCTCATCATGTTCAAAACTCCATGGTCTTTTCTGCTCAAAGCATCTTCCACCTTGTTTGCCTTCCCCGGGTGGTAGTGTATCGTACAATCATAATCCTTGAGTAATTCAAGCCATCTCCTTTGCCTCATGTTGAGTTCTTTTTGTGAGAAAATATACTTCAAACTCTTGTGATCAGTATAAATCTCACATTTTTCACCATAGAGGTAGTGCCTCCATATCTTCAAAGCAAAGATCACAGCTGCTAACTCAAGATCATGAGTAGGATAGTTTTGTTCATGAATTTTCAACTGTCGTGATGCATAGGCAATAACTCTATCATTCTGCATAAGGACACAACCAAGTCCTTTCTTTGATGCATCACTATAAATAACGAACCCATCATTCCCTGATGGTAGAGTCAATATAGGAGCATTGACTAATCTTCTCTTCAGTTCTTCGAAACATTCCTCACACTCTTTTGTCCAAACAAATTTAACCCCTTTACGTGTGAGCTTCGTTAATGGGTTAGCCAATCGGGCAAAATTCTGGACGAAACGTCGATAATAACCTGCCAAGCCAATAAAACTACGTACCTCAGTTATACTCGTAGGTGCTGGCCATTCTTGGATTGCCTTGGTCTTAGAAGGATCAACATAGATTCCATCTTTAGAGACAATATGGCCAAGAAAAGAAATCTCCTGAAGCCAGAATTCACACTTGCTAAACTTCCCATATAATTCATGCCTCCTCAGAGTCTTCAAGATAATGCGCAAGTGATTTTCATGATCTTCGTAGGTTTTGGAGTATACCAAGATATCATCAATAAATACCACCACAAATTCATCGAGATACTCCTTGAAAACTCTATTCATCAGATCCATGAATACAGAGGGTGCATTAGTCAATCCAAACGGCATTACAGTAAACTCGTAATGCCCGTACCTGGTTCGAAATGCTGTCTTCGGAATGTCTTCCTTCTTCACACACAACTGATGGTATCCAGATCGAAGGTCAATCTTTGAAAAGTATTGAGCTCCATGCAGTTGGTCAAATAAATCATCAATACGAGGTAGGGGATACTTGTTCTTTATCATTATAGCATTGATCTCCCTGTAGTCGATACATAACCTCATAGATCCATCTTTCTTTTTAACAAAAAGAACAGGGGCTCCCCATGGAGAAACACTAGGGCGAATAAATCCCTTATTACTCAATTCCTCTAGTTGTTTCTTTAGTTCGACTAATTCTACAGTGGCCATTCTATACGGGGTCTTTGATATAGGCCTTGATCCAGGAATTAAATCAATGGAAAACTCTACTTCTCGTTCTGGAGGATGTCCAGGTAAATCTTCCGGAAATACATCTACAAACTCTTTCACAACAGGTACATCCTCTATTTGAACATTCCTTTCCTCACCCGCAGTTATTTCATTCTCTTCCTCCCCAATAATTGAATTTAGTTGAGCTACTGGGGGTGGATCTAAATAAGAATTAGGTGGTGACGATTCTGCTCTAAAAATAAGGTGTTCCTTATCATTATCATCAAGAATCGTAACCTCTTTCTTCTTACAATAAATCTTCGCATCATAGTCCGAAAGCCAGTCCATACCGAGGATTATATCAAACTCAATCATAGGTATGACGATGAGATCAGCAGATAAAGAAAATTTATGTGCTCTAATGGGGACTGATTCACAAAACTTTGTTGCAACGATACTTCCCTTAGGAGTTTTAACCGACAACTCCCTTATTAAATCAAATTGGAAATATCTAATTTTCTTAGCAAACTGGGAAGATATGAAACAATGCGATGATCCAGAATCAAATAATGCATTTGCTAAACTTGAGGAAACCATTAAATTACCTGCCACCACGTCTTTCAGAGTTTCTACCTCAGCAGTAGTGATAGCATAAGCCTGGCCTTGATCCCTTGGCCTTTTCTGAGGTAAGTTCTCCTGACGCTTAGGACATGCATTTGCATAATGCCCCATCTCCCTGAAATTGTAGCACTGAACGTTGGTAGCTTCCTTCTTCCCCTTGCAATCATGAGCTTGGTGGCCTTTTTCACCACACTTGTAACAGACTCCCATTCCCTTCAAGCAAGTACCAGGATGTTTCTTCCCGCATTTACCACAAGATGGATATTCAACCTTTCCCTTCTTCCCCTTATTTCCATTCCCAGATTGATCAGCAGGTCTCTTCTTCTCTTGCTTCGCT
The DNA here is from genome assembly GCA_963277665.1 of Viscum album. Lineage (NCBI taxonomy): Eukaryota > Viridiplantae > Streptophyta > Magnoliopsida > Santalales > Viscaceae > Viscum > Viscum album. Next base: position 1,088,828,606 of record OY728121.1, read on the forward strand.
TTAAAGTCATAAGACTTAGAGAATTCTTTTTCGGTCTTGATAGCACATGAGACAATGTCTTCGTACGACGAAAAGGATTGTGAGACTAATGCTCGACGGAGAAATGGTTTTAACCCATCAAAGAAACGATCAATATTACTTATTGGGTTGCGAATATAATCTCCAGCATACCTCGCTAACCTTGTAAAGTTAGCCTCATACTTTGTGACATTATCATCCTCCTTTTGTCTCAGACTCAGAAATTGCCTTTCCATATCTGCTCGATGGTCGCGAGGAAAGTATTTTTCTAAAAACAGATCATTGAACTCCCTCCATTCCATGTTTGATACTTCATCATCTTCCTTCATGTTTTGAATCAATGACCACCATTGATCAGCATCTCCAGTGAGGCGGTAAACTGCCATGGTAACTTTTTCCCTTTCACTACTCCCCAAAGCCTGAAATATTTTCTCTAGGGAAAATATCCATTTCTCAGCTACTAAGGGATTTGTACTCCCATTGAACGTTGGTGGTTGTTGTCTCATGAATCGATCTAACATTGATCCTCCACGCTGCGGATCAGGGTGCTCCATACGGGTAAGGTTATTATTCATAACCTGAGTAAGTTGTCCCAGTACGGTGATTAGCTGATCAGCACCAGTTGCATCACCAGCCCCACTATAATTATCTTGAGCAGGAGGGCAATCCCTACATGGAGTGCGTGCATTGATACGGTTTCCATTTCTTCCACTAGGCGCCATTTCTAAACAATGGCATAAACTAGATTAGTTTATGAATCAAAATACATAATCCCATACTTATAAAACACTTAACATAAATTGAACTATTTATGGATATAATCCATAATCATAAAAATGTTTTCTTTGAGAAAGTATATACTCATAAACCCTTCATAATGATTTGTAAAGAAAATGAGAGTTATCCTAAGCATATCCCCCGGGAGTGTCGTAACCAAGAGTGCAGCAAGGCCCGTTGTCATGCACCAGTTCCCGTTCGAGTCTAGCTCAAAGCGGTGTTTTTGGGTTTTACCCCTAGGTACATCTGTGCCAGAGCCGCCTCTACCTGCTCGTATCCAGACAGGGATGTACTTCTCGGAAAACTCACAAAATCTCTACAATACCAAAATTCTAGGAAGTTCTTCTATACTAATCCTCAAAGTTCATCTTAAGTCTACGTGCTCTAATCAGAGTTTATCTAAATCTATCTTCCAAGGTTTGTACTAAACTTCCTCTGATACCAACTGTAACGCCCCGACCCCAGCTACCCAGAGTCGGTGCATTAATTACATAACATTGGCATGATCACAAGAAAGATCAAATCCCGAAAGACCGATTGGTTTAGTAGACTTGGAAACACTAGATATAATCATAAAGTTTTACATTACATTTCAAAGTGAAAAACTACTACAACAACAAAGTCTTCATATCCACACTATTAACCCCTCATAATATCCCTGCAAGTCATTCATAATTTACTTCTTCACTACCTGGGAAAAATAAAACATAGAAAAGGGGTGAGCTCAAATGCCCAGTAAGGATAACAATATAGAGGAAACTTTCATAAATAAAAATAAACATTTAAGGCAATGTATAACTAAATCAAAAGCCTTTTAAACTTGAACATTTAACATAGTATGGCATAAATAAAATGAAATAATGCCATTTACTTATTCACATGGATATTCTACTAATCGAATAAACACATGCAAAAATCAATAACCACTTTCATAATGTTGGAATGCATAATGCCAGACTATCATAACCACATAGCCAAGGCCTCGTGCCAAGACTACAAATAAGATTTTGTCAAGGCCTTGTGCCAAGACACTAGTTTGTCTCATGAGACCTACCGATGCATCGAGGAGCTATAGCGGGCTCCACCCGTCACTTATTAAGTCCAATGCATTCCCATATGAAAAGGTTTAAACATAACATAAACATTCGTATTAAAACTAGCATACGAAATGTCAATAATTTCACCATAAACTATGAATGGTATAAAAATAGCACATCCACAGTCAAACATATCACAAAACCTTCAATACAATATAGAAGTTTTTTATCATAATAAATCAACTTCAAATAATCTTAAAATCCATCAAAGGATGTTGACATAGATGAAATCAAAATTCTTTTTAAAGAAGTATCTCCTTTTATTTTGAAATCATTTAAGATCCATATAAAATAAAACATTTTCTTTGAAAATATTCTTATAAGCTTGTATGGAAAGCTTCGACGATTTTATAACGGCGGAAAATAACCGCACCCGCCGTATAAGTTAAAAAAACATTCTTACCTCAATTCTGTCGAAAAGGTTAAAAAGGACATTGTTTTGAAAACGACGGAAAGATTCCTTTATAAACCTCTTATAAAAAGTCAAACAAGGGTATAAATGACTTTAACCCATATTCTTGTAAATAGTAAAATTTTTTTGAAATACATTTTTAAGAAAACATGGATGTGGATGATAAAGAGATCCCAGTAGATTATTACGTATATACAACCTCGGATAATGAAGAGATTGTGAAATAACCCTTACCTTGTACTTTTCCTTTGTTGGGGTAGGTTAACCTCCTGTATAATGGTGAAATAATTGTTATTAAATTATACAAGAATCATAAACATTAGTATGATATCATATATGATCTTTTAACATTGCTTTATTAATAATATCTTAGTATTATCGTCGTTTCGGGTGATAATCGATTCGTTCTTCTTAAATGTTTGGTTACGTAAGACATGTTTGTAATGGATGGATTATATCTTATTCATAATTAGAATGATATTAACATTATTTTTAACCCTAAAATGAGAATAATTTTTGAATGGATATGATGGAGAATGAATCTTATCGCGTTCGTGGAGACGGTAGTCCGTACGTACGCACGAACGCTACTTCCATTTAAGTCAAATCCAAATGATAAATAGGTATATTACTATTCCAGTATAATATAATATTTTATATATGTTACTTAAGTTCATTAACACCATCCTTTATACGTTCCATGTGTGGTATGAACGAGTCATATCATTTTAAGGGGGCGGTAGTCCGCACTTCCTCAAATGAAATTATCGTATGTATATACAACATGAAACGAATAATGGTATGAAATAAAATGGAATTACAGAAGCTTATATATAAAATATATATCATTAATATCATATTTAATTACAGTGCCATCATAATGGCCACCATGAGAGGCGGTAAGATGTTTTTGAACAATCATCGTTTCGTGAGGCGTTAGTTTGCCATCCAGAGAAACATTATGTTCATCATCCATTAGATGGAGTTGTGTGTATGTGTAGTTTGAATACTTCTTATAACAACATCTTAGTATATTGAGGATACTGGTTTTGTTACAAAATAAAGGAAATAAAAAGATTTTGGGGGTTGAAGAGGCAAAATAAATGAAAATAATTTAAGAGAAATCGTTACCTTTAATTTAGGTAACTCACTTTGGTTGGAACCAAAGGACTTCTTGAAATGCTTTCTGCCTAAGGGGAAGTTTCAAGGAGGAGGAGAGGGATGTGGGGAGCTTAGTTGGGCAGAGTTTGGACGAGCCAAGTGGCTTGAGAGGTGTGAGGAAATGAGAAGGAGGAGTGCCCTTTTATAAGAGGGGTGAGGGGCACCTTTGGAAAAGCTAGAAATATTAATTTATAATAAATTCATATTCGGTTTCCAATGGCTCCAAAGTTGACTATTCAAAGGTTGAGGTGGGGATAGGTCTAAAAAAACTCATCCAATAGAATTTAGACAGGTTTGGGTACTTATATTAACCTTATCTTTAAGTATTAACTCTAAGTTAATTAGTTTCACTTTTACAATGTCTCTTTGTATTTTTATATAATATGGTTAATAAACTTACTATATACATCCGAGAGACCCCCAGGTGGTCCATTAATGATTAACCTATCATAATATAAGTCTCTTGGCCGAACCTTAGATTTTTAGGAATTTAATATCAATTAATAATATAATATTTGTTTTAAGAACTCTTTTATGTCAATTTTGACACTATTCAATCGTTGATTTTTGTAAAACTCATAACAGATTGATTACTTCGAACAAAGTCCATTAAATCAATACTAATATATCATATTAGCCTAGAAAATTAGTTTAATTCATTAAAAGTTTCATATTATATTTATTTGGGTATTTATAATATCAATTATTTTGATTTTTTACTATTATAGTAATTACTGCATCATCATTGTGTCATAAATAAAATAAATTATTTAATGTATAAAAATTATAAATAAAATATCATTATGTAGGAAATCATTTTATCTTTCTAATTAATATTTATAATCGAAAATCCAACATGTATAACCCTATTAAAAAACTGTTCTTCTAAAAGATGTAAGCTTATGCCATTTTTATTTTTATTTTAGCTTTATTAATATAATGTGTCATTATCACTTACCAGTGGATCCATGGGGTCCCAAAATAGACCCAAAGATGCCCATGGTTGACCATATATCAAACAATAGGGTTAAGACACGTTTTAGGGTAATTTAGTATTATTATAATATTATTTTTTTAACCCTTATTTACCGGATTTACCCTTTAACCATGGTAAATAAAATATTTACCGCAGTAATTATTCAAAATGTGTAAAAATAAAAGTTACCTATTTACATAATTTGGACATACTGATTCAAAATATGGAATCCATTTTCCTAAATTCAAAACACAGAAGTGGCAGAAATTAATTTAAAATTAATTCCCGCTGTCAAAACAAAAAGCGTGTTTTTAAGAGGTAATAACTATCAAAAGATTGACACTTGTTTATGTTCGGTTTAATTGTAAAATTATGTCTAATGAACAACATTATATTAAATTGTAAAAATATATTCTAAATATACTTTAAAACCACTCAAATTCTTAATTTATAACTATTAATTATTTTGATTAAAAAAGTTGTTTTTAATTAAAATTTAGTAATTTTCACTATTCATCAAAATATGAAAGTTATCCGAAAAGTACCAAAATTTCACCCTAGGATAATTTCGATATTCCGAATCCAAAAATGAAGTCCATTTTGAAATATAAAATATATATTATTTCAAAAAGTAGGTATTACTATTTACAACGGCTAGTTTAATTAGTTGTGGTGTGTGTTAGAACTCGAGGTTGCGTACAACACACGCTATCGCATTATTCGAAGGGAAACGTACCGTAGAAGCTTGGGGTGTTACAATATTGTTCATGGAAGAATAAGTAAAAATATGTAGGTTGAAGAAAAGTCATTCAAAATTTCTACTTGTATATTAACCAAGGATGAAGAATCTATAAATTATATTCTTATTAAAAAATGTCATAAAAAGGAAAAATATGGAAAAGTTATCAATTTAAAAAATCAAAAATTATATAGAAATTATTATGTACCTAGTTCTAAGAATAACAATATATCAAGAGTCACATGTTTTATTATGTAATTAAAGGTAATTATTCTAATAATTGTTGTTTGAGAAATTCCCAAATACGTGGTATAAAAAAATATTTTGTTTCTAGAAATATTTCTAATGTTAGTACTATGAATTTTTGAAAAATTATTAAAATATGGTTACCTAGATATTTACTTGTTGACACAGCTGGACCCAATAATACTAGGGTACCAAAACAAGCTTTTATTTAATGTCTTTGTAGGAAAAATATCATAGTAAAAAAATATAGTATGGTATATGAATAATGAAATCTTAAGACACATGTGTAGATATTATTAAAATATTCATACATTAGAAAAGTTAGATGTAGGCCTGGTTATCTTAAGTGATAACGAAAAAGAAAAAATAGTTGGAGTTGGATCAGTTAGTGATCCAAAACTAATTTCGATCAATAAAGTACTATATATTCAAGGGTTGAAACAAAATATGATAAGTATATCTAAAATCTTTGATGATGTATTTTATTTTGATTTCTATAATAATGCATGATTTATTTTTAAAGATAAACTGCTTAATTTTAGAGAAACTAGAATTTAAAATGTCAATACTTTGGATCTTATTTACTTGTGTGAACAAAAAGAGTATTTTTTAATTATTGATATAAATGAATCTATGATTTGGAATTAGAGACATGTAAATTGAAATGTATTTAATTTTTAGAAATTATCTAAGAAACAATTCGTTTTTTATTTTGTTAGTCTTACATTTTATATAGATATATTTTGCGATGCATTCCAAATAGGCAAGAAGCACAAGTTATCCTTCAAATCCATTAATAAGGTTTCTACATCCAAACCGCTACATTTTTTGGACAATTATGAGTATCAATCTTAGATATAAGATGTTATATTTTTATTTTTTATGATGGGTTTTTCATATTTACTTGGGTTTATTTCCTAAAACATTATTGTGAGGTTTTATCTATTTTTATAAGATTCTGTAAAATTATTCAAAATGAAAATGATTCTAAAATAATTTCATTAAGAAGTGATCATGGTGGATATGTTTAGAATCAATAATTTAATTATTTTTCTTATACCTGGTTGTTAAACATACCTTATCTACTATAAGAACAACTCAAAAAATGGAATTATAGAAAGAAGAAATATGACTGTTTAAAAAATGATAAGAACTATAATAAATGAATATAGTCTTCCTAACTATTTTTATGAAGAATCTGTCAACTTAGAATTCCATATCATGAATAGAGTGTTTATAAGACCCTTTCTTATTAACATACCCTATGAATTATGGAATAATATAAAACATAAGGTTATATACTTTAAAGTGTCTAGATGCAAGGTGTATATCATTAATACCAAAGAAAACATTGGTAAATTTGATCCAAAGTATTATGAAGGAATATTTCTAGAATATTATGCTACTTCAAATGCTTAAAAAAGTATAATAAAAATTAAAGTATATTTGAATAATATTTTCTTCTAAAGTTTGATGAAAGTGACCCTTTTAATCATTGAAAAATTCAAATAGATGAAGTTATTAATCCTATAAAAAACATGATACTTGAATCTCCTAAATATTATTTTGAAAATAAACTAGAATGTGATTAAATTTAGTCTAGTCTAGAAGAACATGAAAAAAGTGAACTTGAAAGTGTCTTAACTAGACAACTTAGAACCTTAAAGGTCCATACTTTAGAAAATGTAATAAGAAATCTAGATACAAGAGTTAGGAGTATAAGGTGTGTATGAAACCTAGCTGAATTATATTCCTTACCATATCAATTAGAAACTAAAATTATACATGAAACATTATAATATGAAATTTGTATAATATTTATATAATAAGAACTTAACTAGTTTTGTAGAATAAAAGTTTGGTAGATGGTTAATAGGCCATAAAATCATCCAGAAATTGGAACCAAATGGGTTTTTAGAAATATGCAAGATTACCAAGGGATAATTACTGGAAAGTAAGCTATATTAGTAGATAAAGGATATAAATAGGAAGAAGGAATAGATTATGATGAGACCTTTTCACTTATTTCTAGATTATAAGCTATTAGAATCCATTTACTTATGCATCATATATGAATTTTAAATTATATCCGATGGATATAAAATTGGATTTTATAAATAGATTTTTAGCAGAGTAAGTCTATATTTAATTAACACGAGGTTTTGAAAATTCCTATCTACCAAATTCTATTTTCAAACTTACTAAATCTCTTTATGCCCTTAAACAAGCAGTAAGAGCTTGGTAGGATTAGAAGATCCTACTCACTTTTAGAAAAATATTAATTCTGATATTTTATTATTAAAACTATATGTAGATGATTTTATATTTGGTTCAACCAATAAAATTATTTATAATGTTTTTTTAAAACTTATGAAAAAATAATTTGAAATGAGTATGAAAGAAAATTTTAATTTCTTTCTCAGTTTTCAAATATATCAAAAATATTTAGGGAATAATTTAAATCAAAATAAATATATTGTGGATTTATTCTAAAAGTTTGGACTAGAAAATAGCAATACTTATACAACTCCCATGTACACCAATATAAATATTTATTTTTATGAATATAAAAAACCAGTTGACAATATGTTGTATAGAGGTATGATTGGTAGTTTGTTTTATCTTACTACTAGTAGAACATACATTATTATTTTTATTTATATTTTTGATTTATTTCAATAAAACCCAAAAGAATCCCATATTTTTGTTGTTAAAATAATTTTTATATACTTGAAATGAACTATTTTTCAATCTTTACTTTACCCCAAAAACATTGATATTAATTTAACCTCATATTCAGATGCTAATTTTGGAGTTTTTAGGTTATATGGAAATAGAACCTCAAGAACCTTTCAATTTTTAGGGAAGTACTTAGTTTAATAGTCAAGTAAGAAACAACATTTAGTTTATTTATAAATACGTGGTGTAAAATATATTTCTACTGGTAGTTTTTGTGCACAAGTTTTGTAGATGAAAGACACACTACTGGACTTTGGACTCAATTTAAATAATATTCCTATTTTATGTAACAATACATGTTCAATTAAAATTTATAAAAATACCATATTTCACTTAATGACCAAGGATTTTGATATAAGGCATCATTTTTTAATATATCATGTTCTAAAAAAGGATATATCTCTAGAATTGATTAATATTGAAAATAAACTTGATTATATTTTAACTAAACCACTTCCCACTTATTGTTTTGAATTTATTATGGGGGATATAGATATATTTAATTTTAAATAAAATTTTAATTATCTTTAATTATTTTTTTATAAATTCGTATTATTTATTTTTAGTTATTCTATTTATTTTACTTAGTACACATATATTATTTATTTAATAATTATTCATTTATTACTCTTTTCAAAAAAGTGTTTTTTTCAAAATTAAAACCCATAATGATTACTCTGAGTATTTTTTCTTGAGAAACTAAACCAACATAAAAAAATTCCAAATTATCCCTCCCTCCATCTCTTACCCCCAATATCGAACCCTTTTGAACTTTATATCACTCCTTTTTTCTTCTAACCCCTAAAATCCAAACCTCAAACCTTAATATTTTATGTAATAGTGAAGACAAATAGGATAGAAGAAGGCATACTAAGTGAATCTAAGCACCAAATATCATCAGGATCTGATAGGAGAGTCCTTTAATGGATGGTTATCAAATTTTAGTAGCAATTTTAGAAAAACCTACTATTAAATCAATATCTATATTTTCAAGGCTTATAATTTATTTTCAATGGTGAAATTATTAGTATGTTTTCTATAATGAATCAAAAGAGTTTTATAAACATGGCCAGTTTAGTTTTTGTGACATAGAGGATGTCATCTCTATAAAGTTAAATAATATGGATTTTTTAGTATCTTCCGTATAAATAGACAAGATTTTTTAGTGTACACATGAAGGGGTTTTTAACTTTATTCTTTTATCTATTAGAGATGAAGATAATACATATGAGGATATTATGTATTTTCTTTTTGGATCAACCTTGGTATGAAGTATTCTTGTAAATATCTTGAATCTAACCAGAATGTATTGGTCAAATTTATTCAATCTATAATAGCGCCAAGGATTTTCAAGTTGGATAAAATCTTATTTCCTGATATTTATATCATTGGTTTGATGTTAAGAGAAATTAAGTTTAATTTCTATAGATATATGATGAGGTATAAGCATCGCTGCTATCAAAATAAGGAAATAATGTATTTTTATCTATATGGGAGACTTATTTTTCTACTTTTTTATAAAAATAATAAGATCTAAAATATTAAAACAGTAGTTAGATGTCATCATAGAAATATTATTTCTACTAGACCCTCAATAAAGTTTTGTTTCTTTTAGAGAACCTCGAAAGGAAAGATGTTTCTTATTGGCGTTGATGATGAAAATGTATCTAGTGATCATGTTCAGGGGGAGGAATGAAATCATAAGTTAACTAGATTAGTATCATTTTGTGTAGAAATAATTTGAGAATCAATAATATATGAAAATTTTAAGGCAACATGAAGTTGACTCGGGTTTGATGTCAGTGACCCAAATACTGAAGGATTTATCCAACAATCTCTTGAATAACCCATAAGATAAACCAATAGAGAGAATCTTGTTATAGGGTCTATAAATTGAGAAGAACCTATGGTTTAGGCATAAGACACTAATGCTAAAGACATTAAACAACCAATGTTTATATGTGTAACAATTACTTCTGTAGAAAAGCCAATAGAAAATAGAGATGATCACAAGGCTCATACAGAATAATAGGTTTAATAGAATGATCAAGATGAAGATCAGGTGAACACATATTTGGTTGAAACTTCTAAACTAATTAAAAATTAGATAGTTTTTATTAATGAATCATCCTTGGTGAAGGTCGTTAGTGAATTTGTTTAGTAAATATAATTTATTATAAATTTTTCATCATCTTCTAGTGAAAAGATTGAAGGCCAGTCCATTACTATGGTTGAGGTAGGAAAACCCTAAAAAAACCAAGAAGAGGAATCTTTTGATTCTCTTAGTGCTTAAATTTAAGATTTCATTTGGAAATTTAAGCATATTAATGAAGTGAATATAAACTTACAAAGTGAGTTGGAAGTTTTAGAAATATTTGGAATATTTGAAAATTTCAATTGTTCTAAAAGTAGATTTGGAATCTGTTCAAGATCAGTTGCACAAGATAAGAGAAAATTCTATTTCCAAAATTTATTTTCTTTCATTTCAGAGAGAAATGTCTGAATATATTAGGAAACTAAAATCAGAATCAATTTCCAAGTCATATTTTTTATAATTATGAAAATAAATGGGGAGTCAATTTTAATCAATAAGAAGTAGCTCAAGTCAAGAAAGGGATTTTAATTCTAGTCATCCAACTTCTCCTGATTTGGTAAGAAGGTTTGAATCTATTAATATAGTTTTATCTTTAATATATGATGAGATTAAGAATCTTTAGTGTGATAGAGTTCCACATCACACTTTTTTGGAAATCAAAAATATCTTATTAAGAATTAACATTTGATGATACAAGTATTAGAAACTGTGTCAATCAGTTAAGTGAGATACTGTGGAAGTTTGTACAGTCTTTAGAGAATATCCATAAGTTTCTAAAAGTAAATTTAGTTGAAGTGATGAAAATTGGATATGATTATAATATTTTTATGGAATAGTGGGATGAGATGTTTAATCACAATCTTGAAGTGATGATGAGAGAACTCAATACTATTCATTAGTTTATTTGAGATTATTTTAAATCTGACTCCTCATTTGAACCAAACCCTTCCCCCTCATCATATCCCATTTTTTAACCTTTTAAAGCCTAATATTTATTGTAAATAAAGAAATTTTTTAATGAAAATATTTTCGTTGTTATATTATGTTTCTTTATTTTATATTTCATTATTCAAAACTACTAATTATACAAGAATAATTTTTTATTAGCCTATCAAAACATTCACTAACAGTTTTTTTCCACATTATCTATGTTATATTCAATTTTTTGATACTTTGATTTTGATATCAAAAAAGGGGGAGAAATTTGGGTTTACACAATATTTTTTAGATTATGATATATTAAACGGGAAGAATAAGATACATATTTAGAAATTTAAATATTTGATTTTTTGGATAAATTATATTTTTAGTTTGTAAAAATTAAATTTTTATAATATTATTTGTTTATCTATAATTTATAGAATTTCAAATGAGATTTATAATTTCTGTTTTATCTCTTTAAAAATCTATTTTATTTATGTTTAAATTTCATATATTTTCTATAAGTTTTTATATATAGATTTTATTATCATAAAAAATAGGTATATTATTGGGAATTTATTGTCTCAATAATATTCTATGAATCTTGTTTTTTTTATGATCAAAAGTTCCATTTTTTTCACTAATGAAAATACATTAAGTATCTTTCAGGATTATCTTGTTCTAAAGTTATGTTTGGGTTAATTTTTTTGTCTAAAGTATTCTGGATGTGTTATAAGAATTCTAGAAACAATCTTTATACCCTATGTTTGTAAGAAGAATATATGGTTTTATAACCTTACTTTTGGTAATGTACTATACTTTTTTACCCTACATTTGGAGTGAACATATGGATTTGTTAACCTATGATATTGTAAAAGTATGGATCAGGAAAATTAATTTTGGAATAAACCTTACATTTGATAAAATAATGTATGGTTCAAAAAACAAATGTTTTGAAGTTAACCATGCATTTTCCATAATACTTCCAAAGTTAATCCTACATTTGACGTGGTTAACTCTGGAGTTTAAATTCAAGATATTTTATTAGATTTTTTCATCAGTCTTAATGAGATTAATTAATATCTTTTAAAGATTCTTAAATACTTATTCAAAATATCATATTCAACATATTAAATAATTATTATTTCTATGGGGTGTTATGAATTTATTTGAATTTTTTAAATTTAAATAATGGAAATTTATTTGGAGATATTTTTTGATCTATTTAACCAAAATAAAAATTAATTTTATCTGTCTAAATAACAAGATTTATATCATTTATATATGTAATAGTACATTTTATTCAAAAAAACCATCTCTACTATTATGAAGATATACACTTTGGAGAAATACATGTTTTGATCTTGTTCTATTTGACTACAATTCTTTTATTTCTACTGCCATTGTTCTATTGATGTATTTCTTAAAGATTATTTGGAACTAGGATCTATTTGAAGCTATTATTTCATGAATATTCCTATCTATAAATAAGGAGATCCATTATTTTTAAATTTCTACCACCTCCTAACCATTTTTTATTATTTTCATAAAAAACACTTTTTTGGAGAGTGGAACTGAACAAAACATCACACATTACAGTTGGAAGAAATTCAAAGTTTAAGAACCATATCAAATTTCATTAGTACCTTGTAAATCATACTAGTTGCATGAACCACCCTACACATCAATTCAACTGAGCCATCTACATCATCATCTCCATTATTACGTCACCGTAATAATATTCCCATCTTCTCTTCTCAGTATAAACATCATAGTAATCACCATTACTAGCGTCTAATCAAAATCAAGTTCACAACGTCACTGAGAATCAATGCTTTTCATCACTAGCAAACATCCAAGAACATCATCGTCGTCATTGGGAAACCAAACAAGAAGACTTAAAAAATAAAAAAACCAAATAAAAAACAAAAAGTATGGAACATAAACCATTATTGGGGAAGAAATAACCAATCAAAATCGATTAAGTAGCAGAAACCAGGAAGAAATACTCACCATTAGAACCCTAAAGGAAGAACTGAAGCCTACTCTGGTCGCACCTTCTGGTACACCATCGAGATCTGAACCAGCACATCCCAAAACCTCATAGTAAACTACCACACCACACTGACTAGGGGGAGTGGTATAACATGATGAAAGAGTATAAATTCAAGTAAGAAATGGTCTTAACAATGATCCATGACCTTCACCAGGGCAAAAAATCCTTCCTTCAAATCAGACACCAAGAGAAACTAGAACCACATATCGATAGCTGTTCCATTGCGTCGAGCCTACTCACCACCCCAATAAAGCATAAGAACCCTTGTGATGGACCATAGATGGATTTTATCATGAAGGGAAGGAAAAAAAGAGAAGAGGAGGTGAGATAAGGCAGTGACTATGAAGATCGATGACCAAAAAACTAGAAACGAAGAAAAAACTAGAACGAGAGAAAAGTGGAAACAGTGGAGACAAGAACCAGTAGAGACATGAAGAAAGATGAGTGAGAGGGGGAGATGGTGCTGAAGGGATGCTGAAACTGTGAGCTAAATCTTTTTCTCATCAAATCAATTAATCTTGATTTCTCAGAGTATTTAATGATCATACATAGTCATAGTGGAGTGTCAGCTTCTCACACTAAGCTTTGTATTAAAAGGTTTTATATAAAAGAACACATCTTATTATAAGGTGTAAAATAACTTCACCTAGTTGTGGTGGTATTATGGTAAGAGGACCTATTTAATAAAAATCACCACGATCTCTGAGAGAGTATTGGTGGAGTGTACTAGGGGATCTTTGTGCTCCAAACCACTATAAAAACTATTGTGTTATTATTCTTTATTTTTAAACTGCATAATTTTCTTAAAGAAGAAAATTATGTTTATTTTCATAATATATAAATAGGGATAAAATTAAAATCTGTCAATATTTCCAAAAGGAAAAATTTTACCCCCTCTTATGTATATTTATGTTATTCCAAACTAACAGAAAGGGGATCTATACATTAAAAATAAAGACTATGAAATGTGAAATAATAATGTAGGTGATTTTATACATCTTAAATAATATATATTATTATCAATTATATATAAAACCACATATTAATGTATTAAAACAATGTTATTTGAAGAATAAGGATATGTGAGCACTGAATAAGAATAATAAAACTTTTATGTAATGGTTTAAAGAGACTGTTCATGGTATCTATAATGCTTTAAAAACATTAAGATATTTAGTGGATTATCTAATTTTAAATGTGATAACATAGTTCATGCATGAAATTAATGGATATAAATTTTATACCAATGATCAAGACAATAGACATGCAGTCTAGAATAATGGTGTATTGGTGTTCGTTGAAGCAATGAATTTTTTAGCATAAAAAAACAACCCAATATTTTCATCATGTGTATATTATGAATATATTGAATATATATAGAATATTTATTTCATTAGATTTTTGATTCTTGTGTTCTAGTGTAAATGGTTTGTCAGTAATAGTAGTGTTGAACATGATTAATTTGGAACAACACAAGTAGATCAAAATAGATTAAGATACAAAAATGTCCCTTTTATCATGGAAACACATGGAAATAAATTTTATATGTTCTTGATTTATCAAATTTGTAGTGTTATATTATTTAAAAAAGAAAAAAATGGTATTTTAGTGATCAAAAAGTTAATGATGATGAGTAATTATGTGATATCCCTATTTCCATTGAAGTATTATCAAAGGATATTGATGACCACAATGTAGATATGGTTAATGGAACACATAACAATCACAAAGAAGTTCTATGGGAAAAAAATCCTTTAGTAATATTCTAATATTATAGGTACTATATATTAATTTAAATTTTAAATTTTTAAATTTGAAATATTGTGAGATATATTATTTCTAATTTTACTATTTATTTAAGTCACATATTTTTTAAAATATGATAATTTTTTGTTTGTATTCAAAAATTCTTTACATATAAAGATTATTTTTTTATGAAAATTTAATCATTTTAAATATTATTTAAGTTGTTTTATTATTTTTATATAATTTAATGTATCATAAATATTATCGATATTTTTATAGCATTTTAGTTAAATAGTTTATCGAATATGATAAAAATCATCTTTAGTTTACTTTATTTTTCTTTATATCATATCTCTATTGTTATTGAATTTTATATATAATAGTTTGATTTCTATCATCTTTTACTAGCTATTTATTATTTTTATTTATATGAACATGTCATAAAAAATAGCTAATTCATCTCAATATTTTAGGGAGGACACTCCATATACTTCTACTAAGGATCCTTCTCATTCCTCTACATAGAAGATGAAGGTACTGAGGCACACAATGGAAGTCCGTGGGAAAAATATTTAAAAAATTTCATCACCAGAGCAGAGAAACATCATCATATCTGATGATCTGTGACCCAGTACTGTTAGAGGATCTTACAAGGTTTAATCAATGATCATAAAAAATAAAAGTAACATGTACCTCATTCTGATTTGAAGCATGCACGTCTATCAAAAGTCACCAACAAATGTTTCTAGAAGTATCTGATACCAAACCCCTATAGATCGTCCACCCAAACTTTTCAAATCTACACAAACGCCATTTGTCCGATTTCAGGTGCTAGCATGAGGCTCTGAAGATCTCTTCAACACTATGTCAATCACCATAATCCTTAGCCTTATATTTACAAAGGTGAACTTGGATCATTCATTTGGATTGATATATTCGATCCCTCAAAGTCGAGAAGAGAGAGAAGCTCTCCATTTCTGACCAATGAATAGTCCATTGGAATGAGCATATATCCACTTATATAGTGGACGTTCAAAATACCTGATTAGGGTTCCCCAACCCCCATTCATTAAACATCCACTAAATAACTAATATAAATAATTAATTATGAAAAACTTACTATGCCATCAATATTCTTTAAATTTTATCACATAATTGTAATATATATTAAATACATTATGTGATAAAACTGAGTCATTAAATTCACTCATAACTCTTGATAATATTAAACAAACATGGAATACAAAATAATATTTTTTCTTATAATATTAATCCTCGTATTTACTTAACCACTTGTAAATAATTTTAATAAATTAACTCAACCCAATTATTCTTTAATTGAATAATAATGTATTTTTTTTAATTTATCAGTGATCGTTAAAACTTAGACAACACTAAAACCCCATGGTGGGGCTCACCATGTCCTATATACATATTCATCAGAATAATGAAGATTCTCGAATAAGCTATTGTGTGTGACCCTCTAGGACCATATCTCGATAGCAGTGAATAATATTCATTGACCAGGAGCAGAGTCTAGAAACCCATCAAGGCCCATAAAGAGATAAGGGAAATTCATAACAACAACAACTAATCTATGAAAACACATTGTGTAATATAATTTATTTCTTATAAAATATCTCATAAAGCATGATGCACACTTGTTTCATTGTCCTTTATTGCTATATTATTTGTTGATCAATATAGAAAGATTTACCTTTTGACTACCATGGAAATGGATTTATGAAGGTATTACCATATCGATCAACCAAGCTTGAGATATAAATTCCTCAACATAGAAGTGACAAATCCTATATTGATAATTCAACCAATTTCACATCACTAATGATTCACCCAACAAAAACTACCTCATCACCACTTTATTTCCATGGTTTTCTCCTTACATAAAAGTACATGATCAAATAGAACACATTGATAATGATCTCAAGTCATGATACTAATACACATGTCCATAGATATAAATAACCAATGAAACCTGAAACATGCAGTGTTCCTATTGGTAAGCCAGTCCTGATGATCACAACTACTAGAGGTCAGCAAGTGAAAAATTATTAAGAATAAGTCTCAATACTTATAAGAACCCAACACCTTATAGTCACAAATCATCTATGTCCTATCAGTATATTGTATCTGGACCATTGGAAATTACTGTAATATTACTATAAAAGTATCTCTAGGTTCTCATTATAGTCTGGGATCTACTATAATTCCTTTATATGACACGTAATCCAAGGAAATTACCATAGATATAGTGGATGAAAAAGTATCAACACTATTATGGTAATATAAACACACACACACACAAAAACATAAAACTCTACACATGAAGTGGTAGCAAAGTACATCACAAGTTGAGTCTAGGGTACCCACATTCAATACCCCCACTTGCACTAGAGACAACTGCTAACATGTCTCAATATTCTAGCTCTCATATAAGAATCATTCTTATTTTGAGATTTGTATTTAGTTATGGTGTCTTACACATTTTACTCTATGGATACTCTATTAATTATGACTTCACCTCTTTGAGTAGAATCCCTCAAGAGATGAAACTTCAGAATTATATGCTTTGTCCTCTAGTGTGACTTGGGTTCCTTAGCAAGAACCACTTCCATAGTGTCATCACAATAAACTAAAATAGGGTATGAACTGTTAGAAACACAACTAATGTATGATACAAATCTTTTTATCCAAACTACCTCCTTAACTATATCAGAAGTCTCTATATACTCATATTTTACAATAGAATCGGTGACCAGAAGTTTCTTTGAGGTTCTCTAGCTCACTACACCACCATTCAAGGAAAATATGTAGCTTGACTATGATTTTAGAGCATCATGATCTATCTAGAAACTAGAATGAGTTTATCCTCTCACTACTAGTTCCTTATCTCTTCTATACACCAAGAATATATCCTTTTTACTCCTTAAGTACTTCATGATTTTTTTACAACTTCCCAATGCAGATCTCCTAGATTATCTTGATATATTCCCACCATTATTAATGAAAATGAAACATTAAACCTAGTACATATCATGGAATACATGATAGATACAACTTCCTAGGTATAAGGTGTTCTACTCAATCTTTCAATCGCCTCTTATGTTTATGGACACATTTTCTTGGAGAGATTGATACCTTATGACATGGTAAACAATCCTATCTTCAAATGTTCCATACTTAACCTTTTGAATACCTTTTCAATATATGTACTTTGACTTATCCCAAGTAGCCTTTGAGATCTATATCAATAGATATTTATCCATAGAATGTAGTCTTCTTCACCTAAGTCTTTCATGGATAAACATTCATTTGACTAAGTCTTAAGTGACTATAATACTTTCAATTAATTTCCCATAATTAAGTAGTCATCAACATATTATATAAAGAAAACGATAACATCCCCATTAACCTTATTATAGGAATAAGTCTCACTTTCATTTTTGATGAAACCAAATTATCTTATGGCCTCATCAAAATAAACTGTTCATGACCATGATGCCTACATTAACCCATAAATGGATCTTTGTAGCTTTCACACTTTATTGTAATTCTTAAACCTAATAAACCCTTAAGTTTCATTAATATAGATGTCTTCAACACACTTACCATTTATAAAATTAGTTTTGAAATCCATTTTCTAAATTTCACAATCATGGAAGGCTACTATTGCAAGAAATATTCTAATGGATTTCAACATTTCTACTGGTGATAAGGTTTCTTCTTAGTCTATACCTTGATGTTGTCTAAAACCCTTTTCTTCCAGTCTTTCCTTATAGGTATTAAAATTACCATCCATGTTTAGTTTTTTTGAATACCCATTTCCCCTAATGGGTTTTACCTTATATGGATGGCCTATAAAAATCCAATAATGATTTTGGTACATGGAATCCATCTCAGAATGCATGGAATTTTTCCATATAACATCATCCTTACCTTCTAGTTCTTCCTTATAGGTTAGAGATTTATTATCCTCAATGAGTAATGTGTCAATTGACATGGTGATAAGAAAACCATAACACTATGGTTATATAACCTCTCGAGTTGAACTATACAATACTTGTTTCTTGGAAACTTCTTCATCTCCTACCATCTCTTATGGGGATTGTTCCCTTACTATATTCCATACTTTTTGATTATTAACTTCATTAAATTCAATCTTTATCCCACTATTTCAATTTTAAATGTGTTCCCTTTCTATAAATGTGGCTTGTATCTTGACAATTAATTTTATATCTAAAGGGTTATATAGGTAATATTTTTTTTTCTATTTAGGATAACCTATAAATATGCACTTCATGCTTCAGGATGTTAATTTTTCACCAGGTATAGTCTTTAAAAAATCCTTGAATATCCATACAAGTATGCGTGATAGATTGAGTTTCTTCATATAACACAAAATATATGGAATCCCATATGTATCTTTAGTTGGTACTTGTTTAAGGTTATACGACACTTTCTACAAGGTGTATCCCAAAAAGGATAATGGAAGAGTTTCCTTACTCATCATTGATCTGATCACATCAAGCATAGCCTTATTCCTTCTCTCACTAACACCATTACAATATAGTGTATAAGGAGGAGTGAGTTGGGATACTATCCCACACTCCTTTAAGTGATCAATGTAATCTTGGTTAAGATACTCTCTGCCTTGATCTGAACAGAGTGCCTTAATCTTCTTACCAATATGGTTTTCTACTTCATGTTAGTATTTCATAAACTTTTATAAAGAATCTAACTTATACCACATTAATTATATATATCCATACCTACTAATTTCATCAGTAAAAGTAATTAAGTATGAAAACCCAAACCTTACCTCTACTAAAAATGGTCCATATACATTAGTATGAATTAATTCCATTAAATAAGTGGCTCTTTATCCTTTCTTAGAAAAGGGTGGTTTGGTAGTTTTACCCTATAAAAAAGCAGGATATACGTCTAAGGATTTTAACTCAACTAAGTCTAAATAACTTGCTTGATTTAATTACTGTAATCACTTCTAATTTACATGACCAAGCCTAAAGTTCCATAATCGAGTGTTATATGAGTCATTATTGCTGGTTTTGTTATTGATTTTCATTACCGAGTTTTTGAGTTCAATCATATATAAGAAATTGTTAATATGATCCATACTATAACACATGCTATCACTAATAAAGAGACAAAATTTATTTAAAAACATGAAATAAAATCCCATTATGTCCAAACTTGACACTGAGATTATGTTTCTTGTTATAGAGGGTATATAATAACAATTATTTATTATAAGAACCAAACCACTAGGCAAAGTTAGATGATAATCTCCCAATACTAAGGCTAATATACATACACTATTTTTAACTCAAAGATCCACTTCACATTTTCAATCATATTGAATCTAATTGGTTCTTGTATATGAATGCATATGTGTGAGCCACATGTTGTATACAATACCAAACTTCAAATATTTCATTAAATAAAAAAATATGTGAAGTAGAAGTGGAACCTTGCTTCTTCCTGGCTCTTCAATTCTTCTCCCAATGTCCTTTATTTCCACATAGAAAGTATACAACCTTCTACTCATTTCCCTAACACCGTATCCAGGGTTTTTTGGTAGGATGGTGCATCATTGTCTTCATCTTGGACTTAGACTTAGACCCCTTAACCTTTCCCTTCCTCCTATTTTTCACAATAAGGACCAAATAATTGGTATTCTTTATATCCTTATCAGTATAGAGAACTAAATCCAAATCATACAAGAGAATCTTGGTCATGTTATTCATACTATAATTAACAATTAAAGTAAAAAGTCATGATGGTAAAGAGGAAATAATGAGATAATTTTATAGTTCTTGGTTCATATTGAATCCTATCGATTCAAGTCTCTGAATGTACCTGATCATCTTGAGTACATGAGGTCCTGCTTGATTTCCTTTTGCTATCCTGCACCTATACAGGGGACTGGAAATATAATAAATTTCTTACCTAGATCTCTCCTGATATAATTCTTAGAGATGATTAAAAATATTATAGGGAATATCTGCCCTCATTCATTTTGTGTAATTGACTAGACATAGATAAAAACATAATGCCCTATACATATAGTGAATCATCTACATGTTTTTTACATTTGTCTTTATCCTCATTTATTTCTTCTTAAGGAGGCTCAGTAGGTAGTGTGGTCTCTAGAACATAGAGCTTCCCTTATTGGTATAGTACTATGCAGAAGTGCCTGTACCAATCCTAGAATTTATGGCCGGCCATGATATTTTATTTATCTAGTATAGATCAGAGTGATAATGTTTCGGTGGTGTTGAAGATTTCCATTTTTTATCTTCAACAAATAAATTTTAGAATTCAGTACTTTATCTTAATTACCTTTTAGAAATTTTGATTAATTAATTATTAATTCATTAAATGTCTCCCACTATTTTATCAAATATCAATATCCATCACTATTAGATTCAGAATACTCTATCACTTGATTATTCTAGTGGAAAGGATCGTTGAAACCTCCCATCACAGTCTAGAAGCTATGGACACACCACTACTTGGAGAGTTTCAAGGTAGGATATAGGTTGGACACCCGCTTCAACTGGTGGTTCCTTGATTAGTTTAGTAATGTCCCAGCTTATCAAAATCATTACCTTGATTCCCTAAACAATTTTCCTCTAAAGTGATTGAAAGTTAGCTATGGTAATCCTTAACTACCAAATTTAGTTAAGTCAACCCATTACTATCGCAATAACTCCCCAGTACTAGGAGGAACTATAAACTTTAGATGAAGAGAGAAAACCCAGTTTTGTTCAAATTTTAGAAACAAAATCCATTTATGACTTAATATATCTTCTTGGTATTTTATTATTTTCTTGAAGAATGTAATTCATTTCTGTAAGAACCCATATCTTCTTTTCAGATACGTTTTCCCTTTTTCTGGAGTTTTTAAGAAAAATGATTTTTCTAGAAATTTTCAAAGTACAAACCATGTACTTTCTGAGTACATGTCGTGTACTCTTTTCCGGGTCAAAGCTGTGTGCTGGCCGTGTCCGGGCCATACACACGGTGTGTAAGGCTGAGGTGGAGGCCGGTTAATTTGGAGTACGAAAAAATTGAATTACACGCCGTGTACTTTCTTTTTTTTCATTAAACGGACCGGGGTCACACCTAACCCCCAGATTCATCTTCTTCTCCAGATTTCGTCCGTCCGAGAGTGACCGTACGACAAGATCTTTGATGGGCTCCTTCCTCGCCGTCCGTTCTCTGATTTGAGCACAATCGATTGCGTTGGAATTGCAGCGGTGAGTTCTTCCTTATGCTTTAGCTTTGTTTCTTGATTCCTCATCGTTTCCAAGTTATTGTGGGATGAATGTTTTGTGTGTTTTCTCAGATCTACATTGTTCTAAGAGGAATCTTTCATCGAGGTTCACGTATATCGATCTCCTAGGATCAAGGTAGGTGGTTTGTGCCTTTCCGTAGATAGTTGATGAATATTGAGTGCAATTTCCACCAATACCCTTGAATGGATTATTGTGTGTTCCTGTTTTTCCCTTGTTGTATTTCCTATTTTTCTTGATTGATAGAGTAAATGTTTTACCTGTGATTCTGGTAGCTTTACTGTACCTTGGATGTTTTCTATGATTATTTTTCCTGTTTGGCGTTTTTCCAGTTTCCATGCCTAGTCATAGGATAGTGGAACTGTTACTTTTTATGCCTTCGAGATTTAGTTTATAGACAAGTAGTTCTTGAGGTTTACTTGGAAGATGTATGCGCACTGGACATGTTTAATTATACTCAGGACTATGAGAACCTAGAGTAGTAGACCAAAGAGAGAATTTACAGAAGGGCTTCTCCAGAGTTTCTTTTAATTACGATGCGAGACTATAGGGGGAATTGACATTGAGTGCTTCCCCAGAGAGTCTATAGATCCTCGATGTGGGCCATAGGGGGAATTGATGTGGAGTGATTCCCCAGAGAGCCTTTAGAACGATACAAGACTATATGGGGAATTGACGGTAAGTGCTTCCCCGGAGAGTCTGCATAATTACGTAGCTGAACCAGTGGGGTGAGACTGTGTGTGCCTCCTAGAGGGTTTCTAGTACTGTAGGTGGAACCATAGGGGTTAGAATGTGAGAGCTACCCAGAGGGTTAACTGTTTCATCTTTTGTTGCTGGCTGTTTACTTGTGTACTTGTTTGCTAGAACCGTAGATTGTAGCTACTTGTGATTTTCTATTTACTGCTTCTTGTTTTACTTCCATGTATTCATTGACTGTTAGGCATAGATCTTTGGGTGATTGTCTACAAGGATTGTATCTCAAACCCTGTTTGGGCCATGATTTTGGGCCTAAGCAGACTATGTTTCTGCAGGTATAGATAAGGGAAATCGCCCTTCTACTTCAGGATCTTGATTGCACCAGGAGCTGGGGAGCATGGGATCGAGCCGTGGCTCGCGATGATGAGGAGATTACTTTGTTTTATTTTGCACTTGGTTTCAGTTTTATTTTAGCACGTTGTTTTGTTTTCTGTTTTCCTTAGATACTTGTACCTGTAGCATCATTGTCATCATAGTTATATATCTACATTGCTTCCGCTGTTTGGTTTCTGTTGTTATGCATGTTGTTTACTACTTCCGCTGTTTATTGTTGTTTTCTTACCTTGTATACCTTACCGAATGAGGTCATAGTTTACCCACCGACTCACCAAGGCCCTCGCTGCTAGTCGGAAGCCTCTGGCGTTCGGGGAAACGTGCTTGAGGTCATGTGGAAAACAGGGTACGGGGCACCAGTGGAGGGGATTCAGACTCGGGTCGTTACAAAGTGGCATCATAGGAGTTCTTTTCTCTTTCTTTACTGTTTGTAGACCTTATCCAGGGATAGGACAGATTCGGTACTTGGCATTAAGCTATGCTCGGGAGTAGCTAACTCGTGTACAAGGAAAATCCATACTACCTCGTTTATTTCAGTTTCTGATTCTGAGATTTTATAGTTGATCTAATTTCACTGAGAGTGATTCACATGGCTTGTGCTATTACTATTTTGATATTGCGGTTCTAATTCTATCGCAACCTTATGAGATGAGGGTATGCCATCCCATGCATCATATAGACACTTGTAGGATTCACATGCCATGCATTCTTGCCATGTCATCTAGGGTGCATTAGCGATTGCATGTTATTGTGATAGGCTCTGTGTAGATTATGCATGCTGTTCTGATAGATGCTTGATATATTCTCTGCTGTTATGTTAGAAAACTTTTGTTTTGTTCCTTTCTTAAAGTGAATGACAAATTTTGGTTCTTGAGGTGTTATAGGCCCTCACGGATCGGAATTTTTCACCTTTTCGCCTTGTTTTTAGGGTTTCTAGGATTCTGTGCAGTTTCTGAGATACTACCTAGAAAAACCTAGAATACATGGCGTGTACTTTTTGTGAACACGCCGTGTAGTTTTCAGGCCATGTCACTGACCGTGTGAGCAGAACACGTTGTCGTGGGAGTAACATCGGGAACACGCCTTGTACCATTTGTACACACCATGTGAGTTCAGAGCCGTGTACCCGGCCGTGTCACTAACAACACAGGCCAGGGAAGCTCTGGTAGAACACGCCATGTCCTTAGGGAATACGCCGTGTAGTCCTGTCCAGGTACCCGACCATGTCATGAACATCACGGGCCGAAGTTACCTTCCTTTCCACACACCGTGTTTGCTCGGAACATGCCGTGTAGTCTTGCCAGGTACCCGGCCGTGTCACGAACAACACGGGACGGTGTCACCTTCAACTATTCACGCCGTGCTTTTTCGGAGCATGCCGTGTAAGGTCTAGCCGTCTAGGTGGCCGTGTAATCAACAACACGGACCACCGAAGCCTTGTCTAGTGCACGCCGTGCTTGTTTCGAACACGCCGTGTAGTCTCGGGTTAAGTCGGACCATGTGGGTTAGCCATGTAAGGAGACTCGGGCAGGGGAATAGTTTTCAAGTACACGCCATGTGTGGGGGTCAACATGCCATGTAGTTTTAAGTGTACACGACTTGTAGGGTGAGAGTACAAGCCCATGTCCGTGGTTTAAGAAGACACGCCATGTAGTTTTATACACGCCATGTAGTTGTGTTTTGCAATCTTGTGTGTTTTTCTTCCCCTGTTCTCATTTTGTACCCTTGTGTTCTCTGTTCCTATTTTCCTGATCTAAGGTGTGCTTTTGATCTTTCAGAGCTATGCCTCTGAGACTTCCTCCGATCGTACGTCTGTCGTCAGGCAGTGATCAGACGCCAGACAGGGCTGATCAGGGACTTCCTGTCGATCCCCCAGCTGAGCCAGCCTTGGCACTGGTTGTTGTACCAGTTTCGGGTGCTGATGTGCAGTTCAGGGAGGGTTTCATGAGGATTATTCAGGCCTTCTAGGGAGCACCGCCTCCTGCCTCGTATATGGCAGACTTGATGTGGGGTTTCTAGCAGCAGCATCCTTCCACGTTATCGGGGGAGGGAGGACCTCAGGCTGCAGATTCATGGCTCGAAGCCATGCTGACTATCTTCGAGCATCTGGAGATGCCTCTAGAGAGGCGGGTCAAGATCCCCACCTACATGCTCCGAGACTCCACCAAGAGGTGGTGGGACGTGGTGTCACAGGCGGGTCAACAGTAGGATATGACTTGGGAGGAGTTCCAGCGCGTGTTCTACGACTACTTCTACCCGGAGAACCTGAGGGCCGATCGAGCCAGGGAGTTCATGAGCTTAGAGTAGGGTACTCTATCTTTCATGGAGTATTCCTCTCGTTTCACTGAGATGCAGGGTTTCACACCCCTCCGGGATGGAAGTGGGGTGTTCTTGGCGAGGAAGTTTGAGGATGGACTCAGGCGGGAGATCCGCTCGCAGGTGAACATCTTCCAGATAACTTCCATTACTTCTACCGTCATCCAGGAACTGATTGTGGAGCACAATATGAGAGACTCCGGAGTTGAGATCCAGGGCGGTTCTACTTCTAGAGTTATCTTTCCTCCAAATGACAGCAAGAAGTGCCATAGGGAGCCCACACGCGGTGATTCGAGGAAGCGATACGCATCATCAGGCAGCCAGGAGACATGCTACCAGTGTGGGCAGACATGGAAAACGAGGCCACAATGCCCGAGAGACCCCGTGGAGTGACGATCTTGCGGCAAGATGGGTCACCTTTAGTGTTTCTTCCAGGTTTTCTCACCAGTAGCAGGTGACTGGGGTTCTTCCATGACTCCTCGTTCAGGTGAAACCCCACCTGTTTCTCACCAGTCGGTAAACAGGAGTTCTTCCGGCCATTCAGGCCGAGGTGGAGGTCGAGGCCATGGCAGTCAGCCAACAATTCCTTAGCACTAGCAGGGAGGTTCAGCTCAGAGTGGCCAGTCAGGGGTGCAGGGCCGCGGTGCAGGCCAGTCTTTCGCCGTGGAGCAGACTTATCATGAGCAGGATCCCGAACCTTCTACTGTTCAAGGTACGATTTTAGTAGCCTTAGTTTTATCTTCATCCCTTTTTGATACTGGTGCTACGCATAGTTTTATCTCTATTTCCATTGTGGAGAGCCTTGGACTCTGCATCTTTTATTCTACTGACTCATTGACACTAGACACACCTTTGGGAATGAGGACATCTAGTGTATGCCAGTGTAGAGAGTACCCTCTCGAGGTGGCAGGGTATCACTTCTTATGGGATCTCTATGTCCTAGAGATGATAGTCTATTATGTCATCCTTGGAAAGGACTGGTTGATTCCCTTCCAGGCAGTCGTTGATTGTTATCGCCGCAGAGTCAGTTTCATTTCACCAGAGGGTGAATCTTTCCTTCATAGAGGCGAATGGGACGTTCGGGCGAGTCGGGCGGGACTCGAGCATCTTGGGATAGGAGGGGTGACAACCCAGATTTCTATCCTTTACCTAGATTATCAAGGGACTCCATAGTTGGACTTTCCTCTAGTGGTGGATCACTTTAGGGATGTCTTTCTAGAGAACTTTTTAGGTTTGCCTCCGGAGCGTGAGGTAGACTTTTCTATTGAAATCGTGCTAGGAGTGGCACCAGTGTCCATTCCTCCATAGAGGATGGCCACACCTAAGTTGCAGGAGCTCAAGAAGCAGTTGGAGGAGCTATAGGCTAAGGGTTTCATCCGACCCAGTACTTATCCTTGGGGTTCGCCTGTTCTGTTTGTGAAGAAGGCAGACGGTACCCTTCGGCTTTGTGTGGACTATCGGAAGCTGAACCAGTTGACGGTCAAGAACCTATATCCCTTGCCGTGGATTGATGACCTTTTCGATCAACTTCGAGGAGACCGAGTGTTCTCGAAGATTGACTTGAGGTCCGGTTATCATCAGTTTCACGTTAGGCCATTATATGTACCTCTGACAGCCTTTAGGAGTAGGTACGGTCTTTAGGAGTATACAGTCATGCCTTTCGGACTCACGAACGCACCTGCAGTTCTCGTGGCACTGATGAACCGAGTGTTCTATCCTTACTTGGATTCCTTCATCGTGGTCTTTGTGGAAAATATATTGGTGTACTCTCACACTTGAAATGACCATTCCACACATCTTGAGATCGTTCTGAATACACTGAGAGAGCATCGGATTTATGCTAAAATCTCAAAGTGCCACTTCTGGATGGATCATATTAGCTTCTTGGGTCACGTCATCTCAGAGGCAGGAGTATCAGTGGACCCAGATATAGTGAGAGCTGTAGTTTCCTGGGAGCATCCGAATAATGTTTTTGAGGTACGGAGCTTCCTAGGGCTGGATGGATACTACAGACGCTTCATTCAGGACTTTTCTCATCTAGCAGCACCTTTGATAGGTCTGACCAAGAAGGGGGCGAAGTTCTTATGGTCAAATTCGTGTGAGTCAGCCTTTCAGGAGCTGAAAGGGAGGTGGACGTCAGCACCAATACTAGTCTTGCCAAATTCAGGCAATAACTACACCGTTTACTATGATTCTTAGGGTATCGGGCTAGGAGCAGTACTTATGTAGGGAGATGGAGTCGTTGCGTATGGGTCTCGGCAAATGAGGCCACATGAGAGGAACTACCCTACGCACGATCTGGAGTTGACAGCTGTTGTTCATGCCTTGCGCTATTGGAGACATTATCTTCTGGGAGAGCATTTTGTGGTCTTCACTGACCACAAGAGTCTCAAGTATATCTTCACTCAGCGTGATCTGAATCTGAGGCAGCGCAGGTGGGTTGAGTATCTATAGTATTTTGACTTCAAGCTTGCCTATACGCCGGGAAGGGGCAACGCCGTGGAAGACGCGTTGAGCAGGAGAACTCAGATTCAGGAGGTTTAGGAGGCCAGTAGTGAGTGGAAGCTGATGGCTATGTTCTCTGAGATGCATATAGAGGTGCACGGAAGATGGGGACAAACTTTTCTATCTTCTATAGCTTTTACCTCCATGCTACTTGATCGGGTACGGATGAGGCAGCTATCAGACTCAGAAGACTTAGTCGTGCGGGAGAGTGTGTCAGGAGAGGATCCTCTTCCTGGATGGACAGTGGGTGAGGATAAGATCTTGCGTTTCTAGGGACGCGTATGGGTGCCAGTAGACATACACGAGGAGCTGATGCAGGATTTTCATTCCTCTGTTTGGGCAGTTCATCCTGGCGTCACCAAGATGTATCGGGATCTTCATCTCCAGTACTGGTGGCTAGGTATGAAGAAGGATGTTGCTGGTTTTGTCATGAGATGTTCTACTTTTCAGCAGGTGAAAGCATAGCATCAGCGACCAACATGACTTCTACAACAGCTACCCATTCCGGAGTGGAAGTGGAATGATGTTTCAATGGACTTCGTTACTGGGTTACCGAGGTCGCCGCGAGGAAACGATGCTGTTTCGGTTGTTGTCGACAGGCTTACAAAGGTTTCTCACTTCTTGCTGATCAAGGAGACCTTCAATGTCGATGATCTGGGATGACTTTACATCAGAGAGATCGTTCATCTACATGGAGTTCCACGCTCTATTGTTTCAGACAGAGATATGCGCTTTACCTCTCGGTTCTGGTAGGGACTTCAGAAGGCCTTGGATACACAGGTACTTTTGAGTATAGCTTACCATCCCCAGACTGATGGCCATTCCGAACGCACGATCCAGGTGGTTGAGGATATGCTCCGAGATTGCATTATAGACTTTGGAGGTTCTTGGGAGAAGCATATCCCTTTGGTGGAGTTCTCTTACAAAAACATTTTCCAGGTGACCATTCAACTGGCACTGTATGAGGCTTTGTACGGTAGGCCATGATGATCACCCTTATGCTGGCTGGAGGAAGGAAAGCCAGCTTTGCTGGGACCTCGTCTTGTTCAGGAGACTTCAGAGCAGATAGAGCTGATTCAGAAGAGGATGGCTACAGCGTAGTCTTGACAGAAGTCTTATGCTGATCAGCAGAGACGACCTCTGGAGTTTGAGGTTAGTGATCAGGTTTTCCTACGTGTCGCACCGATTTTGGGACACAAAAGGATTCAGAGACAGGGTAAGCTTTCACTGCGATATGTCAAGCCATTTGAGATCTTGGAGAGAGTTGGGCCGGTCGTCGATCGGTTGCAGCTACCTCAGAGGTATCGGTCCATGCACAATGTCTTCCACATCTTTCAACTCTAACATTACTTTTCAGACCTGTCTCATGTCTTTCAGCCCAAGGAAGTTGAGCTTGAAGCGGATGCATCGTTCAAGGAGCATCCTATACAGATTTTCGATCGCAGTACGAAGGTTCTCCGCGGGCGGTATGTTCCTCTGGTACGGGTGTTATGGCATCAAGAGCGAGTACAAGACGAGACCTGGGAGAGGGAGGCCGATGTACGATCGCAATGGCCGGAGCTGTTCAGGGTTTCTTCTTCTCCGTCTCGTTAGGGAAATTCGGGGGCAAATTTCTTTTAGGGGGAAAGTTTGTAAGAACCCAGATCTTCTTTTCAGGTACGTTTTCCCTTTTTCTGGAGTTTTTAAGAAAAATGAATTTTTCTGGAAATTTTCAAAGTACACGTCGTGTACTTTCTGAGTACATGCCGTGTACTATTTTCCGGCTCGAAGCCGTGTGCTGGACGTGTCCGGGCCACACACACGGTGTGTAAGGCTGAGGTGGAGGCCGGTTAAGTCGGAGTACAGAAAAATTGAAGTACACCGAGCTGGCTAGCGGACCACCAGCGCGCCGGGCCGGGCTACACCAGCCGGTCCGGGCCACGCCCAAGCGATCCAGACCCAGAACCGGGTCGGGTCGACCCGGTTCGGGCCGACCCAGGGGGTCTCGAGCCGGGTTAGTCCGGGGCTGAAACCCCCATTTCCAGACCTCTTTCGGTCTTTTTCCCAAAACATGGGCTACAGACCTCCGATCGACGCACCGTCAGATGCGATGCGATCCTTGGATTGAGACGGTCGTTTTGGTATATTACACTTAAGGTTTTCAAGAACTTTGAGTACGGCCGGGTTGGTTCGGATACGAAACCAACCGGGCCCTCAGATCGGAAACACTTATATCTTGAGCTCTGGACGTCCGATTGGTGTGCCGTCGACTTTGTTGGATTCATCTTTATGAGAAAAAACTTTTGGCATACTTCTCCTGAGTTTTGGATGCTGTTGGATAATGGCTAGGTTGGATTGTACCTGAAATCTAAATGGGCCCCTGAAACGGAAAAGCTGATAACTTTCAGACAGGATGTCCGTTTGAAGAACCGTCAGCGGCGTTGGTGATCACGTTGAGAAACGGTCCCTATGAGCATACCCTATGAGAGTTCGTGGTACAGTTGAGATACGTCCAGGTTGGTTCGTAATCAAAACCAACCGGGCCCCTGGGACGAAAAGACTAATAACTCACAGACCAGGCGTCCGATTAACGTGCCGTCTGTTGCTTTGAGACCCCTATTATGAGGCGGTCCTTTGAGATACTTCTTCGTGGGACTTGTGATACTTGGAGTATCGACCAGTAGCTCATGGAGTGGACCCTCATGGAGACGAGCTAGCAGATTGCAGAGACCTATTAGCTGACTGAGACTTGACGACTGCTGATCGATCAACTCGGAGTGATTCAGATAGCCCAGTGGGGTGCGCTTGGTTATTGCGGTAGACCCATGGTGGAGGTGCGCTTGGTTGTAGCAGCAGACCCACGGTACTCGACAGAAGGAGTACCTCTATAGGCTATGAGGAGGTGCGCTTGGTTGTAGCGGCAGACCCATGGTGGGATGCGCTTGGTTGCAATGGCAAGACCACAGTACTCGATAGGTGGAGTACTTCAGAAGTCCAAGGTTATTGGGACGCACTTGGTTGTAGCATCAGGCCCACTGTACTCAACAGAGGAGGAGTTCTCCAGCAGCCGTGGTTTCTTTTTCATGAATAAAATTCTGGTTTGAGCTGAGTCTATGACCTTTGTGTTTACCTCATGACTGAGATGGGTCACTTGATAACTTTGGTATATGTATGGGAATATACCTGGGTAGTGGTTATCCATTTATTTCATAATCTTTGTGTTTACTCATGATTGAGATGGGTTACTTTATAACTTGGGTATATGTATGGACATATACCTAAGTAGAGGTTATCTGTTGAGATCTTATTTGTGGTTATCATTGTTGGATTTAGTGAGACATTGAGGGTCTCGGGGTCCCTACTGAGTATCGTTAGCTATGCCCGCACCTCGTTATGTTGGTTGCAGATGACGGGCAGCGCATACAGAGGCCGAGTGTTCGAGGACTAGATGGTACCCGGAGGTCGACCTCACGACGAGACAATATCTGGTGGTGGACTTCACTACGAGATGATACTCGGAGGAGGTTGACGGGCAAGAGCTTTGTGGAGGCTATCTGTACCTACCCTTCAGGTAGGATCCATGGTGGACGATCCAGGAGCTGTGCTATCTGTACCTACCCTTCAGGTAGGATCCGTGGTGGACGATCCAGGAGCTGCGTGTCTTCTTCTAGCTATTTGTCTTTTTCTGTTGTACTTTCATTCAGTTGTAGCTGTACTTTCGATTGGGTTTGTATTCTGGCCCATTTAATTTTCAGCACTTACTTTTTTACTTAGTGTATTACTTCTGCTTGTACTCTATGGTGTTTTGTTTACTTTTATAAAGGCAACGCCTTCCCAGTTATCGGGAATTACGCCTTTGGTGATAGTCTCCAGCCCCTGGCCTATGGAAGGCGGGCTTGGGTTAGTCACGGCACGGGCCCCGAGGATAGGTCGTGACATCTATTGAGTTTGATGATAATGTTGATTCTATAAGACTAAATACAAATAAATTTATAAGTGAAATATCTTTTGGATTATGGCTGTATTTTTCGTCAGTGTAATTATTAGAGGAAAGTAAATGTGTGTTGAATATGTTTGATGGAGTGAGATTACACCCATTAAACGTGAGTATGATTCCCATGTATATGGGTAATAAAGTATGAAGAGTTGATTCCCTTGAATATATAACTGGAAATATTCAAGTGGGATTCCCCACCATATATATTTTTAATATAGTTTGTAAGAATATATAACAAGTGTTTTAAGGGTGATAAGGTGCACTATATAAAATATTTTCCATAGTTTGAAGAAGATTATTGGTGAGAATAAAATCACATCATATTATTAGAGAGTTTATCCGGATGTGAAAGACAAGTTATGGTTCTATAAGTACCATCTATAATAGTTTTATATATTTTTATATGCTTGCTAATGGAGATATTAATGATCTATTCTTAATGGAGTAAAAAATATATCTTGAAGTTGTGAGAAACCATTCAAGGAGTACTAATCTTAAAGGATACCAAATACAATGGAGTATATATATTGGATGAATTTTTGATAAGAGTAGAGATGGATTGAAGTCATTTTAAGTTTCCCATAATTTATTTTAAGAATTATAGAATTTAAAACTATTTATGAATTTGAAAAATTATAGAAGTTTTTAAGAATTAGCCTTTATATTGAGAAAATGGCTAAGTAATGTACCACATAAGGGTCATGGACACTAGATAACATAAAAACATGACTAAGGTAAAGGATTCTTGAGATTTTTAATATGATTAATCACTTTATAAAGATCATCTTGCACCAATTATACATCATTTTCCATTTCATAATATTAAATTTAAAATTGTGTAAGGATTATTTTTCATCTGTGTATACATCATGAATGATTATCATAAAGATAATGAATTTATAAGAATCATTATAAGGATGACCAGTGTTTATGTAAATATCATTTCTAATCAAAATAATAATGAACATGAATCTATTTAAGCATCATATTCTCTGCATAAGGATAATTTCTTAGTGAAAATTTAGAATTTTGAAAAATTAAAACATGATTTTCTATAATTAATTATCTGAATAAGAAATGATATGTAATGATTAATAATAAATTATTTCAAGTTTAAAACATTATGGAGCTATTTTGAGTCATGATTAAATATTTTAGTGAAGAAAATTAATTAAAATGAGATCAGGAGATCACTGCTCTATTATATTTTTATTTTTAAATAAGGATATTTTAAAATCAATATTTGTGATCAAAATGAAAAATAAATCTGATAAAACTGGAACTATGATTTATTGAATTAGAAACTGAAAAAACACAAAGGGTTTCAAATTCATGATAATTAATGAAAATACTATATTTAAGATATGGATAAGAATATCAATGAAAGAAAAATGTTTAAAATATCAAAATAGGCTATTTTATTCTTACTAAATGAGTTGAGAAGTGTGTTGAGTTTCTAGATAGAGTGTACATACTCAATATTTATTTTTTACTAGTTTTTCTTGAAGCTCTCACGACATTATGAGAAGTATCATACTAAAATGTGCTACTTTATTTTTAATATAGCACAAATAATGGTTATTTTTAGTAGATATGAAGATGCTTTGAGAAAATATCATGCCTATTAGAATATAATGAAAGATTTATTCTGCTGAGATAAAATGAAGAGAAAAATAAAATAAAGGTATTTTTGGTATTCTTTTGGAGAAAAAAGTTGAGAAAAGAATATTGAGGTTATAGAAAATATGGGTGCATGAAATTTATTTTTATTTCATGAAACTTATATAATATTTATATTTATAAAAATGTGAGAGGACCCAAAATAAAGTGTGGGGTAGTGAATATGAAAATGGAATGTGATGCTCTCGAGACACATGGTTTTTCCTGAAGAAAATATACCTCTTAAGAAGGTGAAGATGAGTATATTGGGGAAGAAATATATTAATCTAAGGGAGAAAAAGAATAACTATTGAAGAAGATGAGAACCTAATCCTATACTAAAGAGAATAATTTTAAGTATCGATGAACAAAGAGATCCTAGATTGGTTCTGTTGATAAGATTTCAATTGAATATGAAGAAGAATAAGAGTGATCAAGGAGGATGTGTAGGAACTAATACTGAATATATATTAGTAGTCAAAGTCCTTTAAGTTTGAGTTTGAGAAATTATAGTGAGTAGTTTCTAAATAAGAACCAGGATCTTGGTTGAAAATATAGACTGATATATATTTAATTATTATTGTAGATTTAGAGAATTTTAAAGGCTATATGATGAGAAAGAAGAAGATATGATTTTTTTTTCATGAAGTTACATCCTATACATATTGAAGATCCACATAAATGTTTGGATTTTTTCAAAGATTATTGGGATGAAAGTATAAAGAAACTATGGGACACAACACTTGTTCACTTTTGTAATATAGTGAACACACAAAACTATGTAATATGGTGTTTATGGTAGGGAATGTTACCTACCAAACCATCTGAAATTGATGAAAAAAATATTATTGGAGAATCCATTATCAAAACATCCCAATCAAAACAAGGAGTAGGATTTCTAGGAGGGGTTGAACCATGTTAAAATACTATGTGCTCTACTATACTTGCTTACTTTCATTGAAAGTGGTTATTGTATGCTTGGTTACGTATAAATGGATCTATTTATCTTAATCATAAATAGATATTAAAAGTGGTTAAAAGTTTAAAACAATATTTAGAATTTGGTAAAAGATTGGAAACACCAGATTCAAGCCCTTTCAGGTGTCTGCACCCATTCCCGAGTCACTATAATTAGTATCATAGCTGGAGGTTCCTGCTTTTTGGATATATATTTTAAGTTATAGTTTATTACTTAAAATTCATGAAGTGATGTTTTCAAATAAAATAATCTCATATATATAATTTCATTTCCATTATTTTCAATAATGATTTCGATATTTCATCCAAAACTCTAAAAAAATATAGAAGAAAAAAGTGAATAATATGAAAAAAAGTTGAAAGAAGAAATATGAATCAATACCACCTAAAGGTACTCAAAGTGGTCAATATTTTATCCAATCTATTGAATATTATTCCTCTAATGATATATATACAAGCTACGATGGAGATGATTTTAATGAATCACTTAGTGATTTTAATTTTGAAGTCAAGGATTACTTAAAGAAGATACTTGTTTAAGTTATTAAATATATATTTACTTATATAAAAGGATATAGGATTAGAAGTTAAACTATATTTGGAAGTATATGTAGTGAAGTATGCATTATCTAAAAAGGTATGTAGTTGTAACACTCTCAAAAAGCTATCTAAATTCAAGGAAGAATCTCTACAACTTTTTAATAATAGAGTATCTACGATTAATAAAGAATTTAAAACAATTTCTTATAAGAAAAATGTATCTGAGATTTTTTTAAATAAGTGATCTATGAATTGGATAAGTTACAAAATGTCTCCATGAATAACAAATATTCTTAGTTTAAAGTTAAAGAAAATAAAATAAATGAGTTCGACAATTATCTACAAGAGAGTGTCCAAATTCACGAGGATCAGATGAGAAAGTTGAATAAATTTTTTGAAGTGAGTGTGAAAATAATTAAATTCCATAAGTAAGTTATTAAATTTAAATTTCTTAAGTTGTATGTAAATATGAGAAATCTAAATATCACCTAATAAGAATCATCACAAGAAGCTAGAAATAGAAAGGATACCACGCAAATTTTAGAGAAGAGTATTACTTTTAAGAAGACTAAAAATGGTGTCAAAAAGAGCTTCAGATCCTCCAGAGATCTATTTACTATAAGATATTAAAAGAAAATATTCCTTTAACTTGATAAACAAGTTTGTAATAAATATATTTTAATTATTAGAGTAAGAGTAAAGTCAAAATCTTGGAAAATGTGAATGAAAAAAATACTATTAAACCCAACACATATTCAAGGGTGGACATGAGAATGTTCAAGAAGATAATCTCCCCAAATATATCAAAAAAGTATGGATTTAAATTGAAAAATAGAAAACATATAAATATAGAAAGACTACACCTTATGAAAAATAAGGAGGTTTATAGACTACTATTAGTGCTATTGGAGGCTCAAACATATGGACATTGATTCCTGGAATAGAATACTAGTACATGAAGAGTATAAATGGACTAAAAATAAGGGTATAAATGTTGAAGCTTAGTGGAAGCCTACAATATAGATGAAAAAGTCACATAGTAATAAGAATCTATCATATAAGAACAAATTTAAATCACTTGGAAACTTTTATGATTATTAGAATAGAGGTGTTCATTTCAATGAAGAATGCTGGTTTATATCAAACTAATACAAATATTGTTATGATTTAATAAGAATACCACAAATAAAATGAAACTATATGAAGAAGGAATACAAGTCTTCCTTAATGTGTGAGAAAGAGAATAATGTCAAGTCAGCAACTCCCAAGAAGCCAAAAAAGAATCATGCTAACCAAGATGTCAAAATGAAAAGAATATGTTTTTACTATGGTAAGAGGGTCTACATAATAGTAAAATGTAAAATGTTGATTAATATCAAGAAATAAGGGGTTAATATAAAATCATTAAGGAAATAATCAATATGGGAAAGTTATACCAAGATTGGTTTGGCTATTTCCATCCAAGATGAAGAACAAAAATTTAATGAGAGGTTTTCCCAAAAGGATGACTCGAAGGTTGTTAATGGTGTGTGTGGAAGGTGTAGGAGAGATAGACACATTTAAACCAAGTTCATGACATGGTTTACCAAACAAGTAAAACTATTTAAATCTAAAGGGAATGTATTGATTACTTATAGTGGTAAAAGTGTCGCAACTAGAAAAGGGTCTACACATAAAAATATTACTGAGCATGTGATGATGTAATGGTTGAAAATATGACCAAAAGGCCAAAAATATGGAAGAAGAACAAAAAAAATTCCTTTATTTTTAAGTAGAATAATCCATTTCTAACTAAGAAGAAAATTTAAAATAATAATATAATAATGATGCTTAATGAAATTTAGAATTAGAATGTTAAAAAATTAGCTAGGCATGAAGAGTTACCTAGAAGCTAGATCTATGACTAAGTGATTCACTAGTTTGAGAGCTAAGTATCTACCCTATTTATATAATTGAAGATATGATAGAGACTCAACTTATTCCCAAGATATTTTGTTATACTTCTTATAATTTTAATTTAGGGTGAAGTAAAAGAAGTAATGATTTATGAGTTATAATATCTAAACAGTAATAAGATTATCCATCATGTAATATCTAAAATGGTATTAATAAAATAAATCCATAATTAATATTTATATAGAGAATCAATTTTTGGGGATATAATAAGATAAATATTAAATAAATTATTCATCCTACATAAAATTTTAATTCTATATAGACTTTAATAAAATGAAGGTCATGGAATTATTTTCACTCTCTCAATTTTTTGGTTAATTTTTAAACTGTTTATTAAGGGGGAGTGACTATAAAAAAAAGGGGGAGAAAAATACCTTACACTTTAAATGTTTTTATGTGTTTTTTATGATGAGTGAAGTTTCATATAAATTATTGAAAATGTTCTTGATCAACCCAGAAGAACTTAATTTTAGAGTTAGTATCGCATTGTAGTTTATACATGCAATTTTTATTTCCAAAATTAATAACTATTGTTTTCTATATTGGTTTATCCCAATTATAATTTGGGTTTATTATTTGATAGAACATTACTAAGAAAAATGTGGTTCCAACCTTCTATAAAGTAGAATTGATTGATTCTCTAAAAATATAGGAGAATAAAAGGGGAAAGATGTTTCTATTAAAATTTTACGATTAAACAAATAATAACTTTCGCTTGGAATACCTTTCATTATATTTATGGAACATAATAAGGTGAAGAATACCCTAAATTTATTTTTTCACTTATTATAAATAATGGTTAGGGGAAATAATACATTAAATTTAGACAAGAAATGAGTTTTTACATAAAATAAAAAAAGTGGAGATTGAATTACCCTTTACATTATGGTTGTATTTTTTGTCAATGCAATTTTTGTAGGAAAGACAATGTGTGTTGAATATGGATTATAGAGTGATATTACACTTATAAAGCATGATGATTATTACCATATACATGGGTAATAAAGGATATAGAGTTTATTCCCTTGAATAGATGGCTGGACAGATTCAAGTGGCTTAACCCACCTCAGAAGATTTTTGAGTTGGGTTGTATGGATATATTAATAACATTGTAATTTTGATAAGTATCAATATCTACAAAAGTATAAAAAGTTTAAATAAGCTACATGGTTAGAATATAATCACATCATATGATTGGAGAGATGATTCTAATATGCAATACAAAATGATAATGATGTAATTATTATCTACAACTATTTCATGAATGTGGAGATACTAGCTAATGGGGTTATTGAAGATCTGATCTTAGTGGATTAAAAAATATAGCTTGTTGTTTTGAGAAACCATTCAGGGAGTATCCAGATTCAAAGTTAATGTATACAACAAAGTATATCTCTTGGATGAATTTTTGAGAAGAGTGGAGATGACCTGAAGTCTTTTAAAGTAGGTTAGAATAGATTTGAATAATTATTGAATTTGCAAGTGTTTATGAATTTTAAAATGTGTAGAATTTAATAAGGATGATCTGATATAATGAGAAAATGTATAAGTCCTGTGTTGTATAAGGATCATGAACAATTTAGAAACTTAAAAAATTAACAAAGGAATTAGTTCCATGATTTGTATAAGGATGATTACTCACATTGTAAAGACCACCCCAAATTGTATAAACATCATTTTCATCTTTTCAATAATGAATCTAGAAGTTCATAAGGATAATTACTCATCTATGTAATAATCATGACTTATCCATGTAAGGATCATTAAAAGGATGATCATTGTTTGTATCAAGATAATTTTTGATATGTCCAATGACGAATCTGAATATGTGTAAGTGTTATGTGTTCTGTGAAAGATTCATTCTTTACTGAAAATTGAGAATTATATAGAATAAAAACTTGATTTTCCAGAATTAATTTTATATTAAAGAAATGATATGTGATAATGTTTGACCTATTATTTTAAATTAAAAACATCATGAAGCTATGTTGATCCATTATTTAAGATTATGGGGAAGATACTGAATTGAAATGAGATGAGGAGATAACCATTTCATTATATTAATATTTTTAAATAAGTATATTTTAAAATCAATATTAGTGATCAAAATTAAAAATATGATGATTTTGGCATTGTGCTTTTTTTAATTAAACCCCACAAACCCTCAAAGGGTATGTGATTAAAGACGATTGATGAGAATATGATATTTAAGTTGTGAAGAAGAATATAAAAGCAGGAGAAATGTTTAAAATATCCCAAAAGTATTTGTGATTCTTTCTAGATGAATTAAAAAGTGTGTTGAGTTTCTAGTTAGAGTGTACAAACTCAATTTTTAGGTATATACTAATTTTTTTAAGGTTTCATGTTTAAATGATAATCCACATACTACCATGTGCTACTTTATTTTTAATATATATATGAATAATTATTTTTTCAGATAATATAGAGATGATTTAATAAAGTAATTATTATGATATAATAAAATGGAAGATCTATTTGGATGATATAAAATAAATAGAAAAATAAAAGAAGTTTATTTTTAGTATTTTGGAGGAGAAAATAGTTTAGAAAAGAATGTTGAGATTTTGGAAAAATATGGGTGCATACAATTCATTTTTCCTACATGTATCTTTAAGAATATTTTAATTTATGTAAATATAAGAGTTATTTTAGATTCTATTTTAGGCCTCACATGAAAAATTTGTAAACATATAATGCAATCCAATGGGATTGAACATAGTCATTCTCAAGGTGTCAGGTGTCATGTGTCAGTTCTTCACTTCTATCAATCACTTATGTATATTTTTATTGTTTTCTTAATTATAAATTAAAAACCAATGGATAGGGAGTGTTGATGAATTGTTAAATCATTAATCAAAATTAAATGAAAGTGGGAAAACACATAGTTAGTAGGGAAAGGGGTTGAACTAAGGTCAAACATATATAGGTCCTTAAATGTCCAACTTAATAATTTAAGATATATTGATAATTCATGAAATAAAATTTTTGAATCACCATTTTCAAGTTGATTTTTGAGTCTTAGTGAGCTTATGGAAATATCCTAAGTACCCCTAGTATCACCTCCCCCATAGTGTTAAGAAACAAAAATGACACAATTAGGGATAATCCACCACACTTCACTTATTCCCATCATACAACATTCTTCCATCAATTTACATGACCCCACTTGTATGATATTCAGACTAAGATAAAAAAGGGGAATTTATTAGGATGAGTTTGTA
Organism: Viscum album; assembly: GCA_963277665.1. Taxonomy (NCBI): domain Eukaryota; kingdom Viridiplantae; phylum Streptophyta; class Magnoliopsida; order Santalales; family Viscaceae; genus Viscum; species Viscum album. The sequence goes on from OY728121.1 coordinate 1,088,869,187, forward strand.
ATGGGGTTATGGAAATTACCTGGGGGAAGGGTGAAATATCTCGATAATCTCTAGAAAAATCCACTGCTTCATCACAATATATTCAAAATAATAAATAATTAAAATGTGAGGGGAAATAAGAACAACATGAAGCCTCCAATAAGAGATTTCCTTAGGTTAATACTCTATGATCATGAAGTTAATACATCTCACCACAAAACATTGGTTAAATAAATCACAAATAATAAAATTCATAATGGATGAATAAGAATAAACTTTCACATAACAAAAATTGATTAAAATATAGATCTAAAGAAAAGTGTTAGAACATTCATCTATAAAATAGGGAATACTTCTATCACTCACACCATTTCTTTTTTAGATAGTATCTATGGGATAGCCTATCTCCCAAGAAAATAATAGAACATGGTGACAATCATTCCACAGTCAAATTTCATATGCATTTAGGAATAATTAGTTTACAATAATTTTAGTGTGATGTAAGTCCATTGAAAGATGATTGTGGATCAGTATGATTTTTTGAGGAAGATGATGCACATGTCAGTTATATTATCAATAGAACTAGGGAGGTCATATTTGGTTGGATTTGGGTATTTTATTATACTTTGTATTTAGTGTATTTTAGGTTATCTGGATGAGTTCTTTTTTGTTTTAGGGGGAGGGCATTGAAAATGGTGGAGTGGCCACAATAATGTGGGTCAGATAGAAATGAAGCGGGATTAGACATGAGAATTTGGAAATATTGATAAAAAAACTATCATGTGTGAAAATAAATGAGCTCGAGATGCACATGTCACGGTTGATTAGAAACTCAAACTACATCAGTGAACTTCAATCTGGTCTCCTGGTGTGACATTAGTGGGCCTTATACATTCAGTTTCAATTATCTAGGAAGATCAATGTCATTAACTCTGAATTAAAAGAAAAAAATACCTTTAGTAATCATAATTATCAAATGAGAGTTTTATGTCAATTATAATTTCATGCTCAGATTCATCCAAGCATGAAAAAAATTGGAAGATTATTTTGAGTTTGATCCTAGGGATTTGGTTATATTTTCATTGGTTCATGATTCTTACATAAAATAAATTCAACTCTTCTTTGATCAATATTGGAATGTATGGGATCAAGTTAAAATGGTATATCAGGCTCAATCTAGAGGCATCATAGTGTGAAGATAAGTTATTTAGTTCATACAACATCTTGGAAAACTTGTTTGGGAATTTACTCAAGCATTATATATACAGAGATCATCAAACTTGAAGATGGTGAGTGGTAAGGTTTGAGGTCCCCTATTTCTTAGATCTGTTCTGAGAACTAAAACAATGCACATATTTTCTTTTGAACTCAACAAGTTCTTTAATCTAAACATACTATCTTGTAAATAGGTTTCAGGAATTGGTCTTCATGTTAACATGGGTGGATCATCTCTCCAGGTCACTAAAATCACGTTTTTATGTAATTCTAATTGGGTATGTGATTTGTTGGGACCATACTAATAATTCATGGAGACATGATGCACATTTATCATATGTTTCCAAAAAGTATTTTCCTTAGCTTGGGTTCATGAAGAGTCTTATTGTGAATCTTTATGAAGGATAAAACTTATATTTTAGGTGTAAAGGCGATAGCATGAACTTAATCTTTTAACTAGAGTAAAATGGTGAGGCTTGAGGAGGATTTTAGTGAATATTTACTTTAGGTATATATAGAAGACTAGGTGATGCTGCAATCTTGGGTGCACATAGGTTCAAAGTGCAATTGATTGGGCACAAGGATGTGTGATGCTAAGTATGGTGTGTTATCTTGAATCACAGTTACATGATTGACCATGAGGTGAGGTGTGTGAAAGATTCAAACTCAGGAGTGTTCAATAGGTTTGAATATGCATGGTCAATTATAAGTGAATGGAATGGTCGATCACACTAGGGGTGAAGTATAGAAGAGTGGTAAATAGAGATACCATGCATAAGGTTTGTAGTAGAGTCAAACATTTCTATTTTTTTTCTAGATATGGTAGATTAATCTACTATGGATTCTTTTCTTGCAGAAGCTTCAAAATTTTTGTGAATCCTCTTTATGAATTTTTGAGATTTTCATGAATGGTTTATTGATCAAACATGGGATGTTAACGCAGTGGGTTAGAGTTGTTCATATAGTAGCTAGATGAACTGCGTGAAGAAAGTGACATAGTCACTTGAATTTACAAATTTCCCAACCCAAAATAGTGATAACCAAATTAAATGTGGGAACTATTTGAATTTATATAAAAATAAATTAAAAAAATCAAAAATACATATTTGATCATTTTAACCATTTACAAAAAATAATTGAATTTATGGATTTCAATTAATTTAAAAGTTAACAAAACATTGAAATTATTATTAAATACATTTATCAAAATAATTAAAAATAGAAAAACTTATAAAAAAATTATTATATAACAAGAATTTAAATTAATTAAGGGGTTAATTTCTATAAAATATAGAAACATTTATATGAATTTTAGCTATCAACAAAGAGGACCCAAAATAAAGTGTAGGGTAGTGTGTGAAAAAATAGCATGCAAGCCTCTTGAGACACATGATCTATCCTGAAGGAAAGATAAATCCCAAGAAGGATACAATGAGTTTATGGTGAAAAAATTGTAGTAAGTCAAGATAGAAGAGAAATAAAACTGGAAGAAGAAGATAACCCAATCCTATGATGAAGTGAAGACTTTATGACATTAAAGAACAAAGATTTGATGACCTAGTTCTGGTGATTAGAAACCAGTCAAAGAAGAAGAAGAATAAAAAGAGTGAGAAAGTACGACATGTAGTAACTAGTAATAAATATATATTGTTCATTGAAGTCCTTTTAGTTTAATAAATTCCAATGAAAAAGTTCTAAGTAAGAACTAGGTGTTTTGAAGAAAACAGAAACCGGTTTGTGTTCAATTATTCTTCTATATATACAGGCAGTCAAAGAATTTTTGTTGAGGAAGAAGAATATCCAATTTTGTGGATTCATTATCATCCTATAAATATTATATATCTTATAAAAAGGTTATAAGTTGTGGAATAATGGTGGGATATTAGTATAAAGAAAATATGGGATGCATTACTCGTTCACATGTGTAATATAGTGAACACACATACTTCTATAATATGGTGTGAATGTTATATAATGTTACTGAACAAACCAATTGTAATTTTTGAAAATATTATCAGTATGAAATATGTTATTGGACATCCCAATAATTTTAAGGACTATGAATACCAGGAGGTAATGATCATTGTTAAAATACTGTGTGATCTACTTTACTTTCTTACATACGTTGCATGAGATTGTGGTATGATGGGTAAAGTATATATAGATCCTTATATCATAACTAAAAACGTAAGTTCAAACCAAAATGGGCAAAATTTTGAAAGATCTTTTGACCTGATTCAACCTACCTTAGGTGTCTTCACCCATTATTGGGGCACGACCAGAAGTTTTTTGATTGTACAAGCTCAAGATTTTTTTATTTTTTTGGAAAAGTGTCATCTAGAAAGAACTAGATAAACTATGAGTGACTATTTTGGTTACCTCATTTATTATTATTTTATTTATCATTATCTGGTTTTCATAATATAGGTTATTTTTATTTTTCTCACTTTCAGTTGACATATGATTTGCCTTACACTAAAGAATCTAGGAAGAGATTCTTATGTTTTGTTACAAGGATATAGAGGGATTTTAAATCAACACTAACTTTAGATTTATTTTTTGGAAAAAGGAAAAATGAGAATCCATGTGAAATATACATTTTTTAAAATGAATATATATAGAGATTTTTTTTGAAATTAGATAGTACGAATGATTTTTGGTAAGTGAAATGTCAATAGTTTGAAGTGATTATTTATATAATCACTAAAAATGATAATATTAATGATTTTTATTATCCTTAATTAATTGGAATCAAGAATATTTCATTAGGAGATCAGATAAAAGAACTTATACCCTCATAATTTATGTTGTAGAGGGTATCCTTTACTCGAAGAACAAATAATGGATGTGAAATTTGAAAATTTGAGAGTAAAGTCTTTAGGATCTATAGATATTTCTCCTACTTCCCCCTAGGTGGACATGAAAAATAAAAAAGGTTATGAATGATTGAAAAAGGAAAATATTTCATAGAATATTTTAAGGATATAATTGTGAAGATTATAATTAGTAATTAAAGTTATTTCTAAACTCTTTATATTTTTTTTAATAATAATAAAATAATAAAATATTCTTTACAAGAAGCCCTTTAAGAGAAGATCACATATGGGACCTTTATACCTAAGCGTAGGATGAATATTTTTTTCACTAAATTAGGGAAGGAAGAATACCCAGGTAACATATGAGGATACAATACAATCGTATCTATTAAAATATTGTTTGGTTTTCCTGGTACTTCTTTTAGGGATGATATATATAAGGAAAGAAATTTACTCTTTAGTAGATAAATATTGGGATATAGGTGATAAAATGGATGAAAATATTATATCATTGGTGCTATCGATGTTTTCATACATTTATAGATATTTTTAGGTTGGATATCCCACTTCTATACCTTTACATACATATCTCACTCTTCCACCTTGTCCTCAACAATTAACCATCTATTGTGAGTTATATGTTGAGGTTCCCCATTATCATATTGAAGCATATATTAAGATAAATTATATTGAGTATAAATTACATTATCAATAAAAGGATATAGATCAAATTAGTTTAATGGTACAAGATATTATAGATGTATCTACTAGATTAATTTTCCTTACTGATGAAGTTTCTACAGCTAGAAAAAGTGCCAGACATTTTTTACTTTAGGCATTTAAATTTATAATAAAACTTAAAAATGAGGTATAAATCTATTATATACTTTATTTAATATTTTTTAAATTTTTTTTATTATTTTTCCACATACACACATATTTTATAGGTATTTATTGAGTTTAAAGACACACTATATTGAAGGAAATAACTTTTTGAGGCCCCTTTGGCTTCACATACTACTTGTGTTGATGCAATTTCTAAATTGTTATAATATGAATTTATATTGTTGGATTTTTATGAGATGACAGTGAATTATAATGTTTGTGGGTGTAATTTTTTACCAATGATTTTTAAGAATGATATATTGGAGTCTATAGTTAGAGATATGGTGGGCCTCATAGTGATGTGAGTCTTTCCCATGTAAGTTAATTACCATGTTTATTTCAATTATATCAATTTGATCTAAATCATTCCCTATGTTTGTTTATCATGTATCTTTATACAATTTTTATTCAGTATGATACAATATTATTGTATGGATTCATATCCATACAATTTATTTCTCCAGTAATGAAAATAGTATAAGATGAAGAAAAAACAAATTCATTTTTCATTGATTTTAGAATGATGCAATTAAGTGTTGGATTCTTCATTATCTTGATGAGAACAAAAAAAAATTTCATTATAGTGAAATTTATATTTTGTAAATAAGTATCCACATTATATTTTTATATATATCAGGGGTTATTGGATGTTGTGTATTATTTACCCAAGAAAACACCGTTTAATAGTTATGCTACATCCATAGTGACATGTGAGGAAATTTTAAAGAAGTATCATAGAACTAAGTGTGATTATTTTAATGATTATATATTATAATAAATATTTATTTTATTTTATACATATTATTTCCAAATAATTCATGGAATAATTATAACTGTTTAGCAAGAAGAGTTGAAAAAATATCATTTATGTGTGCGTAAAGGTGACTTGTTTTATAAGTACTATAATTTATCACATACTTAAAGTATTATTTTCAATTGATAACATATTTTTTTCTTCATAAAAAAGGAGTACTCAAATGTGGGAATTATGTCCTATGATTTATATGTGAAATAATTACAACTAGGATAAAAACAGATTACAATAAGGTTAAGTTTCACTATGAGTTTTCCATTTATTTATTATCTCATTATATTGTGAATAAATATTAAATGGTTTATTTTTTAATTAGTATCTTTTTTATAATACTAATATGTATAATGGGAATAATGTAAATCATATACAGGTAGTATATACTGATTATTTTATAAGATTCATTTAGTTTTAGTTTATCTCTTTATATTTTCAAGGTAAATTTTGTAATTTAAATATGAAATTGAAACATTGTTGTAAATGTAAACATATTGGGATAAAAATAAATATTATATAATTGTACTATATTTTTTATTGATGGAAGTTTATGCTATTTTCTACTATTTTTTTGTTATAGGTATGGGAATTGAATTTATAAATAATTTTTATTTAATTTTTTATTTACAATTTTTATTTATATAACTGATGTCAAACAAATATTCTTCATCATTTATTTTATAATTGATGTTGAAAGTTCCTCGATTTTTCATTTTAGTATTGTTTTCACCATCAGTTATAAAATAACTAATGTAGTTGTTATTTTCTAACAAGGATTATTTTATAAAACTAATGTTAAAAACCATATTCCACATCAGTTATTTTATAATTAACATGGAATGTTCCCGTATTTTTCACTTTAGGAGGGTATTAAACAAAGATTATTATTATAAAAAATGTGGTAGATAGTTTTTAATGTCAGTTATTTTAAAAAACATTAAAAACTTATGTACAACATCAGTTACAAAGACATCTCTTGTTTACTGATGAGAAAAATAAAAAAACTAACATTAAATATCATTTTATGTAATAGTATATTATACAAATTATTGAAATTTAATTAAAAATAATTCAAAGATCTAATAAAAAAGGTGTACCAAGAATTATAAATCCAGGTTCATGATATAGTTATGTTCTAATATCAATAATGTACAATCTTCTCATTATTTTAATTAAATCCTAGCAAACTCAAGGCATATTATATACTCTCCAGCTATTTAATTCCTCTTTTCTAACAGTAAATTACTTCAATTAACTCAACATTTAGGTGGTTCAAAACCATTTATAAACTTGTTGCACTCAATGTTCAAGAATAAATTGAATCAGACTAGTTCATGCATTTAATAGAGACCCTTCAATAAAAAAAGAATTTTCATGTTTATTAAAGGGTGAATATTGTAGAGAAATAAATGAGTGCATAAACTAAATGAAATCATTATAAAGTGTAGAACTAAACCATACAATCACCATTCATTAAAAATTATCAACAAAAATCATCCACCCTTTTATATTTTGATAGGAACCCATGAATATATTCATGTTATACATGAAAGAGAAAAATTAAATTTATAATATAACATCCATATATATTAATCCTCGGGTCTTTAGCCTTCCCAGATGTCAAAATAATGATCATTAATCTTGATTTGATGTGTTACTCTATATTTTTTTAGTTCAAGCAGCAACATACCCCTTTAATAATGAATAATTTATCTTTTATTATCTCACATATCGTCACTTATCTACTCGTTTTAGAATAGTGGTCAAATACAAATAAAATAATCCCTAATATTTTAGCGGGACACACCATATATCTCCCAAAATATATCTAAATGTTTCAAGATCTAAAAAAATATTAAAAATATGAAAACCCTATAGAAATCAACAAAACCATGTTGTAGTTTTAAACAACAACATGAAACCACATGGTGGTATTGATACAAAAATACACTAAATCCAAAACCATGATGTGGTGGTATTAACCAAATCATAGTTTGTGATGAATTAAATCTCATTATAGTAAGGGTCATAGTGTCATGGTTTTGTGTATGATCGTACATGTGTTATTTGAAAATGAACATTGATTTCTTTTTATCTTACTATTAGAAATCATGATTGATTGAAAGATCATGTGATTGTGTTTTTATGGATTTTAAAACATATGTAATTATTATTTAATTATTAAACAATTGATATAATAATTGAACCATGAATTTCAATGATCTATAAGGTTTTAAATGTTTTGGAAATGTTTTAATTATAGATAAACAAATTTGAGATGTTTTGGAGTCCAAGGAGTTTCCTTGGAGCATATATAAATAGGTTCAATCCTTATGAAATGGTGGTATGATATCTTTTTGAATTTGAGTATGAAATCTCCTTAAACTGATGCTCTTATTTTTATCATTCCCTTTAACTAAGGTTATAATATCCGATGAGGAAGTGAGAGTCCTTCCCAAGTGTTATGTGATTCATTTAACCCATGGATAACCCTTATAGGAGGGATAATTTTACCTCTTAGTGATCACTATCAATATTGTGTGAAAAAGGAGGAAAGGATTTGATAGAGAAAGAGGTATGTTAGTCATTTATGTTTTATTCAATTCAAATTAATGGTTAAATGTTGAGGCAACATGTTGTTTAATGGTTTTTCCCATTATTTTGGGAAAAGGGTTTCCCTTATTGAAACCAAATAGTAGAATCATATCCACTTCCATTATGTCTGAATTAACATTTGAATATATAAAAATCTGGAAAAATGAATTTTTCTTGAACCATATCATGTTTTTTGATTTTTTTTGGTTTATGATGATTATCACAATCCCAATTTAATCCTAAGAAATATAGTCATGGTTTATGAAAAATATAAAATTACATCATGATATAAGAAAATGGGTTGTTAAAGATATATCCTAAAAATATAGAACCATAAAAATGCAATTTGTAATTGTAGTTTTAACAAAAAATGATTATGATTTGTATGAGAGTAATATTTCCATAAGATAAAAAATGAAATAATTGATCAAAAAAACATCATGCACTACTGGAAGTAGATTCTATACTAGTAGTTTATAATTGTTGTAATATGATGTAGAACTATTGGAATAGACTATACCAATAGTTTTGAAAACCATTGGTATTATACCTATATGTATAGGAGTGCTGTTATATTTGGGTCTATTTTTCACCTCTTATGACACTCCATTTAAAAATCCAATCAAAACAATATTACCAAAAGATAATCAGTGAATCGGTTCTAGAAAAAAAATTCCAAACTAAATATATAATTTATATTTTACATTTAAAAAATTAATAAAATAAATTTTAAATTATTACATTTTAAATGTGCCTTAGTCATAAGAAATGAGTTTCCATAATAAAAGCATAGTATAAATATTGTCAAAAGTGAAATAGATCAGTATATCACTCAAAAAAATTACTTCAATGATCACCACTACTGTCCCGATAATCACTACCACCATCCTCATCATGAACGCCATCACTAGTATCATTTTGAGCAACAAATTCATCACCATCACCGCCAAAAATGGCATAACCTTAACCACCTGCAAATCATTTTTTTCCATCATCAGAAGTCGGTTTATGGGTTTCGGTACCCCAAACCAGTTTAAGGAAACCGGAAACCGTTCAAACCGTTCCAAACTCATACATATTTCAGTGACATTCAATATTCAGAAATAAAACCAAAAGTTCAATCAACACCACGTGCCCGTCATCACGCGAGCCCGTCACATCCCGCCTCGAGCCGCACAACCCCGATCAATGATGCCAACATGCCACCGACAAAACCACGTACCCCACCTCGATCAACGAGTCCATCTCGAGGAGCGTGCCAAATTTCTGGAGAGACACCAGATCACCACGCGCCACCGCACAGTGGTAAGATGCCATATCCATCCTCGGAACTGCACACCAAACACAGGGGGACCAACTCCAACGCTTCAGGACGCCGGAGAGATTTCCGGCTCCGCCACTGTCTTCACAACCATCACAAACTTCACACCACAAGAGGCATCATCTCATCGCCTTCGAGGAAGAAATAAAAACATGGCCAGAGAACAACCACATATGCACCCATAAAACCGTCCCTAATCATCCGTGAAATCACGAAACACCTTCAAAGAAGATAACGAGAAGAATAAAATCACCAAAATCCCAAAAATCACCCAACAGAGAAGATAAAAAGATCAGGCAGCAAAGGACATCACCAGATTCAAGAAAAAACCAGCCTCAAACGATCACACGCTATCCAAGATTTCAAGGCACCCCAACCGCACAAGGAAAACTAGATCCCGATGCCACCATCCGAAAACTCCACAGAAACAACGCCCTACCTTCGAACGCCCAGATCTGGAGGAAGTGAAGGTCTCGAACCTTTGGGCCAGGAACTCGGGCGCTGAATCAACATTGTGCCGAAGAAAAAGCCACCAGTGCGCGCATGATGAGTCAATACAAGGCCGCAACAGCAGAGATCCACCACTCCAGCCAGCCTAACCAGGATGGTGAGGGCGCACTGATCTGGGAAGGGGACGGCGGTGCGAGAACCCTAGCAAAGCGCTGTTATGCCCCTTACGGGATCATCCTCCAATCCCTATTGGATTTCGCATAACCTTAACCACCACTAGGATGATTATTACCTTCACTCAAACTATCATATAATGATCACATCATCAACATTAATGTATCAAAAATCACAACATTAACTGGTGGAAGCGATTTACATAAAGTAATCATAGCGTTTATTAATTCCTCCGTGACATTTTGACTTCTTTCATGCTTCTTTATGGAATTTTTTTCTGGTGATACTTCTACATGATCCTCATTCAACTCATTTTTAGATGTGTTAGAGTTTTCTTAAATTATATAATACCTAATGGGAATAGTACTATTCCCATGCTAACAATATAATCTCACATGGTTCTTATCATCTAATTTTTATTGAAAATGATAATTTAGCCTAAAATTATAACCTTATTTTTGATCAAGGTACTCTTAAGATTATTGTTGGAAATCTAAACAAGATAATTAGTTATGAAATAAATATTAAAATTTTTAATTAGTATAAAAATACTTAATATATTTTTTTACATCACAACATTAATAACAGTCTTTCCTTTCTACTTTTTTAATCGAGGTACATGCCTTTCGATATTGAACAACAACCACTAAAAATGAAAATATATTTATGAAAAAAATATTAAATAATACTACATTTCTGAATAAAACTTGATAAAATTAATCCAATATTAAAATAATATATTCTTTATTATTTTTAATTGAGCTCATAAAAATCATAATTAAACTAATTTATACTTGAAAACACTTGTTTTCTCTCATGTTATAACATAATCATTAATCCCAAAGTGTGTAAATACTTCATAAAAACCTCATTGATTTTATTTCTTTTTGAAGATTTGTAAACAATAAAATTCAATAATATGAAAAAAATTATTACGAATAATCATAATTATTTACATTTTAAGTTCTCTTTTGTGTTTGATTATATTTTCAATAGTGAATCTCAATATTTATGATGTTAATGAGAATGGAATATTGGGTGATGGATTGAAGATCCACCCATTATATAAAGACTGGAGGTGCAACCCATGAATTATAGGTAAAGAATATGATCTGACTACGATTTGAGTTTCAAAGGAAGTATCGTATGTTTTTAATGAAGTTTGGAAAGAGTTGGATGCTATGTGACAAACCCTTAACATTAAAAAATTATTTAACTAATCCTAAATTCAAAGATAATTTTTGAATTTATAGAAGTTTTTTCTACAATATTTTGGATTGGGAAGAGATATAAGTGAAGAATATAGATGATAAAATCGGTTCTAGATAGCTTGTATAACTTTACTTAAGAAGAATAAAACTAGTTCAATGTTTTAAATAAGCTATGTAAATGTTGAAGAACCCAAAATTTTGTTAATTTATTTAATACTATGGAAATATTTGAGACACCACTCTTGGAATAAGATTTATAAAGGTTGGAATGAATCTAGAGTTTTGGAGGTAGAAGAGTTTTTGAATTACTTTATTATGAGTTTTATATGTTCTGTAAGGATTTAGAACTAGTTAAAAAGGGTTTGAAATTATTATATTAATTATTGGAATTATTTGGATCTATTATGGAGTTTTTTAAAGTGGTCAGAAGTGGACCTGAGAATATTTGAAGTAATTCTAAGTTACTTTGAAGAATCTTTAATTCTTGTGTTGGTTTTGAAAATAGGGGAAATAATTTCTCTTACATGTAAGAAGTTTTGGCCATGTGTATGATGTTTCGGGCCACATAAGATATTTTAATCACCCATAATAGATTTATCATAAGAGTAAAAGTTTTAAATTACCTTAAGATATCTAGTCAGTACATAAGATAATTCTCATATGTGTAAGATATTTAGTCAATGTGTGGGATAATTATAATATGTGTAAGATATTGGGCAGTGTGTATGATATTTTTGTAACACATAAGAAATTTTCCACATAAGATATTTTTGAAATTTAGTTCTATTATTAAACAATGGAAAATATCATACGAAGCCCATATGATATTTTACTTGGTAAAAAATAAAGAATTATAATTTCACAATTTCTGGAGAATGACACATTTTAGTGGATTCTTGCACTTATATTCTGAGACAAAACATAAAAAAATATGAAACAAGATATGAGTTATTGGGGAACAAATATTAATATTGTATAAGAGATGTTAAAAGGAGAAAGAATAATTTTATTTACTTTTTAAGTTCTAAAAAAATTTCTAATATTTTTTATGCTATTACATCATGTTGCAGACGTTATGAAGTTTTCATAAGATAATAATGAATTTTGGTTCAAACATGTTTAAGGAAGATGATCAATGTTCTATCAATACATGATTTTCAAATGAAAATATTTGAAAATCATTATATAATGATCAAAATGAAAGAGATAAGAGGATTCTAGAGTTGATATGAGTTTTTTTAAATAGAAAATACATGGTTATGATTCAATCTATAATTTAAGAATGTAGACCTATGGATTTCTATGATGTTATGATGGTGTTATTGAGACTCTCATAATGTAATTAGATGAGTTATATCACAAATGATGGTTCTGTATAGTTTTAATAAAAAAAATGGTGAAATTATTTAATGAGTAAGGTATATATGGATTACATTGGTTTTACTTTGAGAATAAAATGTAATGATCAATCATATTGAAAATTATTTGAATTTTTGTGCTCGGTCAAGACAGTTGAGGAAGATAAAATAGGAAGGGTACTCCTATCATTTACCAAGAGACAACCGTTAAGAAGGAAAAATAAATATGGGATCATGGAGCACTCCAACATACAAAAATGGTGAGAAAAGATGACTGGGGATCATCGGAAGTGATTTGATTGGGGATTTTATATATTCAAATTATAGGAAAATTAAATCCCCGTAACCTATAAATAAAAATAAATTGAAGGAGAAATATGACACATTGAGAGATGGAGAACCAAGAGAGTTACACCTGAAGAATAAGTACTATAAAACTCTCCAAGAAGAAAAATGAGGAGGATAGAATATTATTATAAAGAATATATTTATTGGGTATCAAAGATAATTAAAGAAGAAGGATTATACCAATATTATTTCGTAATATCTATGTGATTATACAGAGAGAAGGAGAAGAAAGTAGAACATAGGGGTTACTGAACTAATTTTCATGTTTTGATTATTGGTGTTGAGACTTTTTATGTATAGGGATATATTTGAATGATGAGGATAAAATGGGTTCATGTTTGAGTTGAGAATATAGGTGAATATGATCCATTAAAGATCCGTGAAGCTAATTTGAGATAGAGACCAAGTTGTAGGTATCCTTTAAGAACAAGTTTTAGTCAAAAACTTTATATTGAGTGGAAAGAGATCACTATTTTTAATGAATAAAAATCCTGTGTAGACCTGGTGATCTACTTTATAATAGAGATAATATAATCACTTGAATATACTTGGTATGAAGCCATAGAACCAGTGAGACATTGGGTATGAAGGGAGATCACAATGAGACAATGTGACAATATATGTACCGCCCTAAGATTTTAAAATAATATTATTGCTTTTGATAATGTATATGACATTAAACATCAATATTAAACAACCAAGAAAATATATTTATTCAAATTTAATCTCTTAGATATATTTCAGAACTCACAACACTGAGTTGAAATTGTAACATCCCAATATTTTAAGAAAGAAATACTATGTTCAATAGCATAAATGATATGCCACATCGAGCTTAAACAAACAAATAAATGTTATTTTTATAACCTTGACATTAGAATAGAGGGTATGAAAAAGATTAAATGAATTATAAAATTATCATTTACACATGTATTTATAATTAAATATTTTACCAATTAATTAAAAATGAAAATTAAACCCTTTTTAAAATCAAAGGAAATGTTTTTTTGAAAAACTATTTAAACACGCACAAGTGTGTTTTATACCAATAAATAAAAAAAATCACTTTTGATAGATTATATTAATAAAATTTATATATAATATATTCAATCTAATTTTTATCATTCATAATATGTGTTTTCTAGAAATTATATTAGAAAAAATCTAATTTTATTCATAAAAGAAGCAACTTTATAAAAATGCAGTTTTGCCGCCTTTGGATGGTGAAATTTCTTTAAATATAGTTTTTGAAAGTTTTATAGATTATATTTGAAAAAATAAAATTATTATTTTAAATTTTAATATAAAAATTTACTTTGTTTAAATTTTTGTTATTTTTCTGATAAGTTTCATGTTTTGATGAATAGTGAAAAACACTGCATTTTAATTGAAAACTGACTTTTAATCTAAGTAATTTATAATGATAAATTATATTTTCAATTGGTTTTAATGTAAAATTATATCAATAATACATTTATTTATCCAATTAAGGTTTTTATAATATTTTTTATATTTAATTTGGATATAAAAATCTTTTGAACGTTTTTACATTAAAACCCTGTTTTCTCATTCTGCTAACAAGATTAATTTTAAATTAATTTCAGCTAGTTATATGTTTTGAATTTTGAAAAATGGATTAAATATTTAGAATAATAAGGGAAAAAATTATTAAATAGGTCACTTTTATTTTTGGACAATATGAAAAAGAACTTTGGTGTTTTTTATTTCAACAGTTAAAGGTAAATTAGGTAATTAAGGCTAAAAATAATATTTCAAATATTATAAAATTATCCAAAAAAATTGTCCAAATTTTATTTTTTGAATGATTTTTGACCAAAATAATCCTTGGTTCGAATATTGGTTCTCTTGGATCCACTTGGATTACTTTAATCCATTTATAGTATTTTATTCAAAGAAAATTCAATTTTGTGATAATTTTGTTTTTAACAAGTGAGATATTTTTAATATGGGTCATATAGGGGATTAGTTAGACTAAAAATATTTTTTTGAAATATAAAACGTTTATCGTAATCATGGTAATTTATTTTTAGTTTTTAGGTAAGAAATAAAAAAATTAAAGGCCTGCATAATGATGATGCAGTAATTGTATAATTAATGAAAATACAAAACAAATGTTATTAAAAATATTAAAATAAATATAATTTTATATAATTAATATCCTAAAATAAAATTTTAGATGTATTTTACATGATAGTGCTGATTTAAATGAGTTTTTTTGATGATATCATGTTTTTATAATATTTTTAAAATACCAGGTAATGAATAATGTCAAAATTGACATAAATGATATTTTAAAATAAATAATATTTTATTAAATGATATAAAATTCATATAAATATAAAATTAGTCCAAATGATTGGTATAATGTTTATTATTTCATCAATGATCAATTTTTTGTTCTTTTTCTATTTTATAGTATCAATATAAACCATTAAGAAGTGAAAACTAATGTTGTAATGGTAAGAATTAAAAAGGTTAAATAAGGGTTAAATCAAAACAAATGAGGACAAAAAATAGCCAAAACTAGTTTAATTTTCATTGATTAATTAATTTAAACCAAAAATCATCCTATATTCTAAATAAATCAGTTTATATCCATTTTAATAGAAAATTAATTTATATTAATTCCATATTTTGAGAAATTCCAAGAGTTCCCCTCTTGTCTCTTATAAAAAGGAACCTATTATTCGATTTTATTCACACATAAAAGCCTATTTTTTGGCCAATATATACCCAAATACATTCATATAATCCCTAAAAACATTCTAAAGGACTTAATTTTGGCAGAGCACCCTTCTTAGTGGTGTTAAGGTGTTAATCAAAGGTGACCGTCCGAAGACGAGGTATCATTTTTAAATAAGTGTTTTTTTATTTCTTATTAAACTTCCTACAAATATTATTAAACCAAGATTAAATAATAAATAAAATATACTAAATATATTTATATGTTATTATGTTGATATATTATCATAAATTCATCCCCACTTCTATCAAATGGGAAAAGGATTATCATTTATGTGTACGACAAACTACCACCTCATGAACTGATATAATTCATTTTCCATCCCCATCTCTCAAGACTGGTTATAATGATGGAATTAAAATTTATATATAGTAATAATGATATATTTATCATTATTAAAAGATAATATATTATTTAAATTCTTACCTATCCACGACCATAAAAATGGTAACGTTTTTCTTACATACGTGTGAACTATCACCTCCACAAAGCGATGCGATTTTTTTTCATCACCACATCACATGAATAATTTTTATATGTATATTTAAATTATTAATATGATATTTATGATATTATTATCATTATATAAATATAAAATAATACCTACCTTATTTCCATAATTATCATTGAAAAATGGAAATTTTACTCATGTGTACGTACGACTTACCATCTCCGTGATTGTATCGTAGTTCATTTTTCATATCCATATGTAATGGAATAATTTAAAAGTATAAATTATTTATAAAATTTATTATTATTTAATTAATATTATTCTAGATATTATGGACTAATTATCACTTTTATTATAGACATCATATCAAAGTCATTTTGGACTCAAGTATTGAATATCATCAAAACATCTGACGCGAACCTAAGTAATTAAGTAATTTCTATAACATGTTAATAAGTTATATAAAAGGAATAATAAACTTGAAAAAGGTTATAAAGAAAGTAAATAAATAACATTTGTTTATTATTCATGAATATAGAGAACATATGTGACAAGTCAAACTCAAAGTAATATACTCTTTAAATAAAACATGCTTTATAGATTTATTCTTCTAAATATTTATATTTAATGTTTGTGAATTAAAAATGGTTTTTATGAATGCATATATATGGAAATTAATGATTTAAAATGGAAATTTTAGAAATTCTATCATTTTTTTCCAAAAAGGAATCATTAAAAGGTTTTATCTAATGGACTTTATTTTAAATAAATCCTCTTTTAAAGTTCCTATTTCAGTTCTTTTTACCTAGGTAAAAAGAAATTCTTTTTTAAAATTTACTACATGAATTTTTTTCCTCTTTAATGACTCTTAAATGATTTAATTTTTCCTTTATAATTTTTACAATTATTTTCAAATAAAAATGGTTTCTATATTATGTTGGTAGTTTTTATATTTTAAAAGTGATTTTTAAAAGAAATTGGTATTTTGATATGTGAGAGTGTTCTACAAATGGGTTTAAAATATTTTTCATGGGTTTTATTCATGATATAGTCCTTGTAAATTATTTACGAAGGTTTGATCCCCATTATAGCTCATGGGTGATCCAGATATAGAATATATAAAGGCTTTAACACCATTATAATTCATGAATAACGAGTGAGCTCGATATAGCTTATATGAAGGTTGAGCCCCAGTATATCTCTAAAATGAATTAGGTACTCCATAGATGGAATTAAACCATATGTTTATTACATTTCTAAGGGGGAATATAATAGTGATACAGTAATGATGTCCCTAGAAACCTATGTGATTTTTCTATGCTTGCTAATGAGTTTTATGAAATGGGTTTTAATGGGTTTTCATATTTTCACTGGACTAACAATTTACTTTCTTTATGTCACTTACTGAGATTTTTGTGCTCATGTCAAGCTTTAAAATGTTTTTCATATGTTTTAACGAATATTAAGGACAAGGATATGATCAAGAGGATAATTGTAAAGATTTATTATCATAAGAAATCCTGTTTTATTTTAAAGAGTTTTATATTGTTTAAAAAATGGATATTGTACAAAATTGTCCACTTTTAATGTATGGGTTTACTTTATAAGTGTCTGTCACAATTCTCTAAACTCAAAATTGAAAAGAAACTCGAAAATTTAAGAATTTTAACTGTAGTTAAAAAGAACTAGAATATATAATGTTTAAGGTTGAGTCCTTATAGTTGATATCAAAGGATGTTTTAGATAACTTTGGAGATTAGAATGTATTATTAAGAGTTATGGATATCATCATGGGTTTTTAATTTTGAGTTTGATCAAAATTTTAGTATCTTAGAAACCCTTTTGAGGCTTTATGTTATGAAATTTTAAGGCGACTGACAATATTTTTGGAGACATTTATTTTGAGGTAATTAGGGGATATTACTTTTTAGGATGAAAAATGAAGGTTATGAGATAACCTTTGAGGTTAAAACATGTTATGGTTATTTTTTAGGACTTTATCATATTTTGTTAATTTTATAAGAATTATTTATTTTTAGAAAAAGGAAAAACCATTGGATGGGTGACAACCCATAATGTCCAACAAGGTCGCAGAAATCAAACCTAAAAATGATGAGAAATGAGGGTGAATCACCTACCACTAGCCTATGTGAATTCAAAATTAGTATGAATCTGTATTTTTAGTTAGACAGTTTGATGGATAAAGAATTAGTTGATTTTAAAAAATGTGTTTTATAGATAACCTTGGGATTAGAAAATGATTTGGTGATTAAGTGATTGATGTTATTTGGAAGATAATGTGATTAAATCCTTAAGATGTTGGGGTTTGAATATTAGGATATAATATTTTTGGGGAATTATAGTTATTTTCTGAATAATATATGATGAACTTTGGTTATTATTGTTTAATTTTGGAGATTTAACTAGTTTTTTATAATATAATTTCTTATTTTTTTGGGAATTATCTTATATTATCCTATCAATTTTGGTTTTGGTTAATTTCTAAATATATGAGGAATATATAGATATACTTTTTGGACTTTTTGATTTATTGAAGTTTATTATATTGCTTCAGGAATGAAAAATTCATCTTATATACTCAAATTTTAGAGAAAAAGATGAGTTTGTGGTGGAATTTGATTAATGGATGGAACTATACTTGTCAAGTATGTATATTTTATTAAGTTCTTAGTCTAGTTAGAAATATAATTCCTCAATTATATGAAAAATCCCTTAATTTTTTTTATACATTTACTTTTCTTATTAAGAAATCAATGACCTTTTAACTCATTACATTTTTATGGTTTTGTGATGGTTAACATTATAATGACCATGTTATCTATCAATATCCATATGAACTTGATAGTTTTTTTTATATTCCATATCCATGTTTTCCTACATGGAATCCCAATATGTGTTATCTGAGGTGACCTTCATACTTCTCTTTCTTTTGTTTAAAGTGGACATTTTTTAATCTGTTTTCCAATGTGGGATTTAAATAAAGGTAATATGAATAGATGAACCATATTTACCATTCCTGAGTTCAAATTGATAGGAATAAATTTATTAGGGGGGGGGATGTAACATCTAAATATTTTATAAAAGAAACACAATATTTCATAGCATACATGATACACCACATCGAGCTTAAACAAACAAATAAATATTATTATTTAATTGTAACCATTTAAACCAAGACATTAGAATTAAGATTATGAATAAGATTAAATGAACTGTTAAAATATGGTTTACACATGTATTTATAATTAATTATTATACAAATTAATTAAAAATTAAAATAAAACCCTTTTTAAATTAAAAGGAAATATTTTTCTAAAAAACTATTTAAATGTGGACAAGTGTTTTTTATAAAAATAAATAGAAAAATCACTATTTATGAATTATATTAATGAAATATATATATAATATTTTAATTATAATTATTATCATTCAACCTATGTGTTTTATAGAAATGATATAATAATAAATCTAATTTTATGCATGAAAGATGTATTTTTCTAAAATGGTAGTTTTGTCGCCTTTTGATGGCGCACTTGTTTTAAATATAGTTTTTGGGAATTTTATAAATTATATTTGAAAAAATAAACATATTTTTTAAAATAATAATATAAAAATAAACTTTGGTATAATTTTTTATATTTTTTTGATAATTTTCATGTTTTGATGAATATTGAAAAATATTACATTTTAATTGAAAACTAACTTTTCATCTAAATAATTTATAATGTTAAATTATATTTTAAATTAATTTTAATGTAAAATTAGTTAAATAATACATATTTTAATAAAATTTAGGTAATTTTAATCTTGTTTATATTTAATTTGGATATAAAAACATTTCAATCTTTTGAACATTTTCACTTAAAAACCCATTTTCTCATTCTGTCAACATGATTGATTTTAAATTAATTTTAGAAAATTATGTATTTTGAATCTTTAAAAATGGATTCCATATTTGTAATTAGATGGTCCAAATTTATTAAATAGTTCACTTTTATTTTTTGACAATATGAATGGTAACTTTGGTAATTTTTTTGTCTATGATTAAGGGTAAATTAGTTAGGTAAGGGTTCAAATAATATTATAAATATTATAAAATTATCTAAACACTTGCCCAAATTTTATTTTTTGAGTAATTATCCACCATAATAATCCCTTGGTCTAAGAAAGTACCTCTTGGATCCACTTGTATGACTTTACACCATTTATCATATTTTATTCAAAGAAAAGTCAATTTTGTCATACTTTTGTTTTTAACAAGTGAAATATTTTAAATATGGGTTATATAGGAGATATGTTTGACTATAAATAGTATTTTGAAATATGATTTTTTTATAATCATTAAGGTAATTTTGTTTTAATTTTTAGGTAATAAATAATTAAATTGAAGACTTGCACAATGATGATACAATAATTGTTTAATTAATGGAAATACTAAATAAATGTAATTAAAAATATTAAAATAAATATAATTTGATATAATTAATGTAATACAAGAACTTAATATATTAATTTGATACTTTAGTGATGATTTTAAAGATTATTTTAAATATATCATTTTATGATATTTTTAAAATGTAAGGTAATGAATAGTGTCAAAATTGACATAAATGATATTTAAAAAAATAATTTATTAAATGATATAAAATTTATAAAAATATAAAATTAGGAAAAATAATTTTTATAAGGTTTAATATTTTATTAATGATCCATTTTTTTCTTTTGGTATTTTATAGTAACAATATTAACCCTTATGAAGTAAAAACAAATGTTGTCATAGTAAGAAATAAAAATGAAAAATATGGGTTAACAAAATATAAGTATTAAAAAATAGTAAAAAATTCTATAATTTTCATTGAATAAATGTATTTATACCCAAAATAATATTATATTAGAAATAAATAAGTTTTTATCCATTTATAATAGAAAATTAATTTTCATTAATTTAATATTTTGAGGAATTCCAAGAGTGCCCCACCTCTCTTTTATAAAAACGCACCTATTATTCTATTTTATTCACAATTAAAAAACAATTTAGTTCATCCATATCTTACCAAATAAATTACTATAATCCCTCACCAAATTATAGATTCCTTATTTTATCTATAACACCCTCCTTAGAGGTGTTAAGGTGTTAATCAAAAGCGATCATCTAAAGACGATGTATCATTTTTAATTAATTGTTTCTATCTTATTTCGTCACCCACTTACTAAAAATATTATTAAAACATGATGAAATAATAAAACATTTATTTTAAATATAATTATATGTTATTATTTTAATATCATTAACTAATTACATCTCTACTTCCATCAAATGGGGAAATAATTATCATTCGTCTATATAACGAACAACAGCCAAACGAATCGATATAATTTGTTTTCCATCACCATCTCTCTAGACTAGTTATAATGATGGAATAAATGTTTATATATGATATCCATGAAATATTTAATACTATGAAAAGATAATATATCATCAAGGTTCTTACCTTTCCATGCACATAAAAATGGCAATATCATTTGTGCATACGTGTGAACTATCACCTCCACGACGTGATGTCATTCATTTTTCATCACCAAATTACATGGATAATATATATAAGTATATTTAAATGATTAATATGATATTGATTATATTATTATAATTATTTAAAGATAAAATAATAATTACATTCTTTCTATAATGATCATTTAAAAATATAAACGTTACTCATGCGTACGCACGACTTATCGTCTCCATGATTGTAATATAGTTCATTTTTCATATCTATATGTAATGGATAGATTTAAAAGTATAATTGATGTATAAAAGTGATTATTAGATCATGAATATTATTATGGATATGATTGAATAATGAAAACTTTGACTATAGACATCATATCAAATTCATTTTGGACTCAAGTATCGAATATCATCAAAACATATGACGTGAACATAAATAATTAAGTAATTGTCATAAAATTTTAATAAGTGATATAAAAAGAAAATTAAACTTTAAAAATGATATAAATAAATTAAATACTTAACCTATGTTTATTATTAAAAAAGATAAATAATGTACGTGATGAGTAAGACACAAGGTAAATGACACTTTAACTAAAACATCGTTTTAAATGTCTTAAAGATTTATTATTCTAAATATTTATCTTTCATATCCATGATTTAATATGGGTTTTTATGAATTTATTTATATGGAAATTCATTATTTAAAATGGGAATTTTCTAAATTCTCTCAAATGTTTTGAAAAAGTAATATTTTAAATGTCTTATCTAAATGACCTTCTATTAAAGAAATCCTCTTTTAAAGTTCCTCTTTCAACTCTTTTTACAAGGGTCAAAATAAAAGTTTTTTAACATATAATACATGAATAAAATTTTACCCTTTAATGAAACTTTAATTTTTTAAATTTTCATTTAAAAGTTTTCATAGTTATTTATAAAAAAGGTTTCAATATTATCTACGTGTTTTTTAAATTTTAAAAATGATTTTTAAATAAAATTGGTAGTTTGATATCTGAAAGTGTTTTACACATGGGTTTAAAAGAGTATTCATGGGTTTTATTTAGGATATGGTCCTTGGAAATTATTTAAAAAGGGTTGATCCCCATTATAGTTCATGGGTGAGCCCGATATAGGTTATATGAGGGGTTGAGCCCCATTATAGCTCTTGAAAAAATTGCGAGCCCGATATTGCATATATAAAGGGTGATCTAAATTATAGATATCCAATGCATTGGGTACTATGGAGATAGAATTATACCACATAGTTATTCTATTTTTAAGGGTGAATGTAAGAGTGATATGATAATTATGTCCCAAGGCACTTATGTGATGTTTCTATGCTTGCTATTGAGTTTTATGAAAAGGTTTTTATTGGGTTTTCATGTTTTCATTGGATTAAAAATTTACATTCATTATGTATTTAATTTATATTTTTTTCTCATCCCATGTTTTAAAATGTTTTCATGGGGTTTAAGGAAGAATAGGGACAAGGATGAGATCAAGGGGATAATTGAGAAGATTTATCATAATAATAAATCATGTTTTATTTTAAAGAGTTTTATATTATGGAAAAAAAAGATACTATATAGAAGTTAAACATTTTAAAGTATGGGTTTAATTTTTTAGAGTGTGTCCTAATTCCCTAAAAATCTAAACTAAAAAGATCCTTTATATTTTTAGAATGTGAATTCATGTTCAATAGCACTAGAATATATAATGTTTAAGGCTGAGTCCTTACATAAATGAACCACAATATAATTATAACCTAACAATAAAATTTTAAGGTATGAATAATTATAAATAAAATATAAAAATAATGGTTATATATTCATTAGAAATAAAATATAAATAATTTAAATTAAAAATAAATGCTTTCTGAAAAAGTTTATTTTTATTAAAAGATTGTTTAATCATTCTTTGTGAAAAAAAGTTAAATTAAATTTTTACAATTTTTATAAATTGAATTTTAAAAAATAAAATTTATTTTTTAAATAATAATATGAAAATTATATAGGGTTATGTTTTTGGATTTTTCTGAAATATTTCAATTTTTTCTGAATATTGAAAAATACCAAATTTTTATTGAAAACTGCTTTTTCAATTAAGTTATTTAAACATTAATATTATATTTTGAATTGGTTTTAAAGTAAAATTAGTTCAATTATACATCCATTAATAAAATTTATGTCATTTTAAAAATTTTAATATTGAATTTGGA
Source organism: Viscum album (assembly GCA_963277665.1). Classification (NCBI taxonomy): domain Eukaryota; kingdom Viridiplantae; phylum Streptophyta; class Magnoliopsida; order Santalales; family Viscaceae; genus Viscum; species Viscum album. Next base: position 1,088,893,307 of record OY728121.1, read on the forward strand.
TATAAAAACTTTATAAACTTTTGAACATTTTCTCTTTAAAAACCTGCATTCTCGCCTCGTCTACGGGATTAATTTTAAATTAAAATTTTCCAATTATGTGAATGGAATTTGGAAAAATAGATTAAATATTTGGAATCAGAATATTTTATACTATATAATAAGTTCAACTTAAATTTTTACAATAATAAATATTAAAAATACTAAAAATTATTTAATGTCGTTAAGGTAAAAATGGATTTACCGAGGGTTAAACTTAAAAGGTAAAGATTAAAATGGACTATTTTTTTTATAAAATCCATTTTATGGATATATTTATATCCTATCATGTATAATGATTTATATTAATATATTTTTGACTCTTTGGGCATGTAAAAAATGTGGGTACACCTTTTTCTTTCGAACATTTACAAGTGTGCCACTCACTTTATTTATAAAGGCCCCATATCCTCTCGTCTTCACACATTAAAACCATTTTTATTTAGAAAATAAATTCCCAAATCACTTCAAAAATTAAATCCCCTCATCCTAGAATCCTTATTTTGGGAATAAATCTATCATAAGAAGGATTTTAGTGAAATCCAAAGGAGGTTACCTAAAGAAGTGGTAACATTTTTCAACGAGCATTTTTATTTTATTTATTCCACCACCTACTTAAATTATTATTAAAACATGATGATATGTTAATATAATTATATTATATATATTTATATGTTTTTATGTAATGTTCATGACCTAAAAACATCCCCACTTCTATCAAATAGGTTACAAAATCATCATTCATGTGTACGACAGATTACCGCCTCACGAACTGATGTCATTCATTTTTCCCTTACCACCACTCACAATTGGGTATGGTGATAGAAATAAATAATATATCAGATAATTATAATATAATTATACACATGGAGTCACTATTTAATTTATACTTTTTTTCTTTCCAGTTTTCATGGGATATGATAACGTCGCTTGTGTGTACGACTAACTACTTCCTTAGAAAGCTATGTGATTAATTTTTCACCAACACTTTACATGGAAGCTAATAAGTATAATGTTACTGAATATATGTGATATAAATGAAATAATTGTAATATTAATTAAATATTTATGATTCTTAGAGGATAATATATCATTTTAATTCTTACACTGAAAAATGATAATGTCATTCATGAATGTGTAGACTATTCACGAAGCGATGTGAATCTATTTTCATCACCACACCACATGGATGATATATATAAGTTTATTTAAAGAAACAATATTTTATATATGATATTATTATCATTATGTATGGATAAAATATTACTTAACTTTTTTTTATAATAATCATTGAAAAATGGAAACATTACTCATGCATATGTATGACCTACCATCTCCATGATTATAACACAGTTTATTTTTCATATCAAAATTTTATGATTGGGTTTAAAATTATAATTTATGTATAAATATGATAATTATTTTATGATTATTATTATATATATGTTTAAATAATGACCTCTTTGACCATATTCAACCTACCAATGTCATTTTAGACACATAAGCAAAAATATCATCGAAACATCTCATGTAAACATAATTGATTAAGTGATCATATATGACATGGAAATAAGGGAAAATAAATAAATAATAAACATGATTTTTTTAATCAATTATTTAATTAATATAATTTTATTATCCAGGGAGATAAAAAATGTACATGATGAGTTAGACTCAAGGTAAGGGTTTCTCATCTCACTTTTACTTCCATGAGATATACTCTGTATTTTTCACTTACATGTTTTGTGTGGGGTATATACTACCATTTTAGTATTTTATATAATTAATTAATTTATCTTAAAGGTATTTAAAGTTTCATTTAATGTTATTTCTTTCATGGGGCTTATGATTCAAATGTTACCAAAGTGGTAAGGGTTTGTTTCAAAATCTCATAATTATTGAGGATTGTTTTTGTTTAACTCATAATTTGGGGATTTACTTGATATTTTTATATTAAAATAAATATATTCCATTATACTACAATTATTCATGAACTTTTTCAATTAATAGTACCATTTTCCTTATATTTGGAACTTAAAATTATTAATAAAATGTTTTTTTAGAAAATATGACTTTATTTCACTATTCAGTAAAAATAATTTTTCATCCAAAACCATGTTTTCTATTTTTTTTAAAATGTTTTATTATTATAAAAATTATTTATTAATGAAAATTTTACCCATTTTTTACTCTCTACTAAATGGTTTGAAAGGAATCTTCTTTTTATTTTCTGAACAAGGCACTTTTCTAACATTTTTATAATGCAAAAGGAATTCTATTTTAAACTTATACGGCTTGTATGAAATTTCCCACCATTATAACCATAATTTATATTAAGATTCCTTTAAAAGTTTATAAGGTTATTTTTAATGAAAATATTTTTTTGAATATTCTGATAATTCATAGTTTTTAACTGTGATTTTCAAAAGGAATTTTTTTTATGATTTTTTATGAATTTTCTAGTTTTAAAATAAAAGGGTCGATTTTAAAATAAAGGTTATTTTCATCAATAAATGTTCCAAGTGATCTATAAAAATAATTTTCTATATAATAATACATTATTTGTTATTATTTACACTTTAATGAGGATATAATCCAATGATACCATCCTTATTATTTTCCTAATGGTTTATGATCAGTTTTACTGTGGATGTACTATGATGAAACCATTCATTTTACTATGTATGGTTTATGATTATGTTTATTTATTGGTGAAAGTATTTAAATTTCATATTCTAGTTTAAATATTAATGTTTATGTGAATTATATTTCACCCCTTTCATATGAGGAATTCATTGGACCTAGTAAGTGATGGGAAAAACCTGATAAATCCCCTTGATGCATCAGTAGGTCTTATGAGACAAACTAGATTGAGTTTTTGTTGAGGCCTTACCCATTTATATAGATATGTTGGATTTTTTTGACATTTTTATATTTATTAGAACAAGTTCTCGATGGTACATTTTTGATGTCCAATATTATGCATTCCATTCTTATGAATTCAATTATTGATATTCCATGTGATTATTCAATTATTTATACTATCCATGGTTATGTTTTAAGCTCATGTGATTATTTATATGGAATTATTCGGTCACAATTTATTCTTTCTATATTATAATCAAGTTATTGATTAAATGATTTTTTTTCAATTATTTAACATTCCATATATATTATGCCTTATTTATTCATAGCTTCTGCTATACGCTTACCCTTATTGAGTATCTAAGATCTCCCATTTTTTATGTTTTATTTTCCCTAGGATATCAGGAAGTGTTTTGTGACTGACATGCAGTGATACACTAAGGTTAATAATGGAATTATAAATGAAAATACTTTTTGTATTTTATATTTTAAAATTTAATGTGAATTTCAAGTATCTATATATTTTACCAAGACTAATAAACTATTTTATCCTTTAAGATGAAATTATATGTATCTAATGCTAATTTAATAAGGTATATACCAGCTCTAGGATACTAGGGTTGGGGTATCTATAGTTGGTATTATATGAAGTTTAATAGAACCCTTTGGAACTAGATTTAGTAAAATAAAGGCTAGGTAACATAACCCTATGGTAGAATTTGAGGATAAGTATAGAAGAACATCCTAAAGATTTGGTAAGGAAGAGATTATATGTTTTTACTTGAAAATAAATCCTTTTTTGGATACTACAAGTAGACATGTTTCTAGAATAGATATACCTAGGGGTAATAACTATGAGAAGGGAAAATTGGTCTTGACCCGATCTTTACATAGTGCTTAAAAACATGCCTTACCACACACTTGGTTTGACACTCTTGGGGGATATTATTAAAATAAATCACATTTACATTACAAACCATTATGAAGGAGTTGAAAATAAATAAATCTCTAAAGAAACCGTGTTTATGATGATGAGATTGTATATACATAATTTTTTCAATTTATGTTAAGTGTTTAACTAGTTTTGGGATTATACATTATGTTTTATAATGTTATGATCTAATATTATATATGAAATTGTTTAAAAGTAGAGCCCAAAAGAAGGAATATGATCCATATCAATTCATGTTCTACATGTAGGGAATTACCTTATGGGAAAGATAATGAAACTGGAGCTAGATCTGCAGCTGGAACTACTATAATTATAACTATATCGTGTAAGATGACTCAGGTTATGAGTAATAACCATTCCCATATGAAGTATTTTTCTAATCTACTATGTGGTGTAATAATGTTAGAACACTTCATGCATCAGCATCCTCCATTATTCAATGGGACTCCATATCCATTTTTAGTTGAGCAATGAATAAGTTCCTTATAGAAGACATTTATCACTATATTAGGTAGTGAAAGGGATAAAGTTTTCATGGAGGTTTATCTTATCTCACAAGATACAGACTAGTAGTGGTCATTGATTCAAAAGAATAAGGATGAAGAAGAAATATAAAACATAGAATGAAATGATTTCAATTTTCTTTTCTTGGAAATATATTTTCCTCATGAGAAACGAGTCAATATGGAAATATAGCTCTTGAGTCTAAGACATAAAGAATAAGAAAATGATTCTATGTTTGAAGACAACCTTACAAGGTTAGAAAGGTGTGCTATAGACTATGTACATAATCTAAATAACAATATTGACAATTTCTTTTATATGCTTAAGGAAATCCTCCGAAAGGAACTAGTATCCCAAAATTTCTCATCATATAAAGATACAATATCATATTATATAGTGATAGAGAAATAATTCTCAAGTATTATGAATTCAAATGGAAGTAATAGAATAAGAGGATGAAAAAGAAAAATATAGATAAAGGGAATAAGGTAAAGAAATATTTTCCAACATGTGACACTCGTGAAAGGAAACATCGTGGTACATGATTAAAAGGAAAGGGAGTTTGATTCTATTGTGGGGAAAAAGACCACCATACTCATGATTTCAAGTTAAATAAAGATTCTTATAATGTGAAATTCTTCCACTATAAAAAGATGAGGCACTATGAAAATGAATTCCCCAAGTGTCAAGGTAATATACCTCTTAAAAAGCAAAGGGATCAAGGTAAATCTTAAGCCATTGATATAGTCGAAGTGGAATGATTACTGTTATTTTATATTTGGATCCATGTAATATTTTGTAAAATTATTTTATTAATGAAATTATTTAAATTTATAAATATTATACTATAATACCATTTTTAATGGATTTGAGAGCATTTTTTTGAATGGAACTGATGAACAATAAAAATGATTTAGTGAAAAGTTGAACCTCGTTGAAAACACATGATTTATGGAGGGTAAAAATTAATATATGTCCAAAGTTGAGATAATAATGATAAAGGATTTTTTATAAAGCTATTTGTAATCTTTATGTTTTATTTAATCTTTGATGTTAAAGTAATTATGGGCTATTAAAATTTTATAACATTATAGGAATTATATTAGTATGTTCATAGAAAAAGGACGACCTACATGTTTAGTGAAAACCCATCGCATTAGGCAAGGACTCAGGGCTTGAACCCAATCTCGAAAGACAATAAGTGTTTCATTACTACCACTGGACTATATGATGTATTGGTTGATATGTCATTGCTTTTAGTTAAATGATTTGATGAATAAATATTAATGATGAACCAGTGGTGTTGCTAATTAGTTTTGTATAATAATGTATTATATTGGATAACTTGTGTCAACCATATCTATTTTTTAAAATTATTAGAGATAGAAATAAATTCATGCCACTCTTTTACAGACCATACATGTAAAGAACCTTATTTCTATCAATGGAAATTCCCTTATTATAATTATAATATATTGTATGACCACATAATATCACATTAAGAACACAATACAAAATTTTTAAATTAATAATTAATAAAATAAAAAGTATTTATAGAAGTTAAGGAACCTATACCAAAGGAATAGTAACTTGAACTTTGTAATAGTAACTTAACCCTTATGAATAGTAAATCAGAAATTGAATAGTAACCTCACAAATGAAATTATAAATAAAATTTATCCATCTTATAAGTGACAATATGATATAATTATATCATAGTATAAGTAAATAAATATTTTAAAAATTATTAATTATATGTTGGTATTTTTGTAAGTCATAAATATTTAATTAGAATTTTATGACTAATTTAATAATTTAGAATAAAATTTAGTTTTATAAAATGTATTTATAAATTATTATTTTGATATATTATGATTATAAGATAATTTTATGAGACCTTAGTTATTTTTTCAAAGTGTTATAAAATCAGTTATATTTTTATAATCTGTATTTTTTGAGTAAATTATGATTTTAATTAAAAATAAAATTTATCAAATTTATAAAATTATATTTATAAAATATATTTAATTTTTCAATTCTACACATCAAAAAAATTTTAGGATGAATTTTTGGGATTTTTCAGAAATACTTGAATTTTTAGTGAAAAGTGAAATATGGTAATTTATGGTATTTATACATTATAAGTTAAATAAACTATTCCTTGAGTCATGGATGATTTAATAACCATTGGTTATAACTCACATGATCTAATTACTATATTTAGTCTCAATAATCAAAACTATTTTTTTTTCTTGAGAAAAATAATAAACTAATGGATTAAATAATGAGAAAACACCCCTTTCCTCCACTAAAACACCACCCTCACCCCCTATTCTCCTCAAACAGATAAAACCTTTATAAATTTAAAAACTATAATAAAATATCCTCCTAATACCATCCCCAAAATCTATGATATTTTTTTCTTAATAAAATACTAAATCAATCCCTTATGGAGGTTCTCAAGAAGAATGAATTAAGAAGTAAAACCCTTTTCCGTTTCTTTCAATTTATTTTCAAGTTCATTTATTATCTTATATTATACCAACCTACCCTTGTCCATGTGTAATTAAATCTATATTATCTTACATGTACTTATTCATCAAATCTCTTCTCCTCTCTCTTTTACTTTAAGAATGAAAATATCGTCTGTGAGGTACCGATTTACCACCTTCGTGGACAATATGTATTCATCTTTAAATTACACCTTGAAGTCTGGTCATGAAGCCATTTTTATGGTTGAAAATAATTATAATATATTTATTATATCATATTTAATGTTCTTTAATCATTTTGTAGACATGATATTAAAAAAAGAGTTCACTGTGACAAAAAACTGCCAAAATAAACCAAAACGATTATCATTAACTTTTTATCTAATGATTCATCCTCATGCCATAAAAAATGATATATAATGACAAATTAACCCTTTTAAGACCATTAATAACATATAAGTTCAATTTTGGATAATTAACCCCAATTTATAGGACCTTTCATACATGTATACAAGTAAACCGATCATGAAAACCAAGGAAACCAACACTCCTAAATGATGTAAATGAACCTATTAACCCATAAAAACATCAATAAATGAACTTAATAAAGTTATAATAAATAAAATAAAGGTATAAATTGTTATTTTATTATTAATTAATGAATCTAATTATATTATCTAGGATATTAATATCAAGGGAAGAACACCTTCAGACTTAAGGTAAAGGATTCTACTCGAACATCATTTATTTGTTCAGGCTAGTCTTTCTATAGTTTTACCCAAATGAAATTATCTTTTATTTTTATGTACATATAATAAATTATATTTATAATTTAAAAAATATGGTATCAACATATTTTCGTCTTTATTTTTTAGGGATATACATGTTTTAATTAGGTTCCCTTCTCAAATATTTCTGAGATGCAAACCCGATTCAAGGGAACTTCTCAAATTATTACCCAATTTCTAGTGCACTCTATGATCTATTTTAATCCATAGTTATGTTTCTAAAAGAACTCATTTTAACATGAAAAATTTCTTCTTTCACTTATAGTTTTTTTATAAAATCTTATACCCTTTTCTATTTTAAATTCTCTTTAATATTTTACTTAAACTACACTAAAATGTTTTAATTATAAAGTTTCTTAAATTATATTTTTACATGTTACCACTTCAGGTTGACCTAATTAATCATGATATATTCCTATTTTTCTCTATTAATTTCCATGTATAATTTAATTCCTTTCTATCATGGATACTTTTATGATACAACCATTTATTATGCTTTATGACTTGATTATGATACCTAATTCTTTCTATGAGTAGCCCTTATATTTATTTTTGATTACTTATATATGGTTCTTTATGTGGATAACATTTTCATTAACATGTTATTATAGGTTTACCTAGATATATATCTAATACATTGTGTAACGTTTAGTCTCATGAGACATTTTGTGAAATGGTCTTGGTGGTTATCCTTAACTCATGCTCCCTGTGAAACAGTCTTGATGGATAGCCATGACTCATGCTCCTCTATGTGAAATGATCCTGGAATCGCAAGAAAGTCAAGTTTTATGTTTCTTCCAAATTATTATAAATCCATGATTATATGATCCCATGTCATGATTCCTTATAATTAATCATGTTCTATCCTTTTTTATATCATTATTTTATTCCTTCTAACCCCCACGCTATTATTTATTCTTATGTTTATTCCCTTACTAGGATTTTAGATCATCCTTTTGTTCAAGTTATCCCTTGGTTATCCAGTGCAGATGTATGTGATCAAAGTAAGTTAGGATCTCATAATGGATGATAAATAATGAAATGTTTTATTTAGTCCCATGTTTTCAGTTTTATGTACCTAGTCATCCAAAGGAACTAAAATTTATGATCCTTGGATTTTAATTTGATAGTTAATTATGTTTAGAATCATGTAATATTATGTGTAAAGGCTTGGGTCTCTATAGTTGGTATCAGAGGATGGTCTAGTTATTTTTAGATATTAGGAATAGAGCACTATAGTAAGAACCTTGGGGATAAGACTAAGTCTAATAAAAAATCCCTAAATTTTGGTAAGTATAGAGTAAGTGGTTTATCAAGAAAATACATTCCTATCTAGATACTACAAGTGGATGTGGTTCTAGCACAGATATACATAGGAGTAATAACCCTGACAAGGTGTTTCGAGCCTAACTTGGGGTAACCTGGTACATGAAAATGGGCCTTAATATTTACTTGGTTTGACACTCCTAGGTGATATGCTTTGGTAAATTCATAAGCTCATTACAAACCATTATTAAGGGGACAAAGAAAATTCCCACAAGAATATATATTTGGTAAAAGATCTGGATAACCTAGATTGAAACCTTGGGAATCACAATTTTGGATATACTTTTCTTTTAAGAGTTTATCCTTTTATGTTTAAAGTTTAATTTTTATGTTTTTTCGCTAAGTATTCGATCCCCGTAGTTGAAATTTATTTTTCTTAGTTAATGGATAGAAATAGAAAAACAAGTTCCAAAAATCAATGTAATATGCATTGTGATGATTTCCCCAGTGATATGAAAAATATGATGGGAACTAGTGCTCAAAACTTTATTAAAGTACTTGCACAGCTATCTCAAGTTATGAATAATAACTTGAATAATGTGGAACTCCCTCCTCCTATAGGGAAAGATAAAGTTTCTTTATAATCCTTAATATGTAAAAGGCCTACCATGTTTAGTGGATCTTTTGATACCCTCCTCATGGAATAATGGATTAACTCAATTGAAAAGACATTCTCTGTCCTCTTGTGATAATAAGAAGAGAAAGTTGTGATGATATTTTATCATTTTAAAGGGGAAGCTGATCAGTGGGGGACACTAATAAAAAATATGATGTCCAAGGAGGAAATTGATTCCATGGATTGGGAATAATTCAAGAAAATGTTTTCAATATATATTTTTCCCAAACCCTCCATGTCAAGATGAAAAGATAGTTTCTCAGACTTAAGCATAATAAAGATGTGTTTATCAGGGAATCTGAAGAAAACATTACAAGTCTTGAAGTATACACCTATGGATTTGTGATAAACACTAAAATTAAGGTGGATATCTTATTTATCGGACTAAAGTTGATTCTATGAAGAGAATTGGTGATTTGAGACTTTTAAAATTATGAGGAGATTGTCCTTTGTTCCCTCAAGGTTGAAATGGAGATCAAATACTCTCAATGTCCTCATGGGCCTGATAAAAAAAAGTAGAAAATGGATTCTAGTATGGGTGGATTAGAAAATAAATCCCACCATGGAAAGAAGAATGAATATCACACGTGTCAAAATTGTGGGAAGAAGCATCCTATGAACTATCTAAAGGGAAACATGAAATGCATCAAATGTGGAAGTATGGGGTATCAAGCTCAGAACTGCCAACAAGACATGAATAATTTCATTAATGTGGAAGAATAAAGAAAGGTTCAGATTAACAATCAACCAGTAGTGCAGTGTGTCAACTACAAGTTACATGGGACTTATTACAAACCAATTCCGCAATCTTTGGGTTGTCAGAGGTAATCAATAACAACCTAAAAAGGAAACAAGGAATGGAATATGCTATCACTACTGTTGAGGTGGATCCAGATAATGATATAGTGAAAATTACATTGGTTATTCATTAAATAATATAGAATGTACTATTTGATTATGGTTTTATACATTCTTTCATATCATGGAAGTTTAGATGAACTATTCAAACACCACATCAAAATATTGAGGTTGAGTTATCTATGAGTACAACTAATGAATCAATTATTGCATCCAAAGTTCATAACTCATCCCCATTAAATTTTTGTGGACTGAATCACCCAAAAAATATTGTCTTACTTCTTTTGGTGGAGTTTGATGCTATTTTGGGCATGGACTGACTATATTTATACAAAGCCAACATCAATTGTCAGGAAAGGGAGATCAATCTTCAAATCCTGAAGCATCCTCTAATTCTTTACAAGTGTAAGGAGGAAGATGAATATTCTTCAGAATAATCATCTCAAGTGTGGATATTACTTCCTTATGAGCAAGCATATATCACTCAATTGATTGATACAAAGGAGTTGATCATGCTCAAAGACATTCCCATCACAAGGGATTATAGTGATGTATTCCCTAAATAATCGTATGGTCTTCCGATTGATCAAGAGGTTGATTTCTAAATTGAAATTATTCTTGGATCTATTCCTATATCAAAGAAACCTTATATAATGACCATTGTTGAGCTAGAATAACTGAGGAATAAATTATAGGAGAATATGGAAAAGGGGTTTACATGCCTCAGTGTTTCACCATGGGGTGAACTAGTCCTCGTTGTGAAGAAGAAGGATGGATCAATGAACCTCTTCATTGATTATCATGAGATCAATAAAATCAAAATAAATAACAAGTATCCCCCTCCTCGAATAGATGACTTGTTCGATTAGCTATGTGGCTCCGGTTATTTCTCTAAGGTGGACCTTTGGTCAAGATATCAACGATTAAAGGTTAAGAAAGAAGATATTCCCAGGACTGGCTTTAGAAGAAGGTATGGACACTATGATTTCCTAGTGATTCCCATTAGAACCACTAATTATCCATCATTTTTCATGTATTTAATGAATATAGTATTTATATATTACCTCAAAAAAAAATTTGGTAGTCTTTATTGATGATATTCTGATATACTTCATGATCAAGGAGGAACATGTGGGGAATTTGAATATTCCGTTGCAGACTTTTCGAAAGGAGAAACTCTTTTAAAACTAAATTAAATGTGAGTTCTATATGTAGAAAGTTTCTTTATTGGTTAATGTTATTACCAAAAAAGGGATATCTATAGACACTTCCAAGAAAAAGGAAACCAAAGAGTTTCCCATGCCAACTTCTATAACAGAGATCGATAATTTCCTTGGACAAGATGGGCATTACCGACGATTTGTGAAGAACTTATCACAATTGTTGAAACTAATAACCAAGCTTTCTCAGAAGGGAGAATGGTTTTTCTATACCAGTGAATGTGAAGAATGCTTCAAGGAGTTGAAAAAGAGTCTCATCACTACACCAATTCCCACACTACCAACAAGTGGGGAACTCTTTATAGTGTAAAAAGATACTTAAAATAAAGTATTAGGCTGTGTACTAATGAAAAAATGATAAAGTGATAGCCCGAGCCTCAAGGAAGTTGATAATTCATGAGTAAAACTGTCTTATACATGACCTGGAGTTAGAAATTATGATCTTCACATTGAAGATTTGGAAACATTATCTCTATGAGGAGAAGTGTGAGATACATACTGATCACAAGAGTCTCAAATATATATTCACACATAAAGATCTTAATATGTACCAAAAAATATGGTTATATCTCATCAAAGATTACAAATTCTCAATCCACTACCAGCCTAGTAAGGCAAATACGATTGTATATTCTTTAAGTAGAAAGGTTCTGACATCTTTATCAATGGTAAGAATTGAGAAGGATCTAATCTTATTAGAATTAAAAAGGATGGACATGAGAATAATTAAGGGAGTAACATCATCAATTATTTCTTAAATGATTTCTCAACCATCCCTAATGGAAAAATAAAGTATTTTCAAAGAAATGATGTGGAAATTTAGAAAAATGTGGAAGCTATCAAGAATGGAAAATCCTACAACTTCAAGATCGATGTAGACAGATTCATAAGATTTGGGTCACGACTATGTGTACCATCAAATATAGAGATAAATAAAGATATTTTAAATAAATAACATATATCAACCTTATCTATTCATCTAGAGAGCACAAATATGTATTGAGATCTTCGGGAGAACTATTGGTGAGAGAATATGAAAAAGGAGATCGCTGAATATACATCAAAGTTCTTGGTATGTCAGCAAGTGAAGGTTTAAAGGAAAAATTCTAAAGGGATGATGGAACCATTACCCATACCAACATAAAAGTGGGAAAATATCATCATGGATTTTGTAACTGTACTTCCAAAGATATCCAAAGGAAATAATTCTATATGGGATATTGTGAATCATCTTACAACAAAAACTCACTTTATCACAATTTTAGGGGACTTATCACTGGATCAAATTGCACAGATATATATCAAATAAGTGGTAAGAATACATGGACTGCCACTATCAATTGTATTTGATCAACATCTGAGATTCACCACAAAGTTCTCAAAAAGTATCTAGCATTCTCTAAGCACTAAGATAAACTTTAGTACGACCTATCATCCTTAAACAAATGGAAAATATGAGGTAACTATTAGAACACTAGAAGACATGTTGAGAGAATGTTCTATGGACTTCAAAAGAGGATGAGACCAAAATCTGACTTTGGTTGAGTTATCTTACAATAATAGTTTCTAATCGAGCAACTGAATGTCTCTATATGAATCCCTTTATGGGAAAAGGATCCGAACACCATTTTACTAGGATGAAGTTGGTGAACATAAGATGGTAGGACCAGAAATGGTTTAAGAAATGGTGGAAAAGGTGAAAACCATTTAGTAGCACAATAAGGAAACCCAATGTTGACAACGTGATATGCATACAATCATCAAATATAACTCGAGTTTAACATTAGAGATATGATATTATTCCACATATCTCTATGGAATAGGATCATGAGATTTGTGAATAAAAGTATGATAAGTCCCAGGTACATCAGTGATTTTGAGATCCTTTATCATGTTAGTGCTGCTTCCTTTCAACTAACACTTCCACCAACCATGTATAAAGTACATGATGTATTTCGCATATCCCACATGAGGGAGTACATACTAGATCCCTCACAAGTACTGAATTTAGACGTGGTACAATTGTGGAATGATCTTTCTTATGAGGAGCACCCTGTGATGATCTTGAATCATAGAGAGAAAGTTCTACGCAAGAAGACTAATCACCTGGTCAAAGTACTAAGGTGGAACCATAAGTACGAAGAGAAAACATGGGAACCTTATGAAGTGATGAAGGAAAGTTCCCACACATGTTTTCAACTCAGAATGTAAAATTAAATTTCAAGGATGAAATTTCATAAGGGGGGAAGAATGTAATAACCCTAAATTTATTAATGGAAATTCAATTACTATTATTATTTCAAATAGTATAATCACATAAAATCACATTAAGAACATAATAAAAACTTTATAAATGAATAATGAATGAAATAAGAAGTATTTCTAGAAGTTGAAGAACATATACCAACGAAATAGTAACTTGACCTTTGGAATAGTAACTTGAACCTTATGAATATTAAACCAGAAAATTGAATAGTAACCTCAGCAATGAAAGTATAAACAAAATTTATCCATCTTATAAGTGATAATATAATTATATCACAATATAAGTAAATAGATATTTTAAAAATTATTAATTAAGTGTTGGTATTTTTTTAAGTCATAAATATTTAATTATAATTTTATGACTAATTTAATAATTTTAAAAAATAGCTTTTATAAAATGTATTCATAAATTATTATTTTTGATGTCTTATGATTATAAGATAAATTTATGAGACCTTAGTTAATTTTTCAAAGTGTTATAAAATCAATTATAATTGTAAAATCTCTATTTTTTGAGTAAATTATGATTTTAAATATAAATTAAAATTCTGATATTTAGAAAATTATTTTCATAAAATGGAGTTCATTTTTTAATTCCACATTTCAAAAAAAATTTAAGTTGATTTTTTGGGATTTTTCAAAAATACCAGAAGTTTTTTTGAACAGTGAAATACGACAATTAACTGTATTTATACATTATAAGTTAAATAAAATATTCCTTGAGTCATGGATAATGTAAGAACCATTTTTTAGAAATCACATGACTTAATTAAAACATTCAGTCTCATGAATCAACAATATTTCTTGTCATTAGAAAAATAAAACCTAATGAATTAAATAATGAGAAAACACCCATCTCCTCCACTATAAACACCACCCCTTCCCACCTATTCTCCTCACACTTATAAAGCCTTCATCCTTGTAAAAATTCTAATAAAATCACATCCCAACACCATACCCCACATATAAAAGCTTTTGGTATTAAAAGAAATTCCGAAACCAATCCCTTAATGAGGTTCTCAAGAAGAATGATTCAATTGGAAAAACCCTCTTCCGTTTTCTTTCAAATTATTTTCAAGTTATTTTATTTTATTATCTTCTCACCAATCACCCTTGTCCATGTGGTATGAAAGCCATAGTATCTTACATATAGTGTAATTTTATCATGTTAATGGAATAATTATTCATCAAATCTCTTATCATATCTCTTTTACTTTAAGAATGAAAACATTGTCTGTGAGGTGCCGATTTACCACCTTCGCTGACAACATGCTTTCATATTTCAATTACACATTAGAGGCTGGTAATGATACAATTTTATGGTCGAACCATATTTTAATATATGTATTATATCATATGTAATGTTCTGGAATAATTTTATACACATGATGTTAAACAAAATGTGTTTGCTGTGATAAAAAACTGCCAAAATAAACCCAAATGATTATCATTAACTATTTATCTAAAGACACATACTAATTCCCTAAAAACAAATGATATATAAGACCAATTTAACATCTTTAATACCATTAATAAAAAATAATTTCAATTATTTATAATTACCCACAGTTTATATGACTTTCTGTACATGTATACAAGTAAACCGATCATGAAAACCAATGAAACCAAAACACCAAAATGATGAAAATGAACCTATTAACCCATAAAAAGACCCTAAATGAACTTAATAAAGGTATAATAAATAAAATAAATGTATAAATGGTTATGGAAATATTAATTAATGAATATAATTTGATTATCATGATATTAAGATCAAGTGAAGAATACCTTCAAACATAAGGTAAGAGATTCTACCTGAACCTCCACTATTCCTTCAGGTTATTCTTACTCTCTTTTTAACCAAATAAAAATCTATATTATTTTAATATATATCTAATAAATTCTTCTTATATTTTAAAAACACATGTATTATGATCTATTCATCCTTATTGTTTTGGGATATACACGATTTAATAAGGTTCCCTGCTCAAAATATTTTCAAGAAGCAAATTTGATTCAAAGGAACTTCCTGAATTTTTACCCAATTTAAAGTGCACTATATAATATGTTTAATCCACCATTATTTTTCTAAAATCACTAATTTTATTATTTAAACTTTATTGGTTCCCTTCTGGTTTTATATGAAATATTATTCTCTTTTCCATTTTAAATGCTCTTTAATATTTTCCTTAACCCACACTAAAATGTTTTAATTCTAAAGTTTGTTAAATACTATTTTTACATGTTATCACTTTAGTTTGAAATAAAAAATAATTATCTATGCCTATTTTTATTTATTAATGTCCATTTATTCTTTAATTCCTTCATTTCATGGACAATTTTGAGGATACACCCATTTATTATGCTTTATGACATGATTATGATACCCAATTCTTTCCATGCGTAACCCTTATGTTTAGGTTTTATTTGTTATGTATGATTCTTTATTTGAAAAAAAAATTCATTAAAATGTTATGATTTGTGTTCCCAGATAGATCTCTAATGTATTGGGTAATTTTTAGTCTCATGAGACGTTATGTGCAATGGTCTTGGTGGTTAGCCTTGACCCGTGTTCTATGTGAATTGGCCTTGGTGGTTAGCCTTGACTTCTGCTCCTCTATGTGCAATGAGCCTTGAATCGTGATAAAGTCATGTTTTATGTTTTGGACACATTATTATGAACCCATGATTATATGATCCCATGTTATTGTTCCTTATATTTAATCATGTTCCATGACTTTTTATATCATTATGTTATTCCTTCTAACCCAGGTGCTGAGCTTTATTCTAATGTTTATTACCTTAATGAGATTTTAGATCATCCCTTTGTTCATGTCATACCAAGGATATATTATGTAGATATAAGAACTCAAAGGAAGATAGGATCTCATAATGTATGATAAATAATGAAATGTTTTATTTACTCCCATGTTTTCAGTTTTATGTACCTAGTCTTCCAAAGACACTAGAATTTACAATCCATAGTGTGTAATTTGATAGTTAATTATATTTATAATCATGTAATATTACATTTAAATGCTTGGTTATCTATATTAATATTCATTAAAAGGTAATTTTAGAGCTTCAGGTATAACAAATTATTTTTTTGGATATTCATTTCTAGGAGTGAGAAATGAATTGTTAATTGATAGAAGCACAACCAAAGGATGAAATTGTGCTTCTGAATTAGAAAGTAAATGGAATCCTCAAAAATAGGAAAGAATAATTAAACAAAAATATTATCCTGGTAAATTAATTCATGATGAATCAAATGGTACCTTAACTCATTATATATTTATGGTTTTGTGGTTTTTAACCTTCTCAAGATCACCCACTTACTTATGATCAATGATCTATATCACTCTCTATTAATACATGGGCATTAGTATTATCTTCCATGTCCATGTTTTCATTTCCCACCAAAGTTAACATAAATTTAAACCTAGTTATTTTTTATTCCATATGAACAAATTACTTCCCTTTCTCTCTTATTAAGTGGATTTTTTATTAAATCATTTTATGATGTCATTTTTTCAATAATGTTATTTCCAAATGTCAATCCATTGATTATAGAGATAAAGTTTAAAATGACTGGATGAAATTTATTTAATGTGGGTATAATGATAGAAAAAATTATTTTAAAATAATAACATTTTTTGATAACATATAAGACATGAAACACTGATCCCAAACAACCTATGTAATATATTTCTTTAAATTTAATATCATCGATAGCTTGAGGAATACACAACCTCGAATTGAAATGAACCCTAATATAGTTATAGAATATCCATTAAATTATAGGGAATTAATATTACTAACTAAATTCTGAAAATTATCATTATATATTTATTATAAATTAAATAAAAAATATTTAGAAGATAAAAAATGTTTTTTGAAAAACTGTATTATTTCTAAAAGACTATTTAGCCATGCTTTGTGAATATAATTCAAAATTAATTTTTACCAGTTTTATAAAATTTATTTTAAAAAATAAAATTCATTTTTAAAATCATCATTGAAAAATTATCTTATATTTAATTTTTGTTATTTTTTGAAAAGATTCATTTTTTGATGAATATTGAAAAATAATTTTTTTTAATTGAAATCCACATTTTTGTTTCAAATATTCATGAAGTTAAATTATGTTTCTAAATAGTTTTAATGTAAAATTATTTCAATTAAATTTCTATTAAACCAATTTATGTCATTATAATCATTTTCATATTGAATTTGGATATAAAAACACTGTAAAGTTTAGAATATTTTCCCTTTAAAATTACTCTTTCTCATCACGTTTGTGGGATTAATTTTAAATTATAATTTTACACTAATGTGAATGGAATTTGGAAAATTGTTTCCATATTTTAAATAATAATAATTTATATTATCTAATAAGTTCAAATTAATTTTTAACCATAATGGATAGTAAAAACACTATAAAATATTTACCGTGGTTAAGGTGAAAATGGGTTTATCGGGAGGTTAAACTAAAAAGATAAGGGTTAAAATGACCTAAAAGTTTTCATGAAATTATATTCTATGGAAATATTTATACCATATAATGTATAATTATAGATAATAATCCATTTTTTACCCTTTTGGCATGTGAAAAATATGGGTACACCTTTTTCTTTCCAAAAATTACAAGTGTTCCACTCATCTCACTTATAAAAGGCCTCCCCTATCCTATATTATTAAAACATTAAAACCCATTTAGTTAAGCCAATAAAAACCTAAATAACTTACCAAATACCATTAAATATTCTTTTAATACTTATTTTGGTTATAAATCAAACCTAGAAAGAGTTTTGGTGCAAACCTAATGAGGTTACATGAAGAAGAGGCAACATTTTTTAATGAGGGGTTTTTTTATTTATTCCTCCACATCATTAAATTATTATTAAAACACAATGATATCAGAGAATAATTATTTTCCATATACGTATATATTTTTATGTTAAGGTCATGACCTACAAACATACCCAGTTCCATCAAATGGGTTATGAAATCATCATTCTTGTGTACAGTGGACTACCGCCTCACAAACCAATGTCATTCGTTTTTCCATTACAACACTCCATGGTTGGGTATAATGATGGATATAATGTATATATATGATAATAATAATATTATTATACCTATGTAGTCACTATATAATATATACCTTTTTTACTTTACATTCCATAAGGGATTCGATAGCGCCGCTCATGTGTATTGTGGACTACCACCTCACGAAGTGATGTGATTAATTTTTCAATAAATATTTGAATGGAAAGTAACAAGGATAATATTAAGGAATATATGTGATAAATTGAAATAATTATTATAATAATTACATTTTTATCCTTCTGAAAAGATAATATGTTATTTTTTTCTTACATTAAAAAATGACAATGTCATTCGTTTATGTGTGGACTACCGCCTTCACGAAGCGATGAAAATATATTTTCACCAAAAAACCACATGGATGATATATATAAGTATATTTAAAGGAATAATATGATATATATGATATAATTATAAGTTTTTAAGACAATATTTTACTTAAATTATTCCTATTATGATCATCAAAAAATGGAAATGTTAGTCATGCGTATGTACACCTTACCATCTCAATGATTGTAACATAGTTAATTTCTCATAACATCACTTAATGATTAGTTTTAAATGTATTATTTATGTATAAATATGATAATATTTTATGATTATTATTTTTATATGTTTAAATAATGATCACTTTGACCATAGTCAAACTACCAGTGTCATTTTTAACACATACAAAAAATATCATTAAAACATATGAAGTAAACTTAATCGATTAGGTAACTATATATAAAAAGGTAATAAGTAAAATAAAAGAGATTATAATCTCTAAAAAGGTTATTAATAAATTAAATAATTATAATATGTTTATTATTCAGGAATATAAAGAACCTATGTAATGATTTAGACTCAGGGTAAGAGTTTCTCGTCTCACTTTTACTTCCGTGAGACATACGCCATATTCACAATTTATTTCTATTGTGTAGTTTCTATAGTGATATTTTTTTATGTTATATAATGGATTAATTTATATTTAGGTAATTTAAAGTTTCATTCTATGTTATTGGTATCGTTTCAACTGACATTTCACTTTCGGTAATCCAAATTAAATTACCCAAACAAGTATATTGCAAGTAAGGGATTGATCCACAAAGAAAGGGAGTTATTGTATGTTTCTTTTTATTTTTGATGAATTTAGTGATTTTTTTTGAAATTTAGAGTCTATTTTTTTTGTTTTAATAACAGTTTTATTGAATTTTAGTTGCTTTAACAAATTACTTTAAACATAAATAAAAACACAGAAATTTAATTTTTGGTGAGAAATGAGAAGAATGCGTCGGGGTTGTGGATTTTTAAGGCTGTTTATTAAATAAACTTTATTATTAGGTTGTGTTTTTCATGATAACTCAAATATCTGGGTTATGAATGTAACATAACCCTCATTTTATGGTGAGTTTTGTTTAAATAATTAGAAACCAATTCCTTGGTCTGGACTTTGGTTTCTATTAATTTTCTTAATTGAAGCCCTTTTGAGACTATAATAACATCCAATGACCATAGATTTTTTTTAATCTAAATTCCTCATAAGTTCTGTAGAAATCCCATTCTTGTTCTGATACGAGATTCTTATAGATATATTGAAAGGTTTATTAAGGAATTATGAGAGAATAATGAATAAAAAAAGTATAATATAACAATTGGCAAAATACAACCCACAATTATCCACAACCCCAACACATAGAGGGTTTAGATACTCATGGAGTAGCTAGTAACTAAACTACTTGTGATACTTGAATTAAAAATGGCACAAACTTTGGATTGAAGATCATCGGGGAGGTAGTGAAAACACCTACTTTCTTCTCTTTTATCCTTGGGAGTCTCTGGAATATTCCACCTTGGTCTGGTTTTGAATGAGTTAGTCATGAAATTGGAGTGATTTCCATCTTTTTATAGGTTTTAGGATTACACGACATGTATTAAAAAGTACACGACGTGCACCCTATACGACATGATTTGGCCCACTTTTCTCTTTCGGTGAGTGAGCTACTGTATCACCCTTGACTTGGAACACGGATCCACCTGGTAGGTGGAAGTACACAGTGTATAGTGCCATCATACATGGCCTGTAAAATCAATCATCAGCCACCAACTGCTTGTTGAAGGGACCACACGACATGAATATGGGAATAAAATGGTGTGTAATCATTGAAAGGAAACATGGGAGTGTATATAGTCTTCCTGATCTATGTCATGGAAATAGTACATGATGTATATAATAAGTACACGGAATATATATTTGAATTTCTATTACGTCCTTTCTCGGTTTGTGAATTTGGATAAAAAACACTTGAAAATCATCATAATCACCAATATAAACAATTTTATCCCTAAAACGATTGATATTTGGTGAAAAACAAGTTTTTATGCTTGTTAATATATATGAAAAATTATACACAAATCGGGCACATCAGTTATTTTCCTAATGGTTCTTATGATTAAAAAGTTACCTAAGTGGTAGGGGTTTATTTCACAATCTCAACATTATTCGAGATTGTTTTTGTTTAAGTCCCCATTAGGGGAATTATTTGATATTTATATCTTAAAATAAATATATTTTTCTATCCTCTGGATATTCATGAAAATTGTCAAGTAATATTATTATTTTTTCTCTCTATGTTACTTAAAATGATTAAGAAAATGTTTTTAATTAAATTAGACTTTATTTATCTCTTCGGCCGAAAATGCAATTTATTTCAAAACCATGTTGTCTAAAATGTTTTATCATTATAAAAATGATTTATTAAATAACTTTTTACCCATGTTTTAGTTTTTAAAAAATGGGTTTAAATGAATCAACTTGTCGTTTTTCGAATAAAGAACTTTTCTCACCTTTTTATAGTGAAAAAATGAACGTTTTATTTTACTTATATGACATGTATGAAATTGACCGCCTTCATGATTTTGATTTATTTGAATATTAATTTATAATTTTACAAGGTTATTTTAAAATAATTTTTTTCCTAATATTATGGAATTTCATAGTTTTTAAAAGCAATTTCCCAAGAAAAGGAATTCTGATAATATTTAATGAATTTTTTAGTTTTAAAATAAAATAGTGATTTTCAAAGAAAGATTATTTTCCTCAATAAATGTTCCAAGTGATAATTAAAAAATATTTTTCTATCTAATAAGACATTATTTTATGTTATTTAATATTTAATGGGAGTATACTCTAATGATACCATTATTATTATTTCTCTAGATGGTTTATGATCAGTTAGACTGGGGATGTACTATGTTAATACCATTTATTTGACTCTAGATGTTTTATGAATATGTTTATTAATTATGCTAAAGTATTTAAATTTCAAATGATAGTCTAAATATGATTTTTATGTTAATTATGTTACACCCCCTTCATAAAAGGGATTCACTGGACTTAGTAAGTGATAGATGGGTCTCTATATATATCCTTGATGCATCAGTAAGTCTCTTGAGACACACTAGATTGTTTTTTGGCTAATACCTTACCCATTTATATAGATTTCTTAGAATAAGACCTTGATGGTTTTATATGTCTTATAATAAGGCCTATATGATATGTTTTAGATTTCAAGTATTATGAATTCCATATTTATAAATTCATTTATTTAATTTATATGTGATTATTAGATTAGTTATAATATCCATGGTTAAGTATCAAGATCATGTGATTTTTTTTATGGAATTATGTGATCATAATTTATTCCAAACATATTATTCCAAAGTTATTGGTTAAATTGAATATGTTTTAATTATTTACCTTCCTATATTGATTATTCCTTACTCATCCATTGCTTCTTCTATACGCTTACCCTCACTGAGCATATGAGACCACCCATTTCTTATGTTTTATTTCCGACAGGATACCAAGAAGTTTTTTTGATTATTATTCAGGGATAATCTAAGACAAATAATGGAGTTTGAAAAGAAAATTCGTTGTCTATGTTATGTTATAAAAGGTAATTTTAATTTTAAGTATGTATCTAGTTTACCAATACTACTAAACTATTTGATACTTAGGGATGCGATTCCTTATATATTATGAAAATTTAATAATGAAGAAACTAGATCTAGGACACTAGGGTTTGGGTCGATACACTCTCTACCATAGTTTCAAATTTAAAGGTATATAAGTGAAGAGGATAGATGTCTAACTTGGTTCTGGAAAAGTTTTATAGCTATAATTACGAATATTAAAACTAATTCAAATTTGTGAAGAAGTTATCTAAATGTTGGTGAAACCATCCACGTGTTTCTTTAAGTCTACTAAAATTAGCAGCAAAGAACTATTGGATGAAGATTTATAATGGTAGGAATCATGATGGAGTAATGGAGGCATAATAGTTATTGAAATACTCCAACACGAGTATTGTATGTTCTATAAGTATTTGAAACTATAAAATAGGTTTTTAATTATTATAATAATTCATGGAATTATTTGGAGTTTTTTGTAGAGTTATTTAATTTTTTTTAAGAGGACTTAATGTAAATCTGAGTTAATTTAAGAATATGTAATTCCTATGACAGAGTTGAAAATTGTAAAAATAATTTCTCTTATACATAATAATTTTTCCCATATGTGTGATGTTTCAGGTCACAAAATATATTTGAATCACCTAAAAGAGACTTATCATATGTGTTAGATGTTGAAGCTACCCATAATATATCTATTCTACATGTAAGATAATTCTCATATGCATAAGATATTTGTTCAACACATAAGATAATTATAATATGCATAAAATATTTAGTTGAAATGTAAGATATTTCATGCCAGTGTGTAAGAATTTTTCCGCATATTATATTTTTGATGTCTAAAATTGTTCTATGTTAAAGGAAAATATCTTTTCAAAGACTATAATATATTTTAATTGGTGAAAAATCAAGATTTACAGAATCATGATATTCTCTATAATGACACATATGGGATGATTCTTAGGCCAATATTCATAGAAAAAAACTCACAAAATAAATGTGATACAATTTATGGTTTATCAAGGAACTTTTATTCAACTTATGAAATTTAATATATAAGTTAGAAGAATAATTTTAAAGAGAATTCTATGATTAAAAATTATAGAATCTAGAATTTTTTTAATTCTTATGAAAAACATATCTGATTATCAAAATGAAATAATTAAGAGGATGTTAGAGCTGATATGTCATATTCTAAACATTAAAAAGTTAATTTTGATTCTAGATAGGATTTGAGAATGTTGAGCTATGGATTCCTATGATTTTATTATTGTACTAATGGGAGTTTGGATACTCTCATTCCATATGAAGATGAGCTATGTTTCAAGTGATGGTGATGTAAATTTTAATACAGTAATGGTTAAATGATTTATTTTGTGTGGTATATATAGATTTTAGTGGTTGTATTTTGAGATTAATTGTGAAGAATATAAAGTGTTTGATCCTATTACAATATACTGGAATATTTGTGTTCATTATTTATAATTTAGGAATATAAAATTATAAGGTTACTTATTTCATTTACTCGGAAAAAACCATTAAGAAGGAAAAAATAATATGAGATCATGGATCCCTCTCATGTATGGAAAATGTGATAAAAGGTGACTGAGGATCATGTGAAATGATTTTATGAGAGATTTTATATGTTATAAATATAATAAAATTAAATTCTAGTGGTAGACACATAAAAATAAAAGTAAGGATAATAGTGATGTGTTGAGAATTGGTATAGGTAGAGCATGAGATTTGAAAAAGAAAAAAAATCTCGAAGAATAAGAATGGGGAGGATCTATAATAATTTTTAAGAGAAGATTTGTTGGCTATCAAGATTTAATAAAGGATCTGACCATTTTTTATCCTCCAATCAGCATGTCTATATATTTATAAGAAGAATAAATAAAATCATAGGAGTGATCAATAACTAATAAATTCATGGAGTTATTATTTATGGATGAACCTTATAAATATTTTTATTCTTGTTAATTCAGTTACTGCATTATCTAGAGAGGTTGTGAGAAACAAAGCTGAGTATATTTATACTAGGTGTAGTCTAAGAGGTTTAATTTTAAATGATAATTTATAAAAATTTTAAGCAACCAATGATTCACCCCTACTCTCTTAGAGTTCCATAGATCCCTGGGTACTTCATCATTAAAAAACCATTAAATTTGATTAATACCTTAACTTTTTTCTATTCTAATAGGAAATAATTTCCTAGTATTTTGTAACTTTACAATCATTGGGGGATGATATAGCCTCTAACTCTATTCCACATCTTCTGCTCTAATGAACTTATAACCCATGCTTATAATCTATCTACATTTCACGGGATACCATAAACTATAAAACCCTTATCACTTGACTATCAGGAATGTTAAAGATTAGTTGAAATAAAAATATCAATTTATAGAAATGAAATAATAATGTGTATTTTAACTTAACAAATTTTCTTACCCATATACCAGCCCATGCATTATCCTTGATTTGATCCTTGATGTGTCTCAATGAGATTGGTTTCATGATAATGATATCACTATATTTTTCTATAATTTCCATAAAACATATACATTATCTACCAAACTTACCAATAAATTGGTTGTCATCCCTATACTGTACCACGATTTGTGTTTAGTGGTTCCATAAATCATGTATACGAGTACGCCCACACCATTTATTAGTGATTCCAATTAGAAAAGAAAAAGGGAAAAAATTAAAATTAATACACATTTCAAAAAAATAAAATAAAATTAACATGATATATTTTAATGAAATTTTAAAAAAATACATCATGTAATCTTATTAGTGGGATCTGATGGGTCCATAGGATATGACAGCTCAGTTTCATATGAATAATGGGTAGGATCTGATGCATTCTATGTATGATTAGAATTTATTTTAGTAGAATTCATAGAAACTTGAGTATAAAACCAAGGTGAGATTGAATAAGTGGGAACTAATGGTGACATACAAGTGGTTGGAAAAGGATTAAATAGACTAGGATCTATAATGGGGTATGGAAATAGTATTAGAGAAGTAGTGTCAACTTAAAAAAGTGGTGAAAGCCTAGATGGTATAAATATACCCAGTGCCTTGAGTAGAATATTGGGATACAAAATCATGGTAGATGGGAGATGTGGTGGAGGTTCTGGGTATGATTGGGTATTGTAGGTGCTTAAAGTATCTCCATTACCACCCCCAGTCAATCGGTCATACTGCTCACCACATTCAATATTATGACTAGAGGGAAATTTTATCCTAGATGGTTGTTACTAAAATAAATTTAAAAATGAATAATAAAATGGTATTTAATGTATTTTAAGAGATATATATTTGAAATAATATACTTACTACTAGCACCTAAGTATGTAGTCTCATCTCTCACATTCATCAACAATTCTTATAGAATCACTTTCCAGGTATTTATTCAATATTTTTTCTCCTTATATGCCCCACTCTCTCTTACGTGCACCGTACCACTCACAAACTCATCTCCACCCACATACTCTCACCCATGAAACAAATTCCTCTTCTCCTACTGTTTACACCTCCACACATCCCACAATTCATACACATTAAGTTTTATTTTATTTGTTTAGTTTTTAATGAAAATACATATATATTATCCATTAAAGTTAATAATAATTATAATAATATCATCATCAACATCATCTTCCTGATCATCATTCTCATTCTCAATTAATAATAAAAATTAAAATCACATTATGCATATATATATATATATATTCAGACACACATACATATATATATATTTTCCCATATATATATATTAAAACACTACAAAGACATTAAATATATTATTACTATTTTACTCAAATAATAATAATAATAATAATAAATCATTGAATAATTTTATTATAATTGTCCAATACAAATAAACACAATAAAGAAAAAGTTACCACAATAAAAACAATATTCCATCATACATCAAAAAAAATTATTGAAATAAATTTTGAAACTACACTCAACACATACAAATCATATCATGTATACCCCACTAATTTTTTCCATTTAAATAGAAAAAAAATTAAAGTTGAAAATTAAAAAACATGGGGTGATTCATTATGTAACTCAAATCATAATGTACTATTAAGTTAGATTGTACAATATGTATCATTTTATCTCTATAAAATTCCTCAGATAAGTAATGTAATTGTGAAAAAAAATTATAACATGAATTTTTATTCATTCAAAAATTATACCCAAATATCCTCAAAACATCTCAAAACATCATCCAACCTTCACCATATCCACAATACCTTTAATAAGAATAATTTACAACAAATTTAACTACTTTTGAAACTAATTTAATCATTGTAATGACCTGATCAACCTAGATTACAACATATTCTATGATCTAAATTCACATAAAACATCCCAATTTCTATTTCATCATAATACTTATAATATTTGGTCACAATAAAGTCACTATTAAACAATATATGAAGTTTAATTTTCCTTTAATTTTTAAAGTAACAACTGATTCCACTTATAAATACCCACACCTCCAACTCATTCTCCATACACTGACCAAAATATCACTTATGTTATCCTTTTTAGTCTTTATCTATGGATGTTTTAAACTAAAAGCCTTAAATAAATCATTTAAGGAATAGATTTATATGAATTATAAATTGAATTTTAATTATGGGTTATCTCCTTTTTTTACATCAATTTTTTATTTCAAGTTCTTTTATTTTCAAAATAGTTTCTTTTAATTTTTGTTTCATCCATCACATTCATTATTTTATATCCCCAATGTATTTTTTTATATCTATGAAATTGATAATATAAAATAACAAAAAGGAGGCTCTATATATAAAAAATTAATGCGAGGTATAC
This sequence comes from Viscum album, assembly GCA_963277665.1. Classification (NCBI taxonomy): domain Eukaryota; kingdom Viridiplantae; phylum Streptophyta; class Magnoliopsida; order Santalales; family Viscaceae; genus Viscum; species Viscum album. The sequence continues at coordinate 1,088,921,152 of OY728121.1, forward strand.
TTAGTTTTGACATTAATAGTACCTTCAAAAGTATTCTTAGTATATGTTACAAAGTGAATTATTTTTATTTGAATAAAAAATGTGATTATAACTAAATATTTTCTATACACATCATTATTATTATATGACTATTAAATAGTCTCTTTAACCTTATGGTATTATTGAAAAATTACTGAAAAACTTGATTATATGAACCTTTATATTGATATATTTTCATCAATTTTTTAACAAGTACCTTCCATTATGAATAACCTTTTGAATAAAGATTAATTTCATCCAAAAAATTTCATCTCTTTATTTTTATTTCCTTAGTCCAACACTCACCTTCATCATTTTTATTTTATCATTGAAAACTGATCAAATTATATGAAATTTAATTTTAGTCTCTAATGTATTTATTAATTTTCAAATATTACATTGAGTTATATATAAGTTACTTGATCATTGAGTTTGGAAACATAAAAACCTCCAATGTTTTGGATATTGATTCATATATACAGATATTTGTATAAGGTACTAGAAAATAGTCATGCCTATTATGATATGAAAACATGGAGGACAGTCTTATCATATGAAATTCTGGAGACTAGTTTTAAAAACATGTTTATAATTTAAAAATATCATACACAACTTATGTACCGTGATTAGTCATGTTCCTTATTATATATTACGATTATCTAATGAAAGTTCCAATTAAACATTTGATTAATTCATTGAAACAACATCACTCTCACACAAAACTTTCATTAGGATATTTATGCTCACACTTTGTCCTTAATATAAATCTACAAGAAATAAAGGGATTTATAAATCATGAATGGAACATGAAAATATTTAAAATAAGTTTTAAATAAATTATTTTTGTAATGTTATGTCATTTTTATTAGTTTTTAATACCAAATTAATTAAATTTTTTATTCAAATAATCAAATAAATATAATTATTTTTATCTTATATAGAGGAAGTTGTATCATTATAGTCTTATATCCTGGGAGTGTAGGTATGGGGATTTAGGGGCTGAGTAAGGATGAGGTTATACTTTAGTTTGTATAGTGTGGAAGGGTATGAGTGTTATAAGGATCATGGTGTATAAAATATTCCATGTTTATAACACATTCATATAATATGTTTTAGATTTTATAGGTTGATTTAAACTAAGTGGTTGTCATATAAGTATGAAAAGGCATACTATGGAGGTGGTTAGACCTTTTTCATAATTAATTTGTATTTTTTATATTTCATTTATCCCTTATATTATTCATGCGGATGTTAATATTTTCTTATTGGTGTGTTTTGTAAATTTTCTTATGCGTTTAGTTTTATCTTAATTATTCTATCTTTATTATTTATGAATATCAATGATCATGAATGTTTGGACTTTAATGTGAGGCTTGTTAGAAATATTATTTCACATATATATATTATTATAATTATAATAATAATTATTATTCTATTGGTGAGGTATATGTTAGTTTACCATATCCTTGGATAACATCTGGGTGGTCAGGGGTTTAAATCTCCCTAGGTGCATGTGTATTTTCATTTTATTCCCTCTTACCTAAACGATGTATATTATTATTGTTTCTTTTCTATATATTCCTTGAATAGGTCCACTATGGGTTTCATAATCCCATATTATAAAAAGATCAAGTAATATTTTGACTTGGGTCTAGTCTGTTATAAATAGATTATGTAATCTCTAACTTGACTATATATGGTAAAGATAAATAGTGATCAGGTATATTATTCACTCAAATACCAATTTTCTAGCCTAGATAATTAAAGAATCCATTCAAGAATGTTCCACTGAAATTTATAGTGGTGTTATCCCAGGATTATATAGATGTGAAAAGTTCCCATCATATCACTTCCAATATGAACATTCACTTGAATAAAGAGGTTGAAAAATGGGGTTAATAAGAAGTTCCTCTTATCTGTAATTTTATTTTATATATTTTCATTATTATTATTATTATTATTCTATATATTCCTTCAAAAAATCCACTAATATTTTAAATAACATGACTTACAAATAAGAAAGTCAAATATATAACTTGGGTCTCATATGACATAGTGGCATCTCTCCACTCCCAACTTGAGTGTACAAGGTTGAGATGAACAGTGATATAATATTTTACTCCACATGAATATATTTTTTAGTGTTAATAAATAACCTGACATATTTAAAAAAAATTCTTGAATAACCATCACAAATTTATAAGGGCGGGGCCTTAGAATTACCGATATCTTATAGAGCCTCAACATAACACTTGTCATATGAGCACACACTTGAATATAAATTTTGATGAGGTGAATAATTTTTTTGATGTAGAGGTGGATCCCATTGATAGATCTTTTGTTGATAAGGTGAGGGTGTCATTATAAAGAAAATCATAATCGACTCCAGTGTAAAGATATAATGAATACAAATCTTAATTTTTTTTGTGACTGGTTAGCATAAACCCTATCCTTATAGAAAAATGTTTTATATAAAACTATATGATAAATGTGATGAACTATTATTTAATATATGTATGTTATAATAATCAATATAATGATTATTTATATCTATTTCCAATTGGGTCTTTTCTTAGAACTAAAAAATCCAAGGACTCCTATATTTATTAAAATTAAAGTCATTATGGACTATTTCAAAAGGTAGGTGGTCCCTGAGGTTTTTCTCAGTGATGATTCAAAATGATCTTTGTGCAAGAGGATGGGTGGTTGGGCTCATCATAACCTTTAGGTGGGAATTATTTCATACTATGGGACTCTATTATAGATTTTATATATGTTCATGAATCCTTCCTAAATACAAATGTGATATTGGGTACCCTTATGGTAATGATCTGATCAAGGTCACATATTGATGTAAAAATTTTGTGTATCGAAGGTTATACCTTTTATCTTTTTATTAGTGATAATATTATTTATATCTACATAGTTGGGAAGTCTATAATTTATCTCCATTTATAGTGGTGTAAGGTATTATGAATTGAACCTCAAATAGTCGTCCTACATGTCCAGTGAGAACATGAATTAAATACCACATAGTTTGGTGACACTTAATTGGATGCGTGATACCTTTTAAGGTCACATGAAATGGAATAATCCATGATTTTTAACATCATACAGTTAGAAATAGTAGGTGAAAGGTTCCTCGCTCTGTTTTGTGGGGGACCTAGACATGAGAATCCATTTTTGGTTTATCCTATCTATTGGTAACTACAATAGAGAAGGTATGGATCATCTTTGGCTCATCACCAGAGGAATGCTTTGATCATCACTAGAGAAGGGCGATTCTCTTTATTATTGTAAATATAATGAGGTACTATTGTTATCATATAAGAGGTAGCCATCTTAGGTTGGGGCTTAAACCAAATATGAGGTCCATATATGAGAACCAAGAAGAGTACATTGACTTGAGGTATGTAATGGAACCAAAAGAAGAATATTGACACAAGGTGTATAAAGAAACAAATAGGAGTATGTCAACTCAAGGCATACTGAGTCATATTATTCTCAAAAAATATGAAAAGATATATATTTGAGGGTATTAGGTTTGAACCTAAAAGATGCATCCTACATATCCAATGATAAGGGAAATCAAAACCAACATAGTTGGTGTGGCATAGTTTAAGGTCATATATATGGGTCAGTCCATAAATATTAACATAGCATGGTAAGTAAGTGCACTATGGAATTTAGAGACAAGAAACTAGTACATAAAGGTGGTTCCTATCATGTGTCTCAATCATGATAACTGGATGATCAAATAATCCTCTAAGACCATGTGAGTCATGATCAGTTTGAGAAACAAGAGATAGAATATTAATAATATTGTTTTGGGGAACACAACAATATATTTATTGGGTATTATTCATGAGCCACATTGTTGGGATTCCTATGTTATAAAATGGGAGATAATAAGAGACTGAGTGGGGATTATACACTAGTGTTTTCCATTAAGGTAGTTTTAGGGATTACACCAAGTGGGAGGATGTATATGGATGTAGTTGGGGGCATCCGCCTAATGTTGAGGTCTGGATATGGTTCACTTTGTCATGGGATCTAGGTGAAGGTATGGTAGGGTGTTGAGAGGAGTATCACTACCCCATGCATTATTGGACACCCAGAGGATAATCTTTACACAGAGTGTATATGGAAAATCAAGGAAACCAAGAGGAGAATCTTGAATCTTGGTGTATATGGGAACCCTGAGGAGTATCTCAACTCTAGGTCTGTATGGTATGGATGAGTTCCCAGGTGTGAGAGCCAAGTGGATTGGTACATAGCCCTGTAATGGGCCAATGATAATGGTTAGCCCTAAAGAGGGCCTGCGATGATTCTTAGACCAAGTGAGGGATATGGATGATGCTTATCCCTAGAGAGGGCTAGCAAATATGATTATATATAGTGAGGGATAATGAATATGTTTAACCATAATTAGATATTAGATAAGTCTATTAACCCAAGTGAGGAATAAGGAAGATTGGTTTCCTTAATATAGGTTACTGATCATACTTTGACCTAATAAAGACCTTGGGTGAAGGGTCATCCATATAAAAGGACATTGGTAAGCGAGTAACCCTTGTGGATGGGCCTTTGGTGAAGGATCGCTCATGAGAAGGTCTTAGAGAAAATGGGTTCCCATGTGAAGGGCCTTGGGTGAAGGGTCACCCAACTGAAGGGACATGTGTGGATAGTAACCCAAGTAGAGGTCCATAGGTATATGGTCACCCAAGTTAAGGGAATTGGGAAAATATTCTCCCAAGGTAAGGGTCACCCTATTGGGTGGATCTAATAAGTGGGTGGCTTTCCCATTTGACTGGATCACACAAGTGGTTTTCCCTAGTGTCTCTCCCTAGTGGGGGGATCCAGAATAGATAGGGAGAATAGAACTCCTACCTCTCTTGTTTATATATTTGTGTGAGTGTGTCAATAAAAAATAAAATTTGAGAGGGAATATTTATAGAAAAAAATATGTTTATAGGTTAACTGGCCTTGGGTGAGTGAGGCTATTCATGCTAGTGATCTGGGTACATGACCATGGGGAATATGCTGTGTGAATAGGACTTAACCACTTCCCAACATTGAATGTACATAAATTATGATATATAAGTATATTTTTCTCTATGATCAGTCAAATCAAATATTGAAATGTGAACTACAAATTTGGATATAGTTTATACACTCTAGAAATATTTTTTGAGGAAAAAAGTTCCTTTATGACCCTAAAAAATGGGATTTACAGTCATTAAACCCTTTTATAACTAGTGTGTGAAATCTATGTCCTACTTCTAAATGGAGGTTCTCACTATAAAGTCATCAGACTGGGAAATATTTTTGAGGAATATCCATCACTCAATTTATGAGAAATCATGTGGCACATAGGGAACCCATTTTATTCTTCCTCAGGCATGAATATATTCTTATACTCAATCTCAAATACTATCATTTGAATGATTATATTACCATGGGTTCTATGACTACGTTTGTGGCCTAGATTTTTTTATACCAACAATGGTGATTCACCATTTACCAATGCAACCATTCACATGGAAATCACTTCATTTTTTCAAACCTTTGGAATTCAAACCATTGGATTTTATATGGATATAAGGATTTATCTTGACCATTTATTAAAATCTCATACATTATATATATATAAATATATATGAATGAAAATGATTTTTTGTCCCTATATAATTTCACTATGCTTCTTCTTTATCTTATTTTACATTACTATATATCTTCCTCCATAACTATTATAGATATTCGACTCTATGATTCACTAATTCCTTTATTTTACTATTATTTATTATGCATTTTTAGTATCAAAATTCCTCCGGGTTTTAGTCGTTATTCGATTAGTTTTTCAATTCATCCTAATCTTGATATAATTTTATTAGAAAATGTTAGTAAAATGTGTTAAGTCATATTTTCCCTGGTTAATAGGGAAAATATTGTCCTTATTCCTATTTAATTTTATGGAATGAACTATTTTTCTTGGATTTTTTATGTCTCGATACATATAATTGAAAATAGACTTATTGAGCTGATAAAATATGGAAATAAAGATTTTATTAAAGATAATTCTTGAGTACTAATATTCTTTTTCCACTACCTTCATGATGATTTAAATAATGAGTACCTACTTATTAAGGATCCTTTGGGGTTATTTAAAAACCTCAAAGACTATCATGATCTCTTATGATAGGTAATACTACCAAAATCATTGTACAAATGGAGTCACATAAGATTACAAGATTATACATCGGTAAGTGAATATTACTCCACAATGTTTAAAATTACATCACAATTAAAATCATGTAGAGAAAATATTACCAAAACTAATATTATCATGGAAAAATAACAAATTATTAATGATTAATCATGAATATCAATGGATTGGTGAAACAAAATTCTATAATGTGAAAGAAATTTCTTATAATTTGGTTCATAGAAATAATTTATGAAGTTGATGCTATGAAAAGATATTTTATCAAGGTGGTTATAGACCCCTAATAAGAGGAAAAAGAACCAATATAAGTGGTAAAAAATGAATAAAAAAAACTAATTAAATGGAATTATGATTATAGATAATGCTTTTGGTGAGGCATGAAGGGACACTAGTCTCATAATTGTCATATACCTAAGAATTTTTTTGATCATTATCAAAAATAAATCAAGGGAAAGAGAAAAAAAAGATGAAAAAATCATAGACCAGACCTTGAAATATGATGATGATATTATGAATATTTTCATCACTGAATATTTTATAAACCCTAGGTATCAATAATATTGTTAATGAGAAAATTCTTGTGATGAAGATGCACTTTTTTGTTTGTATTGGTTTTCATTTAATCTTCATGTTTGATTTAATTTACATTTATTTCGTTTCTTATATAAATTTATTATTTTATTTTTAATATAATTTTCTATTATAAACATCCTTTTCAAGATTAATCCCTATGATGAAGATATTTGTCTCACTAATAGCACCATGCTGCACACAATTATTAAATATGGTGGTGGTAAACTTGGATTAAAGTACTTTGAAAATTTTATATAATATATGATAATCCCCATTTTTAAACTGGGTTGAGAGGGAAACCATACATGATTCGTAAGCCCAGATACATAAGGCCTTTTACATGTATCGAAGGCCCAGAGGCACAAGGCATAATATATGACTCGGAGGCCTAAATACCTAACTACACTAGAACTAACCCTCCCCATTATCTGCATCATTGAAGGAAACTATCTCCCCAACTCACAAGGATGATAATATAGAATTTATTTATTTATAGATGCACGTTTCCTTGTATCATTAGAGATTTTCGTACACTCTTGTTCATACAATATAGTTATATATACTTTGGTGGCTGCTAATTTCTCTGAATCCACATCTGGGGCCTTCTCACATGAAGTTCACCCGTAATGCTCCATGGACTCGTGGCCCAAAATATCATGGGATAGAGGACTAAGGTGGATCAGAGGCCTTATGGCCCGATGGCCAATGGTGGCCTGAAGGCCCTATGGGTCATAGGAACAAAATTATGACTTGAAGAACTAAATAGAATGAATAGTTTTGGCATCTAAAATACCACACATTACCGACTATAATACTGCTATAATACCCCCTAAAAATATCCCTCCACCAGGATTTTATCCTAGGTTTCATATAGGATTACAGGGTGTGTTAACCACTCATCTACCACATAAATTCCAATTATCAAATATAATAAATATTTTATCAACCTTAAAATAAAAATTTCTCATTTAAATATATTAACTATTAGTGTGAAATCAATCAAAGGTTGCAGAAGAGACAAAACAAGAATACATAGTGATGCATATATCTTAATAAATAATTTTTTATTTTATCATAATCCTTGAGTATTTTTCTTATGCCTTAAAAATATTCATGAACATGGATATTAAATCAAGACTATAGATGAATGAGGTTTTGAAAACCTTTATATAATAGGAATTCATAATGAGAACAATTTGATTCAAGGGAAACATTCAAGACTTCACTTTAGCTTGTACTATGTTAATATTTGTACAATTGAATAAAATATGGTAAACCAAAGGATTACCAACCATGGTATATTTTTTTTATGGATTGATTGTTTGTGTTATATAGGTTCAATAACGATGAGAAGAATAATTAAATGTATACATGATTATCTATTGGTTGATAATTATTTTTACACCTAATGATTTATCATGTGCTTTTTATCCTCAAGTAAAATTGATTATAAGACCATCATAACCATCAAAAATTGAGACTGAATGCCCCATGTTCTTGGAAAGGATTCGTGGTGACATATGTGGTCTAATTTATCCACTAGGTAGACCATACACATATTTTATTATCTTAATTTACTTGTAAACTAAAAGGTTCTATGTGTGCCTATTATCAACTCAAAACCTGATGTTTGTGAAGTTTATTTCTAAAGTAATAAGTCTATGGGAAAAATTAAAAGACTTTTCAATTAAGTATATCAAGACTGATAATATTGGTGAATATTCCTCATATGATTTTAATAATTATTTCATGTTAACAAAAATAAGCATTGAACATCCTGTATCTCATGTTCACACAAAAAATGTTATAGTTGAATCATTTATATAGATATCACAACTTATCTCGAAATCCCATCCCATGAAAATACAATAGCATTATTCAACATGGGAACATTCAATTTTTCATGCAGTAGAACTCATTAAAATAAGTACATTAGGTTATCATGAATATTCACCATTGAAATTATGTTGTGATCATGAACCAAATATTCCACATTTAAGAGAATTATATTTTTATGTATGTTCCAATACCGCCCCCACAATGAACAAACTAGGACCCCAAAGAATATTGGGGATTTATATAGATTTTTAATCTCCTTTTTTCATAATGTATTTTGATACAATGATAAGTGATATATTTTCAATAATATTTTTTGATTTTCATTTTGATGAAAAAATGTTTCCTATATTAAAGTAAGAAAATTAATCGATATCAAAAGAAATATCATGGAAAATGAATTCATTGTTTCATATTGATCCTCATAAAAGTGTTAGTGAAATGGAAGTTTAAATATATTAAAATTTTAAAATTTATAAAAAAAATTACCCAATGCATTCAATGATTCGAAATGGGTTGCAAAATAATATATAACCACATTAAATAGACTATCCATAATAGATGTTCTTAATGGAAAATATAATGGTGATCAAAAATAATACCAATTTAATTTTAAAGTGTGGAAGAACAATTGTATCAAAATATACAAATTATCATCAAAGTAAATAGAAACAACCATGTTTGTTGAAGAAATAAGTAAACCTTATGATACTGTAAATTTTATTGATCAAGAAATTACTTAAGAAAACAATGTACCAAAAGTACAAGGTCATGATCAAAAGTAAATATCTATAAATTTTACTAACACTGAAAGATGTAGAAACTATGAAGAGACCATTACTAATGAAAAATTTTCATTCAATGTGGGAATTTATTTTATTTATGGGCATAAAGAACCTAAAATTGTTGATATATATCATGATAAATAATATTGGGATAAATGGAATGTTTCAATCCAATCTAAATTAAACTAACTTGAAAAATGTTATTTTTTTGGGTCGATTAATGAAATCCCTAAATGTATTAAACCCTTTGGTTATAAATGGGTATTTTAGAGAAAGAAAAATGAAAACAATGAAGTTGTGATATATATAGAATGAATAATTTCAAAGGTTTCTCAGAAAGATCTGAGATTGATTATGATTAAACACACTCTACTATAATTAATGAAATAACCATTTGGCAAATCATGACATTTTCTATACATAAACATATTGAATTACACCTGATAGATATTTTAACTACATACCAATATGGTAGTACTGATAATATTTCTTATATAAAAAACATAAGGATTCAAAATTCCATTTAAATATTTTGAGAATTTGAGTTATCTATTTTGTTATATTGGATAAAACATTATAAGGGTTAACATAGTTGAGTAATATGTGGTATAACAACATGAGTGAATATTTGATGGAGGGTTATAAAAATGATCAATTAGTCCACATGAATTTATTATGAGGAGTGGATCTAAGTTTGGAATTATTGTAATATATGTTGATGAATTGAATATTATTGGGACTCATGATGAAAATTTTAATGTAATAGACTATTTAAAGAAAGAATATGAAATGAAAAAAATTTGGAAACACAAAGTTATACCTTGGAGTGCATATTGAAAATATTTAATTTGTAATTTTTTTATTTATCCTTGTATACTGAAAAATTTCTACAAATGATTTATATAGAAAAATTGAATCAACTATGTATGCTGATTATTTTACTTATTATTAATTGAGATAAAAATCTCTTTAGACCAAGGTAGGATTATATATAAATTATTAGTTCTCAAGTACCATATCTAAGCACTATAAGAGAACTAATGTACCTTAAAAATAATATAAGTCTTTATATGTCATATTTTTTGAATTCATTGTCTTGGTAGAGTTTTTATCCAATTCATAGACATTGGATTCATATTAACCATATATTAATATACCTCAAAGGATCTGTTTAGTAAGGATTGTTTTATTGTATAATTTCATAAAATAATATTGGATTTCACAATGGGAAATATTTGTCTAATACGTATACAACTCTATCTGAAACCTGATATTTTTTCACATATGAAAGATTCACCATTTAATGAAATTATATAAAACAATCCATTTCTGTGACTTCCTTCAATCATACTGAGTTTATTGTAGTTAACATGGCATGTTGATGAATGTGTTTTCCCAAGAATAGTTATTCGTTATGTTAGAAATAATTATGGATTAGATATAAGTAATTATAACACCACTATATTATAATAGGATAATGTAGCTTGTATAGTGAAATTAAAGGGTGGGTATATCAAAGGAGATAAAATAAACTACATCTATACAAAATTCCTTTTCATTCGTAAACTTCAAAAATAATGGTGTGATTGATATGAAATAGATAATGCCTTGTGATAATCTTGTCAAATTTTTTTCACAAAGTAATTACCAATTGAATATTTTTAGAAATTGACTTAGAAAATTGGGAATCAAATACAGAAATGACTACCAAGATTTTATAAGGGGGATTTTGGAATGCTATACTCATTTTACCTTTATCATGTTTTTTTCACTATATTTTTTTGATAACGTTTTTAATAAGGAATCATAGTATGGATTTCAATGACTTTGGATTCACTTGTTTTTACCATAAATTTTTTAAGAGAAAATTATATATTATTTAATGAAACTATGACAACCAAGGGGGGGGGGGTTCTATGAAATATTATTTAATATGTGTATTTCATAATAATATCATCGACTCCTCATCTACTAACTATAAGGACCTGACCTTGAACATTACATAATATTGAATTAAATGAATAAATCACATTGAGGATCATTTCAGGTTTAGAGTTTTAGAGAATTAGGCCATAACTATTACATAACAACTTGAATATTAAAAGTAGACACTACTACTCAGTATCCATTTTTTTACAAAACATGAACTCTTAAAAAGAAACATGTCTAGTTCCATATTTTAGACAGCATGAATTTTCCATGATCCCATACTTGAGCCTATTCATCTTTAAGTCCTGTGGAAAACATTTCAAAAATTTGGGATGAGCATAAAAAGCTCAGTAAGGGATACACAAAGAAGAAAAACTGTTAGTTTTTCAAAACAACAAGTAAACCATGAATACTTTAACATAAGTAATACTTTTCACCTTTATGAAGTAGTAAATACTCTTCACTAAATAAAAGATCATTACTTACCCTTTTGTAACCAAAAGATTACCATAAAACCCATATAAAGAACACATAACATATATAGGTAACTTGGGACATAAACATATTTAAATGAAATAACCATATGGTTGACTTCCACACATATAACTAAATGAAATAGCTATACGACCGACTTCCATACCCAATGCATTGGAGGTTATAACGTAACCACCCATCCTGGTATTCACGACACCACCCATCATATGTTTTATCATGTAACCACCTGTAAAATGTCCAAGTACCATCATAAAAAATAAAATATTTCAAATGTAAACATTTCTCTAATAATATTTCTTTTTCAATCACAAGAAGTAATTTCATGATATTGAAATAATCAATCCATTTTCAGAAACCACTTAAAAAGAGATTTTTGAATCAAAGTGTCCCATACCAATTTGAATCTTTTAAATGAATTATCATTTGAAAATATTAATGTCCATATAAATAAATCCTAAAACCCATTTTTAAAACATGGAAATTAATGTGAAATATTTAGATGAATAAATCATTAAAACATTTAACACGGTATTTTAGTTAAAGAGTTTTTTAACAAAAAGAGAGATTCTTGAATACAAATAATTGAGGAATAAATTTTAATCAAAACTTTATAATATCATGAGAATAAAGGGATTTATGATATAATATTTCAAAGGATAGTATATACACCACATAAGAGTGAGTTGGTGTATAACAACAATGAAGTCATAGTGGAAATGTAAATTGAGATGAAATCCCTTATAAAGATGGTATCCTTAAATTAAGGACAAATCAATCTGATAATTATGTGTTAAAAATATAAATAAACCCAATATAAGTGTATATTAAGTGTAAAATAATCATAGGACATTCATACATATTCATAGTATGACATATTCAATAAGTACAAGTTGAACCCAATGAATTGAAATTGGGTTAAGAGGTTCCCTTGTAAAAATTCGACAGCCTAACGACGTCACTGTAAAATTAAGAAAATGAGATGATGGGATAAAAAAAGGGAATATGATCACTTTTATATAAAGTTTAAATCAATAAGGATATAGAAGAACATATCCCGACATAATAAGATGTAAATTAAAAGACATAACAAAAACAAGTCTTTTATAAAGAGAGGATGGTGAAAGGTTCCCTTACCGATTTGGTAACTTACAAAACATACACCACATGAAAGAAGGACCATAGAATGTATATCTAAATACCCATAAATGAATGTTTATTACACAAAGAGTAGAATCATGGGCAGTACATACAACACACAAAAGGAAATTGTGGCAAATATAGCATGAATCTCACGGGAATAAAAGTGAGATGAAACCCTTAACCTTGTTGTATTAAACTGAGTCATTTGATAAAAAGTTAATAACCATAAAATTAATCACATAATACCATGAATTTAAAGATAATAATGATAATATATATCAAACGGTAGTACATAATACACCACATGCAATAAATAAGTTGTGAACAATGGAAATCCCACAGAATTAAAAGTGAGATAAGAAAATCCCTTACCTTGTGTCCGACTTGACTCGATCGTTATTTAATCTCCTGAATAAAAAGATAAAGTTAATTTATACTTGCTTAAGAACCTTTTTTAAGTTTATTATTACTTTTTATATCACTTATTACCATGTTATAAACATTATGTAATCATTTAAGTTAATAATGTTCATTTTGTCGATATTTGGTACTTGAGTCAAAAATGGACTTCTTATAATTACATGTTGTTCATGTGGTCAAAGATTCATTATATACAGAATTATATTCATGATTTAGATATCACATATATCCTATATATCTAGTATATAAATGTATTTATAATAGTACATAACATTTAGAGGTAAGAAATGAAATGCACCGTTCATGGAGATAGTAAGCCGTATGTACGCATGAACGCAATTTTCATTTCTATTTCTTATTTTAATGGAATAAAAATATAATGATACATAGATATATTGTAATTAGAGTATAATATCATATATAATATCATTAACTATATCCTTTATACATCCCGTATAGGTCATTAACGAGTCACATCACTTTGAGGGGGCGGTAGTCCGCGCTTCCTCAAATGAGATTATCGTATTTACCCACTATGGAAAACATAAAGGCATGCTATAAATGGAAAATACAGAAGCATAAATAGAAAATAAACATAATATATATCATATATAAATACATTTCCATCATAATGGCCACCATGAGAGGCGGTTGGAGATATTTGAACAATCATCATTTCGTGAGGCGTTAGTTTGCCATCCATAGAAACATTATGTTCTTCATCCATTAGATGGAGGTGTGTGTAAGTGTAGTTTGAATACATCTCATAAAAACATCCTAGTATATTTAGGATAATGGTTTTGTTACAAAATAAATGAATAAAAAGAGTTTAGGGGATGGAGAATTAAAATAAAAGAAAACAATTTAAGAGAAACTGTTACCGTTAATTTGGGTAACTCCGTTTGGTTTGAACCAAAGGACTTCTTGAAGTGCATTATGCCTAAGGTAAGGCTTCTAGGTAGAGTAGAGGGATGTAGGGAGATTAATTGGGTAGATTTTGTACGAGCCAAATAGGTTTAGAGGTGTGAGGAATTGGTTAGAAATGGTCTCCTTTTATAAGGGGGGAGGGGCTCTTTAGGAAAGTGTGAAAAAATTATTTTATTATAAACTTATCGTTGGTTTCAAAGGGTCCAAAACACATTAATTTAAAATATAAGATGGATAATATTAGAAATAAAATCATACAATAGGAATTGGACAGGGTTTGGATAATATTTTAATCATTGTAATCTTATTTATTTAAATGATTTATTAATGAGGTAAACACTGCATCATTATTGTGTCATAAATAATTTAAATTATTTGATGTCTAAAAATTATAAAACAAATACCATGATGTAGGAAATATTTTTATCTTTACAATGAATATTTATAGTCTAAAGGATAATTTATATAACCCTTTTAAAAAATTAATCTACTAAAAGATATTTGATTTTGTCCTGTTTTCCTTTTCTTTAAGTTAATTAATCTAAATTGTCATTATCATTCCCAAGTGGCTCAATGTGGTCCCAAAATCGACCCAAATATGCACATGGTCGTAAATGAGTCAACCAATAAGGTTTGTACAAGTGTTCAGGTAATTTTGAATTATTATAATCTTTTTTATACCTTGAATTTCCCTATTTACCTTTAACCGCGGTAAATAAAAGTCAAAAGTTACTATTCACCAAAAATTATTTTCTTCTTATTGAACAACATTTTACTTCTTGATAACAACCATGTCTATAAAATTTTTGAAATTCAATTAACAGAAGTGGTAAAATTTCATTTAAATGAAAAAATCAGTTTTTTTAACTACCACTAAGTGGTTTCACTATTCATCAAAAATTAAAGTTTTTTCAGAAAAATATCAAAAATTCATCCTAATATATATTTGATATTCTGAATTCAAAAATGATGTCTATTTTTTCAAATTCAAATCATATAAGTGGCATTAATTAATTTTAAAATTAATTCCCGTTATCAAAATAAATAGCGTGTTTTTAAGAAACAATAACTATCAAAAGATTGATACTTGTTTATGTCCAATTTCAAAGTGAAATTAATTCCAATGAGCAACATTGGATTAAATGGTAAAAATATATTTTAATTTTACTTTAAAACCAATTAAAAATATAATCTAACCATATAAATAATTTAGATTAAAACCTAGTTTTGAATTAAAATACAATATTCTCAGTATTCATTAAAAATGAACTTTATCAGAAAAATTCCAAAAATTTACACAAAATAAATTTTGATGTCCCCATTCTAAAGAATGATTTTATTTGGTCATATAGAATGTATTAAAGTAACAAAAACTAGATTTAAAGAGGGTTCGCCATTAAAAGGTGGTAAATCAACCTTTTAATGTAAATTATACTTAAAATTAGATTCATTCACATTTTATGCCTCTAACTTTTATTGGATAATTGTAAATTCATTTAACAACATGTATAATCATATTATAGTTAGTTTTGTTCATTCCTGCCAATAAAACGGCTAGGAGTTAACTACCATTTAAAATAATAATATTTTATTATTAGTGTGCAACGTAAGATTTCAAAGAAATCCGTTGTTGCGTATGAGGTACACTATCGAATATAACAACCCCTTTAAAGTAAAATTAATATATAATTCACAAATATTAATAAATATGAAAAGGTCATATTCTTTATTTACCTAGGATGTTACATCCTTCCCCCCTTTTGGGAATTGCGTCCTCGCAATTTTAAAATTTGGGCTCAGAAACTTTATTGAAAGTTCCACATCAGAAAAAGAGTCAGTAAAACTATCACTTTAAAAGAAATAAAGAGAAGTACAATGGTCACCCGAGTTAACCCATACTAAGATTCCATGAAAACATGGATATGTAGGAGAAAACAAAGGGTCATGTTCTGATGGAGAGTGATAGGAAACATGATTGGAAGAAAGTTAACCACAAGAAAATCACAAACTTATGATGTGTGTAAACGGTCTTTGATTACCCAGTAGTAAACGTAAACCAAAAACGTTTTTTTTACGTTCCTTTCCATAATTTTGAGGAATTCATCTTCTACATAGAATAAAAACATAAGGAAATATACTTACCTTCAAGTAGAGTTTAATATTTTAATAAGTTTCTACCAAAACTAATCATTTCTCTAAACGATGAGCGTTCAAAAAGACTTAGTCACATCAAAAGCACAAGAATCAACTTCTAGAGAATCACATAATCCACAAAAGGAGAACTATCTATTTCCTTTTTTATTTAGACATCAACTAAAACCAAAATTTTTATTAAAATATCAGTTAATCACCAAAAGGATAATCCTTTATAAAAAGAAATAACACTCTTAATCTCCAAAATTCAACAAGAAGAACCCAAGGTTTAAGAAAGACCATTAAATAAACAGTTATCATTAAAATTATTCAAAGCAATCCAAACTAAGATTGAATCCCAAATCTTTGAAGGATTTAATCATATAGACTTACAAGGTAAATCTTAACATTTATCTCCAAATAACATCAGTTACTCTTAAAGTCACATACTGAAAAGTAATTAACCTAATCACATATTCTCCATGATAGGTTAATCATTTTCATAAATAGATCAAATCATCATGTGTCCATAGTAAAAACATAGATTCCTCCAAACTAAAATTTCAAACATTATTCCACAATTGAAATCCCATAGTATTCTATCTTCCATAGGCATATATTGTTTCCTCAAAAGAGAGAACGTCTTCCACAACAACCTCTATCTCTTAATCACTAAATCATTTTCTATACAAAGTATATCCATTTGATAAAACATAAGTTCCAAAAATAAACATATTATTATTCTATAAAATCATTTTACTAAAATAATAAGTCATAATAACTAGGGACTTCATGTAGGTTAGTGGTAGGAGATGCGCCCTTGTCACCATTCGGTTATGGGTTCGCTTCCTGCAGCCTTGCTGGATGCGATGGGTTGCCACCCATCCTACGGGTTGTCACCCATCCTACGGGTTGTCCTTTTTATAAAACTCAAAAATAACCATAACATGTTTTAACCCCAATGGTTTTCTTGTACCTCTCATTTTCATCCAAATTCATTATGATCTCAACATCTTAAGTCTTGAAGTCTTATTTCACCACCATATGATAAAATAAAACAATCCCCAAAATAAAGAACATCATACCCTGATCATGGTGTCCATTTGTTTTCATCTTCATCTTGTTCACGTAGATATAAGGTCCATGCATTACAATAATGATTTAGAGATCCTTTAAAACCATTATCTTCCTCCATCCAAATACACCTTGTACAACATGGGTCATATGGGTGTTCATAGAAAAATAGTTTTGGAAAATAATCATGTATGACATATAATTTCAAAACATCTGATAAAACATGATTTCTATAAAATAGTCAGACCGAATTTGAGTTGAAACTTTCAATTAATGGTCCTTTTAAAATACCATAGGTATGTTCTGAGAGAAAATATTTTGAAAGAATATATAAATATGTTATGCAGGGGTCTCCTTCTTCAGCACCTTTTTCAAAATCATAATATGCTTCAAAATCTTGTGATAAGGTAAAATATTTGAAAATTCCTTGATAATATTTACCTTTCCTGAACATATGAGAATATTGTGAAAATTGGATTTTTATAAATACAACCCATGATCCATGATGATAACAAGGTATAGTGGAGGTGTTTTATATCTCAAACAACTGCTTGCAAGTGATTTGTATGCTAGAAAAAGTTTCATAATCATCCGAACATGACTTTGAAATAATTATTGCAAGCATGTCATCAGGAAGAGATAAGAATGTCATTTGAGATACTCATCCGTCCATTTATAGCTGACTTTCCATGATCTGAAAATGTTATAAAACAAGGATTTAACTGAAATATTATATAGGGAACTAACCATATGTCTAACAAAAAATCCTAATCCCTAAAGTTGTCTAAACCGACCTCTGATACCAACTATAAGGACCCAACCTTAAACATTACATAATCTTGAATTAAATGAATAAATCACATTGATGATCTTTTCATGTTTAGAGTTTTAGAGAATTAGGCCATAACTATTACATAAGAACTTGAATATTACAAGTAGAAACTACTTCTCAGTATCCATTTTTTTACAAAACATGAACTCTTAAAAAGATACATGTCTAGTTCCATATTTTAGACAACATGACTTTTCCATGATCCCATCCTTGAGCCTATTCATCATTAAGTCATGTGGAAAACATTTCAAAAATTTGGGATGAGCATAAAAAGATCAGTAAGGGATACACAAAGAAGGAAAACTGTTAGTTTTTCAAAACAACAAGTAAACCATGAATACTTTAACATAAGTAATACTTTTCACCTTTATGAATTAGTAAATACTCTTTAATAAATAAAAGATAATTACTTACCCTTTTATAATCAAAAGATTACCATAAAACCCATATAAAGATCACATAACATATAAAGGTAACTTGTGACATAAACATACTTAAATGGAACAACCATACGATTAACTTTTACACATATCACTAAATGGAATAGCCATATGGCCGACTTCCATACCCAATGAATTGGAGGTTATAACGTAACCACCCATCCTGGTATTCACGACACCACCCGTCATATGGTTTATCGTGTAACCACCTGTCAAATGTCCAAGTACCATCACAAAAAATAAAATATTTCAAATGTAAACATTTCTCTAATAATATTTCTTTTTCAATCACAAGAAGTAATTTCAAGATATTGAAATAATCAATCCATTTTTAGAAACCACTTAAAGAGAGATTTTTGATTCAAAGTGTCCCATACCACTTTGAATATTTTAAATGAATTATCATTTGAAAATATTAATGTCCATATAAATAAATCCTAAAACCCATTTTTAAAACATGGACATTAATGTGAAATATTTAGATGAATAAATCATTAAAACATTTAACACGGTATTTTAGTTAAAGAGTTTTTAACAAAAAGAGAGACACTTGAATACAAATAATTGAGGAATAAATTTTAATCAGAACTTTATAATATCATGATAATAAAGGGATTCATGATATAATATGTCAAAGGACAGTATATACACCACATAAGAGTGATGGTGTATAACAACAATGAATTCACAGTGGAAATGTAAATTGAGATGAAATCCCTTATAAAGATGGTATCCTTAAATTAAGGATAAATCAATATCATAATTATGTGTGAAAAATATAAATACACCCAATATAAGTGGATATTAAGTGTAAAACAATCAGAGTTCATTCACACATATTCATAGGACGACATATTCAATAAGTACAAGTTGAACCCAAAGAATTGAAATTGGGATAAGAGGTTCCCTTTTAAAAATTTGACAGCCTAACAACGTCACTTTAAAATTCAGAAAATGAGTTGATGGGATAAAAAAAGTGAATCTCATCACTTGGATATAATTTTTAAATCAATAAGGATATATAATAACATATCCCAACATAATAAGTTGTAAATTAAAAGACATAACAAAAAGAAGTATTTTATAAAGAGAGGAGGGTGAAAGGTTCCCTTACCGATTTGGTAACTTACAAAACATACGCCACAAGAAAGAAGGAACATAAAATGTAGATGTAAATACCCATAAATTAAAGTGTATTACACATAGATTAGAATCATGGTCAGTACATACAACACACAAAAGGAAATAGTGGAAAATATAGCATGAATCTCATAGGAATAAAAGTGAGATGAAACCCTTTACCTTGTTGTATTCAACTGAGTCATTTGATAAAAAGTTAATAACCATAAAATGAATCACATAATAACATGAATTTAATGATAATAATGATAATATATATCAAACAGAAGTACATAATACACCACATGCAATAAATAAGTGGTGAATAATGGAAATCTCACGGAATTAAAAGTGAGATAAGAAAATCCCTTACCTCGTGTCTGACTTGACTCGATCGTTATTTAATCTCCTGAATAATAAAATAAAGTTAATTTATACTTTCTTAAAAACCTTTTTCAAGTTTATTATTCCTTTTTATATCACTTATTACCATGTTATAAATATTATGTAATCATTTAAGTTAATAATGTTCATTTTGTCGATATTTGGTACTTGAGTCAAAAATGGACTTCTTATAATTACATGTTGTTCATGTGGTCAAAGGTTCATTATATATAGAATTATATTCATGATTTAGATATCATATATATCATATATATCCAGTATATACATGTATTTATAATATTACATAACATTTAGATGTAAGAAATGAAATGCACCGTTCATGTAGACGGTAAGCTGTACGTACGCATGAACGCTACTTTCATATCTATTTCTTATTTTAATGGAATAAAAACATAATGATACATATATATATTATAATTACAGTATAATATCATATATAATATCATTAAATCTATCCTTTATACATCCCACATTAGGCATTAACGAGTCACATCCCTTTGAGGGGGCGGTAGTACGCGCTTCCTCAAATGAGATTATCGTATTTACCCACTATGGAAACCATAAAGGCATGATATAAATGGAAAATATGGAAGCATAAATAAAACATAAACATAATATATATCATATATAAATATAGTTCCATCATAATGGCCACCATGATAGGCAGTTGGAGATATTTGAACAATCATCGTTTTGTGAGGCGTTAGTTTTCCATCCACAGAAACATTATGTTCTTCATCCATTAGATTGATGTGTGTCTAAGTTTAGTTTGAATAAATCTCATAAAAACATTATAGTATATTTAGGATACTGTTTTTATTACAAAATAAAGTAATAAAAAGAGTTTAGGGGCTGGATAAGTAAAATAAAAGAAAACAATTTAAGAGAAACTGTTACCTTTAATTTGGGTAACTCCTTTTGGTTTGAACCAAAGGACTTCTTGAAGTGCCTTCTGCCTAAGTTAATGCTTCTAGGTAGAGGAGAGGGATGTAGGGAGATTAATTGGGCAGAGTTTTTATGAGCCAAATGGCTTTAGAGATGTGAGGAATTGGTTATAAATGGTCTTCTTTTATAAGGGGGAGGTGGGGCTCTTTAGGAAAGTGTGAAAACATTATTTTATTATAAACTTATCTTCTGTTTCAAAAGGTCCAAAACACATTAATGTCAAATATAAGATGACTCATATTCGAAATAAAATCATCCAATAGGAATTGGACAGGGTTTGGATAATATTTTAATCATTATAATCTTATTTATTTACATGATTTATTAATGAGGTAAATACTGCATCATTATTATGTCATACATAATTTAAATTATTTGATGTATAAAAATTATAAAACAAATACCATGATGTAGGAAATCTTTTTGTCTTTCCAATGAATATTTATAGTCGAAATGATAATTTATATAACCCTTTAAAAAAATTAATCTACTAAAAGATATTTTATTTTGTCATGTTTTCCTTTTCTTTAAGTTAATTAATCTAAATTGTCATTATCACTCCCATGTGGCTCAATGTAGTCCCAAGATTGACCCAAAGATGTCCATGGTCGTAAATGACTCAACCAATAAGGTTTGGATAAGTGTTAAGGTAATTTTGAATTATTATAATCTTCTTTTTACCTTGAATTACCCTATTTATCTTTAACCGTGGTAAATAAAAGTCAAAAGTTACTATTCACAAAAAATTATTTTCATCTTATTGAACCAAATTTTACTTCTTGATAACAAACATGTCTGTCGGATTTTTGAAATTCAATTCACAGAAGTGGTAAAATTTCATTTAAATGAAAAAGTCAGTTTTTTAACTACCACTAAGTGATTTCACTATTCATAAAAATTGAAGTTTTTAGAAAAATATCAAAAATTCAGCCTAATATATATTTGATATTCTGAATTAAAAAATGATGTCTATTTAGGTGTTCCTATCTTTTAGGGTAGACCCAAAGTTAGCCACTTTGCTAATATAATAGATCAAATCATTAACCAACTCTCTAATTGGAAGGTTAAATCCCTTTCCATGGTTGGGTGAATATGTTTGGTCAAATCCACCAATGTTTCTAAAATGGTCTACGCCCTCATGATTTATAAATGGCCTATAAGTATCTTCAAAAAAATTAATACTTACATTAAAAACTTTATTTGGACTGGATGTATTTTTGAAAAGAAGCTTGTCACTATCCCTTGGAATTCTTGTTGTAAACCGATTGATAAAGGTGGAATTGGCATTAAAAATCTAAAGTTATTCAATAGTGCTCTGCAAGCCTATATAACATGGCGTATTATCAATTCTACTTCTAAAGTTTATGATTTTTTAAATCATAGATTTCTTCATAAAATTTTAATGGGTAATTCGACTTTCATCAGCTCTTCAATCTGGCCTTCTATCAGAGAGTCTTACCGTAAGATCATGGAAAATGCTAGATGGATGGTCAGTGCTGATTCTTCCATTAATTTTTGGAGTGGCAAATGGTGTGGTAACCCCCTGATCTCTCTGTTACCACCCAATGTCATTCCTGCTGATACTAGTCAATCCATAAAATATGTTTTACATTCATATAGACATGACCTCCCTAAACATATTGTGCAGCCTATTGATAATTATCCCTTTTCCTCTGATGGGGACTTCCTTGTTTGGGAACCTGGTCCAAATGGTATGCTTGACTCAAAAAACTTTTATAAGCATAAATTTTCTAATGAGGATTCTAATTATCTTTGGGTGAGTCATTTCAATAAACCTTGGATTAAACCTTCTAGGCTCACCCTTATTTGGCATATTTCTCATAATAGATTTCCCACTGAAATTATTCTCCAAAAGTTCGGCATTCATCTTTGTTCTAAATGTCGCTTGTGTAATCAACACAGGGAGGACGCCGATCATCTTTTTCTTTCTTGTGCCATGACCTCTGCTTTATGGAATTATGTTTTTGAATTATTCAATTGCAGATGGATCTTAACTGACTCTATTTCTTCGTTTTTAAAAAATTGTCTTAGATATGAAGCTTCTTCACAGGTTAAAAATATTTTTCTTGCGGCTGTGGCGGAACTCCTGCATGAGATCTGGTATGATAGAAATGATCTCATTCATAATAATCACTCATTTAGTCTCAATGCAGGAAAATCTCGGATTCTTATTGTAATCCATGAAGCCACCTCAACTCAAAAATACTGTTGCAACAACTCAGTTGGTGACTTTGAGATACTTCGTCATCTCCGTGTTCCTGGAATTTACCCTGCACCCAAACACTCCTTTGAAGTTTTCTAGCAATCGCCGATACCGGGATGGATCAAAGTGAACGTCGATGGTGCTTCTAAAGGCAATCCAGGACCTTCCAATTATGGTGCTATCTTCAGAGACTCAGCTAGACAATGTCAGGATTGCTTCTATGTTGGATGTGGTCACTCTTCATCTCTGGAGGCGGAAATGCTTGGAGTCATTCACGCTGTTGAGTTTGCGCTTCAAAAAGGATAGAGAAAGCTTTGGATTGAAAGTGATTCTACCACATCATTCATGCCATCTTGAATGGAATCATTCATGTGGCCTGGCCTCTCACTACACGCTGGATTAATTGCTTGAAGACTCTCCATGGGATTGATTACATTGCTACTCATGCCTACCGTGAAGCCGATGCTGTTGCTGATACTCTTGCTAACAAAGGAGTCCATCAAAGCATGACTTGGTTTGACACTCTTCCGGCTGATTTATCTTATCTTTTCGACAGAGATTGTAAAAAAATCTCATCTTTTCATCTCTTGTAACCTTTTTATTTTATATATTGTTCTTTGACCTTTAAAAAAAATAACTATCAAAATATTGATACTTGTTTATGTCCAATTTCAAAGTGAAATTAATTCCAATGACCAACATTGGAATAAATGGTAAAAGTATATTTTAATTTTACTTTAAAACCAATTAAAAATATAATCTAACCATATAAATAATTTAGATTAAAACCTAGTTTTGAATTAAAATACAATATTTTCAGTATTCATTGAAAATGAACTTTATCGGAAAAATTCAAAAAATTTACACAAAATAAATTTTGATGTCCCCATTATAAAGAAGGATTTTATTTGTTCATATAGAATGTATTAAAGTAACCAAAACTTTATTTAAAGAGGGTTCACCATTAAAAGGTAGTAAATCGACCTTTTAATGTAAATTATGCTTAAAATTAGATTCATTCACATTTTAAGCCTATAAATTTTATTGGATAATTGAAAATACATTTAACAACATCTATAATCATATTGTAGTTAGTTTTGTTTTTTCCTGCCAATACAATTTATAGGAGTTAACTACCATTTAAAATAATAATATTATATTATTAGTGTGCAATGTAAGATTTCAAAGAAATCCGTTGTTGCATATTAGGTACGCTGTCGAACATAACAACCCCTTTAAAGTAAAATTGATATTTAATTCACAAATATTAGTAAATATGAAAAGGTCATATTCTTTATTTACCTGGGATGTTACACTAGCACAACCATTCATATGGATAGTCCTTCATTTTCTCCAACCATTGGTATTCCAATTGTTAGATATGGCATGGAGATAAGGATTTATTTTGAACATTTATTATAACACCATATACTCTATATATATGGAAATATATTAATGGAAGTGAAAATTTTTGTCCCTCTGTACTTTCTCTTTACTTCTTGTATATCTTATTTTATATTACTTTATTTTATCCTCAATATCCATTTTAAATAGCGGTGTCCAAACCCGATCTGAACTCATCAACCTGACCTAACCCAACCACATGGGTTTTGGTTACAATGCGAGGTATGGTCAGGCCTGTTTAGTTTGGGTTGGGTCGAGGCCGGGTCGAGTCGGGTCACGGGTTGGAAAAATTCTGACCCAACCCAACCCAACCAACCCAACCATATTAATATTAAATAATACATGAAATTAATCTTGATTGATAAATAATTAATAAAAAATAACTAATAAATGATAAATTATTGGTAATTTTTTAATAAAATCTAATAATTAATAGTGATTTATGCTAAATAATAAATATCAACTACCAACAAATTTTAATAAGTAAAAATACATAATATGGTCATATAATGTAAATATAGTGTAAATATAACACTGTATATACATTATATTGATGTTACATTATGTTATAGTCACATTATATTTACTTTATATAACTTCATATCTATGTTATCTAACATCAGATAATATTATATTCACATTATATAATGTTATATTTATGTTATATAACATTTTTTTTATGGAAATATAACATTATATAATGTAAATATTATGATTGACCTCCTTTTTTTAATGATAAAAAAATCATGATTATTACGATGTCAATGAGTTTCATGTTATATGATATCATTTTATGTTATAAGATAAATTTGGTGAAATTTTCCTAAGTATGAGTCACCCGTAGACAATGACTCACCGTTGAGGTTGATTCACCACCGAGAATTCTCACCATCAAGGAAGTATCACATCAAAGGCTGTCTCACAACCAAAAAAGTCTCACCGCTGCCTTGAGCCACTACCAGAATGTAATTTTGGAAAATTATGGAAAATATTAATCACCAGTGATAACTCACCATTAGCTATGACATACCTATGAATCGAGATATTGAAAAAATTTCGAGATTACTTACAGTCAACTATGTCTCACCGCTAGATTGGAAATTTGGTAATGTGTTGGAAACACTCACCATCGATTATGAGTCACAATTGTTAGTGACTTATCACCAAAACATTACTCACCATTTTTTGAAAGACTCACCACCACAACGTTTCACCGTTTCAAAGAGTCACTACCAGAGATAGTCACCATTCTAAAAAATCACTAATAATGTTTTATAATTCGTTTGAATTAAATTTCTATAACATCTATTTTATGGAATTTAATGCCAAAACTTATTTTAATTACTGTTTCTTAATTACTCAATAAATATGTATTAAATATTGTGTCATCCCTGAGTATAAGGATTTAGGATATTTGGATTGCTTCTTACATGGATGTTTCTACTACTATTAAAATACAATGAACACTCCCTCATGTGTAAGGACCATGAACAAATCTGAATGCATAGATACACATAGATAACTGCACACATGAAGCGAGATGAACCTTATTGAAAGAACCAAAAGAGTGCTTACACACTTCATATTTATTACACTTGAATGTAACAATATATTTTACAGAAAAAAGAGTTTATGAAACTCTGTTCTGTAGAATATTTCAGTAATATGGCTCGATATTCATTTCAAACTACATTAAAATAGTCACAATCTATATTTCTTACCAAAAAGAGAAACATAATTATTTCTTAAAACTTCACTTTATCTATTTTTTTATTTGTATTACATTTCGTGATGTGTGTTTATAATCTATTTTATAAAACACAAACTCTATATTGCTTTAAATTATAAGATACTAGATATCTTCTCAAACAATTTTTACTCCTGTTTCCCCCATGTTGTGGTAGAGGTCCGATTGTGACCTGTTTTTTTATACCCCTAATGAATACTATGGAAGGGGTCACTGTGTTGCTGGGATAATTTTTATACTATCGTAACACCAGATCTAGGTTAAGGATCAAAGTTTATTTTTATATAAACAACTTAGAAGTAGGTGATTTCCAAGTGGAGAGGACTAAGTCTTAGTTTGTAATTGAAATTATTGTATTAAATTCCACTATATTTTTTGTTTTTTGTTTGTTTTTTCATCAATATTAAAAAATAAATTTATTTTAAACTATAAAAAAACCAATACTTTGATAGTTAACTTTAATTAGTATTTATATAATATTTTTATATAGTAAATTTATTTCAAATTTTAAAGTAATATTTTATATCGTTTTACCTGAGACCTAATCAATCTTTGAGAAGTATTTTAAATGGTCAAGATTTATATCAATATGCAATTTTAGTAAACTGGGCCAGATTTAAATTTAATTATAGGATTTCATTTAAACCTATTTTAATATAAATTTTTATTTAAAATTCAATTCACTCCTCTTGAGATACTCACTCCAAAAAACATTTAGTATCCAAGGATTAAGCTTTGGTTTCAAATTTCTTCCAAACTTTTTCAACTGTTATTTTTAGTTTCTTTAAAGATATTAAATTTATATTAGTTCTAAATTTAATTATTTAAATGGATAATAGACAAGAAGGTTCTTCTACCAAATACCTCCCTTTTCAATGGAAATAATTATGCTCAGTGGAAAATAAAGATGAAAATTCATATAAAGAGTATGGGTTTTGATATTTGGAATTATATAGAGGTCAGATATGAACTGCTTACAACTACTAGAGTCACATGGTATTATGATACTAAGCTTTCTTATAATAATAATTACAAATATATGAATTCATTTTATTTTTATTTATAAGATTAAGAGTTCAATATAAATTCTACTTGCAAAACATCTATTGAGATTTGGGATACAATGGTTATTTCACATGAGGGAACAACCAAAGTTAAAAAGAGAAGATTGAATACATATAAAATTAAGTTTTATATTTTTAAGATGGAGGTTGATGAATTAATTTCTAATATTCATCTCAGGTTCAAATTTTTTTTGAACACCATGAGCTCCCTGAGAAATCCATTATCTAACAAGGATCAGATTATGAGACTACTAAAATGCCTTCCTAAAAGATGGAGTTGGACTTCTGTATCAATCAAGGAATCCTGTGATATTAGAAAACTATTAGTTAAGGAATTTATTGGAAAACATATGATGTATGAATAAGTTATGAAATTTAAAATAGAAGAGGATGATGAGCTAAAAAGAAATAAAATAGCTTTCAATTCTACTACATCCAAATAGAAATAAAAGAATAAAGTTGAATGTTTCAGTGATGATGAATCACCACCAAAAAATGATGAGGAGATGGCCCATATGATCAAAATATTTACGAAATTTTATGGGGAGAATATTTTTTTCAAAAAGAGTAGTTATAAAGGATAGTATGAAAACAAAGGAAATTGGAAGATTGATTGGAAAATGGAGGGAAATACAAATAAGATAAGATGTTATGTATAAAAGCATAAAGGACATGTCAAGGCAACCTATCCAAAATTAAAATATAAAAATAAATATGAGGATAAGGAAAAAAAGTTAAATAAATCCACGAAAGAAACTTGGAGTGCCTCTAAGGATAACTCCAATGTCTCAGAATATACTCTTGAAAAGAAGTATGACTGATCCAACATGTTATTCATGAAAAAAGTCCCTAAGGTAGATAATGTATCTATTTTATTACCTGTGATTTATGATAATAACCCTAAAAATGAACACACTGATGATGATATTTCTTAATAAGAAATGTTTGAATACTATATAATGCTTGAGAATAATTTTAATGAACATATAGATAAATATAAATTCCTAAATAATCAAAAAGTTTTGCCTACTAGTATTAAAACTAATCTTACAAATATAGAAAGAGAAAAATGATTTATAATTAAAGGAGAGAAATTAAATTTTCTAATGATAAAATGAAGAATGATTTATAAAGGTTTAACAATAGTAGAGAAACACTTACTCAAATTATAGGTAACAAAGTTTCTTCTAAGTATGTTAAAGGTATAGGTTATCAACCTGGAAAAAGAAGAATAGTTAAGAGGAAATTTGTACATAAATTTAATTCTGAAAGTTCTACTGTGAGTTATTTTTCAAGATGATCAAATAAAGTTTTTATTTCTGAAATATTATAGTATGTTTATGAGAGATCTATTAAAAAAATACAGGTTCCTAAATCCTTGATTATTAACACATTTGGATCCAAGAAATTTTGGGTTCCAAAATCATTTCTTGTATTTATTTTATTTTGTAGGAAAATTTCTTGAATACCTCATGTAAAAGTTTATGTTACTTATAAAATGGATTTTCAAGGAATATGAAAAGATACTAATAAATTTTTAAGAGCTTAATAAAGGTTGATGGTGTTCATGTCACCTTTTGTGATAATGATAAAGGGAAAATCATCAACCTTGGATATATTGGTAACAAAAATTCTATTTTAATTCCCAAATTTATTTTTGTTGATGGTTTGAAGTATAACTTTATCAGAATCTAAAAATTATGTGATGATAGTTTTCATTTTAAATTTGAAAATAATTCATGTAATTTTTTAATTCTAAAGATGATTTAATTTTTACTACTTTAAGGAATGAAAATGTATATGATGTTGATATTAATTATCTGATTTCTCAAAATATTTCATAATTGAGTTCTTTAAAAAAGAATCTTGGCTTTGGCATATGAGACTTTGATATTATAATATTCACTCACTTAGGAATCTTAACAGCAACAGTTTAGTGAAGGATCTACCAAAACTTGAGTTCCCAATCGACAAAGTCTGTAACCCCTTTCAAAAAGGGAAATAATACAAGATTTATTTTAAATCAAATAAATAATTCTTAACTTCTAAACCTCTCGAGTTAGTTCATATGGATTTATTTGGACCATCTAGAGTTTCTAGTCTAAATGGGAAGCACTGTGTTTATGTACTAGTAGATGCATTTTCTAGGTATAATTGAGTATTAATTTTATCTCACAATAGTGAAGCCTATTATTACTTTTCTAAGTATGATAGATCTATAGAGAACTTAAATGGACTTAGAATTAAGACCATAAGAAGTGACACTAGCCGTGAGTTTGAGAATCAAGACATTGAATCTTTTTTCTCACAAAAAGGATATAGTCATAATTACTATGCTTCTAGGACCCCTTAGTATAATAGAGTTGTAGAGAGAAGAAATAGAATTGTTCAAGAGATAAACCACACTATGTTAAATGAATACGAATTACCTCTTTACTTTTAGACAAATACTATGAATACAACCTTCTATATAATAAATAGAGTTTTAATTAGACCTATCTTTAAAAAGAACCATTATGATCTTTGTAATAGTAGAAAGCCTAAGTTTAATTATTTTAGTGTTTTTGGTTTCAAAGTTTTTATTATTAAAACTAAGGATAATTTGGAAAAATTTTCCTCCAAAAGTAATGAAGGAATTTTCCTAGGTTATTAAACCTCTAGTAAATCCTATAGAGTTTTCAATAAAAGAACCAAGCCTTTAGAAGAGTCAGTTCATGTAAAATTTGATGAGACATATCCACATGAGCCTATAACCTATTTAGAAAATATTGACGATGATTTTTCAACTTTGAAATTAAATTACAAACCTTCTGATTTTTCTATGAAATAGACTGAAAAATCATCTAGTTATGAGGAATTTCCAAACTTTCCAGAACTTGAACCTAAAACTATATAGAATCCTAAGGTGACCAGCCCTAAAATTTCTAGAGCAGTTAGGACCCTTAAGTACCATCCATTAGATATTTTTGTTGGAGACCAAGATAGAGGTACACATATAGGAGATTATCTTAGAAATTAGGTTGAACAAAAGTCATTCTTATCTCAACTTGAATGAAATAAAATCAATGATATAATCAATGATGAATTATGGGTAATGACTATGCATGAATAACTGAATCAATTTTAAAGAAACAAAGTATGGGAACATGTGGATAGACCCAATGAAACCTCAACTGTAGGTACTAAATGGGAGTTTAGAAACAAGTTAGATGAATTAGACCTGATAGTAAGAAATAAGGTTAGAATTATTATAAAATGGTATAGTCAAGAAGAAGGAATAGACTATGAGGAGATCTTTTCACTAGTATCTAGACTGGAATCCATTAGAATAATACTTGCCTATGAATCTCATCTCTATTTAAAACATTTTCAGATGGATTTAAAGAGTGAATTCATAAATGGTTACATATTTTAGGATGTTTTTATTAAACAACCCCATAGTTTTCAAAATACCCATTTTCCAAATTGTGTTTTCAAATTTACAAAAGATTTATATGGTTTGAAACATGACCCTAGAGCTTGGTATGATATGATTAACTCTTTTCTTATTTAAAAAGTTACTTAAAAAGGTATAGATGATCATAATATTTTTATTAAAAAAATTACAAATGTTTTTTTAATTATACAAATTTATGTAGATGATATTATTTTTGGATCTTTAAAAAATCCCTGGATCGAGAAAGACTGTTGGCATATTCTAATGGCTTTGGATCAAGCTCATTTCCTTTTTCTGACGAAGGATCACTAGGTGAGAGTGACACATGTCTCAAGGTAGGCTCATATTCCAACCAATAATGAAGAATCTCATTGGAAAATTCTAGTATCTTCTTAGTGGCCGTTTCATATTACCAAAAAACTTGATATTTATTAAAAAAGTCTGAAATCCATTATACAAAAAACTCATATCCCTGCATAATATTAATAGGAATGTCAACATATTCCGGCCATGAAATATAAAGAGGCTCATATTCAAAAATTTACCAATTCTAGTGTTCTTGAGGATTTTGAAGACATATTCTCAAAAAATTAGGTTCCTTCAACTCTTTAACCAACTAAATATGTTATCATTACTATGATAGTCCTCCTCATGGTAGTTGGAGATGGATCGTAGAGACTCTTCTCCTGACATCCGCCATGGTAAAACTCCCCATGGTGATATATCCCAATGGTAAAGAAATCCCCCCCTTTCCTAGAAACCTCTATATAGAGTGGTGTTCAAAACTCATACACCTTCATATAGAGAGGTTCTCAAAACATCATGGTTGACCGTACATAGTCCATCATCAACTTCCAACAACACTCCACTCCGGTCATTAGGCGACTTCAAGAAGCACCTTATGTATTATCATCAGATAGAGGCATGTAAGTATAATGAAGAGGGGGATGAAATTGACATATGGAGTGAGTTAGTTATAAAAAACCTCTCCACCATGTTTTTTACCCTTTCTACTTCTGACTATGATATCCAAGATGATCTAGAAAAGGATTGTATAACTTATCTATGTGGAGATATATGGGCAACTCATTAGTGACTAAAGTATAGATACCTCACTTATCCAAGATATGAGGGTAACGTCCATACCATCAAGATAATATATTGTTAAATACACCTGGATTCTATATCCATGTCTCGAGATCCAAAAATGGAAAAGCACAACACAAATATATAATACTTTTGCAACCATTTCACCACAAATCTTTGGCAGCTGGTCTCCAAAGCCACATCATCTATCCTTATTCGATGATGGGGAAATTATGGGTAATTACACTTCATAAAAAACCTAGAATGAAAAAACCTCTCAGTTAAAGTGTCTTGTAATGTCATAGCCTCTAGAGAAATAAGGGGACCAGATAATGTGCATGTCACTTGGTCACTATAAAAAAATGCCCCTGCTTTAACATTGTCGAGAAATCAAGAGCTGAGGAAGAGGACAACCCAAAGAGCTTTGAAGTATTCCATAAAAACAAAGAGAATGAATTTAATCATGAAATATAATTTTATGACCAGATCAACAACTTCCAATAGAAACTGACACCTGTCATGGGATTCCATTGAACCCAAATCCAATATGAGTATAGTTACACCACATCAAACATGTCATAATAGAAACTTACATAGAATTCATTCGGGAGTGTTCCCATCCCTCCAAGATAGCATAATATCTACCACCACCTCTACCCCTAAGATCATCAATCCCTAAGAAGATTTAGTACATATCACTAGTAGGTGAAAACAAACATTAGCCCACTAGGCTAGGGGAATTTATATCTCAATCACCATCACCGGTTTCATAATCCCCTAAGAGGGTCATGGAGAAATCAATGGTGGTTCTAGATCAAACCCAACCCACTGGTATAGGGGAATTTATATCCTAATGACCATCCATAGAGTCATAAAATCCTTGATTGGTTTCATTGTGATCTCAACAACAGGATCAATCAATGCAAACTATGGCCCCAGATAGGCCCCATCCCGCAAGGCCGGGGGAAATTTCAAGATCATCATCATCACCATAGAGGGAATATGTCTTTTCTAGGTTGGTAGGTAAATATCAATAGTCAGCATCCCATCCTTTCCTCCGACCACAAGAAAAAACCGTATTATTCGGGGCCCATTCGACAATCATGACTGGGAACTCCCTCAAGGTCACTTCTCATAGGCTGAGATGAGAAGATAATATTGTGAAGGTAATCAAACCCCACTAGGATTTTAAGCTAAAAAGGTCCAATATGATCAAGTGTTTGAGAAAAAAACCTAATACAGACAGTGAAGAATCACCATGTTGCTTTGAATTTAATGGTACAACCACCATTGATCGATATACCTCTATGACTGACTAAAAGTTTATTTTTTATTAAATGAATAGAAAAAAATTATTCAACACCACCCAAATCATGGTTGGTAAAATGTGTGAATTCTGGGGGAATATAACCTAAAAATAATATTACAATCATTTGGGAGGGACCACATACATGTAAACAGAATAATACTGTCTTCTAGACACCACTTACTTGCCAGAACATCCACCACATCATTCCTTTCTCTCCAAGTGTGTCCCATGAAAATGGTTTGGTTTAGAAACCTCCTAAATTTCCTGATCAAATAGGAAATATATAATGGTGGATTAATCTTCCCTTACAGTAACCAAACCCAAAATCTTGAATTGGACTTAGACTCTAATATTTAAATGTTAAAGGGGTTGCAAATCCTAAGTCCAGTGGCCATTGATCTTGTTTCCAATTCAATGGAACTCCCTTCCCTGAAAAATGAACTAAATGAAAGGTAAAAAGACCCCCTTTTTCTATCAATAGGACACCCCCTCCAATGTTTCTAGAGATACAAGAGCTTTCAAAATTCAATTTATGTTTGGTGATTGGCGTATTCTATTTAACCCACCTTCACTGATTTTTTACCTATTCTATCCATCAAGAAGTGAGCGTTGTAATAGTATATCTATGTGAAATCGAAGATTCCCCACTATTAATTAATATTCCGGGATCTAAAAATAAATATTTCACCCTAACATGGAGAAAGAGTATAGAATGATTTTTTCCTTCTCTCTCTATGTCCCTCACTTCCCATAATGTCTAGCACACTACTATAAAAGTAGAATTTCTTATCTTCAATTCCACACCCTTCTGTTAGGATCCCTAAAACTAGGTTCCAATAAATTCTAACATTGATCCCCCTCCCTCATGAAATTCCCATGAAATAATACAGGTGGTTTCATATATCCCTTTCCCACTCACCTTGAAAAACTAAGTGCCACACTGTCTCTTGTCACAACCATGAACAACATTTGAATTTGGATTCCAAGGTAAATCCCCTCATATTCACATTATATTCAGTTGTAAGATATTGTTTCCTCAATATAAATACCAAAAAAATTCATTTTAGCTCATATATATTTTCACCAGAGTAATTAGACCCATTCATTATATCTACATCTCTCATGCCTCATATTCATGAATGCCTGAGAACTAAAACTACCCAACACAAAACCCTTGAATACACACCTATCTAACTCATCTAGAAAGCCGATAAAATGATGAAAATACATTTATTCTTGATTCTTGAATCTTGATAGTGACAAGGTACTCTATAAATAAGCATAAATCCCTATAAAACATATTTGTAGCTGGGTATCCCATAAAAAAACAAAGGATTTCACACCCATTTATCCTTTTATAAATTGATATTCCTCAGGACATCCATCCATTGAGTTTTATTCTAGATCTCTTATAGATGTCCTATCACAGTTGAAATTAGATTAGTGGATCAACTAGTTTCTTTTCCAATCCCTCAAGTCTTATCCATATATTCTCCTCATGAATCTTTACCAAAATGAGTTCCCTACAATGATATTCCACAACATTTTTTCCTAAATGGAATACATAGACTTAGCCACACCATGTAAAGAAATTACAACTTTATCAATTGGATGTGCTAGCCTCTTCCATGACACCCAGTGGTAGTGACCCATCTAATTTTTATCCCATAAGAAGGCATTCATAAATTTCTATAGGTTCTCAACGTTCCCTTTAAGAATTTTGATACTTAATAATACATGCATAGGAATTCAGTTAAGGACACAATTAATCAAAGCGATCCATCCTCCAAAATAAATAAATATATTCTTCTAGTTGAAGATCATGGTTGTGATCTGGCTAATGATATTCTAAAAATGATACTTTTTGATATGTCAGTTAGATATTGGGCTCTAAGATAAATCATTGGGAGTTGTCACCTCTATATGCCAAGCATATTTTGGATAATATTGTTGTTCTTACATGAGAATTGTTTGGAGATGAACACAATGATTTTAATTTTGATAATCTATTAGACCATTAGGATTTCATAATGCTACTTTATTTTATTGAACCCCTTAAGAGACCTTTGCCTTCCATTAATAAAAATGACATATCAGTAGCAAACATGAGGTGAGACATAATGTTATAACTGAATTTCATCAATATAAACACCACATATATTGTCGATTAATATGGAAATATAGAGGATCAAAACACATAAAACATACCTAGAGAGGAGGATGATCTGGATGCACCAATTGATCTTTCACACACCTGAAAACAAAGGAAAATCAAAAACCTAGAACCTATGAATATTAAGTTTCCAACCCTTTGGTGGAACACTGCCTAGGATAAAGGGAAAGGTTTGGAAACATCCCAACGACTATCTCAGAGAACCAAAAATCATTCCATGGAGGAATAGTTGTCATGATATGAGAATGAGATACAAACTCTTAGGAAACTCAATGAGGATTAAATCAGGGAAAACATCCCCAGTAGGTATCGTATTTAGGATAAGTTGAATATTCTTCCTCCCAGAGCCGATTCACCTGTAAGAGAGGCATCTGAGCATTAAACTAGCACTGGATCTAGGCATCTGGTCTACATAAATGAGGATGTTGAAAATGATCCTAAATTCCTTATATTATGATGAAATAATTTCCATCAATAATGCAATCATCCAGTATTCACAAGAATTGAGAATTAGTTTGAGATGAAAACAGGACCACCTCACCCAGTCCCACCCACTCCCTATAAATGGGAGGTGACTCATATGGTAGTAACTCCATAATTTCTCAATGAAATTGAGTCCATGGCTACTCAAATGGAATCCATGGAGGGGAAACATGAAACTGTGCATCCTAAGAAGAATCCATATCCCAAATGGGTGGATGAAAATGTTCCCCACCCAATTTCGGAAATCCTACCTTCTCTACCTTTGATGGTGTGGGGGTACCTGAATAGTATCTCAGTCACTTCATATCCTGACGTGGTCAGATGAAGGTACCTAGAGTTCAGTATGAGGCAACCAATATGAGGTGATTTATACAGACTCTGATAGGGCTAGCCTTTTTTGGTACAATATCCTCCCAGTAGAATCCTTTATAGTATGAGAATACGTTCTTCATCAATTTCATTACCATTTCAACTACACACTAAGGAAAACGACAATTGTTGACCTAATGAACAAGAAGTAACTTGAAAATGAGAGGGTTTATGACTTTATAGACATATTAAAGGGTTTAACTTATTCTATATGCATCCCTATCTCATAGGAATAGTTTTAATAAATCTATGCTGAAAATATCTTGGATGAGTTGTAGAAACCTATGATCCTAATGAAGTATCCAGGTGGGTTCCATGAGTTTAAAGAAATAGTGAAACATTTATAAGATTCCATTAAGTAGACCTTGGAAAAATCTTGACTCATTCCATCAGCATAGTGGAAAAGGATTAGTAAAGAAAAGAATGCCACTGATACTCTCAAACCAGTATTAGTTCCCTTCCAAGAAACTAAGTATGTCCCGAACCACCTAATACCTATTGTTAAGGGGAAATTACAAAAAATATCCCTTGGACAAAATCCAAAAGAGACCAGATTTTCCTAGTATTTGAGGAATAGATGAATAAAGGACACTCATTTAGAAATAGAAAAGTCCCCAATTATTTCCTAGAAGCCTTGGACAATAACTGCTAAATATTTAATAGTCCAAGAAGCCTAATGAGGTGAACCTCACCAATCATATTGATTACTTCCATTTACATAGAAGGATGGGTCCTAACATATAGGATTTATTCATCTTCAAATACATTCTCCAAATCATGGTCAATTTCAAAGAGGTGATTTTAGATAACTCCCTATAATAGGTGACCTACATAACCATCACCTAGTTATAAGAATAAAGTGATTGATAGAAAGTTCCATCTAGGCATGGAAAAAAGTTCAACAACTGGATGACCTGAAATATAGTTTAATGAGCTCAAGAAACCCTAAGGGCACATCTTCTCATACCCACAATAATTATTCTACACAGGGGAGTGACATCAGATATGTATCCCAAAGGTAGATGTGACCATCAAACATAGGAAGAGATAAAAGAGGAAGAGTCATATTCTTTCCCAATATAAGCTTTGACTATTGCAGATTTACTCCCTGAAACGTTCGAAGCATGGACACCGCCCCACCAAATAGAACCCTCATCAGATGAAGATGTCATATTTTAATCTGTAAACATGATAAACAGGTTATAAAACTTCTCTGATGATGAATATTCCTCTGATTATGAGTTCTCCACACTTAACCGTGGAATAAGAGGATGCATATGCATGAATCGAAGACAAAGTTGAAAAAACAGGCCAGGTTAAAACTAATATTTTGGTCACATCCCCACATATGACATATATGTAGCTGAGGCCTGTGGAAAAGTGCTCCAGCTAGCCCAAAAGATACATGGAGTTGTTCAATAACTGTCCAATGGTCATCCATACCTAGTTGTCTTATATGAACGCCTAGTGGGGTTGTAATTATTTGATCAGTCCAGACAACGGGGAATATTGGTGAGACATGTACCACTGGATGCAGATGCTCCCTCGACCTCTGCACAAGCACTAGGCCCATCTACCTCAAATAATATTTCCCCTAAGCCATATATAGAGAGAAAATGCACCTCAAGAATCACCGGCCTCTGTCAAAAAAGTACAACATTCATAAATAGTTGGCGGTTGTCCCATCCAATATATCAATCGTGGATGGGATCCATATTTCAATATAAATCATGAAGGCAATAATTTAATCCCTCTAGAGCCCACAGTAGTTCGAGATAGTAGTCGATACAATCATGGTCAATCGAGTGGAGACTATGCCAGCATAATGCCATGTCTCTATCTCATTCACAGATCAGGATCAAGAGGAGGTCATCCATGGACACCTTATACCCCTATATGTGTTAGGTAGTCTTGATAATGTCGAAATTGAATGTTCCTTTATTGAAAACGGTTATGGGATCAACCTCATCCCGACTCAGACACTCCTGTGTTTGAGATATAACAAAGGAGATGTTTCTCCCAAAAATCTAACTAATCCAGGATATGATAAGAATGTGAAAAGACCTCTTAGGATGATGAAAATAAAATCTCAGTTTGGTGATCTAACATCTAACATTAAGTTTATGGTTATCAATCAAGACATCTCATACAATTTCCTTCTCATAAGGCCATGGATCCACGACCACATGGTGGTACCCTCAACATTACACCCATGTTTGAAATACCCCATCGATGGAATGGTTGGAATAATGCATGGTGATAGTGACCCCTTTATGACTTTAGAAGCCACATATACTGAGAAAAGTTTCTAAAAAAGGGAAGGAAAAAAACCTATAGTGGATGATGATGTATAGGCTGTAGCCCCCAACAACTTGGTAACTACCCCTACAAATCCCTGGAGTATGCTTGATAGAAACTATGTGCTCCCCATAAATCTAGTTGAGGAAATAGACCTAATCCAAGATATATAATCCAATTATATCCCTTGTAGCAGTGTAACATAATATCAGATCAAGAATCTCACTACAATTAATATGGAAATAGTTGATGATAATGTCTTTTTTTAAGGCCTCTATCACCTCGATAGTGACATAGGTTCCACCATATTACCAAATTCATCCAAAACACACATCCAAATAATCATAGTTTTAAGAATAAGAGGATGACCTCAAGAATTCCCCTATAGTTTTTGAGAAAGGCATATCTACCACCATTGTTGAGCTTAGGAAAGAAAATCTGGGAATAGAAGAAGACCCAATATCTATACTGATTAGTGCTGCCATTTCTTTCATAGATAATGAGATGTACATCACATTTCTAAAGTAACATAGATATTTGTTATATTGGAATTATATAAAAATAATCCGACTAAATCCATATGTGGATATGCACAATGACAGTTTACCCATTGACCATTATGGTTTCAAGAAGGTATCCAAGAGGATAAAACCCTATCATGCTTCCAATTTAGAGGTGGATGTTGAAAAATTGGTCAAATCCAACTTTTTCTGAGAAGTAAAACATCCAATATGGATCTCCATCATTTTCCCTATCAAGAAAAAGAGTGGGAATATTAGGGTTTGCATCAATTTTTTCTAATTGATACTACTGGAAGGATGATTTCCCATTGTTGATCACATAACTCTTGGTAGATGAAACTACCGTCTTACAAGAACTTTCTTTCATGGATGGGTACTATGGTTACAATTAGATAAATATAACCCCTAAAGACGAGGAGGATACTTTCATCAGATCATCCCAGGTTATATTTTTTTATCAGGTCATGTCCTTTGGCTTAAAGAATGTGGGCTCCACCTATCAGTGTGCCATGTATCATATCTTTAATCTCTTCTTGGTTATAATATCCAAATGATATGTCGATGACCTGGTTATCAAATAAAAACATTTATTTGATCACTTCATGGATCTTCAAACAGTCTTCAATAAGCTGCAACATTATAGTCTGCAAATAAATCCACTGAAATTTGGTTTTAGGGTAACATCAGGGATGTTCTTTGGCTTTGTGTATTCCACCACTACATCGAGTTTAAACATGAAAATACTAGTGTTATTCTAGAAATTTCACCCCCATAAATCTCAAATAACTATGAGGATTTTTGGTAACCTTTCTTATATTCAGTTTTCCATATCCAACTTTGCTGGAAAATATCTCCCCTTCACCAAGATAATGAATAATGGAATCTTCTATTTATGGGATGGGGACTTCTATAAAGCCTTTGATATTCTCAAGTAATACCTACTACACCCATCATACCTGATGCCTCATGTGGAAGGAAATCCACTCATCTTATATGTAGACTCCATGAAATGATCACTTGGATCCCTCCTCACACAAAAAATTGATGTAGGGAGTGAGAATAGTCTCTACTAACTCATAAGAACTATACTAGGTAATGATACCCGATATTCTGATATTGAGAAGAACTTCCTCAAAAAAATATTTACAGTAAAAAATATGAGTCATTATGTGTTGAACCATGAATTCCATTGGGTCTCTCATATTGATTTGATCAAGTACATCCTTGTCTATCCCATGATAACTAGGTATTTGGTTTGATGGGTGGTCATTGTATAGAAATAAGACATTCGGTTCATTTCACACAAGTCGATGAAAGGAAATGCCCCAGATGATTTACTTGAGGCACACCCCTCTCTAGAAAGCAAACTAGTAGAGAAAAAAATTTAAATGAAGATTTTTTCAATGACCACAATAGTCCACAAACATGGGAGATTTATTTTGATGGTGCCACCTGGAGTCAAATCGACAAGATAATATAAAAATTGAAACATAATCATGTTGTCTTAGGGATTTTTTTTTGTTTTTACAGACAAAGAAAAATTTCCCTACACTTTATCACTATTTGAAGGCTTCAAAAAAAATTATGAGGAAAACCAAGCCCTCATATTTTTCTTGTAATTATCCCTATAGCTACAGATAGCCTACCTTAACATCAAAGGGGATTTTGAGCTAATTATTAACCATATCAATGGGGAGTATTACATCAAATATGAAGAGATGACCCCTCCCACTAGCTACATTATGGGATTAGTGGAAGAGTTTAGTTTTGATCCAATATTGCATCGTATTCCCCAATCATATAATGCTTGTGTAGAATCATTGGATAATGTAGCCACATTCCTTGCCAACCCTGATTAGGAGGAATAAATATTCCATATCATGCACCAAATAATGGTATCATCAATCATAATATGAGATATAGAAAAAATAAATCAGTTCAGAACCACCCAAGATCATGATGAATTGATATCCACTCCTAAATGAGTGAAGCCCTTAATTGGTTATCTTCAAAATGGTAATCTCCTGACAGACCAAGCTAGAAAGAAAATAAATTGATAGTTAGTAGTGAACATTACCCCACAGGATAGTCCAAGTGAGAAGAAATCCCTCACCAAGAGAATATTTGACAGAATAATCATCATATGAATAGAGTAAATATAGATTATCACCATCATGGAAGAAGTTAATTTGGGCTCCTATGGTGCTCATCAATCTTGGACCAAGTTCTCCCACCAAATCAAGATGATGGGTTACTACTGGAAAACCATGAAACAGTACTATGTGAAATTCACTAGGAAATGTCATGAATTTTAATTCCATGAAAACTTCCATCATCCGCCCCTATTATTGCTACATATAACTAAATATTCCTGGCCATTTACCATATGGGGAATGGATGTTATGGGGCCATATCCCCCAGCCACAACTAAGCAGTTCAGGTACACCCATGTTGCTAATGAAATATTTTATAAATGGGATGAAGAAATACCCCTCAAGGATATCTAGATGAAGAATATTATCAAAATCATGACATCTCATATCATTATCCAGTTTAGAGTCCCTCATAAGTTATTGACAAACAACAATTCCAAATTCTGTTCCACAAAGTTGAAGAAATTGTACCACGAGTACCACATCAAGTCCAATCACTCATCTAACTATCATAAAGAAAAAAATTAATATATATATATATATATATATATATATATATATAGATGCCTTAAATAAGACTCTACCAAATATATTATATAAGATGGTGGATAAGGGAAATAATTCCTGGCTAGAAATGATACTCCATACTTTATGGGCATTCTATACAACCACATGTACTACTACACAAGAAATTCCATATTCATTGGTGTATGGGACCAATGAAGTGTTTCCCATAGAAGTAAAACCACATTCAATATGTATATCCATTTTTAGAAAAATACTGAATGATGAGAAATCACAAAAGTGGCCAGATGAATTGAAGAAGACTGATGAGAATAGGTTGCGTATGTTACACAACCTCAAAGTTCATCAGAATCAGATCACACTAGCCCTGAATAAAAAGGTTGTCCTCTATTTGTTTCCCCAAGGAGAACTAGTGCTGGCTCTTGGATCCCCAATGATACCAGGAAATAAGACTATGAAGTTGAAACCGAAATGGGAAGGGCCTTAAATCATACATATGGTCCATCATAACAGAGCA
Source organism: Viscum album (assembly GCA_963277665.1). Taxonomy (NCBI): domain Eukaryota; kingdom Viridiplantae; phylum Streptophyta; class Magnoliopsida; order Santalales; family Viscaceae; genus Viscum; species Viscum album. The sequence continues at coordinate 1,088,963,758 of OY728121.1, forward strand.
TACTCACTGTCCACATTGGATGGGGAGCATTTCAAACTCCCCACTAATGAGAGGTTTCTTAATAAATACATTTCATAGATTTAATCAAGCTTTATTCTTCCTATAAACAAGACTTTAAAATGCAAAAAATCTCTTATCATGGCCACATGATGTTAAACTGTATGAAACTGGTCCCAACGACAAGATGTTAAACTACACAGTGTCTATCATCCTAACATCATAATGTTAAAACTTCATGAAAATTTTCCTCACTGCACAATGATAAATTGCATGGGAATAATCATATCATGTACGATTCACCACACATGATATACATCTATGTGAAATAAAGATGAAATGCTCCTTCCACTGTGTGATAGTCAGATCCACATATGGAATATCTTCATCCATAACTGCATGTGGCTTGATTGATTCCATCACATGATATGTAGTGATGCCTAGAACTCCATTCTTGTTCCCAAATAAAATATTACTTTCCTTCCATGTAGGGTGACCCAAGTCCTCACTATAATATTGTAATTGTCACAACTGATGTCCTCATAATATGACACTAAACTGCATGATTTCCAAGAACTAGGTGTGGATTGATTCCTACCATCATATGATACATAAAGACACCCCGACCTCCATTCATGGGATTAGTTGAAATAATCACATTATTTCACATCATGTGACCCACATCCTTACCATAATATGTTAAAATGCATTACTAATGTCCTTACCACATGACATTAAATTGCACGGGTTTCTAGAAATACATATAGAATTATTCTCATTATAATGAGATATGTAGGGATGCCTAGATCCTATATATTGGCTTAGTAACCGCATGATACAAAATTCCACTATTCATTCCCTAATTACCTCTATTTCATGAAAGGGGCCCTTATAATTCCTTATTCCTCACACCGAACATAGCTCACATGAGCTTAAGAATTTCAGAATAGTAATCCCCACATGACTGAGACATATCAAATCACAGCAGGGTTATTAGGGTCTTGGATAGAGACCTAAAATGACATACCATGAGTCCTCACCACATGATGTTAAAATTGATGGTTTAATTCCCTTACATTATAGAAAATTGACCATTACCATGGTCCTATCCTGAAAGGACCACTACCCATGGTGTTGGCCTCCCACCACACCTCCATATCAGAACTACATTTAGCTTGATTCCTATCATCATAGGATATGTAGTGATACCCATATCTATAATCCTAGGCCCAACCATAGAAAATAAACAAAAAAATTCCCCCATACCTATATATAGTTCAGAACTGAGCATGGATCTTTTATCCAAGAAATATGTGTGGCTTGATTCCTGTCATCACAAGATACATAGTGATGCCTAGATCTCAAGTCTTGGGTCCAGCAAAAATATTTCCTTTTCACATTAGGGATCCTATGTCTTTGATTCATGAAATTAAACTACATGGTTTCTCAAGAACTGTGTGTGGCATGATTCCTATCATCACATGATATGTAGTGATGATTGGATCCCCAATCCCATGACCAGCTACAATAATAAACGGGAACAATACCCCCATTTCATATGGGTCAAACTTGCATAGAGTGCTTCCTATTCATGAACTATACATGTCTTGATTCCTTTTCTCATAGGATACATTATGACCCCATGATCATCGATCCTAGATTCAGTTACAACATATGAGATGATAATAATGCACCCCTAACTACATATGGACTACACCTATACAAAAAAATCCTTACCACATAACGTTAAATTGTAAGAAAATTAATGTCCTTACCACAAGACATTAAACTGAAAGGCAAATTTTCTGGTCTAATGACATTAAAACTCCACAAAAAATGCATCCCTACTATAAGATGTTAAAATGTGAAGACCATTACCCATCATCATATCTTATAAAGTGACCACAATAACTGGAACCTGGTCAAACAAAGTAGGATGTTCTTCTTCCACCTTTTAAACCCCTTAACCCATAAATCAAACTTTATGTCTTAAGTGACTCAGGTTTCCTGAAAGGTTCCATAAACCTTGGAAAAAAAGATACCTAGATTTAGGTGACCCTTTGTTTGACTATGCATGTATGACTATAGATCCTGCATAAGCACATATGGTTATCAACCAAATGTTCCATTTTTGAAAATGCCTTTATGATCCTTGTGATCCTTAAAATCAATGTGGTAGAACTCAACACCTTAGAGTGTTCTAGGCCATTCCCAGAATGATTGTCCCATATCATTACTCATGACCCGAGAACCTCAAGCCATGATTTAAAAAAAAATTCATCTCCCACTCAGAAAGATGTAGGAGTACTTCTGACCCTAGGTATCTTAATTAGGATATTGTATAACATTTCCATTAGGTCCATGTGCATCATGAACTTAAACTACATGCACTTTGGTCAAAGTTGTATGACCTTAAGCTGTAGCCTTTGATAGTTTAAATCAAAATACCTTAAACTACTAGAAAGAGATACACAAAACTTATCAGGTTAAAAAAACAAAAAGGGAGGCATAAGAAAAAGTAAAATCTTCACTCGCTAAAATCTCCATCTCCTAAGTTCAGGATAAAATTAGAGCACAAATAAGTGATGTATAATTCTCATAGGTTTCACTTTTTGGCCCTTATAAAAGCCAAGTTATGCTATCTAACCCCCTGATCCATAAAAATTATAGAGAAACGATTTTTGGTATCTCCCTATAATGATAACATGTTCAACAAGAATCAAAACACATTTTAGGGTGATTGAACTTTCATTGAATCTTACATATTCCATAAATCAAACTTCATGATTTTAGTTCATCAAATCACCACAAACCTTCCATGGAACTTTTAAAAAAAATAACCATCTTTAGAGGACCCTTTTTTGACTATGAATGTATGAATATAGCTCCTGAATTTTCACCTATGGTCATAAACCAGATGAGTCACTTTGTAAAATATGATTTCTAATCCTTCTGAGACCTGACATCACTATAGAAGAACACAACACCTAAGTCTATTCTGGACCATCCCCGACATGATTTTACCACACCATCATTACGACCCGAACACTCTGGACCATGATTTACAACCATAATAACCAAAATATTCAAATGGATTCGAGATCCTCAATTTTATTTCATTGTGTTTTGTAACCATTTTCAATGAAGGAATGAGACACTCAATTCCCAAACATTTTACTATACTACAACCCATGATTAGAAACTAAATGAAATAGGGTTCGAGCTTCACATAAGTTCTAAACCACCCTAAGGTTCAAGATATTCCTAGATATCCATTTAATCCTTACCCAACCTCATAAACTAGACATTTTAGTCTTCGAAAACCTCTCATTTCCCTTGGAAAGGAGTAGAGATCAACTTTTCTTGACCATGATATCGATGTATAAGGGATTTGACCTACCAACTAAAGGTATATCCTCTTTGAAAGAAAGGAACCCCAATTCTTGTGAGCCCTAGTAACAATATGGTATAACCTAGAACCTTAGGGTATTATGGGTTATTTCAGACATGTCTTCCCCATCCCATATTCATTGGCTCAAACTTTTGGGTTATGACTTACATCACCCATATTCCAATTATCTAGGCAGACCTAAAATCCCTAGTATTTCACCCTAAGCCAATGTTATATCCATAAATCTTCCGCAAAACATGGTAAATAGTGGAGACACATCTGTTTGTCCATGATACCAATGCATAAGGACATTGAACTACCAATAAGATATATCTCCTCCTTATAGGAAAAGAACTCTGATCCTCATGATCCTCAGCAACACCATGACAGAACTCAGCATCCTAGGGTGTTTTGGGTCATCCCTGGTATGTCTTACACATATTCAATAATAATTGATCAATTCCTAGAAGTAATACATTAAACTGTATGGCATACCAAGGTCCAATCTAAAAGACCCTAAACTACGGTGATATAATGTCTCAGCTAAAAGATGCAAAAATACAACAATAAAAGGTCTAAGATAAAAGTCCCTGTACCAAAACAATAGATGGTCCAAGATAAAATACTCTAAACTAAAATAATAGAATGTATGGGATAAAAGAACCAAAACTACATAAAGATAATTTATAAGATAAAATACCATAAAACTACAATAATAGAATTTCAGATCTAGAAGGACATAATCTACAGTACAAAAACGATTTTGTCTACAAGAATAAATAAATCAATACAATGATTATGGGGAACACCATATGTATATAGTAAAAATAAATATATTCTCCCTAAGTCCATTGAATTCAACCAAAGATATATAATTATACCTCTGGGAAATATATTCCAACAAACTATCCTTTTGTGAACTAGGTAATCTCAAGATAACTAAGCAGATACATCAATGAATAATCTCATACTGGTGGGAAATCATGAGTATTTCTTGAATAAAATCTATTATGATTTAATCATTCAAATATATAAATTTAGGTTTACTTGATATTATTAAAAGGATGGGTATTTTTGGTGATTCATGTGACATCAAATCAATGAAATGTCATGCATGTCATGAATAGTGTAAAGCTGAAAAAAATAAAAAGATCCTAAGATCTAGTTATTGATAACATTAAAAAGGATGAATATTTAGATTTTGGGGACTCTATAATAATTTCACAAAATCAAATGAGGAAAAAAAATCAATGATAAAACTATAATAAAATTTGATCGGATGAACTTTCCAAATGAGAAAGAGTCTGATGGGAAGCATTAATAGAGCATTGAATTTCCACTCACCCCACTTCTTCTACATTTTCCCTAGGATGAAGGGTCTCAATAGGAGTAGGAAAATCAATAACTATTTTTTCAGTGGTTTATAATAAGGATGAAAATGATTAATGATCAGACCTTGAGCAAGCTAATATCTCCTCATATCTCAATATTTATATGGTCAAGACATCCATTCGGGCATGCAACTCATATGTGAATTGACGAATATGATCCAACACCTCTGAAGCTTCCTTGAACTATTCAGATAGAGGATTTATCTCTTCAAAATTATTCATGCCCCTCTCACTAGTAGCCAACTCTTGACATGTCAGGATGATTTATCACATGATTTTATATAATGGATGTCAGTTAAGGCCATCCGCATCTAAGTCATGAAAGTGTTTACAAAGATGATATTATTATTCAAAGAATGTTTTAAATGGAGTCTCAGTGATTAGGGATTTAATATACTTTTAGATCATTATGTGTTATGTATGACCCTCTACAACTATGAAAGTATTCACACTAACCATTTCTCATGTCGAAGGTCTAGCATAATCAACATATTATTCCTCACTGATGGGATGTACATCACTAGGATGAGAATGCTACAAAAAAGACTTACTTAAATCTTCAATCAGATCCTTTGTTTCTAATAATAGGGGGGGGGGTTAGTGAGGCAAATGGTTTTTCCACTTTATGGACTAGTATATTCAGCATGACACCTAAGTAGGATTATACCCAAGCATGTTCATAATCATATGATAAATGAATAAGGGTGATAGCCGGTGGAAGAATGATCTCATAATTAGTATCCTCACAAAACAATGTCATCCAAAACTGGTGAATGATAATGGGATGTATCTCTCCCCCCATTCCATCCAAAGGGAGTGAGGAAACCCTTTAAATACAACCAAATTGGTGATAAAATTGAAGTGAGGAATACAGTTCACAAACAATCACCTCATCTATCATGGCCATAATAACCACATCCCAAAGGGATATATTGTATGGAATTTCATCAAGAGTGATGATTCCATTATCAATAATTGGCCTGATCAGTGCAAGATGAGGAGTAAAATTGAAGTGATAAGGTTAGATCACCATACCAAAAACCTCCTAAGGGACTAACCACATGGCATAAACCTCAAAAATGTTCAGCAACCTAGAAAGAAATATGGTTCCAGGGATCAAAACGGTGTTGTGGTATTCATAGTAGCAGAAATGCTCCCCTATCCAGCCAAATAAAAACTTGAAAGGATAACTAATACTCTAAGGGATGCTTCCCTATTGAATTTTTCCAAGGAGTGGGTAAGGGTATGCAAGAGTCAGTACCACTCGATTGATAGGTCAACCCTCTTCTAACCATGATAACATCACTAGCGTGCTAAACTGAAATCCTAATTGTGCCTCCCAAGATGAAAAAATACACCCGTTCGTGAACATGTCCTTGAAACCAATCATCTTAAAGCTCAAGGATATATTCGGCCTCTCATGGTACCCCATGTTATATGATCATCGGCTTCCAAGATGGCCTAGTATAAACTGGTTCTATCACGAACCTACTGATAAGGGAACCGATGAGGGGATATAACGGTTGACCAAACCCCACCGTGGTAAAGGAAAACATTGATCCCATATTTGAAAGATATGAGTGAGGGCATAGTTAGATCTTTTATTAACTTTTCCTTCACAATTTTGATCATGACCCTCACTGAGACTGGAGTTTGTGTGGGGTTATCCAACACCTCTATAGTAGTAAAGAATTCATCATATATTTCTCAAAGGGGGATATCATTCCCAGTTGATAGATATCCCAAAGGACTATTCCTACTTCAACATGAGACATATGGAACGAATTGGTATCAGGGAACCAACAACTAACTAGTTTTTAGAGAAGATTAGACTAATGATAAATGATGAATTTGGAAACCCATATTTCATAAAAAGATGGATTGTGTTTAACTAGGTGGAAAATTATAAGAATATCTACCTAAACTAGAATTCATATTCCCACCCATAAATTTTTTTCCACCAGGTCATAGATCCTATGTTGAGATCCAACTGATTCCCAAGTTATTCAATGAAGAGACAAGTATGCATGCATAGCTCTGAGCTATGGGATGGTGAGTTAATTTTTAGCTATATAGACCTAGAGGGGAGTTTTCCATCATATAAGACAACCCTTGGGACCATTCTATAAAAAGATAACCATCCTCATAAACTATAATCTAGATACAATAAATGGAAGTTGACACCCATAAATGTGGTAGGTTGTATTCAGGAGAGGGGACATAAACATCCTGCAGTAGGCCAAATCCATATAGAGGAAGCCGGTGTGATAAAGGATTATTATGGTGTTTAGATAGAAGAATCCTTTTTCAGATTCTTATTCTTAGAAGACACAAGATACAAAGGTTTATCATTATGGTTCCTAGAAATCATGGATCTCTGATTTGACACAGTGGAATAAATATGATGAGATCTAGAAGCCATATGTGAAAAATAAATAAGTATATGTCAGATAACTAAAAAGCCTATCAAAAGAAATGTGTAACTCTGGAGGAATCTGATAAATCACATGATCTACAAGGGGATCCATGATCACATATATTACTCACTAATCACCTGGATCATAAATGATTCCACGAATTTCATAAACCTATAGAACATCACATGAACAAATGGTCAGTCACGAGACTCATGATCACATGAACTTTACATGGTTATGTGATCTTCATAATAGTCAAGTGACCATGTGAATAAAATAGTAGATTCTGGGAAACTAGAAAATATAACCTCATAACCATATGGACATGGTTCAATCAAATACTGAGGGTTAGACTATGGATATCTTGAAAAAATTCCAGGGAGAAAGAGATATCTTGAAACATTTTTTGCAAATAAACCTTATAAAATAGATCCTGAGACCAGTTCTCATGAAGAGGTCTTGAGAAGATGTATTATAATTAGTTGTGGTAGAAGTTCTTGCAAAGGGGTCATGTGAAGAAGGAAGATCACAAGAGATCTGAGATTTGGGTATCCAGTGAATGAGACACTATTCATTCCCTCTATTTATAGGGTCTTATGTGCAATAAAAAAGGTCACCTAGATGACTAAATGCTTCCCAAGACACTGATGGGAGACACCCTGAAAAACTAATGTGGAAATTTACTTTCCTTAGGACTAATCCCTTGTCCCCATGGATGTCTCTCCTAAGGGGGGGAATTTGGTGACACCCACCAAGTTAGAATCAATAGATCAATAAGGGAATAAAAACCCAATAAATGGGTCTTATTTTATCTATAAATCAAAGGAAGAAGAAGGTGGCCAAAATTCATAGATCAGATGAATCTATAAAGAACACATGATCTTGAGACCTTAATAAGGTTTGGAGAGAGATCCATGCACAAAAAATGAATTTCTTCAGATCTTTAAGATACCCTATAACAATACCTCTTGTTCTTGTGAAGATGTCGGAGACATTCCCTACTTATATGGAATATGCCAGATGAGTTCCTCCAGATCACGCGACTTGTCAGTCGGTGGGTGCCTGACAAGCCATCAAAAAAAATAATTGATAAATAAGGATTTGAATATGGGAAAGGTGAACTCCTTCAAAGGTCATAAATCTTCATACGACATGACCATGTTGTTCAAAAGACACTATGGAGGTCTTGATGAAATGTTATCCTTATCGCACAAGAGCCCACATGCATGTCACACTCATCACGCGAAGGGCTTCAAACATGTCCATGTCATCCCACACCCCACATCTAGCTTCGTAGACAAGCATATGGGTGGTCCATGATATTACTCGCACATCACCACATGAACCTTTTTTAGTCACATGATGTTTCACAAATTGGGAGAGTGACTCTATTAAAAAACAATCATACAAACTCACGAGATCACCAAACATTTTAAAATAAACAAAGAAATAAAAGGGTAAATGATGGGAGATTATTGAGGTACAAGATACATTTATCATCACGTAAAACGAGTTATGCAGCCTAGGAAGTCACCATTGATCCTGTGGGGGACCATATAAATTTAATTGAAATCCTATAAAATCCCATAGAAAGCCACATTTTTCTCAAAAAAAGTCTCGAAAAAGTCATCTCAGATCATACAAAATCCTTTCAATAGGCATCCTGATCTCATGAAGGCCATTGGACATGTCAGATCAACCATGTAAAATCCACTTGGAATGTACAAATTATTAGTAAAGACCCCTTTGGTTAGACAAAATCAAATTAAATGGGGAACTGATGTGATGACATTGTAGTTTCTGAAAATCACACGACGCTCCTAGAACGACATGTGGTATGATCTTGTGAAATGCATGGAACCAAGGCCCTCCACCAAATCTAGACCAAATCTATGAGATATGTGCCGCACAAGGAAGAATATAAAATTGATGAGGAGACCAATAAATCTCCCAACATAAAAAATTCATTCTTGGATCCACACACCGGCACACCCAGACATCAGAGAAGACTTATTAGAGCGTTTGATCTCATAGGTCAAAAGTTATTTTTCTTGGTAAAACTTGGGGAACAACCTAAGGGATCATGAGTCATTCATAGGAACCTCATGTGATCATTGGATATCACATGAAGTAATTATAGCACATTATCCAAGTTATACAAAGGATGTCTTGAATATCTAATGAATCATGAGAAAACCTAAATAAACTAACAATGAAAAAATATAAGGAACATATGCAATAAAAGATGGAGTAAAGACTATATATCATAGAGTTATAGGAAGAACATATATGCTGATTCTCATGCACTTCACATGAACCACCCAAGTCATGAAACAACACTAGGGCATGTCGCCCTGATCGTGAGAAGCTCCGTTGACATACCATTCAGATCATGTAATGTACTCCAGACACATTGAGCAAGTCACACGATGCCCTATGGGAATGTCACCAAAGTCTCATGAAGCCATCTAGGTTCTTCATCAAAATATTATAGTGTCCTAAAATATGTCACCCAAATTATGCGGTGAAACTAGTATATGTCATCTAGGTCTCTTGACTCCCTATTGGCTTAACAACTAGATTTTGTGACACCCTCCAAGCTTGTGAGCTAGATTTTGCGATGGCACTAAGACAAGTCAGCTAGATCACGTAGCATTCTCCAAGAATGTCACCCAAATCAGAAGACACCCCAACCATGTCATCCAAGATCATATAATCGCCTCTAGGATAATTTAGTTAGGTTTTGTGATGTCCACTAAACAATTCATCCTTGGTCATGTGATAGTCTTTAGACATGCCATTTAGATCATGTGATTACCCTTAGACAAGTCAAATGGAACATACGATTGTATTTTGAATTGTCCATGAAACTACCATACATGTACATAAATCCTCTCACATGTCCGAAAGAAAATCAAGGAATGTTTATAATTCAATAAATCAGTTCAGGTAGACAAACAGTCCAGGTTAAGTAGGCACCCCAAGACCTGAAAACATTATCTAGTAAAAATGTGAAGGGAAACCTCATTGTGTAATCCAGGCTTAGAGGAATGATATTAATGCCTCTATATAAGGATAAACTCAGTGTTTAATCCTTGATCAGTAAAATAATATGATATGTACCACATACCATTGAGACCTTAGTGTGTAAGACCCAATCAAATTGAAAAACGATGACTCTGATTCCTACAAAAAACTAGGATACGTTGGATGCCTTCTTAAGTCCCAAGAACAAATATAAATCCACTATAGTGTAACTCCCCCTATGTCCCCTACTTTCCAATCATAAGGACAGAATCTATCCCATGGGCTAATCATTATTCTTCATCCACCAATGAAAAATTAAATCAACAAAACTGTGTTGACTCTGATTCTTTCTATAACCATGATACGTAGGATGCCTTTATAAGTCTAGAGGTCCATACTAAACATCAAAAGGGATATCTTAGTATATATGTCCCACATCCATATGTAGTGAGACTGATTAATTTCTATCCCTTGTATCTCACACTGAGCACAGATCACATGGGATCAGGGATCCATAATGGTCATATCATTCTCATTATGAATCTCCACCATCTAGAGAGACCTTAGTGTGTAATCCCAAATCAATGGAATGATATGAATACTCCAGAATAATGGTATCCACCTTGGGGTTAGTACCAAGGGAATGATAGAACTACGATTAATCTGATTCCTTCCATAAATAGGATACGTAGGATTCCTCCCTGAGGCTCGAGCTCAAATACCCAATACCTAATTTCCCACATGTACATGATTTCAAAATGAAATTAAATTGCATGAGATTAATGAAATATGTTGTTTTTGATTCTTGTTATAATTGAGATACATAAGACACCTCATACTGGATTAATCATATCCTCAAAATATTAAATGACATACTGCATGGTTGTAAATTAAAGAGTGCTTGGTTATATAGATGAAACATAAAAGAAGATAACTGTTAAGGGAAATGGATGAATAAAATCTAACACATATAGATGGAATCACTAAAATATACCCCTTTACATATAAAGTGATTTAACCCCTGGTATTTTTGTTAGGGTATCCAATTTCATGTCATGACTTGGAAATGATTCATGAAACCTATGGTCATTTTTTAGTGTAACCGGTTTCGTATCGGGACTAAGAAGAGATTAATTAACATATCATAAATGTATAATAGAGTACTAAAGTAGGAAAAAATTCCCCCCCCCCCCTAAAAGGGTGTGATGATCCCGACCTCTTATCCTATCGACCAATGTTATTTCCTATGTTCCATTGGGTCTGAAACCCCAACTAAAAATATTCCTTTGGAAAGCAGGTCTATACCTAGTTATGGATTTGGGAAACATTGGGATTTTCCATGAAGAATAATAATGGTGACCTGATGTCAATGATTGTGAAACCCATTAAACCCCCCCGCAATCAACCATCAGGCCATACCAAATGCACCTTAGTTGCATCTTTTCTGACCAACCAAAATGTCAAACTCTTAATTTGGACATGAGTTCGAAACACAAGTGTGTAACATTAGGGGTACTTGATCGACATGAATAATTAGATTATGGATTTTGTAAATAATAACTTAAGTATTTTGAATAAGGAGTAATGAGGTGTGAAGAATATATTGAGTATAACCTCATACCACATTAAAAATATGGTTTCCACTATAATGGTGTCAAGGAATATGGGGATAAGACTATATTCCCCTCCATGATGAAGATTTTTTTTGGTCGATACACCATACCATAGGAACTTATATAGAGGTATATCAGGGGAATAATATGCATTTTTGATTATAATTTCCCTTTTGGGTTGAATATTATCATTATCAATATCCAATGAAAGGTTTTTAAGTATTAATACACTTATAAAATAAATAAAATTCATGAAAATATGTAATATTCAAGAAGATTTTTGAAACCATAAAGTCTATTCCATATTTTACAGACTGCATAATCATGGTGAAGAGATATTTTGTGTTACCACTCTAAAGTTTTTTTGAATGAGTGGGTCTAGAAAGTATGGATTTGATTTTAATAAATCCATATAATAGACACTATATTATTTATGTATTTTCACCAACATTTTAAAGTATTACTATCTGGAATTTTAAAGGGGGTAGAATTTAAGGTCTTTCATCCTTGACAAAAAAATACTGAGTTTATGTTCATTAAACTTTAACACTTGTGGAGTGGAGAAATTTATATGGAAAGGGAGAGGTGAAACACAACATGAATTGATTATAGTATATACTATCACATAAGGTATGTGACATATTTTAGGGTCATAGTGCTTGGAATATAATGGTTTTAGAATAATAACCCAACTAGGGACTCAAGGATAATAATGTCCCAAAACTTTTTGAACATCAATTGGTGATATCCTAAATCAAAACTTGAGGTCCTTCGACCAGGATCTATGATGTGAAGTAGGTGAAAAAGTGTTTATAGTGGAACATATTTGAAAGATAATCCCACTTTGATTCTCTCAATTCTACTATCCAATGATGGATCTCATGAAATTCTCTATTTATCTTTTTTTCACATTTTATCAGGCTTTTATCACGATTCTTATAGAGGACTAGTTCTACTAGATTCATTCTAAGGTATTGTTCATAGTCACTTCATGGAATCCATTCTATCACACCTATGCTCTTACCACATGAGCCTTCATTTTAACCTCCATCTTGGTTTGTTATGAAGGCACTCCGGTGTTTTGGGATTCTGTTGGTTAGAGGTTTGGTGGATTTTTATTGAGAATGTTCATCCTCCTATTCTCTTTTTTCCCTTCCTCATATTCTGGGACTCATTTTAGTTTATTATGAGGGTTCTTATGGTGGTTTTGTGATGGTGTGGTGGTTGTGAGTTAGTGACTGAGGCCTATATCAGTATGTGTCATCATCCAATTTGGCTTCCAATTGAATTTTTCATTAGAGTTGTGGTATATATTTCAATGGTGAAGGCTTGAAGATGATGCTGTCTAGATGGGATGATGGTTCTCATTTGGTTTCATCTTTATATGGATGACTTGTTCACTCTTTTTATTATCTATATTCTAGGTCCTTTTCTCTCTCCAAGTTCATCCAAGTGTGATGGATTCCAAGGAAGTTTTGGGATGTGTTTGGAGAAGTGATGGGGTGTTCCATGAGATGTGTCATATGATACACATTTACCATTCCTTGGGTTATTTCTATGATGGTTCTTCAATTGGATTATTTTGAAGTAGGTTTTTTTGGTTTTATGTTTTTGTAAGTCAGTAAAGAATGTTATGTATCTTATTCAAGAAACAATGGGTTTGGTTTTGTTGGGTGATATGGTGAAGATGATGGTGGGTGATGATGGTGCAATTATTTAACTTCCTCTAACGTTGATGGTTGGTGGTTCTCTATGGTTCTAGAAATGGAAGGTATTCATGCTGTAGTTGTGCATTGGTGATGGCATGAGGGATGGTCATCTTGGATTGGGGATTGACATTAAGGTTTGGTGGGGATCTTCCATTGGATGATGGCCGGTGGATTCCCACTAGTGAGGTATCATGATTTAGTGTTAGGGCGCATGACTCAAGGAATCTCATGGATCGAGGATGTTTGGTGGTGCAGAAATAAATGTATGTTTTACCTGTTGGAATTTCATGTTTGAAATTTAATTTTGAATCAGGGTAATTTTTTTGAATTTTGAGTTAGGGTGATGTATTTTGAATTTGGATTCTATGTGAAGTTTTTGGTTTTCAAATGCGTGGTTTCAACTAAACCTTAAAGTGACCTTTAGAAAATATAAAAAAATGGATTTTGAGTGATGTGATGTAAGTGAATGAGGACATGTTTCTGGGTTTTGAATATGGATTTGAAACATACATCCTGATATAGTAGGATTAAATCCATACATTTTAATTAAAACGCAGGGGTGGGAGGTTTAGAAATTAAGATATTATATTTTAGAAGGGTAATTTTATCCTAATGATTATTTAGAGAACCACCCTATGACGAGTGCCCTCACATGGATCTAGCTCTCATATTGAGAATCTAGGCCACATGTAGGAGGTTGATCTGAATAATTTAAAGTCATGTAGGGTAGACCATGTTTCATATATTTTAACGTTATCCAACCATAACTCAAATTACATTATTAGAAAATGTGGACATTTTATCATCACATAGGTCCATAGATATATATAACCAATTCATGGATGTGGATATTTTTATGTTATCCCTTTCTAAGTGTAAATTTTAAAATTAATCTTCACTGTAAACTCCTATGTATAGGATAAGAGGAAACATAGATAGATAAAATTTGTATATGAACCTTGGATATGGGTTCAAGGCATCACCATGTATCCTATCGAGAAAATAATCAAGACACACCTAGTTTTTGTATTACTCACCTCATAAAGAATACAATTGTTCGTTGAGGAAAATAATTTCAATGTAGGTTCACAACTGAATAATTATTTGATAGGTACTTTTTTATAGATCTATATCATATGTTGGATAAGGGGAATTATATTAGGTGTCACTATATAAATCATCAAGTATTTAGAACATATTTTTTTTAACATACCCTACAAAATTCTTGTGAGACCACTTATTATAAATTAATATCATGTACAGGAGAAGAGAACTAGGATTCACCTTATTGTATTCCCATGAGGAAAAAATGTACTATCAAGAGGAAAATGAAACTAAATTTCAAGAGGGGATTTTCCTTGTTGGAAATAAAGATTCAACCTAGGATAAGAGATCCTATAATTACTAAAATTCTTATCGGAGTAGGAGTCAATATGTATGTAGTTATTGAAGAGAAATTATTCACATATATCTGACACATTTTCTAGTAGAAGGGAAATTTTTTATTCATGCATGGGATCAAGATAGGATATCCTGATTTCACTATGTATAATACAGAGTGGGAATCAATCTACATAGAGTTATTATTTGTGTTCCCCCTTAAGAAAATATATATTTTGTATGGGATAAGGGAATTTTTTATGTTCCTAGACATGAAAAAATTGTAATGTAATAATCCCTATATAGATGTGGCTCTTTTATTGGGTAATTGGTTCAAGTAGACTACTCTAGGTAGTTTAAGGTCATAAAATATGGACTAAACCATCCCATATTCTTATCAAAAGTATTTTTATTCATCCTAGTATGAATAATGAACCAAAATCTATAAGCTCATGAGAGTCGTGTTCAATGTGAGAAACATGGGGAAACTAGAGAGTTATCTACACCACACTATAAAATGTCTTTGATGAATTTGTGGCACACACCATGAGAGTTAATATTATATATAATGGGAATTTTTGTGAAGTTTTGCATCATGCGACTAGGAAAGTGGCATGCAATTTTATGTTATGTGACTAGGAAATTACGTTGCATGGTTTAAAGTCATGCATCTATGACTTGGGTCATGTAGTTTACTACTATGTGACAATGATAATCATTCCATGTAGTTTAACATCACATAAAAAATAACTAGTGTGTGATATGAAGGTTATGAAAATTACTTCTTAAGAATCCTTAAATTTTTAGCTAGTATGATACGTTCTCTGTATATTATAACAAATGAATAGTCTCTGGAAAAAACCTTGTGTATGAAATAGGGTCCCTCCCACTTTGGTTAAATCTTTAGAGGATTATTCCCTATTACAATTAGAATTTTTAGAACTAATACATGTTCTCCTTATAGAAAAAAACATAGACCAACATTCTTATTTAATGTAGTGTAACCCGATTCTGATTAACATCTATATTCTAGAATGTGTGCAATCCTTTTTCATCGATTTTTCCAAATCATACAATAACTTCTAATATTTTTCATCTTTAGAGAGATGATTATAGATGTAAATATGAAGTGAGGGAATCTAAAAATAGATGGCTAGGACTGCATTTTTCCCATATACAAGCAAATATGGGGTTTCTTGCATTTTATACATGAGTAGTGGTACGATAAACACACAAATCATGTATAAGTTTTTCATTCCATGAATTACTATATTTATCAGCCATTTTATAGAGAATTTTAGATATAGTTTTATTTCAATCCAAATTCTACCTATTTTTATTATGTGATAGGGGATGAGAGATTATACTAAATTTCATAAAGCTGATAAAAACGTTTTAACTCAAAAAAACATGATTTAGTTCCATCATCTATCAATATAGTGTGTATAGAGACCTAGGATTTTCATACATAAATATCACATCTTTTTAGATGAATATTTCATAAATTTTATAAACACATTCTTGAGGACTATAATAGTTTAGAGTCCTTGAATACAATACACAAAATCCTCTTATTTTGTGAATGATCTTAAACATATCCCAAAAATACATTCTCACATAGAACCCCTATTAGGAAAACCCTACCTAAACCTTTATTCATAACTTGGGGAGTGCAACACAAGAAAGGGAGAGGTTAGATGCATAGTAAGGGTAAAAATAGGAGATACCAATATATGATTATATGAATGAATAAGATAAGCATAAGGGTATGTGAACATGAACATAACTTAAAAAGTTTATACCAAACCTATCATAGATCATAAACATAAGAAATGGCATAAAACATTATTATTTCTGAAAACATGGTCCATAAGAGTGAAAAATAATCATAATTCAACCATGAACCATAATATCATGTAATAAAAGTGTGAAACCATCATAAGTATTGAAAACCATTTCATATGTAAAGTTTATCTACCAATACCTTCAACATAGTGGATCTAGAATTATCACCCATTTCCAATTGTGGATCAGGACACACCTATTTCCCACAGTGGATCAGGACTCACCTATTTTTTATAGTGGATCCGGGAACACCTGTTTCCCATAGTGGATCAAATCCATTGAATTGTTTACCATTTTTATCTTATGAGATATAAATATTTATCCAATACATTGGAGGGAGTTTTGTGTCCCACCCATCATATAATGAGAATAATATGTACATTTTTCACAATATCATAAAACATTCATCACATCATTAGCCATGAAAGAAAAAGGGTATCATAAATGTTTCATCATATCATAACCTTTGGAAAAGATACAGGTTTCATAATAATTTCATTATTTCATCATAACATATCCTATGAAAAAGGAAGGTATCATAAGCATTTTATCATCATTTAAATAATGTAAGAGAAACAAGTTTCATAAACATATTTTCATTATAAACATAAACCATCCAAAGAAATAATATGAATGGTATCCCTATATTATATCTCAAGTAAATCATAAGTCATATCCAAGGATTTCATCTTAGATGGAAAATTATTTTAAAAGATCAATTGGAATATTTATTGAGTAAAATAACCTTTACACATTGAAAAAAACTTACTAAAATATAAAACATTTTCAAAATAATTTTTTTACAAAAATTGGAAATATATAAAGGAATAATTAAAAATAATTAAAAATATTTATTGATTAAAATATCCTTTCCATTTAATTATTTTTTCAAATAAAAAAACATAAAAAAATTTAGAAATATTTTTCTTTGAATTTTTTTTGAAAAGTATAAATAAATCTTTAAAATAATTATTTTCTTATGAAGGATGAATTTATCTTTCATTTTATACACATTAAAATAAAGATTACTTTCACATTTTCAGTAAAATACAAACCTACATTGTTTGGAAAATGACATGAATATTCCTTTCAGAATAGTTTGTAAAACTTTAAACATAGGTAAACATGTCTTTAATAAACCATTTGGAGAATATTACAAATATTTTTTAACAAATTTTTAGAAATCATGGTTTTGGAATAAAAACTTATTTTTGACAAAATAGATAAATAATGGAATTTTTTATTGAAAATATTATTTTGAAATCATGAGCACATAATCCAAGAAAAATAATGTTAAAACCCCTATTCCCATGAAATAACAATATTATAAGAAAAAAATGAGTTTATTGAGAGATATATTATAATATTTCATCATTTTAAGAAAATCATTAACAATCCTGATAAATGATGCGATTTTATCAGAAAACCATTGCCACTTTGGTAACATTTAATTATAAGCCCCATTAAAGAATTACATTAAATTAAATTTATAATATCTGGAGAATAAATAAAATAATGATATTAAATTTCAATGGTTTTGTATTTACACCTAAAAAAGAAGATAGCTGCATAACATAAAACATGTCTCAATGAAGGAAAATTGAAATAAAAAAATCTTACTAATTTGGTAACTTTTGAACTGTAAACCACATGAAATATAGATAATAAAATGAATATTTAAATAAAAAAACTTATTAGGAGAATAATTATAAAATATTATCATGGGTAGTATAAACACCATATAAAATAAATTGGTGGTGAATATGACTTGTGTCTCATAGAAGTAAAAAAAGTGAGATGGAAATCCCTTACCGTAAGTCTTAACTTCCTTCATACACACTATAAAATCATTTAGAATAAATATTAGTTTATTATAAATATGTTAAATAACAATAATTATATATATAAATATGTTAAATAACCATATTATATATAAATAAATACATATATGATATACTTATGACCTTTTATTACAAGTTTATCAATAATTACATGTTAAAGTCATGTTTTGGGTAATAACCACTTTGTTTTTCGTGCATCTTTGGATTTTTTCTTTTTGTTCCTATTACATTGATCATAGTTCCATAATATCTATAATTTTAATCATTATATAAATATCATTTATATTCAATATATATCTATGTAGAGTAATGTATAAAATTTTGATATAGAAAATGAAATACACCATTCATGGATACGGTAGGCCGTACTTATGCTTGAACATTGTTTCCATTCTATAGATGGATTTAAAGAAAGGAAGGAAAAAAAATATTACCATTAAAAATTAATTTTTATTTAATATATATATATATATATATAATATTTTAATTAAAACCATCATTATTATGTTCCATATAAAGCATGAACCCACCAGATCGCTTCACGAAGCGGTAGTCCACCATATATATGAGTGGCGTTATCATATTCCCACATAATAGAAGTTAAGAAGTAATATGTCATATAATAATTTTATAAGTATAATAGTATAAAATATAAAATATAAATATTTAATCCATAATTACATCCATTTGTGAGAGGTGGTAATGAAAAAATGAATGTCATCAGTTCGCTAGGTAGTAGTCCACCGTACATATGAATGATGATTTTGTAACCCATTTGATGGAAGTGGAGAATGATTTATATTGTTAAATTAACATAATAAAATATAATTATATAGAATATAATTATGTTACTATATAATCATGTTTTAATAATAATTGAAGGATGTAGAAAAAGAAATAATATAAAATACGAAGTTAGAGATGTTACCTCTTCTTTAGAAATGATATTTTGGTTTTCACCAAAAGGACTCTTATGTTGGATTTTTTACCAAAATAAAGATTATAGGATGAGATAATGTAATTAAGGAAGTTATTTGGTCAGGTATTGACCAAATCAAATGGTTTTTGTTGTGTGGATATGAGAGGAGAGAGGGAGACCTTTTATAAGTTAAGTGAGTGTTAGACTTGTAATTTTTGAAAAGCAAAATGTGTACCAATGTATTTCACCTTCCAAAAGGCTAAAAAATCATTAATTATCTAAAATATAATAAATAAGGTCTACATATGTCCATAAAATGGGTGTTGGACAAGTTTTTTTTAACCATGATAAATAATTTTTACCTTAACCACGATAAATATTTTTTACTATTTTTACTATTCATTTTGGAAAAAAATTAAGTGGAAATTATTATATTATATTAATTATTATTATTAAAAATACTTAATAAATTTTTAAAAATTATATTCACATATTTATAGAAATTCAATTTAAAATTAATCTTGCAGACGTAACGAGAAAGCATGTTTTCAAAGAGAAAAAGATTAAATGTTTAAAAAGTTTTTATATCAAAATTAAATATGAAAATGATTACAATGAAATATATTATATTAATTGATATACAATTTAACTAATTTTTATTTTAAAAACATATTAAAATAATTTATAAGTTTTTAAATTCTTAAAAAGATATGAAAATTCTTTAAAAAACCTGTATTTTTACTATTCACTGAAAAATATATATTTTTAGAAAATTATTAAAAATTACCCCTGACATAATTTTTACATTATTATTTCAATTTTATTAAATGTTAAAAAATTAATTTTAAAATCAGTTCCTAAATAGAAACAAAACAGTTTTTTTTGAAAAATACATTTTAAGCATAAAATTGGATTTATTCTTATCTCTTTTCTGGAAAACAAAGAAGATAAAATTAAAAATTTTTATTGAATATATAATATATAAATTTCATTAAAATGAATAAAAAATTATTTATTTTATTTAATGAGATAAAGCATATTTTTTCCATAAACAATGTTTTTCAGAAAAAGATTTCCTTAATTTTTAAATGTTTTTTTTCATTTCTAATTAAATGGACACCAAGGAATTAATTATATATAAATGTGTAAACCATATATTTTAATAATTTATTTAATATTATTCATACCTTCCATTCCAGTAGCTAAGTGATATATATCATTATAATATTTTAATATTATTTTATGTTTTGTTTAAATTCGGTGTTGCATGTAATGCAAGCTAAACTCATTTTTGTGTGCAATTCAAGCTAAAAAATGTGTTTTTTTAAATTAAAAATACCAAAAAGATTAAATTTATTAACAAAAAAATCAAAAAATCTCATTGTGTTACATTCTACCCCCATAAATAAATTTTTCCCTCACAGTTTGAATTTATTCTTAGTAAATATGGGTTTATTATTTGAAAATCCATTTGTGGGAAACCCACATCATAAAATGGGTTAATAAATATTCCTCTTGAAAATAGAGAAATGGATGTGAAAATACCGTCTATAATAACACATACTAAGTTTCCAAATAGTAGAACCTAGGTGGGATTGAAAACATTGACATAGAAGATAAAACTAACACTCAAATACTGATGGAGAGTGATAGATAACATGGTCAATACAAAGTTAAAAACCATAAATACATTAAACAAATAGGTGTGAAATATGTAATTGATATCATGAAAAATGATGATAATTAAAAAACATTTTATTTCAACATCATTTTCTTAATTTTGGATAATTTCCATGAGAATATATACTTAATTTATTTCATTCTATTTTCTAAGAATAATATCATCCTTTTTTTGTTCCTTGATCATTTTCACTTCATCTCTTACTCAAAGAGATGAGTTTTTCATGTATTAATCAATAAATAAGATCCATAAAATAATGACAAGTTATTCAGTCTGTCTCTAATTATTATTAAAAAAATGGCTAGAACAATTTATGCATAAATCTTCATATGATGAAATAATACATTAATCTCTAAAACATCTTACAAAATTAAACTTAAACCATTCAAAAAATGGTTAAACTTATAAACCTTATAGAATTTATAATTTATAATGAATATAACTAAATTTCCCAAAATCAACTTAACAGTAATCCCCCAAATATCAATATCTTTCTATTAATGTTCACATACTAAATAGTTAAGTACCTTGGTCATATATTCCCCTACAACATGAAAATAACCAGAATTAGCATAAAACCTTAATGAAAACATAAATTCTTTAAAAAGTTATCTATTTCATCATGAAATCACAAATTATTGAATATATTTAATAAATAAAAAATTATTATAAACTCCATCAATGATAACATATACCACTTTTTCAATAGATCAATAATCAGATCTTGGGTCATCAATACTATCCAAACCACTTTATCCATATAAGTCATCTCTTTATCCAAACTAAAAATCATTTCATCAACATCAATAAAATTTTAAGAATTATCTCCCCTTAATCTTGTGTTTTCTTTAAAACATAACCTTTCCATTAAATCACTTTTCTAGGTCATCAACACCATTCAACATATTCTTGAAAATTCGCAATGAAAAACATATACAGAAAAATCCTTATATATTTCATAATTAATATTAAATAATTATTGAATTCTAATAAATAAATACATCAATTATTCTGCTTTTTTTATACACCATTAATCTGGCTTCATTGTCTTATTCCTGAATACTTTTTTCCTATCATATTTCATTTATAGTCTGTTCATTATCAATAATATAACCAGTATTTGAATAACCTTAATAATTCTATTAATGATATTTCAATTTAAGACATAGATTTTCACAATTACCATAATTTACACATTTGATAAATCCAACTATCAATGATTTCATAGAGAGACCATTATTCTCATCCACTAAGTTAACTAAAATTTTCATTTTTATCTATAATTACTCTCTTTGTGTCCTTATTTTCCACACTCAAAATATCTTATCTTTGCTTTGAGAAATTACCTGGAGTGCTTCTTCCCACATTCTTGACATATTAGAAATGAAATATTCATTCCTCTATGGTCTCCACCACTCGAAATCTCAACAAACATTATCCTTCTCTTCTTTGGTGAGTCTGAGAGTTGGTTAAAGTGTGTGTTGTTAATAATATATCGTGATAACCAATTTAGCATAATCACAATATCCTTTACTCAATTTATCATCCCATTTGGGTTCTCTTCAATATATTATATATCACATTAAATGTTAACCCAGTTCCTTCTCGTTATCATCAGTGAGAAAAACCAAAAATCATAGTTCTAATATTAATAATCATATTGGATAACCTCGTAATCATGAAAAATCACTTATATGATGAATAAATCATGAAACCATCTTTTCAATCTATAACACCTTAGGCTTAACCTAGGTCATTCATATTCATTATTTAAATCTTTAATGATGGTTCGTAAAGAGTTTCCGAATTTACAAATCATATCCCCAGGGAGTTTCAAACTAGGTGTGTGGAAATACATATTGTTGTCCACCAAGTGACAATCGATTCTAGCTAAATGTTCCCTTTTCGGAGTTATTACCCCTAGAAACCTATCTTCTATAGATAAATCCACTTTTTGTTTCTAGATAAGGATATAATTCCTTTGAAACCACATTCTATATCCTTTACCAAAATTCGAGGACATTTGATTATACTTTGGATCATCATTAGACTTATCCTTAGAGACCTCCCTAGAAATATCCTTATAAATATCCCAAGGTATTTCACAAAATATTTATTATCCTAGTTTTTAAAGGTTAAAAAACATTTACTTTGATACCAACTATAGAGACCTAGTATTTTAATATACAAATATCACATATTTTTAGATAAATATTCAATATATTTCATAAAAAAATGTCCGAGGACAAAACTAGTTTATTGTCTTTGTATACAAGAAAACAAATATTCTTATTTCATGAAATATAATCAACATGGCCCACAAATATCTTCTCACATAGAAATCCTTATATGGAAACCCTACCTAAACCTTTCTTTATAACAAGGGAAATGAAACATATAAATGGGTGAGCTCAGATACTCAGTAAGGTTTAACATAAGAGGTATCAATATATGATCATATGAAAGAATAACATAATAACAAGGGTATGTGATCATGAACATAACATAAAAATTTCATACCTAACTTTTCATAGATCATAAATATGATTCATGGAATAAAACATTAACATTTCAAAAAACAAGGGCCATATGAGTGATAAATAATAAAAAATAAATCATAAACCACAATCACAATTCATAAAAGTGTGGTACCATCATAAATATAGAAAACCATTTCATATGTCAATTTTAAATACTAAAACCATAAATATAGTTGATTTGGACTTATCACCTACTTCCCATTGTGGATTAGGATGCACTTATTTCCCATAGTAGATCAGGAACAAACTATTTCCCATAGTAGATTAGGACACACCTATTTCCCTTAGTGGATTATGCCCATCGACTTGTTTCCCATTATTATCTCATGAGATATAAATATTTACCCAATAAATTATAGGGAGATATAGGTATCACCCATGAAATGAAATGGGTTTCATAAACATTTCATCATATCAAAACTTGGGAAAAAGATATAGGTTTCACAATCATTTCATAATTTTATCATAACATAACCTATGAAAATAAGAATGTTTCACAATAATTTTATCATGGTATAAACCATTTAAGATAAATACGTTCTATAAACATATTTTCTTAATAAACATAAACCATCTCAATAAATAATTGAAATGGTATCCTTGGTCATATCCCCAATAATGCATAAATGGCATCAAAGGATGTCATATTAGATGGAAAACTATTTTTAAAGATCAATTAGACCATTATGGAAAATAGCCTTTCCACATTAAAAATAAAATTTTAAATATAAAAAATTTTCAAAATCATTTTCTTTAAAAATAACATTGGAAACATATGAAATAAAACTTTAAAATTAATTTAATTTTTTTTAGGAAAATATTCCTTTCATTTTTTAAAATCACTATGAAAATAAAGAATGAAGAAAATATTTTTGAAATAATTTTCTTTGAGAATAAAATTTGAAACTCATAAATTAATCTTTAAAATAATGATTTTTTCAATATGGAATAATATACTATCCATATCATACATGTTAAAATAAAGATTCCTTTCAAATTTTTTGAAAATGTAAAATGAGTATTATTTAAAAAATGAAATTACGATTCCTTTCAAAAACTTCTATAAAAAGTAAATCATGGGTAAAAATTTCTTTAATAAATCATATAGAGAATTAAAAAAAATTAAAACATTTTTATAAAACATGGGTTTGGAAGAAAAATATGTTTTTGTCTGAAGAGAGAAATAAATATGATTTTTAAAGACATTATTTTGAATTATTGATTACATAAATAGAGGAAAATGAATGAAAAACATGTATTATCTTGACATAAATAGAGAAGAATAAAAATCATGAGTTTCTTGGGAGATATATTATAAAATTTCATCATTAGAAGCATAATCATAAACAATAATAACAAATGTTGAGATTGTATCACAAAACCATTACCAATTTGGTAACATTGAATTATAATCCCCATGAGATAATAATATTAAATAAAACAAGGAATATAATTATCTTAAATAAATTCTATATATTACATGTAAAAGGGGCTGTATATACACCTCATAAAATAAGATAGGTGGATAAAATAACATATGTCTCAAAGAAGGCAATTTGAGACAAAAATACCTTATCGATTTGGTAACTTTTGAAATATAAACCCCATGAAAGATGGATACTAAAATGGATATTTAAATACCAATAATTTTCAAGAGTAAAATAATAAAATAAATTCATGGTTAGTATATACCCCACATAAAAGAAACAGTTGGTGAATATGGAATGTGTCTCACAGAAGTAAAAAATGAGATGAAAATCCCTTACTGTAAGTCTCAAATTGCTTTATAAACATTAAAAAACCTTTTATAATAAATATAATGTTATTATAAATCCATTAAATAACCATAATTATATATATCATACCATATATGATTTAATTATGACCTTTTATTACACGTTTATTATCAATTCCTTATTAAAGTCATATTTTGGTTAATAACTACTTTGTTTTAAATGCATGTTTTGATTTCCTATTTTTGTTAATATTACTTAGATATTGGTTACATTATATAAAGATTTTAAACATGATATAAATATCATATTTATTCATTATATATGTATTTAGAGTAATCTATAAATTTTAGAGATATAAAATGTAATTCACCGTTCAAAGAGATAGTAGGACGTATGTACACATGCACGCTGTTTCCATTTTATCAGCTGGTTGATGTAAATAAGATTAAATAATATATTATTATTCAATAATAATTTTTATTTCATATATATCAAATAAATTTATTAAAACAATCATTATTACTTTCCATGTAAATCATGAACTAATCTCATCGCTTCATGAGGCGATAGATCATTGTACACACGAATGACGTTATTGTATCCATACAAAATGAAAGATAAGAAGGTATATGTTATATAATAATTATATAAGTATATTATTATCATAAATATCGTATATAAACATTTAATCTATCATTAATTCTATATGTGAGAGGTGGTAATGAAAAAAATGACATCAGTTCGTGAGGCGGTAGTCCTCCATACACACAAATGATGATTTATTAACCCATTTAAGGGAAGAGGAGAAGGGTATAGGTTATGAAATTGACATAATAACATATCATTATATGTAATATAATTATTTTATTATTTCATAAAGTTTTAATAATAATTTAAATAGGTATTGGAAGAAATAAAATAAAACAATCGATTATGGACATTACCTCTTCTTCATACAATTTGTTTTTGTTTTCAACAAAGGCTTCTTAGGTTGGATTTATGTTCAAAATAAGGATTATAAGATTATAGGAGTTAATTAAGAAATTTATTTGGGTATCTATTTTCTAAAAAAATGGGTTTGTAAGTGTTAAGTGGAGAGGAAATGGTGTGACCTTTTATAAGTGAGGTGAGTGTCACACTTGTAAGATTTGAAAAGAAAAACGTGAACCCACATTATCACATGAAAAAGTCCAAAAATGGGTCATCATAGAAAATAGAATTTTTAAGGTTTATATGTTGACATATAATGAGTGTTGGAAATGTTTTGGGTCATTTTTAACCCTTATCTTTTTAGTTTAACCCCATGGTAAACCCATTTTTACCTTAACTATGATAAATAATTTTTAATATTTTTAATATTTATTATGGTAAACGATTATGTTGAAATTTTTATAAAATATAAATTATTATTATTTATAATTTTAAATACAATTTTCCAAATTTTATTCATATAAGTAAAAAAATTTATTTTAAAATCAATCCCATAGATGCGACACGAAAGATGGTTTTTAAAGAGAAAAAGTTCAAAAGTTGAAAAAGTTATTATATAAAAATTCAATATGGAAATGATTCTAAAGAACTAAATCAGATTAGTAGATATAAATATTAACTTATTTTTTTAAACCGTATTAAAATAATTTTTAATTTTTTAAAAGCTTTAAAATTAATGAAAATTCTTAATAAAAATCAGTATATATAACTATTCATTAAAATATCTATATTTATAGAAAATTATAAAAAATTCACCCTAAGATAATTTTGAAATGATTATTTCAAAAATTAATTTCATTTTTTCAAATAAATATTCTTAAATTTTCAAAAAATAATTTTAAAATATTTGTGAAAAATGTGAAAAAACTTTTTTTAATATAAATAATGTTTTAAGAGGAAAACAAGATTTATTCTTATCTGTTGTCTAGGAAACATAGAATATTAATGTTAATTTTTTTATTAAATATAAAATTTATAAATTTAATTAAAACCATTCATTTAAAGTTATTTATTTAATTTATTGTTATAAAACATATTTTTGTGTATAAAAATGGTTTTTTTAGAAAAAGATTCCATTTATTTTAAAATGGTTTTTATTTTTATTTATAATTAATTTCTCACTAAGGAATTAATTATATATAAATGTGTGACCCTTATATATTAATAATTTATTTAATCATATTAATACCCACCATTCTAATGGAATAATAACTATCATAATAATATTTTAATAGTATGTAACATTTTGTTTTAACTTGGTGTTGTGTGTAACACAATCTAAACATGGTGATGCATTTAACAGAAGGATAAATTAGTGTTATATATAATGAAAAATATAAAAAAAATTAAATTTATTTTAAAAAATATTTTACAAAATATCAGGGTGTTATAGTGTGAGGGACACCGATTTTTTTGATAATATTTCTCCAAAAGAAATTGAAGATATCCTTTATCCTAAATTCATTGTGGTGTATCTCCTCAACAAAATTATAGAAGAAGTTCTTGGTAGTATGGATATACATGAACTTCCTGGAAGTTTTTTGAGGATATAGTCCCATGAAATATATTCCCCAAATGGGAATTAACAAGATTATTTATTGGTATATAGAAAATATAGGGGTTAAAGTATAAAATGAAAATGTATTTGGAAGGCATTGAATTTCGTAGTGAACTCCATGAAATCTTATGTCATCAAAGTCCACAAGTATCCAAACCTTCTAATGTATTGGGAAATAGTGGTTCCATATTTATGATTACCACATTAAACTACATAAACTTATTTCATAATAATGAGGGCATATCCTCCTTTAATAGATTTAAGGAGGGCACAAAAACAATTCAATTTCTAGTTGAGTTTTTGAGAATTTAGGACATCATAAATGATAAAGTTATAGCCCATCATCATATATTATTATTCTTTACTCTATTAGATAGAAGAATTATGATTTATATATAATCCAATATGGGGTACATCTATCTAATAATGGTATTAACTGGTTAGATTATTGACTCATCTTTCTTAGAGGTGACATTAATCTCATCAACCTATTCCCTATTATTTTAAGTGAATAGGGATACTACCCTACAATGTGAGATATTGATGACTATCTCTTCCCAGTCCAAATATTCCATAGTGGTAGCTATATTAGCTAATTTATCTTCTTGGATATTATTTTAATGAATAACATAAAAAAATTTCATCTCGAAAGAGAATTTTTCCATCAACCCTCATACATAATCAAATAGGGGAATCAATTCAACTTTCATAATGTCATATTCAACATTAATCTATTTGATCACTAACTCTAAATATCCCTAGATATTCAATAAATCCATTAGTATTTTTAGTGAAAATTAAAAACTTTATATGAGGGATTAATAATCTAATTCATTGTTGGTTCAACCTTTTGAGAATATGAAGTAATAGAGTAAGATTATTTTGCTGGATAGATGAGAATAATTTACAAATGAAACTGATTGATATTAGGGGTTTCTAGTATTTTTTCTATTGGGAGTTTAGAAGCACCATCAAAATAAATATCATATGTTTAGGGAGCATCTTAAATGAATAATACCTCTTCATTGAGAAGTTTATTTCCAATGGCATGGTTACCACGATGGGATTTTCTATAAGAAATTCTATCTATTCTTTACCTTTAACTTCCTTATGTTGTATGGATTGAATATAAAATAATTGTAAAATCAATTCCCACTATTCCAACTATAATGTTAAAATTTTTATATCGAGTATATAATTGAGTGGGCCAATCTAAGAGACAAAATAGAATTTGTGATACTGTAGGTAGTGATTCAACTTATTAAATACAAAAATCAAGGCATGGAAATTAATTTTGATTCCAAAATATCATGTTTTAGTATCTATAATAGTTTCACTAAGAGAGTAAAGACTATTTTATTTTCCTGCATCATTCTTTTTGTGAAAATATGGAACCAAGTGACTAATCAAGGGCATTGATATATAAGATAAGTGAACTCACTTTTACTAGTAACATCAATATTTGTGGGATTGAGTGGTATTTTTTGAGATTTTGGAAATCCTATATAAATTCATCACCCAAATGATAAGTGACTCCCTTTTTGATGTGATTAGTAGAGGGTAATAACTTTCTTATAAAGTTCACTATGAGTCATATAATGTAAGAAATGTTTCTTTAAATACCACTATACTATTTTAGATTTCAATGAGGGTGAATATTAAGAACCACCTTGGTTTTTTAGTGTTGAATTTGATGTCATGTTGGAATATCATAAAGCTATAAATTTTTCTTGATGATACCAAAAAAAAATTCCCAGGGGTTAATCTTCATTATATGTTTACAAAAATTATTAAAAATTATTTATGGTTAATAATATGATCATAGTGATGTTGGGAGTTAAACACCACATCATTGATGTAACATTCCAGGGTCTTTCCTAGAAAATAATGGAATATACGGTTCAAGGAATATTTATATTTATAACCACCATTGTTCAAGATGAAGGAAATTAGTTAGTAACAATACACCACTTGAGGATCCCTAAAATAGGTTGAATATCTATTATTGAGGGACATCTAAATCTGGTTATTAATAGAATATATTTCCATGAAGGAGAGGGATAAAAAAATAAGAATTTCAATCAATCAAAAGTTATGTGATTGGAACTGGGAAGTTATAATTTCTAAAATAATGGTTTAGTTCCCTGAGGTTAATGTAAACTCTAATTTTATTGTTCTTATCCTTGATAGGTATGATATTGGAAACACTTCTCGAGTAAAAAATGTATCATATGACGTTAGACATGATATGATTTTTAAAATCATCTTTGAAATTTGTATTATGAGTCAAATATATTCTCTAGGATACATGATTGTAACCATGATGATCTTTAGTAACACTCAAGTGATTGGTGCTACATCAAGATCAAGCCCAAAAATTTCTATTTAATTCCAAGTGAACACATCTTGGTATTTCTTCGAGAAAGATTATATCTCTTGATATTTGGAGGAAATGAAAGTGATGATTAAGGCAGGTCACAAGTCTCCCTCTGTACCTAGATTCACCTGTATGTGTTTATTAATAGTGGTAGAATTCCTTCCTCAAATTTCTAAGGTAAATTTCTAAGATATTATTTATATTATTCTTATACTTCAATATCATTGGAAGTGAGTGATGATTTAATGATTTCAAGATAATGAAATAATTCAAGGGTTCTTTAATTATACATGAATAAGGGAGAAGTGTCTCTATGTATTTAGAGAACTAATGAATCATCATTTTATTGGGTGAATTTTGGATATACTCTCCCTCTTATACATCTTCCTCAATTTTGATGAGAGTAGATGATGAAGGGGTGTTTTCTGGGAAATAAGAAAATGTAAAGAAACCTTTACCTCTTTTAAATGATGATTTGAAATATAAAAATTTAAAATGTGTCAATTTTTAAGAATTATAACCAGGAACAATTCTGTATTTTCCCAAATTCTCCTCTCATATAACCAGGAGAAGAATATGTGCTTACATCTTGAAATTTAAGAGGTGATATAGGGGAATATTCAACTACTGTCAATGATGTATGGTAATTTTCTATAACAAATTGAGATTAAAGGGTCTCCTCATATTCTAGATATGATTAAATATATTTTTATCCATAAAATTATTATTATGGATGGAAAGACAACATTACTTTAAGAAACAAGATTCAATTGATTCCACTGATATCATGAGGATAGGGGAAAATGTATTCAATCCTAGGGATATTACCTAAATTCTGTTGATATGAAATATATAATATTCACCAATTTCATTGAATTGGTTTGTGGGAGACATCTCCTAAACATTGTGGGTAGTGATTAGTGATGTATCTTCTACAGTAGGTTTTTCCCCTCTGTTATACAGAGTCTCACATCTATGTATTAAGATTCTAGTTAATAAAAAATGGGTACTATCACTATAGATAAATTTGGCCAATTTATTACTGAAGTAATAATGGAATTAATGGTATTATAAAGGCACCACCATGTGTAAGTGAATCCATGGACTTACTAGTAGGACATTGAAGGATATATCATGACAAACAATCACGAATTCAAAATTGGATACAAAGTCACCAAATTGGTCTATGAGCTTGATTCATCCAAGATTCTTTTGATCAATTTTTTAAAACCCTTTGTTTTTCAATGTAGAGAGATAAAAATAATCTTTGTTATGGATTAATAATTATAGTGTCCATATCAGAATGATATTGAAATCAGAACCATTCTTAATTAGTGATCAACAAACATCCATATCATCTAAATTTCTAGAGATACCCAGGGGATTGATATGGATTTTTTATTTTGGCATCCATATCTTTATCCTTATATGAAATTACAATGTGGATATCAATTGGGTTAGTTTACACACGATATACTTTAGTGGCTACAACCTGAAATTCAAATTCTCGAGGGATTATGAGATCTTGAAGAATTTCTTCTCAATGTTCCTTTAAAAGATGTAGGGTATTGAGAATTGAAATTTTTGTTGTAATTATGACAAACTATTTCAAGATATCATACTTCTAAGACAAAGTATGATTCTTCCTTACATAAGGCTACTCATTATTTTGAGTCTTAAGAGAAGAGGTTCTCTATGCTGATGCATGTATTCCCTGGTCAGAAGTTGAGGTCATTATGGTCATCTATGGGTTAAGTTGAGATGTCATTCCTATATTTTGAACATGACCAGATGGATATTGATTTACCAATCGATTCCATAGTATGATGGGTCATAAACACGACTTAGATGACTCAAGTGTAAATTGATGATCCTGTTGGGCTTTTTGAAGTTCCCATCATCTGGTCTTTATTGCATATATAGTCATAGAAGGGATATAACATGAGTATTTGGATAGTTATAAACCTCATATCCCTTAACCCCATTATACTTGGTGTATTATTCCACTTATTCATTAATTGTGATATGTTAATTGGGAATCATATGTATCTTCTTCAATAGAGAAGAGATCTACCAAGTGAATCATGTCGTCATATTCATATTGAGATTCCCCATCTAACGAGGATCCCATTTGATGGGTTGGTGATTTTTGAACTATTTGGTGGGGGTAATTCTCATCCTCCCAGTTTTAGAGTCATAAAGTTTGAGAGGGTTTGAACTAGATTAGTCTCAAAATATGTTCCACTTATTTTATCTCATTATTCTTATGCTAGTGGATTTGGTTCTTATAAGACTAGATCTTAGAATATTTTAGGGATGAAGGAGTAAAAATGGTTTTCATAGTTAAAGTTGGGGCCAAGAATAATTTATTTAGATATTTCTTGGGAATATCTTGTTAATGGTTGAACATCTTTCTTTTCAACCAATTTTAAAACATTGAGAACCCTTGTTCAGTTCTTACTTCCATTTTTTGTCTTCTTTAGGTAAAGTGTTAGAAACACAAGATGCATGTATAAGTGGCTTTCCAAAATTAATTTTTCTGAAATATACCATTTTATAAAATATTTATTTAGGAAAAAATAACTCCCAGATGTTGTGCCCAAATAGTCAATGGTAGGGATAGTAATCCGAGTTCTTAGGGAGGTAAAACTTATCAAGACAGCTCAGATCTGGTGGCTGTAGATTTCTTTTCCTTGGATATGATGAAACATCTAGGGGCCTAATTATCTTGGAAAGAAGAAAATTAATTCTTACATTATTCAAATGGTGTGAAAATTTCCTTCTTTATCCCTTCTTAATTAGTTTTCTATGGTTTTTTTATTCAAGAGTGGGAACCACATAATATTTCGTATGTTTAGGTTCCTGAGCTAGTTTTTGATTTATATAAAGTATAATAGTTGCTATTTCTTCTTTGTATATCCTCATTCCTAGAGCTATTGGTGTTATATGAGTCCTGGTTTTGGTCCCCCAAATGTAATATTCCAACCTATGTGTGATTGTAGTAATCTCATGGAACCTACCTGGGTACTTTACAAGGATAAGTAGCATTTGTAACTCATCATAGATATTTTTAATGCAGATTCCTAGAATTTCTTCTTATGGGAGTTATGTGGTAAAGGAATAGGTACAACCCCTCTATTTGAAAATAAAATCTATGACCATCTGATATTCATGTTGTTTTAATTTTTATAGGTCATGTATTGTTGTATTCTTCGGTGTGGAGTTGAATTGGTAAAGTAATTTCTGATAGAGGTATTCCCATCCTCTGATGGACCCATCTAGAAGATTTCTATACTAGACTAATTATAGTCTATCTAGGGCCTTAACAAAATATCTAAGATAATTTTCATATTTATACTAATGGATTCCCATCATGGGTCCACATTGTGAAGAAAAATGTTTTAAATAATACTCTAGTTCTATAGTACCATTGAAATTTAGCAAATTTTGATTTCTGATGTTGGGTGGAGGAGGAGTTTCATTAACCGATTTAGAGTATGGTTTTTTCATATTTCACCAGTCCACACCACCACTCTATGGCCTCCATTACAGATTCTAGATATTTAATAGATTTAATAAACACTGATGGAATGGTTGAATGGCCAGATACTTGGGAAGTGGTAGTAGGAATAGTCTGGTACAAATTTTTTTCTCATGTTTGTTTCTAATGAACAACATGGGTCAACCTAGGGTATCCCATATAATATGGTTCTAGATGTAATCCTAGTGAAATAAAATATTAATATTCCTCGGCCATCACGTCTAGGTATAATGGCTATTTGAATCTAGATCTTATCAAATGATTGGACTCCTTTCTCATTTGTGGATCGACCTACCCACACTGAGGGTTATTTTCTATAAGAGAAACATGAATATATTTTCTAGTCTTATAGTTGGTGTAATTTTCCCATGATTAGTTTGATTTTGAATCACTTTAACGCTTTTAAATTCACTTCATATTGAGACAAGTTCTATTCAATAGTAAGATGGTCAACTTATTTGTGTAGAAATTGGGTTGTAGCCACAACTATCTAACTTTCTTTAGTTGAAGCCTATCTAAGAGTTGGTAATGTAACATTTAGGGGAGATCCCGGATTTTTGAGATTGTATCTATTGATGAGTATGAATACCTTTTGTAAATATTTTATTGTGTATTGTATCTTGAACATATACAATGAATATTGATATTATAGATCATAATCATAATCCAAATCATCAATGGTGATGATGTTGATAGAGTTAACTGATTCAAATTTTGCTATCGATATAATGTCCTTATCAAAAGGTAAAGGAGAATAGTTTCCTTCTAAATATCTATAAAGGGTAAAATAATCAGTTACATATTCCTTTCCTTTCCAAGAAGAATACCTTAGTTTATGGATTTTATGAGGCTTTTCATTCTCTATCCACTATTATCCTAGAACTTATTTATGGAGGGTGATCCTAAGATAATCCCTAGGCATTCTTGTCATGTTTCTCCCCAAATAGAGAGATGAGTCAAGTGATGAGAGAAAATGTGGAGGTTTATCCTATGAAAATTTTCCCAGTTTGGAGAAAACTGAATTTTTGGTAGTGGGATGAGGTTGTGATAATAATTTATCCATCCCTATAGTCTAAAGATGATTTAGTCCCACCATTACAAAACTTTGGAACCATAAAGGATTTGATGATCCTTGGTGTGGTGGTGGTGGAACCCCCACATCCCTAGGGGTTGAGGTTTCTCCCATATTGATGCAACCATGATCACAATTCCTTCCATTCTGATTTTGTGGGATTTTATTTGAGCATGGGTCAAATGGAATTCATATTATGAGCATGAGTTACTTGCCATTAGTGGAAGTGCTTCTGTTAGAGATTTTTCTTTCCTCAAATAATAATCTTATTCTAAAAATTCTAAAACTTAATAAAATATCATTTTAGAGGATCTCCCCCATAGTTTTTTCTATTTTTGATATTTTAATATACGAGATTGTCCCGAATAGACCAGTTGGTGTGTGTAGAATCAAGGGTCAAGACTTGACATGAAGAAATAACATTACACAGATTCTTTGATAGTGGGATCTTATAACTGGGGAGAGGAGTGAAATATATTTCTCTATGATCAACCCATCCTTTTATGTACAATCTATATGTAATTTTAGTGATCAATTACCATAGATATCTCAAAGCATCAAGACAGGCACATTAAAGATTTACCTACCACTTTCTTAATTTTTGGAACCATGAAAACCAAAGGGTGTCCAATTCAATTTGAAAGAGAAATTATTTTATTTCATTGAAATTGTTTTATATTCCATGTATTGTAGAGTTTTTTCATTTAGATAGTGAAAATTTATCTATAAAGTGAAAAAATATGGTGTATTCATTCCTATTTCAAGGTCTTTGGAATATCATAATGAGAAGTGAAAATAGGCCAAAAAATGTAATGTATGTTACCTTTATCCAGTTATTTCTTCAAAATCCCATTATTCTTTTCATATTTGATGATATATTACTCTACTTAGTCTCAAAAGAGTGATAAATTATTAGATAAATATCTAGGGGAGAAATATTTGTTGAAATATTCCTTATCATTTCTAAAACTAAGAGTTCCAAAAGCAACATGGAAAATGACTATTTCCTCAGGATATCTTCTTATTCAGAAAGAATGTTTCTTATTGGATATTGGGTTCTTGGTGTAGTTGACCTAAATATCATGATTTTCTAACAATATGAGGTATTTCTCAGTGATAATTTGGTAAAAGGAGGCCATTCATGTTAAAGTGATATATTACTACATGGATGACTTTTACAGGGAATACCATGATAGAGAGGACTACCATTATGGATTAATTTCCATCCACAGAGAGGATTCCTATATTATATTCCATAGGGAGTAACTTTATAGTGGAAAATGGATAGGAGAGGACCTTCTTTCCACTTAATAATTCCTCCCTAAGGATGATGTTTTCAGCTCACATCATGAGAATAATTCCCATGGTCGATGGTAATATTGAAAAAAAGGTGGACCATTGTATCAGGTGATCTAGGGAGGACCTCTTGAGTAACTTGTACAAAAGTTATAGGTGGGAATTTTTAAATTAAAACTTATTCCTCTTTATTATTATTAAACAAAATCTTGGGTAACTATTGGAATGTGTTTCAGGGCCACATAACACCTGCATTAAGATTAGTAGGGATATGTGACTGCTCATGATCCTTGATCTATCACTGGTGAGACTTATTATTATATGTTAGATAATGAAAATATGAATTCATATTTATGCTTTAATGTTATATTTGGGAGATATTTTGGTGACCCACTTATTTTAGTGGTACTGGGAAAATGAGCTTCTTCATAATGAGAAGGAATTTGGGTATAATTCATGGTTTCCATCGAGGTGTACTAATGACATTCCAAAAAATGAAGTGTATTAGGAATATAAGAATTATTGTTATTGGTAACTAAGAAATGTTGGAATGTTCTTAAATATTTTCAAAAATATATACATTTCCTGAAGTGTCTATTAAATCAGATCATTGTTCTCTAGTTAGAATGAGAATTTGTTCCTGACCCCATTGTTCATTCTTTGATGGGGTTCATTTAAAATACTTTATAATTATAATAGTTATGTTCTCCTAATCTATAGTGTCTGTTGATATATTTTTAGGAGATAATCTATTGGGGGGGGATATGTTCCTTCCCCTATTGTTCGCTAGGATATGTTCATAACCATCTCCTACTGCCACTTCTAGGATATGATTTTGGTATTATATAATATGAGAATTTTATATGCCTAACCATATTATTCCCATTCCTTTATGAGAGTTGGGATATATTCCTACTCCTATTATCCATTTTTCATTAAGATATTTCAACGAGATTTATGTGTGGGAGAGGGAATGAGTTTCGAACCCTTGGTTGGTGCCGAGATATGTTGATAGGATTCTTATGATTTTCAATTGTATGATGGATAGATTGATCTATGGGGGTAGTAATATATTTCTTCTCCTCAATTTTTGTTTAGGTATATTAGTGGTCTTCTTTAGAAGAATAGATAATATGGGTTTTCTTCTTATTATTGGAATATAACTGCCCCTGATGAGCTCTCCATGATGCTCAAGTTTGGATGACCAGAGTTGAGGTCTATGAGATGGAATCCTCAACGAGTTACAAGGGTATCAAGGATATGAGATGATGATGTTAAGGAACATTAAGGGATACATATAAGGTGAATCCTTTACTTTGGATAGTCTATGGTTAACCTCCCAAAGATAAGGGATGGAATTGTTGGTGTGTTTCAGTGTGAGGTTTCCAAAAAATTTCAATGTGGTGGTAGTTTTTGCCTATTACATAATGACCCATCACTGAATAGATGATAAAGGAGGATTTGTTATAAGTATTAGTTCACATGAAACCTCTAGATTAGTTATTTTAGCATTAATGCAATACTTTTAATGAATTCTATTCATCAAATAGTGCTTAAGGTGGTGAGTATGTGGTAATATGTTTTAATCCGATGGGGACCCAACTCAAATAACTATTGAGGCATATGTCTATTTCTATGGTGATTACATTAATTTTGATTAAATATAATTAATATCTTTCTTGTAAATATCAACAAACATGAACCAGAAAACCCATCAATGCAGCATCCCTTGTAAGAAACATTCTTGACCAATCACTTTCAAAATTTAAGGATTCACATTAGGCCATTTTATTTATGTGAGAATGGTTTAATGTCTAGTTGTCAAAGGCTATCATATTTAAGAAAATAACATTACGTCCAAATTTTTATTTAAATCAGTTTCTAAAAAGAAAAATTTTGAGAACCCAAAACACAAAATGACTCCCATGTATTTGATGATAAATTTTATTGAAGATATTCTTTCCAAAACTATTCGGTCACTGGGGATTCTTAACAATAATACTTAAAAATGGTAATTGGTTGAGAGGGTGGTATGTTAGTCTCATCATAACTTTTTAAGGTGATTATTTCCTATAATTGGATCTCTTATATATTTAATATGTATTTTGTGAATCTTTCCCATATCAAAGTGAAAAATACGTGACCTCTTTGACAACCATTTTTCATTTAACATGCATCCATGTAAATATCTATATTAAATAGAGTTTTTATATCAATGTAATCATAAATATATATCAAAGGTTCTCCATAAATGTGAACATATTTATGTATCATAGGTTCTCCATCACTGGAACCATCTATATGTATCAGAGGTTCTCCATCTTTTTTCTTTATCACTTGGTGATGCAAAATTTTGATAGACTATGCTCTAAAACCCCATAGCTGGAAACTCTAGAGTTTATCTCTATCCAAGAAAGTGGTAGGTGTTCTCTATTTTGGGACGAGAACCATGATAAGGGATTCCTATATATCACTATAAAAGGAATCAGCACCCACATAAATTGGTACCACATAGCTAGACATGTCATACCTTTTATGGTCCTGTGACAGGGACCATGCCATGAACTATAACATCACACGACATGGAAATCAAGACAAAAGGTTCCTTGTAATGGTTGGTGTAGGTATTATACATTAGAAACACTTTCTAGTTAACTTGGAAGGGAATATGAACAAATGAGATTAAGTTGGTCTCACAAGGAATGTGGACTTTTAAGGGTAGCCTTATGGGTGACATGGATCAGCTTTAGTTAAATGATGGGACAAAAATTAGGATTATGGCCTCATAGAATAATGATCCATAATTAATTTAACCATAGTTGTCGTGAATGATATTTTAGAGGTAATATGGAAAATGAGTATGATTCGAAAACAAACACGAATATAGCCTAGTGAGGAGAGACTTAAATGGTTTTGATGTTTGGTTTGATCCTTATAGAGGCATCCTACATATCCCATTAAATATAAATTAAATACCATGTACATTAATATTCATAGTTTAATGTTGTGTGACAGGACCATTGCATACAATTTAATGTCATATGGAAAGGATTTTCAATATATAGTTTAATGTCATGAAACTCAGATTACTTGGAGATTCTTGTGATGCATATCAATTATCCTACTGAAGAAATAAACTAAACCTCTAAGCCCACATGAGTCATGTTCAATGTGATAAATAAGATATAGAAGATCAAATATATGGAAGTAGAGAACATAATAATACATTTAAAGTTATTAAAAATCAGTGATGGCATGGTAGTATTCCTATGTAAAAAAGAAGGATAAAAAAGGAGACTAAATGGGACTTATGTATAAAATTCCCTTAATTACCAAACCTAGTAAATGACTCAGGTGAAGGTATGTTTGGGACCTATTCTTAGTAGGACACCAAACTAGAGGAATTTTAATTGTGTTAATATAATGACCAACTGTGATCTCTAAGCCCACATGAGTCTTTCTTGGTATGAGA
Organism: Viscum album; assembly: GCA_963277665.1. NCBI lineage: Eukaryota > Viridiplantae > Streptophyta > Magnoliopsida > Santalales > Viscaceae > Viscum > Viscum album. The sequence continues at coordinate 1,089,003,551 of OY728121.1, forward strand.
AACAAGAGATAATAAAGGATCGACCACATTATATAAGGATGTAAAATTTTATTTGGATAGGGATTATGCATTGAGACTTTCCATGAATTAATTTAAGTCGTATCATGCTCATTCCAGGAGTAATACCATGTCTATTTCTTGGGGAAAACCATGTTTTTTACATTAGGTAAAATTTTAGTTTTACATCTTACATTGAGGATTTTTCCACACAGTTTAACATAATATTGTGGGGGATGTTATATAATGTAGTTTATCATCACATATATCAGATGTTGGGTGTCATCATAGAGATAACACTAAAGATTATTATAGGGTTTATGTGTAGGCTTTCGTTTAAGGTACTTGACTTAGTAGATGAGTCAGGTGAAGGTTCATTTTTGGGCTTACACTTAAGAGGAGGCCCATATTTGATAACTAAGAAGAATATATAGAATGTATTTAATGAAGGAATAATGAGGATATTATAAAATGAATGTGAATGTGTAAGCATTATTCATAGGTGCCTCTATGTGGAACCTAACTTTTTCATTGAATTTGGTAGTGGTTGGGATAGTTATTGGATTAAAACCATGATGATTCCCTTTATTTTAGTGTTGTGGAGAACTTGGAACTTTTAAGGGTATCATTCACTAGTGATAGGAGAAAATGTACTCATTTCCATTTATGTTGACCTACTGGATGACTTCAATAGAAGATATAATGTCAGTTAAACCATCTTCATTCATTATTATTTGCTTTATAAAATAAACAAAGGTAGTCCAAATGCTTCGTTGGGTGAGATCATGAAAGAGGGAGTAATGAAAAACTATAGATTTACCCATTTCACAAAGTATAAGGAACTATGTGAAGTGGGTGTGGCCCAAAATAAGGGGAACTACTACTTCACAAAGAGTATTTAATAAATCACCCTCCACAAAGCACCTTACATGGATTACCCTCCATTAAGAATCCTTCATGAAGGTTATGATTTCCCAAAAAACACCCTTCACAGATACTTTTCATAACTTATTTATTGGGATCTTCAAAAATTTGTTTCTTATTTAATATGTTTCTTCAAAAATGGAAAGACTTCTTATTATCTTCTTACAGGTTATTTTTCTGTATTCCTCTGTCTATTTTTGCATCCCTTCCTTCCCTTTCATTCTTCTATTTTAGAAAGGAGTAAATTATTTATTGGAAATTCTGGTTAAACATATTTTTTCAAAATGGGGGTACAAAAGATGATATGTGAAGGAGGGTTGTGAAAGTATAGAATATTTGTTCAACTATAGAAAATTACTTTGGCTTCACAAAGGATATTAAGATCACATAGGTGTGTACTTTTCCACCATGAAGGAGGAGTTTCATAAAAGAAGTTTGTCACTAAAGGATAAACTTTTCTCACAGAGAATTCCTCTACGATTGTGAAAATGATAAGGTACAGATATGTGGATCATATATCACTACTCCTTTCCTCTACAAATGATGAGGTCCATTTGGGTCAGTGTGGGAAAACTTTTATTTACATCCATTAACTCAATTTATTCCGTGATTATTCCTCAAGGAGAAAGGTTTCCATGTAGTTATATCATGTAAATTTTCAATAAATCATCCTTGATTTTTGATAAAGTTTTCTATAATAATAATTTATTAAATTTTCCTTTCCTCTTGGGTTCTTTTCTCCTTTTAAGGTGTTTTCAGACATTGTGGGTGTTAATAATTATGTATTTGGGAAAAGTGTTTCCTGCTCCCCTATCCAAGATTCATATATTATATGATTAATATTATATTCTACCTAAATAGATAATAAATAATAGAAATGAAAAATAGGTCTCAAATATTTAGTTAAATATGGAACTTGTTCCACAAATTAACATGATTTAAAAATAAGAAGGGTCATCATTTTTTTGGGAGTATATTCAATAAAGTCTATTTTAAATGATTGAAAAACATGTTACTCATCTGAAAAAATTCTATTTTAAACATATATGACATCATCATGAAATTTTATTTTTTTGATTAATTCTTAAAAAAGATAATAGTAATGAATGTAACTTCTTATATCAGTATAGAAACTTAATAATAGTTTATAATTAAGAAGAAAAGTTTTTTATGTTACAATAATCCCTTCCCTATCACCTAACTAGTGAAGTTATTCAAAAAATAGATCTATATTCTTACAAGAAGAATAATATGGGTTCACTTGATGTCGCCACTCTCATTATTTTTTTCATGTAATATAATTGGTAAAAGTTACATGATAACATGTAATCCTTAAAGATAATATATAACATGAAAATTATACATATTGAGTAATTTAGGCATGAGAATTGGATCTTTTAAAAGCATTATTTTGATGAAAAATGATCCAAGGAAGTTCAATCACTTCTCAAGTATTCAATATGACCGACTATGTTAATGACCCAGAGAGGCTGTGGTCTCCTTTAAGGAAAGATACATCAACAAAATTAATTTTATAATCATTATCAAACATGTTTTTAAAATTTATTATGAATTATAAAATTCATAAGTCTGATAAAAGTTTATTCGATGTTCTTAATATGTTGAATATAGTTGAGAAGGAAATGGGAGGTCTAGGCCTTAGTGTTTTGGTGATAGTATGCAAGGGTAAAAATTTAAGCAATAAGAAGAATTTTGGAGGGTCCAATAATTTTATAAAGTAATTAAAACTTAAACACGGTGTCAAGAAAGAGGGAAGATTCTTCCATTGTGGAAATCATGGACATTAGAGATAAAATGTTACAAAATACATGAATTTTTATAATAAACTAAATTGAAATTATACACAAGGTATTAATGTTATAGAAATAAATTAATTAATTTTTAAGGGTATGGGATATGAACCACACATTAAACAATTGTTGTTAATATGTATTGGAGTTCAATATTAAAGAATAATTGATATATAGAACTTGATGTATGTATTCATGTGATGAAGAAATAGATTTACACCTTAAGGAGGTGGATGAATTTAATTATCTCAAATATCAAGAGGATCTAAATAAAGTATGTGCATTTTCATATTATTTTTTCTTATGTGATAAGAGAAGTTATTTTTAAAAAATTATTGTTATGAATAATATAATAGAACGCTTTTGATATACATGGTATATGATTGATCCAATTATATAAAATATATAAAATAATACAAATTTAAGAGTTTTTTATATAATATAAAACATGTTTTCAAATTTATTCATCAAAATATGAGTAAAAGAGTTACACCATCCAATATTTATATATTTTAGAAAACAAAATATTATCTTAAAAATAATTTACTAAACAACTAGGATATATATAATATGGATATTAATATTATTTATTAAATAATATAAAAATTAGATATGTGTTATGTCAAGATACATAAAATTTTGTGTTTTAGGAATATATTTCCTTGAAAATATTATTTTTAAGATAGGTAGTATATTTGAACTTTGAGAAGTTCAATGTTTAATAAATAAATGATCATACCACTCTAATTCAAAGTGAAAGACACTTTATATCCTATTTTTTTTTTAAAAAAGTTCAAAGGGTTAAACATGATTATTATAAATCCTAATATCACCATTATTAAATTATGTTTTATTTATAGATTTTAACTCATTATATGGAGTTTTGTGTGATGATTTATCAAATGGTCATATAAAGATGTGGTCAGAATTTCATAGTGATGTAATGATTTTAAGATAACCTTAAAAATGTAATAGACATAAGGTTTCTCTAGTGGTATATAATATGGGTTATTATTAGAACGATTCTTATACATGGATTTATTAATATTATTAAAAGAGTATAAGAATATATAATAAGTATTGAATCATAAAACATGCATCTTTGCTGTATCAATATTTGATGATTGTTGCATAAATTACATAATGTAAATGATAATTCAACTCTAAAATTATGAAATTTATTTATCCTTAATCTATGGTCATCATAGAGTATTATAGGTTATGATGAAATGTGAGGATTAAAATGGGTTGAGTTTTGTATAGTGATACAAAATTCAATCATGAAAAATAAAATGTAATTTGTGTATTAGATAACCCATTACGTATACTATATGAAGATTCATATACTATGTATTTGGTATACTAGTGTTGTAAGTTTCATACTAAATATCCATTTCCTAAGGTTGAAAATATACCTAACATGAGAACCATCATACTTTGATATCTTTTTTAAAATAGTATTGAGACTGAGATAATCAAGGGGTGGTTGGGAATATTGTCGATCATGTTATCAATTGAGGTTTAACCAAGATGAGATTTGTCCTCTTTTATGATGAGTATGAAATCCAATACCTTGATTAAGATATATCTAGTAAATGTACGACCATACCAAGATAAGTGACATGTTTTGTGATTATCTATTTAGATGATGGGTATGAAATGTGCTCATCCATCTGGGCAAATTTCATGTGATATGTTCATCCATATGGTTAGTATATACTTGGGGAATTGAGAACACATGAGTATACTATATGAGATTAAAAAAACCTACATCTCATGGATATATGATGTCTTCAATAATGGGATTATATTATTATGCATATTATATATGATATAATTGTTTAAAACTTATATAGATATATATTTATTTGATAGAGATCGTTCAAGATCCCTATACTTCTTGAGTAGAGTAAATGTTTTACTAATGGAATCCCTTTTATTATAATTATGGTTCATAGAAATAATATTTTTCTTCAATGATATAAAAGAACATGGAGTCAAAATATTTGGTTTTGTGAATGAGGACTATGTTTTGATAAAAAGTATTTGTACAAAACTTGGGGGATATAATATAATAGGAGGATATCTAAAATAATTTTTTAATGAATTTTCACAATTTATTACATATGATGTAATATATGGTGAAAATGAAGTATAACATCTCAAAATAGTGTTTTTTAGGATATGCATAATGTATTTTGGAAATGATTTGACATACAATTATATATAATGTAGAATAATGTGAAAACACATTAAGTAATTGACACTTTAGTACTTGTGGGATGTTGATTGAAAAATGCACTAAAGATAAAACAATGATGTGGTGGTATTAACTAGTTGGGTTTGGAAAAAATTATCTGAAATCACTATTTGGAACTTCCAATATAGAAAAATTATAGAACATCTGAGAAACAGATGAATACATAAACTCTATATAATATAACTAAGAATACAAATTCACCCTAGTCACCACACGATATCACCACTCTCACATACATAGGAAAACAAAAAATATTAACAAAAAACCCAAACAAAAAATAAAACACACATTAAAAACGACAAGAATTTATTACATGGTTTGTAATTTAGTTATACTCCATGAGAGAACACTTCCCATTTCTTTATTAATAGAGAAATAAGAGAAGAATAAAAAACACCAATCACTACATATTAGACTCACTCAGTTATTAGTTTCATAACTCATGTGACTATACCACACTAATTTATAGTGGGGACTATATGTTTTTCTAGTTCCACCAATTTCTAAATTTTTTTTGGGATCCCATCACTGGTTATAGTCAACTTATATTTCCCATAGATTTCACTATCCAAACCACTATCTTTTAGTGAATAGGGTAAGTTAGTATGGCATAGAATTATTATTATACTTATCTAGAATTTGAAAACCTCTAATAGTACATACAAAAGTCCCTTGTAAGGATTCTTAAATGAGCTAGAGATTACACACTTCCATCATCTATATACGGTCACCTACCACAAAGTTATGGAACATGAACATTTGGATAATTCTTTCCTCTATTAGAATTCAACTACCATAAGAATTCCACAAGATATGGAACCCAATTTATGGAGTCGATCATCCATGATCAAGTAAATAGAATCATGAAAAGATTATTAACATTCCTAACGACATCCCACTTCAAGGATATCTTCATGGATGCAAGACAAATAAGACACTTTTGGAAATTTCAATTCACTTACATTTCATCTCATTGAAATAAATAAAGTCTCAATTTCAACCTACTAGTCACCCAAGTCCCATTGCAGCATAATTCTTACATATAATTTCCCATACTATAACCTTAGTAAGCATGTTTTCCAAATTATGACTTCCATCGATCATCTATAGTTCCATTATAATATCCTCCAGCAAATTCCAGAAGAAATGATAGTTGATATCATTGTTCTTTATCCATGAGTGACATACCAAATTATTATCTAAGTATATTTATCTTTTAATATCATAAAATAAGACCACATTCTATAGTCTTCATTTGAGATCCTCCATCAAGAACTTCATCAAGATCAATTGATTCCTTAATTTTGTAATGAAAATATATTCCACTCTCATTGTGGATAATACAACTACTAACTAAAATATTGACATTAAACTTATGTTTGTTCCTTATAAGGTATACATAAGGACTCCAGTACTCTTCTGTGAATCCATATATTGACTAATGTATAAGTCCACATAGCCTTATAATGGATGATCCATTTTAAAACATAGGTCCAGTTCTTTCGACCATTTGAGATATCAAATGATCCCCATCACAGATTCCTAATCTTGTTTTCTTAGATTCCTCATAAACTGGATTGTAACTCCCTCTACTTGAGAAAGTGAATCCTTGTATGAGTTTTCATAAGTTTGGATGTTGAGAAGGTAAAGATGAGAGTTAATTGATTGTTTAAAACTTTAAAATAAAATATAAAGATGATTTTAATAAATAAAACACATTTTAGTTCATCTGAATGTGTAGTATTAAAATTGACAATGAAAAATGGATTTTTTAATGTAGTTCAGATAAAAGATCATCCCATATATAATCTTCACTTCTATCTACTCTTTTAGAGCAATGGAATCCACTAAACCAGAATTTTTTATGAGGGTCACAACTCAATAAACAAATACATTTTTTAGTTGAATCAAAACCAAAAAACCATATATTTTCCTAGGAGTCACAATGTAACAAAAACTCATCCTTTTAATTAGAAATCACAACCTCACAAAATTTCCTTTTATAGATGGTGGAACAACCAATAAATTTTTTTTAGTGGTGGTACAATTAATACAAGGCACAATTTTATGGTAAAATTATAAAATAATCACATTAATGATATAGAGAAATATACAATAATAAATCAAAACAATAAAAAACTAGAAAAATATATAGAGAAGTTGTCACAGATTTTTTACTTTGTGCAATACATTTCCACAAGATGCTAATATTTAATGTGATCGTAGAAAGTAGAAAATAATTATTTTAGTAGTTCTTAAGTATCTCATCAAGTTATAATAGTATTTTAATCATTTGGTTCATAAATTTTTTATTTATAAATAGTTATCCAACAACTAGTCAATTTGTTTCCTAATTTGGTTCAACAGCTGGATCAATACTAGTTTTCAATATACGATTAGTCTTTTAGAACATTAAAATAGCTTCCAAATATCATATTGTAATTTTATGATCAATGTGAAAAAACGAAATGCCCAAATTAATTATATATATATAATAAAATGAAATACTTTATAAATTTATAAGGTTAATCATAAGGTTGATTTTAGTCTTTGTACGGTTGATAGACATCTTCGTAAGGTTAATCTATAGCTTCATAAGTTTATATATTCATAAGGTTCATTTATCTATTATTATGTTTGATCTATATATTCATAAGGTTTATTCATATCATAATAAGGTCTATTTGAAACATTTTAAGGTGTATGGGTATCCTAATAAGGTTTATTTTAATGGTTGTAAGTATGGAGACCCAAGCTCAACATAAATAAATATTACATTGATTACACGGTTAAATTAATAAATTTCACAAACAGTACCACGACCTAAGGAACGACATGGTTAGTGTCTTATAGACTTTCCACTTAAACACATTATTTTAAAACACTTTATAGAATTTATCCATAACTGTTCCCCAATAGATTCTTTACTAGATATCTCATATTGTATAATCATATCCAAAACCATGGTATTGGAAACATAAGAAATGAGTGATATTGGATGCTCATTAGAGGTAAACATAGGTGATAATTAATCAACATTCACAAGTGATCATAATATGAGAATATGGGTATAATCAAGATACATAATAAAATCATACCCAATAATGTGTAGAACATAAATAACGAGTCATGGAATAAAGGTTGTCATAACATAAGGCACAAATAAAAAGAGTGTGTAAACATTAGTTCATAAACATGATCTATGGGAGCATAAAATTGGAATGGGAATATTCATATGAGTGTGTCATAAAATTAGGCATATAATCTATATGTCAAGGATAACTGCTAAGACATTAATCACATAGTAGGTTTGGTAAAACCAGTTGTGTAACTTTTTGGGCTTGGGATAATCTGACCGTGTACCTTTGGGCTTGGGATAAAACCTCATATATAGACCTTTTTCTTGGGATAAATCCTACCATATACCTTTTGGATTGGGATAAATACTCATTTGAAACCTTTTTAGATAATGAAACATAAAAATAATCCAATGCATTAGGGGGAGATATTATACAACACTCATCATCATCCATATATATATATATATGTGTGTTCCATAAGACTACAATAGTTCATCATATCATGAAAACCCATTTGAAAAAATGGGTTTCATTAATCACACAAAAAATAACCCATGGAAATGAAAAATGTGTTTCATAACACTTCAATATTGGATCAACAAAATTAAGACCAAGAATGTAAATTACTGATACCCAAAATTCAATCACCCAAACAAAGTATTTCATAAAAACATTTACAATGTGATTAAGAAAAATCCAAATAAAAAAAACCGTTAGATATAAATAGTAAAATGTTGGTGAAACTATTAAATATATTTTTATTATTTAATATCATTATATTAAAATATGAAGTTACAAATTACATTTAAAAGTAAAATTTGAAATTGTGATGTGAATGTTTTTGAAAAAACATTACTTTTAAAAGGAATATTAAATAATGTAACCTTGAAAATGACATCAAGATTTAGAAATGAATATTTGAAAACATTTTAAAAACATTTACCTTTTTTAAAAAACAATCTTTAAAAAGGAGCCGTGAAAAATAAAAATATTTTCAAAAAGGTGATGTGAAATCTATGTAAATAATTTACTATTTTAAAAAAATATCAATAATAAATAAATGAGATGATATAAATGATATCAAAAATAAATGTAGAGTATAAATAAACAATATCAGATTATATTAAGGTAAAGGTATTTTAAATATTTTATATGGATCTTTTGGAAACCCACACCATTAAAAGGATAATTAAACCCATGTTTTGAAATGAATAAAGTGTAATAAAAGGATTCTTAGAGATAAAAATTTTTAGTATAAACCAGTGAAATCAGAACATTACCAAGATGAAAAACGATGGGTACGGAACAAAAATTCATCAAAGGGATCAGAATTATCCTTAACAGAATCATAGTTTTATGAAACAATAGATCCTTTAAGGAAGAAGAATTTAGTGTGAAACATTATTTAAATATAAAATAATTTGGGAATAAAATATATCATTATCATATGTTATAATATATCAAACTAGAAAATATAATATTCAAAGTGGAGTGATTATAACCCAAGGAAAAGATTTGAGTCACAAAAATCCCTTACACCTTGAGGAGCATTTAAATAAAAATCTATTAAAAGCGTGAGATTTATGATGGTTTAAAATTACCATGAATAAAATGTATTCCATGATATAATATATAAAATAGGAAATATATACACCACATAGATAAAATTATTTATTAATAAAAAAATATGTTTCAAAGAGTGTAATTTTGAGATTAAAACCCTTACCACTTAAGGAACATTCTAATAAAGACCCCTTGAAAGAGATATCGGTAGAGATGGAGCTTGATTATGAAGTTAAAATAATATAAATAAATATAATTCATGATATTATATATCCAATTGGTATTATAAAAACCATTTAAATGAAATTAGGTGCATAAAAAACGTGTCTCAAAGAAGGATGATTTGAGACGAAACCCATACAACTTAAGAAACAATATCTTAAAAACAATTTGGAAGATTGAGAGAGGTTTAATTTTATGTTAAAATATATTTAAGAAATAAAATTCATGATAATATATATCCAAATTTTAATATACATTGTTTAAATAAAATTATACATATAAAAGAAAATGTTCCTAAAATAAGGAAATTCAGAGAAAAAACCCTTTCCTTGTTCCAGATTCATTCTGCACATGCATCTAAATATTGGAAAAATCAAATTAGATTTATTAAATACCACATTATAACATTATTATTTTATATTTACTATATTATGAACCATTTATGACCATTTTATATATATTTATTATATATTTGTTGCTTATGTTTGCGTGAAATTTGAATTAGGGTCTACTTATTTCAGTAATTTTAGCAACCGAAGAAGATATTTTAATAATAATTTGGATACTTAATATTAAATTTATATAACCATAAAAAATATTTATTTTATTATTAAATAATAATAAAATTATTATTCAAGTTCCCATAGTCTTTAATGATAGAGTTTTACAACATTTTTCAAGTTGGTTATTAAAATAACCCCAAACATGAACCCACTATATCTCGATGGGTGAGTATGGTTATATAAGTGTATAGTATATTTATAATATAATAATAATGATATTATTAATATGTTTTTATCTTATTGGATCATATTTTAAGTGTATATATATTTAAATAATCTTAATTTGAAAAATGAAAAAAACTAAGTTGTGGAGGCCGTAGTCTATACAACGCACAATTAAAATTATTTTGTTTTTATAAGTGGATTGAAATGAATAAATAATGGTGATTAAATTAATATAAAAAAATTAGTATAATAAATATAATTATTTTTTCATATTAATATTGTATGTATTTGTTTTGATGATAAAGATTAAGAATAAAATGTTAAGGATTACATAGTACTCCCTTTAGGACTCTGAACTTTCTCTTGAAAATCTTATAAAAAATGAAGGGATTTGGATAAATAATGGTGATAAAAAGATACTGATAATGAGATAAGTTTATAGGATGGAAAAAATTTCATTATTTAAGTAATTAATTCAAATTAATGGGTGTGGCGTGAATGAGTGAAAGTGTTCCCTTTTATAAGGGAAGAAAATAGTACTTTTGAGAACACCCTTTAATTTTCAATGATATCATTACCTTATTAAGGGTTCAAAGAATAATGAATTTATAAATAATGGAGTTTTAAATGATAATGGTTTTAGAAATCCTCATCCAAGTATTTTTAAAATAGATAAACATTTTTAAAGTCATTTGTTATTATATTTTTAACTTTTACCTTTTTTTGTTTTACCTTGGTAACTATTTTTTTAACAAAGTAATTTTTGTTTTAATGAAAATATAAAATAACCAAAATTAAAAAATTTGGGAACTAAAAACGTAAATTTAATATCTATTTATTCTAATTAAATTTCTATATAATATAAAATTTACTTTTAAATTAAAACATCTTATATATAAGAAAACACTTTCTTGATTGGTTAAAGCAGTTGTCTCACCTTTAAAAGAACTCATTTAGATATATGGTTAAGGACCCTAGGGTTGATCTTTTGGGAATATAATATTTATAAATCCTGTATAAGTAAGGTTTGAATATAATATTTTTGGTTTTATTCAAAATATAAGGCTCAAGGTTGTGTAAAGAAGTGAAAGAGGAGTGTTCATTTATAACTGGGGGGAGAGGATACACTTGGAATAAAAAAACATTAAAATGTAATTTAGAAATTATTAAGAAAAATGTTTCCAAATAGCCATATATTAGAGTATAATATAATATTTTGTTAAATATACCATAAAAAATAATATTTTTTTTTTGGTTTATGTGGTTCTTTATACTATAGATTTTGTTTGAACACATTAATTAACTAATTTTAACCTAAACCACATTAATGAAATTTTCAGCCTTAAATGGTTATAATTTTACTTATAAGGTAACAATTGGCTTATAAATGGCCAATTGATACTATTTTTAAACATTTAGAATCCTAATTTTCCTAATTCAATAATTTTATAGTTTTTAAATAATTTAATAAAACATTATATAACATAAAATATAATTAATGTCATCTTTGACACTATTCATTTATTTTGAAATTAAAGGAAACCTTATATCAAATTAATTTGAATATAAAACTTTAAAAATTCCATAATTTATTATATTTATATAAAAAATTTTATAACACAATAATTCATCCAAATTTTATTACTTTTTATATTATAAAAATCATTTATTTTATTTTTTGATTAATTGAATAAATACTATGTCTGCGTTGCGTAAGAATTTAGGTTAATTATTCATTTACTAAAAATTATAAATAAAATAAAATGATAAAAATAATAATTTATCTTTAAAATAAACTTTTATAACCAAAGATAATTTTTTTTATCCTTTTCATAATATATTATAGATATTAAAAGCAAGAAGGTGACATTTTTGACCTTGTACTTTACATAAATATTATAAAGAAAAAAATCAAAGAAAAATAGAAATTAAAGGTCATATATTTTATTTTATTATTATTATTCATGAAATATACACATACTAGTCAATTATGGAAATATTTTATGAATTTGAAGCATAATCATAGTAGTTTCAACCCTAATTATCTCATTTTACCTTTACTCTCGTAATAAAAATTCATTGCAGTTATTATTCATATGGTCTAAAAATAAAAGTGAAATATTTTCTGAAATTGGAATTCCTAATTCCAAATATGGATTCAAATTTTCAATATTAAATTAATAAAATTTAAATAAATTAATTAAATATAAAAACACAAAATGAAACAAATACAATTTTTCCAAAAATGGTCTTTTTAGGTATGAAAATATTTTTATAAAAATTCCAACTATAAAATTTATTATGATGAAATTAATTGAAATTTTAATAACATAATAAGTCTAATTATACATTTAATTTTTTTTCAAATGAAACTTTTTAGATTCTTGAAACAAAAATACAGTTTTCAATAGAGTTTAGTATTTTTCACTATTCACGGAAAAATTAATCTTTTCAAAAAAATAACAAAATTTCATACAAAGATAAGTTTTTTATTCTATGTTAAAAAGAGAAATTATTTTTATCATATAAAATTTCTAAATTTTTTAAAATTTAATTGCAACGTTTTCTTAATAAAATCCATTTTTGAAGAAAACATATTTTTGTGGAATAAAATGACTACCAAAAACTTAGAGCTTATTTAATAAGAATTTATGAATATATTTTTTATTGGTTATAATATATATATATATATATATATTATAATTTTTTAATACTATTCTTACTGACCAATTTAATGGTTATGTTATAGTGGTCATAATAATATTTCGTGCTTCATTTAAGCTTTATGTTGCATATTGTATGCTCCATCAAACATAGTGTTCTTTTAAAATATATGGATGCTAAACCAATTATTTTAAAACAAGAAAAATATTCCCCTTTTATAAATATTAATACTATAAAAATCAAAAGAAATAAAACTTAACCTTTTCCCAAATAACTTATTAAGACAAAATATTCTCATTTTTAAAGGAAGTTAATAAAACAATAAACATATAAGTTCTTAAAAAAGTAAAAAGAATCATAATAAATTAAAAATATAAATCCCTTAAATTAATTAATACTTATGATAATTAAAACAATTAAAATATAAATAATTATTAAAAAAAATATAGGAAATAAATAAATAATAAAAAAATGTTACTTCCCTGAAATTTCAGCTGACTTTTTCTAAAAGAGAACAATAAATTATCAAGTACTTAATTTTTTTTATAAATAAATTATAGAAATATCCAAAAGATCCCAAAAATTACTTCTGATTAATAATGAATTAAAATTATTATAAAATTAATACTTCTTCATGGATCTTAGTCAGATTGGAAAAGTTAATAAGAGGTGAATTGAGTTTCCAATAATTTTTTTAAATAAATTTAAAGAATAAAAATGAATATTTAAAATATAGAAAAATTATATTATTTTATCTATTGAAATGATTCTAATATTATCAATCATAGCTCCGTTATAATAATTTTGAAAATACTTTAACTTTTGAAACTAGTTTACTGATATCAAACACTATATATAAAACCCTTGTTTGAGTTAACTATAAAGTATTTTTTTTAATAAATTAGAAAATAGATACTGGATTAATTTTAAATGAATAGACCAAAAAAGAAAAAAAGTTACCAAAGATAAATCATTGTGTAATTTAACAAGGGTTTTGGTATAATGTCAATACTTAATCCACTCCACTTAAAAATACCCTACTGCCATGCAGTTTGTTATAAAATAAACTAATCTACAACATGGATCAGGTTTTAAAAACAACAAAACACAAGGATTTCTAGGAACAAAGCTTCTTATATAGTTCTATGTGGGATAAAAAACAATAGTTTGCATAATACCTCTTATATAGTTGTTTTTGGGAATAACAATGAGAATAAATGACATAGTGTTCCAAGAAATCTCCAATTTACCACTTAAGACAGTTTTTTATAGAAAAAAAGGGAAAATTAAAAATTAGATTGAATGTAAAGCATAAAAGGAAAGAGAAAGAGCATATAGGTGAGAAAATTTAGTGTTACTCAATTTGAGTAGCTGGAGTTTTTCTATATCCCTTGAATTTTTCTTTGAAAGGATCTCGAGAAAGTTTCACAAAAATTGGATGAAAATAGGGGGTCATAGAAGTCTAGAAAAGATTCCGTTTTTTCAATCTATAGTTGTGTAGGTTCCTCCACACACATATATCTCTTCTATTTATATTTGGTCTAGTTTATAAGAATATATGTTTTTGTTTCCATGCATTCCACGATATTTTTTAACACGTGCACGAGGAAGCTCCTTCTAAATTTATAGCACTCTAGGTAAAATTTGCATTGCAGGATAAAAAAAATCAGGAGCATCATATTAAGAAAAAAGTATAGAAACCGATGAATTATTCTGTAAGAAAACTATGGAGACCTTTAAGAATAATCATTATTAAATCTAGCTGCTTCCATTAAAAATTAAATGCAGAAACTTGCTATTGGATAATTAAATTTTAAATTAATTCTAGATACCTATGGTAGTACTTTGGCTATAGATTCACTAATGGTAGCTTCAGTGGTGGTAGATATTATGAACAGTACCTTTATCTAATGATTTACCTTCTACATGGGATCTTTTTTGAATGGTTGATTTTCTAAATTATAGATCTTATAAATTTTAGTTTCTCATGGGGGTAGATCTATCTAATGGTAGTTGTTGCTTTGCCTTGGTGGTAGCTCCATAGAGCGGTAGCTTCATCTGGATGTAACACCATTGAAATAAAAGTATATCTATCTGACAGTATATTTTTCTATCAAAGTAAAATATGATGGTAGCCACTACTGATGATAGCTCTTCTTATCAGTGGAGGTATCTCCACTTGACAGTAGCACATCCTTATGGTCTAATAGTTTAATTAGTGGTAGATCCTTAAACTAATGCTAGCATGGAGTGTTAATAAAATTTGACTAATGGTATATTGATCGATAGCTAAATACTTTTACAAATCATCACAAGTTTTATATAATATAGTTTACTATTATTAAATATTGAATTCATTAGAAACATAAGAAACTTGAATTGTGTGAATTAAAATGAGATGGTACTTGAACTAATCTAATAATCTCTTTCTTTTTAATGATCACATATCATGAAATTTATAAACAAATTGTAAAACCTTAACTTATGAATAAAGTAATACATTTTTCTTAACATTATAAGTCTATATGTGATGAATATAGTTATCTATCCAATACATATATGACATTAAATACTCATATAAAATTCCATTCATGTACTCCCCCTTTTTGGGGTTTTCCAAAAGAGAAACAGAACATAAAACTAAATAAAGAACGTACACATGAATAAATATAGAATTTTCGTTATATATATAAAATTTAAAATATAAAATATAAAAATTATTATAATAAAAATATAAAATTTCCTATCGAATTCATAATAACAGTTTTAGGATCCATTTTGAAGCATGAATGGATATAAGATTAATTGGATACTTTCCTTTTCCAACAATAGTGGGTGGAGGAGGAGCAAGAAGTGTAGGTGGATGAAATAATATAGTAGATTCTATGGGCCTGATCTTCCTTATGAATTCAATAGGGTTAAGTCCAAAGGTACTAAACAAAATCAAGTTTGTATGTAAAGGGGAAGAGATGGGTGCAGATAGGGATCCATTTAGAGGTATACTCAGAGGTTCAATTATAGCTACCCTGGTGGTGTACAAAAGGGATCCATGAAATCCACAAATTGAGTGATAACTCAACCACCATGCTTTGTTTCTTTGAATACATTATCCTTCTCTTCCATGAATAGCTTGAGAAAAAATTCAAAGGTCTTAATCAATATCAGTTTCTCCATAAAGCCCTTGGTCATAGGAGGCATTCTAAACTATTCAGTCAAGAAACTGAACCGTGAATTAAGCTCATGATTGTTATAAATACTCAAGAGAAAATACTTAATAACATTAGAGATAGTATTTCTATCACTCCTAGACTCATTTAAGAATTATATAACTAATTTATAAATATTCTCCCAATGTGGCATGATATAGAGAAGCTCATCCTAATGATAATAAGAGATATCACCCATCACTTCTTGAATATCCTCTCCAACTATAGATCAGATCAGATCAACATCCACTAAAGAATGAGAATAAAGATGAGGATCTTTAGAAGATGAATCTCTAGGAGTAAAAAAAGTCTCCAACCTCCCCAAAAATAGATATCTCCCTCCTAGTAAAACTGGTATTCATGTCCTCTATATTGCTATGGATAGATTACAACTATTCCTCCATCTTATTATTCTCAATATCAAGACATTATATATTTAAGAAAATTTCAAACTATATTTGAGAAATGAAAAATGTGACCATTATGATTATATAATCTTCACAAATCTTAGTCTATTAAAAAGAAAAAGACCTTAGAATCCCACCAAGATCAGAAATCTCCTTGAAGACATCTAGACCATACTTAGTAACATGCATGAAATGAGGAGTAAATAAAGTAAGAGGGTGATGATTCATCTCCTATATAGGTAAAATTGAATCCTTGGTTCAAGTCTCTATAGTAGGTACCTCATATTTAAAAAGGTTCCAAATTACCTTCTATATCAATCCATTCTAATAAAGATCTATTGGGATCTATATTCTCAATAAAAATGGATGGTCCACTTAGATTCATTGGTCTAAACTAATAATTATCATCATCATTAGACTCAAAATACTCCAATCCTAGATTTGAAAAGAACAGGTATTTCACCCCCTTATCTAGTACTACATCCTCATATTTGTTAGAGGGAACTGGATTAGTATAGCTTCTAGAAGCTTAACCTATAGAAGTTGTTGTATCATCTTAGTCACTGGAATCCTAGATAGTTGAAGGATATGGAGATACACGCTAACAAAAAACACTGGTAGATTTTATAGACTCAATAATATTTTGATAAGGGTGAGATATCTCATCCTAATCACCTTCTTCAACATTAATCTTACAATTATCTGAAAGAACAATCACATACACAATAGTCTCATAAGAAAATCTATCAACTTTACTCCCGTTAGAGACATTATTCTCTTATGACGCGTCATTTTATCTTTGAAAACTATCTCTAGTTGGAAGATAAATGTCATGACCCACCTTCTCCAAGATGAGGGAAGGGATAGAAAAATGCCGAGACCTTCCTTCCTCAAGATGAAGTATAGATGATGACCCCTGAGTACTGCATCCAATAGGCCCCGAGGTGGTGACTAGCACCAAGGGTAGGTAAACATTCATAGAAGATGGGAGACATCACCCTTTTTAAGGAAAACATTATGGGGGGATAAGATGTAAAATACCAAAAATCTTTAAAACATTTTATAAAAAGAAGAAACTAGAAACCACCCCATGCATGCTTAATAAAAAATTCTACAAAGTACCACAAAAACTCCAAATTAATAACCAAAGACAAGTGTAAGCAATAACACAACAACTATCTTGATGCCCAAGCTAGTATGATCCAGCACGGTCCTCAAAGTCCTCATGGAAACATGAAAACAATTTTATATACATAGGGTGAGCATACAAGTATACTCAGTGAAAAAATCCAGTGACTCATGCACAAGTGGGGGAACATACTAATGTACCTATGATAAAACAACAGAACCTCCAAAAGCAACTAACAAGGAATACGAACCACTACAGCCTTACCGATGCACACACACCAAATAAAATAAGTTGAGAAAATTAATAGTATAAGAACATTGATGATAGGGAGCCTCGGACCACTTCCCATTATTTAACTACTCATCCCTAATGAAAAACGTCTTGGTACTACTAATATTCCCACACACGACTGAGCCAAAAATCACATCCCATCTCACCCACAGACACATGGGACACAACCATATCACATCCTGCCTGTAGAAACATGGAATATAAACCACAACCTCATCCAGAAGACACCTAGTAAACACACCTCACCCACAGACACCTGGGCCTCAAAACCACACCAAAACCTATCCGAATAGTCATGGGATATCAATTTCTAGAAGAGGGAGCAGAGAAGAGCCAATAACTAGTCATCCATCCTCCCACTAAGATATTGGTAAAGGACACCCTCTCTTATAAAAATGGGGGTGTTCAGCACGTAGTGATCAATAAGGGTGGGGTGTGTATAGAAATAAAAAATAAATAAATTTATATATTTATGGGTACCAAACACTCAGACCAACCTATAGGTTTTCAAAACAAACAACCATCCCACACAAAATGACCCTTGCTGTCACCTGTAATGCATGTCCCCACAACCAGCTGCTTATTTAATTTATAATCCCATCTAATTAATTTAACCAACAATCATTAATTATTTAACAAGACAAGATTATTTATTTCATCCCTACTTGGGAAACTACTAAACACATCATAATAAATAGCCACATAATCATCCATAACACACCAGGAAGAAGGACCAATGTAAAACAACCCGTTGCACACTCCACTTTCCTAAACACCTGTCCAACCACTACCACCGATATCCTTCAAAGTGAAGTAGGCCTGTCCTTTATCTCAACAAGAAAACCCCAAACAAACCTCATAACAACCACACTCAGTATCCCCACTACATAACAACACACACTTAGTTACATAAAACATAGCACAACCTGAAACTAAAACCCCGTGGCCCAAACACTTCCCAAATGCAGCCCCAATACATAACAAGTTCATCCATTCCACACTAAATCAATCAATATCTCAACCTGAGATACCATCACACCACTCGTACCACCGCATACACACAACCACGCTCCCAGCCACATCATGACATGACCAACATAAAAAAAAGTTCAAATAGAACCATACACAACACACAACCACACCAAACAATAAGGTGTATTTAGATTTAACAACACTTGTTCTATAATTCCACTTTCATTATTTAGGGGTGATCATAGAAAACGATTGATCTTGGGGATTCCTTTTCATTTAACCAGGTATACATGATTAATCAGATTGATATTTATAGTAATTATTCACATGCTATTGTGGGTGTACAAACAAAGACCACCAACAATCATGATTCCTAGAAGGCTTGCAGTCCATATAGTTCACATCATCAATAAAACATAATAGATAACACAAAATGATCCTAAACACTTTCCCAACACATTATCATAATAGTCCAATTATCTTTTTTATCATCTTCTTCCCCATATATTACTTCGTTAAAGGTTGGATTCGGTCGTTTTCACCAAAGAGGCATCATTACACCCACCCTGCATGATACATAAGAAATGAGATACAATAGAAATCCCTACATGGAACAACATGATACCAATTATTCCTTCTTACACCAAAACAGAGGGTCACATGAGTAGAGGGAGACTCTAAGGAAAAACTAGATCGGTGGCTACAAGACAGATGGGACTCCTTGGAATGAAAGGTTTTGGGTACACCTAGAGAAAATAGAAACACACGGGGAAGATAAGATCTTGGTTTAGAAGAGACAAATCCTATATCAGCTAAAGGGAGACATTTCAAGGTCTATTAAAGTCATATAGTGATCAAGATTACATGGTTTGACTGTTTCAAAGTCCCATGAGTGTTAGGATATGAAAGATATAATAATTCTCATCAGATAGGATGGAAATGGCTTCAGAAATGATTAAACATGATAGATAACCCATTTAATGTCAAAAGGGGAGAAACTAAAAAAACTAGAAATTACTCACTGTTGGGTGAGTCACCATCACAAGATACTGGTGGCGATCCACCGTTCGGTGAGATACCGTTCAGTGAGTCACTGTTTGGTGAGTCACCATTCGGTGAGAGACCATTCGGTGAGTTACTGTTCAGTGAGATACCATTTGGTGAGTCACCATCTAGAGATTCACTATTCAGTGAGTCACTGTTTGGTGAGCTACAGTTCGGTGAGTTACTATTTGGTGAGCTACTGTTCCGTGAGTCAGTGTTTGGTGAGCCAACGTTGGAAAACTAAAAACTGGAAAACTCTTGGAATGAGTCATCATGACTCCCCCAAACACCTCCAATAATGGATTCTCACAAGAGAATAGACCAAAGAGGTCCATTCCATTACATCAGATACCTCTCAAACTATTCTCTCCCACAATTATTTAAAACCAAACCTAGAAGAAAGAGGGGTTCATACAACCACCTTGTAAGATACCTCTAAAGGATATTTCCCTACTTGAAACACTGCTACAATTTGGACACCCCAATGTACAATGATAAACCATATTGTATTGTTTGAATTCTAGAGTAAAACTTCAACATGCAAGAAGACATCGTCTAAAATCCACTACCCCAAACAAACACACAACCATCACACAATCTCCAAAGGACACACTGTCCAAACACATGAATCAGGGAATTCCTTCCTCCATGTCAAGATACTATCAGATTTTTTTGGCACTGACTCTCTATCATGGGTTTAATCGCATATGAATTAATGTGTATTGATTATGAATCAAGTTTCCCCCTCCTCATTTTCCAGGAATTTATTACAAATTACATGACATGGAAAAAACTCGTCTTATAGCAACAAAGGTTCAACCATTACATTAAAAGGAAAGAATAACAAGAAAATATCAAAACAACTTTAGGTACTGGGTATACATTTTCATCTCCCTTTCCCAAGTACTCTCTTCCCAGCCACCATGACTTCACAACACACTAACCAAGGGAATATTATGTCTACAAAACACCTTCTCTTGATGTTCTTTAATATCCACCAGACACTCCACAAACATCACGTCATCCCTGATATCCAACTCCCCCTAGTCAATGACATGGGATTCATCGTGAATATACCAACGATCGAAGAGATGTGAAAGAAATCATGGATCCATTACAACTATGGTGGTAACTCCAATTGATATTCCACCCCTAAAACTCATCCCAATACCTAGAAAGGTCTGATAAAATTAGGATAAATCATACTCCCTCTACCGAACCTCCACTACCCACGTTGAGGGGAAACCTTTAAGAACATGTGGTATCCAACCTCGAAATCTAAAGGCCTCATCCTTTGATAGGAATATGAATTGTTCCAATCCTCATCTACCTTCATCCTCTCACGCGCTAGCTGAAACTTCTTAGTCATGCTCTGCACCACCTTTAGACCAATAATAACTATCTCTCCAACCCCCATCATGCACAAGGGAGGACGGCACAACCTCCCATATAAGGCTTTGAATGGTGCCATTCCAATGGTAGAGTGATATATATTATTGTAATAAAACTTTACCAATGGTAAAATTTAATACCCACGATCCTTCTAAGTCTAGAACACATTCCTGCAATATATACTCCAATGTATAGATAGCCTACTATGTCATCCCATCCGTTTGAGGATGGTTTGTGGTGATAAGGCATAACTAAGTGTCAAAAGCATGTTGTAATCCCCTCCAGACCCATGAGGTAAACCATGCGTCCTGATATATGAATATGGATCTTGGAACCCCATTCAACAACACCACCTCATCCATATACACCAGTGGAAATGAAGGCTATAACAACACTTTTATACCAATGGTTTTGTAAAACTATTAGTATAGGAGGACTACACCAATGGTTTGTTCAAACCGTTGGTATACTATTTTCACAATCATCCATTCCCAATGGTTTGAGTAAACTGTTGGGATAACTTTCATTTTTCTAATGTATACCAACTATTTTAAAAAACTATTGTTAAATATTATATTTCCCAACAATTTTTTAAAACCGTTGGGAAAGTTTCCCCCCAAATACACAGAAAATCTAGTTCCCCTTACGCATAATTGAAACCCTAAATCAAATCTCTCATGAATCTCTCTCTTCACCCTAGGCTGAAAAAATACTTCCACCCAATAGATCCATCTTAAATCAAGTAGTTTTTTAGTTATACACTTCTAATTTGTAAGTGATACTTTATTTTTAATGTTCTGCATCTATTTTTTTTTGTTTTCTATTCTGATTTTTCCTAAACCAGAGGTCCATGAGGTCTGTGGCATGGTATACCCAATAAGTTTACTTTGATTTCTTCATTTAGAGCTTTAGATTTTTTCCATTCACTTTTAAAAAAGTTTCATGTCCTATTTGGATCAGAATAGATCTATGTTGAATTTTTTTGAATCCTATAAAAGGTATCATCCAATATGGGTGAAATTTACCTATAAGAAATACTAAACACGTGTTAATCAAAAGTAAACTTTCCATTGGTGTGAATTTTCATAAATTGATTCATTAGTTAGGACACTTCATGGATTTATATCTGTGATTTTTTCATTCTCATAAAAGTCTCTGTAGATCTCTTTTAATTCATCCAATCACAAGAACTACTTTCCTACCTTGTTCTAAATCCATATCCACTTTCCTCATAAACCAATATGAAAAATGTTTCAGATCCACTAATAACTGGAATGGATTTCCATCGATAATACTAAATGGGGTCATACCAATTAGTTTTTTAAATTATTATATGTATGACTATAATAAATCATCAAAAATATTACTAGAATCCAGTGACATTGAACTCATGGTTTTTTCAAAAAATTTATTGATATTTTAGTTGAATAATGTCACTCACTTATTTTTTTTGGTTAATACGGTGTTAGGGTGTTGTATTGAGATTCATATTTCTCATGTTTTACTACAAAAAGTCATTATTTAAGTGAATTCCATGATAACTAATATGTAAACAATGAATTCCAAACTCGGAAAATAAAATTATCATCAAAATTTTTATCACAAATATAGTTGTTTTCTTCAAATTGGCCCATAATTTTACCAATTTTGACATGTAATGCACACAAATACAATAGGAAGTATGTGATATCAAATGATTTATGGAATATTGTTATTTAAAAGATTCCCCACATAATGAATACTTTGAATTTGGGTATTGGGTGTTATGAAATATCCTAACTTTTCAAAATATTTCCATTTTTTATCATCAATAACTTATTTGAAAAAATCTCTTTACACATTCTGCATCTTTGATGAAAATAACTCAATTTTTAATATCTTAAACAATGTTATATCAGGTCCATGGTGTCTTCTTGTATGTGATAAATGAAAAAATTCCAAAACAAATTTCACCTAAAATTTAGGCACACATAACTGAATTAGTATATCTTCACATTGTTTTAATAATAAGGTATAAACCCAGAAATATTTGACTAAATCAACTAGAAACACCTTCCTTTCTTTATATATAAAATGGGGACATATTATCCCATTTGGAAAATAAATTTCAATCTCATCATTCTAAATCTCCATGTACATGGAATCATGCTTTTTTCCCCATGGAACCTTCAAAGTATGACATCAAAATCCACTTAGTTCTATTAAATCTTTCTTAGATCATGATCCACATGTATGATCGTGATGTTTCAATACCTAAGGAAAATTTTACCATCATTTTTGGATTATATTTCCCATTTATTCAGAATAGATATTGTGATAATTAATCAAATAATCTACTAAAATATAAAATTTCTTTGATCTAAAATCTACTCATCTCCTGAATAATTCTCCTCCAAAAGTGTAAATGATCTTGTAAACTAATGTATAGTTATTAAAAATTATTCAAAACCTTACTTGAACATTTTTTTGGTCTCAAAACACTCTCCAGATCTCACATGATCAAGTTATTACAAACTTCATTGAATACTTGAGAATAATGGGATTCTTCTCCTTCAAACGCTCATGGATTCAAAATCTCTCCTTCTCTTCGGCACAATATGTATAGAATTCTCAAAATCCCCCCATAGATTATATATATTCTCTTAATATGAACAAATTTAATGGCATTATATTTATAATTTAAGTCAATATCGTGGATTTATATTAATTTATAGTATTTTTTATAAATATAGTATTTTGTTGTATTTTATATTATGATTCTCATATAGAGTAGTGTGTCATTTATGGTTCAATATAAAGTAAAAAATTATCATTTGCTTAAATATATTTTTGACTAAACATCAATATTATTGAATTTATTTTGATGAAATGAATTATAACAATTTTTTTACAGAATGGATAGGAGTTGGATGTACGAAACTGATCAGATCTCAAGCGATTTTCAAAACAATTTGGAGATATTTTTAGATTTTTCATTTCACAATGCTTCAGATAGTGGTTACATACAATTCCCATGTTAAAATTTCGTTGGAAGACCTTGGTTGAGCTGTGAAGAAGTCAGCTACCATATAACCAAATATGGTTTTCAAGAAAACAAATATGCGTGGTATCATAATGGAGAGAAAATAAAATCTCAAAATGCTGATGATCCAAATGAGAGAACTAGATTGGAGAATTTGTTATATGACCAGTTTTCGTTTATCCTTCATCGTGAAAAATAAAGGATTCTAACATAAGAAGACTATGATAGGGTACACATTATGTGTTTAATGTAAATTATGGTGTTGTTAGGGTGAAAAAATTGAATGATGCTGCCACGACTCTAGTATATCGAAAATGTGGTAAAATGAAAAAGTTGGAATTATTAATCTGATTGTTTCATGCGAAAACTACGTATGAGATTTATAATACTACCATTGATTATATTCTTACCTTATTGAAGGAATTACTTCCAGATGATGCAGATATTCTCTTGAACTACTATATAGAATTGAAGTTAGTTGAGAAACTTGGATTTTCCAGAAACAAAATTCATGCTTGCTCGAAATGTTGTAGTTTACTCTCGGAGGAAACTTCCGAACGAAATGATATTATAAAATGTGGAACATCCCGTTAGAAGCCAAAATTTGACGGAACACCACCCCGTATGACATAGAAAGTGATGTGGAACTTTCCATCGATCCCCAGACTCTAGAATATTTTTATGTCTAATGAAATATCAATAAAAATGTGATGGCATGATACTAAGAGAAAAAAGACTAATGATGATTTGTTTCACCCTACAGATGGATTTTCATGGCAGTTATTTGATGATCTATATCCTGATTTTCCACCTGACGTGCGTAATGTGAGGCTGGGTATTTCATGTGACAATTTTAATCTGTTTGGTCAGATTCTTACTTCACACATCACATATCCGGTTTTTATACACATTTATAACCTTCCCCATGGTTGTGTATGGAAAAACCTTTCAATTTCATGAGTATACTCATATATAAACCTTTTTATCCCATCAATGATATAGACATATACATGAAACCTTTAATAAAAGAGTTGAAACTTCTTTGGGATGTGGGTGTGCGCACATATGATGAATGTTCAAAAGATGTATTTTATATGTGTGCTACACTTATGTTGATAATAAATGATTTTCCTGCTTATGAAATGATGTATTCATGAAGCATGATGGGAAAATTATCATGTCTGGTTTGTATGAAGAATACATAATATAGAAGACTGAAACATTGATGCAGTTTCAATTTTAGGGGACATTGGCAATTCTTTTCAATGGACCATCCATATAGAAATAATCATCAACGATTTGAAAATACCATAGAGACCAATGATCCACCTCAGTGTATGTCTAGAACTGGTGTGCTTAATAAATTTAAATATTTTAGTTTTTCATTCATTAAGGGTCAAATGAAATCTGGAAAGAGAAAGAATGTTTCCACTTAAACCTGTTACAATTTGATAAAGAGGAGTATCTTATTTAATTTTCCTTTTTGGTCGACCAATTTGTTACATCATTTCTTAGATGAAATGAACACTAAAAAGAATATATTTGAAATTTTTCTCTCAATTATTTTAAATGTTAAGGGAAAGAAAAAAGATGATTTATGGTCTCAGCGTGACTTGGTTGATTGGGGAATCAAAACAAAATTGTATCCTGTGTATATCAGTGAAAGTAAATGCAAAGTTCCATGTGCTTCTTATGTTATGAAACCAATAGAAAAAAAGAAATTTCTAGAAGTAATAGAGACTATTAAAGTTCCTAATGGCTATTCAATCAACATATCTATATGGATCAACATAAGAGAGTTGAAGATAAAATATTTGAAGACTCATTATTATCACATCCTTCTGGATGAGTTGATTCCAATAGCAATCCATCATCTTTTTTTCCAATAACATAAGGGTGAATGTTATTTGGTTTTGGCATTTTTTTTAGATATCTTTGTGATAAGAAGTTTTCCATTTATTTCTTGCAAAAGAATGTTTTAAGATGACCCATTAACTTTGTGTGAGTTAGATAAAATATTTTCCCCACAATTTTTCACATGAAAGCTACATCTGACTGCCCATATTCCAACTGAAATACTTATAGGAGGAACTATTTATTTTTGTTCAATGTATCCAACTGAAAGAAATATGTACACATTAATGTCTTATGACTGAAACAAAAATCATCTCGAAGGTTCTATCGTGAATGGTTTCTTGGCTCAAGAATGTATGGATATATGCTCTATGTATTTGTATGATCTTACTACAAGAATGAACAGACCAATGAGAAACAAATAATAACAGTATGAGTAAATTGAAATCAGTTTTCAATCACTTCCTCAAATAAGAGGAATTACTAGATTATATACATTCATGACATTAAACCTTGAAGAGTGAGAGATGGAACATCACATAGTTTTGTTCAACTATGATTTGTTTGATGACTAAATCAGGTAAGTAAATTGAATATGTATATCTTAAATATCTTTTAAACTATTCCTATTTTTATCTACAGGGGAGATAAAGCAATGAGAAATATAAAGCATCGTTGTTTATCTTCAAGAAAGAAAGAGACTTTTCATAACAATGAGTTTTATACTTGGTTAAAATTGAAGGTAAAAATATTACTCTTTAAAATAATTAAATCAATATTTAATTAATTTTAATATTCATTTATATTTCAGGTATTGAGTTTGACTGCTGAATTTTTCTCTGAGAAAATAAGAGCTTTGGATTTTGTTCCTAATACCATGGTTCGTGATAGTAAATCAATTTTCATCAATGGGTACATATTTATTATCACTGAACCAGAAAATAACATGAGAACAAAACATGATGGTGTTATAGTTACTGCCACAACAAACTATTATGCCACTACATCGGATTGTAGACCGTGATTTGAAAATGTAGGTTATTATGGAGTCATTATAAAAAATATTAGATTATTACTCTCATGGACAAGTCACAATGATGAAATTATAGTGGTTTGATTTGATTATGAGGCATTGAACATTTATTGATGATTGTGGATTTCGAGTAATTGATATGGCTCTCACTCTTTCTATTGATGGACCATATGTATTGGCATAAATGGCGAAACAAGTTTTTTACGTCAAAGACCATCTTTGACCTGAATTTTGTGTAATTATTGAAGTAATTACAAGACATATTTTTGATGATAGTGATGATGTAATTGAAACCATCCCTACTACCATTGGAATCAATCCATTTATTACTTTTTATGACTCCAATAGCTCAATTTTTAGAGTTTACTGTGAACCTGAAGTTGTGGTGAGAAATATATTTAATCATACATCCATGTTCTCAATTATTTTGGATTACCTTGAATTGGGTTGTTAAGTTTGGTAATATTTAAATTGATTTAATATTGATTACAAATATGTTGTATATGAATTTTCCTTAATGTGAATTTTCAATGTTTATTGGTTGTAATTTTATTTGAATTTCATTTTCTAATTTAGAATTGAACTACATTCAAACCTACGAAACCAAAATTTCTAACTTGGTGAACATTTCAATGCTTTTTTGACCATGTATAAAATTAGTAAAACTCTAATACTTCTATTTAACATTTCACTAGATAATGAACATGATGGTTATTCTTCTTCTTCAAAAATTGTGTAGAAACATGCATCATCGACCAAGGCTAAATAAATTAATTTTTCCATAATTTAGAAAGGTGATTTACCCCTTATTAATATGGCAGATATCTTATCCTTGTTCATATGTTTATATCATAATTTCCATCTATCTTAAGGGTTTAATCATTCATAATATATACCTTTTTGAATTTTCTAGAGGCATAATTCAGTATGCTCTCTCTCTTAGTTTTTGAGTGAAATAATGCCTCCGAATCAATGTTCCATGATTTAAATAGGCTGGTGACACTTAGTAAATAACAATACTAATCAAAATTAAATTTCATTATTACATCTTTTATGATTTATTTAATTAATTATATATCCATTCAAGCTCACCTAAAATAATGGATAGTTAAATTATCCACGAATCCCCCTATTCCCTTTCATATATTTTGTTTTATGGGTTACAAATTAGTTAGAATTTTCTAATTACTTCCATATTTGTTTTCAAATTCATAAAATGAAAACAATTGAAGAGAGGAAACATAAAAAGATGATTGAAAACAATCGTTGCGTGGCTGATATGGGTGTTCCACCACTAGTTCTTATTGTGAGTATTTTATTTCAAAAATATATATTTAAAAAATATATAATGTCATGTGATTAATTTTGTTTTAAACATTTTTGTAGGATCCACCAATTAGGTGAGAATTATTTTATGTACAACCTAGTAGTGGTCCCAGTACTTAGGCCGGTGGTATTAGGTGGGGTGGTACGAGAGCAAGGAGATCTGGTCGGCGTACCCGATTAGACCCTTCCCCTCCCACTAACATACCATCTATCCCACATTCTATTCCCGATGCATCATTAGGGACACAAGGGATATTTAAGCCTCCTATGTTTTCACCACCCTTTACATCTGAGTCTCCTCACCCATCTTTACCATATCAGATGATGATTCCCACTCCCCATCCAGCATTCAACTAGCCATCTGTGCCATCTTCTTTTACTTCCACTTCCTTCTCTATGAGCTTCTATAATCCATCTTAATCAACTCCTAATCCTCCATAGTCTATCCTTCCGGAGCATACACTGGGACCCACTCCACCTTTACAGGGTGTACCTTTAGTTTCTGGGTATCCAGCGGCACTCATTGATCAGACTACCACAAGTATATTTACAGAACCCTAACAAATTTTTATACCATTATTTATTTTCATTATAACATGTATTGATAAAATACTTTTTTCATTCATAATAGATACATCTACTAATAGGAGGCGGGGACAAGGGAATACACACATGGGTGCAATGTGGAACCACTGCACGTAGTTAATGGTGGACTAAAATGAAGACAATCAAATGATTGAAAAAAAGGGCAGCAATGTCAGAGTTTTTTAGCGACGCTTTCCAAATCCTCCAACATCATTCCTGTTAGCTTGCTCTCATGGATACAATTTCCAAATTATGTCAAAGGTAAATATTGGACACATATATGGTTAAAAAAATTTGATGTATTTAATTCAATATATATATATATATTTTATTTATATGAATTAATATTTTTTGTGTTAGCTTCGGTTTAATTTCCCCGATGGTGAGGGTGCATGACCAACACGTCTAAAGGATTGAGGTGAGATTTGGAGAGCCTATAAGAATGATTTGTATATTGGATGGAATTATAGAGTTGGAACAAAGTTAGAGGATGTACCAGTCATGGATGATTGTCCGATAGAACATTATCGATAGACGATTACTCATTAGAAGACTATTTAGTTTAAGGTATTAATCACATTTGAGGCATTTAAATGAAAATTTTCATGTTTTTATTTAATAATATATTTTTTACTATTTAATTTTATTTAAGAATCATTCATATGAAATAAAAAAACATTGGTGATAAAAAATACCTCCACACATTGGGATGTACTATGATGTCAGATCATGAGAGGAAGTGGGTAAGAAAGTTGTTTATAATTTTTATTTACGACTTGCAATTTCTATTGTTTCCTCCATAATTTTTTAGATTTCTAATGTTTTCATATAATTTCAGTTATGAAATTAATTATTGGTAACATATTTTTAATTATGATTTCCTAAATTAAATGTCATTGTATATGCAAACATTTAATATTGAAGGATGTGTGCCTCAAGCAAAACTGTTTTTCTCGAGTAGAAGGAAAAAATATGGAAGTGCGGTTAATGAACCGAATCTGTAGCAGATTGTAAGTCTTACTTTGTTGATTTCAAATTTTAATATCTATTTTTTAACTTAATAATCTATTTATATTTGTAATAGGAAATTTTAGAGGCCCTTGATTCCCATGAACCTTACAACTTTGTGCCAAATGATCACTTACAATAGGTGTTGGGAGATGATCACCCTAGACGAGTATGCTGCTGACCTGGGAAGAGTATAGTCTCAATGAGGTATTGGATCTCTTCAGGTATGATTTAATGTTTCACCGAGTTCCATTAGGTTAATGCACAGTCAGAATTGGCTGAAAAAAGGGCGACCGAGACAGCGGAACAGTCTTCTAGGGAAAACACTACACTTATGAAGCCGATGGAAGTTTTACATCCAACACATCCACCAGAGGCCAACACAGCTTGTGATGAATATATGTTGTCAATGTGTTCTATATATGGTTCACCAGGTGGACGTTCTAGTGTTGGTCAAGACAATGTTGTTCTTGGTGATGATAATGGTGAGGAGGAGGATGAGGTGGAGGAGGAGGGTGAGGAGGAGACTGAGGTAGAGGAGGAGGGTGAGGATGAGTCCAAGGGGGAGGAGGAGGGTGAGGAGGAGGGAAAGGAGGAGGACGAGGTAGAGTACGAGGGTGAGGAGGAGGGAATTGAGGAGGGAATGGATGATGATGAGGACAATGATGAGGACGAGGATGAGGCTGATGATGATAGTGATGGTGATGAGGGACAAGTTGATCTATTATATTTTTAACTGATATTACTGAAATTTTATGTTTGATAATTTTTTGTGGCTGAATATATGTGTGATTAGGTAGGTCCCATTATTTATATTTCTTTATCTATAAATAATAAAACTTGACGTGATGATTTTCTGTGACTGCATATATGTGTGACTGATTCACCCCTTCCTTGGACACCCCCACCCCCTTGGATACCCCCACCCCCTGGATAGCCCCCACCCCCACTGGACACACCCACCCCTGGACACCACCACCCCCGTGGACAACCCACCCATCCCCTGGACCCCCCAACCCCTTGGAAAACCCCCACCCCTTGGACACCCCCAACCCATAGACACCCCCACCCCTGAACATCCCCCCACTTCCCTGGACACCCCACCCCTTGGACCCCCCTAAGTAGCCCCCACCCATGGACACCCCACCCCCTTGGAATTCCCCACCCCGAGACACCCCCACCCATGTACATCCCCCAAACCATGGACATCCCCACCCCTTGGACAGCCCCCACAACCCTAGACACCCCCTGGACCCCCATTAGACAACCCCCACCCTCGGAGACCCCCACCCTTGGACACCCCCACCCCCTTGGACAACCCTACCACCCCTAGAAACCCCTCACCCCCATGTACAGCCCCACCCCTATACACCCCCACCCCCTAGACACCCCCACACCCTTGGACAACCCCCACCCCCTAGATAGCCCCCACCCCCTTGGACAACCCCTAGGACCCCCCACCCATGGTCCCCCCACCCTCAACCCCTAGGCACCCCACCCCCTTGGACAGCTCCCCACACCCTATTTATCCCCCCACCTCACCACCATGGACACCCACCCCCCTTGACCCCCATACCCCCTAGACACCCCACCCCCTAGACATCCCCCACCTGTGGACACCCACACCCCCTTGGACAACCCCCACCCCCTGGACACCCCCGCCCTCTGGACACCCCACCCCCTTGGACAACCCCACCCCCGGGACAACACCCCACCCCCTGAAAACCCTTGGGCACCCCACCCCCTCAGATAGCCCCTTCCCCTAATCAACCCCCACCCCCTAGAAAATGAAAATTTTGAAGTCATTTATCAATTTTAATATCTAATTACAAGTGAAATGTATTATTCAATCTTCAATCACACCAGTTTCATCTAAAATCACCCATGCCTTTGAATTCAATTCTGAATTCATATTTTTATTCCATATTAGTCATATTCTTTATTCCATATTAGTTATATTCTATTGTGCATGCCATATTAGTCATTTATCCATATTTTGTATGTCATCTGAATTCAATTTTGTATGCGATATTTTGTACGTGTTATAAATAATTTAATTCTTTATGTATTGAATTATGAATTGAATAAACTGTACATAATTCAGAATTCCATATGTAATTCAAAATTCATTTTGTATGTGTTATTCATTCATAATTCATATTTTAGTACATAATTCATTATATATGCAATAAATTGAGAATTCTATTCTAAATTCTGTATTGCATAGGGTAATTGGGTTCTAAATTGAATTCTAAATTCAATTAAATTCTAAATTCTGTATTCAGTTCTGCATATACATTCTTATAATTTTAGGTGCACAAGGGATTGTAGAGGGGAAGGTAGGATGACCTGCTTCTGCAATTATTGCAAGGATATACAAACTGTTTTAAGTCATTGGTATATGGGTGAAAAGTGAATTTATACCAAAATATTACATAAAACTGTTGGTAAAACTATATAACAACAATTAGTAAACTTTTGGTATAGAACCTATAATCAATATTTACCAACTGTTTTATGTAACCCATTGGTAAAGGATTATTCCAATTGTTTCATAACTGTAGGAATAGATCTGAAATTCATTAATTTATAATAGTTATCAACCGTTGGTATAAAGTTATACCAACAGTTAGCTGAAACTGTCGGTATAATGTGAATTCTATGGCCATATACCAGTATTTATACTATAACCATTGGTATATGTCTATCCTGACAGCTAACTACCCAATGGTTTGAACAACCATTCATATAGCTTATACCAACAGTTTTTAGGTGTTTACCAATGGTTTGAAACTATTGGTATAAGTCATGTTTCTAGCAATGATACCTCTTTGCCAGCACATCCACTACGCTTGACTCCTTTATCACTAAGAAGTGAGCTAATTTTTTCAGCCAATCCACCAGTACCCAAATAAAATCATAGTCTCCCATAGCCATGGGTATCCCTATGATTAAATACATCGAGATGTAATACCACTTCTGCTTATGGAGATCCAAGGGTTGCAACAAACCACTAGGAACATAGTGCTCAACCTTCACCTACTAATAAACTAGACACTTTCCCCCAAACTCCACCACTGCCCGCTTCACCCCATGACACCAAATATTCTCCCTCAATCCATGGTACATCTTGTAAACTCTTGGGTTTACTACCAGGGGTGAGATATGAAACTCCCAGAGAACTCCCTCAGGCATTTCTACTGGCAAAAACAGCATCCCATGGAAAAATATCCGATTCTGACCATCCTCCATCCATCCCTTCAAAGCATCACCCTAGTCAATGTGATCAAGAATCACCTCATCCTCCATGTTTACCCACTAAGACTCCTCCACCTTCATCATCAGAGAATAATTTAGTATCATCTAAAATAGATAGCCTTTTCCACTATCTATCCCTGCATCTAGGTGCAAGGTAGCCCACTCCTCAGTTGCCTTCCAAGAGTCTGTAGATTCCCATACTACCTCCCTTTATGACTTCCTTCTCAAGGAATCATCCAAAACATTCCCCTTTCCATAAGGTATAAGATATATCAAATTCATATCCCTAGAGACAGTCCATCCAACTTCCCTACCATAAGTTCAAGTCTTGGTGGGAAAAGATGTACCTCAAGATCTTATGATATGTGAAAACCACAAAAGTGCTCCCCAATGAGCTTCTTTCGACACAAATTCAGTGCAAACACGGCCACTACAATCTTCAAATAATGGGTGGAATAGTTGCGTCCGTGGGGATGCAACTTCATATAAGTGATTGTATATCAGTAGATCATTCAAAACAAGAAGCCATTTATCATTGTCCTAGACTGACCACTGTGATTGAGATCCATAGTTTTCTTGATTTATATGGATATTATTTGATCATTGTTAATAATATCTCATGGATATATAATTCACTCACTAAGTTAAATCATAATGTTTCAATGATCATTTGGAAGGATTAATGTGATGAGAATATCAAGGAAGGGAGAAGAATCTTGATCAGTGCACCAGTGCTCACATTGACCTATAGTGGAATAGGGTTTTTAATATATAGTGATACATAAAATAAATTATTGGCATTTTTTCTCATGAATAATAGTATGGTGATAGCTTTAGTCACATTCTAATTGATGGTTCATGAGAAAAAAATTCCCAAATCATGATTTAGAGTTAGCAATGGTAATTTTTTCATTAATGATATGGAGGAATTATATTTATAAATATTTTTTTGATATTTATAATGATCATAAAAAATTAATGTATATTTTAACATAGAAAGAGTGAAAAAAGATCCATAAAATATGGTTAGAGCTCATTAAGGATCACGACATCTCAATATTTTACAACCCTAGGAAAGAAAACAAGGTGGTAGATGCACTGAGTCCAAAGGATCTTGCTAGATTATTTTTGGGGCCAAAATATGGCCCGAAAGAAGAGCAACAAAGAAGGCTGGCACGCTGCCTTGCGGAGCACTGACGCGAAGCACCGACGCGAAGCCCCGCCTCGAAGCGCCCTGACCATCGGGGCCCTGCAAAGCTCCAAAGGCGGTGATGCTCCGCGAACGCATTTGACGTTCGCGAGCCGCCGCGAAGCTCCAGAGGCGGTGATGCTCCGCGAACGTATTTGACGTTCGCGATCCGCCACGAAGCTCCAGAGGCGGTGATGCTCTGTGAACGCATTTGACGTTCGCGAGCCGCCGCAAAGTTCCAGAGGCGGTGATGCTCCGCGAATGCATTTGACGTTCGCGAGCCGCCGCGAAGCTCCAGAGGCGGTGATGCTCCGTGAGCGCATTTGACGTTCGCGAGCCACCGCGAAGCCCTTGAGGCGGCGCGCAGGTGCTACTTCGCGGCGCCCCTTCCCTATAAATACCGGGCTCCCCCTGAGTCCTGAGGACAGACGACCCGACCTTTCGGCTTCTCCTCTCCCGAATCGCGAAGCGCGCTTTGCCCCCGGGAATCATGAGCTCCGCGAGGTACTTCTCCTTCACGAGACGCCTCTGATTTGACTCGTTTTGAGCCCCTCTTCCGAGAGGGTTTCCCTTCGCGAAGCCCAAGGGCATTCGCGAAGGAAGGGGATTCCCAAGGGAACCCGGGCAGCCGCGGAGCACTTGTGCTTCACGAAACACCCAACCCACATGAGTGATCCTTATGCAAAGGCAGGATCGCTCCACATCGCGAAGCACACTGCTTTGCAGGACCCTCCTTCGCGAGGCATCCCTCCTTCACGAGGCAGTGCTCTGTACCACTTCGCGAAGCACCTCCCATTCGCACCCGTGGTCCATGCTAAGGCAGGATCGCTCCACTTCGCGAAGCACATTGCTTTGCAGGACCCTGCTTCGCGAGACACCCCTGCTTCGCGAGGCAGTGCTCTGCGAACACTGTTCCATTTCTCAAAGCACCTTCCATTCCCACCTGCACCCCATGCTAAAGCCAAGGCGCCCCACTTCGCGAAGCTCACTCCTTTGCTTAGCGATTCCTCTTCCCATGCGACCCTCCAGGTTTGCACGATGTGATTTCAAAGTCCCATGGACAACACCACCCGTAGCATTGCTTCGCCTAATGCTTCTTCGCATAGG
The DNA here is from genome assembly GCA_963277665.1 of Viscum album. Taxonomy (NCBI): domain Eukaryota; kingdom Viridiplantae; phylum Streptophyta; class Magnoliopsida; order Santalales; family Viscaceae; genus Viscum; species Viscum album. The sequence continues at coordinate 1,089,039,623 of OY728121.1, forward strand.
CACATTAACGACTATTGCTTCTTCGCATAGCCACGCTAACGTGGGCCCCTCGATGGTTCGTTCCACAACCCCCCTTGACCATGGCCTTACTGGTACCTTCCCTTCCCCAAGGACCAGAGGGTACCGGTTATGTAAGCCCTAGGGGTGCGGAGTGAACCCACCTCGTCCGAGCTGCAGGACATTAAACTGCCAAGCACCACGTCCTCAACACATGACGTTAAACTGTGACCCAACCTCGTCTCCCTCACGAAGGGTCCCCCCAGCTCGAACATTCGTTACACCACTCGTCTCCACGGGAATGGAAACACCCATCCACAAGGGGTGATATCCTTCTTTTCGGAGTGGCGTATGTTCATAGGAGAAGGGCGACCCTAGTTCCCCAACGGATGGCTGCACCCCTGCATCTCCGTACTTCCCCACTACCAAAGTCAGTGGAGGGCGTGATATGGGACGAGGTACCTCCCATCATTGGACCAAGTTCCATCTTTCTCGCGCTTTGTCGCACCCTGGGCCTCCATCCTGGAGTAAGTCCCAACACCATGGGCCGCCTAACGCATAAGCCCCTCTTTGCTTCTCACAGACGCATCCTTCGCGACATGATCGTCAGGTCCTTGCAACCTCTTGTTTCTCACACAGAGCACGACTCACGTGGGCTTAGAGTGAGAACCGAACCTGGCCACCCTTTCGAACGATGGGGACTTTGATCCATGTCATGGTATGGTACGTAGGAAGCCTCCACGAGGTTCAAGCCCACCAACCGTCGCTCATTCACATCGGGTCCCATTCCGGTCCAGTGGTAAGCCATTGCGACCCATCAGCCATTCCGAACTACGGGGAATTTGATCCATGTCAATGCATGGTACGTAGGAAGCCTCCACGAGGTTCAAGCCCACCCGTCGTTTATTCACGTCGGGTTCCAGCCTCGTCCAGCACGACATTAAACTGCATTCCGGTCCAATGGAAATCCATTGTGACCCACCCCTTTGAACTACGAATACTTTGATCCATGTCAAGGCATGGTACGTAGGAAGCCTCCACGAGGTTCAAGCCTATCCATCACCCAATTCACGTCGAGTTCTATCCACGTCCAGCACGACGTTAAACTGTCATTCCTATCTGAACTACGAGGACTTTGATTCCCTGCCACGGGGATACGTAGGAAACCTTCCCAAGGTTAAAGCCCACCATTAGCGGATCCACGGGCTTTCTTTCACGTCGGTACACTGACAATGCATGTCGGACCAGGGTCCACCCTCATGTTTGTTCGATGCTGGCATTCATCGGACCAAGGTCCACCTCCGCCGTCGCCCTTGAGATGGTCCCATTTCATTCCCCTCCACTCCATTTATCTACCTATCACCCATCCCGACTCTCTCCCAGACAAGTATCTCGGTGAGATTGTGTCGGTATGACCCTGTTCACAACCACCCATGGGCTGACCCGTCTCTACTGGACGTTAAACTCGCGACGTGCCCTGTGTTAAACGCGGGAAGCTGAGGAAAACCTCAGATATGTGTCTATGACATAATTCCCCGTGCTCGATGTGGGATGCCTTGGGCTTCCACGCCCTCGAGAAGCCCTGTAATCAGGGATAATAGACAAACACGACAGATTCCCCAGCATCCAGACACGCTACTGGTGCCTCAACGTGACTACTCCCCCGACCAAAGGTCGCTACCATGTCAAGAACCCATGGAATGTTTTGACGGAAGTAGTGTAATTAACCGGAGTCCATGGAAACATGGCACTGAGAAGAGTTTCATGAACTATGTATTAAATCTATGAGGGAGACCCGGACTAGGTGACAAGTTCCGAGGAGGAATCCAAGGAAGGAAGAACCGACATCCCATCATCCCGTTTCGACCAAGGAGCAGACGTACCTGAACAAGGAACGAATGCCTCCCGCCTTTGGAAAGTGGGAATGCGGGGTGACAGGCAGCGCGCCCTCCACAGACGGATGCGCGCACGCCCCGACGAAAGCGTCGGAAACAGAAATGGTGAACCCGACGTGAAATTCTTCTCCTCAGCATGAATATTAGTAGCATTTGAGTCACCAGTGGATTGACGTGTCACTGGATCCAGATATCCGGTGCCTTGTCCCGCCAAGAAAATAGCGGGCCTGTCGTGAAACTCACCGGAAGTCGGGGCAATAGAATGTGGGGCATTCTGCCCTGCAGCGTGTTGGCGTGGATCCTTCTTACAAACATGGAGAATGGAAGGACGCTGGGGCACTAGTTTCCAATCCTCTTCCCTCTCGGTGTTGATGAGTTGATCCCTTTGTTTCTCAGGAACCAAGTTGCAGTTACAGAGATGCGATCACCACCCGCGAACCTACACAGGGGCAGGGGCAGCATTTCCATAGCCACCCCACATGGCGCCACTACCGCCACGACGGCTGCCACGTCACGGAATACGGGACGCCCACATCCCCTTTCCCCATCAGAGGTCATCCAATGAAGGGTGATCAACAGCCTCGTGCGCAGGTACGAGGAGGAAGGGGTCATCCCGACCAGGGATATGGCCCGCTTGGACCTGGAGGCCTCCAGGTCCCGCCGTCAACGCCGCCCTAACAGGCCGCGCAGGTAACCCCTGCTCCCCACGCCGACATTCAACCGTTTTGGGAGCTTATCCCTGGAACGCCTTTACGACTCCTTACCTTACGCTGATGAGGTGGGTGCCGTTCATCTTAGCCCGCTCAGGGTCCCGACCCAGGGGCCCCAGGCGAGAGCCCCTGCCCGACCACGCCAGCACCGCCATCCGACTCCGCAGGGAGAGTAGGAAGCCCATGCCCCTGCACCACCTGCACCGGCCCGCCTGACCCGACGTCAGCGCTGGGCCCGGGCTGAGGACGCTCGCTCAGGCGCGTCCACGTCGACAGCTACAGTGGCCCGAGCCACCGCCGACGTGCATCATGAAGCCCCCGCGTACACTGAGCAGGGGCACCCCTTCGCCCAACCAAGATTGAGACCCCAACCGCCCCATGGGCAGGCTGGGTTGACTCTCCAGGTTGCAGGCCCAAGTGGTGATCGCCGCGAGCCAACCCGCGGTGGCATCACCCCATACAGAGGTCCTCCCCATACATTTTCTCCACAGAGCGTGGGACTTCCCCGCTCCGAAGTTCTTCATGGAGGTACGCCTCGTGCTACCCCCATCCTGACGGAAGACTTGCCCTGCGACAGCGACGTTCGGCGCGAAAACCTTTCCCGTGCCCACTACACAGGGTATAGAGCGCATCCTCCTGCCCCCGGCGGCCAATCTGAAGGCACCATTCATCCGACCCTTCTTCAACGTGGGGGTCCCCCTACGTCCTCTCTGCCACTGGCGAAGGTCCTCCTCTCCCAAGAAACTCAAGGAGTGAAGGTCAGCCTCGCTCTGCCCGCATTGATCATGGATGTCCTCCCCATGCTCCTGCCGATCCCAACAGAGGCTCCGCCTACATGGGTGTTCGTGGAGGCCCTCCCCACGTACCCTTCGATATTTGCCCTGGTTCCCCTCGCACCTCGGGCATCTCGAGTGGGGGCCCTCTCCGCCACGGCGCCAATGCCGCCCCGAGACTCCATGATAGGGATCAACCCTGTCCTGAAGAGCCACCCCGGGGCAGGATAGCGGGTCGCCACCGCCACAAGAAGAATCCTGGGAAATCCCGGGTGGAGATCAAACCTGCTCGTTTCTCCGACTCTGAAGTGGAGTACGACTCAGCCATGGAACCTTCTCCCAGTTCCTCCGTATCAAGGACCGGGGCAGGAACCAGACGTGTCAGCCTCGTTCTCCCGAAACATGAGGTCCACCGGATCCCCATCTCCCTCCGCAGGTACATCCAGGAGGAAGAGATTCTGGGAATTTCGCAGGTCTCGACCGCGCAGTCACCACCATCGTCACCCGAAGCGCCCTCTACCTCTACTAGAGATCACGAAGAGATATTTTGGGGGCCAACGGTGGTAGATCAATGACATGACCAGGCACCGGTAACGGCGATTCCTGTGCCTGAAGCAGTGGCTATTAGCCCGTCCTATCGTGACATTGTGGTCAGGTCACCTCGCTCTTCAGAGGAAGGCCCAGAATTCACTGGCCAGTCCGCTCGCTCGGTGTATTCTACACCGCCGAGTTTTCCATCCCATAGGTCCGCCTCGGTACCGTTATTGGTCCCTCAGCTGCCCCCGGTTGATGAGTGGGGCAATACAGGGCCAGACCCCGAGGCCGAACCCAGGAACTTCTGGAGTATTCTTGCAGCGGACTACTTCCCAGAGAAATTCTGGCCCACGGCGGCGCTGAATCTCTGCGTACCTGAGTCTCTTACCCCTGAAGAAGTGGGATGCTTTTGTCAAACCCTCTGGGCGACGCACTTCCGCCTCCATTGCGAACGGTTGGTATACCCCAGGAGTCGAGAGCACTTCGAGGAGATTGGCGAGCAGTGTCGCCTGATCGATGCGGCCGCGCTCCTTGTGGCCCAGCACCCTGAGTCGCCAGGTCACCATAGTTCCCTCCAGTGAAAATGCGTTCAGAGTTTTAAATCACTGTGCAAAATCGTCAGGGAAGCCACCCCCCATGTGCAAGTCCGTGGTTGGGGACACTATGCTGCCCTTCTTTTCGATCTTATCCGACGGCAACCCGATTCGCTATACGACATCGAGGACATGCCCTCGAGAGGAGTCACAATCCACATGGCCGACATTGTGGACAAGGAAGACGAACTGGAACTCCTTGATGGAGACTTCCCCCCAGAGGGCGCACCGCCACTACTGGACCCATCAGGGAGAGTTACCCGTCAGCAGATGAACCTGCTAGGCCTTCCCGTACCCACCGAGTCGCTGGTACTCAGTCGAAACACCGGCAAGGGTAAAGAGCACGTCGGAGCTGTCAAGCACTCCGACCCGTCCACCTCTGTGTAGAAAACAGACGAAGATCCCGAAAAAGCCGCGTTACAGCAGCAAATTGCCGAGCAGAAGAGACTGGTTGATGAACTTCTGGCTGAGCGCGCCGTAGAGCAGCGACCCGACTATGGTGATCCCAGGCCAGGGCAGCAGGGGCAGGAACAGTTTCCCCCCGGTGAGATGCCTTCGGGCAACCCTGATCATGCTACTGCCGCAAACAGGGCAGAAGCCGGGACGTATGGCAAGAGGGCGCGATACGTTTCGCCAACCCCTCCTGAGCGATGGGGCAACCCGAAGAATCCCGTCCAGGTTCCCCAGGTCGCCCCGCAGGTCGTCCAGCCAGTTGACCCACGAGCGGCCGAGGCAGTCTACCGTGTTGAAGAACCCGGTAATGCACTGGTGGTTAGGGATCCCCGTCAAGACAGGGACCCCCATCGGGATGACCTTATTGCGGCACTCACAGCCCGTATCGAAGCATTGGAGACGCGGCAGGTGGCGGTTCCACCGGATGGCAAGCCTTATCCCGCATGGGTGGATGATATGCCCGCGCCTCCGGGTTTTGGAAACCCCACTTTCTCACCCTTCAACGGGACCGGGGACCCGCCACAGCACTTGGCACATTTTTCTTCCAGGTGTGGCCCCATGCTGGGGACCCTGGCTCAGTAAGAAGCCGCCAAGCTCCGATGCTTTGTACAAACATTGGAAGGTCCGGCATTCGTCTGGTATAGCCAGCTCCCAACCGGATTGGTGACCGGATGGGAGGATCTCCGCCGGCAGTTCCTGTACCAGTTCAGCTCCACCACGCGGAGGACCAGCATCGCGGACCTCTTCAAGTGCAAGTAGAGGCCTGATGAGCGGGTTGCAGATTTCATCTTCCGGTGGAAGGGACATACGTATTCCCTCGACATTCCACTGACTCAGGAGCAATTACTGACGATGTGTGTGGGGAACGTCAAAACGGAGCTGGTACCCTCCTTGATTACCCAGAACTACCCTGGAGGGTTCAAGGATTTTTCAGATAAGGCTCAGCGCCTCGAGGAAGCCCTGCAACAGGCTAGCCAAGCACGTTTATTGCCCCCTATGATCCCAGACAGGAGGGCCTCCAGGGCTGAACCCGTCACGGTGGCTCAAATAGAAGCCCCGAGACAGCTGGCGTTGCTGCCGGCGGCACCGCCCCCGCAACCCCGCAGAGGTCCTCCACCTCAAACATAGGCTCCTGCCCAGCAGCGACCGCCTCAGAACCGACAGGTTCCCCCGCGCAATGCGCCACCGCCACCTAGGCAAGGCAATCAGGTGCCGCCTCCTCGGCAGGCCCCTCCGGCCCCTCGTCAGGGCCAGGCCCCTAGGGCCCCCTATCCGAAAAGAAGACACCTGACTTATTCGTTTAACGAAAATCAGGTCCCTGGCTATTTCCAAAGTGCTCTAGAGCAAGGGATAGTACGCTTTCCCGAGTGCAAAAGGCCGGCGGAGGAAAATCTCACTGATCACCCCAACTACTGCCCTTATCATTGGATCCTAGGGCACACCCTTAAGCAATGCTATGTGTTCAAAGACTGGCTTCAAGACCAGGTCAATAACAACGTAGTCATGTTGGGCCCGGCTCCAGCCCAAGTGGCAGGTGTCTTTGCAGGATCAGAGATCAGCAGCGACAGTGAGGGCGAATGGCAACAGGTCCCGAACCGCGGATCCCAGAAATACGATGACTGGATGGCTCAAAAAACTGTCGCCCGTGCCCATGGTATCATCCGGGCGCCCCTGAAGCAGTCGGAACCTTCAGAAGAAATGGTTGGCACCTCTGCATTGTCTTCGCAGTCGACCTATTCCCAAAAGGGCAAGCAGTGGCGATGCAAGAAGAAGCAACATGCACCACCGGTACCGTCATCATCCCGCACATTCGACGACTTTCTGCCCCCTGAAATGGGGATTCCTCCTAGAATCCGCCTAGTGGCGGAAGACTCCTCGAGCGACAGTCAGGGGTACGCTTCGGTCAACATTGTGGAGCTAGTAAAGCCCTATATGACCCCCGATGAGGGGGAACTCCAAGCGAACCTCCCCAACGTTTCCAGCCGATGTCAACGTCAGCGGAATCGCAACCACGCCGGCCATCGAGGTACATCTGCGAGCACCTTCAGTCAGGCCGTGCACGCCGCTGAGACCAGACAGTAGGCTCAGCGTAGAGCTCAGCATGTGCAGCCCCATCTAACGCCCTCAGCTCTGCCTCCACCGCCATTTGTGCTACTGGATCGGGGAGAGCTGCCTCGTTCGTATGACAGTCAGTCTTGCCCAGCTACAGGCCAACCTCTACTGCCCAATCCTAGTCCGGCGACTATCCTCCAGGCTTCTACTAGTAGGCAGCAGGATGTACCCAGTGCTAGCCGACCACCAGTTCAACCGGCAGGACCTGTTATGCCTCCAAATGCCGAAAGACCCCCTGTAAGCAGAGGTTCACGTTTGGCACACAAGTATGATGTCTTAAAGCACCTGGCCGGCATTCCAGCGAGGCTCTCCATCCTTGAGGCCCTGCGCCTGTCATCCGAGATGCGCGAGGCACTTGCTGAGGCCCTAAGGAGCCACCTCCAGTTCGAGACGGAGGTAGCAGCTGCAGAAGCCTTCCATACCGAGACGATTGAAAATGCCGAATGTCAGGCGGTTATCTCGTTTTCCGGTAAAGATGAGGACCCTCCGTTATAGGGGCACATTCGCCCACTGTATGTCACTGGCCATTTTAATGGCGTGGAAATCCGCCGCTGTCTCGTTGACACGGGTTCTGGAATCAATATAATTCCGACCTGGACATTGTGAAAGCTGGGTCTGTCTGAAGGTGATTTGACTCCCTCTGACCTCAGGATCCAGGGGTACGAAAGGACTGAGCAAACCCCAGTCGGCAAGATCCGCCTGAAGACTCAGTTCGGTGAATTAGTTGCCAGCACCGAGTTCATGGTCATCTCTCAGGACACCGCTTACAATGCATTGATGGGTAGGCCGTGGCTCCATCTGCATGCAGAGGTCCCTTCGTCGTACCACCAATGCCTCAAATACTCCCTCAACGGTCGAGTAGGCGTGCTCCAAGGAGATGCGTCCCCTTTTGCTTCTTGTGAGGCCCGCTATCTGGATGCGGGTTATTACAAAAGTAAGGATAAACAAATCCTGGTAAGTGAGGACGGACCCGCCCTGGTCACGGGTGATCCTTGGGCAAGCATGGATGACGCTTATGTCCTTCCGATCCACCGGTTGGAGGCCACGACCCCCGACATGGGGCAATGTTTTGTTGTTTCGGGTACGCAAGGAAGGCATGTTCCCGTGTCCAAGCGACGGCGAAAAATCACCTCGTACTCCTACATCAACCAGGCTCGGGTCATCCCGGAACCTCCTACCCCTATACGATACCGGAACGTCAAGCTCATGACGATGGCGGTACGCCATACGTGTCTCTTCCGTCAGGCTAGAATCCACCGACTCAGGCCAACACGTCACCACTGCTTTGATATTATCAGGTGTGTCCCCTTAGGCCGGAGGCCAGATGGGATAGGATCAAATGCATTCATTGCTATGGTCTCAACGACAAGTGAATCTCCCGATATGACGACTGCCACTGCCCAAGCTGGCACCAACTGCCCCTCGGGTTTTGAGAGCCCAGGAGTATCTCCCGTCAAGGGAAGTTCCCCCATGGGTGGGGAGGAAGACTTGGACGATGCTCCCCCCACCTTTGAAGAAGGCGTCTCTGCCACAGTTGATGAATTGGTAGAGGTGAACCTTGGTAGCGAGGTAGATCTGAAACCCACATTGATCAGTGTGGCCATGTCCCTCGAGGAGCGGCAACAGTACGTAGACTTCCTCAAACAGCATCGTGATGTGTTTGCCTGGAGTTATAACGAGATGCCAGGACTAGATCCCCAGGTAGCCGTTCACCATCTGGGCCTCCCGAAAAAACATCGTGGGTTTAAGCAGCCTCCCATGAAAATGCACCCTTCTCATGGTGCCATGGTTGAGGCCAAAGATGATAAGCTTATCAAAGCCAACTTCATTAAGGAGGTCCAGTACCCCAAATGGCTTGCCAACATTGTGCTGGTCAGGAAGAAGAATGGGCAGATCAGAGTCTGCATCGACTTCCGCGATCTCAATCGCCACTGCCCAAAGGATGACTTCCCACTCCCGGTGACGGAGTTGTTGATTGACGCCACAGCCGGATTCCAAGACCTCTCTTTCATGGATGGGTATTCCGGGTACAACCAGATCCGGATGGCCCCCGTAGACGAGGAGTCCACTACCTTCAGGGCTCCCCAAGGTACCTTTTGCTACCAGGTTATGCCATTCGGTTTGAAGAATGCAGGTGCCACTTATTAGAGGGCCATGCATCGCATATTCAAACCAATCCTCGGGACATTGGTGGAATGCTACGTGGACGACCTCGTAGTCAAATCACATCAGTGCCAGGACCATCTCAAAGACCTCGAGAAAGTGTTCGGTTTCCTCCGTTCCCGTCGCCTGAAGATGAACCCATTGAAGTGTGCCTTCGGTGTCACCTCTGTGAAGTTCCTAGGCTTTGTTGTCAGATACCGAGGTATCGAGATCGACCCGGAGAAGATCAAGGCCATCAGCCAAATGCCTCCCCCGAGCAACATTCGGGAGCTTTGAGGCCTGCAAGGCCACCTAGCCTATATACGCCGATTCATCGCGAATCTGGCCGGCAAGTGTAATCCCTTTTCCCGGCTCATGAAGAAGGGCGCCGCCTATGAATGGGATGAGGAGTGTCGGACCGCCTTCGAGGAAATCAAGCAATATCTGCTCCAACCTCCGGTCTTGATGCCACCCGTCCCCAGAAAGCCGCTGGTCCTTTATGTGACCGCCCTGGAGAGATCCCTCGGCGCGCTGCTCGCCCAGAAGAATAACGAGGGCACTGAGAACAATCTTTACTATCTCAGCCGCATGCTTCTAGATACGGAGGTCAGATACTCCCCTATAGAAAAGAGCTGCCTTGCGCTCGTCTTCGCCGTGCAGAAGTTGCAGCACTACCTGCATCACCACGAGGTGCAATTGATCTCTCAGGTAGATCCACTGAAGTACATCCTGAACCGCCCCATGCTTACGGGCCGACTAGCACGGTGGGCGGTGATTCTCCAGCAGTTTGATATCAGGTTCGTGCCTCAGAAGGCTGTTAAGGGACAGGCATTGGAAGACTTTTTAGCTGCCCATCCAACCTCCACGGATCAATCCCTGGACCTGGATTTCCCCGATGAGATGATCCTCTCAGTCGATCATGCTGTCCCGTGTTGGAAAATGCATTTCGAAGGTGCCTCCCGGAGCCCCACCGATAGAAGGCTCAATGACCCCAAGCTCAACAGAGTGGGTTTGGGTATTGTCTTCATTACCCCGGCGCAGGCCATCCTGCCATACTCGTTCCTATTGTAAGAAGGTTGTACGAACAATGAGGCAGAGTACCAGGCTCTCATCACCGGCCTCGAGTTGGCCCTTGAGATCCATGTCCCCCATCTACATGTGAAGGGAGATTCTGAGCTGGTAATCAAACAGGTGAATGGCGACTATGTCATCAGGAAGCTAGAGCTCGCACCGTTGCTGGAGTACACCCTCCGCCTAATGGCCCAGTTCTCTTCTCAACCAGAGGTTACCCATGTCCCACGGTCGCAGAACGGTCAAGAAGACACCTTGGATGGCTTGGCCGCGTCGCTCGCAGAACACGAGCAAGATGATCTAATCATACATGTGGCACACCGGAGTGTCATTGCCCCTGTCACCCAAGAGGACGATGATGGCCTGCGGGTAAGTCATCTCACTGCAGGACCCTCTATATCAGGGATCCCGGGCTCCTCAGACACAGTGGTGGAAGCCACTCCCGACTGGAGGGCGCCTTTTGTTGAGTATCTCCAAAATGGTCGCCTCCCGGACGACCGGGCCGAGCGCGAGAGAATCCGACGCCGCGCACTTCAATTTACCCTCCAGAGTGGCCCCAGTCTTGAGAAGATCCTCTATAAGCGGAGTTTCGATGGTGTCCTCCTCCGTTGCATCCAAGGAGTAGAGATACCTCAAGTTATGCAAGAGGTTCACGCCGGTTCCTGTGGCGCCCATCAAGCTGGGCCGAAGTTGTCCCATCAAATCCAGAGGTTAGGGTACTTCTGGCCCTCCATGATCCACGATTTCATTGGGTATGCCAAGAGATGCCACACGTGCCAAGTACACGCCAACTTCTTGCATCGGCCGCCAGAACCCCTCCACCCCACCAAGTACTCTTGGCCATTTGCGGTATGGGGACTTGATGTAGTGGGACCGTATCCACCGACAACAGCCCACCAGTGCAGATTCATCTTGACTGCTACAGATTTCTTCTCCAAGTGGGCAGAGGCAGTTCCGCTCAAAGAGGTCAAGGCCCATTCTATCGTTGACTTTGTGAGCTCCAACATTATCCACCGGTTTGGGGTCCCTCACGCCGTCCTCAACGATAACGGCACCAACTTCCGAGCGGCTGAACTGAAGAAATTATACGCCATGTACGACATCCGGTCGAACCATACATCCCGCTACTATACGTAGGAAAATGGACAGACCGAGGCGTTCAAAAAAACCCTCTCTAACATTCTGCAGAAGATGGTTGGCCAGAACAATAAAAGTTGGCCATACAAGCTCCCCAACGCCCTCTGGGCATACCGGACGACGACTCGCAACTCTACACGGGTGACCCCATATTCCCTGGTGTATGGAGCTGGGGCCGTCCTACCCATTGAGATCCAGCTGCCGTCGCTACACACTGCAGTTTATGATCACCAGACATCAGATGAGGTAGCCGAGATCCGTCTAGCTGAATTGGAAGCACTGGACGAGAACCGACTTCCTGCCCTGCACAATCTAGAAAGGCATCAGGACAATATGGCGAGGGCCTTCGACAAGAAAGTTCATCTCCGCTCTTTTCTACAAGGCGACCTGGTACTGGCCCTTCGAGCGCCAATGATTCCCGGTAGGAAACCGCCCAAATTAGAACCCAAATGGGAAGGGCCTTATATCATCCATAAGGTTTACCCCAACAGAGCATACTCCTTGGTGACCACAGATGGAGAGCGTATAACCCCTCCCACCAATGCCAAATTCCTCAAGTGATACTTTGCTTAGGGAAAAAGTGGTCCTGCACGACCCTAAACTGTGAGAGGGTCCTGCATGACCTTAAATTTCACATAAGGGTCCTGCATGACCTTAAACTGCACATAAGGGTCCTGCATGACCATAAACTGCACATAAGGGTCCTCCATGACCATAAACTGCACATAAGGGTCCTGCATGACCATAAACTGCACATAAGGGTCCTGCATGACCTTAAACTGCACATAAGGGTCCTGCATGACCTTAAACTGCACATAAGGGTCCTGCATGACCTTAAACTGCACATAAGGGTCCAGCAGGACCTTAAACAGTACATAATGGTCCCGCACGACCTTAAACTGCGTCCACGTCCTGCAAGACGATAAACTACAAAATAGTCCGAGCTCTACGACTTTAAACTAAGATCTCCCCCGTCCTCTTTGCAAGACGTTAAACTGCAAGCCAGTCAGGCCTTCATAACCGAGGCCCAGCCTCAGGCCCCTTGGCCTCCTTGGGTCCCTGGCCCCCCATCTCCACCGTGAGACGTTAAACCACAAGCTAGTCAGGTCTCCCTGACCGCGGTCTGGCCCCAGGCCCCCTCGTTTCTCCCCAATTTACCCTCTTATGGGATCGTGTGGTGTGGTGTAGGACTGTGTCCTCATTCACGACGGATTACTTGTCGCACCGTACACATTCCCGAATGAGATTCCCCTCGTCCCGCATGACGTTAAACTGCATGACAAGAACTACGTGTGGCTTGATTCCCATTTTTATGGGATACATAGGAACGCTCAGACACCTCATCTCGAGCCCAGCCCCATGCTCTTCTCTTTCACTATTCCGCCCTGGGAATAGTTTCCTCGGAGGCTCCTTGTGTAGCGAGGGGAATACAACCCCGCTTGCATAAGGATTGTAAGGGTCGCACCATTTGCCCACTCCCGTTCTTCTATCCTCTCACGTCCTTACCTCATGACGCTAAACTGCATGGCCTTCAAGAACTACGTACGGCTTGATTCCCATCCTAATGGGATACGTAGGAACGCCCGGACATTTCTTCCGTTGGCCCAGCCCAAAAGTCGAGATCTTCCCCTCCGGTTAAGACACGGCAGGGTGCAAACTTTTTCCCCAGCTCACATCAAGCAAGCCTCGAACCGGCTGCACATTCCCCCTGGAGGTGTTTTCCCCTTTCGTGGATGGATACAGCTATGATTCACCCACTCCTTGACTGGGATTCCATCATTTTTCATACCCAGAGGGACCCCCAAGAACGGCCTGGATACTACGCTCAAGGGCTCTCCTACCAATACGGGCCAACGCCCCCGAGGGTTTTCAAGCAACAAGCCGATACAAGTCCCGCGTTGCGAATTTGGTCAGCGGTCGACGCTCATTTGTTGCTCCCATGTTAGGTTACCATAGGAACGCTGTGTTTCGAACACGGTCAACAGTGTCCTGGACCTTCGGTTCCACCCCGAGATGTCCCAGACATCGAGTGCAGTGATTCATTCTGCCCCATCACGAGGTGACAAACTTCCCCCAGGGAGGGGCTAGCAATCGGGCCCACGGCTCTGTTTCCCCATAGGGGTGTACGGTGTGGTGTAGGACTACGTCCTCATTCAGTTCGGGATCATGTACCATGCCGTACGACTCCCTTTACGAGGCCCAGCCTCAGGCCCCTTGGCCTCCTTGGGCCCCTGTCCCCTCGTCCTCTTTGCAAGACGTTAAACTGCAAGCCAGTCAGGCCTTCCTGACCGAGGCTCAACCTCAGGCCCCTTGGCCTTCTTGGGCCCCTCCGCCCAATATCTTGTAGGGATGAACGGTGTGGTGTGGGACTACATCCTCATTCACGTCGAGATCATGTACCATGCCGTACGACTCCCCTTACGAGGCCCAGCCTCAGGCCCCTTGGCCTCCTCGGGTCCCTGACCCTCTTCCTCATGTAAGACGTTAAACTGCAGACCCGTCGGGCCTTCATGATTGATGCCTGATCTTAGGCCCCTTGGCCTTCTCCCCAATCTCTCACCCAGAGTGTACGGTGTGGTGTGGGACTACGTCCTCATTCACGTCGGGATCATGTACCATGTCGTACGATTCCCTTTACGAGGCCCAGCCTCAGGCCCCTTGGCCTCCTTGGGCCCCTGGCCCCTCGTCCTCTTTGCAAGACGTTAAACTGCAAGCCAGTCAGGACTTCCTGACCGAGGCTCAGCCTCAGGCCCCTTGGCCTTCTTGGGCCCCTCCGCCCAATATCTTGTAGGGATGCACGGTGTGGTGTGGGACTACGTCCTCATTCACGTCGGGATCATGTACCATGCCGTACGACTCCCCTTACGAGGCCTAGCCTCAGGCCCCTTGGCCTCCTTGGGTTCCCGACCCTCGTCCTCATGTAAGACGTTAAACTGCAGACCCGTCAGGCCTTCATGATTGATGCCTGATCTTAGGCCCCTTGGCCTTCTCCCTAATATCTCACCCGGAGTGTACGGTATGGTGTGGGACTACGTCCTCATTCACGTCGGGATCATGTACCATGCCGTACGACTCCCTTTACGAGGCCCAGCCTCAGGCCCCTTGGCCTCCTTGGGCCCCTGGCCCCTCGTCCTCTTTGCAAGACGTTAAACTGCAAGCCAGTCAGGCCTTCCTGACCGAGGCTCAGCCCCAGGCCCTTTGGCCTTTCCGGGCCACGGCCGAGGACCTATCTTATAGGATCATATGGTGTGACGTAGGACTACGTCCTTATTCACGACGGCTTCTTTACCATGCCATACACCTCTCTTGTTTAGGGGTATATTACTCCCCTCCTCGTCCCGTATGACGTTAAAATACGTTTGGAGAACTACATGTGGCTTGATTCTCATCCTCATGGGATACGTAGGACCATCTGAATGTCTAGGCTTCAGGTCCAGCCCCATCCCTCGGGAATCTTCGTCCCATCTTGGCCCCTTGGCCTACCCTTCCTTCATGAGAGAATTATATGGTGTGGTGTGGGACTACGTCCTCATTCACGTCGGTTTTGTAATTACCACGTCATGTATCTCTCCTTCCTGAGCTGTTTCGGCGATCCCTTTTCCGGTGGTTCACCAATGTGCCTAAGAGTACTCTGGTTTATTACCTGGAATGCCAATCTTTACTCGGACACGTCCGCACCCGCTTTCCAGGCTTTGCGTATCCCTGCATCAGGGCTTCCATCATCTTTCACACCCGGAGGGACCCCCAAGAATGGCCTGGATACTACACCCAAGGGCTCTCCTACCGATACGGGCCAACGCCCCCGAGGGATTTGGACAACAAATAGATAAAATCCCGCGTTGTGAATATGTTCAGCGGTCGATGCTCGTTTGTTGTTCCCACCTTGGGCTAGCACGGCATGGACGCTGTGTTTCCACCATGGTTAACAGTTTTCCTCTCTCGCCACGCCAACTCACTAGGCCCAAAATGTCGGGTGCACAATTCACACCCTTCATCACTTCACCGTGTCCAAGTAGAGTCTCGGAACACTCGGTACATTTCCTCCGTGCACGTCTGCACGTTGGGTGAGTAGGTCGTGTCGAAGGTGTCTTTCGGGGCTCTCTATCAACCCCCATTTGGCTCCCCCCAAGTATTGCGATGGGGATACCCCCCTCATTTCCCACACCGAGTTTAGCTCACGTGGGCTTAGGGATTGGGTTGACATCTGTGCTTGCTTGGGAACTCGCCACCATTCACGGTCCGAGCTCTAAGACCATAAACTAAGATTCTCATCTTGAACTACGTTCACCATGGTTCCTATCTCGATAGGATACGTAGGAATGCCCAGAACTCCTATGTATGGGTCCAGATTGAGTTCAGCTAATTTACCTATCTAGTCCTGCCTTCAAGGCCCTGATTACGGGGCTGCGTGGCACAGTGAGGGACTACGTACTCATTCCCGTCAGGTTTGAAATAGCTGCACCACGCACGCCCCCATTCTGAGGTTCAGTCCTCCTATACCTTTGTCATGCATGACATTAAAAGGCAGCCTTCAGAACTACGTGTGGCTTGAATCCCATCCTCATGGGATACGTAGGACCACCTGAATGTCTAGGCTTCGGGTCCAGCCCCACCTCTTAGAGATCTCCTGATCTCCCGGTCACCTAGGCCACTTGGCCCATCCCTCCCCAGAAGGGGGATATTTAGGTATGATACAATGCTTTGGGCACCATGCCCCCTTCTCCCGAGAATTCCCCATCTCTTGGTTACCCTCAAGTCGAGTCCCTCGACCCCTTGCAGTGGTTCACCCATGTGTTAAGAGTACTCTGGTCTAGGACCAAGAGTGTCAGATTCAACTTGATCAAGTTCCTTCCACTTTTCAAGCTTCGTGTTGCCCTCCATTTGGGATTCCATCACCTTTCACACCCAGAGGGACCCCCAATAACGGCCTGGACACTACGCCCAAGGGATCTCCTACCGTTACGAGCCAACGCCCCCGAGGGTTTCGGGCAACAAATCGATAAAATCCCGCGTTGCGAATATGGTCAGCGGTCGATGCTCATTTGCTTGTCCCCATTTCAGGGTAACGCGACAGGATGCTGTGTTGCGAACATGGTCAGCAGTAATCCTCTGTCGTCACGCCAGCCTCTTCGGTCCTCGAATGTTGGTTGCATGATTCACATCATCTTCCACCTCATCATGTCCGGGTAGAATCTCGACACTTTTGGTGCTATCCCTCAGTGCAACTTTGCATGTCAGGGAGATAAAGCTGCAATATGGCGTCCTTCAGGGCTCCCATGGTTCGTGGTCTTATCATACGACCCTAAACTGTGACATTATCATCCTGGCCGCGTGACGAAAAATGGCACTGCATTGTGGTGACCTCGTTGTAGGGGACGTCACGTTGGGTATTGGTCACGTGCCATGCCATTTGTCAATGCCCATCACAGCTTGATTCTTGTGGCGACATCACGACCTACTATTCTAGGTCTTTCGCTTCACAAAAAAAACCATTCACCTTAAAGAACAAACAAGATACATCAAATTCCGCTTCCTTTAGTGCTTGGGCCACGCCCACACTCCCCTTTTCCTCTGGCACTGGTATCCTACCATGTCACGTTCCAGAACTATGTATGGATTGATTCTCATCCTTATGAGATACGTAGGAGCGCCCGGGTGCTTCCCCGCGGGCCCAGCCTAACCCTTTTGTTCGGTCCCTCGACTCGAGCATTTCCTTAGAGAACGCATGGTAAGTAGGACTATGTCCTCATTCACGTCGGGTTTTGATGCCATGCGTCCCCTGATCCCTTTACCTGCTTATGGTCTAAGGTCCATCCAGAACTACGTATGGCTTGATTCTCATCCTTATGAGATACGTAGGAGCGCCCGAGCACTTCTCCGCGGGCCCAGTCTAACTTTCGCTCTCAGTCCCTTGACCAAAAACCTCTCTTAAGGAGGTTGTGCGGTGTGGTATGGGACTATGTCCTCATTCACGTCGGGTTGTTCACCCCACCGCACACACCCCATGTTCCCATTTACGCCAGGTGTCTGAGTTACTCCACCATGTATCCCATGTTCCCCTTACCCATCCATGGTCCGAATTCTATGACCCTAAACTAAGATTTCCCTATCGGAAAGGACTCTGCTCCCCCTATCTAATACATATCGTTGCCATATTTAGATGTGTTTCGACAAAGAGTCTGAAGTGTGGGATTTTCATGGGGACATTCCCCTCATCCCATGACCAAGATTTGTGAGCTCGCTATTTGGATCCTCATCCTCTTCCACATCCAAAAGGACCCTCGAACGACATGGATGCTGGGCTTAAGGGCTCTCCATGAATGTTGGACCTAAGGGCCCTCCAATCGTTTCGGGCCAACGTCCCTACGGATATTTGACAACATTTGTGACATGGTCCCGTGTTTCGAACATGGTCAACGGTCGACCCTCATTTGTCTGTCCACATTTTAGGCTAACGCGACAGGATGCTATGTTGCGAACATGGTCAACAGTAATCCTCCATCGTCACACCGCCGTCATCGTGATCCGAATCTCGAGCGTCATGATTCACACATTTCCACTCCCTCATGTTCAAGTGGAATTCCATCATACTTGGCTCTTTCTCCACGTGCATCTAGGTGCGCTAAATGATCGTGTTAGTGTCATTGGGCCGGTAGTCACCGAGCGTCCCTTTGCCCTAGCCTGCCCCTTTTGTGTCGGGAAATTCCCACCTCTACTGCTTGTTTCCCACACCGAGCACGACTCACGTGGGCTTAGTAGTTTTGGTAGGATGTGTTCCAATACAGTCGGGCTGTTCCTCGTCCCCCGTGACGTTAAACTGCGCTTCTAGAACTACGTACAGCTTGATTCCCATCATCACGGGATACGTAGAGACACCCAGGCATTTCACCTAGGGTCCAGCCACTGGAATCACAAAATCTTGTTCCTCCCCATTTCCAGCCCTCCGGCCTGACTCCTCGGGAGAACTATGTAATTGCGATTCCACCCTGAACAAGTTCAGGATTCCCCAAGATCCCATTGGGACGTGACAGATCCCCTCGCCATAGAGGCCCTATCTGGAAGAAAGGATGATCCATGATTAGACCGATGCGCCTATCTGGCATACTCCCACCACGATGGTGTAACTACCTAAGTGTTGGATTCTGTTTGAAAAAACCATCACTCCATATTCCACACTTTGTGTGCCCCTTATTTGGACCCTCGTCCTCTTTCATGTCTAAAGGAACCCCCTAACGGCCTGGTCTCATGCCGCATCGGCTCACCTACCGTCCTGGACCAACGTCCCGAAAGACGGGTCATGTCTGGAAGGACCCCCTAACAGTATGGATGTCTGACCTATGGTCCGCCTACTGTCCTGGGCCAACGTCCCGAAGGATTGATCGACAACACTTGTGACATGGTCCCGTGTTTTGAACATGGTCAACGGTCGACCCTCATTTGTTGTCCCCATTTCAGGCTAATGCAGTAAGGATACCGTTTTTCCTCCACCGTTAACGGTTGTCCTTTATTGTCACGCCATCCCCACAGTGTTCCGGATTTGGGTATCGTGATTCACACTTCCCATTTTCATCTGTTTGGACCGATTTCAGCGCCCCTGGCGTTGCCCCGTTCGTGCATAAGATCACGCTGAAGAAACGGTAATTTGGCTATCTTGGAAGTTCCTTCTCCGATCAAGCCAACTACCTCCTGCACCTCACATTGGGCTCGACCCATGTAGGCTTGAAGGATTGTCGCCGAACGTCCCGCAAACATTGTAGGGATGTAACAAGGCAATTCAAATAGTGGAAATCGTGCGTGCCACGGCACTCAAAACAAAGGAGAAATAAAGAGCACGAAAGTACTAATAAAAGGTTTTTTTTGGGTTTGTTACAATACCCGGGGGTTGACTTCTCCCATAGACGGTTTGACCACATCAAAAGAGCGTTGCAGCTCCGCCACCCTCTGACTTGCGGCGTCCAAAGCTTGTTGCCACTGATTCAACTCCCACTCCTCCTCAGTAGCGGCGGGGCGTAATTCATCAACTCTGGCTCTGGCCCTTTCTACTCCGGCCTCGACGGCAGCCATCCTTCCAGAGGTCTGCCCCATATGCTCCTCAGCCTCTGCCAGCTGGGCCTTTAGTCGTGAGACCAGCTCAGATTGTGCATCAAGAGAGGCTGAAAGCTCGTCTGCTCGGGTCTGCATTTGTTGGACCTCGCCTTCAGCGTCCTGAAGCTTCTTGATGCTGGTCGCCTTCCTCCGCTGCCATCCCACGCTCAGCCCACGATCATGCTCCCGGATCTTCTCATCCATAAGGTCTCGGATGAGCGCGTGAGGGCGTTGGGCATCCACTCCCCCGGTACACAGTTCGCGCAACCGCGAGCGGAGCCTATCCATTTCGGCCAGCCATCGCGCTTGGGGAGTGTCCCTGATAAAGCGCGTGATCATCTTCCACGACCGGTGACGGACTATGCTACTGTCTTCCTCGTCGGAGGCCGTTTCGTCCCAGTCCACGCGATCAGCAGGCTCGTACACAGGATATGCCTGCAGGAACTCCTCGACAGGATCTGCATCCGGCGTTGAATCTGGCACGACACCTAGTGCTGGAGCAGGCGCAGCAGGAGTAGGGCCCGCCGTCCGATCCTCTTCATCAGAGTCCACCTCGATGACTTCAGGTACGGCCCTGCTGGTGGTCCCACCAGTGATGGTGTGCGTCGCAGCTTGAGGAGGTGGGGGGACTATCGCCACCATCACCGGCATGCCCCTAGGTGGGATGCCACCAGACATCCCGACCAGTCTTGCTGCAACAGCCCACACCAGTCGGAGAACTGTACGACAGAGAGGGACATGAACGTTAGTTGGCAGGCATAGTCTACATATGATGACAAGGGAACCGGTAAAGGAGACTTACAGAGATCGACCTCCTGGCGCTGCTCTTGAGCCGGTACTAAGGGGACCCCGAGGCGAGGCCCTCCGTATATTGTTGGAAGATCTGGAGATTCTGGGAGAGCCTCCACGGATACTCTAGTCCCACCAGACGTGGAACTGGACGCAGCCATAGGCGTGGGTTCTGAAGATCCCGCATCATCAACCGCCAAGGGGCGAGAACGAGGCCTACGAACAAGTTCCTCCTGCATGGCCTAAACATTGGTGAGAAGTCCATAGTGGCCCAAGAACGGATCGTAAGGAGAGAAGTACGGAATGATACCTCGAGAGCCTCCGCGAAGTCGTCGGATTCTGAGCCTCGGTCTCCGACCTCGCCCTCCTCCAACGGGCTCCCTCCTCCAGCCCCATCCTCTCGAGAGGAGTCTTCTGATTCCTCCGGCAAGGGGAAGCGCTCCCTCAGATCGGCAGCCGATAACTGTGGGGGGACCGTCTGATTCAACAGTACCCTCACCCGGTCTGTCATTGGGCGAGGGACACCACTGGAGTGGACGTAACCCTCCAGCTCTTCCAAGTACTGTTCTGCCTCCGCCGGAGATGCCATGAATCCAGCCCGAACTGGGCCTATGCCCAGCAATTCCATCCCGAGGCGATTCAGGTGGGCCCACATCTCAGGTGGGCTGAGGAATTGCCGGTTGACATCCCAAATGTCCCAAGCTTCCGGGAAGACATCATCTTCTACCATGTTGATGTGACGCAGCCGCTTCCCCGGAGCCTGAGTGGATATCTGACGAAATCCCCTCACTGGCCGCCCCTCCGAACGGCCCTGCTCTTCCGAAACCACCGGATCCACCGCTGCTGCCATACCCTCGGTCGGTGCGGGTCTCGCCGTCATCACAGCCTCGCTACCGCGAGCGGCCCTAGCTGCCCTCCGACCCCGACCTCCAGATAGAGGAGACCCACCGTCACCGACCCGGATAGTTGATTGTTTCAGCATCTCCCCTGGGTAGGCAACCTCCCAACTGATGGCATACTCCCTCACCAATCCGAAAGCGGCGGTGGATGGAGGCAAAAAAATCTGCATCTTCCCATCTCCCCGTGTGAACATGAGCCACAACTGCCTCATCACGCACGGGTGCTCCTCGTGGTGCACCTCCCAGTAGACCTACGGGGTCAGCCGCTGGAGGCACCAGAACTGCCTCGAAAAACGATGCGGGGTGTACGGTTTGCAGATTGGCTCACGATCTATCCGAGCCACCAAAACTCCACCTCAGAAGGCCAGAAGGTAAGCCCGATGTTCTTCCGTTCCTCGCCCGTCGTCAGTAAGTATTCCCGTCAGCAACGGGAAGGGGTGGAAATTAAACTCATCCACCCTCCACACCCGGTTCAGTACCATCGGGACAGCCAGTTTGAACGGGAAGCTCACAACTGCGTTCAGGATGGAGGGGCGAAAGTTTGATCTCGGCGGCGAAATAGGGTTTGGATATTCGTAAATCCCCCTGATATGCACTGTGATCCACCCATACAGGAGGTGGAAGGGCCCGCAGATCCTTGGCGGCTTCTTGCCCTCACTAATGTGCCGCAACATTCTGTACAGTTTGGTGAGCATCGGAATCCCCAGGTTAATCCGCTGCCCCATGGCCAACATTGACGCCATGATGAACGAGCTGGGCCGCACCCCCATGCTTGTATCCCTCACTAGTAGGATCCACCCACAGATGAGAGCCGCGATGAACGCCGCCAGCCTAACTATCGGCTGTTGTTCAGTGCTGACACGGAAACCCCAAGTCTTCCATTGGCTGTCCTCTAAGACCCGCCAATACGAGTGCCCCTTTCCCTGTTGGGCCGCCCTCGGACAAGTTCGAGGCCTCGGCAGGAACTCTCGATCTTCTGGGAAATTCAGGAAGCATTTAAACCATCTCCTGAAGTGGACATCCCTCACTGCCTCCTTGTTCTCTCCAGGGACGAGAGCCATCAGCACTGACGCCAGTCACGTCATTTTCTCCGGATCCTCCCACGCGCTGATGATGGGGAGGAATTCGTCATACATCTCCCCCAAGATCGGGACCCTGGAAATATGGTGGACATCCCACAGGCTGATGCCCACCTCCCCGTGATGAAGGTGAAAAGTGTTGGTCTTGGACGACCATCTACTCAGCAGTTCCGGCATCAGCTGCTTTGGTTGGTAAATGTGGAATTGGGAGGCCCACGCAGCCTCATACAATCCCAGTCTCCTCAGCTCGGCCCCGAACTCCTCGCATGAGGCGCCTACCCAGTAGGCCCAGGCCCAGTAGTCGGTAAAATTGCCACCCTGGCACAGGTCCCACTCATCAGACCATCCTTTCCTTGGATCCTGCAAAGCCGCCTTCAGCATGGTGCGGTAAAGAGGAGGGGACGTCTCTGGTTGCAGTGGCCTCCCGTCGATATCATTCACATGGTTGTAGAGATAGTCAGCGTTGATGGGTGTGAAGTCCTCCCGCGCATGACCATCGACCGCCCTGAACCATTGGTGCTGGCATGGTATTCTCTTGAACCAGCAAGCTGGTTTGTCCCTTCTTGCCTCAGGGATGAAGACATCATCCCTCAGCCCGAAGCCATACAACGACAATTTCTTGCATTGCGGATAATCCTTCTGACCTTCCGACAACAGATCTGTCAAAGAGGTGTGGTCCGAGTGGCTCTGAACCATCTCCCCCAAGCCTGGACGGTTGGCCATCTCGTCCCGACGAGCAGCATCTGCAAGCACTTCCAGCACAGCCTCTAGATGGGCCATTTTGATGCCGACCCTCAGAAAAGTTTTTTCCCCCGAATCGCAAAGCTCGACCACGAATTTGAATCGCGAAGCTCGACCGCAAAGTTGAATCGCGAAGATCAGTTGCGAGACCAAGCCGCGAAGTCTGGCCAAGGCTGACACGAAGTTTTCTTAGCGCGGACGCGGAGCCAGAGACCCGCAGTTCGCCGCGAATCTCGATTCGCGGAGAGCTGTCACGGAGTACGTGGAGCTTCGCGAAGTCGAGAGCACAAAAGACAAGGATTCACGTGAAGACAAAAGCGGTCGACCCCCCTACTTATAAGCGGTGACCCCGGAGCATCGCGGCGCGCCTCCCCCTCGCGGAGCATCGCGGCGCGCCCGGATCCGTGACCCCAATCAGCATCGCGGGCCCCCTTCGCGTAGCGGCATCGCGAACCACCAAGAAATTTTGGCGATTTTCCCTCAGACTTTGACCCTTCGCCCTCCGCGGCTCCAAGTCTGAGGGGGGGCATTTGTTGGCACCAAAATATGGCCCGAAAGAAGAGAAACAAAGAAGGCTAGCGCGCTGCCTCGCGGAGCACCGATGCGAAGCCCCGCCGCGAAGCGCCCTGACCATCGGGGACCCGCGAAGCTCCAGAGGTGGTGATGCTCCACGAACGCATTTGACATTCACGAGCCGCCGCGAAGCTCCAGAGGCGGTGATGCTCCGCGAACGCATTTGACGTTCGCAAGCCGCCGCGAAGCTCCAGAGGCGTTGATGCTCCGCGAGCACATTTGACGTTCGCGAGCCGCCGCGAAGCCCTTGAGGCGGCGCGCAGGTGCTGCTTCGCGGCACCCCTTCCCTATAAATACCGGGCTCCCCCTGAGTCCCGAGGACGGACGACCCGACCTTTCGGCTTCTCCTCTCCCGAATCGCGAAGCGCGCTTTGCCCCCGGAAATCATGAGCTCCGCGAGGTACTTCTCCTTTGCGAGACGCCTCTGCTTTGACTCGTTTTGAGCCCCTCTTCCGAGAGGGTTGCCCTTCGCGAAGCCCAAGGGAATTCGCGAAGTAAGGGGATTCCCAAGGGAACCCGGGCAGCCGCGGAGCACTTGTGCTTCGCGAAACACCCAAACCACACAAGTGATCCTTATGCTAAGGCAGGATCTCTCCACATCGCGAAGCACACTGCTTTGCAGGACCCTCCTTCGTGAGGCATCCCTCCTTCGCGAGGCAGTGCTCTGTACCACTTCGCGAAGCACCTCCCATTCGCACCCGTGGTCCATGCTAAGGCAGGATCACTCCACTTCGCGAAGCACATTGCTTTGCAGGACCCTGCTTCGCGAGACACCCCTGCTTCTCGAGGCAGTTCTCCACAAACACTGTTCCATTTCGCGAAGCACCTTCCATTCCCACCTGCGCCCCATGCTAAAGCCAAGGCGCCCCACTTCGCGAAGCTCACTCCTTTGCTTAGCGATTCCTCTTCCCATGTGACCCTCCAGGTTTGCACGATGTGATTTCAAAGTCCCATGGACAACACCACCCATAGCGTTGCTTCGCCTAATGCTTCTTCGCATAGGCACGCTAACGGCTATTGCTTCTTTGCATAGCCACGCTAACGTGGGCCCCTCGATGGTTCGTTCCATAACCCCCCTTGACCATGGCCTTACTGGTACCTTCCCTTCCCCAAGGACCAGAGGGTACCGGTTATGTAAACCCTAGGTGTGCGGAGTGAACCCACCTCGTCCGAGCTGCAGGACGTTAAACTGCCAAGCACCACATCTTCAACACATGACGTTAAACTGTGACCCAACCTCGTCTCCCTCACGAAGGGTCCCCCTAGCTCGAACATTCGTTACACCACTCATCTCCACGGGAATGGAATCACCCATCCACAAGGGGTGATATCCTCCTTTTCAGAGTGGCGTATGTTCGTAGGAGAAGGGAAACCCTAGTTCCCCAATGGATGGTTGCACCCCTGCATCTCCAAACTTCCCCACTACCAAAGTCAGTGGAGGGTGTGATATGGGACGAGGTACCTCCCATCATTAGACCAAGGTCCATCTTTCTCGCGCTTTGTCGCACCCTGGGCCTCCATCCTGGAGTAAGTCCCAACACCATGGGCCGCCTAACGCATAATCCCCTCTTCGCTTCTCACAGACGCATCCTTCGCAACGTGATCGTCAGGTCCTTGCAACCTCTTGTTTCTCACACATAGGACGACTCACGTGGGCTTAGAGTGAGCACCGACCCTGGCCACCCGTTCGAACTATGGGGACTTTTATCCATGTCAAGGCATGGTACGTAGGAAGCCTCCATGAGGTTCAATCCCACCACCCGTCACTCATTCACGTCGGGTCCCATTCCGGTCCAGTGGTAAGCCATTGTGACCCATCAGCCATTCCAAACTACAGGGACTTTGATCCATGTCAAGGCATGGTACGTAAGAAGCCTCCACGAGGTTCAAGCCCACCCGTCGTTTATTCACGTCGGGTTCCATCCTCATCCAGCATGACATTAAACTGCATTCCGATCCAATGGAAAGCCATTGTGAACCACCCCTTTGAACTACGAAGACATTGATCCATGTCAAGGCATGGTACGTAGGAAGCCTCCACGAGGTTCAAGCCTATCCATCACCCAATTCACGTCGAGTTCTATCCACGTCCAGCACGACGTTAAACTGCCATTCCTATCTGAACTACGAGGACTTTGATTCCCTGCCACGGGGATACGTTGGAAACCTTCCCAAGGTTCAAGCTCACCATTAGCGGATCCACGGGCTTGCTTTCACGTCGGTACACTGACAATGCCTGTCGGACCAGGGTCCACCCTCATGTTGGTTCGCTGCTGGCATTCATCGGACCAAGGTCCACCTCCGCCGTCACCCTTGCGATGGTCCCATTTCATTCCCCTCCACTCCATTTATCAACCTAGCACCCATCCCGACTCTCTCCCGGACAAGTATCTCGGTGATACTGTGTCGGTATGACCCTCTTCAAAGCCACCCATGGGCTGACCTGTCTCCGCTGGACGTTAAACTTGCGACGTGCCCTATGTTAAACGCGAGAACCTGAGGAAAACCTCAGATATGTGTCTATGACATAATTCCCCGCGTTCGATGTGGGATTCCTCGGGCTTCCACGCCCTCGAGAAGCCCTGTAATTAGGGATAATAGACAAAAACGACAGATTCCCCCGCATCCAGACACGCTACTGGTGCCTCAACGTGACAACTCCCCCGACCGAAGGTCACTACCATGTCAAGACCCCATGGAATGTTTTGACGGAAGTAGTGTAATTAACCGGTGTGCATGGAAACATGGCACTGGGAAGAGTTTCACGAACTACGTATTAAATCTATGAGGGAGACCCGGACTAGGTGACAAGTTCCGAGGAGGAATCCACGGAAGGAAGAACCGACATCCCATCATCCCATTTCGACCAAGGAGCAGACGTACCTGAACAAGGAACGAATGCCGCCCGCCTTTGGAAAGCGGGAATGCGGGGCGACAGGCAGCGCGTCCTCCACAGACGGATGCGCGCGCACCCCGACGAAAGCGTCGGAAACAATTATCTATGGTGAGGATCATGAATGATCCAATATTTCAATATTTGTAAAGGATGGATTTTTAAATATTAAAGGAATGGTAAATCTAATATATTTCTTGGATAAATCTTCAATCATCTATCCATGTAAAGATTAAAGATGTGCGGAAGGAAGTTATAGTTCTACTGAAGAAGGTGTAAATTGTTACTAAATATAACCTTTACTATGATAGAATGATAAGAATAATGAACCACGTACGTTTTCTATACATACCAAACTTGAATAAAGAAATGTTTTATGATGCTCACAATTCATCATTCTCTATTCACATGGAATTACAAAGATGTATAGTTTTTTGATAGAGTACTTCTAGTGGGATGATAGGAAGACATATATTACAGAGTATATTTCATGGTTCATGATGTGCCAACAAGTAAAGGATAATAGGTAGAAGTTTAAGTGGATTTTACAACCATTTCCCATAACACAATGTTAATTGGAATACATCACCATGGATTTTTTTCTCCAGTCTCCCCAAAACAGTAAAAGGAAAAAAATTTATATGAGTTTTA
Source organism: Viscum album (assembly GCA_963277665.1). Lineage (NCBI taxonomy): Eukaryota > Viridiplantae > Streptophyta > Magnoliopsida > Santalales > Viscaceae > Viscum > Viscum album. Next base: position 1,089,066,750 of record OY728121.1, read on the forward strand.
GGGGATTTACTTATGAAGTATTCAAATGTTATTGATATTAGAGAATATTTACCTCCGTATAAAATTTCCATAATTTATATTAATAGACTGATAAGGTTTCATAGAATACCACATTATATAATATTTGACTGGGATCTGTGTTTTACATCAAATTTTTGGTGAAGTATTTAGTCGGATCTAGATACATAGTTGATTTTTAATACTGCTTATCATCCTCAGATAGATGACCATTTTAAGAGAATAATTAAAACCTTAGTTGATATGATATGATTTGAATCTATAAATTTCAATGGTGGTTGGATCAATACCTTAATCTTGTTGAGTTTTCTTACAATAATGGATTTCAGTTGAGTATTCATATAGATACTTATGAAGACCTATATGGAAAGAAGTGTAAATATCCATCCTACTGGGATAAATATGGAGAAATAAACCTATTTGGACCTTATTTATGTGAGTAAAATATTTATAAATTTATAGACATTCAAAATCACATCAAGGTAGCTCAGAGTTTATAGAGATGTTATGTAGAAAATCATCGATGTGATCTATAATTTCAAGTTTCTGAGAAACGTTTTTATGAATTTATCGATAGAGGAAGGTAATGAGATTTGTAAAGAAGTGAAATCTAATCCCTAGGTATATTGGCCCTTATATATTCATTATTGAGTAGGGACGCTAGATTATTTTTTGAAACTTCAACTAATCCTCTCTCAAGTTCATGATGTGTTCCACATATCTCTCTTGAGGAAGTACATACCTAATCCACCACGTTTAATAAACATAAAATTCACACCACTAGAACATGATATTTTATATGAGGAACAATAGTATAAATCATCGATAATAGAGATAATGTTCTATGACAAAAATACAGATCACCTAGTGAAAGTTATTTTTAGAAATCACTAATTTGAAGAAGATACAGAGGATTATGATGATGTAATAAAACAAAGATATCACCATTTTTTTAAACTACTATGATTAAATTTGAGGGATAAATTGATTTTATTGGGGGTAAAATGTAACAACCCAATATTTTTTGAAAAAAATTCATATAAATTTAATTCCCTTGATATCTCGTGATACATGAAACATCAAGTTTTGATGAACTGTGATATACTATTAAAATTTTATTATCTGATTGTTACCACATAGTTATTGGATTGGTGGTTATGAATAGTAATAAAAAAATTCGGAAAAATTTATTATCTATACAGGTTTAAAATAAATTCATTGGTTAGTAAGTTTTTATAAATAAAAATAAAATCATATGAATGTGAGAGAAATACTTTTCTTGAAAACAGTTTTTATGCGCAAAAATGCGTTTTAACATAGTAAATTAAAGAAATCACTCTTAGTAAATTATTTTAATAAAATTTATATATTTTAATTTAATGAAATGTTTTAACAATAATATACTATTCTTTATAATCATTGAATAAAAAAATCTAATTTAATACTTAAAAAATGTATTTTTTTCTAAAAAGATAGTTTTCATTATGTTTCACATGAATTTTTTAAAATTAATTTATGCCACCTAAAGTTATTAATTTTTTTAAATGAATTCCATATTTTGAATTAAGAAGTTAAAATTTGGTAAATAATCCCCTTTTATTTTTGTTAAATATGAATAGTTACCAATGTAAAATACATCACATTGGTAAAGGCTAAATCGGGTTAATCTAGGTTACAAATAAGTGATATGTTCACAATTATTCATCACAATCCTTACTAGATAAAAAAATTGATCCTTACTACCTTAGTCTCAAAATTAACATTTTAAGGGACACTTGTCCTAGAAAATTACCAATATATATTTAACAAAAAGAAATATACAAAATATCAATCTTATAGTTTTAAATATCTCTTATGTGTCCACATTATAGAAAAACCAATTTATGAATGAATATATGTGTATATTTTGAGAATAATAATATTATATTCATGATAAAAATTAATTTATAATTTTTAGTAATTATATAATTACCATAACTACATATGAAACATTGATGCAATATTTCTCCAATTAATAAAAGATATTATAAATTATTTTAAAAATATTAAAAAAATACAATTTGGGTGATTTAATATGTGATTTTTCTTTAGTTTAATATGACAAATTTCTATAATTTGACATAATTATATTCGGATTAGAACATTTTCTTTATTTTTTTTAAGTCAAATTAAATTAATTGTGTCTAATTTGGAAATAATGATATTTTATGAAATTAATATTTTATTAAATTAATTAAAAATAATAAAATTATAGAAAGAGTAAAATCGAGATAATATATGGTTTAAAATTTAATCCATTATCCATTAGTAGGACATTTTGAGTCATTTTTATTATAAATTACCTTAATATATGTTAATCTTTTGAAAAAAAAATCCAAGGGTACCCTCCCTCAATTATGAATGGGAAACCCTAATTTCTCTAAATAATACCAATTTGAGCTTTATATATTAAAAAATATCTACCATTTTAGTTCTACATTATTCTATAAACATTCTAGAGGTATTTTTATTCCAAAAAGACCAACCCTAAATCCCTTAAAAGGATATCTAGATAAGTTATTTAGAAGAAAATGCAATTTCTTTAACTATCCTCTATATTTTTAATTATTATTTTACCTATTATAAATATGTAATATAATTAATAAAATAACAAATTTAGTATATTCAATTTACTGAAAGTTTATTATTAATAAACCACCTTTTTCACCATTTTTCCATAAAAATGTACGTGAATGTATCGTCCGTGCATATGTACAACATACCGTATCCAAGTAGCAATACAATTTATTTATCATCACCATATTTTAATGATGGGTATTTGATGGGTTTAATGTTTATTTATGATAATTATGAAATTATTACATTATATAATTATAATATCATATCTACATTCTTCTCTTCAATCTTTTAGAAAACAAAAATATTGATCATGTGTACGTGTGAAATACCACCTAAACAAAGTGACACAATTTATTTTTCATTTAAATATTAATTTTATGGTAATAAGAATTTATTTAAATAATATATATGATATATTTTATATAATAATTATTCTTTAATGGTGAGTAAATATTTACATTTTTTATTCCATCCTTCAAAAAAAAGAAAACTTTATTAATGCATACGTACGACCAACCATCTATAAGAATGATGTAATTATTTTTTCTATCTCTACATTTTAGTAATGATTATAAAAATGTATATAATGATTATATATGATATTTATAGAAATATTAAACTCTTTATATTATGGGAAAATGATAATAATTAAAGGACCAAATCTACTGAACCAGAACATACATGAAAAACGAAGTAGATATCACTCAGAACTGTGATTTTATTAAAGTATTGTTATAAATGGGTGATAAAAGGTTATATGGTATGATATATATATATAAGTATGGTTATATAATATATTTATAATAATTTTATATTTATTATAAATTAGGTTCCAATTCATAGTAAGGAATTAATACACAAGGTAAGGGATTTTTGTCACATTTTTATTTCTATTGGACACATTCCATATTCACCACTTGTTTCTTTTGTGTGGTGTATATATTTTCCATGAATTTATCTTAGGATTATTGTCAAAAAATATGTATAATATTCATATCCACGTAAGATTATTTTTTCCATGTGGATTATTATTGAAATGATAACAAAGTGGTAAAGGTTTTATGTTAAAATCTAATTGTTTATCGACATTATTTATTATTATGTTTTTGATGAGGAAATATTATTATATACCTCTCAAAAAACTATTGAATTTTATTCTCCTATTTTTATTTCTTGAGAATAAATATTTTCATTTTAAATTCATAATCTTATGTACTCAATATAAAAAAATGTGTTTTTAGGGAAAACATATGTTATTTCTCTATTCTGTTGAAAAATCATTTGTTTCCATATTTATGTTTTAAAAAAATGTGTCAAAAGAGGTTATTATTATTATTATATGATTTTTAAATTCATTTTTCCCCATGTTTTAATTTTTAAAAAATGATTAAAATAGAATATTTTTTTCTTCCCAATGAGGTACTTTTTGATTATTTCCAAAAAGATGTGAGTGGAGTGTTTTATTTTAATGTATACACATGAATAGAATTTCCCAACATCATGGCCAATAAATTTTTTTAAACTTACATTACATGTTTCCAAGACTATTTTCCAAAAATGTGTTTTCTTAATAATTGTGAAATCTTCTTATTTTAAAATTTTAATTTCAAAGTGAAATGGAAATTTTCCTCAAAAATGTTCCCAATGATCTTTCAAAATCATTTTCCATATACGATGGAATCAATGATGTTAATTTTGATTTACTAAGGATATGATCAATTGATACCATTAATATTATTTCCTTAGATGTTTAATTTTTATTTTGATGTTATTTTTATCAAAACCAGTTATTTTCCATGGGTTATGTTATATTAAAATGATGAAATGTTTATTGAACCTATTTTCAATGCATGAGTTATGATGCCATGATGTGATGAATGTTAAATGATCTAGTGGAAAAAATATATATGAGTTTAATTATGTGATTGTGGTTAGAGTATAACCAATTATGGTGGTTATGTTATATCCAAATATGGTGGTTATAATATAACCAAGGACTATGGTTACATTATAATCAATGTCATTCATTACATTATATCCAATGATAGTGGTTACAATATAATATAAGATGGGGGTTATGTTATAACCAAGGATAGTGGTCGCTTAATGAACAAGGATGTGTGGGACCTTTTTCTCCATCCAATTAATTGGTTATATATTTATATATCATGAGAAAAATAGTATTGGAATGGGGAGTAAACCTAGTTGAGTACGAGACTTTTTCCACTATGATTGTCTTGGGAGTGAACCTTGGAAACTATGAAAATTTGTGAGTGAACCCATTCAACTATGATAATCTTGGAAATTAGAACTAAATACTATAGAAATTATCTTCTATTCTTATGTGTATTACACAAACTAATTTCACCTGAAAATTCTATTCTCTCATAATTCATGTTATTTGATTCCTTTATGATTCAATTCTAATTAACTACCAATATTTTTTCCATGACTCAAGATTATGATCTATGATATACAAGGTATTATTTCCCAATTTTCTGACAATTTTACCATACCATTTTTTTCATTTAATTCTCAAATGATCATTGATATCATCCTTGTTTACCCTTATAGAGAATATGAGTTCACCCATTGTTATGTCTCCTTTCTTCAAGTTATGAATGAAGCTATTATGTAGGATATGTCTATGAATGGTTCTTTCTATGAATACTTTATTGGGAGAATATGTAGATCTTACATGCACAAATTTTTAAAGTGTTATATTTCTAAAGGAAATTGACCTATAAAATTATATTAGGGATTATTATATTACATAATGAATATTCATCTATTAAGATTTTATATTTATGTATGTAATGTATGGGTATCTATAGATTTGTAACAAGGTTTACCAAACCATTAAACAATTAAGAAAATGTAACTATCTCAATGCCACCCATTGCATGGATTGGTCAAATAGTTTACCAAGCCATACGAAAATCATGTGTATGAAACTATAACCCTTCTCCAACTTCTTCAAATTTCCCTCACATTTTCACATGGTATTCCCTTAACTATTATCCAACGGTGCATTCCAGTCATGCTCAATAAATATTTAACTGAAAATCCTCCTATGTGTTGGTGTCTATATGATTTTCTCTAAATCAAGCTTCTTAAATATCAAAACCTAGACAGGGTTTTCCAAAACTCTTGAATCTTAACTTTAATATTCTGAAACTCACTTGAGAATAGGATCTGACTTCCTAGATTCATTCCAAATCAAAAAATATCACATTAAGATAGTCCAAATCCTAGAACCTCCGTTCCAAATCCCAATTCAAAATTCGATGAACCAAAAAAATGAAAAATACAGACATCCCACCAACTTCAAACACCCATACAGACATGAGGTTTTAAAAAATCCCCACCTTAAAAATTATCATCAATGATACGACTCATTGGTAATCTAATAAAAAAAAATTCTACCGATATCAGTCATCAATTCGAATTAAGGAGACTGTGGAACAGTCTTAAATGTGAATCATACTTTTGGAGAACCACCCCAAATACATGGTTCCAAAAAACACCAAAACCAATCTTATACATGTATTTACTTCCAAAACACCAAAACAATTCTATCCATAGTCCATAAATATTTATATACAATCACTTCATCCCTCAATTGGTCACCCAGTCTATAGTTCCACCCACCATAAGATTTACCTTACAATTTCTAATTTTAAAGACATGGTGCATTAAAATTTTGAATTATATATATCAATGTTTTTTACCCATGTTACAAAAAGCTCTCCCATCATGAGTTCTAACTTTCCATCCCCAATCATAACTGAGAAATTTAATTGAATACCAGTACCCATTATATTTTCCAATTTCCATGTCTTTATAGAAGAATCACAATTTTTTAGGAAACATACAAACATGAATGATTTCAAAAAATCCCATGAAAATTCTCAATAAATCTGCATAATACCAAAAAAATTAACAAAATTTAGTTTCTAACCCACCATATCTATATACAAATAAAAAAAAGATGAAAAACCTCTAGCTAACCATCCATGACGTTGCACAACTGCACCCACCAACGCATTCGAAAATTCACATGACCATGGTGCTGAACCATCCAAGGCACCCTATGACCATTTAAGAAATCTCACAAAGGATCACACATAACTCACTTCATACCTCCATGAGTAAATTATCAACTTTATAGACTCACTATCATTCTATACCACAAGAACTAAATTTCCCTCACCTGATCTCATTCGGGAAATCTCATGTCATCCTGATCCCAAAACTAAATCTTAAACTCCAATAATCAGTGTTCTTTTAGAATATCTATTCTATATTCTTATTATCTAGGAGTTAACCCAATATGAAACTTAATCAATGAATTCAATACCAAAAAACTAGTGAAAATTCGTCGATTGGATCATCAGCCACCTAAACCCATGTCCTACTTGCCTCAAAATACCAACACATTCTCAATCCAACATGACATCATCCTATCAAATTAACCTGAGCCTTATGTACATTATAAGAATCATTTTCAAACCCAACCAAAAAGTACCTGCAATTCACTAAGTATTTCCCAATGGCACTTGAGTCCCTTTATTCACTAACAATAAAATGGAAAATGACTGTCTAATTAATGATATCATTTTCAAGTCCCTTATCTATTGAGGGTCACACACCTTTTATATACATACAACCCCCACCATAGTAACATCATTTTGGTCAAAAAATAGGCCAACCATCAGTCATCATGTCCCACACTCCATCCATCCTCACATGTGAAGACTAGATGAGGCCAAATTAATGTATCCTTGAGTTCCAAACTGAAATGAAACTAACAAACCTTCCCAACCCAAATGAATTTCATCACAACCTTCAATGAAATTCAATAAAAAATGAGGATCACAACCCACAAAATCCTATGGTATAATCCCTACTATATCACATCCCTTATACTTCTCCTGAAGAACTACCTCAACATATTTCATCACCACGCACATGGTGCTCCTCCCAGGTCCATATCCATTATTCCTGTTAGAATTTCATCAAAAATCCTCCATCCTTAGATCACCCATGACCAATAGATAATCCAAAAAACATCATTTCATGTATCTTGTGTTCATGGACTCATTATCTATTAAACTCAACGATAACACCCACCTGTGCGACCAAAATGATATACCAAACTAACACTACACACCTATCATGTGATTGGTACATAATAGGTTGTGCCTTCCCACTTTGTTAAATTTAGGGTTATTTTATTTTGAGGTGTTTTTAGGTGGTTCTAGTAGTTTCTGATGGAGGATGGAGTTTCATGGGTGCTGCAATAGGTAATTAACATCGATTAATGTTTACATGACATGTAAAGGTGGTTCAAATCTTGTACAGTCGGTGAATTAACATATTTTACACATATAAGGGGTAGCCGATAAACAAGTACACAATGTGTAAATGGAATTCTTGAAATGTAGCAATTAAAGGCCGAGAATAATTAATTTTTTATGAAAGGTAGAAATTTTGGAAAACCTGAGGATTACACACTGTGTAAAATTTACAAGACATGAAACCATTGGGATTAATGTTTTTATGTTATTTTTATTGTTGATTCACTTTTTTCGGCCAAAACATCCTCCCTATCATTTTGTAGCATTCCCAAGGATATTTTCAGGGATCTTCTATCCCCATTCCTACCACTTAAATTCATTGGTTTCAATGGTTGTTGGTTGATGATCCGTAGTGAGTGATTTCACTTCCCCCAGGGATTCTCTTATTATTTTCATATGGATTCCATATGGGAAGGTTGTTTTGGTTTGGGGTGTGAGTTGGGATGAATTTATTATGATCCTTTGATGTGGTGTAGGTTGACCCATGGTTTCCCATGCTTGGTTGAGTTTTATGGGTGTTTCTTCTCTTCCTTATAGCGCGCAACATGTTGGGAAAGCTTCTTTGGGGCAGGGAATCCCTCATTTATCTTTATTGAGTATCATGCCTAAGTGGTTTAATATTTTTTATCTATTTCATATGGTTTTTCTATCTTAATCAAAGATATATAATTTTATTATTTAAATTTACGGGGATGAGGTAATGATTCAAATGATTTTATAACTTTGATATTATTGTGATATTTAGATTGTTAAAACTAAAAACCCAACTAAAAATTGTGGTTGTTAGGGGATTTGTTTTCACTAGATGATTTGTGATGTGACTGATATGTTTTTTGATTGTTTGATATCACTGTAAAATGAAAATTGGATAACCAATTATATTTGGCTAATGAAATGGTTTCCCCTGGATTTATAGATTGTGTGATAACACACCTAAAATAAAGTAAAATTTTATTAAATATACATTGTTAAATATATAAAATGGTATTTGATGTGTTTTTATGTGTGGTTGTGCTTTTGGGGAGGTTATTTGTGAACAAAATGGGTGTGGGGAGATATGTGGTTATTTTTCTGTGCTTTTGGGACAACGAGGTAGTGATTGTTTGGCTATGATTTTGGGATGAATAGGTGGTATTTTTTGACATGTTTTTTGGTTGGTGATATCGTGGTTCATTGGTCATGTTTTGGAGTAGTGAGGTGGTGGTTTTATGTCCTTTCTTTTGGGGTGGTTATGTGGTGGTTATTTGTTCTTGATTTTTGGTTTGTGTGGTGATGATTGTTTATCTTCACTTTTGGAATGGTGAGTTGATGATATGAAGAGGATGATGAGATGTTTTTTTATTTGTGGTTGTGCTCTACTAGATACCCTATAGTGGTGTAATAATTATTTAATAATATTTGAAATGTATTGGACTTGGTTTGGTTAATGGGACATAAATGATTAATGAGTAAATAAATGATGGGATACATTTGTTAACAATGGTTGACAATTTATAATGAAATGAATGGGATGGATAATTTAATTGGTTGGAAATGTGAACTGTGGCATGTGGCTTGTTATGTGGTGTTTCACATTTTAAGATGGAAACAAATTTGGTGATGTTGTGAGTTGGATGTTTTTTTGGTTGTGAACCCATTTGTTGGAATTTTTTATGGATATATGTATATACATGTATATTATTTGTGATTTTTATATGCACCCATCCACATAGAGCAATATGTGTCGACACCCATATAGTTATACATGGGGTGTTTTTCCCAATATCTCAATGACGAGGATACATGGTCAACTACCAATTCTTTCCTACTCACTATTCTAGGTGAGTATATATGCACAGGTTGTGATGGCCATAGCTCTAATAGTGTACTTGGTGATGGCCCATGTTTCCATGAGTGAGATGTGATTTCCCATGTGTTTTCAAGTGAGATTTGATGTGATGGTGCTTGTGGGGAAATGGCCTAGGTTTTTTCAGGTGATATGTGACATGACTGTGCAGTGTGGTGGATCTTAGTGGGGCTATTCTAGAAGGAGGAGGTCATAAGTTTGATTTTCTTCACGTTCATGATACCATACTAATCTGGTTATTTCAATGGTTTTGATGTGATGGACCAAGTGTCTTTGAGTGTGATGTGCTGTGACTGCTCTTATGGGGAGGTGGCCCAAGCATTTATGGGTGATTTATGATTTGACCATATAGTGGTGTTGTGATATGATATTCAGAAGATATGGGAGTTCCAGGATATATGACGTTGGGGTGTGAGAGAGGATAATCATTGGGAAAGTGACACAAGATGACCTTTATCGTCATGCTTCATATGATGTTACTATACATGGAATGTGTTACTTATTTAGTGTTCCTTTGGAAGGCTGGGTTTGGTTAGTATACATGTTTTGGTGTTGTTGGTTTTTTTGTTTTCTTATAGGTGCATTAGTACTCTTGTTTCACATGTGAATAAGAGACTTTGGATTTCCTATTGAGTATACTTCTATGTTCATCCTATGTATATAAATTTATTTTTTGTCTTCTAGGATGATTTTTTGGATCATGATGAACATTACTATCTCATATAGTTGGATCATTGTTTTTTCACTACTTTAGTTTTACTTTTGGGTATTTTCTTTGGTGACTTTTATCTGTATCAATTTTATTTATACATTCATTGTCGAATGGTTTTTTTCCTTTAATATTATGTCTGTTAGTTTTTATGGATTATTAATTTTATCACATGATCCTATATTTTTTATATAGGGTAATGCATCCCATTTTTATGAGATTTTTATACCTTGGGTGCTAGTCTCCGACTAGGAATTAATGGAGGTGATGCTTTGGGTCATTATATCTCTCCAATCACTGTGGTATCTTTGGAGAAAGTGTTTCATGACAAAGTGTTATCAGAGGTGATGAATGAGAGATAGGATAGTGTTTGGAGTTGAACATAGTTAGGATTTCATGTGTTGGTATTGAAATAGTTTCAATTGACCTTGGTGTATGAAATAAGTCAGGGATACTTTCTTAGAAACATGATTTTATAGACCCCATGATCTAATGGAAAAACTATGAGACTATTGAATGAAAAAGTGAGGTGGACCTATTTATAGTGTAGAGATCTCTGAGAGGTACATATATCATAAAGAATTGTGGTATTTTTTGAATTGCGTTTCTTTTTTAATGGTAAAATGAATAAAGTAAATTGAAATGAATCTAACTAAAATTCCATATTACCAGTCTTATGAAATTGTTATTTTCCTTTTCACCAATGGATTCATGTCGTCATATGAATGTGGCTAATGTGGTGGATGTTCAGTAGGATAACATAGTTTATATATAGAAAGGGTTTATCTAGTTGAGTAGGATGATCTATGGAAGAATAATTTTTTATATTTTCAATGGAAGTCATTGGAGAAGTATGAGATCATCATTTTGGCGTGGATGCCGATAGATGGCTAGAAGAAATGGATATTTATTTTGGTCTAATTCACACCCTGATGGAGTTACGGGTTCCTTTGGATGTGATTCAGATGAGGGAAGCTACACATTAGTGGTGGATGTTTTATACATGTGAGTAGAAATAGGTATATTGTTTTGGGTGAAATTTTAGAAATAGTTATGGGAATATTTCATTATGTCAACCGCAAAGGAAGTGAAAAGGTAGGAGCGCCATTCTATTTATAAGAGGAGTATATATATATATGAGAATTTGGGATCATGTTCAAGGACATTATGTATTTTTTCCTAGATATTTTTCCATATGAGGAGTCTCATGAAATATTTCTTGAGGTGGCACTCCATCCTTCTATCCAGCATAAACTTACTCCTTTTACATTTCCAATATTTCTAGAGGTTTAGAAGAAGGTGGATGTGATCAATTAAATACATTCCGGAGGAGTTGTATCAGGATATGGGAACTATTAGGATTCATAGAAGGGAATAGTTTTCTATAGTATGTATCAAAAACCAAGACCTTCAAGGTTCTGACTGGTGGGCAGTGAACCTCAACAGATTCCTTTCCTACAATCTTGGTCTAGTGGTTTTTGTGATTTTACTAGGAACATCCAGATAGTGTTTTTTGGTTGTGGGATTTGTGGACATCACCAAAACCAGTTCTAAACAGTTCCTTGAGAAAATTTTGGTGAATGTGGAAAGCATCAACACCATCCTCATTATAATTTTTTAGTGAGATAGTTTTAGCAGTTGGGACAACTTGTTTGTGCTTCCCTGAGGGAAGATAGAGAAGTTAGAGGGAGACCATAGCATGTTCCTCCTATTTAGGGACCTTGACCAGAGCATGGTCATGGAGGTGTTCATCAAAATAGGGGTAGAGGAGATGGTCATGGTCAGTTTGACTTTGTGGGGGAAGTACCACTAGAGGGGCCAAAGATTGTTAGAGGTATGATTAGTTTTTTTTATAAAATTTCAAGTGCCTCATATGATTCATTAGTGTCTCACTCCTTTGTTTATTCCACTCTAGTCTATGCTCTGGGATTATACATAGACATGTTCGTTATACCCTTGTTATTGAATATGAATATTAGAGTCCCGACCATCTCGTTTCATGTGTTCTATGGGTGTAGGCTAGTGATGAGGCCACAACATTCTCGTGGGGGTCCTTTTTCTATATATGTAGCCATAAAATGTAATACTAGGCATCGATTTATTGTATTCCATTTGAGATGTCATAAATTTATTTTGGAGGATATTTGTGGCCTTGTATGTGGATGAACAACATGTGGTTTTTATTGGAAAGTAGTGTTTTTAGGTTGTAATTTAACATATGAAGCCCATTATTTCAATTATGGATGAGTAATCATTGGAATCAATAGAGGCTGAGGTATTGGAGGTCCCCTGTTTTGCTGGGGGGTTTTTGTTTTTTTCCCAAGGAGGTTTTTATTATACCCCTTAACATGATGTTGAGTTTGGAATCGACTTATAACATAGATATTCCCTGATTTTGATGGATCCTTATCAGATGGAATATTCTAATTTTCGGGAGTTAAGGATTTAGATAGATAACTTGATGTAGAATGGTTTTATCTGGCCTATTATGTCACTATGGGGTTCTCTAGTTCTCTTCTCTAAGAAGTTAAATGGTATTATGGGGATGTTTATAGAATACTAGAGGTTTAATATGGTGAATTTAAAGAACAAATACCCTCTTACAAGGATTGATGATTTTTAGACCATCTGAGAGGGGAAGGATGGTTTTATAAGATCGATCTTTAGTCATGATATCAACAATTGAGGGTGAAGGGGGTGATATCCTAAACACTTCCTTCAGATGCATGTATGGGAACTTAATGTTTATAGTCATGTCATCTGGTGTCAGGAATGCACCATCTATATTCATGGTACCCACGAACTCTGTGTTCTAGGAAATATTGGACATTTTCAAAGTCATGTTCATTGAGGACATATTGCTCTACTCAAAGTCAAAGGAGGTGAATGAAGACTGTTTATGGGATATCTTATAGGTTATTTCATGCCACAAACTATATGAAAAGTTTTCTAAGTGTATGTTTTGGTTTTTAGAGGTGCATTTCCTCAGGTATGTGGTGTCTCAGTAGTGTGTGGAAGTATAGTTGTCAAAGGTTGTTGTAGTTCTATATTGGGAAGCACTCAAGAACATGAAAAAGGCTAAAAGTTTCCTTTGTCATTCATAATATTATCAAATTTTTGTACCCTATTTCTCTTGATTTTCAACCACGTTGATAGAATTTACCACAAATGTATAGTATTTCATGTGGACTGATTAGTGCTAGGCATCATTTGATTACCCGAAGGGGATATGGGTTAGTTCTCTAGTGCTTAAGTTTCCCAAGGAGGGTGTGATGTTTGATGTGTTTTGAAAAACTTACCTTATGTGATTAGGATTAAAATTGATTATTTACAGGGTAGTGACCCCTTAAGTGTCTATGCAGTTATGTACACACTATAATTGATATTCCACCCATTATTTAGATCTAGAAGCAGTTATGTTTTCACTATTGATTTGGAAACACTACCTCATTGGGGATAACATTTTTGTTTCTATGGATCACAATAGTTGGATGTATAACTTCTCTCAACGTGATCATAATTTTCAATAATGTCGGTGGATGTAGGTTCTTCATTATTATTAGTTTTAAATATCCTATACCTCAAGAAAATGGATTTTTGTGTCTGACAATTTGATTAGGAATTCATCTAGGGGTGTTTTTCAGGATTCTGTGGATGCTTAGAGAGGAGTAGAGGATTTAGAAACCATTCATTTAGATTCATGTGTGAATAAAGGAATATTATTTTTTAGATGATAGTGTATCCTTATTTGATTTAGTAGGTGTAGGAGTCATAGTGGGTATACTCATAGGTGGAGTTGATGTGTGATCATGTTGTCCAGGGTGATGCTCTCAAGGGAAGTTTGGAAGATGGTTAGAACTGGATGTTGTTTCATGGGAGATTTTTTTTCAGTAGTAATGAATGAGGGTTTCCATCTTGAGTTTAATAGATAACATTTAGATTTTATATCCTAGTTTCACAAAAATTTATTATGTTATAGGGTTTTAGTTTTTGTGGCCTTAGAAAAAAAGGCAGTGGTAGATTTTGTGGAAAAGTTTTTGGTTTTCTATAATTTAAAGTTAGTTCATCATGTATCTCGAGGTTTTAACAGCCTTTGGATGTTCCCATGTTGAAATGGGATTAAATTTATATGGATTTCATCATAAAATTATCCTAATATCAGGTAGGTTTTAATGGTATCTGGGTAGTGTTGGATTGGTTGTTGAAATCAGAACACTTGATAGCGATAAAGGATTCAATCATAGTGGATTATTTTTCTAAGAAGTATGTGTATGTGGTTATGTGATTTAATGGAGTTATGAGTTCCATTGTCTTGGATCATGGTTCAGGTATTACCTCATGGTTTTGGGGGGGGGGGGGGATTATAGTATTCCTTTGGCACCCAATTACACATCATCATGTCATTCCACCATTAGATAGGTGGGAAGATGGATCAGACTATCAAGATGTTGGAGGATATGTTCCAAGAATGAATATTTGACATTGGTGGATATTGGGTTTGAATCCTATATTTGGTCCAATTTCCATACAAAAAACCAACGAATCATCAATTTACATGTATCCATTTGAGTCTTTGTATGGACGGTTGTGTCGTTCTCTATTGTGTTTGATGATTGTTGGGGAAGAATCTATTCTTGGTCCTAATGTGGTGTAGAGAATGATAAAAAGGGTTTAGTTGGTCTGAGAGAGGATGAAATCAACACATGATCTGAATATGTTTTTTTTCATTCACAAGAGGATTCATTTTAAGTTTGAGGTTAGGGAGCACATGTTATTGAATGTTTCCCCTGGATGTGGGTAATGGAGGAATGACATGGGTAGTAAGACGTATCCAAAGTTTGGTGGACCCTTTGGGGTGTTAGGGAAGGCTGCTAAGGTGAAACATACGTCACTATTCCCACTATAGATAGAGAGCATCAATTATGTCTTTCACATATCCTAGCTTCATTGATACCATCATTAAAACCAGGTCATCCAATAAAAGTGGAAAAGAGGAAAGAAAAGGCCTACAAGAAGGGAAAAGTGGATATCCAAGCAAAGAACCAAGAGTGATGGAGGAAGAGGCAGGGGGTTTCTGAAGCTCATCCTCCACTCCAAGGAAGAAATGATTGAAAAAGTCCTTCGGCCTAATGCCTCAAATGAGGAAATTTTAACAATTTATGAGAGAAGGTCTAATGTTGATTCCACCGAGGAGCAAGAAGTGTGGATAGCAAATAAATACAGAATCATAGCCTGGGGATTCAACCAATGAAAAATCACCTTGGAGGAATTCAATCAGACAATGGATAGAATGGTTTCTCACCTTGAAGAACTTATCAGCGTGGATCCAGACACCCAGTTTAGTACTATGCACTTGGAATTATATAGAGTGTTTGACTCAAATAATCTTAGTCCTGTGTTTAATCATTTTTTGAGCTCTTTCAGTACGTTGTGGTTTTTGTTTTGAGAACAATGGTTTACCACTTGTCCTTAAAATGTATTTATAATAAAAAATTATATTCTATGAGAGATTTATATGGGTTCCTAGTACAAAGAGTTGTTTTGATTTTTGATTTTTTTGTTTTCTCCCAAATGATGAGATGTTGGAAACCATGTTACATTATGAGATATGATTCTTTTCTTGGTGTTTTGATGTATAAAGTGTGAAAAAATTATTACATATAAAAATTATAGGACCTGATTCCTAATTGAGATCCATTATAGTGAAATGTGATTAAACTCATGAGGGAGATTCAGTTCCACTATAAGTGGATAATATCTTGACATGGAGGGTGTAATTTTATAAATCGTATGTTTGGGGTAGTGTAGTTTTTTTTCTTATTTAGATTGTTTGTTTGGGATGTGTGGATGGTTTTGGTTATGAGGTTTTATAGTGATGAGGTTCTGTGAAATTTTTTGTGGCATTTTGTTTCTCATGTTTGGATGGTTGTAGTGTTTTTTGGTATGATGAGATCCATGAGAGGTATTTCACAAGATAGTTTTTTGGATCCGTTTTCCCTTCTAGGCATGCTTTTGGAATCATTAGGTTGAGAATTATTTGAGAGGTATTTGAAGTTATGTTATGTGCCTTCCTATCCCATTACTTTTTTTTGTGGGAGGATGTGTTAAGAGGAGGTTTTGGGCATTTATAGTGGAGTCTTGTGCTGCATGGGTGCTACAACAAGGAATTCCTATAGTGTAATGTTTACACTATGTGTAAAGGTGATTCACGGATTGTACAACTAGTGAATTAATTGATTTTATATAGATAATTTCTAGTCCATGAACCTAGTACACAACATGTAAATTAAATTCATGATGTGTGACAATTAAAGAATGATGAGCCTTAATTTTGGTGAAAGGAGGATATTTTGGAAAATCTAAGGATTTTATGTAATGTAAGATCTACAAGATTTCAAATTGGTGTGATTCCATATTTTATGTTCTTTTTATCAGATGATCCATTAATTTGGGAAAACCCTCATCCATATCATTTATTTGGTGAGCCACATGTTATTTTAAGGTATATATTTTTCCCCCTTACTCCCACTTTTATTAATTTGTTCCATAGGTTTCTTGTTAATGATCCATGGTTAGTGATTTATCCTTTCCCCATGGATTTCTCTTTCTATTTTCATGGGGATTTTATGTGAATATTTTTTTTTTGATATTGGGTGTGAGTTGGGATGTGTTTTTCATGATAAATCAATGTTTTGTAGGTTTATCTTCTATTTCGTATCTATGAAGAACTTATCAGCATGGATCCGGACACCTAGTCTTTGAATATCACATTTTTGTGATTGTTTTATACCACCCTAAAATAAAAATTGGATAAAAAATTATATTCTTTTAATGAAATAGATACCCTTGGATTTATGTCTTGTGTGATAACACCACTAAAATAAAGTGAAATTTTATTAAATAAACTTTTATAAATATATATAGTGGTATTTGATGTGTTATGATGTGTGGTCAAGCTTTTAGGATTGTGATGTGTTGTTGTGATGGGGTGTGATATATATCTGGTTGTTTGGGTGTGTTTTTGGGGGCAGTGTGGTGGTTGTTGTTTTGATGTCCTTTTAGGTCATAAAGGTGCTGGTTGTTTTTTTTTTGTGATTTTTGGGCGGTGAGATGGAGTGGAATGAGAGGTTTTTATTGTCCATAATATACCAACAACCCTATAATTATAATGATAATACCAATGGTTTTTATAACTATTAATGTAGGTTATACCCATGGTTTAGTATCCTATGAAAATAGTTTTAATCTTACGGTATAGTTTCTTTTACTAGATGTGCATGATGTGTTTTCGTTTAACTATTTAATGGTTTACCTTATAGAAATTTTAATCTCATGAAACATTTTAGCCCAAAATATAATATGAAAATAAAATTTTTATAGTATTATTTTTTTAGATATATCTTCCAGAACCCATTTTTTTATCATGATGTAATTTTATACTTTTCTTAAGCTATTATCTTATTTCATATAATTAAATTGTGATTACAATAATCTTCTTTAAGAAAGGACATTTTTTCCGTTCACTATTAGATTTAATCTAAAAGTTATCAATTACTATTAATTAATTTCAATATTATTTATCTTATAAATACTTAAAATAAAATATTTTTGAAATAATAGAACTCCTTGTGTTTGAAAATTTCACTCTTGAAAAGCTGTTTCATGTTTACATGATAATCTATATTCTTACTATTGTCCTATTTGGGGTATTTCTACTCATGAAAAATCCTAAATATCTAGGGTATGCCATTTTTGTTACCATTTTATACATATGTTGTCTTTATTTATTACTGATGGATGGTGAAAGTTTAATTTTGGGTTTAAATAGTTGCAGTATTATATAGAGTAGGGTGTACTTATATCAAGGTATGAGTCTGCATATCATTTCAAATAAAATTTACTCTACACTAATATGAATTTCCCATAATTTTCTTTTTAATTTAAATTACATATACATATTAAAAATGCATGGATATTACAGTGTGTTACATCATTTATCTTTACTCAAAATTTATATGTGAATATATTAGCAAGTTTATAGGTTCAAAAAGTTATAGTGTGATTTCATTCATCTATTATAAAAATTTTATGGGTGAATGGGTTGTGGAGTAGCTAGGTTTTTAATGATAATAAACCCTATGTTTATTATTATATCACTCTCTTTAATATGTTCCATGGGTTATGTTTAGTAAATCATGTTTCTATACTCTTTAGATTATTTTATTATGATATGAAAACTCATATACCATGATTTTTTATCTAAGATATGTTATGTATATATTTTATTATGTATTTTGATTATACCAATATAATTATTTCATTTACATTTATGATATTCAATTATCATCGCTTACATTTACCCTTATTGAGATTCTCATCTCACCCCTTTTTTGTTTTTTTCTTTCCTTTGGATTTTAAGATTATAATGTCACCTGATATGTATAATAGTGGACTTAGTTTATGGTGAAATATTCAAAGATAGTGAAATAAGTGTTTTTACTTTTCTAGTCTCCAAGACACTAATCCTTCAGGTCCTTGGGTTGTGTGACTAGTTGTGGATGTAATAATTAAACCACATAATCAATGTATTATTTATGATATGATTATGTTGGGTATCTTCAATAAACCCCTGAGGTTGTTTCATACTACTAATGTAGAATCCCATGTTTTTGAATTGGACTAAAATACCGATGTTTTTGAACTTTTTCATTTACTAAACTAGAAGTTTTTAAAATCAAGTCTTGGAACGAGATTCCAAGATTTGGATCACCCCTAATTGATTTTTTGGGCATGGGTGAAGGCTAAAGAATTTTTTCGAGTGGCGCGAGATGTTTTGGGAGTGTCGGACCCAAAAAACATCATTTTTTAAAAGACAGCAGAGGGCGTATGTTCTGCTAAACTGTGTGGTCCACTACAGGTAAACATTTGGCCCTATATAAAAAGGGGAAGTGGATTTGCACACAGTTTACCAAAATATGCACCTATCCCTTGCAAGGTGTGGCTTAGAGGCAGTAGGCAGTGCACGGTTTGTGCGTGATTTGGAAAATCACATGGGTTAAATTGTGCATGACACCATGTTATAGAAAATTTAGTTATTTTAAATTAAAATAATATAAAATAAAATAAAATTAAAACCAAAAACTAATATCCCCTCCCTCTCTCCCTCAACTCATGATGCACAGGGGGGCTCCCCTTTGAGCCATTTTCATGACCCGTCCTCATAATCCTCTTCCTCATTCAATCTGTCTATATTTCCATTGAATCTCTACACAATCTGTTATGGTGAGACCTCTCCACACTTTTCCTTCCTTCTTCTGGATTTGCTTTGGAATAATCAGCACCCGATGAGGTGAGTCTGAACCCTAGACTAAGGGTTAAATTGTTTTTATGATATTACTTGGGTGCTAGGTTTTTACAATGGTATCTCGGGCATTGTTCTTGCATATTCCGTCAACCACCATTGAAGGTGAGGTGGTTCGGGTGGTTTCAGTCCATTATCTTGGTTTTAGGGTACATTTTTCACCTCCTTTTTTTCACACTTGTTAAATTTGGGGCTTTGGGTATTTATGAGACCTCGACATGTTTATTGTAGTGTGTTGAGTTTATTCATGTGGTTTCATCCCGATTTGGTTTATCAACGACACCCAAGGTAAGGGTTTAGTCCCTTTTTTGGTTTTCACACCATCTGTTTTGGTCTCTTTATGTGTTATAAGGTTCCTTTTATTTTCTGTATAGTTTGTTGGGATATTTCATGTGGTTTCGAGTCGGCAAGTCAAGGGCGACTTGCCTGTAGGTGAATAGGTATGTAAATATATATATCTCTCTGTGTGTGTGTGGGGGTTCCCCTATTACATGTGAAGTTAACCATGTAAATGATTGAACACATATAGGGCTAAGAGTGCCCATGTATATATATATATAAATCAATCCGTAGGTGAGTGGAGACATGCATTTGTATATAAGCATATATGTGAGGATCCACTTGCACATGCCCATGTTCATACAGGTATGGGAATTAGGGCTAGGTATCCTAGATTTTATGTGAATGTGTGTATGTTCAGTGGGGGAGCAACAACCTTTAGTTAGAAGGCTCCAATGGCCAAAGTGTATGTCTTAGTTTTACATGAGGTAGGGTCCTTTTCCAAGCAATTAAATTTTATAAATGATTCAATTAATTTCTTACTTCACTTTAGTTATAATTTAAATTCATGTAGTGAAGTATCTATATTCCATGCTCTTAAATGAAACTTAGCATGTTTCATATTTAAAATGGTAAAGGTGATAAATTATTTGTGTGATAAGTAATATCATGATTTTATAATAAAACCCCTCTAATGGAGGTGCACCACCTTCATGATAAAAAGTACTGGTTAGACATTTCTTGCTCGAATTGTTGTGTCTACAATTATTATGACTTGATGTTATACTGGAATAAGACATGTTTAGGATAAGGCCCGAATGGGATTAGAAACACTGAGTTTCCCTTTTTAAATGATTTAAGGACCAAGGAACCATCTAAGTGTTTAGTATAGTTTTTAGAATGGAATTACCCATGTAGGAAATTTAACTTTTCATGGATACTTGGATCCTTATAACTGCAATTGACTTGTTTTGCTAAATGGAATTAGTTGAGTTAAATGAATGGTCAATGCTCAATAATTTACCCTTCAAAACAAAGTACTAAATATTTTTCAAATGTTTTGATTTCTAATAACACCTTGGGTGACACCTGGGTTTCCAAGTAGGAATTCCATGGATGGACTTAATGGGTTTTCATACTCATACCTTGGGAGATACATGGAATCCCATGTAGTAATTCCATGGAATGACCTAGGTTCATGAGAGAATAATTGGATCCACATCCATGGAAACCATTACCATGTTAAGGGAAAGTAGCAATGTGGACCTTGACTTTTGAAAATTCCTTAATGGATTTTACTAAATGGTTTCATGATACTTGGCCTTGTCACACTAATGAAAGGATAAGATTGGAAAATTGAACTTAATGATTAACTAAGTCTTGATTAAATGGCTTCAATTCTATTTTGACTATCCACACTAAAGGAAGACAAGGATTGGACCAATAAATAATTTTTTGCAACTCTAGTTAACCTATCCACACTAATGGAAGACAAGACTTGAACCAAATTAATTACTACATTATTTCCATATCAAAAGGAATGGTTTGACCTGGGATGGACTTGGATTATAAGAGGAGAATACCTTGGGAATCATGAATCCCATTCTGATTAAATGATGCGTTTTGGTTTGGTTGATACCCACCTAGACTCCGTTCCTTGCCTATTTTATATATTATTATAGGATGCCTTGGATACACTCCTTGGTTATAGCTTTGAGTTGTAGGTACCATGGTTAAATCCCACAAGGCCCTGTCATTTCTAAGCCATGTTTTAACTTGGTCAATCACTTTTGAATCGGTAGGTGCCTTATTCTATAATGCCTTGGATTATCTCATTGGATTACACTCTTATCCCTGATCTAGACACAGATACTACTGAGTTATCATTTTGTGAGATCTATGTTACCTTGGTTATTACTCTGGAACTCCCTCACCAGATATCATTTTCAGGTTTCCTTGTTACATCTTGGAACCTTCACTATTTTGTACTATCATGAGGTGATGTTAGTGATAGCTATTCCTCACTTGAACTATAAACATAAAATGGTAATTACATAATTAATGAACTGGTTACATGTTCATACACTAGCTGAGGTCTGAAGTAGGTACTTGAGTTTGTAGTTTGTAACACCCAGAGATTTTATGAGACACATTATTTTTAATTTATTTGATGTCTTGTGTTGTATGATACACCAATATTATCTTGCGCTATACGCAACTCCATATTATCTTGCAGTATACACAATAATATTCTTGTATCGTGTTACACAAAATTTCAAGTTTGTTTGATAGAAATTATTCTACGCAACATTGAGTATAGATTTTTCTAAATGTATAAATGAACTAATTTTGGATTATGGTATACGCAGCACCAAAGGAACCTTTCACAATATGTAACACTGACTTGGCTTGCTTTCCACGCAAGAGCAACCTTCCTTGATAACTTGCGTTGTACGCGATACTGAGTTTCACTAAACAATGATATATTATTATATTATTATTTAAATGGGATATAAACTAGAAGTTATGAATATTATTAGACACATATTTATTTTTATATAAATCTATCATTCATCTTACACAATATATGAGAAAAAAATCAATTTTTCGGATAAAAGAAGTATTTTTAAAAAAATGCAGTTTTCCACTTTTTGATGGCGCACCCATTTTAAATATAATTTTTGACATTTTATAAATTGAATTTGAAAAAATAATCTTCTTATTTTATGTCAGGATATAAAAATTTACATTCAATAAATTTTTGATATTTTTCTGATAACTTTCATATTTTGATGAATAGAAAAAATAAGCTAAATTTTACTCAAAAACAACTTTTTTCATCGAGATAATTTCTATGGATAAATTATAATATTAAATGGGTTTAAAATATAAATAGAATATATTTTTACCATTTAATATAATTTATATCATTATCATAAATTTTACATTGAATTCATAGGTAAAAACAATTCAATATTTTGCAATGTTTTAGCTTTTAAAACCTGTTTTCTCAACAACATGATTAATTTTAAATTAATTACTGCAACTTATGTTTCTTGAATTTGAAAAGATAGATAACCTATTTGGAATAATTAGGTCCAAATTATATTAATATGATAATTTTAATTTTTGGTATTATGAATACTAACTACAGTAAATTTTATTTACCACAGTTAAAGGTAAATATGGTAATTGTGGGTAAAAATAATATCATAAAATTATCCTAACACTTGTCTTGATATAATTGGATGATTATAGTTCACCCTAAAAATAATTCGGTCAAATGGTATCTATTGGAACCCACTTGGATGAGATTAAGACATTCAATTTATTTTATTTCAAGAAAAGTGAAATATGTTTCACTGAAACTTTAATAATTAATTTTTTTTAATATAAGTCTATACAGAATATAAATTAGATTATAAATACTAATTTGAAACATAAAATGTTTTTCTTTATCATGGTGATTTATTTTTAATTTTTAAGAAATTATTTAATTACCTTAATAGCTTATACATTAATGATGTAGAAATTATTTATTTAGTGAAAAATCAATAATATAGTTTTTATTAAAATAATAATACCCATAAAAGGCCCAAATACTTGACCAAAACTTATTGGAAGAGTATATATAAACAATAACCATCCAAGGGTGGAATTGATGAATATTTGGATCCTTAAAAAAATATTGTGACACTTATATTATTTTATTTTAATTGATGTCAAAGTTGTCACCTTCACAATTTAATAAATATAATATTTTAAATAAAGGTTTTTTTAGAGTATAAATTCGACTAAAAGTATTATTTTGAATTTTTTAGATTTATATTCATTATAGTATTTTATTTTTCATTTTACGAAACAAATAAGTATATTAAATAATTATACAAAAATGTTATATTAATTATTTTACCAAGAGAGATATCAAATAAATGGTTTTAAAAATACTAAAATAAATATTATATGAATTAATTAATATACTCCACAAATATTCTAGATGAATATGACATGTTAGGAATCTATTAAATATTTTGGTTCTAATCTATCATCTATGTGGATTTTATTTAAATTCAAATAAATTAATAGTGTTAAAATTGAAACTATTAATATTTTATAAAAATAACATATTATTAAACTGTTTAAAAATCAAAAAAAAATATTTAAAATTAAAAATTGAAAATTATATGGTCGAAAATTTCATAATGTATCAAATTATGGACAATTCACAACATATATTAATGTATTTATAACTACTTAAAATTTAGACTATTATTAACACAAATAAAATTAAATAGATTAAATAAGGATAAATCAAAATGATAAGGTTTAAAATAAATTCCAAAAATGTATAAATTTTATTGGATGATGATATTATATCACTATCTAATCTCATCATAGAATTTGAGTCATTTTGGAAGTTTTCATGTGGGGTTTGAGTTTATTATAAAATAATATTTTTGAGGTTTCCAAAAGTGCCCATCTCTTCTCTTATAAAAGGGTACCTCCTCCCTCTCCTCTTTAATCCATTTTGAGTATTCAAACTCAACCAAACCCTATAAATTTACCTTCTCTAATTCCCTAGAAACATACTATATGTACTGTTCTTCTTCATAGACTAAATTCAGTTCCTTAAGAGGAGGTTTAGAAGAGGCACATTGAAGAAGAGGAGTTTCAGATACGTACAAAGCATATCAGACCAAAGTTAAGGGAAAATTATTCCAATCTCATTCTTATTTGAGATTCTTTATTCGTAAGTATTTACTGGGGTTATATTTATCATCCATTTCCAAGTTTTCTAAAAATGTTTTCATAAAGTGTTTACTATTCTTCCATGTATGTTTAAAGTGATTTTTACCCTTTGTTTACTTTTAACACATGGTACGGAAGGAATCTTTCTTTTGATTACCATATGAGTTACTTTTTGACTTTCCTGAAAAAAGTAAGAGGATGATGTTGTTTTAAAATTATATGGAATGAACGTACTTTTATGGTTTCATAACACCATATTTCCATGAAGCTTCCAATACAATATTTCATGATTATTTTCAACAAAATTTTTTTATTTTAAAATTTCATGACATTTTGAGTAAAGAAAATTATTTTGAAGAAGAAAGGATATTTCCTCAACAATTCATTTCAAGTATTTTATCAAAACTATTTTCCATCTAAGATGACGTTCTTTAATATGTTTATGTTTCAAGTATAAGTCACTTATTATTTACATGGTTTGATTTTGTTTATGATGAAATGATACCCATTGTTTTATATGGATTATGTTATGATGAGATGATGTTTATAAAACCCATTTTGTTCGTGGGGTTAGGATGAATGATTTAGGATTATTTTGTGGCACACGTATGAATGATTTCATTATAATATTGGTGCGACCTATATATTCCTACAATGCATTGGGTAAAGATTTATATCTCATGAGATAGAAATGGATGGAACGACAAGTAAATCAGCTTTAGTAATAAGGGGTTGAACGACAAGCAAACACGATTCAGTAATGGACTCCGTCCACTATGATTATCTTGGCAGAAATTCCTCGGATACTACAGAAATCATAATTGGTGATTATTAGTTTTTCATAATTACATGTTTTATGACAATGCTATTCTGTCATGGTTAATGTTCCTTTATGATCTATGCCTTACATACTACCAAGATTTATTTCATAACTAAAGATTTTTATGTTTATACTTTATGTCCATGTTTTTACGTTCAAATGTATATGGTTTGTTTTATTTTCTCCATTTTTACCCTTACTGAGAATTTGAGCTCACCCTTTTTATGTTTTCTTTCCCCCAGGTTATAAAGAATTGTTTTAGGTAGGAAAAAAAAGGGGAAGTTCTTTATAAGATATTTTGAAGATCTTTCACCATAATTAGAAGATTATGTTTCGAGTTTCCAAAAAAACTAAACTAATACGGTATTTGGGTGTCAGTTTTTGTCACGTATTATTTATTCTGAAAAAGTAATGTAATGTCCATGTACGTCAAGATTGGGTCTCTACAGTTGGTATCAGAGTGAAGGGTTAGTTATCCTTTTGAAACTGGGATGAGAAAAATTTAGGGAGCTCCCTAGAGATATTTATAAGGTATGTCTAGGGATGTCCCTAAGGTTAAGTATAAGTATAGGTTACAATCCTTGAATTATGATAATGATCATGAATAACCTAGGATTAAACCTAAAATGATAGAGATCAGAAGTTCTCCCCCTTTAATTTTTTTCCTAGTGTGATTTTTGACTCTCACCCTATTCTTTTTGGGTTTTAGATAATGGCTGGAACATGAAGGAACCATGTTAATGGTCAATGCACTGGGCAATGAAATGATTTTACTCTTGAACAACCAAATGTTATGGGAGATAGAGTGAAAAATATTTTTTCTATACTTATAAAAGTTATAAATCATTCTAAACATACAAATAAGAAGAGAAGTGAACAATATTCTATTAAGTCATTCATGAGGAAGCGTCCACCTTCTTTCAATGGGTCTTCTAATCCACTTGTTGCTGAATAATGGATTAGTAACATTGAGAAGATATTTTCCATACTTCACTGTTCAGAACATGAAAAATCCATTTTGGTTGTTTACTGTTTAGAAGGTGAAGCAGACTAGTGGTGGAATCTAATTAAGAATACAAGGCCCCAATATGAAATTGAATCAATGGAATGGTATGAGTTCAAGAAATTATTTTTCAATAATTACTCTCCTTATATTCTTCAAACAAATTTGGAAAAGGAGTTCCTTGAGCTTAAGAAAAAGGATGATGAATCTGTTGGTATATACGAGGCAAATTTCACAAGGCTTGAAAGGTAGGCATCTGGCTTTATCATCCAACCTGAATGTAAAGTTGATCGATTCTTCAGTGGCTTAAAACCAAGCCTTTGAAGGGAATAAGCTATAAGAGACTTCAAAAGCTATTAAGATATTGTGCATTGTGCTATCAAGGTAGAACTGGAAGTTGGTGTTACATATCCATCTCATGGTTTTGACAGGAAACAAAAGATGGAGTTGAAGGAAAAATCTCAAACAATGGTGAAAGGAAGAGGAATGTTTTGTTATTCTCAAAGTGTGGAAATAATCATGGTGGATATTGTCTTAAAGGGACTAGAAAGTGTTTTATGTCTAGAAAATAAGGTCATCGAGTAGCTGAGTGCCGAAGTAATGGGAAAAGTTAGCTAACGATGTGAATAGATAAAATTCTATAGAGAACACACCACCAATAATTCAATGCTATAAGTGTGAGGATATGGGGAATTATGATAACCAATGACCTAATACAAGGGTTAATGATGATCGACATTAACAACATCTTAAGGAAAAAGATAAAGGGAAGTCACATGCGATCACTATTGGCGATGTTGAGTATGAAAACGTAGTAGTGGAATGATTAAGTGTTTATGTAATGGGATTTAAAAATAATTTTGTGGAATATAATTTATAGTATTATGGAATATTGGAATATCTATGTATTGTTATATTATGGATTCGATAATTATATGGTACCAGTAACCATGAAAAGTTAATGAAATATTTTTGGAAAGTATATGATATGCACATAATGAAAGGTTAAGGAAAAAATAATATGGTTGATAGTATTAATGAGCTCATGATTGATAAAAGGACAAAGTGATATCATGGTATGAGTATATAGAATTGTTGGTATATTTGGTGTATGGAAAGAGTTAATTTTGATGGAATTCATGTTGCCACTAAGGTTCTATGGTAATTTATTTTATTATCTTATTTCGAGAGGATGCATGATGAAGTACTTCAAATGTTTGGAATGTGACCAACAAGATATATCTTATGACATATGGGGGATAAATGATGGTATTCACATGCTTGTTATATGAACTTTCGGGTAATTGTTTTATTTGTACTGTGAGATTGGACACAAGTATTTTGGATAGGCCTAAAGGTTTGAATGGATTAATTTGGACATCAAATAGTATTTTTTAAGGCTAAAACTTTTTATTATAATTTGTTCAGGAATGTTATAATAATATAGTTTTAGAAAAACGACAACCCGTAGGACGGGAGACAACCCATCTTGTCGGCAAGGATGTGGGAATCAAACCCACAACTGAAGTGTGCCAGGCCTTTATCACCTACCACTGGCCTACAGGAAGTCCCTAGTTTGTAGAAATTAGATTTATTTTATTAAGTGTTATGATAGATGAAGTATAAGTCCATTTTTGGAACCATATACGATTAATATAACCATAGATGGACTTATGTATAACTTATGATAACCTTTTGGTGATAGAGAAAGATGTAATGACCTATAATTCTATCACATGATCTGCTAAAACTTAATGAAACAACACATTCGACATTATTTATTTAAATAATAGATGAAGTGGAAATTTTTAAAGGCACAAACAACGGTGAGATTGTACTAGGATGAAGTAATTATTTATTATCTAGAAAAATTCTTCAACTTTAGGGAAATGATCTTGAAAACAAAAAAATTTGACCTAGTACCCTCATATCTAATGAATCAGATGGTACCTTAGATCATCACAAATTTATGGCTTTGTGATTGTTGGATTTTTCATATCCATGTTCTCTTCCACTCTTCACAAGAACTTGATGGTTAGATTTCTCTTCTATATCTATGTTTTCACCTATGTCCTCCTCTGTGGAAACCCAGTGATGAGTTAATTTGGGTAAATGTTATGTTTCTTACTTAACTTTTTAAAATTATGTTTTAGTATTCCTTTTTATGATGTGGGTTTCAATGAAAGAAACTTTCATGTAGCAAACCATTTATAACCCTGATGAATTTCGAGGGAGAAATTCATTTTAAGTGGGGTAGAATGTAACACCTAGAGATTTTATGAGATAGATTATTTTTAATTTCTTTGATGTCTTGTGTTTTATGCTATACCAAGATTAGATTGGGCTATACGCAACACCATATTATCTTGTAGTACATGCATCACTATTCTCTTCTTCTGTGACACCCAATTTCAAGTTCGTTTGATAGAAATTATTCTAAGAAACATTGAGCATAGATTTTGTTCAATGTATAAATGAACTATGTTTTGATTATGTTATACGCAGCACCAAAGGACGCTTTCACTATACTCAACACTAACTTGGCTTGCGTTACATGCAAGAGCGACCTTCCTTGATAGCTTGTGTTGTATGTGATACCGAGTTCCACTAAACAATGATATATTACTATATTATTATTTAAATGGGATATAAACTAGCTCTTATGAATATTATTAGCCACATTTTGATTTTTATATTGCATTATATGTCACGACCCGTCCTTGGGGCCCGTGTCGTGACTACCCCAAGCCCGCCTTCCATAGGCCAGGGGCTGGCGACTAGCACCAAGACGCAAATCCCAAAAAAGGGAAGACATTGCCTTTGTAAAGTAAACAACAAACACCACAGAGTAAGCAGGAAGAAGTAAACACTAAGTAGAAACTAGTACAATAGTAAGTGCGGAAAAGTAAGTGGGCCAGAATACAAACCCAAACTGAAAGTAAAGTACAACTGGAAAGGGAAAACATCAACTGTAAAGTAAAGCCGCAACGACGAGCTGTCCACTGGAAATCCCACTAGAAGGGTGGGTAAATATAGCCTCCACTGCTCCTCGGGTCCATCCGACCGCTCCGAGTACATCCCGCCCAGTGGTCCACCTCCAGGTACCGTCCTGCTCTGCAAGCCTCCACCACGATCAGCGCTGTCCGTCGTCTGCAACCAACACAACGTAGTGCGGGCATAGCCCGTGTAGGGGTGAGTATAAGCTACTTAGTAGGGACCCCGAGACCCCCGAAGGTCTCCCAGAATCCACAAAGGAAAATCCACAGAGGAAAGATACAATCACGAAGTAACATCTGACACTGCTTAGGTATATGCCCATACATATACCTAAGTCATCAATTCTCATTCGGCTCCAACATCCGAGCCCAAGTACAACCCAGTCCACACAGGAAATAAAAACGTAAATCCACACAGGATAACATAACACAATCCACAAAGGAAAGCAAAACATGATTCATCTCACACATGTATACTTCTTTGTATGACGATAAAGATGACCGGATATTTCCACTGATTCATCTAAGCCGTCGGACCCACAAAGGATCGATAGGTACTAACCCCCGCAATGACCCACAAAGGATCGATAGGTAACTAACCCACGCAATGACCCATAAAGGATCTGACCCACATATGATCGATATGTAACTAACCCCCGCAAAGACCCACACAAGATTGGACCCACACATGATCTTTAAGCGCTGGCCCACACAGGACCGTTGAGCGTTGACCCACACAGGATCGGACCCACACGAGATTGGTATCACTGACCCACAAAGTATCGCTGAGTGCTGTAGTCGTCGCCGTCGAATCCATTGAGGATCTCTGCACAGTCGTCGTCATCACAGTAGTAGTCGCAGCCAGCTCTAGGGTTCCCGCACACACCAAGCTCGTTCGAGAGGGTCCGCTCCATGAGCTGAGAGGATGATACATCAACTGAAACATATTCCAGAGTTGATGTATCCAAAAGTTTTGTATCATCAACAGGAACTCAACGTCGCAGATGACGCGTCAATCGGATGCCTGGTCTGAGAGATATTGGCCTTTTCGTCCTAGGGGCCCGGTTAGTTTTTAAGGAAAAAACAACCTGACCGTACTCCACCTACGTACAAACCTTGGGCGGAGTAAGCCAAAAGATCTGTCTCACTTAGAGGAATTCAACAAAGTCGACGGCACGCCAAATGGATGTCCGAAGCTCAAGATATGAGCGCTTCCGCTCCGAAGGCCTGGTTGGTTTCGTGTACGAACCAACCCGGCCGAACCCAAAGTATTCTGAAACCTTGAGTGTGATATACTAAAACGACCGTATCGATCCAAGGATTGCATCTCCACTGACGGCGCGTCGTTCGGAGGCACGTAGCTCATGTTATGAGCAAAAGACAAAAAGGTCCAAAAACGGGGGGTTTGGGCCCAGATCGACCCGGCCCGAACCGGGCCGCCCCGACCCGGGTCTGGGTCCGACCCGGTTGGGCATGACCCGGCCCGGCCAGGGCGGCCCGGCCCGGCCTGGGCGCGACCAGGCCAGCGGGTTGGCGTGGCTTGGCTCGGCCGAGCGGCCGAGCAAGGGAAGCCGCGGGGGGCGTGCTGCCCCCCGCGTGAAGAGAAGTCGCGACCCCGCGTGGGGCCGCCCTCACCAGCGGACATGGCCGAGCCGCCGCGCTGGCGACCCGCGTTGCCGGTGGAGTCTGCGGGCCACCGGAGTTGCTCTGGTGGTCCGATTTCATTTCCGTCTGCGCCGTAGCTCATCCCAGGTCCCGTTCTTCACTGCGGAATCAACAAATCGTCTCTGCGGCCCTTTTTGTCATCGTCTGCCATTCCGCACACCAAGAACAAAATGGCGGTGGGTTCAGACTTGTTCGTTGGTCCGCACCCACCGCGTTAGCGGTTTGAAACAACACCATAAATCCGAGCAATTGATAAACCTCAACCCCCAATAATAATCCGCGGACCAACTTTTTAATTGGTTGGTCCGCGTTCTTGCCATGGAGGAAAACAACATGAGTAAAATCATTTTCAAAACGACCCCTACCTCAACGTCGTCGTCGGACGTGAGTTCAATGTGGAATTGACCGTCACGGAAGAAAAGGATCGTCGCGTCACGGAAGGGTGTCACTGTCGCACGACACTTGGCGTCACGTAGACAAACTCCGAGGATCAAGAACATACAGATTTAATTATGACAATTAAATCCATGTTGATGTTATAATCCACAAAGAATTAGAAGGACCGAAATCCCCTACCTCAAGATGCCGATCGAAGATTGTCGCGGGGGTGGATCGTCGTGGAGGGAGAATCGTTGGTGTCACATCGTTGATCTTCAGGGGTCTGGTGTTCTTCGTCACCCTTCATCGGAGGCCGACATTCTTCGCGTTCTTTGCGAAGGAGGATGATGATCTTTAGAGGTTCTCTAAAGGTTTAACACAACCTCCAAGAAGAAGGTGTGTTGGCCTTATTTTATTAACATGCCAACAAATGGAAAATGTGCTAAGAAACGAACAAAATTAATTCATAGAATTAATTTCACCGAATTAACCGCCCAATTAATAGGGGCGTTAAGAACTTAGAAAACGCGTCAGTTGACTTTCATTTAAAAAGGGTTTTCGCGGGTGTGTTACTTAGCGGAAAAGAAACGGTGGGGCTCGTGCGGGCCCCACCGCACAAATATCCTACCAAGAGGGTAGGATATTTTGAATTTGCACCCTATCCGCTTCAACCCATCTTAAGCAACTTTAAGTGGCTTTTAAGTGGCTTTAAGTGAAATAAAAATAAATTTGTCGCACACTTTATTTTATTCCTTAACTTAAGCCCAAAAATTTAAAAACCACACCCAAGCAAATGAAACTCCGGAAGAGGAATTTATAAGCAAATACCGACGCTGTGATTCCATCGGTGCCCTCAGAATTTGATTCCGAGCACCGGTTCAAAAGTTATAAAAACCCGCTCATTCGTTCACTGAACGTACCTGAGGGAAACTTCATAAAATGATTCCGGGCACACCGGGCCTCAGAATCACGTGCCGTCAGAAACAGCATTCTTGTAAAATTACAAAGAAAAATAAAAAAAATCCCTTGTAATTTACAGGTCTTTACATCAGTCCCACATCAGGGATTTACGTCCCCGTAAAGATACATCATAAACTAGGGAAACAAAAGTGGGTACTGAGCACGTATCTGAGCCTCCCGCTCCTAAGTGCCCTCCTGGTAGTTCCTGTGCTGTCATCTGATGCGCACAAGAGGAATCGATCGTCCACGTAGGACCCACTCCCGTCGATCCTCGATCTCCACCGGGACCTCCGCAAAAGTCGCCCCATCATCCACGTCTAGCTCCCCATGGTCAATGATGTGCGTCGGGTCGTGCACGTATCTCCTCAGCTGGGATACGTGGAAGACGTCGTGCACCCGGTGCAACTGAGGTGGTAGAGCCAGGCGATAAGCCACCTCGCAAATCCTGCTGAGGACCTGGAATGGTCCGATGAAGCATGGAGACAACTTTCCGCCTCAACCAAATCTCCGTAAACCATGTCGAGGTGAGACATGCAAGAAGACGTGGTCGCCATCCTCTAACTCTAGTGACCTCCGCCTCCTGTCAGCATAAGACTTCTGCCGGCTCCGAACTGTCCTCATCTGCTCCTGGATGACCTGGACCTTCTCTGTCGTGGCCCAGACCATCTCTAGTCCCACAAGTGCTGACTCCCCAGGGTCTGTCCAGCACAAAAGAGATCTTCAAGGTCTGTCGTACAACGCCTCGTATGGTTCCATCCCGATGGTGGAGTGGTAGCTGTTGTTGTACGCAAACTCCACCAGGGGTAGGTGGTCCTCCCAGCTGCGACCAAAGTCAAGGACACATGCGCGGAGCACGTCCTCAAGAGTCTGAATGGTCCTCTCCATCTGACCATCCGTCTGAGGGTGAAAGGCGGTGCTCAGAAGTAGCTACGTCCCAAACGCCTCCTGCAACCCCTTCCAAAGCTGGGAAGTAAAGTGAGCATCTCGATCGGATAAGATAGATGATGGCACACCGTGAAGCCATACAATCTCCTGAACGTAGAGACGCCCCAAGCTCTCCACTGAGCGCTGCTCTCTGATGGGTAAGAAGTGAGCTGACTTGGTGAGTCGGTCGACAATCATCCAGATGGAGTCGTGACCTCTAGATGTGCGTGGAAGTCCAGTCATGAAGTCCATAGATATCCTGTCCCACTTCCACTCTGGGACCTCCAGGGGCTGTACCAATCCTGCTGGTACATGATGCTCTACCTTCACCTACTGGCAGGTGAGGCATTGTGAAACGAACTCTGCCATAGCCTTCTTCATGCCTGGCCACCAGTGCTGTCATCTGAGATCCTAGTACATCTTTGCCACTCATGGATGTACCGCTAAGGGAGAAGTGTGAAACTCTCACAGCACTTACTCCCGTAAAGCAACCGGTACCAAGTTACATCCTCTGAAAAGGATGTCCTGCTGTGCTCCAAAGGAGAAGCCACTAGGTGCCTATCCTGAGGATATCTGTGCACGCCATGTCTCACAGTCAGCGTCCCCACGCTGTGCCTCTCTGACCTGCTGTAGTAGTGGAGGAGAGATTGTGAGAGACTGAAGGAAGGTTTCTCTATCCCTACCCACGAAGGATATCCACAAAGCGGATAGCTGCTCTGTCGCCTCCTCGAGTAGTTGAATGACCGTCCTCTAGCTGAGAGCATCGGCTACCACGTTCCCCTTCCCAGGAGTATAGACTATCTGAAAGTCATAGTCTTGGAGGAACTCGAGCCATCGCTGTTGTCTCAGGTTCAGGTCCTTCTGAGAGAAGATGTACCTGAGACTTTGATGGTCATAAAAGACTGTAAAGCACTCGCCCATCAGATAGTGTCGCCATGTCTTCAGAGCGAAGACCACTACTGCTAACTCTAGGTCATGGGTAGCTTAGTTCTGCTCATGCGGCCTCAACTGACATGATCCATAGGCGATCATTGCCCTCTCTTACATCAGGACACATCTGAGTCTAGTCCCTGATGCATCGCAGTAGACTACGTAACCTACTCCCTCCTCAGGCAACCTCAAGATAGGTGCACTAGTCAATCTCTGTCTCAGCTCCTGGAAGTTCTGCTGACATCTTTCTGACCACACAAAGGGTTTCCCCTTCTTCGTCAAAGCTGAGAGTGGTGCCACAACTCTGGAGATGTCTGGAACAAATCTCCGATAGTATCCAGCTAGTCCCAAGAAGCTCCGCACCTCCGTCACGCTCTTGGGTGGCTCCCAAGCTAGTACTGCCTCGATCCTCGCAAGATTCACTACAAATCCCGCCTTAGAGATGACGTGTCCCAAGAAGTGGACCTCATGTATCCAGAACTGACACTTCGAGAGCTTTCCATAAAGCTAGTGCTCTCGGAGTGTGTCCAGTACAACACGCAAGTGGTAGGCGTGCTCCTCCTCAGTCGTCGAGTATATAAAAATGTCGTCGATGAAGACCACAACAAATTGATCGAGGTATAACTGAAAGATCCTGTTCATGAGGCCCATGAACACTGCCGGAGCGTTGGTCACTCCAAATGGCATAACCAAGAACTCATAGTGGCCATACCGACATCTTAAGGCCGTCTTCTACACGTCCTCGTCCCGAACTCTGAGCTGATGATAGCCTGACCTGAGGTCTATCTTCAAGAACCACCGTGCTCCCTTGATCTGATCGAAGAGGTCATCAATCCTCGGTAGCAGATACTTGTTCCTCATCGTCACCTTGTTCAGGCGACGATAGTCGACACAAAGTCGCAAGCTCCCGTCCGCCTTCTTGGTGAAAAATATCAGGGTATCCCAGGGTGAAACACTGGGTCGGATGAATCCCTTTCCCTGCAAGTCCTCCAACTGTACCCGTAGCTCTCGAAGCTTAGCAAGGGCCATCCGATATGTTGGAGTCGATATCGGGGCTGTCCCGGGCTACAAGTCAATATGAAAGTCTACCTCTCTGCGAGGAGGTATTCCTGGAACATCGTCGGGAAAGACGTCTGCGTACTGATCCACCACTGCAGGAAAACTAGGACTCTGCGCGTCAACTGCTCCTAGGATGAGGCTATCCAAATGATGAGTGATGGTCTATCCTCTCCTCTGTGGAAGTCTATCCTGTTTTTTGAAGGCTCCCTTCTCGCCGGTGAAGGTGAACCTGCTCCCGTCGGTGCGTAAACATTACACCTTGCGCCTAATACAGTCAATCTGTGCATGGACTGTAGATAACAAATCCATGCCCAAAATGACGTCGTAAGGCCTCGAAGCCGCTACAAGAAGATCCCAGCCGAAGCTCTCGCCTCCTAGAGTTAGCTCACACTGCCGGCACCAGTGCGTAATCATCGAGTCTGCTCCCGTAGGAGTCTCTAGCCATAAGGATCGAGCCAACGGCTCTGTCGGAATCTCTGAGCTCCAAACAAGGGCAGCGGCTATGAAAGAGTGACTCGCTCTTGTGTCTATAAGAACTACAGCAAGGGTTGAATAGACACAGATAGTACCTCGAATCATCTTGGGCACGCCGTGTTCATAGGCCTCCGCTGCCTGGAGCTGTGCCTGTCTCTACCCGCCAGCTCCCTGTGGCCGGGGTGGACCTCCTGGTGGTGGTGGTGGTAGAGCCTCAAAGCGTCGCACACCACCTGTTGCTCGGCCAACTCCTCTGCCACCTCTGCCTCCTCCATGCGGACCGCCAAGGTCGACCCTCTGCCTCTGCCTGGGTGGCCCATCAACCGTCTGCTGCTCCTCGGCACGTTGGGTTGGGCAGTCACGGGCCATGTGACCCTATCCTCCGCATGTGTAGCACTGCCTGCCTCTCGAAAGACTGGCTCCACGCTGTGTGCCCCGCACTGCTGAACCAGTGTCCTGAGGCCGTCTGCATGAGGGTCTGGCCTACCTGGACCCCTGAGTCATTCGTCGACTACCTGCCATAGAAGACTCTACTACGTGCCGCCCCACGGTAGGTCTCGCTGCTGATGAAGGCTCAACAAGGAAGCTCTCGATCAAAAGGGCTCTCTCCAGTACTCATGCATGGGTCGGAATGCTGAGGGAGATCAGCGATGCCCTGATCTCATGTCTCAATCCCTGCTCAAAGGTCTGGGCCCAGAAGAATGGGTCACGTACCATGTCTGTCGAGTAACGTGAGAGATCGGTTAATCTTGCCGAGTACTGGGTGACTGTGAAGCTACCCAGTTGCAGCTGAAGAAGCTCCTAGATGCGCACCACACGGAGGGTGGCCGTGACGAACTCTGATCGGAAGAGGCCCTCAAAGTCTGTCCAGAGGAGAGATGCCTCATCGTGCACTTGGAGCATCAAGATCCACCATCGGCCCGCTGCTGCGTGTAGTAGGCTCGCTACAAGGATCACCATGAGGTCTGATGGTGTCCTCACTAGCCTGAAAACTCGTACAACTGCCTCTAGCCAGTCCTCGGCTGCCTGGGGGTCCGTCTCCCCATGGAACCTGGGCGGTCGCTGGTGCTGGAACTCATGCAGTGCACTAAGGTGACGTGCATCGTCAGCGGCTGGGGCTGGAAGCATCGGTGGCTCGGCGGGTAGAGGTACCGCCGGTGCCTCTGCTGTCAAAGGGCCCTACACCGAGGCCTCGTCGCTCGGTGGGATGTTGTCACGCTCAACTCTCGGAACCCTAGATAGATGCCGTTGTGGGTCCATCCTGAAAAGGAAACATGTGCACCATGGTCAGAACAGTATACCTGGTGAGCTGATACTTGTAATCACAAAGAAAACATAAAACACACATGCAATCAATGTTTTCGTGCATTAAGTCAGAAATCAGAAGTTAGGGTCCTGGTGTACGGATACGTCAGCCACCGCACCAACACTGGACTCCCTGGACTGATAACCACACCCAATACGCTAAACACTATTGCTTCACATAGAAAAGATCAGAGTCCGCGGTAGAACCGAACTCCTCTGATACCAATTTTTCACGACCCGTCCTCAGGGCCCGTGCTGTGACTACCCCAATCCCGCCTTCCATAGACCGGGGGCTGGCGACTAGATCCAAGGCGTAAATCCCAGAAAAAGGGAAGGCATTGCCTTTGTAAAGTAAACAAAAAACACCAAAGAGTAAGCATGCTGAAGTAAACACTAAGTAGAAACTGGTACAACAGAAAGTGAAGAAAAGTAAGTGGGCCAGAATACAAACCCAAATTGAAAGTAAAGTACAACTGGAAAGGGAAAAAACAACTGAAAAGTAAAGCCGCAACGACGAGCTGTCCACTGGAAATCCCACCTGAAGGGTGGGTACAGATAGCCTCCACTGCTCCTCGGGTCCAGCCGACCGCTCCGAGTACGTCCCGCCCAGTGGTCCACCTCCAGGTACCGTCCTGCTCCGCAAGCCTCCACCATGATCAGCGTTGTCCGTCGTCTGCAACCAACACAATGTAGTGTGGGCATAGCCCGTGAAGGGGTGAGTATAAGCTACTCAGTAGGGACCCCGAGACCCCCGAAGGTCTCCCAGAATCCACAAAGGATAATCCACAGAGGAAAGATACAATCACGAAGTAACATCTGACACTGCTTAGGTATATACCCATACATATACCTAAGTCATCAATTCTCGTTCGGCTCCAACATCCGAGCCCAAGTAAAACCCAGTCCACACAAGAAGGAAAAACGTAAATCCACACAGGATAGCATAACACAATCCACAAAGGATAGAAAAACAGGATTAAGATCACACAGGTATACTTCTTTGTATGACGATAATGATGACCAGATATTGCCACTGATTCATCTAAGCCGTCAGACCCACAAAGGATCGATAGGTACTAACCCCCGCAATGACCCACAAAGGATCTAACCCACAAAGGATTGATAGGTAATAAACCCCCGCAATGACCAACAAAGGATCTGACCCACACAGGATCGATAGGTAACTAACCCCCGCAAAGACCCACATAGGATCAGACCCACACATGATCTGTAGGCACTGGCCCACACAGGACCGCTGAGCACTGACCCACACAGGATCGGACCCACACAGGATTGGTAGCACTGACCCACAAAGGATTTCTGAGTGCTGTAGTCGTCGCCGTCGAATCCACTGAGGATCTCTGCACATTTGTCATCGTCACAATAGCAGTCGTAGCCAGCTCTAGGGTTCCCGCACATAGCAAGCTCGTTCGGGAGGGTCCGCTCCATGAGCCAAGAGGCTGATACATCAACTGACACATAGTCCAGAGATGATGTATCAAAAAGTTTCGTATCGTCAATAGGAACTCAACGTCGCAGACGACACGTCAATCAGACGCCCAGTCTGAGAGTTATTGGCTTTTTCGTCCCAGGGGCCTGGTTGGTTTTTAAGGAAAAACAACTCGACCATACTCCACCTGCATCCAAACCTTGGGCGGAGTAAGCCAAAAGATCCGTCTCACTTAGAGGAATTCAACAAAGTCGAAGGCACGTCAAACAGACGTCTGAAGCTCAAGATATGAGCTTTTCCGCTCCAAGGGCCCGGTTGGTTTCGTGTACGAACCAACCCAGCCAAACCCAAAGTATTCCGAAACCTTGAGTGTGATATACCGAAACGACTGTCTCGATCCAAGGATCGCATCTCCGCTAACAGCGCGTCGTTCGGAGGCCCGTAGCACAAGTTATGAGCAAAAGATCGAAAAGGCCCAGAAACAGGGGGTCTGGGCCCGGACCGACCCGGCCCGAACCCCCCCGGGTCGGCCCGAACAGGGCGGACCCGACCTGGGTCCGGGTCCGACCCGGTTGGGCATGACCCGGCTGGCGGGTGGGCTTAGCTCGACTTGGCCGAGCGGCCGAGCAAGGGAAGTCGCGGGGGGCGTGCTGCCCCCGCATGAAGAGAAACTGCGACCTCGCATGGGGCCGCCCTCGCCAGCGGACATGGCCAGGCCGCCATGTCCCGCTCCTCCGGTCCCGCGTAGTCACGGGACCGCGCTGCTGCTGTCGTGGCGGGTCCGTCCGGCGGCGCGCCGGGGCACTGCTTCCGGTGGAGTCCGCAGACCACCGGATTTGCTCCGGTGGTCCGATTTCATTTCTGTCTGCGCCGTAGCTCATCCCGGGTCCCGTTCTTCACTGCGGAATCAACAAATCGTCTCTGCAGCCCGTTTTTTCATCGTCCGCCATTCCACACACCAAGAAAAAAAGGGCGGTGGGTTCAGACTTGTTCGTTGGTCTGTACCCACCGCGTTAGCGGTTTGAAACAACACCATAAATTCCAGCAATTGATAAACCTCAACCCACAATAATAATCCGTGGACCAACTTGTTAATTGGTAGGTCCGCGTTCTTGCCTTGGAGGAAAACAACATGGGTAAAATCATTTTCAAAATGACCCCTACCTCAACGTCGTCGTCAGATGCGAGTTCGTCGCGGAATTGACCATCACGGAAGAAATGGATCGTCACGTCGCGGAAGGGCGTCACTGTCGCACGACACTCGGCGTCACGTAGACAAACTCCGAGGATCAAGAACATACAAATTTAATTATGACAATTAAATCCATGTTGATGTTATAATCCACAAAGAATTAAAAGGACCACAATCCCCAACCTCAAGATGTCGATCGAAGATTGTCGCGGGGATGGATCGTCGTGGAAGAAGCGTCGCGGAGGGAGAATCGTTGGCGTCACGTTGTCGATATCTGGGGGTCTGGCGTTCTTCATCTCCCTTCGTCAGAGGTCGGCGCTCTTCGTGTTCTTCTCATTCTTCGCATTCTTTGCGAAGGAGGATGAAGATCTTTAGAGATTCTCCAAAGGTTTAACACAACCTCCAAGAAGAAGGTGTGTTGGTCTTATTTTATTAACATGCCAACAAATTGAAAATGTGTTAAGAAACGAACAAAATTAATTCATAGAATTAATTTTAATGAATTAACCGCCCAATTAATAGGGTCATTAAGAACATAGAAAACGCGTCAGTTGACTTTCATTTAAAAAGGGTTTTCGCGGGTGCGTTACTTAGCGGAAAAGAAACGGTGGGG
Source organism: Viscum album (assembly GCA_963277665.1). Lineage (NCBI taxonomy): Eukaryota > Viridiplantae > Streptophyta > Magnoliopsida > Santalales > Viscaceae > Viscum > Viscum album. The sequence continues at coordinate 1,089,107,460 of OY728121.1, forward strand.
CTCGTACGGGCCCCACCCCACAAATATCCTACCAAGAGGGTAGGATATTTTGAATTTTCACCCTATCTGCTTCAACTCAGCTTAAGCAGCTTTAAGTGGCTTTTAAGTGGATTTAAGTGAAATAAAAATAATGTTGTCACACACTTTATTTTATTTCTTAACTTAACCCCAAAAATTTAAAAACCACACCCAAGAAAACGCAACTCCGGAAGAGGTGTTTCTAAGAAAATACCGGCGCTGCGATTCGATCAATGCCCTCAGAATTTGATTCCGAGCACCGTTTTAAAAGTTATAAAAACACGTTCATTCGTTCACTGAACGTACCCGAGCCAAACTTCAGAAAATGATTCCGGGCACACCGGGCCTCGGAATCACGTGCAATTAGAAACTGCGTTCTTGTAAAATTCCAAAGAAAAATAAAAAAAAATTCTTTGAAATTTATGTGTCTTTACATTATAATTCATCTTACACATGATATGAGAACAAAATCAATTTTTTCGGAAAAAAGAATTATTTTTCAAAAAATGCAGTTTTTCAGCCTTTTGAAGGCACACCCATTTTAAATATAATTTTTGACAAGTTTATAAGTTTAATGTGAAAAAATAATATTCTTATTTTAAATCAGGATATAAACATTTATGTTGGATAAATTTTTGATATTTTTCTGATAACTTTCATATTTTTTTGAATAGTAAAAATACGCTAAATTTTACTTAAAAACAACTTTTTTCATCGAGATAATTTATATGGGTAAATTATAATATAGAATTTTTTTAAAGTATAAATAGAATAAATTTTTACCATTTAATATAATGTATGTCATTAGAATAAATTTTACATTGAATTCATAGGAAAAAATATTTCAATCTTTTGCAATGTTTTATCTTTTAAAACCCGTTTTCTCAACAACGGGATAAATTTTAAATTAATTACTAAAACATCTGTGTCTTGAACTTGGAAAAATATATTCAATATTCAGAATTAGTAGGTCCAAATTATTTTAATAGGCTAGTTTTATTTTTGGGCATTATAAATAGTAACTACGGTAAATTTTATTTACCACAGTTAGAGGTAAATCTGACAATTAAGGGTAAAAATAATATCATAAAATTATCCTAAAACTTGTCTTGATATAATTGGATGATTATATTTATCCCTAAAATATAATTGGGTAGAAATGGTATCTATTAGAACCCACTTTCATGAGATTAAGACATTTAATTTATTTTATTTAAAGAAAAGTAAAATATATCTCACTCAAACTTTAATAATTAAATTATTTTTAATATAAGGTTATACAGAATATAAATTCAACTATAAATACTAATTTGAAATCTAAAATGTTTTTCTTTTTCATGGTGATTTATTTTTAATTTTTAAGAAATATATAATTACCTTAATATCTTATACATTAATTGTACAGAAATTGTTTATTTAGTGAAAAAAATAATATAGTTTTTATTAAAATAATAATACCCATAAAATGCCCAAACACTTGAGAAAATATTATTGGTATATTATATATAAACCATAACCATCCAAGGGTCTACTTTTTGAATATTTTGAGCCTTATAAAGGATATTATGACACTTATATTATTTTATTTTAAATGATGTCAAAGTTGTCACCTTCATAATTTAATAAAGATAATATTTTAAAAGATGGCGTTTTTAGAAGATAAATTCGACAAAAAGTATTATTATAAAATAAATTAGATTTATCTTCATCATAGTATTTTATTTTTAATTTTATGGAACAAATACGTTTATTAAAAAATTATACAAAAATGTTGTAGTAATTATTTTATGAAGAGAAATATCCAATAAATGGTTTTAAAAATATTAAAATTAATATTATATGAACTAATTAATGTGCTCCACGAATTTTCTAGATGAAAATGAAATGTTAAGAATATATTGAATATTTTTTTTTCGAATATATCATTTGTATGGATTTTATTTAAATTCAAAAAAATTAATAGTGTCAAAATTGACACTATTGATATTATATAACAATAACATATTATTAAATTGTTTAAAAATCCCAAAAATATTTAAAAATTACAAATTGAAAATTATTTGGTCGAAAATGTCATAATGTATCCAATTATGGACAATTCACAACACATAATTAAGTATTTATAACTGTTTAAAATTTAGAATATTATTACCATAAATAAAGTTAAATATATTAAATAAGTATAAATCAAAATGATAAGGTTTAAAATAAATTTCATTTTTTTAAATTTTATTGGTTGATGAGATTACAACCCTATATCATATCATCTTCAAAGTGGAGTCATTTGGGCAGTTTTTAAGTGGGGTTTGAGTTTATTATAAATTAATATTTTTGAGGTTTCCAAAAGTGCCCATCTCCTCTATTATAAAAGGGTACTTCCTCCCTCTCCTCTTCAATCCATTTTGAGTATTCAAACATGGCCAAACCCTATACATTTCCCCTCTCCAATTCCCTAGAAACATACTAGATGTCCTGTTCATCTTCAAAGACCAACTTTAGTGCCCTAAGAGGATGTTTATAAGAGGTACATTGAAGAAGAGGAGGTTCAGATACGTACGAAGCATATCAGACCTAAGGTAAGGGATAATTATTCCAATATCATTCTTATTTGATATTGTTTATTCTTAAGTATTTATTGGGGTCATATTTATCATCAATGTCCATGTTTTCTTGAAATTTTTTCATAAAGTGTTTACTATTCTTCCGTGTATGTTTAAAGTGATTTTTACCCTTTGTTTACTTTTACCAAATGGTATGGAAGGAACCTTTCTTTTGTTTACCATATGAGGTACTTTTTGACTTTTATGGAAAAAGTATGAGGATATTTTTTTTTAAATTATACGGAATGAGCGTACTTTTATGGCTTCATAATGACTTATTTCTATGAAGATTCCTATACAATATTTCATTATTATTTTCAAAAAATATATTTTCTTTTTAAAATTGCACGACATTTTGGGAAAAGAAAATTATTTTGAATAATAACGGATATTTTCCTCAAGAATTCAGTTCTAGTGTTTTATCAAAACTATTTCCCATCTAAGATGACGTTCTTTAATATGGTTATGTTTCAAGTATAATTTCCTTACTATTTACATGGTTTGATTTTTTTTGTGATGAAATTATATCCATTGTTTTATATGGATTATGTTATGATAGGATGATGTTTATGAAACCCATTTTATTAATTGGGTTATGATGAATGATTTATGTTTATTTTGTGGAACACATAAGAATGATTTCATTATGAGATGGGTGGGACCTATATCTCCCTACAATGCATTGGGGAAAGATTTATATCTCCTGAGATAGACATGGCTGGAACGAAAAGTAAATCCGGTTTAGTAATACAGGGCTGGAACGACAAGTAAACCCAGTTTAGTAATGGACTTCATCCACTGTGATGATTTTGGAAGAAATTCCTTGGCTACTTCAGAAATCATAATGTATGATTACTAGTTTTCCAAAATTATATGGTTTATGACAATGCTTTTCTTTCATAGTTAATGTTCCTTTATGATCTATGCCTTATGTACTGCCAAGATTTATTTCATAACTCAAGATTTTGATGTTTATACTTTATGTTCATGTTTTTACATTCAAATATATATGGTTTGTTTTATTTTCTCCATGTTTACCCTTACTAAGCATTTGAGCTCACCTTTTTTATGTTTTCTTTCCCCTAGGATATAAATAATTTTTTAGGTAGGAAAACAAAAGGGGAAGTTCTTTATGGGAGATATTTAAGATCTTTCACCATGATTAGAAGATTATGTTCTGAGTTTCCAAAGACACTAAACTAATACCGTCTTTGGGTGTCTGTTTTTGTCATGTGTTAAGTATTCCACAAAAGCAATGTAATGTCCATGTACGTCAAGATTGGGTCTCTTTATAGTTACTTTGTACTGCTTACATTATTTATGATTATCTGCACATTATTTAATTTATATTACACTGTCGGGAATGGGATAGACATCGGTGGTGCCAGCCTACTGAGATTTATATCTCACGCCCTATTCGGGCTACCATTGCACTGGGGTACCCAAGTAGAATTTCTTGTTCGTAGGGCTTTGGACCTTGCTTGTTTCTATTTTCTTGTACCCAAGAGTTAGGAACAAAGGACTGAGATGGATCTTAAGAAGCTTGTGAAGGTCTCCTTTCATATTTTAGTTATTTTCTTTACTTGAGTGCTAAATTGTATTATATTGAAAATAATGTTTTATTTTTTACTAATTTCTATAATGTATCAATACCATGTCATGCATTCATACATTGTATAAACTTGCATTTTCCACTTTTGTTCATTTATATGAAATATGTCTTCCTTTGCATTATTATTGTTATTTAATTCTTCTTCTATTGATTGTTATTTACTCTATTATATCGCTTCGCAACTCTGATAAGATGATATAGTCTCCCCACTTACTATCCTTACACCCTCACTACTAGTCGGCAGCCTCTAGTGTACAGTGAGGTGCGCTTCAGATCATTTGGAAACCGGTCCAGCCACTAACTTAGTGGTGATCCTGGTTGGGACGTTACAATTAAATATTCATGGAAATATATATCTTCCAGTGATACTTATAAATTCAAGTACATATTTGTTACCAATGAATTCTTATCCAAAGGGTTCAAGGATATATCCATCAAAGACATCTGGATGAAGGATATAATGAAATTTTTGAATTCTAATATCATCACTAGATGTGGTGTCCCTCACACAATATTTAAAGTCAATGGCACCAATTTATGATATTTTGAGTTAAAAAGATCGTATTAGTAATATGGAATTCAATTAAACCACTCTTACAACTACTATATATAAAAAATGAAAAAAATAGCATCTTTAAAAAAAAGACTTTATCTAACATACTCTTGAATATGGTGGATAAATTCAAAAAATCATGGCCATAAAAACACTTTCATTCCTTTTGGTCTTATCACATCATAAAAAATACTACCCTACAAGTGACCACATATTCTCTTATATTCGGTACATATGAAATATCTCACATCAATGTTCAATTGAATTTAATCCAAATTAATATTTTCAATCAATTTCATGTATATGAAAATCCTTAGAAGTGACTGGATGAGTTTAAATGAATCAATGATAAATGATTGTTCACATTTCACAACTTGTAAATCCATCAAAACCAAGTTACTAAATCTTTTTATTATAAATTTAATTTTCATTAACTCCACCCAGGAGAATTATTATTGGTTCTGGAATCATAATGATACCAAGGAAGAATCCTATAATGTGTGAAAAAAGTGTGAAAGACCTTATATAATACACAAGGGTTACTCTAATGAAGCATATTCCTTAGTCACAATGGGTAGGGAATACATCACACTGATTTGGATTGAAAGGTTTCTAATGAAGGAAATTTCATAGCATACATGTTGGTTCACTAATCATCCTTGTCGCAAAATGATAAACTATATGACATAAGTCTTAGTTGTAATAATTTAAACTAAATTGCATATTTTACTTACCATATGACTTAAAATTTCATATTGAGGGTCACAATTATACAACCAGACAAGGAAATCCCCCAATGTTCTAAGTACAAGTCATTAAACTACATAGAATAATGTTATTGTTGTATGATTTAAAACTACATGACATAATCCTAGTCACATGATATAAACTATCCTGAAAATATCTTGATCACATGATTATAAACTCTATGGAATTATCCCTCATGGCCAGACATTAAATGGAATTGTAAACTTCATTTCCTAATGATGTTAAATTATATGGTATGGGTTAAATATATAAAACCATAAACTACTAAGTGTTTATAACATATTCACATGAAATTAAACTATATGACTACTTCCACACAACAAATCCTGTGTCATGTTTGATGTATTTGAAATTACCCTATCACATGCTCTATTGTTGTAATAGAATTCCTCAAATTAGTTTTTTTATCTCATTGAGTTTGAATCATGTGTGTTTATAGTTGTTGTTCGATATCTCCATTTGGTGTAACTAATTGGAACCATGAATAAGGATGGGGAATTATTTGGTCCACCCTGTATGACCATAAACTACTTAGATCATCTTATACTTCACATCCTAATTCACATACATAATAGTGATATATATGTATACGTTCTCTATGCACAATCTACGATTATCTAAGAACATCAAAGACCCTTACCTTCCCTCCTATGCAAGATCATGATAGGAATAGGGGACCCCTAAAAAACTACATCATGTTTGATTCCTATTACTTCAAGATATATAGTGACACATTAATATATTATCCTTGGATCATCCACAAATTCCAATCAAACCCACTCTTTTTTCTAGTGTTTGGACTTCTTCAAACACACCTGGTTTTCCAATGTGGTTATATTACTGAGAAAAATCCATATTATTTTACACATAAGACAAATCTATAAAAATATGGAAATGAAGTTCCTCATTAGATGGCCATACACTACATGGAATCTGAGTCTTGGTCATATAATGTTTGTAATATCCCAACCTGAGAGCCAATAAAAAGGTTCCCCAAGACGGTTTTCCAAATGGACTCAAGAGAGCCTACCCATACACCAATGGTTGATGACTAGGAGAAATGGGTATGAAGGTAATACATTAGAGATACTAAACCATATAGATCAATTATAAAATATATAATAAAAATAAATAAATAAGAGTAGAATATAATGGATAACTGAGTAGTGAAAGATAATAACTGAACATCAATAAAAACGAATAAATAATCATGCATGAAAATTATAAAATGTATAGATATTGACATATGTCAGGTAATACATTAACATTCATAATGATAATAACAAATCCCCAAATGATATATCCATGAGAATGTTGAGCACCGGCTCAGTCCTGCACTCTTAATCTCCCATGTACATGAGTAACAACACATAACATAATCCATTATACTGAACCAACAACCATGAAGTCCATTCAGGTACCAAACATTGATATGAACATGGTGTGAGATAAACATAGTAGGACACAACCAATGGTGTCACTTTCCATCTACTACATGAAGTTATGTGTAGGTATAGCAAACAAAGTAGTGAATAAATAAATGTAATCAATTCGAGGTCAGGTTCCTTATGGAAACCTGGCCTACCATACCATCTTCGGCCTAAGATAAAATATATTTTAATATTTTCCACCATGTTTATGTATATATATAACTGTTTATTTATATATATTTAAGTACTATATATATTGAAACATACATATATATATATATATGTAGAAGTGTCAAGGACCTGAGACGTAACTAAAGAATGCATGCACAAACATATGAGTCTCATTGAGTAATAAAAGGAACCACACCCGAGGATAATTTATAATAAGGGATTATATGATTGAGGATCATGTATATAAATAATGTGAAGTTTTATCCCAACATCATAATAGAGGGGGTGTGGAACATCATCTCCGGCAACCCAAGTGTTGTGAAGTGCCATGTCCAATATTCTCGACTGAAGGGGTTTGAAAAACCACGTCAAACACCCTAAACAAAGTCCCTATATAATAGTCATGTATAGTTCAACCCCAATATACCTATGTTTCCATATCCAAGGAGTTTCATAAAGTGGAACCCATCATCGGTCATAGTCCAGTGGACCTTCATTAATACACTAAATTTATTATTTAAAAACATCTATGTGAATATCCAAGAAAAATTTAATTCTTGGCTATAGAATATAATTTCTTCAATAATAAAACCAACTATGAAACTACAAAACATCATTTATAAATAATATTATGGCCATGATAATCACCCATTCTATAATATCATTCATCAAGACAATTTTTTTAACCAATTTTAATTTAAATTCCATTACCTAGATTGTTCGATTCACAATTTCAAACATTATACAAGGCATCAAGGATCATGGGGTTTAACCCAACCATTATAATTCATTAAATAATTTATGACTATTGAAAATCTTTTAATGAACAAACCCTAGGGGTGGTTTAGTCACTAGTCAAGGATGATACAAAATCGTATAATCTAACTCACCTCAAAATGTTGTTTAGGTTGTGGTCATTGGCATCCAACCATTTAAGAGAGTGTCATGGAGTGTCTAAATAAGATCTAGGTATATAATATATGCAATTTCATGTTTTAGGATAAACACATATGGTGTTAATAATGTTTCACAGTAGCATATTTTATAAATGATGTGTCTTTAAGGGAAAAGTGTATATACCATCTACCTCATGATTCAGATGATTCACTCATCCATTTTTAGGATTGGATTCGTTTCGGGTAAAGATAAATCAACGAAAAAAACCAAACATCCTAAAAATAGGGAATATTATCTCACATGATAATCAAATTGAAATAGGGAACATGAACTAATAAAATAGGACATAGGAGTATTAGACTCACTCTTATGATTCCAACGCACCCAATGGTGCTCGAATATGGCCAAGAATGGGGAAGAAATCACAATTGGGAAGGAGAGGGAGAATAAGGAACAAAGGGGAGCTGCTGGAGGAGCATGAGGGTTGATTTTGGGGTAAAATCACTCAAATTAGTTAGAATAAATATTTTAATTTTTCCTATTATTATGATCTGCACGTTTTTTCAGAACATTTTGGATAACCATGTGCCAACAATGCAGTGCTATTATCCAAATATATCCCCTCTCATAGCTAGGAATACTATTTTACAAACCATTAACATCCCTTGTACCCAACTCTATATAATTGTATAAACCATCTTCATGGTCGAGTCACCTCTATTTCATTATTAAACAATCCATTTTAAATCTCTTACACATCCACACTGTTTCTCATAGTGGGCCACATAGTTTCTTATATATCATGTACCCCTACCTTCTTTTCCCATAAATGATTTTTTGAAGATCAATTGTCTTTAAACACACCCAAAATCCTACGAAACATCATGGGATTTAAAAAGAATAAAAAACAACAGTTTTGATTTTTCTAACTCTTATAATTATGTTACAATTCTTAGTTTAATATTTAGCTCATCCACCAAACAAAAAGTTCAAACTCCCATAGAATATTCAACCCAATCCAAAAAAGAGGGGGCTAAAATCTCCCCAACATAGAACTTATCATCCTAGAGAATACTTTTTGAATTAAAAAACATAACCTAACCTTCTTGGTTCATATATTCCCTCTCAAATGGTATTTCTGGGTTCCCCACACCCAATGCACTTGTAGTGCAACTTTGAACATGTTATACCTACCCTTTAAAATATGATCCAATGTTTATATAAAAATATTAAACAATAAGAGAGTTCTTACATGATCCCATATACCCAGAGACACTATCATTTCATTGTCTATTTTATCTTTATACTTATGAAAATTCTCACCATAGGTTTTAATTTAGAATATCCAATTCTAAGCCACGGTACTTCCACTATCAGAATTTCATATTAAAACAAACCCTTATAATCTAAGGATTCCTCTATAAAAATGCTTAACCCATTACACATTGTCACACAAAATAACACTGGTCATAGTCCTCTATTATACCAAAAAAATTTAATCACAATCAACCATGCTTAACTTCTCTTGTCAACTTTTCCTTAAAAATTTCTAAATAACTCTTACACTAAATTTATCTCCTGCAATGATGTTCCCAACATGGTTCATCACCTTAATTAATGTATATAAATAATAGAAAGCAATCAATAAAATAAATTATTACTATCCTCTAAATTATCGGCTTTCAGAGCCTATATATTAGAAAAACCATATTTCATAGCCTCATTCCAAGGAATTACCGAGTCATTCCGAGCATGCTCATCGAGAGATATACCCAACTTATGGTCACATTTCATATCTAAACTATAACAAAATTAAAACATCATTATTACATAGTACTAACCCCATCACTATCCCAATATGCATCCATGGATCGTCATAAGGTACTCTGAGATTAATACCCACATCTAGATTTAACACAAATCTACAACCTAACCCATTCTTAGAATTTACTGAGGATTGTAGTGGTAAATTGATCCATATAATCAATATAATAAAAGATATGAAATGAATATATAATGACTAGTCTCATGATCCTGCAGCCCTTATCTCAGGTGGGTCTATCCTTCAAACAAGAAGTTCATTTATTAACATGAAATATAGCTGATTTTTCCCCTGTATACTTAGGATTATGTCATGATAGGGAACAGTTTCTTCATTAAACTAAGATTTCACTAATATTTTATCGAGGGAAAACATTGATAGTAATATATAGATAATCAGAGGCATGCTCTATCAAAATCAATTGTACTTTATATGAATCAACCTCTGGAATAACCTCTCCTGAGGATGTGTGGCTAGATCTTACTATAGTTTAACTACCTCACAACAATCCAAATCTATGTTCTTACCTATTATGGTACAGCTATATGGGTCATAATCCTAGAGTGAATTTCATGCATAATGGGATGCACATTTTACAACATAATTCCTCAATTGATATTTAATCACCGAGGTTTTAGTCAATCTACTCTAAATGGAACTAACACAAATTTATTTCTTAACAACTAATGTATTATTTGAAGGATCAATCAATTAATCTAAAAAAAAGGTACAAATGATCATTCTAAAAAATAATCAAATTATCTTCCCAGCTCTCAGTGTCATTCAATGGTTGGGTACTAAATAACCCATATCACCATTACGCTATCATGCATGCATAGATTCTATACTAACCAATCAAACCACCTGGTCATTTATTCCTCCCATGCCTGAATCTGGCATCTAGACTCATTTTGACACCACACTTGATTTTTAACACTCATATTCATTAAGAAGACATGAAATATATAATTGATAAACTTATATTATTATATAATTAATTCTTATCATTTAAAATTGGTCTTTTATGGTCATATTATAGCTATATGGAAGGATGAGATCTTTAATAATCACAACTAGAAAAATGGTCTATTTCCACAGATCTATATCCACAGTTTCCAAAAACTGTGGCTATAGGTACGCTGTAGCCATAGTTTTATAAAACTATGGCCCTAACCTTTTTTTGATATCCTGTAGCTATTGTTTTATAAAAATATGTCCATAGAAATTTTTTATTTCCTATTTCCAGGGTTTTGTAGAACCGTGGCAATAGGTCTCCCACGCTTTCACAAGATAAAAATTTTCCCGCCAAAAATGGTAGGAAGCTCTATTTCCACAGTTTTAAGGATATTTCCATGGTTTTTATTAATATATATATCATAATATATATATATATATAAATTAATTCCATAATATTTTAGTGTTTAGGTGGCTGAATTTTAAAGGGAAGGTGCAGGGATCAAATTTGGCCGACGACACAATATTTTTAGGCTACATCCACGGTTTTCCGAGTCTATATCCACGATTCTCCACCGTGGAAATAGAACCTATGGCCACAATAGAAAAATTTGAGACATATTTAAATGTTTATAACAATGGAAATATGTGAGACCTAATTTCCATTGTGATAGTGCCTGTGGTTGGGAAAAGCAGTGGTCATAGGCTAAACCATGACTTCAGGTCCTGTTGCCACAGTTTTCAACTGTGGAAATAACACATTTTTCTAGTTGTGAATGAAATGTTTCTCCCAACCATAGGAGTGTACTATGTTTCATTTCATCTAATATGGGAACTCGTCCTAGGAACATTCTCGATCATCATCGAACATTGTTTTTCGACCAGGTTAATGCACTTATTTCAAGTGCTAACCCAAAATGAGAGGGAACCCACTTCTTATTAGTTCACTTATCAGGTTCAATATTAGATGCAAATGTGAATTTATTCTTGATTCAAATTCACGTACATAATAAAAATTAGGAATATAGGACAAAATAACTCATATAAATAGTGATATCACACGAGATCCGTTTTATAATATTATCCCATGCATTGTAACAGCCAATCATTCTTACTATGGCTCAGGGATACATACCAAATTTAAAATCTAGGTCACTCTACTCAGGGGATAAAGTATAACATATCCTTATTTAATTCCTGACCCTTTCTCCAAGAATTACTAAAATAAAATATTTTAATATGATACACAACCTTATTTCTCAAACAACATATGGTTTAACACATCACTTCTTTACTTAAAGGGAACTACTTGTAATAACATGCTACATAGAGATCAAAAAAATGGAACAATAACTACTCATTAATATCATACAATATTGTACCCATGTATCAAATCAATGTTTTATTACCCATATGACTATTAACATGATAAAAACACTCAATAAAAGTCCATTAGAAAATAAGAAGGGCCACACAACTATCAAAATGGATGAACATTATCAAGGAATGTATAACCAAATAAACTAGAGCATTGAAAAATTCTAATAATTTATAACAAAGATCAAAAAGTTCATGACCACCCAACTTACACGAGTGGAATTATTTAAAATAAGAGTCATACCCGACTCAAAGGTAACCCTAAAGACACCTCTAGTATGAAAACTGAAAGTAAGAATCTACTGATAATACTTTACCTTAGAGGGTTACGCCTCAACCTAGATAGCCACTTAATAAATCATAAATCATCAAACCTATAAATATGTTATGTGAAGAAGGTAACTAGGTTTATCTTCATAACCTTTAATCACTCTATAAAGGAAAACAACCAACTAATACCTATGAGTAACATATACATTCCCATATAAGGTAACTTTTTAAGGTGACCCTTAATCGATGGTTGAATCTAAGACACTACATTAATGTTTTCATTTAATCTATTTCATTGGTTCATATTTATTATGAAAATTTTAAGGGAGAAATTTTAATAATGTCATGGACCATTCATAAAGGAAAAAATGCTTGATACTTTATTTATCCAATTCCACAAGGCACACGAGAAAGTTATATAAAACTCCCATTCAAGAAATATTTACCCACATTATTTAACCATTATTTCACATATCCAAGCTTATTTAAAGAAAATTTCAATTCCAAGCAATAGAGTAAAACACCTATTAGGTTCTAATTGGAATTTTAATTAGCTAACACCTCATATAATAAAGCTCAAAAGTAGAAAAAAGTTCTTTTATAAAGTTTAAGTTGATGGGTTCTACACGATGCCACCATTAATATGTGTTTGATGAAAAATTAAATAACCATACCATATTATAATCATTCCCCCTAAGGTTATGTATCAAGGTATATAAAGAATAAGGTGACCTACGACGGTCTCATCATACTGACCATGTTCCATCTAAGTGAAACCCACTAATAGATGTTTTATTAAATATTAATTACACCCTCAACAATTTTATCATATAAGAAACATTCCCCAACTAACCTACTTGTTTCTATTTGTGCATTTTCGAATTTAGTTATATAGGTCATCAAGACCAAATTATAGGCTTACAAGACTCTATATTTTTAAATAAAAATTCATTTTGATGAAAACATTTTCCCTTATAAATTAAAATTCAATACAAATATATAATCATCATGGATCAGTTCGACAAATCAACATCCCAAATTTAAAAATATAATTTTATTTCATAAGTTATAATTGGAATTCTTGTAATCGTAACCAAGTTTTTTCCCTCGTTTTCAGTACATAGAAAGTTCATATATAATCATTTGATTATATGGGTTACACTTCCAAATTTATATATACTCATACACTTTATAATTTTTTTAGATCCCATTAAATTATAAACATAAATGTTTCATCCCATTCATCCAATTGTCTATGAATCAAACATGTCATAATTATTTAATTAAGGTTCCACCATCAGGCTATATAGGAAAACATCACTTAGGTTGATGTAGAAACTTTAATAAAAAAATAACATATCATAATTATAATAATAATTATATCATGGAGTTATGAATGAGAATAAACATGGAAATATTCCACATAATCATGGTATATATGGAATCATGGTAAACAATAACACAATCGTGCTTTATAAATCTGCATGCATCGGGAAATCAACAGTTCAATCTCAATTGCATGGAATGTACATGTTATATGAATATATATATTATTAAAATAATTTATGTAGTAATAATTATTTTCCATATAGTTCTAAGGGTAAAAATCCATAAATCACTATGTATCATAAATACAACGATCACTCAAGGTGAAATATCAATCAACAATTTTAATGATAATTATAAACATCTGTCCCACCCTCGGAAACATAATCTTTCCCTCTTATTTCTTTTTTATAGACTAAGACTTGAACTATTTACTAAATGATTACACATTCCCAGTCTCTTGTATAAAAACCCATAATGTAATATTAAATTAAAGAAAATCATAGAAAAAACTATGTAATGTCTCATCATGGGATCAACTAAAATAGTAACCTAGGAAGGTTTTCCACATGGCCTCCAGAAGACCTCCTCATATACCATATTTTATCAACTAGAGGAAATGGTCTAAAGGTGGTACTATAGGGAGACTATACCCTCTGGATCAACGATAAACAAATTAGAATATAAATAAATAACAATGGAAGTTAAGGGATAATATTCTAGCATAAGATAATAACTGACATTCAATAATAAATGAATAAATAATCATGCTTGAATTTTATACAATATAAAAAAATAGGCATATAGAAGATAATACATTAAAATTCATAATGAAAAGATAAAATAACTATAGGCTATAACCATTATAATTTTCCGCACTGATATAGTCAAGTACTTATAATCTACCATGTAAATAAGTAATAACACATAGCATAATCTATGATCTTGAACCTACACTTGTTTGAGTTCCAAATGGTGGCCCAAATAGGTTGTAAGAAAAATAGAGTAGGCCTTCACCAATGGATTCAACTGAAATCTAGTTTATTAATTTTAAATAAATCAATGGGTATGTATGATAAAGAAATTAATGAATAAATAAATGTAATCAAGTCGAGCTTAGGTTCCTCATGGACACCTGGCTGACCATACCTACCACATCCTAAACCAAAATATTTCTTAATATGTATCACCATGTATATTTATATATAAATAAGTGTGTATGTAAATATATACACTATATATATAGAAACACACACAAACACACACACACACAGATATATATATACGTGGTATTGACCAGGGACCTAGGCGTAACTCGACTGCCCATTCATAAACATATGAGTCTCATATAGTTATAAGGTACACCATACCCAAGGGTAATGTATACTGAGGGACACTATGACCAAGGATCATGTATAATTATAGTGTGAAAATTCATTCCCAAAATCATAACCAAATGGGTGTAGAACACTATGTCCCACAACCTAATTGATGTGAAGTACCATGTCCAACATCATCGAACGAGGGGATTTGAAACACTATCCCCATAACCCTAACCAAGTTACATCTATAATAGTAATGTGTAATGTAACCCCACTTTCCCTATGAGTCCTTAGCCTCGTAATTTTGTAAATTGGAACCTGACATCGCTCAAGGCATTTTGGACCTTCAAAAATATGTTACATTTATTATTTAAAAACCCACCAATTGAATATCTATTCCAAAATACAAGACATGAACAATGAATAAAACCTATAATATTATCAAACTGACTATTGAACTATAATATTTTATATATAAATGAAATAATTTCCATGAGAAACACCCATTCCATAATATCATTCATGAAGACACATTTTGTTACAAAATTTACATTTCAAATTAGTTAAATAGATTGGTCGATTAATAACATCAAACATTTAGTAAGTCACTAAGGACAAAGTGGTTTATCTAAAAAATCATAATTTAATAATTAATTCATCAACGTACCAAGGAATATAATGAACTCACACCAGGGGTGGTTTAGTCACTAGTTAAGGTTTATAAAAATCATGTAATTGAACTCTCCTCAAAACGTGATTTGGGTTGAGGTATTCAATGTCAATGTTTTTAAAAGGGTATAATAGCATGAATAAAAATTTTATAGGTATTAAATTTATGGTATTTAATGTTTTTGAGAGTAATGTATCAGGATTTTGGTATGCATCACAATAACAAATTTTATCAATGATGAAAATTTAATGGGAAATAAAATAGGCCACCTACTCCATGCTAAAGATGCTTAACTCATCCATTATTGATCTTTGATTCAATATGAATCGAGTGGGTTCAAAGAAAAAACAAATTACTTAAAAATGGGGAATATTATCCCACCCAAAAAATGCTTTAAAAAGTGAATAGGAACTGATAAAAGAGGCAAGAGAGGTCTTAGAGTCAACATTACACTTCTAAATCACCTGATAGTTGTTGAATTGGAATATGAATGAGGGATAAATCACTAAAAAGTAGGTAAGGGAGAAAAAGTTGCATGGGGGAAATACTAGAGGAAAGTGAGGGGTGATTTGGGGTAAAACAATTAAAGGATTTGGAGTAAAATCACCATTTTTTACTTTTAAGAGACTCGTGGTTTGGCCACACGATTTGGATAACTTTTCTCCAACCGTGAAATGTTATTATTTGAAGATCACCCCCTCACATGGCTAGGAATGTGATTTTTCAAAACATTCATAGACCATCTTCCAACCTCTAAAAATTTCTAAATAACATCTACACCATCATGAAATATTTAATTCATGGTTTGATATACCATATGAAACCACTTATAGGGCCACATAGTTTCTCTAAGAGGGTTTCACGGTTTCTAACAGACCATGACCCCTTGCCATATTTTCATAAAAATAAGTTTTCAGATCCTAACACTCCCAAAACACATCAATAATCCTGAGACACCTCACATGACTTAAACTCTAAAAAAACAAAACTTATATGTGTTCTAACTATCATAATTATATTATAGATCTCATTTTAATATTTGGTCTGTCCACTAGAAGAAAAGTTCAAAATCCCTTAAAAAATTGAACCCTAACTAAACAATGAGTCACTGCGATGTCAAACTATAGAAAATTGGGCTTCCATACATGAATTGAAACTACATAGAGTATTTATTTAATATGGACCATTTTATCAATATGAGAAATGATCTATGTGTTCTAGGACCAATGGTTCAGGAAAATGTTAGAGTAATGACATATTATATCCCTTCACCTTAATTGTATGTTCCACACATTGTGGATTAACCTTTAGGGATAAAAAACTTCATGAATATTCCTTCCTTATATAAACCTACATCATTTTTTATGTGTTTTAATCCTCAGAAATCATCTTTGCTATCTGTAATGAGAATATCAGACTACAAAGGACACTTTTTATTGACTATGAATACATGCCTCCTATATGGATCTTCATATGCACCCCTGATATGGACAATGAATCATAGACACCTATGTACTAAGGAGATTATTATATAATCACCATAAACCCATACACCATTATAGTGGAACCTATCATTGAAATGTGGTTAGAGGTTATCCCAAACATACATGTCATATTAAATCATCCTTGATTAAAATTTATTGAGTTTTGATTTATAGAACACCTAATATAACTATTCATGTTGACAAGATAAAAGACTCAAAACTTGTGGGGTCTACAATATTACCCATATAGAAGTTAGGTTGTTCTTTCTTGGTCCCATGGTCTGGAAAAAATTTAGATTATTAAGCTATTATTTCAACCCAACCATATAATTATAGAGGATCCATATTAAATGCATGGTGTTATACATTAAGGTGATCAAACCTATTTAAAAATTTGAATCCCCATTCTAATTTCCCCTTCACAATCCTTAATACATTTATTAAAATAATTTATCTAAATAGACCAACTATTGTGTTTTAGTGATGGTCATTATTCCTATACCCATCCATGATCCATTCATAGATCGAAATTATTCATCAAAATTGACCAACACTAGTGTCATGGTGATGGTAGTTATGCATATACCCATAAGTGATACACACCTATGAGGAAATCATGCATCCAAATGGATGAAATATATTGCTATAGTGATGGTAGTTAATCCTATACCAATTCATGATCCATTCCTAATTGGAAATTGTTTTTAACTCATGTATTTGGGTACTGTGATTGGATTTTTCAATTTGAAATTAAATATTATAATGGATTTAGGTTATCTTGACATTACATTATAAAAATTCATAGGATATTATTAGAGTAAAATAGAAACCAAAAAAATATAAATTCAAGAACAAAATTTGAACTCATTAATTGATCAAAAAATAAGAGGTTCATCCACATGTCAGAGTCTCTATTTATAATAATGATACTTAACAAAAGGCCCTCTATGGAATCTGAGAGTTTTAAAATAGATTTTTAGGCCCCATAAATGTTTTTGTGGATATCAATTAGCCTTTTAGTTTCAATATCATTAATAGGATGAATACATTCCACCACAGAAGTCTCCCTTATCCCCTCAGTTCGGACTCACTCAATAATATTTTGACATTCCTCCAACTTCCTCTTGGTTTCCTCTATCTATAATTAAAGTTGGATTATATGTATTGGATATTAATCATTCATATATTTTTACTATAAGGCTACCCCAACATGGATACACTCTCATTTAAGCATCATGGTTTAGAATTTAGTAGAGAAATCATTATATTTTACCTCTATAAGTGATGTATATGCACCATCTTCTTTTTATTTTTATTCAATTATACTCTTTAGTTTATCATAAATAAATCTATAATTGAAAACCCTATATACTAGGTAGACAAATTCATAGTGTAGTGATTGAAGCTGACTTCCTACATCATCTATGGGAGGTCTTAGAAACCAACTTCCATTTGTTCACGTATGCACGTTAACGAGCAGTGCAATAGAATTTGAGAAAACCTTCAAATAATTTAGTATCACAATTAGTATGTGGGATATATTTTAGTATTTAAGCAAAAAGATAAATTTAAATGATGGAAAAATCATGTACATTGCTTCCAAGTATGTTGTTGTTGGGATAGACCTGATAGTCATATGGTTCAACTGTTGAGATGATAATGTTGGAACTTATGAGGATGGAATTATCACATGTGATGAATGTAATATGAATGATATAAAAATATATATTATAATCTGTAAATATAAATTCTTCCATAATTTAACATGAATACTCACCCCTTTCTATTGATGTGTTGTCCCATGTGATTGGTTCCACCTTTAATAGATAATCCAAAAAAGCATTCCCCAAATAGGTTCCTCCTCAATGGTGATGATAAGATCATTAACCATTTTTTGATCCCAGTTGTGGATATCGTAAAAGTATTCTCATTACTCATCATATCCTAACCATCCAATTATCCTTTAATTTACTTTATGATGGTTGATTCCTCAATATAATCTGAATGGGTCACTATATGGGCAAGGCCATTGGGTGGAGGTTCATGGATTACTTCATGTATAATTGATTCCAATGCAACACCTTTAGTGATGGTTGAAGAGTCAGTGTAATTTTATTTAGGTGTACCTAATTACTAGACACCACCTTTAAAAATGGTTGAAGGGGTGGTGGTATTTGACATAATTAGATCTGATTCTGGCCTATCTCCTTTTAAAATGGGTGTTAGTGTGAGGATATATATAGATTCTAGGAGTTAATTCAATTCGTGAAGAGACTCCATAAGTGTGATGGGACTTCTGATAAGAAAAGAAGTCAGTATTTATTACATGAATTCACAATTATGTTTAGTTTCCAAAACTATATCTTATAATTCTACTTCATTGAAAATAGTACGTGGGGTTTCAATGATGGTATGTTTCCCACTATAGATACAATCTCATCAATAGATTTGTAAATTTCACCTGAGGAACCCTTCTCAATGTTCTCATTCCTTTATCTAGATACTTTAAGGGAAGAAATATAGGAATATTTTTTAGTTGATAAATACCTGAAATTAGCATACAAATATAGATATATATATATACAAAAAAAGTCAAGGATATATTTGAAAACAAACCACGATGAAAGATGTTTTCATACATTGAATTTTCTCTACAAAGACGTTCAATTTAAAATAATGTAAGGATAGTTCATGACTCTAATAACACTAGTATTGGAAGGGTGAAGTTGAAAATGCCTCCATCCATTAATTCCATGATTATTCATTAGTATAAGGATAATTATTCTACCTCTGAATGAGATAGTATCTCTGTATCATTGTGAATTCCAACCACAGTATGCCTTGGTGACTTTGTTAGAAGTAGATTTGATCCCACCTTTTTCTAATTTACGTGATTAATATTGTTAGAGACAATTACTCATTATAAATAATTATTCAATTATGAGAAATAAATCCTCAATATTGATATATTATTTCAATCTATTAATGGATCAGGTGACTACTCCTTCATTGATACCCGAGTTCATCATATACTCTACCTACCACATTGTGGGGATCTCACTCTCTGTAGCATATATGGTCATATTTAAATCTCAGATGCATTTTACCATCCCCATAAGGTGGGAATTGTAATTTAAACATGGGGATTCCAATATATATTTGATTTGATGAATGTAAAAAAACAACCTAGAGGATCACCATTAAATCACTAATGTTGGTGGTGGAGAGACCATTCTACCAAAATTGGTCAGCCTAAGGGCATAAATAGTTTGAGTACTCCTCATACTTTCTTGAATAAGACACAAGATTTATTGATATTAGTTTATTTATAGACTTATTCCACTTGGATGGAGTCTATTCTACTAGGGTTTGGGTCTATTATTGATTGTGATGGTCAGAACATCTCAACCCAGCCTCATGTATTTTCAGCTTCACTGTTAAAATTCACTACAAAGATTGTAGTTTGAGACACCCTGATGAATATATGGATCCATCAATATCGTTATATTAAGGATAACTCTTGGTCTATTTTTCCCTACCAGGAGTCACTGAAGTGGAAACCCATGGGATAAATCCCACTATTATTCATTTAGGGTATGAAGAAATCCTAGAGTTTCAATATCTTAGTGTAGACCTAATATATTCACTCAGAGAGGAAATTTGATTTCAAATTGGTTGGTTTAACGGTCCATCATAACCTAAAGTTTTTGTGCCACCATCAAATGATTCTCTGTGAAAATTTATTTTTGCAATGACACCGTCAGCTTTCTCAAGAACCTAAATTGTTTTATGAATATATATAGGAAAAATACTCACATTTTATCTCTCCGTAAACACATGTCACTAAAAAAATATCTCAGAGACATCATATCTGAATAGGATTTATACATTCCATGAACATTATCAATAATTTTCCTAGTATAAGGACCATCATAATGAAAGATATTGAATTTTGTGGATAAAAATAAAACCATTGAAGTATCTCTACACTTCAGAGACAGAGGCCAAATATTATAGAAAAATTCTATAAAGAGAAAGAATCAATATATAGAGATTATGGATTTTTTTAGAGTGCATATGCATTAAAATACATTTCCATCTATTTGTATAACACCTAAAATGGACTTGAAATATAGAAATAAGTATTTATCATTTAAACATGCATTAATAACTGATGAATATTTTTTATTATGAGTACTAAAAATCACATGGACTCCCACTGTGATGACTTTTCCAAAATAAAAATGAACTCAACCTAACAATGTTTTGCTAATTGTTAACTGGAAGTGGATAAGTGCTCATCCATATCATCAAAAAACCACTAGTCATGTCTGAGCATGGATTTTGTGTTTAACAATGTAACCCCACTATTAATATTATCCATATACTAGTACCATCTAATACTTGCTCAAGATTCCATAATTTTACTTTGAGGGGCACTTTATTAGTTTATTTCCACTTAGTACTTTCCAATGGGGTTATAAAAAGGTCATCATCTATAATTCAAAAATGATATTGTCCTACAGCCAAGGGTACTTCCTCGTAATCTCGAAGTCTTTTGAAAAAATTCATGTCCACATGGGGGTGTTTTCTCAAAATTATCCCATGTTGAATTTAGAGGGATGAATTTTAATACATGGCCCCAAGCATGGGTACAACTAAGACTCAGTAAATATCTCATAAATTTATGAAACTCTTCTATTATTCAAATTGAATTTATTTTCCTACAAGCTCCATCAGCTAAAAAAATAGAATAAATTATAGTTCTTATACATATATATCTTAGAAATATATACCAACATATAAATAGATAATTCAATGAGCTCTTTCCTAAATTCAACACATGTCTTGCATTCCAAGTGTGCCCACATCCATTTAGGCATGACACCACCACTTGTACAGAGATCTTATTCTTCATTCTAGCCTTTATATTGACATGTAAAAAAATAAAGGATAATTAATGAGAAACAATGTTCCATTCACTTAGATATGTGATGACATGTTTCAGGGACGTTTGTGGTGTGAATAACTAGGACCACTAAGAGAGATCCTCCCTCATTAATATAAACCCCCTTGGTAGAAATTTTGTATCTTTTTATGTTAGGGTACTCATTGAATCAAGAGTATAGCATATAATCACATAAATTGAATATGAGAACATCAATTAAGATCCAATGCCCATATAATGGAATAATATCAAATACAAGATAATATTTATGATATTTATTGTAAATTCCTGCATTATTTGATAGGAAAGCATCATATTAACGATAGTATGATGGTCCACCAATCACAAGAATCACCTTGATGTGAGCGATAACCTTGATACCTGAAGTAGATAATGTGTTTGGATATATTATTTTCTTATGATAAAGAAACAATAATTCATTATAAATGAACTAATAATGCATGAGAAGAGACTAACTCAATGGTAGTCAAATGAAAGAACCCCACTATATAAAATTTACTACGTAAAAGTAGGTTTTCCCAAGACATTCAACTATGTCCTTTACATATGTCCTTTGTCAAGGTCCATCAGCCAGGTCCTTATCCCAAGAGAATTATCCAGAGCCTTTGTACAAGACAATTTTCCAACCTATAATCCTATCATCACTTCCCTAATAGAAGTTATATTCCAAAATAATTACCTACCTCAAACTTGGGATAATCAATATGGTGAATGATTGATGATCTCTACTCTCTTGCATTAACAAATGTCATGGAAAAGGTCCCCCACACACTATTTATAGGTGTTATATGGGATACTAATGAACATAAATAAAATGAATGTATTTTGTGTGAAAATAGTATGTTTTTTTCATAAATAAATAGAATAAAATATTTGCATGAAAAACTATCATGAAATACCTGTGTACACACTTAGAATGAGACAACACATCCTTAAATGAAAAATTACCCTCTTTTCAGAAAACTTTTCATTGCTTTGTCACTTTGACATCAGGATTATATGTTCCTTACCCAAATGGATACAATCCTGATGGGGAATTTGACGGTTCTCTACTTTTAGAAAAAGATGATTTATTTCAATAAATAAGAATACCTTGAATTTATTAAGATAAGTTTCTAAGGATTGAATCATAATTTTTCCCAAAACCCCTAGGATTTACTCAACAAGTTCACCCAAATCCACCTATAGAAACCACCTATGTATGGAAGATACACTAATTTTCACCACTTGTGCTCCAACAAAACTTCACCCAAGGCACCAAATGTTTCTATAAATAGGACCATTGGTCTCCCCATTTGGAACCTTCTAAAATATGAAGATACAAACGGATGCTATGAACTGCCAAGTATCCTATCCAAGTATTCAAAACACATAATGTAGCTTATTTTACCTAAAAACAGGGGAAGTTAACCAAAATAGAGTGAAATAAAGTTTCCCAAGGGTATGAATGAGAATCCACTTTCTCTCTATTTTATCAATACTATGTGAAAGACCATTACCCACTAATTCACTTGATCATTAGTTATCCAAATTCCTTAATTGAGACACCATATTACTAGGGATGATCTTAAAATAAGTTCTATATCACATAACATCTATTCTCCCAAGAACCACTAGGGTGAAACTACTACCAATTATCACTAGGGATAATCTTCATACTCTCCCTTACTAGGGAGAATCTTTATGCTCTCCCTTACTAAGGTGTAGACTTAATCTCTACCTTATTAGGTCGACAATTCTTTCTCCCCGTCACTAGGTTGAAGACTCCCTTTTTCCATCACTAAGAAGAATCCCCTTTACTCTCCCTTAAAGGAGAATCAACTTTTCTCAACCTCACTATGTTAAACCCTCTTTTATGTCCCTCACTTGGGTTAATATTCTGTTTATCCCTCACTCAAGTGAATTCACATTCCTCCATCACTAGGGTATACCATCTTCTCAAATTGTAGTGCTAGGGATCCATGATCACCATAGAATCAAGGATAGAGAGTCCCTTAACCCCAAGTCTTATACTTGGTCCTCTAGTTATCAAAGACACTTACAAAGACACCTGATATACATGATCAATATTTCAGTCGGGCCAGAGTGCCCCTTCTCTAATTATTTTTCCCTTGGTAAAAGGTGTCATCCATTTTTCCTCCCAAACTGATAGGGCCCTAATGTAATTTTCAATCATGTATTCCCTTTATAATGAGGGTCCTCTTCATATGGACATTTATGAGACAATCCTTAAGCCATGGAAACCAATTTGGATGATCCCAAACCAAATCTAACTGGAATGGGTGTTTGGTGGATTCTAAATTATATTCAAAAAGAGCGATAGTCAAAGATATCATAAGCCATATATATACCCTTCCATTTCCCTAAATGGAGTTGAGACTCTTCCATATTCCATAACTATCATCTAATAGGATGGTGAGAGGCTGAGAATTCCTCCTTGATTAATCCCTCAGCCATTCATGTTGGACTCTATATCTCCCATTACTTCCACATCACCACCCTTGACAATCAGCAGAGGCAGATAAATCTCACAATAGTTTTATTATCATGTACAAGTCTCAATTACATGAATAATGATGGATTTATTCTTCCTCTATTTAGTGATACCTCACACACAATAGGCCTCCTTTCAAGTTGTGAACCCTAAATAAATATTACCTCTTTAATGATCTCATACCAATGATTTGTTAATAAGTTCCATTAGGGAATTACCACATATATAATATCGAATAAATCCTCTCTTTTCTCACATTTTATAGCATATAAGTCACCATTATACAATGGTAAACTATGTGGCCATTGTCATAGACATGAAATTTAACACTACATGAATTTTTTTACCTCATAACGTTAAAATAAAAGGTTTTTTATTGCCACATGAACTTAAACTGTTCACATTAAACTTTGTAGGTTTTGATTCCTATTTAGTAGGATATATAAGAAACCTTACAGAGGTTCAAACCCAACATCATCAATCCTTCATATCCATCTTCCTACATACTTATTCCTCATGAATTCATTCATATCCTTCATCACTAAGATATATTCATCATGGGATTTAATGTTCATTATACCAAGTCCATAATCTCTAGGATCTCTCCTCATTATATCTCAATAAAACAATACCCCTCCAAGAGTTCCATATTACTTCCAAGTATCAATATATTTTCCTCATTAAGAAATATTCCAAATTAAACTATATTTTTCTCAGTGGAACATATTACTACTAATTGAATCATCCCAAACCTAACTGGGTCATATTTCATATGAAAAAACCTAACCTCATTGGTCCATATTCCCTTATAGTTCAACCAAAATTGACCAATCATATATACATCCAAAATAATCTATTTTTAACCATAGTCCACCAATTTAACCTTGTCAAATGCTGTTAAATTTTATTTTTTAGTCATTATAACAAAACCTTAGAAGGTTTTGCATGTCCCATTAAGTGGAACCAAACTATGTGGGTTCTTATTCATTTTAAAAGGATATGTAGGAATCCCTTCTTATGGGTCTGATCCTGAAACTGACAACACTAAATAATTCCTTGTATGGAAATAAACAGCAGAGTGTTGTGTTGTGTGGATTTATACCTTAGTACATTAATATTAAGAACCATCAATTAGAAAATAATAGATATTAAGAAACTCTAATAAATATATATGGTAACATTGTAATGTGGTGATGACCAACCATTAGCACATGGGTAACCATTCCAAAACTAGGATTCGGTATGGATTCACAAAGATGACTTAAATATATAGTAGAACACAATAGTATGAAATAATCCCAAAAAATGTGTGATGTACTTGACCTCTCAACTTCTCAACCAAATCACAGTCTAAGGAGTCACTGGTAAAGTCTTAATGACCTCCTACCTTTTGAAACAAGGACTAACCAAAACCAAAACAGAAATTTCCTCATGGTGTTGAATTTTTCATTAAAATCATCCCAATTTAAATAGTTATGGATTGGATTTAACCATTCATATGCTTCCATGATCACAAATTTTATATAGTCGCATACTAGAATTTTTGGGTTTATATGATCATATTTATTTGATTCCTCTGAGCCAATGAAGATCAGAACAATTTCTATAAAAACCATTTAATGAGTTTAAATCCAATGAAATATATGAATAAAAAAACATGAAAAATATAATTATTACCTATCAACAATAAGTGACTATAGTTTAAAAATAATATTTCCTACTCTTAATTTTTTTATCTATACTAATGTTATATATGTAAGAGGAGTAACCAGTTCATGTACTATTAATAATTATATAATTTCAATAGTAACTTCTTAGATGTCCACTTTTAAATTAGGATTATCCATTACTTTGTCCATGCCATCTAAATAATCACTCTGGTTGATCATCATTCCTCAAGTGCAATAATATATAGATTACATGGGATATTAAACCCCGTCAAATTCTTAAAAAATATTTATAAGTAGACTAAAGAGAAAATATATAACAATAGATAATTTTAGGTGAGTATGTAAGTTATCTACACCTAAGAGGTTATTTGGATAACCCCTTACTCTATTGTGTTTACTCTATTCCTCATCATTTTGAACACCCACTCCATATAGATTATTCCACCCTTAAGACAGTGGATTTCTACCTTAAGATCCTTGTGGAAGGATACCACCTCTTTAGTGTGGTAACCATAAGAAATATTGGTGGGTTTGGTTAGATGCTTCAAGATCATCAGGGAAACCACATCCACCTAGATTACACCCCATATATCCTCAACAAATTTGGTGCATTTCAAAGAGTCACATTTTCTCCAAATATTCCAGACTGTAGCCTATAAAGGGATAGGTGGAAGATTTTTCCCACCCATTGATGGGAGATGTATCCAAATTATGGATTTATTTTCTTGGTATGTAGAAAAATATATTGTTTCATAGTTCAAGCCACTTATAAGGTCTTCTTAAATCATATATTTGGTCTCATTACACAATTCAATTGATTGTCGGTAGACCCTTGAACTGTGACATCAGGTCAGACAATAATTCATTAGGATACAACCTGATCTAGGTTTAAAAATAGTTGATCACAGTCTTTATAGAATTTTGAGTTTATGATAGACAATAAATCATATTTTTAATCTCCTATCACGCCTATATCAACTATAATTGTTGTTTCTTAGCTCAAATTTCCAGAGGAATGGTAAAAAAATTTTCTAGAAAAAAACCCAATATTATCAGAATCTTCAAGGAGCTTATCCATAATAGATAATCAAGACACCATTATATTCCTGATTAGTCACTGAATGTGGCTAATATTCATTGTTAATATCTTAATATTAACGTGTTTAAAAGTTCATAAACATCAATTTTAGTCCAATTCAGAAATTAAACTTCATTTCCCCTCATTGTGCAATTCATGCTTAAAGTGTCAATTTGGGCCCACTCAATAATTTGCTTTTGTAAATTACAATATTCGTCATTTTAATTTGATATTTTTTATATTATTCATCACATTATTTGGAACATTTTTATTTTAGGTCTGATGGATGAATCACAAGTTAAGATGGAGATTTTTTCACCTGAAGGCAGAAACTTGCTGGAAAAAGCATAATGGGCCTAAGGCCCATCAAACAAATGTGGGGCCCACAAACCAAGCCCAATGAAGCTCAAATTTATACAGTAGAAAGATAAAAATATGAGGATCATTTTATTCAACTGTGGACGGAGCTAATTCTGATGTTTTCATGATGATAAAGGGATATGAATTTGAGATTTAAATGGTGGACCCGACATTAATGCACAGAAATACGTCCCACCATTGCGACCATAACTTCCAAACGGAGGAGCCAAATTTCCTGAAATTTTTAAATATCATAGAGGAAAGATGGGTTAAGATATTTATATTCTACAACACCTCCTTATTTGGCATTATTAAATTACGAATTCACACGTCAATATGGTGGACTAATCTGGACAGTTTTCCAGGTCAACTTCGAAACGTCAATTTCCTTTCGATTATTCACCCTCCTTTTGACTATATTAATTTTTTGAGGGGTGAATTGATTGTTGGGGGAATATATAATACTCCTAATATGCCTATATATGGAGCTAGTGGTGAAGGGAATATGGGAGGATATTTTTCTTATCATCTTTTGTTGCTTGTTTCATTGTAAGGTTATGCTTCCAAATTTCCTTTGTAATGTTTTCCATTTCCATGTAAGTTTTTTTTGATATTTATGTTCCTAATAAACTTATTTATCTTCTATATTTTCCATTTAATTTATTAAAACATTATTATCACACAGCACAGTGATATCTCTATGTTGTTGTGAATTAGTTCACACATAGGTGTGAATTTCATTCACACACACGGAGGAGTGCTCGTTATTTCCGTGGTTTTAATTTCTTCAATCCGATTCTTGTTAGCCATCTTCCACCCACCATTGAGAGTATTACATAAATGTAGGGATAACCCTTAAATGGGTTTATCTTAGGAGGATGCAAAGGCTGGATTGAATGTTATTTTATGAATGAATTTTTGTTAATTGGATAATTAATTTAAGACATACATTCTTCAGTTATTTCTACTCTTCATCTTTACTGTGTTTGAGAAAACTAAATTCAATTACTAAATGACCATATACCTTGGAGAGATCATGAATTTGGTTCTCTAAGTGTATAGGGGATTAGTAATTGTGTTTAGTAATAACAAAACCAGAAAACGATGAAGGTAGTGTTATTTTTGAAGAATGGATTCATCAAAAATTAATAAAACCAAAATTGTCTAATGAAGTAAAATTCATTCAATCCACCCCGATCATAATCCTAAGATCAACCCATTTCCATTTAATTGAATTCACTTAGGTTAATTAGTTTTCCTTAAAAACATCCAAAATCAAAACCAAAGTTGGCCACTTCACAACCCATCCTCCACAAAATCATAGCGTCTCAAGGTTACTTCTTCGGTCACTATGGATTCGACCCCTACATGTACTACATCGACCGCATACCTGTAGGGTAAATTTGGGCGCAACTAAATTTTGGCACCGTTTCTGGGGACCAAGTAAGTTCCTTATACCATAAACCTTCTTTTCTTACCCCCATTCTTCTATTCTCATCCAAATTCTATTATCTTTTCCCTTTCTCGCTTTTTTTTTCTATTGGCACATGTCTGCCTGCACCCGCGATAACTCAAATAGATTAGTTAGAGTGGATACTCCTAGGGATGGGGAGTCAAGCACTAAAAGAGGTCTATTTCATTTATATCCAAATCTTCCTAATACTCCAAATTCAGACGTTGAGTTCGATACAATGGATAATCTCCCACAAAACCAAATCATAAACCGGGGAGGGAACCAAAATAACGGGCAAGAACCTAACTTGGGAATTGTTGCAGACCCGACCATGAAGGACTACCTCACACCAACCAGGACCAATGCACCCTCATGCATTAGGAATGATAACATAGGATGTGCTCAATATGTTTCAAACCCCATGTCCTGAACCACCTTCCAACCTTTCATGGGATGGAGTCTGAGATGCCTTACCTTCATGTTAAAGAATTTAATGACATTGTCGAAACCATGTGCCCACCAAATCAAATTGAATCTGCTAAAATGAGACTTTTTCCTTTTTCTCTTAAGGGCCGAGCAAAGAATTTGTTAAACAATTTAAGACCAGAATCCATTCACTCTTGGGACCAACTTCAAAGAGAATTTTATAAAAAATACTTCCCCCTTCACGAAACAATTTCACTTAAAAAGAGCATACAAAACTTTTTTGAAAGAGAGGGAGAAACATTCTATGAAACATGGGAAAGGTTCAAGGACACATTAAACATGGTACCACACCATGGTTTCCTAATCCCAGAACAAGTGATGATTTTCTATGAAGGGTTGGGTCCCGGAAACAAACAATTCATTGATATGATGTGTAATGGAACCTTCAAAAACAAAGCCCCAAATGATGCTTACGAGTATCTAGAAAATATTTCTGAGCAGAACCAAACATGGGGAACATCACCATACTATGAGAAGCCACCCAAATATGGTGGAATGTACAATCTTGGAGAAGAATAAAACCTTAGAGCAAAACTTGCTGCACTCACAAGGAATGATGAGGAGATTGATCTTAGGAAGGTCCACAAAACCCAAACTGTTGAGCTTGTTTGTACAATTTGTGACAAACATGACCACAAGATGGATAATTGCCCAACCATTCCTTCTATCAAGGATGTTATTTTAGGAGTAACACCAAAAGAATTTAATTCAATGAACTTTCAAAAGACACAATTCACAAACACCTTCAATCCAAGGTATAATGACCATCCGAGATTTTGTTGGAAGGACAATCAACAACCAACACAACAACAATGTATCAACCCATAACCTCAACAAAACATTCAACCTCATAATCAGTTCCAACCACAACCGGTCCAATTCCAACATCCTCATATCCAATATCAACAACCTATCCAAAAACCCAATCAACAACCTATCCAACAAACAAAGTATCCTCCTGGGATAAACCCACAAGCTCAAGCACCAACCCAAATTGTTCTACAAAGCCTACTAGAACAACTGTGCAAACAAATGGAAAAAATGAGCTCATAATTCTCATCCATTAAACAAGAACTTCAAAACATCAATACCGGAAAGGAACCCAGCCCACACAGGCCATTCCACAACAAACATCAAGGGGAGAGAGAAGTTTCACTCAAACAACTCACGAACAACTAAAGGCTGTGATAGTTTTAAGAAGTGGGAAATAAATTGAAAAACCTGAACAAATAAGTTAGAAACCATGTGAAGCTTCAAACTCTAATGAAAATTCAAATGAACCACAAGCTCAAACTGAAGAAACTGATAACAATGTGAAAGAAACAACACTTCAACAAACAACTCCACAACCTGCACTATTTCCTCAACACATTAGGGGGAAAACCAAGCCTGAATTGAGTGAAATATTGAGGGAAATCTTCTCACAAGTCAAGTTGAACATTTACCTTCTCGATGCCATCCAAACCATACATTCCTACTCAAATTACCTTAAGTACTTGTGCACTTTTAAAAGAAAATTTTTACAAAAAAACCAAGTCCTTTTGTCTGCTAATGTGAGTACCACCATTCAAGGGACCATTCCTCCTAAGTTGAAAGACCCAGGATGCCCTTACATTAATGTTGAACTAGGAGAGAACAAACTTGTCAAAGCCTTGTGTGATCTAGGTGCCAGCATGAACCTCATTTCTTATGCCATATATTTTCAGTTAGGGCTCAAAGAACTCCAACCCACATCTGTCACTCTTCAACTTGCTGATCGTAGTGTTCGAATTCCAAAGGAGATCTTAAAAGATGTTTTGGTGAAAGTTGAAAATTTCATTTACCCATCTGACTTCATTGTTCTGGACAATAATCCAAGCTTAGATCCTAGGGATAAAACCCCAATCATCCTTGGTCGTCCCTTGGAACAATCAACTCTGTTATCCGATTCTGAAAAGCGAACATGACCATCACCTTTGGAAACAAGAGTCTAGACTTGAACATCTTCAATGAAAACTCTAAAATTGGGGATGATGAAGAGATACATGAGGTTAATTGGATTGGTAGTGTTGATAATGAACTCAATGAACATCAAGGAATTACCAAAGGATGGTTAAGTCAAGAAGATATTTATTTTCTTTATTCACATGAGGGAAATTTGTCTCCTTGAATTGAATCTCTTTCAGATAGATCTATTTATGGATTTATAGAATCAACAATCAATGATACCATGGTTGAAATCAATAACATTGAGTCCATATCCATTCATGACACTACTCTGGAAAATTTAGTGGATGAAAATTTTGTTCACAAGGAAACCATTTTGTCAAGAAATCTGAACAAAGAAACTAATTTCAATACAAAGTCTCATCCTTTCTTGGAAAGTCATGACCAATCTGAACTTGAATTTAAAGTCATACCTTCATCACTAAAGTATGCGTTCTTAGGGGACAATCAATCCTTTCATGTTTTCATTTCTTCCTCTCTTGAAGCCGATCATGAGAGGATGCTACTAGATGACCTTAGGAGACACAAGAAATCCATTGGATGGACCCTATCTGATATTCCTGGGATTAGACAACTTATTGGGACTCATAGAATTATTCGTGAATCCGAGTCAAAGCCATGTCGTTAACCTCAGAGGTGACTCAATTATAATCTCATGGAAGTAGTGAGAAAATAACTTTTGAAATTGTTAAAATCTAGTATCATCTATCCTATAGCTGAGAGTGAGTGGGTTAGCCCAATCCTTGTGGTTCCAAAGAAGGCTGGAATCATAGTAATAACAAACAAGGATGGAGAGATGCTTCCAACAAGGGTCAGTAGTGGATGGAGAGTTTTTATTGACTATAGGAAGCTGAACTCTTGTACCAAGAAAGACCATTTCCCCTTACCCTTTATTGATCAAGTCCTCGAGCGAGTGGCGGGTCATCAATTATATTGCTTCCTAGATGGATTGTCAGGGTATAATCAAATTGAAGTCTCCTTAGAGGATCAAGGAAAAACAACCTTCACATGTCCATTCAGCACTTTTTCCTTCAAGCTCATGCCCTTTGGGTTATGTAATTCCCCCGGTACCTTCCAGCGGTGCATGATGGGAATATTCTTGGATATTGTGGGTGATTTTTTAGAGGTCTTCATGGATGACTTATCCATCTTTGGGGATACTTTTGAGGGATTCCTTATAAATGTTGAAAAGGTTTTGTCAAGGTGAGAGGATAAGAATCTCATACTAAATTGGTAAAAATTCCATTTCATAGTAAGGGAAGGACATGTTCTAGGTCATCTGGTATCTGGTAGAGGGATTGAAGTTGATAAAGCTAAGGTTGACATCATTTGTCACCTTCCCTCTCCTAAAACTGTTAAGGAAGTGAGGTCCTTCTTAGGACATGCTGGTTTTTATAGAAAGTTCATTAGGAATTTCAGCTCTATTTCTCGACCACTTTGTGATCTATTGGTAAAAGATGCTCCATTTTTATGGATAGAAAGATGTGAGGAATCATTCTATACACCCAAGTCAACTATTATATCTCCACCTATCATGAAATCTCCAAATTGGAAACTTCCTTTCGATCTCATGTGTGATGCAAGTGACTTCACTGTAGGAGCAGTCTTAGGACAACGGTGTGAGAAAAGTCCATGTGTCATTGCTTATGCAAGCAAATCTTTAAATGATGCACAATTAAACTACACCACAAATGAGAAAGAGTTTCTTGCTGTTGTCTTTGCCTTAGATAAATTCAGGTCTTATCTCTTAGGATCACCCATCATTGTCTTCACTAACCATTCATCCCTAAAATACCTTTTCCAAAAACAAGATGCCAAGGATAGATTGATTAGGTGGGTCCTTCTTCTTCAATAGTTCGATTTAACCATTAAGGATAAAAAGGGTGTTGAAAATATTTTAGCTGATCACCTCTCTAGGATGGAATTCAAAGACAACTCACACCACCTCTCTATGTCTGATTCATTTCCCGATGAGCACCTCAATTCAGTGAGTGATTTCCCTTGGTATGCTAACATAGCAAACCATTTGGTGACGGGTGACATTCCAAAATTCATGGGGACCCAATATAAGAGATAATTCCTTTCTTATGTCAAACACTATGTGTTTGATGACCCTTACCTCTTCAAGTTCTGTCCTGATCAAATCATCAGGAGATGTGTTCCCGAGTCTGAGCAAGAGTCCATTCTAAAATTTTGTCAAGGAGAGGCATGTGGAGGACACTTTTATACAAAGAAAACCACTGCAAAGGTACTCCAAAGTGGTTTCTACTGGCTGAACCTCACTAACGATATCTTCCAATTCTTCCAAAGTTTTCCTCAGTGTCAGCAATTAGGATCCATTACCAAAAGGAATGAAATGCCCCTCACTCCCATTCTGGTCGTTGAAATCTTTGATTGTTGGGGAATTGGTTTCATGGGACCCTTTACAAACTCTAAGGGATACCTCTACGTCCTCTTAGCTATTGATTATTTCTCAAAATGGGTTGAAGCCATTCCCACCAAGTCCAATGACCACCCTATTGTGATCTGATTTCTGAAAGAGCATATATTTTCTCGATTTGGAATTCATAGGGCTATAATCAATGATCGTGGAACCCATTTCTGCAACCGCCCATTCTCTTCACTCATGTATAAGTATGGTATTACTCATAAAGTTTCCACTGCATACCATCCTAAAACCAACGGTCAAGCTAAGTTGGAAAACAGAGAAATTGAGCAAATTCCTGAAAAAACTATCAGTACCTCTAGGAAAGATTGGTCCGAGAAACTCTTAGATGCCCTTTGGGCATATCGAATGGCTTTCAAAAATATCCTAGGCATGTCACCGTAAAGATTTGTTTATGGAAAAGCATGTCATTTACCTGTTTAAATTGAGCATAAGGCCTTTTGGGCAATAAAAAAAATGAACTTTGACATTTGATTGGCTAAAACAAAAAGGAAATTAGATCTTAATGAACTCGAGGAACTTAGGATGTAGGCTTCTGAAAATTCAAGGATCAATAAATCCAATGTTCAAGCCTACCAATCTAAGAATCTCAAAGTCAAACACTTTGAACTGGGAAAATTTGTGCTCTTGTATAGTTCAAAACTTCATCTACACCCAGGAAAGCTAAGGTCTAGATGGTCTGGTCCATACCTAGTGCATCAATTGTACCCTCATGGGGCAATAGAGATTCAGGATCCCACAAGTGGTCATGTCTTCAAAGTCAATGGTCATAGGTTAATACCATTCATTGAATCATTCAATAAACAAGAAACAAAGGAGGAGTTAACTGAGCCAACATATAAACCAGATAAAATTGATATATTTAGGGTACAAGTCGAGCTAATGATGTTAAAAAAAAGAGCTGCATGGGATGCAACCCATAGTTTTCATGTTCCCAATCATTTTGAATCATATTTTTTTTTCATATAATAAATTACCATAGACTGTTGACCTATTCTTATTTTATGAGTGAGGATGGGTATGAAAGGGGAACACTGTATTCATCTGTGTCACATGGTGTGATCTATGAGTAATACCTTACACAAAAATATAAAAGAAGACAATATATCATCAATTTATTTTATTTATGTTTTTTTAGGTTAAAAAAAATACTCTTGACCTGTTCTTCTTTTATGAGTATGGATTGGTATGAAAGGGGAGAACCGTATTCATCCATGTCACACAGTGAGATCCTTGAGTAGTACCTTACCCAAAAATTTAAAAGAAGACAATGTATCCTTAGTTTGATTTCAAAAAAAACATGGAAAACCATAAAAATGATGATACTTGGAATTAAATAAATCATTGTGTTGTTTGTTTTTTTTTGCTTTGTTCTTCTTTTTATTGTTCAGGAACCATTTTGGCTGATAAATGTTCAATCAAGGAGGTGCCTACATCCCCAAAGAGATCAAAGGAGTAATATGGAGCATCATGAACTTCAACTTCAAAAACCAGGTGAATTTGTTCCATGTTTATCATTCTCAATTTCATCTTTGAACTCCTCTCCTACCCCTTCTAACTTTTCTTTTCATTAAACACTGGGGACAGTGTTATTCTAAGTTGGGGGGAGATAAAAAATGATTTTTTTTATTTTGTGAATAAAAACATGCATGAAAAGAAAAAATACATTAACCTTAAACATGACAACACACATTGCAAACTATAAAATTCTATATCAATTAAATTTTTCATGCTTTGATTCTGATTTTAATGCAAGTTTAAGTTCATGAGCATAATTTTTGGAAAGTGCAGTTGTCTGATGTGATTTTCCAATGTTTAAATTTTCATCCTCTTAATAAAAATTCAACAATGCACGTCTACTGGATCATGGGTGTAAATTTGAGTTCTTAGGTCCCTTTCATTATAGCATAGGGTTCTGGGGTCACTTTTAGTTTAATTTGAGTATCAAAAAAAAAGTTTTTTTTGACCACATAGAGCAATGTTTTTCCCAAATGCATGGCATCTGACACTTGGGGATCGTGACTCCATAGTTGACTTTTCCAGAGTTAGGATTTATATCTCTATTGTAGAGCATGAAATTGACAATATGTGTGGCGTCCGACACTTGGGGATCATGACTCCATTGTTGTCATGCCCAGAGTTGGTCTTTTCATATCTATTGTGGTTAAAAAAATTATAAAAAAATAATAATAAAAATGGATAGTCATATTAAGGTTTAATGTGATTCCCACCAAGCGTTTCCATTTTACCCTTGAACAATAAATTGGGCCCCATATATTTTGTGATTCACAACACTTTATCATGCTTAATTGAAATTGGATGAAATGTGGCGATGAATTTGAACAAATGAATGGGCTTGGGCTTGGGATATTCTAATGGACCTAGCTTGTTTTAAATTATTTTTATGGGTTCCATAATTTTTTTGGTATGAGGTCTTTGGGTGAGCAATGTGTATTTAAATGTTATTGGAAAAGGGGATTTGAATTTCATATTTGTAATATATTTTTCTCGGGACTAGAAAAACTCAAGTTGGGGGGTGTGATTAGTCACTAAAAGTGGATAATATTCATTGTTAACATCTTAATATTAATGTGTTTAAAAGTTCATAAACATAAATTTTAGTCCAATTCAGAAATTGAACTTCATTTCCCATCATTGTGCAATTCATGCTTAAAGTGTCATTTTGGGTCCACTCAATAATTTGATTTTGGAAATTACAATATTCATCATTTTAATTTGATATTTTGGTATATTATACATCACTTTATTTAGAACATTTTTTTATTTAGGTCTGATGGATGAATCACAAGTGAAGATGGAGATTTTTGCACCTGAAGGAAGAAACTTGCTGGAAAAAGAATAATGGGCCTAAGGCCCATCAAACAAATGTGGGTCCCACAAACCAAGCCCAATGAAGATAAAATTTATACAGTAGAAATATAAAAATATTAGGATCATTTTTTTTAACTGTGTTCGGAGCTAATTCTGATGTTTTTATGATAATAAAGGGATCTGAAGTTGAGATTTAAATGGTGGACCCGACATTAATGCACAGAAATTCGTTCCACCATTTCGACCATAACTTCCAAACAGAGGAGCGAAATTTCATTAAATTTTTACATCTCATAGAGGACAGATGGAAGAAGATATTTCTCTGATACAACCCCTCCGGATTCAGCCTTATTCAATTATGAATTCACACGTCAATATGGTGGATGAATCTGGACAGTTTTCTAGGTCAACTTCGAAACGTCAATTTCATTTTGATTATTCACCCTCCTTTTGACTCTATTAATTGTTGGGGGGTGAATTGATTATGGGGGGGGGGGATCTAAGGCTTCTAATATGCCTATATAATGAGCTAGTGGTGAAGGTAATAGGGGCGGATATTTTTCTTATCATCTTTTGTTGCTTGTTTCATTGTAAGGTTATGCTTCCAAATTTCCTTTGTAATGTTTTCCATTTCCATGTAAGTTACTTTTTTGTATATTTATGTTATTAATAAACTTCTTTCTCTTATATATTTTCCATTTCATTTATTAAAACTTTATTATCACAAAGCACAGTGATATATCTGTGTTGTTGTGAATTATTTCACACATAGGTGTGAATTTCATTCACACACACGGAGGAGTGCTCATTATTCCCGCGGTTTTAATTTCTTCAATCCAATTCTTGTTAGCCATCTTCCACCCACCATTGAGAGTATACCATCAATGGAGGGATAACCATTTAATGGGTTGATCTTAGGAGGATGAAAAGTCTGGATTGAATGTTATTTTATGAACGAATTGTTGTTAATTGGATAATTAATTTAAGACATCCATTCTTTAGTTATTTTTACTCTTCATCTTTACTATGTTTGAGAAAAATAAATTCAATTACTTAATGACCATATACCTTGTAGAGATCACTAATTTGGTTCTTTAAGTGTAAAGGGTATTAGTAATTGTGTTTAGTAAGCACCAAACCAGAAAATGATGAAGTTAGTG
This sequence comes from Viscum album, assembly GCA_963277665.1. Lineage (NCBI taxonomy): Eukaryota > Viridiplantae > Streptophyta > Magnoliopsida > Santalales > Viscaceae > Viscum > Viscum album. The sequence continues at coordinate 1,089,145,668 of OY728121.1, forward strand.
TTATTTTTGAAGAATGGATTCATCAAAAATTAATAAAACCAAAATTGTATAATGAAGTAAAATTCATCCAATCCACCCTGAGCATAATCCTAAGATCAACCCATTTACATTTAATTTAATTCACTTAGGTTTATTAGGGTTCTTTAAAAACATCCAAAATCAAAACCACAGTTGGCCACTTCATAGCCCATCCTCCAACAAATCATAGCATCTCAAGGTTACATCTTCGGTCCCTGTGGATTCGACCCCTACATATACTACATCGACCGCATACCTGTAGGGTAAATGTGGGCACAACCAAGTACATTAGAAAAAATTATATTCAAGATATTAAAATCTGTGTTGGTTGTGGTTTTTGGGAACTTTTTTGATGATTACCTCAGTCAATGATTCATACAACTAAGAGATAAACCATTTTTGATGTTTAAAAATGCATCCTCTATCTTAGTCATTTGGAAAGTGTGGCCTGATTCAACCTATTATCTGAATGAAAGTCCTAAATCAATCATACCAAATGATCTGATTATTTATTTTTTATCCCCCCATATAGGCTATAATTAATCCCATGGAACTTAGAAGGGATTTATAATCCAAAACAAGGCTATCCAAATTTAGATGTGTCCAAATTGGTCATACATCTTGGTTAATATTAATAAAACTATGTTAAGCCATATGTTTCTCTCTTGTTGGGTTTCCATCACAAAGGTACTATCCCTTAAATTTCACTGTGATTAATGTATTAAAAGGATGTATCCACTGATTTAAAATTTCCATGAATCCTACTAAACATATTTACCAGTAGAATCGAGGGGTAACCTTCCAACACCAATCATTATAGTGACATTACTCCAATTTTTACCAATAAGTGTCAAGAAGCTTATGGGTATTGCTATTTGGGAAGGTTTGGGACCTCCTTTTTTTAAGATCCCACCCATTGGAAATGATAAAATGTTTATCCCATATATTAAATGGGATGTTTCTTTACATGAGAATAGCTTTTCCAATGGTGTTACATTCTAGAAGAAGTATCTCCCTTAGGAGCGGGGTATTTCTCTCTATGTTATCCCATTTAGTGGCTATGTTAATGAAAATGACTTATATATCACCCAATATTGGGAACTCATTGATCATGTTAACATCCCAGATGGTTATCCAAACCACTCTATGTGATAAATGAAATTTTTTTTCTCTGGGATCTGTAGACTTAGTAGGTTTGGGTTGATCTTCATGTTTCTTCTAGAGAAATTTTATGTCACCAACACTAATTTTTATAGTACCACTACTTTGAGCTCCTATTTTAACTATATGAATCTCTATAATTCCCAAAAATTCTATCCCTAATCCATACTAATGTTTCCTCTAGAGTTGATATCCCAACCTAATTCCCATCACACCTCGGATCAAAAATATAATTATTTATGATATTATTATAACTGTGGATATATGAGTTGTGTATGTGTCATATATACATTAGGGTTATGATATTATACCCCCAAAATTTACCCTACAAGCATTTAACTTCATTGATGCAACACCTTATCAGTGATACATTTTCTTTGGATAACTCATGATGGTAATTGATCTAATTATTTGATTTATTACCAATCTATTGTGGGGGGATTGGTATGTAACGTTTAAATACAAACCCATATATGGTAAATATCTTTGATTATGGGTAATCTTCAAGACCTACTGCCATGTAATGTAAAAAATAATATGCATTGACAGAACATGTTTCTGTTGGACGACCTCTTCACTTTTGATCATCTATATTTGTCTCATGGTAATAGCTTGAGAAAACTATTCTAGATTCATTTATATGAAGAATAAATAAAATAAGGGTTTTATGGAATAAATTTACTAAAAATGGACATGTATCATTTTCTACATAGAACCTACTTGAACTGATAATTGTGTAAGTTTTATGCAACAAACAATCCATATAATCAGTTAATGAGTGATAATTTGATTAAGGTAAATACCATGAAGGAAGTAATTCTCATGGTACATATATGGTTACATACATTTCTTCCATGATAGAGAATCATTTTTTTGTGGAGGATTTTCATAAAAGATGTTAGTTCATGGAGGACGATTATTTTCATAGTACTTGGGAAGAATTTCAGTAAAGTAAAAACTAAGGGCCCCCATTACCTATTTATAAGTGTGGATCAACCATCCTATGTGAACCATGGGTCATGTATGAACCATGAAAAAATTACATATCCTATTTACTTCATTGAAATTAGATCCTCTTCATGTCAATTAGACTCAATTCTGAAAGGGTGCATTTTCTGAAGCCAAAAAAAAAGTAGAGGTCCCATTTGAGAAAAAATTGAATAAAAATTTTCAAATCTAATTTCACTAAAAAGGTCATAATTCCTTTATAATCATACAATCACTATGTTATTTAATAATTCCTTCATAAATAGTGTTCATTTTCATAGGGATAACATTATCCCTTCTTAAGAACTGAATTTGTAAAACATATTTATTTTTCTTGAATTTTTTCATGTCCTATCATGATCACATGGTTTCTTCACAGACCAGTGTTCATTTACAGCTATGAAATGGGATTCCTAAGTGGTTACATACCCTATAGTGGTGGTGGATTCCAATTTGACTAAAATTTTGATGAATTATTAATCTATAAATAATTGAAATTTCATTCTATAAGGAGGAATTTTCCATTTTTAGGGGAGAAACTGTTCCACATTGGGAATTATAAGATATTCCACTCATGGAAATCTCATAGTTCCTAAATTATTACCTTTTCATGAAGAGATCCCATTGTAAATTACTGAGCATAATCCAAAGAAGTAATTAAATGAAAATCACTATAATGATCCTTTAATAAGTGAATTCACAAAGATCCTTCATAATGTTCCCTTATGAAGCACACCATTAGAGTTATAATTTTGAATCTTTTTATGAGGCCTCCTCTTTTAAGACCCCTTTACAGGGAACCCTTCATAAAAATCTATTTGGTGTCCCCCTCTATGGATCTCCTTCACATGGAATTCGACATGAACAATTCTCATAAAGGGTCTCTCATATAGAACCCTTTTTGAGTGACCCTTAAACCAAGACATGTGTGGAATTTTCTTTCCTTCATATAGATCCATAGTCTTATATGATATGGGTCCCTCCAAAGGTGCTTATGGACTTATTCCTAGTGGACCTTCACCGTGAAGAATTTGAATTGAAATTCATCACTCAAAGACTTCCAATTACGGAAAACCACACCCTTTCACATACTTTCCATCACAAGGATCATCTATATAGGCCTACTCAACCTAAATGTTCTTCTCAACCTCCCTTAAACGAGATTATAACCCCTAAAACCCCATTATAGGGAGTCATCCTTCATAGAATCTTGAGATACATGATCAATCCACGAACATCAACATGCAACCCTTTGATCGTGTATTTTCTTAAAAATAGGCCACACTCGATTTTTCCGCCCAGAACGATTAGACCCTCAAGGTAACAATGATCATGTGTTTCCTTGATAATATGGGTACTTACAATAAGGATTTTAGTGAGACTTCTGTTTGTTTAATATTTCCAACTTGGATACACCTTATCCAACACCCTATCAACACTAAGAGCCAGAAGACTCTTTTTTCCACTAAGTGAGATAGTGACACCATATGGGCCTCCTACTAATTGTAGGAACCAAAAATTACCTTCATATGACAAATACTAGAACATGAACCTATTGGAAACATACACGTATTCCTGACACACACACATATATATCCTTATTCCCAAACAATACATGGGTCTCCCATTATGTGTATTTCCCAATCCTTCCTCACTAGGCCATATCCCCCATGTTTCTAGTTTTCCATGTCTAGTTATTAATATACAAGGGGTTTTCAAAACCTTATTGGCCTATTATGCATAATACCCACTCAATACTTTGACTTCTCCCCCTTCACGATATGAATTTCCTTATCACATAATATAAAACTACATAACAATATCCTTATCAGATGACCTTAAGCAATCTGGTATGTCCCTATCACATAAACTTAAACAATATAGATCAAAATAAATGGGTTTTTATTCCTATTAAATAGAAAAACTAGGATGAATATCTAATGTTCAAACCCAAGAAACCATGCCACAATATTATTGGTCTATATTACTTGTGAATCACACCCTGAAAATGAAATATTCCTTATGCATTTAACCATAACTTCTCCTACACTAATACTAATAGATATGATCCCCAAAAAGGTCCTCTAATACATAAATCTCACACTGACCATTTATATGTAAAATTATTATATTAGTTCATTTAACATGATTTAAAACTACTCTAATAAGGTATCGGTCACAAAAAAAATTAACTTCACTTATTTCTGTTTTAAAAACCCTAAAAGGCACTATATTGGCCCATGTCATAAGGACATAAAATGTATGATGTGTTTAGTTAATTGGTACTGAATAACCCAAGATCCAAATCACTTCATAGGGATATATAGGAACCCACTATCATGGTTTTTATCTTAACATCATAACATCCACTACCTCCTTGGATGGTGATAAAATCTAGATTGCTATGTTGTAAAAACTAGCTAATAAGAGAAATATAGGTAACCTTTAATTAAAACAGATGTTCAATTCAATTCATGTTGATGATTGATCACTAGAACATAGTTAACCAATCTCGCACTAATATTTGGGAAGGATTCATGAACATGTATTAGATCTTTAAGAGAGTCCCAAATAATGATACCCCTAACAGGTGAAATGAGACTAACCTCCCATCCTCTCAACCAATGCACACCCAAAGTGTGAGTCCTCAGACCCACACACCCAGATCTGGTTCTATAACACATACTTTTCATAATTTTTTGATACTATCTATAAAATAATGGACATAAGATTCCATAATTACTGTTTATGACACTTACACTAGGGGGAATTACCAAACATGTTAACATGCACTGGAGTCGCATTGGTTCACTAGATTACTACTTTCTAAAGGCGGATAGATTTCATCACTTATAAATAGTGATATATAATCCTTAATCGAAACAGGATGATGGGATGCCGATTCCTCCTTCCATGGGTTGGTCCTTGGAACTTATCACCTAGTCCGGTTATACCTCATAGAGTTAATTCATGTATATAGAACTCATTACCAGATCCATCTCTTTGTGGATGTTGTTTTGTTATTCTACTTCTGTCTGGACATTCCAGTGGTTCTGGACAGATTAGAAACCTTTGGTAACAAGAGTAGTCACATTGGGAATCCCTAGAATTTGTGGATTCTAGGAACACATGTCACTTGTATTCTTACTCATAATAAAGAGTCTCATATAGGAATAATGATCACTTAACCGAAGTAATCACATGTCTAACATGAGGTATCAAACACTCAGGGCGTTTATCATCCAAGGATTTCACAATAGGAATCCCATGTTTAGTATGAGGTTGTTGGGTCCATGGGTTCATATCCTCGAAGGATTTCACCTCAGTAATCCCATATTTTTCATGAGATTTGTATTTGGGTTCAAATGTTTATCATATTTTGGAGATGATTTTGATTTATCAAGACACCCAATGGAGGTAGATTAAGAAGGTTCATCCCTATGAGCACTTGAAATTTTACCAATTGATGGATTAGAATTCCCTATGAGAGGATAAGATTTGGTAGTTGTGTCCCATAAAGGGAAGATGTAAAACCGTGAAGACAGATGGATCATAATTCCCTCTGGGAGTGGATTTGGGTGGTGTTTCCCATAAATGGAATATTTCATACTATGATGTCTAATGGATTAGAATTCCATGTGGTAGGCGATATTGGAGGTGTTTCCCATAAAGGGAAGATGTCACACCATGAAGGTTGATCAAATAATCCTTTTAGGTGGATCAAGGAGGTACATACCTAATAGAGGTCACCATGGGTTACTGTTCGTCGGTATTGATCCTCAAGGAAGCATATGATGTAGAATATTAAAAAGATATAGATCTAAACCCAAGTGGTTTGATGACACATTTTAAGTTCATGTGACATGACAGGTCCATGAATTTTAACATCATGTGGCAATGATTTTCTCATGGAGAATGGTGTGTCAGTAAGGGATGGTGTGGGGATTATTCATGGAAGCTACCCTTCATAAGAGGATTTCTCTTGGTAGGAGTAGGTGTGGGGCATATGCATTAAGCTTCTTGGGGGACATGGAGGAGATGTGGTCTCCTAGGTGAGTGGAATGATCTTACCTAGGATGTGGCCTAAATAATATCAGGAAGGATGTGGATGTTGGGTTTGGACCTTAGATAGGATACCTACATATACAAAATATTTTGAAATCAAATCCCACATAGTTGGAAACATGTCAGGGATTATACCTTAGGAAGAGTCCCAAAGGAGAATTTAGTTGGGGATTATGCATGGAATCAACCTATATGGATATTGGTTGGATATTATGTCTATAGAGAAGACCCATAGATCAATATAATGGTCTCTACTAACCTCTAATACCTTTTGAGTCATGCTCGGAGTGAGAAACAAGAGGAAAAAACAAACTCGACATTCATTTCATGAATTAAGTGTCAACATGAGATTATGTCGAGCTTATGCAAGGAATCTAGCCAAGGAGGATGTCATTCCATTTGAGGAGTATCTCATTCCATGTGAGGAGGATCTAATTCCTTATGAGGGTGGGTGATGTGGAGACTATCCCATGCCACTCACACATTGATAATCCTATTCTTATTTCATAGGGTAAAGTCATAGTTTAATGTCATGTTTTTAAGAATTTTGTACTAGGTAGTTTTAAATTATATATCTCACCCATGGGGGAATCACTACTTAACCCTTAGGCTTGAATGACTATAGCTCATGAACCTCTGGGAGAGTATGGATTTGGAACATCTAGGGTACAACGACAGGGAGTAATGGTCACTCATGCGGCCCACGTTAGCATGTCAATGTTGAGAAGCACCATGCATTAGTATACATATGCTGAGAATAAAGAGGTAGGTTGATGTCTCGGGACCCACATAGTGTAGAGTGGGCCACATGAATTGGTGTAACATGTCAAATAAAGAATTGAGATGTAGCTGAAATGATCCTAGATGGGCTTGGGGGTTCTTAGAACTAAACCTTCATAAAGAGGTGCCAGTATGAGAGAGGTATCATGGGAAATCCCTGAAGAGGGTCTTCACGATGCCTAGGGCCTCATAGTGGGGTGATTTTTTAAGATCATGTGAGTCACATAGGTATAGGGCTTCATGAAGAAAGCAGATTCTTGAAATATAGTGACACTGCATTGGGATGATGTCCTAGTTCAGGAAAAGAGTGCTTCATGAAGGTTGGATGATTCACAATGCCTCAAGTTCCTATGATGTCCTTAGTTCTTTTTGAATGGAATAATACTTCATGAAAGGAATCTCCACCTAGGTTTGAGGATTTTAGGAACACACAAAATGGGGTTTCTGGAAGCCCAAATACCTTAGGTGATCCATTTCAGTTAGTTTCACAATGCTTGGGAGGATGTCAAATTGGGAGAAATTCCAAAGTTGAAAGGTCAGTTCACCTTCCTATTAAGGTTGGTATGGTGGGAGTATTTATAGGAAATAGAGTTTTTGAAGATTGGAAGTGGTTCATGAAGAAATTTTGGGCCACTCAAATGGGTGTGGCTCGACCAGACTCATGGAGAACACCATAAATATTTCACATAGTCGTGAAGCACAATTGGACTCACAGAGGATAGTTCCAAATCTTAATGAGGTTCTGAATTACCGTATGAATAATTGCTGGAATCATAGAGGTTTTGTGTGTTTGAAAAGGTCAATTATCAGCCATGGATATTTGAGAGCTAAAACCATTTGTGAAGTGGAAGGGATTTGTGACACAATCTCATTTAGAAGGTTTTTTTTCTATTTGGAATTTTATTTTCTCTAATTTCACTATGTATTCCTTGAATATTCACATGGCATGTATTTCAGTTTTAAAAAATTCCCCCACTCATAATGGGAGATGAAAGAAAAAGGAGGGTTGGATTCTAAGGGATAAATACTAAAAATTGACAATCTTCTTCCTTCGATGATGATCATTAATGATTCTCACTCATGATGATGATTCAAAATGGTCATTGATGTGAAGGAAATCATGAAACTTGGGCTATCCATATGCCTATAAATAAGACAAGGGGTGCCTCAAAGGCACTCAAATTTATGAGAAGAAAATATTAATTTCTCTATTTTCCTGAAGCTCATGAACTCCAGGATCTATGCTCTATGAATTCTTCTTTAGTGAATCAGACATTTAGATATTTTCTTCCTAAACACTTATTTGTGAACTGGACACCACGAACGACCTTTTGTAATTGGACACTATGTCCTAGAGCTCTATGAACTTTCTATGTAAAAAGGTTCATGAACGACCTTCGCAAACTAGAATTATAAAATACATAAGTCTAAAATCTAATTTATACTCAGTAAGTCACTTAGGACATCAATAGGGATGTTTTTTAGAGATAATATATGGAAGGAAATTTCATGATTAGGGAGTGCGTCTGAAAAACCTTAAACCAAAAATCATTACATTGGTTACTATTAGAGGATCAAAAGAAATATCCTTTGTGCAAGAGGATGTAGCTTTATGGATTTGACTTAAGGAAATTAGTCTTCATACTAGTGGAGATAAGGGATGAACCAGCCTACTAGGTCAAGGGTGTACTAGGGAAGTACTAGTGGAACAATGCTACTACAATACACATATGGGAAGACCACACAACCATCACAGTACACTTCCTCTACAAATAAATCAACAACATCAATGGGGATTAGATAAATGCTAAAGTATCCCGTCCACTGTAACTGACGATCATCAAGATGGGTTTAAGGGGGCCCATATAAGGGATGTAATGAATATTGGTATTTCCTATAGGGAATAAATTTCACAAATTAATGGGCCTGGCCCACCTGGGTGTGTGCATCATGCCGAGAATTAGAGGTAGAGTTTAAGTGGGTAGGAATTTATGAAGTATATTGGGCTTTTCAGTTCCATATTTATTGTATATAGCATATCATGACTAAGCTATTGAGAAGGTTATCCCTAAGGACTGATAAATTCCACATTCATTATGGAAAGGTCAGGATCAGCCTCGGGGACATTCATAAAATCTGTGGGATCCCGATCCTGAGGGTGATGTATGACAAACTTATCCCTATAGAGAATGTATGAGAAGACTAAGAGAAGATAACAGATTTGGAAAAGGTGATGTTAAACCCAATATTGGGAACAAGTGAGGAGAATCTAGGGAAAATATGTGTCCCTTTAAATTATTAGTTCATATACTTATTGAATAGAATAGGACAGGAGCCCGCCAAGTGGGAGGATCCAACAAGGAAGTTGTCAATGGGGCCACACACATTCCCCAGGGGACACCATATAGGTAAGGTGAGATCCTACTAGATGTTTTGTAGTCAATATAATGGAAATAGTGGGAAAATAATGTCAATAATGAGGCTCAACCCATAGTAATGTTGGAAAGATTCATCGAGAAGAAAATTTTTGGGTGGATGCTTCTAGTGAGGGATGCAAACATTAGGGTGAAACCAAGAACCTTGATAATGGGAGTGAATCAAGTTTTGGGGAAGCATATCACACTTGTTGTTCTAGTGTTGGAGAAGTTATACAATGTAGTTTATAATGTTAGTGAAGGGATGATACAATGACATGTGTGTGGTCCTTCTCATTTTCTGTATAGATGGGTGGCCGCACAGATGGCGGGTTATGAGAATCCAAACCCTATTTACCCTCCCATAAAAAACGTCCATCCTAAAATTAGGAATATCTTACTGAGTCGCCCATTTAAGATGGACCTCGTGGAAGTGTTGGTTATGTTTGGGTTGACAGGTCACTTCATTTTTCACCCATTAAATTTACCAATGGGGGTAGCAACTTACAACGGTGGAGAGACAGAGGAATAGAGATCATACCTCTGGGATATTCGATGTGGGGTACTGGTAGCAAGAGTCGACTGTGCGATGGTATTTGATCCATACATTCAACACTAATTTGGTAGGAAATTTTGGTTTCTATAGAGGTTAAACCCAAAAGTGTAATTAGAGGTGTTCCATGAGTACCATCCTTAGGTGATTTTTCAGTCACGTTTCATGATCAAATGTAAAGATGAAAGATTCATAATGAGATACTGCCACCCACTATTTCGTATGGGATTACTCATAACTACACGTAGAGTTAGGTGACCACATACCCTAGGGTTATTCTGAGAGAAATAGGCCCCTAAAGAAAGGAATGGGTAATCCCTCCACCATAGGGCTAGGGATGAATGGTGGATGGAGGGTGTTGTGGTAGCAGAGATGGTCCAGTTGGAAAGACATCAACAAAGGTTCTAGCAGTTCGTGGGCCCAAACATTCAAGAGGCAAAGCAAGAGGAGAAAAATCATCAGGCTCAATTATGTTGGGAAGGTGGACATCTAAAGAAGGGTAGATATCTGGTATAGTCCCTAGGACATTCTTTACGCACATGATATGTAGTTAGACTGCATGGACATTACCAATGATGCCTTCTTTCTTGAGGCATGGGGCAACTGGGATTTCATCTTCAAGTTTTCCAAAATTTGCTGGATGTGGCATCATCTCAAAAGAAATGGGATGAATTTACTCAAGATTTTTTAGGACAAGGATAATATCCTCATTTATTGGGATTAGGGGGAGTGGTACGTGGTAGATCTAGAGGAGCTCATGCATTCTCGGGTCACTATGTGTCTGCTAAGTAACATGGTGATGGTGTTGATGGAAAAGACCTCCCCACCTCCTGAAACATTTATCATCTGAATTGCCTATTCATTCTCCTTTTCCCAAGGCATTGAATGAGATGTATATAAGTGATTCTCATTAGGGATCCCATTTTGGAGGAATTTTTGCTGCTGACTGGGGAAATATCCAGATTTTATGTACCTTGAATATAACCTTCTCCTTTGAACTTCTATCTAAATCTCTTGTTTACTTGTGTAGAATTCAAGCATGGAGGAAGGGTTGGTCTAAAAAGGGACTCTAAAGGAGGTTTTTTAGACCTCAAACCATGAAGGGGTGAGTGATGGGTCCCTTCCTGATATCGTAGTTATACGAACCAAACATAGGTTTCTACAATTGAGGAAGTGACTACGTAGAAGAATTTACCTGGAGACAATCCATGAATCATTAGGACCTTATCACTGGAGTATACCATTCACCAAATTTTATTTATACACATCTTCTATGAATCTTTGATTTTAATTTCTATGAATGAATGAAATATTTTGGAAGGTAATTATGAATGGTGCTTGCAACCTATCCACTAGAACCAATACTCGCACTAGCTACGCCTGAGTTTGAGGTGTCAATAACAGATGTTTCTCTCCCAATAGAAATGGGAAAAGATGCCATGATAGTCAAGACACTATAAAAGAGACAATGGAGGGGAATTATTGGACTATAACATCAATGGTGGGGGTTGAGAATTGGCCCATAATTGGGATATCTGAAAGATATTCAGTGGATGAGCCCGTGGTAGTGGTGCCACTAAAAGAAACAACCAGAGATGAAATTGTGATAGAGGAAGCAATTATAGTGTCATCCGATGAGGTGAATGAGGAGGCTACCTTGTGAGTGCCTTCTTTTAGATTTCCACCAGTGGTGTCTATGAGATCCAAAAAAGAGTTTGTTCTACCGGCAGGAGTAGTAAAGGAATATGGGTGATAGTATCCACTTCCGTAACTCCACAATGTATAGAAGGGTATTTTTCCATATGTGGAGAGGCTAATGAGGAAGTGTTCCCTATGATAATAATCATGTAAATCACTCCTACAGATAGAACATTTCTCCAGTCACTCACATTATAAAACCTACACATAGATGATCCATTTGAAAACATATTGGAAGTCTTTCCTCCTTCTAATCCTACACCACCTGATGTTTTTGAGAAATCTGACCCAGAGGTCATCGAGGATAACAAATATTTCCACCGTAAGACATGAATGAACATGCAGAACTTCATCACTCACATATTTAAAGATGAACTACCAAAATGTTTGGGATATCTCCACCATTTATTGGTTATTCTAGGGACCAGTGGGAGAATTTCATCATTCTTCATGCACTGGCACATGAATTCCTCATTGAACAAGCATGTGATGAATGGAAGTAGATCGATCTAACATGAAGGAAACATAATTATGAGGGTTCTAAAGTGTTTAAAAAAGATAAAGAAGTGGCCTCCCATTTGTAGTGGCCAGCAGAAGATCAAAAAGTGTCTACTATTACTCAGGTTGAGATTTTTAGTAGCTTAAATGCTCGATGGGTGGCGTCTGAGGCCAAAGTGGCCGATATCAAGAAGATAAAGGCTGAGTGATAGGCGTTGAAGGATCCAAAGTGGATCTAGGATAAATATTATCATTACATGAAAAATGGAGGGAATAAGGAACTGTAAATGATGAAGTAGGTAATCAAGGCCACTAAGTGGAGGTTGGCCGAACTTGAGTGCTTGATTGCCGAGGTAGAGCCATAGAGGCACATTTTGTGGAAGGGAGTATCTGACATTTGGATGAACCTATGAAACACTGTTTCTATTAATTTGTATGCTCAAACATATTTCCTTGATTTTATTTTCTTACTTATATCATATTTTTAAAACAACAAAAAACAAATCCCTAATCTCACGTGGGTCATTCCCAGTGTGAGAAACAAGGTATGACCATGTGATTGCTCTTTATATGAGAATGTCCAACAATCATTGTGCACTAAGGGTATGCTATTATTGATTGACCACTGAGTGTGTCTAGATTGAGAGAGGTTGTGGATGTTGAATAAGGTTCTTTGAATAGCCAATAGTTTTTCCCAACACACTCTAGTGCAAGAATAGGATAATTCTAGTATGAAATCCCACCTTTTATTACCTTAAATTTTCATTACATTGTACAAAATAGTGGATCTTTTAAAGTTTAGTTTCTTGGAAATAAGGTAAAAATACAAGAAAACATAAAAAATTATTCTAAACAACTTTTAATGATTCATTATTGGTTCATATTAACTAGTTTTACTATGTCTCATAACCCGGGGACATACATAAAAGAAAATGGTAAGCATTAGGCCTAGTAAGGGAAAATAAGGGAAAACATTTACAAGTGATCTTGAGGAATATCAATAAGAACTTGAGAAAGTTCATTAAGGAACAAGGAAGAGGCATATCATATTAATAATTACATGAATCATAACTTTTAAATGTTGCTACAATATTTAATTGAGTCATTCGTAATCATATCACCAAGGTTTATCACTAAGGTGTCGTAAACATTACCATGGTTATTCACCAAGGTAACATAAAACATGTCATGTAAAGATATTAAATTTTTATGCAATGAATTGGAACACTATCAGGGCCCACCCTCCATAATAAAAAATTTCATAAATTACTCGTGGATAATAAAATAAATGGGCTTCATATCAAAATCATGGTGTTTTAGAAAGAAGTTCTTAAAACAATATCTTTATATCATTATTAACCCACGAAAATAGAATGTGGGTTTTATGTATGTTAATACCTAAATAAAATAGATTATTTTTAAATATAGGTGAATAATATTGAAAAATAAATAGGTTTTGTTATTCAAATAATAAATTAAGACAATTTCTTGAGGAAAAGTGAGATATTTTTAGAAAAATGTTCGGCAACATAATGGGTATGAAACATGGTCTCTGAAAACATTAAAAAGAGGGAGGAAAAGGGTCTAAAATTAATAATAGACTCTTAATATAGTAAAGGGATAGAATGAAATTTTTATAAGTACATATTATGTAAATGTTAAATACATAACACAAAAAAAGGGAACTTAAAAGAAAAATAGAAGTTGAGAATTCCCTTACCTTGAAGTGTAACTCCTAAAACTCAACGATTGGGACCACGGGGGCTTCAGGACACCTTTGAAGAAATAATTGGGAGGAAAAAGTATCATATATTCTTGGAGGATAATTTTTTAATGAAATATAAGGTATAAATTGGTGGATATTTATAGAAAAAGTGAGAGATTTTTTATTGATTTGCTTGGACACCTCGGTAGTGGTATTTGAAAAACCATGGGCTTTCCCACGGTATTTTACAATGGTATTGGCCACTTAGGACCCAAAATATGTAATTGTATTCCAAAAGAGTCTATTATAATATTATATTACTTATTACATTATTATTATTTCATTCAACATACCAAAAACTCAAAACAATATATTTATTATTCACCGAAAAAAATATTTTAGAAAATTATCATAAATTCACACTAACCTAATTTCAAAGTTTAGATTTAATTTTTTTTTAATTTTATCAAAATAATATTATTATTATTAGATATTTAAATTTCAAAAATAAAAATCTCTTTTTAATAAATATAATAGTGGATATAAAATGCATAGTAAAATGCATAGTAATATTTCTGATACCTGGAAAAAATTAGTTTATCATTTAAATTTAAATAATATTTTTTTAATAACACTATTTAATTAAAATAAAAATTATTAATAATACCATATTTTATTATAATAATTATATATTTTTGGAAAATGTATCAAATTATTCATATTTTTAAGAAAAACTATGCTCAAAATGGAATTGAAGAAACAAAAAATTTATTTATAAAAATGAATTATACAATAAGTGACTAAGGCCTTGACAGAAAAAACCTTATAATACATACATATGACCTAAGGGTGGGTGTGTGTGATGGTGATAGACTCATGGGGCGGCTCGACAAACATCTCCTGAGTGGTAATATCCACTAACTTTAACTTCTCCCGTTTGTGATTTCATGCAAGATTAGCTTGGTCTTAGTCAAGAGTGATGCCCAAAGACGCTACCTCTATCCAAAGATCCAATAAATGGGATTCGTACAACATGACACTACTAGATGGGGCCATAAAATCTTCTTTATGAATTAATTAACCATTATCATTACTATTTATAATACTAATTATAACGTTAAAATTATTATTAAGTGTATTTTTTCCAATGGTCATATTGACCAATGGTCATATTGACCAATGGTCATAACTGACCAATAATCATATAACGATAAAAAAAAGGTCAAATATCAATTATACTCACTTTATTATTAAATGGGATATAGTTTTGTTGAGTACAATATAATATAACACCCATTTTTAGGAAACAATTATCATTCAAAAAGTTCAAGTTGTTAAAATTTTTCTCATTAAGAAATTTCATATCAGAAATTTCAACTTGTTTTATTAGTTGAGAATAGATTAGGGTAATTTTACCTCATTTTTTCCTCTATTTCCCACACAAATTATTCATATATTTTGTTTATCCACAAACATTTTATGAGGTGGGTAGTCTTGTTTCATAGAACCTTGTCTCTACAGTCTATGATCTCTACTAGTTTCTTCTCACAAGAGAGGTCATGTTCTGGTTGTACCACCTCCGTACTCAGTACATGTTAAGGGTTAGGTAAGTACTTACTCAACATAGATACAGAGAAAACAACATGAACATGAGCTATGTTTTGTGGAAGTGCAATCCGATAGGCTAGTTCTCATATGTGATCAAGGATTTCATAGGGGACAATGTACCTAGAGTTGAGATTCACTTTATTCTAAAACCACATGACTCTCTTACAAGGTGAAATTTGAAGGAAGTATTTATCACCAACAACAAACTCCCAATCCATTCGATTTTTGTTAGCATAGAACTTCTTTCAACTATGGGAAGCCTTTATGTGATCCTGGATGGAATGACCCTTTTCTGCATCTCTTGCAAAAGATCAGGACCAAAAATCTTTCTATCACCAAATTCATCCCAAAAAGTAGAATTTATATATCTCTAACCTTATAGAGATTCATAGGGTTCCATTTTAATACTCTAATGTAATATATTGTTGTATGAGAAGTCAAATAATGGGATATGTTGATCCCATTCGCATTTAAATTCCATTGATCATGTTCTCAACATTTCCTTGAGTGTTGGAATCTTACTTTAAGATTGACAATGAGTTTGAGGGTGATAGGTTATACTAAAATTCAATTTGGTACTTAGATCATGTTGAATAATTCTCTAGAAATTTTATATAAACCTTGGATCATGAACTAATATGATAGAAAGTGGAACTCCATTCAACATCACAACTTCCTTTACATAAAACTTGGCAAGTTGATTAAGAGATATGTCTTCCCAAATAGAGATAAAATGGTCATTCATTGTGAGATGGTCCACTATAACCCATATCGCATTATTTACATTTTACATTTTCAAGAGGCCAGTGACAAATTCCGTAGTGATATTGTCCCACTTCCATACTACTGGGAGTAGTTTTTGTAACACCCCATCAGGAATTTTTCACTCTTTCGTCACTTATTGACACACTAGGAACCTTGTAGTGTAGTCAGAAATCTCTCCTTTTTATTATCCCCCTAATAATGATCATGAAGGTCCCTATACATTTTAGTGCTTCCATGATGTATAAATAACATATAGATATGACATTCATCTATTATATCCTTATTAATTTTCAAAATATATGGAACAGTAAGCCTTATATGAAATATCAATACACCTTCATTGTCAATATTGAACTTAGGAAGCTTTCCATTCTTCACAGCCTCTATATTCTTCTGTAAGAATGGATATTCTCTTTGATATTTCTTGATTTTCTATATTAATTATGGTTGAGAAATCATTTGGTATAGGGTTGATGATGTCCCTCCCCTTACCATTCCCATGTCCTATTTTACTAGGGTTTTGATCAAATGATCTACTTGAATCATCATCATTTACAACACAATAGGGTCTTCCCCACTTAATGCATCATGAACTTCTTTTTCTATTTCTAGATGATAACGAATTAAACAATTATAGTGTTCAATAAGTTCCAACTATCTCCAATTTCTCATTTTAAATTACTTTTGGGACAAAATATACTTAAAACTTTTACGGTATGTGTATATATTCCATTTATCCACATAAAGTTAGTTCCTCCATATCATCAGAGAAGAAAATGTAGCTATCTAAATGTCATGTGTAGGATAGTTCTTATCATGAGGCTTTAACTATCAATATGCATAAGAAATTACCTTGTCATTTTTTATGAGGACACACCCAAGACCTTTCATAGATGTGTCTCCAAAAATAATTAATCCTTGTTTGATAGAGGGTGAAGTTAACACGGGTGTAGTAAGAAATATTTACTTCAGCTCTTGGAAACATTCTTCCCACTCCTTTATCTAGATGAACATGGACCCTTTTTGATTTAACATGGATAGCAGATTATAAAGGAATGATTTTTATTCACAAACCTCCTATAATATTTTTCTAAACCAAGGAAACTATGAATCATTAATACTATTGAAGTATGATTCCACTCCTCTATAACTTTTGGCTTTTTAGGGTCAACTAATATTCCTTCATTGGTTATAACATTCCCTAAGAAAGAAAATTTTTGTAACTAAAACTCAACTTTGATGAACATTCTAAATAGTCGCTCATTCCTCATAGTTTTTAATATAATCCTTATATATCCTCATTCTCCTTATGAATTTTAAAATATATCATAATATCATCAATAAAAACTACCACATAGTTATCAAGGTAGTCTTTAAAGACTCTATTAATCAAATCCATAAAAATACTAGGATCATTAGTTAACCCAAAGGGCATAAAAATAAACTTATAAATCCCATACCTTGATAAAAATCTGTTCTTTGTAATATCTTATTTCTTGACCCTCAATTGATGAAAACTGAGTCAAAGATCAATCTTGGAGAAGAATTGAGCACCATGAAGTTGGTCAAATAAATCATCAATTTGTGGAAGAAGGTACTCATTCTTAACTATGATCCTATTAAGTTCTCTATAATCAATTCATAACTACAATGATCTATCTTTCATATTCACATTGAAAATAGGTTCTCCCTAAGGAGACAAAATTAGTTGGAGAAACCCCTTTTCTAAAATATTTTTGAGTTGTTTATTTAATACCTCAAACTCCACATTTTCCATTATATATGGGGTATTTGAAATAATCTTAGAACCAGGCATGAGTTCAATGGATAAATCTACCACTATTTCTGAAGGAGGTTTAGGTAACTACTTATAAGATAAAACAATCTATCCCTTAATCATAGGGACATTATATATTCATATACTTTAATTTATTTCTTTATCTTTACCAATCATTTCAATAAAGAAATATATGGGAGGTGATTCTAGAAGAACTCATGTTGAGATATCTCTCCTTTGAAAAAAACAGTAGGTTATCCATTCAAGACTACTCATATTTCCTTTCGTCTATAATAGATCTTAATATTTTTCTTTGAGATCTAGTCCATACATAATATAATTTTGAATTGTAGTATAAGAATGGATACTATATTTTCGATGAGATTATGCTCACCAAATTAAATACTAGAGTTTCTACAAACTATTGATGCATGGATAATTACTTCAATAGTCTTGACTGATAACTCTACTTCTAAAAGGTCAAGGATTTATTTTATATTCTTTTCAAACTTGGCGGAAATAAAGGAATGCATAGAACCAGAATCAAACAAAAAGTACTCACTAGCTTTGAGAGAAAAACAAGAGTACCCATCACCAAATAATTTAGAGATTCAAATTTTGTCCTCATGATAGAAAAATGACCTTACTCCCTTGTCCGATTCTGAGGTAGATGGTGATTCCCCTTCATTAAATCCAGATTTAGATAGTGATTGGGAAATTTTCCAAGTTTTCCACACTTGAAGAATTGGACTTCATGTATGGAATGCATGATCTTCCATTTTTTGTTAGTGTTGAGAAGTTGTGGCTTCACCTCACTATGAAATTTTGAGTAATTTGGAATTCTCTTCCACATTTGTAACATTTACCACTCTCTAGCAAGCAGTTCCTTGAGTGCTTCTTCCCACACTTGTTTCATGTGTAATGTTTCACTTTCTTTCCTCATATTCCTTGATCAATGATACTCCCCGCATTTTTATTCAATGATATATGCATTTTCATTTAATCTATGGGACCACTACATATCTATAAACTATATTTCAACTTTTATAGAACTCCTGTTGATCTCCTCATAGTTTTCATAGTCTTTGTTGGATAGATTTTTCCATAGATAGGGTTTTAGTACACTGAAGAATCTATCAACTTTCCCATTAGCATCCATGAGAAATATAGAGGTTTAATGGGAAATTATTTTCAATTTAATATCATAGATTACCATAGATTCATTTTTCTTATAATTTATCTATAGGAATTCCTTCTCCATTTTCGTTCACATTGAATGAGGGAAATAATTTCTGAAAATAGTTCCATTAAACTCTTCCCACTCAATTGAATTAATCTTCACTCTAGGATTTCTGTTTTTAAATAGTGTCCTCCATTAATTAGATTATCGCTCTAAGAAGTACGTAGCCAGGGTGACTTTATCTTGTTTCTAATAATGAAGTACAAAAAATATCTTTTATGAAGAGCTTATTCATTATTCAAAAATCAATGGGTCGATAGATATACTGAAAGAATGTGGTTGTCGATGCATAAATTACTCAAAATTTGTTTCCCATTGATGTGAATATGGTCTTTTGACTTGATTCAAGTAATTTCTCATAACTCATGTTAGTTGATTCATCATTCTCATGAATTTTCACATTCTCACATCCATTGGAATGCCATTAGTGCCCGGTCCGTTGCACTCACCATTTACATGGTTTCTCCTATTTCACTCCATTTTCGAAAAGAAAAAAACCTTAGTGGGAAACCTATTTCATTTAGTAATATTATAATTATAGAGGAATTTCATGCCTTAAAACATAAGTATGTTATTCACTAATAATAATTAAATTTCTTATAAATCATTCATAATGGTTCATAAATAGCATGTGATTAACCAAAAATATCCCCCGTGGGTGTCAAACTAGGTGTGACGTAAGGCCCATTTTCATGTACCAAGTTACACTGAGTCAAGCCTGGCACACCTTGTTAGAGTTTTTACCCCTAGTTAAATGACTTCTAGAATAACGTCCACTAATTCGTATCTAGAGAGGGATTTCTTTTCTCAAAAACCAATTACTTAATATTTCACAAGAACACCAAGATATTTTCCTATATTTTAACTTATCCCTAAGGTTATTCCTAAAGTCTTAAAATCCTAATTTCTAAAAATTAATAAATAATCCTTTTATACCAACTATGGAATCATTCATTTTGTTACACAAACTTTTCATTACATTGTACAATATAGCGGATCTTTTAATGTTTAGCTTCTTAGAAATAAGTTACATAATACATGAAAACTTTAAACATTGTTTAAAAAAATGAAAGGATTTTTCATTGGTTCATATTCTATAATTATACTTTATCTCATAACCTGGGGACATACATCAAAGGAAAGGATGAGCGTAAGGCCATGTAAAGGAAAACAAGGGAAACATTTTACTTGAGATCTAGAGAAATATCAATAAGAACATGAGGAAATACATAATGGAAAGAGAAAGAGGAATATAATAGTAATAATAATAGGAATAATAACTTTTAAGTGTATATAAAACAATTAATTGATTCATACAAAACCATATCAGAAAGGTCTATCACCGATGTGTCGTAAATATTTCCACGATTATTCACCAAGGTAATGTAAAACAAGTCATCTCTAGAGATTAAATTCTTTACCCAATTCATTAGAGCACTATTAGAGAACACCCATAATATTAATTAATTAAAATAACTCACATATATAATAATGAAACATTTAATAAATAACTCGTGGAAAATAAAAGAAATGGGCTTCATATGAAAATCATGGTGTTTTAAAAAGATGTTCATAAAAACCATATCTTTATGTCATTTTTAACCCCCAAAAAGGAATATGGGTTTCATGTACGTTAATCATAGAATAAAATAGAACATTTTTAAATCTATGTGAATAACTATTTAAAAGAAATATGTTTGGGTATTCTCAAAACAACATAAGATAATATCTTGATAAAAAGAGAGAAATTTTGAGAATAAAAATCAACAACATAATGGGTACGAAACAAGGATTTAGAAAACATTAAAAAGAGAGTGTAAAAGGGAATCCAATTACTGAAATACTCTTAATACAGTAAAGGTATAGAATAAAATAGACATAAGAATGTAGTATGGAAATTTTAAAGACATAACACATAAAAGGGAACTTGAATGAAAAAGAGATGTTGAGATTTCCCTTACCTTGAAAAGTAACTCCTAAAACATTAATATATAGACCTTAGGGTATTTAGAATGTATTTGGAGGTAAAAATATTAGATATTCATAGAATATGAATTTTTTAATGAAATATAATGGAGAAATGGGTGGGTTTTATCGCAACATTGAGGGCTTTTTATTGATTTTCTTGGACACCTCGGTAGTTGTATTTTCCAAACCATGGGATTTTCCATATTATTTTCTCATGGAATTGTCCAATTAAGAATCCTAATATGTTATTTTAATAAATAGGATTTGAACATAATTTTATATAACTTAATACATCATTATGATGTCATTAAACACATCGAAATCTCAAGATAATATTTTTACTATTCACCTAAAAATCAAATATTTTAGAAAATTCTCATAAATTAAACCTCACCTAAATTCAATGTGATGATTTCAAAAGGTTTTTTTATTTTATAACAATAATTATCTAAGTATGAAAAATTTAATATTTTGAATATTAAAATCTTTATTTATTAAAAATAAAATCAGATAGAAAATGCGTAGTAAAATGCATAGTAAAATTTATGACACTTGAAAAAAAACTATTTTATAATTTAAATTTAAATAAGAGTTTTTTAATCATACAATTTCATTAAATTAAAAAATTATTAATAATTCCTTTTTTATTATAATAATTATATCTTTTGAAAATTATAATTTCTATCGAAAAAAGAATTTATCAATTTTTTCATATTTTTAAGAAAAACTGAACTCAAAATGGAAGTGATGGAATTTTTTTTATTTATTCAAAGGGATTATACAATAAGAAAATAAGTCCGTGAAAAATAACCCCTTAAACATTGGAATATGACCTAAGGGTGAGATGTAAGATAATGATAGACTCATAGGGTGACTCAGCTAACATCACCTGAGTGGTAATCTCTACTAACTTAAACTTCTCCCGTAAGTGATTTCATTCAAGCTTAACTTGTTGAAGATCAGATTGGTATTGGTCAAGAGAAATTCCCAAGGATGACACCTCTCTCACAGGATTTGAAAAACGATCTTTGTATGGCATGAATCTACTGAATGTGGTCATCGACTCTTCATTATGCATTAATTAAAAATTATCATTTCTATTTATAATACTAATTATAATGTTAAAATTATTATTAATATTATTGTTTCCAATAGTCATATTGACCAACATTCATAATTTACCAATGGTTATATAATCGTCAAAACCCAATGATTAGATTTCAACTATATTCACTTCATTATTAAAGGGATATAGTTTTTTTGAGTATAAAATACTATAACAGACTTTTTTAGGAAACAATTATCATTCAAAAAGTTTGGACTGTTATAGCCATGGGCATTTAATTATACCTAAAAAGGTTGAATGGGAAGTGTTAATCGTAATTCCCAAAATCTAGAGCATAAGGAGAGTGGAAGGGGGATACAGGATAACCATTGACTTTGTTCGAAACACAACATCTATACTATTAGCCTAGAATGGGGAAAAAACAAGGGTCAACCACTAACCATGTTTGGAAATTGAAACATGTCTTAGAATGTCTTCCAAAGTATTCCATGACATTGTCCCATGATGGTATGTGATCCAAAATAGTGTTAGACCAAGTAATTAGGTGGTGGAATCCTATGTGGAAGATGATGAGGATTCAAACAAGGGGCACTAAAAGAGTAGGAATGGAGTGATGAAATGTTAGAATGGATTATAATACTCTAATTACTACGCCACTATGTCTTATAGTGCATTTTTCTAGGAATTTTGTTATGTACTAAGATCAAATCCATCCTCCTAGGTATCTTTATATTGGATGTCGAGAAAAATATAAAAATGTCAACAATGTGGTATATGACCAAAACTATGAGAGAGGACCTCTCAAGTGAGAGAATAGGGTGTTATGGACTTTTACATCTTATAATGGGCACAATATACATGTAGTTTAATGTCATACAATAAGGATAATACATGATATAGTTTAACATCATGTGATTTGGATGCGTTACACAATTTAAATTCATGTGTTTGGTACGTTGCACATAGTTTAAGGTCATATGGAATGGACCAAAGAAATATTTTCCCCAAGTTTACTTGTACAACATGAAGTAAATAAACCCGATGTGAATTAGCCTTTAGAGGCTTGCATTCCAAACAAGTATCAAGAAGAAAATGGGGCACATTTTAAGGTATCTTAGATTGGACTGTAGGGGCTTTAAATAGTTTATGTTTGTAATGATCATAACATGGTATACTCTAAACAGATATGTGTACCTTGGAGACTTGGAAAACCCAACATGAATGAGCACCAAACACGGCCATCACAACACCAAACATTCATAGGAGGATTTGAAAATAGTTTAAATTTATAATACATGGACATATAATCCTAGTTTATGGTCATACATTTTTGACCAAGGGATTCATTATACAACTTAACCACATAAGTATACACCATACCCGAACTCCTAATCGCATGTGAGTCATGCTCAATGTAGGAAACAAGGAATGGTGAGGGGGTATTCCTGACATGTAGAATCACAATTTAAGGGTGAAACCAAGGGTGTTGGGAATCCAATAGGATATATAGAGGTTTAATGGTGGTAAATCAAGACATTAAATACCTAGATAAAGGGGTGACCAGTGAGTAGGTATCAGCAGTTAACCATGTTTGAAACATAGGGATCAAAAACATACAGGTCAACAATGGGGTGAGTAAATGCAGGATCAACCATTGACCAAGTTTGAAACATACGATCCACTATTTTCTTCTAGATATCCATTCTAGAATTGGACTAGGATTACAAATGATCCAAAATGGCATATGTCCATCACCATTAGGGGGTCAATCTGGACTTGAATGATGATGGAAATAAAGAAAAATAAATACTTGAAGTGTAGATTAGGTTGTATCAAATTGTGGGATTTTAATTTCAGTTTTTAAAATAGTATAAAGTCATATTTTAAGGTCCATGTCTTCTAGTTTCAGGTCATAAATATGAAACCGGGATTTTTCCAAGGGGCCAAAGGATTCGATGAATTTGAGGCTAGGCCTAGAGATGAGAAGTCTGAGAATCACTATATATCTAATAAGGATGGAACTCAAGAAACATGTATTCCTGAAGGTAACACACATTGTTTAAAGGGTGTATGGTTTGGATCATGGTGGAAAGTTTAGATTCATTGCATTTGGACTAGGGAAAACTTTTTATCTAAGGGTATATATATAGAATTCAAGAGGTAAAACCTGATATGAATGAGGCCAAGATGGATCGCGCTCCACTTACATAACTTAATATGTACTACATATATTTTTTGGTTATATTTCTTGGACCATCGCCTTATAGTTTAGGGCCATAGTGTTTGGTCCAATGGGGTTTTATCTCTTATGGATGCATGAAGTGTAGTTTTCTATAAAACCTGACATGAATGAGGTGAAAGAGTCCCAAAACCACATGAAACATCCTAAATAAACCTTTCATACAATTTCACATCATGATACTTGGACTAAGATTCATAGTTTAAAGCCATAGAACTCATACTATTCTCGAATAGTTTATGGTCATTTTGCATAGACCATTGAATCGTAGTTTAGGTTCATAGAGTTTGGAACTATAGAAGGAGGCTTGACAACATGGGAATATGTGGCATGGAGGAGTGATAAACCTGACAAGGATAAAGTCCTAGGAGGCCCAGTTTCACACCACACTTTCCCATAAAGGATCTCACATAGTTCAAAGGCCTTTTTCTTGGATAGGGAAATGTCAAATTTTAGGGTATCTGTGTTTCACAAGAGAGGCATAACCCAATGTGAATAGATCCAAATAGAACCACATACAACATAAATACCTTGGAATGGACTTCATATAGCTTAAGGTCATAATTCCTAGACTATAACTGAAGCCAATGAGCCAAAGGGTTGATGAATTTCTAGCAAGGCAATGAAGAGATAATGTATGGGAATCACTATGTATACCTTAGAAATGGGAGTAAATCCACATTTAGTTCTATAAACACATCATGTTGAGAGAGAAAAACTAGTGAGGGAAATCCTCTCTAATGAGGGAGCTAAGGAATCACATGGTAATCATGGGGTATCCCATGTCCAGGATATAGGTAGGAATCATATCTTAGGTTTTTAAGAAGAATCCAAAACTTGTTCAAGGTAGGATTATCATGTAACATCATCCGTTGCGGATGTTAACTCCATGTTTAAGGTCATGGAGTTCTGGCCATAATGGAAAAATATCTCAAATGTGTATGTGTAGTGTGGTGTTTTGAAAAACCTAATGTGAGTGGGGGATAGGGAGTCCCAACACCAAATGGAACACCCTAGAGAGAATCCTGCTTATAGTGAGGGGAGAATCTCAACCAAATGAGGAAATATGGGGCATTATGGGAGTAAAACGATGTGAATGAGGACTAAATACACCCACACTGCATGACACTTTCCTAGGGGGATTCACACATACAGTTTAAAGTAATGATGCTTGGACTTGCTGCAAATAGTTTATGATCATGTAGTTTGGACCGTCATCTATTAGTTTAAGGTTGTAGAGTTGGATCATAGGATATGAACTAAGAAAGGGAAATGTGTAATTATGTGGAATGAAAACCCCATTTTGAATGATAACCAAGAAAGACCACACACCATACACGCACTACTAGGAAGGTTTGTAGATAGTTTTAAGTCACGATTCTTGGAATTGGGCTCCCAATTTAAGTTTGTGTAGTTCAGACCATGAACATAGTTTATCATCATGTTCCATATATTTGGATATGAAATTTAAATTCTTATGGTGATGAATATTATGGGTGTGAAATTTAACTTAATGAAATGTGGACACTAGTGTCATGCAGTTTATCACATTGTGGATAAGACGTTGGTGGTTACACATTTTAACATCCAGAAAATAGGATGTGGGTGTTATAAAGTTTATCATTGTGAAAATAGGATGATGGTAGTTACATAGTTTAATTTCATGAAACTAGGACATTCTTGGTATGCAGTTTATCATTATGGAACTAGGACACTAGTAGTTACGTAGTTTAATGTAATGAAACTTGGATGATAAATGTTATGTAGTTTAACATAATTAAACTAGGAAACTGGTGTTATATAGTTTATCATCGTACATCTAGGATGATGAAATCTCTTAAAGTGAAGTATTTTTTGAGAAACATTTCACTGGTAGGATGGTTAAGGAACCCTTTCTCTATGGTGATCAAAGTGAATGTGTTGGTAGGATAGACCTTGTGAATGGTGTATGGTCCTTCCCACTTGGGCTCAAACTTTTGAAGATTCTTTTTGGGTATTATTGGAATTTAGAGAGCCAATACTGCATCACCTTGTAGGAATGAGAGGAGGTGAAATTTTTTGTCAAAAAACCATCAATCATTTTCTGGTTCTTGTCTTGATTGCATAAGCCCCGAAGCCTATTATCATTGAGGGATTCCAGTTCAAGCAGAACTCTTTCTACTCTTTCTAACATATTACAGAAATAGACATCTATTTTAAGTGATAGAAGATGAATCTAAATGGATAGGAGTGCCTCTATTATATTAACTAGGTGATATGGTGTCACCTAGGTGGAATTTTGAGTCTTCTTCTCATTGGACCATAGGGTGTTGGGGATCATTTCCAACAAACTCTTCTTGTTATGTCCCACCATATTTTTGATAATGTTGGAGATGATTTTGTTGAATTACTTGACTAGTCCATTTTCTTATGTATGGTAGCAAGATGTATTCATGGACCTGATTCTGTACTTTCCATACAATGTTTTAATCTCAACATCACAGAAGCTGGGGCCATTATTGATGAGAATAACATGAGGAACTCCAAATAAGGGGATGATGTGGGAGCTAATTAATTAAATCATATATTGGGCCTTGAATTAGTTGAGAGGAATTTCTTATTCCCATATGGAGAATAAATTCTTCGAGGACAGAATGAACCTACACTCAAAAGATGTTGTGGTTGGATAGGGCCCCATAACATTGAGTCCCCATATTGAAAAGTGATAGGAATACATGGTAGTACAAAGTGGATCTGAAAGTTGGTGAAAAAAGTTGGTATGAATATATAATGAATTAAACCTTTTGGAAATATCAACACAGTCCTCGACCATGGTGTTTTAAAATTATCGTAGTCTCCAAATATGGAGGGAGATCTTCAATCCTGCTAGACTATCTTAATAAGTAGCTACCTAAAATTCCTGCATAAACTGGGTAATCTTATCTCCTTGAATGTAATTGAGGATAATTCCATCAAACCCCCACCTATAGAGATTCTACTCTAGGTTAGGCCCACTCTAGAGGGGGAACTATACTGCAATTTGATAGATTTGATCACATTCAGATTGATATAGTAGGAGAGTACCACGTTTTAGATACTTGATGAAATGGGTTGTCCAGTCAAAGGTTTATTATAATATAAGGGGATCTGGATATCCTAATGTATACGCACTAGTAGTAATCTACTTTACCACCATTCTTCCATAATCTAAGATGATGGTAGCGATGAAACTCCAGTGTGACACATGAAAGAATATGTCATCCATGTTTGTCTCTGTAAGATATGCGCCTAGACTGGAAATGGATTTAGATTGACTATTCTATGTACATGGAATATGAGTCACCTTTGGCTGAGAAGGGGACTGAGACATTAGCCGATGAGAGTGATCCATCAAGGGCACAAGCTCTGGTTTTCAGGTGATATTTCCACAATTGATCTATTTGACAATTAACTTAGAGTCTCTTATCACATGAAAGTGGGGGATATCAATCTCAAGATACAAATCAAGACAAATAATGAGATCTTAATACTTTGAATAATTTTTACTGAAACATTTTGATAGTAGGAATGAGTAGGGAAGGACAGTGTGTGCAGCTGTGATGATGAAGATCCCAAGGCCTACCCTATTGAGCTTTGGGTTCTTGTTCCTTCTACCAGATGATATATAGGATGAATAATAAAAATGATTTTTTTAACTCATAAAAACCTAATACACTATGTGGATGGAACCATATTGAAAATAGATATCCAGAGGAAACTCTTTAGGATCTAGATCAGTGGACATAAAGTTAACCAACGTCTAACCCTTGATGGATTTATATAGAATGATCTTGACATCAAACGACTGAAGGATCACTACCCATCACACTAGAAATCCTTTTAACATGGGGTGAAACAGGATATAATTTTGTAGGTCCATATGGGACACAAGATGTATCTCATGATGCTACAAATAATGATGCAACTCAAGCACTGTGCAAACAAATGGGATGTATGTTTTATCGATATGGGAGTTTCTAGCCTCCATTTTGAGGAGCATGAGACTAAGATAATATAAAATATTCTACCAACATTAATTTTTCTTATGTTGAAAATGATGATGATGGACTATTATGGGGAATTCACATAATTTACTAGGGGTTCCCTACGATGGGTGGCATAAAGAAAGACAGTTGTAGAAGATACTACTTGATTTCCCCAAATACGGCCAGACACTCTTCATCCAACTAGTAGATGATACATTTTTTCATGATCTAGGAAGAGGACATACACATTATGACTATATTTTCAATGAATCGACATATGTATTCAATTTGATATTAGAGGCCTCATAGATCTTGGAGGTTACTCGAAGGTGTCATCTAGTTAATGGACTTGATCTTATCTGGATCTATCTCTATGACTCTATAT
Organism: Viscum album; assembly: GCA_963277665.1. Lineage (NCBI taxonomy): Eukaryota > Viridiplantae > Streptophyta > Magnoliopsida > Santalales > Viscaceae > Viscum > Viscum album. Next base: position 1,089,174,599 of record OY728121.1, read on the forward strand.
CCAATGATGAAACAAAGAAACTTCCAAGAGGTAACCCCGAAGAAACACTTCAAGGGTTTAATAATTAAATTCAAAGATTATAGGAATCTGAACAACTTCTAAAGATCTATGATATGGTTCTGATGAAGGTAGGATATGAACACCAAATAATCTAAGAATAAATCCACTAACATCCTAAGGTTCAGTTTAAAGATGTCGTACATGGGTTGTTGATAAGTGGATTCTAATTTCTTTAGAACAAAAGGCATTACCTAATAGAATAATGTTCCTTTCAATGAATTTTGGGTGACAGACTCATCATCTTCAGTGGCCATTTGGATCTGATTGTATATGAAATATCCATCCATGAAGGAGAGAGCATGTAACCTAGTGGTGGAGAAAAAAAATAGTTCTGTCACTAGGATGGTAACATAATCCATTAGATTGTGATGGTTTAGATATTATAAGTCGATATGGAATCTTATTTTCTAGTTCATCTTCTTGATAGGGATGATGATGGTGATCCACTTAGGGTACTGAACTTCCATGACGAAGTTGTCTTTGATAAGATTGTCAACTTTAGCCTTGACCATGGAACCATGAGAAGTCTTTATTTTCCTTGTAAGCTACTTAAACCCATAATGACTCACCAAGATACCAAGACAATATATAGTGAAATTATGGTCTAGTCTTGGAATCTCATTATAACTCTAGGAAAAAAAATTGTGATGCTGCTTCAAATCCACATACTGTTGTTGTACCTCTAGAGGCCTAGTTTCACTGATCAGTATTGGTCTTGTATCTACCTTAGTACCAAGGTTCACCTAAATAAACTCATCAATGGTAGCCGAGACACCCTCTTTGAACATGGGAGGAGCATATTCCAAATCCACTTCATCATATGAAGTACTTGAATTAGTGTATTGATATGGTTCATCAAGTATGACTGATTATGGGGGAGTAGTGGTTCCATTATGGTTGGATCTAGAATAATTTCTTCAAAACTCCGACACTATTGAAACCATGGTGATAGAGGCTATCGAGATGACTCCATCAAGCCTGCGACTGTAGGGTATGTGCTTGATGTCAAATCAATGGTTTAAGGTCAGTTTATATTAGTTCAACATGGCTTAGTGAAACATGTAGTTAGGATGTACAATGGGAGCCATTGGGAGAACATCTTGGTACCTTATAGCGGTAAAGGTTTCTTGTATCACTCAGGACTGTCTTGTGTGGGTATCTGAGGCAATCTTATAATGTTCCTTGTACTTAGGGATGCAACTCCCTTTCCTCTCTGAAACTATGAAGAAACCTCCCAAGTCTGGAATCTTGGATTCCAACTAGTGAATTGGAAGGATAAAATCAACATTCAAATTTATCCATGGGCTAGCTGCAATGGTGGTGTGATCATCCTAATTGGTACGAACCTTCTTTTCCTTTCTCTTGTAATAGTCAATATCCAGATTGTGGGCTTCCAAAGAGTCAAAGGGGGATGTATCACCTTGATTCATCCATACTTAACCATTGAGGGAGTACTTGATGTATTTTGGATAAGAGTATGGAACTACTGTATAGTAATGGAGCTAAGGGATACCCATTATTGATTTGTAGGTGGTATCCTATGAGAAAAACATGACATCAGTGCCCACTACAGAGCCAAATAAATGGGTCTTCAAAGGAATTATACCATAATGTCTCTGCTCGATCATGTCATAACCATAAGTCTTCAGGTCATAGGGAATCAAGTCTAATTAAGTCATTTCGAGCATTCGGAGCATCTATGTCGAGATTATATTGATCCCAAAACCTATGTCCACCAGGAAGTGGAATATTTCCTAGACAATGAACTAACAAATGGTGTATAGTGGGGAGATATTCCCATGTATGAAGTAGTCATCATATTCTCTGAAAAATTTAATGATGGCTTGGTATTATACTTTCCTGAACACCTCTGCATAGTAGGTCGTTGGGGTTGAAACCTATTATTATAATTGGAGTGGGATTTTCACGGAATCTACGAGGGACTCAATATTTTTTTTTGATAAGTTCAGGGCATTTTGGATTGAGATCCTTGCATGTATGATAGAAAGGTTCTTCAAAATTTTTTTACCTCCATCCCAAATTCAAATTCCTACCAACAAGGGGTATCTCTTTGGACGGAGGCATGATTAGAACTGCTATTAGCTGTACATTTGGATTTTGGATAGTGCTAGAAATGTCATACTCATTGTCAGATAACTCACCCCGAACCACTACTCTATGAATTCTAGTTGACTAAGGTTACATTTTAGCAAGACATGGCTGATCACAATGTATTTGAAGATATTTTTCATGGTCAGTTAGCATAGCCTGATATGGAAGAATGTATGAAAGAGATACATGGGAGGACTATTCATACTATTCTCTGTACAGAAATTACTCCCTAATTTCATTATAATGCACAACAAGGATCAAAGTACTATCTTGATCTTTTTGATAGTTTTTATGTCCTTGAATTCCTCTTTAGCGGGGTCAACCAGAGGAACTCGGGGAACTTACTTGACATTCCTCATCATCAGGGGCCATGAAGGGGTCCACCAACTCAATAGTGTTCATGAATTCGTACTCCTAATAATCATCATAATAATCTTCAAATTTTTGGTGGAACTTTCAGGAGATTCCCAAGTCTAGAGGCATGAAATCAATGAGGGTACAAGAAGATTTTACATTGGAAGAGGAATTTTCATTCACTCACATCATCAGTGACTACTCTTTTGAGACTTATAGGGTTGTGATGGGGTTGAAGAAGTAGTATAATGGGAATTTACAATGCCTATAAGAGGTTTAGGACTGCCTAAGTAGGCATGCATGATTCCATGGGTTCAAGGGACTACCCTAGGTGCCAACCAGTCATCATAATTCAATGTACCAAGGATGTAAACCAATTTCCATCCACTGGATCCCTCATTATTTGTCGAGATTAGTGGATATGGGTACAACATACATTAGGAAAATTCCCAATATTACCAGAACATTATCCACCTTTTATTGAATCTAATACATGAACATATAACAATATTTGATGGTATGTCTATGGATATTGTTGTAAGGGAAATTGTTTAGGTGAATAGTATGCTCGGTTTCATTGGGATTCTTTAACTCTGGAAGCTTCATAATCCCATACACCAGGGCAATGAGGGAATAACTAGGAAATTATGAATCATTGAAAGAATAGGTTCTGTTTCTCCTATTAGTGAAGGCAACTATAGGATATTGGACTTGAAGATGGGTTGGAGCCTGATGAGGAATTAGATTCAAATTCTCTAGTTGAGGCTGTTGTTTTGGGAGTGGTGGCTCCATCTAATTCGTCACATAGTGAGGCAGATCCTGATTAGACTAATGCACTCAGTGAGGATCAATTAGTAGAGGGGGGAAAACTCTAATGTCCCTAGGGCCTCTTCCTATACTGTGGTGTCGGTATATTCCCTACCAGTTCTTATTTCAGTGGTTGGGAGATGTAGTGGATGAGCCTTCCTGGAATACTCTATGTTTTCTTCTAGGAACTGGACCTTGTTAGGGAAATGTAGAAATTCAGTTCCAATGTTTTGAGTGATGATGGAAGGGACCGTATTAGACTTAACGTTCCCCACTAACATCATTAGTAGATGATCTTAGGGTATTGTCATATCAATTTAATATGTGAGTCCTTTCCACTAGTTGGTGAAGAATGTGACACACTCATCTGGTATCTATTTACACTTGAAGGGGTTGAAAATTCTTGTCCTGCGCATGGTGGAGCTTAACTATTAGGGAAACTGCCTATGGAGGTCTTCCTAACCAGTGATGGACCCTATGGGTAATTGGATATAAAATAAAAGTGTAGGCACTTAAAATTTTTGTACAAAACATCATAGAATGATGGCCTCTAGCTAGTTTGGGGTTCCCATCATGGGCCCACAACTTGTGATGAAATTGTCGAAATGATGCAGTGTGTTTACCATCCCATTGAAAGGAAAAAAGATTGGGTTTCCACAATCTGTTTTTGGTCACATATCATTTACCCATGCTAGATATGGCTTTACATAAAGTGGGATCTCCAACTATCACGTCTCTTGGGCTTCGAGGTGAGCGGTGAGTGCGGTTATCAAATCATCTTAGTGGGGGTATCTATCATCATGAGGATCCTTGAAGAATAGTGAATTGACAAGCTCATCAACTAGGTAGGCAGTCTAAGTGTATCATGGAGCAGTTATATATGGGTCTAAATGAATATTATCCCACTGATTAGGAAAATTTAGTGAATCATATCCTAGTTTCTTTCCAAAAAAACTCCCACCGACTCTCTGTCATGATGTGCAGGATTACCAGGCTTAATTGGGAGAAACTGGACCAGGAGGACTTGTGGCTTCCCTTGGTACACTAGTGGAGGAGGACCAATATCCTATCAAGGAGGCCCATAATTTGAACATCAGTCGACTATGAGATCATCTATGTACTGCTTCAGATCTGCGACCTGTGGGAGCAAGGTTTCGATTACAGGATCCATCTCTATCTTCTGTGAAATATCATAATGATTAATGGGATCAAGAGGTCACTTTCCCTTGTTGGAATTTTTTATTGAGGTAAATGGTGCTGAGGGATCTACAAGATCACATTTCTACCTTTTTATCAAAGTTTGAACACCTGTATGAAGGTCTACCTGATACTACAATGCACCATCGGGAGGGTTTTCTATGTAATAACCTATGTTAGTTCCCCAATCCTTGGATATCTCAATGACATCCATGTTTACCATAACTATACCCAGAAAAAAATACTCAATATAAATGGGTAGGTTTGGTTTTCATAGGATAGAGATGAAGTGGATAGCGATGTACTGTCCCCAACCCTAGATCTGCACATGTAGAGATGCATATTCCAGGATTCTATGGAGAGTTTTGAGGATTTGGATGCATCTTGATTAGAGGGTCTAGTGGTAGCCATGCGACACAGGGTGTTGATCCCCTTGGGGTGTTGCAAACTCAACCATGAGGGAATACTGATCAATGTTGTCGAGGTTATCCTAGCCTCCTAGGTAGACCAATTAATGGTGATGGAGGTGATGAATCATTATTCAAATAGTCTGGTGAAAGCATGAAACCAGGCCATCAGTGAGGGACTCTAGAATGTCAAAGTTGGAAGTTTCATTCAACCAAAATACCACTGAAGACATATCAGTATCTAGATTCTCCCATATGTTGTATTCCATAGAAGTGGGGTACTGATATTCTTTGGACTAGGCTTTGATTAACACTGGCTGAGAGATGGGCAGTGGAATCAGCGTGGGTTGATGCAACAATTGGATTGTTTGTCGAGGAGATGCTTTATGATTCGACTGTTCTTTTCTTGCTGGGACATCTCTTGGAAGCATCACCACATGCATCATTACATCCTTATAAAACTGGGTGCTCACCATAGCCTGATGTGTGAGGGAAGAAGCACTCCATGGTGTCTCAACTAGATGCACAACATATATCCCATTATAGAATAGTTCTTTGTGATCCTGGGTAGAGGTGGAGAGGGAAAATGAAGATGATAGATATGGCTGCACCATGATCCTCTGTAAGAGAGGAAAACCATCCTCCACCTTCATGTACATGGAGAAGAATTTTGGGATTTTTTGGATATTGCCTTCTGGGATGACAGACTTCATCTACTAGGCTCCTTCCCCAGTCTCTAATGCTAATGAATGTGGTGAAGGATCCTTCATTAAATTTCATTATGCCTCATAATCTGAGAGGTTAACAAGATTGGTGAAGTCCTAGAAATTCCCAAAGTTTTTCCTTTAGTGGTAGTGGTTCTAATTTATTCCCTAGGATAGTTCTTCAGTATTGGTTTATTATTTTTCGTGAGGAGAATTTCTAATATGGTGTGAGATAGCATGGGGAGGACCTCCACATTGATTATTTGTGATATGGGTAGGGCCACCATAGCTGTTATTTTCATAGCATTGAAGATCTTTTCTTTGACTGCAGTATGAGTGGGTAGGGAATCCACTCTTGTTGTTGAATAAGCATGAAGGACCTTTTATTTTTTCAGATGGGATATAGGGAGGACCTATGATTTGGTGGATTGAAGTGCAAGGAGGACCTTAAATTTGTCTACATTATACATGGGGATGATCTCTATGCTGACCGTTGAGTGATTGGGGAGGACCTCCACTCTAGTTCGATATGACATGAGGATGACCTCCATGTTGGAAGCCATAATTATAAAGTGGACTTATGTATTGATCATCGATGAAGCAATGGGTACCTTCTCTTTAATTGATGCTAGAGATGGGGGTCCTCTTCTTAACCTAGGCATGGCGTGATGAAGACCTTCACATTGATAAATTGTGACTGGGGGAGGGTCTATGTGTTTCCTTGTAAGAACCTAGATCCTCTTTTCAGGTATGTTTTCTTTTTCTGTTATTTTGAGGAAAAGGAGGTTTTTCTTGAAATTTTTTAAGTACACACTGTGTACTTTATGAGTACACACCGTGTACTCAGTTACTATGCGTAGCCAAGTGCTGGCCGTGTATCGGTCATGCACACGACCGTGTGCGGTGACCTGGAGGCTGCCTAAAGCAGGGCTCGGTATGGGAAAGTACACGCCGTGTACTTATAAAGTACACCCCGTGTACTTTTTTTCATTAAACAGACCAGGGTCACATCTTATTGGAAAATGGGGTTCTTCTTCACCTCCTTTATCCAAGAGAGTCGTATAGCCGCTGATTCTTCTCCGATCCCCCCGAGCGAGCATCCGATCTCTGATTTGACTGTCGTCGATTGTGTTGGGATTGCCTCGGTAAGCTCTTCCTTCTTCTAGATCTTTGTTTTCTGTTTCCTATTATTTCTCAAGTTATCCTCCATTGAACGTTTTGGACATTATTATAGATCTATGGTGTTCTCGGGTGATTCAAGGCTCGAGGTTCACTTATATCGATCTCCCAACACCGAGGTAGGCGGTTTTTGACTTTCCGTTCAATGTCATTGAGTTATATGTGCAATTTTCCCAATAACCTTGAACAGGGTATTACACATTTACCGTTTAGCCATTTTTTTGCCTACTATAATTGTATTCTTTAGTAGAGGATAATTGAAAGTTAATAGGTTTAATTGATATGCTTTGGAATTGTTTTCCCATGCATATTTTTTTTATGACCATTTGGTCATGCTTAGCCTATTAGGATGCCATTCCTATTTCCCATGCCTAGTGTTGTAGGATGGAGTGATTGTATTTATCACATGCTTGATATGCTGTAGACTGTTATCCAAGTCGTTTTTGAGGATTACTTTGGTCGTATTGAATTTCTATGATCGTTTGACTTACAAAGGGCCATGAGAACCTGATGTAGTAGACTATACGGGGAATTGACCGTGTGAGATTCCTCATATAGTCTTTATTCACTTTAGACTATAAGGGGTATTGACCGTGTGAGCTTCCTTAAAGAGTCTCTAATCACTTTTGACTATAAGGGGAACTGACTGAGAGTGCTTAATCATAGAGTTTTGTTATATCCTTATGACTGAACCATAGGGGATAGGCTGTGTGTACTTCCTAAAGGGTTACCTGATTTGATTATCTGTTTTCATGACACGTGGAATTGAATGCTTAAATTGTAGGATGTTTACTTTGAGTACTTCCTTGTTTAATGCTTCCTTTTTATTTATTGTCTTCCATATATATTCATTGACTATTAGGTGTAGGTATTTTGGTGGTTTCCAACTAGTATTTAGTCTCACACCTTGTTTGGGTCATGCTTTTGGGCACAAAAAGATTATATTGCTACAGGTATAGATAAGGGAAAGCTCCCTTCTACTTCAGGTACTTGACTGCTGTGGAGATGGAGAGCATGAGACAAAGATGAGGCTTGAAATGATGGGGAGTTATATGTTTTCTTTTTCACTTTGGTTTAGTACTATATTTTAGCATTGTAACTTGTTTGGATGCTTTCCTTGACATATGTATCATGCATCATTTATATATGTGCTCCAGTTGTTTCTTACTTTTAGTCTTCTGCTATTTACATTGTGTGGTGATATTACTACTTCTGTTATTGTATATATGTTTTACTTCCACTGTGTAATCTACCAATGAGGGCATTTTTTCCCCACTATCACTCCCAAGGCCCTCATTACTAGTCGGAAGCCTCTGGCATTTGGGGAAATTTGCTTGAGTAAATGTGACCAACCGGGTACGGGGCGCCTCTGGGTGGCTTCCAGAACCGGGATGTTACAAAGTGGTATTAGAGGAATTATTTTCCTCTTGACTTACTATTTGAATCCTATAGCCAGGGATAAGCCGGAATAGGCAATTAGTAATAAGATGTGCACGGGAGTAGCTAACCCGTGTATAGGGAAAATCTAATTTACCTTGATTATTGCAATTTTTTATGGTTTTTCAATTTTATAGTTGATTTGATTTCACCGTTGGGTGATTCACATGATTTGTGCTGTTACCGTTGATATTATTGAGGTTCTCTTTCTGTCGCAACCCAATGAGATGAGGGTATTCCATCTCATGCATCATATAGGCATTTTCTAGAAATCACATGTCATGCATTATTTCCATTCCATTTAGGGTTCAATAGTGGTTGCTAGTTATTATGATAGATGTTGTGTTAGGTATGAATGATGTTGTGATAGATTCCGTGATAGAATACTACTTTTGATATGGTATTTCTTTGTGTAAGGATTTGTTTGAATGAACGCCAAACTTTGGTTCTTGAGGTGTTATTGGCCCTCAGGGACCACAATTTTGTGGATCATTGACTTTTTTCCTTGTATAGGACATATATAAGATTCCAAGATTTGATTCACGGGGAGTATGGGCCCTCAAGGATCGGAATATGGAACTTTAATTCTTGTTGTAGTGTTTTTATGAGCTTAAGAGTAGTTTCTGAGGATTAATGTCCGGAAAAACCCAGAATACATGGCGTGTAATGATTAATACATGCCATGTGTCCTTATTTTTTGGGAGGAACTATTTTTCTTAAGTACACACTGTGTACTTATGTACACACTGTGTAGTATCTAACCATGTCTCAGACTGTTTGGGTAGAGACATGGGGTTGGGAAATCTATGGTAGAACACGCCGTGTACTCGATGTACACACCGTGTTGTATAACCGTGTAAACGGCTGTGTGACTAACAACACCGGCCAGTTGTGCCTTTTCAAATACATGTCGTGTCCACCTGGAACACGCCATGTAGGGTAACCCGAGCACCCGACTGTGTATCAAACAACATGGGTTGAAGAAATCCTTCAAGTACATGTCGTGTCTTTATGGAACACGTCATGCAGTGCCCGCCGTGTAACTGGCCATGTCACTAACAACACGGGTCAGTGAATCTTGTCTAGTACACAACGTGTGTATCTTGAACACGCCTTTTAGTATTTTTGTAGGAGAACCATGTGGGTTATCCGTGTAAGGGGATTCGGGTAGGGGAAAGGATTCAAATACACATCGTGTGTTAGGACAACACGCCATGTGTTTGGGGTGTTACACGACAAGTTGTGGCAGGAGTACACACCCATGTGAATGGATTTAAGGAAAACATCATGTAGGAGGAATATACGCCCTGTATCCATGTTTTTTAGAACTTGAATTCTTTCTTTCACATGTTCCCTTTTTATCCTCCGAGTTTTTAGTCCTTGATAATCTTGATCTATGGTGTGCGTTTGACCTTGCAGAGTCATGACACTGAGACTTCCTATGGTTTTCTATTAGTTACAGGATAATGATTAGATACCTGATATGGATGATTAGGGACTACCTACAGATCCTATAGTTATGTGAGTCTTGGCACCAGTAGTTATACATGACATAAGTGCCGATGCACAGTTCAGGGAGGGTTTTATGAGATTGATGCAGACCTTCCAGGGAGCGCTACCTCCTGCCCTGTTAATGGCAGAATTGACGCGGGTATTTCAGCAGCAACATCATCCCACTTTCTCTGGGGATGAAGGACCCCAGGATACTGAGTCATGGCTAGAATCCATATTGACGATATTCCAGAATCTGGAGATGCCTCCATAGAGGATGGTTAAGCTTGCTACCTACATGCTTCGAGACCCCACTAAGAGGTAGTGGGATGTGATCTCACAGGCAGGACACTAGTAGAATATGGCTTGGGTGACTTTTAGTGCACCATATATGACTACTACTATCTGGAGACTTTGAGGGCTGACCATGTCCGAGAGTTCATGAGTATGGAGCAGGGTACTCGTTCTATTATGGAGTATTTATCTCGTTTCATCGAGATTCAACTATTTACGCTCATCCTAGGGGGAGATGAGTTGTTCCTTGCACGAAAGTTTGGGGATGGCCTTAGGGAGGATTTCCAATCCCAGGTGATCATCTTCAGGTTGAATTCGATATCTTCTATCATCAACCAAGTGCTGATCACAGAGTGTAATCTAAGGGATTATAGAGCTATGATTGAGGGCGCTTCAACATAAACGGTTAGTGCTTCGCCGGCCGATAACAGGAATAGCCATAGGGAGACTGTACGAGGAGATCCGCGTAGGTAGGATGCATCTCCTAGTAGCCAGGTGGTGTGCTACCAGTGCGGGAAGAGCGGACATACGAGGCCACATTTCCCAAGAGATCTAGTGGAGTGCCGATCATGCAGAAAGATGGGGAATCTTAAGAGTTTCTATTAGATCTTCTCACAAGTAGCTGGAGACAAGGGTTCTTATATGACTCCTCATTCTGAAGCAGCACCACCAGTTTCTCACCAGTTAGGGAACTTGAGTTCTTCTGACTGTTCAGGCTAAGGTGGAGGTCGTGGCAATGGTAGTCAGTCACTAGGATTCTAGTGACAGTAGTGTGGATCAGCTCCGAGTGGTCAGTCAGGGTCACATAGCCACAGTTCAGGCCATACATTTGAACTGGAGCAGCCCCAGCAGGAGTAGGATCCCAAACCCTCTATTTTTCGACGTACGATCCTAGTTTCCTCAGTTTTATCTTTTTATCTTTTCGATATAGGGGCTTCCCGTATCTTTATATCTTTTGCTGTTGTGGAGAGCCTTGAGCTCTGTATCTTTTCTTCTACTGATATCTTGACGCTAGAAACTCTATTGGGGATTAGAACATCTAGTGTACATCTGTGAATGGAGTGACCTCTTGAGGTTGGTGGGTATCACTTATTTTGGGACCTCTATGTCTTATAGATGACAGGCTATGATGTCATTCTCAGTATTGACTGGTTAGTTCCCTTTCAGGCTATTGTCGATTTCTATCACTGTAGGGTGAGTTTCATATCACCAGAGGGAAGATCCTTTCTTCATAAGGGTGAATGTGATGTCCAGGAGAGCAGAGTGGGACTAGAGAATCATGGGTTAGGGGGAGTTATAGCCTAGATTTCTAGTCTGTATTTGGATGACCAGGGGACCACACATATGGACATTCCTCCAGTGGTAGATCATTTCAGAGACGTCTTTCCAATAGACTTTTCAGGTTTTCCTCCAGAGTGAGAGGTATACTTTTTGATTGAGCTTCTGCCTAGATAGGCACTGATGTCTATTCCTCCTTATAGGATGGCTACACCCGAGTTACAGGAGCTCAAGACGTATTTGGAGGAGTTACAGGCAAAGAGTTTCATCCGACCCATTACTTCTCCTTGGGGTTCGCCATTCCTGTTTGTGAAGAAGGTGGATGATACCCTCAAAATTTACATGGATTATCGGAAGTTGAACCAGTTGACGGTCAAGAACCGATATCCCTTGCCATGTATTGATGATCTCTTTGATCAGCTTCGAGGAGCCAAAGTGTTCTCGAAGATTGACTTGAGATCTGGTTACCATCAGTTGCACGTTAGACCCTCTGATATACCTTTTACATCCTTTCATAGTAGGTATGGTCTATATGATTATGTGGTTATGCCGTTCGGTCTCACGAATGCACCTGTAGTTTTCATGGCACTGATGAACCGAGTGTTCCATCCATACTTTGATTCTTTCATGTTAGTCTTTTTGGATGATATCTTGGTGTACTATCACACTCGACATGAACATGACACACATCTTGAGAGTGTTTGGAGTACACTAAAAGATCATCAGTTATATGCTAAGCTCTAAAAATTCCACTTTTGGATGGACCAAATTCACTTCTTAGGTCATGTTATCTCAGAGACAGGATTATTAGTAGACCCAAAGAAAGTGAGAGCAGTAGTTTCCTAGGAGCATATGAAGAAAGTCTTTGAGGTGAGGAGTTTTCTAGGGCTAGATGGATACTACAGACGTTTCATACAAGACTTTTCACGCTTAGTAGTGCCACTGACGGGCCTGACGAAGAACTGTGAAAAGTTCTTGTGGTCAGATTCTTGTGAGTTAGCCTTTCAGGAGCTCAAAGGGTGGTTGAAATCAGCACTGATACTAGTATTACTAGAGCCGGGAAAGAGCTATACCATTTATCATGATGCTTCAGGTATCAAGCTGGGAGTTGTGATTATGAAGGGAGAAGGAGTTGTTGCGTACGGGTCTCGGCAGTTGAGGCCACATGAGAGGAATTACCCGATGCATGATATCGAGTTGGCTGCAGTAGTTCATGAATTGCGCTGTTGGAGACAATATCTTCTGGGAGATCATTTAGTGGTTTTCACCAACCAAAAGAGTCTCAAGTACATCTTCACTCAGCGTGATCTGAATTTGAGGCAGGAAAGATGGGTTGAGTATCTTCAGTCCTTTGAATTCGAGCATACCTATACGCCTGGGAAGGGCAATGTAGTGGCTGATGCGCTGAGCAGGAGGACTCAAATAAATTCAGTTCAGGAGGCCAACAGTGAGAGGAATCTTATGGCTATATTCTCAGAGATTAATTTGGTGGTGCACGACAGACATGGACATACGTTTCTATCTTCTATAGCTGTTACCTCTACTCTTCTTGATCGAGTGCGAATGAGGGGGCTATCAGATTCTAAAGGCCTAGTCCTATGGGAGAGTGTTTCAGGAGAGGACCCTATTACGGGATGGAAAATAGGTTAGGATGAGATCTTGTGGTTTTGGGGCCCATATGGGTGTCAGCATACATATGAGAGGAGCTGATGCGATAATTTCATTCCTCAGTTTGGGAAGTTCATCCTAGTGTCACCCAGATGTATCATGATCTACACCATCAGTATTGGTGGCCAGGTATGAAGAGATATGTTGATGGTCTTGTCTTGAGGTGTTCCACCTATCAGTAGGTGAAGGCGGAGAATCAGCGACCAGAAGGGCTTTTGCAGTAGTTACCCATTCCTGAGTTGAAGTGAAATGATGTTGTGATGGACTTCGTGACAGTTTTACTGAGATCACCTCAAGGGGATTATGTAGTTTAAGTTTTCATTGATAAAATCATAATGGTTTCTCACTTCTTTCCGATCAATGAAACCTTCAGTGTTGATGAGCTGGGAAGGTTTTACATCTGAGATATTGTATGTTAGCATGGGGTTCCACACTACATTGTTTTAGATAGGGATGAAATTTTTACTTATCGTGTCTGGCAGTGGGTTCAGAAGGCTTTGGGTACACAATTACTTTTGAGTACAGCTTACCACCCCTAGAAAGATGGAAAGTTCAAGTGTATGATTCAGGTTCTTGAGTACATGCTCCATGCATGCATCATAGATTTTAAAGGATCTTGGGAGGAACACATAACTCTTGTGGAGTTTTCTTACAAAAATAGTTTCCAAGAAACTATTTAGATGGCACCTTATGAGGATTTTTATGGTAGGCCATGTCGATCACCTTTATTTTGGCTGGAGGAAGGAGAGGTGGTTATGCTAGGACCTCATCTTGTCCAGGAGACCACAGAGCAGATAGAGTTGATTCGGAAGAGGATGGATACTCCACATTCTTGACAGAAGTATTATGCTGATCGATGGAGACGATCTTTGGAGTTCGAGGTCGGAGATCAGGTTTTTTCTACATGTCTCACCAAGGATGGGACACAAGAGGAGTAGGAGACAGGGTAAGATTTCGCTGAGGTACGTCGGGCCGTTTGAGGTGTGGTAGAGAGTTGGACTGGTCTCCTACCGATTTCAATTACCTTAGAGGTACTGAGCTATGCACGACGTTTTCCACGTTTCTCATCTTCGACGCTACTTCTTAGACCCGTCTCATGTTTTTCAATTCGAGGAGGTTGAGTTAGAGGTGGTCGCCTTGTTCTAGGATCATCCTATCCAGATTGTGGATCGAAGTATGATGGTTATCCATGGATGGTCTGTTCCTCTGGTTGGGGTGGTATGTTAGAATGGGTGAGTACAGGATGAGACTTGGGAGAGGGAGGCCGATGTATGATTATAGTGGCCAGGGATATTCATGGTTTCTTCTTATATGCCACCTTGCTAGGGAAATTCGGGGATATATTTCTTTAAGGGGGAAGTTTTTAAGAACCCAGATCCTCTTTTCGGGTATGTTTTCCTTTTCTGGTGTTTTGAGTAAAATAGGTTTTTCTGGAAATTTTTGAAGTACACACCACTTACTTTATGAGTACATGCCGTGTACTCAGTTACTACGGGTAGCTGGGTGCTGGTGTGTAGCGGTCATGCACACAGCCATGTGTGGTGACCTAGAGGCTGCCTAAAGCAGGGTTAAGTAAGGGAAAGTACAGGATGTGTACTAACTTTTTTTCATTAAACGGACTGGGGTCACATCTTATTGGAAGAAATAGCTTCTTCTTCGCCTTCTTCATTCGAGAGAGCCGTACGAACACCATTCTTCTCCGGCCCCCCCAAGCGATCATCCGATCTCTGATTCGACCGCCGTCAATTTCGTTGGTATTGCCTCGGTAAGCTCTTCATTCTTCTAGTGTTTTGTTTCTTGTTTACTATTCATTCTCAAGTTATCATCCGTTGAATGTTTTGTACGTTTTTTATATATCTACAGTGTTATTAGGCGATTCAAGGCCTGAGGTTCACTTATATCGATCTTCCAACACTGAGGTAGGTGGTTTGTTCCTTTTCATTGAATGTATTTGAGTTATATGTGCAATATTTTCAATACCCTTGAATGGGGTATTGCATGTTTACTGTTTCAGCCCTATTTTTTGCCTACTATGCTTGTATTCTTGAGTAGAGGATAATTGAAAGTGAATAGGGTTAATTTCTATTCTTTGGAAGTGTTTTCCCATGAATGTTCTGTTTACGACCGTTTGGTCATGCATATCCTATAAGGATGCCTTTCCTGTTTCCCATGCCAAGTGTTGTAGGATGGAGTTATTGTATTTATGACAATCTTGATATGTTGTAGACTATTAGACAAGTAGTTCTTGAGGATTAATTTGGCTGTATTTCAATGCTATGCTCGTTTGACTTACACAAGGCCATGAGAACATGTTGTAGTAGACAATAAGGGGAATTGAACATGTGAGCTTCCTCAGAGAGTCTTTATTCACTTTATACTATAAGAGGAAACAACAGTGTGAGCTTCCTCAGAGAGTCTCTAATCACTTTTGACTATAAGGGGAATTGAATGTGAGTTCTTCCTTAGAGAGTATTTGTTATATACTTATGATTGAACTAGAGGGGATAGGCTTTGCATACTTCCTAGAGGGTTACCTGCTTTGATTGGATATTTTCATAACATGTGGAATTGAATGATTAAATTGTAGGATGATTACTTTGAGTTCTTTCTTGTTTACTGCTTCCTTTTTATTTATTTCCTTCCATATATATTCACTGACTATTAGGAACAACTTTTTGGTGGTTGCCTTCTGGGATTTAGTCTCACATCCTGTTTGGGTCATGATTTTGGGCCCAAACAGATTATATTTCTACAGGTATAGATATGGTTAATCACCCTTCTACTTTAGGTACTTAACTGCTGTGGAGCTGGAGAGAATGGGACTAACCTGAGGCTTGAGATGCTGAGGAGTTATCTGTTTTCTTTGGAACCTTGGTTTAATACTATATTTCAGCATTGTGACTTGTTTGGATGCTTTCCTAGTCATATGTATCATGCATCATTTATATATGTTCTCCAGTTGTTTCTTAATTTTAGTCTTCCACTATTTACTTTGTGTAGTGATATTACTGCTTCCACCATTGTATATCTGTTTTACTTCCACTGTGTACTCTTCCAATGAGGGAATAGTTTCCCCACTATCACACCCAAGGCCATCGCTGCTAGTCGACAGCCTCTGGCATTTGGGGAAATGCGCTTGAGTCCATGTGACCATCTGGGTACGGGGCACCACTGGGTGGCTTCCGGAACCGGGATGTTACATGCCTAGTTGTGAAAACATAGGGAGGACCACTATACCAGTCATCAAATATTGAAGGACCCCCACTTGAATTAGTAATGAGATGGGGAGGGTATTCACACTGATTTTGAGAGAGGGGAGTATATCCACTTGGGTTGGTGATGTGGCAGAGAGGACATCTACACTAAAAATCATCCTCATTGGATGGCCCGTAATGGATATTGGTGGTGCTAATGATTGACAGAGTCAAACCAGCCTGTATGTGGTGTAGTTGGTGTCTCAATCCCAACTGGGCAGGGACAAATCTCGACTCTTTTATCACAGGAATCTTATGGAATGATCTTATGGTTGAAGGGGGCATTGGAGCCATGTATGATGATGCTCCTTGTCAGTCATTCTCATAGTATTTTTTCCAATTCTGACACCATGTGGTCCAGACTAGGGCTAGTGGAGAAGTTATATATTCTTCATGTTCTCTAAACTGAAGGACCAATCATTTTTGGAACTTATGGGTCTTGTTGGGAGCCCTTATTGGTGGGTATCAATCGGTAGTCGAGCTCATGACGACTCCGGAATACACCACCTCCTCAAAGTAGGGGAATGAGTCATTGGATCTATTTCAGGAATGGCTCCCAAAGCAGTTCCATGTAGGAGTGGTGAGTGGTTTCTCCCTATCAGGCCCTTGGGGATAGTGGTGCTGATGAGGTGTTGCAGCCTCCAAGTCTTAGAGAACCATATACCTTGGGGGAATGAGACCCTATTTATCATATTGATGTATGAGGGTGTCCTTCAGCCTTCTAAGGATGATCTTTGAGGGTGAGATGGTGTATGAGAACCTATAATCTGTAGTCTTAATGGATGTTGTGACAGAGGCGGAGTCATGAAAAATTTTCATGTTAACATTTATTATGACCCTTCTCCTATGGGTGTGGGGTGGGTGGATACCTATAGATTGAGTCCTTAAAATAACATGTATTCATCATTTATTATGGTTACATGGAAATTAACTCCCAATAACCCAATGTCTACCAATATTCCATGGTTAGAGAGAGAGTTCCACATTGAAAATGATGAAACCTTGTATCCCCAACATTTGTCTATCCCAATTTCTTGTGAGTTACATGTTGGGCCCACTGTTTTCCTATTGGGACCTTGCACCATATTTCTTGATCTGGTGACATACTAACCCACTGATGTCTTAAATCCTACTAGTCCCCATGTTAAAGATAATATTTTCACTTCAAGTTCACCATTTCTTTTTATAACACATTTTTCAAGCTAAACTACCACATGTGTTAACATGTTCTTGAATTGTGTTTTTCCCCACATTCCCTCTATCCAATGGTGGGAATATTTCATCCCTTTTTAATATTTATCTCTTCTCTTTGTTCGAAATGGGACAATGGGATGTCGGTTCCTCCATCCATGGATTCCTACTTGGAACTTGTCACCTAGTCTGGGTCTCCCTCATAGAGTTAATTCTTGTTCGTGGAAAACATTACTAGTGCCATATCATTTTTTTTGTTGGTATATTACACTTATTTTGTCTATAAATTCAAGTGGTTCTTGATAGAGAATAAACCTTTGGTTAGGAGAGTATTCATGTGGTGCATCACTGGTATGTTTGGATGCTAGGAACATTGGTCACCTGTATTCTTCCTCAAAAGAGGGAATGTCATGGATGCATCATGGGCATGAAGCCCTAGGAATCCCCTATCGATCATGAGGTAAAAAAATTGAGGGTGTGTATATTCCAAGTATTTAACCTCATGTATCCCATGTCTAGAATAAGGTAGTTGTCACCATAGGCGCATATCTTATATGTAATTCACATATAGCTGACTGAAATTTTATTATTATTATTATGAAAATACTTTTAAGGAAGAAGTGGGAAAACATACATGACCTCACCACATCACCAATTCACCACTTTACCACTCAAACCATACAATAACAATGGATGAAATCCATTCAAGCCTTCAAACTAAAAAACCATCACAGCTAGAGCTGAAGTAACCAAGAAATGGCTGAGCTAAAATGAACTAATGGAAACAAAGATCAGGGGAGATGGACAATCCTCAGAACCGATCTACTCAAATTCCCACTGATGAGACCGTCAACACGATCCCAAATCAAAAAACTCGCTGACGGATTTCAATTGGATTCCTCCCAACCCTCTAGAGAAGTGATATGGGCCCTAGGAAGAGAACATCCATAATGGGCAGCGAACAGACCAGAGCGAGGATGACCAGGCCATCCAGACGCTGCACCCTACTCCACAGGAAACTGCATCGCTACCTCTGACCAAATGCAAATCTGCAAACCCCTTTCCAGCATCTCTGAAGTAGTGAACACCCAAATCCAAGAGATCACAGCAGAAACAATTCATCCCAAAAAAAACCTCAAACATCATTCTATGACAATGAACACACCCCATTTCCACTTCCAAAGAAACACATCAAGAAACTCCATCATACCCCACAATCATCACCACAACACCCATCGCCACCCTCAACCCTACATACAGAAACCACAATAAGCCAACCAAGGAACCCCATCTAGCATGCAATGCATTTGACGGAACAACCCCTTAGTCGCGGAACTAGAACATGACCCTTACACTGTGAAAAAAATCACAAATCCACACCAATGAAGCTTCCCCCACTACCGTAGAAGAAGAAGGTTAGGCTCAGAAGACCATAGTGTGTCCTCGAGGCCCCAAAAAATCGATGCCGCACCAGATCTAACGCACGCCACACTGGATCCCAAACCCAGAGGAGCACTAGAGCTTGACTCCAACACCGTAGAGAAACCGGATCTCAATCCCAATGCAACATATCGAAACCCCAACGCCTTGTAGAGTAGGAATGGCGCCGCCGCCGTAGCGGGTCTCGACCCCAATGCAGTAGAACAAGACTCCATCATCGCAGAGATGGACCATGACCCTGACACTGCTCCAGATCGCGACCCCATGCCGTGGAGAATCTGGAAGATGAATCTGAACCCACTGAATCCCTAGCCATCCTCACCGAATAAGAATGCCTACGAGCCCACCCTTCGCTGAACCATTGCACCACGAACACACTGGGGAGACCGAGGAAGAAACCGTAGCCCATCGGAGGAGAGCGGTGGTGACAAGAAAACACTAAATCACTACTGCGCCCCTTTTCATGAGGTATTCATTTTGGGTCACAAGTTTAAAATCATGTAGATATGAGGTTGAGTGATCAAGAAACACATTTTAGGATGATTAAGAAGGTGAATCCTTAATATCACCTAGAATTTTGTCGATGGGTGTATCAAAACACCTTGTGGGAGGGGAGGATCTAGGAGGTGTGTCACATGAAGGGAATATGACACACTTTGAATGATGATGGATCATGAAATCCAATGGGAGTGGATATAGGAGGTGTGTCCCATAAAGGTAATATGTCACACCATGAAGGTGGATGGATCAAAATGCCATGTGGGAGCATATTCGATAGGTATGTCCCATAAAGGTAAGATGTCACACATTGAAAGTTGATCAGAGCACTAGTAGATGTGGATCAAAGGGGTTCATCCCTAGGAGGGATCACCTTGGTTTACTTTTGGTCAAAATTGGAACTCTGGGAGGCTTCTTACATACCCCATTAAAAATATATGGATCAAAACCAACATAGTTTGATGCCATAGTTTAAGGTCATGTGATAGGACCACTTCATGCAGTTTAACGTCATGTGGTAAGGATGTTCACATCGAAAATAGAGCACTGGAGAGGGATGGTGTGGATATTATGCATGGAATCATCCCTTCATAATATAATTTATCTTATTTGGATTTAGTATTGGTCTTACGCATTGAATTACCCTTGGGAACTAGATGTGATTTTGTTGACAAGGTGAGTGGCATGATCTTACTAAGGATGTGGATCGAAGAAAATAAGGATGGATGTTCTTGTTGGTTTTGGACCATAGGGAGGATTCTGACATATCATCATTAGTTTGGAATCATATCCCACAAATTTAAGAATGGTCTAGTCTTATACCTAAGGAGGATTCCCAAAGGAGAATGTGGTTGGGGATTCCGTAGATAAACATCCCATATGGTTGGAGGCTGGGGATTATATCTATAAAGAAGGACCATAGGAGAATGTGTTTGGATGTCATGGTTGCTAATAACCTCTAAGCCCATGTGATTCATGATAAGTGTGAGAAATAAGAGGTAGAAATAGACTCGACACTCGTGTCACGAAGGAAACATCAATGAGAGATGATGTGGGGCTTACACGTTGAAGATACCTAAGATGTATGTCATTCCATTTGAGGAGGATATAATTCCTTGGAATGAGGATCTCATTCCCATTGAGGGTAGGAAGTGTGAAGACCATCCCATTCCACACAAACATAGATAATCCTTCCATTATTTTATAGGGTATGATCTCATTTAAATGTCATGTGGCGAGGATGATGGTACTATGAAGTTTTACGTTATGCTGCTCGGAAGTGTGGGACTAACTCCATACCCCTTGGTCTTACATGATAATAGATCATGAACTTGTATGAGGGTAATGGTTTGGTAATTACAGGGTATGATTATGGGGAGTAATGGTCACTCACAATGTCTATGTAAGAGTACCTAAGGTAATAATAAACAGGAATTGCATACCTATGATGGGAATCAAGAGGTATGTGGAAGTATAGGGCTACACTATTAGTGGAGTGGGCCACATTATTAGGTGGAACATGTCACATAATGACTCAAGGTGTAGTTTAATTGATCATGGATGGGTTTGGGGGATCTAGGGCCTAAACCATCATGAAGAGGTGTTAGCAGGCGGGAGGCAGTATGGGAATAACTAGGAGAGTGTCCTCATGAAGCCTAGGGCCTCATATTGGGTGCTTCACAGAGTTATGGGGATTCTAAAATTAAGAGGATTTGTGAAATAGTGTGACCCTACATCATGATGAATTTCTGGTTTAGGGATGAGTGCTTTACAAAGGCTGAATGCTTTGTGAAGCCTCGTGTGCATATAAGGGCCTTGTTCCTTAATGAATGACATAGGCCTTCACAAAATGAATCTCCACCTATGGTGGAGGTTTTCAAGCACACAAAAAATTGGGTTCATAAAGCCCAAGTACATTGGATGATCTATTTCAGATAGGTTTGTGATGCTCGAGTGGTTTGTGAATTGGAAAAAAATAGGTTGTTGAAAGCTCCGGTCACTATCCTCTTATGCTTCTAATGAGGGAAGTATTTATAGTAAAGTTTTTTTGTGAAGCTAGGAAGAAGTTCACAAAGAAATCATGAGATTCTAGAATGGGTTTTACTTCATCAGACTCATGAATCACACTATCAAACTTTCATGTGGTCATGAAGAAATGATGGACTGATAGAGGACATCATCAACTCTTCACATGGTCGTGATGCACCACCCGACTTGAGGAGAACAACGTCAAGTCATCAAGTGTTTGTGAAGGTGAATTTTCATCCAGGGGTATTTTTGATCTCTATCCATTCTTATAGTGGCATGGATTCATGAGGAAAACTCCATTAGAGGGGTTTTGGCTATTTTGACTTGGATTTTCTTCGATTTGGCTGCATCTTCTTTGACTATTCCCATGGAATATATTTTTTGCACCAAAAATTAAAAAATCATTAATTATTATTGAATATCTTATATAAAAGGATCTTTTTAGGTTTAGAGATTTAGAGAATTATGAAACAACATAAACAGATAAATCCAATGTTCATAGTTTCAAAAGGAAAATATGCCCATTATATATGAAACTATATAATTAATGACTAGACTTAAACATCTCTGAAAAATTTGATCACCTGTGTTATCCTTATAAACCTATCACGTATACTAAATTTCTCCATAACCTATGTAAATATAAATATAAAAATGGGTTAGCTCAAACACTCTATAAGTGAAACATATAACTGAAGAAATCATGGATTAAACATGACATAAACTTTATTGATATAATTGGAAAATGACATGAATCCATAATCATCATAAGACTGGGAGAATTTTATATCCATGAAGATAAATTAAAACATGGATATAAATAATAATAATCTAAAACTAATGGAATGTATAATTCAAGACATTAAAATCCGACTATCAAGGGCTCATGCGAAGACACTTTACTTGTGTTTGAGACTACATTAAATACAACTTTTTAAAATGTTTTTTCATACAAAAAATCCCCATACCTTTTTTTGTCACATGATATCCATAAATGTATATAGGGTATAAATAATCATGGGCCCTAACCACCACCCGATTATATCCAACTCATTCATCGAAAGAGTTATCAGTACATTTAATACAATTCCCTGGGGAATATCTTACATAATAAAACTTATATATCTATATAATTAAAAATATGGAAATCAAATACATATTGAACTTGAATTTTCATTCAATAATCATCAAGTGTGCCAATAATTTTCCCCATGTCAATAAATAGGATAGCATGATCATAACCTATACTGAGAAAGTAGGTGGATGGTCAACTAATATATAGGCAAACATGACTATAACCATAGATATTAGAATAACAATATACACAATTACAATAAATTTACCCATTTCATTAACATAGATAATATTGACAACCCATACGGAGAAATATGGTGGATAGTAAAACAATATATAGTCAACATTCCAATAATCATCTTTATTGTAATAATAATATACATAATTCCAATACATATCACTATATGAAAATAATAACATACTTTCTAGGTGAAAATCATCAAATGTAAATTATGTAAAATGTGATGGCCACATATTGTCGAGAAATAAGTATATAGAATTCAATACTTGAATAAAAATATAATAATACATAATGGGAAATAAGGTGTATGGTTTTAAAACAATATAACCTAAGTGTAACAAAGGAACCATAGGAGGATGTTGAAAACTATGGAAAAAATCCATTAAAAAATATATATGAAAGAATGACACCTCCAAATAAGGGAACATGAATTGAATTGTTTGGTACAATGAGATAATTTCCCCAAATTATAACATACAAAAATTTTAGAATAAATCAAGAAGAATAATCCCTACTAGGGAAAACCCATTTGAAAATTTAATGGTATTGGATGTGAAAACCAAAATGATATTTTAGAAAAAAAATTTACATTGATGTAAAATAGGAAGTTACAGGTCACTTCCAAAATTCTTTTTCAAAAGTTGAAGGGAAACCTCTTTAAAAAAATTTACTTTTAAAATAATATCTAATATTAAATTCTTAAAGATAAAATAATGTTTTCTTTAGGAAATGTGGATCCAAAACATTTTATTATGAAAGGTTCATTTTTAATACTTTAAATTACCATCATCTTAAACCCACATTGTTAAATGAGTAATAAAACATTATTTATATTAAAAAATAATTTTCCTAAATATTATCAAAAAATACCATAAAATATTATTGAAGGAAAACCCAAACATGGTGAAACAATGATTTTGATAAAACATTTTAACTCAAAGAAGGGGATTTGAGTTTCCAAAAAACCTTACTATTGGGGAAAAACTATCTCAATGTCCACTTGAATAAGGGAAGATGTTTTGGATGATAAATAACATGAAATAAAAATATTATTATAGAAATATATCCATCTTTAGTGAATACACTATAAAAAGTAAACATGGTTCTTAACATGTAACAAGTCTCAAATAATTGGATTTGAGACCAAGAACAATATTAGGGATAAAATAATACTTTAATCAAAACCAATTGAAATAGATGGATTGTAATTGAAATTTAAATAATATTTTTAAAATATAATTCGTGATATTATATCTAAAAGAGTTAGTATATACACCACATAAATGAAATTAATTTCATAATATAAAAAATTTCTCAAACAGAGTAATTTGTTATGAAAAGCTACATCCTTGTTTCCTTTATTCGATGATCACACTCTAACATATTTTAAGACATACATAAAAAAATTAATATTTTATTTCATAAACTTACTCATAAATATTTCCTTTTATAATACGTATTATAATTTTTTATCCAGATCACATTATTAAGTTATAGTGTGTTATGACCATTGGGTTTCAATAACCTTCACTATTTTTCATACGTCCACTAATTTTGATATCATCAACCGTAATGTCATAGAATATTAACTATTGATATATCATTTAATATTTTATAAAATATTCTTTAGAATTATTTATAATTTTCTTATTTATACCATATGTGTTTTGGTTATGTTATGTGAAAACAAAATTCATAACAGCTTATTTCAGTAATTTTAGTAGTCAATAATGATTTATTAATAAGAAATTATATAATTAATATAACTTTTAAAAAATCATAAAATGATACTTATTTAATTATTATCCTATAATATTTTCATTATTCAGTTTCTCATAGTCATCCATGATTTGATTTTAAAACATTTTTCACATAAGTGGTTCAACAGACCAAAACATGGACATGCTTCAACTTGATGGGTGAGTATGGTTAAGGCAGTGATTATTTTGAAATAATATCACTATAATAGGATAATATTCATATTTTTTTATTTTATCTTTTTTTTATTTTGAAAAATATATTAATATTTTTGAATAAATAAATAAAAACTAGAAGAAAATGAAAAATTGATTCTCTGTCAAGAAGGTAGTCCTCACACACGCAGTACTTACATTCATTCATTTTCTAAGTGGATGGAAATGAATAAATAAGTATTGTAACAATAAATGATAATATTTATGTATAATAATTACACTAAATTTATCATATTATTATGGTGGTAAGAATTTTGTAAGAGAACAGATATGAGGAAAACTTAAGAAGGAGATGTCACTTATTTAGGAGACCAGATCATTCCATGGAAGTATTATTGAAATTGAATGGATTAGGATAACTATGAGTTACTAGGAGAGTATTTAAATGTTATAGGGTTCTAGTAAGAGTAAAATATTTGATTGAAAAATATTACTTCTAATGTGAGGTTCACTATTTAAGGGTTAATGTGGTATGTTTCTATATGTGAAAGTAAGAACAATTCTGGAAAACCATTACATTTTTCAATAATGAATTATCATCTTTGTGGTAATAAGGCTTAAAAATGAACAATGATATAGGGTAAAAATATATTCTAGGATTAAAATCTAAACCATTCAATTTAAGCAATGGTTTTAATTTTATAAGACTTTTACACTATGTTGAACTCAATTTACCCCTTTTACTTTTACTGTGATGATTAATTTTTAAATTTGGAAATAATTTTTAAACCATAAAATTAAAATTAACATAATTACCTAATTTTAATCTTATCATTTAATTTTTCTCAACACATTTTATCAAATAAAATTCCAATAGTTATGAAAAGTTAATTTTAAAATAAAAACACTTAAATACGTAAAACCGTTTTTTTTAAATAATGATAGTAAGATTTTAATATATATATATATATATATATATATATATCTAACAAAATTATCATGGTTACTGATTTAAAAGACATAAATTGATTTATTATGAATTTAATAAAATTTAAAATTCTTCTAAGGAAATAAAAAATTAAACCTCACATTGAAAATATATTATTTAAAGATAATACCACAACCTGTTTTTTTATCGATGCAACATTTTACTTTGGTTTTAAAAATCTTGGGCATTTGTTTTATATTTATTAATAATATTTAAAACTAAAAAATCTTATTCGTTAATTTCATATTTTATTAATTTAATGGGTTTTAAATATTATTTTTTTATTCTTATAAAGTAATAAAATCATGGAAATTATAATTGTTTTAAATCCTTTATTCCTCAACTATGAAGGAATATTTTTAAAAAATGATCAAAAATTTATAATAACTAACTATTGATATGATAAATTAAGAAATGTAAATTTTTTATCTAATGAAAATTCTGAAATTCTAAAATTTATGTTTTAATGGAAAGTGAAATATATAAATAAAACTTCTTTTATATAAAATTAACTCAAATTAACTATTTATCTTTTAAAGGTAATTATTTTTAATTGATTCCTATATTTGGTTAATAAAAAAGGTTTTTATAATATTTTTCACCTCATTTACATCAGTTGTGGTTTGAATAATATGTTATCAAACATATTTAATTATTTGAGGTAATTATAATTTTGGAGCGTTACACCCCCCCTAATTAAACTTTATCCTCATATTTTGACTGATAAGATCCGATTAATTTTTATAGCGAATTTATAATCAACCATAAACCACTTGATGATCATAGATTTATTTAGGATTTTTAATGATATCTATCTGTATAAAAAATCGTTATATTTTCTTTATAATTGGACCTAACCCATTCTTAATTTCATATAGAATTATTCTTAGGGATTTTGATCTAGATCAATAATAAATAACTTACCAAAATCCATGAAAATGATTTATATGATAATTATACCACTAGAGTTTTCATTTATAAATCAATATATTGTAGGATGTGAGAACATACATGACATAAGAAACTATAAAATATATAGTAAACACTCACTATCAGATTAATTATTAATAATTTCATATTATTTTCATTGTTTGTATGATTATTGGTGACTATATCCCTTTTTGGCCCTTGTACTAGGACATTGAGTCGCATAATTCCAAACTCTCTTCCAATTGAAGAAATGGATTTTTTTAGCTTCTCTTTTTCCCTTACACATATAAGCCTGATGTGGTTTATGATATTTATCACATTATCATTCATGAGATTCTATCTTTCTATTATTTTGTATTCTTGGGACTTTGAATATATTCACAAATTTGTTTTTCATATTTTAGGATAGCATGTTCTGCATAATCACATGGTTTCTCACTCATCCAATATTATGTTTAGTTTTTCCTTGAGGTATTCTATACATTGTCCATCAAAAATATGGTTAATTTTACTTACAACAATTAATAAAACCAAATTTTTTTAAATTAATGGTGAAACATTATCAATATAGTTCAATTATCATAATCAATATCATAAAAGGGTTTCAGCCTTAAAACATTTTACCGTTATCATCACATTATCCTATAATTACTATAGTTAAACCTAAATTAGTCTTAGTATAACCCATATCATTATTTTTTCAATGTAAGTTACTTTTAGTTTTTTTATTTCATACTTATTAACCTAGTCCTTAAAATAGATATCACAAATTACCAGGAAATTTA
The DNA here is from genome assembly GCA_963277665.1 of Viscum album. Lineage (NCBI taxonomy): Eukaryota > Viridiplantae > Streptophyta > Magnoliopsida > Santalales > Viscaceae > Viscum > Viscum album. Next base: position 1,089,201,929 of record OY728121.1, read on the forward strand.
ATAAAATATACTAAACTCAAAAATCATTAGAAATATAGTCTCAAAATCCATCTTATCCTTCCTAAAAAAACACATATCATCCCTAATATTATATAAAAATGTATTTATATAACCTTTTCATATACATTCAATAAAATACATTTCTAGAAACATATTTTAATTTCTAAGACATTAAACCACAACAAAATTATATATTTCCCCCAAAAATTAACTATATCATTAACCCTCAATTGGTATTGACATCTTGTTTATAAGGCCACATACTAGCCACTATGTATCATTATCCAAAAATAAGATAAATATCCCCAAAAATGGAATGAATCAATTATCAATATGAATCTTACCAATTACTATATAACATATTTATTTGAAATTAGAGAACCCTTTATTATCTCATTGTTATGTGTATATTTAACTTAAGAGTAATCCATACCTGAACCATGTATTCTCAATAGGTATCCCTAAACTATAACCTTATCATAAAATCAATTTTCATATTTTTTAAAACCAGTTAATATATTATTTCAAAATAATAATGAAATAATACTTATGAACTATCCTTATATGTTTCACATAATCTTAAACTAGTTTTTAAATAAACCAAAATTTGATTCATAAGTATTTCTCACTAATGAGAATAGCTAAGAGTTTCAATATTAAATTTATATTAAATTATAAATATCATAACCATATTAAAGACAAGTAAATTCACCTTTTCCATCATGAAATAAAAATAATATTATTCTTAAACATTTTAGTATTCCCCCTTATTCGGTTATAAGACATAGTGGTTTCTAGGTACATACTTTTCTAAGCTTCATTTTTGAGACTTGTTTGAACCAAAATGGTTATAATAATATCCAAATTTTTAACATGATAAAATAAATATGGATATTCCATCCCTTATAAAACTTTTTTAACATATGGTGCTTTTGGATTAACCTATGACTCTCTTTGTTTAATCCTTGGATAACCCTGGTCATTTTTCTTTGAAGTTCTCTAACCTAATTAGTTATCATCACTGTTAAATACTTAATGATATTTTTTAAAGATAATGTTATTACCAAAATCATATCTATATTGAGTGTCTAGATAGGTGTGCATTCTTAGTCCTATTCACCATGTAATAGAGTTAATATTTATTCAATTCTCAACCAATATTTTTCAGCGTGATTACCCCTAGGTGAATCTGTGCTACAACCACATCAACTTGAAAGTATCCATACATGGATTTATTTCTAAGAAAAAACAAATAATATCTATTTTATCACATAATTTGGATGTTATTCGATATAAAAATTTATTCTTTGGATTTTGATGGAAGTTTTCTTATCCTAAACCAAAAAAATGTGCATTATTTCCTTATTATTAAATAACATACTAAACCTAAAGGGTTATGTATACCTTTTAACATATGATAAATTATAACTATTAAAACATTAAATTATACTCAAAACACATCCTAATCTCCAAATTTATTTAAATATTTAATTCTATACCGACTATGACACTCAAGACCCATACTCCAAAATTTAGTGATATAAACACTAACTTTACATACTTTCTTTGATTCCATTCGTAAATGTCTCGATATAACCATCTATAATTACAACATCAATAATGATTATTTAATTTCTTAAATTAGAATTATCTCTTTATATTTAGAGGTTTAGATAATTAGGTCACAACATAAACTGATAAACCCAAACTTCATTGAATCAAAAGTAGAATTTTACCATTTTCTATAGAACAACATAATTCATGAAAATCCTTCTACATTTCACACAAATTCATTAAAAAATTAAATCCTTATTAACATACCCCATGTACTAATTTTCCCCATTATCTAGGGAAATGGGAATAGATGAAGGGTTAAGCTCAAATGTACTATAAGGTAAATATGTAATTGAAGTAATCATGGAATTAAAATCGCATATATATTATCACTGCAATATGTAAAAAACATGAATCCATAATCAACATGAACTGGGAGCATTATATATCAATGAAAATAAATGAAATATCATCCACAAAACAAAACTCAAACATTCACATGCCACCGAGACTATTACTCATGCCCACACTATAAAACTCCCCTTTACTATTATATTTGGTCATATTTAATTATAAAGGGAAATTCCATTTCCAATTATTGATGGCTGTGAAATTCCATTTCACAACAATATTATTGACCAGTATACCCCCTTTTTCTAAATAGTAAATTATTTGGAATTTAAGAGAATTTTAAATTTGATATGAATGGGGACACGTACAGTGAAACTAGGTTGACCACAACATGCACACTATCATAAAATATAAAAAGTCTATGTGTTAAATTAAAGGGATAACCAACCATTTTTAGAAGCTTTTCAATTAAATTCATCAAGAGATGACAGCTCTACCATGGCCTATCTCAGATTAATCGGTCTCTACTAACTAAATAGATTCCCTAATACATTCAATAATCTATAGTTAATTTATTATAACAAAATAAAAACTAATACATAAAAATATTTAAATTTTACGTCTAAAATAAAATGTAATAAATGATGAAAAATCACCAGACCTTATTCATCTGTCAAAACCTCAATCCATGGGTTTTTACCATCCCCAACACACCCTTAACCCATACATATCCCAAGACCCGACCCTGGAGACAAAAATCATGATGAATTAAATTGGAAATAACACAAATAACATTGAAAACTATAATTATGAAACACCATGTTGAATCATGAAGAAAACATGAACATACCAAGTCTTGGGACATCCTCTTTTAAGGTGACACTAAATTCCCATGAGAATCCAGAGATTCACCCATTATCCTATTGAACTAGCAATGAAAACCTAGGTTTGAGATTATGAAAATTATAACAAAATGAATAGAATAATAACGGAGGAAGAAGGTATTGAAGGAAAACATTAAATAAATGATAAACCCCTCTAGAAGACCCCCTTAAAGATATTTAATAAGAGAGTATGGAGGATAAAACCTCTGGACATATGATGGAGAAAAAATGGTGAGAAGAGGAATACTACCTCTTAAACTCATGAGGGGGGGGGGGGGTTGTCTTTTTTCGACATTTTAATAGGTTTCATAGTTTGGTTAGACTATTGGATAAAAAGTGAATCGACTATGTTATTGGTTATATATTCAACCATACAACTCACATAGATTGGTCACACAGGTTTCCAAATGGTGATCTAAGAATGAATATCACACTGTCTAAATCCCTCCACCTAACATGTCTTGATTTTATGGTTTCCCAAACCATGTACTAAGCATGCCGTTTGATTTGTAAACCATATAAAACTTTCACATGGTTTCCTTTATAATTTCACATGGTTTCCCCATTAACAGTGCTCTAACCATTCATACATTACATTCTTAGAAAAAATTGAAGAGAAACTCCCCCAATGTAAGTGTTCCCACACACTTTTATGTAAACTATGTGACCCAAACCATGCTCCCTAGTCAGAGTTCTCCAAAACTCTGAAAACATAACCTGAAGCCACTGAGACTCTCATGAGTACCTGAGATACAATTTTTTCCACATTCAATCACTTAAAATCAATTTATGATATTATAATTCCCATAATTTACATATTTAGTACCAGCTCAAAATTTAGTCCGTCAACCAAATGAAAAAATCAAACTTCCCACGAGCTTCGAGCACCCATACAAACATGGATTTCTACAAAGGTTGTAGAAAATGTTTCATAGTTTGATGAGAAACATGATGATCAAAAAATATCCTATACAAATGCTGTAAAAGATCATAAAATGTATGTTAGAGAGCCTAATAATAACCAAAAATCGATGAAGACCATGTTTGTGGCATAATTAAGAGAATCTCAAAAATATATAAACTCCAAGAACCGTAACATGAATTCAAAAAACACTACAACCAGTGAATCCAAAAGTAATCAGGAGAATCCTATATTGATGAAGATGTTTTTGGTAGTTTATAATAATATTTCTTCACAAAATTTAATCAAAATTTATGACTCAATTAATGAAGGGAGGGATGTGTTAACTTTTAAATATATGTTATTTTCAAAGAAAATCATGTCATCTATGATTTCTGTTGAAACTATGGGGGGATAAAAAATTTAGATATATTTTATTTGTTTAATTATCTATAATTTTATGATCCTAGAATGTATGGGATGAAAAAAATTTAGAGGAGACAATCCTACCAAGAAAAGAAAGTTAAAAAATATATTTGGAAATTTGAATAGATATTTGTGGAGAGGTTTCCGGTTCTTAATGATTTTTTTTATTGATGTGACTAGTAGGGTCACCATGAAAATTAATGCCTCATACTTCTACTAGACTAATAGGTTATATGTTAAAATACTTAAAAACTATATATGGTGAAGAGTATAGGTAAGGATAAATCTTGGGATTTATAATCTACACTTAAATCCTTAAAAGGGAATAATACATTGATTTTAGGAAAAAGGCGTTCCTCTAAAATGAAGGGAGTTAAAATCTATTAATTTTTTTGAAATGTTCATGGAATGATTATTGACCTTTGGGAATGATGAGTCACTCAAATTTAAAGGTGTTGGATCAGTAGTGATTCAAAAAGATCAAATGAAATCCAAAGACACTATATTTATTAAATGTCTCAAACAAACTATGCTTTGTTTGTATCAGTTAATGGAATGAGAAATTGAACCATTGAACATATGTATTATTAGGTAAGATCCATAAATATGGAGACATTTTTACAAGAGGTTTGAGAACAATTGGAAAACTTATTCAAGTTGATGATATTTGAAATTCATGGTTCATACGCATTAAAGAAAAAAAATCAACTATGGAATAAAATACTTATTCATATTGGTCAAAATAAAATGATAAAGAATACTCAATGATAAAAATTTTATGATGTGACAATACTAAAAATATAGAGGAATTGGATTTTCTCACCATGAAAAAAGGAAAATATTGTAAATTCTCTATACAAGTATGTGGAGACTTAATCAACTCATACATTAATTCTTATATATTCAGACATTTGTGGGCATATAAGGAAGAAATTAACAAATAGAAATTAAAATTTTATTACCATAATTTATGAATTTACTATTATTATTTTTATTATACTTATGAAACATATATAATGGGCTATAAATACTTTAAAAATATTTAAAATAATTGTAGAAAAAGATTGTTGTTTCCCATTAAAGATGACCCAGAAAAATAATGGTTCTGAATATACAAGTGGAAGATTTGATTCATATCTTGAGAATAATTTTATCCACCATGTACTCAGTTCATCTTATAAATTTAAAAATGATATAATTGAATGGATAAAATATAATATTAGTGTAGACGACTTAGGTTCTGTTAATAAAGCGTGATAACTATTTGTATTTTTATAGATTATCCATTAGAGTAGCGATTCATATTCAAAATCAATGATTATAAATTCCAAATTCAAATGTTTACCCATATTAGATGCATTACAAAAAATTTCAAAGTTTTAATTTTCCTAGAATGTTTAGTACCCCTACATTGTCAATGTTAAGGTTGAAAATCTGGTCACGTTTGAGAAAAATGTTGTTGAAGGAATCTTACTTTCTTTTCCTCAAAATGGATTAGGATACCATTATCATGCCATAGTGATTGGTAATATTGATTATTTTTATTATTTTAAGGTCATGGATCTTTCAAATATGGAATATGCATATGAAGAATAATGTTCTATAAGTGATGATGATGAAGCATTTTTTGTTAATCAACACGCCAAAGTTATAAAAAATAATAGAAATTTAAAGGAGTTCAAGTTAAATTTGATGGTTCATCAAATTATAATGATGATAATAAACCTCAAAAATACAATCAAAGTATGAGAACATAGTTTGAGGTCTAAAAAACATTTAATAACAAGGACAATATGTTCAAACTAGGATAACTTTGAGGACAACATCACATACCTCACTATTTTCTTTGATTGAACCAAGATATGTTGAATAAGAATTTGAGCATAAAGGGTTGGTTGACGATATGAATAAATAACTAGATCATATAATGAATAATTAATCATTGTAATTGTTTCCAAATAAAGAAAAAATGCTATTGAAACTAAATGGTTATTCTGATGAAGCTTGAATTAAAAGGAATAAGTTGTGAAAAAAAAAAGAAAATATTAGGTGTAAAGTGTATTCTAAATTAGAAGGAATATATTTATATGAAATATTTTCACTAGTGGAAATAATATAAAACATTATAGTTTTTAATTTATTGTATCGTAATGGAATTAAAAAATATTTCAAGTGAACATCAACTATGCTTTCCTAAATAGAGAATTATAATAAGTGATACATATTGAACAACCATGTGGATTCATGATTGGTGATGAAGATAATTATATATCTAGTTTAAAAAGGATTAATATGGGTTGAAATAAGTCATATGACTTTGGTATTCCAAGATAGATTCATTTTAGAAGATGTTGATGTTTACAAAGGAAGAGTGGACATCAATCTCTAAATCTATGATTAAAATGATGTATCTCTAATTATTATTGTATAAATAGTTGATATTTTATTTTATGTAAACAAACAAAGGATTTTTGAATAATTTTTTATAAATTTTGAGAAGTTATTATAGATGATCATGACTGGTGAGATGAAATATTTTATGGGTTTATAAATTTCTCAAGAGGAATATAATAACCTTATTTCATCAAAGATGTATGTTCATGTGCTTATAATGAATATGGTAATAAAATATTATAGTTAAATTTACACTAAATTTTATATGGAAACTATGTTTTCCAAAGATATGGAAGGAAATTAAGTAGATCATAGAGAATTTTGGAAGCTTATTGGAAGTATTTTATAGTTGAATGTTTTAAGGCTATATATTATTTATACTCAAACACTTTAATCTTTGCACAAAATTTCACTAAAATTATCTCATTTTTTTATTTTATAGTGGATTCCCTAGTACATTATAGGAACAATAGGTTTTGGAATTAAATATGGTAGTAAGGGATAACATGATCTCTCTTATTATACAAATCCCATTTGTAAACGAAATGTTGATTATTTAATGCATACATATGATGAAGTTTTATTTATTTGAGATAAGTGCATATGTTGTAAATAAATAAATGTTATTTTAACATGATACCTACTTATGTAGAGTTTGTCTCTACAACTCAAGGAACAACCCAATTTATGTGGGTTAAAACTTGCTGGAAGACCTAATGGTAGAAGTGAAGTTACCCTTGCTTATTAGTTGTGAAAATAAATCTGATATCAATAATTCATGAAATATCATTCAAAATTCACGATCAAATAACATTGATATTAAATTTCATTTCTGAAAATATATTGTGGAAAAGAATATGTTAAAGTTGGAATTAGTTACTACAATGTATCAAGTGGATGATATTTTCACTAAACTATTTCCAAAAGATGTTTTTTAGGATCATTATGGGAGTTAAACCACATTTTTCTCAAGGATAAGGTTTGTCTATTCATTCATCTATATCATATTGTTCTTTTTATTTATATTTTTAGGGTAATGACAAAAAATGACCACATTAATATATTTTTTATTCCATTATGTATTTATAAATTATTTTTACAAAGGGGGATTGAATTATTTTTGAGATAATCCATCGGTACGTGTTTTAAAAACATGGTATAATCCACATATTTAGAGGGAGTATATATTCAGAGAGATTTATTATAATGAGAAATTTGTGAGGGACAACATGTGGTGTGTGATTCCTTACAAAATGTTTTCAAAATTTATTTGTGCATATGTTCCATAATATACTGGAATCTACCTTGGATATTACCATTGGGGTATGAATTGAGATTAATTAGTGTAGGTTATAGTGTATGTTATCAGGATTTATGGATAGCCCTGATATTGGCGTTTGATCACAGTTGGCATACTAGACAATGTTACTCCTACATATGAAATTAAATTCATTACTATTATATCTGGAGTATTTAGCACACTTTTGTATTGCTTATACAGAGAATAAAAATTTTCTACACATTGTTGGGGGTAGCCTATTGATTTTTATCTCACACCCGATTTGGGCCGCCATTGGGTATGCAAATAGACTTCATGGACGAAGGTGTAGATTGGGGAAAGTTCCCACTATACAATGATTTATTTATTGTTCATAGGAGAATTAGAGCACATGACCAAGCTTGGATCGTGATGCTATATAGATATAGTCATGTTTTGTCTTTTTTTACTTTTGATACATGTATTGTACTGTAATCATGTCTCCATGTTTTTCCTACCGTTTTTTATAGAGACATGAAAGTTTTATCAAATTGTATATAACAATTCTTCTCGTATTTAACTTTATTTAGTATTTTGATGTTATACTTTCACTATTTGGTTATTCATATTATTCTTCTACTGATTGAAATTATTACACTGTTATGATACACTCTAATCATGAGGGTATAGTCTCCCCACTATACACCTTAGACCCTCATTGCTTACTGGAAGCCTTTGGAATACAGGGAGGCATCTTTGAGGAAATGTGACCCACATTCTCAAGGATCCATTTAGTTTCTTCTGGTTGAGGGTGTTAAAAAATTAATTATATATTCCTAAAAAACTTATCACCAACACTTCTGGACCCAAGAAAATACTGGTACCAAAACCATTTTTGGTTTAAATGTATTTTGGCAGAAAACTTATTGAAATTTTCTAGTAATAAATTATGGTATTTGGATTGTAGATGTTCCAAAAATATGATTAGGGACTACTTGAGCTTAAAAACCCTAATCAAAATTGATGGTGGACATGTCACTTTTGGTGACAATGCCAACGAAAAAATAATTGGACTCGATCAAATTAGTAACTCTTGTACTGTTCTAATTTATCAAGTACAATTTATATATGGATTAAAATATAAACTTATTATTATTTCATCATTATGTGATGAAGATTACCATGTCACGATTTAAAATAATGATGGTATTGTTTTTGACTCTAAACAATCTTTAGTTTTTTCTAATATGAGGAATGATAATGTTTATGTTGTAGATTTGAATTCATTACTTTCTAAGAATGTTTCATTATTTGAGTTCCTTTCACATGTAATATTGGATTTGGCACCGGAGACTAATCCATTAGGATATAATATCTCTTAGAAAGAAAAATAAGAAAGTTTTAGTCAGAAATCTACCTAAACTAGAATTACCAATAGACATAGTATGAAATCCATGTCAAAAGGGAAAGTACAACAAAATCTATTTTGAACTAATAAAATAAGTATCAATGTCTCAATATTTAGAGTTGGATCACAAAGATTTTTTTGGACCTTATAGAGTTTATAGTTTAGCAGGAAAATATTATTCATTTTTTATAGTCGATTATTATTCAATATTTTCATGGGTTTTTCCCTTACTCATAAAAGAAATTACCTTTCCTATATTTTGGAATATTCTAAATCTATAGAAAATATTAATGGAGTTAGAATTATGGACTTAATAAGTATTCATGGACATGTGTTTGAAAATAAATATTTTTAATGATTATGCTCACATGGGGCTATAATCATAGCATTTCCTCTCCTATGGACCCACAAAAAAATGGAGTAGTATAAAGAAGAAGTACAAAACTTCTTGAAATTTCATGGAATATAATCAATGACTATGATTTACCTTTTTTTAAGATTCTATGAACACATCATTAAAGATAACTAGTAGAATTATAATTATACCACTTATAAGGAGGACCCCTTATGAATTATGGAATTCTATGAATCTAATAGTTAATTACTCTATTAATTTTAGTTATAAATTATTCATACTCATTATTGAGGATAATTAATAATAAATTTCATCCAAGAGTTATGATGAAAATTTTCCCTATATATTCTAGAAATAGTAAATCATAGAGTGTATTTAATAAAATTACTATGATTTTGAAAAAAATCTATACATGTAATGTCTGATGAGAAAAATCCACATTATCCTAAGACCTCTTTAGAAAATATGGAGGATAATATTTCCAATATTGAAATTAATGTTAAATTTAGTGACAATTCTATCAGACCACCTATGGAAAAATCTTTTAGTTATATGGAACATATTGATCTCTAACCTGTAGATGAAATTGAACTACCAAACACTTCTACTTATAGAGATATTAGGAATCATATATATAATCCTTTAGATGCTTTTGTAGGTTACCAACACAAAGGTACTCAAACCATATCTTCTCTTATAAACCTTGTTGAACATCAAGTTTTCTTATCACAACGTGAACATGAGAACATCAATGAAGCAATTAATGATGAAATTTGGGTGATGGAAAAGAAATAAGACAAAAATCACATTGAAATAAATAGAGTATGTGAAGAAGTTGAAAGACCTAAGGGCATACTAACCATTGTAATTAAATGGGTTTTTAGAAACAAGATTGATGAATCAAAAATAATGATAATAAATAATGCAAGACTGGTTGTGCAAGGATGTTTTCAAGAAGAAGGTATTGACTTTGAGGAAACCTTATCTCCCGTAGAAAGACTTGAATCCATCAAAATGTTGGTTTCCTATAAAAAGAATTTTATTTTCATATTATTTAAAATGGATATCAAGAGTGTATTATTATATGGTTATATAGTTTAGGATGTTATTATTGAACATACCATGTATTTGAAAACTATCACATTCAAATTGATCTTATTAAATTAAATAAAACATTATAGGGCTTAAAACAAGTTCCTAAAGCTTGTTACAATATGATTGTACTATATTTTATTTCAAAATGTTTTACAAAAGGAATAGATAACCCAACTTTACTATTTGAAATAATTTCCATTTTTTTTGTTTTACAATGATATTTTGATGATATTATTTTTGCATCTTCAAGAAATTCATTGTATACTGAATTTTACAAAATTATTGGAAGTAATTTTGAAATGAGCTTGATAGTTTATATAAAATTCTTCCTTGGTTTTTATATTTTTTAAAAATAAATATGGGATTATTTTAAATCAAATAAAGTAGACCTAATATATTTTAAAAACATTTATTATAAGTACTAAAAAATTTATTTAAACTCCCATGTCTACAAGATGTAAATTTCATCATGATGAAATTGGGAAAGTAGTTGATAAAACCACCTACATAGGTTTGGTTGGTAGATTACTATAATTAGCTAATTGCTTGCTTGATTTAATTTTTAGTGTGTGTAAGTGTTCCTATTTTCACGAAAATAAAGAAGAACCAAAATTACTTGCTATCAAAAGAATTTTCAAATACTAAATAGTACAACAAATTTAAGAGTTTTTTACTCTAGATGATAAGAATTTTACATAAGGAGTTATTTAGATTATGAATTTGGTGGCTATAATTTGGATATAAAAATCACTTCTGGAATATGTCAATTTTTGGGAATGTCTATAGTTTCATGGTTTAGTATGAAATAAAACTTCATTTCATTATCTGCTCCTGAAGATGAGTATATATCTATATTTAGCTGTTGTGCATAGGTTTTATGGATAGAACACAAATTATTGGACTATGTATATCAATTTCAACATGTCCCTATATATTTTGATAATATATGTTCGATAAAACTCTCCAAGAATATTATGTCTCATTCTAGGAAAAAGAATAATGATATAAGATATCACTTTTTTAGATATCATTTTCAAAAGGGTGTATAACTATTGAGTTCATAGGTACTGGACACTATCTTGCTAAAATATTCACAATGACTTTGGATTTTGAGATATTGAGCTATATAGGAAATGAAATAGGAAAGATAAGTTTTGGTTACTCCTTTATTATGAAATTTAATTTTTTTATGGTGAAGAAAAATTAAAAAAATAGGTATCTACCATTGGTATCTACTATAGATAATCTACCATTGGTATCTACCGTGGCTAGTCTGCCTTGAGAATCATCTGTTTGTTATAATACTGTTGTTATTGACCTTTTCATTCTATTATTTCCATGATACAATCTAGATACTATTGTGAAATAGTACCATTACATGCTACATTGTATTAGAAATGTAATGTGCTATTGTTTAGATGTGGCAATGAGACACTACTATTTCATACAACCATGAGACCTACCATTCCTAGTGCTAATATTCCTATTATATGTAATTAAAATTTTATCAGTTTTATTTGTTTATTTTTATTATTTTCATTATACATATTTCCTCTTTGAAATCCCAAAATGATGAATTTTACCTAAAATTATATTCTAAAATCTCTTTCTCTTGTCTAAATTATTTAAATTACTTTAACCTTTTTCTATCAACCTTTAATCCTAAATCTAATTCCCTTATTACTCAAAATAGTTTTGAAATAGTGAGAGTGATGTTCCCTACTGTGTCTCTTGATGAGTCGTGTACCTGAAATAAATATAGATAAGAATCGATTTATCATTTTTTTCATATAGAAGAATCCCTAGATTGAATATCATATTGTCAACATGAAGAGGGAAATGGATGTTGCATTTCTTTATTAGAGAATGTTTCTTATGTGGTATGTGATCCATGATCCAGGATGGGTCGAGTGATTCTCGAAGAATAATGGGCCATTATACACTAGGTTGGTTTATGAGTTCTATTGGTTTGTAGAGTATGAGTTTGGAGAACATAAGTATATTATTAAGACTATTATAGGTGTAAAATAACTCTTCTTTTCTTAAAATCAGTGGTAATTATGTATAAATATTCATCGCTAAAGAATTTATGAGGATTATCATGGTTCTTTCCTAACTACACATGAAAGAATTTGTGTTCGAGGATACTTTGTTTGAGTTAACTAGGAGTTTTAATCTGAAAAGTAATATGGAAGTAGAGTTTGATAGAGAATTCATACTGTGTCTTAGGTTCATATAGTACATGTTATATCCTAGGAAAGAGGATTTTAGCATAATGAGGTATCATGATATCGTTTTCAAAAATTTTATAAAAAGTGGAGATAAGATTAGTTAGTGTTGATATCTGTTGGTCCATATGATAGTGTTTAGTAAGACTTATTAATTATCAAACTAGTTTTCCTTTAGTAAATTAACATCTACAATGTTTTAAGCTAAAGGTATTCTGGTTGAAGTTGTATAAAAAGTAACTATGTGTGATAGTTTCTGCTTATGTTAGGTAACCATCAAGAGAATTAGGGTAAAGTAGAACCCTTGTCTGAAGAAGTGGGTAGTTAATAATGATATATTCTATGATAAGTTTTACCATGTATATAATCCTACTAGATTGAGAGATACAGTTGACCCTAGGTTAGAGCTAGATAAAGTTATAGTGTATTCCCCAACTGAAGAAGATGAGGTTGAGGTTGAAGTGGAAGTTTATAAAAATAAAGATGAAGAATAATTAATGGTTGTCTCTATAGCATTGGAAAGTGATATTGATGTGGGGAATAAAATTATTATATATTATGGAACTACTAGTCCTCTACTTTATTGTAATGGAACAAATATCTTTGGTCTATTTCTTTTTGATAATATAGTGTTGGAGGTGTTTAGGGGAGTCACGGTGACTCATTCCAAGATTTTTTCAGTTTTTAGTTTTCCAATAGTGACTCAATGAATAGTGACTCACCAAATAGTGACTTACTGAATAGTGGATCACTGAATATTGAATCACTAATTTTTGTCTCACTGAACGGTACCTCACCGAATGGTCACTCACCTAACTATAGCTCATCAAACTCTTAATCATCGAATCGTGACTCACTGAACGATGACTCACCAAATGGTAACTCACCAAATGGTACGTCATTGAACAATAGCTCATAGAATGGTGACTCATAGAACGATAACTCACCGAATGGCAGCATACAGAATGAAGAATTAACGAACTACGACTCACCAAACATTATCTCACAAAATGATTACTCACCAAATGGTTACTCACCGAATGGTATCTTACCAGATGGTGATTCGTCACCGGTATCTTGCAGTGGTGGATTACCCAATAGTGGGTAATTTCCAGTTTTTCTATTTTATCCTCTCTTTTATTTTAAATGATTTTCCTATCATGTTTAAGAGTTTTTTATGATATTTCCATCGTCTACAAAGTGAATTATTATATCTTCAATATTCCAATGATCGCTGGACTTTGAAACAGTCAAACCATGTAATATTGATCATGATCCAACTATAATGGCCCTTGAAACAGATCCTTTTAGTTGATATAGGATATACATATTCTAAGCGTATATCTTCTCTTCCCTACATGTTTTTATTTTCTCTAGGTGTGACCAGATCCTTTCTTCCCTAAGGAGTACCATATGTGTTGTAGCCATCAATCTAGTTTTTCATTGGAGTCTCCTATTACTCACACGACCCTCAGTTTTGGTGAAATAAAGAATTGTTGGTCTCATGTTGTTTCAAGTAGGTATTTCCTTTATCTCTCCTTTCTTTTGTATCATGAGGGGTGGGTGTAATGATTCCTATTCTGTAAAAATAACTAAATCGAAACTTTAATGAAGTAATAAATGGGGTAGACGATGATAATAAAGATAATTAGACTGTTTTGATAATATTTTTGGAATGTATAGATGATAATTTTGTGTTATTTATTATCTTTGATTCATGATGTGAACTATATGGGCTGCAATCTTTATGAAAATCATGACTGTTTGTGGTCTTTGTTTGCACTCCCACAATAGCTTGTGAATAATTTCTGTAAATATAAATCTAATTAATCACATATACCCAATTAAATGAAAAGGATACCCTAGGATCAATCTTTTTCTGTGATCACCCCAGAATTAGGGAGTTACAATTAAAGAAAAATGGTTGTTAAATTTGAATAAACATTGCTGTTTGGTGTGGCTATGTACTGTGTATGACTCTATTTGACATTGTGTTTGTACAAGTTGTGTGATGTTATGGCTGAGAGTGTGGATATGTGTATTGGGTGGTATGATTAGTGTGATGGTATCCCGGGTTGAGATATTGATTTATTGTGGAATGGATGAAATTTTTATGTAGTGGGAGTGCATCTGAGATGTTTTTGGGAAGTGGAGCTACCGTTTCATGTTGTTCTATGTTTATGTTACTATGTGTGGTGTTGTTATGTAGGGGGGCTGTTGATTTTGGTTGTGATGTATTGTGTTGGATATTTTTTTGTGGAGAGGAGGGACATGGATGATTGACTTTGAATGATGTTGGTGGCAGTTGTTGGATGGGTGTTTAGGAAAGGGGAGTGTGCAGTGGGTTATTTTTCCTTGGTCCTTCTTCCTAGTGTGTTATGGATGATTATGTGGCTCTTTCTTATTCTGTGTCTTGTAGTTTCTTGGGTAGGGATAGAATCAATAATATTGGCTTGTTAAATAAATAATGATGATTGGTTGAATAAATTGGTTGGGGTTATGAATTATGTTTGTGGCTGGTTATGGGGTTATGGATTAGAGGTGGAAGCAAGGGAAGTTTTGTGAGGTATGGTTATTTGATTTGAAAACTCATAGGTTGAGATGAGTGTTTGGTACCTATACATATATACATTTATCTCTTTGTGATTTCTATACACACCCCACCCGTGTTGATCACTACATTCCGAACACCCCCATTGTTATGGTGGAGGGTTTCCATTCCCAACATCTCGGTGGGAGGATGAATGGATGGTTATTGGATCTTCTCTACTCCCTCTTCTAGGCATTTATATCCAAATACTCTTTGGGTTGGTTGTGGTGTTGTTTTGAGGACCATGTGTCGGCGGGCAAGGTGTATTTCCCAGGTGTCTTCGGGATGAGGTTGTGGTTTGTGACCTAGGTGTCTATGGGTGAGTTGTGATGTGGTTTTGACCCAGGTGTCTGTGGGAAGGATAAGATGTGGTTTTTGGCCTAGGCATGTGTGGGAAGGTTGTGATAGTGGGGCTTGTTGTAGAGTGGTAGCACCAAGATATTCGATATTTGGGATGAGAAGTTAAGCAGTGGGATGTGTTGTGGGGTACCTTATCATCGACGTGCTTATATTATTACTTTACTCGACTTGTGTTATTTGGTGAGTGTGTCTTGGTGAGGATTGGTTGGATATCATTCCTTGTTAGGTGAATTTAGAGGTTCTACTATTTTCTCACAGGGACATTAGTGTGTTCCCATACATGTTTATAAGTGACTTATGTTTTTTCCTACTGAGTATACTTGTATGATCACCCTATATATATAAAAATATTTTACGATTTCTTGGAGGACTTTGAGGACCTTTCTGGACCTTACTAACATGGGTGTTGGGATAGTTGTGGTGTTCCTACTTAGACATGTTTTTGGTACATACTTTGGAGTTTTTTTCATACATTGTGGGATTTTATGTTTAAACATGCATGGGGTGGTTTCTAGTTTCTTATTCTTATAAAAATATTTGGATTTTTCTGGGATGTACCATATTATCTCCAGATCCTATTTTCCCTAAAAGGGTAATTCCTCCCATCTTGTGTCAATATTTACCTACCCTTGGTGCTAGCCACCTTCCGATGGCCTATTTGAGGTGGGACTTAGAGGTTATCATCTCCCCTTTATCTTGAGTAAGGAGGATCTTGGGATTTTTCTATCCCTTCCATCATCTTGAAGAATGTGGGTCATGAAAGAATGGTATCAGAGGTGATGGTTGAGAGATAGGATGGAGTTCAGAGTTAGGTAGAATGAGGAATACATGGGATGGTAGGGAAAAAATGTTATGTGATATTAGTCTATTGCATAGGCCTGGGAAGACTGGCTAGGACATGGGATTTTAGGGCCCTCTGTGATCTGACGTAAGGACTCTAAGCCTACCGAACGACCAAGTGAGGCTATATTGATTTTAGGGCAGATACCCTAGTAATGGTACATGCATCATAATGAATTTTTTTGTTGTTTTTCTTGGTTTCTTAGGAAACATAAATAAATAATTATTTAAATTGAATCCTACATGAAATTCCATACTACCTAGGCTTAGGATTTACCTATTTTCTGTTCATCTATGGCTCTCAGGTTCCACCCATATGTGGTACAAGAAGTGGAGGCTTATTAAGATGAAATGGTCGACTTATAGAGGGTTGAACCAGTGGGATAGGATGATCATTTGTAGAATAACCTTCTTGATTTCTAGTGACATAATCTGGGGAAGTACGAATGAAGCGTTCAGATATAGAGACAGAGAGTTAGCTTGAGAAGCTAGCTATCACCTTCCCCATGATCCAGGTTTCGAAAAAGTATTGGGTTCCCCTGACGGTGAGCCATATGAGGGGAGAAACTCATTAGTAGTGAACACTTTACCTTGGGAAGAGGAAGGAGACTGATGTTTCATGGGTTGAAATTGAGAAGAAGTTCTGGATGGAATTCCATTCTTAGGTGATGAAGGTTGAGAAGATACAGAAGCTACTCCCCCTCTAGTAGGGGGTTATGATGGTGAGGGAACTAGGGATGAAGTTCAAGGATCACCTAAAATTTTCCCCGGATCTTTTTCTAGATGTGGAGTCTCGGGTGACATGTTTAGAGTAGGTTTTCCACCCTTCTCTTCATTATGCGGTTACTCCCATCACCTTGCTAACATACATAGAGGTTTAGAAGAAGGATGAGGTAGTGAAAAGGTTTAACTCATGAGAAGTATTACCACAATAGAGGAGAGAAAAAATTATCAAAAGGTGAAGGCTATTAGTAGTAGGTCTTCGACATCAGGTCCTTCTAGGTTTTGGTCAGCAGGGATCCAACCCTAGCAGTATCGGTTCAGAGCTTCTGGTCCTCATCATTATCCCATGGGCATGGGGATGAGGTGTTATCCTTGTGGAGGACATGATAACCTTCATATTTAGTTCTATTTTCAAGTTCAATATGGTTTAAGGGAGAGGGTTCAATTCCCACCTCAGCACTAATTTCCAGCCAGACCCTTCCAGCAGGAAGCACAGCAGGCTCCCGCTCCACCGAGGGGAGACAATGAAAGTGGAGGCCAACCTCAGCGTTCTCCTTAAGGACCTCAACCAGGGAATGGTCTGGGAGGTAGTTGATAGCTGAGGGGTAGATTTTATGGGTGTGGAAAGTTACACACCATACATGATACACTTCTAGTAGGGCTAGAGATCAGTCGAGGTACAATAAGTTTGTTTAGAAATCTTTCTTGTGCTTTGTTTGATTCGAGAGATTTTCACTCCTTCATTATACCCAATCTGGCTTAGGCCTTGGGAATAGACATAGAGATACTTTCCTTTAACCTGGTGTTGAGTACGCTAGTCTGAGGTTAGAGAAACTTTCTTCATGTTTTTCAGGGATGTAAACTAATGTTGGGGTCACATTAGTCCTTTGGGGTCCTATTTCTACTACAGATGCAGCCATATGATGTTGTCCCTAGTATCAACTGGTTTTTTCCATTCATTACATTATCGACTATTTTTAGAGGAGATTCATATTTTTTGATGTGGATGGCCAGCGTGCAGATTTCGTTGGCAAGAGGAGCTTTCAGGTGGGAGCCGATGTGTGGAGCCTCTTATTTCTTTGTGGGCTGAGCTGTCAGTGGGATCGATGGACGTTGAGATGGTGGAGGTTCCAGGAATTATTGGAGATCTTCTGGATGTTTCCCTTAGAAGTTTATGACACTAACCCCTCGATGTGAAGTCGAGTTTGGGATAGACTTGTATCCCGGTGCCAGTCCAGTTTTGATGACTCTCTATCCGATGTCACCTTCTGAGTTACGAGTGCGGCAGATTCAGATTGATGATCAGATGAAGAAGGGATTCATCTAGCCTAGTGTGTCGCCATGGGGTGGTCTATTCTTTTTTTTGAAGAAGGAAGATAGTGGGTTGAGGTTGTTCATAGACTAATAGAGGTTGAATCATGTAACGGTCAAGAACCTTTACCCTCCCCTATGGATAGATGATATTTTTGACCAGATGAGGGGAGAAAGTTGGTTCTCTAAGATTGATCTGCAGGCTGGGTATTACCAGTTGAGGGTGAAGGAGGGTGACATCCCAAAGACTTCTATCAGGTGCAGGTACATGCACTTAGAGTTCGTGTTCATTCCATTTAGCGTAACAAATCCGCCAGCTGTGTGTATGGGGCTCATGATCTATGTCTTCCATGAGTTCATGGACCGGTTCGTCATTGTATTTATCCATGACATCCTAATCTACTCAAAGTTAGATGAGGAGAAATTCGAGCATCTTAAGACTGTCTTGGAGGTTCTTTAATCCCACAATCCCTATGGGAAGTTGTCCAATTGTATGTTTTGGACATGAGAGATGCGCTTCCTTGGACATGTGGTGTCTCAACAGGGGATAGCAGTTGATTTTTTGAAGGTCGAGGCAGTTTTTTCATGGGAACAACCCAAGAATGTGGTGGAGGTTCAAAGATTTTTTTGGACTGGAGGGATATTACAGGAGATTCGTAACCGACTTCTCCTGAGTTTCATCTCCATTGATGGATTTGACTAGGAAATACCAGGAATTTTTGTGGAGCGAGCAGTGTTAGGTAGCTTTCATCTATCTGAAGGGGATGTTTTCCAGTGCTCCAGTAATCATGTTATTAGAGGAAGGGGTGTTGTTCGAGGTGTTCTGTGATGCTTCAGGTCTGCGCTTGGGATGTGTGCTGATGCATCAACAAGGAGTGATCTCTTATAGACATACATACAATTACATAGACATGCATTCACATATAGACACACATATATATGCATTCATACACATACTAGATAAACATACATACCCACACACACACACACATAGACATACACATACAAATACACACCGACATACACATACACATAAACATTCATATTCACATTCACATTCACATACACAAACACATAAAGATACACATACACATACACATACAAATAGACATACACATACTCGCACACACACACACACAAACACACACACACACATACACATACACATACACATAGACATACACATACACATACACATACACATACACATACACATACACATACACATACACATACACATACACATACACATACACATACACATACACATACACATACACATACACATACACATACACATACACATACACATACACATACACATACACATACACATACACATACACATACACATACACATACACATACACATACACATACACATACACATACACATACACATACACATACACATACACATACACATACACATACACATACACATACACATACACATACACATACACATACACATACACATACACATACACATACACATACACATACACATACACATACACATACACATACACATACACATACACATACACATACACATACACATAAACATACCCATACACGTACACATACACATACACATACCCATACACATACGCATACACATACACATACACATACACATACCCATACACATACACATACACATACACATACAGATACAGATACAGATACACATACACATACACATACACATACACATACACATACATATACACATACAGATACACACATACATACACATATACGTACATATGTACACATACATACGCCTAAACAAACACACACACATATATTTACATACACATACACATGTATATACTAATACACATACACATACGCATACACATACACTTACATAAGCTTAAATTCATATAAATACATAGAAATATACACATATGTATAATTACATCTGTATACACACACACACACACACATGTATATGTGCATACATACACCTACATACACATATGTATAATTACATCTGTATACACACACACACACACACATGTATATGTGCATACATACACCTACATACACATAAAAACACATACTATATAAACATAGACATTCTATATAAACATTCACATATACACATGTCATATACATATATACACATAAATATACATACATACACAGGCATACACATACATAAAAATTCATACACATTCACATACACATACATACACATGCATGTACATCAACACACACATACATACACATGGAAATGGACATACATTTTCACACATACATATGTACACGTAAAAACATTAACATACACATATAAAAAACAAACTTACATACCAACCCATGGATACACATATAACACATACATATACATACATACATACACATGAATATGTATATATATATATACAATAATAAAAGATCATATATTTCAAACTAGTTATCATGAGTATAAACATATAAAATCAAATATAAATCACATATTAAAACAATTCCAATATATACTTATACATTTTTTTAAATAAGACACTAATATGTCATATTTATATTAATTACTTAAACATTTTGTAATAAATATATAAAAATATACTATTAGACATTTTTATTAATTAATATATACTTGGTAAATTTTTATATATAAAATTATTAAAATAAGATTGGTAATAATTTTTTTGTATGTTATATAAATAATATTGAATATTCATATATATATATATATTAATACATGTCTTATCTATAAATATATAAATTTTTATGTATAAATAATGTTATTCTTTGTTTTTCATCATCATTTCTTTTTTCACACTGTTAATAGAGGATATTTTATAATAACTATGAAAAGTGACATTAATGTGGCACCTTTATGAGTGCTAAAAATCATTAAGGGTACCCATTTCTTAGTGATTTTTTAGAAATTTTAAAGTTTACCTTTATTACCACATTTAGAAACTACTGATAAAAGTCCCCCTGTATATCAATTTTTTTACCACTAATAATAGTCAGGGTCAAGAATCACACGATCTATTGTATGGTCTGTTCAATATTATTTCAATGTATGACCTGTCCAAAGAGTGGTACTAGAGTATTTATCATCATTCTTTAAATTCTATTTCATTGTACATATTGTTAATTTAATTAAATTATTTTGGATATTTTAATTTTACAGACCTTGTAGAATCAGAAGCAAAGAAAAAATTATGCAAAAATACTTCTCTCCTAGTACCCTATCTTGTAAATTACTAAATCATTTTCCCAATCCTTTTATATTATAATGTTTTACCTTATTCGATAAATACATAAGTGTATATACATTGAATAATTTATTTATATGTAAATTTTTAATAATTGTTTTTCTTTAGACTTTCAATTTACCGCCTCTTAAAGGTCTCAAACAAGAATTAATGTCCTCGACTATCTAGGATAATATTTAATATATGATCCTATGTTCAATTTCTAATCTAAAATGGTATAAAGATTCATATTTATCAAGTTTAATAATGTTGATCCAATTTTCAAAATGCATTTTCTCTTAAACCTGTTTTCAAGATCATTTTCAAATAGATTTCATTTTTCTTACTATATTAAATTCTTAAAATTTTTATGGAACTCATATTTTCCAACTAGAAATAAATAAAAAAATTTCCATATATTTAAAGGTTTTGAGTGGAGTTGAAGCACCATTGGTGTATACCAAAATCTATTTTTGTAATAAATAATTATTAATCCAAGACGTACATCAACGTAGAACAATGTGACTATCATAATTCAATAAAATATTAATTTAAATGAGAATGTTGGAACCAAACATAATATCATCGCATAATAAAATTGAAATTAATTTAAAAAAATTATAAATTAACATGTGATGGATTATTTATTTTTTTTGTTGGATTTTATAATGTATCTACAATGTACTGTCACTGTGTCACATGGAACAAGTGTATATTTCATGAAGAGGTGAACCTCACATTTGACACGAACCTCCAATCATTGTCAAATGAATCTTTCTGTGCTGGCATGAATGATCACAATGCTAGCATCATTCATCCCTGATCACCATGAATATATCTTATAATGAGGATTCTATTTGATATATCAAACACCAAGAGGGGTGAAGGAGGAGGATAAATCTCAATTCCTGAGAGAACAACTATAGAGGGTCTCTCTAGGGATTAATAGAATTATCCTTTTTATTATGCGCAACAAAAATGGTCAGGCTACCAGTTCATGAATAATATAATTAGGTTTTAATGATTCTAGGGATATAAAATAATAATTTCACATGTCAGCATATTATTTCCTTAACCCCCATATAAGCCCATGTGTATAAAAATCATATTTTGTTTTGTTATATCCTGAAATTTGGAAAACTAGTGAATTATTTAAATATTATTTTTGATTAATTTTTATAAAATTTATTCAAATAATATTTAGTATATATATTATTTCTCACATTTCATTTAAAATCAGTCCTACATTCCTCCACATACTTATCTGGCACTAAATAATGGATTTTATTAAAAAATAAATACCACTACATTATTATCCACTAAGAAAATAAAAACTATATTCAATAAATATGTAATAAATATTTGTTAATAATTTCACTTAAAAGGTATTATCTTGAATAATTGGTGATGAAAATTATTTGATTAACCGAACATGAATAATTATTAAAAAAATATTGGAATAATATTTACTCAATATATTTAATAATAATTTTTTAAATAAAGTTTTGGATACAATTTGTGTGTGAACCTCTTGGAATCTTCCATAGCGGTATTAGGAAGAGCTATCCAATGTCTAATATTAGTGTGTGGCAACGCACTAAGGCACCAATATAATAAATAATTTAATTTTAAAATAAAATTAACCCATATATAAATTCTTATTATGAAATACTGTATCTTTATCATGATATGTATAATCAAACTGGTTTCATGTTGGTGTCATTAACCAATGTGCTCAATATCTCATTCTTTGACTTTCAAAAAATGAGCCCTCCCAAAGTACTATGGCCATGGTTTTATTTATCCTTTTTTACTTCCCATAAAAGGTCATGAGATATTAAATTCCATTAAATTATATAATAGAATATCCTTTACCAAATTATTCATTAATGTAATATCACTCATGAGACACCTAATGTATCTTCCCTCACTATGAACACATACTATCATGGTTTTAATAATTAAATCAAAGTACATGACTAATAATAACCATGAATAATAATTTTAAATAATAAAAATCAATGAAAACGTTCAAAAATAGGAAAATACAATGACATGGAAAAAGATTGATTTTTTACTAGTGTGTCTTATTATCATAATCTCCTAAACTGGAAAATACCAATGGCAGACACCATGAGAGAGTGCATCAATGCCCTTCGAGTCTCTATATATGATATCATACATCATATGTTTTCTTTTAAGTGACATCATCTGACTATTGAACATATATTTATGACTAATTTCATGACACATTTGGGTTATCATCATAATAGTTAACTGTTACGACATTTCAGTGTGATAATTACTAATGAGATGTTATCAAATTCAATGTCACACCAAATAAAAATAATGTTGCGATATTATTATTATTATTATTTCAGAAAATGAATACAAAAAAAAATAATGTATATAGAAGTTGGATCTCTCCCACCAACTCCAACATAATCCCACTTACACTAGATCTACCTATTAACAACCTTCATTCCACAAGATTTAAATTGGTTCTTATTCATCTGTTGAGATGATGATTTAGTTAAAGGGATTCCATGCTTCCTTAAATGTATTCTATTATTAATATAACTTCACCCCCACCAAATAAATACCTTATTAGAGGATACATCTTGAGTATATTCCTTTTTGGTTGGTGTGACCTTATCTCCTTTGCAAGATCCACTGCGATAGTATTATCACAATCGAATGTGCTAAGGTCGTTTTTTTCTAGGTACAACATCTAGATCCTGGATACAGTTTTCTATGAAATGATATTTATTGACTATGGAAAATATTTTATATTCTTACAGTTCATACTATAATTGGTTATAAATGGAAACTTCGAACGCTTCTAGTTCACAACTCCTCCTTTAATAATGAAGACACATCCTGACTATTAATTCATACCATTCTAATCTATTGGAAAGCTAGAATCAGTATAACCCCTATATAATAACTCCTCATATCCTCTATTCACTATGAAAATATCGTTAGTTTTTCATAGATTATTAAGGATAATTTTAAAAGTAGACCAATTTTGTTCACATGGGACAACTTGATATCTTCCTACCATGCTCATGGAACAAAAAACATCATTCCTAAAACCTAGAATGTCATACATGATTGATCCTATCATAGAAGAATATGAGATACTACTCATTCTCTCTATCCACTCATCGTTATAATGCGACATTTTCCTATATATATATATAGAAAATGTGACATTAGAACCAATATTTTCTTTTATTGTTCCATAATATATATCATTAGTATATTGTTAATGTTTTTACACTGAATTAGTCTAATAATCCCCTTGGATCTATCATGAAATATATATATCTAAATAATATAGGCTACTTCACCTACGAATATCATGGATATAAAATCTTTTAACCAATCCTTAACTGAGAGTATGAAGGGTAAATTATCTTAAATAATTAATATTTCATTGGAACATACTATTAGGATAAAAACAAAATTCCTACTAAACCTCTTGTAAACACATAGATCATATTAGTTATTAATGAAGCCAAATTATTTTATATCTTCTTTGGGTTGAGTGTTCAACTACATAAATGTTTTCTTCAAATATGAACTTGGTCTCTTCATCTTTAATATATTTTTTGAATTTTTTGCCTTCACAAACCATTATTGTGATGTCATATGGACATCTTTATGGAAATTATCATTAAGGAAAACTATTTTGAAATCGATTTTGAAAATATAATTTTTAGGGTAAGAATCTATAGGAAGAAGAATTTTGATGGATTAAAATGTGTTAACTATAAAAAAGGTAATATATTTGTCAATTAAATTAATATAATTAAACCCATTTTCTACCAATTGTAATTTATATGAATTAATTTTACCTTTAATGTCCAATTTCCTTTTTAATACTCATTTATACCCAATAGGATGTTTGACAATTTCAGGAATGACTGGAACTAAAACATGGTATAATAAATTTAATATATCTTATAATTCATTGAATCCTTACATTTTAAAACTTTTTATCTCCCTATTACCACTTCTTAGGATGGAGGATCATTATTTTCCCCTAATAATGAGCCTCTATCTTCAGTAACTAGAAAACCATATCTTTTCTGTTCTCTTACCTATGTAGTTCTCCAACATAGTGGTAGTATTTGATGAACTATTACTTCTAAGGGGACCAATGTAATATTTTTTATGATCAAATTATTATATATTGAGCTTTAACATATTATAAGTCAAAAATTATCCCACTAAAACTCTTAAGGATGTTCTCTCTCTTAATAAAAATGTCTTATCTCACGAAAATCACTTTATTGTCTGGAGGTTGTATTAATATCAACAACTTGTTTTCAAAGGGTACCCTATAAAGATACACATCAAGACAAATGGTTCTTGTTTATTTCTTGATATGGACTTAAACAATTCCTCACATCCTTATACACACGTTTTTTACGACATGTAGTAACATGAGAATTTAAAATAAGAACATTGTATTCATTAGTGTATATGACACACAACACCGAGATAAGATGAAAATATAACACCCCAAGAATTTATGAAATATTTTTTAAAATAAATTCACTCTTTTAAATACAATTCATATCATTAAACAATTATATTAGCTTGTGTTACACACAAAATATATTGTTTTTTGATAGTTTTCATTACAAATAAGAGCAATTTTTACTGAATAAAAATATACTATTAATATTACAATTTAATATGAAAGTTATCTACCAGCCATTGGAATGTCATGATTGAATTGGATTAACAAAATTATTAGAAAGTATAGTTTAAAAATATTTATTATTTATTTATTTATTAGATATAAAATAATAATCATCTCAAAGAAAAATAAATGTTTTCTAAAAAGGATTATTTTTTATGAAGGATGGTTTAATACCACTTTGACCTCAAAATTTAAAATTCAATTTTTACACTTTTAGAAAATTTATTTTAAAAAATAAACTTCATTTTTGAAATCATCATATTAGAGATATCTTTGGGTGAATGTTTTTTATTTTTATGAAATATTTCACTTTTCATTGAATAGTGAAAAATAATTAATTTTAATTTAAATCTTCCTATTCATTAAAATAATTTTTAATATCAAATAATTTTATTTTTCTTGGAACATGCCCCTATGACATAACCTCACTACATATAGTATGATCACTCTACTATCTTAGTACAACGAGCGCATGAAAATCATGGAAACAACCACCACCACCTTGACCTAAATGACCGAAACTACTAAATCTCCCTACATGAAGTGGAGCTATGAGTCCTTCTCTAAAATATGGTGTTATAGGTAACCCTTACAACTCACATTAGAAGGAAAGGTCCAAAATAATCATTACACAGTGCCAATCAAGCATAATTTAAACACCCAACTGGGTTGGGATGCCACTTATTCTTTATGTCTCCCCTTCTACCACACATATGATAGGAAAATTCACTACCAGATGGTGCTCATCTCATGGGAAGCAAAACAAAATTACTTTCTTCTACTAGATGTGGAAGTACTAGGTCGAGAGGCTATACTGATTTACTCTATGGCACCAGCTTCCCTCTAATTTCTCTATATTATTAGCACCCTATTGACTATCTCAGTAATCATTTTAAACCTAAACATGTTGATAAATGATCAAACAACATTCCATAGACCTTCTACTTAGCACATCTCCCTCGATAACTCATCAGAAAGGTATGTCGGGGTATAACATGGGAAATCTGTAATGATTGATGAATATTCAAGAATCACCATCACACCATTCTCTAGATTCATGAAGTAACTATCCCCCTTTGCTCTCAAAGTCGTGGGGGTAATTGTATTCATAAAAACGAGTTTAAAAAACATCCCAAACCATATCTTTTAGCCTATTATCCTGGTTCAAAATATCCCAGCATATCTATTCTTCTCCTCAAAGTATATAAGTCACATGATTCACTCTCCTCTTAGGAGGTGTCTCCAGATGTTCCAAGATAGATAGAGTAGTCTTAATCCATAGTTCTACATCCTATATAAAATCATCACCAAAAAATATATGAGGATGTTTCTACTGGAAAACACAGGTTAGAGTATCCATAGACGAGGAAGTTTGCAGTGCTCTAGGAAAATTCTTCACATAGAGAAAGAACACCTTAAGGAACTATGCTTCAAAAAATGATTCCTGAACAACTACGGGTTTCAAAAATAGAACTATAATATTATCCAACAATAGCTTATGTCCCACTTCCTCTAGAGAATATTTGTCCCCACCCTACTGGCATACTACTATAGGTAATCATGATGGAATTTCTCGATAGATCCAAGAACATTCTTAAAAAATATCTATAAGAAAATCTCATAGCTAAAAGCCTAGTACAACTCAATAACTTCCTATGAAAAGATCATAAAATATATCCTGATCCTAAATATAGGGTTGGAAAAAAGAAAAAGTCATAAAGGCCACTAGAGGAACTACTTCTTGCCCACCCAAAAGTCGGGTCTTGGCCCAGTCCCTATTTCATAGTATCAATTTCATTTGAATTCATTTTCATTGAACATTTCACATTTAAATGGTTCAAAAAATGGTTTTCACTGACAATCCATAACGTAACTTATAAAACATGAAATTAAATATATCAACCACTTAATTCATAACTTTATACGTTCCAGAACATGAAATTCATCATCCATGACACAACGTGCGATAATTGGATGCTTAGGGTGTCTTTCATATCTTAATCAAGAAAACAGTACATAGGTTATGGAAGAAACTCTAAGTACTAACCATTTTTCTAAATTCCCTTCATATAAAATCTTCTAAAACATCAGTTATATCAAACACAGAACATACCACAAGGTCATACAGTCAAGTGGTGTACCCTATGGTTCCATTCATAGAATTTTAACTCTCATAGGTCCCTAAAATGATGAACGAGACGAAATACCCTCATATACTTAGGTATCAATAGCATATAACCCTAAATTATATTAATAATAACATAAAAATACATTTTTTTACACAACGGTGAAATCCAAATAAAAAATAATTGGAAAAATCTAGAAGGCATCAAATTTGGTTTTGAGAAATTTTGATTTTCCATTAATATGGGTAAGCTACTCCCTAGAAGAGTTTATTAACAAATTCCAATTACTTATTAATCCCCTTTATATTGTCTAAAAATATTATGGAAAGAAACTAAAACACCTCTGATATAAATTTATAACATCCTAGACTCATATACCACTAAACAATGCCCTAAACTCGGCTGAACACATTTCCTTAAGTGCATCTCCAAAAATTCCATAGGCTGCCGGCTAGTGATGAGGTCCTAGGGTGTTTTTTTGGGGAGACTGTTCCCTCTTATTAGAGTATAACATAATGTTATCAATCATGTTGATCAATAGGGTAATCAGTAAAACTATCAAATAAAAAAGTAGAAAGGTGTATACAATCAATTCTAGAAGTAAACTCATATATAATACGATGTGTCATGTAATATATATACAAGGCATACATAATTAGTTTACATTTCATATGTATAATACATATATCAAAAGAGAAATAAGGCCAAAAAACATAATATCTCTATATAGAATCATGGGATTCAACTCGGTCTTATGCTCCCTTGATCCTAAGCATGGAATATAGTGAAGCATCAAATTATGGGTTATTGCCACAATCCATACCTATATCCAAATATTCTGAGTACCCAACGGTGTCCTGAAAAAAGTGTGAGATATAATCCTAGTAAGTCACCACTCATTTTGTCAATAACATTTCTTAGTTATGCAATACAATCTAAAGCTATGTGCACTATATATCATAAATATATTAGTACTAAAAGTAAATTTCCCAAGGAATATGTAACAAAATAGAGTGATACTACCTTTCCAAACAAGGATCCCTACAAAAAAATTTCAATATCATATATAAAGGTATCATGAAATAAAAAGGTAGTAAACACCATGTTCATTCCACATACAAAATATATCACATCACCCATGGCCATGTCATATAACCTATATCTCATGTTAACTACAGCGAATCCATATAACCAGATGATTCCCATTTACTATGACTGAGTTGTATAATCATAAATGTCACATTTACCATGGTCATTCCATATAATCCAAAATTCCAGATACCCCAGGGCCAGATCCAAGGTGTAGATAACAAAGGAATCCTTGTAGAGTCCTACGAGCATCTCGATGGAAACATAGTTGGACTTGAAATAGGGTCCAATGAGCATGTAAACTAACAACATCCATCATTAACCCAAACAACCAATATCCAAAGGGTAGAAAGGCCTATGGTATCCAACATAAGCTTGGCTGAAGGAGAAATATCACACAAGGGGTCCTCAAATGCTATCAAGATCCAAAAAGTAATGTATAAGTCATTTAATAGAATCGTTTATCATTTATTCCATTTAACAATTAATAATCATTAAATTCATTGATTTTACCCACTCATATAAAAAATCACAATCAATTATATTCAATGATTTTAACTACTCATATAAAAATTCACTGTTAAAAAATTAAATAATTCAACATCGTGTATCACATGGAAAAGAGGAAGAACATATCTAGATCAACTAATTCAGATCAATTCATTTAAAATTAGGCTCCCTCTAACTAGGAAATATCGAACACACACCCCATGGATGTTATAAAAAAATAAAATGTCTAAATAACACCCCAAGGGTGACCTTGATTTGGGTAAAAACCTCTATAAAGTATCAAGTAACTAGTATGAAACCCTAATAGGTTTTAATATGTTCAATTTAAACATTAAATTCTTTTTTGGGATGTTTCTGGTATGTCTGATTTCATAGCACATAGAGAATATCTCAATAAAGAACCAAAACACTTGGGAAAAGTATACACCACCTATCGTAGGTCCATAGTAGAGTGCTTGTCCATTATCATCATATGATTCAGTCCATATCAGAAAAAAATGATGACCCGATGAAGAACCTCAAAATATTCCATATTATCTTCTAAAAAATAACTCCATCGATAAATATAAGAACAAGTAATGGATAAAATGGAATGGAGTACTCGCTGAAATTAATCTAATGAGACTAATGGATTTTGATTCTGAGATCATATGGGGAATGGTAGCTAATCCTTGGAATTGGATTTATAGAGATATCCCTATGTGAGGTTCTGTCCAATGGGCGAGGAATGAAATTAGATACAGTTTTAAATAGATTTTAATGGAAATTTATTCATTTTAGAAAAAAAATATAGGCCATACGGTTGAAAAAATCATTTATCAAACCCTGCTCCCTCTACTATGCTAAGGGGGTACACATGCAGTCATTGGGCAAGGTTAGCCAAACTGTGCACAAACCCTTCCTTATGGGTATGAAAAAAATTGATGGTTATCTACATATTCATGTGCCTCCATACACACATTTTACTCAAAAAAAAATTATGTTCCTCATGCCATATTCCTAGGCCACACAAGGTTAGTCAGACCGTGCAGCCTATCACACATAGTTTCTACTAACCGTGCATCATGTCTGATTTTTTTAAAAAAAAATTTGTTTTTAGGATTTGAAAAAACCCAAACAACGCTGATACACCCATGACCTCAAAGGGTACTTACAATAGGGAATAAAAATAATTTATACTGAAAATAATAAGATTGATACTTCATAGGAAAACCAGGGATCATACAATCTTCCCCCTTAAAGAAATTACTCCCCAAATTTCCCTCTCAAGGGTGGTCAAGAATTGACTAAGAATAACTCGAGACACTTGGAATATACATCATCTGCTCACTCCCAATTATCATCCTATAAATGGTCCTTCTTCCATATTTATCATACTATAATAATCAACCATCCTTAGTGAACTGCCATGCTCCTGTCAAGGATATAGATATGATGCTCCCCAATGGACACATCTAACTGAAAATCCACCTCACCTGGATACAGAGTGTGAGATGGGTTTGAGTGATAGTGATTTAGCTAATATATATGGAAGACACCTTCAATGTCCTGTTATGAAAAATTTAACTTCAACCGATAGTCTACCGGCCAGACTTTCTCCAGAATCTCGAAAGGCATGACATATCGTGGTGAAAGCATACTCTATAGCCAGATCTATTTGTGTCCCAGCGTAAATGAGATATGTAAAATGACATGATATCCAACCTTAAAATCTAAAGGTCATCTACGATTATTGGTTTAATATTTCTATTGATACTATGTAGTATGCATCTACTTCTTAAACAAATAGACCTACTCTGAAGTCTCCCACATGAGTAACTGTCTAATTAAAACTTCGAAAACTACATCTATCTAGAACAAGGGTGATTGGGATTTCCCTCTATACAAATCCTCCAATGGTTTGATCTGTATAGTCTCATGACAATGATTATTGTAGTAAAACAAATAATGGGGTATATGAATCTCCCAAAGCACCAAAAATCTAGGATGCATGATAACAACATGTCCTAAGAACCCGTGTCATTAGATTTGGTTGTCCATTAGTCTGAGGGTGGCATGTTGTTCTTAAAAGAACCTATGTACCCATTTACCTTTACAGACTCTAATAGAAATGATACATGACCTAAGAATATTTATATGAAATGATAGTGTGAGGGATCTCATTAAGTCGTATTATCTCATTAATATACATCCCCCTAAGCTAATCCACTGAGATGGTCTCAATGATTGGTAGGAAATGAGAAACTTTTATGGTCCAGTAAACAATAATTGACACAATTTCAATACCTAGAGGCCACCTCAAAAAATCAGTAATGAAATTCATCATGACGTTATCCCATTTCCAATTTAGAATAATAATATTATATAAAAGTATGGTTGGTCAATGGTGTCCCGCCTCCAACTACTGATAGGTGGAGCACCTTGTAAAAAACCAAATACCTCATTTTTCTTACCTGTCCACATGTAATGGTGATTTAAATCATGATACATATTGGTATCACTAGGATGCATTGAAAAACAACTAAGGCATGAAACTCCTAAATCATCTCCTTAAACATGTCCTCTAGGACCCATACACAACCATGTATATATATAATTTCATCCTTTCTTACAGTCCAACCAGGAATTATATCCTCACATGCCACACCCTACTATAAAACTATACCCAACGAATCTTATAGATTACTCATCCTCACTCTATCCATTAGGGTAGATTTCACAGCTAATGATGAATGATAAGTATACAACTAACTGTCTTGAACCCCCAAATTCATCACATAAATCCATTAAATAATATTCCACTCACTACTGGCCTCCCAAACTACTTATATTTGATTTTTCGTGCTAAGCGCATTGGCCACTGTATTTCCTTTTCTAGGCATATAAGAAATAACAATGTCAAAATAATATAGGTACTCATCCCAGCTTCACTAACAATTATTTAGATCATGATAAGTAAATATGTACTTGAGGATTTTTTGGTCTGTGTACACCACCAAATGGTCTCCATGTAAGTAATCTCTCCATCAACATAAATAATGAATAAATACCGCTAACTCGAGATTATGCATCATGAAATTCATCTCTTGTGGACTCATTTGATGAGAACCATACAACACACTTATATACCCCTACATTAAAAATAATACAATAAAGATACTTGATGAATAAAAATACAAAATGTAGCTCCTACTCGACTCTGTTAGATTCAAGGATTGCACGGAAGTCAATCTCTCCTTCATATCCTAAAATTTTGTCTCATAGTTATCTTTCTATAAAAACATCATACCCTTCTTAGTCAATACCATTAGTGGATATTATAGGTGTGAAAATACTTGTATGAAAATTATATAACATCCATCAATCCCAAAGAAAATCTATATATCCAAAAATTTCTTGGAATACTCCCACTAAACTACAACACTCACCTTCTCTAGAAAAACTGATACTCCTATCTATGAGATAATATGACACAAGAATTGAATCTTATACACATGGAAGTGTAACTTTGTGATCATATCATATAACCAATTCCCTCTTAGTTTATCAAAAATGATCTCAAGATGATTGGAATATTCATTTTAATTGTGACAATACACCAAGATATCATCCACAAAAACCACTAAAAATGAATCTATATGAGGATAGAAAACTCAATTCATCAGCGACATGAAAAATGGTGGGGCACTTGTGTGACTGAATGGAATAACCGATTACTCATATAGAACATAATTTCATTGAAAAGATGTATGAGGTATGTCTATAGGTTTTACACACACTAGATGATATTTGGATCTCAAATTAATTTTCAAGAACACCTGATCTCCTCGAAGCTAGTCAAAAAAATCACCAGTCTATGGAAATGAATTTTTTTTTCTTAACCATATAATTGTTGAATTATCTATAATACACTCACAGACTAAGGGAACCATCAACTCTTTTCACAAAAATATCCCACAAACCCATATCATAGTGCTGGTTCGAATAATCCATTTTTCCTCTAAATCCCCTAGATACCTTTTGAGCTCTTTTAACACTTGCATAGAAATCTTCTAATGAGTAATTAATAATAGTTTAGCTCAGGGAAGTATCTTGATAGATAAATCTACCTCTCTCTTAATAGGTAAAACCAAAAACTCATTCAAGATCATTTCTATAAAATGATCAACCATTGGTGGGAAATATTCTTGACGTTCTCACTGATCATCTAGAAAGAATCTAGAAATCTGGGCTATCATTTCCCCCATCCCATGATGCTCTAGTACATCTCAACTCGCATGGACATCCCATTAACCACTATGAGTATAAAATGTACCCTCTAGTGATTTTAATGTCACCCTCCAAGGATAACTATCAATAAATGATCAATAAGAAATCAGACAGTCCATCCCAAGTATTATGTAAAACCCCGTCATCTTGAGAAAAAATAGATTCCACATGATGTGAAACCCACCAATATCAAGGGGAACTCCCTGAAGTAACATACATCCTATGTTTTGATCCCCAAAAATTTTTTTAAGCATCATAATGCCGTCATAAAACTGAACAAAAATCCCAAGGATTTCCACCATAGGTACTAATATTAAACTTTGAAATGATCTTGTATCAAAGAGAGAAGATGCAAGAGTAGAGGATACTAAGGTTACAACTCTCATTGTAGATAGTCTGTCTCCCTTCTCCTTAGGGGTTGTCTTTACAGAATATATCTGTCCTGAACAATGGTCCTTTGAGACAACCTCACTACCCAAATTATTCCCTCTATGTTGTCTTGTTACAACTGGTTCATGACTTTCATGGCCACGGTTACCCCCACCACATCGAAACACCCTATAATGCTCTATCACCTAAGCTCACATGGATATGTGAAACTCACTCTTGAGGAAAGTGTCAGATCTGACCCCATACCAATCACTACTGAAGGGAAGGTCCTATAGAAACATTCCACCTAGCCCATCCTACTACAAATTTTCTAACCCACTAGGTCAGGATCACCATAGTTTTTCATATTTCCATGCCTTCCACAATAATGAAATATTACTGCACTATGAGAACTATCATCTTGGATGGTACACATATCACATGAAGCCTAAAAAAATGCTTTTTCCCACATGATGTCGAATGACTGGGATAAGGGACTATACTACTCACCTTTGTTCCCTCAACAACCCTCATGTTAAGCTCCATGATTAGCACCTGATTTACTATGTAAATAATAATTTTCAACCTAAATAAATTGACCTAATATCAAACAAAAATTTAGATACCTTCCTTGAAGTGTCTCACCCTCGATAACCCACCAATAACGTCTTTCAGTGAAATACATTGGAACTCTATAAAGTGTCCTAAATATTGCATAACTATCATCTCGCCCT
The DNA here is from genome assembly GCA_963277665.1 of Viscum album. Classification (NCBI taxonomy): domain Eukaryota; kingdom Viridiplantae; phylum Streptophyta; class Magnoliopsida; order Santalales; family Viscaceae; genus Viscum; species Viscum album. The sequence continues at coordinate 1,089,237,633 of OY728121.1, forward strand.
ACTAAAGATGCATGGACACACTATCCCACTGTTCTTTTAGAGACTTGGGGTAACATTAGACAAAAAAAACTGGTTTAAAATTTATTCCAAACAATATACCAAAGACTGTGAGTCTTGTTTAAAACATCCGACCAGGGATTTGATTCTCCCCAATGAATATAAATTTTGAGTTTCACTATCCTCTTATGAGGCATCTCTAGATGCTCTATGATTAGTAGTGTAGTATCAAGAGATACATATTATCCTATGGACATCCATCCCTTGAAAACATGAGTGTATGCTTCTTATGAAACACATGTGTTAGCTCAGCCACAGATGAGGCAAGTTGCAATGATCCCTAGAATGTCTACATATATTGGAAAAACCCCTTACAGATCTATGCCTCTTCACATGTGTTTGGAATAAAAAATGGTTTCAAAACTAGAACGATAAGAGGATATACCAGTACTCCATGGCCCACTACCTCTTGGGAATTTTCATCACCATCCCCTTATGTACGACTAGAGGTAATCATGGTAGTATGTCTCTAGAATTCCAATCACACACCTCAAAAAAATATAGATATCAAAAGTTCACTACTAGAAGTGTAGGAGAGGTCCAAACCATCAAATAAATAGATCATACCACACAAACTTCTCCTAATTATAGGTTTGGTAAAAATAAACAGCGTAATGGTCACTAGATACACTACCTCTTTCCCACTCATAAGACGAGTCTTGGTGAAGTATCTATTTCACAGTTTCAATTTCATTCAAATTCTTTTTCATTTAACATTTAAAATTTAAAAGGTTGAACCGAATGGTGCATCACTTATAATCCATAAGTACACAAACCCCTAATGAATATAAATATGGTTCCATCTTGATTTATACCATAACACGTTCCAGCCTATGCGACTCATGGTCCATGATCCAACGTACCACAATTTGATGCTTAAAGTGTCCTTTGAAGCCTAATTTAGATAAAAGGTCAGGTAACAACATTAAAACTAGGTACCAACCATAAATATCAATTTCATATACAAAAAATATTTCACAACAATAGGTATATCATACAAGGAACATATCACAAGGCCATGTGGTCAAGATATGCACCCAATATGATATGACATAATTCAAAGAATTTAAATTCTAATAGGTGCCTATAATGAATCATGGGATGGAATAACCTTATCTCATCTGGTTGAAACAAAATAGAAAACTCAATATTATCAATAATCACATGAAAATATAGGTTCATAACCCAATCGTGAAATGAAAATTAACTATAGTAGGAAAAATCAAGAAATCATCAATTTACATTTCAGGAATTTTTTATTTTTCCTAAATGTGAGTTAGTTACTCCTAGTAAATTCTCATTAAAAAATTCCAATTCCCTTTGAATCCCATTTAAGTTGTATCAAAACATTAAGGAAGGAAAATAAAATACCACTAATACCACTTTGTAATGTCTCAAACCCAAATTTCACTGAATGATTCTTCATTCCCGGTTGTCCACATGGCCTCATGAACATATCCCCGATTTCCAAAGGTTACAGAATAATAGCAAGGGCCTAGGGTGTGTCTATGGGGAGAATACAACCTCTTATCAGAGTTTAACATAGTGGTACAAAATTATACAAAAAAATAGAAAAATTAGTAAAATAATCAGATGCAAAGTAGACATATGTATACAAATAATACTAGAAGTAAACTCATATAAAACTTGATGTGTCATGTCATGTATCTACAAATAAGGTAGAATAGGTATACATGGAATGTGTAAAATACATATATCAAAGTACATTGAGGCCAAAGACTACTATCTCTTGATATCATCACGAGCCTCAGCTAAGTCATGTGATCCATTACTCTTAGGAATGGCACAAAGTCATGCATTTAGCTATGGACTCTTACCTTGATCCATAACAGCATCCAAGTAGTTTCTATGTGTAACACCCCAAGCTTCTACGGTACGCTTCTCTTGGAATAATGCGATAGCGTGTGTTGTACGCAACATCGAGTTCTAACACACCACAACCAATCAAACTATCTGTTATGAATAGAAATACGTACTTTTTGAAATTATATATATTCTATATTTAAAATGGACTTCATTTTTGGATTCAGAATATCGAAATTATCCTAAGTTGAATTTTTGGTATTTTTCGGAGAACTTCCAATTTTTATGAATAGTGAAAAATACTTAAAAACAACTTTTTTAATCAAAATAATTTATAGTGATAAATTATATTATTTAGTGGTTTTAAAGTATAATTAGAATATATTATTACCATTTTATCTAATGGTGTTCATTATAATTAATTTCACTTTGAAATTGGACATAAACAATTGTCAATCTTTTGATATATATTGTTTCTTAAAAACACGCTATTTGTTGTGACAGCGGGAATTAATTATAAAATTAATTAATGCAACTTTTATGTTTGGAATTTTGTAAAATAGACATCATTTTTGAATTCCGAATATCAATTATAGCTTATGGTGAAATTTTGTTATTGTTCTGAAAAACATCAATTTTTGATGAATAGTGAAACTACTAAGTGGTTGTTAAAAAACTGAATTTTTCATAAAACTTAATTTTACCGCTTCTGTGATTGGAATTTAAAAAATCCAAGACACACAGTTAATATCAAGGAGTAAAATGTGGTTCAATGAGATGAAAATAATTTTTGGTGAATAGTAACTTTTTACTTTTATTTACCACGGTTAAAAGTAAATAGGGCAATTAAGGGTAAAAATGATATTAATATTACCCTAACACATGTCCTAATTCTATTGGACAAATGTATCTAAACTAAAAACAACCTTAGGAATAAAATATTATCATTTAGGTCCACTTGGATTAGATTAGGACATTTATTATTATTTAATTCAAAGAAGAGTTAAAAGAGTTAAAATCAAAGTTTATTTACTAAAATATTTTTAATATAGGGTTATACATAATATAAATTCGATTGTAAATATTCATTAGAAATATAAAACGATTTCCCACATAATTATAATTTATTTATAATTTTTAGATATTAAATAATTTAATTTATTTATGACACAATGATGATGCAGTAATTACCATAATAGTGAAAAATTAAAATCATTGATATTATAAATACCCAAATAAATATAATTTGAGACTTTTAATGAATTAAACTAATTTTATAGGATAATATGACATATTAGGATTGATTTAATTGACTTTTTTCGAAGTAATCATTCTGTTACGAGTTTTACAAAAATCAATTATTGAATAGTGTCAAAATTGACATAAAAGAGTTTTTTAAAACAAATATTATATTATTAATTGATATTAAATTCCTAAATTTCTAAGGTTCGTACAAGGGACCTATATCATGATAGGTGTATCATTAATGTACCACTTGGGGGTCACTTGTATGTATATAGTATGTTTATTAACCATATATTATAAAAATACAAAGAGACATTGTAAAAGTGAAACTAATTAACTAAGAGTTAATACTTAATGATAAGGTTAATATAGTAACCCAAACCTGTATAAATTCTATTGGTTGAGTGTTTTTCGACCTATACCCACCTTTTCCTTTAAATAATCCACTTTTGAAGCCATTATAAACCAAATATAAATTTATTATAAAATAATATTTCTAGCATTTCCAAAGGTGCCCCTCACCCCTCTTATAAAAGGGCACTCTCCCTTCTCATTAACTCACACCTTCAAAGCCTTTTGTCCAGACCAAACTCTGCCCAAATACTCTATAAACTTCCCTCAATTCATTTTAGAGGCCTTACTTTAGTCATAAAGCCAACCTAAGATCCCTTTTGATCAAATCAAAAGGAAGAACTCGAAGAAGAGGTAATGATTTCACCACCCTTTTCCAAGTTCCTTTCTTCTTCCACTTCTTCCTTCTTTGTTATTACCATTATAAAATAATAACTCCAGTATATTATATATAATGTGATGTTATTATAAATATGGTATAACCATATTCAATATTCTATCGATCCTTTGAATAACATGTCACCATACGTGCGTACGTACGGCTTACCGTCTCCACGTCGTGGTGTAATTGTTATTCAATAAATTATTATTTGGATGGGTATAATAATGATGTGTAACTCATTTAAATAATAAATATAAAATGATAATGATTCTATATATATGTTATACTATCCAATTATATATTATTTTAATATCAAAAGAATGATATTGTCGCTCGTGCGTACGTGCGGACTACCGTCTCCACGAACGCGATAAGATTCATTCTCCATTGTATCCATTCAAGTATAATTCTCATTTGATGATTAATAATATTATATAATGACTTGATATCATTATGTATATGAATAAGATACAACCTATCCATGACAAACATGGCTTATGTAACAAAACATATAAAAGAAAACGAGTAAGATAACACCCGAAACAACGATAATACTAAGATATTATTAACAAATCAATGTTAAAAGATAATATATGATATCATATTCTTGTATAATTTAATAAAAATTATTTCACCATTATACAAAAATTTAAACTACCCCAACCAAGGAAAGGCATAAGGTAAGGGTTTATTTCACAATCTCTTCATTATCCGATGTTGTTTATACGTAATAATCTACTGGGACTTCTTTATCATCCACATACATGTTTCTTAAAAATTTATTTCAAAGCATTTTTAATATTTACTAGAATATGGGTTAAAGTCATTTATACCCTTTTTGACTTTTATAAGTGGTTTATAAAGGAATATTTCTGTCATTTTCCAAACAAGGTGCTTTTTTAACCTTTTCGACAGAATTAAGGTAAAATGTTTTTTTAACTTATACGGCGGGTGTGGCTATTTTACGCCATTATAAAATATTCGAAGCTTCCCTTACAATAATATAAGAATATTTTCAAATAAAATGTTTTATTTTAGAAATATATGACTCTTAAATGATTTCAAAATAAAAAGAGATATTTCTCTAAAAAGAGTTTTGATTTCATCTATGTCAACATCCTTTGATGGATTTTACTCTTATTTGAAGTTGATTTATTATGAAACAAAACTTTTATATTGTATTGAATGTTTTTTGATATGTTTGACTGTGGATGTGTTATTTTTATACCATTCATGTTTTATGGATGAAGTATTTACATTTTGTATGATAGTTTTAATACGAATGTTTATGTCATGTTTAAAACTTTTCATATGGGAATGCATTGGACTTAATATGTGATGGGTGGAGCCCTCTATAGCTCCTAGATGCATCGGTAGGTCTCATGAGACAAACTAGTGTCTTGGAACAAGGCCTTGAAAAAATCTTATTTTTAGTCTTGGCACGAGGCCTTGGCTATGTGGTTATGATAGTCTGGCATTATGCATTCCATCATTGTGAAAGTGTTTATTGATATTGCTTGTGATTATTCGATTAGTAGAATATCCATGTGAATTAGTAAATGGAATTATTTCATTTTATTTTTTCCATACTATGTTGAAGTTCAAGTTTAAAAGGCTTTTTGTTTTAGTTATAAACTGCCTTACATGTTTATTCTTATTTATGAAAGTTTTTGCTATATTGTAATCCTTACTGGGCATTTGAGCTCACCCCTTTTCTATGTTTTATATTTCCCAGGATGTGAATAAGTAAATTATGAATGACCTGTAGGGATATTATGAGGGGATAATAGCGTGGACTATGGTGACAATATGTTGTTGTATTAGTTTTTCACTTTATGATGTAATGTAAAACTTTATGAATATATCCAGTGTTTACAAGGCTACTAAACCAATCGGTCTTTCGAGAATTGATCTTTCTAGTGATCATTCCAATGTTATATAATATTGCACCGACTCTGTGTAACTGTGGTCAGAGAGTTACAGTTGGTATCAGAGGAAGTTTAGTACAAACCTTGGTAGCTATATTTAGATAAACTCTGATTAGAGCACATAGACCTATGATGGACATTGAGGATTAGTATAGAAGAACTTCCTAGAATTTTGGTATTGTAGAGATTTTGTGAGTTTTAGGAGCAATATATCCCGGTCTGGATACGAGAAGGTAGAGGCGACTTTGTCACAGATGTACCTAGGGGTAAAACCTGAAAACACCGCTTTGAGCTAGACTCAAACGGGAACTGGTGCACTACAACGAGCCTTGCTGCACTCTTGGTTACGACACTCCCGGGGGATATGCTTAGGATAACTCTCATTTTCTTTACAAATCATTATGAAAGGTTTATGAGTATATACTTCCTAAAAGAAAACATTTTTTATGATTATGGATTGTATCCATAAATAGTTAAATTTATGTTAAGTGTTTTATAAGTATGGAATTATGTATTTTGATTCATAAACTGATCTAGTTTATGCCATTGTTTAGAAATGGCGCCTAGTGGAAGAAATGGAAACCGTATCAATACACGCACTCCATGTAGGGATTACCCTCCTGCTCAAGATAATTATAGTGGAGCTGGTGATGCAACGGGTGCCGATCAGCTAATCACCATACTGGGACAACTCACTCAGGTTATGAATAATAACCTTACCCGTATGGAGCACCTTTATCCGCAGCGTGGAGGATCAATGTTAGATTGCTTCATGAGGCAGCAACCACCAACATTCAATGAGAGTACAAATCCATTAGTAGCTGAGCAATGGATAAGTTCCCTAGAGAAAATATTTCAGGCTTTGGGGAGTAGTGAAAGGGAAAAAGTTATCATGGCAGTTTACTGCCTCACTGGAGATGCTGATCAATGGTGGTCATTGATTCAAAACAAGAAAGAAGATGATGAAGTATCAAATATGGAATGGAGGGAGTTCAAAGATCTGTTTTTAGAAAAATACTTTCCTCATGACTATCGAGCAGATATGGAAAGGAAATTTCTGAGTCTCAGACAAAAGGAGGATGAGAATGTCGCCAAGTATGAGGATAACATTACAAGGTTAGCAAGGTATGCTGGAGATTATATACGTAACCCAAGAATTATGATTGATCATTTCTTTGATGGGTTAAAACCATTTCTCCATCGAGCATTAGTCTCACAATCCTTCTCATCGTACGAAGACATTGTCTCATGTGCTATCAAAACAGAAAAGGAATTCTCTAAGTCTTATGACTTTAAAGCAAAGCAAGAGAAGAAGATATCTACTGATCAATCTGGTAATGGAAATAAGGGGAAGAAGGGAATGGTTGAATATCCATCCTATGGTAAATGTGGGAAGAAACACCCCGGTACTTGCTTGAAGGGAATGGGTGTCTATTACAAGTGTGGTGAAAAAGGCCATCAAGATCGTGAATGCAAAGGGAAGAAGGAAGCTACCAATGTTCAATGCTAAAATTGTAGGGAGATGGGACATTATGCAAATGAATGTCCTAAGCGTCAGGGGAACTTACCTCAGAAAAGGTCAAGGGATCAAGGCCAAGCTTATGCTATCACTACTGTTGAGGTAGAAGCTCTGGAAGATGTGGTGGCAGGTAATTTAATGGTTTCCTCAAGTTTAGAAAATGCATTATTTGATTCTCGATCATCACATTGTTTCATATCTTCCCAGTTTGATAAGAAAATTAGATATTTCCAATTTCATTTAACAAGGGAGTTATCAGTTAAAACTCATAAGTGAAGTATCATTGCAACAATGTTTTGTGAATCAGTCCCCATTAGAGCACATAAATGTTCTTTATCTGGTGATCTCATCATCATACCTATGATTGAGTTTGATATAATCCTCGGTATGGATTGGACTTCGTATTATGATGCGAAGATTTATTTTAAGAAGAAGGAGGTTACAATTTTTGATGAAGATGATAAGGAACACCTTATCTTTAGAGCAGAATCATCACCACCTAATTCTTATCTAGATCGACCCCCAGTAGCTCAACTAAATTCAATTATTGGGGAGGAAGAGAATGAAATGACTGTGGGTGAGGAAATAAATTTTCAAATATAGGATGTACCTATTGTGATAGAATATGTAGATGTGTTTCCGGAAGATTTACTTGGACATCCTTCAGAAGGAGAAGTTGAGTTTTCCATTGATTTAATTTCTGGATCAAGGCCTATATCGAGGACCCCTTATAGAACGGACACTGTAGAATTAGTTTAACTAAAGAAACAACTAGAGGAATTGAGTAATAAGGGATTTATTCGCCCTAGTGTTTCTCCATGGGGAGCCCCTCTTCCTTTTGTTAAAAAGAAAGATGGATCTATGAGGTTATGTATCGACTATAGGGAGATCAATGCTATACCAATAAAGAACAAGTATCCCCTACATCGAATTGATGATTTATTTGACCAACAGCATGAAGCTCAATACATTTCAAAGATTGAACTTCGATCTAGATACCATCAGTTGTGTGTAAAGAAGGAAGACATTCTGAAGACAGCATTTCGAACCAGGTATGGGCATTACAAGTTTACTATAATGCCTTTTGGATTGACTAATGCACACTTTGTATTCATGGATCTGATGAATAGAGTTTTCAAGGAATATCTCGATGAATTTGTGGTGGTATTTATTGATGATATCTTGGTATACTCTAAAAGATATGAGGATCATGAAAGTCACTTGCGCATTATCCTGAAGACTCTAAGAAGACATGAATTATATGGGAAGTTTAGCAAGTGTGAATTCTGGCTTCATGAGATTTCATTTATTGGCCATATTGTCTCTAAAGATGGAATCTCTATTGATCCTTCTAAGACCAAGGCAATCCAAGAATGGCCAGCACCTACGAGTATAACTGAGGTACACAGTTTTATTGGTTTGGAAGGTTATTATCAACGTTTCGTCCAGAATTTTGCCCGATTGAAAAACCCATTAACGAAGCTCACACGTAAAGGGGTTAAATTTGTTTGGACAAAAGAGTGTGAAGAATGTTTCAAAGAACTGAAGAGAAGATTAGTCAATGCTCCTATATTGACTCTACCATGGAATGATGGGTTTGTTATTTATAGTGATGCATTGAAGAAAGGACTTAGTTGGGTCCTTATGCAGAATGATAGGGTTATTGCCTATGCATCACGACAGTTGAAAATTCATGACCAAAACTATCCTACTCATGATCTTGAGTTAGCAGCTGTGATCTTTGCTTTGAATATATGGAGGAACTACCTCTATGGTGAAAAATGTGAGATTTATACTGATGACAAGAGTTTGAAGTATATTTTCTCAGAAAAAGAACTCAACATGTGGCAAAGGAGATGTCTTGAATTACTCAAGGATTATGATTGTACGATACACTACCACCTGGGGAAATCAAACAAGGTGGCAGATGCTTTGAGAAGAAAATATCATGGACTTTTGAACAATATGAGAATTGAAAGGGATCCAATTTTTATGGATCTAGTGAAGGTGGACATGGGAATAACCAGGGAAGGTGAAACATTAATTCTTTTTCAAATGGTTGCCAAAAAATCACTACTAGAAAGGATTAAGTGTTCTCAGACCGATGATGAAGAATTTCAAAATAAGACTAAAGCTGTGAATGATGGGAGACTGAGAGACTTTGTGTATGAAGAATGAATTTTGAAATTTGGGAAGAGGCTTTGTGTTCCCAATATACCTGATCTAAAAAGGGAATTGCTGGATGATGCTCATAGTTCCAATTTCTCTATACACCATAGGAGAACCAAAATGTATAGAGATTTGAAGGAAAATTTTTGGTTGGAAAACATGAAGAGGGAGATTGCTGATTTTGTGTCAAGATGTATGGTTTGTCAACAAGTGAAAGATGGAAGGCAACATCCTAGAGGAGTCATGCAACCTCTTCCCACAACAGTGTGGAAATGGGACAATATGACCATGGACTTTGTCATGGGGCTACCAAAGACTCCTAGAAGGAATGATGCAATATGGGTCATTGTTGATTGTCTTACCAAGTCAACACATATTCTTGATATAAGATAAGATCTACCACTGTAATGTCTAGCAAGACTATATATTAATGAAGTTGTGAGAATTCATGGAGTACCCCTATCGATTGTTTCTGATCGTGATCCCCGTTTTACTTCAAGATTCTGGAAAAGTCTTCAGAAATCCTTGGATACTGAACTTCATTTGAGCACTGCCTACCACCCTCAAACAGATGGACAATCAGAATGAACTATTCAAACCTTAGAAGACATGTTGAGATCCTGCTCACTTTACTTTCAGGGTATGTGGGATCAATATTTACCTATGGTAGAATTTTCTAATAACAATAGCTTCCATTCGAGTATTCATATGGAACCATATGAAGCATTATAAAGAAAGAGATGTCGCACACCAACCTATTGGGATGAAGTTGGTGAAAGAAAACTTGTAGGCCCAGAACTGGTGGAGTAAACGATGGAAAAGGTGAAGGTAATCCAAAACCATATCAAAGAAGCTCAAAGTAGGCAGAAGAGCTATGCTGATAATCGAAGGAAGGATTTGGAATTTCAAGTTGGTGATCATGTTTTCTTGAAGGTATCTCCATGGAAGGGAGTCATACGTTTTGGTAAGAAAGGTAAATTGAGTCCCAGGTACATCAGACCTTTCGAAATTCTAGAATGAATTGGGGTTGTAGCGTACCGATTGGCAATGCCGCCAAGTCTCTCCAAAGCTCACGATGTGTTCCACATATCTCTGTTGAGGAAATACATGCCTAACCCAACGCACATACTCACCTATGAGGAATTAGAACTGGAACCCAATCTGTCTTATTGTGAAGATCCCATCAGGATTCTTGATATGAGAGAACAAGTACTGAGAAACCGGACGACTCGTCTGGTAAAAGTCTTGTGGAGAAAGCATAAGATGGAAGAGGCAACGTGGGAACCAGAGGAACTAATGATGAAGAACCTCCCAAGTCTTTTCTTGCGGTAGTATTCTAGAAATTTTTAGGATGAAATTATTTGAAGGAGGGGAGAATGTAACACTCCAAGCTTCTACGGTACGCTTCTCTTAGAATAATGCGATAGCGTGTGTGGTACGCTACATCGAGTTCTAACACACCACAACCAATCAAAATAGCCGTTATGAATAGTAATACCTACCTTTTGAAATTATATATATTTTATATTTCAAAATGGACTTCATTTTTATATTCAGAATATCGAAATTATCCTAAGTTGAATTTTTGGTATTTTTCTGAGAACTTCCAATTTTTATGAATAGTGAAAAATACTTAAAAAAACTTTTTTAATCGAAATAATTTATAGTGATAAATTATATTATTTAGTGGTTTAAAATTATAATTAGAATATATTATTTCCATTTTATCCAATGGTGTTCATTATAATTAATTTCACTTTGAAATTGGACATAAACAATTGTCAATCTTTTGATATATATTATTTCTTAAAAACACACTATTTGTTGTGACAGCGGGAATTAATTATAAAATTAATTAATGAAACTTTTATGTTTGGAATTTTGTAAAATAGTCATCATTTTTGATTTCGGATTATCAATTATAGCTTAGGGTGAAATTTTGGCATTGTTCTGAAAAACTTCAATTTTTGATGAATAGTGAAATTACGAAGTGGTAGTTAAAAAACTTAATTTTTCATAAAACTTAATTTTACCACTTCTGTGATTGGAATTTATAACATCCGAGAGACACGGTTAATATCAAGGAGTAAAATGTGGTTCAATTAGATGAAAATAATTTTTGGTGAATAGTAACTTTTTAATTTTATTTACCACGGTTAAAAGTAAATAGGGTAATTATGGGTAAAAATGATATTAATATTTCCTTAACACATGTCCTAATTCTATTAGTCAAGTGTAACTCGACCAAAAACAACCTTAGGAATAAAATATTATCATTTAGGTCCACTTGGATTAGATTAGGACATTTATTATTATTTAATTCAAAGAAGAGTTAAAAGAGTTAAAATCAAAGTTTATTTACTAAAACATTTTTCATATAGGGTTATACATAAGATAAATTCGATTGTAAATATTAATTATAAAGATAAAAATATTTCCCACATAATTATATTTTATTTATAATTTTTAGATATTAAATAATTTAACCTATTTATGACACAATGATGATGTAGTAATTACCATAATAATGAAAAATTAAAATAATTGATATTATAAATACCCAAATAAATATAATTTGAGTCTTTTAATGAATTAAAATAATTTTCTATGATAATATGACATATTAGTATTGATTTAATTGATTTTTTTCGAAGTAATCATTCTGTTATGATTTTTACAAAAACCAATTATTGAATAGTGTCAAAATTGACATAAATGAGTTTTTTAATACAAATAATATTTTATTAATTGATATTAAATTCATAAATATATAAGGTTCGGCCAAGAGACTTATATCCTGATAGGTGTATCATTAATGGACCACTTGGGGGTCGACTGGATGTATATAGTAAGTTTATTAACCATATAATATAAAAATACAAAGAGACACTGTAAAAGTGAAACTAATTAACTAAGAGTTAATACTTAATGATAAGGTTAATATAGTAACCCAAACCTATCTAAATTATATTGTTTGAGTGGTTTTCTACCTATCCCCACCTTAACCTTTAAATAATCCACTTTTGAGCCATTAGAAACCGAATATGAATTTATTATAAAATAATATTTCTAGCTTTTCCAAAGGTGCCCCTCACCCCTCTTATAAATGGTTACTCTCCCTTCTCATTAACTCACACCATCAAAGCCTTTTGGATCGGCAAAACTCTGCCCAAATACTCTCTCAACTTCCCTCACTTCATCTTAGAGGCCTTCCTTTAGTCAGAAAGCCAACCTAAGAGCCCTTTTGATCAAATCAAAAGGAAGAACCCGAAGAAAAGGTAATGATTTCACCACCCTTTTCCAAGTTCCTTTCTTCTTCCTCTTATTCCTTATTTGTTATTACCATTATAAAATAATAACTCCAGTATATTATATATACTGTGATGTTATTATAAATATGGTACAACCATATTCAGTATTCTATCCATCCTTTGAATAGCATGTCACCATACATGCGTACGTACGGCTTACCGTCTGCACGTCGTGGTGTAATTGTTATTCAATAAATTATTATTTGGATGGGTATAATAATGATGTGTAACTCATGTATATAATAAATATAACATGATAATGATTCTGTATATATTTTATACCATCCAATTATATATTATTTTAATATCAAAAGAACGATATTGTCGCTCGTGCGTACGTACGGACTACCGTCTCCACGAACGCGAAAAGAGTCATTCTCCATTGCATCCATTCAAGTATAATTATCATTTGAAGATTAATAATAGCATCTAAGGACTTGATATCAATCTGGATATGAATAATATACAACCTATCCATGAAAAACATGGCTTACGTAACAAAACATATTAAATAAATCGAGTAAGATAACACCCGAAACAACGATAATACTAAGATATTATTAACAAATCAATGTTAAAAGATCATATATGATATCATATTATTGTATAATTTAATAAAAATTATTTCACCATTATACAGGAGGTTAACCTACCCCAACCAAGGAAAAGTACAAGGTAAGGGTTTATTTCACAATCTCTTCATTATCCGAGGTTGTTTATACGTAATAATCTACTGGGACTTCTTTATCATCCACATCCATGTTTCTTAAAAATGTATTTCAAAGCATTTTTACTATTTACTTGAATATGGGTTAAATTCATTTATACCTTTGTTGAATTTTATAAGTGTTTTATAAAGGAATCTTTCTTTCTTTTTCCAAACAAGGTGCTTTTTAAGCTTTTTGACAGAATTAAGGTAAGAATGTTTTTTTAACTTATACGGTGGGTGTGGCTATTTTCTGCCGTTATAAAATCATCGAAGCTTCCCTTACAATATTATAAGAATATTTTCAAAGAAAATGTTTTATTTTAGAAATATATGACTCTTAAATGATTTCAAAATAAAAATATATATTTCTCTAAAAAGAGTTTTGATTTCATCTATGTCGACATCCTTTGATGGATTTTACGCTTATTTGAAGTTGATTTATTATGAAACAAAACTTGTATGTTGTATTGATGGTTTTTTGAAATGTTTGACTGTGGATGTGTTAGTTTTATACCATTCATGGTTTATAGATGAAGTATTTACATTTCGTACGCTAGTTTTAATAGGAATGTTTATGTTATGTTTAAACCTTTTCCTATGGGAATGCATTGGACTTAATATGTGACGGGTGGATCCCGCTATACCTCCTCGATGCATCAGTAGGTCTCATGATACAAACTAGTGTATTGGCACAAGGCCTTGAAAAAATATTATTTTCATTCTTGGTATGAGGCCTTGGCTATGTGGTTATGATAGTCTGGCATTATGCCTTCCATCATTATGAAAAGTGGTTATTGATATTACATGTGATTATTCGATTAGTTGAATATCCATGTGAATAAGTAAATGGAATTATTTCATTTTATTTTTTCCATACTAAGTTTAAGTTCAAGTTTAAAAGGGTTTTGTTTTAGTTATACACGGCCTTAAATGTTTATTCTTATTTATGAATGTTTTTGCTATATTGTTATCCTTACTGGGCATTTGAGCTCACCCCTTTTCTATGTTTTATTTTTCCCAGGATGTGAATAAGTTAATTATGAATGACCTGCAGGGATATTATGAGGCGATAATAGTGTGGACTATGGAGACAATATGTTTTTGTAGTAGTTTTATGATGTAATGTAAAACTTTATGAATATATCCAGCGTTTCCAAGGCTGCTAAACCAATCGGTCTTTCGAGATTTGATCTTTCTTGTGATCATGAAAATGTTGTGTAATAATGCACCGACTCTAGGTAACTGGGGTAGTGGCATTACACTATGGGTACCCAAAAACATCCTGAATAGGGTTTTAGATAGAATCATAGTAGGTCAGATCCCATGGTTTCTATAAAAAGTCCTAGATTTTCAATACATCCTAAAGTAGTGTGTAGAATATATCACAAGTATATATATACTAAAAGTATATTTGCCAATGAATATGTAACAAAAGAATGCGATACTAGATAGAAAAACAAGGATCCCTATAAAACATGTGTTAAGATCCTATAACAAGGAAATAGTAATAAAAAAGGAAGTAAACACCACGTCCATTCCATATACATAATATATCACATCACCCATGGAAAAGCCTTATAAATTGTATCTCATGTCAACCATGGTTGAGCCATATAACCAGAAGTGTCACATTTATCATGGTAGAGATGTATAGTCAGAAATTCACAATTACCATGTTGCTCTATATAATAAAAAATGTCAACCCCCTTGAGGTCGAATCCAATGTGTAGAGAACCAAGGAGTCGTCATCAAGTCCCAAGTGTATCTTAATGAAAACTCAATTAGATTTGATTTGTGGTCCAAGGTGCATGTCAACAGACCATGTCCACTAAAAGCCCAAAAATCCAAATCAAAGGGTTGGTATGGCCCAATGTATTTCAAATAATCAATTTCTAACGAGGAATCTCATCCAAGCCATCCACTACCACTATCAAGATCCAAGGAGTAACATACATGAAATCTAGTGGAATAATTTATCATTTATTCCATTTATTAATTCACAAGAATTAAGTTCTATGATTATTTCTACTCAAATGTCTATTCTAAATCGATTATATTCCATGATCTTCCCACTCTTATAACAATTAAAAATTCTTCTGAAAATATCATCATAAATCAATTCAAGCCAATTCATTTATAAATAGGACTTCTCTAACTATAAGATCTCAAACACATACCCAATGGGAGGTATAACAAAGGAAAGTTTTAATGTCATGTCCTATGGGTGACCTTGGTTGGGGTAACAACCTCCAACAATTCTGAAGGAACTAGTGGGAAACCCTAACAGGTTCTAACATAATCAATTTAAACATTTAATTAATTTTATGAGTGTTGTCAGAATGTACGGCCTGTTGGAACATGTAAATAAGATCTATAAATTACCAAACCACTAGGGAAAATTATAGACCACCTACCGTAGGTCTGTAGTTTAGTGCTCATCCAGAAGGAAATTTTTATTTGGGCTAGATTAGAATAAAAATGAAAAATGAATGAAGAACTTGAAATTATGGCATATTTTCTTGCATCAAAATAACTCTATCAATACCAAGATGAATGAAGAACTACATAAATGGAACAGGTAACTCACCGTTGTGAATCCAACAATACCGATGAAACTTGATTCCAAGATCAAACAAAGAAAAAATATCTATGCTAAGGAATTATATTTAAAGAGAGCTCAATACATGAGGTTATTTCGAAATATTGGGGAATTAAATTAGATTTGGTTTAAAATTATTTTAAGGGAAATTTGCTAATTTTTTGTAAAACATTTGGGCTGCATGGTTTGGTTAAACCGTGCAACAAAAGTGTAACCTCTAATCTGCTAAAGGGGCATCTAAATGGCCACTACACACAATTTGACTAAATATGTGAAAACCATTATTTTTGTCTCTACTAAAAATTATAGGTTCCCCCATGGGCATGAACATACATTTTCATGGTTACCTAAAATCATGTGGGATCCTCATGCCCTCTACCCAAGCCCTGTAAAATTAGTAAAACAATACATCTTGTCCCATATGATTTATAATAACCATGAAACCTGTCTATTTTTTGTAAAACTGTTTGGTTCATGTCTTTGAACAAGCCTCTAGCACCCCCGATATGTGAATGACCTGAAAGGGTACTCACATTAGGGTGAAAAAATTAATTTAAAAATAAATTAAAGAGATCTACACCTCATATTAAAACCCATGACCTTGTATCCCACCTCCAATTTTATAGCCATATTTTTACCTTATATCTTCTAGGTACAATAATAGATCTTTTCTAGGAATGATACATGAAAAAGGGGTATGATTGAATTTTATAAAAAATTACAGGTGTTCCAATCACCTCACTAATAAAAGGGCATCTATCTCTTATCTTATTCACACATTAACACACTTTTATTGGAGAATAGCTACCCAAATCATTTCCCAACATCCCTCTTCTCATCCTAGAAGTATTATTTTGGGACGAAATCTAACATAGTAATTATTTATTACAAATATAATAAGGATACTGAGAGAAGTGGTAACATTAATTGATGAGCATATATTTATTTATTATTCACCACAATAAATTATTATTAAACCATAATTATATAAAATAGTTAGTGTGTTCCATATACTAGTATTTTTATTATAATAAAGTCACGACCTATAAAAATCTCCACATCCATCAAATAGGTTACACTATCATCATTCGTGTGTATGAGAAACTACCACCTTTTGAATCAATATCATTTGGTTCTTCCTTTAACACCCATAAAAATTTGGTAAGATGATGGTTCTAAAGTATATATATATGATGTTTATAACATATTTTTACCTCTAGAGTCATTATATCATGTAGATATTTTTACCTACCATTCCTTGAGGGATACAATAACATTGATCATGTTCACGGTGGACTTCCACCTCACTATGTGATGTGATTTATCTTTCACAAATGATTTACAGAAAATATAATAGGGATAATGTAAATCAATATAGGTCATATGCATAAAATAATTATTATATTAATTTCATATTTATCATTCTTAAATGTTAATATATTTTCTTAATTTTTTACTCACATAAAGATGATAACATCGTTCGTGTAGGTTTGGACTATCTCCTTCACAAAGCGATGTGACTATCTTATCATGACCATGAAAAATGGATGATATATATAAGTGTATTTAAATAATTGATATGGTATATATTATATTATTATTATTATAAAGTGATAAAATATTACTTACCACCGTTCAATAATTACCATTGAAAATGTAAGCATTATTCAGGTGTATGTATGACCTACCATCTTAATGATCGTAACACACATCATTTTTTATAAACATATTTCACGATTAGTTAAAAAGTAAAATTGATATAAAAATATGATAATAGTTTCATTTTTATTATTCTAGAGATGATATAACTATGTATTTTGAGCCTAAACCATATGTTTCAAGAAGAAACAAGCACAAGAAAACAATGAACTTAACAACTGAAATAATGAAAATAGTGAATCACTATCAACCAATGGGTGATATTATGTTATAATAGGATCATATATGATATTTTAATTATTTATATGCTTCTGGAATAAATAAATACAATTTTAAAACAACTATACTTGAGGTTAATGCACATTCAACCTAAATGAAGATTGCGGTATGAGTCTTCATCTCAATTTCAATTCATTGAGTCATACTATATTTTTATGCTCCAAATTTATTTTATATGGTGGATATAATTCACCTTTGATATGTAATATCATGATTAAATCAAATTCAAGGTATTTTAAGTTTTAATTTGAATTATTTTATGTAGTGTAATTTTGCATAAGGGTTATGAAGTGGTAAATAATTTCATAACTCCATTTATTTTCATTAGGTTATATTACTTCTTTATCGTTCTTGATATTTAAAGATTATGTGAGTAATTAATTTTTATTAAATTATATATTATTTTAAATTTTGAAATGTGTATTTAAATTTTATACACATAATTATGTCATGTAAAAATTGTCACTTTAGCATTATAATCATTGTACGGGTTTTTTTGACAATATCATTTTAATAGAAATTATTTATTCTTGAATTTCTATTGACGGAAATTGTTTAACCATTTACAAATAAAACAATTTCATTATATCATCATCTACTTACTTTTTTTATTTTCAAGTAAGAGTACATTTTTCACTAGTTTTTTCATAAACTAATTGGGAAAATATTTTTAAAAAGGTTGAATTTTTTCCCTCTTCAATCGGAATCATGTTATCATCCAAAACCATGTTTTCAAAAAAAAAATCAAAATAGTTTTTAACATTTTAAAAATTATTTATTAAATACGTATTTACCCATTTTTTCTTTTACTAATATGTTTTCAATATAATCTTCCTTCCATTTTCTAAATGAGGCACTTTTCTAACCTTTTTATATTATAAAAGGAATTTTATTTTTAAATTGCATGACATGTAAAGAAATTCCCACTAAAATTATGACCATTTCATTGAAGTTTCCATTAAATGTTATAAGGGATATTACAAATGAAATTTTTTCCCAATATTTTCTAAATTATTCACTTCTAAAAAAATTCCAAATAATAGGACTTTCAAAATATTTTATGTTTAAAATTGTGTTTTTCATAATGAAAAGAAAATTTTCTTCACAACTATTTTTAACGATATTTTAATGGTATTTTCTATTCATGAATGAAAACAACCCTTTATTCAATAAATAATCCATTGGGCATATTTTTTATTGATACCATTCTTATTCTTATTCTTTTTGGTTTATTATTATTTCGAATTAGTTGAGTTTGGACATTCACTTCATTGTTTGATTTTTTAGTCATTAACATCCCCTTTAAATATTCACTTTACTTTGATTAGTGTAAATTATATATTCCATAAATATCCATTTTATTTATCATGGATACTCTTATTTATTAAACCATATATCATTTCTATATATGAAATTTTACTTTTAATTTTATGTGATTATTTGGGAAAATATTAATAAATATGTGTCCTTTATTCAATATATATATTTTATGAAATGTCATAGTTTTCATTATTTAATTTTAATAGTAGACACATGAGGAATTATTTAAACCTATAGTGATTGATGGGGACCTGAATTAAATATACCATCAATGAATTGGTGGGTCTCATGAGAAATATTAGTAATATATAATTAAATGGGTTTACACCATTAGTTCAAACCATTTTGTGAAAGTACTTGATGGTAGATGTATCGTGTTCCCAAGACATGATATCTAATAATTAAGCATTTCCTATATTTTAGTTATTATTATTATTCATTATATTTTCAGAATGATATAATCCATCGATTCATTCCATTCACATATTATTGAATAAATGAATCATCTGTTCAGTTTTCAACCATTCAATATTTATTATGACTTATCTATTCATGAATCCAATTTATTTAATTGTAATATGTGTTTAGTTATTTAGATTTACATATTGATTATTCATGATATATTCTATTTCCATCCAAGGTGATCCATAAATGGATTCCCAAATACCACTCCTATTATAGTGGGAAACAAACCCTCCGATCTTATCCCAGGTATCTCGCATAGGGGACCGAGTATCACTCATAACCTGGTATAACAATATAGCCACCAATCCCATCCATGTTATCTCCCCTAGGTGTATCGTCCCCAACCAAGTAGCCACTAAACCGGTTCCCTGATCTGGGTCGTCACATGACTTCATGCGCACCTTCCCATACACCAAAGGTTGCCGACTAGCGGCAAGGGTCTAATAAGTCACATGGGGAGACTATACCCTCTTTATCAATGCATGCCACAAAATAACATAATATAAATAGCATAAATAATAAGAATAGACAATGAACATGCATAACCAAACATTACCCAAATAGGGGACAACCAAAAATGAAATATAACAATGTCATTCCATACTAGTAGTTGAAAGCGAAAGAATCCTTGAATAAAACAAACGGCCAAAAACACCCAACAGGTTCCGACTCAATTTCTTGATCCTTCTCCATGCACATACTAAGCCCAACTCAACATCCTAGTGTAGGGCCTCTACCCTTTACCAGACCTGCAACCAAGAGATCTTCTTGGGTGCCTAATGGCGGCTCGAGGTGGGTGTGAGTAAAATACTCAGTAGGTCACCACCAATGATTTCTAAAAAATATTCAGTCTAATACATAGTGCATGAAAGTACAAAATAAATGGTACGTAAACAAGGGAAATTTTGGGTTCTATTAGTTAACAAGGTTCATTTAATTCATGACTGGTATTTATCCCAATTCCATTTCATATACCATTTTACCACATAATTCATTTTAAAAACATTCTATTTGGGTTAGGCAAATACATCATCTATACATGGGTCTAAGGAAATCAATCACAATGCATTGGGGAAATAAATAAATTCCCCATCTCACTAGGTATACACATATCACATCAACACATTATCCTCACCTTGAAGCCTTAGTCCACATGGAATGAAACCATTAGGGGAATAGAGCCTATGTCCCCTTCCTTAACGTGTGATTTTTTTGGTGGACATTAGAGACTCATTCTAACATGACATGTGGACATAGAACCTCAATTCAATACCACACTCTACAAAGACATGTGTGCATGCGTATTTATCAAATCTCTATAACCATACCGTAACACAACCAAGAATATTCAACGCCATAGGTTATCAAAATTCATAACAACAACAAATAAATTAATACTATCCCATAACCCGTTAATACATTTACCATTTACAATTTATTTCCATTTAGGAAAATTGCCATTCTTGTACCTTAACCCTTTATGTGTATTCAACAACCCCTATGCCTTGTCCAAATTCATCAATGACCGTACATTTACCCATTTATCCCAATTATAATTTCATAAATATTCACCCACTTATGAATTTGAAGTAAGTTTCTCATATATCATAACCTAACCAATTATTACATTCAACCATTGGGTGTGACACAATTCCCATGTACTAACCCATTCAACGTATTCTGTCACGACCCGTCCTCGGGGACCGTGCTGTGACTACCCCAAGCCCACCTTCCATAGGCCAGAGGCCGGAAACTACCACCAAAGGTGTAAATAACAATAAAAGGGAAGACATTGCCTTTATTATAGTAAACAACAGAACAAAGTACGCAACAAAAGTAAGCACAAAGTGATACTGAATACAAAACTAAGTGCTGAAGGTAAATGGGCCAGAATACATACCCAACTAAAAGTACAGTACAACTGAAAAGCTATTACAACTATAGTAATGTAAAAAAAACCACTGAGTCATCCTCCAGGAATCCCACCTGAATGGTGGGTACAGATAGTCTCCTCAGCACCTCGGGTCCATCTGTCTGCTCCGTGTACGTCTCACCAAGTGGTGCGCCTTTGGGTACCGTCCAGCTCTACAAGCCTCAACCACAATCAGTGATGTTCGTCGTCTGCAACCAACACAATGTAGTGCGGGCATAACCTATGAATGGGTGAGTATAATGATACTCAGTAGGGAACCCAATACCTGCAAGGTCTCACAATATCCACTAAGGATAAACAAGAAGTAAGATACAAAACATGGTGCATCAACCAACCCTGCTTAGGTATATGCCCATACATATACCTAAGTCGTCAATCCCAGTTCGGCTCCATCCCTCGAGCCCAAGCACAACCCAGTCCACACAGGAAAGAAGTCAATCATAGCAATGATAATTATTGAACATCAAGACTCAGCTCACACAGATATACATATTTCGTAAAGTGATAAAGATGATCAGATGCAGTCACTAATTCATCTAAGCTGTCAGAACCCCATAGGATACTAGACCCACTAAGTTGTCGGATCCACATAGGATTCTAGACCAGCTACTATGTCGGACCCACATAGGATACTAGAACAGAAGTCAAACTGTCGAACCAACTGAGGATTCAAGTACAGTAGTCAACACTGTCGAACCCACAGAGGATTACAGTACAGTTTTCATCATTGTCGAACCCACAGAGGATTCCAGTACATTTTCCATCATTGTCGAACCCACGGAGGATTCTAGTACGGTAGTCGTTGCAGTCGCTGCCAGCTCTAGGGTTCCTGCACACCTCATGCTCGATTCCGGGAGGGTCCGCTCCTCGATCCAAGGGGTCGATACATCAACTTTCATGAAGTTCAGAGTTGATGTATCTCGAAGTTACGCCTCGTCAAAAGGAACCCAACATGACAGATGGTGTGTCAATCGGACGCTCGGTCTGAGAGATATTGGCCTTTCCGCTCCAGGGGCCCGGTTGGAAATATGCTCATTCCAAACCGGGCCATTCTCTAAAGTCATCCAAAACTCACATAAAGTATCGTAAAAGTACCTCCTCTTCGTAAGGGTCCCAGTGCCATAGATGATGCGTTGATCGGACACACAATCCTTTAGTTATTCACGTTTAAGTGAAGACGGGCTCGACCCGTTAAGCCCAGTGGCATGGAGGGTCGGGTCAAACCAGTTTTTGGTGGGTCCGACCCGGCAGAGGGTCGGACTGGCCTAGTGAATTGCGCGGCCTGGCCCGGCGGGACGTGGCCCGGCCCGGCATGACCCGTCCCGGCGCGGCGCGGCGCGGCCGGCCGCGGCTCGGCCCGAAGGGGCCGAGTGGTCCAAGGGGAGGCGGGGCCGACTACTCGAACAGGCGGTGCCAAGCGCCACCGCCCTCCTAAATTGGCTGGCCAAATCCGGCCACCCTTCTTGGAACAAACGGCACGTGGTTCTTCCAGCGCAGCGCCCTCCTGGCACCGTGGTTCTTCTCATCCCGGTCGGCCGCTTTCCAACTGGTTCACCCGCCGAGCGGCCCATGGAACGCGGGCTGCAGTCTTCCGTAGCGCGACGCCCCTTGTGGAGCCACATTGCTCCTTCGGCCCGGCCAACTTTAGCCGTACGATTCTTCATCGGCCGAGCGGCCCATGGTTGCGGGCTGCAATTCTTCCCCATGCGGCCGGCGTGCGGTCGCCGCCTTTGATCATCACCACTTCCCATTGAAAAATAAAAATTAAGAACAACGGTGGGTCGTGGGGCTGTGATCCTTCAGCCCGATCCCTCCGCGTTAGGTGGTAACATATGGTCAAGGTTATTACAAAGAAAAAACACACAATCGAGATAATTTATTCACTTATAAATTATGCAAAACCCCTACCTCAAAATATGGTTTGCGGTAGTCGGGCATCGCAGAAGACGACGTCACAGGGAGATAGCATCAACTTGTTGACGTCGGGGAAGAAGGATCCGAGGATGGCGCGTCGTCGGCATTTCATGCAGGTGGATCTTTATCCTTTGGCATGGCCGAAGACTAAAGGAGTTGATTTTCATTCTTCTGCAGTTCTTCATTGGAAGGTCAGTGTTCTCCGATGAAGAGAGGAACTTCTTATTCTAATTCTCAAGAGCTCTCCAAAAATTCTTTCGACACAACAAATTCCGAAATAAAATAATAGCTACGGATATTATTTTATTCACCCATGAATTTTTAAAATTCATAATCTTTAATTAATAAATTTTAGGATTCAATTCATTAATTAAAAGCATTGGAAAGAATTAATGGGAGAGAGGAAGGTGAAGAGATCTCATTAACCCATGGGAATTCTAAGAGTTTCAAGAAGGGGTTTTCAAATTAATTGAATGGGTTTTAAAGGGGGAGTTAAGGGAAAATGAAAGGTTAGGGCTCTTGTGAGCCCCACCACAGTAATTCCTCTCATGGGAGGTTTTGTGGGTGTGGGACCCAACCCTAACTTCCCATTGTAGGAATTAACCAATACCCATAAATAAAAATGTGTTCCACAAATTTCATTTATTTTATTCTAAATCCCTAAATATTAACTCTTAACCCACATAAAATGAAACTGCAGTAAAGGTCCCCTTAAGAAAATACCGACGTTGTGAGTTAATCGGTGTCCTCTTATTTCAATTCCGAGCATCGGTTAAAAATATAGAAAAACCCACAAGTATGTTTACTGAACGTACCCAACAAAACTTCAGAAATTGATTCCAGGCACACCGGACCACGGAATCAGGCGCCGTTAGAAAACAAAAACTCGTAAAATTCCAAAGTATTTATGAAAAAAATTTCATTGAAATTTATGGGTCTTTACATTACTCCCAACTCATGGATTTATGTCCCCGTAAAGCTACAAAACATACTAGGGTAACAAGTGGGGGTACTGAGCTCGCATCTGAGTGTCCCGCTCCCAAGTGATCTCCTGGACGTTCCTGTGCTTCCAGTGAATGCGCACCAGAGGAATCGACCGTCCATGTTGGACCCTCTCCTGTTGATCCTTGATCTCCACTGGGACCTCTGTAAATTTCTCCCTATCATCGATGTCCAGCTCCCCATGATCGATGATGTGGGTCGGGTCATGCACATATCTCCTCAACTGAGATACGTGGAAGACGTCATGCACCTGGTGCAACTGAGGTGGAAGGGCCAGGCGGTAAGCCAGCCCACCTACTCTGCTGAGGACCTGGAAAGGTCCAATGAAACGTGGAGATAACTTTCCGCCCCGGCCAAATCACCATATACCTCATCGAGGTGAGACCCGTAGGAAAACATGGTCTCCATCCTCGAACTCCAGTGGTCTCCGTCTCCTATCAGCATTGGACTTTTATATGGTCTGTGCAGTCTTCATCGGCTCCTGGATGATCTGCACCTTCTCCGTCGTAGCCCGAACCATCTCTGGTCCTACAAGTGCTGACTCCCTAGGGTCAGTCCAGCACAGATGTGATCTAAAATGTTGGACATACAGTGCCTCGTATGGTTCCATCCCAATGGTAAAGTGGTTGATATTGTTGTACACAAACTCCACCAAGGGTAAGTGATCCTCCCAGCTGTGACCAAAGTCAAGAACACATGCACAGAGCATGTCCTTGAGAGTCAGAATGGTTCTCTCATTCCGATCATCCGTCTGAGGATGAAAGGAGGTGCTCAGACGTAAGTGCGTCTCAAATACCTCCTACAACCCCTTCCAAAGCCGGGAAGAGAAATGAGCATCTCGATTGGAAACTATAGAAGATGGCGCACCATGAATCCATACGATCTCCTGAACGTAGTGGAATCCCAAGTTCTCTACTAAGACCTGCTCTCTGGTCGGTAGGAAGTGGGCCGACTTGGTGAGTCGGTTTACGATCACCCAAATAGAGTCGTGCCCTCTGGTTGTACGTGGAAGCCCCATCACAAAATCCATGGATATCCCATCCCACTTCCACTCTGGGACCTTTAAGGGTTGTACCAAGCCTACTGGTACCTAGTGCTCTACCTTCACTTGCTGACAAGTGAGGCATTGTGATACAAACTCTTCTACAATGTTCCCCATACTAGGAGAATAGACTATCTCAAGGTCATTTTTCTGGAGGAACTCAAGCCAACATCACCGTCTCAGGTCCCAGTCCTTCTACGAGAAGACACACCTGAGACTTTGAGATTAGAGTAAATTGTAAACCATTCGCTCAACGAACTATGGGTGTGACTAGAAAATTTTAAGAACTTGACTTCACCCTTCTTTTACTACGATTTGAAAGAGCTTCTATGATTTCTCCTCTGTCGAAAAGAGAAATCTGGTCTCATCCCCTAGATGAACCAAGTCCTTTTCCTAATACAGTCAATCCTGACATGAACGGTACAAGTTCATGTCATGGACGACGTCGTAAGGCCTCGACGCTACTACCAAGAGATCCAACCATTACTCTTTCCTCTAAGGGTTGAGTCACACTGTCGGTATCAGTGTGTGGTCGCTGGGTATCCTCGAGTAGGAATATAGAAAGTGAGGCTCAAGTAAATGATCTTAACTGAAACCTCTTAGTATTTACCAACCAAAACGACGGGGAAGAAAACATCACAAGGATAAGTGTATTTTATTACTGAACCTCAAAGAACAAAGACACAAAGCATCCATATAAAATGACATCAACGAAGATGGAAGCATCATAAAGAAAGGTCTCCATGCTTGGAACTAGTCTCGATCCTATCCACTTGCTTCCAGAGCTCACGATGAACCATCTTGGGGTGGTGGTATTAGTGCTTGATGACTCTGACCACAATCCTCTGAAGGACCTGCTCCACTGCCTCGTTCACTGCTCAGCTGATGCTCAATCTTCTACCACTGCCTCTGTCTCGGTGGCCCCTCTACTGCCGGCTGTTCATCTGCAGGATGGGTCGGGCAGTCTCAAGCCATGTGACCATGCTCGCCGCATGCATAGCACTGCCTGCTCCTCGTATGGATGACACTAGCTCGTGTGCCCCGCACAACCATACCTGTACCCTAGGGTTTCCCACCTCTTGACCTAGTCCGCTTGTACTTCTGTGTCATATGTCAAATGACAGCTGTAGTAGACTCCTCTACGGTCAAACAACCCCGCGATAAGAACAGTATCTCCTAAGCCCGTACATAGCGTAGAGTCGTTGGTACAAACTCTGACCTGAAAAGACCCTTGAAGTCTCCCCAGGTGAGGGTCGCCTCATCGTAAAACTGAAGCATCAGGCTCCACCACCTCTCTGATGCTCCCTAAAAGAGACTAAAATCCAGGTACACCATCAAGTCAGAGGGTATCCCAATAGTGTGGAAAACTCGTGCTACAATATCTAGCCAGTACCTGGTCGTCTGAAAATATGTCTCGCCTCAAATCCTTGGAGGCCTCTATCACAGGAACCCATGCAACAAGTTCAAGTGGCGTGCACCCTCTACTGTTGGGGCTGGTGGTAATGGTAGCCTAGCGGTTAGTGGTACTGTTGGTGCCTCTGCTGTGATGGGGCCCTGCACCGTGGCCTCGCTGCTCGGTGGGCTACCATCATGCTATCCACTTGGAACCCATGCTAACTGACTAGGTGAAGACATCCTGAAAAGTAACCGGTGCTCCATGATTAAAACAGTATTCCTGGCGAGCTGACACAAAGTAATCTAAAAGAAAAATTTTGAAACACACATGCAATCAGTGTGTTCTTGCACTGAGTCGGAAATCAGATGCCAGGGTCCTGTTGTATGGATACGTTGGCTGCCACACCAACACTGGACTCTCTGGACTGAAAACCACACTCAATACTCTTAACAATATTGCTTCACAGAAAGAATGGTCAGAGTCCTATGTTCTACGGTAGAACCGACTGCTTTGATACCAATTTATCACGACCTGTCCTCAAGGCCTATGTCGTGACTACCCCAAGCCCTCCTTCAATAGGCCAGGGGCTGGCGACTGGCACCAAAGGTGTAAATCCCAATAAAAGGGAAGGCATTGTCTTTATTATAGTAAACATCACAATAGAGCACACAACAGAAGTAAGAACAAAGTGACACTGTATACAAAAGTAATTTCTGAAGGTAAATGGTCCAGAATACAAACCCCATTGAAAGTACAACACAATTGAAAAGCTAGTACAACTATAGTAAAGTAAACAGCCACCACCGAGTCATCCTTCGGGAATCCCATCAGAAGGGTGGGTACAGATAGTCTCCTCAGCACCTCGAGTCCGTCCATCTTCTCTGTGTACAAACCGAAGTGGTCCACCTCCGGGTATTGTCCATCTCTACAAGCCTTAACCATGATAAGTGTTGTCTGTCATCTGCAACCAACACAACATAGTGTGGGAATAGCCTCTGCAGGTGTGAGTATAATGATACTCAGTAGGGACCTCGAGACCCGCAAGGTCTCACAATATCCAATAAGGATAAACAATAAGTAAGATACAAAACATGGTGCATCAACCAACCCTTCTTAGGTATATGCCCATAAATATACCTAAGTCGTCAATCCCAGTTCGTCTCTAACCCTCAAGCCCAAGAATAACCCAGTACACACAAGAAAGATGTAAATCACAGTGAGGATAATGATTGAAAGTCAAGACTCAGCTCACACAGGTATACATCTTTTGTAAAGTGATAAAGATGATCAGATGCAGTCACTGATTTATCTAAGCTGTCGGACCCACATAGGATACTAAACCAGCTAAGTTGTCGGACCCACGTAGGATTCTAGACCAGCTACTCTGTTGGACCCACGTAGGATACTAGAACAGAAGTCTAACTGTTGGACCCACTGAGGATTCAAGTATGATAGTTATCACTGTCGAACCCACGGAGGAGTTCAGTATAGTTGTCGTCATTGTTGAAACCACGAAGGATTCCAGTACATTTGCCGTCATCATCCAACCCACGGAGGATTCCAGTACGGTAGTTGTTGCAGTCGCAGCCAGCTCTAGGGTTCCCGCACACAGTATGCTCGATTCCAGGAGGGTCCGCTCCATGAGCCAAGGGGTCGATACGTCAACTGCCATGAAGTCTAGAGATGATGTATCCCGAAGTTCCACCTCATCAAAAGGAACCCAACACGATAGATGGTGCGTCAATCGGACACCCGGTCTGAGAGATATTGGCTTTTCCATTCCAGGGGACCGGTTGGAAATATGCTCATTCCAAACTCGACCATTCTCCAATGTTGTACAAAACTCACTTAGAGTATCAAAAAAGGACCACCTCGTTGTAAGGGTCCTAGTGCTGCAGACGGCGCGTCGATCGGATGCACAGTCCTTAAGTTATTAATGTTTAAGTGAAGACTGGCTCATCCCATTAAGACCAGTGGACTAGTGGGTCGGGTCAACCCAGTTTTTAGCGGGTCCGACCCGGCATAAGGTCGGACCGGCCCAGTGAAATGCGTGGCCCAGCCTGGCCCGGCACGGCCTGACCCGGCGCGGTGCAGCCCGGCCTGCCGCGGCTCGGCCTGAAGGGGTCGAGCGTTCTAAGGGGGGGGGGGGGGGTTGGATGCCCGAACCGGCATCGGCAAGAGGTGCCGCCCTCCCAAACTGGCCGACCGATGCCGGATGACATTCTTGGTGCAAGCGGCCCACTCGGGTGGGCCGCGGTTCATCCAGTGCATCGCCCTCCTGGCGCCGCAGTTCTTCTCAGCCCGGCCGGACGCCTACTGGCCGGTTCGCCTGACGAGCTGCCTGCGGAACGCGGGATGCTGTCTTCCACAACGCGGTGCCCCTTGTGGCGCCACGGTCCTCCTTCGGCCCAGCCGGATTCTGATGACCGGTTCTTCATCGGATAGAGGCCCACGGTTGCAGGCCGCGATTCTTCCGCACGCGGCCGGCGCGCAGCCGCTGCCTTCGATCTTCACCGCTTCCCGTTGCGAAATAAAAATCAAGAACAATGGAGGGTCGTCGGGCCATGCTCTTTCAGCCCGCGCCCTCCGTGTTAGGCCATAACATATGTACAAGGTTATTCAAAAGAAAAAAACACAATCAATATAATTTATTACCTTATAAATTATGCGAAACTCCTACCTCGATATAAGGTTCACGGTAGTCAGGCATCGCGGAAGACGACGTCATGGGGAGACGGCGTCAACTCGTTGATGTTGGGGAAGAAGGAGTTGAGGATGGCATGTCTTTGGCATTCCTTGCGGGTGGATCCTTATCCTTTTTCATGGCCTAAGATCGAAGGAGTTGATCGTCATTGTTCGGTGGTTCTTCATTGGAAGGTCAGTGTTCTCCGATGAAGAGAGGAACTTCTTCTTCTAATTCTCAAGAGCTCTCCCAAAATTCATTCGACACAAGAAATTCCAAACTAAAATAATAGCTAAGGATATTATTTTATTCACCCGTGAATTTTTAAAATTTAAACTCTTTAATTAATAAATTATAGGATTCAATTTATTAATTAAAAGCGTTAGCAAGAATTAATGGGAGAGAGGAAGGTGATGATATCTCATTAACCCATGGGAAATTTAAGAGTTTCAAGAAGGGGTTGTTTAATTTAATTGAAGGGGTGTTAAAGGGGGAGTTAAGGGAAAATGAAATGTTAGGGCTCATGTGGGCCCCACCACAATAATTCCTCTCATGGGAGGTTATGTGGGTGTGGTCCCCACCCCAAACTTCCCACTTTAGGAATTAACCAACACCCATAAATAAAATTGTGTTCCACAAATTTTAATTAATTTATTCTAAATCCCCAAATATTAACTCTCATCCCGCATAAAACGCAACTGCGGTAAAGGTCCCCTTAAGAGAATACTGGTGCTTCAAGTTAATCGGTGTCCTCATATTTCAATTCTGAGCACCGGTTAAAAAGATAGAAAAACCCACATGTACGTTTACTGAACACACCCGAACAAAACTTCAGAAATTGATTCCGGTCACACCTGGTCTCAGAATCAAGCGCCGTCATAAACCACAGACTCGTAAAATTCCAAAGTATTTAGGAAAAAAATTTCCTTGAAATCTACAGGTCTTTACATATTCATCCATTTACTTAACATAACCCATTAACATACTTCCCCTCCCCATCCGATTATTAGTTCACCATTTAAAATGCACTAATCCTCTTAGGATTTTCTAACCATATTTCATCAAATAATTGAAATAATCTCATTCGACCCATTTTACCCATTTTCATTCCATTTTAGACAAAACCTTATTCAATATCACCCTAGTCATGTCTATTATCCTTCCATTTAAACTTAATAATCCATTAACACATATTCTACATTGGTTTCACATTATCACTCGGCAACCCTTCATTAAACCCTACCATTTTCTAAGTCTGGAAAAGATGTCACACCCCGTGGGTGGCCCTTAAATGGTCAATCCATCCTCTATGCATCCCATAGGGATTTTTAGGGTTTCAATTGGCCACTTAGATGCCCCTTTTACTATAAAAATCTAAAAGAACCCAGAACACAAAAGGGGAAAACAAGAATACCAACTTCCATGCACAAATCCACAATAAAACTATTGGATAATACTTGTAGACTACCTACCTCGAATCCCTTGATGAACACACACTTAATCATAGACTTTGATTCTTACTCGAAGACCCTTGAAGTCTCAACCAAAAAATCACCCCGAAAAAGAGGGTTTTAGAGCTTCATAAGGATATTAGAGATACCATAATCCCTAATCTGAAAACGAGAATGGAGGAGAGGATTAGAATTACTAGGAGCTTCAATACGCAAGAAACGATGTCAAAAATGCCCAATAATAGAAACAGAAAAACCACTTGGAATCTCGGTTTGTTGAATTTCATCAATAGGGTTGTGAGAGGTGGAATGAAGGAAAATCCCGAGTTGGGGTTAAAACCTCGGAGTGGAAATTTTGTAAATTTTCCAACTTTTCTGAGCCACACAGTTTACCCAATCGGTTTTCCAAACCGTGCGTAAACCGTGCAGAAGCTACTGCCTGATGTCACCCCCTACACATGGTTTCCTAGGATTTCTGCACGGTTTTCCAAAACATGCGTAATCCGTGTGTAAGCCTCTATCCATGGATGAATGATTACTTGTGATTCTTGGCACAATTTTTACTAACCATGCAAAAACCGTGCAACAAGCCTATAAACCCCTTATATACCACTTTCGTGTCCCAAATCCCCAAACACCCCCAAGCCTTCACATGAACTTTTGGAAACAATCATTTATCCCAAAAAAGAAGAATCCAAACCAAAACATAAAAAAAAACCTTAAGAAGATCCAGGATCTTACAACCTCCCCACCTTATAACAGATCATCCTTGAGCCACTCTTCTGATCATTACCAAACTTCCTTAACAAAGGATGACTCCATAGGGCCTTCCTACCCATACACACTTCGCATGTTTGTAGTTTCAAATCATAAGGCCTCCGAACACGGACCAAGGGTATTGTCACTCCCCTCAAGGATTCCTCACCACAACCCACAACATCAAACAGAAAAAATCCTCAAGGATGTATCCACATCAACCATTCTCTCCATGATAGTTTCATGGGGGAAACTTAGGTGAAAACACCTAAATCACAACACATGGGAACTTAACACACAAAATCGCATCATCATGGAGGAACGAATTAGAACCTAATCGGCCTAATCCATTGCACAACTCATGAACCAAATCACTTGGCATAATTTTTCTTGTTCCCCCAACTCCAATGGTGACCAAACCCAGTATCACCCGAAGGAAAACAAACAATACATCCAACCACATTTCCTGAATATTTCATTCCACAGCCGTACAACCAAACTCCACTCTACACTTCCGATTACTCGACCAACTAAACTTATTACATGGATCTCTACTATGGCTAACTTACCTGAACAATGACCCTCGATTCCTTCCTACCCAAAACTCTAATCACATCACCAACCAACCATTTATCCGGTATGGTTCTTTGCAATGTTTCCAGTTACTTGGAACCTCTTTCGCCGACTAAGGACCACCATAACTCAACCTGACATTTCCATAAACTGACATGTTTCAACCCACCACACCCATGAATCTGTGAGAGCATTACCCCTACCTTGGCATCTAGCCTCACTATCACAACCATTGGGAAGACATCCATATACTATACATTCAAGTACTAAGATCATCTTGAACACACTCAGCTAAAACGTTGTTTCAAAAGTTGATTTCCACTATAAAATGAACCCGGAGTTGGGTCACTATCATCTCACCCATTCATGTTTACTATCTCAGGCCATACCACCTTCTACAATCATTCCCCAGAACACCCACCTTCCACTGATGTGACATTACCCCTCTCTCACCTTACCATGATACATACTGACTTGAAGTCTATCATTATCATCCCATGCACCCACTAAGGTCATTTTTTGAATTCTAGTAGAATTCCATCACCACAGAACTACTTCCCTCCATACCATCATCAGATTTTCCCTTGGGATGTCACCACATCACAGGGACAAGGTTCACTCAACTTCATGACATTCCAAAACCACAAAAGGGAAAATTACCTGAGACTAACCCCAATCTGTGTTGGAGTTATATGACCCCAACTTCTCTTGCCACAACCTATTGTCATTTCCACCTACACCCTCTTATGAATCAGCACAGACATCACAAGACTCCATTGGAAGCACCATGAGCTCAGTCCAACAATTGTCTCATTAGTCACCCACTCTAAGTCCCACATTGACTCTCTGAGGGACCTAACATACACCTTACAAGTTTTTCATTGGAATTCAGGTGCCACCACATTAGCTCGATGTTCTCCTATCCACATCCAAGACTGTCATATCACTCCCCACCTTTGGAGTGTTGTCATTACTGATCTAAAGAGGGATTTACACAACCGAATCTTATACCTGATCAAAAACCAAACCCCAAACGTAGACATGTCTAACCATTCTTTCCCAAAACAAGAAAATGAATGTCACCCAATTCCCATTCCTGGTTTCTATGAACGAAACCCATGATGTTTGTTGACATACAGTCCATTTTGAGGAACTCACCCAAATCCATTAAGGGTTTACATCCCATCATCAGTCTTCACACTTACCGCTCCCATGTGTGTAAACTCCATGATTTCCTCCATCCAACAAAACAACTTCATGTCTCTTAGCATGATCCAGAGATTCTCAACGTATGTGGGATGATGTCAAGATGTTTGTAATGATTGTCACTAGTTGAGGTATTATAAGAAGGTTTTGAAGAACACCACCACCCACTTATCCATTTTTTATGTCATGATATGGGACACCATGACCTACCAGGGATCTCAGGCTTCCCTACTGAATGCGTCTCATCAACACTTAACCACCACCACTCAGGTGTGATTTCCAACCAGATTCAACCATCGCTCCACAAAAAAAACCATCAAGCAGCTGTGAACCAACGTTTAATTTGGAACTACTTTAACCACACATCTCTAGTTCCTACGATGCGTCCTTGCCATCTAACAACCGGAGCAAAATGGACTATCACACTAATAAAACCATCAGCCTCTCACAAAACAACCTTAACATGCATACATCCCATCTCCAGCTGACTTTCCTAACCATGTATATTGGTTAGTCATTCTCATCAACCCAGAGGTGGCCTCCTCATCTTACTCAAAAACCAAATCATTCACAATAACAAGTTCATCCATGTGAGCACCCTCACAAGGTGTCACCATTGAACGAAAGTATATAACCAATCTTTAGCCTCCCTTTTCTTTTCTTCTCAAAAAAACTTCCAGACCTCCATAAATCCTCACCCCAATTGGTGAATCAGACATTTATGGGATAGAACCCTTAAAAGAAAACCTTACCTCTTATCACAAACACTTGGGTTTGCTTATGAAGGAATCGGGAAGAACTATACCATCAACCTTCCCACTTAGCCCTCAAGCCCAATATTGCACTATGGAAGACTCTGAGTCCCACTATCAAGTCTAAAAATCTAAATGTGCGAGACACAACAAAAGGAACTAGAGAATCTATCTTACCTATCTCATAGGTCACCTTGATGGTTGAACGATACCAACTCCCTAAAATGGTGTCACAACTATGAAAATCCATTAGTCCTCTCTCCAAACCATCCTTATCATGACACAAGCAATGAAATTTCCGTGAATGGAACTCCCACTCCAATTTCTATTCACACTATGCATATCATAACAAACAACCATCTACTATAGGTTCAACCCCTAAGGTGTACACATTCATCGGGACTATGGAAAAACATACTCTTTGTGATTCGAGACACAACTTGAACGGTCTCTACTCACAAGGTCACTAAGACCCATACACCATCCTTAAGGTCTAGAATGTACTTTGTATGGTCACTGACCATGAGAGTTCAATCCCTCACAACACCAAACAACTCCTCGCAACCTAAAGTACACAACCCCACCAAGGGTTCCCTAAACACACCACTTGGGCTATTACATAACCGACAAGGCCTCACAATCCAATCCCAAAGTCTCAACTAGGGCACTCTCACTGGCCCAACCTATTAATATAAT
Source organism: Viscum album (assembly GCA_963277665.1). NCBI lineage: Eukaryota > Viridiplantae > Streptophyta > Magnoliopsida > Santalales > Viscaceae > Viscum > Viscum album. The sequence continues at coordinate 1,089,272,854 of OY728121.1, forward strand.
CGTCAAACTAGAAACATAAAGGATACCCACCTTTGAACTCAACCATTCTCATTTTTATCTTATCGTTCACCCAATGCTTTGATGAATGGACAACCGTATTTAACCATAGATGGAAAAGGTATCATGCTATCAAACATAAACAAACCATTATTCATCCTCTATCCTAATGGTCATCATCACACTTAGAACACAACCCTCTACCATACATACCTTGGGTCATGGTCAACATGGGGTAACAAATATACATAATCACACGTCTTCCATCAACACATCTTCAAACCAATTTATCTTTTATAGCATGACTCTTTTCTCTTGGGTATGTTTCCCATTTCCCAATATGTTAAAATCATCATTTAAACTCATTTACACCTTTCATTAGGAAAATTTTATTAACAATTTTACCGTCATTATGTAACCCATTTTCCTTTTGTCACCAAAACAACCTTTACAACTTATCAGAACCCAAAAATTTTATCCCAGTCGCAACATCTCTTTATACACAATATTCCTTCACTATTCATTTGTATTATTTTCCTTCACACACTTTCATTACCATTATTGAGCTAAATTTTATTCATATTTATGAAGGTAGTAAAATTAATTCTACTTTCAATTCCCCACAAACCCATCCAGTGTGTTTTCCTATAATGGTGCATGCCACCTATATCATTAGGTTCCTAAAATGATGCATGAATGCACAACCTCATATCATTCTGAAAATGAGAAAAATATCATAAATCAGAAGAATCACACAACATGTGCATCACCCAATAGTGAAATATCATCTAAATATAACAATACATATCAAGAACAACAATTACCACCTAGGTTGACTTGGGTTTTACCTCATACATGGGTAAGCTACTCCTAAGAATGATCTCATTACCAAGGCCCTACATATCCTAATATTCTTTCTACCATCCCTAAATAGTAATAACGAGAAAGGAACCTTCTTCTGATACAACTTTGTTACATCCTTGATCGGGTATCCACTAAACTTGTTCCCTGAGCTGGGTCGTCACATGACCTCAAGCACGCCTCCCCTTACGCCAAAGGTTACCGACTAGCAGTGAGGGTATAATAAGTCACGTGGGGAGACTATACCCTCTTTATCAGATCAAGTCATAGAATGACATAATATAAATAGAAAAAACAATAAGAATAACCAATGAGAATGCATAACCAAGAATTCCCCAAATGGGGTACTACAACAAATCAAATACAACAATGTCATGCAATACTAGTAGTGAAAAGTGAAAGAAACCCAGAAAAAAACAAACGATCAAAAACTCCCAATGGCTTCCAACTCAATGTCTAGATCCTTTCACATGTACATCCTGTGACCAACTCAACATCTTAGTGTAGGGACTCTTCCCATGCGCAGACCTAGAACCCATAGATCTGATTTGGTACCCAACGGTGGCTCGAGTAGGGTGTGAGTACAAAACTTAGTAGGTTACCACCAATGGTGTCTATAAAATATTTAGTCTAACAGATAGTGCATGTAAGTAAAAAATAAACGGTTAGTAAAAAAGGGACAGTTTTGGTTCCATTAGTTAACAAGTTTCATTTAATTTATGAATAACATTTATCCCAATTCCATTTCTTATACCATATTTACCACATAATCAATTTTCAATGCATTATATTTGGGTTAGGCTTGTATATCATCTTTAAATGGTTCTAATGTAATCAATCACTATGAATTGGGGAAATAAATCAATTCCCCATCTCACTAGGGATACACATATCACATCAACACTTTATCCTCACCTCGAATCCCCAGTCCTGGTGGAATGAAACCGTTAGGGGAATATAGTCTCCGTCCCCATCCCTAATCTATGCATTTTGGGGTGGATTTTAGATCCTCAGTCTAACTCACCCTATAGGCACAGAACCTCAAGTAAATATCCCAATCTACCAAGACATGTGAACAATATTATTTATCAAATCATCACAACCATACCATAACACAACCAAAACTATTCAATTCCACTGGTTATCATAATATATAAAAACAACATAGGAATTAATACTATTCCATAACCGATTAATAAATTTATAGTTTACAATTCATGTCCATTTAGTCAAATTTTCATTCTCATGCCTTAACCCTTTATGTGTATTCAACAACCCTTTCGCCTTTGAAAAATTCATCAATGACCATACATTTACCCATTTAGCCTAATTATCATTTCATAAACATTCACCCAATTATGCATTTCAAGTACAGTTCTCATGTCGTATAACCTAACCACTTATTACCCTCAACCCTTAGGTGTGCCACAACTCCCCTATATTAAACCATTCAACATATTCATACATTTAATTAATGAATCCCATTAACATAATTCCCCTTCCCATACCATTATAAGCTCACCATTTAACATGCACTAATCCTCTTAGCCTTTTCTAACCAAATTTCATCAAATAATTAACATAATCCTATTCGTCCCATTTTTTCCCTTTTCATGCCATGTAAATCAACCCCATTTCCCTTATCACTATAGTAATATCTATTATCATTCCATTTAATCAGCCATTAACACATATTCAACACGGGTTTCACATTATCACTCAGAAACACTTCATTTAACCCTACCATATTCTAAGTACGGAAAGCCGGCGCACCCCATGGGTGTCCCTTAAATGGTCAAGCCATCTTTTACGCATCACATGGGGATCATGAGGGTTTCAATTAGTCACTTAGACACCCATTTTTTCAAACACTCTAATGGCACAAATAACACAAAAGGAGAAAACAATAATACCAACATCCATGAACAAATAAACAATAAAACTACGGGATAATACTTGTAGACCTATTACCTCTAATACCTTGATAGACACACTGTTAATCGTATCCTTATATCTATACTAAAACACCCCTTGAATCCTCAACCTAGAAGTCACACAAAAATAGGGTTTTAGATCTTTGAAAGGAGATGGGAGAAAACACAAACCTTAATCTGAAAACAAGAAGGGCGGAGAGGATTAGACTTACCTGTCACTTCGATCCGCAACTAGTGACATCCAAAACGAAAAATAAGCGAAGGAGAAACACCTCTTGGAAGCTAGGGTCATCCAAGTTCATCACAAGGGTTGAGAGGGGAGGAATGGAAGCAAATCATGAGTTGGGGTTTAAAACCCAAGAGTGGAAATTTTGTAAATTTTCCTACTTTTCTTGGTCGTACGGTTTACCCACATTGTTTTACAAATAGTTCTTAAACCATAAGTTATCTACTGCCCAAAATCACCTCGCTTCACATAGTTTCCAAGGAATTCAGTACGGTTTTCCAAACTGTGCATAAGGCTTTACCTATGGATGCACATTTACCTGGGATGCTCCATATTGTTTGCACTGACCATGTGAAAGCCATGAAACATGACCATGAACCCAGTTTTCTTCCACTTTTGTGTCCCAAACCACCAGAATACCCTCTATCCTTCACAAGATCTTTGGGAAACACTAATTTAGACCAAAAGGAAGAGGCCAAACCAAAACATAAACAAAAACACACCTTAAGAAGATCTGGGATCTTACACTAGGGAACTGATATCACTCACATGGATATAAGGTAAAAACATGGTGAAAACAACCCATACATAAATAGTATCACTTACTTCATGTATACACTCCACACAATGATTTAATTATAAATCTTGAAAATCCCATTAAAGGTATCCTTAATTCAGGAAACTTATATCACCCTCATAATAGTATAAAAATAATTTATCTATCAATAGATAAAATTATTATCAATGGAAATATAATAAGTCTACATTATTAAATTTTTATAGTTTATCTAGTCAATAAAATCAATAATGACATAAGGAATAAAACTTAAATAATTACCAAACATCATATTAATTCATTTCACATTCCAATCAACTTTTTACAAGGATATACACACCTGAAAAGGTGTTTTAAATATTCTAAAGAAAAATGGGAATGCACCTATAAGGAAGGCACACCCATGGGGTGTCTCAAGTCAAGGTAATCAGCCCATAGTGGTGATTCAAAACTATTTATGGTTGTAATGAAATAGAAAATCATTAAATTTAATTTAATTAACATTTTAGTGGTGTTTCTGGTGAATTATGGCATGCAGCACAATAATAAATATTATAAAAGTGACCAAACATCAGGTAATGAAGCTAAAACACCTATATTAGGTTAGTAGATGACCAATCCTCCACCATCAACCTTTGATTAATGCTATTATAGAATAAAATTAAAGAGTAAAAAACCCCTAAAAATAGGTAAAATCATCTCACACAAAAATAGATCAAGAGACAAGATGAAAAAATAGGAATAGAAGGAGGTACAATGGAGAGCTTACCATTGTGGATATAACCCACCTGACAATGAAGATAACAGAGCTTGGAAAGAATATATACCCATGTTACTAGGTCGAGGTGAAGGAGGAGCTTTAGTGACACACTACCCCTATGTGATCGTTGAAATGATACCTTTAAAAAATAAGGTATCCACCTCTTTAAAAAAATTTGTCAGGCATTTACATGGTGTGTAAATTATTTATAGGCCATGTTAATATTGGTGGCCCTTTCCCTGGGAAAATAAATCTCATGACATAAAATGTGTGTAGCCTACCCATTACACATCATTTACTCAATAAACATTGTTTATTAAAAATACATGATGTGTATTTAGTATATGCTGTGTACCTGTCTTGTAGCTCGCCTCCAGCCCCCCTACATCATTTCCTTCCTAAAGAAAACAGACCTCCCCTTAAGAGTGGTTTCTTGGTTTAAACTAAAGTAAAAAATATAACATATCTTGTTGAAATGAAGGGACATTAGAAACCAATATATAAGAGGTTAAAGTATGTCCAACAAAAATGAAGCATTAGGTAAGGGACTACGTCTCAATTTTCCTTCACTGAGTCATATTTTAATGTTATAAAGCTAATTATTTTATATGATTTACAAAATTCCCCATTGACATATAATAGAATTAATACATCATTATTAATGGTATTTAAATTTTCAATTAGTATTATTTAATCTAAGGGGATTTTACTTGAGGGTTACCAATTGGTAAATAATTTCATAACTCGATTTATTTTCATTGGGTTATTTACTTATTATTTATCTTTTTTATTCTATGTTTATGCGTGTGATGACTTTGATTATCTTATTTTATATTTCAACCTTTTATATAAATTTTCAGTTGATAACCATAATGATTTCATTGAATAATTCTCAATTCACTGTTAGGACCGTTTTATGGTATTATTTGACAATATTATTCTAATAAATATTTTTTATTATTGATTTTTTTCTGAAATTATTTAACCATTTCTTAATAAAGTAATTTTATTTTGTTCTCCTTTTTTTATTTATGATATTTTTATTTAATAGTAAAAAATTTCTACACTTTGGTAGTTTAATTAACAAAGACTATATCTTTAATAAAATACAACAAATTATTTCTTTTCTTCGAGAACCTTGTATTCAAAAAAAATTCTTTTTCTTGGTGATTTATTAAACAAATATTTAAATATTTATTGTTTTTACAAAAACTTTCCAACATAATATTCTTGTGAGTTATTTAATGAGGAACTTTTATAACCTTTTTATAGTGGTAAATGAATGTTCTTTTTAACTTGAACAACTTCTATGAAATTACAAGATGATAAGAAAAAAAAATTATTTTATGCTTACATTTCATTTTTAAAAGGTTATTATTGAGTAACATTTTTTACAAATATTATAGAAATTTATTTCTTTAAAAATTTAGTTTCAAAGAAAATAAATTTAGAAAAATATTATATTCTAAAAATTTATTTTCATAATTAAAAGGATATTTTACTCAATAATGATTTTAAATATCTTTTTAGGGTATTTCTATTCGTCAATGACAACAAACCTTTATTATACATATACTTTAATAAAGATATGTTGTATTGATATTAGCATTGTTTTTACTCCAGGTGTTTTATGGTTATTTTGAACAAGAATAGTATTTACATTCACTTCCTTGTTTCATTTATGTTTTCATTAACTTCCCCTTGAAATATTTACTTTCATATGATTATTAAACATTATATTTACCCAATATATATATTATTTACCATGGATATTTTTAGTTCTTATAATATATATCATTTATATATATGGTTTTTTACTTTAAAAGATATTTGATTTATTGGGTAAATATTTATAAATATGAATCCTTTACTAAATATAAACATTTCTTGATAAAGAACATTGTTCTTAATTTAAATCAACTATTCGACATATGTGGAATTTTTAGGACCTAGAGTTTCAGGTGGGGACCAATATTATACACCTCCAAGATTCATCATTATGTCTTATGAGATAAACTATCAATATAGAATTAAACATGGTTCTACCTATAGTTTAAATAGTCATGTGAATGTTATTGAGGTTAGAGATACCATGTTCCTGAGAGATGATGAACAATAATTATGCATTTATATGATTCTAGTTATTATTATTATCTGTATGTCTTTCACAATGATATCATAGCAAGATGAATATCATTATCATATTATTAATTAAACGGAATCTGTGTTTAGTTATTTACCTTTAGATATTTATTATGCCTTATCTATTCTTATAGTTTAGTTATTTAATTGGATTTTTTGTTCAGATATATATGTTTCCATGTAGATTATTCTCTATTTATTTACGATGGATTATGTTTTAATTGACCTTTGCATAGCATTTGAGCTCACAATATTTTATTTCCCACCCACAATTATTCCATCAAGTGTACTATGATTGATATGTAAATGCATTCTAGAAGGGGATTTCAATATTCTCAAAACTAAATTATGGTTTAATTTTTGTTTTCAATCGTAATATGGGAATCATGTATGTATCTATTTTACTAATAATACTAAACTATCTTATCCTTATGGATTCAATTTTCTGTATCTTATGCTTCTATATAAATGTAGGAACCGACATTAGTCTACTGGTTTAAGGGTTTCTACACAAACTATTTTCCAAACATTAACTCATATGGAATCATGTTCTCTACCTTAGTTAGTACCCAACTAAGAATTTGTGTTTCTATATTTAATTCATATTCTTAAAAGGATGAAATAAGATTTGTATGAATCGTCATCATCATCCTTACCATGCCATGCATGGCATGGTTTATCCTTTCACTATCACTATTCCTATGTAGTGTTTAAGGTGGAGTGAGTTGGGATAAAATCCCAAATTCTTGTATAAAGTCTATAAACTCATGGTTATGTTATCCAACACCTCAATCAAATATAATATTCATTATCATCATATAATGTTTTTTTAAATTGTTCTTCAATTATCTTATTATGTAAAAGGAATCATACTTATACATCATTAAGTATATTAAACAATATCTACTGAAGTCATCAGTAATTTTTTTGATGTAAGAATATCCACCTATAGCTTATATATGAAATTGACCACACAAATTAGTGTATACCAATCATAGACGCTTTGGGTCCACTTCACCCATTCCAATAAATTATGGTTTGGTCATTTTACCTTACAAACAAGCATGAAATCTCTCTTGTGGTTTTAGATCAACAGAGTTTGAATATTCCTTATGATAGAGCTTTATCAAATAATATATTTATTACTTAACCAAGATGGTTTGGTCATTTACCTTACAAACAAGCATGAAATCTCTCTTGTGGTTTTAGATCAACAGAGTTTTAATATTCCTTATGATAGAGCTTTATCAAATAATATATTTATTACTTAACCAAGATGGTGATGCCATAGTTTGGTATTTTATATGTCATGTAAACATGATTCATTATCTATTGAAAATACTTATTTTCTATAATTTAATACATATGGAACATTTATCAGTTCTACAATAAAATAAAAAATGATTTCTTTATAAAAGAGGTATTATTTATTTCAAAATAATTAAATAAAACCATCCAAGTCAAGGCACGAAAAAAGATGATGTTCTTAGTAACACATATCACAACATAAAATTTAATTAAAACCAAAATCATTCTAGTTGGAAATGAAATGTGATCGTATCCTTGAGCTATGGTTACATGTTGTTCTCCATTGGCTTCTTGAAGATACACCTCACTTTGAGAAATCATTTGGAATTTACTCAGTCCCTATATTATGATAAATATGTGTGCACCACATGCTATATATAATAAAAAATTCATAGATAAAGAAATAATAAATTTTATAAATCAAAAACCTATAGCTTCCCATTTCTTCTTGGTCGAGTTCTTCTTCCAGTGGCCTAGCTTTCCACATGCAAAAATGTTGCTTATTTTATTCCACCTATATTTGAATATACTTATTCTTAGAAGGATGGGGCTTGGGATATCTAGAATATAAATGAGTCTTGGGACCCTTTTCATTGTTCTTACTTTCCATATTAACCATAATGACTATGGGTTAATCATACCCCATGTCCTTATCAACATGGAGAATGAGAGTAAGATGGTCTGAATGATTTTTACCATTATTTATCATATTTTAATTCACAATAAACTATAGAATTATTTAGATGACAAGGAAAGGATGAGATATCTGGCAGATAATTAGGTAATTTAATTCCCATTATGTGTAAGTTCTATATACAGAAAAGTATTTTTACAACATGAGACATAGATGGCACTGAATCTCTTGGATTACATGTGAACAATGAATTAAAGACCTCATATATATCTTTCCTCACATTATCGTGATATAGATCATGAAGGTGATACATCATACTATAAAAATAAATATTCTCATTATTGTTTAGAATATCATTGGACATGGAAGATACAATGAATAATTGGAAATTGGTGGAATCATTAAAATGATTCTCAAAGAGAGTTATTTCTTACTCACTAGAATTTTCACCAGGTGCTTTATAAATATGATTTTCCATCACATATAACTTCATTTAATGGTGTAGAGTAACATGAAATCATCTTTTCCATACATGAAATTTTTTTCCAGTAACAATTTTATCCATCTCAATTATGGATCATAGTTATATATTTGATTTAATGTGAATTTGAATATCTAAACTTAATAATAAAATAATTTTAGTACTTGATCTAATAAAATTTGATAATAAATATTAAATTAATTAATATCCGACTCTTTTATCAAAACCCAATAACTCTCACAATTAGTTTCAAAATTTATCATTTATTGGATATATTATTGTCAAGGATCCACACTCTCATTCTCAAAAAATATATAGACATTTTTCAACTTATTTGATGGTATTTTAGTTGGAATACATCTCCAACAATATTAAATCAAAAACCAAATGTATCTCATTGATTAGTTTCATCTCAAATCCAAATGTTATCAACCTCCACTAACCTAGAATATCCATACATTACGTATTATTTTACTCACATACATATTAGTATAACCAAAGGATTGGTAAATGAGTCTTACATAAAATAAAATGATGGGAAAAAAAGATCTTACGCAATGAGAGGAGAGATAGAACAAATTCCATAAATGTAATTTGAAAGTAAATTAAAATAAAGCAATTCCATAAAAACGTCTAGTCTATTATCTTAATCATCCACATTCACAAAATGGATTATACATTTAAGAAAACAACATCAAATCAAAATCATTCTTATTTATTATAAATCATACTTGAATTAATTAATATTTCTTGTTAATTAATTTATTATTTTTTGTAAATTCTATTGAAAAATTTATTGATATTATAATCTATCACAATTTTATGAAAATAAAGTAAATTTATTTAAAATTTACAATTTATAAAATAAGTACATTGGAGGAAACACGACTAGTAGCTATCAGAACTACCCATCAGGTACGATATTCATATATTGTTTACTCATGTAGCATGAAGAATACACATATTATCATGTAATTTCCTAGAATCTAATATAAAATGTCAAAAACATAGAAAATAAGAGTATTTATAAAGAGTGTTATGCCTTATTGTGTGTAATGTAATCACTATATTACGAATTATACACAAAATTCAGTGAATAAATTAAACTAAAAATTTATAAAATATTTATTAAATTTAAAACCAATCGGATGGAGTATTTTGGGAAAAGAAATAAGAAATAAGAAAATGTTTATAAGATCTAAAAAGTACAAATATATTAATTTTAAACTATTCATATGTCGGTAATATAAATATGATATAATGGATATATAAATGTCTTGTATAATTCTTAACCATATATTAATGGAAAACTCCTAGGTAATGGGAATTTGTCTCTACTATAGATTGAAATTTAGTATATGATGTGTACATAGAAAAAAAGTAGTGTGGTCACTGAGTTACATGGTTACCAGTCACACATGCAATGTTAAACCACAAATATCATCATTTACTTATGAACTGCACATCATGTATGCAAGTTACATGCCATATAGTCTAGCTAACTATACACCAAGTTGGCTTGGAAAATACAGGATGTATTAAATACAAGCTACATGTGATAAGTTCACACACACACTAATTTTATTTTTACTTCTCCTGGTGCATTAAACATGGTTACACAACATGTACCTAGAAGATAAATGCCTTTTATTCTTGTACTATCAGTCTAAAATAATTGTCCCCTCTAAATGAGTTAATTGAATTTTCTTCAATAAAAAAAATTATTGATTGTATTTTTTTTTGAAAAGGGGTAATTATATAATATTTCGTGATTATGAGTAAATAATTATTAAACATAAATGTAAATTTACTAAAAATACATCAAATAATCAAATATCATTAAATTATTTTAATTTTTTATGTGACCGATCTTATTCCACATGAAGGTTCTGAGCATAGAAGAATAATTAGTGGGGCGTGAACAACTAATATTTCTTACAAAATTGATGATTAATATTAGATGTAAATTAATGTATAATTCTGATAATAATTAATTTTAATCAATTATTAATTGACATGAGAACACTGGAACTAAATGTAGGATCACAAATTTATTATTTTTAATTAATTTAAGCATTTAAAGAAAGGAATTGAAATTATTTATTTCTTTTTTGATGGATTTCACAATGTCTCTATGAAATACTATCATTTAATAATTATAATCAACTATATATACCCTCTAGTGTTTTTCCACATGTTTACCATAAACCTCTGAGTATTGAAATAGGAATCTATGGGTTATATCGGGGAAGTTCCTAACACTTGCCTCCTTTGTCCTTAATCACCATAAGAATCAACTACAAGAACGATTATCATTGATCACTCTAGAATTATGGGGTTAGTGGAGGATTATTATTATTAATTATTGATATCCTTCTTGGAGAGGGGATCTCTTAGGATTGAGAGAATTATCTTTTATATATTACACAACACCAATGGCCAGTGTACCATGTTGGAAATAATATAGTTGGATTTAAATAGGTCTAGGGTTAGAATGTGAGAATTCAATAAGTACCCTTTATATTTCATTAATATATACTATAACTATAAAAATAATAACAATATTATCATTTTATAACATATGAAATTCTAATGTATTAATAAAATATTATTTCATGAATAAATTATTGAAAATTTATTTAATGAAAATGTAATAGATATTATTTATCATCGTATTGTTTATATCAGACCTCTATTAATCCATAATATTATAAAGACATAGATAATTACTATTTATTAGTAAATAAATATCTTTTCATTATTCGATAATAAATAAATAAATATTAGATTCACTAAATATCAAATAAATATTTATTTTATATTATGCTCAAAAAATATTTCATTGAATAAATAATGGTGTAATATTTTAAACTAATATAACATGAATAATTATTAAAAAATTTATGAGAATAATTTTTATAGATGATGTTAAGTAATATATAACATTAATATTTAACTGAGGTTATGATTAAACATAGTGTGTATACCTCTTGGTGTATTTATTTATGGTATTTGGTGGAGTTTCCAAAAGTACAATGTTAAAATATAGGATCATGCTAAGGCATGAAAAAAGAAATAATATAATGTCTCACATTAATAAAACCTTATATGAATTACTACTTTGCAGTATAATGTTATTGTCATGATATCTCGAATCAAACTAGTTCGGTGGTGTTGTCATTTACCTGTGTGATCGATATCTCATTATTTGACATCATTGAAATGAACCATGACATAGAGCACAATGTCTAGGAATTTATTTATGTTGTTTAATTCCCATAAAATGGACTAGTACATCTAATTTTTTTAAATAATGGAATTTATAAATCCTTTCTTTCATTATTTAGGAATGAAATATTACTTATGACTCCCACAATGTTTTCTAACTCACAGTGAACAAATATAATCATAGTTTTCATAAATAAATCATAGAACATGACTAATAATATCCATTAACAATAATTATAAATTCTCTATATCATCACACATGTTCATAGGTTAGAATATTAAATGAAACATATAATATTTGGTTTACTATTGGAAGGTCTTGTTCTAATAATCTATTACACTAGAAATTAACAAGGGTGTACACCATGAGAAAGTTCCTAAAAGTACCATTAGTCTCAATCCCAGATAGATTGTATCATTTTTCCCATAAAATGATATCATCTAGATATAAAACATATATTTAAGAATACTCTTGTGCTACTTTTGGGGTCTCCTTGTATTGTGGAACTACTATGACCTTTGAGTGTGATAATTATTTGTAAGACATTATCCCATAATTTGTCACATATATAAACAATAAAAATTTGATAATATTTCTATTAATATTCAAAAAAAATGAATACATATAAACAAAAAGTATATATAAGTTGGTTCTAGGTGAAAAACTCCAAAAGTATCTATAATTATACGAAATTGAATTATCATTCCGAGACATTGTTTTATTCCTATAATATAATTAAAATAACTTATTTTTTTTAAGAAAATTAAAATTTATATTTAAATGTTATTTTTTGTAGAATTATTTTCTCCAACATGATTAATGATTTTCAAAAAGTTATTTTACAAAAATATATTGATCATGATATCTAAAAAATAGGTCACCTTTGACATGATTTTACTAGAGAACAAAAATACATACTATAATAAAAATCCTTTGAATTAGTCTAATAAATATTTAGATGATCATACTTTATCTAATACAATTATTCAACACTCAATAATGGAAGAAGAGGATGTTTAGAAAAACTCAATACCAAACTTCACACTAGAGAAGAAATGAAAGGATCATGTGAAATTTATGTTTTTAGTTTGAAATTTTTCATCAAAAAAACCGTATAAAGATCTAAAGAAGAAAAAATATAATGGAGATGATTGATTTATTGGTAGACTATGATATATTACAAGGTCAACCTCTTGTTTTTTAAATTATGAATAATAAAACGTTCCAAAATATCATTCCTCTAAACAAATAGATTTTAAAAAAGATATTGTAACCTCAATTGGATATATTTGTTTTAATGATTTAGATAGATTATGAAAATAGACTTCACTAAAATTGTTATTATTTGTTAACTGGATTTAAAAAAATAGTATAACCAATTTTATTATTTTTAGTTTATTTTGGTAGTTATATAATGCTTTTATAATATTTCTAATCTTAGTTAACAATAAAATAAATTTTTTAGATTATTGTTTATTAGTTCATATTTATAACATATAATATGAAAAATCATATATTTTTTTTTATATATTCAAATATTTAATTATTATTATTCTTTTATTTATTTAATATTTATTAGTATTAATGTTTTATATTAGTGTTATAAATTTTTTAAAATTTTATAGTATAATAAATATTTTTAGTATTAATTACGGTATCATTAAATTAGATTAATATTTAATTTTATTACTATTATAATGTGTATAAATAATAATTTTATCTAACTGATAATTAAATTATATTAATATACCTGATTTTATATACAAATATATACAATTATATCTAAAAATTATTTCTCTCTATAACATGATTAATTTATATATTAATAATTATTTAAATTCTTATCATTATTTTAATTTAATTATTTAAATTTATTAAACTTATATTATCTGATTGTTTTGAGTTTAAAATTTTATATTTTTTTGAATTTCATTATTTTATGCATATACACTGACAATGAGATCTTCTTTTATCTATTTGATAGTAATGGCCTCCATTTAAAAACCCAACACACCAACAACTTCATTAGTAACAACTTTTTGTTGTTGTTGTGTTGTTAATTAAGTTTAGTGTTTAATATGATTTATTTCTAAGTTTTCATCATCACTTTTCCTTTTCTTAACCCATACATTGCATGTTTTTACCCCTATGTATGTCTTCTTCACTCTTCTATACCCCTACGTGAGATTTTATATACATTTATATATCTTATTTTGAAGTTCCCTTTTATTTTATGTAAGATTACATACCCCTTATATACCCACGATAATGTTTGGATACCATTACTTATGTTCCATGGTACCCTTATATGGACCTTTGTTTCTCTCCTTTGCCCTCACATAAGTTCCTTATAACCCTTATGCGGGACTAGGTTCACGAGTTATAATTTTAAATGGATAACTCTCTAAACTTATGTAGACCATTTATTGAGCTATGTACCTTTATATGCCTGTTTCGTCACACTTACACATGTGTTATATACCCTTACCAAAGTGGTTGACTACCCTTACCGGCGGACACCCTTACACATCACTGTATTTACCCTCATATAGCGGGTTTCTACCATTATGTGAGGTTCTCTTACCCTTATGTATGTGGTGTGGTCCCTTAAATGGGTTAGGATTAACCCTTATGTGATTTGGATATGATCATTACATAGGAGTCTGATCCTTATGCTGCATATAGGTGCCATTACATTGTATCCAAATATGATTGGTTAGTCTACCCTTATATAATCTAGGATACCTTGATGTAGTGGGATATCTACCTTTATGTTTCATATAGAACCCTTATGTTTTACCCTCTTACAATGTTTTTTAAAACCATTATGTGTGGTTTTTATTTATATTTTATGCGTTTATTAGGATATTAGGGTTGAATGGTTCTCACCCATCATTTCTATTTATTTTTCTATTTTATATTAACAATCATTAATTCTGTATGGGTATATCCTCCCTTGTTCTTCAAATAAAATTATAATTGATGAATGAATTTATTGTAGAGAGATTATTTGTAATGAAAAGATAGAGAGATTTAGAGATATCTTGAACGGGTGATTTGGAGACCCTTTTTGGTTTCACCGGTGGAGGAGAAGACACATTTTGGCTCGAAGGAGTTCTTATATAGTTCTCGGAGGTTCTGCGTCGACTTTATGGATTGTGGTGTGTGATGTTAGATGGTAAAAAAATTGATATTAGAGATGAAACTAGTTTAGAACATTATTTATAATCTTATACATTTATGACTTCACATTAATGACTTTTGTAGCTAGTTTAACTCTTCATCTGTGAAGAAGGTTTAACCAAGAAATGCTAATAGGGTCTCATTCCTCTTCTGGTACTCTTTGTATAATTTTGCGGTTTCTTTTACACTTTTTGTTGCATCATGTTCCCATTTGTAGTTTTTCATGTATTATTTTGTTTTTCTCTATACTTTTCCTTGTACTATATTCCTTTTTCATAGTGAAATGATAATGACAATTCTTATAGTGAACGTAGGCTAACTTGATAATGTACATAAATATTTCATCCCTTTATAATTATTTCCATTATTATTTTTTATATAACCTCTAATTGTTGAATGTATTCACTATATCTTCAATTATAATTCAAATCATCCATAATCCAATGTATACAGTCTAGTTGTGAATGTATTTATTGATAAAGAATCTTTTTGTCACCTTGTTATGGTTGGTTGTCACTGTACACTACAACCATGTGGTTCTGTTCTTAATATCAAACCTCTGATGGATTTTCTCTCCATTATAGTGATCTATTTCTTATATATATTTTTATTCTTAGGATGTTTCTTTTTTTTATATAAACCAACATATACATATTATTATATTTTTCTGTAATTAGAATTAAATTCAAATTTGTTTTGATGTGTTTTCCCCTAATAGTTAGTGAATTTTTCATAATGGAAAATGAATTAAAATTTTCATGATACTCAGAATATGATCATTTTTTTCTATTTAGTTTGTAAATAAAAAATAGAAATTAATATTTTTTTCCATTGAAAATTCTATGAAGAAAAATACCCAATAAGATATTAGTCTATCACATATAGACTGCCTCTCCCTTGGAGAAGGCCCCACCATAATGTGGTTTTAGAGACTAATTGGTATTAAATTTTCATCATTAAAATTTTCAATTTTTTTATATCCTTAAATTATTTTTAGGTGTCATTTACCTATAATGACATGATTTTATTTTTCAGTCATCTAGGTTGTGTTTATATTTTTATTTTTAATTTTACAATATAATTTGGATTGTTATTTAAATTATATTTTACCTAATTTCAGTTAATATATGATCCAAATAGATTCTTTTGGTAGGTGATACCTATTCCTATCTTTCGTTCTGAGGGGTAGAAAAGGGTATGTTGGATGTTAGCATTATTTTGAGATCTAAATACTAGTGAGACACATAGGAAGGGTCTTATTCCTCTAGTGACTAATTTTTACTTAAAAGTTGACATTATGTCAGTTCTTTTTTTCCTCAACATTTTATATATATTTTTTTCTCCAGGTATCATCCTATAGTGAGTTAATCATTTGGTATTGGGTAGTTTTTTTGTTCCATTGTTCTAATTTTTTTCTTTTTTGTCCACTGATATTCCTTGATTTTCAATATGACACTTTTATCGGATTTGTTTTTGTTTTCTTGTGTTTGGAACTGTGTTCCCTTAGGAACCTAGACTAATATATGGAACCTTTTAAGATCCTTTTCCCCATGGAATTTATGTAGATTCCCTCTATGCTTACATTAATTAGAGTTATTCTCATATAAAGGTATTTATTGCATGTGATGTTATAGTTTGTCATTGATTGAGGATCACCCCTTAATATTTTAGGATGTCTTCTCCATTTGTGGAGATTCCAGACCAGTCTTAGGATGTTCTATTTTATGGGTTCTTCTAGAGAATGCCTAAATGTTTTTAACTTACCATCCAAACTATCTCTATCCCTTCTGTTTTAATATATTTCTCATGATTGCACCAATTTCTACTATGTTACATTCATTGTGAAATCTATGAGTTTTTTCCATGTTTTGTTTGAGGATGGATACTACACTATTTGTTGGAATTTTGAAGACACTATTGAGTTGTCTCAAGGATTAGTTATAAAATGTGGTTTACTATCCCTATTTTCCTGGATGACATCATATAATAAGGAATGTCATGTATGAGTAGGTATATTCTTTTATCATGTAGTTATTTATAATTAATTAAATTTAGATAATTTTAGCGATGTTATGATAATATTTAGTTCTAGGAACCATGTTTCATATTGATGAATAGAGGGGGACTATTTGGGATATACCACTTTTATCTTCCTAGTTAAATATTTGACCAAATAAATAATGATTTTTTATATTGTCTTAAATCACAATATTGTTTAGGGTTTTCATTTTCAAGGTGCAGAGTGTGATTATCTTTCATATTGAATCCCTTCTATATTTAATTTCCAAGCTAGATATTTGTTCTTATTAGTTTCCCCCTTTTTCATGGTTAATTAAAATTCAGTTTTAATAATCATTATTATTTGTTTTCCACATCACCCTATTGTTGTATCAACACTTACAAATATTGGTTTAACCCCTACATGTGTTTCTTTCCCTTTTCTCATCCATTAAATGATGTTTTATGAATCTTTATATATCACTTTAAAAGTTCCCTATACCCATACATAGGTTTCCTTTTACACTAATATGGCCACATATATGTTTGGATACCCTTATGTTAGTCCATTGGTACCCTTACATGGGGCATTATTTTTATCTTCTACACTTACATAAGTTCTTACTCACCCTTAAGTGGCTTTTGGTTAGTAGGTTCTATAATTATGTGAGTGTTTTTCTACCCTTACATGGCACATGTACTAAGTTGTGTACCTTATAAACGTTATATTTACCATTACTCAATTATTTTATTACCCTTATGTAGTTGTATGTTCCCCATATTTGTGCTAGTTATACCCTTACGAAGTGGGTTTCTACCCTTACATGGTGTTTCCTTACCCATACATAGGTGTTGTAGACATTTACGTAGCTCTGTATTATCCCTCACATAAGTGGGAGATGAATTTTATGTAGCGGTATGACCCATACACTATACCATGATACATATATGTGGTTCCCTTACGCGAGATGTGGGTCTACCCTTACACGAACTATTCTACCTTTACAAAATAGACTATCTGCCTTTATGTTGTGCTTAGAACCCTTATGTGGTACCCTCATACAACAATATTTATAACCATTAAACATGTTTTTTATTGATGTATCAGTTTTTCTGTGATGTTAGGGTTGAATGGTTCTTATCGATTCCATTTTTCCAATTTTATTATGTTATTACAGTATCATCCGATTCATGAAGGGTATATCACCCTTGTTCTTCCAGATCTAAGGCTTGTCGATGAATGGGTTTCTATTGGAGGGCGTATCATACAAATAGATATATATATATATATATATTGAAGGGGAGCTTCAGAAACCCTTTTTGTTGTTTTTACAATGGTGGAGAAGCCGAATGTCAGCTTGATGGAGTTCTTCGACGGATCCCAGAGGTACTGTAACCCCTTGGCGGATCATGTTGTTTGATAATGGATGGTGAAGGACCTAAGAAGTATTTAGGAAACTAGATCTTGATGTTTTTAATGGATTTTGACCAAGAGGTGTCTGTTTTAATGACTTTAGTATCTGATTTACAATTTTTTTCATCAACAAATGTCATTCCAAGCCCTAATAATGGGGTTGTAGTCCACTTTATCTTTTTGTTGTTGATTTTTTAGGGGTTATTGTATGCTACTTGTTTCATCATGTTGCTATTTTTATTTTTTTAATATATTTTTTTACTCTATATTGTTCCTTGTAATCAATTCCTTTTTCATAGTGAACCATCTATTATGATCCTACGCAATAAACATAGGGAAATCAGATGAAGCATGTCAATATTTGTGTCCGGTTATTCGTATTTACTTTCCTCTTTTCATTCAATATTTAATTATTGAATGAATTCACTTATTACTTAATTAGTATTCAAATATTCTATCTTTATGTGTACAAAATTTAATTTTAAAATTATTTTTTTATATAGAATCTATTTTATCTCATTGTTATGGATTTTTTTCACTGTATGCCACTACCTTTCAATTTTGTGTCACTATCAAAGAATTGTGTGTTTTCTATCAATTATAGATTGTATTTTGTATATGAAAATTCATTCTCATGATGTATTTAGTTTTATTTTATTTAATCATGTATTGATTATTGTATTCTATTGTAATTAGAATTTTTTTCATGTTTGGCTTGTTGTGTTACCCACTGTCATTTGGTGAATTTCTCACTGTTATGAATAATTTAATTATTTACTTGTTTATGGAATTCTATCATGTGTTTTAAATTTAGTTTTATATAAAAAACTAGAAATTAATTTTTTTTAGTTTTGGATTTTATGAATATAAAAAACCATGAAGATTATTGGTTATCACATATCGATAACCACACACATGGGGTAGCCCCCCCAATACACACCACATACCTCATCCATATATAAAAACATTGATCCCCTAAATTATAACCCTAACACATAGTTCTTATAGGTTTTATGAATAAAAATGAACTAGCGTCGACCATCATATATATCCAATATGACCACTATCTCTATCATCCCTTCATATTGTATCAAACCCTAGGACACAACACCCATCATACCACATCACCATGATACACTAAATCTAAGAGAAACATCCCTATAAACATCCTCTACCTACACATCAAAGTAGAAATTCTCTAATCCACTCACTATTAACTTTTCATCCACAAAATATAATGAATTCTGAACACACTCCCATCCTTTCCCCTTCATAGGTCAAGAATATCAAGTAACACCCCTTAGTAATTAGTGGTTCATGGTTTACATCGATCTTGGGCATAAAAATAATATGTGTGTGTAGGTTTTTCTTTGTGTCTCTAAAAGATTAGAAATGATTTTATTCACATGGAAAAGTGTAAACTATTGTTATCAACATTTTGTTAATGAGATTATAATTTTAATGCTTTATCATTTTTCAATGTATTTTTTGGATGTAATTTTTAGGTAATTTTTCTACATGATATGATGTTGACTATGTAGGATAACTGATGTTAATTGCATTTTGAAATTCTATTTTATGTTTAATTTAACAATTGAATTTATTTTCAATTGTTTTTTATTTTATTAATTATATTTCTCTTGAATTTAATTTTTCAATTAAATCTAACCAATTTAATTAATATTTTTTCAAGTGATAATGAGAAATTAAACTTCATCCATTGATCATAGAAAAATCTGGGGATGTAACATTTTGAGAAATAGGTCAATCCATTTATAAAAATAAGTAGGTAATTAAATTATCATCATAATGTATTAATAACATAATCGTTGGTGATCGTAAATAAATTAGTAGATAAAAATTAGTCAATAAAAATGTTTTAAAATTTTATAACTAGAAATAATTTAGAATGTTAGATATTTGGTAATAAAAATATTTTTTTGATCATGCATAGTAGTTTGATTGTGATGATATAAAACAAAATTCAAATGTTCTTCTATATACTTCAACCCGAGTGTACATTAGTAATCAACAGTGATACTAGCAATGTGTTCATGTAAATTGGTCTTGATGTTCTGTACAATATATTTAAAAATACAGTAGAACATAGTTTTTAGTGCTAAAATAATTTTCAACAATAAGATAAAGAGTTAATGATGTCAATTATCAAACATTCATAGCCACAAAATCTGAATCTCTTAATAATAATATAGAAAAAAATGTCATTTAGTTTTCCTAATTTGTTCCATGTTTTCTATGTAGAAAGTTTCCCACATTGTGGAGGTCATCATGATTATTCCATGTTTCTATATAACACATATGAGAATATCTTCAATAAATCTAACATTTCCAGTTTCAAAATAGGATATTAAGAAAATAATTACATCAAAAAATGGTGAAATAATAACCAAAATATTAAGTTCAAGGAACTATTGGATACTCAACTAATGATCGAGAACATTGGACCACCTAGGTTCACTATTCTATACACATTCATATTTGAAGCACAATCTGAGTGAAAAGGATTTCAATAGCCATACCAACAACCATCATATCAAAAAAATATGAGGAAAAAAAAAGAAAAAAAATTTACAAGTAATTTGTGGTAATCAATTTTCAAAACTCGAAATGACGGTTGTTCAACTAGAAGATGATACACCTAAACCTACTATTTAAGATGTTTATTCAATAAAAAAAATTATTCAAGATAAATATAAAGAGTTATATGATAAAAAATTTAAATGGAAATAAATTAAATAAAAAATAAGATTTAATGAAAGAGTGAAAATTTACACACCTTCTCTATTCCCAAAATGACTAAATCAATGGAATTTGGATGGTCATTTTATAAAATTAATGTAGATGTTCATGAAACAACACATGAAAATTCCTTTTGCGAAATCCAACATGAAAATGACATAATATTATATATTTCGCAAAGATATTTTTTCTAAAATATGTATCTTTATGATACTGTAATATTTTATTTTTAGGAGGAATATTTGAAAATTATACCCAGATAGATACCTCATAGACCAAGAGACCCTTCAAGATTCAATATACCCTAAAATATTTGAGGATGTCAATTTGGTATAGCACTATGTGACTTTAGAGAAAACATAATCCACACTACAAATATATTAATTGAAGAAATAGGAATCATATAAATAATGCTGACTAGGGTTGAATTGAAAATGGAGTACTGATTAGTGAAACATCCTTGAGGAATTCTAGAGGATCTAATAATCATGGTTGCTAAATTTTACTTCAATAATTATTTTATTTTCCATGATATTGAAGAAGATAATGAAATCTCCACCATTCATGGGAGACCCTTTTTATCTATATATAGAGAGGGGAAATTGATTTTTAGGTTTAGGGAAGAAAACAAAACATACATTTATGAGATGGATGAGATACCCCTTTTATTGAAATGATTATTGTACTGTGGGAAAAAAACCCTGTCAATATCTTATAATAATAAAATATGACTACATTCCTACTGGTGTTGATGATGCATAAGTCATTGGACGAAATGGATGATGTGAAATTGTTTTTTTTTGTTTCGGATTTATTTCCCTCTTACAATATAATAATGTGAGTAGATACATTATGCCAATTTCTGGACAATTTATTACCTATGACATTATGTTTTTTTGTTGGGATGCAATACCTAGTAGGTCATGGAATGTACTTCCCATGTGTTCTTAATGATTTTCAAAATAGGATAGAATGTAAATTTTTTATTACCATGAATGTGAGATGTATTTACCATTATGTGATATGTTAATATAATGGGAATAGATATGCAAGACAGAATGAGTAATTATTTTCTATTTCCCTTTTATGCGATGTGTATTTTTTATGATGTGATATTTTGAAGGTAGGGGATGAGTTTACCAAGAGGAAATCAAAATTTATTTAGTATTTACCATATGAGTGAGATGGATTCCCCATGATGTGATTATTCTAAATAAGTGGGAGTGATTTCAATGTGAGATTAGTTATTACTGGGAATGTTTCCCCATCTTATGATTTTCCTAGGTCTAGGGACTCTTTTCCAACTTGTGCTTATGTTTGTGGATGGTGACGTCATTCCCACTCTTTATGATGTATCTAGAACAATATTACATATTTTATATGGTTTATAAGGATAGTATTCTCATTATTTACAAATTTATACTAGGATTCACTACCCATGTTTTAATGTTTTTGATTTCTTTACAGATTTATTCTCACTCTTGATGATTTAGTCAAGGTGTAATACCCATATCTATATGATTGTTAGGGAAAATATACCAAAAGATATGAGTTTTGTATTTGGTTATACTTCCCATGTAATAATGATCGAGGTTCCTCAAAAATGTTTTGATCATTTCATGGTTATTTTATTAAGGTGTATTTCTCATGAATTAGTCATGATACTGTGGATGGTTTTTATGCTCGCAGTTGTGGTGGATTGATCATGAATAGTGAGGTTCACGTTGCTTTTTTTCACTATCTTGTTTATCACTCCCCTTGGTCATGGTTATATATGAATTTTTTCCTTCTTCCAGTGCATTTGGGTAAATATATGTCTCAAAAACCATTTACTTGGTTCTGTAAAATAGATAAGCCAATTCTAGATTACCTTGGAAAGTTAAAAGAAATTAAACCCACATTGGTCGATATGAGTTTTGGTGAGTCTTCCAATCAACATAATTACCTCATTCATTTTTAAATATGTGTGTGTTCATGCATGTAAATGCACTATATATATATATATATCTACCTTCATACATATATTTACATATATGAACATGCTCCCACACACATAGACATACACAAATTATTTATTCATATACATATTAATCTAAACATTTAAACATGTATTTAAATATATGTAATAATATATACATTATTTATTTATATTAATATATTTCATCATATGACAATATTTATTTTAGCACCCACAAAAACAGATATATATATATATATATATATATGATGAAAATAAATATTAGTTATGTAAATATTTTATTAATGTATATCTATGTGTTTGAATTATATATTTATTTAAATATATTAAATTTTATAGATATATATTTTTGTGTTAATATAAATATAAATATATGTATAAATAAAAATATTTTAATGTTTTAAAATATACATGTATTTAACATTTTTATTATATTCATATCAAATTTAATTTTTAATTTTCAATTTAAAATTTTCTAAAAATTCCATTTTTTATTTTTCAATATAAGTAAAAATAAGTTAATTTTACAAATAAAATTTTTTTCGAGTACATTTTTTTTATTAAAATATATGTAAATATATTTAAAAAAATTCAATCATATTTTATATATTTTTATGAATCTTGAACTTACAGATTAACAACATTGTCAAGAACAATTACACCACTTCCATCATATCAAAACAAAAAAGAAAATATGAGATAAGAATAAATGGAACCCATAATCAAGTTAATAATATATATGGTATCAAAAATGATCTATCTAGGGCCTCAAGTACCCAAACACCATGGATGTATCCACTTCAATTTCTACAAAACTCCAGAACCCTCCCACCGCCCATTACATTCCTCATTCTCTTACACCATCCTCCCATCAGTCGTTCATTTCTCTGCATCTTTTCACTATTCTCCACCTCTTAAAGTTTAATTTTATCCAGACACATATCAAAATTCAATGAACTACATCTAACTTCTATCTTCTCATTATAACCCATTATCCTTCCACACTCCTTAATACCTTGTTCTAGGTTCATCTTCAATTCCATGCAATTTTTCTTCTCTTCTTCTGCACACGCCACATCAAAGCTCCTCTCATGTTCCATCCAATCCATTGAAACCACAAAAAAATCAATGTTATATTCTAGTAATTACTTTTTCATTTATAATTCAGTCCATTATATCTATAATGTTGAAGAAGTTCCAGATATATTCAACACCATTTTTTAGAGGTTGGAGACCTCCATTCCCTATTCCCTCCCCTCGTCCATCACCATCCCCATCACATGTTTTTCAAAATCAATCACAATATATATAAGACCCATGACCTCCTAGATAATTTATTGAAATAGTATATCTATCTCCATTTCTATTTCCTAGAAATTTTTCCCCATGGAGATCAATAATATGGTAAGAAATTTAAATTTCAATTGTTGCAGGGATTACATGTGAGATCAAGGGAGATAAAATGAAATGAATTACGATTACGAAGACATAAATAGAAGGTGGTGGGAACATTATGGAATTTAGATGATATAAATTATATAATGGGATAGGGAAAATATGTAGTTGAGAATGTTAGTTAATTGAGTGGGATTTTTTCTCATAATGTAGATTTCATATAGGTGGGTCATGTTCTATAATGTGTTACACTAGAAATTACCAAAGGTGTACACCATGAGAATGTTACTCAAACACCTTTATGTATATATCCCTAATATTATCTATCATTTGTGTCCCATAAGATGATATCATCTAGTTGTAGAATATGTATTTAAGAATACTATTGTGCCACATCATGGTTCTTATCCTAGTGGGGAAATACTACTACTATTCATTGTGATAATTACTCTTAGGACATTATCAAAAACTAAGACATTTAAAGACCAAATAATATTTAGTTTCATGTTTATAAAATTTTAAAATAATGAATATAGGAAATCATAATCTATATAGAAGTACATTTTAGGGAACTGTCTCAAGTTTAATTTCACTTTCACTAGAGCTTAGTGCTATCAACCTTCAGTCCACTAAATCTCATAGGATACCAATGAGTTTTCTAAGATAATAAGTTTTTCAAGGTTTACACTAAATTTTATTCCACATAAAATCTATTTACTAAAACATCACTCCTATGAGAGAATAACATCTTCATTTTATACTTCAATAGTTTGTTCCTTATCGATTGGTGTGACCTTGGTTCCTTTGCGAGTGTCTCCATAGTAAAATTACCAATGTACAATGTGATAGGTAATTTACTATATGGTATAAAATAATACTCCTAAATAATGTTACATATCCAAATGATTCAGTAGAAACATCAAAATTCACTATATAATTTGAATCTTCTATAGAATTGAGAAAAATGAATTCTCATAATTCTTCCAGATCACAAATCCTCTATTGATAATATAATAATACAAAAACTAAGACTTCATATCATTATGATCTGTTTGAAAACTACCATCTGTAAAACCATTAGAGACTAGCTCCACATCTCCTCTATACACCCTAAACATTTCCTTTTTTTCTTCTCATATAATTAAGTATATATTTAATTATAGACCAATGTTATTCCCCTTGTAAATCTTGATGACATTAAACCGTGATCAATGCATAGAAATCATCAATCATATTACATTACATAACATATATGATTTATCTTATCCTATAAATTCATGATATTCTACTCATTTTCTCTTTCTCCCTTTGCATCTCAGATAGTTTTTTTTAGAATGATGTATTCATTGTGGGGTGAAAACTAATCCTCTATAGATAGGTCCATATTAAATCTATTTAGTATTTTATCAATGTATTTACCTTGACATAGACAAAGGATCCCCTTGTACCAATCATGAATGATTTTTATCTCAATAATATAATATTCTTCACCTATGTTTTTCATGGTGAACCACTTATTTAACAACTCCTTAATGGATTGTATGAATGGTATATAAATTCAAACAAATAAAATATCATTGACATATACTAATAGGATAATGCCCACAATCCCACTAAAATATATATAAAAAAATGTCTCAGATTCATTTTTAATGACACCTAATTATTTAATAGATTTATGAAACACACTATTCCGTGACCTAGATTCATAAATCAATCTATAAATGGATCAATACAACTTTAATATCTCTATAGTATTTTCTAGAGTCATAAACACTTCGGGTTGTGTCTTCTAGACATATTAATGATAATTACCATTAAGGAAAGATGTTTTTATACACATTTTACAGATTTTATAGTCGTAGTAAGCTACTATATGAAGTATAATTTTGATTATTTAAAACATGGATATTTTATAATAGGATATATTATAGTCAATGCCTTGATAAATTTATGCCCTTTAGACACTATACAATATTTATAGGTATTTACATTACCTTTCATGTCATGTTTTCTTTTCAATACCCATTTACATCCAACAAGATTTAAATCAACTGGAAGATTGACCAGAACCTGAACACGGTTTTGACACATAGAGCCAATCGGATAATTCATAGCTTCTTTATGCCTTACATATTCCAAAATCGTTACTACCACTTTTATGGAGACATGGTAATTATTTTCATCTAGTAATTATTCTCCGCATTTTTTGACTATAAAAACATACATTTCTTATTCTCTTACCAATCCAGTGGTCTTACACAATACTTCTATTTTCGAAAAAACCTCTTGAAGGTATTTGTTAGTTCTTAATAAAAATTATTATTATAATAAAATCTATTAAAAACCCTTTAATGAGGTTATCTTTGCAAGATAATATAAAAATTCATATAAATATAAATGAATAGCTACTATAGGTTTAGTGTATATTATATTGAATATCCACTACATCATTCTTGATATTCATTTTATGAGTTTTCTAATGATAGAAGAAGTTAAAAAAATAATTTTACCTTCATAGGTATTTATGAGTTTTGCACAATCATCCAAAGTATTGATGGGATCCATATTCTCTTCATAGTATGATAGTACCTTAATATGAAAAGAAGGAAGATGAAGAGATCTATTAGTCTTTGGTAGTTTCATCCTATCATGAGGCAATTACACACTCTAAAATGATCATATGGTTATATAATTAATAATACTGATGGATTCATCTTGTATAGTCTAATTTATTCATGAGTTAAAACACAAAAATAAATAACGTAGAATAAATAAATACATTTTATTCATTTACTTCCAAATGTTTTATCAAATGAATGATATACTAAATGATAATCTTGTGGATGATCAAACTATTCAAATGATAAATATCATCATAATAAAAATAAATGATATTCCAAATTATGTATAAAAATCACAATTTTCATAAAATATATCATATTATATATATATATATATATATTAGGCTTTAGGGAATAACTAAATCGATATTCCACTTCCAGAAATTCCTAATATACTTTCTTCCCTGTCACTTTACATAATTTTACATATAATAACTTATGAAATCATATCCAAAACACAATTTGGATTTACTCAAAAGTAATTTGGAAAAGATATAATTTAATTCACCTTGCAACCAATCATATGTAGTACCTAGTGAATAACCAATAATTTTTTTTAAATTAGCTATAATATGCTTTCTGTGAATCTCTATATATCACACTCAATTACTATTAATTAAACATAAAAGTGTAACCCCACAATTATTTATATTATTAAAAATAAATAATAATCTATGGAACCATATATTTAATCAATTGGATGAAACAAGAAATACATCAATTCTACTCACGATATAATGGGGTATAAAGTGATATTTACCAAGAACAAGTGTCTCTATACCTATTTTCAGAAGTCTGACTTATATGAAAACATGAATTATCATATATTCCTTTTTCCAAGAACTCATGTGACAATGAGATATAGAGTTTTTCATTCCCATTTACCCTAATAATTGTTCTCAACTATATGAGTGCATAATGATTCGATCGACAAACACATCACATGTCTTTCATCATTACCGATAAACACATCACATTTCCTTTGTCCATATATATATACAACATCTTTGTTAATTAACACAATCCCACATTCTATCTCAATTAGAAACCCTCATGTCATGCTCATCCTATGAGAGGAAAAATCTCTACTTGATTAAGATTTAAATAAAAAAATGATCAACAACATACCCAATCACCCCCATATTTTCTAATTAAAAATGAAGAATTATGAAATTATGGTATCAAAGTGTAAAGATTATCATGCTAGTTACCTCACAGTCCTTAACCAGTGAGGACTAAAATATGATCCATGAACCTATATTATAAAAAATAAATTATATGGAAGGTCCAGAGGGCCCCAAGGCATCTTCTTATATGGAAGCTGTGCTTGCAGGACTTGAGAACAAAGGATTGGAGGGCCCTCTGGTTGAGCTATATCCAGTGAACATTTCATAATCGGGGAAGGTGGTTCCAGATATTAAGTTATGCAACGGTTTTTAGAGTTTAGAGGATGTCCGACACGTCCCGGAGGTTGATCAGGAAAAACATCGCAATGAGGAGAAGGGAATCCCGCATGAGGAGTCTGGGGATGACTCTTCTAGCTAGCTATAAGGAGTCCGTGATCATGGGTTATTTGGTAGTGAAACTTGTAGTCTGAGGAGGAGGAAATGACGGTGTGGTGGGAAGAAAGGACGTAAGGATTATTCTTACCTACCTTCACCAATGGAGACCCGATTTTCCCCGAAAGTGAAGGCCCAAGTAGAGGAAGGGTTTCTCAAATTCAATAAAAATGATGCGTGAGAAGGGGATGTGACATCCCCGGTTAAGGGGGTAGCTCACATCAGCAATGTACTGCAGATTTCATGCACGGATGATGAGCAACCTGTGGAGCTACTACTACATTCTGGAGAAGAAATGGATGAGGAATCTCATGAAACCAGTGATTCAATAGATGAGGGTGTTAAAATTATATAAAGGACTGTTCGGGTGGACACCAATAGAGAATAGAGGGACTGGATCGACAAGCAAAATTACATCCTGGTAAGAGGTCTCAAAGCGGGTAAAATCAAAAAAGAAGAATACTTACAAGCGTGGGACAAACTGGTACGTCGATTTGAAGTCCTTTTAAAGGATGATCCAGAAACATCAGTAAGCACTTTTTTTTGGTAACTTCTTAAGGATAAAAATGTCAATAGGATTAAATTTTCCTTTAACAACTATCGTTTTCATGGGGTTTCTCACTTTTTACTTAAAAGTGTATCTGGTTTATAATAAAAAAAATGAAGGTGGAGATAAATTTTGATATTCAAAAAATCGATGTGGATATTAAACCAAAATAATATAATCACTTGTTTATCATATCATATATGATTAAATTATGTATCAACCTTGTGTTTTATTTGATTTTTTGAGTTTTGTTAACACCATACATAATATGTAATTCCTACCACATTTCTATGTGACTATATAATAAAACCCTTTCACTAAATTCATTATTCAAAAAGAACTATAAAGAAAGATAGTTTGAATAGTGGTTCAATTTAGCAATCATATTCCAAACTATTCAACATCATAAACATATTTTAATACCATAACCTTACAACATCAAATATTTTGATGTCAGCATATATTGTCTACTTAAATTTTTTTCTATGTGCATCATCCTCATCCTTGGAACTGTATTCCATAACAAATTTTCTTTGAAATAATTTACCTATATACATTATTGTTTACTAATAAATCATAAATATATATATATAAATTAAAATCAGTTTTAAACAAATATTAGTTTAATTCATTATTTTTAAAATTTGAAATTATTTATGTCCAAACATACTTTCACTTGCCAACATATTATATTATCTTCTGAATAAATTTCTAAGATACCCAAATCCATTTTTTTGAAATATCATTTATTTTATTTCAATAGTAATAATAAAAAAATAAACTATACAAAATATGGTATACTATTTGTTTGGGAACATTCATTTTTGAAAGGAAGGTATTATTAAAAATATACTACCAATGGGAGAGAAGAACTCATTCCCACATATTCTAACAAATTTATGGGTAATGTTTTTTCCAAGATAGACACTTTTACAAAAATAATATTCACACAACATGTTATAGGAAATTATTAATCATAAACTGTGTGTATAAAATTAATCATATCATGTGGTTAAAAAAATCTATGTTATCATATTTTTCCTCCTATCAGGTAATTGAAATGAGATGAATATATATATATATATATATCATTTACTTATATTTACATGATCTTGATAAAATACATTACATGAAAATCCTAAATTTTGTAACTATTTAATTCATCTCATGAATATACACTACAATATAAATAATTTATTATTTTTATGTTGAACTCATATATATTAACAACACATAAAAAATATGCATTTCATATCACATACCTTTCTAAATAAAAGAATTATTATCTATAATATCCATACATGACATTGACATTTCAGGGAATTTCACAAAATACTTCATGTATATATCTTGGATAATCCATTTATATTGAATTAATACTCTTACATTATAAAAACATAGATTTCAATTACCTGGATTGTGTTCTTTAAGAAAACATGTTGAAATTTTCAACTAGATTTTCTTCTTCCATATTGAACTATTACCTACATGTAATGTCTATAATGTATTTTAGAACATAGTCATCATATTATTAGTTCATATTTATATTCCATACACACTATGAATATTGGGTAAATATTCATTGAATTCAATAATATTATCAAAAATTTCCATAGATGGTAATTGGTTAAATTTCATAAACCTAAGAATTTAAATTTAGTCACCCATTATAATCATGTTATAAAACTAAACAAATAATTACAAAGAGTATCAAAAACACATCATATCATTTTTATTGAACAATAATTTTTTTCATACTATTCCCAAAGGAAATAATAAATATTAAACATCTTCTGACAAGTCCATCAAATCATAAAGTATCAAATTTATCAATGTCACAACTCCCTATGTCTAATACTTTATTTAAACCCCCAATATCAAAGCCTTAGTTCTTTTCACTTTCTGAACAGTATAATAATTAAATCATTTTTAAAAATAAAATTGATATTAAATTTCTAATAGAACAATTTAATTGATTTCTATAACCAATGTCATTTTAAGGAGTCTTTTAGTCTCACCATGTAATTTGACATATTAAAATATATTTAATATCATTTCACAGACCAAATCCCATTGTGCGAATATGTATAAAATATATGTATCCAAACATATTTATTACATGATTGGAGACAAGGATTTTTTTTTCAATTTTCATGTAATTATTTTGATACCATAAATTAATTAATATATAAATCCATAAGATTTAAGAATCACCTATTTAAAAATTTATACCCTTGGTTCCAGAAGAAGGAACTATTTTGACACATTGAATTTTTCTTAATAATTTTTCTTAAATCACCAATCTTTATTAATGAATTTTTTAAGTTACTAATCATAAGAGATATATACGTGAATGTTATATTTATCAAGGATTAATAACTAATTTTATATAGATAATTTTAATGATATTATCTACAAGAAAGGATTTTATCAAATGAGTATTATGAAACAATTCAATATGGACTTTTCTTAAAAGGGATCCCACAAAAATGATTATGCAATTTTAAAAATTCATCATAACCATTAGTGGGAAAAGATCCATATTTCACTATGAAATGATTTTTATTTGTATTTTCTATCACCACACTATTATTTAGGAAATTAATTATCCTAATAATATCACATATGAAACATGGATTGTTATTTGGACCAACCCTTTGTCCAATACATCATATGGATAAAATATACTCTATTAATTTTTGTAACATAATTTTTTAGGGTCCCCCAGCTAGTGTAACCCAAAAACACACACAAAATAGGATAATAAAATAACATCCAGAGGGTCCCATTTCTAGAAACACATACCTAAGGATATTCTAGTATCACATAGCCATTCTTTCCTTACACAAGGTATTCTATGGGAACCAGACATTGTAATCACCTAAATGGTTGGATAACTGTTGTCTTGAAAAGTGTCTCTCTGGATGGAATATCATCCCTAATATTTTAGTGGGAGTTTATCTCACCATATTATCTCTAGTTAATCCCTTTTATATATTCAAGCATCAATATGTTTTTATTGGAATCTCATTCCCTTCACCAAATAAATATGTTAAAACCATATTGACATGTATGTATTTAAAAAACCAATAAGTTTATGTTACCAACAAAAAATTAGAAGTGAAGTATATTCTTATATATCATAATGAACCCTAAGAATAAGGTAAATGAACACTTTTGTAACTTTTTACAATTATACGATTTCAAAAATATCTACTTGAATAAGCCTCAAATGATAAATAGCCAACACTATTCACCATATTAGACAATCCATAAGAATCCATTTTAATTAGGTAGTCTAGCTAGACCGCTTTTTACCTTTGGATATTTTACTCAAGAGTGAATCCAATTCATAATAACTCTAACAAATAATATGTAGAAACTATATTCATAAACTAAATTTAATCCAAAAAATAAATAACAAATTGAAGTCAATGTAAATGAAGGAATAAATTCTATATCATACCTTTCATGTAATGCAATGATCTATTTATAATAAATTTAAGAATTAAAAAAAATTCACAGTCTATTCAAAATATAGATTATTTGTAATTGCGATTAAAACATGGAATCACTTCTAAATAAATAAACAATTAAAATATTTAAACTCGAGATAAACACTTATGAAAAATTTATAAATAAAATCCAATTATAACCATATTATAATTTTTAGATTTAACATTATAAACAATATATACTTATAAATAATGATATTTTATATTCATTCTAATATGAACACCTTCATATTTATAATTATATATAATTTAAATTGTAAATATATGATATTACATGAAATATAAAAAAATTGTAGTTAAATTTCAATTATGTAAAAAATTTACATAATCTAAATATAATACAGTTAGTAATTCTTTTAACATTAACCGTATAAATAATTAACACATTATTTATGTGGGTGAAATAAAATTAAAAAAATACCACTTTTATTTTGAACAATTTCAAAACAATGGATTATGAACAATTCATAACATATATATAAACACATTATATATTTTCCTTACTACACAATTTATAACTCTTTATAAATTATCAGTTATTGTTTCTAAAAAACCCCTTATATTTATATTTTATATGTTATTACATATAATTTGGTAAATGGTATATTAAATTCTAGCATTTAATATTTGTGAATAATTTTTTTTCAAAAACATTTAATTCTTTATAAATAATTTATAATTAATAAATCAATAACCCTTTTTTAAATTAATATATCATTAAATATATTTTATAATGATTTATATAAATTTTTTAAACCATCTAAATCATTATAAATGAAAATTATATTTATAAATTTAAAAAAAATTGTGATTACCTTTACATATATGGATTTTATGTGTTAGGGTAAAGCCTTATAATCTTACATAGGTCATCTGAAATCCCTTGAATAAAGGTAAGTCAATACTTAATTTTACAAAAAATAAATTTATTATAATGCATAAAGTTAATATGAATATTTATATTACATAGCCCATTATCTAGAAGATTACTAAAGATATTAACAATACATAAATGCTTCACATTAGGTTAAGTGTCGATAACCTATATGCTTCCCCCCTTTTACCATTGCATAAGGTTACTACCGTCACAAAATCCATTTGTGTAATGGTAAAAAATAAGATACACATAATAAATCCTTCCATTTAAGGGCATGAACTATACAAAAAATTCAATGTGTATGGGTAAGGCATAGTAGGTTACCTTTATATGAACCATTTAAAACAAAGTTACCTTTACACAACCCTTAAATTTTGTTAACGTAATTTGTGGTGAAACTAATGTAGACCAATATATGTGTGGTTAAGGTGAAAACCCTTATACAAACAACTTTGTGTAAGTGTAGTCCCCTATTTACCCTTATACACCTCATATTCATAATGTTAAGATCTTTATGACCATTACATATCTTATCTATGTAAAGGTAAACCCTTTATGAAACCAAATTTCAAAAAAACAAAATACTGCTATGTTTTTCCAATTTTTTCTTCATTTCAAACATAATTCCATAAAACTAAACTTTAATCCCTAAGATACCACTAAATCTTTTTGATAGAGTCTAATAATAGTTATCAGAAAAAATTAAAAGCAATTAAAACCCCTTTGTCTAGGATATCAATACAAGATAATATGAAACTATTTATAAAAAAGAAATAAATAACATTTGTAATTTTGGAAAACATTAATAAAATTGAAACTATATCATTAAAAATATTTATCAAATGAGTTTGATAAGGAACACTAAACATAGAAATAATAATCCACCATCTGTATATAAAAATGGGATGTGGAAAATCATATGATGTTTGTATGGGATCCATATTCTCCCCTAGGTATTCTAGTACATAAATCTTAAATGAAGGAAAATGAAGAGAGATACAGGTCTCATAGAGTTTTTTTCTAAGAAAGAGAAAATCACACACACTATAACCATTTTAGGGATATATAATTTATAATACTAAAGGAGTATCCTTGGGATTTCTTATGTATTCATACATTAAAACACATGAAAAAATATCAAGGAAAAAATGAAATCATCATATGAATTTACTCTAAAAAATTTTATCAAATGAAATGTAACATTAAATGATAGTCATTTGAATGATTAAACTGTAAAAAAGATAGCTATTATCACAATCAATATAAATTATGTTCCCCTTTATATATTAAAGTCACATTTTTCCTGAATTCCATTAAATATATCTTGAATATTTAAGTAATTAGAGATTATCTTCATCACGTTTTCAATCTTGACATATCATATATATTCCTCTTCTAATTATTATTTATTATTAACACCAAAATAATTGATGTCATTTGTAACATCCCTCCCCTCCTCAATGTTTTGAGAAGAAAGTGAGTTATTACATGGCCTTAAGTGACATCCTCATGACATTGAAGGATGTAAATAAATTCTAAGTGATTACATAATAATTAAGGGATGATTTTACCTTAGAAAATAAAAAACAAAACCAAGAATACAAAAACCAAGGAACCACTATATGATGCATGAAGAAATTTAATACTACCCAAATTATATCAAGTCCAATCAAACTATATCAGAGTACATAGTGGAATCCTGGACCAATAAAAAATACAAAGAGGATGAAAAAACCAATAAGCCATAAAGACTCTAAAGACAATGAGACTCCAACTCCCAACATTATCCAAAATCAAATTCCACAATCAATGACCACGTTATCATGATGGATTCCATAAAAAAATGATATACCTAGACTTTACATGTTTTTTGATAAACAATATCTGTAAACTCATCAATGTTCCCAAACTGGGGGTGAGTAATGAAACTCAATAGATTTTTCCTGAATTAATTCTCTACTCACTCCACTAGGATATAACATGTTAGCAAATTTATATAATTTTTTCATATAAAAAACTTAATTTTTTTTAAAAAATTTATATCATATCTAAGTAGTTTCAGAATAAAAATGTTTCAATGGATTGAAACCAAATACTTATTTAAAGAATTTCTAAAATCCCATTTTGGAACGACCCATTTAATTGCACATATAAACACATATAAATATTAATGAAACCATGTAACTCTTTATAACCATGATTTTGGAGTCTCCCTTCCACGAAGATATCACTTGGTGAACCATTTTGACAGGGGAAAGTTCAAACCCTTATCCATTCCACTATTGTTGGGGGAAACATCATACCCTTATTCATCACAAATTCACATTAACACACATCAACCATTATTCCAAATACCAATTCCAAATCAACCATTTCAAAACATTTTTATAAAACATTTCTTTTATATGAAAACATTACCATCAAATAATTTACATGCTTCAAAACAAGTTCACATTTTTAAACCATCATTTTAAAATCGATAAACTAATCACTCTTCACAAAAATAAGTATTCAAAATTTCACAAACCTTCACTGAATAGGACTCAAAAAATATTTCAATATAAATTACACCATTCAAAACAACAATTAAATAAATTTGGAATAACATCTTGAGTTCTAATAATTGGATTCAAGAGTGAATCCACATACCTTTCAAACTTAGGCAAAAATGAAGAATGATACAAAAACATTAACAAAAGGGGTCGAAGCTAAAAAATATTATCATAGAACTCTTTACCTATCAACAAAACACCCATATATAATCAAGATTCTATTAATCCAACATAGATCCATCCCCAATGGATTAGAACAATGAATCCAAGAGAGGAAAGATGAATGGGTCTATGAAAATCCACAAAATGAAGACTTACCAAGAGATCTGGCCTTCAACGCACTAAGATTTAATAATGTATTTATTCTATATTGAAGGGAATGGTACCTATATCTATTAGGGGGAGATAAAAATGAGTTAGGGTCATAATAGAGGAAAAATCGGTGGTTAATGGGAAAAAATGTGTTATGTCCACAATTTTTGGATCTATCTTTTAACCATGCATGGTTAGGTCCAACAGTTTGGAAAAATATGTGCTAACAATGTAGAGGCCTCTTACTTAAAGGGAACCTCACACTATTGTCTTGCACAGTTAGACAAACCATATGCCAAACATACAAAATCCATCTATCCCAAAATGAATGGTTTCTCCTAAATGGTCCCACAATTTGGACAAACCGTGTTCCTAACCTTGCACCTAACCAGTTCCAACTATATCACTTTTCACATTTTCATGGAGGAGTTTCATATTTTATAGTAACTTTGAACTAACCATGTACCTCTGTGAAATACCTAGAAAATTCAATAGACCAATAAATACTCCAAAAAATCACCCCAACACATTATATACATTAAATATATAAATAAATGGTTACCTATATGAAAATAGGGTTCTATATTCATATTTATCCCCCTAACATCTTGAAGATATCATCCCTATTAAGAATGATTCCATGTCTTGTGAAAATCACATTCTTGTATTATAGTTTTTATAGCTAGTATTCCCTTTTTTCTTTAGGATACCCTATAATGACGCACTTTGTGCCTCAGGGTTTTAGTTTGTTAAATATGATTTCATTAGAAAATACCTTTCATAAATGTAAATGAGTGTTTTATGATAAAAATTTATATATAGAAATTAATACATAGGGAATTCCATTTTCCACCTTATTTGGTACAAAACAGATAATTTGTTTTGTAGTAAGTAATTGATATCCTCAAAAGGAAAATGGAATATCTGTATGAATCTTCATCAAACATACCATGGAAAATACCATTTTCAACCTCTACTTCATTCCAGAATTATTTTTAATTATGAAAGGTGTCATACTTATGAATCATCAAGAAGAAAAAGCCACATCTAATCAATTTATTAGTAAATTATACGGAATAAAAATATCCACCACCTTCTTCTATAAGAAATGATCCACACACATCAATGTGTACCAATATTAGGATATATATTTCCCTATCACCCTCTCCATTAATTGGTGGTTAGTTCATTTTTCCTTGAGAATAAGTATTATATTTTTCAATAATTTTTATCCGAAATGATTCTAAATAACCATTTTGACATAGAATTATAAAATGATGCTTTAAAATACCAAAATAGTGATGCCGCATATGGGTGTTATATGAGTCATGGAAACATGATTCATTATCTATATCCAATACATGGTTTCTATAATTTAATAGATTAGAACCAATATTTATTTGTTCCATACAATAAATAATGGTGTAATTATAAAATAGGCATGCTTTATTTCAATATTTTAAAATAAAACCATCCATTACAAGTAATAAAATATAGATGATGTTTTTAGAAACCCATATCAAAAAACAATAATTATTTAAAACAAAAATTCTTCATGTTTGAAACCGAGGGTGGTAGTCTCATATAGAGAGGGAAACAATTAATTATCCACTAGATTCTTGAATATCCACCTCTCCTCTATAAATAATTTGGAATTTCATTGGTTAATTCTTTTGGATTTATATTTTATCCCCACACACATTATCTAATTATGAAAGTCATTATATAGAAAGATTACACATGATAAAAATAACATATATGTCTTCCCTATAACTTTAGGTGAAGTTCTTTATCCAGATCGCTAGATTTCACCATAGAAAACATACTTCATCCATTTCATTCACTTTAAATTCAATCATATTCTTCTTTGAAGAACAATTCTTGGGAGCTTTGGACATTATGAGAGCCTTGGTCCCCTTTTCTGTGTTATTTAATTTCTTATTCTCCATAACGACTACTGGTTAATCATTCTATATGTACATGTAAACTTAGAAAATGAGAGTATGGATATTTTAAATGGAATTCTCATGATTGATCATACTATAATTTACTATAAAACATCAGAATAACTTAGGAAGAGAGTAATGGATGGTATTTATGTGAATCTCATCTGAGAATTTAATTCCAAAGTTTTTTAAGTTCACTATATAGCCAATTATTTTGAATACATGTGGTCTAACATGAAATGAATCTCCAATCTTACTTGTGATTAATTCAATGTATATATAATATCTCTTTTTTATTCATTATTTTGATAATGATCTTGAATTTTAGACATCATGATATACACATCCACATCATTATCTTTCATTCAGTGCTCATTGGACAAGGATTATAGCACGAAACACTGGAAACTTTTGGCATCAACCAATTGATTATCTTATAGATAATTTTATTCCTCACCATCTAGTTAGAAATGATCATCAAGAATATTATTTTGAAACACATATAATTTCACTTCAAGTCATAGAATAACCTGTAAGTAAATTTTCCATTCTTGGAAATTATTTTTAGTGAGACATTTATCTTTCTCTAGTATGGATTCAAGTGATTTTTCTTATGTCATTTGTATTGTAATTTTTAAAATTAATAAGGTTAAAAAATTATTAATTTTTCTAATAAAATATGATAGTAAATATTAGATTTATTTATCACCCATATTTTATCGACACTTAATATCCTTTACCGTTTTTTTAAAAAAAATATTTTTGATTTAACATTTTAGTTTAAAGGATCCATATACCCCTTCTAATAACCAAGAGAGAGGTCTTTCAAGCCATACAAAGTATCTAGGTTGGAATAACTTTCCAATTTCACTCACGTAGAACTTTGTTACCTTTTTGGCAGAACCAACAATCCTGAAATCCTAAAACTTGATTTTCTAAACTCTTCACCTATTGTATTCACTATGTCACATAGAGGTGATCAACCCATAATAATAAATAGGTAAATGGGACCTGAAAATCAACATAAAAATTTCCTAAAATTTGAATGAACCCCAACAGAAGTTAGTTAATCTCTATGAACTTTGGTTTGATTCCAACCAATGTACTAGAAGGCTATACCAATTTCATATGTACAGTTGAAGGATTTTAATATTTTATGTATAAATATCACATTTTATAATTATTTAATTGTTTTTAATATTAATATTTTTTAATTAAGTGATTAACCATGTGTAAGATAATGTTTACATATAAATGTTTTAGTTCTATCTTAAATTCAAGTAAATTCACTATTTCATGTGATCTCAACAAGATATACATATTGAAATTATCTGTGAAACATTATAGAATTTAATTAATATGAGTGGTATGATCATGTATTTTTTAATTGTTAGTTTATCAAAAGGATGAATGATTGACCATTGAATTTGGGGGGAAACACCTTAAACCATTTCTTTCATTATGTTTCATCATTCCAACAGTCCACCCATTTATATATTGGACTAGTTTCATGTCAGATCTAAACATGAACCACCACTAATATATTGGGAGATAAATCCATCACAAAATATTTTACTAAAAAACTAGTGAGGGGAACAAAAGGATTGGTTAATGGGGTTTACATAAATGGAAACTATTGTTAAAAATATTCTTAGATAATGAGACTATACATAACCCACAAGCCATCAATTTTATTTAATAATAAATTAAATGTTAACTGATAAAATAAAATGATTGGGTCTATGATCATGATTATACACATTCATTAAAATAAACACACATTTAATAAAATTGCATTCAATACAAATCGTTCTTATATAAGATAAATCAATCTAAAATCAATTAATTAACTTCTTTAATTAATTAATTATATTATATTATTTCTAATACATATATTCTTTTTATTATCATCCATCGCAATTTTAAAAAATGTAAAATAAATTTATTAAAAATTGAAAATATTCAAATCACGTACTTTAGAAGAAACATAAAAAATACTCATTAGAAATTCCCAAAATGTTTGATATTCATATAATATTTACTCATTTGGAATGAATCATGCATTCCTTATCAGGTAAACTCCTATTTTTACTATAAAATTAATGACTTAAATAAAAAATGTTATTTATGTAGCATGACATGTCTTAATGTGCATAATGTAATAACTATATTAAAAATAATACAGAAAATGTTGTTCATAATATTGAATTTTTATTAATTTAATATATTATAAATAAATATACAAAACCCCAAACATGGTGTTTATGAGTTAAATTAATAAAACACAGACCACATGTTGATATGTATTAAATAGTATAATAAATTAAATTTAATTTCTACACAAATATGTGACATATAAGAAATATACTAGCTAGTTAAATGTGATGCATAATTTTTTCACCATCTATATATGGTACATGCCTATAGACTGGGTGTATAGATGTACCACTTACATAAGAAGGAGTAAAAAAATAGTATATGGGATACACAACATAGGGTCTATGAGTTACATGGTTACCAGTCAAACGTGCGATATAAAAACAAACAAATCATCGTAGATGTATGGAATACACATCGTGTACACAAGTTCCATGTAGTATAGTTTGGATAACAATGTTCTAGAACAACATATGGTGTATTAAATAAATATCACGTGTAGTAAATTCACATGATTTAAATTATTTAATGAGTTTTATTAATGCATTAAAGACCGATACATCACTTGTGCTTACGGGCTACACATTGTATACCATTGTGTAATCCATACAAAATCATTTCCACCTTGAGATATGTTATTTGAATATTCTTCATATAAAATAAATATAACTATTGATTATAGTTATGTAAAAAATGATGAATATGATAGGATATCATGATTCATATTAAATAATGAAAAAACAAGAATTTAAAACTAATGATAAATGTGTCAACCAATAAAAAATATATAATTAATTATAAATTATTTTATGACTCCTTTAATTCCACTTGAAGGTTTTGGGATCAATTAAGAACCTTTAGGGAATTCCTAACTCATTTTTTTGTCATAATGGATTATCAATTGAGATATACATAAATATTGAACATCGTGACCATATATAAATCCGTAGTTTTATTTTGAGGTATTATTTTGTTTATTGTTTCCCTTTTATTTTTCCCTTTGTTTCCCTATGAGTTTTTTGAGAAAAAATGGATTTTTAGGCTCATCAACAGGTGGTGAACAGTTGGTGCATAGTTAGGGGAAACCGTGCACTAGCTGGGGAGAAACCATGTTCCCTGGATAGTGGAACTATCCAAGCTGCATGGTTATTCACATGATTAAGAACCCTCCCATAAGAAACCATGATGCCATGTTTTTCTTGGATATAGAGGGACACACCATTTCCACATGGTTTGTAAAACCAAGTGGGATAATCATGTGATCTATCCATGCCATTAAAAATTAGAAATTTACGCTTTTTTCCTCCTCTAATTTAACCATAAATCAAACATAATTAAGGACATACATGATTTTAATCCATAGGAGCTTTATCTTCTCTTTCATAATTTCCTTGAACTCCAATTTTTGGTTGGATTTTGTTTTTATTATTCAATAAATCATCATGTAAGTCACTCTTCTCTTGATTTATTCCTTCTTCTAGGGTTCTTATTCCCTCTTTCATGGGTTATTATTTCTCCCATAGTTTGGTTGACCTAATAAGGGTTCAATCAAGGTTTTTTGTGTAGAATAGTGATGTTTTTTGTTCGATCATGTCTTTTTATGGTTTCTTTGTTCTATTGTTGTGGTTTTCTATGTGATTCTTGGTGTTTCCATACATGATGTAGGTGATTACAAGTTTTGTATTACTGGATGATTTTGGAATAATTTCATTTTTTCCTTAATTTGTTTTATGGATTGTGAGAAAGGTGAGAAATTATTTATAACAAGGATTTGAGGTTTGTGTGGTTTAAATGATGGGTTTTAAAATTTAAATGGTTTTGTTTCATGTGTGATTACATATATTTATTGAAAAATGAGTTTTATAAATTATCTAAGTGGTCATAAGAATGTTTTGAATTGGATTTGGTGTGCATGTGTATTTGAAATAGGGTTTCCCATGAAAAATGATGTTTTTCACATGTATTCATTATTCTTGATGTGTTCCTGTTAAAGAAGTGATGTATGTGACATGTGAAATGGAAATTAGTCCCAATGGGAATCCTAAGTAACTATGTGGGAAGAGTAGGACTAGTATGCTAGTTGGATCCAAGGGTCTAAGGCCTATTTTTTTCCATTAGTATTGATGTTACAGCATTAAATAGATATTGAGGATTGCACACCACTAGACCTTGGATTGTGTTCCCTCAAATAGATTGTGCATGAGGACATTGTGGGTTATCGTTTCTATACCATGATTCACCAAGATACAAGGTTTCTAGGTTCCTACTTATTCTTTTAGCATTAAGGATCTCCCATGGAGCTCTTGTAATGTTTTTATACCATTATAATATGGGTTACATTACTATTGTGTTGAATTGAAAATAATTTTTCTTTGAAAATGATTCCCTTAAAATGTTTTGTTAAAAAGGTTTCCATGTTTTTTCTTAAAACATTTTTCATGATTGTACTATAATTTTATAGCATGGAATATTTATTTTGGGAGGAATCCTATTGGGTTTTGGCTCACACCCTATATAATAATTTGGGTTTATGTGGACTTTGTTATGTT
Source organism: Viscum album (assembly GCA_963277665.1). NCBI lineage: Eukaryota > Viridiplantae > Streptophyta > Magnoliopsida > Santalales > Viscaceae > Viscum > Viscum album. The sequence goes on from OY728121.1 coordinate 1,089,316,348, forward strand.
TGACCCAAGTAAAGGAAAGATGTTTCGTGGTGTTGGTGCATCCGACTACTAGTTGTTCCTCTATTGTGGGTGTTGGTGGTGGTGGATTGAGGGTGATTGTTCTATTATTTCATGGAGGATTTAGGGTTATTGTGTACCCAATTTCCCTTTTTTCATTGATATTATTTTTTCTTGTTAATGTTGTATAAAATTAAATTTGGAATTGTGTATGACCTATTTTATGGATATTTTTATTGGTGTGATGTTTTATTATTTAAAATTGATTAGGGTTGATTATAATTGGTGAAATAATTCCCAGATGTGTGTTATTAATTCCAACCAAATACTTTCCAACATGTGGGGATTGGGAATTCCCTTTGGGACATACCACGGGTCAGGCCGGGTTTTGGGTTGGACAGTACCCTATATTAGTTGGAAAGAAAAGGTTTCAGAGCTTGTATTTTACTCTTTAGTTGGGTCATGTTATTTGGGAAGATTCTGGAAATATTGGAGCTAACATTCTTAGGGCATGGGATTTTACTTGCGAGTGCGGTGTTTGGACAACCCACCATGTGACATATCATGAGTCACCATGGGATTTTGGGATTTGTATGACTAATCCTCCAAGTGAGCCATATATGATGTTGACATTACATGGACACCAGGATAGGGTGAAGGGGTTTTGTCTTGTTTTCGAGTTTGTTATGTTTTTTGTTGAATTATCGGAGTGTTTGAAAATTATTATAGTTGATGAAAATTTTCAAAATATTTTATTGATAGTTTTTCATTTTTGTTGTTTGTTTGTGTAGAAAGATGTGTACCTGAAGAATTCTTGAGAAACCATGGGATGATGCCGATAAGATTTCTCCCTCACCAATTGATAAGAGACTAGTGGATGTCATGGATCTTGTATTTCAATGTTTGAGTTAGTGGGAGGGTTTTGGTCCTACAAAATTTTGGGTAGCCAAACTATGTCATGGAAAGGGAGAGGCTCAAGAGTTTCAAAAGAACAAGCCTTCTTCCCTTTGAGGTAGCACATAACCGCATGAATAAGAGGGGTGTCTTGAGATAATGAAAACTATGTTTGAGTTTATTGATACTTTGGAGGTAGTTAGAGTGAAGTGTGCTTAATTTTTTTGAGGGTCCAAATTAGAGGTGGTGGGACTCAATGGTTCAAAATGGGAAGTATGAGAAAATGTGTTGGAAGGCTTTGAAATTCATGTTTAATGAGTAATATTTCCATGAGACCTTTTCTATTGAAAAAAACCATGAGTTTTTGGATCATCACCATGGAATATGATCGATATACCCAGATTTTCAAGCTGAATTGGGTCCTTGTATAGAATGTGAAGGACCTCCACTTCAAGGGTTGTTAATCTTGGTTTTGAATATTTCATTAATCATGTTGGAGGACGATGGATGTAGTGGTTCTAAGGGTGGATTACCTCCTATGGTGGATGAGTTACTAGATATATTTCTAGATTATTTCCCAGGGTTTACTCTAGATGGAATGCAGAGTTCACCACTAATTTGGTGTTAGGAACACAAACAATATCTATTCCCTTGTAATTTATATCCCCCACTGAGTTGAGGTAATTAATTTTACAACTGGATGATTTGGAATCTGGTTGATTCATTTTACTGGGCATCTCACCTTGGGATACCCCTTTTCTATTTTCAATGATTTCAAATGTATCACTTCAATTATGTATTTATTACTAGATGTTGAATAAGGTGATGATCAAGAATAAATAACTTTTCCCTCATATTGATGACCTTTAATGTCAACTTAAGGTGTTGAGAGGTTTCTCCGAGATTAAATTTCATTCTGGGTATCACCAAGTCATAGTTTGAGAGAAAGATGTTTTGAAAAAAACCCTCTGAAGTAAGTACAACCACATTGTGAATTACTTCATGACTTTCAGGTTGATGAATTCTCTAACAGACATAAGGTATCTTATGAATAGAGTTTTCCACCACTATATTGAATCTATTTTCATGATATTTTTGGATGACATCGTGGTCAATTCTTTGACCAAGGTGGAGAATGAGAAGAACTTTAGAATTGTTCTAGGACCTCTTTAGGAACATTTTCTTTATGAGGTGTTTTAAAGGTGCACATTATGGATTTGGGAAGTTATGTTTCTGAGTCATGTGATATAGGAAAAATGGGCTTCAGTGGGCCTTGATAAGATCATGGCAGTAATTTCATGGGAGAAACCAAAGATTATTTTTGATATTATGAATTTTTGGGCCTTATAAGGTATTTCTGGTGCATTTTTTATTTCTTTCAACTTTCTTTTCCCATGACACAACTCACCCAAAAAGGTGTAATGTTTGAGTGGAATCCATAATGTCATGCATTCTATGAAGAACATAATAGGATGTTGTCCACAACCCCTATATCAATTTTTAGGAATCTAGAAAGGTATTTGTAGTCTAATATGATGCTTCATGTATGGGTCTTGGGTTTGTGTTGATGTAGGATGTGCATGAGGTGGTGTATGGTTCTCACTTACACCGATAATATGAAAATAATTACCGAACCCATGACCTAGAGTTAGTAGTTGTGTTGTGTGATTTTTAGTTATGGAACCATTATATTTTTTGGGATAATGTTGTAGCCTATTCGGATCATAAGAGTTTGGCATACTTTTTCTCTGAGAAATATTTGAATTTAAGGCATCTTCATTGGGTCGAGAAACTTCAGAGGTTCGATTTTGATATCGTATATACCCTAGGAAAATGTAATGTGGTTTCATATGACTTAAGAAGAAAAGTTCCAATGCAAATATTTAAGGATTCTACTGGTGGGTGGACTTTGATCTGTCTTTTCTTCTAGTTTCATCTAGTGGACAAGGAGAATAATGTAGGTGTGTTATTTTCTAGTGTTCTGTTGAAACTTTCCATTGTGGAGTTGATTCAGTGATAGAGTCTGAGTGATGGGTTATGAAAGTATTCTATGCAGTTCCTAAATGGTGGGGAGGTTCCATGGGAGTGTCTATGGACTCCTGAGGGAGTTTTGTGTTTCAAGGGTTTCTCTATGGTGATGTTGTCATTGCATAAGCTGGTGATGCAGAAAATCCACCTGTATTAGTGGGTCATCTAACCCAAGTCATTCAATACGTTTTAGGATGTGTTTCTTCAGTTTTGGTGGCATTTTATGATGTGATATATAGCTGAATTTCTATCTTTGTGTTATACAAGTCAGTGGGTAAATGAAGAGCACCATAGATCCTCTAGATTTCTTCCATAATTACCCATTCCTACTTATAAGTGGGAAGAGGCCACCAAGGATTTTATTGTGGGATTACCGAGTACACCATAGGGAAGGAATTCTAAATGAACAGTGATTGATTTCTTGACCAAATTATGAAATTTTAATCCCATCAGGGATTTGACCAACATTGATTATTTGGGTAGGTTGTATGTTTAGGAAATAGAAAGGCTTTATGGTGTGTTGTTGGATATTTTTTCTGATAGGGACCCCCTTTTAACTTTCAGGTTTGGGAAGTAATTTAGAATGTAATGGGAAGACATTTCAATTGGAGTATGACATACCATCATCAAATGGATAGTCAGATATAGAGGGTGAGTTGGATCTTGTATGACATGCTCCATTCATGTGTGTTGGATTTAAAAGGCTCATGAGATAGTCATTTGGGGTTGTTATAGTTTTTGTATAAATATATTTAACAATACTAAATTCGAATGGATCTTTTGAGGGTCTTTATGGTCAGACATGCCGGTCCACTTTATGCAAGGTAGAGGTGGGTGAGACCTCATTGGTGGGACCAAGCCTTTCGAAGGAAATGTCTGATAATGTCAAGTTGACCAAGCAAAATTTTTTTACTGTGAAGATTCACCATAAGTATTATGCCGATAATTGGAATATAGATTTTTAATTCTCTATAGAAGAACATGTTATTTTGAAAGTGGAACCTCACGTTGGTCACTAGCATCTTGGTAAGAAAGGTAATATATTAAAGTGGAATGTTAGAAATTTTGAGTTTACCGATAGAATTGGTAAAGTGGAATACCATATATATTTTCCTTCTTGGATGAAATCAATTCATGACATGTTCCATGTTTTGTAGTTGAAAAATTATAATCTGGATCTATCACATGTGTTTAATTGGGAGGAATTGGATATAGAACACAGTTTATTTGTGTTTGAGTGGATGATATGTATTGTGGGTTCCCAGGAGAAAGTGCTTTAGAGGAAGTCCATACTATTTGTCTGGGTTCTTTATAATCACATTAATGATGAGTATGAGACTTGGGAGAAGATGTACTATGTTGAGGAGGAATATCATTTTTTATTCAATGATCAAACGTGGAGTTGACAGTCCAAGGATGGAAATTTTTCATGATGGGGAGAATTTTAAAATCTGTGATTCTATTTTTAGCCACTCTATTGTTTATTTTTTGTCTTGTATTAATCCCTTGGTTTACTAATATTTTTAAGAGAAAAATGAAAAATTTGGGCTTAGCAGCAGGTGTCAAATGGATGGTGCACGGTTAGGAGAAACAATGTGCCAACCCCATAGAAACCATGCACCCTAGAAAGTGGCATTGTTTAGGCCACACAGTTATTCGCACGGGCATTCACCCACCCCCAGGAAACCATAAGGCCTAATTTCTATTAGAATGAGAGGGACACACTATTACCACACATCATGGAAAGCCAAGTGGGCTAAATGTGAAACCTATCCATGTCATAAAAAATTGGAAATTTACTTTTTTTCCATCCTCTAATATACCTCCAAATCACCCCTAATTCGAGCCATATGGTATTTTTATCCCCAAAAGATTCATCATCTCCTACTTATTCCCCTTTAACATCCATTTTTGGTTGGATTTGCTGTATATTATTCATGATATCATCATATAAGTCTCTCTTCTCGTGATTTATTCCCTATTTTATGGCTCTTCTTCCCTCTTTCTGGGGTTCTTCTTCCTCTAGTGGTTTTTTTGAACTTATAAGTGTTGAATCTTGTTTTTTTTGGTATAATAATGACATTTGAAGTTTGGTACTTCTTTATAGGGCTTCATTGTTGCGAGATTGTGGGTTTCCACCATATTTTGAATGTTTCCAAGATTGAGGTAAGTTATTCCATGTTTAAGCATTATTATATGATTTTGGTATGCTTTATTTTCTTCTTTAATGTGTTCTATAAATTGTATGAAAGGTTTTGAATGTGTTTTAAAAATTATTTGAGGTGCATATGGTTTTAAATATGGTTTTAAAAATGTAAATGTTTGTGTTTTTTGTCTACTTACATGTTGTTCTTCGTAAATGTGTTTTATAAATTGTGCAAGTTGTATGAAGATTTTTTTGAAATGGATTCAGTGTGTGTGTGTGTGTGAAGTTAAAAGTTGTTTTTCCAATGAAAATTGATGGTTTTAATGTATATTCATAATGATTGATGGGTTTATTTGAAAGTGGTGATGTATGGTACATGTGAAAAGGATATTGATCACAAAGGGAATCCAAGATCACTAGGTTGGTGGACAAGGACTAGTATGCTAGTTGGATCGGCAGGGTTGAGGCCCATTTTCTTCTTTCAAGATTAAAAATACAACACTAACTAAACATTGATGATTTCAGACCAAAATGAATTGGGAAGTGTTCCCCTCTAGTAGATCATGCATGAGGATGTCATGGGTTATGGATTCTATTGAGATACGAGATTCCTATGGTCCGACTAGTTCTAGTAACATTATTGATTAACCATTATAATCTTGTAATGTTGTATATTCTATCAGAATATAGTAGAATTTATACTAATTTTGAATTTCAAACCTTGTTTCTTTGAAATTATTTTCCATAAAATGTTTTGTTAAAAACGGAACCATGTTCTTTCTTAAAAATTTCATATTTATTATCCTCTAATGTTATGAAATGGGATATTCTTTTTGGTGAAATCCTAATGGTACTTTTCTGACACCCTAAATACACCTTTGGGTGTATGTAGAAATTGTTATGTTTGACCCAGGTAAAAGAAAGAATTTTTTTGGTGTTTGTGGATCTGGATTCTATTTTTTCTTCTCTTACGGGTGTTGGTGGTGGTGGATTGAGGGCGATGGTTCTCTTGTCACATGGAGGTTTTGTGGTTGTTTTGTATTTGGTTTCCTTTATTGACAATGATATTTTAATTTTTGGTTAAAGTTGTAAAAAATTTCAGTTGACATTGTCTATCTCCTCAGGTTATGCATATTGGTCTTAGGGTGGTGTTTTATTATTGATAATTGATAATGGTTGTTCATAATGGGTGAAGTTAGTCCCAAAAGTGTATTATTGATATCCATAAAATCGTTTCCATCTCATGGTGATTGGGAATGCCCTTTAAGTCGTACCATAGGTTGGGCCGGGTTTCGGGTTGGATGGTACCCCAGCTTGGTTTGTGACACCCTCATAATTTAATCAATGACTAATTTACATTAGAACACTGGAACCAAATTCAAATCGACCACATAATAAATTTATAATTAATTTAAGAAATTGAAAATTATTATATGATGAAATATTTCATAATTAATGGATATTAAAAAATCTCTACATCATATTCTTGTTTTGTCAATAGAATCCAGTGTAGATTCCATGTAGCGGTGATCCCCATGTGCACCCCAGTAAATATAGAATATTTTTAGGAATCTTCATGTTATGGTCCAAAATCCCTTAACACTTTCATTTTTCATCGTTGATCACCGCAATAATCATATCCTAGAAGGATTATCCATGGTATCTCATGAATATAGGGGGTGGTAGAGGATAATCGCTCTCTATTAATGAGATTGTACATGGATAAGGTCTCTCTATAGCTTGATATAATTCTTGATTTCATTGTACACAACTCAATTGGCTAGTGTACTAGGATGGAAAATATATAATATTTTTTAAATAGTACCAGGGATAGAAAATAATAATGAATAATTTTCCATTATTGTTTCATTAATCCCCATGGAACCCCTCTTGTATTATAATAATAATAATATTATAATTTTTATTATTTCTTGTCACATGAAAAAACAGGGAATTGTTTAATTTTTATTGTTGAATAAATTGAAGAAAATGTATTTAAGTAATACTTAATATTTGTTATTTATCATCAGACCATTAAACATCGTATTCCTCTCCTCCACAATATTTTTAATTCCTTTAATAATGATTATTAATAAATAAATAAATATTATTTCATTATTTTTCAATAAATAAACATTTTACTCTCTAAAAAGAAAATAAATATTACTAAATATTCCATGTATATAATATTTCCCTTGATAAATAATGATGATATATATGAGATCAAGATAATATTAAATATTATAAAACCATGTATGAGAATTATAATTTTTCATGATGTTAAATAATATATAATATTTTCATTTAATTGATTCTCTTAATACACTTGGTGTATAACCCACTTGGATTATTTCTTAGTGGCATTAGGAAGATCATATAAATGCAAGTATAGCATCTAACAACACACCAAGGAACTCATAGAGAATGAATTTAATTTCATAATGACATTAAATATTATAAAAACTCATATTGTGTAATATAATCCCTTTATCAAGATATCACTATTCAAAAAGGTTTCATGTTGGCTTCATCAACATGTGAGCTTGATATATCCTTCATTTAATATTTTTAAAATGAATCTCTCCATGTTATTCCATGGATATGAAAATATTTATTACATTTAATTCTCATCAATGGGATTGATATGTTGTCCCACCATAAATATCATAAGGGAAAAATCAATTATTTCATTATTAATTAATGCAATATAAACCACGAAGCATCCAATGTATCTTAACTCACTAAAAATATGTGTCTTCACAGTTTTATTTAGTATAAAATAAATACATAAAAAATAGTTTCTACTAATAGTAATTATAAATTCTATGGATAAATACAAATTTTCATAGATATGAAAATTCAATGACATATATAAATGTGGAATTTCTACTGGAGAGTCATGTTCTCATAATATCCAGTATTGAAAACTAACAATGGTGTACAATAAAAGAAAATTCCAAAAAAGTACTATAAGTATCCATCCCAAATATCCTATAACATATTTGTCTTGTAAAATTATATCATTCAAAAAAAGATTTTTTTATGAATATTTTCATCGTACTTTTGAGTTCTCATCATAACTGGGAACCGTTATGGACTTTCAGTGAAACAATTACTCTTGGGATAGTATCACATACTAAGCCACCTAGAAGAACAATTATCGTGAGATAATGCGATTATTAATATTAAAAATAATGAATACTAAAAATCATAAAGTATATAGAAGTTGGTTTTAGGGAACCATTTCCAAATATTTCTATAATTTTACCAATTGGTTTTTAATTCCTTGAGACTGTTTTATTCATTTAAATAAATTTATATCCATTAATTATGAGGAAATTTCAAATTTATATTTATATTTTAAAATTTGTAAAATTATATTTTCCAACATGAGTGATGATTTCTGTGAAAATGTTTTATAACAACAAATTTCCCATGGTTTATGAAAAAAATAGATTAAATTTGACTAGATTTTATTGGAGAAAAATAATTCTTTCTATAAAAAATCATCAAAATTAGTGTTCTAACTATATAGATGATCAGAATATTTATGATACACCATTTCAATTCTCATAAATGGAATAAGAACTTGGCTATATAAAACTCAATATAGAATATAACGATGGGGAATTATCCCAAGGAAGATTTGAAATGAATGTTTCTACATTAAAATTATTCATCGACACAACATTCCCAAGGTTCTTATAAGAAAAAATATAAATAATATTTTTTAGTTATTTTCCCACTATTATATATGTAATGATGACCCTCAAAAAACTTAGACGATGAAGAAAAAAATATTCCGAAATATTATTCCTATAAATACTTCAATTTAGAAATAGATATAGAAAGATCTATTGGATATATTTATTCTAAATATTTAGAAAACTGTTTTCGTCATATTTCACTAAAAAATTTATGATCATCTAAATTTCCCTTAAATATGTAGTTTAAATATTTTTTTACTTTCATGATATTTTTGTACTTTTAATATTATAATTTTTTTAAAATATGTTTTTCTATCTTTATTGGATTATTTTATAATAATAACATTTACTAATTAACACTGTATTATTATTTTATGGATATTCGTTAATTCAAGGTTTGTTTTTAGTTTATTTTGTTAATATTTATTAGTATTAATTTTCTATATGAGAAATATATGTTATTTAACATTTTATATTATCATAATTATTAGTAATATTTATAATAATTGAATTAAATTTTTCTAATAATTAATATTACTATTATTAATATGTGTATAGATAATAGTTTAATCAAACAAATAATTTGATTATATTAACATAAATGATTATATTTACACACATACACCAATATATATATAACTATATCTTAAAATTATATTATTATTTATATAATATAATATATATATTTATAATGATTGGAGAGGATATTAGGATCTGCGGGAGTGCTGTGTGAGTGGGTCGACAATTCCATGGTGACCAATGGTGGCCCCTTTGGTCCTAGCTCTGATGGATTTGAATTTATCCAACGAGGGTGATGATGATGGTGGAAAGCTTGATGTTCCTTGAGATTTGTTCTATCTAGGTGTAGAAGCTTCAGTAGAACCTAGGTTTGACTTCCAATCTATGAATAAAAACTCCTTTGATCGGGCAGTTCGTGAAGAGGATGCACCCATGTCTTTTGCAGAGGTAGATCATGCCTTTATTGAACCTATTCTTCCATCTTGTGGTTTAGACTGATCGAAAAATCCGGATCTCGCAAGGCCTGAAACTTTGGTTACTATGGATTTGTGTAATAAGGAGGTTTTGAACCCTGGAACTGAGATGTGGTTGAATGTTGTTGCTGGTGATTGTTTTTTACAAGTATTCAGAGTGGTTCATCTATTAAAAGTAATTTTATTTTGAGAAACAATTCCATAAATATTTTTGAAGCAGATCTTATGTTCTTTTAGATGAGTATAAAGGCCTTTCTATATTCCATTATTGCAGGTCTCTCTACTCTACTACAGATTGATACATGGAAATTTGAGTATTTCATAAAGATACTGATTTAAATTTGGGGTTTTGAAACTTGGAACATTGTTTCGATCGATATGGGATATTTTCATATTAATTTTCCTTCTATGGATTTGAATTTGAAGGAATGGAGTTGCGACTTTTTCAATTTCCAACTAGGTGTTCTTAAATTTCAGGACTATGATCCTTGGTTTGATCTTTTTCAAACAAAAAATTTGGTTGTGTAATATTGGATTCAGATTAAAGGTTTCAATTGATACTTTTGGAACCCAAATATTGTCTGTTATGTTTCTGTGGAATTTGGAAAACCAATTAATACTGATAAGGAGATTAAGATGAGCATGTATGGGCATTATGTCTGATTTTTTTTGAATTTGATCTCTATTCAACTCTCATTGAAATGATATATCTTATTCTGAGTGATTTTAAATTTGACCATGCAATTGAATATGATCATGTTCTTGATTTTTTTCAACTATTTGTGCATTGGGAAAGTAATAGAATATTTTTATGTGGTTTTGATGCTCCAACTATAAGAAGTACATGAAACATGTAAATAGTTTTAAGTTTATGTTTCCATTTTCTTATGGGAAGAAATATTTAGATGATAGACATACTACAAAATTGGTTGGGATGAATGTTCATAATGAGATTCATGGGGGGGGATGATGTTCCACTACCTATTAAAGTTATTGAATCATCTAATCCTATGAGTGATACTAGATCACTTCCGGTTCACAATGCCATTTCCTATGTTAATGTGGTTGATGAAAATTTATGGATGTCAGGGGATGGTTTTTCTTCAGTTTCCGATGGAGATCAGTTGGATATTTATGTAGAGGTAGGTGTGCAAGCATCTGACATGGGTATAGTGGAATATGTATAGGGTCTTAGCCATCCTAATGTTGTCCAATGAGGTGATTCCCCTGGAGTCATAAAGGCACTTACAACAGATAATCTACAAAATTCACATATGGAAAATAAGTATGAAAATGTTGAATTGTATAATCTTGGTAAGGTAGTGGACTCTCACACTGGTGGAACCCAGAATGGTAATTTATTTTATATTCTTGAGTCAATAAATAATAGTGCATTTGATCAACTATACTTTGTTGGTTTAGAGGGATTGAGGGTGCGTAATAAAAGGGAAGTTATAGGCAGTGTTGCTATAGACAAGCTCCATGTAGTGATATAAGGGGAATTCTTTTCAGACTATTTTTTTAGTTTCATGAAGTTAATACCCTAGATACTGTTGAAAACTCTAGGAATCAAACTAAATAGGTATATTAAGGTGGGGTAGTCCATTTGGCTATACATGAGAGCAATGGTGATGTGACATTTCTTTCTCCACAATATTTTGTGGCTTCCACACCTCAACAGTGTCTTTTGGCCTATAGGCATGAAGAGCCAATAATTACTTCAGTATAGAATTTGATTGATCATGAACATTAAGATGTGATTTTATGAATTTACAAGGATAGAGGTCGCGTTTTTCATCCTCATAGCGAGGATGACTCATCAAACATTATTTTTCATGGTCATGATTTTCCATCTCCAAGGAAATGGTGGTGAGATAGACACCTGAGAGGTAATGGAGGCTCAAGAGGTAGGGGTGGTCAACACAACAAAATATGACTATTAAGGATTACCTATTATTCTCTAGTGGCGTATGTGTACCACATTTTTTCTATTGGTATTTCATATAATCTCTATATGTTCACAAATATTTATATAAAATTTTCTGGGCCATGGGTTTTAATCCATTCTCTTCACCATTCCTGAAATATATTCATAATTATAACACTTATTTTCATTAATATTATCATAATTTTTATTTTTATTGACTAACATTATATCATATTATTATTTTGAAATTTTAATTCTAAATTCTAGTTATGAATTTTTATTGGAAGATACGCTAGAAAGGAGATCCACCTTTTTATTCTCTATAAAAATAGTGATCTCAATTGAAAATTCCTACTCACCAACATTTTCATCAACAACACCCCAATTCACCTAACCCATATAAGCTGATGCAGACCCATGAACATTAATCCTCATATATCTAACCACCCACATTGCGTGCAACAAGCTCAACCAATATCGACCTTCCACTCTAGCCTTTGTGAAATCCATATCCACCATCCCTTTGGATTGCATCAAACAATATCTCATTCTAGACCTCAAGAAAACTACCATGACACACTTATTCTTGGTGACGCTCCCATGGGCACATCCTCTCCATGATTGTTGAAACAGTAAAGACCAAAGACTCCCCTACTACACTACTTATCCAAAATTCCTAACGAGAATATTCCCCACTCCCATAACTTCTACATAAAAAATTAAAACTACTGATCCACACACCAAAGAGGTTGTTGGTTCACTACTTACTACTAGAGTTGTCATTATATCAATATTTTTATAGGGTTCACATTTCATCTCAAGATATTGAGATATAAATTTATGTAATCCCCAAAGTACACATTTTTTTAGGATGATTATGTTAATGTGATTATAATTTTATGGCCTTAACATTTTCTTACCCCTTTTATTTTTTATTTGTAATGTCAATGTAATTAATCTCCTTTCCAGGACGGTGATTGAGTATGACAATTGATGTGCGTTCCATGTTGAAATTTTATTTTGATATTATTTTTTCAATTTAAAAAATTTTAATTTGAATTTTAATTTGGTTGATTATATTTTTGTTGAACATAAATATGAAATTCAATCTATATAATTTAATTCATAGTGGTTGAAGTAATATTGATAATGTAAACATCGTTTTTTATCTTAAAAAAAATAAGTGACTTAACTTTTCCAGAAATGGGTGGTATCATTTTCCTAAATAGTTAGGTCATTAAATTAATATCATAATATATATATATAACACTAGAGAATAGGACCATAAATACATTAGGACTTAAAATAATTCTATAAAAAAGATTTATATTTTTTAACTTGGGTGATGATTGAGAATGATATAATTTAATCAAAGGAAAAAACATTCTTGGCTTGCATAATAGTTTTCTTATGAAATTGCCTCCCCAAATATATTTTTCTGATAAAAGTTCATTATTAATTTTTTATTTCATTTTTTCTCGATTATATTTTTAATTTCTTATAAAAAATTAAAATAAGAGTTACCTTAGAAAATGACCTTACTACAAATGATAAAAAGGGTCGTGTTTAGTGAATTAGACACTAAGTACCATGTGCATCAATCATTATCTCCACTTTTACAATAAAATTAGCTGAAAAACATTTTAAATTAGAAGTTGTGTGAATGAGAACACGATATTTTGTCACAATATTTGGGGATTACATTCCATTCTAGCATTAAAAATTATCAAGTACGGGTTTATTTCGGCATGAATTTCCTAGACACTGAAGAAATATATTTTAGATTTAATAATAAATGAGTCAGACATAGAAAAATATTTAGAAAATTAAGGATAATGGAATCCTCCAATAGGTATATATTATATTAATCTTCCGAATTCACAAGTTGAGATCATCAGAACTCACATTCTAACACTCCCCTGTAGAAAATTCTACCAACATTTTTGAAATTGACACAGTTATTAGAGACCGAGAACTAATATGGGATATAAACAAACACCCAACACATTTGGAATCAACTTAGGAGTTGTGAGGTTGAGGATCAATTATAACAATTATGAATTTATTTAATTGATGATCATCCTATAGTAGCATCCTATTAAATTCCATTGATTAAAAATTGAAGAACTTTATTTGCATGTGAACATATTTCTCAGGGTCTATGAAACATTAAAATATATTGGGGTTACTGATGATGAATTGATCATGATACTATTGCAATTTTCATTATATGGTAAATCCATAGTCTGGTTGTAAAATTTGGACCCAAATACTATCTTTATATTGGAAGTGATAAGATAAAATATTTCATTATTGGAAGTACAATATAACACCAACACTAAAAAACAAAAGATGCCTCAACTCATTCTTCTAACCAAGATATTAATCAGTATGAGATTATTGAGAGAGATTTAGGGATTTTTTACAATTTTTTTCTCATCATGGGATGAATTTAATGAAAAAATTAAACCATCTACTATATAATTCAATATAAGTGTAAGTTACTGATCAATACATCCACTAGAAATTATTTCAAGGAAATGGATCTTTAATTTCATTACACCATACAAAAAAATGTGGAATAACCCAATTTTTAGTAGTAAATGATTTTCCATTAAGAATATAATATTTTAATGAATTTGGTTCTTAGACATTAATAACTAAAAAGTTTTAAGCTCTCAATTTGAGTATAGAAAACATGTCAATGAGTTTTTGTAATCCTTTCCTTGTCATCCAAGTTTATCATTTCCTGCAATGGTATGGTCCTCATGATTCTAAAATGTATCAATATAAAACCTCTAAGAATAATTTTTATGAGGTTGACATTATCATTTACAATAGAGGAAATTAAAAATCAATTACAACATAATATTGTAAGACATTAAAAAAATTATTGGTCGTAAGGAACCAGTGGGTACTCAACCAATGAACCTAAACATGGATCTTACAAGGTTCACTACTCAATATTACTTCATCACTACAAAAAAATATCAAGTACAAAGATATAAATTGGAATATAAAACACCATCTTATCAATAGAAAATATAATGGTGCAAAATGAAAAAAATAGTATATGGTCACCCTGTAACATAATGTCAGCCTAATTGGGGAGAAACTATATAAATAATAATGAATTCTAACCAAGAAATTTTTGATTCACAAGGACATTTGAACAAAAATATAAATCATGAAATTAAAAAAAATATAATAATCCATGTGAAAAAATAAGAAATCAATTATTTTAGTTTTCAACACCAATGAAAGGCCTAAAGAAGGAAACTCTACCGAGTATCACCAGAGTCAACAAAAGAGAAAAAGATGAAAAGGATTATAATTAATTAATGGAATTTTTTTAAATTAACTAAATGACTACTACTAAGTATTATAATAGACACACACACCCATAGATGGGATGGTGATTCAGCAAACAATTTTTATCCAGATAAATATAAAGTGAAGAATAGGGAAAATGAACATGTGAAACTTGAAAATGAATGAAACAAAAATGAAAAGGAAGAAATTGTTCAAAGAGTTTTAGATCACACACCACCTAAGATATTTTAAAAAAAAAGGCAGAAGAAAAGTATCTTAGATACTCAAATTTTTAAATTCTAGGAGATATTAGGAAACTTCACATAATTATTCCTTTTGTAGAGTACATCAAAAAAATTCCCCACTATGCTAAATTTCTCAAAGTGATTTGATGAAAAATTTGGAAGATTGATGATGTGGGAATAATTTTAATTCATGAATAATTCTAAAAAATTATACATAGATTCATTGATCCTAAACCAAGATATGATGGCAGGTTTACTATAACCTATAATATTAAAGGATGTCAATTTGGGAGGGCACTATGCGACCTCAGAGCTAGAGAAAACCTCATGCCATCTAGATTTCTTGATCAACTGCAAATCAAGAAATTAAATCCAACTAGAGACACTTAGAAAATGGAGGATCTATTAATAAAGCATCATTATAGATATTTATAGAACATGATTGACATGGTTTATAAATTTCAAATCCATTAAAATTTAGTTATCCACAATTTCTAATAAGATAAGGAATCTCTAATCATTTTGGGGAGACACTTATTAGAAACATGTAGTTTTATTGTAAATTTCGAAGAAATAAAATTAAAATTTTTTATGGGGAAGGACACATAACTTGGAAATATAAATGGGATGATATTCCTTTTGTTTTATAATATTTTTATAGTATGGGAAAACCTACCAAAAAATTTTATTATTCCAATGACCATGGATGACATGACCAATGGTTCTTTAAATGCCTATGGCATAGGTTGATATGACTTATGAGGTATTATGACTTATATTATGACAAACCTACTTTTATTACAAACTTAAACATGATTTATTACATAAAAATTATCTTGATACAACAAAGAATATCGAGAGGTTTAGTGTCTTTGGGGCTTAGGATCATTACATAAAAATTTAAAACATGAAATACAACATCTTTATTGAAAACTTCCTTTATATGACCACTACATTCCCTCTTACTTAGCATTGCATGGGATAACCTGTGGACATGCATAAGAAAAGGGTGAGCTATAAAGCCCAGTGAGGTAGTAAACATGGAATAAAAAGAAGAGTAAAATACATGTTAGGTAATAGGAATATCAATAGAGAATAAGAGAAACATGAACATAAAGGAATGATCAAGCATGATAATCATAACATGGAAATGTGGCAACAACACTTAACATGGAATTAGAATGAGCCAAGGCACATTGCACATGGAGAATGATTAAGTCCTCATTGCACATAAATCACGAGTAAACCCTCATTGCACATGAATTATCATGAGTCAACACTCATTGAACATGACGTATCATGATACTATACTTTACCCAATGCATTGGAGCGCTATAAGGGCGCACCCTTCTTAAACATTTCATTTCATGCATTAGTGTAACACATGGATCATAAAACATGGATTAATAAAACATAATCATTTAATCCATGATAAAGAAATGTGGAATTCATACATAAAACATTATAAAAAATAATTAAATGTTCATAAATGTGAATACCCTTGATGGAGAAATGGGCATGGTATTCACTACACAATGGTATTGGCTTAGAAAATCGGTGCGATTTCTGCAGCGTAATGGCGTGACATAAGAATTCATAAAAATGGTTTGATGAGAGATAAAGGGGAGTATAATCATATTTACATGAAATGGAAAGTAAGGGGGTCATATAGATACATGTACAATCAATTTTAATGGAATTTAGATTCATGATACAAAAGTATTGCTTGAATGTAAAAGAGGAGAGAGAAGTTCCTTTCAGAATTTTGGCATAGTAACAGGTGTACATGGGAGGAATTTAATGAGATATAAATGGGTATCCCATCATTAAAACATAAATAGGGCAGTATTATGGATGTGCAAAACCATACCCCAACATTCACAATTGAAATTAAAATGGCAAAACAACTTAAAGAAAATTGGACAAAAATGAGAAAGGAAGAAAAAACCCTTACTTAGAAGTGTGCTTACAAAGGCTAGAGAGAGGCTTTTGAGAGGCTTATTGGGAGATTGGGGAACCTTGGGAGGATTATAGAGATATTAGGGAAGAGGTTGGACGAAATCCAAAGGCTTTGAGTGAGGAGGAAGTAGGCGCTTGGGTGGGTTTATATAGGAAAGGTGAGGGAATTCTTTATTATTTAGGTTTGGGTCCCCTTACATTAAATTAATCCAAACCCCAAATCATCCCATGGTTTTTGCCCATGGTTTTTGGAAAAGTGAAGAGGAAAACAATATATTATAAGGCCAAAGTCCGAAATTCTTAAAATAATCGGGTTTCTTATGGGGAGGTGAGTCACACTCCCATGAAAATTAATTTAAAAAGACAAGGTGTTTAATAAGTCTTGAGGGGTCCATTAATGCTTTGAAAAGTAATTCAAACAAACCCAAAATCACATTATTTTAATGGTAAAACATATATTGGCCGAACATAAAGCTTATTGTATTTTATTACATCACTATTGGGTCATTATGATGTCATAAAACAGAATATATATTTAAACAGTATTTAATTTTTACCCAAAAATTTGACTGTCTCAGAAAATTATGAAAAATTCACCATTGGATAATTTCGACATCCTGATTCTAGAAATAACATTTATTTTATCTAAATAATTTTCTAAATATGTTAATTTTCACTTTTAAAATAAAAACTGACATTTATCAAAAATTCACAGGTTTTGACAGAAATGGCTTTCAAACCTTAATAAAAATTATAATTGCATTCATAAAATTATAAGATCATTTATATTTTAAAAAAATTAACTTAATAATAATAATATTTTATTAAAATATTATTTAATTCAAAAATAATTAATTTTAAAAAATAGAATTCTTAATTAAATAATAACTAAAAACACTATTTGTACTTTAAAACTATTTTCAATGTATCAAAAAAGACAAGGAGGTATATTCATTATTACATACAAAAATAATAGACATGAACATAGTACTAGAAATTTGTTACATAACCCCTTAAAAGAGCCGCATAAGACCTAAGGGTAAGGTGTGAGATGGTGACAGACTATTGGGGTGGCTCGGATAACATCGCTCAAGTGGAAATTTCTATCAACTTCCACTTCTCCTGTGGACGGTACCATTCGAGCTTGAAATGATGAAGATCATCTTCGGCTTGGTCAAGAGCAAAGCCCAAGGATGCCACCTCTTTTCTGAGCTCTAACAAATGGGCTTCGTATGGAGCAATTTTACTGGATGAGGCCATCAGTTCCTTTGTCTGAGTAAATTTGGATTTGTTAAAGCCCTATATTTATACTAATCATGTGATCACTGTTCAGCAGCTATATTAGCAACAGTCAAAATTATTATCATAAAACCAAAGAAGTTTACATTTTATATAAACATAAATAGACATTTAATTATATCAAGAGGGATTTCCATTAATGAAACTTTGGGTCGTTACAATATTCCCCCCTTAAGAAATTTCTCCCTCAAAATTTTCCTTTTCCCACACTAAAACAGATGTGGGTAACTCAGCTTCATCATTTCCTCCGATTCCCAAGTCGCTTCTTCAAACTTGTGGTTTCTCCACAACACCTTGATGAGGGACATTGTCTTATTTTGTAGAACTTTTTCTCTACGATCTAAGATCTTCACTGGTTGCTCCTCATAAGAAATATCATCTTCCAATTGTACCACCTCAAAAGAGAGTACATGTGAAGGGTCCGGTATGTACTTCTTTAAGAGGGATACATGATAGACATCATGTACTTTGGCCATGGCAGGTGGAAGTGCTAGTCGATAGGCCATAGCCCCGACACGATCAAGAATCTCGAAGGGGCTAATGTACCTTGGACTTAACTTCCCTTTATTTCCAAACCTCATGAACTTCATCCATGTAGATATGCGTAGAAAAAGCATCTCTCCCACTTTAAACTCAAGGTCTCATCGATGGTTATCTGCATAACTCTTCTGTCGACTCTGAGCTGCCTTGATGTGCTACTGAATGGTTTTCACCTTCTCCACCATTTCCTTGACCATTTCTGGTCCAATCAGCTTATGTTCACCGACCTCATCCCAACATGCCAGTGTTCTTCACCTTTTCCCATACAAGGCTTCATATGGTTCCATTTTGATGCTTAAGTAGAAACTGTTTTTATAAGAGAACTCAACCAGAGGAAGATGTTGATCCCATCCTCCATCAATGTACATTGAGCATGCTCTCAATATGTCCTCAAGTGTTTGGATAGTCCGCTCAGGTTGGCCATCAGTTTGAGGATGATAAGCCGTACTGAAGTTCAGTTCAGTATTCAGAGCATGTTGAAGACTCTTCTAAAACATAGAGGTGAATCTTGGATGTCGATCAGACATAATAGATAGTGGTACTCCATGCAACCTTACCACTTCCCTGATATATATCCATGCCAGTAGATCCAATGAGAAATCCTCCCAAATAACAATGAAGTGTGCAGTCTTTGTAAGACGATCCACAACAACCCAGATTGCATTGTTGCCTTTGGATTTCCTCGGAAGTCCGGTGACAAAGTCCATGGTGATGTTCTCCCATTTCCATTATGGTATGGGCAATGGTTGCATCATCCCCTTAGACTTCTGCCTCTCTGCTTTCACTTGCTGACACACCAAGCACTTTGATGTATATTCAGCGATCTCCTTCTTCATATTATCCCACAAAAAGTTTTCTTGGAGATCTCGATACATCTTTGTGCTTTCTGGGTGAATAGAGGAATTCGAACTATGTGCATCATCCAAAAGTTCCTTCTTCTACTCCGGACTTGATGGAACACATAGTCTTCTCCCAAACCGCACAATTCCTTCTTCAATAACATTAAACTCCGAGGATTTTACCTTTTTGATAGCTTCCACTTTTTCTTGAATTCCTACATCATCTTTTTTAGCATCCTTTAACCTTTCCAAAAGAGATGGTTGAGCAGTCATTTGTGAAAGGATTTATGATGTTCCCTTCTTGATGATTCCCATGTCCATCTTCATCAAGTCTAAGATGATTGGATCCTTCTCAATTCTCATCATTGATAGAATCGATGGGTCCTTTATACTTTGGGAATCTGCAACCTGGTTCGCTTTCCCAAGGTGGTAATGTATTGAATAGTCATAATCCTTGATGAGCTATATCCATCTTCTCTTGAATATATTAAGCTCTTTCTCTGTGAATATATGTTTAAGTCTTTTTTGGTCAGTATATATCTCACATTTCTCTCCATAGAGATAATGCCGCCAGATTTTCAAGGAAAATATCACAGCCGCCAACTCTAGATCATGTGTTGGATAGTTTCGCTCATGGATTTTCAACTACCTTGAGGCATAGGATATCACTTTATCATTCTGCATCAGCACACAACCTAATCTCTTCTTTGAATCATCACTGAATACCACAAAAAGTTCCCCACTTGTGGGTAAAGTGAGCACAGGTGCAGTGATAAGACTCCTTTTCAACTCCTTGAAGTTTCATCGCATTCATCACTCCAAGAAAACTTTACTCCCTTTTGAGTTATCTACGTAAGAGGGTTGGACAATCGTCAGAAATTTCTCACAAATCATCGATAATATCCAGCTAACCCCAAGAAGCTACAGATATCTGTTACTGATGTTGGCCTCGGCCATCCCTCAATTGCATTTTTTTTTGGAGGGGTCCACTGATATCTCATTGCTTGTGATGATATGGCCCAAGAATGAGACCTCCTTCAACTAGAACTCGCACTTTCTGTACTTTTCATAGAGCTTCTCCTTGCTTAAAGTCTCTAGTACAGTTCTTAAATACTCCTCATGATCCTCCTTGGTTTTGGAGTATATTAGAATATCATCAATAAAGACTACCACAAATTTGTCGATGTAATATCTAAAGACTCTATTCATCAATTCAATGAAGATTTCTAGTGCATTGGTGAGTCCGAAAGGAATTACTATGAATTCATAGTGCCCGTATCTTGGGCGAAGTGCAGTCTTGGGGATATCTTCCTTATTCACCCTTACCTGATAATATCCCAACCACAAGTCCACCTTGGAGAAGTATTGTGCTCCACACAGCTGATCAAACAAGTTATCGATCCATGGTAGTGGATACTTTTTATTTATCAGGATTTGGTAAGTTCATGATAATCAATGCAAAGCCACATTGACCCATCCTTCTTCTTGACGAAGAGGACTGGTACACCCCATGGTGAAGCACCTGGGAGTATAAACCCTTTATCCAGATTCTCTTGTAGTTGTTTCTTCAGCTCTTCAAGCTCAACAAAAACCATTCTATATAGAGTCTTGGATATTGGTAATGCCCTGGGTATAAGTTCAATTGAGAACTCAACATCTCTTCTAGGAGGAAGACCAGGTAGTTCCTTGGGAAACACTTCCACGATTTCCCTCACAATAGGCATTTCTTCAAGGATGGTTTCTTCCTTGGACTCAATCATCTGAGCCAAATACGCATGATCATAGGGAAGTAATATCCATGCTTGAGATGATGGAGCTAAAGGAGATTCATCTTCCTCCTGACACTTGTAATGAATCGGGGGTCGATTCTCCATATAGAGTGTGATTTCCATCTCCCGAAAATTTATGTTGGCTCTATATAAGGAAAGCCAATCCATGCCAATAATTGCATCAAATTCCACCAGAGGGAGTCTGATGAGGTTCCCTGGGAAATTCAATCCACATATTAAAATAGGGGAGGACTTATATTCATGGGATATAATGATTTCCCCATTTTCTGTACTCACCGACATCTTCACTTCCATGATTTGGGGTGGTGCTGGGATTGTTCTACTAAACTTTCGAGATATAAAAGAATGCATAGTACCTGAATCAAAATGTATGTTCGCTATTCTTGAATGAATAACTAGAGTACCTGTCACCACTTAATTTTTAGGGTTCACTTCAGCAGAAGTGATGGAAAAAGCTCTTCCTTGCTACCTTGGAGGTTGTTGGTTGCCTCCGAAAACCCTTGGATTAGGGCACTGATTTTTAAAATGCCCCGGTTCTTTGCATTTATAGAATTGAACAACGCGTTGACGTTCAAATGGAGCATTCATCTCCTCTGTCACAGCCGCTAGTCTTTCTTGCCGATAGTTAATAGCTAGTTTCCCTTCTCTTCCACACCTGAAGCATTTCCTCATCCCCTTAAGGAAATTTCTAGGGTGCTTCTTTCTGTACTTTTGGAAAGTGGGGTGCTGGATCGTTTTAGCATCTTTGGATCTATCCATCGGGCCACTAGAATTGAATTCCACCTTATGCTTCTTATCCCCATGATACCCATGTGATTCTCCGATCTCTATTTTGACCTTGAGGGCACATTGAAAATTTTTCTCATAGCTGTCGAAGTCACGGATCCCCAACGCTTTCCATAGGCTAGGCTTCAGCCCACCAAAGAAGCGGTCAACTTTGCATTCGGGGGTAATGACAAAGCCGGAAGAGTAACGTGCAAGCCTTGTGAAGTTTTCCTCACACGCTCCAACAGATTCTTCATCTTTTTTTCTTGAGGTAAAGGAAGTCCCTTTCCATCTTAAGCTGGAGGGTGCGCGGAAAATATTTATCGAAAAACATCTTCTCGAAATCCTTCCATTCCAACGCCTCGATCTCCTCCTCAGGCTTTGTGTTTTTGATCAACGTCCACCATTGATCAACATCACCCTCTATATGATAAGATGCCAGGAGAACCTTCTCTTATTCAAAACATTGAAGGATGGATAAGATCTTTTCAATGGATTTGATCCATTGTTATCGATCCTGGGATCAGATGATCCACTAAAAGTAGGAGGAATTTGTCTCATGAAGCTCTTGATATCGACTTTTTCTTTATTAGGGGGGTTGAACATTCCTCTTGACTCATTATTCTATTAAAAACTTGAGTTATCTGAGAGAGAAGCGTGATGAAGTTCACGATTCCCTCTCCCATTGGATTGGGCATCTCATTAGTATAGTCATCACGCTGATCTTCACAACGGTTTTTAGCCCGAGTCCTCCTATTACCGACCATTGGCTGGAATAAAAGGAAATTTAGGGGTAACAAAAAAATGGTAATCCAAATACAAAAGTTGATGACTTATAAATAAACTTTTATTTACTTAACTCATGAGTCTATAGGCTTCAATCTAGGATTTTCATGATCTACTTTCTAATATATATTCTTAGGGAATTTTTTTTATTTCCCTTAATAAGGGTTCATAATAAGATTTTGAATTTATCAAAACATATCCCCCGGGAGTGTCGTAACCAAGAGTGAATCATGGCCCATTTTCGTACTCCAGTTCCCGTTCGAGTCTAGCTTAAAGCGGTGCTTTCGGGTTTTACCCGTAGGATACATCTGTGCCAGAGCCACCGTTACTTGCCCGTATCTAGACAGGTATGTATTTGTTTGATAAACCACTTACTCAGTACTTACCAAAACATAGGGATGTTTTTATTATACTTAGTCTTATCTCTAAGGCTTTACTAGGGTTTTCTAACCCTAATCCCAAAAAAAACTAAACCTATCCCCTGATACCAACTATGACAACCCTGCTTTTATTACAAACTTAAACATGATTTATTACCTAAAACTTATCTTGATACAACAAAGAAGATCGAGAGGTCTAGTGTCTTTGGGGATTAGGATAATTACATAAAAACATAAAATATGAAATACAATATCTTTATTGAAAACTTCCTTTACATTACCACTACATTCCCTCATACTTAGCATTGCATGGGATAACCTGAGGACATGCATAAGAAAAGGGTTTGCTATAAAGCTCAGTAAGGGAGTACACATGGAATAACATGAGGAGTAAAATACATTTTAGGGAATAGGCATATCAGTAGATCATAATAGAAACATGAACATAAAGTCTTGATAAAGCATGATAATCATAACATGGAAATGTGGCAACAACACTTAACATGGAATTAGCATGAGCCAAGGCTCATTGCACATGGAGCATGAGTAAATCCTCATTGCACATAAAGCACGAGTAAACCCTAGTTTCACTTTAATTAGCATGAGTCAACACTCATTGCACATGACGTATCATGATACTGTACTTTACCCAATGCATTGGAGCGCTATAAGGGCGCACCATTCTTAAACATTTCATTTCATGCGTAAGTGTGCCACATGGATCATAAAACATGGATTCATAAAACATAATCATTTATTCCATGATAAATAAATGTGGAATTCATACATGAAACTTTATAATCAATAAGTAAATGTGTATAAAGGTGAATACAATTGATGGAGAAATGGGCATGGTAATCACTACACAATGGCATTGGCTTAGAAAATCGGTGCGATTTCGGCAACGTAACAACATGACATAAGAATTAATAAAAATGGTTTGATGAGAGAAAAAGGGGTGTCTCATCATATTTACATGAAATGGACAGTAAGGGGTTCATATAGATACATGTCTAAGAAATTGTAATGGAATTTAGATTCATGATACAAATGTATTTCTTGAATGTAAAATAAGAGAGAGAAGTTCCTTTTGGAATTTCGGCATAGTAACGGGTGTACATGGGAGGAATTTAATGAGAGATAAATGAGTCTACCATCATTAAAACATAAAGAGGGAAGTATGATGGAGGTGTGAAACCATACCCCATCATTCATAATTGAAATTAATAGGGAAAAACAACTTAAAGAAAATTGGACAAAAATGAGAAAGGAAGAAAAACCCTTACTTGGAAGTGTGATTCCAAAGGCTAGAGAGAGGCTTGTGAGAGGCTTCTTGGGAGATTGGGGAGCCTTGGGATTGTTATAGAGATATTATGGAAGAGTTTGGACAAACTCCAAAGGCTTTGAGTGTGGAGGAAGTGAGATCTTGTGTGGGTTTATATAGGAAAGGTGAGGGAATTCTTTATTATTTAGGTTTGGGTCCCCTTACATTAAATTAATCCAAACCACAAACCATCCAATGGTTTTTGCCCACGGTTTTTGGAAAAGGGAAGAAGAAAAAAATATATTATAATGAAAAATTATGAACTTCTTAAAATAATATGGTTGCTTATGTGGAGGTGAGTCACACTCCCAAGGAAGTTAATTTAAAAAGACAATGTGTTTAATAAGTCTTGAGGGGTCCATTAATGCTTTGAAAAGTAAGTCAAACAAACCCAAAATCACATTATTTTAATGGTAAAACATATATTGGCCGAAAATAAAGATTTTAGTATTTTATTACATCACTATTTGGTCATTATGATGCCATAAAACACATTATACATTTAAACGGTATTTATTTTTTACCCAAAAATTTGACTGTTTCAGAAAATTATGAAAAATTCACCATCGGATAATTTTGACGTCCTGATTCCAGAAATAACATTTATTTTATCTAAATAATTTTTTAAATATGTTAATTTTCACTTTTAAAATATAAACCGACATTTATAAAAAATTCACAGGTTTTGACAGAAATGGCTTTCAAACCTTAATAAAAATTATAATTGCATTCATAAAAATATAAGATCATTTATATTTAATAAAAATTAATTTAATAATAATAATATTTTATTAAAATATTATTTAATTCAAAAATCCCTTAATTAAAAAAAATAGAATTCTTAATTAAATAATAACAAAAAACACTATTTGTACTTTAAAACTATTTACAATGTATCAAAAAAGACAAGGTGGTATATTCATTATTATATTCAAAAATAATATACATGAACATAGTACTAGAGATTTGTTACATAACCCCTTAAAACAGCTGCATAAGACCTAAGGGTAAGGTGTGCGATGGTGACAGACTATTGGGGTGGCTCGGATAACATCGCTCGAGTGGCAATTTCTATCAACTTCCACATCTCTCGTGGACGGTACCATTCGAGCTTGAAATGATGAAGATCAGCTTAGTCTTGGTCAAGAGAGAATCCCTAGGATGCCACCTATTTTCCGAGCTCCAACAAATGGGCTTCGTATGGGGCAATTCTACTGGATGAGGCCATCGCTTCCTTTCTCTTAGTAAATTTGGATTTTTTAAATCCCTATATTTATACTAATCATGTGATCGATGTTCAACGATTATATTAGCAACGATCAAAATTCTTATCATAAAACCAAAGAAGTTGACATTTTATATAAAAATAAAGAGACGTTTAAGTAGATCAAGAGGGATTTCCATTAATGAAACTTTGGGTCATTACATATATCATGTGATGTATTTTCAACTTACCATATGATAATGTAATCAGGGATGATATGTCACGAACCACATCAAGATTTCATGAGAAACAAGGGAAAATTTGTAGTTTTTTCTCACTTGGTTTTTGAGGTGAAATTGTAATTTATCATCATAAATATCAAATAATTTGAAGGATCACTCTGGTTCCAGAAATGGGTGTTTGACATTGTGAAAATGTATTTTCTGGAATTCTGAGATGTTCGAATTTTAGAAGAATATGTAATATATAATTACTTAAATATTATTTGTCTTCACATCTTCATTCCGTGACATATACTATTTAGATCATCAGAATTATATTCTAACTACATGGTTATGTTCAAAGAAGATATTATTTCCTTGGAGAGATATAACCTTAAGTCATGTGATAGGCCCAAACCGATACCTTATTTTAATTTTTCATTTATTTTTTTTGATTTTTCATTTTTTTCTTCTTTTTTTCATATAATTTCTCTCCCACAATTATCTTCACATGTATGTCCCTCCCATGGTTATTCAGTTTTTTTATGACAGAGAGGGTCAGGGAGCAGGGGATATTGAAGTGGAGTGAGGTTCCACTATGGATATTTGGTCACACTAAATAATTATGCGATAGCTGTGGAATGCATATATTATTTAAGAATATATGGTTTCCACCTAGTGGTAGGTAATATAAATGTTATTTTTCCAAAAATACACATAGGATAGTTTTTTAAGTTTTAGTCTGGTTTTTATGTTCTTGGGTATTTCTAGAGGGGTGAAATGTTGAGTTTTGTGTGAAATATCTGATTTCTAGAGGATTTTAGGGGAATGTTGTCTGGAAAACCTTACAACAAGGCTTGTGGTTTCAAGAACAAATAAAATGTGTTCTTCATATTCATATAATATGGGGTTTATTTAATTAAATTCCATTTATTTTCAATACATGATGTATTTTGGTTGATGACTATGTGGATGAGGACCTTGGAAAATGGTCATTTTTGAACCATATTACATGTACTATAAGTAAATTCCATGTAATAGTACAAGGCCATGTGGTTGGGTATATGGTTAGAGACTCCATATAATGGGGAAATTCCCATGAAGTTGTATATAGCCATTCCCAGTGTATTCCCCGGTCATGTAGTATTTCATGTCTATATATCGGGGTTTCCCTAGTCATGTAGAAGCACATGTCTAGGTCCACATATTAGGGTACACATCATGTACCTAGAAGTACACACCACGTATTTTTTCCTTCTAGGTGTTTTGGGTGATTTTGTTCGCATGAGTCATAATTGGACATAAGGGGAGTGCATTTGGAGATCTTTTCTACATATATAATTATGGTAGAATCCACTCATCATTTATAGGATATCTAGATGTTGGTTTTTCTAACAGTTTTAGGAAATAGTATTCCATTAAGATTTTGGTTCTAGAATCATCTTATAGGTTGAGTTGTGAGTTGTGAGGCTCAGGTGAGGGTTTGGTACTTATTTATCAATTTTGTAGAGGATTACGGGTGAGTTTGTTTTAGGATATTTGGATAGATTTTGGAAGTCCAAATCAAATGCTTATTTGATGACATTCATTATTTTTCTTTTGGTAGTTTAGATATGATCACTTAGGGTATGGGCCAGTAGGATCCTCCAGGAAGGTATGAAATTTTGGGATGTCTAGTACAACCAAGTGAGATTATTAATCTTCGAGATTGGTATGAGGGTCCTATTTTAGGAATTAATTTTTGATGTGGTGTGTCTTAAAGTTTCCATTATTATAATGGTGTTTCCTAAGGTTTTACTTTGAGAAAAGTCAATTTGGGGCAGTCTTATGGGAGGTTGTTTGTGGTTCAATTTGTTGGTCTTGTCTCGAGGTTTGGTTTTTTAAGAGGATCCCCTTTGTAGGGTGTCTACTATTTTTAGGTTTTGGAGACCTTTAAAGGTCACCCATGCTTTGTTTTCCTATAAGATGTCAGTTCATGAGATTTTTTTCATGGTGGTTTGATGATTTTCATGTTCAAGACTAGATGTGAGAGGAATATTTTAGGACATTTATCGGCCGAGTGTTGGCCTTGAAATTTATTCAGTTTCTATTATCTATTGGATGGTTATTTTTAGTCGATTCTATGGAGATAATGGATGATTTGGATTATTAATTACACCTTAGTTTACATGATCACCCTAGAGAGTGGTTAGTGGACCATAGAGGCAATTGGGATCTTGTGGCCTGATTTCTTTAAAGGGCCTTAATAGGTTGTGATACATCGATATATGGGTGATCCCATTTAGTATTTATGACATCTATGATAGTGGTAGGGATTTCCTAGGGTTGATATGAGTTCCAAATTCTAGTTCATATGATACCATGGGAGTCCTTTAGCTTGGTAAAATAAATTCACTATTTTAGACACCTAGGATAAGATCCTAGGGTCCAATACTGATGCATGTCCTTCTATTGAACATTTTGAGCTCTTTATTGATCTGTAAAACATACCAGATGTTGTGACTATGTGAGTCACATTATATGATTAATCTAGATTAGGATAGAGAGGAGGTAGACTTACCTCATGTGTCACGTTAAAACCTAAGTTTCTCTATTTTTCTTTTATTATATATTTTTTGTTTTATTTTTTAAGCTAGGAGCCTTTGTTAAGAGAGAATTAGAAAATCACATGTTTGATGCACTTGTTTTGATGGAAGATGTTAGGACCACCATTGTGAGAATCCTACTGAGATTTATCTCTCACTCCAAGTATGTGCACCATAGTGTTCATGCATTAGTTTGGTCTTCTTTTTTTATTGAGCACAATATACTTTTGATCGGATGTAGGCCTAGTGTTCCATGATTGAGCAGGATTTCTCATGTTGAATTTTAGATTTGGCCTGGAGCTGGCCAGTAGTCATGGATATCAGGCATGTGGTTCGACTAAGAGTATTGGTAGATAATTGCTTATATATTTTAATTTATGTCATTATTTATAATGTCATTCCAATGGGAGACCATTGTCTCTATGTTTTTCCTTGAGTCCATAAGATGAATTACATTAATTATAACATATTTCTATTTTAGTTATATATTAACATGATCTCTAATGTTCATGGATGTATATTTATTTAATTTAATTCAACTTTTATTTCACTATAGACTATGGGAGTTTCACCAAAATGTATTCATTTATACCCTCACAACTACATAGAAGCCTCCAGCATACCACGAGGCATGTTAAATGCCTCTTTGTGAGCCAGATCCTGTGATAAGTTAGGTTGGACCATGATGGTTTTAGAAACATTATGACTATTTTTTTTGTATTTGGACATGAGACATTATATCATGGTTTTGGGATGTGAATCTTAGGGGGCTATGGAATTTACTTCCCCTGAAGTCTAAATGATTTTGGTAATGGGATAGAATGGACAAATATTTTTTATAACATTAGAAGCAAGATTTATTTACTCTTACATGATACTTACAAGTAAGGGTATGATATGTTAAGGGCATAATTCTAGATTATTTTCAATTTCCCTCAGAATCAGTATTTATTTCCCATTATACGTAACTTCCTGGGAAGTGGATGAGTTTCTTAAGAATAAATGGCCAGTCATTTTGTGTTTCCCTTGGGAGTGGAATATATTTCCCCTGATGTGAAGCTTTTGAGAAAGGGAAATAGATTACTTTTAAAGATTTAATATTATGTGGAATGAGGACCTCTCTTATGATGTGTTTGAGGTCTATGGATTCTTTTCCAATTTTTTTTATGTTTTTGGATAGGGGTATCATACCCAATCTTGATGATATAGTTAAGAAATGATTCATACTTATATATGATTTCTAGGGATAGTATGGAAATTTTTAGGACCTTATTACACAGATTCACTTCCCATTTAATGATGATCATCAAATTATGGGGTTGTTATTCCCTCTCTTGATGATTTGTTATGATGTGATTCCCCCTTGAACATATGTTTTTGGGATGACGTGCACATTGTTATGAGTTTTTATTTGGATATAGTGTCCCTACATTGACGCTCATGGTTCCATATAAAGGTTACTCTAATAAATTGGTTATTTTATTAGTATTTATTTCTCAATAATTGGTCATGATATAGTAGAAGGAAATTTTTACAAATTTTGTGATGGATTTTTAGAGAATAATGAAGTCCCCATTGTTTTATAGTTCTTTATTGTCTTATTGATCTATAAATATGGTGAAAATTATATATATGTTTTCTATCATATTCCTATTTTTATGGGCATTGATTTTACCCCAAAACCCGTTTAACATCTTTTAGAAAAAAAACTAAAAAACTTAAATAACATTGGGGTGTTTAAGGAAAATAAACCCATGTTTGTCGATATGCAGTTTGGTTCATCTTCCACTCAATATAATGATATTTTTCATTTATACATATGTGTGTGTGCATGAATTTTACTAGATTAATATATATATATATACACACATATACAAACCAGTGTGAGAACACCCAAAAATACACACATTATTTATTCATATGCATATTAATGTAAACATTAAATCATGTATTTAAATATATAAAGTCAT
The DNA here is from genome assembly GCA_963277665.1 of Viscum album. Taxonomy (NCBI): domain Eukaryota; kingdom Viridiplantae; phylum Streptophyta; class Magnoliopsida; order Santalales; family Viscaceae; genus Viscum; species Viscum album. The sequence goes on from OY728121.1 coordinate 1,089,347,258, forward strand.
ATATAAATTATTTATTTATATTAATATATTCTAGAATTTAAATATAATTATTTTTTCACACAAAAACTTATATATATCTTAATAATTTGAATATAGGTTATGTAGATATTTTTTAAAATTACATATTTTTCCCATGTTTGTTAAGAACATTACAATGATTAATTATGCCATTGATATCATATAAAAAAATAAAAAATAAGATGAGTTAATATTGACTCCACAAATGAATTCGTAAAATATATGGAAAAATTCATCTAGTTCTTCTAGGCCCTATAGGTCATGGAATCATGCACTAAAACTATAGTGAGACCCTAGAACAATCCCCTCCACATAGTTTTCTCATTTACATATAAACTTATCCTCTTGACCACTTATTTCTCTACCTATACCATTCATTTCTCTGCATCTTCCAATTTCTTTTCAATCACACATTTTTTTTCACTTAAATTAACTATATCAAACTTTTAGATTTTCCTTATCACCCATCATCCTTCCCCACTCCATAATATTCTGGTCCACGTCCTCTTTAATTTACCACCTTTTTATTACACTTATTTTACACTAGTTATGAAGAAATTCATCTCCTTCAATATCCAATACACTATATCCCCATAATTTCCACAATTATCTTCCACTTATCTCTTCTTCATTTTTTGATTTCGTGCATACTCTTAAAAATGTCAAAGAAGAAACTTGATACTTATCCACCTTATTTGGAGGTTTGATATCTCCATTTCCTTTTAACTTCTCTCTATAATCATCATCTCATCTACACATTTCTCAATGTCTATGGAATGTTGTATAAGGTTATTTTCCTTATCAATCTTGGAGAGATAAAGGCACTTTAGCTCCCTCACCATTTCTAGGAGATTCATTTTACCATAGTGATTGTCAATGAGGTTATCCATTTTGTTATTATTGGTCATGGGAATTAAATGTGAGATTTGTGGAGATGAAATGAAAGAATGAATAAGGATAAAGTCATAGGGATAAGGTGGATGGAAAACAATCAATGGGGATAAATACACAAGGAAGAACATGAGAGATGAGAAATAAATTAGTTATCAAGGAAGAAGATTGGTCCGGGGCCCTAATTGCAAAATAGTAGGGTATATAGATAAGACTAAAATTATTTTCAATCTTGATGCACTAATGAAATTAATTGTCCAAAAGGGTATGATCCACCCTCATTTTTGGTACAGGGTTCTTAGTGGAAATTTCCAATAAGGATTTCATGATGATTTTTTGAATTTACAAAAAAAGAATTCTAACATCCCCTTATCATTGAGGTTAGGGGATTATATATATATAATTTCTGATTGAAGAGATTAAAATCGATCGATCTCGTCATCTCACTATTCATAGATCCAAATCAATGTGACTGAAACTGATTCGATCACAGCATTTTTTTAAAGATAAAATTGATTTAATTTGAACAAGGAATCCTTTAGAGGTAGGGAATCAATCATATTTACATGTGTATAAATCCAAATTATAGGAGTCATCTCATTATCAATAATTTTTTAGGAAATATTTTATTTTATTTTAGGTTTTTTGTTATATATATATAATACATATATATGACAAAAAATTCTACAAATAATATATATTTTTAATAAATAATAAAACTAATTTTGAACATATATATTTTTTATGGAAAAAAATGCCCTAGGACACATTTTAAAAAGGGGGGATCATTGAGGGTATTAACCCTATTCCCAATATGGGATTACATTATTTTTTTCCACCTCATCAATCCAAACACACACAAAATTATTTATTTTATGAATAAAATTATAATAATCCCCTATTTGTATTCAAAAATATAAACTCTATAGATCATAATTGAATCACTATATATAGGAAAGGTATATTTCTTTTTAAATATTTACTTTGTTTAAAAGTATTATCATATTTACATGTTTTTTAAACATTAAACTTAGTAATATTTAAGAAAACTATAGATTTCATACATCCAATGTTACTTCCATCCAATATCACATTTGTCGGACATTTATTGAAATGTGATTATATCATTTTTATGACCTATATAATATTTAAACCCATTAAGTCAAAAATAAGTGTTTCCACTTCAATGTTCATATAGGAAAAATATTACATTATGTTTCTATTATTAGAAAATATAACTCATGAATTCCTCATATTTTGTTAATAGTTTATAACTCAAACTCTAGTCATAATGAAATATATTGAAATGAAGTAGTTGGGATTATTATATTCAATATCAACAATCATATTCATTAAACAAATTACCCATTAAACACTTTGATTATGATCTATCTAAATAAAGTTTTCGGTCTCAACTATAGAATGGATTTTCTATCTCTATTATTTTTTCAAATTATAGATCTTAGTAGAAATTTTGTTAATGGTTCCATAATTTTTTACACAATATCATATCAATTTTTTTTATAATACCATGTGGTAGAAATTCTCTCACATATTTGTGTCTCAAACTATACGTGTTGACTTTACATCGTACATGAAACTATATAGTTTTGATATATTTTCTCAAATATCCAAATTTATAAAGATATGGGGGATCAAACTAGACCAAAATATAATATCTAATAATATATTAGATTTCTATTTAGCTTCATAATCACATGTTTTTATGGAAATAAACCTCAACTCCATGGTCGAATGTCAAATACATGGTTGTTTGGGGCTCTCCCAAGAAACAACACAACCTCCAAGAGTAAACTGCCATCCGGATGTGGATTGATTATCACCAATACTTGTAATCCAAATTGAATTGGTGGATCCTTATAATATATAGGGAAAATAATTGTATTATAAACATAAATCATTGGCCATTATCATTTTTTTTGAATACTCCTGTTATAAGTTTCTAATTTTCCACACAAGGATTACAATTATATATACTAATTTTAAGAAATGTAAAAGAAATATTAGGTTGAATATAATGAATTAAAGACAATTATGACCCAATTGAACTAAAATAATAAATTTGTGCTAAAAATCTACTTGTAAACATAAACTATTTAACAATAGGATCAAATGGAGTGTTAGCATCATTGAAATGAAGATGATAAAATTTATTTCACATTATTTCTATGTAATTAGTCTGACTAAAAAAATAACCCCCACTATATATTCAAACATTATTATCTATAATAGTATCTCTTATTACAGTATCCTTAGGATAAAAAACTTATTATTTCATTTACACAAACCATATTAGTTCCAAAAATTAACATATAATCCACCTATAAGAAGACAATAAAACCATATTATTGTATAAACATTAAATAAAATCATTTATCAAGATTGTAATTAATAAAATAATTAGTTAGAATCAAAATTTTCATGATATTTAGTTGGAGATTTTTTACTTCCAGAATGCTATTTGAGTAGTTTACATACATAATTTGTATTACCATGTAAAAACCCTTATGGTTGTTCTATATAAATATATTTGTTTTCCAGACCATTTTAAAAATATTTTTTTACATCCAATTGATGGTAATAAAAAATATTTATTGAATTTAATTAAAATAAAATCTGTATTGATGTGATTTGAGTTACAAGAACATAAGTATGAAAATAAGAAATCTCATCCTTTTTATAGAAACCATTGTAAAATAATATAGTATTAAAACATGAATGTTACCATTGAAATAATACATACATCTGAAACCCAACATATATCGATTAGGTTTTGAACATATTGGTAAATCTATAATGACCCATGTATTATTCTCTATAAAGGAATCTATTTCATAAATAATTACTTATTCCCAGAAGTAAGAAACCCTAGAAGTCGTAAATTCATTATTTATATTTGGGAATTATGCTATATTCAATACTATTTTAAAATTATTTAGAGGATTATTATTTTGATATCCTCAATAAGGAAATCTATGGAATTAGGAGAAATAAAATTTTGATATTGATGTTTCTCCATCATATTTCTCATCCCCTAATTAGGTTCAGCTAATGAATCATCATTATTTTATAATATTGTATTTGAAATTAATAGATTACCAGAGATATGGCTCTAAGAAAGAACCCCTCCAAATCATCTTCATAATTTTTTTAAAAAAAACATACATACATTAATTAAATAATGTCATTACATACCTAATCCATAAATTAATATACCTTTCTATTTTATACATGTCCTATAAAAACATCATTAATCACTATAGGAAATTTTTCAGTTATTTTAGGATCTACAACACTATTTTGAAATAAACACCCCCATAATTTAAAATATTAATAAATATGTCATATACCATTGAAAATTTTAGAAGTGGTAAATCATTTTCCCTAGAAAAAATATTATATTTAATATTAAATGCATCTAATAAATATTTTAACTAGAAATTTAATTCCATATTATATTTATTAATCATGATTTTTACCTTTTATTCTAATGTATGAAAATTCATTTCAACTATGTAAATTTTACGAGGTGTTAAAGAGTATTAAATTGATGAATTATACCAATTTCTATAATGAACTCATTATATTCATTAATTATGTTTTCCCACATCTATCTTAGAGTAACACTTTAATCCTATTCTTTTTTTTGATATTCAAATTTATCTATAAACTTCATAAACATACTAAAGGATCCATATATTTTTTCTAGTAATATACATATTTAAATATCTACTATAGTAATAAAGTAATAAAATAGATTTTCCCTCTATGTGTCAACAAACCATTTAATTTAAAAATAATAGAATATACTAATTTTAATATATAAGAATTTATCACAACATGTTGAAATGGGTTTGAATACTTTTATATTCAAAAAATGTTCCATATTTATTAAATTCAATTACAAATATAATTATGTTTAACTACTCTTTTACTTTTGATTAACTATAAATAACTTTTGTTAAATGATCAAGAAAAAAAATTAGAGGGTTAAATCATGTAATAAAATGATTCAATCATATTATAAATTAAATGCTGATACATTAAATCTTTTGAGTACCTCTTCCCCTCAAACATCCCACCCTTTGGCTAGAAAACCATGCCAGATTTTAATGAAACCTAAAATCAATTATTTCATAATATATCAATAGAATCTAAATTATTTCAACTCTAAGGTTCATACAACAAATTTTAATGATACAACATCCTTCCATAAGTATAGTATTCTTCTACAATTCCTTGTCCAGGGACATTGAGGAATTCATTACTTCTATGGTAAAATACCCTTATGATAGAAATACCATACAATTTTTTTAACAACAAACGATCTATGCACATATGCATCATATATCTATAACCGGGACCCTATTACATATTTATATAATCCATATTGAATTTTTATATCAATGAAACTAGAATATATTTAGTCCACATATTTTCAATGTGTTTGTCAAATTTCATTGGATATAGAAATTCCCATGAAAATTACCTAGTTTTACATTAAAAAATAAATATACTTTCTTCTTGAAAGGAATGGGTTTCTTCTTTAATTGATGAATTTTTTTCTCGACATGTAAGGATGTGTTCGATAATGCCTTACCCTCAAGGATATTAACCTTGGTTTCTAGTTGGAAATCTATACCCATGTCTCTCGAAATTTATTATTATTCAATGTGAAGAATATTTTTCAATTCTTCCATATAAATATCCTCACTCATTTTAACTAGTGATTTACTAAAGTATTTCAACATAGATGGAAATTTAACAAAAATTGAAACAACCTGGAAATATTATATAATATTAATCTTAAAGGAATGTTTTTTCCCTATAATATAGATCTCATAAAATTTTTACAACATCTACGTGTAACTAAATATCGTAATGTTAAGATACTTTCTAGTAAGAAAATAATTGGTACCTTATCCTTGGATTTTTAAATGAAATCATGAGCATTCCATATCTCTAGAGAAGATTTCATTTGTCGAAAATAGATTGAAATATGATTTGATACTATGTTCAGGATATTTCCTTGACACAAAATTTCATCATAATCACTTTTATTTTATCATTTATAATATATCATATACTTGAGTGCTGTCAATGTTTGTGTCATTGGGATTTGAAGTATGATCGTCGAGAATGGTTGGAATGTTTTGTTCTATAATTTAAACAATATTTAACATAATAAGAAGTATATTCATCATATCATTCCAATGGGTGAATTTGTTTCCATTAAAATGGTAAAGCATGACAATGTATTATTTCATCACATGGAGATATTTAGAATCCATCTTATTTATTTAGTTTTTTCATCACCTTTTGATTATTGGAAAATATTATGGGAGATGGAGAAGGAAAAAAAATTGATTCCTGATTCATGAAAGATATTAACTTTCTAAAAGGGTTTGATCTATCACTATATTTTGTTTTTCATTATTAGTGAAAATTTACCTTGAGGATTTCAATTATATTTTTCGGATTTTCAAAACACAAAATTTTGACCGTCTTGTATCATATATGTTGGGATATTATATTAGGATAATTATTGAATGATGAGATTAATATTGGTCGATCCCATCATCCCATTATTTATAGACAAAAATAAGAATGATTTATACTTATTAAATCTCTGTAATGAAATCAATGCACACATTGATTCTATATAAACAATGAAACAATCTGAGGGAGGAAACCAAACAGATTTTGAAAAATAAAAATCAAAACATTATAACTAATCTTGTCATTTTTGAATTTTTATAAAATAATTTATTTTATAATTTAAAATATATATATAATATAAAAATATTACTAAAAATATATATTTTTAAAAAATATTAAAGAATTTTTGAAGAAAAATATTTTTTATGTAAAACCACTTCCCAAGGTGCCTTTTGAAAAGATATGAGATCTAAGAATTTTAATCTTATTTCAAATGTTGTGTTCCACATTTTTTTTCCAAATTCATCAATAAGAACCCCCCAAATAACGTGGGTCCCACCAAATAAATATTTAATTTATGAATAAATTTATAACAAACCTATACTTCTTTGAAAATAACCTTGTCTATCTTCTAATGGAAATTTCCCATAAATAATTCTTCTATAACTGAAGATAGTTTTAATTTTTTATTGAGGTATACCACAACATTTATTATACAAATCAGTCTGTCTAAAATTAATGATTATCTTTAAATATAAGAAATAAAAATAAATTAATATTTTAAAGCGTACTAATCTAAAATAATATATTAATTGGTTTATATTCATTTCCTATTATAAATAAATAAATTTTTATTTCACATTTTAAAATTTAATTATCATGAAAACATATAGTCATAAAAGTATTTTCAATTAATGTTAAAATTTATTTAGAAATAAAAATATGATTGATTTAAAAATTACACAAATTTAAAAGGAAACAATTATTAAAATTGAGATATATGTGACTTGTGGATTATCAATAATCTGGCTCATACAATGAAAAGTTAATACCTTATATATATCAATGATTCAATTTTTTAAAATAAATTATGAGTAATCATATAAAAATATATTACATGATTTGATAGATATTATGAAAAATAATTCATAATTTTTTTATTCAATTGATTACAATTTGGAATTCTAGGGAAATAAACAACATTAATATTAATTAGTTAATAAATACACTGATAAATGTGATTAAAATAAATATTTTTCTTCTCACTCACATTTCCTATAAAATTTTTTGTTTTAACATGAAAAAATCATAAAAAATCTATACACATTTCCCAAAATAATGAACAATCAAAATCAAGAATAAAGAAACATTATCCAAAATAATCAAATTAACAATGATTACAAGAGGATTCACATAATATAAAGTAACTATATTTATAAATAGCATGATTATCAAATTAATATAAAGAACAAGGATAGAATATTTGAACTATTTACTATAGAGATATTAAAAAATTAAGGCATCATAGAATCAATATGGTCTTGTCTATCTAGGCTCCCCTCATTATTGTTATTTGTCTTGATCTTATTTTGTAGAGCATTCTCTTTCTAGTTTAATGACATTAAAAATCATCACATGTGGTTGATATGGTTTTTACATCCTCAAATTATATTCATGAAACACATCATGTACTTAAGGGACGTATTTATGGAGTGCCATTGGATAATTTACCACCCCTATACATTCTGGGATCTCTAAGAGACTAATTTACTTTGGTTTCAACATCCATTTCATCTCTATTTTCATAACCTTCTTCCCAGAAGTAATCTAGTGGAAGACTTTATCACTAACATAAATAACTAAATACCATAAAATATTATATACATAACACTTGTGTCAACATTATAATTCATTCTTATATTGATAAATTTGTTAAACCTTCTACTTTATTTCAAGGATAAGTCTATGACCTATCAACTTCCTCTCTCCAACTGTATCCCAGCATGTTAGAGTCCAACATTTCTTCCCAGGAAGAGCCTCATATGGTTCCATATTAATTAAATAGTGTAATCTATTTTTATATGAGATCAAAACAAAGGGTAGGTTTTAATACCAACATTCATGAAATTACCTCGAATAAAATATCAGCATATCATCTAGTGATTGAATAGTCTTATGAAACTAAAAAACTGTCTAAGTGTTATAATATGCGATGAAACTCAATGTTTTCGGTAATTAATTCTAAATACATCTCCAGAACCTTATGGTGATACATATATCCTGATGAGATATAATGAATATTGGTAATCCATTCATCCTTACCACTTTTGATATGTATATCTTGGTTAATTGGATAAGAGAGAAATCTTATTTAATGGAAAAAGTTCTTAATTAGTAAGGAGTTCAAATACTACCCAAACAACATTATAGACAGTAGATGTTTTTTGGATTACAATGGTGAAATTCATGGTATTTTTTCCCATTTATAGACTAGTATTTGTAATGGTTGTAATATAACCTTATAATTTTTTCACATACCCTTAACATAATTTCATTATAAGGCCCAAGCCATAAACATTACATAATCTTGAATTAAGTTAATAATTAATATTGAGGATCTTTTCAGGTTTATATATTTATAGAATTAGGTCATAACATATACATAACATGTTGAATATTACATGTAGACAATTTTACTCTGTATCCATTTTTTTCATAAAAGAAAAACTCATAAAAAAAGAAACAGGTTTGGTTTGATGTTTTAAATAGCCTGAATTTTCCTTGATCTCATCCTTGACCCTATTCAACCTTAATTATTGTGAAAAACATTTGAAAAACTTGGGATGAGCATAAAAATATCAGTAAGGTATACATAAATAAGGAATGATGTAAGTTATTCAAAACAACATGTAAACCATGAATAATTTATCATAAGTAATAATTTTCACCTTTATGAACTAGTTAATACTATTCACTAAATAAAATCTCATTTCATAACCTTTTTAACCAAAATATTACCATAAACCCCATAAAAATAACACATAACATATAAAAGGTAAACTTGGGACATAATCATACTTAAATGGAATAACCATATGGTCGACTTCCACAAGTAATTCTTACTAATGGAATAGCCATACGGACGAATTCCATACTCAATTCATTGGAAGTTATAACATAACAATTAGTCCTTGTTTTATCATGGAACCACCCTCCATTTGGTTTACCAGGTAACCACCCATCAAATGTTAAAATATCATTATACAATCATAACAAATAAAATATTTCAAATATCAATATTTCACCAATAACATCTCATTTGAAATAACAATTAATCATTTTTGGATATTGAAATAATAGATCCATTTAAAAAACCATTTTCAATACCAAAATATGTAAAAATTGAAATAACAGTTTTCTTTTTTCCTTTTAAAAACATTAAGGCTTACAGTGGACTCCAAATATCAGATAACAGTTATGGCGCAGAAACGTCATTGTCTCCGTAATATGATAAAAGCATTCCTTTTTTCGTTTATTAAAACACTTTGCATAAAAATATTCCTTTTGAATAAATTTAATAGGGGTTTATTATACAACTTATAAAAGGATTTCGTGTATAAATTAAAGTATGCCTCAATGAAAAGAGATTGAGACGAAGTCCCTTACCCCAAGTCCGACTTGTCTCGTATGTTCCTTGTTATTCTAGAATAATAAACTTAAGTTAATTTATACTATACATAGAACCAATTTCAAGTTTATTATTCATTTTATATCACTTATTACCTTGATTTAACAATTAGTTATTTATTTCAGTTCATATCGGACATTTTGTCAATGTTTAGATCTTGGTCAAAAAATGAACTTGTTATAATTACAAATTGTCCATGTCATCAAAAGTAAATTATCTATATAATTATATTCATGATTTATGTATTATATATATAATATACATAAAGTATTTATGTATTTATAATATTCCATATCATTTGGATATAATAATTGAAATGCATCGTTCTTGGAGACGGTAAGCTGTATGTACACATGAACAATAGTTTCATTTGTTTATCATATTTAAAGGAATGAAAACTAAATGATAAATAGGTATAATATAATTTCATTATAATATCTCTGTTATATATGTTACATAAGTTCATTAATTTCATTCTTTATACATTCCATGTATAACATGAATGATTCATATCACTTTGAGGGGGCGGTAGTATGCACTTCCTCAAATGAAATTATCATATTTATACCACATGAAAAGCATAATGATATGTCCTAATGAGAATTACAGAAGAATAGAGATAAAATAAATATCATATATATCATATATAATTATACTTCTATCATAATGGCCACTATAAGAGGTGGTAGGAGAAGATTGAACAATCATCGTTTCGTGAGGTAGTAGTCCGCCGTCCACAGAAACAGTATGTTCTAGACCCATTACACGAAGATGTGTATAAGTTTAGTTTGAATAATTATAATAAAAACAACCTAGTATATTTAAGATACTTGTGTGTTTATAAAATAATTTATTAAAGAGAGTTTAGGGGGTTGGAGAATTAAAATAAAAGAAAGAATCTTGAGAGAAGACATTACCTCAAATTGGGAAACTCTTTTTTATTTAAGCTAAAACGCCTTCTTTAATTTCCTTATTCCCAATGTAAGGATTATACGAGGAATAGAGGGATTTTGGGATCTTATTTTTGTAGATTTTGGATGATCCAAGGGGGTTTTAGAGGTGTGAGTAAGGGTTAGAGGTGATGTCATTTTATAAGAGGGAGCAGGGGCACTTTATGATTGTTTGAAAATATTCTTTTATTATTAATTTATTTTATAATTATAATAACACCAAAGTGATATATTTCCAAGGTAAGATAAATATGGGTATAAATCCTATCATAAAATATATTTAATAAAAGTTTAGGTCATAAAATTTACATTATCTTTTATCATTATCCCTTAATAAACTAATTTAACTTTTACCATGTCTTCTTGTATATTCATAATATATTGTTACCATAGTAATTATAAAATTCCAAGAGACCCAAAAATGGATCATTAATGAAAATTTTAACAACATACACTTAATTTTTTCGAATATTATATTTTTAGGAATATTATATCATTTATTTTAAATATTAATTGATTTAAAAACTCATTTATGTCAATTTTCTATAATATTCAGATTATGACTTTTTAAAAAATCCTTAAAAACTTGATTATTTAGAAAACAAATCATTAATTAAATGAAATAAAGTCATAATCATCCCTAAAATTCGTGGATGGACTAAAAAGTTTCAAAATAAACTTATTTTAATATTTATAATCTCATTTATTTAAATCATTCATTAATAAGGTAATCACTACAACACAATTTTCTCATAAATAAATATATTTATATGATGTCTGAAAATTATAAATAAAATACCATAATGTATTAAATATTTTTATCTCTCTAATGAATATTTATAGTATAAGAGATAACTTATACAACCCCATATAAATTTTTTTTTAGTAAAAGATACATGTTTAGGTTATCTTTTCCTCAACATTAAATTAAAAGTAATTAAATATCATTTTCACACACAATTGGCTCGATGGGGTCCTAAAATAGACCCCAGGAAGCCCATGGCCGGAAATATCTCATCTAGTAGGATTAAAACATGTTTTAGGGTAAATTAATATTATTATAATATTATTTTTTACCCTTATTTACCAGATTTATCCTTTAACCTTGGTAAATAAAATATTTATTGAAGATACTTTTCATAATGTCTGAAAATAAAATTCACCTATTTATAGAATTTTGAATTCATGATTCCAAATATAGAATAATTTTTTCAAAATTCAAAATAAATATGTTTCAGATATCAATTTCAAATGAATTTTTGTTGTCAAAACCAAAAAGCGTGTTTTTAAGAAGTAAAATCTAAAAAAAGATTTGCATGTGTTTATTTCCAATTTCAATGTTAAATTACTTCCAATGACCAAAATTGGATTAAATGATAAAAATAAAATCTAATTACACTTTAAAACCAATTAAAAATACAATCTAATCATATATATATTAGATGAAAAGATGGTTTTGTCTTAAAATGCAGTATTTTTTACTATTCATTAAAAATGAACTTTATCATAAAAATACCAAACATTTACCAAAAATGAATTTTGATGTCTTGATTCTAAAGAAGAATTCAATTTTGTAAAGTAGAACATATAAAAATGAAAAAAAACTATATTTAAGAAGGGTTCTCCATCAAAAGAGGTAAATTGACCTTTTAATGAATATTAAAGTATTTCATGACTAAAATCAAACTCATCCTTATTTTAAGAATCTAAAATTTATTGGATAAATGTAAAGACATTTAACAAAAATGTTTAATCAAAATTTATTTAGTTATGTTCATTCCTATAAATACAGCCACTATGCGTTAAGAACAATTTAAAATATTAATATTTTTATATTATTTTTCGGTATAACTCAAAGTTATGTGCAACATAAGATTTAAAAGAAACTCATTGTTTCATGTTGAGTACACTATCAAAAAAATAATCCTCTTTAATATAAAATTAATATCTTATTCATAAATATTAATATAAAAAAATTAGTTTTCTATAAATAGCTCAGTCATTACATTCTTCCCCCCTCTTGGAAATTGCATCCTCGCAATTTTAAAATTGGGCTCTAAAACATCATTGAAAGTACCACATAGGAAAAAGAGTCAATAAAACTATCACTTTAAGAGAAATAAAGATAAGTATAAAGGTCACCAAATATAACACATACTATGATTCAATGAAGACATGGATTTGGAAGGGAAAACTAACCATCATGTTCTCATGGAGGGTGGTAGAAAACATGATCAGGGGAAAGTCAACCACCAGAAAAAAAACAATCTTGTGATTGGTTAAACACTCTTTGATTACCCATTAAGAAAAGTAAACAAACAATTTTTTTTTGTTTTACATTCCCTTTCATAAATTTGGATAATTTATTGATGATATTGACTATGAACAAAATTAAATATAATTAATTTTCAGGTAGAGTATCATCCTTTAATAAGTTTCTAAAAAAACCCCATCTTTTCTCCAAATAATGAGTATTAAAGATTACTTTGTCACACCTAAAGCACTAGAATCAACTTCTATAAAATAACATGATCCACAAAAGATGAACCATATATTTCCCATATCATTATACATTTACCAAAACCAAAATGGTTAGTAGGAGATCAGATAATCCCCAAAAGGATAATCCTTTATAAAAAGAAATATTACTCTTAATCTACAAAATTTAATAAATAGTACCCAAAGTTCAAAAAAGACCATTCAATACACAATTTTCCTTAAAATACTTCAATATTATCCAAACTCATATTGAAACCCAAAACTCAGAAGAATTTAATCACATAGTATTCTATAGAAAATCATAAAATTTATATCCAAATAACATCGACTACTCTTAAAGTCACATACTTAAAAGTAATTATCCTAATCACATATTTTTTACAATAGTTTAATCATTTCCATTAATAACCCAAATCACCATATGTCCACAATAAAAACATACGTTCTTCCTAAATTAAATTTCAATAATTACTCCACAAATGAAATCCCATAGTATTCTATTTTCCTTAGTCATATAGTGTTCCTAAAAAAAGAACATATTCCAAAATAACCTTTATCACTTAATCACCAAATCATTTTCGTATATTAAGGATATCCATTTGGTAAAACATAAGTTCCAAAAAAACTTATTCTTGATCCATTAAATAATTTAAATAAAAATAATTATTAATACTAACCAGGGACTTCACGTAGTCCATTGGTAGAAGATAAATCCTAGTCGCACTTTTGTTGTGGGTTCGAATCCCACAGCTTTTCCGACGTGACAATTTCTCACACGGTTTGTATGTTGTTCTTTTTTGAAATCTATATAACTCAAATAACATTAAAAAATGAGATAAAATACTAAAAAATATCCATAAGATATTTTAACCTCAATGGTTATTTTATACCTCACATTTTTCACACAACAACTAATAACCCATAATTTACCCAAAAACCGAAGATCACATGAACCCCTAAGGTTATCCATTATGTCCACACAAGAAAAGATAATTATTCCTTGAATAAAAATCTCACATATCAAACATCAGGGTTACACATAATAGAAAATTTATTCCTATGTAATCCTATAAATAATACATTTAAACATATCATCACCCATAGATTCTATATAACTCTTCAATTCCTAGACATCTTAATCATCAAACATTCTTCATGATGATTTATCTATGTTTATACATGTCATTCTTTTATAATTCTTTCCTACATACAAAAAAATGCAAAATTTCTTAATATTTAAGTAATTTCAAAACATGAGATAAGACATAATCCATACCTTTAATAAGTCATTTTCAGTTTCCTCATCTTCAATTGGAATGGAATTAAGAATTGGTAAATATATATTTGTATAATGCTACTGATCCCATTCCTAAAACTTCTTCATAGGACATCTATTTGTATAATTACCATTCACACCATATTAAAAAAATTCAATTGATCCTTCAAGAAAGAACTTCTTTCCCTTTCCTGGATTCAACTGGACGCTTCCTTTTTCCGTGGAAGGCTATTTCTTTATGACCTTCATTACCGGATCTGAAACATCTTCCCAACCCTTTGAAGCATTTTTTAAAGTGTTTCTTTCCACATCCTTGACACGTAGGTGTTTGAATAAACATACCATTATGAATATAACCTAAACTTCCATTGGTATTCATTTCTCACATATATGATGGCTTAGAAAAATCACCAAGGTTCAAGTGGTCAATGATGACTCCAGGTGGTTGGTTAATAATAACCACAAGAGGTCTCATTGCAGCTCCCATTTCATTCGGTTTCTCATTCATAAAACCAACACAGTTTCCTTCACATCCATTGTTACTTTGGTGCCTACTAGATCCATCTATTTACTAAAACCAAAAAGTTCTATGTGAGTATATCAATAAAATCATCATATACTATATTATGAGGAGGGTAAACACTAGGATATACTTATTCATGTTATATTAAACTCATTATATTTATCTAAAATAACTATTTATCTTTCTAAAATGGTTACCATTATGGTTATATTACTTATGCTTAAATAACACCCTAACCTCTAAAGTTGTCTAAACCGACCTCTGATACCAACTATAAGGCCCCAGCTTTAAACATTACATAATATTGAATTGAGTTAATAATTCACATTTAAGATCTTTTTAGGTTTAGAGATTTATATAATTAGGTCATAAAATATACATAACTACTTAAATATTACATGTAGACACTTATACTCAGTATCCATTTTTTTATAAAATAAAAACTATTTAAAAAAGAAACATGTTTAGTTCGATGTTTTAAACAACATAAATTTTCCATGATCTCGTCCTTGACCATATTCCACATTAAGTCATGTGATTTTTTTTCAAAAACTTAGGTTGAGCAAAAAATACTCAGTAATGGATACGTAACAAAGTAAAACAATTAGTTATTCAAAAAAACACGTAAACCATGAATAATTTATCACAAGTAATACTTTTCACCTTTATAAAGTAGTAAATAATCATCATGGAATAAAATGTCATTGATTACCCTTTTTTAACCAAAATATAACCATAAAATCCATAAAAACCACACATAACATAAAAAAGGTAAACTTGGGACATAGTCATACTTAAGATAAATAACCATACATTCAACTCCCACAAATCATTCTTACAAATGGAATAGCCATATGATCAACTTCCATAAACAATGAATTAGAGATTATAATGTAACAACATGTCCTTGTTTTATCATGGAACCACCCATCATTTGGTTTATCATGCAACCACCCGTCAAATGTCCTTGTACCAATGTATGATCAAAACACATAAAATATTTCAAATATCAATATTATACTAATAAAATTTTGTTTACAATCACAAGAAATCATTTCAAGATATTGAAATAATCGATCCATTTCAAAAACCATTTTCAATACCAAAATACATAAAAAGGGAAATAAGGGGTTTCTTTCTTCTGTTTAAAATCATTAAGGCTAATAGAGGAAGCCAAATATCAGATAATAGTTATGGTGGTAGAAAAGTCATTATCGCCACAATACTGTAAAAACAATCCTATTTTCATTTATTAAAATTCTTAGTATAGAAATATTCCTTTTGAATAAAAGTAAATTTCCAAGGGGTTTATTATAAAACGTATAAAAGAATGTCGTGTATAAATCAAAGTATGCCTCCATGAAATGAGATTGAGATGAACTCCCTTACCTCGAGTCCAACTTCTCTTGTATGTTTCTTGTTCTTCCTGAATAATAAACTTAATTTAATTTCTTGTTTCTTCAGAAATATTTTCAAGACTATTATTCCTTTTATATCACTTATTACCTTTCTATAACAATTAGCTAATTATTTGAGTTCATATTGGACATTTTGTCAATGTTCAGAACTTGAGTCAAAAATGAACTTGTTATAATTACAAATTGTCCATGTGGGAAAAAGTAAATTATCTATAGAATGATATTCTTGATTTTTATATTATAAATATCATATATATATATATATTATTTATTCATTTATAATAGTCCATATCATATGGATATAAGAAATGAAATGGAACGTTCATGGTGACGGTAAGCCTTATGTATGCATGAACATTACATTAATTTATTTTTCTTATTTAAAGGAATGAAAACTAAATGATACATAGATATATTATATTTCAAGTTTTATATATATGTTATATATGTTACATAATTTCATTAATTCAATACTTTATATGTTCCATGTATATCATGAACGAGTAATATCACTTTGATGGGGCGATAGTCCACACTTCCTCAAATGAAATTATCATATTTATACAACATGAAAAGCATAAAGGTATGTTCTAAATGAAAATTATAGAAGAATGGAGATAAAATAAACATCATAAATATCATTTATAATTACACTTTCATCATAATGGACACCATAATAGGTGTTAGGAGAATATTGAACAATCATCATTTCATGAGGCAGTAGTTCACCGTCCACAGAAACAATATGTTCTATACCCATTAAACAGAGATGTGTATAAGTTTAGTTCGAATCATTCTCATAAAACAACCTATTATATTGTAGATACTGGTTTTTTTAAAAACATAATTGAATAAGGAGAGTTTTGGGGGTTGGATAAGAAAAATAATAGAAATAATCTTGAGAGAATACATTACCTAAAATCAACTAACTCCCTTTGATTTATGATAAAAGGCCTTCTTTAATTTCCTTATTCCAAAAGTAAGGATTATAGGAGGACGATAGGGTTGTTGGGAGATTATTTGGGTATATTTCTGATGATTAAAGGTGTTTTGAGAGATGTGAGTAAGAGTTAGTGGCAATGTCCTTTTATAAGAGGGAGGGGGCACTTCAGGAAAGTTTGAAAATATTATATTATTATTAATTAATTTTCTAATTCTAATAATACCAAAGTGATATATTTCAAATATAATATGCGTATGAGTAAGAATCCTATCATAAAATGGATTTTATACATGTTTAAGGCATAAAAGTAACCATATATTTTATCTCTAAACCTTAGTAAACTAATTAAACTTTTATGTTGTCTTCATGTTTATTCATAATATATGGTTTCCATAGTTACTATAAAATGAAAAAAGACCCAATAATAGATCATTAATGAAATTTCTAACATAATATATGTCATTTGGATGAATCGTATATTTTTAGGACTATTATAGTATTTAATAAAATATTAATTGATTTTAAAACTCATTTATGTCAATTTTTATACTATTCATATCATGAATTTTTAAAAAATATATTAGGACTTGATTCTTTTGAAAAAACATCATAAATTAAAACAAACAAAGTAATAATCATCCGTAAAATTCTTGGATGGCATTAATATCTTAGAAAAAAATTATTTACATATTTATAATCTCATCTATTTAAATCATTCATTAATAGGGTAATCGCTATATCAACATTGTTTCATAAATAATTTTTTATATGATGTATAAAAATCATAAATAAAATAACATTATGTAGGAAATATTTTTATATTTGTAATTATTATTTATAGTCAAAGATATCACTTATATAACCCTATATAAAAATTGTTTTAGTAAAAGATATATGTTTAGGTTACATTTTCCATAACATGAAATTAAAGGTAATTAAATGTCAATTTCACACACAAGTGGATATATGAGGTCCTAAAAGCGACCCAAGGATTCACATGGTCGGAAATATCTCATCCAATAGGATTAAGACATGATTTAATGTAATTAAATATTATTATAATATTATTTTTTATCCTTATTTACTAGTTTAACATTTAACCATGGTGAATAAAATATTTACTAAAGTTACTATTAATATTGTCTAAAAATAAAAGTTACCTATTTACACAATTTGGAACTCCCAAATAAAAACACTGAATATATTTTTCCAATTTAAAAACATTGAATTTTCAGATATTAAATTAAAATTAATTCCCATTGTCAAAACCAAAAATCATGTTTTAAAGAAGTAAAAACTACCAAAAGATTGACATGTGTTTATGTAAAATTTAAAGATATATTACATACAATTAATGAAATGGGATTAAATAATAATAATATAATCTAATTAAACTTAAAAAAATTAAAATGGCAATCTAATCATATAAATAAATTAGACGAAAATATAGTTTTGACTTAAAATGCAGTATTTTCAATATTCATTAAAAATTGATCTTTATGAAAAAAATACAAAAAATATACCCAAAATAAATTTTTATGTCCTTATAAATATGAATTTTTTTCAAATAGAACATAAAAAATTGAAAAAAAATATATTTTAAAAGGGTCCTCCATAAAAAGGTGATAAATCTATCTTTTAAAGAATATTAGAGTGTTTCATGCTTAAAATCATATTCATATTTATTTAAATACTCTAAAATTTATTAGATAAATGTAAATACATTTAATAAACATGTGTAATCATAATTTAGTTTGTTATGTTCATTCCCAAAAATACAACAGATATGCATTAACTACTATTTAAAAAAATAATATTATATTATTTTTCCGGTATAACTCAATGTTGTGTGAAACATAAGATTTCAAAGAAACCCATTTTTGTGTGTTCAGTATGCTATCGAAAAAGATTCCTCTTTAACATTAAATTAATACCTTGTTCATAAATATTAATATAAATAATAAAGCATTATTCTATAAATATATGGGTTATTACATCCTTCCCCCTTTTGCAAATTGTGTCCTAGTGATTTTAAAATTGGGCTCAAAAACTTAATTAAATGTACCACATCAGAAAAAGAGTCTATAATACTATCACTTAAAAAGAAATAAAGAGAAGTATAAAGGTCACTAGAGATAACACATAATAGGATTCCATGAAAACATGGATATAAAAGATAAAACTAACCATCATGTTCTCATGGTGAGTGATAGAAAACACGATCCGGAGAAATTTACCAACCAGAAAATGACAAACATGTGATAGGTTAAACGGTATTTGATTCCCAAGTAGGAAAATTAAACAGACAATTTTTTTTGTTTTCAGATCCCTTTAAAAAATTTGGAGAATTTATTTATGAGATTTACTAATAACATAAAGAAATATACTTAATGTTCAAGTAAATTTTCATCCTTTAATAACTTTATACCAAAACTTCATCTTTTATCCAAATGATGAGTATTCAAGATGACTTAGTCACACCTGATGTGCCAGAATCAACTTCTAGAGAATAACATGATCCACAATATATGAACCATATGTTTCCCCTATCTTTAGACATTAACCAAAAACAAAATGGTTACTACGAGATCAGATAATCCCCAAAGGATAATCCTTTATAAAAATAAATACTAATCTTAATCTCTAAAATTCAACAAATAGTACCGAAAGTTCAAAAAATACAATTAAATACATAATTCTCCATATAATTCTTCAATAGAATACAAAATAATATTGAAAACCAAAACCTAGAAGCATTTAATCACATATTCTTCCATAGTAAATCTTAAAAATTATCTCCAATTAAAATCGAATACTCTTAAATTCACATACTTAAAAGTAATTAACCTAATCACATATTATCTATGATAGGTTAATCATTTCCATAAATAACCCAAATTTCCATATGTACACAATAAAAAAATAGGTTATTCCAAAATAAAAATTCAAAAATAACTCCATATATGAAATCCTATAGTATTCTATTTTCCAAAGGCATATATTTTTTCCCAAAAGAGAGAATGTCTTTCAAAATAACCTTTATCACCTAATCACCAAATAATTTTCCTATACCAAGGATATCCATTTGATAAAACAAAACTTCCCAAAATCAACTTATTCTTGATCCATAAAATAATTTAACTGAAAATAATTATTCATACTAACTAGGAACATCACGTAGTCCAATGGTAGGTGATAAATCCAAGTCGTAATTTATTTTTTGGTTTGATTCCTGCAGCTTTGTCTGATGTGATGGGTTGTCACATAGTCTCCGTTTTTTCCTTTTTCAAAATCCTTATAAATATAATAACATTAAAAAAATGAGATAAAATCCGTAAAAATAACCAGAACATGTTTTAACTTCAATGGTTATTTCATACCTCACATTTTTCATAACAAAAACTTATAATCCATAATTTCATCAAAAACAAAAGACCACATTAAACCCTAAGGTTATCCATTATGTACACACAAGGAAAGATAATTCTTCCTTGAATAACATTCTCAAATATCAAAATTCCATTTTACACATACTAGAAAAATTATTCCAAAGTAATCCTATCATTAATACCCTTAAAAATATCGGCATCCATAGGTCCAACATAACTATTCAATTCATAGATAGCTTAATCATAAAACATTCTTCATAATAATTTATACATGTTTTTTCATCATATTATTTTATACTTCATTCATACAAATAAAATAATGTATAATGTCTTAATATTTCAGTTTTTCAAAACATGAGCTCATAAATAATCCAGATCTTTCATAGGTCATTTTCAGTTTCCTCATCTTCAAATGGAATGACATTAGGAATTGGTAAACATATATTTGTATAATCTTACTGGTCCCATTCCTAAATCATTTTCATAGGAAATCTATTTGTATAATGACCGTTCACACAACATTTAAAACATTCAATTGATCCTTCATAAAGAACTTCTTTCCCTTTCATGGAGTCAACTGGACACTTCCTTTTTCCATGGTAGGTTATTGCTTTATGACTTTAATTTCCACATCTGAAATTTCTTCCCATCCCATTGAAGAATTTTCCTATGTGTTAATTTCCACATCCTTGACACATAGGTTTTTTAATAAACATACCATTATTATTATTACGAAAACTTCCATTGGAATTTGTTTCATGCATATATGACACCTTAGAAAAATCACCAAGGTTCAAGTGGTCAATAATGCCTCTAGATAGTTGGGTATGAATAACCATAAGAGTTCTCATTGGAACCCCCATTTCATTCGGTTGCTCATTCAGAAAACCACCAGAGTTTTCTTCATATTCATTGTTACTTTGGTTCCATCTAGATCTAGCCATTTACAAAAACAAAAAAGATCAGTGTGAGTATATCAATAAAATAATCATATACTATCTTATGAGGAGGGTAAACACTAAGATATAGTTATTCATGTTATCTTAACCTCATTTGATTTATCTAAAATAACTATTACTCTTTCTAATATGTGAACCATTATTGTTATTTCACTTATGCTTCAATTACACCCCAACCTCTAAATTTATTTAAACCAACCTCTAATACCAACAGTAAGGCCCCGAACTTAAACATTACATAAATTATGAATTATGTTAATAATTCACATTGAGGATATTTTCAGTTTTAGTGTTTTATAGAATTAGGTCATAACTTATACATAACAACTTGAATATTACATGTAGACACTTCTACTCAGATTATATAATTTTCATAAAAGATAAACTCTTTAAAAAACATGCTTAGTTAGATGTTTTAAATAGAATGAATTTTCCTTGATCCAATCATTGACCCTATTCCACCTAACGTATTTTGAAAATCATTTCAAAAACATGGGATGTGAATTAAAATCTTAGTAAGAGATACATAAATATGGAAAACTATTAATTATTAAAAACAACATGTAAACCATGAATACATCATCAGAAGTAATAATTTTCACCTTTATGAAGTATTGAATACTCTTAACTAAATAAAACCTCATTTAATACCCTTTTGTAACCAAATGATTACCATAAAACCCATAGAAAGCACATATATCATATAAAAGGTAAACATGGGACATAGTCATACTTAAGAGGAATAACCATACGGTTGACTTCCAAAAATCATTTTTACAAATGAAATAGCCATACGTCCCCAATTCATGGGAGGTTATAATGTAAGCAACCATTCTTGGATTATCGCAGAACCACCCGTAATTTATTTTATCACGTAACCACCCACCAAATGTCTATGTACCACTATATGATCATAACACATAAAATATTTAAAATAAAAATATTCCACTCAAAACATTTCATTTGAAATCACAAAAATCATTTCAATATATTGAAATAAATGATCCATTTAAAAAACCATTTTCAATAAAAAAATATAAAAAAAGGGAAATAAGGGTTTTCTTTTTTCCTTTTAAACACATTATGGCTTATATAGGAATCCAAATATCAAATAATGGTTATGGCGGAAGAAAAGTCATTGTCACCGCAATACAGTAAAAACATTCCTTATTTCGTTTAGTAAAACACTTAATATAAATGTATTCCTTCTGAATAAAAGTAAATTTCAAAGGGGTTTATTATACAACGTATAAAATAATGTCATGTATAAATCAAAGTATGCCACAATAAAAGGTGACTGAGATGATGTCCCTTACCTCGAGTCTGACTTGTCACATATGTTCCTTGTTCTTCCTGAATAATAAACATAAGTTAATTTATAATTTCATCATTACCTTTTTAAAGTTTATTATTCATTTTACATCACTTAATACCTTGCTATAATGATTATTTAATTATTTGAGTTCATATCAGACATTTTGTCAAAGTTCAAAACATTAATAAAAAATGAATTTGTCATAATTAAAAATTATCAATGTGGTCAAAATTACATTATATCCAGAATGATATTCATGATTTAGATATTATATATATCATATATATCCAATATTTATGTATTTATAATAGTCTATAGCATTTGGATATAGGAAATGAAATTCACCATTCATGGAGACGGTAAGTCGTACGTACGCATGAACACTACTTTCGTTTCATTTTCACATTTAAAGGAATGAAATATAAATGATAAATAGGTATATTATAATTCCAGTATAATATATATTTTATATATGTTAAATTATTTCATTAATTCCATCCATTATATGTTCCATATATAGAATGAATGAGTCATATCACTTTGAGGGGCCGGTAGTTCGCACTTCCTCAAATAAAATTATCATATTTATACAACATGAAAGGCTTAAATGTATGTTCTAAATGATAATTATAGAAAAATAGAGATAAAATAAAATCATAAATATCATATATAGTTATAGTTTTATCATAATTTCCTCTATAAGAGGTGGTAGGAGAAGAATGAACAATCATCATTTCATGAGGCAGTAGTTCACTGTCCACAAAAAACAGCATGTTCTATACCCATTAGACAAAGTTGTATGTAAATGTATTTGAAATATGAAATGACCTGAAATTTCTATGTAATGTTTTTAAATAGATGGTTATTTTACACATTTGTGAAAATTGAAGGCACATTATTCCAAGGCCTGGAGTGCCCAGAATAAATTTCTGAACTTTTGTTCGTGTATGTTTTGTAAATGTGTGAGCGTGATTTTCTAACTTTTGAACCGGTGCTCGGAATTGAAATCCAAGGGAACCGTTAAATTCACAGTGCCAGTTTTCACATAAAGGGACCTTCACCTCGACCACAGTAGGTAGAGGGTGAAATATAGAATTTGGGTTTTTCGTAGAAATGAACAAATAATAAAATAAAATAAACTTATATTTTATTTTATTTGTTTAAACCTCATATACATGAGTTAAGGTGGTGGGGACCACCTGAACTAAAACCTACCATGAGAGGTTATGGAGGTGTGGACCACTGAGTCTAACCTCCCATGAGAGGTTATGGTGGTGGGGACCACCCGAGATTAAACCCCCCTTGATATCCCTATTAAATATTGTGAAGTCTCTTGAACTTCCCCTTGTTTAATTATGCCACCCCCTTTAATTAATTTTGTGCCAACCTCATCAATTAATTAAGTGGAGCCAACTTAAATTATTGTAACAATTAATTTGAGGAAACATATAATATGTTGGATACTTTGCAATTCAGTGGATTTGGGGAGAGGGGAAATATTGGGAGGATTTCACTTCTCCAATGAAGAATTCCATTAGAGAATTTTCTTAGAAAATCAAAGAGGGGAATGGAGAGCGAGCCCAACATCGAAGTATGCTTTCAGAAGTGACGATCATTGGAACTCTCTTCACATTCTTCTAATTCCTTCACATACCAATGTCAACAAACAATCCAAGCAAGGGGTTTTGTTCCCATGTTCTTCCCTTCTAAATTTCTTTTGAGGGATTTGGATTAGTGATTAACGAGGGTTGGGGGGATTGATGTTTTTTTAAAATATCTTCCATACACATTCATGATTTATTTTTTTGAACCGCTTACTACCGCTCTAATGTGGAGGGTGAGGGATAAAGAAACATGGCCCGACCCCTATGTAATTCTTCTTGAATGGTGTATCATTCGCGATGGAAGAAGGCGAATTTGGTTATGGCGACCGGTGTCGGTGGTCAGCACTGGTGGAACTCGAGAACCGCCGATGAAGACACAACGCCCCACCTCCCCGCGTCCTCCACGCCCCATGGAGTTCCGCCATCTGCGGCCATCGTTGCCCCGTGTCCTCGTCACACCACCTCGCAGCACCTGGTGCCTCCACCGCTCTGCGCTGTCAGCAGCTGAGCCGTCGTCGTCACCATTCGAGCCACCGTCACCGTTTAGGCTGAGTCGCCTCCCGTGTCGTCGTTGCCATCTGATCCACCGCCGCTGAGCATTCCGAGCTGCCACTACCATCCGGAACGAGTCGTCACCACCGTCCGAGCTGAGCCACCACCGTCTTCCGGGCTGAGCTGCCGCCTGAGCCGCTGCCGCCGGGCCGAGCCGCCATCCAAGCCACCCCCACTCTCCGAGCAGAGCTTCCACAAAAGCCGTCACTGCCCTTCCGGCAGATCCTCCATGGCTGAGCCACCCTGCGGTTTGGTTCCCTAGCGAGAACCCCCGGCCGAGCCGCTCCACAGCCTCACACCCTCGCGGCACTCTGTGTATCCCCCTGCGGCCTCAAAGCCCCCCTCGGACATCCAAGACCCTTCATGGCCTGCTGAGCTGGACCGAGCGGGTCGGGCTGGGTCGGTCAAACTAGACTCAGGCCCACTATGACCCATTTACTTTGTTTTGGCCATTACTTTGGCACTATACGTCCGTTTGAGGAACTATCAGCAGCACTGGAAATGTTGGAGTGAGACAGTCCCTTAGAGTATACCCCACTGGAGATTTGGATTATTATGTGGTATGGTTAGGTTGGATTGAGCACAAATCCAACCCCCCCCCCCCCCCCCGGTACTAAAAGGCTATTAACTCATAGAATGGGCATCCGATTGATGCACAGTTTTTTGCACTGAAATCCCTATAATGTAGAGGACCTTCAAGATACTTCTTCATGGGGCATCGTATAAGTTAGTGTATAGACCAGTGACTTGTGGAGGGGTTCCTCCTGAAGATGAGCATGCTTAGTGAGGGAACCCAATATCTGGTTGTGACGATGTACTAGGATCCTGTGTGGGTCTGATGATGTACTGACGATGTACTGGGATCCTGTGTGGGTTTGAAAACGTACTGAAGATGACTAGAGATCCAGTGTGGGTCAGCTCCTAGCGATCCTATGTGGGTCAGCTCCTAGTGATCCTGTGTGGGTCAGTTCCTAGTGATCTTGTGTGGTTCAGCTCTAAGCGATCCTGTGTGGGTCAGCTCCTAGCGATCTTGTATGGGTCAGCTCCAAGTAATCCTGTGTCGGTCATCTCCTAGCAATCTTGTGTGGGTCAGCTCCTAGCGATCCTTTGTGGGTCATCTCCTAGTGATACTATATGGGTCACCTTCTTTTATAGAGTATGATTATTAAGTAGTTACATCTAATCATCTATACTACTGAACTTAAGTTATACCTGGTGTGAGCTGAGTCTGTACCTATGTGGTACATTCCTTCGAGGTAATACCTTGGTGGTATTTTTTGTGTGTAGCATACTTGTGTGTTACTTTCCTTTGTGGTGTTGGACTCAGTGTTTTCCTCATGATTGAGATGTGTTTAGTTGATAACTTAGGTATATGTATGGGCATATACCTATGTAGGGTTATCAATTGTTTTCTATCTTTTGGGTTGATCCTTTGGGTATTTTGTGAGACCTTGAGGGTCTCGGGGTCCCTAACAATGATCATTATACTCACCCCTGCACGGGCTATGCCCGAACATTGTGGTGTTGGATACAAACGACGGACAACGATGACTGAGGCTGAGAGTACCAGGACTGGACGGTGCCCGGAGGTGGACCATACTTCGTGTTGGTATGCAGAGGAGATGAGTGGATGTGTATTGCTTTAGAGGCGATCTGTACCTACCCATTAGGTAGAAACCTCGAAGGATGACCCATTAGCTACCTTTTCTCTTTCTTCAGTTGTATTGTATTTCAGTTGAACTTGTACCTTTACTGTTTGGCTTGTATTCCGGCCCCATTACTTTCATCACTCTTTTGGTTAAACAGTTTTCTTGTATTAGTATCTTGTTGTGTTCTTGGTTAAGTGAGTTTATAGGTTATAAATGAAATTTCTTCCCAGTTTTAGGGAATACGCATTTCGGTACTTGTCAGTAGCCCCAGGCCTATGGAAGGCGGGCTTGGGGTAGTCACGACACGGGCCCCAGGGGACGGTTTGTGACATATTGGTATCAGAGGAGTTAGTTCTACTATAGAACATACGACTATGATATTTCTTTTTAACGGAAATAGTGTTAAGTGTAGTGAGTGTGGTTATCAGTTTAGGGAATTTAGTGTTGGTGCAGTGACTGACGTATCCATACAGCAGGACCCTGACTTCTGATTTCTGACTCAGTGCATGAAAACGCTGATTAAGTGTGTGTTTTGAAGAGTTTTCTTTGTGATATCTTGAGCCATCTCACCATGTATAACTTATTAACCGTGGAACACCTGTTTTTTTTTTCAGATGCCGCCACACAGACAACCAACTAAGGTTCCAAGAGTTGCATGCACTGATAGCCCACCGAGCAATGAGGCCTCACTGTAGGGACCTTTTTCAGTAGAGGTACCAGTGGAGGCACCAGCAGTACTATTACCCGTTGGGCCACTAGTGCCACCAGACCCAACAGTAGAGGGTGCATGCCGCTTGAGCA
This sequence comes from Viscum album, assembly GCA_963277665.1. Taxonomy (NCBI): domain Eukaryota; kingdom Viridiplantae; phylum Streptophyta; class Magnoliopsida; order Santalales; family Viscaceae; genus Viscum; species Viscum album. The sequence continues at coordinate 1,089,375,193 of OY728121.1, forward strand.
GATTTCATGAGTTACAGCGGCAAAGGCCACCTAGGATCAAGGGAGAGACAGACCCACAGGCAGCTGAGGAATGGTTGGAGGTTGTAGTGAGAGTCATCCAACTGATAGGGACACCAGCCGATATCATGGTGATCCTTGCCACTAGCCTTCTACAGGAAGTATTAGGAAGATGGTGGAGCATGATGCTCCAAGTTCATGATGAGGTGACTCTTCTCTAGGCAGACTTCGAGAGCCAGTTTAGGGCAGATTTTGTTCCAGTGACTCCTCGCACAGTGTGCATACATAATCTTCTTCATCTACAGTAGGGTAGCATGACTATAACTCAGTATTAATTGAGGTTCACAGACCTCTCACACTACTCCATATATATGGTGCGAGACCCATTCTTCCGGGCTCGGACCTTCGAGTAGGGTCTCAGGGGAGATATTAGGGCATCAATGATCTCACTCAGCATCATGACGCAGGTAGGAGTGTTAGAGAGAGACCTCTTAGTAGAGAGTTTCATTGCTGAGAAGTCACCAGTAGCAAGATCCACCACCAGACGTGACATAGAAGAGTCTTCTACAGCAGGCAGCAAACAGATGTTGCAGAGGTCCAAGAGGACCAGAACAACGGGTGGGCGACCATAGGTTTTAGGGTCGGTTGTGCGGGACACCCGAGACAGAGCCAGTCATTCCAGGAGCAGATAGTGATACACATGTGGCAGGCAGGGTCACATGGCTCATGACTGTCTGACCCGTCGTACGGATGATCAGCAAATGGTCGAAGGACTGCCCAAGCAGAGACATAGGTTCGACCGAGGAGGTCTTCAGGGAGTAGGTGGACGTGGCAGAGGAGATAGCTATGAATCTAGTGGTGGGTGATGATTCGAGATGTTTCTGCCACCACCACCAGAAGGTCCACTCCGACCACATGGAACAGGTGGACAGGGGCAAGATCAGCTCCAGGAAGCTAAGGCCTATGATCACGGAGATTTAGAGATGATACATGGTACGATCTATGTCTATTCCACCATAGAAACAATACTTATAGACAAAGGTTCCAATCATTCTTTTATTGCCACTACCCTCGTTCGGATCTCGGAGATTCTGATGGACCTGTTGGCTCGATCCTTACAGCTATAGGATCCTATGGGAGCAAATTCAATGATTATGCACTGGTGCTAGCATTGTGAGCTTACTCTAGGAGGAGAGAAATTTGGCTGGGATCTCCTAGTAGCAGCGTCGAGGCCTTACGACGTCATCTTGGGTATGGATTGTTTATCTATAGTCAATGATCAGATTGATTGTATTAGGCACAAAGTGTGGTGTGTCTTTAGGGATGGGACTATTTTTACCTTCACCAGTGAGAAGGGATCCATTTCAGCATAAGATGGACTTACCCGGAGGAGAGTGCAGCTGATCACACATCAGTTTTCTAGCCTTACCCTTGGACCGGTTGATGTGGAGAGTCCAAGCTATCCTGTAGTGGTGGACCAGTATGCAGATGTCTTCCCTGATGATGTTCCGGGTTTACCTCCTCATAGAGAGGTGAAATTTTACATTAACATGTACCCCGAGATGGAACCGATATCTACACCAGCATATCGGATGGCTCCCGTGGAGCTTCGTGAGCTGAAGGTACATCTATGAGACTTATAGGGGAAGGGATTCATCTGGCCCAGTGTTTCTCCCTGGGAAGCCTTGATTTTTTTTCCAAGAATTCGGATGAGAGCTTGAGACTTTGTGTCAAATATCGGCGCCTGAACCTGGTGACCATGAAGAACAAGTACCCACTCCTAAAGATTAACGACCTCTTTGATCAGCTGAAGGGAGCACGATGGTTCTCGAGGAAAGACCTTAGATCATGCTATCACCAGCTCAGAGTGTGAGATGAGGATGTACAGAAGATGACTTTCAGATGTCGGTATGGCCATTACGAGTTCTTGGGTATGCAATTCTACATGACCAATGCTCTAGCAGTGTTAATGGTACTCATGAACAGGATCTTTCAGCGGTACCTTGATCGCTTCGTAGTAGTCTTCATCGACGACATTCAGATCTACTCGACTATTGAGTATGATCATGCCTATCATTTGTGGGTAGTACTGGATACACTCCAAGAGAACCAGTTTTACGGTAATCTCTCTAAGTGCCAATTCTGGATCTGAGAGGTTCAGTTTCAAGGAAATGTCATCTCGGAGGCCGAAGTTGCAGTAGATCCAGCGAAGATCGAGGAGGTACTTTCTTGGGAGCCACCCAGGATTGTGATGGAGGTACGAAGTTTCCTAGGTTTTTTTGAATACTACTGGAGGTTTGTGCCAGATTTCTCCAGAGTTGCAGCACCACTATCAGCATTTATGGAGAAGGGAAAACCCTCGGTTTGGTCAGATAGATTCCAGTAGAGTATTCTAGAGCTGACGCAGTGGTAGACTAGTGACCCCATTTTGAGGCTTCCAGAGGAGGGCGCATGGTACATAGTCTACTGAGACATATCAGGGACCGGGCTCAGATGTATCTTGATACAGGAGCGAGAAATGATCGCTTATTGGTCTTGATGACTAAGACAACACGAGCAGAACTACACTACCCATGACCTGGAGTTAGCTGTTGTGGACCTTGCCTTGAAGATGTGGCGACACTATTTGATGGTCCAATGTTTTATAGTCTACTCTGATCACAAGAGTCTCAGGTATATCTTCTCTGAGAAGGACCTGAACCCGAGACAATGAAGTTGTCTTGAGTTTCTCCCGAACTATGAATTCAAGATACTCTATACTCCTGGGAAGGGTAATGTTGTAGCAGTTGCTCTCAACAAGAGATCCGGTATACAGTTTCTAGGTGAGGAAATAGTGCAACTGACCGCTTTGCAGATATCCTTTGTGGATAGAGATAGAGTAGCTTTTTTACACTCTCTTACTGTCACTCCTCCACTTCTTTAGCGATTCAGGGAGGCGCAACATGGGGACGCTGACTATGAGGTTCGACGTGCTCAGATATCTGCAAGACATGCACCTGATGGATTTTATAAAGGTGGGGATCAAATCATTATCTTCAGAGGACATACCATGGTACCAGTGTCACTTCATAAGGAAGTGTTAATGGAATTCAACAATTTCCCTCTAGAGGTATATCCATGAGTGGCGAAGATGTACCGGGATCTCCGACGACAGCACTAGTGGTCTGGAATCAAGAAAGATGTTGGAGATTTTCTCTCATGATGCCTCATATGTTAGCAAGGGAAGGTGGAACATCAGGTACCAGCAGTCTTGGTTCAACATTTAGATGTTCTAGAGTGGAAGTGGGATTGGATATCCATGGACTTTGTGACTGGTCTTCCACACTCGCCAAGGGGACGTGATTCTATTTGGGTGATCTTCAACCGACTCACCAAGTCAGCCCACTTCCTACCGATCAGAGAGGAGGGTTTAATAGAGAGATTGGGATGCCTCTGTATGCAGGAGATTGTGCATTTACATGGAGTAACCTCGATGAATGACTCCAATCGTGATTCATGTTTTACTTCTCGGCTATGGAAGGGGTTGCAGGAGGCTTTCAGGACACATCTTCGTTTGAGCACCACCTTCCATCCTCAGATGGATGACCAAACTGACTGGACCATTCAGACCCTCGAGAATATGTTGTGTGCTTGTATCCTCGACTTTGGTCACAACTGGGAGGATCCCTTGCCTTTGGTGGTGTTTTCATACAACAAAAGTTATCACTCCACCATTGGGATGACACCTTTTGAGGCATTTTATGGGAGACATTGGGGATCTCCATTTTGCTGGAATGACCTAGGGGAGTCAGTACTTCTGGGACTAGAGATGGTACGGGCTACCACAGAAAAGGTTCAGATCATCCAAGAGTGGATGAATACTACACAGAGCATGCAGAATTTGTCTGCGGACAGGAGATAGAGACCTATGGAGTTCGAGGATAGTGACCACATCTTTCTATGGGTCTCACCTAGATGAGGTTTAAATAGATTTGGTCGAGGCGTGAAGTTATCTCTGAGATTAATCGGACCCTTCCAGGTCCTCATCAGGGTTGGTGAGGTGGCTTACCTCTTACCTCTTCCACCTCGGTTGCACTGGGTGCACGATGTCTTCCACATTTCCCTGGTGATGAGAAACGTGAATGACCCTTCCCACATCATCGACCACAAAGATCTAGACATCGACGATGGGGTTACATTTTCGGAGGTTCTAGTTGGGATTGATGATCAGTAGGAGGGAGTCCTACATGGGTGGTCGATACCTCTGGTTCATGTTTGTTGGCAGCACAGAAACCTCCAGGAGAGAACATGGGAGCATGAGTCTCAGATGCATGATCAGTACCCCCACTTGTTTACCAAGTTTGAGTTGTGGCTTATGGGGACGTAAATCCCTGAGGTAGAGATAATGTAATGTCCCATAATTTTGATGTAATTTTTTTAAATATATGGTAATTTTACAAGTTTTTGAAAATTAACAGCACGTGATTCCGAGGCCCAGAGTGCCTAGAATGAATTTATGAACTTTTGTTTGGGTACGTTCAGTAAACGTACAAGTGGGATTTTCTAAATTTTGAACCGGTGCTCGGAATTTAAATCTGAGGGAACCGTTGAATTTTCAGCACCGGTTTTCGCTTAAAGGGACCTTCACCTCGACTAGAGTAGGTGGAGGGTGAAATATAGAATTTGGTTTTTTTGGAAATGAAATAAAATTTAAACTTCTATTTTATTTTATTTGTTGAAACCTCTTCTACATGAGTTAAGGTGGTGGGAACCACCTGAATTAAACCTCCCAAGAGAGGTTAGAGAGGTGGGTACCACCAAGCCTAACCTCCCATGAGCGGTTATGGTGGTGGGGAACACCTGAGATTAAACCCCCTTGAACTCCCTATTAAATATGGGGAAGTCTCTTGAACTTACCATTGTTTAATTATGCCACCCCCCATTAACTAAATTTTTTCCAACCTCATCAATTAATTAATTGGAGCTAACTTAAATTATAACAACGATTAATTTGGGGAAACATATCAGAATTTGTCTACTTTGCAATTCGGTGGATTTGGGGAGAGTGGAAATATTGGGAGGATTTCACTTGTCCAACAAAGAACGCCATCGTAGAACATTCTTCGGAAATCAAGGAAGGGAACGATGAGAGAGCCCGACATCGAAGCATGGTTTCAGAAGTGATGATCGTTGGAACTCTCTTTGCCTTCTTTGATTTCCTTCACATACCAATGTCAACGAACACTCCATGGTAGGGGTTTTGTTCCCATGTTCTTCCCTTCTAAGTTTCTTTTGCGGGGTTGGGATTAGTGATTGACGAGGGTTGGGTGGATTGATGTTTTTTTAAAATACCTTCCATACATGATCATTAATCAATTTTTGTGAACCGCTTGCTACCGCTATAACTCGGAGGTTGTGGTCTAAAGAAACATGGCCCGACCCCTCCGTCATTCTTCTTGAATGGTGTGTCCTTCGTGATGGAAGAAGGAGAATTTTGTGATGGAGACCGGTGCCTATGGTCGACACCAGTGGAACTTGAGAACCACCGACGAAGACACGGCACCCTGCTGCCCCGCAGCATCCACGTCCCACTGCGCTCCGCCCTCCCCAGCCATCGCCGCCCCACAGCCTTGACACGCCACCTCGTGACACCCACGAACTACACCGCTCTGTGCCATCCGCAGCTGAGCTGACCCGTGCTGCCGCTCGGGCCACCTCCACCGTCCAAGCCGCCACTCCCAACTAGGCTGAGCCGCTGCCTCCATCCGGGCTGAGCCACCACCACCATACGAGCCGAGACACTACCACCGTCTTGGCCGAGCTGCTGTCGTCTGGCCGAGCTTCCATCGTCGTCCGGGCCGAGTCGCCGTCTGAGCCCCTACCGCACATCCGGCCAAACCACCCTGGTCGTGCCGCCCCACAGCCTCAAGCCCTCGCAGTAACCCCAGACCAACCCTCTCCATGGCCTCGTGCCCTTGCGATACCCTCTACGACCCTCCATGGCATCACGGGCAACCGCGGCCCTCCTCGGCCCCTCCCGGCCTGCCGGGACGTACCCAGTGGGCCAAGCCAAACCCAGTGGGTCGGGTCCGCCCATGCCAGGTGAGGTTGGGTTGCTTTGACCTGGTCAGACCTAACTCAGGCCCACTACGACCCATTTCCTTTTTTTGGTTATAACTTTGGCACCAAACGTCTGTTTGACAAACCAGTAGCAGCAATGGAAATATTGGAGCGAGACGGTCCCTTTGAGTATACCACACTATAGATTTGGATTAAGATGGGATACGGTCATGTTGGATTGAGGTTGAATCCAACCGGGGACCCAGGACTAAAAGGCTAATAACTCAATGACTGGGTGTCGGATTGACTCACCGTTTGTTGCGCTGAAATCCCAATGACATGGCAGACATTTGAGATACTTTTTTTGGGACTTCATAGCAGTTGGTGTATTGAACACTGACTTTTAGAGAGGATTCTCCTAGAGACAGGAATTCTTAGTGTGGGAACCCAGTAGCTGGCTGTGATGATGTACTAGGATCCTTTTTCGGTCTGACGATGTACCGACAACGTACTATGATCCTGTGTGGGTTTGACGACGTATTGACGATGACTAGTGATCCTGTGTGGGTCAGCTCCTAGAAATACTATGTGGGTCAGCTCCTAGAGATCCTATGTGGGTCAGCTCCTATCGATCATGTGTGGGTCATGTAATGACCCGCGCTTTGAACCGGACTAAAACCTGAAGGAATTTGATCTTTTTCCTTTACTAAACCAGCCGTTTTAAAGACCGGGCATCAGAACAATGTTCTGAAGGTTGGAACCCTTCCTTTTAATGTTTTTGGACCTGGGAGAAGGACTGTTAAGTTTCTCAGGTGGCCTGAGAGGTTTCAGAGGTGCCAGAACCATGTTTTTAAGGGGGCTACAGAGGGCGCACAGTTGGCACATGGGTTGACCAAACCATGCAGCCCAAACCGTGAATCCTAAATCAGGTGGGCAGTGGATTGCGCACGGGCTGTGCACGGTTTCCCAAACCATGTGCACAACCCTTGCAGTGGGTTTCTTGGAGGTAGGGTCCTCTGCACGGTTTACGTACAGTTTTCCAAACAGTGCGGGTCAAACCGTGCATTTGGGTGAGTTTTGATTTTTGTTTAAAAAATTAAAATAAAATAAAATAAAAATAAAATAATTAAAACCTAAACTAACTCTCCCTCACCCTCACTCAACCTGTATGATACACCATCCCTGGGGCTCTCCCCTGTGAGCGTGCGACACCCCCTTCTGACCTCCTCTCGGTCTAGGTTCATCCTCCAATTTCTGGTCGATTCTTCATCGAATCTCCATTATAAGCACCCCTCTTCATTATCCTCCCATCCTATGGATTCTTTTCGACCTAATTGGTGCCCGGTGAGGTACGAATGAACCCTAGGGCTTTGGGATGATCCTAATTTCAGTTTTATTTTGGTTCTAGGTTATGCGGGAGGTCTATTGGGACTTTTTGGTGCACGTTCTGGCACCCGCCGCCGAAGATGAAGCAGTTGAGGTGGTTTCAGATCATCAGGTTGGTTTCGATGTAATATTTTCACCTATTTATTTGTTTCTCACTTGTTGAATTTGGGTATTTGGATGTTTATGAGTTCCTAGAATGTTTTTATAGTGAGTTTGAGGTTTTGGTGTGGTTTCGAGTCGCCAAAGACTAGGCGACTCGCCTGTGACTCTTAGTTAGAAAGTGCCAAGAGTCGGAGTGGATGGATGGATCCACCTTGAGGTAGGGTCCCTATCCTTTCCCTTTAAATTTATGTAAAGTAGTAGTGAGTTTAATATTGTACTACCTTATCATTTAAATTATCCAAGTTTAGTTCCGATTAAATGATTCTGTGCAAATCGTGTGTATTGCAGGAAAGAGATAAAAGGGGTTTCTTGGTCACTAAAATAATGATTTAATAATAAAACCCCTCGATCAGAGGTGCACTGTCTTCAAGATAAAATGTAGTGATATGATTTTTATGCTTTCATGCTGGATTGTTGTGGTTCCTCATTAATGCTTTGTATGTGAATTTGACTTGTTGAGAAAAATAGAATGATATGGCTATGATACTTGTGTTTGGGTCAATTTTCCATGTTAGGCAACTTGAGTAAGATGATAACCATAGTGGGATGACATAAAAATAAATGACTTGTTTCCTCTAGAAGGTATCCAAGGGTTAAATAAGGATAAATGTATCCTTTAAGATGGGATGGTGAAACTAGGAAGGAACAGACTAGGGTGGTATGACCACGCTGTGGGATAACGTAATGAGCACGACTTATGTTAGTAAAATGAATGTGCGAAAATATTGTTTTAGATACTTAATATGGGATTCCTTAAGTATGAATGTGAATGTGTTTACTTATGTGTGTGCGGTATGAGTCTTTGAATGCTTATGAGGTAATGCCATAAATAGTATACTATAGACATGTTTGTATTGTGCGTGCACACATGTTGATGCCACATATTGAATGATAATAAAGGTTAGTGCATACTGAGGCCACTTAGTGAAATATACGTGGTTCGAAGGGAGGCAGTTATACCCCATGCCAGTGTGACATTACACGTCTAGAAGGGAGGCATTCTTACCCCTTTCCAGTTGAATTCTGTTGATGATTACACGTCTGGAAGGGGGCATTATTACCCCTTGTCTGTTAACATTTGTCGATGATTACATGTCTGGAAGGGAGGCATTCTTACCTCTTTCCAGTTGACTTCAGCCAATGATTACATTTCTGGAAGGGAGTCATTCTTACCACTTTCCATTTGACTTCAGTCGATGATTACATGTGAGGAAGGGAGGCATTCTTACCCCTAGCCAGTTGACTTCCGTTGATGATTACATATTTAGATGGGATATAGTTTTACCCCATGCTATTATTATGAGTGTGACAGATGGGAGATAGTTATACCCCATGCTAGTTGAATGAATATTATGGAACAGAGGCACTATTACCTTTTTCCAGTTGACCTATAGGGACGAGTGGCGTTCCTACCTTGTTCAACCTTTTCTTATTGATGGTTTGGAGGCATTCTTACCCCATTCCATCTATGATCTAAATGATTCTATATATGTATATGGTGACATGATCCGGTTACTTTACCGGCAACGACCCGAAGCTGGTATAACCGTCATGTGTCCCTTGGGAACCTGGATGGGTGTTGTTTACTTATGTAATTTTTCTTACTTATTTCTCCATAGGTACTCACTATTTAATTATTATACACTGTCTAGATTGTGTTAGACACCAGTGGTTCCAGCCTATTGAGATTTATATCTCCAACCCTACTAGGGACGCCATTGCACTGGGGTACCCGAGTAGACCTTCTTGTTTGCAGAACCAAGGTTGTGTGCTATGTTGTTTGTACCTGAGGAGTTAGGAGAAAAGGGCCAAGCGGGAGCTTGGGATTCTTAGGGGATCGCCGTTGGGATTTGATGTCCTTTCTTTTTGTATTATTTGTAATGCATGTTGTATTGATTCCTGCTTTCATAACTGTATCGTCATCTGTACATGCATGCATTGTAAACTGGCATTTTCCGCCTTTTATAAAATGGTTATTACCTGTCTTTTGCTTCTTCCTTTCAATGGTTTATTGATTTAGCTATTGAATATTATTTACTCTGATAATATTGATGTGTTACTCTAACATGAGGGTATAGTCTCCCCACTTTCACCTCCCGAGACCCTAGCTAGTATTTTGAAGCCTCTAGAATACGGGGAGACACACTTGAGGCCATGTGACCTACTGATCTCGACACCGGTTCGATGGTAAGATGGGCCGAGACATTAAAGATCAGCTCCTAGCAATCCTGTGTGGGTCAGGTCCTAGCGGTCCTGTGTGGGTCAGCTCCTAGCGATCAGGTGTGGGTCAGCTCCTAGAGATCCTGTGTGGGTCAGCTAATAGAGATCCTGTGTGGGTCATCTTCCTTACAGAGTAAGATGATTCAGTAGATACATCTAATCATCTCTACTGTTGTACTTAAGTTATACCTGCTGTGAGCTCAGTTTGTACCGGTGTGGTATTTTATTTCATGGTAATACCTTGGTGGTATTTGTTTCCGTGGGGAATACATGTGTGTTACTTGCCTTCATGGAGTTAGAATCTGTGTTTTCCTCATGATTGAGATGTGTTTACTTGATAACTTAGTTTTATGTATGGGAATATACCTGCGTAGGGTTATCAGTTGTTTTCTCTCTTTGGGGTTGATCTGCGGTGGATTTTGTGAGACCTTTAGGGTCTTGGGGTCCCTATCGAGTATCGTTATACTCACCCACGCACAAGATATGATTGCACCTTATTGTGTTGGATACGTAAGACAGACAGCGCTGCCTGAGGTTGAGAGTGCCAGGACTGGATGGTGCCCAGAGGTGGACTATACGACATGTTGGTACGTAGAGGAGACGAGTAGACATGGAGTGCTGTGGAGGTGATATGTACCTAACCATCAATTAGGAACCTCATATGATGACCCAGTAGCTACCTTTTCCCTTTCTTTAGTTGTATTTTATTTCAATTGTACTTGTACCTTTAATGTTGGTCTTGTATTTTGGCTCCTTAACTTTCAACACCCATTTGGTTATACAGTTTTCTTGTGTTCGTATCTTTCTATGTCCTTGGTTATGTGATTTTATAGGTTATAAAGGCAATGCCTTATTAGTTTTAGGGAATATTCCTTTCGGTGCTAGTCGCCAGCCCCTGGCCTATGGAAGGCGGGCTTGGGGTAGTCATGACACGGGCCCAGGGGATGGGTCGTGATAGAATCCTTCTCATAATAATAACCTATTATATTGAAGATTCTAATTTTATTATAAAATAATTAATTAAATAGAGATTATGGGGTTAGAGAATGAAAATAAAAGATAGAATCTTGAGAGAAGACATTACCTCAAATCGGGTAACTCCATTTGATTTAAGCTAAGAGGCCTTATCTAATTGCCTTCTTCCCAATGTAAGGCTTATAGGAGGAAACGAGGGATGTTGGGAGCTTATTTGGGAATTTTTTGGATGATCCAAGGGACCTTGAGAGGTGTGAGTAAGGGTTAGAGTTGTAGTCCTTTTATAAGAATGAGGAGGGGAACTTGTGGAATGTTTAAAAATATTATTTTTTTATTAATTGATTTTTGAATTATAATAACAAAAAAGTGATATATTTTGAATATAATATGATTATGGGTCGAAATACTCTCAGAAAATGGATTTTAGACAAGTTTAGGTCATAAAATAAACCTTATCTTTTATCTTTAACCCTTAGTAAACAAATTAAATTTTAAGCATGTCTTCTTGGATATTCATAATATATGGTAACCATAGATACTATAAAATGCCAAGAGACCCAAAATGGGTCATTAATAAAAATTTTAACATGATATATGTCATTTGGTAGAATATTATATTTTTAGGACTATTATATCATTTAATAAAATACTAATTTATTTAAAAACTCATTTATGTCAATTTTTATACTATTCACATTGTGACCTTTTTAAAAAATCCATAACAACGTGGTTCTTTAAAAAAACGTCATTAATTCAAATAAAAAAATTCATAATAATCCCTAAAATTCGTGTATGGAATAAAAAGTTTCGAAATAAATTTATTTAGATATTTATAATCTCATTTATTTAAATCATTAATTAATAAGGTAACCACTACATCACCATTGTCTCATAAATAAATTTATTTATATGTCATCTAAAAATTATAAATAAAATTACATGATATAGGAAATATTTTCAGATTTTTAATGAATATTTTTTGTCTAAGTGATCAATTATATAACACCATATAAATATTTTTTAGTTAAAGATACCTTTTTAGGTTCTATTTTCTTTAACTTTAAATTAAAAGTAATTAAATGTCATTTCACACACAAGTTGCTCTATGGGGTCTCAAAATCGACCCAAGGATGCCCATGGTTGGAAATATATCATAAAATATTACCAAGACATATGTTATGGTAATTTAATATTATTATAATATTATTTTGTACCCATATTTACCGAATTTACCCTTTAACCATGGTAAATAAAAAATTTAATGAAGTTACCATTCATAATGTATAAAAATAAATTTTAACTATTTACACAATTTGGAAATATAGATTCCAAATATGGAATCCATTTTTCCAAATTCCAAACTCAAGAGTTGCAGAAATTAATTTAAAATTAATTCTCATTGTCAAAACCAAAAAGCGTGTTTTTAAGAACTAAAAACTACCAAAAGATTGACTTGTTTTTATGTCCAATTTAAAAGTTAAATTACATCAAATGAACAAAATGGGGTTAAATGATAAAAATATAAAATAATATAAATTTAAAAGAAATTAATTAAACAATTTAATCATATACAAAAATTAGATTAAAAGACAGTTTTGACTTAAAATGCAATTCTTTTCACTATTCTTTAAAAAATGAACTTTTTCTTAAAAATTCAAAAAAATTATCGAAAATAAATTTTAATGTAATTATTATAATGAAATTTTTTATTTTTTCATATAGAACATATAAAAGTGAAAAAAACTGGATTTAAAAAGGTTTCTCAATCAAAAGGCGTTAAATCGACATTTTAAAGAATATTTGAGTATTTATTGCTTAAAATCGAATTCATTCTTATTTTTTTATAGTAAAATTTATTAGATAAATGTAAAGACATTTAAAAAATATTTGTAAACATAATGTAGTTATTTATGTTCATTCCCAGAAATACAATGACTATTCCTTAACTACCATTTAAAATAATAATAATATTATATTATTTTTTGGTATAACTCAATGTTGTGTGCAACATAAGATTTCAAAGAAACGTATTGTTACATGTTGAGTATGATATCAAAAAAAGTGTCCCCTTTAACATAAAATTAATATATTATCAATAAATATTAATAGAAATCAAAAATTATTATTCTATAAATACATAGGTTATTTCAGTCATACCAACAAAAAGATATGTATATATTGATATACCACTTCATATTATCCCACCATATGTTTTTCATTTGATATGTATACATCTTCACGATTCCAGGATAAATATATAACGATGATCTATGAGCTTCATCCAAAATCTCCCACTTCAGTTCTGGTGTTGATGAAACAAATATATGGTTCTCTAGCCATATAACTCCATCTTTTTCAAATATGTACTCTTGAATTCTCACTTCCTTTTTATAAAGTTTCACATCATTTTTAGAAAATTATTTTTTCTTCAGATGAATGGTTGTTCGAGATGTTATTTGTATACGATTATATTCTTCTCCTTTAATTATGAAGTCAATATGAATTATCTACCAACCCATGAGTATTGGTCCTTTCTCAAACCTCCTCTTGGATAGAGTATCGTGATCCTTCCAACTCAGAGCATCAACCACCTTGTTTTCCTTCCAAAAATGGTAATGTATGTAGTAATAATCTTTTTTCAATTATAAATATATAACTTTTCTTTCATTAAATGGATTATTTGTGAATAAATATTTCAATATATTAAAATCAATATATATAACACATTTCTCTATTAAGCTAATGTCTCCTAAAGAAACCAAATGGGTTATAGATGATTAATTTGTTGTTAATAGGTGGATAAGATGAAAATTCTATGAGTTTCAATTTTTAATGTTGAGGAACCATTATTATTATAAAATAAAAATGCCAATTCAACTAGTATAAGTGAAATTTTTTTACAATATTTAATGAAATAGGAAACATTAAAGAGATTTAATAAGGAATTTTCATCAGAAATTTATGTCATGAATTAATGGGAAATTTAGATAAATAATTTTTTCCATTATTATAAAAGGGTATAACTATAAACTAGATGAGGAATCATGAATCCATTGATTAGGCAGGAATGCAGGTTAACTCAACTAGTCTACGATGGATACTGAGATTTAATAGTTCCTATAAGTAGTGCCTTAGAATGGAGGGATAAATAGGCCAATAATATGTATGAAAGGGTGATAATTATGGGAAGGTGGGACTTAGTAAGGGAGACACAACCCATGAATCATGTGTTGTGTGTAGTGTATCTAGGTGACAATCCCAATTACAACTTGAGAGGTATCAGGAAATCTAAGTGTTATTAAATAATGGAAACCCAAAAGAATAACACATGTGTGAAACTGATGATGTCACTATATATTCATAAATTAAAAATATGGATCGAATTAGTGTATTATTATGATATGTATCTAATTTATTTGATCAATGATGGAGTAATATTTTTCCTCCTACCTTGATGAATGGTTTCTAACTGCATAATTATTCATGGATGAAGCTCTAATGTTCGAAAGGATCTCACAATTATGATTTGGATGAACAACTGAGATCTTTAGTTGATCATAAATTCCAATATGATTATGGATATGTATTGTTTTATGGAATATGAACTTCTATCCAATAGTAGTGAGAAGATTATTTATTTGATTGAATGATGCTGTTAATGTTTTCTTTAATGGAATTTAGAGAAGTTGTATAATTGGAAATGTTCATGCAGTTTTACTTACATTATATACTAAAGTGGGTTGATTAAATTGATGAATTATAAAGAACATGTAAGATTTTTCATTCTATGGTAATGAATTTAAAAGTCACAATCAACATGATATATAGTGATTTATATCTATGAATAGAAGTTGGTATATTTTTTCAGGTGGTGTAGTTATGTTGGTGGGAGTTTTATATAAATACCCTGACCCATACTCTTTTTAACCTATGATATTAATTAGAGTTTGAGGGATTAGAGTGTGAAATAGAGAAAACAAGAAAACTCTATATTTTTTTATGGATTCCATAACTTCATGATGACTCTTTCAGTACCTTTAATATTACATGATGATTATCTGATTTTGTAAGATAGTTCCACATCCACATTGTGTTTCATGAAGAATAATAAGATGTTACAGCATGTACTATTACACGATAAATAAATAAAGAAAATGATATACTATACTCTATTATAGGATGGTGATTCTAATTCATGCATAATGTTCATTAATATAGTTGTGTGAGTTACATTGAGAATATTAGAATCAATGAAAGAAATCACGAAGGAATCTGAATATTCACTATATGATTTTCAAGCAGTTTTTCATATATAAATGAAATTTTGTGAGAATATCATGATGTGGAAGAGTATACTAGTAAATATTTAAGGATCTTAGAATCCAGTGAGAAAATATTTTAGTGTTGGTGAAGTAAATGGAGTAGTTTTCATTCACATGAATTAATATATGCATAGTTTGTAAGAACATACATTTTTCAAACATTCGTGATGAGTGAGAATCACATGAAATAAAAAATGCATGAATAGTGTTTAGTTTATTTGAGACCGGGCTAGGTAGAGATTAAAAAGGAATTTTACCCAATTATAAGTGTATTAAGAATCCAAATACAGGTCATATTGAGTTGTAAAAAGTTATATTCTTTATAATATTATTTTTTAGAAGTTCTTGTGAATAGATTTTACACATTACTGCAAAATTAGAACTTCATCTAACAGCATGAAGAATTTCAGAAGTATTGTTTCCCCAAGGGTACTTGTCATATACATGTGATTTGAATTAATTAAGCTTGAATGTAAGAAATTATTAGTGTGTGTTTAACTCTCTTGAATTATTACATGTTCAATCTAGATCAAGAATGCTCCGGGAGGAATATCAATATATCTTTCTATAATGGATTATGTGAAGAAGATGAAGCTTCATACTGAGAAATCTAACTAGTTTCTAATGAATCTCAAGACATGGGGTTCTAACAATTCAAATGGTTGGGGGGGGGGCTCTAACACCATGGGGATGAAGATTTTCATCACTATGGGGTATAATTAAGACCAAATACTAGGGATTATAACTAGGTAATTCTTAATCGTCTTAATTAATAACAAGATTATAGTGGAGACTCCATGTTGGGGGGTCTAACCAACACATAAAAGAATATGTATTAGCACCAAAACATGTAAAAATATTGTGTACTATTTCTCATTTAATTTATATATTTTTAAAATTCTCCAATAATATTAATAGTTGATAGAGGTTTGAATCATAATGGGTAAAAGTATATGATAATAATTCAACAAAATAAGTGAAACCTAATTCACCCGACTCTTAGTGTAACTGTATTATTTTTTTGGAATATAAATTTGTATTAGATAAAAATTTAAACCCTTTATTGAATCTTATTTACTTTACAAGCTATTTATATCAGATGTATATGAAGTGAATATTTTATTTTGAAGAAAATAAAATATAGATTCATATGGAAAAGACAACCTCTACTTATGATGTTATAAATTATTATGATTCAATACAAAAAGTGAAATAATATAATAAAAGAGTAGTAATGATGTTTAAGAAGAACTGAAATATGACACAAGATCAACAATTATATGAAGGAAAATATAGTGATAATTGTTTAGTGAAGTTAAATGGTTATAATTATAAAGAATAAAGTACAACGTGGGATGAAGATCTATTCAATTATGGAATCAGAGATCATTTGAATAAATTTACCAAAGAAGTCATCACATGTATGATTAAAATTTCTAATGAACATTGGGTTGAATAATTACATCTTAAATAAGATTATAATTCTCTAAAATTGGCATTGTTTAAAAAGCTCGTCATATGAAACATACTCACAAAACATGATGAATTCGTGTAAGAGAATATAGTTATATATAACAAAAGGATCAATATGGTTGAACAAGAAGAAGAATAATTTGTGTCACATTGGAAAATAAATATTTATTTCAATGAATAATAAATACACTGAAATTTGTTTGAGAAGGATTTGTAAATAATTGTCCTTATATAAGTTATCCATGAACCAGTAATGTTACATAATACATTAGTTAATGTCAAAGATACTTATCTTGATGTTAAAGAATCAAATTTAGGAGCTTGATAGTTCATTACTGATGGAAAATGAGGCGCATGGACCTGAGATTCAAAAGAAAAATATTATTTGGAAAGAAGATTTCAAATTATTAGAAGAATATATGATTGTTGTAAACATAAATGTATATAATTAGAAGTGGGGATGAGAAATATAGAAGTTACACAAGTAGAGACCTCCCAATCTACTCTGAAAATATGTTTTCCATGATTTAATTAGATAATATTAGAATTTTTAAAAATAAAAAACTTATTGGAAATAAGTGCTTGAGTTTATCTAATGATACTGATACTTTTGAATCATTGAACAAGGACACCTTTTATTCTGTTAAATTTGTGCATAAAAATTTTGTATTAATGACTAGTGTAGATTCAATTTTAAAATCTCAAAAAACATGTGTGATGAAAAATTATCAATAATCCCCTATATCTTTAAATATGTATATGAAGAAGTGTATGAATTTTTAAACCACTAAGAAAGAAAAATTGAGAAAATGTGTTGTCCAAAAGTAACATGTTTTCAATGACATTCATAATTTTTCACAAAATAAGAAATCACGTTTTTTTAAATAGTTTGTGTTATTTGATTCTTTTTCATCTAGCAGTAAATTTTTTATAATATTTTATTTTATGAAAGTTAAATATTTACTAATTTATGGGGAGAAAAGATAAATAAAATAGGAAACCTACAAAATAGAAGTAGATTCCACAGAAAATGTACAAGTCAGTGAATAAAATATGTGAATAATTTGATTTTTTTTGTGATTTATGAAATAAAAGTGGTTTTTGTTATGATGACTGTTTTTATGTAAATTTCATGCACAAATAATCTATTTATGTAAAAAATATGACCTTAATAAAAAATTATGTATTTAAGAAAATAATATAAATGGTCTTCCATGAGAGGTGAATAATATAATAATAATGCTAAGAAAACCCCCAAGATGATTTTGATGAGTTTCACAAAAAAGAAAATATTGTTTTATTATAGTAGGATAGAACACAACATTGAACATTATGAAATTGCTATGAAAATCAATAATAATGGAAGAAAAATGATGTCAAACAAAGAATGAATCCAAAAAATAAACAAAATGATTGATTTAGTGAAAAACATTGCTGATGAAAATTAGATATGTTACCTAAAAGGGTATCATGATTTGTGACAAAGATGTGTGTAAATGGCATAACATGTGGTGGAATTTATCTAATGACTTCATGAACTGGATATCTAAGTAAAAATACTTCTTGAACATTAATGGGAAATAAATTTCGATTTATTATTCTATAAATATTTTTGTGAAAAAGGTGTCAATAAAAAAATAGATAATTATTATGTTCCAAAATAATTCATAATTTTATGAATATAATAGTTAGAAGTGTCGGGAAATATGGAGCTAGAACAAAGAACATAAACCGCTTTTCTAGTAAATATGAAGAATCATTTTCCCTATAAGAAGAGGTTTTGGTCGAGAATAAAATATCAATCATATTGATTCTAAAAAAGGATCTTCAGAGAACAAAATTATTCCCATATATTCATTTTTATGTTATTTCATATTGTAAATTGAAGTTCAATTGTGACGGGAATTAGATAAATATTGTTGAATTCTTACAGATGGAAATTTCTCCATCATAGAAGAAATCTAGAATCATTATGTTTCTATGTAAAATTTTAAATAATTTCGGAAATACATTAAGTATATTATTAATGAAATACAATCATAATAAAGATGTATCGCTTATATCTCTTTTGGGAAGAGAAGTATCAAACCAACCAGGTGTCTATATATCAGTTGATATCACATTAATATAAAATGTTATAGTGAGGGATATATCTAATAATGATTTTCAAGATAAATATATATATATATTATTTTTCTATCTCTGGTGAAAAAGAAACTCTAAAAAGGGAAAAAGTATTACACGATGAAAAGATAGGAAATGATATTTCAATTGGGGGAATAAGTTTTTTCACATAAATGTTTTTCACATATTTTTTGTGATTAATTTTGTAGATTATATGAAAATATTTTGAATATCCTCTAAAAAGGAACAATTTTTGTGTTGGAATCACGTACTAAAATTTTATTGACTTCATGGGTGAGAAATTGGATCAATATTTTTTTACATAGATCATAGATCGAATAGAATTAGATTTTTTTAATTTTATATCAATTATATGATTGGGGTTATTCCATCCCTCTATAGAGTAAATCCTAAAATATGTTTTGGAAGATAATAAGAAGTTCCTAAAATATGAATTTTGAAAATGATATCTCCATCCCATACATATATCATTAGTTCTACTTCCTATAAGGAGGAAAAGATAACATTATCCTTAGAAATGAAATAAGGATTGATAAATATCTGAAGGGTGATATTGAAGAACACAAATGGATTATTAAATTTAAATTTATTTTTAATATGTTTATAAGATCAAAATTCCATGTGTTTCAACTTTAATTTATTTGAACCATTATTAATGTCAAATACATGTGCGAGTTTCACTAGTATAAGTGCACATTGATGAAAAAATTTAATTAATGGTGAGACTTTGAATAGATTTAATGAGAAATTTTAATTGGAAATTTATGTATGGAATTAAGTGGAAAATTAAATATATTTTTTTATTTTATTAAAAAGAATGGCCAACTATAGGCCAACCAAGGAACTATAAAACCACTACATAGTTTGGAAAACTGGACAAATAAACCAGACTACATCGGACAATGAGAGTTCATAACTCACACATTGTGTGACTGAGAATGTGTGGATAATTACAACCTACAAGATGCGTGCAAGGGTGATTATGTTGGTTAAGTAGTCTTGCATAAGAGAGGTGTGGCCTATGAGGACCTTGTGGGGTGTTGTGTATCTGGGTGCTGACCCTGGTGTTGAATCTTGAGGTACCTAGAACATTGAGTGTTATTAATGAGTGTCACATTGAATTAATAAATGATGTGGAACTCAGCTAATGTCTCATACTATTCATCTGCTTAAAATTCTAGATGGAATAAGAATAATTTTTTGAGATATATCAAATCACTGATGTTAGAACCGAGATAAAAAATAATGTGTCATGAAGCATATGAGTTATTTAGTGGATCATAAATACTTATTCAGGCCCCAATATCTATTCTTCTAAAAAATAAGAACTTCAAACTAGTGTTAGTGAGAATATCATGTGTCTAATTTCAAGATGTAGTAATGCTTTTCTTTCCTAGATTCTAATGGAATAGTAGAATTCAAAATCTACATGCAGTTTCACATTCATGATAAACTAAAACAAGATGATTTCAAAGATTATGTTCAATGAATTTGTAAGATGTGTTTTTAAGTGACCAAGTTTTTCATAGTCAAAAATCAAATGAGATATGGTGGTACACGTTAATGAAAGGAAATTCACATATAAGATGAGGATGTGGAGTTTTGTTGTTTGGATCTGTAGATAAATACAATGACTGTAAATAATTTTCACCTATGTTTATAAGAATAATTTTATAGGGAAAATACAAACACAAGAAAAAAAGGAAATTCAATATTCACGTTTGATTTCCATGCATTCGTGACGATTGTTTCTAGATATTCACATTTTAATGATGTTTCTATGATTCCACAAGACAGTGTTACATACAAACTATGTTTTTTAAAGGAAAAAAATTATGAAATATATTATAACAGTAAGATTAAATTAAGAAAAATATATAAAATATTAATTTATGTGAAGGAGATTTAGATTCATACAGAATATACATGCATATCGTTGATTGAGTTTTGTAGAGAAATGATGGAATCACATGATATGATTTCATGAAGTATGATTAATATTTTATTTAAGTTTTTAATAATATGTTTTATAATGTAAAATAAATACTATAAGACTATCTCAAAAGAAATAGTGGAGAAGTATAGTGTTTTTGTTCTTCAAGGCCACTGTGTAATAAGTGTGGCAGTAAAGAATTAAAAGAGGTAGTTTATTTTCACATGAAATAATATATTCATAGTTTAGAATACCATGTATTGTTTTATACTTGAATAAATAAAGGAAATAATATGAAATATACATTTCAGGAATAGTTTTTAGGGTATTTTAGACTATTTCAAGAAGAGTCTAGATGAAATTTGTTCCTGAGTTATTACTGTCATGAGAATAAGAATACTTATCATATTGAATTTGTGAAATTTTTATCTTGCATAAATTAATTTTAGAATATTTTTTGTGAACCACTTGAATTAATTAAAATGAGTTCATCACTTTCTCCAATAGAATGATGTTTTTTATATTCATTATTTCATTGGGGAAACTGATAATATGTATGCAGATAGAATTAAGTTATCAATATAGGAAGACATGTTAAGTGGGTATTAAAGGTACATGTTGTAGAAAATTATAATGTGAGATTTAGAATGTTTATGTTGAAAGATCAAGAGATAAACCTATAGAGTAATAACAGAAAAATAAGGAGCATGTTAATAGGGGTTTAACGAGTTGTTTATATGGCTTGATAATTGGAGGTCTAACCATTTGAATGGTTTGGGAGTCTATCCAACTAAATCCAAAGAGTTGGGTCTCTAGGGGGTACAACGACGATCAATTAGAGGATTGATTTTTTTTGGAAAATAACTAGTTATATCCTAGAAATGTTTCTTTGATAACACGATTATTGTAAAAAAACCATGTTTGAGGGGTCTAACAAAAATGTAAAGGAATATGTTTTTCTATCAAAACATTTAAAAATATTGTCTAGAATTTTTCATTTATTTTCATAAATTAATAAAGGATCCACCCATAATAATATGTTATAGAGGTTTGAATCAAAATTGGGTAAATGAAATGGAATATAATTCAGTACACTAAGAAAAACATGATTCACTCCCCCCATCTCAGTGTGATTTCAAAGTCCATTGGGAACCTCATCTCTAAGTCCTTATGTTAATGATCACCACTTCTAGCTCCAAATAATATGTCGGGTAATATTAATCATGGTTCATTATTTAACATGCGGAATAAGCAATTTTCATATCATTCTACATGAGTATGAAACCAAAGTCCCTTTTTGAAGAACCACTATATATTAAAAACTCTTCCCAACTACATCGTAATGTATGTAGAGGTATAATGACCAATATCCTCTTCAGTTATTTGAACATTTCTTCACATTACTCCATCAAAAGTGACTTCAAAACATTAAATGTTAACATTTTTGATGGATTATATAGAAATGAAATATTTCTGACAAATAAATTGTTATATCCTTCTAACCTAATAAAAATATGGATCTCAGTTGTAATTTTCAAAATGGGGGCATTTCTTGATAACGTCCAACTTGGATAAATCTATCGATATTCCCTTACTTGTGATTGCATGACCCAATAATGGTAAATTATATAGCAGAAATATTCACTTTGGAAACTTTTCACAAACATTCTCTTTTCTTATATTCTTTAGAAAAATGGAAAATTGATTTTCACAATCTTATTTCCCTTATAATATATGAGAATTTCATCTGTAAATACTACCAATTTTTTTATTGGTAATACCTATTGAATATTCTAATAAAATCCATAACTATATAAGGGTAATTTATAAGTCCAAATGGAATCATTATAAGATCATAGTGTCCATACCTTGTGCAGAAGTCTATTTTTTGAAATATGCTTTCATTTGGCCCTTAATTGATTACATCCAGATCAATGGTCATCCTTTGAAGTTTATTGAGGTCTTTAGAGTTGATCGACTAGATCCTTGATACGGGGTAGAGGATACATATTTTTTTCATGATTTTATTAATATCATGGTATAGAATGAAAATACACATTGATGAAACCTTATTTTTTACAAAGGGGACTAGTTCAACCCATGGTCAATCACTTTGGTATATGGATTCCTCACAAAGATTATATTAAGTCTTCCTCTTTAGTTCCTCTAAATAAATGGGGTATAATTTATATATACTTTTTTATATTTGAACTGAAGAAAGTATGAGTTATAATAAAAACATAAACTCACACTATGGGGGAAGACCACCAAGTTCATCTAGAAATAAATATGTGTACACCCATAAAATATGTATGTCATAAATGTTGACTTCCATCCTAATAATTTGCACAAAAAAATTATAATTATTAGTTATGAGGATCCACAATACAAAATTTCATTGTAAGTGGATTCCATGATTATTCCTATATTTATATCAAATAACAGAATGTTTCATATTAGCAATTGTGATCTATTTTACCTAAAAATATAATTGTGTGTTATGTAAGGAAATCTAATCGATACCAAATATTTTTTCAAGTTCAACAAAATAAGAATAATTATATCTATAAAAATTTTCTTCCCACAAATAAAAATCATAGAATATTTTTATATCTTTGATGCAATCATTATGCCACCAGGTGTTTTCATAGATAGATTAATATCCATTACATGATGTGGTTTTCCACATTATTAGATTAATTTTTTTTAAACAAACGAATGAAATAAACCAGAATTAAATAAGTTATTAGAATAACTTAAAAATATATCATGTGTAACCTTCATCACTTTATTATTATGATCTACCTCATTGCAAGTGATCATGAATTCCGTTCCTTATTAACTAAGTTTTGGAGGCTTTAGGGCCAATTTTATTCATTGGTCCAATGGATGGGCCATTGATTTGTATAATTTCAAAATTCATTTCACATTAATCATTGCATTGTGGGGTGATGATTAGATGGGACCTTTTTTATATATTGCATAAATTTTCCATATATCCTTACTATGATAGTTTGGTCTCATTGGTCTACTTTATCACACGCAAAATTATTCCTTAATCCTTTAATGTTTTTATCTGGGTTTTTCTTTTAACACTTTTGGCATATAGGTGGTAAAATTTTCATCCTTGAATGTAACTTACCATCAATGTTCCCATAAAACTCATCATTTCTCTTCACGTCTTAGAAATAATGAATGTCCATACTTTTCATCTCCATATTTAGTGAACATTGAACAATCTTCCCATAGCACGAAATGTACCTTATAGATAATACCCTTAGAATAAAATGATATAAATAAAAAATAAATAAGAGATATATCATTTAGTTTGATAGATATACATAGAGGAATAAGATGTGAGCCTCAAGGCTCATAAAATTATCTTCATAAGTTCAAACAGACTCAAAACCATTTTGTTACCTATAGGAATTTTCACTCCATCATCGAAGGATGATTTAAAGGAATGTGTTTAATGAATATAATTTTCATGAAACCCTCTCATTCCATAGTGTATGTTTCCTTCTTCATTTTTGTGTTCTTAATGAGATCCCACCATTAGTTAGCCTCTCCTTCAATATGATAGACAACGAAGAAAAAAAATTCATGTTCTAATCACTAGAGAATGGAAAATATCATTATAATAAAATTTATCCATTATATATAAATTAGTGGATTAAAAAATATATAGAAGGAGTTTACCGTTGTCACATGAAACACTTAAGTGTATGCTACTCCATACATGGTTCATTCAGAGGATCAACATGGTTTGTAATACTATTCCTAGTTTGTGGTAGTTTTGTGGGAATTGGTAATAGGTTTTTTACACCATTTCTCATCCAATTAGGATTCTCATTCAAACAATCATTACATTTCCCATCACACCCATTTTTAAGTTAGTTTCTCATTTCTCCAGAAATTTCATAAATAGAAGAAATTAATGTATAAAAATACTGAATATAAAAAACTATTATAATATAAGGAATGGATTTAAGGACCCCATAACACCCTAATTGGGTAGATTTGAATCATGGTGTCAATGTTTTCTTTTAAATTTTTAGATATTGTTCCCATATTGGTAAGAAAAATTTAAACCTATTTGATTGGAATGTTCAAAAAATAAACAATCACATGAAAAGAGAAAACACACTAATTTTAAATTGTTCCCCACTAAGGGCTTGTTCAAGGATAAAATGCCAATAATGTGTCGATTATACCTAAACCCACTAATCCTAACTAGTTCTGGAATACAAAATTTTAGACATAGTCAGTCAATTCATGGAATGCTGCCTTTACATGATTTTAGGGATAGCACAATGCATCCCTCTAGTACTATCATCAAGTTTTAGCATGTTGGTGGTCTATATATTTTTAAGTGGAAGACCCATTCAAGATATTTTGGTAGTTTGTATTCAATTAATATTGATAATACTTTGTCATGATATAAGATATTGGGGCATGTAAGCTCCAAGGGTCTTGATAAAATTAATAATAAATGGTTTTATAATGAAATTACACTCAGTACCCTTCCCTTTTGTATAGATTGTGTAATGTGTAAATTAAATAGAGTGAGTTTTAATATGACTAATTATATAGTTTCTTACCCCTAGAATATACTAACTATGATCCATATGGGACATCTATTACTAACTATAACAATGAAGGATGCTATTTTTTACATTTATTGATGATATTTATAGATTTGTTACTAAAAAACAAATAAAGTTTTTTTGAAAATTTTAAAACATGGAAAATTCATGTTGAAAATATGGTTTGAAGGAATATTAAAAATATGAGAAAAAATATTAGATTATAATACCTCTCTACTAATTTCATTTAGTATTTTAAAACTTATTACATTGAAATACACCAGAATGTTAGTGAAAGCCCCAATATAATGAAATTTATAAAATAATGAATACGAATATTCTTTAGTGATTCATAAGCTTGATGTAATTATTAGGTCATCCTAAATACTTTTAGGAAGAGGCTTTCACTATGGAATTTTACCTCATAAAACGTTTCCCATACTCTGAAAATCATTATAAAACCTTATATATAATTCGTAATATCAAAGAAATTTATTAAAATCACATAAGAGTCCTTGGAGGCATATATATGCCCATGTGGAGACTTAAAATCATGAACCTAGAGAACATAAGTTTATTTTTTAGGGATATTAAGAAGGTGTTAAAGTTTATAGACTACAGGTTCATAAAAAATATGACAAAAAATTCACAATTATTAGAGATGTGGTGTTAGATAAGTCTTGTTATCCCAAACCTTTATATGTAACAGCTCAAATTGATGATGCAACCATTATAGGGGATACTGAATTGAAAAATTTAACCCAATTTGAGGCAACTATACAACCTCTTTCACCTAACCCCCAGCTTGTAATCCATTATAAAGGAAGCTCTAGTTATAACTTGTATTTTGATATAGATCCTCCCTTTAATAAGCCTGACTATAACATGAACCACAATAGAGTTTAAAGGGTTCCTAGAAATCATGATCTTTTTAGCCAATATGATATGGCCTCTTATGAATTCCATGTTTCCTATAATCTTATTTTTTTAATCCTTAAAAATACATGAAATCATTTAATGATTTTTTTATAAATAGTAGATCTCTACCATGTATGAGAAAATGCACCCTTTAAAAAAATCACTCATTTCCTATCATTGACCCCGCCCAATGAACTATTCATTAGTTGTAAGTGGATTTATAAAATAAAGGAGTATGATGCTATAGAAAAGAAAAGAAAATTTCAATCTAGCTTATTTCACAAGGGATTCCTTCAAAGAGAGGGAATATACTATTCTGAAATCCTATCACCAGTTTTAAACCACTATTCATTTAGGCCGCGTCATTCTTTTTCTAAGTGTATTGACCTTCAATTTGACCAACTAGATGTGAAATCTTCTTTCCTTCACGGGGAACATATTGAGAAATTATATATGAAGACTCCACATTTTTATTTAAAATAATTGAAATCTAACCAAGTTTTCACCTTAAAGTGATCATTGTATTTTTTAAAATTGGCATGAAGGAAGTGGCATAAGAAATTTTCTTCTATTATTTCTACTAATCATTTCACTATGAGATAATATGATTCTTGTGTTTATTTCAATAAAATTACATTTGAAATTATTTTTCTTCATTTATATATTGTTAAAATGATTATTTTATGAAGTTACATGAAACTTATTATTGCTGTAAAATCCCAATTAAATGTTTTTTTTTTGAAATAAAGGATCTTGGGGAAGAAAATATATATTGGTGTATAAATTATTAGGGATAGACCCAATAAAATAATATATCTTTCACATCATTCTTATGTTGTATATGTTATGAAAATATACCTATTTCAATCTCTAAAACTTCTTAGTGTACCTTTTAGACATCATTTTAAACATTCATTAACACAACCACCCACTAATTCTATTGATGTTGAGTTTGTGTCTGAAATTACTTATTCCAATATTGAATTGAGTGTCTTGTATTTTAAATGTACAAGGAAAACTGTAGATTTTCCAAATTTCACCATTATAATATTTATATCCAGTCTGAGGAAGGCATATTGGAATTCCCTAAAGTGTTTACTATGGTACTTATCATGTATGACATGCATATCATTATGTTATGGTAAATGTCTTGATACCTTGGAAGAAATTGTGAGATATGTATATACTGACTATGTTGTTAATATTGACACTATAAAATCATTAGTTGTATAATTTTTCAATTATTTTATATTCCCTATATCATAGAAATGTAATATGAAGACTTTGGTTTCTTTTTCAACCATAAAATCAGAATACATAGAATCTACTAAGTCTATTAAAGAAGACTTATGGATCAAGGATTTCATTTAAAACTAAAAAATATTCATTTTTACTAATTTTTATAATGATAGTAAATCTACACAACATTTATCTAAGAACATATTATTCCATGGTTATTGAAAACATATTAAAATTTGTTTAAATTTTATTAGTGATGTTATAGAATATGAAACCATATGTGAAAATAAGATATGTACTAATGATAACCTAGATGATAGTTTGACTAAAGACTTCATATTATATATATTCCAATATTGTTTAGAAAAATTTAAATTTCTTCCCACTTAATAAACTTATGTTTAAAAACATCGATAATTTCAATCGAAAATGGTGGGGATTTGTGAATTTATGTTTATTAAAATTCAATTTCAATAATTATTATTCTTCCATATAGATTTTGTTTTATATGCATGCATGAAAAATCATTTGGAATAATTATTTCCCTTGATTCATTCATTAGACCTATTATGTGCATTGGGACACTTAATTTCTATGTGGTCTCTTAAACTAGAATATTTGATTTTCCTTCTTGTGCTTTCTATTATCCTGCACATGTTTACCCATTAATGAAGCTCGAGCGTACTCTGGGCCAATGATTAATGTTTTTGAATTTTGTATCTACATCTCATATCAGTGATGGTTTTCTCGAGTTCACCATATAACTTTATATTCAGAATTACACCCTGGTACTCACTTGTTGTCTTCGTTGTTTCATGGAATAGTGACATGTTAGGGGAATTTTTAAACCCTTCATGCAATGGTTCAATCATTGTAACCACTCAAATTATCTTGGTTCATCCCTCATTTTTTCATAACAAAGAGCATGTTACAACTATAAATTCCTATGATGCTCTAGAGATCTGATTTTTGACCATCAACCTCCTCAGTTTCATCTCATAACTAGTGTGGTGGATTATTTAGGACTTACCTTCCTTTCCATGATTTTCCCCTTTTATTAAACCATAAGATTAAAAATATTCTCAATTCCTCAAATCCACAAAATTCATAAGTACTCGATCGATCTATCAGCATCAAGAGAACAAGTTTTTTGGAGATCCACCCTTTATAGATTATATATATTCTAGTTATTTAATTCATATTTTATGAAGTTTATATTTCTTTAATTATTTTTTTCTTGCGTATTCTAGTCGGATTGTATCATGTATCATTTTTATTTGAGATTAATAACACATGTGAGTGGTGGTGTTATTCCTACAGTTCATAATGGGACAAACTAGAATGAATATTGTTAAATCCCAATGTTATTATTTACTATTTTATAAATTCTTTCATCTTCAATGTTCTGTTTCAATTCAACTTGAATCTTGTGAAAAAACACACAAAACATCCTTTTAGTTATGTCCGAAGTATCCTTTAGTAGTTCACTATTCCATTATAATTTTTTTTGTATATTCATTATTTATTTATATTAAAATATTTTAGAATATAAATATATTAATATATTCATAATTAACCAAACATATATATAATTATATTAAATATTTCTTATGTAAATATTTAAATAAACTAATTATTTTATCACAAAATGATTAAGCACATTAATGAGAATAATTATGATATTGGAATCATATTAAAATAAAAAAAATACAAAATGAGATCATACGAAGTGGAAACCATAGTCAGATTTAGAAAATCAAAGGAAATAGTTAAATTTTGAAATCACACGTAGGACTCTTTTTCCTGCAGTATCCTCCATTATACCACTTGTTTCTCTACCTCTTATTGTTTCTATTTTTCCACTAATTTATCAAACATCAATCAATGGTATCAAACTTCTAGTTTCTATTTCTTACATGTATAGATTATCTTCTTATGCATAGGTTAAAATAATGTTTCTCTCTTGTACCTGCCAATCTACATGAATCCTATAAAGTAAAAACATTCAATGACATCAGTAACTTTATAATTTTTATTCCATCCATTCCCTCTACATTGTTGATGAAGTGACCCATTATGTCTCTACCTTGATTTAAAGGTCGAAAACCTCCATATATCGTTCCCTCGACTCTATAATCATCACATCATTTACAAGTATCTCAACATTGATGTTATACTATCTAACAACATATGATTCAAATAACTTGGAGAGAAGAAGAATATATAGATCCCTATCTATTTCTAGGAGAGTCATTTCAACATGGAGAGAATTAATGACTTCAACTATTTATATTTTAATGGATGTGGGGATTACAGATGAGATCTTTGGAGATGAAATTAAACATAGAATGAGGATGAATACATAAGAAGATGGTGGAGGAAAAAACCTAGAATTGGGATGAATAAATAGGTACAAATATGAAAAAATAGTAACTAAATAAGAAAGTGAGGATGTATATAGGGTGGGAAACCTAACCTACAACTAAAAGAACTCTATATGTCATCTAATGGTATGTTTCCAATAGTATTATTTATCTTTTAGGTATTAATTGATATTTTGAAGATATTTTTAATTTTGTATTTTTTTCCATCATTCATATATTATATAAAATTTTCTACCTATAATTATGTTTCAATTATAAAGAAAAAAAATTTCATAATTCAAAATTTTTATAAAGTTGATTTGGGAAATCTTAATTTTGGATTTAGTTTATAATCATTTCCTATCATAAAAAAAGAAAATTAAATATAACATATAAAATATATATATGCATCAATTTTTCTATCATCGAATCGAAAATTATCATAGAAATATATATTACATATTTTAAAAGTTATTATAAAAAATAATTGAAAATATTTATCTCTTCATTTAATAAGATATCTTGTACATGGAACTTATTACTACATGATACTATCAAAGTCTTTTGATATATCATTCCTAGGCTGGAAAATATTGGAAAAACAACCATAATTTATAGATTATGTATTATGACAAAATTAATATAGGACGATGCTAAAGTTGTTAAACAAATATTTAAATATAAAAAAGGATTTTTTTTATTCAAGTCAAGGGATAATATTGTGTTAACTGTGGGTGAACTATTTCACTATAAAGGAAACAAAGTAGATATCATATAACTACTCAACCACACTACAACATTTCAATTATCATTGTTAGGATATGTATAAGCTTTCAGAAATAATAAGAAATAAGATTGAAGAATGAGAATGGGTTGGTAAACAGTTTTTTGATGTTAATTTTTGGAATTTTAATTCTAATTTCAAATTCAACCCATAGTTATTGTTATTTTTCTGAGGACAAAACATGTTGTACATTAATGAAATGAAATTTGATACTGCAATTTAAAAATTTATCAAGAATATTTTTGAGAGTGAAATAAGAATAAGAAATTGTTTTTTAATTCATGGAGAGAGATGTGAAGGAACATGAAACAATACATGTTCAAGAAAACGAAGAATTAATAACACTAAAAAATAATTTTAAAGTACTTTTTTGTTAAATATTTTGTTAATGGGGAAAGTAAAATCACTTTATCATTATATAAATGTGTGAAGTAAGATCAAAATAAGGAGGATTTTTATAACTTGAGTAAATGGATATCCTCTTCTTGTGATACCTACATATTGATAGTAGTGCGCCAAATGGTCATGGTGAAATTTATATATTTATAAGTATTATCCTTATTTTTTTGAGATGTGATCCCTATAAATACATTGGTACCTTTTCACTTGTGTGGTTTTTGAGTGATTTAAATTCACATTAATAGCTTGTGATGGTTGTTTCAGTATGGAAATAAAATAAAATAAATATAACTGATTCACCCCCCTCTCAGTGACTTCCACTGATTCTTTGGGTTCCATTTCATGTTTTACTAGATTCATGTTCCCCTTTATCCATATCTACTATTTTGTTATTCGATTGGGTTGACTTGTTTTTCAATTGATTTATGATATATATATTGGAAAACCATAATTTTGTGAATATCATGGGGATTCCAAAATATTATGGGAATCACTACTTCACCTGGAAGTATAAGACTTTTCCTTATATTTTTCCTATATGTTGGGATGTTCTAAAGGATGTAACTGATGGGTTTCTTATCTATGTTTAAAATAATTAAATCATAGTGGATTATGGAATGAACCGGGATAATTATGGACATTCTCTAAATTCCATAGCTTATTCCTTTTTTGAAAAATAATTTTATATTTTTATAAAAACATTAATAACATGAGGCATTTGGGATAATATTAAATAAATTTGTTACAGAATTATACCATTATATTACATAAAATTTCATTACATGGTATAATAAAGTGGATCTTTTCATGTTTAGTTTCTTGGAATAATGGTACATAATACATTAAAACATGAAATATTATTTTAAAACCACATGAAATAAATATTCATTGGTTCATTGTAGGTTACATTTATTGCATCTCATGTCCAAGGGAAATACATAAAAGGAAATGGGTGAGCATGCTACATGATAAGGGAATGAGTAAGAGAGACATATAGCATGTGATCATGAGAAATATAAAAAAGAACATAAGGCATAATGATAAGGAATAAAAAGTATGTATATCATAATAATAATAACCTGAACCATAACATCAAAATCTATCTAAAATATTTAAATTAGGAATTCAAAATC
This sequence comes from Viscum album, assembly GCA_963277665.1. NCBI lineage: Eukaryota > Viridiplantae > Streptophyta > Magnoliopsida > Santalales > Viscaceae > Viscum > Viscum album. The sequence goes on from OY728121.1 coordinate 1,089,407,267, forward strand.
ATATCACCAATGTTTGTCACTATGGTGTCGTAAATGAAAATTACCATGGTTATTCACCAAAGTATAATAAAAAATTTCTTATATAGAGATTAAATTATTTACCCAAGGCGTTGGAGTGATATCAAGGATCACCCTTTATGTGTATTAATTAATTTTATCCTCATAGATAATAATTAAAAATTTCATTAATATCTGATGGATAATGAAGAATGATTTTCTTATCAAAATCATATCATATAAAAGTGCTTAAAGACGTGATCATTACATAATTTTCAACCCAATAAAGTAAATGAGGGTTTTATATATTTAAATCATCAAATAAAAAGTAATTTTAAAATATAATTAAATACCCATTGAAAAAAAAAATTGGGTTCCCACACCAAGAAAATAAAAGAAAATTTCTTAAGGATAAGGGAGAAATTTTGAGAAGTAAATTTGGCAACATGAAAGGTATAAAAAGTTCATTCTAGAAAAGGTAAATTTAGTGGGGAAATGGGTCTGAAATTCAAAAAATAATATTCATATATTAATGGGTTAAATTAATGTGAAAATACATAGTTTTGAAATTTGAAGACATACCACATAAAAAGTGAATTGGAATGGAAAAGAGAACTGATTATTTCACTTACCTTGAAGAGTTGTTCCTAAACATTGAGGATATAACCTTTAAGAATCATTGGGAGGAACAATCACCAAAATATCATGAAATATGGATTGATAGTGATAGGAAGAGGTTAAATGGGTGGGAATTTATAGAAAAAGTTGATGATTTGTTTAATAATTTCCAAATACATGCCGTGGAAATCTTGGTTATGGAAAAAGAAAAACCACTAGAATACCCATGTTTTTTTCTTTTCTCTTTATAAATTTGGGTCACATTTTATGTTATTTTAATCCAAAATAACTAATATTTTTAAATACTTCTTTTTGGCCTATAAAAATAAGGATTCCACGAAGTAATGTTTAAAAAAAATAACATTTTCCTCTTTAGACATTAGAAAGTATCTTATAGTTTTAAAATTTGAATAAAATCTATTACAATAAATAATATTAATAAAATAAAATATTTTAGGTCATGTATATAGTTCAATTATTTATTACATCATTATGACATAAATATGTTTTCATAAAATTCATTGAAACCATAAAACTCTATTTTTTACTATTTAATGTTAATTGAAATTATTTTAGAAAATTAACATGAATTCAGAAAGACCTTATTTTGATATGGTGATTTAAACAATCATGTCTATTTTATTGGATAAATTCTCAAAATATGATAAATTTAACATGTAAATATAAAAAACATTATTTTTTTACAAATTATAGTTTTTAAGACATAGTCAAATTTTTAACACTTATAAAAAATTTACTAGGTCTGTATAAAATTATTTTATCATTTATTATTTAAATAAAACTATTTTAAAAGAATATTTGATTAAAAAAATACTAATCCCAATACCTTGGTTTAATATAATAATTTTATATATTTTATAGAAAAATATATTTATGTTTCACTTGCATCCAAAAACCAAATTATCAAATTCATCTCAATTAATCATATATTTTTCTAAGAAAAACTAATCTTAAGTTGTATTTAGGGAATAAAAAATTTATTTATTAAATGGAATTTACACATTATGTAAATAACTTCTGGACACGTAACACCTTATTTCTCCCACAAACACCATTTGGGTATGTTGTGTGATGGTGGTAGTTTTGTGGGGTTCCTCCCCTAACATCGACTGAGTGGTAATCTCCAATTACGTGAAATTATCCTATAGGATATTTTATTCAAGAATAACTTGTTTATGCTTGTATTACACATGGTCAAGGGAGAACCCCAGTGATGTTACATACCTCCCATGTTTTGACAAATTGGCTTCAAACCGTATGACTCTAAATGTTGAGATAATCGATTCTTTTTTCTGTATCAATTATCATATATCATGAATACTTATAAAAAATAATTATAATGGTAAATTTATAAACCATGGGTATGGTTTCAAATATTTATATTGACCAATGATCATATATCAGTTGAATCCTAATGGTCACATTTCCCTTTATACCTTATAAATACCACTTTGTTCGTTCACTCAAAATAAACTATATTATCCTAAAGTTATAATTTCATTTTTCTAAGATGTTTATTTTTTTTACTAATATTCTATTTTATTTATAGGAATTTATTGTGGGGACAATTATTATATTTGATTTTGGTGATCCTTAGATTCCCATTTTAGCTATTCTTTTTTATATTTTTTTCCTAGTTGTAATGTTTTTCATTTTAATTGGTTTTATAGCTAACTGATGTAATTGTATTTGTTAATGATATAAAATGTGTTGGATACTCAAAATTGTTTACTTTTATAATATCATATAATATGAATCAATGTTTATTCATGAATCAAATTTCATTATAAAAGGTTGGGTCATTACATTCTTCCCCCTAAAGAAATTTTTTACCCAAAATTTCAACTCTGTCTCTCAGTTGAGAAAGGTTGAGGGTACTTATATCACATTGGAGACTCTAATTACCACATCCATTATTAATTTTTATGGTTCCTCCACAAGATTTTAACTTGTTGGGTACTCTTTTTTCACAGAACCTTGTTTATGTAGTCTAACACCTCCACCGACTTCTCCTGATAAAGGAGGTCATGTTCCAGTTTCTCCACCTCCATATTTAGTACATGCGACTTACAATTTATGTACTTCCTCAAGAGAGATACATGGAATACATCATGAAATTAAGATAGGGTTGTTGTAAGTTCAATCAAATATGAAACTGCGCCTATGTGATCAAGGATTTCATAGGGACCAATGTAACTTGGGATAACCATCCCTTTATTTCAAAATTGCACGAATCTCTTCCATAGAGATATCTGAAGAAAAAATTTATCTCCAACATCAAACACCATGTACGTTCAAAAATTTTCATCATATCTCTTCTTCCGACTCTGAGTAGAATTTTGATTATGTTAGATGGAATGGGCCATTTTTTCATCCCATTCACAATATTAGACCCAACCTATTTTATATCTCCAACTTCTCCCAACAAGTAGGATTTATACATAACTTTTCATATAGATCATCATATGGTTCCATATGAATACTCAAGTAAATGTTTTGATTTTATGAGAACTAAAATAATGGGAGGTGTTGATCCCATCCACCTTTAAATTCCATTGATCACGTTCTAATTATGTCTTCGAGTGTCTGAATAGTCCTTTCAGACTGGCCTTCAGTTTGGTGGGGATATCCTGTACTGAAATTCAATTTAGTATTGAAATCATGTTGGATAATTTTCTGGAATTTATATGTGAACCTTGGCTCATGATAAGAAAATATATAAAGCAGATCCCCATGAAACCTCATCGCTTCCATTATTTATAACTTCTAAATATTTGAGCTTCATACATTATCTCCTTCTATATCTATGGTATATAAGGGACACATAACCTTGTACAAAATGTTAGTACATAATCTTGATCAATATTTAACTCATGAAACATCTCATTCTTCATAGCCTCAGTCATATTTTGTAACAAAGGATATTTCCATTGATATTTCTGGAAATTCTCTAGTAATGAAAGTTTATTACTCTTTTTGTACATGGTTGATGATGTCCTTTCCCTTATAATTCCCATGTCTATTTTTACTAGGTCCTTGATCAAAGGAAATCCTTGAATCCTCATAATTTCCAGTGTAATAGGGTCTATCTTACTTAATGAATTAGTGATTTTATTTTTTCTTCTAGGGTGATAATGAATTGGATAGTCATATTCATTAAGATGTTCCGACCATCTCATTTATATAATGTTCAATTTATCTTTTGTGAAAATATAATTCAATCTTTATTGGTCTATGTATATATCAAATTTCTCCCCATAAATATGTTTCATCAATATTTTTAGAGAAAAAATAACTGCATCCCTAGGTCATGCATTGGATAATTATTCTCAAGAGGGTTTAGACATCAATATTAATAAGAAATCATCTTATCATCTTGTGTGAGGAAACACCCAATCCCTTTCAGATAATAATCTATAAAAATATATAATCCTTATTTAAAAAAGTGTATAGTTAACACAAGTGTAGTAACCAGTCTCTTTTTTAGTTCTTGAAAACATTTTTCACAGTCTTTTGTCTGGATGAAAATATCCCCTTTTCATTTTTACTTGATTAGTGGATTATAAATTTCTGAAAATTATATTCATGAACCATCTATAATATCTTACTAAATGAATGAGACTATGAATCTTAGTTACCATTTCATGATGAATCCACTCAAACACATCCTTTTTCTTTGTACAGTCAAATGATATTCATTCATTGGTTAAAATGTTCCCAAATAATGAAACTTATTATAAACAAAATTGACATTTGATAAATTTTCCAAAAAGATTATCCTTCTTCAAAGTTCCCAAAATAACCCTCAGATGATCTTCATTTTCCTTAAAACATTTGTAATATATCATAACATCATCAATAATAACTACCATGAATTTTTCAAGGTGATCCTTAAGGAATATAATAATAAAATACATAATTATATTAGGAACATTAGTGGTGAAAAAGGCCATAAAAATGAACTCTAATGACCATATCTTATTCAGAAGGTGGTCTATAGAGTATCTTCATTCATCACCATCAATTTATGATAACAATACTGGAGATTAATCTTGGGGAATAATTGAGCCGCATGAAGCTGGTCAAAAAAATAATCAATCGTTGAGAGAGGGTACTTGTTCTTCATTGTGATCTCTTTAAGTTATCTATAATCAATGTATAACCCATTGATCTATCCTTATTATTCAAAATTATAATATGTTCTCTCCATGGAGGAATTATTGGATGGAAAATTCCCTTATACAGAAGATCTTTAAGTTGTTTCATTAATTCATCCACCTCCATATTTTCCATTCTATAAATGTTCTTTGATATCGGCTTGGATACTGTTATGAGTTCAATGGAGAACTCTACCTCTATTTCTGGGGGAGGTCTAGGTAAATCATCATGTAGTACATAAATCTATAAATGAATGTTGGGTACATTATATATCTTTATACTTTCATTTACTTCTCTCTCTTTACCGATCCTCTACATAAAAAAGTCCAGGGGAAGTTCTTATTGAAAAATATCAGGCAGTGATATCTCTCCTTTGAAAATGAATATAGTTTTTCCATTCATGAATACTAAAATTTAATTTCTTTTATAGTTGATTATAGCATCATAATTTTAAATCCAGTCCATCCATAGTATAGTTTTGAATTCCACCATTGGAATTACCACTAGATTTTTTATGAGAATTTACTCTCCAAAGATAATACTAGACTTTTTATACACTATTGATGGTAGGATAATTATTCCAAGTATATTTAATATTAAATATAATTCTATAAGTTCAGGTATTGATTCTATATTATTTTCAATCTTGGATGAAATAAAGGAATGCATATAACCCAAATCAAAAAATGTACTTTCTATCTTTGAGAGCACAACGTGTTTACCTACTACGACTTCATTTGGAGCCTCAACTTCATCCATCATGATATAAAATTCCCATAATTTATTCCTTTTACTATTCTAATGTTGATAGTGATTCCCTTTCATTATCTTTTGATTGTGAAATTTATTTTAAAATCTCCCAAGCTTTCCATAATTGAATCTTTGAGCATTTGGCTGGGTCAACACCATCTTCCCTTTGTCATTAGTGTTGAGAAGTCAAGGCTTCACCTCACCATGATAGTTTCAAGCTATATGGAAATACCTTCAAAACTTTTAGCACTTTCCACTCTCAATTAAGAAGTTCCTTGAATGATTCTTCCTTAAAAAATTCATGTTGGATGTTTCAATTTCTTCCCTCCTCTTCCATTATCAAATTTCCTACTAGAGTTTGGATCCATTAATAAATTCTTTTCATTCAATCTTTGTCACCACAACATCTCTCCAAACTCTAATTCAACCATCATAGAACTCTTCACTATCTTCTCATAGCTTTCATAGTCATGATTTTCTATATTTCTCTATACAAGGTGTCTCTACCCACCAGTGAATCTATAAAACAATTCCTTATGATTAATAAGAAATATAGATTTATATCAATAAATTCTAACAATGTTCGTTTCGTATACTTCCATTGATTCATTTTTCTTATGCATTAGTTAAAGGAATTAGTTCTCCATTTTCATTCTCATTTAACGGGGTGAATATTTATTGAAAAATATTCCATTCGACTCCTCCCACTCCATAGCATTGACCTCCCTTATTAGATTCATGTTTTTAATCACATGTCAATCACTGAACAGCTTCTCTTTCAAATAATTATACTTCAAAGGTTACTTTCTATTATTCCAAACAATAGAGTATCAAAATAATATTTTATATAGAGATTATCAAGTATTCAAAAATCTATGGTTCCATAGATTGACTGAATTAAGGTGGTCATTGAAACATAATGAACTCAACAAAAATATGTTCCCTTTGGGGTGAATCCATTATATTTACATGATTCATGTTATTTTTCATAACATGAGTAAGTTGATTCAACATCCTTATGATTCCTTCTATTTCATATTCTATCATAACACCATCATTGCATCACCAAATGCACTCATCATTTATATTGTTCCCCCTATAACCCTTTATTTTTTTAAAACATTAATAACTTAGTGAGAACCATTTTAATTTTACAAATATTTTAATTCTAAATGGATTTTATCTCTTAAAACATCATGCCTAAATTTTTTATTTATCTCTTCTAATAATAATTACATTTTTTATATATCATTTATAATGGTTCAAAAAAACACATGTGATGTACCAAACGTATCCCCCATGAGTGTAAAATTAATAATGCAAGAAGTCCCATTATCACACACTAGTTCCCATTCGAGTCTAGATAAAGGTGTAATTTTTGAGTGTTACCCTTAGATACATATGTTCCATAGCCACATCCACCTGTTCGTATCCAGATACGAATTTCCGTTCTCAGAAACCACTTTCTTAATAATGACTAAAATATAATTATTTTTTCCTATATCTAGACTTGTACCTATATTTATTTCTAATATTTTCAACTCCAACATTCCAAAAACAACATAACCTTTCCCTGATACCAAATATGGAATACTACCTTTTATTACATAACTTTCAATTACATGGTATAAAACAGATGATCTTTTCATGTTTATATTACTGTAAAAAGGGGAATAATTCCTTAAAACAAAATTTATTCTTCTAAGACAACTTGGAATACATATTAATAGTTTCAATATAGGTTACTTTTACTACATATCATATCCTAGGGATATATATCAAATGAAATGGGAGATTATAAGGCCCATCAAGGGAATAAGTAAGAGAGACATATAGAATGCGATCTTGAGGTCTATCAAAAAGAAAATGAGAAATAATGATTAGGCATAAGAAATAGGTATATAATATTAATAAGGAAATGTATCATAAGATGTAAATGTGTTTAAAATATTTAAATTATACATTCAAAATATTATCACCAATTTTTATCACCAAGGTTCCATAAATGAAAATTACCATGGTTATTAACCAAGGTATCTTAAAAAATGTCATATCTAGAGAATAAATTCATTACACAAGGAATTAGAGTTCCATCTGGGAATGCCCTTAATATGTCTTAATTTTTATGGACCACATATATCATAACAAATCATTACATTAATAACCCTTGTTGAATAAGGAAAAGGATTCTTATCAAAATCATAGCATAAAAAAGTTATTAAATATATGATCACTACATCATTTTTAACTCATTAAAGGAAATGTGGTTTTTATTAATGTAAATCCCTATATAGTTTCAAAATATTTTTGAATACCCATTGGAAAAAAGGTTTGGTTATACAAATAATTAAAATAGAAGATACTTTCTTAATGAGAAGTGATAAATTGTGCGAAGTAAATTCAACAACATGACAAGAATAAAATATGGTTTTACAAAAGTGGAAACTGATAGGGGAAAAGGGTATTCCATTCATAAAATAATCTTCTTATATTAATAGGATAAAATAATTTGGAAAAAAATAACCTAGTTTTGAAATTGGAAGACATACCACATAAAAAGTGAACTTGAATTGAAAAGAGAAGTGGATATTGGTCTTACCTTGAAGAGTTGTTTCTAAAAATTGGGAATTGAAGCTTGGGGGAATGATAACACCTTGGGTGAATACTTTGGATGAAAAATAACCTTAAATTCATAGAGTAATGATTTTGAGTGAAGGAAAGAGGTGAAATGGAAAGGTATTTATTGAAAAAGTGATGGATTTGTTTAATAGTTTCCAAATATAAGCCTCTTAAATCTAGGTTGTGGAAAATGAAAATACTTCTTCATACACATGGTTTTTACTCTTATATTTAGATATTTGGGAAAAAAAATATGTTATTTTAATCCACCATAAAAAAATTAACTGTTAAGAAATTATTTTTTGGCATGGAAAAGTAACGATTACGGAAAGTAATGTTTTTAAAATGAAAGTTTATTTTTATAATTTGGAAAGTGACGTAGTGATATAAAAATTAAATAAAATATATAAAAATAAATTATATTTAAAAAACATATATTAGGTATTTAATTATTTTTAATTAATTATTACATCATCATGACATAAATATGAAGTCATAAAATATACTGAAACCATATTACTATATTTTTTTACTATTCATGAAAAATAAAGTATATTAGAAAATTCAAATAAATTTACACTAAAATAATTTCGATATGAAAATTTAAAAAATGATATTTATTATATTAGATAAAAACTATAAATATGATAATTTTAACATTTAAATATAAAAATACTTAATTTTTTAAAAATTACATTTTTGGGGGAATCGTTAAATTTTGGAAACTTATAAAAATTTCCTAGGCCTGTGTAAAAATGTTTTATCATTTATTATTTAAATAAAACATTTTTAAAATATTATTTAATTAAAAAAATATTATTCAGAACAACTTGGATTATTATAAAATTTATATACATTTTGTAGAAAAATAAAATTACGTTTTATTTGTGTCGAAAAATAAAATTATCAAATTCATCTAAACTAAACATAATTTTTATTAAGAAAAAATATAATGAAGGGTAATTGATAGAATAAAAATTTTATTTATAAAAATTAATTTAATGTTAATGTAACTAAAGTCTATACATGTATCCCCTTATTACTACTACATATTCCCTAAGGGTATGGTGTGTGATGGGGGTTGTTTCGTGGGATGAATCAGCTAACATCAACATTGTGGTAATATCTACTAACTCTAACTACCCCCACATAATAATTCATTCATGATTTACATGTTGAAGATCTTCTTAGTCTTCTTCAGGGGAAAACCACAGTGATGATACCTCCCTCCCATGTTATGAAAAATGGGCTTCAAACGGTATGACTCCATTGGTTGCGGCCATTGATTCTTCTTTCTATATCAATTATCCTATGTCAATACTACTTGTTAAAAATTATTATAACAATAAAATTATAAACCAGGGTTATAGTTTCCAATGATCATATTGACCAACTATCATATAATGGTTGAATCTTAAGGGTCATATTTTCCTTTATACCCTATAAATACCACTTTATTCTTTCACTCAAATTCAAAAAAAATTCTCTTAAGGTTATATTTTCATTTTAATAATAGGTTTATTGGTTTACCAATTTTTTTATTTGAATAGAAATTTTAGTTGGGGAGATAATACTACATGGATGGGGTGATCCTTACATTCTTGTTTTATCTATTCTATTTTATATTTTTTGTTCAGTTTTAAATTTTGTAATTTTAATTAGTTTCACAGCTTTCTGACGTAATGATCATTATTAATGACAAAAATTTTTGGTTTCACGTAATTTTTTAGTGTAAAATATCATATAATATGTAATAATTTTTATTAAGGAAACAAATATCATTTAAAAACTTTTGGTCATTACAGGTATACTTGTAATGAAAAAGTACAGAGATAAGAACAAAATATTTGGAGATTTAAGTATAGAGATTTTAAAATTATGGATGATGAAACTATAGATAGATTCTTAACAATGTTGAATGAAACTTTGTGCATAGTTAATAGTTTTTTTAAAGTTGATGGATTCAAAAAATAATAGAATAAGAGATAATTTTCATCTTTTGAAAAACATTTTATGCTAAAGTATTACATTTGAATGAAAAGATCCACTAATTCCTAATCTTGATTAATTACATAAATTTTTTATTTCTTATTAGATGATAAATGTTAATGTTATCAAAAATAATTTTTAGAAATATATATATATATATATATATATATATATATTAAATCCTCAAAGGAAAAATATGTTTAAGATGAATGATGATGAATATTAAATCGACTATTATAATTTAGAGGTGGATATGATGTTTTATAAAATCATGCCTCTTAGAACTATAAGTATTAAAAGAGGAAATTAATGGTCCATCTAAAATAATCCGCACAAATGTTTTTAATGCCGATAAATTATACATTTCATTACAAACTATCTAATGTTAAGGGAAGAAAAATATATTGATAATGATATAGAAAGACAATTAATATTCATTAAAAATAAACCATAAAATGATGGAATGTGAAGAATTTATTTAAAATTAAAAGGAAATATATTTTCAATATTAAATAATGTAAATTCATTTTCAATTTTTTATAGTAGTTATAATAGCGATGAAGGAGAGGATGTTGATACTTATGGTGGCATTGGTGAAAAAATTCTAATTGCTAAGGTGAATATAGAATAATTTACTAGTGATATAAGTAGTGAAGAAAATAGTAATTATGAAATGAAAATGAATTTTTTTCAATAAATAATAAAAATAATTCCTTTCAGAGATCCAAAAGTTGGGGAAGGTGGTTAAAATTTAGAATAAGACAATATTTTTTTAAAATGAATTTTTGCATATAGATGAAATAATTTTTTGGTTGAAACTAATAATTTTAAGATATTTCATAATGATGATAAGTCCTTAAAAATATATATTAAATAAATATTTAAATAGAAGGAAAAATAGTTTGAATTTCTTCAACAATGGATTACTACGACTAAAAAGGAAGTGAAAAATTCTATATTTAGCTTCAAAAAATATGTTGATGTTATGGATTAAACTCTAAATAAAGGGGTCTAAATCCCCAAAATAACTAACTCTATGAACAATATCTGAATTGAAATTTTACAGGACCATAGGCATGCCTCCCTAAATGCAAGAGGCTATCGAGTAGTAGTGGGTATTTAAGGATGTATCATGGGGAGGCAATACCTTATGCATTAGAGTGTGCCATCATAAAATAAAAAAATAAAAAAATATCATACACACCCCTCCATAATATTACAAATAAAAAACAAGTGACCATATGTTTCTATAAAAAAATCATAATATATATAAACATACAACACAACAGGCCTATCACATATACATGTCAAACTAAAATAAAAAAAGTTCCTGGATCTATGAAAACAATGAGCCATAACACACCCTAAACTCTATGAAACCATTTGATCCATCCCACTCAATCTAGGATTTTCCACAACCTCACATGTCCTAGTAAGGACATGTAAAATATGCATGGGTACCCAAGTGCAATATAGGCCGGAATAGGTTGTGAGTGAAACTAAGTAGGCTACTATAAATGATATACCTAAATATAACAAGTTTGTTTTAAATACATGAAAGATAAATCAATATAAAAAAATATAAATACAACCCTTAAGTAATTTAAAACTAACTATATAATAAAAAGGTTGAAACCTAGGTTAGAGTTCACCTCAGGAATGATACATACCTACAAAGTCTTGTGTTGGGGTTTCTCTAACCACTTCATGATAACCGTTCCATCCATTTTTTGACCATGTATAATATATATCTCCCTTATCCAAAAACGTTCCACCTATGGGTAATATACCTTTCTTCAGGGACCTTGTGATCATTCAGGGGTTGTGTCAATCCTGGGTTTAACCATCCTTCTCACCTTTCCTCAAGGGTCATGTACATCCTTATTTAACTATCACAACAATTCAAAAACGTTAAAAATAAATATAATTTAAATGTACATAATTTTCATAGTAATGAAATAACTAAAACAATGGATAAATAATTGGTACAATTTCCAACTTGTTTCAAAAAATACCAAAACACATGAAATCAAATACCATTTCCCATTACCATTGAATAAAAAGAACCATTTCATTTCATTAATAATTTCAATCCCCATTTTAATTCCAAACCATTTTTAAACAACGAAACCAAATTAACCTTTCATAAAAACAATTTTTTATATCATATTATTACTCAAAACCTTAATTTAAAATTTTTATTTACTATTACACTAGTTCAAATTCATTTTAAAATATAAATTCAATTTCTAATTATTAATGTTTGTGAAATTCCAGTTCACAACCACTGATTTAACCAATTTCCCCACTTTACCCAAGTAGTATGGGATTAGGCATTCACTAAAATTATATATTTAATTTAAATGGGTCTAAAATAGAGAATCCTATATGAAAAAACAATTCACACACTCATAAAACCAAAAAATGGTTTTATTTTAATTAAATGAAATAACTACGAATTTATACCTTTTAGATTGAATTAATTGTGGACCAAAAACTTAGTCAGGGCCCATCATAGCTCAATTGGTCACTATCGACTCACTTGAGGCCCTAACTAAAAAAAATTCATTAATTATTTATTTATAACAAAATTATAACTAATAAACTAGACATATTCAATTTTTAATGTCTAAAAAATATTTATAAACAATAAAATCACATCGTACATTGTAATCCAACACAACGTCAATAAATGGGGTGCCAACCATCCATGGAACACTTGTATTGCAAATGCGATCCCAAGACCCTATATTCAACTCCAAAAAATTCACCTATTAAATTGGAACTTATAAAAATCATATCAAAAACCATAATGACAACATACCAGGTCAAATCACTGATAAAAATGAGAATATGGAGTCTCGGGACATGATATGCCATGGTTTCACAAAATTCCTAGGATAATTAGGTGATTTCACCACATATTGATGGAATGTACAACAAAAAGCTTGTGTAGTGAAAAGGGAAATTAATACAAAAGGTAGATAATAGCAAGACAGTCTAATAATGTTGAAGGAAATCGTTAAATCAATGATAAAAACCCTATATTACACCCAATTTGGGGGATTGAGGAGGAGTGGGAGGGGAGAAAATACATTTCCATGCATGGGTGAAACGGGGGGGGGGAATGGTCTTCCCCATCTTAAAATCATGGAGGAGGGGGACTATTTTTATCCTTTTAAATAGTCCTCATGCTTTGGACACTTTGTGTGAAAACTATGTGGTTGATTCTATATCTAACCATTCACCACAAATTTCATGATCCCAGGGTCTACCAAATCATTCACCAATAATTGATATGGAACTATATAAATCCATCCACCTCATACTGGTGAAAACCAATTCACTAGGAATGTGAATAGCCCTGAAAACCCTTTTAAATTCAACATATTTTCCTCTTCAGTTTCACAATGTTTTACCATTATTGATCTCCAACCTTGCATGAAATCCTTGATCAATTCAAATTTAACTACAAAACCACCTATATAAGTGTATCCACATGGTTTTCCATAAACCATGTGAACCAAATGGTTTATCCTGGTCAGAGTTCCCTCAAAATTCTAAAACATAACCAAAAGCCTAAGATTCTCTCTTCAGTAGCCTATATAACAACCCTTATTTTTATTACACACTTAATCATGATTTATTACATCATCATAACTTGATACAACATATATGATAGATAGGTCTAGTGTATTTGGGGCTTAGGATCATTATATAACAACTTAAAACAGGAAATACAATATCTTTATTGAAAAATTCCTTTACATGACCACTACATTCCCTCATACTTAGCATTGCATGGGATAACATGAGGACATGCATAAATAAAGGGTGATATATAAAGACTAGTAAGGAAATAAACATTGAATAACATGAGGAATACAATACATGTTAGACAATTGGAATTTCAATAGAGCATAAGAGAAACATGAACATAAAGGCATGATAAAGCATGACAATCAAACATGGAAATATAGCCACAACCTTAACCTGGAATTAGCATGAGCCAAGACTCATTGCACATGGAGCATGATTAAACCCTCACTGCACATGATGAAAGAGTATCCCATCATTGAACTTGAATTATAATGAGTCAAAACTCATTGCACATGACGTATCATGATACTATACTTTACCCAATGCATTAGAGCGCTATCCGGGGCACACCCTTCATAATCATTTCATTTCATGCGTATGTGTGCCATGTGGATCATACAACATGGAATAAATCATCATCATTTATTCAATGATAAATGGATTTGGAATACATACATAAAGTTTTATAATCAATAAATAAATTTTCATGAAGGTGAATACCTTTGACAGTGAAATGGGTATGATATTCACTACACAATGACTTTGGCTTGGAAAAACATGGTGCAATTTCGGCAGCGTAGCGACGTGACATAAGAATTCATAAAAAATGGTTGATGAAAGAGAAATGAGTGTCTAATCATATTTACATGAACTGGATGGTAAGGGGTTCATATATAAACATGTCCTAACATATGTAAATGAATTTAGATTTATAATACAAAGGAATTGATTGAATGTAAATGAGGAGAGAGATATTCCTTACGAAATTTTGGCATGGTAATAGGTGTAAATGGGAGGCATTAAATGAGAGTGAAAGAGATCTATAATAATTTAAACAAAATTAAGGCATTATGGGGTAGGTGAGAAATCGTACCCCAACATTTTTAATTGGAATTAAAAGGGGTATAACAACATAATGAAATTGAGACAAAAATGAGAAAGGAAGAAAACCCATACTTGGAATTCTAATCCAAAAGGCTTCGAGAGGCTTGAGAGAAGATTATTGGGAGCTTGGGGCACCTTTATAGGATTATAGAGATAGAAGGTATGATTTTGAAGGAAATCCAAATTCTTTGAGTGAGGAGGAAGTGGGAGCATGGGTGGGTTTATATAGGAAAAGAGAGGAAATTCTTTATTATTTTGCTTTGGGACACGTCATATTAAACAAATAAAAACCACAAACCATCCCATGGTTTTTGCACATGGTTTTTTAAAATTGGGAGTGGAAAACGTTATTTTACAAGTCCAATGGCCTAACATCTTAAAATATTATGGTGGCTTATGTGGAGGTGAGTCACACTCTCAAAGAAAACAATTTAAAAAGACAAAATGATTTATAAGTCTTGAAGGGTCCACTAAAAAATTGTAAAATAAATCAAACAAATTTAAAATCACATTATTTTAATGGTAAAACATATATTGGACAAAAATAATGTTTATATTATTTTATTAAATCACTATTGGGTCATTATGATGTCCTAAAACACATTATATATTTAAACGGTATTTAATTTTTACCCAAAAATTCGAATGTCTCAAAAAAATAAAAAAAATTTCACCTTTAGATAATTTCGACATCCTGATTCCATAAATAATATTCATTTTATATAAATAATTTTCTTAATATGTTAATTTTCACTTTAAAAAAACAAACATTTATTGAAAATTCATGTGTTTTGAAAAAAATGACTTTCAAACCTTAATAAAAATTACAATTTCATTCATAAAATTATATCATAATTTTTATTTAATAAAAATTAATTTAATAATAATAATATTTTATTAAAATATTATTTAATTCAAAAATCCATTAATTCATCAAAATAGATTTCTCACTTGAATATTAACTAAAAATACTATTTTCACTTTAAAAACAATTTACAAATTAACAATAATAAAATGAAACTATATTTTTTATTATATACAAAAACAATTTACATAGTCATAGTACTAGGTTCTTGTTACCTAACCCCTAAAAATGCTCAAATAAGACCTTAGGGTAAGCTGCACGATGGTGACAGACTCCGGGGGTTGCTCGGATAACATCACTCGGGTGGTAATCTCTATCAACTTTCATTTCTCCCGTAGTCAGTTCCTCTCAAGATTAATGTGTTCAAGCTCATCTTGGGCTTGGTCAAGAGTGAAGCCCAATGAAGCCACCTCCTTTCTGAGCTCTAATAAATTGGCCTCATATGGGGAAATTCTACTAGATGAGGTCATCACTTCCTTTTTCTGAGTAAATTTGATTTCTTAAAGCTCTATATTTATACTAATCATGTGATCACTTTTCAAAAACTATATTAGCAACGATCAAAATTCTTAATGGTATTTTAAAATCCAGAAACATAAAAAGAGTGCCTATGTTTTATAACCATTTCACATATTATGATATTTAATTGGATCATGATGGATTTTCATTAACAAATTTTTGGGTCGTTACAATCTTCCCCCCTTAAGAAATTTCTCCCTCAAAATTTCCATTTCCCACACTAGAAAAGATGAGTGTAACTCTACTTCATCACTTTCTCCCATTCCCAAGTCACTTCTTCAAACTTGTGGTTTTCCCACAACAACTTCACGAGGGGCATTGTCTTATTTCGTAGGAATTTTCCCTATGATCTAAGATCTTCCCAGGTTTCTCCTCGTAATAAATATCATCCTATAGATGTAATACCTCTGAAGAGAGTACATGTGAAGGGTCTGGAATGTACGTTCATAAGAGGGATACATGAAAGACATCATGTACTTTGGCCATGGTTGGTGGAAGTGCTAGTCGATAGGCCACAGCCCTGACACGATCAAGAATCTCGAAGGGGCCGATGTACCTAGGACTTAACTTCCCTTTATTTCCAAACCTCATGAACTTCTTCCATGTAGATTTGCATAGAAATACCATGTATCCAACTTTAAACTCAATGTCTCATCGATGGTTTCTGCATAACTCTTATGTCGACTCTAGGTTGCCTTGATATGCTACTAAATGGTTTTCACCTTCTCCACCATTTCATCGACCATTTCTGGTCCTATCAGCTTACTCTCACTAACTTCATCCTAACATGTTGGTGTTCCGCACATCTTCCCATATAGGGCTACATAAGGTAACATTCAGATGCTCGAGTGGAAACTGTTGTTATAAGGGAACTCAACTAGAGGAAGATGTTGATCCCATCCTCCTTTGGAGTCCATTGAGAACACTCTCAACATGTCCTCATATGTTTGGATATTCCGCTCATATTTTCCATCTGTTTGAGGATGATAAGCCGTACTGGAGTTCAGCTCAGTATCTAGAGCATGTTGAAGACTATTCCAAAACATAGAGGTGAATATTCGTTCTCGACTGGACACAACAGATAGTGGTGCTCTATTTAGCCTTACCACTTCCCTGATATATATCCATGCCAGTTGATCCAGTGATAAATCCTCCCGAATTGCAATGCAGTTTGCAGACTTTGTAAGATGATCCACAACAACACAGATTGCATTGTTGACTTTGTATTTCTTCGAATGTTCGGTGAAAAAGTCCATGGTGATGTTCTACCATTTCCATGCTGGTATAGGCAATGGCTACGTCAACCCCTTAGACTTCTGCCTCGGTGCCTTCACTTACTGACACACAAGGCACTTTGATGTATAATCAGCGATCTCCTTCAACATATTATCCCACCAATAAAGATCTCGTAGATCTTGATACATATTTGTGTTTCCTTCGTGAATAGATAATATTGAACTATATGAATCACACAAAAGTTCCTTCTTCATCTCCAGACATGATGGATCACAAAGTCTTTTCCCAAATCTCACAATTCCTTCTTTGTTAACATTGAACTTCGAGGATTTCCCTTCTCCGATAGATTCCACTTTCATCTGAATTAGCACATCATCCTTTTGAGCATCCTTTAACTTTTCCAAAAGAGATGGATGAGCAATAATTTGTGAAAGTATTGATGATGTTCCATTCATTATGATTCCCATGTCTATATTCATCAAATCTAAGAATATTGGATCCTTTTGAGTTATCATCAATGATATAATCATTGGGTCCTTTCTACATAGAGCATTTACCACCTTGTTTGCTTTACTACGGTGGTAATGGATTGACCAGTCATAGTCTTTGATCATCTCTAACCAACATTGTTGGCGCATATTCAACTCTTTATGTGGGAATATATACTTGATGCTTTTGTGGTCTGTATATATTTCACACTTCTCCCCAAAGAGATAATGCCGCCAAAATTTTAAAGAGAAGATCACTGCAGCTAACTCCAGATCATGTGTTGGGTAATTCTTCTCATGAACTTTCAATTTCATTGAATTATAGGCAATAAATTAGTCATTTACATCAACGCACATCCCAGGCCCTTCATTGAAGAGTCACTGAATACCACAAAAAGTTCTCCACTTGTGGGTAAAGTGAGTACAAGCACAGTGATAAGCCTCTTTTACAACTCCTTGAAGCTTTCTTAGCATTCAATACTCTAAGAAAACATTACTCCCTTCCAAGTTAGCTCGGTAATAGGCTTGGGAAATCGTGAGAAATTTATCAAAAATCATCGATAATATCCAGCTAACCCCAAGAAGCTACAGATATCTATTACCGATGTTGGCCTCGGCCATCACTCTATTGAATCTATCATGAAGGGATCCACATATATACCATTGTTTGTGATGATATGGACCAAGAATGAGACCTCCTTCAACCAGAACTCACACTTGTTGTACTTTTCATAGATCTCCTCCTTCTACAAGGTCTCTAGTATAATTCTTAGATGGACCTCATGATCCTCCAGGGTTTTTGGAGTATATTAGAATATCATCTACAAAGACTACCAAAAACTTTTTGAGGTAATTTACAAAGACTCTATTAATCAAGTCCATGAAGATTTCTGAAGCATTATTTAGTCTTAAAGGCATTAATTTGAATTCATAGTGCCCATATCTTGTATGAAAAGAAGTCTTGGGGATATCTTTATTCTTCACCCTTACTTGATAATATCCCAAATGCAAATCCCCCTTGGAGAAGTCTTGTTTTCCACGCTGCTGATTGAACAAGTCATCAATTCATGGGTTAGGATACTTGTAATTTATCATGGTTTTGTTAAGATCGTGATTATTGATGCAAAGGCGCATTGTCCCATCCTTCTTCTTGACGAAGAGGACTGGTGTACCCCATGGTGATGCACTTGGGCGTATAAACCCCTAATCCAGATTCTCCTTTTGTTGTTTCTTTAGCTCCTCAATCACCACAACAACCATTCTATATGGAGTCTTGGATATTGGAAATTCCCTAGGTATTTTATTAATTGAGAATTCAACTTCTCTTCTAGAAGGATGACCAAAAAATTCCTCGAGAAACACTTGAGATAATTTCTCACAATAGGTATGTCTTCAAGGATGGTTGCCTCCATAGACTCAATAATCTATGCCAAATATGCATGATCATAGGGCAGTATTATCCACGCATTATAGAGACCCGAAGCTTATCGTACATTAACATTACATTACTTTTGCGGAATACTTAGTACATAACAAAACACACACACAAGGACCGTAATAGTTTAGTGTCTTTGGAAACTCGGAATAAAATCTTCTAATCGTGGTGAATGATCTTCAATATCTCCCATAAAGATATTCTTCTTTTTCCTAAAACCTTTCTTTATATCCTGGGGAAAAGAAAACATAAAAAGGTGAGCTCAAATGCTCAGTAAGGTTAAACAAAAGAAATATCAATCACATCATATACATAAGAATATAGCTTTTTGAAATCTTAACCTGCAAAAGAGCTCATAATATCATAACTTGGGTTAAATCATAGAAGTGAAATGTAATCCCAATAATAAAAACTTAAAACAATAAACTTTGTGGCATACACACATAATCATCATTTCTTGTTAGTCATGACTCATTTCCAAGACTATCTTAGTGGACAAAGTCCCTTTCTGAACCGAGTCACCCTTGTTTCAGTCCTGTTTCACTGAACCCGTATAACCTAACATTCCAGCCATGTCTATCTCATGAGATATAAAATCATTAACCAATGAATTGGAGGGAGATATAGGTCCCACCCATCTCATAATGAAACCATTCTTATGTGTTCCACAAAATCATAAACCATACATCATAGCATAACCCATGTAATAAAAATGGGAATCTTAAACATCGTGACATCATAAAACAATTCATATAAGATAAAGGAATTCATAAACATAATTCCATCACAACATAATCAAATCAATGTAATAATAGGGATAAAAAAACAGAACCCTTTATTATCTTAGATGGAAAATAATTTTGATAAAACACTTGAACTCCATTCTTGAGGAAAATATCCTTTCTTCTTCAAAAACATTTTTCCTTTCTTAACAGGTCATACGACATTAAACTAAAAGAAGTTGATTAAAAATAAACTTGAAAACTTGTAAAGGAAGCTTCTTGGAAATAATGTTTTAAAAATCCATTCATGCCGTATAAGTTAAAAAAAACATTCTTCTCGTACTTTTGTCGGAAAAGTCAAAAAGTACCTCGTACGAAAAACGACAAAAGATTCCTTTCATATCTTTTACTAAAAACCCACCAAAGGGTAAAATTGGATTTAAACAATTGTAGTTGGATGGAAATAATATTACATATTGAGGAAACATGGATATGGATGATAAAATACACACCAGTAAATACCAAAGTATAAACAATCTCGGATAAAAATGAGATTGTGATATTTCCCTTACCTTAGGTACGACTTGCTTTGTAAGTGTCCGAACCTCCTGTATAATGATTTAAATCATGTGATTGACTTATTATAGAATCATATTCGTCGTTATTATATCATATATGATCCACTTATGACTTTATATTACCCGTTCTTTTGTAAATTCCTGTTAAAGTAGCGTTTTGGGTAAAATCGTCTCATTTGTCGTTCGTGTTTTTAACTTGTAATTATTAATATGATTACTTGGATCATGATTACTTATATCCAGAATGTAAAAAATGATTTATATATAATATATTTTCATAATATACATATATATAATATATTTATAAATGGAATGAAATACACCGTTCATGGAGACGGTAGTCCGTACGTACGCATGAACGCTGTTTTCGTTTCCTCATTGAATTGAATGGAATTAAGTATATTACATACATATAAATATACATAAATACAGTATCATTATTATGTCATATATTTCATTAGTACTTATTATATATACTTTATAATCATTCATGAATGGTTAATGTGGAGAATGAATCTCATCGCGTCGTGGAGACGGTAGTCCGTACGTACGCACGAGCGATGATATCGTTCCTATGGTAATGGAATTTTGTTAAAGTGTATGTATACTATTTCAGTATTAATATAACTTTATAATAATCATATATAGTTACTCATTACACCATTATACCCATCCTATTAAGGTGGTGGTGGAAAATAGATTACACCACGGCGTGGAGACGGTATTCCGTACGTACGCACGCGCGGTGATTTATCTTTTTCCGTAAGATGGATAGATGGTGAAATAGGGTTGTTTCATACTTATAATAACATATCAGTATATGAGTGATACTGATGTTATTACTTCATAATGAAACAACTAAAGAAGAAGAAGTTGAAGAAGAATGAAATTGGAAAGGATCGGTAATGGATATTACCTCTTCTTTGAAGTGATTCTTTGAGACTTCCTTTTAGGGCACTAAAATTGGTCTTTTAAGAAGACCAGGACCTCTATGATGATACTAGGTAAGTTCAGAAGAGATTTTGGTAGGGTTTGGCCGATCTTGAAGGCTCAAAGGTGTGTGAGGAAGAGAGGGAGGAGGTGCCCTTTTATAAGGAAGGAGAGGGGCATCTTAGGAAAATCTCAAAATATTATTTTATATTAAGGTCAAATTCGGTTTATAATGGTTCCAAATGGTCTTATTTCGAATATAAAGTGGGTATGGGTCGAAATCCTCTCATCCAATATTATTTAGACAAGTTTAGGTTATTATTTTAACCTTATCAATTAGATTTAACTCTAAGTTAAATAATTTAACTTTTACCGTGTCTTTTTGTTTTCTTACACTATATGGTTAATAAACTTAATATATGAAGCCAAAAGAACCCCAAGTTGTTTATTATTAATATATATATCCTTATATATGTCCTTTTGCCGATCCTTAGATTTTTAGGAATTAAATAACAATTAATAATATAATATTTGTTTTAAAAACTAATTTATGTCAATTTTGACACTATTTGGTACATGATTTTTATGAAATTTCTAACAGAATGATAAGTTCGAACCAAGTTACTTAAATCAACAATAACGTGTCATATTAACCTATAAAATTAGTTTAAGTCATAAAAAGTCTCAAATTACATTTATTTGGGCATTTATAACATCAATTATGTTAATATTTTTGTAAAAAGGTAATTACTGCATCATCGTTGTGTCATAAATAAATTAAATTATTTAAAGTATAAAAATTACAAATTAAATACCATTATGTAGGAAATCTTATTATCTTTATAATGAATATTTATAGTCGAAATTATATTATGTATAACCCTATATTAAAATGTTTTAGTAAATAAACTTTGATTTTAACTCTTTTAACTCTTCTTTGAATTAAATAATAATAAATGTCCTAATCTAATCCAAGTGGGCCTAAAAGATAATATTTTACACTTAAGGTTGTTTTTGGTCGAGATAAACTTGTCCAATAGGATTAGGACATGTTTTAGGGTAATATTAATATCATTTCTACCCTTAATTACCCTATTTACTTTTAACCGTGGTAAATAAAAGTAAAAAGTTACTATTCACCAAAAATTATTTTCATCTCATTGAACCACATTTTACTTATTGACATCAACCGTGTCTCTCGGATTTTTGAAATTCCATTCACAGAAGCGGTAAAATTAAGATTTATGAAAAAAATAATTTTTTTAACTACCACTTAGTAGTTTCACTATTCATCAAAAATTGAAGTTTTTCAGAAAAATGCCAAAATTTCACCCTAAGCTATAATTGATATTCCGAATTCAAAAATGATTTCTATTTTACAAAATTACCAACATATAAGTGGCATTAATTAATTTTATAATTAATTTCCACTGTCACAACAAATAGCGTGTTTTTAAGAGATAATAACTATCAAAAGATTAACACTTGTTTATGTCTGGTGTAAATGTGAAATTACATCCAATGACCAACATTGTATTGAATTGTAAAAATATATTCTAAATATACATTAAAACCACTCAAATTAATAATTTATCACTATTAATTATTTCGATTAAAAAAGTTGTTTTTAATTAAAATTTAGTAATTTTCACTATTCATCAGAAAATGAAAGTTATCCGAAAAGTACCAAAATTTCACCTTAGGCTAAATTTGATACTACGAATCCAAAAATAAAGTCCATTTTGAAAAATAAAATTTACAAAATTTCAAAAAGTTTTTATTACTATTCATAACGGTTAGTTTTAATAATATTTTAATAGCATATTGCTGTTTAGTGAAACTCGTTATTGCGTACTACACATGCTATCGAGGAAGGTCGCGATTGCGTGTAATGCAAGGCAAGTCAAGGATGTGTGTTGTGAAAGAATCCTTCATTGTTTCGTATAACAGAATCCAATCATATTTCATTTATACATTGAATATATATATATATATACTCAATGTTGTGTATAATAACTATTATCAAAATTGTGTGTAACACGATCCAAGAATAGTGTTGCGTATACTACAAGCTGATACGGTGTTGCATATAGAGCAAGGTAATCTTGGTGTAGAATACAACACAAGACATTAATGAAATTAAAAGAATATTTTTCATAAAATCTCGGGATGTTACATTCTACCCCCTTAAAATGAATTTCTCCCTCGAAATTCGTCGGGGTTAGAAATGGTTTACTATTCGAAAGTTTCTTTAATAGAAACCCACATCGTAAAAAGGAATACCAAAACCAATATTTAAAAACAAAAGTATGAAACGTAATGGTTACCCAAATAAACTAATCACTGGGTTTCCAAATGGGTGAAAATATGGATATGGAAGAGAAATCTAACCATCATGTTCTGATGGAGAGTGGTAGAGAACATGGCTATGAAAAAGCCAGCAATCACAAAGCCATAAATTTGTGACGATCTAGGGTACCATCTAATTCATCGGATATAAGGGCACTAGGACAACATTTTTGGTTTTCAAGATCATTTCCCTAAAGTTGAAAGTTTGAATTAGAATAAATACTTACTTTATTTTGGTACAATCTCACTGTTGTTCATGCATTGAACAATTTCCACTTCATCTCTTAAATAAATGAAGTTGAATTTGTTATTCGTGAAGTGTTAGCAGATCATGTGATAGAATGACGGGTCATTCCATATGTCTCAAACAAAAGGTTAGCAAAAATTATATACATAAGTCGATCTATAGTGAGATTAATCATATATGGTTCCTAAAATGGACTTATACTTCATATATCATACTGCTTAATATAATAAAACTAATTTCTACTAAACAGGGACTTCCTGTAGGCCAGTGGTAGGCGATAAAGGCCAGTCCCACTTTGGTTGTGGGTTCGATTCCCACAGCCTTGTCCGACGCGATGGGCTGTCGCCCGTCCTGCAGGTTGTCCTTTTTATAAAACTATATTACTATAACATCCCATCAATAATATCGAAAAAACTTCTATCCTTAAACAATAATAACTTATGTCCAACACAATCCATTCCAATCTTTAGGCTTATCCATAATACTGCATTGCACTCTCATAACATAGTGAAAACGATTACCAGAGATTTAATACCATCATTGATCCCCATATAACATAAGATATATTTTGTTGGTCACATTCCAAACATTCAAAGTCCTTAATCATGTATTCTCTTGAATACCCATTGAAACTTAGTGAAAACATGAATGCAGTTAAAAGTTAACACTTTCCACATATCAAAATCCTCAAAATTCTATATACTCAAACCATGATATCACTTAGTCCTTATATCAATCATGAGCTCATGAATACTTTTAAACATTTCATTTTCTCGTTTTCCCTTCATTATGCGCATAATATCTCAATCACTTTGAATACCACATTAGACCAATACATAAATATTCCAATACTCCATGATACAACATTATTTTGGAATCCCATTACATAAACACTTAATCATTCCACCACATCGTTGTCATATTCAACATTGCCAATAGTGATCGCATGTGACTTCCCTTTGTCCTTTGCCTTAAGCGGTTTCTCATGTTGATCATCGCTAACCCTTGGATTAGGGCATTTATTAGCATAATGACCCATTTCCTTGCACTTGAAGCATTGAAATGTTGGTTGTGCATTCTCTGCAGTGTTTGCTTTATTCACATCATTAGAATCTCTTTTTCCATTACTTCGACACTCAGCTGCTCGATGACCTTCTTTTCCACACTTAAAACATTTTCTAGTCCCTTTAAGACAATCTCCACCATGCTTCTTTCCACACTTTGTGCATAAGGAAACATTCATCTTCTTTTCACCATTATTCTGAGATTTCTCCTTGAACTCCATCTTTCGTTTCTTGTCAAAACCATGAGATGGATATGTAACACCAATATCCATTTCTACCTTGATAGCACAACGCACAATTTCTTCATAGCTACTGAAGTCTCTTATAGCTAATGCCCTTAGAAGACTTGGGTTTAAGCCACTGAAAAATCGATCAACTTTACTTTCAGGTTGGATGATAATGCCAGATGCATACCTTGCAAGTCTTGTAAAATTTGCTTCGTATATACCAACAGATTCCTCATCCTTCTGCTTCAGCTCAAGAAACTCCTTTTCCATCTTTGTTCGAAGAATACGAGGGAAGTACTTACTGAAAAACAAGTTCTTGAACTCTTCCCATTCCATGGACTCAATTTCATCTCTTGGCCTCGTATTCTTGATAAGATTCCACCATTGATCAGCTTCACCTTCCAAACGATATACTGCTAAGATGAATTTATCATGTTCAGAACATTGAAGAACTGAAAATATCTTTTCAGTGGTACTGATCCATTGTTTAGCAATAAGTGGATCGGAAGTCCCACTGAAAGAAGGTGAATGTTGCCTCATGAAGGACTCAATAGAATATTGTTCCCTTCTCTGCTCATTCGGAAGTCCAGAATGATTCATAGCTTGTGTAAGGATAGCAATAAGATTTTTCACTCCATCTCCCATAACATTTGTTTGTTCAGGAGGAAAATCATTGCATTGTCCATTGCATTGATCAACACAGTTCCTTCAGGTTCCAGCCATCATCTAAAACCCAAAAAGAATAGTGTGAGAGGCAAAAATCATTCTAGGTAAAAAAACATAATAAAGGGGGAGTACCTTCAATATCTAACATCTTAGGTTTAATTCTATGATCGTTAGCGTAGTTCTAGTACTATAACCTATACGTATACCTAACCTTAGGGACATCCCTAGACATACCTTAGAAATATCTCTAGAGATCTCACTAATGTTTTCGCATCCTAGTTTCAAAAGGTTGACTAAACCTTTCCTCTGATACCAACTGTAGCGGTCTGGAATTACATCCAGTGGACTATAGTTGATACCTATCAGGGTACTCCATGGGCGGCTACACCCCCTGGGCGGGACACACCCCCATCCCCAGTGGCAGTCATTTCCACATGAAGCCCTTGGGCAGAGAGCCATGCTTTGTCCAACGCTCACATGTGAGAGTTCCCAGGGATCGGATACATTCCTACCTCCTTTGCCTCTGATACCAACTGTAGAGACCCGAAGCTTAACTTACATGAAAATTACATTACTTTTGTGGAATACTTAGTACATAACAAAACACACACACAAGGACCGTAATATTTTAGTGTCTTTGGAAAGTCAGAATAAAATCTTCTAATCGTGGTGAAAGATATTCAATATCTCCCATAAAGATCTTTTTTTTTCCTAAAACCATTATTTATATCCTGGGGAAAAGAAAACATAAAAAGGTGATCTCAAATGCTCAGTAAGGGTAAACAAAAGAAATATCTATCACATCATATACATAAGAATATAGCTTTTGGAAATCTTAGCCTACAAAAGAGCTTATAATATCATAACATGGGATAAATCATAGAAGTGAAATGTAATCCAAATAATCACAACTTAAAACATGAAACTTTGTGGCATAAACACATAATCATCATTTCTTGTCAGTCATGACTCATTTCGAAGACTATCTTAGTGGACAAAGTCCCTTTCTGAACCGAGTCACCCTCGTTTCAGTCCTGTTTCACTGAACCGGTATAACCTACCATTCCAGCCATGTCTATCTCATGAGATATAAAATCATTACCCAGTGCATTGGATGGAGATATAGGTCCCACCCATCTCATAATGAAACCATTCTTATGTGTGCCACAAAATCATAAACCATACATCATAGCATAACCCATGTAATAAAAATGGGAATCTTAAACATCGTGACATCATAAAACAATTCATATAAGATAAAGGAATTCATAAACATAATTACATCACAACATAATCAAATAAATGTAATAATAGGGATAAAAAAACAGAACCCTTTATTATCTTAGATGGAAAATAATTTTGATAAAACACTTGAACTCCATTCTTGAGGAAAATATCCTTTCTTCTTCAAAAACATTTTTCCTTTCATAACAGGTCATACGACTTTAAACTAAAAGAAGTTGATTAAAAATAAACTTGAAAACTTTTAAAGGAAGCTTCTTGGAAATAATGTTTTAAAAATCCATTCATGCCGTATAAGTTAAAAAAACATTCTTCTCGTACTTTTGTCGGAAAAGTCAAAAAGTACCTCGTACGAAAAACGACAAAAGATTCCTTTCATATCTTTTACTAAAAACTCACCAAAGGGTAAAATTGGATTTAAACTATTTTAGGTGGGTGGAAATAATATTACATATTTAGGAAACACGTATGTGGATGATAAAATACACACCAGTAAATACCAATGTATAAACAATCTCGGATAAAAATGAGATTGTGATATTTCCCTTACCTTAGGTCCGACTTGCTTTGTAAGTGTACGAACCTCATGTATAATGATTTAAATCATGTTATTGACTTATTATAGAATCATATTCATTGTTATTATATCATATATGGTCCACTTATGACTTTATATTACCCGTTATTTTGTAAATTCATGTTAAAGTAGCGTTTTGGGTAAAATCGTCTCATTTGTCGTTCGTGTTTTTAACTTGTAATTATTAATATGATTACTTGGATCATGATTACTTATATCCAGAATGTAAAACATGATTTATATATAATATATATTCAGAATATACATATATATAATATATTGATAAATGGAATGAAATACACCGTTCATGGAGACGGTAGTCCGTACATACACATGAACGCTGTTTTCGTTTCCTTATTGAATTGAATGGAATTAAGTAGATGGCATACATATAAGTATACATAAATCCAGTATCATTATTATTTCATATATTTCATTAGTACTTATTATATATACTTTATAATAATTCATGAATGGTTAATGTGGAGAATGAATCTCATCGCGTCGTGGAGACGGTAGTCCGTACGTACGCACGAGCGGTGATATCGTTCCTATGGTCATGGAATTGTGTTAAAGTGTATGTGTACTATTTCAGTATTAATATCACTTTATAATAATCATATATAGTTACTCATTACAACATTATACCCATCCTATTAAGGTGGTGGTGGAAAATAGATTACACCACGGCGTGGAGACGGTATTCCATACATACGCACGCGCGGTGATTTCTCTTTTTCCGTAGGATGGATAGATGGTGAAATAGGGTTGTTTCATACTTATAATAACATATCAGTATATGAGTGATACTGATGTTATTACTTCATAATGAAACAACTAAAGAAGAAGAAGTTGAAGAAGAAAGAAATTGGAAAGGATCGGTAATGGATATTACCTCTTCTTTGAAGTGATTCTTTGAGACTTCCTTTTAGGGCACTAAAATTGGTCTTTTAAGAAGACCAGGACCTCTAGGATGATACTAGGGAAGTGGAGAAGAGATTTTGGTAGGGTTTGGCCGATCTTGAAGGCTCAATGTTGTGTGAGGAAGAGAGGGAGGAGGTGCCCTTTTATAAGGAAGGAGAGGGGCATCTTAGGAAAATCTCAAAATATTATTTTATATTAAGGTAAAATTCGGTTTATAATGGTTCCAAATGGACTTATTTCAAAGATAAAGTGGGGATGGGTCGAAATCCTCTCATCCAATAGGATTTAGACAAGTTTAGGTTATTATGTTAACCTTATCAATTAGATTTAACTCTATGTTAAATAATTTAACTTTTACTGTGTCTTTTTGTTTTCTTACACTATATGGTTAATAAACATATTATATGAAGCCAAACGAACCCCAAGTTGTTTATTATTAATATATATCCTTATCTATGTCATTTGGCTGAACCTCAGATTTTTTTGAATTAAATAACAATTAATAATATAATATTTGTTTTAAAAACTAATTTATGTCAATTTTGACAATATTTGGTACATGATTTTTATGAAATTTCTAACAGAATGATAAGTTCAAACCAAGTTACTTAAATAAACAATAAAATGTCATATTAACCTAGAAAATTAGTTTAAGTCATAAAAAGTCTCAAATTACATTTATTTGGGCATTTATAAAATCAATTATGTTAATATTTTCTTAAAAAGGTAATTAATGCATCATCGTTGAGTCATAAATAAATTAAATTATTTAAAGTATAAAAATTACAAATAAAATACCATTATGTAGGAAATCTTTTTATCTTTCTAATTAATATTTATAGTCGAAATTATATTATTTATAACCCTATATTAAAATGTTTTAGTAAATAAACTTTGATTTTAACTCTTTTAACTCTTCTTTGAATTAAATAATAATAAATGTCCTAATCTAATCCAAGTGGGACTAAATGATAATATTTTACACTTAAGGTTGTTTTTGGTCGAGATACATGTGTCCAATAGGATTAGTACATGTGTTAGGGTAATATTAATATCATTGTTACCCTTAATTACCCTATTTACTTTTAACCGTGGTAAATAAAAGTAAAAAGTTACTATTCACCAAAAATTATTTTCATCTCATTGAACCACATTTTACTTACTGACATCAACCGTGTCTCTCGGATTTTTGAAATTCCATTCACAGAAGCGGTAAAATTAAGATTTATGAAAAAATTATTTTTTTTAACCATCACTTAGTAGTTTCATTATTCATCAAAAATTGATGTTTTTCAGAAAAATGCCAAAATTTCACCCTAAGATATAATTGATATTCTGAATTCAAAAATGATTTCTATTTTACAAAATTCCCAACATATAAGTTGCATTAATTAATTTTATAATTAATTTCCGCTGTCACAACAAATAGCGTGTTTTTAAGAGATAATAACTATCAAAAGATTAACACTTGTTTATGTCTGGTGTAAATGTGAAATTACATCCAATGACAAACATTATATTGAATTGTAAAAATATATTCTAAATATACTTTAAAACCACTCAAATTAATAATTTATCACTATTAATTATTTCGATTAAAAAAATTGTTTTTAATTAAAATTTAGTAATTTTCACTATTCATCATAAAATGAAAGTTATCCGAAAAGTACCAAAATTTCACCTTAGTCAAAATTCGATACTACGAATCCAAAAATAAAGTCCATTTTGAAAAATAAAATTTACAAAATTTTAAATAGTGGTTATTACTATTCATAACGGCTAGTTTTAATAATATTTTAATAGCATATTACTGTTTAGTGAAACTCGTTATTGCGTACTACACACGCTATCGAGGAAGGTCGTGATTGCGTGTAATGCAAGGCAAGTCAAGGATGTGTGTTGTGAAAGAATCCTTCGTTGTTTCATATAACAGAATCCAATCATATTTCATTTATACATTGAATATATATATATATATATACTCAATGTTTTGTAGAATAACTATTATCAAAATTGTGTGTAACACGATCTAAGAATAGTGTTGTGTATACTACAAGCTGATACGGTGTTGCGTATAGAGCAAGGTAATCTTGGTGTAGAATACAACACAAGACATTAATGAAATTAAAAGAATATTTTTCATAAAATCTCGGGGTGTTACACGCATGATATGATGGATCTAAAGAAGAATCATACTCCTCCTTGCACTTGTACATAATCGAGGGTCGATTCTCCACATGGAGAGTGACTTCCCTCTCACAGAAATTTATGTTGGCTCTATATAAGGAAAACCAATCCATGCCATGAATTACATTCAATTCGACCAGAGGGAGTATTTTGAGGTTTCCCAGAAAGTTCAATCCATAGATTATGATAGGGAAGGAGTTGTATTCATGGAATGTAATGATTTCCCCATTTTCCGTAATTACCGACATCTTTACATCCATGATTTGTGGTGGTGTTGGGATTGTTCTACTAAACTTTTGGGATATAAAAGAATGTATAGAACCTGAATAAAAAAGTACATTCTATATTATTGAATGAATAACTAGTGTACCTGTCACCACTTCGTTGTCGGGGTTCACATAGGTGGTTGTGGTGGAAAAATATCGCCCTTGAATCCTTGGAGGTTGTTGGTTGCCTCAAAAACCCTTGTCTTAGGAAACTGATTTTCAAGATTCCTTGGTTCTTTATAGTTGTAAAAATGAATAGAACGTTGACGTTCGAACAGAACGTTCCTCTCCTCTATTATAGCTGTAGGTTTTTCTTTTTGGAAGTTAATGGCTAGGTTTTCTTCCCTTCCACACCTAAATAATTTACTCAACCCCTTCAGGAAATTTCTAGGGTGCTTCTTTCCACACCATTTGAAAGTGGGGTGCTGGATTTTCTTAGCACCATCAGATTTATCCATTGGACCACTAGAATTGTAGTCCACCTTACACTTCTTATCCCCATGATACCCCTGAGGTTCTCCGATCTCCATTTCGACCTTGAGGGAACATCGAAAAATTTCCTCATAGCTGTCGAAGTCACATATCACGAGGGCTTTCGATAGGCTAGGTTTCATTCCCCCAGTGAAGCGGTCAAACTTGCATTTAGGGGTAGTGACAAAGCCGAAAGCGTATCATGAAAACCGTGTGATGTTTTCCCTGTACGTTCTGAAACATTTGTCATATTTTTTTCTTGAGGGCAAGGAAGTCCCTTTCCATCTTAATCCAGAGGGTGCATGAAAAATATTTATCGAAAAACATTTGCTGGAAATCCTTAAATTCCAATGCCTTGATATCTTCCTTAGGATTTGTATTTTTGATCAATGTACACCATTGATCAGCTTCATCCTCCATACGATAAGCAGCCAGAATAACCTTCTCTTGTTCGCAACATTAAAGGATGGAGAATATCTTTTCAATGGAATTGATCCATTGTTCGGAGATTGAGGGATCAAATGATCCATTAAATTTAGGAGGCATTTCTATGATGAATCTCTCGATAGTGACTTTTTCTTTCTTAGGGGGGTTGAACATTACTCTTGACACATGCTTCTAATCAAATATTGAGTTAACAGAGAGAGTATCATGACAAAGTTCGTGATTCCCTCTATCATTGGATTGGGGATCTCATTAGAACAATCATCGCATTGATCTTCACATCAGTTGTCAGCCGGAGTCCTCCTATTACCGACCATTGGCTGGAATAGAAGGAATGTTAGGGGTAACATACAAAGGGTAATACAAGGAAAAAAATATGACTTACAAATAGATTTTATTTCCTTAACATATGAATCTATTGTCTTCAGTATATGTTATCCATGATCTACATTCTAACATATATTCTTAGGGCATTTTTTAAGCCCTTAATAATGGTTTATACTAAGCCTATGAATTTACCATATCATATACCCCGGGAGTGTCATAACCAAGAATGTAAAAAGGCTTATTGTCATGAACCAGTTCCCATTTGAGTATAGTTCAAAGAAGTGTTTTTGGGTTTTACCCCTAGGATACATCTGTGCTAGAGCCGCCTCTACCTGCTCGTATCCAGACAAGGATGTATTTGCTTGATAAACCATTTACACAATACTCACCAAAACATATGGAATTTTTTATTATACTTAGTCTTTTCTCTAAGGATTCACTAGGTTTTTCTAATCCCAATCCCAAAATAAATAAACCTATCCAATGATACAAACTGTAACAAACCTGTTTTTTATTACACACATAATCATGATTTATTAAATAAAATTAACTTTATACGACAAAGAAGATCGAGAGGTCTAGTGTCTTCAGGGCTTAGGATCATTAAATAACTACTTAAAAGATGAAATACAACATCTTTATTGAAAAATTCCTTTACATGACCACTATATTCCCTCGTACATAGCAGTGCATGGGATAACCTGAGGACATGCATAAAAAAAGGGTGAGCTATAAATCCCATTAAGGGAATAAACATTGAATAAAACAAGGAATACAATAAATGTTAGAAAATATGAATATCGATGGATCATAAGAGAAACATGAACATAAAGGCATGATAAAGCATGAGAATCATAACATGGAAATGTGGAAACAACACTTAACATGGAATTAGCATGAGCCAAGGCTCATTGCACATGGAGCATGAGTAAACCCACATTGCAAATGAAGCACGAGTAACCCATCATTGCACTTGAATTAGCATGAGTCAACACTCATTGCACATGATGTTTCATGATACTATACTTTACCCAATGCATTGGAGCTCTATCAGGGTGCACCTTTCATAATCATTTCATTTCAGGCATATGTGTGCCACATGGATCATAAAACATGGAATCAATCATCATCATTTATTACAAGATAAAGGGATGTGGAATAAATACATGATTCTTTATAATCAATAAGTAAATTTGAATAAATGTTAATACCCTTGATAGTGAAATGGGCATGGTATTCACTACACAATGACTTTGGCCTGGAAAAACGTCGTGCAATTTCAACAGCGTAACCGCGTGACGTAATAATTCATAAAAAATGGTCGATGAGAGAGAAAGGGGTGTATTATAATATTTACATAAACATGACAGTAAGGGGTTCATATAAAAATATTTCCCAACATAATTAAAGGAATTTAGATTCATAATACAAAGGAATTTTTTGAATGTAAATGAGGAGAGAGATAGATTCCTTACAGAATTTCAGCATGCTAACTGGTGTAAATGGGAGGCATTAAATTAGAGTGAAACGGGTCTCTCATAATTTAAACAAAAAGAGGGAAGTATGGGGGAGGTGCGAAATCATACCCCAACATTTTTAATTGTAATTATAATGGGTATAGCAACATAATGAAATTGAGACAAAATGAGAAAGGAAGAAAACCCTTACTTGAAAGTGTGATCCCAAAGGCTTGGGAGAGGCTTGAGAAATTATTCTTGGGAGATTGGGGCACCTTGGGAGGATTCTATAGAGAGGATGGAAGTGGTTGGACGAACTCCAAAGGTTTTGAGTGAGGAGGATGTGGGATCTTGGGTGGGTTTAAATTGGAAAGGAGAGGGAATTATTTATTACTTAGGTTTGGGACACCTAACATTAAACTAATCAAAACCACAAACCAGCCCATGGTTTTTGCCGATGGTTTTTGCCAAATGAGAGTGGAAAACAATATTTTATATGGCCAATGACCTAACTTCTTATAATAATATGGTGGATTGTGTGAAGGTGAGGCACACTCTCAAGAAAAACAATTTAGAAAGATGAAATGTTTTATAAGTCTAGAATGCTCCACTAAAACATTGTAAAATAAATCAAAAAAATCTAAAATCACATTATTTTAATGGTAATACATATATTCGCCTAAAATAATGTTTATAGTACTTTATTACATCACTATTGGGTGATTATGATGTTATAAAACACATTATATATTTAAACGGTATTTAGTTTTTACCCAAAAATTCAACTATCTCAGAAAATTTTGAAAATTTCATTTTTAGATAATTTAGACATCCTGATTACAAAAATAATATTAATTTTAGATAAATAATTTTCTAAATATTTTAATTTTCACTTTTAAAATAAAAACCAACATTTATCGAAAATTCATGGGTTTTGACAAAAATGGCTTTCAAACATTAATAAAAAATAAAATTGCATTCATAAAATTATACGATCATTTATATTTAATAAAAATAAATTTAATAATAATAATATTTTATAAAAATATTATTTAATTAAAAAATCCATTAATTCATCAAACTATATTTCTTAGTTGAATATTAACTAAAAATATTATTTGTGCTTTAAAAAATTTTTACAAAGTAACAATAATAAAATGAAAGTATATTCTTTATTGTATACAAAAAATAATGTACATAATCTTAGTACTAGGGTATTGTTACATAATCCATTAAAACACTAGCATATTACCTTAGGGTAAGGTTTGCGATGGTGACAGACTCTGTGGGTTGCTCGGATAACATCGCTTGAGTGGTAATCTCTATCAACTTCATATTATCCTGTAGTCGGTTCCTCTCAAGATTAATGTGTTCAAGCTGGTCTTGGGCTTGGTCAATAGCAAACCCTAATGATGCCACATCCTTTTTGAGCTCTGATAAATGGGCTTCGTATGGGACAAGTCTACAAGATGAGGCCATCTCTTCCTTTATCTGAGTAAATTGGATTTCTTAAAGCCATATATTTATTCTAATCATGTGATCACTATTCAATGGCTATATTAGCAACAGTCACAATTCTTAACAGTATTTTAAAATCTAGAAACATAAAACAGAAGAAGTGGAACTGTTGTATAACTATTTCACATATTAAGACATTTAATTGGATCAAGAGGGATTTTCATTAACAAATGTTTGGGTCATTACAGCCTACAAACATTTTCTATCTCATTCCACATCTAAAAACATCACTTTATGTTATTCCAACATTCAAAATTATTATTCTAAATCCATGTTCGAAATTTATCCCATCCACCATATGAAAAATTAAAACATCCCATTTACTCCAAATATTTGTATGAACAATAGGTTTTAGAACCTCCCCCCCCCCCTTAAAAGTTATCATCCCCAATAAGTCACAATGGTCATCCAACCACGATTTTTCTACACCACCTATATTTTCAGTTTCTTTGAAAGAGGTTGTGTTACACCATTAAATACCAATCATGATATTGGAGTACTTTACTGATTCCATAGATCCTTCTCTTCCAAATAAATATTTTATATTTTTAAAATCCACATTATTGTAGAGTGGGAACCTCAAATTCAACTGGTTCATCCCATAACACCCACACATCCAAATTTTGAAATTCAAAAGACAAATCCAAACAACTCACATTTGAAAATAAAAAATACAATCGTCAGACCAATCATTGTCGAACCACCATGAGTCATTAAATCTTGAGATGCAGTCCTCCTCAAGACACACCCCTAACAAAAAAATCAACATAATCAATAATGTAAAATAAATCACCACTATTGGTGATGAACAACCAAAAATATTCCCACCAAATATTAAAACTACTATCAATAAATAGAATAAAAACCATTACAACATCCAATCACCATCATATTGAACCAAAATTCTCAATTGGATCCATAATTCAGAATCAACACCATTTGAGACAAATGACTTGAATAAAACTGAAACAAAACAAATCCATCATCTTGGTATCTACATCAGTCACATACCTCGTATCACAGTCCTCACTGTCAGGAATGAAGTATCGACATCGTCGCTAAAATACTATGTCTAAAAAACATAACACCAGAAACCAAATTAAAAAAATCATCAAAATTCATCCAAAAATCACCATAAAAACAAAAAGAAGCCAAATTAAAATTAGAATATGATGCTAGAAGGAAACATCGAATAAGTAGAATAAGGAAAAGGAACCAAAAAGATGAGAAATACCATCTCCTTTGAGAGAGATCTCTATGACTGCTATGAGAACCACTCCAAAAACATCCCATGTTGTCCCAAAACCCTCATTGATCCAAAATGAGGTGGGGTAGATCCCAATGGTTTGGACAATAAGAGCAGTGTAGAAGAGGAACACTTCATTCCACAATCATCTCCAAACTGAAATTCCTGAATCCACCACACATAGAACCAAAATGGTTATATGATGTGCATGGTAAGTCATAAAGAGGGGTGTTCATATTAGAACATTATTCCAAAAGTTACCATAACTAGGAAAGTATATAAGGAGAACAAGGAAAGGAACGAAAAACTATAAAAGTTCTGGTGAAGTAGTGAGAAGAAGGCAGGATGAGGGAAAAGGAATAAAAATGATTCACATAGGAATAAAAAAACCTACCATAATGTCATTTAGGAGGAAACCCTATGTGTGAAGCCATAGTTACCCAAAACACCAAAAAGGAGACCAAACTCATCACTATCCTGAAAAAACAAGGAATGTTATTTATAGGGTACATCTCTCCTGATTCATGACCATGTTTCCACTCAATTGATCACCCAGACTATATTTCTCACTAACATAAGAATCATCACAGAACTCCCAATTCCAAACCCTTAGGGATTTCACATTTGGAATTTCCAATTGAAACATTGATCACATGTTCTGAAAATGAACTATGCATGATTTCAAACAATCCATGCTTGATCAAAAGTTATAACACCAATTGAATGTCAAAATCCTTTCTTGTTTATAAATTAGAATTCATAACATAGGAAGCCCAATCACTTTATCACAATACTAATGTTCTCGTGTTTTACAAAAAATACATGAAAATTATTGAGACACACACACATAACTAAAGGTGTAACACCCCTCATTTTTAGTAATGTTACTCTTGTTCTAAATAATTTCAATTTAAATTAGTCTTTTCTTACGTTTTATGTTTTTTGGTATTATTTTGATAGGTTATTGAAGAGTTTATGAATGTGAAGGTATCTGAGAATTGTTATTTGAAACTATAAATAACCTCCATGAAATCATGAAACATTTTTTTGGGAATCAGTGGGTAGTCTCACAGTTCATGGGGAGACCATGTGATAGTTGACAGTGGGTGAAGCTTGATTAATGCTCACTTTTTCAAACCATTTGAGGTATTAACTTTGAGACCATTGTTTTGAGTAGTTGGTGCACTATTTTTTCAAAATTAATAGCCTAAAAATTCATCTACTTAGGTGATTTCCAGTTCAATGTGCATGGTTTGGAGATTATTTGAAAAAACATGTGACACATCCATGATAGGTTTAGTTAATACCCAAAAAATGGTTGTAATTTAAAATAAGGAACCAAAGATTCATTAGTCCTCTAATATTACAAGGTATTTAACTCCTCTTTCTCACTAAAATTCAAAGATATTTCCATTCCACCTAGAACAAGATTTTGGGGAATTCAAAGTGCATTATAGGTCTGCATTTATCAGTAATAGCATGTTATGTCTGATATTTATTTTTTATTCTTATGTATACTATTATCCTCTATCCCGAAGACACATATCAAGTAAAATATTGATAGATATATGGGTTTTTATGTGAATATTGATGATATTTTGATGGAACATGTGAGGGATGGTGTTGTAATCATAGGTATAGAATTTTATTATCTCATTATTTGTTTTTTCCATTCATTGGGAGGTAGTTGGATTCTCTCTTGACTCCACTATTCTAGAATCTAAAGTCTTATTTTGTTTTAAAAATTTTACTTTTTTTTTATTTGGAAACATCATCCGATTTCTTGATGGAAACAAATTTGAGATGTATTTTGGAAACAAATGTAGTATTACATGGATTAAAGAAACAATTTTCTCATGATTTTAAAATGTTGATTTTAAAAATATTTCATGGTTTTTATTCATTGAATATGATGAAAAAATTATTTCATGGAAACAATTGATTTATGTGAAATTTTTAGACCGGTAATTTGGTATAATTGGGGTGGCATGTATTTAATGTGCATACGTATGGTCATGAAATGATACAATCAACAGAAGATGTGTTATGGTCATGGAGTACCATTGTCATTATTAAAACCATGATTTTGTGTGTATAGATGGGTATGTGTGTCAAAAAGGTAAAGGTAATTCCAAATGTGAATGGATGGAAATAATATTGTTTATCATTTTCTCACAAGGTGTTTTCTTACAGTCTTATATAAACTATATAAATTTTTCATTATTTTTTATATAAAATGTGATAACTAGTTCATTTCATAGTTTTCTGTGATGAGAGCTCATATGGTAATCACTTCTGATTTTATACTCACCCCCGACATAGAATCTTTGGAGAATTTTGAGATTTCATATTCCAAGAAATTATAAAATTAAATATACCATATTTTTAAATTGAGGCATCACGATTCATTGGGCATGGTGGGTGGAGTTGGAGTTTGGAGCTTGTTCAAGTGGTATCTTGGATCATGTCTTTTGATGTATTTTATTATTTTTTCATTTAGAATTATATTTTTATCTATAATATTTAATTTATATTCTGATATTGGTTTTTTATAGTTTTTACCTTATGTTATGTAACCTATACTCATGCGTCATAAATAAAGATTGGATTTTTATTGTTCCTTGTTGTTAACTTTTTATCTTAAAAGGGATTATTTTCCCCTAATGTTTTCCTACATCCGTGGAATTTATTACTGACCATTTCTATCTTGGGGATGTCACATAAGGTTAGTAGAAAGTTGGGTTTGGATTGTACAAATGGTGTTATAGCTAGAGTGATTCATCATTCTCTTGCGATGGTAGAATGGAGATGTAAATTATTGAACGTGAAATGTATATCATAAAAAGACATAGATAACCTTTCCATATTTAAAATAAATAAACCATATTTTTTGGGATCATAATCATTCTAAAAAACATCTAGGTGTGTTTTCACATCATTTATATGGGTTTACCTGATGATTGTTTCATATCATTCATTAACAGTGACACATCACACTAGTAATTCATTATTCACATTTAATTTAATGATTTATGAAAAATTTGTTACAATGGATGATTCATGAAAATTAATGCTGAAATTATTGTTGATTATGATAATTTTAAATT
Organism: Viscum album; assembly: GCA_963277665.1. NCBI lineage: Eukaryota > Viridiplantae > Streptophyta > Magnoliopsida > Santalales > Viscaceae > Viscum > Viscum album. The sequence goes on from OY728121.1 coordinate 1,089,447,215, forward strand.
TTCTATGACTTTGGTTTTTAGTGAGTAATGACTGAATGGAGTTTATTATAGTTCTAGAGAATGGAACTGGGTAGTTGTTGTCAAAATAGTAAATAAGAGGCTACTAAAAATATCACTGCACTTGAGACATAGTTGAACAAAAAATTGATCGAAAAAATATTTCAGGCTTTTCAAGACAGAGACAGTAGAAATATTAATGATTAGCCTATACAAGTAGACCACTCCATCAAGTTTTAGAATTAGAATCCCCCCAAATTAAAAGAGGATTTCGATACTAAAAAGTTATATATTTGGTATATTTAGAAGAACTAAATCTTAGAATTATTTGGTACACCATTTGAGATAAAGCTTCTGTTGGAAATCAATCTTCTTGATTTTATTTCATGATATTGGTAGGATTTATATGTCTAATCTAATATCTTATAATTAATTACATTGGAGGAATTTGAAGAATTCTATAAGAAAACAATTATATCCCCAAACCATTAGGATAACAAGAAAAAATTATTTCATTAACTTGAAATAAGATTATATATACATCAAGGAGTATGAATAAAATTTCATAAATTAGGTTACTTTTCCCAATAAGTTACTGTTATTGTTTCCTTTAAGGTACACATCTTTGAGTCTGGGCTATGACCAGAAATTCACCTTTTGATATTTTTTAAATTAATTATTTATTATAAGAAGATTATAAATTGAGAAATAATGAAATAAATAGATTTTTTTTGGAAATCTAGTAGGAGGGAGTATGTTTTTCACCACAAGAATACGTGTCAACTAAAATTCTTTGAATAAGTGGAAGAGGAATACCTACATCCAATGTGGGGGACCATATTTGGGCCGGACCATAGGATTAGTTAACTTCACTACATGACTGATTATAAAGAATAAGTGTTTCCAATGTTTTTATAACTCATATAATAAGACAGATACTATGAAACCACATAGATCATGTCACATCTGTAATCATATGGGGAATCATTATCGATATTATTATAACACTCCAAATCCTGGTACAATTGATTCTTTACATGTTTCTCAATCATCTTATGTTTTGATGGTGAAATCTCACAAGAATAATTCTCATCCCTAAAAGAAAGAAATTAAATGTGATTCTTGAAATACCATGATCATTATGTTATGAAACCTCAACATGGAATAAAGGATCATGAAGGAGCTACTAAGAAGATTTAGGATTCCAAGAAGGTGATCATGGATGATCAATATTTTCCATCAATGGTGTGAGTATTGATACATTTTAATTCTACCCATATGAAATACCTAATTGATATAGGTGATTAAAATAAATATATAACTTCTCAGGTGGTTGATTATATAGGTTAAAATGTTGATATAATATCTTCTATTTTGAAACATAAAACACATTTGCGACAATGAGAGTGTAAATCCATAATATGATCAGTTTTTTCTGTAAATATAGATGGGGATAAATTGGTTTTGGATTTATATGTTCTCAAGATGGGTAACTGTGACCTAATTCTGTTAATGGATTGGTTTTCATCATTCAAGAAGAACATAAACTATTATTCTTGGGTAGTTGATTTCATATCCTCTTATGGGGTTAAGAATCTACTCAAATGATATTGGGCTATTAATTAATTCAGATAAATACACTTCGTAATAGTTGATGGGAGAACCTATTATTAGTTATAATTTTTTACCTTGGACTTTGTTTATGAAAATAGATAGTGAATTTTCCCGAACATCCATGAATAATTTCCTGATGTTATTCTAAAAAATTTCTCTATGTTTACACCTGAAAGAAAATTTGATTTTACTACTTATATCATACCTAGGAGATATCCTATTTCAATTTATATTAGTGGATATTGTTAATATAATAAATTTAAATAAAATTACACATGTAAGAGTTAAAAATAAAATGGTTCATTTTAAGGAGCATGTCCCCATAAGTAGCACTAGTCCTTTTGGCAATGAATGTAGAAATAACCATTAACCATTGTGTGTATTATCATAAGATCAACCAAGTTTCTATAAATAATTGATGTCATAGTCCATGAATTTATATTTTTTTATCAGTTTAGTTATGTCACAATTCTCTCTAGAATTTATTTATGATTCAGTTATCAACAACTAAGTGTTTGGAAGGAGGATATCTTTAATACATCATTCAAAATACAATACAGTCACTATTAATACATATTCATTCCTTTTGGCCACATGAATGCACATGAAATGTTTATAGAATTGATGATTTAGATCATTTCAAGGTATATTTATTAATTTGGAGTTGTTTTTGTTGATGAGATGTCGGTGTCTTCCAGGATAACAGATGATCATGAACAACACTTGGGTATAATGTTTGGTATCTTGTGGGAACATTTACATTATGTTAAGAATTAAAATAATTATTTTTTTGATAAAAAAATACATTTCCTTTGTCACATAAATTTGGAAATAAGAGTTTCCATAAATTATAAAACATTATAGATTGTTATCTTTGGGACACTATGAAATAATGTTTTTGAGAAATGATGATTTCATGGTTTAGTAGTATACTAATGACACTTTGTTCATGATTTTTCACATATTTTCACACTAATGATATATGCGATAAGAAAAAGTTTTATTCCCTAGTAGAGAAAATAGTTCCATAACTCTTTCTATTAAATTCCACTTAAATTAACACCCATACTAAGGTTTACGGATTTGGGATTATAGTATGTTGTATATTATGATGCATCGATATCTGCGTTGTGATATTTTGTCATATAGAGAGATCATGTCAGTAGATAAAGATCATGGTAGTGACATGTGCATGAAAGAATTTTCTCGAGACATTGTTGGGAATTTATTGATTTGGTACATACCTTAATGATTTGGTGTTGTTATTTTTTTGGTGAAACAATTAAGGTGTCTACATAACATAATATTTTTTAAAACATTTTTTCATTGAGGTATTTGCATCTATGGCAATGTAGATGGAAAACTCTCTAAAAATATTTGAATTTTACTTGATGTACACATTAGGAATAAAGAATTATATAGATGATTAATTGAGAAAAATTTCATATTACTAGTTTTCTAAAGCGGCATAAAACCAATGGATGATATTGTCAGTTATAGATCATATGCATATGTATTGTGAGAATCATGGTGTTTTGTAGATTTCCTTTCATAGTATCATATTATTGATTTTTTTGGGATAATTATGATTCATAGACATATAATCATAAATGTTTATCCATGAGGTCACAAATAAATTGTGGTGAGACCATTGAGGAATGGAAGCTAGATGGAAGAACTATTAATCATTTTAGTAGTCGTATTTTGGTTCCTCAAAGATCTCAGGACCAATTTCTTAATTCCTATCACCATTCGATAAGTGATGTTCCTACGTGAATAACAAAATGTATAAATCAATGAAATATTATTTTTGGTGGATTAACATGAAGATGAAAATGGTATATTTTGTCTCAAGATGACTCACATATCATTATGTTAAGTTATAACACTAGTGTACAACTGGTTTATTGTATTCCATAGAAATTCCTATGTGGGAATGGCTTAAAGTAGTTGTGTAATTTTTGACAGGACCTTTATGAATGGTTTGGAAACATGATTCAATTTATTATGTATTGGATCATGAACTCATCTCACTTCATACTTTTTCATGAATATAATACCATTGAATTATTTTTCCGACTATATATTCCATAATTTTTATAGATTTATGGCATCCTAGTTTTGATTGTGAGTAACAAGGACCCAAAGTTTACATCTCGATGTTTGAAATCCTTGAACCAAGACCTTAGAAAATAGTTGTCCATGGGCTTATCTTATCATCCTCAAATGGATAGAAAATCTGAATGGATCATATAAATATTTGAATCCAATATTAGATATTGTTTGATGGATTTTAGAGGCTCATTTTAGGAGGATACTTCGCTAATTGAGTTCCCATACAATATAGTTAGGGTCTCTATATATATGGATCCATCAAAAGTGTTTTATGGTCATAATTTTTATTCACCAATTTTTTGTTTATAAATTTGGGGGAATTCACATAGATTAAATAGAACTATTAAAGATACAATAGAGGTTATTCATATGATTATAAGTATGATAGAAATGACTTAGAGTCAATAGAAATTGTATGAAGATCAACACTGATGGCCATTATTGTTTGAGGTGTCTGATCATGTTTTATTGAGAATAACTCCATGTATATGGATCATAGTTTATGTATGAAGTTAAAGTTTACAAAATTGTGAATTTTACCTTTTTTGATACTTTAATGAGTGGGTGATGTGGATTATCCATTAGATTTACCACTAAGGTTCAGTTATGTGCTTAACATGTTTCATGCATCCCAATTAATTAATTAGAAGCCTAATCCAAGACAAATTATTCAATGGGAACACATTAATATTGATCTAGATAATATATTGATTCATGTGCTAATATATATTTTGGATGGGATAGATAATCTCTTTAATAGGTAAAGAAATAGTTTTCTGTAGGTTTTATGGTAGCATGATCAAATTACGAGATAGGCATGGGAGAAAAAAAAAGGGAACAATGAAACAATAGACCAAACTCATCAAATTATATATCATCCTCCCAATTTCTAGGAATGTAAAGACTAATTGTTGGGATAATATAACACAATATGGTTTAGTAACATTACCCTTTATTTATATATTTTAATGTTATATTATTCATTGGTTGAGTTTCAGGAGGTTTGGGATGGTTTGGACACATTTTGGATTTTCTTTTGTATGTTTACAGTTTGATTATTTTTAGTAGAAACCACAAACCACCTAAAGGAAATTTTACAACATGAAATGGGTGTCCCTGGTATTAAACATGATCAAAGAATGATTTGTCCAAATTGTGCACATGCTTAGGGAAAACACGTGGGAAACCAAATTGGGAGAATTAGGGTTTGAACATTGTTTTTCATACCATGTGAGGTGTTGTAATTGAATGAGTATTACTACAAGGTTAACCCACTGTTTTCTAGACCATGTAACCTATACATCTACCTACTAGGGTGGCCTCTTTTGGGCAGTTCATATTTTAGGCATAGTTTGAAAAACTAGGTGACCCAACCATGAGACATGTATTTAATGCCATGAAAATTTTTATTTTTAATTCATATTAATTATTTAAATAATCAATATTATTCTAATATTCAATGCTCCAATACTCCTGTTCCTATATAAAATACCATGAAAATCACCTTCAGCCTTGAAGAATCTTTCAGAAAAATCAATGTGCATTGGAGATCGGGAATCATAAGTAATTCCTTCTAGACTGTTGTTTGTGACTTTTCCTACTTAGGTATACTCTAATCCTATCTCTAGAATCCATATAACTAGTGTGTTAGGGAAAGATATATTTGTTGTGTTTTGAATCTTAATGATGTCTTATATGATCTGGTAAAGGTAGGGCATTTTGATATCAGATATAGTATTTTATTTGAATGTCTTCATTTTTCCCTTTTATTGAGATGTAGGCCAATTTTTAATCATATCCACTATTCTAGAAAATAAATTACTTGTTTTTTGTAATGTTTTGTCTTGGGTTTCCATAAAAACATCATATAGTTTCTTGAATGAATCCATTTTGGGTTGTGTTTTGGAAGAAATTGAAAATTGAAAATATTTTGAAAGACCCCATTTGATTATGATTTTGAAATTATTATTTAAAAAACATTTCATGGTTTTGATGCAAACATTTTTTATGAAATGTTTTCATCTAACGTATTTTTTGATGTGAAATTTGATGAAATGAAATTTGGAATATTTGGGTCAAAGTGTATCAAATGAGGATGGGTATGGTCGGATGTGGCACCAACAAGGTAGAATGAGTTATATTCATGGATTACTACCTTCAATGGTAACATAAAGAATGTTTCTATATCGATTGGTGTGTTTGTGTGTGTGTGAACATGAGAAATATTTTTCTAAATTTGAATGGAGAGAAATAATATTGTTTATGGTTTTCACAAAGTTAATTTTTCTTATAGACTTATATAGACTATGTTACTATTTTACATTTATTTTATATAAAATGTGCTAACTAGTTCATGTAATAATGGTGTGTGATGGGATATATTTGGTGGAATTCAAACTAGTTTATACTCACCCCCTTTTTGAGAATATTGTTTAATTTTTATATGTTATATTCTATGACCAAATAAAGGGAATGATATCATATTTCTCTACTGATTCATCTTGATATATTGGGAATTGTGGGTTTAGTTAGAGATTGGATCTTTTTTAGGTGGTACCTAGGATCATTTATTTTGATTTATTTGTGTCATGTAGTCCTTTAGATGTATCAATTGATCTTCCATGTTCCATTATTAGTCTGATGTTGTTTTTCTGAAAGTTTCTACCTTGGATTATCTTGCCTACCATCATGCTTCTTATCATGGGATTATCTATTTTTTTCTATATATTGTCAGGTTATTTTATCATAAAAATTAAAATCATCCACCAATATTTTCCTAAACCATTATCATTTATTTATGCAATTTGGGTTCTTTAGGATGTCACCTAAGGTTAGTGGAACTCCATATCTCCTAAATAAAATAATTGGGGGGGGGTGTTAGACAAAAAATGCACTCAATGCAGTTTCTAATGCACTACATCCAACTACCCATGATAATGCAAGTTGAGTCACCCCCAGCCTAACTTTAATAAGGACACATGGATTCACCCGTTGATAGGTTCCCAAATTCACCGGACCGTGTTTCTTAACCATCTGTGGCCCTTGAGAGCATTCAAAAATGCACATGGAGGTCTATTCCTAACCGATAACATACTTACATGGGTAAATTATTAGTTGTCTACACCCACCTTCATTCTTTACCATGAGCGCTAAAATTCCTTCACCTGATCAAATTCAGGTTATATAAGGTCATCTTAATCTTGGTGTTGAAGCTCATACTCTATACATTAGTGTGTTTTTGGAATACCCATTATTGATGCCCCAAATTTAAAAGGAACCCCTTGATCAACTATACTCTTTCATTGATGTCTATACATGACACCTACAATACTTCCTCAATTTAATCATCACCCAACTAAACCCATGTCATGATTTCCATGAGAACCAATGAATTCCCAGTCCCAAATGCCCAAAAACTATCAAATTAACCATATTTCAACATCAATGATTGGATTCCACATGAAAACACACTGATAAGAACATGAAACTCATCTAGGATTACCAAGTAATACTCAATTTCCATCATTCAGCAACAATATAAAAGAAAGTGATCATTAATTGACCGACATCACTTTCAAGACACTTATCTCAGGAGGGTAACATGCCTACGATAAACATCCCACCATCCTCTATAAAATAGTAATTTTCATTAGAGGAATTTTTCAAAATTTTATAAACACAATCCATATTCCATACATCCTCACATGTGAGGTATGGATAGGGCCAATTCTGTGCATCCCTGAGCACAAAACAAAAATTCAACTAACCACTCCTCCTCAACACAAGAGAATTCCATCCACATCCCTCATAGTAATTCAATCAAAAATTTAGATAACATCCTAAAATATCCAATAGTAGACTCCCAACCATACATCTTCCCTTATAAAGATCCTGAAGAACTACCTCAATTTCTTCTACCAACATGTATGTGTTTTTCATCTGGATCCCTAGTCCATTTTTCCTATAAAAATTGCATAAAAATCCTCAGTCCATAGCTCAAAAATGACATCATTCAAATATAAAACTCATTAGTGTCTCAAATTACAAGAGTTCATTCTCTCTTGGTGTTTTAATCATAATGAGAACACCCTCTAGTGCAACAAAAACCATATACCAACCAACATTATGCACCACATTCATAAATTCCACCATAATATCAACCAAACTCCATGTTTTTATATTCCCTTTCAACCTGGCCACACAACCTGAATCATGTATTCGATATTTTTTTGCCACTCTGAGAAAGACGGTCATGCTCTATGACATGCCAGTTGTAACATCCCAAATTTCAAACATTTATAGATCATTTATATTTTAGTTTAACTATCTTGTTTAATTATATTATAAATGATTAAAGGTTTAGGAAGGGTTCAAGAGTATCTAGGGTATTTCAGATCCCAAAGCCTCAATTTTCGGAAGAAATAGGTTTGGTATATGGTTAGTGATAACCCTGAACCCTAAACCATGAGACCTTGTACATTTGGTGCACATTTTATCAAAATGATCAATGAAATCTCACTTTTTTGTGGAAGTTCAGTAGAAAAGTGTACAAGAGCTTCATGAGCTATGCATAATTTGATAAATATTGTACCCAGACAATGTGAGGATAGTGAAACCTTGGTTTAGTACTACTCCATAATTGGAACATGGTTTGGTCAGTCGTGTAGCCAATCCATGCGACCTTCTAAAATAGGGGTAAATGATGAGTTTATTGTACCTATATTTAACATACCATACCCTTTTTCTTCCAAAAAACTGCACAATATCTCCTTCGCCAAATTCACAGCTTCCTCCTTTACTCACGGAATTATTTGAGCTACCTCCTCCATTTCGATCTGATCATTTCATTGTTCATATAATTTTATAGCCAATGATGAGTTCATTAATCACATTACATCCTTTATCATTTTATTTCACCATATGGAATGCTAAATTCATAAGATATAATATGACCTTTTTTAAGGGTATCCATCTATAACTCTTATTTTTTCTATTCTATCCCAAATTACTGATTGATATTGGATGAGTAATGTAATACCCATCTATGTTATTTGGTATATACCTTTTCACTAAAAATATTTTAGTATATATCTTGTTCCATTGTTCTTAACACAATACCCTCCATGTGTTACATCTAAAATGTATAAGAATTTAAATTAATTTTTTATAATATATTCATGATGTACATTATCCCCTTTAACAAGGTTGGATGTCACTGAACTCATCTCGAACCACCCCATGTGGTAGTTTATATTAATTCATAAGATCTAGGAACAAATTTCTATGTGTCGGGCTTTCCACTTTTGAGTTTAGGTCATGTATGAACCAAATGGAATGTGATAGGTTGAATACCTATTTTGGAACCTTTTAACTATATATGAAATAGATAATGAAGAAGACTAAACTAGAATTATGAATATGATGAATTAAATTGATAATATTAATGGAAACTAACATGTCCCCATGATCCCTTATATAGTAATTTCAATAATGGAGAACATGACATGTCACTAATGTAGGGTACCATGTAATGGAACCAATAACCCACTTACATAATACAAAATTATATGCCATATATTAATACCTTAGATATGGATTTCTTAGACTTAAATGGATTTTTTCCATAGGCTCCAACCAATTCTCTACCAATGAATATTGGAGATTCTCCATGAACATAATGAGGAAACCTTGACTATGGGCACTAGGTTTATAACCATAGCAGTTCTACATTGTAATTTGATTACATTGGATGAGTTCATTAGACTCAATGAGGATTTCTTTGTCAATGGCCTTGTCTCCTAACCCATATAGGTCTAATACACGATTTTTTTGGTGTAGGATGTAAAAGTTTCTTTAATCTATTTATATAGTTATTATTTATTCATAGAACACATTTGAAAAATATTTTACATGAATGTTTTGATGCATTAATTTCTTATTTATAGACTTATTCTTATTATACCTTGACATTGTTATAAATTCTATAAAAACTATATTTTTTTTATAAAAACCATTGGTGTTGGAAAACAAAGTTTATGTAAAACCCTATTTGGGACCCTATTTGGTACCCAGATAGATTTATGGATGTAGGTTGTGTGAATGAGAAATTTCCATCATTGGAGGAATTATTGTATATATTAGTATGGATTACATGAGAAGAGGACTGAGAAGATGTCTGTGATGCTATGAGAGATTTCTTTTGATCTTCTTGTTCAGTTTATTTATAGTGTGTTTAATTTTCCTACTTCTCTATCCCTTGAGTTCCAATTTTTCTTTGGCATACATACATGTCACAATTATATTTATGATAATAGTTTTTTTATCTTATTATTACTTATTACATTTCTTCTATATTGTGTTATTGATTCTTAATTGAATGTTTACTTATGCTATTCATTATGATGCTTCTACTGATTTATATATGGTATCATAATTATGTGTCACTCTGATCACAAGGGTATATTATCCCTATTGTACCAAATTAGACCCTCAATTCTGGTTACCATCCCCTTGTGTATGAGGAGGTGTGCTTGAGGCCATGTGTTCAACTAGGTTTGGTTACATATGAGTGAATAGATTTTGGGACATTAAAAGATGTATCATAGATTTATTTTCATTTTTTAACCATTTTGGGATGGTATAAAGGATACTAAGAATGTTCTATAATTTGATAATTATCATGTTCCTTGTATTTTTTTAACCCAAATACAGGGGAAGTCAAAATTTCTAGGAAAGGGAATTGATTTTTTCGAATGTTCCTATTATAGTTGTTTTGATTTCACCATGGGATGACACACATAATTTTTGGTAGTTATTTTTGTTATTATTATGGATTCCCCTTTACCATTGGAATAATATTTCAAGTAATTATTGTATCTTTAATTATTATAGTGAAATTTGGATTCACATTCCTTGCATATGACATGCCAAAAAATTTCATGTCTTTCATGAAGCATGTTGTAGTTACTTGATTGTTGTGTTGAAATTACTGTAAATGTTCTTACAGGAAAGGATACCTAATTGGTTATTTAACTTTTATGTATCAACTTAAATGTCATTTTCCATTATAGAACTATGGTGGATCTATAATATTACAACTATGGAATGTTTGATGCATAGTTCCCATTATTACATGGGTTGAGACATTAGTGACTGCCATTAAATATTTACCAATTTAAATTTATAGTGTATCTGTTCATCTATAAATTTGGTATGGTGATCCATATAATTTATCTGTAATAAAATACTGGATGAATTTAAATATAGTACCAATTTCAACATATAAATCATAATACTTTATAACATGGTAGTGGTGGACATATTTAACTAGAACATGATATATATATATATATTTAAACTGCTGAATTATAATTCATAAATGATTTTTTTCTGTTAAATGGGGACAATAGATGAAACTTAAATGTTATTCTGTTGTATAACATGTATTTGACACTCTATATACTAGAATATATTATATTAGATATGAGACCTTGACCTTGATCAATCTTTATAGTGGGAAGTTCGTACTATCTTGTCAGACTTATTATAACATTTTATATCACATAGACTCGCATTTATGACCATGAAGAGGGGTATATCTCTTATATAAGAAGTATTTTAAAGTTACTATTGTTTAATAATGATAAATTCAGTATTAAATCCTTTTATGAGGAATGAGGTTGGAATTGTAGATATATTGCACCACGACAACCTTGAGTCTTGTTCCAAGAAGGTGTCAACAACTGTTATCTAGAGGTGGATGGCCCTGAGCTACATGTACAAACTCTAGTAGTGAAACTTGTAGCACAACTTGATATTATTGATATGGGTGTAAACAATTAGTTCTGGTTGTGTTTCCTTGGACTCATTCAGACATTGGAGGTATCCCTATGACTAGTCACTTCTATGACATAGTTGATGTAGGAAAATAAATAGTAATATATACCTATGTTCTTAGAGGATGGTAGTCCCCTAGATACTGAGTTATGGAAATATTCCATGTAATCTATCGCTTATGATCTAGATATGCCTATTGATTTTAGGTTCAATAATTAATAATATATTCCTAGAGGTATAGCTATCGGATAGTGGTACATTTTTACCCAGGCTAGCCAGCATCTGGTTAACATGTTTCATTTGACTATCATCATAGAGATAGCGAACCAGTACCTTGTCACTATTCATAAACATACAAAAGCTAAAGGCTTGAGGAATAGTGGTTTAGAACCCCAATAGTGATGTAGTTCATGTAGTTTTATGAAGTGATGTTTTGATCCATGTCATGGAAGAGGAATTATTAAAAGTGTATGCCTGGGTAGCCATGTTATATGTCCCCAGGGTTGTATTAAGGGACACATGAATCCTCATTGTAGTAAAGACTCTATTTATTTTCCTGCATTCATAAAAATAGGGAATCATTAGATATTTTTAAGGACCATTCATCTAGTGTCTAGTGAGTGGGTATCTGAACCAACCCTCGGATTTTGAGAAGGTTCAAAAGCTCGAAGCCCGGTAGGGGGATGAAATACCACTATCCATATAGTCTATGGACATAAATTTGGATATGGAAGATAGACTTTATATACTTAACACTATCAGAGTGGAACAACTCATGGCAGTCAGGTTTTAGGACATGGACACTATTAAGACCATATTTATTTAGTGTAGAAGACTCCCAGGTAGAATTGTGTAACCATATCTATAGTTAGAGGTACTATTCTAGTGGCCTCTACATTAGCGTCTTCCTTGTTTTACAGAGGCACATAACACTAACTTATAAAATTTCTTATCATCGAAATCGTCATCCTTGAGATTGAGTAATATTTTCATGTGATTAATCATAATACTTTATATGCAATCCGATCATAGAATGTATGCCAATTATGGTATTTTCCATTGAGATAGGTAGCTATCATTTCCTATAGAACCTTTTTACCCGTGAGTTTTCTGGTTTGATGTCATTATTATAATGTATTTTTTGGTTCCTTTTCATTCCTATATTAACTTTTACCAATAAAGAGTGTCTTTCATATCAGCATTGGGTTGTAACTATAGATGAATTGGATGTCTTGGTGATTCAAGATTGACCTGAGCATCATGGGTGGGGTGGAGTGATAGACCATATTTATAGTGTCTCTCTAAATGACCAGGGAATGAAACATAAAAATTTCCATCCAACGGTGGATAATTTAACGGATGTGTTCCATGAAGAAATTTCAAGGCTACCTCATGAAAAATTGGCCGAGTTTACGATTGGGATACTTCTATATTTATACCTTGTATCAGTTACTCCTTAAATGATGGATAATACTGAGATGTAGGAGCTGAAGAGGGAGCTAGAGGATCCATATATTAAGGGATATATATGACCATGTACCTATCTATGGGGTCCACCCATCATTTTTCCCATGAATATGGATGGAACCATCAAGGTCTACATGGAATATCAGACATTGAACTATAATTCTATTAAGAATATGTATCATTTCCCTCGTATAGACAACATATTTGTCCAATTTTAATGAGAAAGTGTGTTCATGAATATTTATTTGATTAAAGGCTATCATCAGGTATGAGTCAGACCTTCCTATATACCATGTATGAAATTCCTTTGTAGAGATGTCCCATATGAGTATTTGGTTATGCTATTTAATTTTTCGAATTCACTTGTTGCTTCCATGGAATAGATTAATTGTATTTCCGACCTCTATTTGGATAAATTTGTGACGGTCTTTGTGGGAAACATCATGGTGTATTCTCATACTTGATTAAATCATTACAAAAACCTTGAAATAGTATTGAATAAAATGATATGTTATAAGTAATTTTCTATGATCACAAAATCCCACTTTTGGATTGATAATGTTAACTTTATATTTCATAATATCTCAATGGTAGGAGTGTCTATTCACCCACAGAAGGTGAGATCTGTGGTTTCATGAATGTATCTAGTGAACAACTTTTATATTCATATTTTCCTTGTTCTAAAAAGATAATATAGAAATTTTATACATGATTTTTCACATCTTGTCACAATACTCACAATCATGACCAAGAATGGTGTCAAGTTTACATTTTCTAAAGCATTTGAAATGGAATTTTAGGATTTTAAGGGATATCTTACCATATTTCCAATAGTAATAATGTTTGATATAAGAAGATGATATATAGTGTATTATGATGCATTAGCTGTCGGGATGGGAGACATTCTCATGTAGGGAGACCGATTCATTATGTACAGGTCTCTCTAATTGAGACATCAGGAATGTAATTTCATGATGCATGATATCAAACTAGTAAATGTGGAAAATTCGTTATATTTTTTGTGGTATTATTTATTTGGATATCAATTAGTATTATAAAAATCATAAAAACATAAAATACATATTCACAAAGTATGAATTTTATCTCAGTCCATGAATACAGGTTGAATACCTTTGGTATTTTGATTTTGAGCTTGTATATACACCTAGAAAATGAAATCTGGTGGCTAATGATTTGAGAAGGAAGACTCAACCAAAATAAATTCAGGAGGACAATAGCGAATTAGAGTTGTCATATTTATTTTCTAAGATTTACTTTGTGGTGTAGGAAAATTATGGAATCCTATACTCACATCGTTATAAGTGACCAAATCAATTTTTGATAGGGTGAAGATGAGCCATTTTTCATATCCAAAAGCCTTGATACTATGGGATAAAGTTATAGGAAATTGTGCTTCACCTAGATGGGTCAATGATTGGTTTGATATGTTGTATAGTCATGGGAATGTTCTAGATCCTCGAGAAATATGAGAGTAATTGATATAAGAGTCTCATAACTCTTCTTGTGTAGTACACCCAATTCTTTACAAGATGTATCATTACTTACACCACTAATATTCTTTTCCTATTATGAAGAGAGAGATAATTCTATTTTTTAGTTGGTGTTACACTTATAAACAGGTGAATGGGGGACACCAATGACCTACAGGGATTTTATAGTCATTTTCCATTACATAGTAGAAATGTGATGATGTCACCATGGATTTTGTGACATGATTACCTAGGTTACATCAAGGAAATTATGCAATTTGGGTTATCGTGTATGGTTTCATGAATATCTATCAATTATTTATAATTTTTGATTCATTTTCAAGGGTTAATCTAAAGAGTTTTTTTTTTGTGAGTGATATTATATGAATTTATGGAGTTCCATGAACTATTGTATCATACATGGATGATTGATTCATGTTCCATTTCTCAATGTTGTTTTCTAGGGATGTTGGTTCACAAGAACATTAGAGTATATTACACCCCCTACACTAATGGTCAATATGAGAGTATGATATTGGTGTTTAATGACATGATCCAAGAATGTTTCCTTGATTTTAGAGTTTATTTGGAAAAACACTTAATTATTTTTAAGTTTTATATTTAAAAAATCATCTATGAAACAATAAATAGTTCTCTTTATAAGGAACTACATGGTAGGGAATTTTTCCTAACCCTATTTTAATTAGAGGATAGAGAGTCAAGGATACTATGACCAAACCTCGTTCAAAAGGAACATGTGAAATAAAATTTATTAGAAAACATATAGTTACAACTCACTATTAATATAAGTATTATGGTGATCATTGTAATTGAAAAAGTTGTTTGAGGTAGGTGATCGGGCTTCTACTAATTTTTAAGATATTTGGGAAACAAATGTTTTACAAACAACTAAATCTATCACCTATGTTCATTTGAATATTTGATATTTAAGAGATATTTCAACCTGTATCCTTTCATTTGAAGTTACCTTAGAGGAACCAATACATTAATGGCATCTTCCACATTTCAAAAAATCACCATTATTATTCATATTATTGTCATATTTTATATCATGGGGATTTAGAGTTATGAAATTAATAGTTCCATTCAAGGGTATTTGGTGTGCATAGTGGATTAGAGTATGAAGGTTATATGTGGCAGTTCTATTTATTCCGTTTTGGTGCAATTGAAACATGCCTATGTACAAGATGATACCTTGGAGTGAGAGGTCTATGTATGTGCATAGTTTCTAGAGGTATTCTTATAAAATAATAAACCACATGTTGGAAAACATGTGGATTAGTTGATATAAGGTTCGGTGGGTTAAACAACTAGTTTTCTCATATTGGCATGGATCTGTGATATTTCATTCAAGAATTTTTATTATTATTATGGAAGTAATTATGTGTTTATATTTTGATTAGGAGAATATAGGTATATTTAGGATCCAAGTACTTTAGTTGTTATAGGAAACAGATTAGGATCATTGTTTGTGCAAGGTTAGTGGTAACCATGAACCTCAAAACATATATCCACGTAAGAGGGTCCATGGTTCACTAATCCTTTCATTGAATCCACATAAACGTACTAGTATTATATGGAAGAATTTAGATAATCCACAAGGGTTTGGAACGGTTTTTTAAACTATTCCCCTAGCCCATATAAGGTAGTGAAAACATTTCATAGTACAATCACATGGTTGGCACACGGTTTGGCCAACCCTTCTACTGAACCCTGTGATGTTTTTAAAAAGTTGAGAAGGAAATTATTCCAACAACTCTATTCAAGTTACCTTACCCTATTTTCTTCACCAAATCACATAACTTACCCTCCTTAAAATTGAGTGTTTCCTCCTCCTCTTAAGGTAGGATATGAACTACATCCTTTGTTTGGTGCTTGATTCTTTTGAAATACATATTTTTTGATATCTAATAGTGATTTCATCAATCCACTTACTTCTTTTCATGATTTATTTCTATATAAGGAATTCTAAATCAATGTGAGCAAAGAGGGCCTATTTTTTGGGTATTAATCTATTTATATGATTTTATCCATACTAACATGAGATAAAGGATGACAATTGATGAGATGTCTTGTAATCGTATTAGGTTAGATGTCCATTCCATTTCCTTATTTTATTAAAGTCAATATCTTCTGTTCCTATTCCACATTCCAGACTACCAATGATTTTATTCTATAATTTTTTATAATTTAAATTAATTATTTAGACCATAATCATGATGTACCATATATTCATTAACACGATTGGATGTCTCCAAACATAATCTGAACCACCCCTTGACTTTTGTTTGATTAAATGACTATAAGATAGCTACCCCATTTGTTGTGTCATTCATTCCACCTATGAGTGGAATCCGTATACAAATCAATTGGACTTTGATAGGATGAATACCAATTTTGGATCCTTCTGAATTTTAACTAAAAGAGATAATGATGTGGACTTAATGGGAATTATTAATGTTATGAATTAATTTGATAAAAATAAAGGATACTAACATGGCCCCATGTACCATTATATATAATGTTCAATAATGGAAAAAAATTTAAGTAACTAGTGTGGGGTATCACCGTATGGAAACAAAAACCAAATTTTATATTTCATAATTGGATTCTGTGGATTATTAACTTAGACCTGAGTTTCTTATACCATATTAGATTTGTAAATTGGGATCCACCCATCTCTCTACCAAGGACCATTAGATATTCTTCTAATACTCTAGGAAGACACCTTGTCCATAGGCCCTGGGTTGCAGGAAAATATAGGTCTACTTTACACTATGTTTATCTTGGATGATTTATTGGGAATTGAGGGGGATTCATTTGTCAATGGGATTGGGTCCTATCCCATGTTGGTCTAATACTTGATATATCTGATTTATGTCATATATGATGATTTAATCTATTAATTATATTACTCTGTTCATAGACTCCTTTTTACACAACATTTACATGTATATTTGTAAGAATTACATTAACATTTATATCCTTATTTCTATTATAACTTTACACTATTATATCATATACACATATACTTGTGTTTTGATGGGCATTGTTGGGGTGGCCTACTGAGTCTATCTCACACCCTTTCAAGGATACCATTTGGTACTTGGAAAATCATTATGGTTGTAGGTAGGGATAATGGGAAACATTCAGATTTGGATTCATTAATTTTTAATTTAGTATAGAGTATGGGAGTATCAGACTAACAATATGATCTTGATTCCATGGAATATATATTTTGTTCTTGTTGTTCATTTTTTGTATAGTGTGTTTTATTTTCTTGATGTTATATCCCCTATGTTCCCATTTTGGAAGAACATACACACCTTGCATCATTTGGTTTCTCACAGTGTTTATGAATATATTTATTAATTATACCATTATATATGGGATAGGTTATTTATATTTCTCAAGTTTTTAAAATAAATATTTTTCTATTATTCTTATGCAAATTTACTTGTCTTATCATCACTACATGACACTCCAATCATGAGGTCAAAGAATCCCCAATGTACCAACTTCAAACCTCATTTCTAGTCAACAATATCTCAGGTATGGGGATGAATTCTTTAGGACATGTTTAAAACCATGTTAAATTACATATGAGTGAACTAATTTTTGGACCTTACACCAGTTTCATCACACTAGGAGATACCTTTGAGCTCATCTCAATACTACGCACCTTACCCATGAAACTGTATATCTTAGGATCACCCACTACATGGGAGTCAGTCATAGACCACTGAAATCCACCCACATCCTAGGGTGTTTCAACCTCATAAAAATTCTTAGACACAACCCGATTCTATTAAAACCTCATGATCATATCCTTAAACTCTCACCACATACTAAAATCACTTATAGAAATTGGTCTTGGAACCTGTAAAGTATGTTACTTCCATGACTACCTCAACCATGGTTATAGAACTCAAGGTTATTACACATTCCGATCCATCAAGGAATCAATATAAATTTATTGTATATAAGGTCGAACCACAATTTCATCATTATCATACCCCAAAGTACCTACCTATGATTCCCATCGGTAATAAAAACAAAAAACCTAGACCAACCCATCTCATGGGATCCCCTCACCATAAAACCAAGCATCGAACCACTAAATTCCAGCTCATGTTGAATGTCTACAAGTATCCCACCTATCCCAACCTGTTAGATATCATGACAAGGTAAATTTTTCTAGCCACCAATCCCTACTAGGTCTCTCTTGGGTCATAAATCCTAATAAAATACCACAAAGTTCCATTATTAAATACCAATCATCATCAACATTCCAAACTAACCACTATGTGGTCTCAAACCAGGGGTTACCATAGATTTCCCCATCTCAAAAAACCATGGAAAATAACATAAAAAGAAACCCACTAATGGGTACCACACAAAGATCCAAGAATTACATTCCAACCCACTCACCCAAAAGGAAAAAATTCACATTGATCATCCTCTAATGGGACTATTCCCATGATAATCATAGCCTTCCAAACACCACTCACCCAGTCAATAAATAAATCCTAGAAAATATATTCCATGGAACCATACAAACTAATTTGGTTAGAAAAAATACCATTCTATGATATATAAGAAAACACTATATAGTTTGTTCTTGTCACAATAAATAACTATAATTATAGAAAACTCACCCCTTTGGGTCTGTATTCAAATAACTAAATTTATTTAATAACCCATCTGAGAATATACTCATCCCTTGATAAAGGGATAGAATGAATGTCATGACCCGTCCTTGGGGCCCATGCCATGACTACCCTAAGCCTGCCTTCCATAGGCCAGGGGCTGGCAACTAGAACCAAAGGCGTAAATCCCGATAACTGGGAAGGAATTGCCTTTATAAAAGTAACAAAACACCATAGAGTACAAGCGGAAGTAAAACACTAATTATAAATAAAGTGCTCTAAAGTAAATGGGACAGAATACAAACCCAACTAGAAATACAGCTACAACTGAACAAAAGTACCACAGAAAAAGAAAAAAAATGGAAGAAAGGAAGCAACTCCTAGGTCGTCCTCCTCAAATCCTACCTGAAGGGTAGGTACAGATAGCGCAGCTCCTGGATCGTCCACCACGGATCCTACCTGAAGGGTAGGTACAGATAGCGCAGCTCCTCAATGCTCTCGCCCGTCAACCCCCTCTGAGTGTCATATCGCCGTGAAGTCCATCTCCGGATACTGACTCGTCGGGTGGTCCACCTCCAGGTACCATCCAGTCCTCGAACACTCAGCCTCCATCAGCACTGCCAATCATCTGCAACCAACACAATGAGGTGCAGGCATAGCCAGTGTAGGGGTGAGTATACCGATACTCAGTAGGGACCCCGAGACCCTCAAGGTATCACTAAAACCAACAAGGATAACCACATAGAAGATCTCAACAGATAACCTCTTCTTAGGTATATGCCCATACATATACCTAAGTTATCAAGTAACCCATCTCAATCATGAGGAAACACAAGATTATGAAATCATCGGATAACCACTACCCAGGTATATGCCAATACATATACCTAAGTTATCAAATGACCCTTCTCATTCATGAGGTAAACACAAAGGTCAAAGATTCAGCTCAAACCAGGATTTTCATTATCAAAACAGTAACTGCTGATGAGACCGTCTCTGGAGTGTACAGTGATCCTGTCACAACTTCAAGGTTCTGCTCACTAACCTAAGACTGTTGAGGTACTCCTCCTGTCGAGTACCGCGGGTCTGCCACCTCACACAATAGTGCTCATCTACCATGGTTCTGCCACCTCACATAGCAGTGCTCCTCCTCCATGGGTCTGACACCTCACAAAGTAGTGCTCCCCACTGGGCTATGCTAGTCACTCTGAATCGAATCAGACTAGCAGTCATCGGTCACAGCCAGCTACACGGTCTTCGCACTCTGTATGCTCGACTCTGGGAGGGTCCGCTCCACGAGCTACAGGTCAATACTCCATGTATCAAAAGTCCCATGAAGAAGTATCTCAAAGGACCGCCTCGTCATAGGGGTCTCAACGCAATAGACGGCGCGTCAATCGGACGCCTGATCTGTGAGTTATTGGCTTTTTCGTTCCAGGGGCCCGGTTGGTTTCGTGTGTGAACAAAACCAACCACACTCCGACGGCGTCCAAACTACAATCGGAGTAAGCAAAAAGTTCTGTCTCATCAAGAGGAAACCAACAAAGCCGACGGCACGTCAATCGGACGGCCGGAACTCAAGATATAAGTGTTTCTGCTGCGAGGGCCCGGTTGGTTTTGTATCTGAACCAACCCGGCCGAACCCAAAGCTCTCCGAAACCTTGAGTGTAATATACCGAAACTACCATCTCGTGTAAAGACCCGCAAATTTCAAGGAAATTTTTTTCTTAATTTTCTTTGGAATTTTACAAGAGCGCAGCTTCAGACGGCACCTGATTCCGAGGCCCGGTGTACCCGGAATCAATTTCCGAAGTTTGGCTCGGGTACGTTCAGTGAACGGACGAGCGGGTTTTTCTATCTTTTGAACCGGTGCCCGGAATCAAATTCTGAGGGCACCGATGAAATCGCAGCGCCGGTATTTGCTTAGAAACGCCTCTTCCGGAGTTGCATTTGCTCAGACGTGGTTTTTAAATTTTGCGGCTTTAAGTCAGAAATAAAATAAAGTTTGTGCGACAACTTTATTTTATTTCACTTAAACTGCTTGGAAGCCACTTAAAGTCACTTAAAGGCGGCTTGAACTGAGTTGAACTGGATAGGATGCTATCCAGAAATATCCTACCCCTTGGTAGGATATTTGTGCGGTGGGACCCGCACGAGCCCCGCCGTTTCTTTCGCTAAGTAACGCACCCGCGAAAACCCGTCAAAGTAACTGAAAAGTCAACCGACGCGTTTTCTTTAATTCTTAACAGACCATTTAATTGGGCTGTTTCTTTCGTGAATTAAATGGGCTGTTTTATTCGTTGAATTAATTCAACGAATTGAGTGGGTCGTTACTTACGCGTTTTGCGTTTGTTGGCAAAATAATAAAATAGACAAACTTGTCTATTTTGGAGGATTGCTATTCCTCTGAGCCTCCACCCTCTCCGCGAAGAACGCGAAGAACGCGAAGAACGCGAAGAACGCCGGAACCGAAATCCGACGACGCACGATCCGCGACGTCAACAGCTTTTCCGCGACCTTCTTCTTCTTCTTCTTCGGTGCCTCTTCTTCCGCGGCGAACCTGTGATCGGCGGTTAAAGATTGGCGACGCGACGCCGGATACCGCGACGACGCAACGATCCCCCCCTTCTTCCGCGACGAGCGAATCCGCGACGACCTCTCGTCCGACGACGACTTCGAGGTAGGGATTTATTTTGGAAAAGTTACCCCTTTTAAATTTTCTCGTGAACGTTCTTGAAAATTTAAAAAGCCGGTTTCAAGCGAACAATTTTATCTTTAAATAAAATTGTTGGATCATGTGTTGATCATCTTATTCTTTTCTCCCGTTGTTTATGATTAACGCGGAGGGAGCGGGTCTAACGAACAAGACCCGGCAACCCTCCGCCGATCTTCCCTTTTTGTGCGGATTTGGCGGACGACGACGAACCGTGCGGCAAGGGCAATCCGTTGTTTCCGCAGTGGAGGACGCGGCCCGGGAGGAACAATGGCGCAGACGGGAGGCAAAACGGGCCACCGGAGCAACTCCGGCGGCCCGCGGAAGGAGGCGGCGGCGCGGGTCGCCGGCGCGGCGGCGCCGGCGACCGGAGGCGGCGGCGCCCGACGCGCCGCCGTGGAGATCTTCCGCCGCGGCTGAAGCCGCGGCGGCGGCGGCCGGTTCCGCGGCCGCGCGGAACCGGGAACGGACGCGGCGGCCCGGCCGCGTCCGCGTGACAGGCGGCCCCCCGCGGGGGCCGCGTTTCTCCAAATGCCGAGGGTCAAACCCGCGGCGGCGGCCTGCTCGGCCGCTCGGCCGAAGCCGAGCCGGCCGGTCCGGTCGGCCGGGCCGCGCCCAGGCCGGACCGGACCCGGCCGAGTCGGTTCGGGCCGGTTCGGGCCGGCCCGGTTCGGGCCGGCCCGGTTCGGGCCGCCCGGTTCAGCCGACCCCAGGGGGGGGTTCGGGCCGGGTCGCCCCGGGCCCAGAACCCCCGTTTCGGGCCCTCTTCGGTCTTCCGCCCATATCTTGGTCCTGGGACCTCCGATTGACGAACCGTCAGCGGCTACGCGATCCTTGGATCAAGACGGTCGTTTCGGTATATTTTATACTCAAGGTTTCGGAAGACTTTGGGTTCGGCCGGGTTGGTTCGTACACGAAACCAACCGGGCCCTCGGAGCGGAAACGCTCATAACTTGAGCTACGGACGTCCGATCGACGTACCGTCAGCTGTGGTAGTTTCCTCTAAGTGAGAAGGAACTTTTGGCATGCTCCGCCCGAGGATCGGATACAGGCGGAGTACGGTCGGGTTGGTTTTGCCCTAAAAACCAACCGGGCCCCTGGGACGAAAATGCCAATAACTCTCAGACCGGGCGTCCGTTTGACGCGCCGTCTGTTGCGTTGAGATCCTGTTGTCGATACGGAACTTTTGGATACATCAACTTCGGACTACGTGTCAGTTGATGTATCAGCCTCTCGGCTCGTGGAGCGGACCCTCCTAAACGAGCTCGCTTTGTGCGGGAACCCTAGCGTTGGCTGTGACTTCGACGACAGAGCAGAGATCCTTCGTGGACTGCGACGACGACAGAGCAGAGATCCTTCGTGGACTGCGACGACGGCAGAGCAGAGATCCTTCGTGGACTGCGGCGACGACTGTGCAGAGATCCTCAGTGGACTGCGTCGACTACTGCACTCAGCGATCCTACGTGGATCAGTGCTACAGGTTCTGTGTGAGCCCGATCCTATGTGGGTCCTTACTACCGGTTCTTTGTGAGCCACTGCCTACAGGTTCTGTGTGAGCCCGATCCTGTGTGGGTCTCCTGCGGGGGTTAGTACCTATCGATCCTTTGTGGGTCCGACGACTTAGATGGATCAGTGATCATCTTTGACGTCATCTGAAAAAGTATACCTGGTTGAGCTGAATCTTATGTTACTCTCCTTTGTGGATTGTGTTGAACTATCCTTTGTGGATTTACTGTTTACTCTCCTTGTGGATTTGAGTCTTGCTTCCCTTTGTGGATTGAGTTGTTCTCGAGCTCGTGAGCAGAGCTAGAAATGGGGACTTAGGTATATGTATGGGCATATACCTAAGTCGAGTCAGATGTTACTTCGTGATTGCATCTTTCTTTTGTGCTATAT
The DNA here is from genome assembly GCA_963277665.1 of Viscum album. Classification (NCBI taxonomy): domain Eukaryota; kingdom Viridiplantae; phylum Streptophyta; class Magnoliopsida; order Santalales; family Viscaceae; genus Viscum; species Viscum album. The sequence goes on from OY728121.1 coordinate 1,089,471,013, forward strand.
CCTTTGTGGATTTCGGGAGACCTTCGGGGGTCTCGGGGTCCTTACTGAGTAGCTTGTACTCACCCCTGCACGGGCTATGCCCGCACCTTGTTGTGTTGGTTGCAGACGACGGACAGCGCTGATCACGGTTGGGGCGTGGAGCAGGACGGTACCTGGAGGTGGACCACTGGGCGGAACGTACTCGGAGCGGACGTGGGACCCGAGGAGCCTGGAGGCTATCTGTACCCACCCTTCAGGTGGGATTGCCAGTGGACGACATGAGGCCGCCGACTTTTCTTCAGTTGCTGTACTTTACTTTTCAGTTGTACTTTACAGTTGGGCTTGTATTTCCGGCCCCTTTACCTTTCTGCACTTTACTTTCCGCTTGCTGACTCTGTGTGGTTGTTACTTATAAAGGCAATGCCTTCCCTGTTTACTGGGATTTTACCCCTTGGTGCTAGTCGCCAGCCCCTGGCCTATGGAAGGCGGGCTTGGGGTAGTCACGGCACGGGCCCCGAGGACGGGTCGTGACAAATTGGTATCAGAGGTGGTCGGTTCTACCGCGGACTCTGATCGTCCTTTCTTTCTATGTGAAGCAATAGTGTTTAGTGTATTGAGTGTGGTTATCAGTTCAGGGAGCCCAGTTTTGGTGCGGCGGCCGACGTATCCGTACACCAGGACCCTGACTCCTGATTTCCGACTTAATGCATGAAAACATTGATTGCGTGTGTGTCTCGAGTTTTCTTTGTGATTACTTGTGTCAGCTCACCGGGTATACTGATCTGCTTTATGAAAGTCTCAAGTTTTCCTTGTGATTACTTGTGCCAGCTCACCAGGTATACTGTTCTGACTGTGGTGCTCTTGTTCTCCTTTTCAGGATGGCCCCGCGACGACAGCCAACTAGGGTTCCGAGTGTAGGGCGCGACGGCAGCCCACCGAGCGACGAGGCCTCGGTGCAGGGCCCTTTGCCAGCAGTGGCACCGGCGGTAGCTTTACCCGTCGAGCCACCGATGCTGCCAGTACCAGACGCTGACGATGCACGTCGCCTCAGGGCACTGCACGAGTTTCAGGGCCAGCGACCGCCCAGGTTTCGCGGTGAGGCGGACCCCCAGGCCGCCGAGGACTGGCTAGAGGCGGTGGTACGGATCTTTAGGCTAGTGAGGACACCAGCGGATCTCATGGTGATCCTCGCGGCGAGCCTCCTGCAGGCGGCGGCGGGACGATGGTGGAGCCTGATGCTCCAGGTTCACGATGAGGCATCCCTGCTCTGGGCGGACTTCGAGAGCCTCTTCCGCTCTGAGTTCGTCCCGGCCACCCTCCGAGCGGTGCGCATCCAGGAGCTTCTCTAGCTGCGCCAGGGCAGCATGACGGTCGCTCAGTACGCGGCGAGGTTCACGGACCTATCTCGCTACTCGACCGACATGGTACGGGACCCCTTCTTCCGGGCCCGGACCTTCGAGCAGGGCTTGCGACAGGAGATTCGGGCGTCGCTGATCTCCCTCAGCATTCCGACCCAGGCGGGAGTGCTGGAGCGAGCCCTCCTGATCGAGAGCTTCCTGGCAGAGCCTTCTTCAGCGGCGAGACCTAGCGCAGGGCGGCAGGTAGCTGAGTCTTCGGCAGCAGGTAGCCGACGGATGACTCACGGGTCCAGGCAGACCAGACCCCCACGCAGACGGCCTCAGGACACCGGCTCAGCAGTACGAGGCACACAGCGGAGTGCCAGCCTTTCGAGAGGCAGGCTGTGCTACTCCTGCGGCGGGCAGGGTCACATGGCTCGTGACTGCCCGACCCGCCGATCAGAGGAGCAGCAGACGGTGGAGGGGCCACCCAGGCAGAGGCAGAGGGTCGACCGTGGCGGTCCGCAGGGAGGAGGCGGACGAGGCAGAGGAGCTGGCCGAGCAGCGGGTGGTGGGCGACGCTTCCAGGCTCTACCCCCACCACCACCAGGAGGGCCACCTCGACCACAGGGAGCTGGCGGGCAGGGACAGGCCCAGCTCCAGGCAGTGGAGGCCTACGACCCCGACTTGCCAGAGATGATTCGAGGTACGATCTGTGTCTATTCCACCCTTGCTGCAGTACTTATAGACACAGGAGCGAGTCACTCTTTCATAGCCTCTGCCCTTGTTCGGAGCTCAGAGATTCCGACTGAGCCGTTGGCTCGATCCTTATGGCTAGAGACTCCTACGGGAGCAGACTCGACGATTACGCACTGGTGCCGGTAGTGTGAGCTTACTCTAGGAGGCGAGAGCTTCGGCTGGGATCTCCTTGTAGCGGCGTCGAGGCCTTACGACGTCATCTTGGGCATGGATTGGCTATCCACGGTTCATGCCCAGATCGACTGTTTTAGGCGCAAGGTGCGATGTGTTCGTACCGACGGGAGCAGGTTTACCTTCACCGGCGAGAAGGGAACCTTTGCAGCACAGGATGGACTTCCGCGGAGGAGAGTGCAGCCTATCTCTCATCAGTTGGCTAGCCTCATCCTAGGAGCAGTGGACGTGCGGAGTCCAGCTTTTCCTGCAGTGGTGGACCAGTACGTAGACGTCTTTCCCGACGACGTTCCAGGGCTACCTCCTCGTAGAGAGGTAGACTTTTACATCGACTTGTACCCCGGGACAGCCCCGATATCTACTCCAGCATATCGGATGGCCCCCGCCGAGCTTCGGGAGCTGCGGGTACAGTTGGAGGACTTGCAGAGCAAGGGGTTTATCCGACCCAGTGTTTCACCCTGGGCTTCCCCGATTTTGTTCGCCAAGAAGGCGGACGGGAGCTTGCGACTATGTGTCGACTATCGTCGCCTGAACCAGGTGACAGTGAGGAACAAGTATCCGCTGCCACGGATTGATGACCTCTTCGATCAGCTCAAGGGAGCGCGGTGGTTCTCAAAGATAGACCTCCGGTCAGGCTATCATCAGCTCAGAGTTCGAGACGAGGACGTGCAGAAGACGGCCTTCAGGTGTCGGTATGGCCATTATGAGTTCTTGGTTATGCCGTTCGGCGTAACCAATGCTCCAGCAGTATTCATGAGCCTCATGAACAGGATCTTCCAGCCTTACCTCGACCGATTTGTCGTTGTCTTCATTGACGACATTTTGGTATACTCGACGACTGAGGAGGAGCATGCCTACCACCTGCGAGTTGTGCTAGACACGCTCCGAGAGCACCAGCTTTATGGCAAGCTCTCAAAATGCCAGTTCTGGTTACGTGAGGTCCATTTCTTGGGACACGTCATCTCTGAGGCGGGAGTTGCAGTGGATCCTGCGAAGATCGAGGCAGTACTAGCTTGGGAGCCACCCAGGAGCGTGACGGAGGTGCGGAGCTTCTTGGGCCTAGCAGGATACTATCGGAGATTTGTGCCGGACTTCTCCAAAGTTGCGGCACCACTCTCAGCTTTGACAAAGAAGGGGAAACCCTTCGTGTGGTCAGACAGATGTCAGCAGAGCTTCCAGGAGCTGAGGCGGAGATTGACCAGCGCACCTATCTTGAGGTTGCCTGAGGAGGGAGTTGGGTACGTAGTTTACTGCGATGCATCAGGGACTGGACTCGGGTGCGTCCTGATGCAGGAGCGGGCCGTGATCGCCTACGGATCACGTCAGTTGAGGCCGCATGAGCAGAACTACGCCACTCATGACCTGGAGTTAGCAGCAGTGGTCTTCGCTCTGAAGACTTGGCGGCACTATCTGATGGGCGAGCGCTTCACTGTCTTTTCTGACCACCAGAGTCTCAGGTATATCTTCTCTCAGAAGGACCTGAACCTGAGACAGCGGAGATGGCTTGAGTTCCTCCAGGACTATGACTTTGAGATAGTCTATACTCCTGGGAAGGGGAACGTGGTAGCCAATGCCCTCAGCAGGAGGACGGGCATTCAGCTACTTGAGGAGGCGACGGAGCAGCTAGCCTCCTTACAGATATCCTTTGTGGATAGAGACGGAGCAGCCTTTCTTCAGTCTCTCACAGTCTCTCCTCCACTTCTACAGCGGGTCAGAGAGGCTCAGCGTGGGGACGCTGACGGTGAGACCCGGCGTGCACAGATATCCTCAGGTCAGGCGCCTGATGGTTTCTCCCTTGGAGCAGAGAACGACATTCTTTTCAGAGGGCGTACCTTCGTACCAGTTGCTTTACGAGAGGAGGTGCTGAGAGAGTTTCACACTTCTCCCTTGGCGGTACATCCCGGAGTGGCGAAGATGTACCAGGATCTCAGACGACAGCACTGGTGGCCGGGCATGAAGAAAGCTGTGGCAGAGTTCGTTTCACGATGCCTCACCTGCCAGCAGGTGAAGGCAGAGCATCAGGTACCAGCAGGTTTGGTACAACCCTTGGAGGTCCCGGAGTGGAAGTGGGATAGCATATCTATGGACTTCGTGACTGGACTTCCACGCACTTCCAGAGGTCACGACTCCATTTGGGTGATTGTCGACCGACTTACCAAGTCGGCACACTTCTTACCCATCAGAGAGCAGGGCTCAGTGGAGAGCTTGGGACGTCTTTACGTCCAGGAGATCGTACGGCTTCACGGTGTGCCATCGTCTATCGTCTCCGATCGAGATGCTCGTTTCACTTCCCGGCTTTGGAAGGGGTTGCAGGAGGCGTTCGGGACGCGGCTCCATCTGAGCACAGCCTTCCACCCTCAGACGGATGGTCAGACGGAGAGAACCATACAGACACTCGAGGACATGCTCCGTGCATGTGTTCTCGACTTTGGTCGCAGCTGGGAGGACCACCTACCCTTGGTGGAGTTCGCGTACAACAACAGCTACCACTCCACCATCGGGATGGCACCATACGAGGCGTTGTACGGCAGACCCTGCAGATCACCGTTGTGCTGGACAGACCCTGGGGAGTCAGCACTCGTGGGACCAGAGATGGTCCGAGCCACGACAGAGAAGGTCCAGATCATCCAGGAGAGGATGAGGACAGCTCAGAGACGGCAGAAGTCATATGCTGACAGGAGGCGGAGGCCACTAGAGTTCGAGGATGGCGACCACGTCTTTTTGCGTGTCTCACCTCGACGTGGTTTACGGAGATTTGGCCGAGGCGGCAAGTTGTCTCCACGCTTCATCGGGCCTTTCCAGGTCCTCAGCAGGATAGGAGAGGTGGCTTATCGCCTGGCTCTACCACCTCAGTTGCACCGGGTGCACGACGTCTTTCACGTGTCTCAGCTGAGGAGATACGTGCACGACCCGACGCACATCATCGACTTTGGGGAGCTGGACGTGGACGATGGGGCGACTTTTGTGGAGGTCCCAGTGGAGATCGAGGATCGACAGGAGCGGGTCCTACGTGGGCGGTCGATTCCTCTTGTGCGCGTCAGATGGCAGCACGGGAACCTCCAGGAGAGCACTTGGGAGCGGGAGGCTCAGATGCGTGCTCAGTACCCCCATTTGTTCCCCTAGTTTTGATGTATCTTTACGGGGACGTAAAGCCCTGAGGTGGGAGTAATGTAAAGACCCGCAAATTTCAAGGAAATTTTTTTCTTAATTTTCTTTGGAATTTTACAAGAGCGCAGCTTCAGACGGCACCTGATTCCGAGGCCCGGTGTGCCCGGAATCAATTTCCGAAGTTTGGCTCGGGTACGTTCAGTGAACGGACGAGCGGGTTTTTCTATCTTTTGAACCGGTGCCCGGAATCAAATTCTGAGGGCACCGATGAAATCGCAGCGCCGGTATTTGCTTAGAAACGCCTCTTCCGGAGTTGCGTTTGCTCAGACGTGGTTTTTAAATTTTGCGGCTTTAAGTCAGAAATAAAATAAAGTTTGTGCGACAACTTTATTTTATTTCACTTAAACTGCTTGGAAGCCACTTAAAGTCACTTAAAGGCGGCTTGAACTGAGTTGAACTGGATAGGATGCTATCCAGAAATATCCTACCCCTTGGTAGGATATTTGTGCGGTGGGACCCGCACGAGCCCCGCCGTTTCTTTCGCTAAGTAACGCACCCGCGAAAACCCGTCAAAGTAACTGAAAAGTCAACCGACGCGTTTTCTTTAATTCTTAACAGACCATTTAATTGGGCTGTTTCTTTCGTGAATTAAATGGGCTGTTTTATTCATTGAATTAATTCAACGAATTGAGTGGGTCGTTACTTACGCGTTTTGCGTTTGTTGGCAAAATAATAAAATAGACAAACTTGTCTATTTTGGAGGATTGCTATTCCTCTGAGCCTCCACCCTCTCCGCGAAGAACGCGAAGAACGCGAAGAACGCCGGAACCGAAATCCGACGACGCACGATCCGCGACGTCAACAGCTTTTCCGCGACCTTCTTCTTCTTCTTCTTCGGTGCCTCTTCTTCCGCGGCGAACCTGCGATCGGCGGTTAAAGATTGGCGACGCGACGCCGGATACCGCGACGACGCAACGATCCCCCCTTCTTCCGCGACGAGCGAATCCGCGACGACCTCTCGTCCGACGACGACTTCGAGGTAGGGATTTATTTTGGAAAAGTTACCCCTTTTAAATTTTCTCGTGAACGTTCTTGAAAATTTAAAAAGCCGGTTTCAAGCGAACAATTTTATCTTTAAATAAAATTGTTGGATCATGTGTTGATCATCTTATTCTTTTCTCCCGTTGTTTATGATTAACGCGGAGGGAGCAGGTCTAACGAACAAGACCCGGCAACCCTCCGCCGATCTTCCCTTTTTGTGCGGATTTGGCGGACGACGACGAACCGTGCGGCAAGGGCAATCCGTTGTTTCCGAAGTGGAGGACGCGTCCCGGGAGGAACAATGGCGCAGACGGGAGGCAAAACGGGCCACCGGAGCAACTCCGGCGGCCCGCGGAAGGAGGCGGCGGCGCGGGTCGCCGGCGCGGCGGCGCCGGCGACCGGAGGCGGCGGCGCCCGGCGCGCCGCCGTGGAGATCTTCCGCCGCGGCGGCGGCGGCCGGTTCCGCGGCCGCGCGGAACCGGGAACGGACGCGGCGGCCCGGCCGCGTCCGCGTGACAGGCGGCCCCCCGCGGGGGCCGCGTTTCTCCAAATGCCGCGGGTCAAACCCGCGGCGGCGGCCTGCTCGGCCGCTCGGCCGAAGCCGAGCCGGCCGGGCCGCGCCCAGGCCGGACCGGACCCGGCCGAGTCGGTTCGGGCCGGCCCGGTTTGGGCCGACCCGGTTCAGCCGACCCCAGGGGGGGGTTCGGGCCGGGTCGCCCCGGGCCCAGAACCCCCGTTTCGGGCCCTCTTCGGTCTTCCGCCCATATCTTGGGCCTGGGACCTCCGATTGACGAACCGTCAGCGGCTACGCGATCCTTGGATCAAGACGGTCGTTTCGGTATATTTTATACTCAAGGTTTCGGAAGACTTTGGGTTCGGCCGGGTTGGTTCGTACACGAAACCAACCGGGCCCTCGGAGCGGAAACGCTCATAACTTGAGCTACGGACGTCCGATCGACGTACCGTCAGCTGTGGTAGTTTCCTCTAAGTGAGACGGAACTTTTGGCATGCTCCGCCCGAGGATCGGATACAGGCGGAGTACGGTCGGGTTGGTTTTGCCCTAAAAACCAACCGGGCCCCTGGGACGAAAATGCCAATAACTCTCAGACCGGGCGTCCGTTTGACGCGCCGTCTGTTGCGTTGAGATCCTGTTGTCGATACGGAACTTTTGGATACATCAACTTCGGACTACGTGTCAGTTGATGTATCAGCCTCTCGGCTCGTGGAGCGGACCCTCCTAAACGAGCTCGCTTTGTGCGGGAACCCTAGCGCTGGCTGTGACTTCGACGACAGAGCAGAGATCCTTCGTGGACTGCGACGACGACAGAGCAGAGATCCTTCGTGGACTGCGACGACGGCAGAGCAGAGATCCTTCGTGGACTGCGGCGACGACTGTGCAGAGATCCTCAGTGGACTGCGTCGACTACTGCACTCAGCGATCCTACGTGGATCAGTGCTACAGGTTCTGTGTGAGCCCGATCCTATGTGGGTCCTTACTACCGGTTCTGTGTGAGCCACTGCCTACAGGTTCTGTGTGAGCCCGATCCTGTGTGGGTCTTCTGCGGGGGTTAGTACCTATCGATCCTTTGTGGGTCCGACGACTTAGATGGATCAGTGATCATCTTTGACGTCATCTGAAAAAGTATACCTGGTTGAGCTGAATCTTATATTACTCTCCTTTGTGGATTGTGTTGAACTATCCTTTGTGGATTTACTGTTTACTCTCCTTGTGGATTTGAGTCTTGCTTCCCTTTGTGGATTGAGTTGTTCTCGAGCTCGTGAGCAGAGCTAGAAATGGGGACTTAGGTATATGTATGGGCATATACCTAAGTCGAGTCAGATGTTACTTCGTGATTGCATCTTTCTTTTGTGCTATATCCTTTGTGGATTTCGGGAGACCTTCGGGGGTCTCGGGGTCCTTACTGAGTAGCTTGTACTCACCCCTGCACGGGTTATGCCCGCACCTTGTTGTGTTGGTTGCAGACGACGGACAGCGCTGATCACGGTTGGGGCGTGGAGCAGGACGGTACCTGGAGGTGGACCACTGGGCGGAACGTACTCGGAGCGGACGTGGGACCCGAGGAGCCTGGAGGCTATCTGTACCCACCCTTCAGGTGGGATTGCCAGTGGACGACACGAGGCCGCCGACTTTTCTTCAGTTGCTGTACTTTACTTTTCAGTTGTACTTTACAGTTGGGCTTGTATTTCCGGCCCCTTTACCTTTCTGCACTACTTTCCGCTTGCTGACTCTGTGTGGTTGTTACTTATAAAGGCAATGCCTTCCCTGTTTACTGGGATTTTACGCCTTGGTGCTAGTCGCCAGCCCCTGGCCTATGGAAGGCGGGCTTGGGGTAGTCACGGCACGGGCCCCGAGGACGGGTCGTGACATCTCGATCCAAGGATTGCTACGCAATAGACAGTGCGTCGATCGGAGGTCTGTGCCCTATGGTATGGGCAAAAGACCGAAGATGTCCGAAAACGGGGGGTCTGGCCCCGGCCGACCCGGCCCAACCCCCCTGGGTCGGCCCGAACCGGGTCGACCCGACCCGGGTCCGTGTCCGACCCTGATGGTCGTGGCCCGGCCCGGCCTCGCTGGCGCGGCTCGGCCTGGCGGTCCGGCCGGGCGGCTCAGCCCGGCGCACTGGCTCACTGGCGCTGGCCAAGCGGCCGCGCAAGGGGGGACTGCCCCCCCTGGATGAAACTGCTGCCCCCACGCGGGGGCTGCACCCTGTCAACGGACGCAGTGCGATGTCGCGTTTCTCTGGTCTCGTGTGGCCATGGGACCAGCCGCCTGCAGCCGCCTTCCAGCGGCCGGCCGGTGCCGGCCGCCGGAGAAGTCTTCCACGGACCACCGGACGTGCTCCGGTGGTCTGTTTTTCTCGCCGCTTTCGCCAACGATCCTCCCAGGACTTGACCTTTACTGCAGTGGATTCAAAACACCTCCGTGGCCTGCCTCACCATCATCCATCGATCCGCACTTCGAAAACAAACTGCGGAGTCTTCAAGTCACCTCCGCGGCCCCGACTCCGCCCGCGGTTTTGTTCGGCCTCAAAGGCGTGGCGCGACGGAGCCGCGCTTCTTCACCGTGTTCTATCTCGTTTCCGCGCGGTGCAACAGCACCGCGCTGCCTTTCTCATTCCACAACAATTTCAAACAACAAGGGGGGAAGGAGGGTCGGTCATGTTCGTTCGGTCCGACCTCCTCCCTTTAGTATGATAACAGGAGGCCCAAAATGAAACCAAGAAAGGCGATAGATGAGATCACGATCAACAATAAAATAAGCCCCCACAACATACCGCAACAAATTATTCCCAACCTGCAAGGAAAACTTTCACGGATCAACTAGATAATAAGTTGTTCTGTGTTCTTCTTTTTCTTTAGAATGAATGAATCAAGGGAATAAAGTCATTCTCAAAAATAATTCCCTACCTCAACATTGTCGTCGAATGAGAGTTCGTCGCGGAATTAACCGTCGCGGAAGAAGAGGTTCATCGCGGAAGAGAAGGATCGTCGCAGAAGAAACGTCGCGGAAGGAGCATCGTTGAATTCCGAGGATTTGGCGTTCTTCATCGGAGATCGGTGCATTCTTTGCGTTCTTTGCGTTCTTCGCGTTCTTCGTCGAAGAAGAACGTTTTCATCCAAATCCCCTCCACGCCACAAGTTCCAACAGAAATAAAATAAGAGTTGTCTTATTTTATTAATGCACATGACACGTTTGAATTTCAAAAAAAACGAAACGAACAATTACTTGAATGACTTAATTGTAATGATTTAACTGCCCAATTTAATGAGGAGTTTCTTAACCAGAATAAACGCACGGTTGACTTCATTAAAAAGGGGGTGCAGGCGCGTTACATAGAAGGAAAGAAACAGTGGGGCTCGTGCAGGCCCCACCTCTCAAATATCCTACCAAGTTGGTAGGATATTGTGCATCCCAACTTATCCTTTTAACATAGGTTAAGCTGCTTTAAGTAAAATAGAACAAATTGTCGCACCATCTTTATTTTATTTCTTAACTTAACCCCAAAAATTAAAAACCACACCCGAGCAAACGCAACTCCAGAAAAGGTGTTCCTAAGCAATTACCGGTGCTGCAGTTCTATCGGTGCCCTCGGAATTTGATTCCGAGCACAGGTTCAAAAGTTAGAAAAACCCGCTAGTTCATTCACTGAACGTACTCAAGCCTAACTTTGGAAATTAATTCCGGGCACACCGGGCCTCAGAATTAGGCGCCGTCAAAAACTGCATTCTTGTAAAATCCAAAAGAAAATTTAGAAAAAAAATTCCCCTTAAATTTTTACAGGTCTTTACAATGACCATCATAAACATTGAATCTATAAGTAATAATAACAAAATTGAACACAAATGTATAATTCATCCCAGATTGGTAGAACTCAACCAAATACTTATATGGGGAAATTTATTTGAGTAGTTTCTAACCCTCAATCGTCTGTAACAATAGTCACCCTAGAATACTGATACTATGTGGATCATATTTTTTTATTATGACACATGAGACTGTTTTTGATTCTATAGGCCAGTAGTAAAGTCCAATCATAGACCACTCACAAATGGTTCATGTTTGAGATTCCATAAATTAAAAATTAAAAATATAAAACATCATGTGCATCATGAAAGGTGAAATAAAAAAAAACTATAACAGTTTAATCCAAACACATAAATATCACACCCTTGGTAACCTGAACATCCACCAAGAAAGGTGATCATGATGCCCCGGTCTATATTTCACTACAAATCCTAACACATTCCAATTTATCTTGTCTACAAATTCCCAGAACAATAAAAAAACCCTATAATATCACTTAGTAACACCATGAACAAGGTCGCTCTTTTAATAGTGACTAGATTAAAATGATATGTGACCTTAAGTGCACCTCACTGAATCCTAGAGGCTACTGAATAACAGTAAGGGCATAATGTGGTATCAGGGGGAGTCTATACCCATGTATCAGAATGAACATTCACAAAATCAACGAATAACAAAATCTTATTTATTCCCATTACATCAGATTACACAAAAAGAGTAAGGGAACTAAATATTTTATACACAATACAATTTTACATAATAAATATACACATACTACACATTCGGCTGATCACATGTACTGGTTACAACAAAAGAAATAAGGATACAAGATCCTAGAAAAATTTTAACATTAATAAACCCCAAAATCCTTGTACCCATCTGAGACATCTAACTCAATTCTATTCAGTGCCTAATCCAAGCTAATAGTGCAAATACATTTGAATATTTCTTATCTACCCAAATGATATAGTGACATTATATGGGTGTTAGAACAACTAAATTTGACACCATGAATATTTTACCTAAATATAACCAGTATGTGTGGTGTGAATACACAAGTTATTCGGAAAAAAAATAAAAATATAACAATTATGTCATTTAAAACTAAATTCATAAAAAAAATCCAAGCCAAGTGGGCCGGTTGGTTTCGTATCCGAACCAACCTGGCCGAACCAAAATTTGACCTAAACCTTGAGTGTAATATACCGAAACGACCATCTCGATCCAAGGATTTCTACACAACTGACGGTACATTGATCGGAGGTCCGTACCCCATGTTATGGGAAAAACAAGGAAGAGGTCCGAAATTGAGGGGTCTAGGCCCAGACCGACCCGACCCAACCCCCCTAGGTCGGCCTGAACTGGGTCGACCCGACCGAGGACCGGGTCCGACCCAGTTGGGCATGGCCCGGCACAGCTGGTGCGGCCCGGCTTGGTGGTCCGGCCGAGCGGCTCGGCCCGGCGCGCTGGCTCGATGGCGCTGGCCAAGCGGCCGCGCAAGGGGGGACCTCCCACCAGGATGAAACAGCGGCCCCCGCGCACGGGCCGCTCCCTGTCAACAGACGCGGTGCGATGCCGCGTCCCTCTGGTCCCGCGCGGCCGTGGGACCAGCCGTGGGCTGCCGCGGCTTCATCCGGGGCGGCCCCTTCCCGGCGGCGCGCCGGGCACCGCCGCCTTCTGGCGGCCGGCTGGTGTCGGCCGCCGGCGCCACCGTGCCGTGGGGGCGCGCCGGCGGAGTCTTCTGCGGACCACCAGACATGCTCCGGTGGTCCGTTTTGCTCGCCGCTTTCACCAACGGTCCTCCCGGGACCCGACCATTACTACGACGGCTTCAAAATGCCTTCGCGACCCACCTCACCATCGTCCGTCGATCCGTACTTCGACAATAAACTATGGAGTCTTCAAGTCACCTCCGCGGCCCCGACTCTGCCCGCGGTTTCGTTCGGCCTCAATGGCGCGGTGTGACGGCACCGCGCTTCTTCGCCGCGTTCTTTTTCGTTTCTGCATGGTGCAATGGCACAGCGCTGCCTTTATCATGCCGCAAATAATTCAAACAACAAGGGGGGGGAGGAGGAGGGTCGACCATGTTCGTGCGGTCCAACCTCCTCCCGTTAGTATGATAACAGGCAGACCAAAATGAAACCAAGCAAGACGAAAGATGAGATCACGATCAATAATAAAATAAGCCCCCACAACTTCCCGCAACAAATTATTACCAACCCGCAAGGAAAACGTTCATGGATCAACTGGATAATAAGTTGTTCTGTGTACTTTGTTTTCTTTAGAATGAATGAATCAAGGGAATAAAATCATTCCCAAACATAATTCCCTACCTCAACGTTGTCATAGAACGAGATTTCGTCGCAGAATTAACCATCGCAGAAGAAGAGGTTCGTCGCGAAAGAGAAGGATCGTCGTGGAAGAAACGTCGTGGAAGGAGCGTCGTTGATTTCTGAGGATTTGGCATTCCTCATCGTAGATCGGTGTGTTCTTCGTGTTCTTCGCGTTCTACGCATTCTACGTCGAAGAAGAATGTTTTCCTCCAAATCCCGTCCACACCACAAGTTCCAACAAAAATAAAATAAGAGTTGTCTTATTTTATTAATGCACATGACACGTTTGAATTACAAAAGAAAAAAATGAACAATTAATTCAATGAATTAATTGTAACGATTTAACCGCCCAATTTAATGAGGCGTTTCTTAACCAGAATAAACGCACGGTTGACTTCATTAAAAAGGGGGGTGTGGGTGCGTTACTTAAAAGGAATGAAACCATGGGGCTCGTGCAGGCCCCACCTCTCAAATATCCTACCAAGTGGGTAGGATATTGTGGGTCCCAACTTATCCTCTTAACTTAGGTTAAGCCGCTTTAAGTAAAATAAAATAAATTGTCGCACCACCTTTATTTTATTTCTTAACTTAACCCCAAAAATTAAAAACCACACCTGAGCAAACGCAACTCTGGAAAAGGTGTTCTTAAGAAATTACTGGTGCTGCGGTTCCATCAGTGCCCTAAGAATTCAATTCTGAGCACCGGTTCATAAGTTAGAAAAACCCACTCGTTCGTTCACTGAACATACCCGAGCCTAACTTCAGAAATTAATTCCAGGCACACCGGGCCTCGGAATGAGGCGCTGTTAGAAACTGTGTTCTTGTAAAATCCCATAGAAACCTTAGAAAAAAATTTCTCTTGAATTTTTATGGGTATTTATATTACTCCCACCTCAGGGCTTTACGCCCTTGTAAAGCTTTAACACAAACTAGGGTTACAAAAGCGGTACTGAGCACGCATTTGAGCCTTCCGCTCCCATGTGCTTTCCTGGAGGTTCCCGTACTGCTAGTGAAAGCACTCCCGAGGAATCGACCATCCTCATAGGACCTGCTCCTTTCGATCCTTGATTCCCACTGGAACCTCCATGAAAGAAACCCCATCTCCATCATCCAGCTCTCCATGGACATTGATATGTGAAGGATCACACACGTATCTCCTCATTTGAGATATGTGGAAGTCGTCGTGTACTTGGTGCAACTGAGGTGGATGGGTCAAGCGGTAAACTACCCCGCCTACCCAGCTGAGGACCTAGGAATGGTCCACTGAACCTCAGAGATAACTTACCGCCTTGGCCACATCTCCGTAAACCTCGTCCAGGTGAGACCCGTATAAGGACGTGATCATCATCCTCAAACTCTAGAGGTCTCCAATTCCTATTAGAACAGGAACTCAAAACGACTACTGCCACGAGGGAAGGTTGACCGACTCAAGAGTGATCAGTCACACCCTCCTGTGCATGAGTTTATCTTGTGCTACCTGGGGTTTCCTTTTCGCCGACCAAAGAAAACTCATCCCGACGTCGTAGTTAAACCACAACCTTTTTGCCTAATACCATCAATTTGTGTATGAACTATGATTGCCGAGTCCATACTCAAACCAACGTCGTAAGGCCTCGACGCTGCCACCAAGATATTCAAACCGAAACTCTCACCTCAAGGTTCTGACCACACTGTCGGCGTAAGTGTGATTATCAAGTCTTGTCCCAAGGTATCCCTAGAGGTGAGCGTCAAGTCTATGGCTTACCGAAAACTCTAGGTCTGGGACAAGATTCGTGGAAGGTAGGAATGATTCGTATCAACGTCTGTTACTATGGCATCTTGTAGTAGACACAGACTGTCCTCGAATCATTCTTAGATCCATCGGGTCACTCTCCCTGACTGCACGCAGCTACCCTCTTCCCCTGCCCTCTAGCTCCCTGAGCCTGGAGGGGACAACTAAGGTGGGTTGTTGTATCATGTTAAAACGTAAACCACCTCATGCTGCTCCCCTAGATCTGCCTCAACGTCTGCTGCTTCACAGACTCATATCTCCTTAAAGCTTCCACTTCTTGAAACATTTAACATGCCTGAGTCTCTAAGACTGGTGCCAGTTTCCTGTTTCTTACTGCACTGTGCAGTCTTCATCCGCTCCTGGATGATCTCCACCATCTTTTCCTATGATAAGAAAGAGCTGCTAAAATTTCTCCTTTTCTGAAAAGAGAAACTCGGCCTCATCCCCTGGATGAACCACATTCATTGCCTAATACAGTCAATCCGGACATGAATGATGTATTCATGCCATGGACGATGTCGTAAGGCCTCAACGTTACTATCAAGAGATCTAACTGCCACTCTCGCCTCCAAGGGTCGAGTCACACTGTCGGAATCAGTTTGAGGTCACTAGGTCTCCTCCAGTATAAATCTCTAAAGTGAGGGTCAAGTCAACAGTCTTAACCGGGACCACTCAGTATCAACCAAACAAAAGGACAGGAAAAAAAACGTCACAAAGGTAAGTGTCTTTATATTATTGCAGCTCATGGTACAAGGACACAAATGTAACAACAACAACAACATGGAACTAGATATACACCACTAGTTCCTCTCCTGTACACTCGCTTCCGGAGCTCAGTAGTCGTAAGCTTCTGCTGCCTGAAGCTGAGCTCTCCCATGTCCACCTGTTCCCTGCGGTCAGGGTGGACCTCCTAGTGGTGGTGGTGGAAACACCTCGAAGCGTCGTCCACCTCCAGCTGCACGGCCAGCTCCCCTCCCTTAGCCTTCAGCTCCTAGCGGTCTTCCTTGATCGAACCTCTACCTCTGCCTGGGAGGTTTTTCATTTAACTTCTGGTCATCTGCATGGCGGGTCGGACAATCACGTGCCATGTGACCAATCCCACCGTAGGAGTAACACTGCATGGAAGGTCTGGCTCTGTCATTCCCCTTGGTGCCTCGCACTACTAACCCTGAGTCACGCGGTCGACCACCTGTGGGTCTGGTCCTCTTGGACCTCTGCGTCATCTGTCTACTGCCTGCTACCGAAGACTCTGCCGCATGCTGGCTAGTGGTGGGTCCTGCTGCTGGAGACTGCTCAGCAAGGAAACTCTCCACTAAGAGGGCTCTCTCCAACACCCCTGTCTATGTCGGAATGCTGTGAGAAACAATATAAGCTCTAATCTCTCACCTAAGCCCCTGCTTGAAGGTTCGAGCCCTGAAGAACGGGTCTCGTACCGTATCTGTGGAGTAGCACGAGCGGTCTGTGAACCTCGCTGAATACTGCACCACTGTCATGCTGCCCTACTGCAGCTGAAGTAGCTCCTGTATACGCACGGCTCAAAGGGTGGCTAGTACAAACTCTACTCGGAACAGGCTCTCGAAGTCTTCCCATAGAAGTGTCGCCTCATCATGCATCTGGAGCATCAGGATCCACCATCTGCCTGTTGCTGCCTAAAGAATTCTTGCAGCAAGGATCACCATGAAGCTTGCTGGCGTCCCCACTAGCCAAAAGACTCTCACCACAGCCTCCAGCCAATCCTCATCCACCTAGGGGTCCGTCTCTCCCCTGAACCTGGGTGGCCTCTTATGCTGGAACTCATGCAATGCGCTCAAGTGACGTGCACCCTCTGTTGCTGGAGCTGGTGGCATTGGTGGTCCAACGGGTTGTAGTACCGCTGGTGCCTCAACTGGGATAGGGCCCTGTACTGAGGCCACGTCGCATGTCGGGCTGTCAGTACGAACAAATCTCGGGGCTCTAGCTGGTCGTCCGCAGGGAGGAATCCTGAAAGAAACAAACATGACACGGTTAAACAATTTATACCTGGTGAGCTGACCTGGTTTGAGATGACTTTGTAAAAACTTATGGAAACACACACGCAATTAGTGTTTTCGTGCACAAAGTCGGAAATAAGTTGGCAGGGTCCTGGTGTATGGATACGTCGGCCGCCCGCACCAACACTGGACTCCCTGAACTAAAAACCACACTCGGTACTCTTAACACTATCGCTTCACAGAAAGAAAATATCATAGTTATAAGTTCTACGGTAGAACTGACTCCTCTGATACCAATTTGTCACGACCCATCCTAAGGGCCCGTGTCGTGACTACCCCAAGCCCGCCTTCTATAGGCCAGGGGATGGAGACTAGCACCAAAGGCGTAAATCCCGATAACTGGGAAGACATTGGATTTATAAAAGTAACAAAACACTATAGAGTACAAGAGGAAGTAAAACACTATGTACAAAGAAAGTGCTAAAAAGTAAATGGCCAAGAATACAATCCCAACTTGAAATAAAGCTACAACTGAACAAAAGTTCAACATAAAAAGAAAAAAAGATAGAAGAAAGGAAGCAGCTCCTGGGTCGTCCTCCTCGGATCCTACCTGAAGGGTAGGTACAGATAGCGCATCTCCTGGATCGTCCACCACGGATCCTACCTGAAGGGTAGGTACAGATAGCGCAGATCCTCAATGCTCTCTCCCGTCAACCCCCTCCGAGTGTCATCTCGCTGTTAAGTCCACCTCCGGATACTGACTCGTCGGGTGGTCCACCTCCAAGTACCGTCTAGTCCTCGAACACTCGGCCTCCGTCTGCACTGCCCGTCATCTGCAACCAACAGAACGAGGTGTGGGCATAGCCCGTGTAGGGGTGAGTATAACGATACTCAGTAGGGACCCCGAGACCCTCAAGGTATCACTAAAACTAACAAGTATAACCATAAAGAATATCTCAACATATAACCTCTACTTAGGTATATGCCCATACATATACCTATGTAATCAAGTAACCCATCTCAATCATGAGTAAAAACAAGATTATGAAATCATCAGATAACCACTACCTAGGTATATTCCCATACATATACCTAAGTTATCATGTGACCCTTCTCATTCATGAGGTAAACACAAAGGTCAAAGATTCAGCTCAATCCAGGATTTTCATTATCGAAACCGTAACTGCTGATGAGTCCGTCTCTGGAGTGTACAGTGATCCTGTCACAACTCCGAGGTACTACTCACTAACCTAAGACTGCAGAGGTACTCCTCCTGTCGAGTACCGCGGGTCTGCCACCTCACACAGTAGTGCTCCTCCGCCATGAGTCTGCCACCTCACACAGTAGTGCTCCCCCTCATAGCCTACAGAGGTACTCCTCCTGTCGAGTACCGCGGGTCTGCCACCTCACACAGTAGTGCTCCTCCACTATGGGTCAGCCACCTCACAAAGTAGTGCTCCCCACTAGGCTATGCTAGTCACTCCGAATCGAATCGGACAAGCAGTCATCGGTCACAGCCAGCTACACGGTCTCTGCACTCTGTATGCTCGTCTTCGGGAGGGTCCGCTCCACGAGCTACAGGTTGATACTCCAAGTATCACAAGTCCCATGATGAAGTATCTCAAAGGACCACCTCGTCATAGGGGTCTCAACGCAACAGACGGCGCATCAATCGGACACCCGGTCTGTGAGTTATTGGCTTTTTCGTTCCAGGGTCCCGGTTGGTTTCGTGTGCGAACCAACCCGGCCGCACTCCGACGGCGTCCAAACCTCGAGCGGAGTAAGCCAAAAGTTCTGTCTCATTAAGAGGAAACCAACAAAGTCGACGGCACGTCAATCGGATGTCTGTAACTCAAGATATAAGTGTTTCTGCTCCGAGGGCCCGGTTGGTTTCGTATCCGAACCAACCCGGCCGAACCCAAAGTTCTCTTAAACCTTGCGTGTAATATACCGAAACGACCGCCTCGATCCAAGGATTGCTACACAACTGATAGCGCATCGATAGGAGTTTCATACTCCATGTTATGGGAAAATTACCGAAGAGGTCCGAAAATGGGGGGTCTGGGCCCGGCCGACCCGGCCCACCCCATGGGTCGGCCCGAACCGGGTCGCCCGACCCGGGTCCGACCCGGATGGGCGTGGCCCGGCCCTGCCCGGCTGGCGCGGCCTGGCCTGGCGGTCCGGCCGGGCGGCTCGGCCCGGTGCGCTGGCTCGCTGGTGCTGGCCCAGCGGCCGCACAAGGGGGGACCGCCCCCCTGGACGAAACCGCGGCCCCCGCGCGGGGGCCGCTCCCTGTCAACGGACGCGGCACAATGTCGCGTTTTTCTGGTCCCACGTGGCCACGGGAGCAGCCGCCCGCCATCGCGGCTTCAGCCTCGGCGGCCCCTTCCCGGCGGCGCGCCAGGCACCGCCGCCTTCTGGCGGCCGGCCAGTGCCGGCCGCCGGCAGAGTCTTCCACAGACCACCGGATGCGCTCTGGTGGTCTGTTTTGCTCGCCGCTTTCACCAAAGGTCCTCCCAAGACCCGACCTTTACTATGGCGGCTTCAATAAACCTTCGTGGCTTGCCTCACCATCGACCGTCGATCTGCACTTCAACAACAAACTGCGGAGTCTTCAAGTCGCCTCTGCAGCCCCGACTCCACCCACGGTTTCGTTCGGCCTCAACAGCGCGGCGTGACGGCGACACGCTTCTTCACCGCGTTCTATCTCGTTTCCACGCGGTGCAATGACACCGCGCTGCCTTTCTCATGCCGCAAAAATTTCAAACAACAAGGGGGGGAAGGGGGATTGGCCGTGTTCGTGCGGTCCGACCTCCTCCCATTAGTATGATAACAGGAGGCCCAAAATGAAACCAAGAAAGGCGACAGATGAGATCACGATCAACAATAAAATAAGCCCCCACAACTTCCCGCAACAAATTATTCCCAACCCACAAGGAAAACGTTTGCGGATCAACTAGATAATAAGTTGTTCCATGTTCTTTGTTTTCTTTAGAATGAATGAATCAAGGGAATAAAATCATTCTCAAACATAATTCCCTACCTCAACGTTGTCGTCGAACGAGAGTTTGTCACGGAATTAACCGTCGCAGAAGAAGAGGTTCGTCGCGGAAGAGAAGGATCGTCGTGGAAGAAATATCACGGAAGGAGCGTCGTTGATTTCCGAGGATTTGGCGTTCATCGTCGGAGATCGGTGTGTTCTTTTCGTTCTTCACGTTCTTCACGTTCTTCATTGAAGAAGAACGTTTTCATCCAAATCCCCTCCATGCCACAAGTTCCAACAGAAATAAAATTAGAGTTGTCTTATTTTATTAATGCACATGACACGTTTGAATTTAAAAAAAATGAAACGAACAATTAATTCAATGAATTAATTGTAACGATTTAACCGCCCAATTTAATGAGGCATTTCTTAACTAGAATAAACGCACGGTTGACTTCATTAAAAACGGGGTTGCGGGTGTGTTACTTAGAAGGAAAGAAACGGTGGGGCTCATGTGGGCCCCACCTCTCAAATATCCTACCAAGTGGGTTGGATATTGTGGGACCCAACTTATCCTCTTAACTTAGGTTAAGACGCTTTAAGTAAAATAAAATAAATTGTCACACCACCTTTATTTTATTTCTTAACTTAACCCCAAAAATTAAAAACCACACCCGAGCAAACGCAACTCCAAAAAAGGTGTTCCTAAGAAATTACCGGTGCTGCGGTTCCATCGGTGCCCTCGGAATTTGATTCCAAGCACCGGTTCAAAAGATAGAAAAACCCGCTCGTTCGTTCACTGAACGTACCCGAGCCTAACTTCGGAAATTAATTCCGGGCACACCGGGCCTCGGAATCAGGCGCCGTCAAAAACATCATTCTTGTAAAATCCCAAAGAAAATTTAGAAAAACAATTTACCTTAAATTTTTAAAGGTCTTTACAATGACCATCATAAACATTGAATCTATAAGTAATAATAACAAAATTGAACAGAAATGTATAATTCGTCCCATTTTGGTAGAACTCAACCAATTAATTATACGGGAAATTTATTTGAGTAGCTTCTAACCCTCAATCATCTGTATCAATAGTCAACCTAGAATACTGATACTATGTGGATCCTATGTTTTTATTATGACACATGAGACTGTTTTTGCTTCTATAAGCCATTAGTAAAGTCCAATCACAGACCCCTCACCAATGGTTCATGTTTGAGATTCCATAAATGATAAATTAAAAATATGAAACATCATGTGCATCATGCAAGGTGAAATAAAAAAACTATAACAGTTTAATCCAAACACATAAATATCACACCCTTGGTAACCCGAACATCCACCAAGAAAGGTGATCATGATGCCCCGGTCTATATTTCACTACAAATCCTAACACATTCCAATTTATCTTGTCTAGAAATTCCCAAATCAATAGAAAAAAACCTATAATATCACTTAGTAACACCATGAACAAGGTCACTATTTTAATAGTGACTAGATGAGAATGATATGTGACCTTAAGTGCACCTCACTGAATCCTAGAGGCTACTGAATAATAGTAAGGGTATAATGTGGTATCAGGGGGAGTCTATACCCATGTATCAGAATGAACATTCACAAAATCAACGAATAAAAAAATCTTATTCATTCCCATTACATCAGATTACACAAAAAGAGTAAGTGAACTAAATATTTTATACACAATAAAATTTTACATAATAAATATACACATACTACACACTTGGCTGATCACATGTACTGGTTACAACAAAAGAAATAAGGATACAAGAACCCAGAAAAATGTTAACATTAATAAACCCCAAAATCCTTGTACCCATCTGAGACATCTAACTCAATTCTATTCAGTGCCTAATCCAAGCTAATACTGCAAATACATGTGAATGTTTCTTATCAACTCAAATGATATAGTGACATTATATGGGTGTTAGAACAACTAAATTTGACACCATGAATATTTTCCCTAAATATAACAAGTATGTGTGGTGTGAATACACAAGTTAGTCGGCAAACAAATAAAAATATAACTATTATGTCATTTAAAACTAAATTCATAAAAAAAATCCAAGCCCAGTGGCTATATTTTCCCATACAACAATATATTATTACTTTTTCATGTATTGGGGTTCCGCTAAGAACTTCCTTTTTACTATTCTAATGATGTCCCATTTAGGCATAATATACTCATCCTTTGTCCCAAAAAGTGGAAACTATGTGTAATATATCCATACATATGGGCCCCGCATCCACCTAGAGGTCATGTTCACCCCTGGTTAACCATCACATCTAATTAGACACTTTAAATACAAATAGGTTGTAATCATACATCATTTTCATAGAAAAAAATCATAGAATAAATAATCAGTATAATTTTTCTTTCAGATCCATTCTATTGTACATTTCCAAAAATAATTCCCCAAAACCATATTCATTTAAATGTTAAATACCATTTCTATCATATTTTAAAATTAAATAGAAAATAAATTCAATTAAATACAATTTACTATTTCCCTTTCAAATCATTACCATTTAAAATTATTTTATCTTTTCAAAAACCATTTTAAGGCCAATCCATTTTCAAACAAAAAAACCAAATTATACATTCGTCAGTCCACTTTTTAATATCAAATTTTTACTCCTACCCACACTATAAACTTTACCTTTACTATTAAATTGAGTTTTATTCAATTTAAATGTCAAATTTTAGTACAAATTTTCAATTGTTGTTGTTTTCAATTTCACTGAACCAATTTAAACCAATCCCCCTTTAATAAAATAAGATATGACTAGGAATTTACCAATATCAAAAAATTCATTTTAAAGATGATGAAACACGGTGAAACTAGATTGAATGCACCATTCACACACTCAGAAAAAATATATAGGTTATGGATTAAATTAAAGGATTCACCTACTATTTTTAAAAGCTTCTCGATTAATTTCATCAAGTACAGGGAACTCTTCCCTAGACTATCCGAGATTAATCAATCACAACCAAATCACCCGAGTCCCCAACTAAAGTAAACAAGTTGTAATTAATTTATTATAAATAAATTACTACTAATTAATAAAATTCATGAAATATTTATTTTTTTGAAACAATTTTTTTATAAATATTTAAAAATCATAAATAATAGTTATTCATTAAAACCTCAAGACTTGGGGTTTCATCCATCATCGACACACCCAAAATCCAATGGCAAGCCTAATACCCAACCTCCACCACCTAAAACATAACCAAGTAATTTTTAAATTTTATTATAAACTAAGAATTTTTTTTAGTGAGACCTACCTTGTTGAATCCCTCATCAAACATGATAAGTTTGAGTCTTGATACATATTTTTACTAGACATCACAAATGTCCCATGATAATTAAGGGATCATTATTTGGGAATTAGAGAAAACATTTCCAGTTTTTGTATTCACATTCTTTTTTTATATAACTATTTAAGATCCCAAGGATTTATTGAGGGTCTTATTTTTTTCATTGGATAAATCTCACTAAAAAAAATAAAATAAAAATAAATAAATTATTGAACAAATAATTAAAATATTAATGGAATTATTATCTATCTTTATTTTCCTTCGGAATGATTAGATATTTGTCCTATGCATTTCAATAATATTTATATGAGGCATAATAATCTCCTAATAAGTGATGGTGAGAAATGTATTCTAATAGATCCAACCACGAAATTAATAACACAACTAGGGGAGTTTCCATTCCATGTTCATTGAGTAATTTAATTTTCATGGAGAGGGTGATGGAACATTATAAAAAAATTAATTCTACTATCATGGATGAATATATCATGAAAGAAAGATCAATTAAAAGTTATTATATATTAATTATATATTATATTATATTTAAATATTTATTAACCCCAAATTTTGTAGTATATATAAATACATTATAACTATAATTCATCATTTGTTACCTAATAAAAGGGGAGATAAATTTCATAGTCATAAGTTTCCTACAATGATTAAATATTAGGTAAGTTAATAAATTTGTTTTTTAATGGAATTTTTATATTTATTTTTATCAACGAATCTTTTATATGTATAAAGATGATATTATACAAAGTAACACACTATATCAAGAGATTATAGCATTGTCATTTAGATTAGATATGGACATGCATTTGTGTAACTAGAATTTTTTCAACACAAAGGAGTTCATTTTTAAATTTCATTTTATTAAAATGAGAACTCAATCTAATGGTTTCTTATTAAGCATTGAAATAAAATTATGTTATAGTCGGGGACACACAACTATATTTTACTAATGTATTACATTATACAGCAGTGATGAAAATAATTATATTTTATTAGTACTCTTACTGTCAAGATAATATATTGAAATTTAAGTGGTTTATACATTTACTCCAAAAGTAATGGATCCTAATAAATATCTATTAATATTTGATGAAATATATCATTATCTTTAAAATGAAAAAAATTAAATATTAACATCTAATTAAAGATAACTGTTTTTTACAAAAGAGTAATCAAATCCATAATTTGGTGTTGTTGTCACAAAAAAACTTGGAAATATTATTATTGATGGTTAAAATGATATTTACCGATGTAATGTCCATGTATGTGACCATCCTCATCATTTGTATGATTATTAAAATATTACAATTACTAAGAAGCATTAAAACACTATAGTATTGTTGGAACATTGAGATCATTTTTGGAAATTTCACATCACATTAATAATTTGTTGTATATTTATTTCTTTTATGTTAATCTATATGAATGAAATAATTTTATTAGACAATATCAGAGTACAAATATTTCCTAAATAGGATTATTTTTTAAAATAATCAGTGAATATTATATTCATCAATGTTATCATTTATTTTCAATGTCAGTATACTTTTTAAATATTATATATGACTTTTCATTTATTTAAATTTTTATATATTATGATTGAAATGTTTTAGGGATCTTCATCATAGGGGTCTCTGTATGCCCCTATAGATTCTATCAGTTTTTTTAGGATGTATAATTCATATAGTTTCTTGTGACATATCCATGTTGCAGTTTTGTTATATATTATATAATTTATTGTATTTTTATTTTTTAGATTCTTTTTTAATCAAGGTTTTAGAATGATGAAATTTTTATATGACACATGGTTAGTACATGGTTACTATAATATTACTAGTAACTATGAAAACCATTCTTACATAATGGTAGTATTATTAATTGAATGATGCATGGTTTATATATAATTAGGATTAAATGAGAAGACTCAACTTATGTGTTGTTTTATCATAGTAGTAACTATGAATATTGCATTTACATACAAAAAATATATGGATTAAACTTATGAATGGGAATTATTGTTCCTATATGACATATAGTTTTACCATGACTAGTAGAAACGATTCAATATCATATTACATTGGGTGAGTTATCTTAATTTTTTTGATCCCAGATTAGAGAATGATACAGGATAAGCATGTGTTGTGCATCAATTTGAATCTAGTTACAAAAAATTGTTTGGAACATTTATTTGTATATTAGACAGCCAAACCAAAAGAACTCCCCATATAAGGAATTTTTGAATTTACCTTAATTACCTATCTCATTTTATCCATAAATGATCTTATAATGAACTTATTTCACTTTACCAATCATAGGAGTTACCTAGAAGCTTCATCAACCACTTATTAATGATTTCAAATATTCTCCCAATAATTTTCAAGAGGATTTGGAAGGTAATACCATTTTTCTCATCATATTTTTTCCACGCCTTCTATAATATATTTTTAAATGGTTTATATTTTCAAAGAAACATAATGTATACAGAGCTCAATCTAATTTTTTGGGTCAGAATAATTTTATATATTTTTGATATACAGTTGTTGAATGAAAATACCTTTAATGGTTTTTATTTATTACATGAAATATTTATTTGAAGATGGGGTTTCTATGAAAATCCAACTAATTGAGGAAATAATTGATTTTTAGATATCATAAATTAAATTACGAAAAATTTATACCTATATTTAATACCATTAATGGGTTTGAAAGATTTTGTTAATGTTTTTAAAACATGAACTGTAATTATTTGCATTAATTTATAGAACTTACCTTATAATCTATTCTTTAATAATGAAAAATGATTCCATAAATTCTTATGATCCTCTTATTAGAAGTATTTGATGATGAAAAATGTTTTTTGAATTTTTATTTATTTTTAAAGAGTAAAACCCATGTTTTTCAAATGGTTTCTTCTAAAATAAATGGGTGGTCTTGGTTTTAATGTAATTATATTCATTTTTTATTTATCATTGTTTAGTTTTATCAATTTCAAGGAATGCGGTGTTTCCAAATGCTTTATAAATGTATCTTCCATGGTTTAATTTTCATGGGATGGTTTTAAAACTTTTTTTTCTGTGTTTGATCTAAATTCATGTTTTCAACTCCTTAAATAATCTTTTATTGAAGCACGTGATTGCCTCAGTTTTGATGCAAATAGCTTTATGTATTTTATAAAAATTTCACTTATGTAAAAATAATATAATTATTACATGATTATTGTATAATTGTGAAAGGGGATATTTCATGAGAGGCTATCGGTGGTGTTGTAAGATATTATTTGTTATGATTTATTTATAGTAAAGGTGTTAGTTATATGGAGTTATTATTTCCTCACCACCATTTTATTTATTTTGGGGGACAATAGAAATATACTTGAGAGATATAGATTTATTCAACACTAGATCATATTACTATACTAACTAGTGTCCCCTAGTGTAAATCAAAACCCTTATAGGGGTGTTCCCTCAATGAAGATAATTGAGAGAAAGTCCAGATGTTATTTCATTTAATAATAAAAATTTATCCAATTGTTAGTTTAATTTGAATAAATCTTATACTATCTCACATTTGGACCTAGTGAGTCTCTCATGATGCATATATATATATTTGGATTATTATATCATTGTAATTCGTGGTTTGTGATTTGAATTCATAAACATATCCTCATCTTAGTTTAATGGGCCTATTTGCAATATTTTTGTTTTCATATATTTTGATTCTTTGATATTATGGTTCTAATATATTTTTTATACATCAATATTTATGTTTTTGTTTAAAATTGTATTTGATTTGAAAAAGGGGATTTGGGGAAATGTCTTAAAAAGTATATATTTACATTTTTATCCTTCCATAAAATCAGAAGTCTAATTTTCATGGTTTTAAAATTTATTTACATTCAATGTCGTGGTTCCATTTTCTTTTTTTTAAAAAGATGTGATATCAAATAATGGTATTAAAGGAAATTATAAACCTTTTTTATCCTAATATGTTCAAAATCATCATTTTGTACCCAGAAAGAGCTTAAGTGATTTTTTTTCTGAATGGTTTTTACCTCATGGGTTTGTAATTGGCTGGTGTATTTTTAAAAGGGGAAAGTAGGATGTTTGTTTCCTTATACATTATCATATAAAAATCTATTTTATAAATGGATGTAAAACTAAATATTATTAAATTATTTTTTGTTGAAAAACTCATTGGTGAAATCCTACTTGGAATTATTATATCAAACCCTGCATACACACCTTTTTTTGATGTATATAGTGATTACATTTTTATAACAATGCATGAGTTACCTAAATTGAATAGACCAAAGGCCTTAATATTTTTTATTTTTGATAATACCTCCTTTAATGGTTGAAGGGGACCCCTAACATGGTATGTAGGCTTAGTGACACATTACATGACCTGAATGCCTGTGGGGAAATAACCCCAAATAGAATACATGTAACTACCCCTCCCCAACATATATCTTGATGTCAGCTCTCCACCTTCACAAGTATGGTCGGCCAGATATCCTATGAATAGATGATCAAGCCCGGTATTGAAGGAAATTTCATAACCTCTCATTCTTCCAATTCTAGTTAGCTCTAATCTGGTGAATGAGCATGCACTAAATCATCATATATATCCTTATCCCTTGGAAATCTATCGGGTTTCATCTTCATTTTATGTGGCTCAAAGGTCTTGAGGTGGCCCGAAGGCCTTGAGGTGGCCTGAAAGACTTACTAGATCTAAGGAAATTAGGTATCCTGAAGGCCTTGAAGGACTCTAGACCAAATCGGTGAAACTGATGAATAGTTTCACCTACTACAGTACTGAACAGTACCTTCTATAGTGGCCTGGAAATCTACCTCCACCCATATTTGATCTCTGGTCTCTTAGTTTCACTTGAAGAGACTTCACTAACCATACTGAGGCTCACCTGCCGAGTTCCCAAGTTACATTTCCATATTTAGTGTGTAATCATTAACCCCATAATGGATTTTTTCATTTGGAAATGACCTCAACATATATGTGGGTGATAATATGATGGATTATATTTATGGTTCATATTTGGAATTATATTCAATCCAACTCAACAATCCTCATATAAGTTTGTTTTCCATTAAATTATTACTTTTACATTATTCTTTATTATAGTTTATATTTTCAATTTGATTTTGGTTATTTATATTAATTATGATGTGTTTGAATGATTATATTTTTTATAATAATTTATTTCACATATATATATATATATATCTAACGTATGGATTCACTATGTTAGATTCTAAATAAATATACATTATATATATATATATTATAACTTTAGGGTGAAACAATTCCGAATAACATTTATTTGATACACTTATTATTTTCATCAAACCATGGTGATTCAGAACAATATTCCAACATAATGGAATATTAGTTTTAGTGATGCAGTAGGTTGACCCTATTTGGTATGATATAACTCATGACCAATAAATCTAGATTATAGATAGTAAAGTAATATCTCATTATTTTTTTGGAGAAATTTTTCTTTACTCAAGTAATTTCACGAGTATCCATATCCCTTGATTTTTACCACATCGTACCTATTTTTACATGATCTAGGGTTATTGATACTAATAAATTATACCCCATCTATCATGATTCTCTTCAATCAGTTGCTTTTAAGTCTTTTTTTCATTTTTTAATCAAATACATGTTTTTATTACATCATTAAAATCAAAACAAAGTCCAAAAAAACAAAAGCAAAAATCAAGGGGGAATATAGTAGTGAAGACCGAGGGCATCCGTGATAAAAATATCTACACCAGTTGGGGGAAGAGACATGAGGGAGGTAAAAATCAAGAAAGGGTGCTCCGGGGATGCACTATCAGCAAAAAATCAGCCAACTAGTTCCCCTCCCGCCACACGTGAAGGATCTCAGTATTACTGGAAAGAATCTCCTTGAATTTTTGAATGAGGTAGGTGATATTACATGGTGGGGAATGTTACCCTTATGGGATCCCCAAATGATCATAGAGTCAGTCTCCACTACAGTGAGGAGAATATAATTTGTGAGACAGATTTCAAGACCGGTGTGCATCGCCTTAGCCTCCACCACAAGGGAGTCCCCCTCCAAATAGAATGCGTTGAAAGTAAGATTGAATGATCCTGAAGGGTCCCAAACAGTCCCTCATCCCCTCATACCCCTAACCATAAGCCCCTTCCATGTTCAATTTCAACCCGTTAGAAGGGGGATGCCATCTCACCCTAGAACCAGACAATGGAGGGGCTTGGGAGCCCGGGGGCCACACGCTGTTGATATGTCTATGTAGGGGGGCATGACTTCAGGATGATTATGAAGAGAGGCCAGATCAGTGTTGAGAAACCTTGTGTGAAGAAGCAAGCCATGAATTGAGGGGTGAAGCCAAGAGTGTCGATCTTGGTTGCGCACCTGCCATAAACACTAGAATCTCGCCACAAGAAGGATCAACCATCCCTCCTCCTCATTCTTGGTGGTGGCCCAGTTGATCCAACGATGGAAAAACTCCTCCATGGACAAAACCACCCCCCAAAAATCCATAAACTCCCCAAGATAGTTCTAGAGGTGGCCAGCCCAGTCGCTTCAGAAGAATAGGTGGAAAGAGGTCTCCTATTTAGGGGTAGAAAAACAGTCGAATCTCAAGGCAAGGGGAATGAATTTGGATTTAATAGGAAACTCGGTGGGAATGGCATTGGAACAGACCCTCTTGATGAGAAAGTTAAACATGGCTATTATATATTAACACCAGAGAACTCTTCCCCATGGATCACTAGCCAGGTGCCTCTACATACCA
This sequence comes from Viscum album, assembly GCA_963277665.1. Classification (NCBI taxonomy): domain Eukaryota; kingdom Viridiplantae; phylum Streptophyta; class Magnoliopsida; order Santalales; family Viscaceae; genus Viscum; species Viscum album. The sequence goes on from OY728121.1 coordinate 1,089,500,950, forward strand.
TTCCTGTAATACTTTGCTGAGAACCTTCTAGAAGGGGATCACCAGAACACGAACCTATCCATGGATCCATCCACACGTATGTCACATAAGCACGCCTTCTAGGATGGGCTGAGACCGACCTTGGTAAAGGAAGGATGAAGGGAGTCCTATATGACTGACATATCCGGTGTCAGTCACCTCGTAAATTCGAGAATTCCACTACCCCAGTTACACCCCCAAAAGCTGGCCTCACCCTTCCCAATGATCCATTGTGATTACAGTTGGAGGGAGGACACATTCCTATAGAGAGAGCTCCAAATGGGGGAGGCCTTCCTGTCATTATGCCTTATACCAAAACCCTACTTGCCTCTTATAAACTGGCTCCACAACATTTGTCCCTAATTAACTTCCCAAGCCAGCTTACCTTGCAGGAAAAACATGGCCTCGCTCAGGTTTCTCACATTAATATCACCGTGCTCCGGAGTCCTCGCTAGTTAGCTCCAAGAGGCCCACCTACATCGCCCCTCACATTGGGCATCCCACAAGAATGAATTCAGAAAGGAATCCAGACGGCTGATGACAAATTGGAGAACATTCCTGATTGAAAGGATGCGAAGAGGGATTGAAGATAGTACACTATTGTTGAGGGTGATCCTCCCATCGAAAGAGAGGAAGTGGTTCTTCCAGTTGTTAATATGGTTAATGATTCTATTGGACAGGTCCTCAAAGTGGTGCACCCAGAATCTCCTAGGGCCCCCAGGAGCCCCGAGATAGGTCATGGGGAAGTGCTTTTCCTGAATACCGAGGATTATTTCAATGGAAGCCTTACGCCGAATTGGAAATTTAGAAGGAAAAAAGACCCCACTATTCCCCCGATTGATAACCTTTCCACTCCATTTGGCATACTCATCCATAATCACGACAAAAAATGTGATGGAGGAACTACACCCATTAATGAATAACAGTAAGTCATCCGCAAAGAGGAGGTGGGAGATGCTGGGAACCTAGGAGCCACAGTGGTAGGGTCGAACATTGCCATGTTTCATGGCCCTGGATAAGTATCTGGTAAGGGAATCTTGGTCCAGAATAAAAAGGTTTGGGGAGATGGGGTCCTTTTGCTGTAAGCCTATCAAAGACTTAATAAAACCACACTGCTTACCTGTGAAAATGAAATTGAATCATGAAGAACTGTAACATCGGAAGAAAATTTCAATGGATGCCACCGATAATACCATGCACCTCATAGTACAGATGATGTAGTTCCACTCCAGGTGATCATAAGCCTTATACATGTCTAGTTTGACCATGAAATTCGAGCCCACCACTTTCTTATTGATATCCAAAACCATCTTATGAGCCACCCCAACAGCCCCTTGGATAGATCGACTTCTGATGAAGGCATGCTGCACATTCGAGACCCACTGGTGAGTGAAGCTATAAAGTCTACTATTGATGATGGTAGCCAAGACTTTGTAGGTAAAATTACACAGGCAAATAGGTCTGTATTGGGAGATTGATGAAGGATAATTGACCTAGGGAATTAGAATCATGGTAGTAGCACTAGCCATACGAGGGAGAGAGCCACCACGGAAGAAGTCATGTATGGCCTGAAAATGATCAATTTTGATGAGATTCCAAGCTGAGATATAGAAAGATCCCAGAAAGTTTTCTGGTCCAGGAACCATGTTTCAGTTAAGAGAGTGCAATGCCACCAGATGTCCTTCTCATTGGGAACACAATAGTTGAGCTCATTTACCTCGCTATAAACACTACACGGAATGGATTCATAGAGGCCCACCTGAACAGAAGGATAACCATCCTGGAAGCAGAGAGTTGGATCACAAAGAAAACCTTTAAAGTTGGAGTGGACCATACCACTAATCACCTCCAAGTCACTGTATAAAGACCCATCCTCAAGCCTAATATGTGAGAACTTCACCCGTTTCTTCTCCATTAGGAATTTATTGAAAAAATCTATGTTTCGGTCCCACAATCTAAGCCACAAAAAGCGGGCTCGGTCCCAGAGGCGTCATTCATGTTCCAAGAGAACCTCATTCAGCTAGTTCTTCTTCAGACAGAGGGTGGAGAACATCTCTTCATCCCAACGGACTTCCAATATAACTACAGTGCCCTCAATATCTTTCAACATGTCGTATGTGGCTGGGTAATCAGATTGTTGAGAACCGGACCAGGCATGAAGATCATGTTTTAAATGATGAAGCTTTAAGTGGAGGCCAACCCAACTAACCTGTTGGAAAGGTCCATTCCAAGAACACCCCACCACCTCCAGAAACCCATGGTGTTGCGTCTAATGCTTGGAAAAGAAAAATTTACCCGACCTCAGGGAGCCCGATATCAGGTGGATTAACAGGGGGAGTGATCCAACATTTCCCAAACCAAATGGGATACTTGTAGATTTTGAAAGGAAGACGTTGCATGGAGATTTCCTAGGCAATGATTGAGCCTACACCAGGTTCTTCTGCTCCCCCTCTGGTTGTTGCACCATGTGTATCTATTGCCTATGAAGCCAAGATCAAGGAGTCTTTCCTATTATGCAAAGGAAGAAAAATCCATTCTGTCATCACGGGGAATATTAGCACCAACTTTCTTCTTGGAAAAGTGCATGATAGTTTTGAAGTAATTGTCCACAATCCAAGGATCTTCCCCCGGATTGAAGGACTTCAAATCCGTCCAGAGGTGATCCCGCAAGCTTACATCACATTTGGCATAAACAAAGTAGCAGAAGCAATGATGGTTCCTGAACACCACTCTAATCGAAATATGTTGGTCAGAAGATGTTAGTAGGTCGATCTTCACACTGGAACTCCAGAAAATCCAAACATAGTGGTTAGTTGGCTCACCATGTATGACATAATGTAAGCCAATCCTTTTGGAAAACACTCCAATTTTTCAATCACACTATTTGGGCTGCAAGACCACGACAATCGAGGGCCAATGGACGAGCAGGCGGATGATGGGAGGACATCTCAGAGGAAGATTCACCTTTCTCAGGATGAAAATTCCTCCTCAAAGGAGCATGGGGAGCGGATCTCCTCCTACACTCAGAGGACGCATGGCCATAGATGTGAAAACTGATATTGAAATGCGGCACTGTGGGGTAGAACATGCGCTGAGACCATTCCATGGAATCCCAAAGGCGCAAAAATACCTGTGACGGGGGGGGGAGATGAGAGATTCCGGGACACACAAATCCGGGCAGCAACTTTGTCAAGAAGCCGAAGGGTCCGATCATCTGTGCACAAAAATTCCCCAAGAGCGTTCCTGATCTCCTTAAGGAAAGCACAGTTCTAAAAAGGAAAGGGGAGGCCTAGAAGATTAATCCACACTGCCTCTTCCGAAGACTCCCGGCCCCTGTGCACATCCATTGACCACCGAGAGATATGGAAATGCCACCAGTGGATTGATCTAGGACACCGAGCCCAGGCATGTACGAAATCCCGCCGAGACTCCAGGATGATAAGAAAGGTCTTCTTTTTGAGCTCTGAGATCCTAGAAAACACATCTAGCACCCAACCACACACAAAATAATGGAAGAGACCTAACATAGGATTTTCGATCCCAAATGAAGTGAAAAGGGTCCAACGAAGCAGGGACAATGCTTCGACAAAGGTCGTAGATAGAAAAGAGTGACCTAGAGAGTTATTCCTCATTTCCACTCTAGTCGCATCCAACCGGACTGCCGGGAACTGAAACAGAGTCTGTAGGGGAGGAGATCTGAGTAGGATCTCCTTTAGCGGGGGTTTCTCAGGCACATAGGCCACTCCCGGCAGCAGGGAGGGAGGCCGATCCGTCGGCTCTAGAGGTTTGGATGCCACCGCAACGGTCGAAAAATCATAGGGGAGAGAGGGAGCTTTTTGAAATGTTTTTGTCACCCACATTTTTCATTCTTAATCGTGTTGTTGGTTAACGAGGTATTGGGGTGTCCTCCCCACCTGCGCACCGCACATCCCTAGCGAGGCCCAAGGTGGCCAACCCTTGGGTTTAGGCTAGTTCCCAATGGGGTAGATGGGCCCATGAGTGGTTTTTTAGCATATAGCGTGCATTGCCTTGCGAGGAATCATACATGGAACCTCGGGGTAAGAACTCCACCACCTTTAACCAACTCACCCGTGCCCCACGGGCTTAAGGCTATTAGTTCTCTAATGGCATAGAGGATTTTTGGGATACTAATTATACTAATAATATATATGTCTATGAGCCTCATACATTAATTAATTGGAATTTTATTCCATACTCTTAGTAATTTCTATTTATTGATAATTTTTTATAGTACATTATGATTTTTTAGATGTTCTTAATTTTTCTTGTCATTCTAGAAATAGAGATTGTACATGGGTTATTTCTATCTAGAATCTATATACATCATTCATGGTTGAGTGTGATGAACATAATAATTTGACTAATAAACATTGGAACATATTAAATGGATTAACAGACACATTTTTTAGATATTATGATATCATGGCCTTTTAGCAAGTATCATGGTAGAATATCAATTCTGTAATCAAATACAAGGCATGTGAAGAGACAATTTTTTTGATATTTTTTTATTTTATATTTACTAATATATACTAAATTATATAGTTTATACTATGTCAATAATATTTTTGTGAAGGGGAAAATGCATGGGTATCCTCCTAGAGAACTTTGTAATTTGTGTACAAAAGATTTATATCATGGATTTTAGTTTCCTTATGAATAAAAATCCTGTAAAGTGAAGGAAAAGTTGCTAAATAACCCCTGAAAAGCCTCCTCATATTCCCAAGGTTTCAAAATAGTTTCATTGGACTGATGATATCAAGTAAAGAGATTGTACCCTTTGTATCATGGCATACAATAAAAAAATAGAAACAACCAATTACTAAATTGACAACATATCAAAATAAAAAAAAGATTTATAGTGGAACTAATAACATGGTACTTAAATCAAGAAATTTTAAAAATATATGTACCTAACATTTTATACAATCATAAATTTGAAAAATGACCACCAAACAAGTTGATAAATATAAAATATGTAATTAAAAAAATAAAAAGGATAAATTATGAATCTATCCCCAACATGACCTTTCTATAATATCTCCATCCCCTTTGAGATGCTATATTCAATTCCCAACACTACCCTGTTACAATTTTCCTAACTTTCATTTAATATATAGATTTATCATGTCACCCAAAGTTTACAAATAGAGTGTGGGGGCAAAACTCAATAGGCAACCACCAATGGTTTTCATAACATAATCCATTATATATATATATATGTGTGTGTGTGTGTGTGCGATAATAAGTTATAAAAATATATTCATTAGTGGTATAAAATAATTAAATAATTAAAAATAAATGTTAATCCATTTATTAATTGTTACTAAAAAAATCTAAACATCATTGTTTCTAATACATCTCAAAACAAATTAAAATTACACCTTTGTTGTTGGGTTCACACATTCCAAACATGCCCCCATGTAAACCATCCAAACCCAATTCAATCAATGATAAAAATTTATAAACAATGAATACGTCCACATGGTCAAAACCATAGGGAAAATTCACATTCTTAGGAAAATGTTTACCCAGTTACACCACCATCTAGATTATCATTCCATAATAGATGGATATCTCCACAATATAAATCACACTTAGATATTTCATTGGTGCTCTCATAGTAGGATTTTGTTTTCTCCAAACACCATAGACACTCTGAATCTACATTATTTCAAATGATTGTTACCCCAATTAATTCAAAAAAATAATCCATGGGTTATAAAATCACAACATGTTGTTTGTTACTCCCAACATCATTAGTATGATTTTTTAGATGTATCTAATGATTTTTAAAGACTTACCACCAAGTTTCATTCTCAAAAAATCTAAGATTGTACAAAAACTACCTAATACAATCAAGTAGGAACCATTTTTTAAAATTCCAACTATTTCAATCAGAAACCTTCTTTAAGGGTAAATATCCCTAGTTTAACTACCAGTTTGTTTATGAACTCTACCATAGTTTAGAAAGCATAACCATATAAATGTTCTAACTCATGGGTGACCAACTAAAATATATGAATGGATGTCTCCAATCATTAACAATTAAATATGAAAATTTTGTATAATATTCCCCTTGTATGGTAACACAATGCCCAATCAATATAAGATGAAACCCTGAAAAAAATTTCATTATAAGAGGGAAAATTATTATCCTTCATTTTAGAGATATATATGTCCATAAAAAGTTGGAATATTTTAGAATATAGTATGATCAATGATCCACTAGAATCAATATCCTTCAAATGTCAACAATATAATGAGAAATTCCTCACATTGTAATTAATGAGATAAAGTGTTTATCAAGAAGCTAAATGTTTTATCACAAACCTTGTCAGATTGTGTATTTTAAGACCAAAATGGTTAAACATTGATTTTATTTTAGTAATGAATAATTTAAGGATACAATAAATTTCCTTTATCATGAGATTAGAACCAATGAGGTGGATTGTGGTTTTTTCTGGTGTTGAGTTTTTTAGAGGATTAATAATGATAGTAACATTTTGGTTGGTTATTCAAATATTTATAGAAGTTTGGAGACATCAAAATTATGATAAATATATTATATTAAAATATATTCCATAACATATTTGAGCATTGGATAATCATAACAATGATATAGGTTGATTTTTTGGAGATATGTCCATCGAGACATTGTTTGTGGTGATGGATCATTGATTATTTCTGTTGGTGGTTTAATGGAACATCATGGTGTCATAGGTCTAGAAACAAGGATTTTGATGAAGTTTATTTTAATATGGTAGGATTGGTCTTGTGATTATGAAAATTCAATTATTATGTGACATAGTGATGGTATATGTTGGTTTAATGAGGTTAGAAATTATATTGGGGTCATTCGCCATTGAGATTACTTCTATTATGACCAATTATCATGTGGTGAATGGGAAGAGCCAGATGTGATGCATATGATGGACCTTGACCCATGGTGTTAGGGTTTATGTGTTGATGATTTTATATAAGTTTATTTAATGTATATATATTTATATCTATTTAGTGATAGATTATTATTTTTGGTACAAGATTCTAGTGAGGGAGTATGTTAGTTGTGGAAACCTTAAAACATTCTTTCTAGGAAAAACAGGTTAGTGGATACTATTACTCATAGATATTATGATTCCCTAGTTCATGGGGAATTTATTTTTTTAATTAAATGTTAGCAGTGGGGCTATGGATTGTAGGACCACGTGTTTTGGTGGTGGTTAGGTGTATCATTGAGTGAGTGATGGTCTGTTTAGACAAGGTAAATTAGCTGTGGGGGTACAATGTGTTTGTATAATATGTTCAGAAATTTTGATTGGAGTGGGGAATTATATTGTAGTTGGTATAATTATAAGGTGTATTGATGTTTTTTCAAAGACTTTTTGAGATCTAGTTGATTTAGTGGGGTACATAATGGTTCTATTCAAATGAAATTAAGAGTTGTGGCTGAGATAAAAAGTTATGTGCATCGTTCTTGTAGTGAAAAGTAGTTATAATGTGTTGTTGAGTGAATCATATGGGTTTTTAATAATTCTATAAGTTTAGGTGAGGTATTTTAATAATTAAATACAGTTGAATATATGATAAGTTTACTTATTGGGATTCAATGACTGACTTGGTTCATGAGAGATGCACATGGATAATTTTCAGATATGATAAGTGTTATGGTGGATCGGTTATAATGAACCATGCTATTTTATATTGGTATAACATGAGAACTATGAGTGCCAATATTTAGATCTACGGGAGATTAAAATTTTCATGTTTTGTCTGAGAATTGGAATTTGTAAAAACATTTTAAATTATTGATAGGTTATTTTTGACATGTTTTTCAAAATTAAAAATCATAGAGGAGGATTTTAGGAATTGTAAAAAATAACCAAATTTTTTGGTTATAGAAAAAATCCATCAGAACCTCATTGGAGGCCACCATAATTTAGATGTAAAATAATATGGTCACATGACATCCTATCATGAGGTCAATTGGGAGGCAAATGGAATGCCAGTTGACATTAATATTCTATGTGTATTCTACCAAAATAATTTCTGGTAGGGTAGTGGGGGTGTTCCAATACATGGGTTGATGAGAGTATGTTGGATACTCCTATAGTTTTATTAAATTAGAAAAAACTATAAATTTACCCCTTTATAAATTGGGATCCTACATGATAGCCCCTAATTTAGGCTGGTGTAAGGAGAAGGTATGTTGCCCCGCCTCTCTTCCATATACCTTTTCCATCTCTACCCTATGTGATTTATAGGTTTTTGTTATATCTATTAAATTATATTTCCTCTCCATTAATCAATTATATCCTCTTACATTCCTATCCCCAAATTCCAACAACATTATTTAGGGTTTTCTTTGCTAATTCCTCTTAATCATGGTGGAATTAAGGTGTTACTATGAGTCAGGCATTTAGATTAGATATAGGAGGCTTGAGATATTAAAATTATAGAGAAAAAAGGTATACATTCCTTTATTTTTCAAATTTATACATGAATTTAAAATACAATTGTACAAATAATGGTAATAATACAATAGGGACTGATAGGATTTCTACCTTTGTAAACTACCTACACAATAATATAATTTTACAGTGCTTGTGATTATATCTTCTTAAGTGAACCATACTACACCATCTACTAAACGTTTCATTAGTAATACTCATCCTCATAACCTGGGGAATGAAAAAAATGGGTGAGATATAACACTCATTAATAGATGAATAAACATCCCATCAACAACTATTTTTTAAAAAAACATGATTATAATATAAATATAAAATTATTATGAATTATAATTAAAATAAATAAGTGATCTTAAAAGGAAATGACATATGAAATTAAATCCAAAATTGATCAATAAGTAAACATAATTACCATAAAACTTCTTAATGACATTTAACAAAAACCATGAATCATGACTGTATAAAATTACAATGTATAATATATTTCATCTATGGAAGAAATATTGGAATAGAGGAAAATTAATTTCATGAGACATGCACTTTTAGTTATACCTTTGAGAAAACATAATTCTACCAATTTATAAATCTCCTTCATGAGTCACACAATTATACCCATGCTTGTGAACAACTATATTATTCAAAAATTAACATTTCTCATGGAATTTAATGTTATAAATAATTATTTTGATGGATATATGTCACCCCACATATCATTATCCATAATTTTTAGGGCCACCTGATAATCATTTAGTTATCACATTATAAAGTACCCATGCAAATAATATGGTTTTCATAAAAAATTTGAATCAAAATCATTCATTTTTCAAAAATAATGAATACATATAATTTTTTTTCTTAGAAAATTAGAAGGAAAATCATTCAAAATTCATTGAATAAATAACCCACATATATAAATGTGAGTTTCATAAAATTTTCAAATTATATAATAACATGAATTATATTTATTGACATCAAATACTAGATCACCAAAAAATGATCACATAATTGATGAAAAATGGAGGGTGAGTCTTGAAAGATAACTAAATTGTTTTATATTTTTTAATATATATAGAAAAATGAAAACCAAATAAATGGTTCTTATGAAAGGAAACATTTTTTTTAATATTTGATGATAAATTCTTAGTCGGGAGGATTTTTTCAAATCACATCCTTTTTTTCTTAAAAAATAAAAATATAACACTTCATAGAAGTGTACTTTAATTAAAAAAACATCCCCAATATATAAAATATAACATCATTTAAAATAAATAATTTTAGTTTACACGGTGTTAATAAATTCAATAATGACTCGTATAACTCAATGTAAGAAGATTGAGTTTCTAAATCACATAGATTTACTATTAATTTACATTGAATTGAGTTAAACTCATATATTTAAAAAACAACTATCTTATTCACCAGTTTCAGGAAAATATTCCTATACATACCATTTAAAAACATAATTTATAATTTTTTTTCTCTATGGGAATCCCTTCTAGTGTCCTTTTCGAACCCTCTACACCAAGGAACCCCCCTCCCCAGGAAGAGGTCATAATACCGCAACTAAGGAGGTGCCATTTCGAACAGAGATGAAAGATTTTCCCACAGTGTAACACCTCGATCAATGATGGTTTTGTACAAAAATTAATTATCTACGTGAAGTGTTCCCATTCTTCCCACCTAGTGAGAAACTGAGTGACTCAGCAAGATGAGTGGTACATGGGAGGAGGAAATTACCCCAAGAGTGCGCTACCGGGAATCAAACCCCAGACCTTACCGAACACCATTTCTTTTGTCCCTCTACCCTACACCACTAAACCATAGCCAAAGTGAAAAAACATAATTTATAATTATTCTAAACATTCATATTAGTTAGTTCTTATCCATTTTGTATTTTGGGTTTGAGTAATCATGATTGTTCTGTACGAGTTTCATAATTGAAGTGTTGCTATTAATTATTCTCCCAATGTTTTCATTCTAAAATAAGAATATTACTATAATATTAGTTTAAAAGTTTATTTAATTTATAATTTCATTTTATTGGAGTTCGAGATATGATCCTTGAAAATGAAATCATCAATGAGAATGTTTTGGTAAATTTTAAGGAACGAGCATTGGTATCTTAATAAATGAGTTTAATACTAACTTTACCATTTCATAACCAAAATAAAATCATCATTTTAATATTTATATTATATATTATTAATAATTTAGTAATCATAGTTTTCTATGATATTATTTTATATCATTTCTCAAGTAGCTGGTTAGACTAACACAATCCACAACATATCATAATTAATAGATGACTACGGTTATGAAAGTTCTTTATTTTCAGCTAATATAATTATTAATTATATAATGTGTTATTATTGAATTAATTTTAATTTAATTTAATATAATAACGTATATTTTAAAAATTAATAATGTAAAAACATTAAAATAGATAAATTTTACATCATGGATGTTGTAGTCTGCAGAACGCATAGTAGAAATTTTCAATTATTATAGGTGATGGAAATAAGGTGGATTAAAATTCATATGTAAAAAATCATAATTAAATTATAGATGACTCATTTATTCTTAAATTTCACCCTTATAATCAGTTAAGAGACTTTTTTTGTGAAAAAATAGAATTTTTCATCACGTGGATGTAGTAGTCCGCACAACACATGGATGGATGTTTAGTTTTTCTTAAAAAAAAGTAAGAAAATATGGTTAAAAATTAATCCCTTAGATTAATAAAATTAAATACATAAGAAATAATTATTTAATTCTATTTTAATTAGATAATTATATTTTTATGGTAAGAAATAAAAGGAAAGATGGTTGTGAAAAATGTTCTTATATTGAGAATTTATGATTTCCCTTGAAGACTCCTTGTAAATGGAGGTCTTAAGCCAATATAATCTAACTATAGACTCAAGGAAAATTTATATGTTTAAATTTATGGATAAATGGGATAGTTTTAGGTAATAAAATAATTCATTTAGTGGTCTTGAAGAGGTTCTGATATGCCCCTTTTATAATTGAAGAGAATGATTTTTTTTATAGTTATAACCATTTAATATAGAGGAAGCACATGTTATGCATGTAAAGTGGCTGTAAAAATTAAGACATACTGATTTAAGGTATTTTTTGTTCAATACATCCCCCAAATACACAATTTTAAAAAACAATTAACACATTACTCCATTTACTCCCATGTTTACCCATTACTACTAGTTTTTATTTTCTATTACAATAACTAGTTATTTTATAAAGAAAACCTATCCTTTGTAACCTAATTTAAAATTATAATTATTTCATAATTTGGACCTTATAATTCCATATTTTAAATAGATTTTAATATATTAATTTTTTAAAAAATTAAGTAAATCATTTTTACAATAGAAAGTGAAAAATATTTTAAAACCACTTTTGTAAAAACATTAACTTTGGTTATAAAATGTCAAATATAAACATGAAAATAAAAAATATAATATAATATCACTAATAAAATTAATATTTGGTATATAAAATTGTTATAAATTTCCACATCCTACATATATACTAGTAATGTTGTTATAGTCATGGTATATGTAAAAATAGTATTTCTATACAGTTCACCTCAAAAAAAATATTTTAGAAAAAACTCAAAAATTAATCATATGATATTATTATCATGATAATACCAAAAAAGGATTAAATTATTTCTATTTTTGTTTCTAGATTTCATAAATTTAGTATGTAAATAAAATTATGATGTATGGTAAAAAAATAAGATGTAATTCTTTAAGTATATTAACTATTTTTCAAAATATCGTTCTAAAATATTATTTATACCAAAAATATATTACACTTGAAAACTATCCTATTTTTAAAATAAAATTAAAATTTAAAGATTTTATAAGCATCTTAGTTGCACAAGTTGGAATTATATTAATGTGGAGCTTTATTTCATAATATGGTTATAATTTATTAAAACCTCCGATTTAATGGCTAGCATATTATGGTCAATTTTTTTTAAATGTTTAATGGTCCATTGATCTTCAATATTAACTTTGAACTAAACTATCAAACATAAGATTTATGTAAGTATAACTTTTTCACTAAAATATTTGTTCATTACATTATACCCCCTTACAAAATTTCTTTTTAAAATTTTAATAATTAGTTGAAAAATTTGAGGTTAATTTGGTCTCATTACATCATCAGGTCCCCATATATCTTCCTCAATCTTATAATTCCTCCATAAAACCTTGAACATTTTAGTTTTCCTATTATGAAACACCATATATCTTAAATCTTTAAATTCCACTTCCATTTCATCATATGAGTGATAAAATCCCAATTTCACGACTTTTTATTTCTGTACATGTGATGGGTGTATTAGAAACTTCCTCAAAATTGATATGCAAAACACATAATTCACATTATAGAGGTTTATATTGAGTTATAATTGATATTCTAGCACCCTAAAATATTCAAGGATCCCAGATGGGGATAATGTACCCTGGTATCAACTTTCCCTTATTCAAAAATATCAGAACCCACTTCGTTGATGTTATTTTGAGGAACAAATTATCACCATGTCAAAAATCTGTATATCATTGATGATTGTATGCATAACTATATTCTGGACATTTCAATTTTATGATATTCTACAAAATTTATTTTTCCTTATCCTTCATTTCTTGGACAAATTTAGGACCTATCAGCTTCCTCACTATAAAATTATCCCAACATGTTAGAGTCCTACATCTATTAGTATGTATAGAACCATATTGTTCCATTTAAATTAAATAAGGGAAAATATTTTTATATAATAATTTTGGAACCGAGCGTGAAGCAGAAGCCCCAAACCGGTGGTTTTTTAAAAAAATTACAACAGACGCTCAACATAAACTTGTCGATATTAGCGAATAGAAACCAGATCATAGCCGACGACCACGCATGAATTATTTTAAGAATAGAAATAAACCATAAAGTACCTGGTTTAATTCCAAATCCTGACATGATGTCTTCTCATTGTTGGAAATCATATCTCGAATAATCTGACATCAAACTCCTCTAGATCATCCACACGTGCTTCAAGAAAACCATAGGAGCACTGTTCATCATAATCTGGGAGCTAGCGCGGAATTGTGACGGTGCCTTTGATGCTCCAATCATCACTACATCTCTTCGCAAGTGATGCATGAGAGGGTGCCTGATCCATGCTATTTGGATTGAGAGACTCTCTCTAGATAATGGGAGAGAAGAGAATAGAGATAAGTGACATAAAAATTAATTGTCCATCTCCTCTCCCCATATATTGAGAGTGTCATTTAATTACCTGGAAATATCAACCTGACTCCGGAATAATCAGTGTACTATTAACGATATATTAGGACTACTTATGTAAGTCATAAATATTTTTATCATTTACTTGTAATATATTAAATATGTTTCATGATAATAATTCAGTCCAAAACATGACTCCTCATTCCCCGAAATATTAATTGAACCTTGAATGTATATTTAATATTCATCAAGTAATATTTTTTCATGTATTTAATTAAATCTCATAAATGAATTTTATAAATAACTTCAATACTCATTATTCTAAATGTGAATAATATGAATTTATTTATTTCATTGGTGATTGTTTTTCATTTGAAAAAGACTGGAAACCAGTGGTGGGGAACACAATGTCCAAAACTCTTATTCAACTGAATAGGAAAGATTCTTGAATACACTATTGTGTGTGACCCTCTAAACCCTTATCACGATAGTAGTGAATAGTATTCACAGACCAAGAGTGGGATCTTGCAACCCATCATGACCCCTGAATAGATTAGGATTGTCACAGTAGTGAAAACCAACCTACGAACACACACTGTGTAATATAATTTCTTTTTCAATAATATCTCATAAACTAAGAGACACTCATGTGTCATCACCCATTTTCTTGCTTTGTTGTTTTTTGATGTAACTGGACGTATTTACCTTTCACTTCCATGGACATGGTCTTATAAAGGTACTTCCATCCTTATCAATATGTTCTGAGTTATATTCCATCTATAACCTGGAAGAGACAAATCCTTTCTTGACCATTCAACCAACTCCACGCCACCAATGATGCACCCAATAAAAACTTCCTCACCACAACTTCATTGCCTTGGTTTTCTTCTTGCATAAACGTATGAAATCAAATGACATACATTGGTAATGATATAATGTTAGGAGACCATTACACATGATTTTATATATGAACATTAAATGACACATGAAACATGTGGTGTTCCTATTGGTGGGTTAATCCTCATGATCTCACTACTAGAGATCACCAAATGCAAACTTAATGAGAAGAAGTCTCAATGATTATGAGAACCCATCGCCTGATAGTCAAAAATATACTGTGTCCAGTCATTAATATGTATCTATACCATAGAACATATATTTAAGATTAATGTCTTGGTATCTCGAGGTTCTCATTATATCCTGGAAACTGGTACAACCTATTGGTACGATAATTATCTTTTGGAAATTACCATTTAAATAGTGGACATAGAAAAATCTATACTATAATGGTTAGATGAAATCATGTATAACTACCTGTATACACGTTATGGTAATCAAAAGCACAGATTAGATTGGTCCAGTTCACCCACTATTTTAACACTTCCACTATCACTAGATCCAACTTTAAAACCATGTATGTTAATTAATCACATGATTAACATCATGTTTTTACTAAGTAACAGATTTAGAAACTAGGTACAACATTGTTCCGCCGCATGGCTATTTAGCTATAGCGACCTCATCTCATTGAGTAAAACTTCTCAAGAGATGTTATCCTAGGTATATAACTTTTTCCACTATCATAACTTGACATATTGGCTAGTAATAATATCATAATTTATAATATGATAATACTTTTCTCATCCGGTGTGATTCCAATAACTAGAACAAATTGTTGCATTTAATAACTGCATCTTAGCTGCCTCAGAAGCTGCAACGTACTCATTCTCTATAGGTATGGCTACACCTGGTTGATATGTGATTGACTCACTCATCGTCTTTAGCCTACCTACAATAGTAAATACCATGGATCTATGGAATACTAGTTTTTATCCCCGAAAAGTAGTATCCTTTATTCTCTACTTACCAGGAATATATCTTTTGGACTTTTCAATGTATAATTAGATGGTTCTGACCCGAAGTCCTGTGAGGAAATAATCCCAAACAAAATACATAGAACTAACCCTCCCTACCATATTTCTTGATGTCAACTCTCCACATTCACACGGCTAGTTGGACAGACATCCTATGAAGAGATGATCATGCCGGGTATTGATGGAAATGTCATAACATCTCATTTTTTCAATTCTGGTTAGATCTAATTTGGTGAATACACCTGCATGAAATGATCATCTAGAGCCTTGTCCCTTTGAAATCTATCAGGTTTCATTTTCATTTCAAGTGGCCTAAAGGTCTTGAGGTGACCCGAAGGCCTTGAGGTGGAATGAAGGACTTGAGGTGGCCCAAAATACTTTCTAGCTCGAAGGTGTTAGGTCTCCTAGAGGCCTTGAAGGACTCTAGAACTAAACTACTGAAACTAATGAATAGTTTCAGCTACAACATTACTGAACAGTACCTGCTACAGTGACCTGGAAATTTGCGTCCACCCAGATTTGATATCTTGTCTCTTAGATGCACTTGAAGAGTCTTAAACAACCATGCTGAGGTTCAGGTGTCGAGTTTCCCAGTTACATTTCCATATTTAGTGTGTTATCATTAACCCCATAATGTATTTTTGTATTTGACGTGACCTAAACATATATGTGGGTGATTACATGATGGATTAGATTTATTGTTTATATCATTACATATATTCAATCCAACTAAACTATCCCATTATAGTTTTAGTTTCTATTACATTGGTTCTTTTAATTTATTCTTTACTATAGTTTATGTTTTCAATTTGAGTTTGGTTATTTATATTAATTATGTTGTGTTTGATTGATTTTATTATTTATAATAATTTATTTCACACACACAGATATATATATATATATATATATATATATATATATCTAACATATGGATGCCCTATGTTAGATTCTAAATAAATATCCACTAATTATATATTGTATCTTTAGGGTGAAATAATTCCCACTATATTTTATTGGATACTCTTGTTATTATTATCGAATCATGATGATTCAGAACAAGATTCCAACATAATGGAATATTAGTTTTAGTGATGGTGTATGTTGACCCTATTTGGTATGTTATAGTTCATGACCAATCAATCAAGATTATAGACAGTAAAGTAATATCTCATTATCTTTTAGGAGAAAATATTATTTAATCATGTAATTCCCTGAGTATCAAAATCCCATGATATTCACCACATCATACATACTTTAATATGATCCATGGTTATTGAGACCAATATCTTATACCCCATCTATCATGATTCTCTTCAATCAGTCACTTCTAAGGCTATTAATTCACTAATGGCATAGAGGATGTTTTAGATAGTTATTAAACTAACAATTTATAGGTCTATGAGCCTCATAATTTAATTAATTGGAATTTTATTCCATACTCTTAGTAATTTATATTTACTGATAAATTTTTCATGTACATTATTATTTTTTAGATGTTCTTAATTCATCTTATCATTCAAGAAATAGAGATTGAACATGGGTAGGTTCTATCTAGAATCAATATACATCATTCACAGTGGATTGTTATGAACATAATAATTTGACTCATAAACATTGGAACATATTAAATGGATTAACTGGAATACTATAATGATATTATGATATCATGCCCTTTTAGCAAGTATCATGGTGTAATATCAATTCTGTAATCAAATACAAGGCATGTGAAGTGATTTTTGTATTGATTGTTTTTAGTTTTTATTTTATATGTACTAATATATTCTAAATTATATAATTTATACTATTTATATAATGTTTCTATGATGGTGAAAATGCATGGGTATCATGCTTTATGAATGTAGGAGAACATTGTAAGTTGTGTACATATGATTATATCAGGGATTTTAGTTTCCTTATGAATAAAAATCTTGTAAAGTGAAACAAAGTAAAATATTTTTATATGATAATTTTGGAACCCATCATGAAGCAGAATCCCCAAACTAGTGTTTTCTTAAAAAAATTCCACCGACGCTCGACATAAACTTCCTAATGTCGGTGAAAAGAAGACTGATCTTAGCAGAGGACCACATGTGAATGATTTTAAGCACAAAATAGATCTTAAAGTACATGGTTTAATTCCCAAGCGGCGCATGGCGTCTTCTCATTGTTGTCGATCTCTTCTCGATGAATCTGACATCAAACTCCTCAAGATCATCCACACGGGATTTGAGAAATATAAAAGAGTGTCATTCATAGTAATCTGGGAACTAGATTGGAATTGCGATGATGCCTTCGACACTCCAATGATCACTGCATCGCCTCGCAACTACTACCTGAGATGGTTCATCATCCATGATCTTTGGATCTAGAGCCTCTCTCTATATATCATGGGAGAGAAGAGAAGAGAGAGAAGTTCCATAAATAGAAATTGGCAATATCCTCTCCTCTTATATATATAGTGTCATTTAATTACCCGGAAATACCAACCTGGCTATCGAATAATCAGTGCACTATTAACGACATATTATGAATACTTATCTAAGTCATAAATACTATTATTATTTACTTGTAATATATTAAATATATTACATGATAATAACTAATTCCAAAACTCAAGTCTTCATTCCCTTAAATATTAATTGATCCTTGAATATATTTTTAATATTCATCAATTAATATTTTTTCATGTTTTTACTTAAAACTCATAAATACATTTAATAAATAACTTCAATACTAATTATTCTAAATGTAAATAATATGAATTTATTTATTTCATTGGTGATCATTTTTCCTTGGAAAAATCCCGAACCCCTATGGTGGGGCACCCCATGTCCAAAATACCTATTCAACTGAATATGAATGATTCTTGAATAGGATATTGTGTGTGACCCTCTAGGCCCTTATCATGACAGTAGTGAATAGTATTCATAGACTAAGAGTGGGATCTAGCAACCTATCTTGGTATTATAAGAGATAATGATTGTCACAACAGAAAAACCAACCTAGAAACATGAATTGTGTAATATAATGTCTTTGTCTATAATATCTCATAAATCAGGACACACTCATGTGTCATCTCCATTTTTCTTGATTTATTGTTTTTTTATTTAACTGGATGGATTTACCCTCAACTTCTATGGCCATGGTCTTATAATGTAACTTAAATCCTTATAAATATGGCCTTAGATATATTACATCCATAACCTTTAAGTGAAAAATCCTTTTTTGACCATTCAACCAATGCCATGCCACCAATGATGCACCCAACAAAAACTACCTCGCCACGACTTCATTACCATGGTTTTCATATAGAATCAATGTATGGAATCAAATGACATACATTGGTAAGGATATCATGTTAGTAGACCATTACACATGATTGTAGATAGTAACATTCAATGACACCCGAAACATGTGGTGTTCCTATTGGTAGGTAAATCCTTATGATTTCACTACTATAGATAACCAAATTTAAACTTCATGATAAGTTGTCTCAATGCTTATGAGCACCCATCACCTGATAGTAAGACATCTACTATGTCAAGTAATTAATATATATCTTGACCATAGAACATATATTTGAGATCATTGTCATGGTATCTCGAGGTTGTCATTATAGACTGGAAATATGTACAACCTATTGATATGATAATTATCCTTTGGACATTACCATTTAAATAGTGGAATTTGAAAAATCTACACTATAATGGTTAGTTGAAATAATGTATAGCTAACTATAGACACGATATGGTATTCAAAATCACAGATTAGTTGGGTATAGGTCACCCACTATTTCAACACTCCCACATTCACTAGATCCAAATTTCTAACCAAGCATGTTAACTACTAACATGATTAACATCATGTTTCTACTGAGTAACAACTTTAGCAACTGAGTCCACCATTGTTCCTCCACATGGCTATTCTGCTATATATACCTCATCTCTTTGAGTAAAACTTCTCAAGAGATGGTATCCTGGTTATATCCCTTTTCGCACTAACATAAATTGGCATATTGGCTAGTAAGAATATCATAATTTACATTATGGTAATACTTTTCCGACTCAGTGTGATTCCAAGAATTGGAAAAAATTGTTTCATTTAATAACTACTTCTTATCTTCCACAGAAGCTGCAACATACTCGGCCTTTATAGGTATGGCTTCCACTGGCTGATATGAGCTTGAATTAGTCATCGTCTTTAGCCTAACTACAATAGAATATCACATGGATCTATGGAATTCTAGTTTGTATCCCAAAAAATAGTATCCTTTCTTCTCCACTTAAAATTTATATATCTTTTTTAATTTTCAAAGTACAATTAGATGGTTCTGACTGCATCCCCTACAGTTCTCTTTCATATAACTGATATTTTACTACTATAAAATATACCTTGGAAATATTGGTTCTTATACATATCATATACTATGTGATAGATCCATTGCTTCGACATATAGATTTTGGTTCACAACATTTATCTCTTCCCATGTCCCAAACATGTCAATTTGAAGAGATTATGCCCTATGAAATTAGCAACAATTCATCTCTTGAATTGTTCCAACTTTTATTTTTCAATACAATGTCACTATATGTATGATTGAATAGGACCAAAAAACCTATAGATCTACCAAATTAGATCTTGTTCCATAGAACATAGGTTAGTTCATTAATTCAATCATTGGGGAATCAATTTCATATTGGTCTTAACTAACTGTAAGACCAATGTCTGTTTTCCATATGTTTCCAAACAAATTGTACTTGGAAAACTTTAGCGCTCTCAGTAAGCTCTGGTAGACACATGGATATTATTTCTTGAAAATGTATATTCTATGATCACATTTCTTAATTTAATCCAAAATTAGATTTCAATAACTTGAAACTTTTATTAGAATTATGTGACATGTCCATACCTTTTTGGTTTCACTGTATAGACACCATCCAAGATTGGTGATCATGACATCCAATGCTAAATAATTTTATTATAGATATTAGAAATGATAAGTAAAATTCTAATGGATTTAGGAATAAAGACATAGTCAAACAAATAGATCCTATTGGTACAAATACTATACCAACCATGTATCAATTCACTTCAATACCCACCACATTATTCAAAATAATAAGCCCCTTTTCACTTTGATACATGGAATCCATTAATTGAATTTTATTTGATTTTATCATGTTTAGCTAATTGCCATTTAATGCTTACTTTTAGGAAATATTATTACCATTGAATAATAGATCACTGGAAAAGGTGAATATAATACCAATCCCACGGTTTTATCCTTCCTACGAAGTAAGTGTCTCTACAGCATACTATGTTCCACATGTTCTTGTGGAACTAGTTCCTATGATAACTATTTTTTCATCTTGAGCATCGACTAAAAACATTTTAATATAGCTCCCACTATCTCTAATTGAGATGTTAACCCTATTACAAAATGAAGTATATCAGTTGATTATATATTTTCTATGATAGGGATTTATGTAGCATCCTATGAATGTATTAGGATAATATAAAATAGATTCACATTGTGTTTGTACCTTATGCCAGTTTGATTATGTCCAAACCCTTTGCATCCAAAAAAATGAACTAATGGATTTACATAATACCATGACTCGTATGATATCCATTTTTCATTATAGTTCGCATATGGTTGTGGTATATCACCATTATATGCATTGAATTTCATGAAATATAATGGATGTTTCTTCAAGTTGAAACATTGATACTACATACATCAAAATTTGATGTATAACATATGCATTTTGGAATTGCTCCACTTTACATGATTGTTGATCTATGTTGATATGTAAGACTTCATCATGAATCCTCTCATCAATTTTGTGTTGTTGATAGGGTAATGTGAAATTAGGAATTAATCCACACTACATTATCAGGATTGATGAACGCTTGGTCAAAATATTCTTCAGTATCCCAACCCGATGGAACTCATATCTCCTGACCAAGAATATAATTCACATTATTATTCCTTAATTACCTAACGAAATATTATGAAGTATATATATACCTCTCGATTATACTTGGAATTGATCACACATACTTGTTAAACTATATCCAGAAGCATTGTGACATAGCTTTATTTCTAAAGGCTCCTTTTTCCAAACTAAAGATGTCGATAATACCTATAGTATTTAGTTGTGCCAAGACTAAATAACATAATAGGTATATTCATGATGTCCACTTTTATTATTACTTGACAAATAATTATATGTCACAACTGGGTATAAGTATTACATTTATATTCAACACTAATTGTCTATGATTCATGTTTTACTAAACTACTGATTAAGTTTACCAAAAACAACATTCATTCCATAACCTGAAAGAATGTCTCCATGCGTCCAAGGAAACATGAGATTAATGTTTGTGGTTATACTAAATACTAGTTCAACACAAATCTTTCTCATAGAAATTAAGACATAGTGTACTTCTCACTACTGGCCTAGGTATCAACCTTTCACAACCACTTGGAGAATACACCTTACATATAGTAATGTTTTTATACATACATGGTAATTATATTTAAATACATTTGTAAAAAGCATATAGTATTAAATACCGAAGTAGTAAAAAGGAAACATTGATGAATATTACTAATGTAGAAGTGACATCTTTCTTATCTAAATCAGTTTATTTCTTTGAAACTTCTGTTGTTTTATTTTATAATATTTAATTCAAATATACATTGTTAATACCTCATTAATTGAAGGAAATCGTGAATGTGTCATTGGAATTAAATTTTGTTGACATTTTCACATTTTATTTCAATTTATGCTCCATAAGAATTAAAAAGTAATTGTCTTTTATTATTAATCACTTGGAAAACATTACCTAGATAGGTAATGGAGAATTTACGTAATACATGTTCATTTTGTAACTTAAAACAAAACCTGAGTAATGTAGTGCAAATGATATGAGAAAGGGATCTATTTAAAGATCATGATCAACATTCAATTTACACATTCCGATATAACCATCGCCTTATTCATACATTTTCTTCGCTTTCTCCTTACAAACATCTCAGAGAAGAGACTTCATGTTTATATCATCCATGTATTGGTGTAGCGACCACAACTGACACCAGACATTGATGAAAGCATAATGATATAAATATCATATGATTTGTATATTAGTCTCCTGTAGCAATTTTCACCCTCGCTTCTTGAGGTAGTTTGATAGTGTTGGGGTCATTGGATCCTGGAGTTTCCTTTATCATAGTACTATTCACACACGCTTGTACTATTCAGGGATACTCGTGTCAGCGAGGAAATTTACTTTTTCCAATATAATATTTCAGTTTTAAAACATGTGGTATATATTTAAATTTTCTATAAAAATGAAATTTAATAGATTAGTACCTTTTCTATGGATTATTAGTTTAGACATTTTGATTAATTACTTAAATCTTTTAATGTATCCCACAATTTTATTGGATTCTAGGATCCCTCTGTACTAGAATCAGAATACTTTGACGCTTGATTATTCTAGTGGCATCGATCCCAAAAACACCCCTCATAGTCTATAAGCTATGGCTACGCCACTACATAGAGGGTTATAGGTGGGATTTCTGCTGGCCGACCACTTTAACTTGTGGATCCTTAAATGTTGAGTAATGTCCCAGCTTCTTAAAACCAGAACATGATTTACTAAATGATTGCCTCTAAAATTACAAAAAGATAGCTATGGATATTTCTTTGCTGGAATTTTAGTTAAGTCGACTCATCACTCTTATTAGGTCTCCTTAGTAGTAATAGACACCCTCCGCTATGGCTTGTCTGAAACCACAAATAACCGGTTTTATCCAAATTTGAATGACAGAAGACTATTAAGACTTAATATATCATTCAGGGTTTTATAATTTATAGTGTGATGGGAGAAATCATTTTCTATTTTTATAAGCATGTACTATGTGACCACAATCACAACTGACCTTGAAAGAAATAAAAATGTCATCGCGTCATATGTTCATTTTATCTTGCAAGGTTGTTTATTATTATACTATGTGATCGCACAATAAACTACACCTGAACAAAATAATAAACCATGCCAAAAAAATGAACACCTGATCATGAGCTAGTTTTAAGGGATGATCCATTGAGTGAAAATGGATCAATAGAGACCCGGGGGACAATACCTTTAGTCAGGTGGCTTGCAACTTGGATGGTAACGCCTCTTCATCCAATGCATCCAACTCCTATCTAGTGCATCACCGTCACTTGCTGTGATGTGTGTCACACCTCATCTCGTCATTATACAACAGTACTGGCACACAGGTGAGGGGGTTTCTGGGAATTAAATTACAACTTTGAGAATGGTCGTGCAGAGCCTTATACATACAATGACACTTGAGAGGGCACACCGATCCTCTTTAATTTAATTAAACTTATTATTAAAAACCAACATTCAGTAAGTAAATAAATAATTTATATAAATGCACTAAACATTTATTTGCAGGTCTAAGACTCATGACTAGTATACACATGAACTCGCATATATAAAATAAATGAAGAATAAAAATTAAACTTGCATTAAAATAAAATTGAGGGAATTTTAATTGAATTAATAATTTCACTCTAATTTTTAATCCAATATTTATGCCGCTGAGTCCTGGTTAATTAATTTAATTTTTAAAATTAAAATTAATTTATTAAATTAATTTAATTAAATTCCAAATTAAATTAGTTATGAAAAATTAAAATGTAAATAACCAAAATTAATGTTTAATTAACTTAATTCTCAACTGAAATCAAATTAAATAATTTAATTAATATTTATTAAATTAAAATACAGGGGCCCTTAAAATATTTGGCAGGGCCTGTGCGGGTCTTGGCGAACCTGCGCAAGCCCAGTCCGGGCTGTACCGACCCCTTGCATGAGCGTTTTAGGTTGGACAGGTTCTCCCAATCCCATTCCAGGCCGAGTAGACCAACCCATACCTATTTTGGGTTGGATATGGTCAAACCACATGCAGATGGGTTACCTCATGGTGGTGCGCACCAAGGTTCCGGTTCGGGTGGAGCAGCAAGTACTGCGGGGAGGCGATCCGTGTTTCCCTTACGACGACCAGGGTTGTTTGTGTCGGCGGATAGGGAGGAGGCAGGACGGTTTCAGAGGGGGAGTCTCTCACCGGATAGTTGAGAGTGGCCAACACGGAGGTCTTCCAGCCGAGGGCACAGAGGCGCGGGTGTGAGAGAGCACTGTGGTAGTGCGCCGCTGTGCGGGTCTCCATGAGAGAGTGCGGAAGAGGTTGAAAGCATCCAGTCGTGGTGCTAGAGTGGAGGTGGACCGGGGTTGCCAGCGGTTGAAGTAGGAGGACGGGAGGGCATGCGGCTGGTCTGACAACCTAGTGTAGTGCGCGGCCTTGCATGATAGAAGGATGAGTGTGCGCCATTGGCTGGTTGATGAGGCTAAGGTCTAGAACAGCGCGACGGGGAAAGGAGGTCAGATGCGGAGAGGCCAGGGTATCCAGGGTTGAGGTAGGCTTGCCAGCTTGGATGGGCACAATGTGATGCGTCGCCGGAAGCTCAAAAATGAGTAAGTGAAGAGGAGCAGCGTAATGTAGCCGAATGACCGAGGCTTAAAGGCAATGCCACCCGCCAAGGTTTCTCCACGCTTAAAGACAACGTCACCAGCGATGGAGATGCACCACCAATTCCGGGCAAAGGGAAGAGGCTAAAGCAAGAAGATTGCACAGCAAACTTCAAAATCCCGTCACATTCATCTATCCCCATTACAAAGGAGTGAAAATACAATATAAAGACAAAATAAATAAAGAAAAATGCTCCAATTCGAGTTACAAGACATGGGGAACCCAAAAGGCACATAAAAAGCATAAAATAACACTTTCCCATGCCATTTAATGACCCCACTAGCCAAAGTAGCGGGATTCCCTCTTAATGATGCTTTTCTCCACCTTCTCTCTCCTCATTAATGTGCAGCTACGAATTTCCACCATTTGCCATGTGGATAAATGATTTTGGGTCCCAAATAAGTGTGTTGTGGCCCACCATAGTGTTGGACATCAAGAAGTGTGGGCTGGTCCAATTCGAACAACAATTGGGCTTGGAATTTTTATCAAGCCCAAAATTATTCTCCTTGTGCTGAATCTGATCCATATCATTCTCCCCCGGTTGAAGAGGATTTGCCCTCAAATCCACGACATCATCTTCTTCAATGTAAGTAGATAAGTCCCCAATGTTGAATGTTGCAGAAACGCTGCCAAAATCATCTGGTAAATCAATTTTGTAGGCATTGTTTCCCACTCGTTCAAGCACTTCGAATGGACCTTCAGCTCGTGGTGCCAGCTTGCTCTTCCTTTTGGATGGAAATCTCTCCTTGCGAAGGTGAATCCACACTTTGTCTCCAGGTTGGAAAATAGCCTGCTTCCGATGCTTGTTTGCTCGCCTCTTGTATGCCTCATTAGACTTCTCTATTTGAGCACGAATAGATTCATGGAGCTTCTTCATCTGCTTTGTCTTCTCCTCCGCATCAATATTTACCTGAAAATCAAGAGGCAAAGAGCACAATTCTATAGGAGTGATTGGATTGATTCCATAAACCACTTCGAATGGAGAATGTCGGGTGGTAGCACTGGGAGATCTATTGTATGCAAATTCAGCTTGTGCAAGTTGCAAATCCCAATCTCTCATGCTCTTGTTCACCAATGTTCTCAGAATAGTGCCCAATGTACGATTGGTAACTTCTGTTTGCCCATCCGTTTGAGGGTGATGGGATGTGCTGAAAAGAAGTTTCGTACCGAATTTCCCCCATAATGTTCTCCAAAAATGGCTGAGAAATTTTGTGTCTCTATCCGAAACGATGCTGCGAGGAATTCCATGAAGGCGAACAATCTCTTTGAAAAACAATTCTGCCACTTTCACTGCATCTTCAGTCTTATGACAAGGTATGAAATGAGCCATCTTAGAAAATCGATCAACAACAACCATTATTGAATCTTTACCTCGCTGAGTCTTTGGTAAAGCCATAATGAAATCCATGCTGAGATCTTCCCATGGCTGCTCCGGAATAGGTAACGGAGTGTATAAACCAGGCTTGAAATGACTCTTTGCTCTTTGACATGTTCCGCATCTTGAAAGAATAGCTTGGACATTTGATTGCATCTTCGGCCAGTAGAAATGCTCTTTTAGTATCTCCAAGGTTTTATGGATGCCAAAATGACCAGCAAGTCCCCCTTCATGTGCTTCCCGAATAAGCAAGTCCCTGTAATTACCCTTTGGAACACACAACTTGTTTCTCTTAAAGAGAAACCCATCATGTACAGAATAATCCTCCACAAATCCATCTTGACATTGGATTAAAATAGAATTAAACTCCATATCATGCTGATAATCTTCTCTCATAAGCTGAAATCCAAGAATTCGAGCATCAAGAATTGTAAGTAATGCATACCTCCGAGATAAAGCATCTGCCACTAGATTATCTTGCCCCTTCTTGTATTTTGACACAAATGAGAATGATTGTAAGAATTCCACCCACTTTGCATGCCTCGAACTCAGCTTGTGTTGACCATTGATAAACCTCAAAGCCTGATGGTCAGAATGAAGAACAAACTGCTTCGGTCTCAAATAATGAGACCAATGATCTAGGGCTCTTATAACCGCATAAAATTCCTTATCATAGGTGCTGTAATTCCTCCTTGAATCATTCAGTTTCTCGCTGAAATATGCAATAGGGCGCTTGCTTTGGATGAGAACAGCGCCTATCCCAACTCCACTTGCATCACATTCCACTTCAAAGACTTGATCAAAATCAGGCAACGCCAAAACCGGTGCTTCACACAACTTTTTCTTAATGATTTCAAATGATTCATTTGCTGCCTTTGACCACTCAAATTTCCCCCTTTTTAAGCATTCAGTGATAGGTGCCATAATAGTGCTGAAATTGGAAACAAAGCGACGATAAAAGGATGCCAAACCGTGGAAACTTCTTACTTCGGTAATGGATTCTGGTTGTGGCCAGGACTTGATTGCTTCCACTTTTGATTCATCCACCATGATGCCTTCTTTGGTTACCACATATCCCAAAAACACCACTTCTGTTGAAAAGAACTCGCATTTTTCAAGCTTCCCATATAGCTTTTGTTTCCGTAGAACATCAAATACCCACCGAAGATGATCCACATGGCTCTCCACATCCTTGCTGTAAATCAAAATGTCATCCAAATAAACTACCACAAATTTACCAATAAATGGTTTCAGAACTTCATTCATGAGTCGCATGAATGTGCTAGGAGCATTTGAGAGGCCGAATGGCATGACCAGCCACTCAAACAATCCGCCTTTAGTTTTGAAGGCTGTTTTCCACTCATCCCCTTCCTTCATTCGAATCTGGTGGTATCCACTACGAAGATCAACCTTTGAAAAGATTGATGAACCATGCAATTCATCAAGCATATCATCGAGTCGTGGGATGGGATACCTGTATTTGATGGTAATATTATTGATAGCTCTACTATCAATGCACATGCGATACGTACCATCTTTCTTTGGCACCAATAATGCTGGAACAGAACACGGGCTCATGCTTGGCCTTATAAAGCCTCGATCCATCAACTCATCTACTTGCTTCTGCAATTCCCTTGATTCTCCAGGATTACACCGATATGCTGGTTTATTTGGCAATTGTGCACCCGGAACGAGATCAATCTGGTGTTCAATGCCTCTAAATGGTGGTAATCCTGCTGGAAGATCATTAGGAAAAACATCATGATATTCCCCAATTAAGGAATGAGCTAAAGGATGTTGATGACTCTTCTCCTCATGGCATGACTTTTCCATCATCAATAAAGCAAAAACTGGCTTTTGCTTATTTATGGCTTTCTCCACTTGAGCTTTGCTGATAAAGAGACTACCTTTGGGTACTTCCGGAACAGATTTTTCTTGCAGAGTTTGGGACGGCTTCAAAGGAGCAAGTGTGATATTCTTTTCCCCAGATCGAAAAGAATAAGTGTTCTTCCTCCCATCATATTTCACTTCCCTGTCAAACTGCCAAGGCCTACCCAACAACAAGTGACAAGCATCCATAGGAATAACATCACACAGTACTTCATCAGCATAGTTCTTACCAATGGAGAATGAAATTAGAACCTGTTTTTTGACTTGGAGTGTGCTCCCATTGTTCAACCATTGCAATTTATATGAGTGAGGATGATTCTGAGTTGGAAGCTTCAATTTCTCCACTAGTGTTGTTGAAGCCACATTTGCACAGCTCCCACTATCAATAATCACCATGCATACCCGCTGATTAATGGTGCAGCGAGTTTGGAACAAGTTTTCTCTTTGATCTTCTTCCGGGCAGATTTGAGCTTGCAAAACTCTTCGTAGCACCAGCATGTTTCCCACATCAGCTTCTTCCACAACATGTTCCTCATTTTCAGTTTCTTCACCATCATGTTCATCCTCTTTGATTGCCTCTTCAATTTCTTCAATCTCTTTAATAGTAATAATCCGGTTGTTAGGGAAATTGGCCTGAAAATGACCATACCCATGGCATTTGAAACACTTTCGATTCCCACGTTCAAAGGAGTTCGACTTCCCTTTTGTTTGTTCCATAGCCTTCTCTTTCCCTTTTTCCAGCATCTTGTTCCTTCCAAATTCCTTCTCAACAACACCAGATTTATTAGAAGAAATACCCTTATAAACAGTTGTACCTCTATTGTAGTTTTTGAGCACCGGTGCCCTTGAGGTCCGCTTTTGCTTTTCCACCTTGATCGCCAGCTTGCAAACATCATCAAGTGAGCAGAATGATTGCAACTCCACTGAATGTGCAATTTCTTCATTTAATCCACCCAAAAACCTTGCAATTGTTTGCTCTTTATATTCTGGAACATCACTTCGCATCAATAAACGATCAAATTCCCGAATGTACTCTTCAACAGACTTATCTCCTTGTCGTAGGCTATGCATTCGAAAATAAAGATCTTGCTTATAATTCTCAGGCAGAAATCGTCTCCTCAAAAGCTTTTTCAACTTCTCCCATGAGCGTATCTTGCCTTTATCATCACGTTCCCGCTGTTTCTTCAGATTTTCCCACCAAAGTGATGCATAATCTTTAAATTTCAGAATGGCTACCTTGCACTTCTTCTCGTCAGAACAATTCTTAAATTCGAAGAACCGTTCGATTTCCCGCATCCAATCCAGAAAATCATCCGGATTCATACTCCCATAAAAATCTGGAATGTCGATCCTCAACCCTCTTTCAATGTCTTCATCATCTCTTCTTCTTCGCATATCTACCTCTGAATCGCTGGAATCATCACCATTTGCATGATCTTCATAAAATGGTGCTGGATTGCGTCTATTATGTGGTGATGGACGTCGAGGATGTCGCTGCGGTGGAGGGGAGTCAGGTCGCCGTGCTCTCAAAAGTTGAGCAAGTTGCTCACCGATTTGAGTAATTTGTGATTGTAGCTGTGCATTAGCTATTTCCCATGGAGCAGGAGGAGTAGAAGATCCGCTCTTGCGAGACATGATGGAGAGTAATAAGAAGAATGTGATAGAACTTACTCGTTGGAACCGCGCCTCTGATACCAATTGATGCGTCGCCGGAAGCTCAAAAATGAGTAAGTGAAGAGGAGCAGCGTAATGTAGCCGAATGACCGAGGCTTAAAGGCAATGCCACCCGCCAAGGTTTCTCCACGCTTAAAGACAACGTCACCAGCGATGGAGATGCACCACCAATTCCGGGCAAAGGGAAGAGGCTAAAGCAAGAAGATTGCACAGCAAACTTCAAAATCCCGTCACATTCATCTATCCCCATTACAAAGGAGTGAAAATACAATATAAAGACAAAATAAATAAAGAAAAATGCTCCAATTCGAGTTACAAGACATGGGGAACCCAAAAGGCACATAAAAAGCATAAAATAACACTTTCCCATGCCATTTAATGACCCCACTAGCCAAAGTAGCGGGATTCCCTCTTAATGATGCTTTTCTCCACCTTCTCTCTCCTCATTAATGTGCAGCTACGAATTTCCACCATTTGCCATGTGGATAAATGATTTTGGGTCCCAAATAAGTGTGTTGTGGCCCACCATAGTGTTGGACATCAAGAAGTGTGGGCTGGTCCAATTCGAACAACAATTGGGCTTGGAATTTTTATCAAGCCCAAAATTATTCTCCTTGTGCTGAATCTGATCCATATCACAATGCATCAGAGGCATTGAAATAGGAGGTCCGTCCCGCTGTGCTGTGGATAGAGGGAGATGCCTGGGTTCTCTCAGAGAAGGGAGGCACTATAGGGATCTTCTGAGAGGTGGGCGGGCTGTAGGAGCTAGTTGGGGAGCCACAGTTCAACGGATGCACTGCAGGAGGTGTCTTCGGGCGGCCAAGTGATGTGCTGTTGCTGCTGTGCATCAAAGGGGTGGAGGAGGCGGCCCCTTCGGGCCGCCGCAGGTGAACATGGTGGGCCATGTGGCCCTGAAAACCATTCTACTATTCTTGGGACATGCAAATGCAGTCCCACCCCCAATTTTTTTTATCTTTACGAAGACCACTAAAGGAGGTCTTCTTATTAAAATATTCTAAATCCAATTTAGGATTTTGGAAATAATAATAAAATTATTAAATATAATTTTCTTAAGTCTATTTAGACTAGAAAATATAAACATTATAATAATAAAATATTATTATAATATAATATTATAGTAAAAAAATTATTATTATAATTAAAATATTATTATTATTATAAAATTACAATAACAATAAAATCTAGAAATTATCACGAGAAAATACTATGTCAGTGTAAACAGATTTAGATAAAATTGGTTCATTGAATTATAATGTTCTAAACTACCAGTTTTAATCCGAATTTAAAAAATCAAACGACCATATAATAGTCATCCAGTATCGGATTAAAACACGGTCTGAAATTTTGGGACTACATGGACACCGTCTTCATAACATAATGAAAATTTATTGATTTCATTGACTTAAAATCAACACACGTCCCTTTGATACCAGTTGTTGGTATCGGGCATCCAGAAAAAGCCCCAAACATGTGTATTTTTTAAAAACGTTCCACTGACACTCGACTTAAACTTGTCGACATCGATGAACAACATCCCAGTCTTAGCTGATGACCACACATTAAAGATTTTAAGAATAAAAATAAACTGAAAAGTACCTGGTTTAATTCTGATGATGCACATGACATTTTCTCATCATTGGCGATCGATGCTCGAAGAATATGACATCAAACTCCTCTAGATCGTCCAAAATTGCTTCATGAAATCTGTGGGAGCATCGTTCTTCATAATCCGGGTTCTAGAACGGAATTGAAAAGACTCCTTAGACACTCTAATGATCACCGAACCGCTTCTCAAGTGATGCTTGAGAGAGTGCTTGATCACTGATCCTTGGATCCAGATCCTCTACCTAGATCATGGGAGAGAAGAGAATAAAGAGAAGTTCCATGAATAGTAATTCTAAATCTCCTCTCCTCTTATATTCATAGTGTCATTTAATTACCTATGAATACCTACCCATCACCCGAATAATTAGCTCAATATTAACGACATATTAGGACTACTTATCTCATTCATAAGTATTATTATCATTTACTTGAAATATATTAAATATATTACATGATAATAATTGAGTCCAAAAAATGACCCGTCATTCCCATAAATATTAATTGACCCCTGAATATATATTTAATATTTGTCAATAAATATTTTTTCATGTATTTACTTAAATATTGTAAATACATTTAATAAATAAATTCAATTCTCATTATTCTAAACGTGAATAATATGAATTTATTTATTGCATGGTGATCATTTTTCCTTGAAAAAATCCTCGTCCCCAGTGGTGGGGCCCACAAGTCCAAAACAACTATTAAACTGAATTGGAATGATTCTTGAATAAGCTATTGTGTGTGACCCTCTATGACCTTATCACGACAGTAGTGAATAGTATTCACATACAATGAGTGGGATCTAGCAACCCATTATGGCCCCTGAAGAGATAAGGATTCTCACAGTAGTGACAACCATCCTAAGAACATGCATTGTATAATATAATCTCTTTGTCTGTAACATATAATAATGCATTACACACTCATGTGTCGTCACCCTTTTTCATGCTTTATTATTTGTTGATTTAACTAGAAGGATTTACCCTCTACTGCAATGGCCATGGTCTTATAAAGGTATATCCATACTTATCAATGTGGCCTAACATATATTAATTCCATAACCCAGAAGTGACAAATCCTTTCTTGACCATTCAACCAATATCATGCCACCAATGACGAACCCAACACAAACAACCTCGCCACGACTTCATTTCCATGGTTTTCGTCTTGTATCAATGTACGTAATCAATTGACATACATTGGTAATGATATCAAGTCAGGAGACAATTACACATGATCATAGATAGTAACAACCAATGAAACCCAAAACATGAGGTGTTCATATTGGCATGCCGGTCTTCATGATATCACTACCGGAGATCACAAAGTGCGAACTTCATGAGAATAAGTCTCAATGATTATGAGCCCCACCACTTGATAGTCAAAAATCAATTGTGTCCAGTTAGTAAGATGTATCTAGACCATAGAAAATATATTTAAGATTAATGTTATGGTATATTTAGGTTCATATTATAGCCCAAAAACTAATACAACCTCCTGATAGGACAATTAACCTTTGGATATTACCATTTCAATAGTGGACGCAGAAAAATCTATAGTAGAATGGTAAGATGATATTATGTCTAGCGAACTATATTCATGATATGGTAATCAAAAGCACTGAACAGTTGGATCTAGGGAACCCACTATTTCAACAGATAACACTACCATAGTGATATGTTTATCCCATCAATATATAAATTTCCTAAAAAATATCTCAGTATATCCTCAAAATATTCTATAGTCCTCTAAAACTGACCATATGTTTAAGGCTGATTAGAAATGTGAAAACTAAACTCGCTCACCAATTCTTTCTAATTGAATCTCTAGAACCTTGTGGTAAACATCATATACTAATTATATATAATGGATAGTGGTACATGATAAATCCTCACCACGTACTTTATGTATATCTTCATAAATTGGTCATGTGAGAAATCTTATTTTATGGAAAAAAATGTGACCA
The DNA here is from genome assembly GCA_963277665.1 of Viscum album. Classification (NCBI taxonomy): domain Eukaryota; kingdom Viridiplantae; phylum Streptophyta; class Magnoliopsida; order Santalales; family Viscaceae; genus Viscum; species Viscum album. The sequence goes on from OY728121.1 coordinate 1,089,534,743, forward strand.
CTTTGAGAGGTGTTCGAATATAACCCAAATATAAATATGGGATATAGAAATATTGGGGTGTCCTATGAATAAATTCATTTGAATGTTTTACCATTTACATACTGAAATGGGTAATATATTCAATATAACTTTAAAATTTTATTACCTATCCTAAAACTTTTGGCATACCTTGAATCGTTATATGTATTCTATGATCTACCACTTCATATTATCCAAATAGAATATTTAAATTTGATATATAGAAATCTTCATGATTCCTAGATGAATTGAGAAGGATTACCTATTGGAGCCATTCAAATTTTCCCTCTTCAGTTGAGTTTTTATGGAACACACATCTAGTTTCTAAACCATATAAACCAGTCTTTATCAATGATAATTTCTATAATTCTCCCCTTTTTTGTAGTTACGCATCATATTTCAAGGACTCATCAATCTTCACATGAATCGATGGTTGAGATGTTATTTGGGAAATATAATATATATCTCCTCTCATTATGAAAGCATTATTCAACCTCTATAACTCGATTCATATTGAGTCTTTCTCAGAAATCATCTTGGATAAAGTATCTTGACCTTTCATTCATAATGAATCAGCCACCCCTTACTTAAATGATAATTTATTAACTATTGATAATATTTTATCAACTCAAACCGTATTCTTTGTTTCAAATTTAACTCCTTGTTTATTAATATATACATTAGGATCTATGATCAATATATATTTCATAATTTTATCAAAGACACAATTTCTCTAAATCCATAATGTAAAGATTACCAATACCAATAGGAAATCATGTGTGAGGTAATTTTACTCATGATTATTTAATTGAAATTAGGAACAAGATATTACCTTATCATTCTACATGAGTGAAAATCTGGATAAATTTATTGAAGCATCACTATTTATTAAAAATCCTTCCCCACTACATTGTATGGAAATTACAAGTGCAGTGACCAAAAAATTCTTTAGTCCTTTGAATTATTCTTCACATTCCTCCAACCAAAGTTTGTTCACAACCATCCATATTAATTTGGTTAATTAATTCCATATCAATTCCAAATTTATCAAAATTCATTATTAATTTCCTTCTATATGAAGAATACTTTGGATCCTCACCAAAATGGTCACTCTGAACCACTTCCCAATATCCTCCATCTTTGACAAATTTTATAATATCACCTAGATTGTGATTATATGATCCAAGAATTATACATTCTACAGATAAAATATTTACTTTATAAAAATGTAATACAATTTATTATATCTTGGGTCTTTCAATAGAATCCAAAAATAATCTTCATCATCTTCCTTTATTTTAGTATATATGTGAATTTCATCCATATATACCAACTTGAATTTTTAAATGTAATTACAAAAATAATCTATTCATTAAGAATTTAATTATATCATGGGAATTGAAATGTACAAATTTCATAATTATAAATTTAGAGTTTCCAAACCCTTTGTGGAAAATATGTTTCAAAATATCCTCCCTGTTGACCCTTAACATATGATATCCATATAAAATGTGGATGTTTTAAGAGTATTGAGCTCCTAAGAGTTCATTGAATAGATCATCAATACACATTTTTGGATATTTTTTACCATTATTTTATGAATCTCAAGATAAATAATGACATGTCACGTTGATTTATCATACGTTTTGACAAAAGTATTGGTGTACCCCACGGTGAAGCACTTAATTAGATGAAGCTCTTATATTGATTCTTTTCATGTTTCTTATTTAATTCCTCAAATTCAATATGGTATATTCTATATGGACTCTTTTGGATATGAATAGATCTAGGTATGAGTTAAATGAAATAATGAAACCCACTCTATGTGGATGAAAATGTACTTTATCTAAAAATAAATTAGTTAAGTCTTATAGAAAATGCTTGTCATAAATATTGACTTCCTACCCTATCATTTGAACTAAAAATACATTATTATTTGGTATCTAGATAAATATTAAATAATTTTTATAAAATGGGATTTTGGTATTATTCATATTTTGGCTCTTTATAACATGATGATTTAGAGTATGAAATGGGATCTATTTAACACAAAAATATATATTTTCTTCATACATGGAAATCCATTCCATAAATAACATTATTAAGAATTCTCCAAATGAAATATGTATTATATCTATAAGAAGTTTCCTCCCACAATTAAAAAATATAGGTTATTTATAAATCATAGATTTGATTATTATGACAATAGTTGTTTCATAGATAGATCAATATACATTTCATGAGGTGGTGATTCTATGTTCTTTCAGATATTTTGTGATATAAAATAATAAAATGATCTAGAATAAAATAACGTACTATAAGAAATAAAAAGATATCTTGTCTACATTGCCTGAATTTATTATTGTGATCTACCACATTAGTTGTGATCATGAATGTCCTTTATTCCCAAATTTTGGGAATTTGATAAGGAACATTTACTTAATAAGACCAAGGGTTGGGTCATTGATAGGCATAATGTACAAACTCCTTTCACATGAATAATTTCAGTGTGGGTGGATCATTTTGGCGACATACTATTCCTATATATAATTAATTATCTAATTATCCATACTTTGATAGTTGTGTTATCGGCTTTCTACATTACAACACTTAAAAAACATCCCTAATCTTTTGAGGTAATTACCCATGTTCTTTTTCACAAACTTTTGGTGTGTGAGTGGTTAAAATCCCCCCACCCATGTGACTTTCCATCAGATTTCTCCTAATATTTCAAATTTTTGTTCTTGTTCCCAAATTATAAATAGTCAATGATTTTAATCTTTATATTTATAATATGTAAACAAATATATTCATAACATGAATAATAACATAGAGATAGTTCCCATAAAAGAAATTGATTTTAACCACAAATTAAATGGTTGATCAATCAACCATTCTAGGATATATAATAGTTGTAATAACTCATGAACTCGTGATTTTATCTTTATAAGTGAATACAGACTCATCCCCTTTTGGGATTAGGAATTATCACTCCTATTTGTGCTATGTGATTAAGGAATTTTTTTAATGAAGAATGATTTTTTGAACTCATCTCACTCCATAGTGTCTATCGAAACCTTATTTTTTTTATATTAATGAGAGTCCACCATCTATTAGTCTCACCTTTAAATGTTATATTCCAGCAAAAACATTTTTGAGCTCCGAGCATAAGAGAAGGGAAATATTATTTTCAATTACAATGAACCATTTGAAATTAATAAGTGGATTATAATATTCACGTAATGGGGAAGGAAAATTTAACATAAAAGAATCTATATTATGATACTCATTCATGGTTCAATTTGAGGCCTCAAAATGGTTATTAATATATTAATAACATGTGACAGTTTGGTGAGAACTACGATCAAGTTTTGTACACTAATTCCCATAACATTTGGTAGCTCAGTTGGACAAAAATTTCATTTTACATTTCACCCATTGTTAACACATTTTCACTTTACTATAGAAATTTCATAAATAAATAAAATTATTCAATAATAATACTTAATCCAAAAAGAAAGCTATTATGATAGAAGGAATGAGTAACAAATAATATTTGTTTCGTAACATATAAATTATAAGGATTAAATCTCAGTTATTCATTACCTTCATTCTATTAGGAAAGTAATACAAACCATAATAATTTTCCCAAATCCTACTTAATGGCTAGAAAATAGAATTTTAATCACCAAATTATAACCCCTATGAGTTACTTAACAGGTGATCAGACTTAGGCACAATCATCATGCTCTTATGTGAGTATCAAGTCAAATACCAACAATCCATTTTAGGGTTATTACTTTATGATTCATCTATTCCAAAGTCACATCGACTTGTAAATATCCATAAAGGTATTTTATTTAAATAAAAACCACATTATAATTAATTTATCCAAATTTTAGGCTGTGATCCTATTTTTAGACTATGCTCTATGGTTTCCACTAATGTTTTGAAACATAATTTCTCAAAAATATATTCTCTAATCTCCAAAAATTAACTAAATCAATTATATGGACCCGACTATAGAGACACAAGTTAAAAATGTCTTTACTTTACATTTTTTAAATGAAATAAATATTCCAATTATTAAATAATATTAATAATATTCTATATGCCAATACGAAAGTTTATTTGGAAAATAGATGGATAATAATTTTATTTTTAAATTATTATGATCACATGGTCTTAGGAAAACCAAAATAGATCATATTTAAAAAATATCATTAACAAAACTCATTATCATAACATGGGGAATGATAACATGAAAATGGGTGAGCGGAAATTCTCAGTGAGGGAGGAATAAAAATTTCATTAAAGATGAGCTCATAAAAAACATGATAATAATAGAAATATTATATCATCAAGAGTGATAATCGTAAAACCTAATAGTTCTTCAAAATACTTTGATTATGAAACTACAACCACAAAAGACCAACTATGAATCATAATATCAATAATATGGATTCAAAAAATTTTAGATAAACCTTGAATCATGAGAACATAAGATCAGAATGCATGACATCTTTCAACTATGAAAAAAACATTAGAAAAGGGAAACATTACCCTGATGAGTCATAAAAATTCACCCATTATTATGATAAAACATAATTTTATCCATGTATACATCACCTTCATGAGTTACACACTAGAACAGCCACTTGAAAACAACTAAATTGTACCCACATATACATATTCATGGGATTGAAACTTTTAACCAATGAATTGGATGGAAATATAAGACCCCACCAATCATCATCCATTCATATGAGTTACATTTGAAAATAATTAATTTATCACACTATAAAGAATATATAGAAATAAAATGTGTCCAAAAAATGTTTAAATTATAATCATTCACTCTCTATAAATAACCCATGAAAATAAAAATGGGGTTCAATAAAAATTCAAAGGAAAATCATTCATCTTTCATAGAAAGATGAACCCATGGAAATGAAAATTGGTTTTATAACATTTTTAAATAATATAAAGAGATGAATTAGATATATTGAAATTTAAAATATGATCACCCCAAAATGATCAAATAATATAAGAAAAATGGATGGTGAAACACGAAACATAACTCCCTTAGAGATTAAATTTTTGTATGTAGAGAGGAAAATGGAAACTAAATCAATATAGAGTTTTTTTTAGAAAAAAAGAATATTTTTATCATCAATATAAATCTACTAGTTATTGGTCTCCTTTCAAAAATTCTCATTTGTTTCATTAATGCATGTGTAATATCTTTCTAAAAAGGTAATCTTTTTTTTTCATAAAAACAAGTGAAAATAAAACACTTAATGGGAGTTTATTTTTATTAAAAATTATATTTCCCATTAAATATAAGAGAGAAAATTATTTAAAATAATTTATTTATAAGAAAAAATGGGTAAATAAATTCAATAAAAAATTCAAATATCTCAAAGGATGAATTTTGAGTTACTAAATCCCTTACCTTTACTCTTGTTTTCCACAAAAGTGATTTAACCTCATGTATAAAAATATAACTACATTAATGACCCATTTAAGAACCTATTACACATCTATAAAAATTCATAATAATAATTGATAATTATTCTCAACAAGTATGTTTTTTATTTTATACCCATTTTCAATTTCGAGTATGGGAAATTCTGATTGTTTTGGACTAGTTTTGTTATCATGGTGATATTATTAGTTCATCCAAAAATATCATAATTGAAAGACAATAAAATTTTCCATAATTTAATTTTTTTAATTATTAATAATGTTATAATTTCATTATATGTTGTTTTTATCAATATTCTTAAAGAAGAAATCATAGATGATCTTGATTTGGGGATTTTTAATGAATAAGCATTCGTATCATAATTAATGAGTTTAATAATAACATTACCATTATAAAATAGAAATAAAATATTTATATTTATATAATATATTATCAGTAATTAAATCCTCAATGTAATACGTGATGTGATTCTATATCATTATTCAAGTATGTGGATAGATCAACCAAACCAAGAATATACCATAATAAATATATGATCATGGTTACCAAAGTTGTTTTATTTTTCATAATATAATTATTAAAAAATTATGATACTATATAGAAAATGTTATGTTATTAATTCATATTTTATGAATTTTAAAAAATAATAAATAAAATAAAGAAAAAATAGTACGATACTTCATTGAGGCGCTAATATACACAACCAATAGTTAACATTTTCATTTCCCAAAGATGTATAAGGAATTGTGGATTATAATTTACCTCTTTGTAATAATAATTATAATATATATGTCAGATTTATTTAAAAATTTTACACTTATTATTAATGAAGAGATGTTTTGGTGAAACAATTATATTGTCCACATCATGGATGTGGTAGTCTTTGCAACACATGAGTATAGGTTTTGTTTTTCATAATAGAAAAGGAGAAAAAAATTTAATTGTTTATAAATTGGAATAATAACATTCACTATAAAAAATATTTAATTCCAAATAATTTAATTAAAAAATATATGTTTGTAAGTAATAATGAAAAGGAAATAAGTCAAGGAAAAATATATCATATTGTGAATATAAGATTTCCATTTGAAGACTACTTGGAAATTTATGTCTTAAGAAAAAGTATTTTTAATAGAGTCTCATAGAATAAATATTGGGCTATATATTATGGTGTATTTCCATAGTTATATGTGTAAATTTAATTTTTTGAGTTCACTTCAATGGGTTGTGAGAGAGAACTATTATAAGTGGTGAGAATAATATTTTCTTAATTATAACAACTTAATATAAAGGGAGGGAATCTCAAATAGTCATGTGGATCATGAAATAGATAGTAATTGAGTTTAGATAATGTTTCTTTGAGGAAAAACTCAACAACTCAATTATAAACATGTTTTTACGTGTTATTTCTTTTACAATATAGGTTACCTGATTTTACCATTTTGGTTATCTAATATGGTAGCTAACTATTTTGACTAAGGTCAACTATCAAATATACAATAAAATAAAATGGTAGTCATAACATAAATTATAAATTATAAATCCAAAAATAAAATATATTATATTATACTCATCTTAAAAAAGTATTGAGAATCAATTTTAAGATAATCAGGTTATAATGTATCAAATTTATATTTTTTAAAAATAATTTTATTCCAAAATGGAAAATATAAAATGGAAAAATGAATTAATTTATATGAAGTCACTTATAAAATACCTATGTTGTGAAGAAAAGTGTTTTTTAAATTTCCAAGACATATTTACGTGCTAGTAATGTCTTAAAATTCTTAAAATTTTTTAATATGATATTTTTATACTATTCGATAAAAAATAAACATATTTAGTAAAAATCTAAAAAACAATTGTATGATAATATTATTATGGTAATTCAAAAAATGAATTTAATTTTATCATATTATCTTTCTATAATAAAAAAATTTCACATATAAATAAAATAAAAAAGTAGGGACTGAAGTTGTCTTATTAGGAAAAGATTCTTTCAGTATATTGACTTTTCATTGAATAATAGTGATAATCTAGTATTTATACCAATACCATATCACCCATTAAAAAACATTAATTTTTAAAATAAATTATATATATATATATTTAATTATTTTTTTATCTACACTATTTTAAACATTATAAAATGTTATCCTCATTCCATAAAATGGTTAAAACTATTTGTACTCACTCATTTAATGGATATCCTACTGTGGTAAATTTTTTTTTATTTAAAAATTGTCATAATTCATTCAGAATGTATTTTTATTGTGATGAAATATATTGAAAATAATATTTATTTAAGGGGAATATTTCACTAAAATCCCTGGTCATTATATGAACACATGTTGTAATTCATTGTATCATTACTACTATTTTTCTTCCATAATTTAGTTTTTATCTTCAATCAAATTTCGAATGTAATTTGTTAATTAGTGGTTGTTTTTTGTTATAGATTTTGTTGAAAATGGGATCAAGGTTGCATCAACGTTGATATTCATACCTTTTCCTAAAGTTATCACCTTTTTATTCTGTATAATGAGTTATCTATTCATTATTAAAATGTAATTAATTATGATATTAATTATATTAATTAATTATAATTGGTTATAATTAATTTAAATTGATTTTAATAGAGATATGGTCTCAAGTGGTTGTATAATGGTTTAGGGATATTGTTTTGGGCTTGGATGAGGTTAAATGGTTGTTTATAGTCATTTTAAGGGTTTAACTCCATCTTAATATAGGTGGTCCCTACATTTTCAAAACAAATATGCATTGTTTGATGTGAGATGTGATGGGGGGTCTCACCGCTATTTGTGATTGACCTTAAAATAGTTTGAATTGATTTACCATAAACCTATTTATGCTGTTTAATAACTTATAAGGTTTTGATTGACTCTATGAATGTTATTTATGGTTATTATGGTCGTTAATGATCATGTGATTGAATTATGTTTCTATGGATTTAAAATCAGGACCCAACAAGGATTCCCATAAGATATTTATGATAAAAAATAATTTTTATATGATCATTTATCCTCTTTATCATGTTAGTGGATTTTGGATTAGGAATATCAATGTGATCCATAACTTGTAATGTTTCTTCGACCATTTAGAGACAATGTGTACTATATGGGACTATTTTTTTCTCTTTTTTTGAGGTAGCTTGTCACAATTGTTGTCGAAGGCCATGAAGTGGAAATTTTAGAATTGAAAGGATGACTGTTGAAAAAAGGGAGATGTATCGTAGGTAAAGTATGGAATAATAAAGCTATTATTGTTGACGTTATCCACAATTTACCAAGAGATAAATGAATTATGTGTGGTTGTATTGAGGGCGGTCCTAAGTGGATAATTAGTGACTTCTTATTAACCTTTTATCTTATGTGACTAAGAAATGAGTTGAGTGTTCCTCCACATATTGGTATTGGTATTTCATAACTGAGTGGGTTATCCATCAAAATTGGATATGAATTTAGGTAGGGATTTTAATGACCGACATAGATTACATTTAGAGTGATAGGTAGAGGGAGAGATGTTATAACAACCAAAAGCATTGTTTTAGTTATTTATTTATATATTTATGTGTTGTTAATCTATCATGGGGTGTTAAGAAAAGATATATTATTTTATTATGATGTGTATGTGATTCCCCTTATTTGATATGTTTTTTAGATTATGGTACAACCTACCCTTTCAATTTATTATTCCAATAGTCTAGGATTACATTCACACTTAGGTTGATGATGCCTAAGGCATTCCACGACATGCATGATGTGGTATTGTGACTTGTTTTATTGGATGTGTTGCAAATACACCTTATTTTAATGTGATCAAGGAAATTAATTCAATTTTATACTTTTATCTAATGACCTGGTAATATTTTTATTTTGTTGGTATGAGTGATAGATAGGACATGAAACATTTTTCTCATGTGTTTAAAATGATATTGGTAACGGGAAAAAATAAAAAATTATTATTTATTCCCTTGTAACTAGGTTGTATTTAACATGATGTGATACTTACAATGAAGGGGGTGAGATGGGTTGGATATAATTCCAAATTATTTTGAATTTCCATTAGAATAGGTATGTATCTCCCATGATATGACACTTCCAAAGAAGGGGATGAGTTTCTAGAGAGAAAATGCCCAGTTATTTGATATTTATTTTTGGAATTGGATGGGTTTCCAATGAAGTGTTTCTTCAAAGGACGTTTATGATATGATTTTATGATATTAGATATTTTGGGGCATAATTCCCTCTTATATGATGTGTCTCATGTCTGGAGACACTTTTCCCTATTGTGTTTATACTCATGTCTTTGGATTTTATTCCATATCTAGATGTCGTTTTTACATGACCCCTTCTTTAATATTATTTTTATGGACACTTTAACCACTGTGTAGACCTTGATACCATTAATTTATACCATGTTTTAATTATCATGATAAATTGGGGATGTCATGACCTATCTTAATGTTGTAATTAGGATCTGATAAATTCTTGTATTTTTTTTCAGGAATGTTATGTCTGTTGTTAGGAGTGTATTATCAGGATATATCACCCATGTATTTATGATCATTATTCCCCAAGGAATTTTTTTACCACTAACAGGTTATGTTATTAGGACTTATTTACCATGTATGTATGAAGATACCACGATGAGACGTTATGCTCGCTATTGTGGTGGATTTTACATGAAAAGTGTGGTACGCCTTGATTTATAATTTTTCTTCATCTTATTTATCACTCCATCAGTAAATGTCAAATGTGTTTTTTTGTGTTCTCCCACTATTTATTAGTATAGATATGTGTCCAAAAACACTTTACCAAATGTAGTGTGGAGGTATTAGTACATGTTCCACTAAACATGACAACCACAATCCTTTATATTTATATATGTGTGTGCATTCACGCTATATATATATATATATATCTTTATATATATAAATATAAAATCATGTTCGTGCACACCCACATGTACACACATTATTTATTTTTATTCATATTAATCTACACATTAAATCATGAATTTAAATATATGTAGTCACACATAAATTATCTATTTATATTAACATATTTGAGCATATAAATATATTTATTTACACATACGCAGATATAAATATAAATATATATATCTAGAAATTATATATTCATTATGTGAGTTTTTCATTTATATTTGTCTACATGTGTTAATATAAATAATTATGTATTAATAAATATATATTTGTAAATGTTTTAAAATTGAAGTTCAATTAATTATTTTATTATCAAATCAAATGAAATTTTAAATTTTGAAATTAATTTTTATTAATAAAATTATATTAATATTAGAATTTAAGTATAAATAATTAAAATATTGATTTCCCCCAAATTTTAAATATAATTTTATATTAAATTATATATATTAAATAATAAATCAATAATATTTTATATATTTGGATAAAGCATGCACTTACTGATTAAGAACATTACAGAGAATTAAAAAGGCCACTGGAATTATATTAATATAATACATAAAAAATGATATTAGAGGAAATTTAAATAGTATGTCTAGTGCTTTTAAGAACCATACATTATGGGTGTAGCTACTACAACTATAGAGGAACCCTGGAACAATCTGATCTGCTTAATATATATCTCACTGACTTTCACCTACCCCTCTTGATTTTTTCTACACCTATTCAAGTTTCCTTTCTACTACACATTTATCATACTTCAATGAACATAAAATAAATTCCAACTTCTCTTTCTCACACATCATTATTCCATAATTCATAATACCATATTCTAGGGTTATCTTCAATTTCATGCATGCTTTCATCACATCTTATGAAGTGGTCATGAAAGTGATCCTTTACTACACCATCCAATCTAGAGTGTACATTATAATGAAAATATTATAATCAAATTATGATAAATCTATTTAATCATTAATTAAACATATCAATATGGGTTTTTATTCAAGAAAAGTTAGAATAAGGTTTTCAGTATAGAAGAATTATTATTGTAAAAATGGATTAATGTTGTTACTATATAACAACTGAACCATACTATAACACTTTAAAATTAACAATTAAGTATAAACATAAGAGTTTAAAAAGAATTTTAATAAAGCAGGAATAATGAGAAGAAGTTGAAAAACGTTTTTTGAAGTTACTTTTTTTGAATCTGAATTATAAATTCACATTCAATTGACATATATTGTTGATAATGTGTGTTAAAAAAATACCGTACATAAATTAAATTAAAGTAATTATAGAACTATCTCTATTTAAATTTGAAGAATATTTTTGAGAGATAATGATGAATAAGATGAAGTTTTTAAGTTAAGGCGGAGATAAGTGAAGGAACCTATATAAATAAAAGTTGAAGAAGAAGAATCATCACTATAAAAACATGTCATATGTTCGATTTTGTGGTTGATTTTATTATTGTTAAATAAAAATAATTTTATCTTTAAAACATTGTGTGAATAAATATCAAAATTAGTAGGATTTTGAAATTTCATGTAAATGGATATTCTATAATGGTTCCACTAAAATTTTGGTACTAGTGGTTCATATTTTCACGATAAAATTTAGATCATGAAAAGGATTGGACTCTATGTTTTTAGAGGTGATCCTTGTATATTTGTTCTTCTCATCATGGATGTGTGTGTATTTTAGAGATTTAAGTTCAGCATAAAAGTTGGTGGGGTTGTTTCAATAGGAAAATGAAAATAAATCTGAAATAATTAATCCACTTACTCAATGACTTCCACTGAATCATTCTATTCAATTTCATGTTGTATCAAGTAGGGTTCCCATTGATTTTTATCTAATGTTTGGATCATTTATTTTCGTGAAGATTTTGTCACTTAATTTCCAATATCCATAATGGAAAACCAAAATACAATGAACAAATAGGGGATTACAACTTTTTATGGTAAAAACTACAACATCCTAAAGGATAGTGTAAGAGTCCCATCTCTAGTAACATGGAGGAGATGTCTTACATTATTACATTTGCATAACATATAAGGAACCATATATTGAAGGGAAGTATAGTTTATTATTACTGTTAAAATTGACACATACTTGATTCTTAAATTAATTTTGAAAACATAAATTATAATTTTTCCAACAATATAATTATTTCACTCTATCATATCCTTTAATTTCATTCTTGGTACACATCTGAGATTAATAGTAACAAAAAAATATGTGTGAGCTCAAACGCTCACTAAGGGTTAAGTATAGTGGAAGATATTATGAATGAATAAGGATAAACATGGAAAGGTAATGAATTTATCACTCATTCCATTTAAATAATTTGACTAGAAATATAATAATGGAAATGTAAAAATAAAAAAACTCATTATATAAAATTTACAACATGACTATCATAACTAGATAGGGAATAATAAATATAGAAGTGTAAAAAAATTAAAATATGTTCCCTTTAACCAATAAAATGAGAAAAAAATGTATCCAGAGATAATATCATATCAAAAAAATTATGAATTATTATAAATAAATTATTGATTAAAGAAATTCCTAATTATTTGACATCATGATCTCACGAATCACGATACCTAAACCTTCATGATCTTTCAAAAGATAGTTTAAAACCGATGGGTAGGTATAAACCAAAACCCTTAAAAAATAATGTTATCCAACTATTTCATATCATGATACTTTTAATTAATCAATGTGATATTTCAAACCATTCCCCACAAATATCACCATGTTCATATCATTCAAGAAATACCAAATAACAAATATATTTCATTCAACATTTGTGTTGTCATCAAATATCCATATTGAGTAAAGGATATCGATATTCAAACATTTAGTAATACTATAAAATAACTTTCAATGTTAAAAAATGTTTACATAATTGATACACAATTTAAGAAATAAGCACATACATGATAAATAATATGGAAATTTAGGGGAAATTTAATGTTCTTCGGTCATAGGAAAGTGGATATTTCAAGGTAAAATTAAGAACTATAAAAATGAATCATGAAAGTGAATTTCAATACATTACAAGGTCAAAATGATCATAAAACATACATAGAAATAATACAGAAGGTATCAATCCAATATATATCTAGTGAAGTGAATTTAAAATAATTGGTTGTTTTCATTTATGAATTAATGTACCACAAAAATAATATTAAAAAGATCTTGATGAAAATATCATTTTCTTTTTGAGTATTACCTTTTAAAACTAAAATTTATGAAATATTTTAAAGTAATATTATTGGAAAATAACCTTTGATATATATAAAGAAATATTTAAATCATTTTTTTGGTAATGTTGGCATGACATTTCATACATTTTTTACACATTAAAAGAAATATTCCTTTCACTTTTTTAGTAGTATCCAAATGAGATTTTTTTGGAAAATGAAATGATGATTCCATTAAAAACATTTTCTAAAAATTAATACAAGGGTAATTTTATTAAATAAATCATTTGGATATTGATAAAAAAATTCAAAAACATTTTTAGATAACATGCATTTAGATGAAAATGGATTTTCGACCGAAGAGATAAATTATATATGACTAAAACAATTCTCAATACATTTATGTTTCAAAGATTGAATTTTTTTTATTGTTACCTAAAAACCTCACAAATAAAAATAATATTTTAAAATGAAAAGAATTTATTGTTCAATGATCAAATAATTTCATGTAAGGGAAATACAAGAATAAAAAATTGTGATTAAAATGATATTTTTAAATAAACCCTAACAAAGATCATAATATTGATGTGAGAATTAATCAATGGATTGATTACGTGCTTCAAAAGTAAATACATATAAAATTAATTGAAATAAAAAATAATATAAAAAAAATTACATATATAATCTTATAATATCAAATATAATAAAGATGTAATATAACCCAATGAAAATAAATTGAGTTATAAATTTTTTTACAAATTATTAATTTTCAAGTATAATCCCCTTGGATGAAATAATTAATGTTCAAACATAAAATACTGTGAAATATTAAATAATCCTGATATTTCATCTCAAAGGGGGATTATATACACAATATTAAATAAATTAGGTGCATAACATTACAATATGCCTCAATGAAGACAAATTGATACAAAGTCCCTTACCTCACAATTACTTTTGGTTAAACATGCTTTAGTATCATTTATAAATCTTTTTAGAAAGTAATTAATTTATACCATAATAATAATAATATTTATAATATCTTATTTGATCCCCTTAAAACATTTTGCCACCCATTTTTTAATAATATGTCATTATTTTCATTGTGTTGGGTGTGGATTACCTTGTTTTATCTTGCATGTTTTATCATGAATGTTCTTTATAATTGGCATTGGATATAGAACAATCATCTCCAAAATTATAAAAATGTTATAAAACCATAATGGCTCATTATATAAATTTTCATAATCATTCTTGATAGTTTTACATGGGAAATGAATCCAATCAGTTTTTTGGAAAAGGTAGGCCGTACATATGCACGATAAACGATATCATTCCATTAACGAGTTAATGGATAAAGAAGTGGGTAAAATATAAATATTAAATATTAAATTTCATGTCATATAAATCACATATAGTCATTAATATTATTAGTATTACTATTTAGGTCATTCATATGTGAAAAACAAATGACATCACTTCTCGAGGCTGTAGTCCTCCATACACACGAGTGGTTTTATCATATTTTAAACCAGTGGAGAATAAGTTATTATATGTTATATTATAATCCTATAATTATAATAATACAATTAATATCATATAAATTTTTTAAATCCATCATTATATCCATCCTTGGATTGTGGTGATGGAAAACAAATTATATTTGTTCATGAGGCAGTAGCCTGTTGTACAGAAGATCAACTGTTTCATTTCCCATTTGATGGATTATGAGATGGATCATGGATATCACATTAACATAATAAATTAATATTATATATAATATACTGGTGTTATTATACTATATTTATATAATGATATTTTATTGAGGTGGAATGAACAATAAAATTAAATCACATGTTTAAGAATGTTACCTCTTCATTGGGGAACATGAAATGGTTTTTTTCCAAAATCCTTAAAAGGATGAATTTATGATAAAAAAATTCTATAGGTTTTCTAGAGTTGAGTAAGGAATTAATTTGTTATTTAATTATTAATCTAAAATTATTAGAAGTGTGTAGAGGGGAGGATCGAGTGTGATAATTTATAAGAGTGGGAGATGACATACATGAAATTTTTGAATATAATCAGATAAAAAAAATTTATTAGGGAAAAAGAATACAAATTTTTTCATTATATACCCTTATAGGTTATACAGTCTAAATATACACATAAAATGATGATTGAAAATTTGGTAGGTCTTTTTTTAACCCTTATCTTCTTATTTTAATGCCCTACTAAATCTGTTTTTACAAGAACTACGGTAATGTATTTTTTATTCTATTACTATTTTTAATGGTAAATTACCAAGTTCAACATATAAGATAATTGAAATTATTTTTGTTGATAATATATAATCTATTTTTACAAATTCAATTCACATTAGTGGAAAATTAAAATTTATAAATATGCATAGGAAAACGATGAAAAAGCAGGTTTTCAAAGAGAAACATCTCATAAATATAGATGGTTTTAATTTCAAAATTATATATGAAATTGATTACAATGACCTAATAAAGTTAAATATTAATATTTTTAAACTAATTTTACATTATAAAAAATTGAAATATAATTTATCCTAATAAAAGTTTTAAATAAAAAAGATGTTTTCAATAAACATCATTATTTTTCATTGTTCATCCAAATACTTATCATTCCATAAAATACAAAAAATTAACCCCAATATTATTTTGATATTATTATTTCAGAAATTAAGTTAATTTTACCAAATAAAATTTCTAAATGTAGAATAATTTAATTATAATATATATTCACAAAGCTTGACTAAACCGTTATTTATACAAGAAAAAATTTTCTGAAAAAAATTATTTTCAATTGATATGGTTCTTATTTTATTTATAATAAATAGATAGAAAATGAAATTTTTTATGGTTTTATACAATATTATTTTCATAGTTTAGTTATTACCATTCTTACCCACTAATTCATCAACTCAATTAAAATATTATACTCCATTATAGATCATTTTGACATGGGGTTTGATATTCCACAAGCTATAAAAGATATAAAATTTAAAGAAATATATTCTGTGTGTTTTTAAGCTCGGTGTTCCATGTCAAATATTTTATTCATTAAAATTTTCTTTGTTTAATATTTTTTATAGTTAAATTCCCCCACCAATAAATATATTTCTTCCTAACAATTTAATTTGGCACTCAAAAATAAAAGGGTTGATATATGCTTTTTTTGTAGAAAACCCAAATTGGAAAAGAGTTAACAAAAACCCTCTTAATAAGAGAGAAAATGAAGTACCAAGGTCATATGTAATAACACATAACAAGGATTCTATGTTGGTGAAAATTGGTGGCATGTAATGGTGTGGACCTGAAAAAAAAGTGTAAATAATTATAGTGAATGATAGAGGTCACTAATCACAATAATGTGAATGATCAATTAACAGTTTAACATCACAAAAACATAAATATATGTTACTTAAATGACCATTTTATTCAAAAAATATGAGTCTAATATGATAAAAAAAATTCATGATCCTTTTCCTAATTTTGAGTAATTATTTTAATATCTATTATTATAATGAAATATACATACATGATACATTTCTATTTCATCAGAATAATTTCACCATTCATTTTTTCTTCAATACATTTCCAATTCATCACTTAATCCTTGAAATGAATATCATAAAACTATTTTTCATACCCGAAGCATTAAAATTTATTTTTAATAGATCATAAGATCCATAAATGTGTGAATTTTTTTCCTTTTGTCTCTATATATTTTTTAAATATAATATGGATAACACAAGTTATATAATATAATACATTATTTTATAAACATCATCAGTAACACAACTAGTTCATCTCTAATATTTTTTTTATCATATAATTTATCTAAAAATAAGGATAGATTGCCCATGAAATCATGAATGATTTGGTAGGAACTAAACAATTATTTTCCTTCGGTTGTGGGTTGATTCCTCATAGAAATGACTGACATGATAGGCCGTTTCCTGGAATATAAGTTATCTACTATCTAAAAAATATTTAATATAATTCCTATTACCTTACAAATTTGTGGTGTCCCATAATTATTACAACATCGAGGATAAAATAATCCATTAATATTACCAATAACTTTAAACCTACATCCAATGAATTTTAAAGGAATTATTCCAAAAATTACATTTTCGTATACTAATCTATTGGATCATATTAATATAATGGTAATTGAAAAATATCCTTAATCTTGTTATATGCTGACACACAATTTTTCAAAATGGGGTTTGAATACTTTGATCTTATAATCTAATGTTAATTAATAAACCGGATATGGTATCCATAAATATTAATTTAATGAAGGCATATATGCTTCTAAAATTATTTAGAATACTTAGATAAATCATAACTATTATAAAAAAAATTCCATTGGTACAAAAAATAGATCTTCTATAATTTAATTCTTGAATCGCAATACATAAATACTTTCTCCATTTTATTTCATCATAGGTCCTTTCATGGAATTTGGGTTAACCTTTAGAAGATTGAATTGATATGGATAATTCTTATGTTCCCCACAATGAATACAAAAAATGATTAATTGATCCTTATGATGATAATTATTTCCTTCCATCATACACTTCAATTTTCAAGGCAATTAATTGATTTATGGACTTATTTTACACACATAAGACATATTCCCATTATTTTAAGTCATGTTCCTAGGTGTCTCTTTCTAAATTTATAACATGAAGTAAATAGATCATTATTTCTTCCATGGTATCCATTAAATGAGCTCTTAGTGAACTCAGTACTTCTCTTTTTTAGTGAGTATGGGTGTTGGATAATGTATTTATGGTTAATCATATTCTGGTATAACATATTATCCATAATATCTATATATTTCACTATTGTTTTCATCCCATTTATTTATCATCATCACTACATTTTCCTTCATATTTAATGGAAACATGAACCTTTTAGCTTCCATCCATTGAATAAAACCAAATTCCATAGTGTTAGAAATAATAACCATATTAGGGAAACCATATAATCATTTATATTATGTATAAATCGGGAAATTTTTTTCAATATAATAAACCATAGGTTTATCCTAGTTCATTCATATTTATCCTCTATTCAAATATTTCATAATGGTCTGTAATGAAAATATTACTTATCCTATAAATATCCCCCAATAATGTCAATCTAGGTGCATTGTAAGGTTTGTTTTCATGAACAAAATAACGATTGAGTAAATCCAAATAATCCCCTCATAGATTTATTATCTGAAGGTACGTCTTTTCTATAACCATGTCAACAGTTTGTATCAATACCGTTAATTGTTTTGAAGAAATTACGTATAATATCTTCCTTATCAAAACATTCATTCATTCTTCTATAGTTATCCCCATATTCTATCATAGGGATATGTTCCCTAATCCATGATTTTGAAAAAAGTATTCCCAAGGATTATATTAAATTTAATTTTATACCAACTACATCGACCCTCACTATAGTATCCAAGATATAATGCCTTACATTATTACATTAGAATATTATACAATGGATCGCATCTGAAATTATAGAATAGTTTAGTAGAATGGGTAAATTGTGTATATATTTTGTTCCCATGTTACATTTGAAAACTCAGATTAATTTTTTTTCAAGAATCACATTAATCTATCTAACATTTCCTAATTTATCAATTTTAGTTTTCTTCTAAGATTGTAACATCCCGGACCCGGGTGCCACACGACGGGTGCCCCAAGCCCGGTTCGCCACAAGACCTCAAGTGCATTTCCCCAAACGCCAGAGGATGCCAACTAGCAGTGAGGGCCCATGTCTGATAGTGGGGAAACTATGCCCTCATTTGTCAAAGTGTAGTGCAGCGAAATACATAATAAACATACAACGACAACGGAAGTAGTAAACATACACAACTGAAATAACTACAGTAGTGGATATAACCAACAGTATATAAGTGATGATGCTACGTGTTTCAAGTTCTAAGAAACAACCAGAACATGTTATACATCAATATAGTACAACAAAATACAGAGTATAGCAGAACAAGCAAAACAGCTGGCAACAGCATCGTGAGCCTAGGCTCGGTCCCATGCCCTCCTACTCCACAACAATAGTCAAGTACCTGTATAGGGACTCTTGCCCCTATCTACACCTGCAGAAACATAATATGTTTGGGCCGAAAAGCGTGACCCAAACAGGGTGTCAGGAATATATATCAGTAGGCACCCAACAAAGGATCGTGCCCAACTGCGTGTAATCATGCAACAACTATGTGCAATAGTAAAATGCAATAAAGTAAGAAATACTAAAAAGTAACTAACTTAACAATTAATTTCTGATTTTATTATTCATTTAATCCATTAAATTTAGTATCGTTCTGTGCTCAACAGCACCACGCCCTCTGGCCAACCAGTATCTCTCCCTCAGGCAAGTATAGTGAACCACGCCCTTAGGCTATACAGAATCTCACCCTCAGGCTATACAAAATTCTCGCCCTCAGGCATACGAAGTGTTGCCCTCAGGCGGAATAATGATAGCCCTCGGGCTAAAACAGTCACGCCCTCAGGCTAATATAGTCACACCCTCAGGCTAATATTGTCACGCACTCAAGCTAATATAGTCATGCCCTCAGGATAATATAGGTAACCGGGCAATGCCCAATAGATAAACAAGCAGTAACAAGCAATTCCTCTCAAGGCAATTCTACAATTACTACTTTAACGACATACCCTCGGGTATCCTGGCCAAACAGCTAAACTGTAAAACACACCCCGAGGGTGGTTCTAGATCCAAGAAACGATCCCAATGAGCATTTTATTATCACAATTAAATAACTAATCAATTCTAGGTATTAATATAGCAACAGACTCAGCCACACGACACCCCCAACATGGGTTCGTGGTACAAAAATGCACAAAACACACAGAAGTTGGAAAACTAAACACCAAGCCACCTACCTTATACGTCAACGAGCGTTATACCCGAACACCTACTCCAGAAACGCCCAAGAATCACGTAGATCTGATGAAGAATAAAAACCAAAAAAACGTAAATAACTTACGTTAGGAGAAGAATTGGCAAGAATGGTACCAGGAGAGGAGAGGGCTTACCCGTGCGGTTCCAACAAAATTGTCCGAAGCCGAAACGGATTGAAGACAAACGACTGGTAGATCTTCAAAGATCTGACCTCCTCCTTTGGCTCCAAAACGGTTCAAGAGTCTCCTCTTCCAAATAATGAGGCAAATTCCTATTTTAAGACAAAAAAACAAAGTACACGGCGTATACTTCTAAGTACACGACATGTACTTCTTTCATTTAACTGTTCATTTGGCAGCACCAGCACACTGTTCATCCTTCGACATGAGTACATGGCATGTACTATCGAGTACACGGCGTGTACTATCGCCCAGCTAGCTGCGACTCCACCGCCTTACTGTTTATGCCTACCGATTGACTACAGGGCGTGTACGGTACCACTACACGGCGTGTAGTCGGTTCCTACACCCCTCGTCGCCGGCATGGCTACATGCCCCGTGTACCTATCCCAACATTGCCAAAAGTACATGGCGTGTGGATAAAGTACACGGCGTGTAGTTCTAAAATTTTTAATTTTTCCCCACTGTCCATATTTTCTCAAAACACTTAAGGAAAAGGAAAAAGAAGAAGACAATACCTCTAAAATAAGAACCATGTTCTTACAAACTTCCCCCCTTAAAACAATTCATCCCCGAATTTCCCTTCCAAGGGTGGCGAAGATAAAGCTCAGAACAACTCTAGCCACTGAGCACGTACGTCGGCCTCTCGCTCCCAGGTCTCATCCTGCACTCGACCATGCTTCCATAGCACCCGTACGAGAGGAACTGACCGGCCTCAGAGAACCTTCGTGCTCCTGTCAACGATACAGATCAGATGCTCCTCAAAGGATGCATCATGCGAAAGCTCAACCTCCTCTAGCTGAAAGGTGTGAGATGGGTCTGAATGGTAGCAACGCAACTGAGACACGTGGAAGCCATCGTGCATGGCTCGGTACAGTTGCGGTAACTGCAACCGATAGGCAACCAGCCCGACTCTCTCCAGAATCCCGAATGGCCCCACATACCTTGGACAAAGAATAACCTGTCTCTTGACCCACTTGTGTCCCAGCCTCGGCGAAACACGTAAGAGAACCTGATCCCTGACCACGAACTCCAAAGGTCTTCTGTGGCGATTAGCATAAGACTTATGACAAGACTGTGCGGTGGCCATCCGCTTCTGAATCAATTGGACCTGCTCAGATGTCTCCTACACGAGCTGTGGCCCCAGTAAAGCTTCCTCAACTGCCTCTAACCAGCACAAAGGTGATCGGCATGGCCTACCATATAAAGCCTCGTATGGTGCCATCTCAATAGTCGCCTGAAAACTATTGTTTTAGGCAAACTCTACTAAGGGTATATGCTTCTCCCAAGAGCCCCCAAAGTCTAGGATGCATGTGCGCATCATGTCCTCTAGCACCGGTATCGTCCGCTCTGACTGGCCATCTGTCTGAGGGTGGTATGCTATGCTCAGAAGCACCTGTTTACCCTACACCCTCTGAAAACTATGCCAGAAATGAGACGTAAAGCGGGCATCCATATCTGAAACGATAGAACGGGGGAACCCATGAAAACATACGATCTCTTGGATATATAGCCTTCTGAGCTCGTCCACACCGAAGGTCTCCTTGATCGGAAAGAAGTGAGACACCTTCGTGAGTCTATCCACAATAACCAACAAGGTATCATTGCCTCGAGGTGACCTCGGCAATCCCGTCACGAAATCCATCGCGACATCATCCCATTTACACTCTAGAATGGGTAACAGTTGTAACAGTCCAGTTGGTCTCTGATGCTCTGCCTTCACCTGCTGACAGGTGGTACATCTCGTAACAAAACCAGTTATCTCTCTCTTCATACCCAGCCACCAGTACTGACGCCTGAAGTCACGATACATCTTGGTAACCCCGGGATGAACTTCCCAAGATGAAGCATGAAACTCCCGCATCAGGTCCTCGCGTATATCCCCTGGAACCCATACTCATCCATGGAAACGCAAAACTTAATCATCGCCTATCATCCAACTGGGAGGAGGGTCCTCACTTGCCACTGACTACCGTAGAATTAGGCTTTCCGAATCCGATAGCTGCCTCACCCTCACTCGGTTCAGGAGGGTAGAAGTCACAGCTAATGAGGAAAGATAAGTCTACCCCTGACTTTCGTGCACCTCTAGATGCATCTCAGAGAACAAAGCCATGAGCTGCCACTCACCACTGGCCTCCGGCACTACCTGTATCTGAGTCTTCCTACTCAGTGCATCAGCTACTACATTACCTTTACCAGGTGTATAGGCAAGCTCAAAATCGAAGGACTATAGGTACTCAACCCACCTTCTCTACCTCAGATTCAGGTCACAATGAGTAAAGATATACTGGAGGCTTTTTTGGTCGGTGAAAACCACAAAATGCTCTCCCAATAGATAATGTCTCAAACAGTGCAACACATGAACAACTGCAGCCAACTTGAGATCATGTGTCAGGTAATTCCTCTCATGTGGCCTCAACTTCTGAGACCCGTATGCAACAACTCGGTCGTCCTGCATCAAAACAGCTCCCAGCCCAATCCCTAATGCATCACAGTAAACTGTATAGCTCTTCCCCTGCTCTAGGACTATCAGGATCGGTGCTGATGTCAACCTTCCCTTCAGGTCCTGAAAATCTTTCTCACAAGATTATGACCAAACAAACTTCACACCCTTCTTAGTCGGACCTTTCAACGGTGCTGATAAGTGGGAGAAGTCCTGTATGAAGCACTTATAGTAACCAGCTATCCCTAAGAAAATTCATATCTCAAACAAGTTCTTAGGCTGCTCCCAAGAAACTACTGCTCTCACCTTCTCTGGGTCTACTGCAACTCCTGCCTCTAAGATGATATGACCTAGGAAGTGAATCTGGTCCATCCAAAAGTGGAACTTCGAGAGCTTAGCATATAGCTGATGCTCTGTCAGTGTACTCAATACGATCTCATGATGGGTGGCATGGTCGTGTCGAGTGTGAGAGTACACCAAGATGTCGTCCACGAATACTACCACAAATTAATCAAGATACGGATGGAACACACAATTCATCAGAGCCATAAAAATTGTTGGCACGTTCGTCAGTCCAAGCAGCATAATCAAGTACTCATATAGACCATACCTACTCCTGAAAGTTGTG
This sequence comes from Viscum album, assembly GCA_963277665.1. Lineage (NCBI taxonomy): Eukaryota > Viridiplantae > Streptophyta > Magnoliopsida > Santalales > Viscaceae > Viscum > Viscum album. Next base: position 1,089,558,666 of record OY728121.1, read on the forward strand.
AGAGGTATATCAGATGGTCTAACGCGCAACTGATGATATCCTGATCGCAAGTCAATCTTCTAGAACACTCATGCTCCATGAAGCTGATCAAACAGATCATCTATCCTCGGAAAGGGATATCGGTTCTTATTGGTCAACTAGTTCAGCTTCCGATAATCCACATAATGTTTGAGGGTACCATCTTCCTTCTTCGCGAAAAGGACCGGAGAACCCCAAGGAGAAGTACTGTGTCGGATAAAGCCGTTTGCCTGTAACTCCTCAAACTGCCTCTTGAGCTCCTTCAACTTAGGTGTGGCCATCTTATAAGGAGGAATGGACACCTGTGCCTCTCCTGGAACTAGCTCAATAGAGAAATCCACCTCATGCAACAGAGGTAGACCTGAAAAGTCATCCAAGAAGACATCCCTGAAATGATCAACAACTGGAGGGAAATCCTTCTGACAATTCCCCTGGTCATCTAGATATAAACTCGCAATCTGGGTTGTTACTCCACCTCGCCCATGATTCTCTGGTCCATCTCGACTCGCCTAAACATCCCATTCACCCTTGTATAGAAACTCTCCTCCCTTTGGTGACGTGAAATGCACCCTGCGATGATAGCAGCCTATAAAGGCTCGAAAGGGAACCAACCAGTCCATCCCGAGAATGGAATCATAGTTTGTCATCTCCATGACATAGAGGTCCCAAAAGAAGTGACAACCACCAACCTCAAGGGGGAACTCCTTGCATTGACACACACCAACCGTCCTAGTCCCCAACGAAGTGTCTAGCGTCAAGATATCCGATGAAGTAGACACACCGAGCCCAAGGCTTTCCACAACGATTACAGATATGAAACTATGTGTAGCACCCATATCAAAAAGTACCAAAGATAAAACAGAAGCTACTAGAATAGTACCTCTGACTGTTGAAGGTTTGGGATCCTACTGCTGCTGGGTCAGTTGCACTACATAAGTCTGCCCAGTTCCGCGGCCCTACGACAAAGCCTGGCTACCATGAGCAGTCCCGCCCTGCTGCCTCTGAGATCCTGGTGTCTGGCTACCACAGCCACGACCACCATCTCTTCCTGCACCCCCTGACGTATTCCAGTTCCCAGACCGGTAAGAAGCCCCTGGTCCTGCTCCTGCATGCGGAGTCTACACAGAGCCCCTCTCACTAGCCACTTGTAGCACCACCCTGCAAAAGCATTGCAGATTACCCATCTTGCCGCATGCTCAGCACTCCACTAGGTCTCGTGGACACTGCGGTCTCTTGTGCCCCTCTCTACCACACTGGTAGCACCTGATCGGGCCACCTAACGAAGCTGCCTGGATGGTACTGCCGCCCTGAGAGAATTCCGTCTATCTCTTCCTCTTGCTAGCAGAAATAGTACCGGTAACTGGTGCCGAACCGCCCTAGCCCACACCACTAGCTTCCCGCAGGTTCCTCTCAGAAATCAGCGCCTGGTTTACAATAGCATGTACAGTAGGAAACCTGAAAACATTTACCAGTGCTCGGATGTCATACCGAAGACCAACCTCAAAACGTCTGGCTCTCAATGTCTCATTACCCACCAACACGGATGCAAAGCGCTGAAGCTTTATAAAACGATCATAATAGTACATCACTGACATGGCGCCCTGCTGCAGATTCATGAACTCTTGAGCTCTATCTTCCCTCAGCGTCTCGGGAAAAGAAGAAGTCATAGAAGATTACATAAAAATCTTCCCACGCCATGTCCCTATGATGCTCTGACTGGGTGGTAACATCCCACCACCTCTTGGAGGAATCACGTAGCATGTAAGTCACGATCTTGACCCTCCACCCTGGAGGCGTCTCAAGATGATCAAAAATAGCCTGCATCAACCCCAACCAAGACTCCGCAGCCTATGGTCTGCCATCCCCTGAAAACGTAGGCAGATGCTGCTGCTGAAAGATACGCGTCAGCTCAGCCATAGATATAGCAGCCTGCAGTGCTCCCAGATAGGTCTGCATGAACCGCATAAAGCCTTCAAGGAACTGCGCCTCCACGCCTGTGTCCGGTATAGCAGTCGGCGCTGCATCTGGCTCCGCTGGAGGATCAACTGGTAGCCCATGGCCCACCATCTCTTGAGTATAATCGTCGCCGCTCTCCTGGCAAAAAACTCACGGTCGTCTAGGCGGAATGACTCTACAAGGTCGAAAGCACGCCTCAGATTCCAGATTATTAGGACCAAAAAGCGAAGAAACCACAAGGAAGAAAGAGGAAGAAAGCATTCAGTATTTGCAAAACAAGACTACACAGAGTGTACACTGACTACACGGCGTGTACTTGACTTCCCTTCCCCTGCCCGGGTCCTTCTACACGGCTAATCCACACGGATTCCGTTCAACAAAACTACACGGCGTGTATAATATCTACACGGCGTGTACGGTGTTATTTTCCAACTACTCGTTTCGTCTGTGACATGGCCGACTACTCGGCTTTACTCCACACGGTGTGTTACACACGCACATGGCGTGTACACCATTCCGCTTCCCAGCCACATGGCTAACTCCACACGGTCTGTCCTCGGACAAGACTACACGGCGTGTCCCATAGGTACACAGCGTGTTCAGGGAGAGGTGACACCAGCCCGTGTTGTTAGTTACACAGCCGAGTCCCCAGGTCACACTACACGGCGTGTTCATCATTGACACGGCGTGTTGTACAAAAGTTCACCGACCCGTGTTGTTAGTTACACAGCCGGACTCTGGTTCACACTCCACAGCGTGTAAAAAAAAATACACGGCGTGTATCACCCATGCCTTTCCATACCCCATGTCGCCACCCACACGGTTTGTGACATGGAGAGAGACTACACGGTGTGTTCTCAGGGTACACGGCATGTACTAAAAAAGTTCATTTTTCTTCCTCAATAGAAGAACACACATGGTGTGTATGAGGTCCTACACGGCGTGTATTCTGGGTTTTCCGAACAGTATGCCTTAGAAACTTCCCCGGAACCCAGAAAATACTAAAAACTAACACCTAAGTGTCAAATTCCGATCCGTGAGGGCCCATACTCCCCACGAATCAAAGTTTGACAACTTATCTGTGTTATAACCAATAAACCGTCAATGATCCACCAAATTTCGGTCAATGGGGCCCATACTCCCCAAAAACCAAAGTTTGTCGTCCATTCTATAAACAAGATCAAACAAACATACCATATCACAAGGCATGTATTTATCAAGAAGCTATCACAATAGCATTATTTATTAGCACAACAACTATCACAACAACATGTAAATTCTAATGCACCTACATGGCATGTGATATCTAGCTTGTTTCAATATGATGCCTGAGACGACATACACTCATCTCATTGGGTTGCAACTAAATAGAACCCATAGATAAAATATAAACAGCACAATCCAAGTGCGTCACCCAACGGTGAAATCATATCAACCGTAAAATTGAAAAATCAAAATAATGAAAAATACGAGGTAGACTGGCTCTTCCCTGTACACGGGTTAGCTACGCCAGGGCACAGATTATTACCAACTACCGTTCCGTCCTATCCCTGACTATATCTCCAAATAGTAAGTAAAAGAAAATAAACCCATTTGATAACACTTTGTAACGTCCCATACCCGGGTGCCACACAATGGGTGCCCCGAGCCCGGTTCGCCACAAGACCTCAAGAGCATTTCCCCAAATGCCAGAGGCTGCTGACTAGCAGCGAGGGCCCAGGTCTGATAGTGGGGAAACTATGCCCTCATTTGTCAAAGTGTAGTGCAGCAGAATACAGAATAAACATACAATGACAGCGGAAGCAGTAAACATACACAACTGAAATAACTACAGCAGTGGATATAACCAACATTATATAAGTGATGATGCTACACATTTCATGTTCTCAGAAACAGCCATAAGATGTTATACATCAATACAGTACAACAAAATTCAGATTATAGAAAAACAAACAAAACAGCTCGTAGCGGCATCACGAGCCTAGGCTCGGTCCCATGACCTCCTACTCCACAACAATAGTCAAGTACCTGTACAGGGACTCTTTCCCCTATCTACACCTGCAGCAACATAATCTGTTTGGGCCGAAAAGCATGACCCAAACAGGGTGTGAGAAATATATGTCAGTAGGCACCCACCAAAGGCGTGTGCCCAACTACGTGTAAGCATGCAACAACAGTGTGTAATAGTAAAATGCAATAAAGTAAGCAGTACTAAAAAGTAACTAACTTAACAATTAATTTTCCATTTTATTATTCATTTAATCCATTTAATTTAGTATCGTTCTGTGCTCAACAACACAACGCCCTCAGGCCAACCAGTATCTCACCGTCAGGCTAATATAGTGAACCATGCCCTCAGGCTATACAGAATCTCGCCCTGAGGCTATACAGAATTCTCGCCCTCAGGCATACGAAGTGTTGCCCTCAGGAAGAATAACGACAGCCCTCGGGATAAAATAGTCACACCCTCAGGCTAATATAGTCACGCCTGCATGCTAATATAGTCATGCCCTCAGGCTAATATAGGTAACCAGGCCATGCCCAATAGGTAAAAAAGCAGTAACAATCAATTCCTCTCAAGGCAATTCTACAATTACTACTTTAAAGGCATACCCTCGGGTATCCTGGCCAAACTGCTAAACAGTAAAACACACCCCGGGGGTGGTTCTGGATCCAAGCAACGATCCCAGCCAGCATTTTATTATCACAATTAAATACCTAATCAATTCTAGGTATTAATATAGAAACGTCCTCAGCCACACGACACCCCCAACATGGGTTCGTGGTACAAAAATGCACAAAACACACAAAAGTTGGAAAACTAAACACCAAGCCACCTACCTTATACGTCAACGAGCGTTATACCCAAATGCCGACTCTAGAAACGCCCAAGAATGGCGTAGATCTGATGAGGAAAAAAACTAAACAAACGTAAATAAATTACATTAGGAGAAGAATTGGCAAAAACAGTACCAGGAGAGGAGAAGGCTTACCCGTGCGGTTCCAACAAAATCGTCTGAAGCCGAAACGGATTGCAGACGAATGCCCGGTGGATCTTCAAAGATCCGGCCTCCTCCATTGGCTCCAAAACGGTTCAAGAGTCTCCTCTACCAAATGAGGAGGCTATTTCCTGTTTTATGTTGAAAAAACAAAGTACACGGCATGTACTTCTGAGTACACGACGTGTACTTCTTTCATTTAACTGTTCATTTGGCGGCACCGGCACACTGTTCATCCGTTGACATGAGTACATGACATGTAATCTCGAGTACACGGCGTGTACTATCGCCCAGCTGGCCGTGACTCCACCGCCTTATTGTTTAAGCCTGCCGACTGACTACACGGCGTGTACGGTACCACTACACGACATGTTGTCGGTTCCTACACCCCTCGTCGCCGGCATGGCTACATGCCCCTTGTACTCATCCCAACATGGCCAAAAGTACAAGGTGTGTGGATAAAGTACACGACGTGTAGTTCCAAAATTTAAAATTTTCCCCATTTTCAATATTTTCTCAAAACACTTAAGGAAATGGAAAAAGAAGAAGCTCGTACCTCTAAAATAAGAACCAGGTTCTTACAAAGATAAATGGAAACAAGATAAAATAATGATAAGATGATGGTAAGGGATAAGTACATTGGAAGTCACCATGAATCAATAAGAATAATCATAGAAAGGTAATTAAATAAACACACATTCCATTTGAATAATTTCTATATCATAACCAATATAGAAATGTAAATAACTAATAACAAATTCCATTTAATCAATAACATGAATATCGTAACTAGATAAGGAATAATCAATATAGAAAGGTAAATGTCTAAAAAAATTCCATTTAAATGATAAAATCAGAATTAAATTAATCTAGAGATAATATCATTTATAAAATATCATGAATAATAATAAATAAATTTTTGATGAATGAAATGATTAATTATTGGTCTCCATGACATAATCTATCATGATAACTCTATTATCAAGACCTTTCAAAAGATAGTTTGAAACTCATTGGTAGGTTAACACAAAAACCCATTTTACTATGTTTATCCAACTAATCCATCTCATTATTCTATCGATGCATCGAGGGGATATCAATAACTAGACCCACCAAAAATAACATTTCCAAAACATTCCTTATATATCAAATAATCAGTTTAATTCATGAAAAATACCTCTTAACATCAAAAACCCATACTTAGTTAAGGATGCAGATTTATCAATACTTCCCCATCAACTTAAATAACATTAAATGTAAAAAATTTTAGGTAGAAATGAAATATGATTTAATAAATAAGAATATATATGATAAATAAGATTGATCTTAATGGTAAATTTAATATCCAATTCTCATAGAAAAGTGAATATTTCATGGGAAACTTTATGAATGAGAAAAATGAATCCCAAAGGTAAATTTCAATAAATTACATTGTAAAAATTCTCATAGAAATTGATTAAAAGAATAAGGATGGAACCAATATAACATATCCATGGTGAGGTATAAGTAAAATAAAGGGTTATTATCACTGATGAATTGAAATAACATAAAAATATTTTTCAAAACATTATCGAGGAAATTATTAATTTCATTTTCAAAATAAATACTTATAACTAATAGTTAAAAAAAATTTAAAAAAATATTTGAAAATAAAATTTCAATCATATAATTTTTTTTTAAAATTTAGTGGGAATGACGGTATGAAATTTCAAACATGCCATACACAATAAAACATAGGTTCATTTATGTTTTTTTGTAAAAGAAAAATAGGCCATGTATGGAAAATGTCATCGATATTCTATTGAGAAAATTATAAAAATTAAAACATGGTTTAAAACACCTTTAATAGATCATTTGGAGATTGTTAAAAACATTTGTAAATATTTTGACAAAATATTTTTTTTGAATAAAATGATTTTTAAATGAAGGGTGAAATGAAGTCATATTTTCTTATAAACATTTTATCAATATTTATGTTTAGAAAACATTGGAAATAATGATACAATTGCATGAAAAATTCATAAATAACTAGAGATAATAAAATTAATTGGTTTTATTATCCAATTATTATATAATTTCTTTTAATGTAAATTCAAGAGCATACAATCACTATTAAAATGAGATTCTAAAATAAACCATAACAATGATCGTAATGTTGAAGAGATAAATAATCAATTAATAAATTAAGTGTATAAAATTTAAATAAAAAAAATTGAAATTCAATATAACATAAAAAATTCATTTCAAATATAATATTATAATATCAAAGACAATTAATATGTAACATAACACAATGAAAAGAAAATGAGCTATGAAATTCTTTACCACAAGGTAATTTACAATTTTAATCCCCTTGAATGAAATACTTAAAATTGAAACCTAAACACGAATGTATTAATAAATAATAATTATATTATAGGTTAAAGGGGTATTATTAAAACCATAAAATAGAAATAAGGTTCGTAATATTAAAATATGCCTCAATGAAGTGGAATTGATAAAAAGTCCCTTACTACATATTTATTGGTGGTTGACCATCCATTAATCTCGGGTATAATGGTTTTATGAATGTTATTAATTTATCACTAAAAAATATTTATTTTTATTATGTTATATAATACCCTCTATTAAATATTTACCGCATTTTCATTAATAATAATTCCATATTTTCATTGTTTTGGGTGTTAATTTCATTGTTTCCTCATATGTATTTTTTCATGAAATATCTTATTCATGGTAATATGATATATATAAATAATATCATGAATGATATTAGTGTTTTGAATAACCTATTTGAAACTTATATACATTTTTATATTCATTCTTGATGTTTGTACTTGGTAGATTAATCACATTGCTTTGTAGAGATAATAGGTCGTACATACGCAGGAGTGATGACATCATTCCATTAATTAGTGAAGGGATAAAGAAGTGGGTGATATATTAATACTTCATAATCAATATAATTTACTTTATATTACATATATTAATTAAATTTATCATTATTAATTTCAATGTAATTTGTATGTGAAAAACATGTCACATTACTTCGCAAAACGGTAGTCATCCATACACAAGAGAAACGTTATAATATTTTGAAAAGAATATAATATAGGATGTATTATGTGATATTATAATTTCATAATAATAATAATATAATAATTATCATATAATTGTGTTAAATCCATCATTATATTGATATTTTAAATGTGGTTATGGAAAATTAATTACATCAATTCGTGAGGAGGTAGTACGCCACACACATGGTCGACAGTTTCATATCCAATTTTATGGAAAAAGAGATAGATCTCAGTTATAAAAATAAAAAATATATGGCATCCCACATTTTTATTACATAACTTTTCATTACATTTTACAAACATAGGATCTTTAAAGACTAGTGTCTTGGAAATCAGGAACATAATACATGAAAAACAACATAAAACATTCTTCAAATCCACTTGTTTGGATTTATCATAAGTTCATCCTATGTCCAATTATTGTTTCTCATATCCTGGAGACATACGTCAAAGTAAAGGGTGAGCGAAGGCCCAGTAAGGGTAGACAAGGAAGCAGTTTACTTGTGATATCAATAAGAACATGAATAAAAACATAAAGACATGAGCAATGGAAGCATAGTAATATCATAAAGAAGAGAACTTGAAACATAACTTGAATATGTGGATAAAAAATTTCATTTATAAATTAATGAACATATCACCAAGGTCCATCCCTAAGGTGTCATAAAAATTACCAAGGTTATTCACCAAGGTATCTTGAAACTTGTCATCTCTAGAGATTAATTATTTACACAATGCATTAGCGCGCTATCAGGGTGCACCCTTAATATTTATTTACTTTCATGTGAGACACATAGATAATAATCAAAAATTTCATAAATAACCCATAGAGAATAAAACAAATGGGTTTCATTTCAAAATCATGACGTTTTGAAAAGTACATAAAAATAAAATCATTATGTCATTTATAACCCATGGAAAGGGAGTGAGGGTTATATGCATGTCAATTCCAGAATCAAGTATATCCTTTTTGTGTTTGAATAAATACCCATAAAAACGAAATAGTACTGTGTATTCACATAAATAAAATAAGAGAATTTATTGAGAGAAAGGGAGAGAAGTTTTGAGAATAAATTTCTGCAGCATAACGACTACATAACATGGTTTTAGAAAATAATTAAAAAAGAGGGTACAAGGTTAACCCACTCATAAATAAATCATATTAAAATATAAATACAGAATAACAAAGAGATAAGAACATGGTACAGATATTTGAAAGACATACCAAAAGAAAAGAAATCTTGAAAGGAAAGAGAAGATGGGATATCTTTTATAAGAAATTTGGCAGCCTAACGGCGTCAATTAAAAATTCAGAAAACAAATTGATGGGAGTAGAAACGGTCTCTAAACAATTAGAAAAGAAAAGAAAAGTAATGAGAACATATAATAACATACCCTCAACATAAAGAGAATGAAACATGAAGACACAACATAAAGGAAGTCATGACTTAGAAGAGGAGGGTGAAATGATCCCTTACCTTTAAAAGTTACTTCGAAAGCTTGAAGGTTGGGACCTTGGGAGGCTTGAGGGAACCTTGGGAGGACTCCATGGGAGGTAAGGAGACCATATCTTAGTTGAGGAGGATTTTGGAATGAAAAGGAGTTGGGAATGGATTCGTATTTATAGGGGAAGTGAGGGAACAAATCATTAATGACCAGGGGACACCTCATTGCTGGTATTGGAAAAACCATGGGATTGCCCATGGTATATTCACATGGTATTGGCCACTTGGGACACCTCATACCTTATATTACTATTAATAAGTCGACCTGAATGATTTCAAAATTATTACCTCCTTAACAATGTCATTAAACAACCGAAACTCAAAACTAAAATTTCACTATTCACTGAAAATTCAACTTTTTCAAAAAAATCCCAAAAAATACCTTAACCTAATATTGATGCTCTGAAATAAAAAATGAACTCAATTTTATAAAAAAATTAAAAAAAATTAATTTAATTTTTAAATAAAAAACACTATTCAACCGAAAAATCTAAAACTTAACTAATAATTTCTAAAACAGTTATTTTCTTATTTTATTGTATCACATTAATTAATAAAGGTGTATAAATTATATTAATAATTTCTTAAGTGAGGTTACTTAATCCATTTGGTCACATTACTAATCATAAGCGTAAAATCACAATTATTCACCAAAATTTAATTTGATCTTATTAGACTCCAAATTTCTTACTGAACACATTTGAAGAAGACCATTTTTTGAATTTCATTACACATAATTAATTATTTAAGGTTTACATAAATATTTTAAAATATCCTTTTTTCAAAATTCATCCATAAGATACATCCTATATTTATCCGGACATCTGAAAATTCGCAAACTTCACCGTAGGAAGAAATCAAAATTTTATTTATCTCAAAGGATTAAAAAAAGTAGTTACGGTCTCGTTACCTAGCCCCTTATAACATCAGCATATGACCTAAGTGTAAGGTGTGCTAAGGTGAGAGAATTTGAGGGTGACTCGCAAACATTGCCCGAGTAGTGATGTCTATAAGCTTGAAATTCTCCCGAAGGTGATTCCTTTCTAGCTTCACACGGTGATGTTCATCTTGGGATTGGTCCAGAGCAAATCCCAGTAGTGCTACCTCCTTCCCCAGTTCTGTCAAATGGGATTCGATCGGCCTGAGACTACTGGATGAGGCCATCATATTTTTTTCTATATTAATTAACCAAGGTCACTTGTTTTTATAGACAATAATCGATACATAGAGTTTATTTTTCAACGGTCATATTGACCAACAGTCATATAACTGTTGAAACCCAACATTATTATTTTAATTATACTCATTTCATTAAATGAAATAGTTTCGTTGAGTATAAAATAAAATAACACACAAACATAGGAAACATAAATTATTAAAAGTTTGGGTCGTTAAATTCTTCCCCCTTAAGAAATTTTGTTCCAGAAATTTTTAACTCGTACCCTCAGAAGAGAAAAGGTTTGGGTACTTCTTCCTCATAGACTCCTCTGGTTCCCAAGTGGCTTCTTCATATTTTTGGTTCCTCCACAACACCTTAACATGGTGGGTATTCTTGTTATGTAAAACCTTGTCTCTACAATCCAAGATCTCCAATGGATACTCCTCATAAGAGAGGTCACGTTCTAGCTATACAACATCTGGGTTCAGTACATGTGAAGGGTCGGGTATATACTTCCTCAAGAGAGATACGTGGACAACATCATGAACTTGTGCTAGATTTGGAGGAAGTGCAAGCCTATAGGCCACTGCTCCTACGTGATCAAGGATTTCATAGGGGCCAATGTACCTAGGGATGGGCTTCTCTTTCTTCCCAAACCTCATGACTCTCTTCCAAGGTGATATTCGAAGAAATAACTTATCACCAACATCAAACTCTATGTCCCTTCGACGGTTGTCGGCATAGCTCTTTTGCTGACTCTGAGAAGCCTTAATGTGTTATTGGACGACATGGAATTTTTCAGTCATCTCTTGCACATGATCTGGACCAAGAATCTTTCTCTCACCATCTTCATCCCAAAAAGTAGGAGTTATACATTACTTCCCATATAGAGCTTCAAAGGGTGCCGTTTCAATGCTCAAGTGGAAGCTGTTGTTGTAGGAGAACTCAATTAAAGGGAGATGTTGATCCCATCCACCTTTAAATTCCATTGATCATGTTCTCAGCATGTCATAGAGTTTTTGAATAGTACTTTCAGATTGGACATCGGTTTGGGGGTGATAGGCCATACTAAAATTCAATTCAGTGATCAGAGCATGTTAAAGAGTTCTCTAGAATTTTGATGTGATCCTTGGATCACAATTAGATACGATAGAAAATGGAACTCCATGTTTCCTTACCACTTCCCTCATGTAAATCCTGTCAAGTTTATCAAGAGATAAATCTTTTCTAATGGAGATAAAATGGGCAGTCTTGGTGAGACGGTCTATAATAACCCATATCGTATTATTTCATTTGTAAGTTATCAGAAGAACAGTGACAAATTCCATAGTGATATTGTCCCACTTCCATGCTGGTATGAGTATTGGTTGCAATATCCCTTTAAGAAGTTGTCTCTCTACCTTCACTTGCTGACATACTAGGAACCATGAAGTGTAGTCAGCAATCTCCCTTTTCATATTATCCCACCAAAAATGATCATGAAGGTTCCTATACATTTTTGTGTTTCCTGGATGTATAGAGAAAGTAGAGCTATGAGCTTCATCCATCAGCTTCTTCTTTATTTCCAGAATATATGGCACACATTGTCTTGTACGAAATTTTAGTACACCTTCTTGATCCGTATTGAACTCATGAAACTTACCATCCTTCACATCCTCAAACTTCTTATGTAACAAAGGATCTTCTTTCTGGGATTTCTTGATCTTATCTAGTAATGACCTTGAAATTTTTCATGAGGACGCACCCAAGACCTTTCATAGATGCATCGATAAAAATAAATAATCCTTCTCCACTTGAGGGAAGAGTTAACATGGGTTCAGTAACTAATCTCTTCTTCAGCTCTTGGAAACTTTCCTCACACTCCTTTTTCCAGATGAACATGACCCCTTTTCGAGTTAACATAGTTAATGTATTAGAATTTAGGGAAAAGGTTTTCACAAACCTCCTATAATATCCAGAAAATCCAAGGAAACTTCGAATCTAAGTTATTGTTTTAGCTTGAGGCCACTCCTCTATAACTTTTTTCTTTTTAGGGTCAACTCTGATTCCATAATTGGTAGCAATGTTCCCCAAGAAAGAAACTTGTTGCAACCAGAATTCACATTTACTGAACTTCCCAAAAAGGATCCCCTTCTTTAGAGCTTGTAAAATAAACCTTAGATGATCCTCATGCTCCTCGATAATTTTGGAATATATCATAATATCATCAATGAAAACTACCACAAATTTATCAAGGTAGTCCTTAAAGACTCTATTCATAAAATCCATAAAAATAGCAGGTGCATTAGTTAGTCAGAAGGGCATAACAACAAACTCATAATGCACATATCTCAATCAGAAGGCGGTTTTTGGAATATCTTCTTTCTTCACACTCAATTGATGATAACCAAAATGAAGATCAATATTTGAGAAGAATTTATCCCCATGAAGTTGGTCAAATAAGTAATCAATTCTTGGAAGAGGGTATTTTTTCTTCTTGGTGATCCCATTCAGTTCTCTATAAACAATGCATAGCCGCATTGATCCATCCTTCTTCTTCACAAAGAGAACAGGTGCTCCCCAAGGAGACACACTCGGTTGGATAAACCCCTTCTCCTAAAGATCTCAAAGTTGTTTTTTTATTTCCTCCAGCTCCCCTTTTTCCATCCTATATGGGGTCTTTGATATTGGATGAGATCTAGGTACGAGTTCAATGGATAACTCTACCTCTCTTTCTAGGGGAGGTCCAGGAAACTCCTCCAGAAATACGTCAATCTATTCCTAGACAATGGGTACATTTTATATACTTAAACTCTCAATTCCTTTATCATCTTCATCAATCAATTCCATAAAGAAGGATATAGGAGGTTCTTCTAGACAAAGATCAGGTTGAGATAACTCTCCTTGGAAGATAACTATATGTTTTCCATTCAAGACTACTGATATTTCCTTACTTATGCATTTGATCTTAGCATTATACTTTGAGAGCTAGTCCATCCCTAGTATAATGTCGATTTCCAGCATGGGAATGACTACTAGATTTGCGATAATATTATGCTCCCCAAAGTAAATACTAGAGTTTCTAAACAATGATGATGCTTGGATAATCCCACCAGGAGTCCTGACCGATAACTCTACTTTTAGAAAGTCGTTGGTTGATTCAAAATTCTTTGCATACTTGAAGGAAATAAAGTAATGCGTAGAACCAGAATCAAACAAAGTATTTGCCAGTTGTGAGAGGACAACAAGAGTACCTACTACCACATCATTTGGAGCTTCAACATCAGCTGTCGTGATAGCAAAAGCATTACCTTGATCCATTGGCCTTTGCTGAGGATGATGGACGTTCACCTCCACTGCTCTCGGATTTGTGATGTAATTGGAAAAGTGCCCACGTTGTCCACACTTAAAACACTAGACTTTAGGTAGGGCCTTCACCATATTTCCCTTTTCATTTGTGTTTGTAAGCTGAGGTTTCACCTCACAGCGACAATTCCTCGCAATATGGTCGTCTCTTTCACACTTCTAGAATCTCTTGCTCCCAAGAAGGTAGTTCCCTGAATGATTCTTCCCACATTTATTACATGTGGGAAGTTTCAATTGCTTTACTCCTCTTCCCTATTCAAAATTCATCCCTTAGATGGGCTCCAACGATATCTTCTTGTCATTTGATTTATGAGACCACTGTGTCTCACCAAACTCTAGCTCCACTTTCATCGCACTCCACACGATCTCCTTGTAACTATCGTAGTATTAGTTGGCTATATTCTTCTGAAGATGAGGTCTTAGTCCACCGAAAAATATATCAACCTTCCCATTTGGATCCATGACAATGCTAGAGGTATATCATGGAAGTCGGGTGAATTTCATCTCATAGCTTGTCACAGATTTGTTCTCCTTCTGATTCAACTCGAGAAACTCCTTATCTATTCTTGTTCTCACGGAACGAGGGAAATACTTACTGAAAATATCCCCCTGAACTCTTCGCACTCCATAGATTCAATCTCCAATCATGGCCTTGTGTTTTTAATTAGTTCCCTCCACTGATCAGATTCTCCCTCTAAGCGACAGACAGCCAGGGTGACATTCTCTTTCTCTGAACAACGTAGCACAGAAAAGACCATCTATATAGAGTTGATCCACTATTCAGAAATCAATGGGTCAGTCGATCCACGGAAGTTTAGTGGTCTCTGAATCATAAAGGACTCAACAGAATGTTGTTCTCTTCGCAGTGAGATCGGTCTGTCAGCTTGATTCAAGTTATTTCCCATAACATGAGATATTTGGTTCATCATTCACATGAATGTTCCCATTCCAGCTTCTATTTGAGGTTCGTCAGCACATGGCTCATTATGGTCACCATTTGCACGGTTCCTCTTCTTTCCCACCATTTCTAAATGTATAAAACCGTATTGAGAAACTTATTTCATTTACGAATCTTTTAACTATAAAGGATTTATATCTTAAAACATCTTTAAACAATAACATTTCTCTATAAATCCTTCATAATGATTTATAAAAAGCTTATGATTAACCAAACTTATCCCCTGGGAGTGTTGTAACCAAGAGTACAACAAGGCCCATTGTCATGTACCAGGATACCCCGGGTCATGCCTGAAACAACATGTCGGAGTTTTCACTCCTAGGTACCTCTGTGCCAGAGCCGCCTCTACCTGCTCGTATCCAGACAGGGATATATTTGTTTGATAAACCACTTACTTAATACTCACCGAAATACTAGGAAGTTTTCATATATTTAAAATTATCTATAGGATTATTCCTAAAGATTACATATCCTAATTTCCATAAATAACTAAAATATCCTTTGATACCAACTATGGAATCCTTCCTTTTTATTACATAACCTTTCATCACATTTTACAAATAGAGGATCTTTAAAGTCTAGTGTCTTGGAAATCATGAACATAATACATGAAAAACAACATAAAAAATTCTTCTAATACTCATGTACGTATTCATCATAAGTTCATCCTATGTTCAATTATTGTGTCTCATATCCTGGAGACATACATCAAAGTAAAGGGTGAGCAGAAGGCCCAGTAAGGGTTAATAGGGAAGTAGTTTACTTGTGATATCAATAAGAACATGTATAAAAACATAAAGACATGAGCAATGGATGTATAGGAATATCATAAAGAAGATAACTTGAAACATAACTTGAATATTTGTCTACAACATTTCATTTATAAATTCATGAACATATCACCAAGGTCCATCCCCAAGGTGTCAAAAAAAATTACAAAGGTTATTCACCAAGGTATCGTGAAACTTGTCATCTCCAGAGATTAATTATTTACCCAATGCATTGGAGCGCTATCAGAGTGAACCATTAATATGTATTTAATTTCATGTGATACACATATATCATAATCAAAAATTTCATAACTAACCCATAGATAATAAAATAAATGGGTTTCATTTCGAAATCATGACGTTTTGAAAAGTACATAAAAATAAGATCATTATGTCATTTATAAACCATGGAAAGGAAGTGAGGGTTATATGTATCTCAATTCTAGAATCAAGTATATTATTTTTTTTGTATCTATGAACACCCATAGAAACGAAATAGGTCTGGGTATTCACCTAAATAAAACAAGAGAATTTCTTGAGAGAAAGAGAGAGAAGTTTTGAGATGAAATTTCAGCAGCATAACGGCTACATAACATGGTTTTAGAAAATAATAAAAAACAGAGGGTACAATGTTCTCCCACTCATAAATAACTAATATTAAAATATAAATAATTAATAATATGTAGATAAGAACATGGTATGGATATTTTAATGACATACCAAAAGAAAAGGAATCTTGAAATGAATGGGAGGAGGGTGAAAGGATCCCTTGCCTTGAAAAGTAACTTCGAAAGCATGAAGGTTGGGACCTTGGGAGGCTTGAGGGAACCTTGGGAGGACTCCTTGGTAGGTAAGGGGACCAGAACATATTTGAGGAGGATTTTTAATTAAAAGGATGATGGAATGGCTTGGTATTTATAGGGGAAGTGAGGGAACAAATCATTAATGTCTGAGGGACACCTCATCGGTGGTATTGTCAAAACCATGGGCTTTCCCATGGTATTTTCCCATGGAATTGGCCACTTGGGACACCTCATACCTTATATTACTATTAATAATTCTACCAGTATTATTTAATAATTATTACCTCCTTAATGATTTCATTAAACACACTAAACTCAAAACTGAAATTTCACTATTCACCGAAAAATCAACTTTTTCAGAAAAATCCCAAAAAATTACCTTAACCTAATATTGATGTTCTGAAATAAAAAATGAAATACATTTTATAAATATAATCTTTTAAATATTTTTAATATAATTTTTAAATAAAAAACAATATTCAACTGAAAAAACTAATACTTAACTAATAATTTCTGAAACAGTTATTTTCCTATTTTATTGAATCATATTACTTAATCGAGGTGTCTAGATTATAATAATAATTTCTTAAGTGAGGTTACTTAATCCATTTGGTCACATTACTAATAATAAGTGTAAAATCACTATCCATAATTTATTATTCACTAAAAATTATGTTGATCTTATTAGACTCCAAATTTCTTAAAAAAACCATTTGCAGAAGACCATTTTTTGAAAATCATTAGAAATCATTAATTATTTAATGTTTACATAAATATTTTAAAATATCTTTTTTTTTTCAAAATTCATCAATAAGATACATCCTATATTTATAGAGAAATCTGAAAATTCACAAACATCACCAAAGGAAGAATTCTCAATTTTATTTATCTCAAAGGATTACAAAAAATAGCTACGGTCTCGTTACATAGGCCCTTATAACACCATCATATGACCTAAGTGTAAGGTGTGCTAAGGTGAGAGAATTTGAGGGTGGCTCGGCCAATAGTTCCCGAGTAGTAATTTCTATAAGCTTGAACTTCTCCAGAAGGCGATTCCCTTCCAGCTTCACATGGTGATGTTTGGCTTGGGTTTGGTCCAGAGCAAAGCCCAGTGGTGCCAACTCCTTCCCCAGTCCCTTCCGATGGGATTCGATCGGCCCGAGACTACTAGATGAGGCCATCATATCTTTTTATTTATTAATTAACCAAGGTCAATTATTTTTATAGACAATAATTTCAACATAGTGTTTAGTTTCCAACGGTCATATTGACCAACAGTCATATAATAGTTGAAACCAACTGGTCTTATTTTAATTATAATCATTTCATTAAATGAAATAGTTTCGTTGAGTATAAAATAAAATAACACACAAACATAGGAAACATAAATTATTAAAAGTTCGGGTCATTACAAAATAACATATCATTATATTTTTTATGAATTTTTAAATATATTTCTAAAAAATATTTTATAAAGGTGGAAGAAGAAATAAATTGAAAATATCCATTTAAGAACATTACCTATTCTTTGGGGAATTTGTTTTGGTTTGCACCAAAAGCTTTTCTATTATGGATTTAGAATAAAAAGGACTATAGTAATTTGGGAATGCAGAAATGAATATAATTGGTTAGGTATTGGCCAAAAAAAATTTAATTGGATGTGTGAAAGAGGTAGGACTGTGGTTGGACTTCTATAAGTGTGGGAGAAGACAAACATGAATTTTTTTAAAAGATTCAATTACACCAAAACTTTTTTCAAGAAAAAATCCTATAAATTGTGTAATTATAGAACATTATAGGTTATCATTTCTATATATTTCCATAAAATTGGTTTTGGACACATTGGTCGGTGATTATTAACCTTTTATTCTTATATTACCTCCGGTAATTCAGTTCTTACCTCAACCGTGGTAATTAATGTTTACTGCATTTAATATTAAAAATGGTAAAAAAATATGATTAATTAAATGAATAATATAAAAAAATCTGATTCAAAAGATGAAATCGTTTTTTTAATTCAATTCATATAATTTTAAGAATGAAATTTAAAATTATACCTGTATACTAGACAAAAAAGAAGGATTCAAAGAGAAATCTTGTAAGTATATAAGGTTTTAAAATAAAAATTAAATATGAAATTGATTCCAATGAGTAAAACTAAATAAATTTTAATACATTTAAAATAATTTTTCTTTACTACTGAATCAAAATAGAATTTATACATGAAAATTATTTAAAAAAAATAGTTTTCTATAAAAATCAATATTTTCCGTATTCGTCAAAAAATAATATTTCCAAAAAATAAAAATCCACCCTAGGATAATATTTATATTTTTTTAAAAGTTAGTTCATTTTATAAAATATTTTTTCTAAAATTTTAAAAAATTAAAATTAAAATTTGTTTGGAACACGCAACAAAACCATTAATTAGATTTTTTTTAAAAAAATATTAAATTTTCATTAAAATGATTCTTGTTTTATTTATACTTAGAAGATAACCACTGATTTCTTTACATGGTAAACCATATAATTTTAATTATTTTGTAATTAATATTAATACAATCCAATTTAACAGAAAACTTATAGTGTTATACTATATATCTATTTATTTACACTATGGTTTGTGTGTTTTCTAAGCTATTGGAGAGATTAAATTTAATGAAATATATTTTTTTGGTATTTTTATGATTGTATCTTCATGTATAATTCTAAATGAAAAAATTTTCTTCTTTTTTAGAAGAAGGGTATTATATATATTTTTTGGAATTATATCTTTTAAATAAATTTTGATGTTCAAGAGGTTACAACTAATGGGTTTTCACCCTATGCAGAAAATACTTCTATGATAATGGCTAATAAAAATAACCAAGATAATCATGATCATGTTGGAAATTCCATTATTTAATACCTTTTGAAAAAAATCTTAATGATAAAATAATTTTAAAAAAGTATTATGGGATAATCTTGAAAATATCTATGAAGGTAATCAAAAAGTGAAGAAATAAAAACTAAAAATTTATATTCTAGATTATAGAGATATGAAAATGAAGGATGATGAAGCTATAAATTTATTGCTTATAAGGGTTAATGAAAATTTGAGAGTTATCAGTAGTTTTTGTGTTAATTTTTAATAAACTTTATTAGTTGATTAGTTGAATTGCATATCACTCCAGAAAATTGATTCTATGTTATTATCTTTAGAATATGAATATAAAATAAAGCTACCTATATATTACATTAAAAATTATTAGATACCTTTTAGATTAAAAAATATAATATTGTGAAGATTATATTTTAGTCAGAAAAAAGAAATATATTTTAAATCCTTAATGAAATAGAAGTATGAGATTACGGTTGATGAAGATGAAACTGATTATTATGATTTAGATGTGGTTCTGAATTTTTTTAAATAATTTGTCTTATAATTAAAATTTTTGAAATATTTAATTAAAGGATTAAGGTAAATCATGAATTCAAAATTTTTTATTGTGGAGAACGTTTCATTTACCTACAAACTTTCGAAAGATAAAATAAGATAGATCTAGTGATAAAAATGAATAACGACCAAGAATATCCATTAAAATGAAACCATTGAAGGCTGAAAATCGCGGAATTATTAAAAATGGAATGTAAAAATTATATATAAATTCAATAAGATGAAATTATTATTTTTATTTGAATTTATTTATAGTAGTGATTATGTAGTGGATGTTGATTCTTCTGGTATAATTGATGAAAAAATCTAATTTCTAAGGTGAAAGAAGAATAGTTCACTTGTGATAGAAGTATAGAAGTAATGAGTGATGTTGAAACTAAGATAAAATTTATGTTGAATAGATAATTTTCTTAATTCCTTTCAAATACCTAAAATTGGGATAAGTTGATCAAAATTCATAATACATAATTCAATCTTTTGAAAACAACTAATTTTTTCATGTAGAAGGAAATTGTTTTGAAGTAAATTTATATTGTGAAGATATTTCTTTAATATACAAATACCATAAAAATATATATGGATGAAATAGTAAAATATATAAAAAAATATCCTTAATTTATTAAAAAATGTTTTATATAGCTTGAAAACTAACTAAAAAAGTTGAGTTATGACCTCAAAAATTATGTGTATGATGTTAGAGGAAACTCTAAATAAAAGGATTTTATTTTGATATCCCATGTAATTAATACTACTTAATTCATGATTAATTAAATAATGATATAGATAATAAAATCACAGAATATCATGGAGCCTATATACATTGAGAAATTGGGTACATTTACCATTAACTTGTAACATGGGTGAAACAAAATTATTTTGAACATTCCATAACATAGCCTTTGGTTTCTTTGATCATATAAAATTGGACATGATAACATAGGGATATAAATAATAAAGGGGTGGGATAAAACTATAAATAAGGTAATAACCAAATAATAACATGATATAAAAATACATGTTAGTCAACAAGAATATCATGGTGACATAAAATTTGTGATAATCGTAAACGTCATCATCGATGCATGATATAAGATAATAAAATCATGGATAAATATGATAAGGAAACCACATAAAACATGTTCTCATAATAATAATTCAAGTATTAAAAATATAATATCAGAAAATAGTGTTATTATGGTTACATCTTATGTTCTGTACATGGAATATCCTAAGATAAAAACATTATCCAATTAATTATAGAGCTATACAATCCCAAGCCCACCTGTCACATTCTTGTCATGTACATGAATTGTTTTCCACACAGATCAAACAACATTAGATCATATTTCATCACTTTTTTCCACATGGTTATGTATTTTGGGTTACATAAAATGATGCTCCTAGTACATGATTTATATGTACATTTATTTGAATACCATTGAGTAGAAATATGGAAGGGTATTCACTATATAAATGCTTGTATTGAAAATGTGTAGGATAATTTCGGTAGTATAGCCAGTGTATATATTGATTTGTGGAAGGGTTTATTGAGAGTGATATGGGTATTATAGTCACCTAAAAATAATAAAGAGAATAATAGGTGTTCTTAAAAAATTATTCTATCATGAAAAATTAGAAATCAAAAGGAATAATATAAAATAAGTCATTAAATAAGGAGGAAGGATCCCTTAATGTGAGAGGGTGCTTCAAAAATATTAGGAGGAGATTCTTGAGAGATTGGAAACACCTTGTAAGGGCTATAGAGAGATAAATATTGAGTAAATTTATTATCAAAGTGTTATTAGTGAAGAGGAATTGTAGGTTGGGTGGGTTGTATAGAAAAGGAGATAAGAATTCATTATTAATTTCTAAACATAGGTTTTGGAATCTTTATGATAAAAAAATCAAAACAACAATACATCCCATTATTTTTCCATGATTTTTGAAAAATAGGAAATTTTTTAAATATTTTATAATACGTGGAACCTAGATCATTAAAATAACATCCACAATGTTGTGAATTAGAGTCAAATTCATAAATAAATATTTCTAAAACATTAAAATATAACAAAGGTTTTGTAGGATCCACTAAGGGTATATTATACAAATAAATTAAATTTAAAAAAAATGAGATCTTAAATTGGAAACATAATTTAGGTCATGAATACACATTATAGTAGTTATTAAAGAAGTTTTGAGCTTTTAATATGTTATAATACATAACTGTATTTGTATAGTATTTTACTTTTACCAAAAATCCATTTGTCCTAGATTTTTTTAGAAAATCCACCATCAGTTAATTTAGATGTTCTGATTTCAAGGATTGTATTAATTTTGTAATTGTTTTGTTTATAAAGATGAGAATTTATACATTTAAATAAATTCAAACATTTAATAAAAAAATATTTTTTAGTTCGATCACTATTTTTTGACCCCTAAAATGATTATATTGGACATTATGAAATTATATTTCCATCAGTATAAAAATATTATTTAATAATAATAAGAAAATAATTTTTTTGGACATTGTTTAATTTTTTTAAAAAATGAGTGTTTTAATTAAAGTGCTTGTGTTCCAAAAAAAAATTTTCCTTCATATCAAAATCACTTTTTCATTAAGTCATATAAAATTGAAATAATAATATTGGAAAGATAAATTCAATATTTTTTTAATAAGGAAAATATAAAAATTCATACTTTAGGGTTTTATATACATGAACACTTTCAAAAACATGTTTGCCCTAAGGTTAAGGTTTTTGACATTGTCACATTATTAGGGTGCTTCAACCATCATGGTTTGGGTTGCAATATTAGTAATCTTGGAGTTATCCTATAAATTGTCCCATTAATTTTTTAGTTATTGTATTTCTGTATGGGATTTTGTTAATGAAAAATCCTATTGATACCCTCTTTCTATTAAGCTCTGATTAATTAGCCTTATAGGGTATAGTTGTACTTGTTGTGGCCATCAATTTTTCATTTGTTTCAATTAGAATTATCATAACCCTCAAATGATCTTAATATAAACATACCAGCCACTATGATGGTCACTTGTACCTTCCATAATAAAATAAATTAAGGTTTCAGAATTATAATAACTGAGATCCATAACACACCCTATACTTCATGTACACATATAAGTGATCCGACTGAATATATCCAAGGCCTTAGCACAACCCATTCTTATAAGAATATGTAAATGTTTATCAGGTACCCAAGGGAAATGGTGGATTGTGGAATGTGTGAGTAGAAGTTATTTCACCACCACCAATGACATCATTAAATATAAATAGTCTCCATGAAGTTCATGAATAAGTTTTGAATATAAAAATATAAAAATATAAACATAAAGACAATTAAAACTAAATGCATAAAACAAATGTTGAACTCAGTGGATGAGTTATATAGAGAATGATAAATAAAATCATTTGCTTGATTTGGGGTGTCTCTGAAATCACCGTGATAATTGTGAAAACTATCTCTTGGACTGGGGTAATATACACATCATTTTCCTAAACAAGTGGCACCAAATGGTAATATTCCCATCCAGGGTCCCCAATATTCACCCATGGGTTGTCTTATCTATGGGATTAACCATTAGTCTTAGTGTCTCCAAGGAGTCGTGTTCCCTCTCCGTTAACCATAAAAATAATTTAAATTTTTTAAATATAAAAATAATGCAAATGTATATCATTTTCAAAATAATAAAATAAATAATACACTACATAATTAATTAATACCATTTCCATTCTATAAATATTCCATTTCTATTTTCCCAAAACCATTCCAAACAACCATTTTCATTTTAAGGATAAAAAAATTTATATCCCATTTCTAAAATACAAAAACACATTCAGTCAACTACCATTTTCCATTTCCATTTTGAATCAATACCAATTTATATTTAATTTATCTACTTAAGAATAATTTCAAATCCAAAACATTTTCAAACACTTACACCAACATAACCTCATATCCATACACTTTTTAATATCATACTATTACAAAAACCCACACTTTACACTTAACCCTTAATATTATATTAGTTATGATTCAAATGAAAAGAAATTTCATTTCTAATTATGGATTTTTTCTGAAATTTTATTTCACGAAAACTAATTTAAACTATTTCCACCATTTATCCAAATATGGAATTATTTGAAATTCACCATCATAAGACATTTAATTTAAATTGGATTAATCATAGATAAACTAATATGACCATACCATGCATGCACTAAAAACATATAAAATGTATTTTGGTTAAATTAATGCGACCACTTAACATTTTTTGAATATTCTAAATTCATTTCATCGAGGTACAATAGCTCACCAAGGCTGGTACATGCTCAATATTTCTTTATAAACTCAACTGAGGCCCTAAAACATGTCAAGAATCCAAAATTAATTAATCATATTCAAGTTATAAATAATTAATAAAACAAATAAATTTTTAATGTCTAAAAAAAATGGTATAAAAAATGAAACATCATTGGACAATAGTATTCTATCAAAACCTCAATACACAAATTGTTGATTATCCCAGACACACCCATATTCCCAAGATGAGGTAAAGCCCCATCATTCCGCACCAAAACCATAAACAAATTGGTAATTAGATTAAAAACCAAGAAAAATCATAACAAAACCATACCTTGTTGAATTTTTAACAAAATACAACCAGAAAAAGATTCAGGACATCCTTTTCCATGTCATAAAAAGTTTCTATGGAAAATTGAGTGATTCCACCATGATCAATTGGAATTGGAAATGAAAATCAAGAGGAAAGGGTAGATTAATACATAAGTAAGAGAATAACAATAAAGGACCACATAGTTGAAGGAAAACATAAAATAAATGATAAAACCTATTTTTAAAAAATGATTGGATTACTTGAATGGGATAGGAAATGGAATAAATACCTTATCCATGTTAGGGAGAAACAAGGGGGATATGGTGGATGTATCCTCTGAAAATTATGGGTAATTTTTTGTAAAACGTTTTTAATAGGCTGTAGGGTTAGTAAAAGAGTTTTCAAACTGTTTGATTGGTTATTTCTCCAACAATACAACTATCGTAGATTCTTTAATACCCATTTATTTTATGAAATATGTTTTTCAAATAATATTATTTTCTTCAATAACATAAATTACATGAAAGATGAGGTTTTAATGAATCCCGTTGTATATTTAAAATATTATTAGGTGACAATTGTTGGATCAAAATGTAGATTCAGATTTCTCAATTACCAAAGGGTGAATTGTAGGTTTAAAAACATACATTTTTATTTTTATGAAAATCCATGTTTAAAAAAGTTAAACAAGATGGATTAACAAACCATATTTAGTTCATAACAAAGAAACTGTCTTGCTTAGGAACTGATAAATAAACTTATGAAATGTTTACATAGGTAAATATTCTACCTTAAAGCCTATATATTCTTATTTATAAAAGACTATATAGCTATAAGAATGTATAAGACTGTTATATATTCTTTCTTTAAAAAAAATTCAATGGAATTTAAACTTTTAACAAAAATATATATGTATAATAAATCTTTTAACCCAAAGAGAAGGGTACCCAACACCCTTGTATAAAGATCCCTTAATTTATAATTTTCAGAAATTCCATCATACCCACACCAGTGTAATCCCTCGATATTAAGATCAGAATCAGTATTACTATCCCAGTGTGCCCTCGATCAATTTGGTGATCAGAAACTCTATCTTCCTATCCCCAGAAGACATTGATTGATAAAAAACAATCTGAATCGCACTAGGAAGTTTGAAAAAGATGTTCATAGATTGAACAAGTTGTTCATAGAATTCTCAAAAGGAAAATTGAGTAGAGATGTTGTAGAACACAAGAGTTCCACACAATCATTTTTTCAGGTGTTTAAATGACTGGGTATTTATTGGAGAAAACACCAATGGTGGACATCCTCCTCCAATGGTCATATTTTTTCTTAAATTTTAGAGGGACCTATACACGTGTCACATAGCCAAAAATTAATTAAAAACTAATTGTATGAAATAATTCCATGTAAGAAAACATGGGAAACATTATCATGTGTATGAAAAAATAAAATGCAAGAAAAACATTATCAAGAAACTTAATCACAATAGGATATGATAGAAAGAAATTATTCTTTATTGAAATCTTGTAACTGTGACAAAAATTATAATCAGATTCTTATGAATGTTTAGAATAGAATTCTCAGTTTTGATGAATTTAGAATCTAATTTCTAAAGATATCAGAGATTGATTTTTGAAGGAATCACAGAGTGATATCAGAAGAAATCAGGGTCTGATTTCAGAAGAGATCGGAGTCTGATATTAAGTGTAATTAGAGTTTAATTTCCAGATAAATACATGTATTATTTCGAGAGAAATCAAAGTCTGATTTCAGAAGAAAATGTATTCTATTTTTAGATTAAACTAGAGTCTGATTTCTGAATAAATCATATTCTTATTTTAGAAGAAATGAGCTTCTGATTTTCAGAATAAATCGGAGTCAGATTTCAGAAGAAATTAGATTCACAATTCAAGGGAAATCTGATTTTATGAAACTCTAAGGTTCTATGTTAGATAAGGAACTAATTTTATGTCTTATGAAAATTATTTTTAGAATTTATTTGAGAAAACACTTGATAATACATTGAAAACCATCGTTAAATACAAAATAATTCTTAGACAAAGAAAATTTCACTTAAGAGAATGTTTATTAATGAAAGATATATTTCCTTAAGAAAATGTGATTGTGATTTTGAAAACATAAAGTAATCTAGAAGTCATAAGGAAAAGTATTAACTCAATAATCTCCCCCATTTTGTGAGGCACAAACAACATTTCATACAAGAATATAAGAACTAAATTTTCATTTATAAGATTAAAATAAATTCTTATATACCTTTTTATTTATGTCCCATGATGAATATTACTAACTCCCCATAAGTATTTAAAATCCATAAGTATCATATTCTTGAATTTCTTATAGAAATTTTTTTCCCTTACTTGATAATTTCTTCTTTACGAAATATCTCCTTTACATATTCATTATATTCCATTAACATAATATTCTTTTTGATCATTTTTTCTCCCCATTGTGATTTACATAAAGTAATGGTGGGAAATGAAAAAAATTTTCCTGAATGGTTATGAATATACAATACAAAACAATGGAAAGATGAAAAATTCCATTAAGATGAAAAAAAATTTATAAAGAAAAATAAAAAAAAGATTGGTGTTTATGATAAAATAATTCATCCTTTTTTTTCTAATTTGGAATTATCTTTTTCACGGTGGTATTTAGCTTCTTCAAATCTTTATTATCATCTTAAAACTTATTTATCAAGTGATCATAATCCATTTTTTTGTTTACAAGATCTTTGATCTTGTATTTTCGAGACTTAAGAATTTACCCTTGAGAATTTATAACTTCTTATTGATCTTAATGTTTTTAGGCCACCTCTTACCTTAGTTCCATATGTATTTTTCAGATTGAGTGAAAATGAATTCAGCTTCCTATTCATATATTTATCTTCCTATTGTAGGCTAACATGCTATTCATTTAGATTTTTTGAATCACTTGTTGACAGCGTCAGTATGCAGTCATCAGACTTATCAAATGCATCCATAACTAAAACTGTGAAATCATCAAAGATTTCAATACTGTCTATCACTGACTTGGACGACTTAGATATCCCTTTATAGGATCTCCTATGAGCATCATAACTGATGTGAAACTTTTTTAACTAGGCTTTAAGTTTGATAAAATTTTCCATAAATTTTTTTTTGAATCTAACTTGTGATTGAATGATTATTGAAGCATTTGACATTTGGAATAAATGATTGGAAACAAAGTAATTGTATTCACAAGATTATTTATGGATTGAACCACAAGATCTTATCTTAAATAATATGAAGGCACCAAGATATATTGTTTTTTTGGAGAAGGAACTTTATCATGATCATCTCCTTTCCACTTTGATATACCAAAAACATCCTTCTTTGATTTGTTTCAACTACAACACTATTTGGTGAATCAATAGTAACTTTTTTACCATTAATTTCTTCAAATATTTCCTTCTCAAATTTCTAACATTCATGCTCACTATTAGAAACTAGAACTATTTTGTCATCATCAAAATCAACTTCTTTATAATTACCTTTATCACCAATTTCCTAATCATCATTTTCATCAATATTTTGAAAAATATTATCCCTAATACTATCATCATCTGAAGGTTTATCAACCTCACCCTGAACATCATCATTTTTTCAGAACTTACTTTCATTATAAATTATCTTGGTTGATTCATATTGGGATGTTCTTATAGATATCATGTTATAAGTACTCTCCTTCTCTTGATATTCTTACACCATTCTAATCACATCATCACTTCCATATTCCTCTTCTTCTTCTTGTTCTTAAACTATGGGTTCTGGTATTGAAAATTATTTCTATCAAGTTTTTAATGCATTTTATAAAAAAATATTTCATTTAAAAATGTGTAGGTTTGTTTTTTTAAATGGGTGTTAATGGCGCATTGATGATGCCGCCTTCCCTACCCCATGACTCTTCTAGACTAGCTAGATGACATGGAGATGGTGGGGGGTGGCGGGGTGGGGGGGGGGTTCCACCTTGGGCCTTTGTGTTTGTTGAATGGAGACATTGGTTGTGCCACCTTTTCCCAAATAGAAAGATGAAAGGAAACACCACCAGTGTCGCCTTTCCTTCAATGCCCAATAAAAGGGAACATTACCTCTTCTACTCAATTCTATTTCCCCCCAACTCTCTTTATTCAACCTCTTCTCTATCTAAAAAACCCCATTTCGCATGTGGTGGAGTTGGTGGTCCAAAAGAAGGCTTGGTATTTTGTGA
Source organism: Viscum album (assembly GCA_963277665.1). Lineage (NCBI taxonomy): Eukaryota > Viridiplantae > Streptophyta > Magnoliopsida > Santalales > Viscaceae > Viscum > Viscum album. The sequence continues at coordinate 1,089,587,579 of OY728121.1, forward strand.
AGCATCATTTAGAGGTATTTTTTATTTAATTTAATTGTTTTTATTTTTTAATTGAATTCATTTTAGTTATAAAAATTTATTTATTGAAGTAGTTTGGTTAGTTCTATTTTTTGTTTATTATATAGTTTAATTAGTTATATATTGTTTAGAATAATTATCATTATTAGTAATGATTAAGTATTTATTAAGTATATATTAAGAATATATTATGTATAGATTAAGTATAGAATAAATGAGGATTAAAGATTGTAAAAATTTGGTGGCATAAAAATTATGTGGTTATCTAAGCAATAAAATCATTATCTCGATACAAACAAGTGGATGTGGCTCTGGCACAAATGTACCAAGGGGCAATACCCAAAAACACCTCTTTGATATAGACTTGAACGAGAACTAGTGCACGAAAATGATCCTTGCTTCACTCCTCATTTGACACACCAAGGGGATATGATTTAGATTATTCATATTTTTTTTATAAACTACAAAAATACCTAATAAAAGGAAAATAAAATTAGTATATTTTATCAATGATAAAATGATAATTAAGATGATATAAAATGAAATGAAAAAGGAAAAAGTCATTAAATAATGAAAGTAATTATTAGTAATTGAATTATTTTTAGTTATTTTTAAAGATGTTATTTATTATGTAGTTTAATTAGTTCTATATAGTTTAGAAATACTTTTTATTGTTAGTAATGAATAAGTATAGAATAATTAATTAATAAAAAATGATTAAAATTGAATACATGTGATTAGTTCATTATAATTAACTAATGATTATCATATGATTAACGATTAAAGAATAAAAAATTAAAAAATAACATAATAATGATTAACTAGTGATTAGAGAATGATTTAATAATTAAAAAATGTACTAAAAACATTAGTATCATTGTTTATGATATAACAAGATTTTCTAAAATTTTAGTATCATAAAGATTATATAGTTTAGAAATAAATTTTTTATTAGTAATTATTAATTATAGATTAATGAATGAATAACTTTGGATTGAAAGATAAATACATGTAATGATTGGATAATAATACTTATCTTCAATAAAATTAAAATAATGATTACATAAAATTAAATGGATAAGAACAAACACATTAATTTACACATAATTTTTTTACAACTTACAAGAAATACCTTGACATTTTTCAATTAAACATGATTTGGATGATATGAGTGTGACTTCAGAAGTGAGGTAAAATCATGTTTATTTATATTTGATATCTTAATAAAATCATATAAAGATATTTACTTAATATGTTATGTACATAATTTTATAAGACATTATTAATCTATCAAATAAAAATTATTTCGGTTTTACCTCACTTCTGAAGTAATGATCATATCATCCAACCCATGTTCTGTTAAAAAATGTTGGTATTTCTTGTATGTTGTAAAAAAATCATGTGTTATTTGGTGTGTTTTTTCATGCCTATTTTACTCTGTATGATCATAATTGTCATTTTATTAATGATAAATAAAATAATTTTCTATTTTCTATTCATTTTTACCATGGTTTCTGAAACATATTGTGCCTTATATTCTAATAAAATTTAGTATCACATATAATGGTATAAAAATATATTGTAAAATTGATGTATAATAAATATTATATAGTCAACCAACATTTTAACTATCATAATATTGATAAAAAACATTTTTGAAGTATGGATTCATGTTTACCGCTCTATACTGCTACATGGAGGTTATTTTAAAAGAGCAATGACCTTCTTACAATACACAACCAATAAAAGTGATTGGTATAGCTGATTCTGTAACCCTATGTGGACTTCATGATATAATTTGTGGTTCTTTAAATCTGGGACCCGATAAAGAGATCAAGTCTATGAGCTATAGAAATTTTCAGTTCCTGAAAACATGGTCACATTTAGCTTGCTAATTGGATTCTAATGCGTAGTGGGTCAAAGCAATAAATTTATTTTCTTTGTGGTCAAATGGTACCATGATAGAGTTATATGTTGATGTTTTTACTGTAAATCAACTATATCTAGTTGTATGATGACATAGGCTTACAAGATTTTTTGAAGCGGGTTTGCCCCATGAAATTGAGCCTATTCTAAATGATATAAAAGAGGAAAACCTAGATGATATCCCTAATATACATATCAATCCATCTTATGATGATGAGTTTTGTAATGATGGTATATATGGCGAAAAAAGTGCTATTGATGAGGGACCCAGGGATGTGTGGTAGGATATTTCTAGACATGTATTAGTTGTAGAGAAGCCTTAACCTAAAATAAATCATCCACCATGGTTTGCATCTTGGTCAGAAGTAATGAAACGTGTGCCTAAATTCTACAACAATGTTATCACACCCGCAACTGAATTTCCTAGAGTTGTACCAAATAGGTTTAGTGAGCGTGAGAAAACTTTAAATACTAGAAAGAATTTTCCTAGTAAAGACGCATTAAAATGTATACAAAAGATATTTCACAATGAGAGGATCTACAGATATATAGTTCAGGAATCAGGCCATAGTAAATCTCTCATCCGATTTGAGAGTTTTGGGGATTGTTGTAGCTTCCTATTGAGGGCTATTATAGAAATTTCATTTGGAGGTTGGAGGATATCGAGGATTGATGTGTCTCATAATTATGTTCAGCCAATCATGAAACAAGATCATATCTCATTGGATACAGAATTTGTGTCATCCATTATCATTGAGATGATTAGGACATTCCAAGATGTTCTGATAGACATAGTTCAAGAGAGTATATAAGAAACATTCAGTTATAATATTCCCTATAATAAGACATGGATGGAGAAACAAAAGGAACTTATGAAGGTTTAGGGTGATTGAGATGACTCGTATCGAGTGTGACATAATTTATAGCCACAATGAGGCACCATAAAATAGTTTTATTCCACCTCGACACAAACGAACAGTTATGTCATGATAACCATTGTGATCAATCTCATTTTCAATGTCATTGGTTGTTCTGGATATTCCTCTCATGTATCTATGCATTTTGTTTTAGAAAAGAGTTAATTTAGATTAATGGAACATTTTTATATGGAAAATAAAAGGGTGTATTGTTTATTGCGATAACCCAATATGGAAACTGTTCACCTCTTCCGCTTTCCTTTTCCATTGTGTAGAAGGAACACTATGAATCATGGAGTTGGTTTTGGGCATGTACCAACAACCATTTCCCCATAATTTTGGGTGTCTATTTGATATCTGATTAGCATCGAGAAATTAATGAGGAAATCAATACATACCCTAATACATAGAGATCCCAAAATTCACATCATCGATGCATCACTATACACATTACGAGTAATGTGTACCAAACATTCCACAATGAACCCATGAAGAAAGAAACCACGAGGCTTGGTAAGCATTGTCTTTATTATTATTTACTATTTCAACATAAAGATAAAATTAATTTATGTAAAATATCATATATTATATGTAGAATACGATCTGAATCAACATATTTTTGAATAAATTTGTGAAAAAATATGAAAGGCTAATCAGGAATTTTATGTTTATATGATGCAGATTCGAAAAGGAAAATAGAAATTTTCATTTGAAAGGGGGGAGGGGTATAGAGACATGACCAATATCATTGTGGAGTGTATAAATAGTGTATTTAAGGGGATTAAAAATTTATATATAACTGTTTTAGTTCTCGAGACATTATATCATTGCGTTAAGTACTTTTTTCACAGAAAAAAACTAGCCTCATACGAAATTCAGTAGGGGATAAGGTATTAAAGGCACTTTCAACAAGAGATTAAACATAATGTTGAAGAAGCTTCTAGTTATTATGTTTTCATTTTTCGATGAGAAGAATCTTGATTTTAAGTTCAAGATAATTGGGACCCCATCACAAATATTATAGGTGAAATAATGGTGGTATTACTGGAAATGAGGCATTGTCAATGTGGAAACTTTCAGGCCTTACGGTTTCCATGCGCACACGCCATTATAGAATTTTCCTATGTGAAAATTTCATGGGAATCATATGTTGATCGGGTGTACCTGATGAACACCATTGGTAACTATTTTTCATCACCTAGGGAACCTATTGAGGAGGTTTTTTAATTCCCAATGGTCGAAGGCTAGCTTCTAGTGATACCTAACATCAACCAGTTGCATACCCATGGGAATGCAAAGGCCATCAGGACGCATAATGAGATGTATTGGCCTCAATAACAAGCGAAGAGTTTGAAAAGCCCCATATGTCATCAAGAAGGTCATAATCGGAAATTGTGCACAACCATTGTTGGACCGAGTTCACACTCTCAACCACAATGATGTATTATCTTCATTGTGATATTCTAATATTTTAAATTATATGTTATTATCTCTTCTTTTTGACCTCAGTATTCAATACATTATGTGAATAATATTCTAATAAACTATTATATAATGAAATAATAGTATCATATATTACGGTATAAGATTTTTTTTTAAAATTTCAGTATAATAAAGATTATATGATCAACCACCTCAGTCAATATTAGTAACACTATCGAAAATCATGATCAAAAAACATTTTTGATGTATAGAGTCATGTTTTACCTATGTGTACTACTATTGGGAGGTTATAAAAACTAATAAAGGATATTTTTATAGTACATAACCAACAAAAGTGTTTTGTACAGCTAATTCGGTATCACTAACTGAACTTCAAGAAATAATTTTTGGGAAATGAACCACAACACTTGAGGAACACGTACATCAATGGTGGTGATGGAATTAGTTTATGTCATCACCATTATTGTTTTCACTATTCCTCCGGTGTCATGGTCCTATCCCCATAAATTCATACTTGAAATTAATTAGTGTTATAGAATTAGATGTATATGTGAGAAAATAATCATGAAACATTCCATCTTGTGGATAGTCATACATAAATTACAATGCACGCCATTTTCAAATAAAAATTTACAAAACTAAGACAATATATTTATACATATAAATAGGTAAAACCATATCTTACAAAATACCATTTTCTAGGTAAAATAATATCTTAAAAACCTATTAGTAATATGCATTAAAAAACATTAATACACACCCCTTTCTTTTGGTAAAAATAAAATTATAAAACAATGTGAATAAACATGGAATGTCTTGCATTCTGCAGGTCATAACATTTGCTGACCATAACGATACATTTACATTTTATACTAACAACTCATTTCATTTGATTATATATTGATGGATGATGTTATACTAATCACTCATCAGGATAGCCATGTTTCTCATGTCATGTTAGATGGTGGTGAGTATCGATCGATCAAGGTGCGTCGAGTGCACCATTTTCATCACAAGGAGACTCTACATGTCATTAGACCATACATGGGCCGTGCTGGCTTCTCTGGCATTATCGTATCAAATTTCAAATTTTTGAACCATCACCTGGTTATTCCCTTATGGAGTGTTGGAGACCAGAAGCACACACATTCCACCTACCCGAGGGAGAGATGACCATCACCCTCCTTGATTTTTTAGTGCTTCTCGTTCTTCATATATAGGGGGATGCTGTTATTGGAACCACTCGTTCATCTTGGACTGACCATTCTCAGTAATTATTAGGCATTTACATTTTCTCTGACCGTAGGGATAAAGATTGAAATTGGATATCTATTCCTTGGTTAGAGGAGAAGAATCCACATTTTTCTCATGATGTTGATGAGAATACACTCATACGTTATGCTCGTGCATATATATTATGAATCGTTGGAGGGACCATGTGTGATGATCACTGAATAATGCAAAAGCACATTCACATGATGTATCTACCCATTATTAGAGAAATTTTATTGGGTTGGGATGTAAAAATAGGGAACACCCTTCTTGGAATACACGTATAGAGCATTATGCAGGCTATCCCACAGTGACCAAACAGATCTCAGGGGATGCGTCATCCTTCTTTAGATGTGTGAATGGGAGTGAATCACCTCATTTCAACCTTAGATTCCCAGTCTACCGATTATTATGGAGGTGCTTCATGATGCTCTGTGTGTATGTTGGCTTTATCACTCATCTATATCAGTTTCTGATGCTACAAAGAGTTTTTGAATTTAGTGTCTCATTATTTTTCACTATCGATGTTTTATTTTATAGGTGGTGTTAGAGAATCATTTTCCACACAGTTCTAAGACACCATTTAGGAGAATATATTATAATGTTGGATTGTCTCTTACTCCACTAGGTATGTATATACAATCTATCACTGTCTAACAAATTTAATAGTAGAATCAATTTTGGTATTTAGTAAGAATCGTTTTTGACAAAGGCCACATGTCATTTCAGATTTCACGGCTTCCATATTCAACTACAATGGAATAGTTTCCACAATACATAACTATTGGGCATGAATATGATATAGATGTAGTTCCCCTCATTCACTTTTATATTATTGAGTGGAAGGAGCCAGATATAGTCATGCACCAGTTTTTCTCTGTTCAGCTGATTCCATTACTGCTAAGATAGACAAATAAGCTTCATTACATGAAGATTAAAGGGAGAGAGGATGAGAACGTTTACCGAGTACATGTCGAGTTTCTTGTCTCTTGGCATAGACGTGTAGAGGTTTGTATCCTGGCTGTACCTATGAATCGATTCTTTTTTTTTTCAGAGAAGGTCAATTACGAGTTGTGGTATAGACTTAAGTCTATACTGTATCTTAACTGACATAGAAGAGAGATTCATAATATTTTATGTTAATAAATTTCCATTAGCTTTTTATTGAACTATTTTATAAATCATTTTGAATCTATTTATAGGGAACTCACTCAAAGCATATTGTTCGCATGAGTGATGAAGGGGAGGAGGGGGTCATTCGCCGGGCAGCCATCCATGCTGAAGTACTAGAGCTGATGTCATCTTATTGTGCGCTTTCTGAGAGAATCTTCGAGACTCTAGGATAGTTAGATGAGGATGCTACCTTATAGGAATATCCTACATCAGATGCTCATACTGAGAAGCCACAATGATGATAATGTAGACAACGTCAGGCTACAGGTGAGGCCTCACATGTTCCACAGGCAGAGGTTGGCCCTCTAGTAGTCTATCCGTAGCTTATTTAGGATGTGCCTTAGGCGGTATGGGATTCATTTTTCATGATAGTATATATACAGTTCTCTCCAACATCGGGTCCAGATCCATCATATCATTGTGGTCCAGATCCATCACAGCATTGGGGTCCAGATCTATTATATCCTTAGGGTATAACTCTATCATAGGCTTGGTTCCCCACTATAATGATGGTAGGTCAATCTACCAGACTAGTGGGAGAAGGACTAGGAGTGGAGTACGACATGCATTGGAAAACTCCTCCCACTAACACATAGGTGGAGGATGCAAAAGTTATCATTGTAGTGCCTAAGGATCATCCTTTTCCATGTAATCAAACTCCACAGTGAACACGAAGCGGGTGTCCTATTCGTAGACCACCATGGTGGATGGAATCTCCGCACCATATATATAGACATTGATTTTACATGTTTGTTTATATGTTTTATGTCTATTTAAAGGAACATGATATTATCACTAACAGTTTTTCTAATATTTTTATCTAGTGTTTCAGTTTTCGTTAATATTTTAGGAATAATATATATTTGACAGATTTCAAAGTCGACTAATTAAAACATATGAATAATTATTATATTTCAAGTAGCTAACTATAAAATTATATGAAATATATAGTATAAAAATAGTGTAAATAAAATTTAAAATATAGAAGAAACATATAAAATGTTTTTGAAAATAAAAATAGATTGATAAATAAAATAAATAAATAAAAATGAATGTAATATAAGAAAAGTTACTCGAAAGTGAGATCGAAAAGAAATAATGTCTAGGAGAATACAAAGCCACCTACTTGACATTGAAATCCTATGAAATATATATTATATGACCCATATAAATTAAAATGAAAACATGGATTAAACATATAAGAAATAGTCAAAAATAAATTATTCATCGTATAGTTTGTATTTTATAGGCTAGAAAAGTCACATACTTGAAACATTTTTTTGTTTCGAGTTTTTGGATTTAAAAGTGTATAAATTATTATTCATCAATTTTTTTTAATTTTTTTTTTATTTTTGAATATTTATTATTTTTTTAATCCATGTCTTAAATTTCATTTATCCTGATCTTATAGTATACATTTTATAAACTAGAAAAGTTATGCACGTGAATTATTTTTAGGTTTCAAGTTGGTTTATTTGAAAGATTATAAATTATTATTCATCAAAATTTTTAATGATGTTATTTTTATTTTAAACTATTTCTTATATTTTTAATTTATGTTTTAATTTTAATTTACATTTTTATTATAGTTTATATTTAATAGCTTAGAAAAGTCACGTACTTGATTTATTTTTATGTTTCAAGTTGGCGGAATTGAAATTATATAAATTATTATTCATCCACATTCATTACGAAATTATTTTTATTTTTGAATATTTCTTATAAGTTTAATCCATGTTTTAATTTTAACTTATATTGGCCTTCTGTATTATATTTTATAGGATAGAAAATTTACATACTTGAAACATTTTTATGTTTCAAGTTGATGGATTTTAAAGATTTAAGATTATTTTTCAGCAACATCTTTTATGATTTTTTTTATTTTTGCCTGTTTAATACTTGTTTAATCCATGTTTTAATTTTCATTTATGTTGGTATTATAGTTTATATTTTATATTCTATAATCCATGTACTTGAAACATTCTTATGTTTCGTGTTGGTGGATTTTAATGCTTATAAATTATTTTTCATGAACATTTTTTTGAAATTCTTTTTATTTTTGACTATTTCATATACGTTTAATCCATGTTTTATTTTTTTCTTTATATTGGACTTATAGTTTTTATTTTATAGGCTATAAAAGTAACATACTTGAACCAAATTTATGTTTCAATTTTGTGGATTTTAAAGCTTATAAATTATTTTTTATCAAAAAAAATTTCAAATTTCTTTTTATTTTTGACTATTTCTTATAGGATAGATACATGTTTTAATTTTCATTTATATTGGTCTTATAGTTTTAATTTATAGACCAGAAAAGTCACATACTTGAATAAGAGATATATTCTACTGAAACTCTTTTTTATATGTCTATAAATAAATAAAACTAAATAAAACTAAAAAATAAAATTTTTAAATATATAAAATAGAATATTTAAAATGGAAAAAATAGGGGGAAACGACATTGTCATCTTCCACTTTGGGCTTAACCAAAAGGCATAACTAGTGATACCACCTTTAATGCACTTTTTTTAAATAAAAATTAAGCTATGAATTTTAAAAAAACCTATTTTCAAGAAAAATATTATTTCTTTATCTTATCTTGTACGAGAGTCTTAGCTGAAACTGATTCATTCATGAAGGATTACAGTACCAGAAGTTGTTCAGATGCCTTATCGGTATGTCTATTAAAATCATGGACAATATTGGATTCAGTCATATTCTTCTTCATCATTATTTCTCTAGATTGTTTCTCAAGCTCTTATGTTTCCTTGATATTTAAAGACAATTCTTATAAAAGGTTTAATCTAAAAACTGCATCTCCTTCCATATTTTTCTTCTTTTTCTATCTCCATTTTTCTACGAACTCATCATAATAGTTCCTTTTTTTCTTCGCCCTAGGTTTAGCAGATACTGACTCAAGTGATGGTTCTTTTCATTTATATTTCATCTCTTTACCTTTTATTTTCATTGGAGTTTCCTTGGTGCTTTTTCTGACTTCACCTTTCTTGATATCATCTTGATCATCCTTGTCAGGAAGTTCAAAATACTCTACTATCCTAACACTAAAACCAGTCTCCATTTTTCTTAGGGTATCATCATATATAAACATTATCTTGAAGACTTTAGCCTTTGAGATTAAAGGTATTTTGAAGGATTCTAAGCACACAATAATAATCTTCTACAATATCGTAGTATACATAATGATTTGAGACTTGATGGTACCATTCTTGATATTGAAAATGGTCAAAAGAATGTACTTTATAAGGTTAATCTCCCTTACATTTACCAAAAATTTCATCATGAAGATGTCATATATCTTATAGAAATCCTTGTTTAACTTTCTCAGAATCAGAAAACCTTGCATCCAGAGATCTATAAATCTATGATTGGATGACAGATGAGAGATCTTTGGTGACATTAATATTTTAATTCCAAGGCACTCAATAGCCATACATTTATAAAATCAACCTTTCTTATCAGTTAATGTGTGTGAGTGAATTATTCTTCTCCATCAAAAGGAATATCTAAGATACATCCAGCCTTGTTGAAAGATAAGATATAAGTATTTACATAACTCATGTAAGAAAACTTTTCTCTTCCTCCTTATTCATAAAAGTATACTATATCATAGAATTACATAAGATAATCCAGATATACCAGATCCTGATTCTTTTACTTTGAGATGCATAGACTTTCCCACCCATTTTCTTTATGATTTTTGAAATCAAGGAGACATACTTGAAAATGAAATTTGGTTCCAACAAATTTTACCTAAAATTTAGCCAATAATTGAGTTCCTTGTTAGAGGCCACCACAGTCTACAAGGAAACATCCATAGACATTCAAAATTTAAAAGAAAAATTGAAAATTGAATGATTAAATTGAGGAGCGGTGGATTTTTAGTGGAAAATCAATGAGATAACATATAGGCTTCGTGTTGGTGGTTCATATTCCCAAATCAACCCAATGGATAATATTTTCTTGATCTAATCTTATGGTTCATATCAAAGTTGTAGAAAGATTTATAGGTTCAAATCTATTGATCTTTCAAGGAAAAATCAGATTTAAGGAAAGTGAATAAGATAAGGTTTTTCAAAAAATATTATTAAAATACAAAAAAAATGAAATTACAATGATATAAGTACGAAAATATACCTTCTAGATTTCTCAAAAACATTTGTCAGTGTTGAAAAGGATTCTCTTATAAAACATAGTTTCTGAAAAAAATATTATTCGGGAAAGAAAATCTTTTTAGATTTCAAAATTTTTTGGTTCCATTTTTTTTCAGAATGTAAATATAAAAGAGTAAACATAAGTACTCCCCATATTAATAGGAATAAAATAATGTTAGGATATGTTTAAAAAATTTAATATATGTGATTACATTTTTTTTATCAGTCCTAACTTTTTTTTAATGTATTCAAATCTATTGTAGGGTAAATTTTTTGTTAATATGTCATAAAGTTGGTCTTGAATTCCAATAAATTGAATAATGATATATCCTTTAAGTATGTGATCCCTAAGAATGTGAGGACTATTGCATATGTTCTTTTCATGAGAGTAATGTGTAACGTTTTTTATTAGGGAAATTTCACTATTGTTACCACTAATTATCTTTGTTTTGGTGAAACATATGCCATAGTCTCTGAGTGAGTTTTTCATCCAAAACACTTGAGCATAAAAACTTCTAACTGCAACATATTCAGCTTCAGTAGTGGAAAGTGATAATGAGTGTTGCTTCTTACATGAACAAGAAAATAACGAATCTCATAATAAATTACAAGGTCCAAATGTAAATTTCCAATGCATTATACATCCAACAAAGTCAACATGTGAATTACATTTTTAAAATAATCATTTCCAAAAGAATAGAAAAGTCCTAAATCCATGGTTCCGTTTAAATTGAAAAATATTCTTTTCACTAATTTTAAATTAGATTCTTTTGGATTAGATTGATATCTTTCATATAAGCATACTGAAATCATTAAGCCTAGAAAACTGACAATTAAGTATAATTAATTTATTATCATACCTCTAAAAGAAGTTTGATCCCTTGGTTTCCTTGATTTAGAAAGATCAAGAATGATTGAGGTGATAATTAGAGTACTAATAATTATAGTGTTTTCATATCTATATTTCATAAAATTATATTTAATATACTTATGTGGAGATATATAAGCTCATTATGGTTTTTGAGAATATTTGAAAACTAAGAAAAAAGGTCAACTCACCCATCATACTCATTCCAAACTCAGATTTCATGAGATTTTCAAATGAATCAGTTAAGGATTGCTGAGTTGATCTGAATATAATTTCATCAACATAAATTTGATCAATAAATACGTTTTTATTAACATTGTTTTTAAAAGGGTTGGATCCAAATTTCTCTTAACATAACTATTTTTCAACAAAAATAAATTAAGTCTAAGATACTAGGCTCTATAGTCTTGTTTAGTCCATATAAAGCTTTGGTAAGTTTTTAAACATGTTCAGGATGTTTTGTATCTTCAAAATTAGGATTTTTTTCAACCAAAACCTCCTCTTCAAAAAATCAATTAATCAAAGAACACTTCACACTCATTTGAAAAAGTATTAAATTAAAGAATGTTACAAAGGGAAAGGGAATTCAAATAGATTCAAGTCTATCTACCAGAGCATAGGTTTCTTCATAGTATATTCCGTCTTGTTTATTATATGGTTTAACAACTAATATTTCATTATTTATTAAAATTATTCCATTTCCATCACATTTATTTCTGAACACCCACTTTACTCCAACTAAATAAGTTTCATTAGGTCTTTCAACCAATGTACAGACTTTGTTCCTTTCAAATTCATTTAGTTCATCTTTCATAGCTTTAATCCAATCATTATCAGCTAATACTTTATCAATGATTTTAGATTCAAATTAGGAATGAAATTTTATATCTTATACTTCATTTCATGAACAACTTCTATTACTTACCAATTGATTTACATCACCAATGATACAATCATTGGGATTATTCTTAAGAAAAAACTGATTTGTGTTTTGTAAAACCACTTCATCAACATAAGGTAAAAAATATTCTAGGGTAAATACTTTATAAACATTTTGTTGAGTATATTTGTTATTAGGAGAATATTTCATCAAAGGCTGATAATCAGTTTTTGAAAACACATCTGAAGATATAGACTGAGATTGTTTAAAAACAAAAAGTCTTGTTTCAAAAAATTTAAAATGTAATGTTTCTTCAATAGTACAAGATTTTTTGTTAAAAAATAAATAAGCCTTAGAATTTGTGGAATATCCTAAGAAAAATCCTTCATCGGATTTGGGGTGAAAACTTATGCATGTTATCTTTAGTATTCAAGATTAATATTTTTCATCCAAATACATTAAAGTAAGAAACATTAGGTTTTTGACCCTTCCATAACTCATAATGTGTTATATTATGAAAAGGTATAATTAAAACATGATTTATAGAATAACAAGATGTACTAATAGAATCAGCCCAAAAGTGTTTAGCAATAGAATATTTAATCAACACGGTTCAGGTTATCTCTTTAAGAATACAATTTCTTCTTTCAATATCACCATTTTTTTGAGGAGTTTTTTGAGCTAAGAAGTTATGAGTAATTCCTTTCTTAATACAAAAAGTTTCAAAATATGAATTTTGAAAATCTCCCCCATGATCGATACGATTTTTTATCAATGGAAAGTTTTTCTCATTTTTAACATTGGATGAAAAAGATTTAAAATAAGAAAAGGCTTCATATTTTTTTGATAGAAAATATAACCACTTAAATGTTGTGTAATCATAAACTTAAACAAATACATAGTATTTTACTCTAATAATTCTAGTTTGATGTTGGGACAAAATGATCAAAATGCACTATCTATAATGCATTGAATGTTGCGACTTCACTGATTGATTTAAATATTGATTTATATTTCATTCCATATTTACAAGGATCCCAAATTTTGAAGAGTTAAATCTATGATTTGGTAGATCCTTAAGAAGTATTTTCTCTGAGAGATTTCATAGCTTCCTATTGTTACAATGTCCTAGTATTCTATTCCATAACCAATATTGATCTTCCATTGCACTAAGTAAAGTTAGTTCTTATCTCCTAATATCTTCTAAGTTAAGCGTACAAACATTCTCATGCCTATAGAAAGAGAGACTAAAATCTTCCTTGGAATTATATACTAGGAATTTATCATTCCTAAAATTAAAAAGGTAACCTTCATCATATAATTGAATTATTTTTATAAGGATTTTCTTAAGACACGTAACAAATGAAAAATTTAAAATTAATGATTTTCCATGAACAAAAAAGTTACCTATACCAACAATTTCTCGATGAGTATTGTATCAAAAAGTTACTTTTCCACCTTTCATATTAGTAATTATTTTAATGAATTTTTTGTTACCAGCCATGTGTCGAGAACATGAAATAACCATGTACCATATATTGTTATCAGTATTTCCGTTTTTTTCCTAAAAAATAAATAATTAGACTTTTAGAATCCAAACTTGTTGGGATGTGATATTTTAGAACGTGAAATCATAGGAATGTATATTTGTTTAGAAAAATTAGCAATATGAAAACATAAGGACTGTATTTCTTTTAAAGAACATCTTTTCTCCCAAGGTCCACCACTATGACAGTTGGCGCAAAAAGAATCACTTTGGGGAAAAATAGTTGTGACTAAAAACTGTTTTTGAATGAGAATATCTAAACAAAAACTTATTCCATAGAATATAAAGTTGTGAAAACATTTTTTCAAATTCGTTACTTTTAGAAGTAAAATTTGTCAAAAGTTTCTCTAAGGAAAATTATTCAGTTTTATTATAATGACTAAATATTATCCTCATAGTCATTTGTCTATGAATTTGAGTTAGTCTTTAAAACATTTTTCTTAGAGATAACATTTTCAAGATCCTTAGAATGTTTATCCTTATCACAATTTAATTCATCATGGTTTTCTTCAAACATTTTCCAAATCAAGGATTCTTTTATAAAGATCTTTTGAAAGATCTGATACTTCTATTATTAAAATAGAGATTCTAGAATTTTTTGTATTGTGTTTATTATTGATCTTTCTATTTTAATTCTCAAGGATCATGGAAAACATAGATACTTCTATAAAAGAAGGTAAATAATTTTTTTGAGGAAGATTATTCATCTGATGATTCATAATACTTTTCATTATAGAAATTATCATTTAAAGAAATATGGATTAAAGATTAAGATATGTGCACATTATCCATGAAACATTGATTTTCCATAGGAATTATAGATATAAGACTAATATTCTTCTATCCAGAAGATTCACTATCCAATGATTCATCATATGAATCACCACCACTGGAACTCAAGGTGTCACTAGATTTCAGTTCTTTCATAGAATTAGACTTGAAGAACTTATTCTTGATTATTTCTAAATGCCTATCCTTTATTAATTTACTTTTTAGAAATAGAATGTATTGTCAGATATGACCTGAACTCATTCATTTATAACAAGTCATTTCTAAATATTTATTATCCTTTCTTTCTTTCTTCTTGTATCTATATTATAAATCTTTTTTCCCAAAATCTTGTCCAATTTTCGAGCATGATTGGAAAGATCATTCTCAGAATGATCACTATCACTTGAATCAGATATAACAGTATATTTTATATATTTTGATCTTTTAACTCATTCATGAGTCTTGGATTTCAAATGATTTGATTTAGTAGTGAAAGAAACCCTGTCATTACAATGTATTTTTATATTGATATCGGTATCTTTCTTCATTAAAGTCTCATTTTATTTAAGATTCCTAAATAACTCATCAAGAGTGATGTTTAAAACATTAGTATTCTCATAAATAATTATTCTTTTGGATTCCCACTCATTGGGCATAATATCTATTATCTTATCCACAAGAATCTCATCATCATGTTCTTTCTCACCCATATACCAAAGGTTGTTGACAATAGTCAATTTTTTTTTGTAATTTGCAAACAAGTTCTCTATAAGGAAACATAAAACCATGACAATCACCTCTATTCATAGCTCTTCTTATTTCAATGACCATGGATGTGCCAAAATGTGTAACCTACAATTTCTTATAAATGAAATTAACATCTTCACAAGTTGAAATTCACCTATAAATATTCCTAGTCATTGGACACAATAAAGTACGATGTAACTTGAATTAATGTTGATAATATGATTTTTTCTTGATTGGTAAATTGTTTAATTTCATTACCAGATATCTTGTATTATCCTATAAATATAAAAAAGATATCCAAATAGGTATTCTTTATAAACATCATCACCTAATATCTATATAATTCATAGTCATTTACATAAAAAAATTTGTTCTGGTAAGATATAGATATATAATAGAACTAATGATCATTCCACCAATTCTATAAAAAAATTTAAAAAATATTTTTCACAAAATGGTTGGTAGTAAAATATTATAAACAAAGACTCTATATAGAACATCTTAAGAAAAATTGATCATGTAATGTTA
Source organism: Viscum album (assembly GCA_963277665.1). NCBI lineage: Eukaryota > Viridiplantae > Streptophyta > Magnoliopsida > Santalales > Viscaceae > Viscum > Viscum album. The sequence continues at coordinate 1,089,603,843 of OY728121.1, forward strand.
AGATAGTATAGTTTGAGAAAGAAAAATTTTATATAAGTATAATTATTTTAGAGAGCTCCTATGATACCTATTTTAGAATCAAAATATAGATGTAGATTGTTTAATTACAATAGGGGGTGAATTTTAGGTTAAAAAACATTTGTTTTTATTCTTAGGAAAATATATGTTTAACAAATATAAACAAGAAGGATTCACAAAACCTCTTTAGTTCTTTTAAAATAAACTAACTTTATTAAGATCCAATAACAAAACTTAAGACACATTTACTGGGGGAAAGATTCTACCTTCAAGCATAAAGAATATTATTTATATCAGAGTACAAAATTAGAAGAAAGTATATAAAGTTACAAGTTATTCCTTTAACAAACTTTAGCAAAATATAAACTTGTAACAAAATAGGAAAAGTATAATAAATCTTTTATCCCAAAGATAAGGGTATCCAACAACCTTGGATAATGGTCCAATTATTTATACATTAAAGAAAGATCATCTAACACACACTAGGGAAATACCTCGATACGAATATGAAAATATGTCTTTCTATCCCCGCAAGCCCTCGATCTCTAATGTGATCATGACCTCTGTCTTCCTCTCCCCGGTAGCCCTCGATTGATCAGAAAAAATCAAAATCACACCAGGAAGGTTGAAAAAGATATTCTCAGCTTGAAAAATATTTTCACAGAATTCACACAAGGTAGATTGGGTAGATCTTTCAAAACATGTAGGAGTTCCACACAATCATTTTTTTGGGCGTTGAAATTACTGGGTGTTTATAGGTGAAAATAATAATGGTCAAATTCCTCCTCCAAAGTTCATATTTTTCCTTAAATTTTTTGACGAACCTATACACATGTCACTCAGCCAACAGTTAATTAAAAATAGATTGTGTGATATTGTTTCATGTTATAAAAAATAGGAAACATTATCAAGTGTATGAAATAATAATATGCTAGAAAAATATTATTAAGAAACATAAGAATAATAGGATCTGATAAAATGAAATGGTACTTATGGAAATTTAGTAACTGTAAGAAACTAATTTAATAAGATTCTTAAAAAATTTTAGAATAAGAATCTGAGTTTTGATGAATTCAGAATCTTATTTCTGATGATATTGGAATTTTATTTCAGAATAAATCTGAGTCAGATTTTATAAGAAATCAATGTCTGATTTTAGAAGAAATCGGTGTATGATATTAGTAGAAATTGGTGAATGATTTTAGGAGAAATGTGAGTCTAATTTCCTAAGAAATGAGAGTCTGTTTTCATAATAAATCATAGTTTGACTTCATCAGAAATTGGAATATGATTTTTGAAGAAATCAAAGTTAGATTTCAGAATGAATCAGAGTCTCATTCCAGAAGTAATCACGGTATAATTTTAGAATAAATCAGAGAATAAATTCTAATGAAATCAGAGTCATATTTCAGAATAAATTGGAGTCAAATTTTAGAAGAGAATGGGGTCTTATTTCAGAATAAATCATATTCAAAATTCTTGGGAAATTGGATTCTAAGAAACTATAAAGTTCTATGTTAGATAAAGATCTGCTTTTTTATCTTATGATATATATGGTCAGACTTGGTTTGAGAAAACTGTAAAGACCCGTAAATTTCAATGAAATTTTTTTCTTAAATTCTTTGGGATTTTACGAGTACGTAGTTTCTAATGACACTTGATTCTAAGGCCCGGTGTGCCCGGAATCAATTTCCGAAGATTAGCTCAGGTACATTCAGTGAACGAATGAGATGGTTTTTCTACCTTTTGAACCGGTGCTCAGAATTTAAGTCTGAGGGCACCGATGGAACCGTAGATCCGGTAATTGCTTAAGAGGACCTTTATCGAAGATTCATTTTCTATGGAGGAGTTGTTACAAAAAAGTGGTTTAAATAAAAAGTGAATAAAATTGTGTACAATTTTATTTATTTCTCTTAGGTGGTTTAATCCAAAATGGGTAAGTTAGGGTGGGACCCACTAGCATCCTAACTACCCATGTGAGGATAAATCTGGGGTGGGGCCCGCATGAGCCCCAACCCTTCACATTCCCTTAACCACCCCAATTAAAACCCTTGTATTTAATTAGGCGACTCCTCCTCTACCGACCTCCCACATTAAGGCTTTCCCACTTATCACATAATTAATTAGACAACCCATTGTTTAATTAATTATGTTATTTGGATTTGAATTTTTTAATTTATTGAATGCAAGGCATGAATTAATAAAATAAAGAGAAGCCTTATTTTATTTTGGATGGTTGGATTCTTATGTTGAGACTTTGGGAGAAGAGCTATAGTTTCATATTGAATAACATCATCTTCAATAAACAATGCCAACTCTTCGATGAAAAATGTTGATTCGGCGGCCTAGGTTTCTTTACCCCCTTCTTCCTCCGTGATAAGGGAGGAGTCACCGACGATGACGGAATCGACGCCATCATCCGCGGTGCTTGAAAACCTTGAATTTCTTTCGAGGTAGTCATGTGTTTATGAATGAGAAACATTGTTTTTTCTTCGATGTTATTGGTTGTCTCTAAACCATTTGCTATTGAACTAATGCGTAAGGAACCAAAACGAACTAACACGGCCCGATTCCTCCGCCGTTCTTGTTGTATGGTGTTCTCCTACCGTTCTTGATCGGTGAATCAAGGGAAGTTTTAGAAGCCGATCGGAGGCCCAAAAACATAGGAAATGGCCTTGAAGTATCGGGACGACCTAGGAGTGGGAGTTTTGTAGCAATCAGATCATCGGAACGAAAGACGGATGCCTTGGGAGGTGTTATAGCCAGAGGCGTCATTTCAGGAAAATTTTAGAATACACAACGTGTCCTTCCAAAGCACACGCTGTGTAGTACAAGCGTTCAACGACAGAAGTAACAAACATCAAAATATGTGACACACTGTGTGAGACACCGGTCACACGGCGTGTACTGTCCACACAGTTTGACAGAGGATACTTTGATGGACATGGCGTGTATTCAAGGAAAATACATGGACACTGACAGAAATACACATCCACGAGGCACGACATGTATTATCTTCATAGAAAAGTAAAAGCGGCTTCGTGAGGCTCGGTGTGTAATCTGGGAGATACACAGACACGGGCAGAACCACACGACCACGAGGCATGGTGTGTACTACAACCACCATGGCAGAAGTGGCTTCGAGAGGCTCGACGTGTAATCTGGGTGATACACGGACCCAGGCAGAACCACACGGCCAAGAGGCACGGCGTGTATTCTGGAAATACACAGACATGGGGTGGAGTATACGGTCATGTACTCCACCACACGGCCAGGCATGGCCAGCTCACATGGAACCGACCCTAGAGGTTTGGACACAGCGTGTAACCATACTACACATCATGTATTTATTTATCTACATGACCAGCCCTACGACACGGGCTGTATCACACGGGAATTACCCGGTGTCTAATGACATGGCTTGGATCGCTTACCTACACGCCGTGTACTTTTTGAAAATGGCTTGGTCGTCTTGTTCTCCGTGACTTGGGCACGCTTTGCTTGGTTTTTACCCAATAATGTGGGACGGAACTATGGGATACATCAACTCTGGTATTCATGATAGTTGATGTATAGATCTTTGACTCAAGGAGCGTACCCTCCTAGAATCGAGTGTGCTATGTGCGGGAACCCTAGAGCTGGCTGTGATTGCAATGACGATGAGGACTATACTTGGATCCTATGTGGGTTCGGCAGTGAGGACGTGTGTGCTTTGATCCTATTTGGGTTCGGTAGTGAGGAAAACTGTACTTGGATCCTATGTGGGTTCGGCAGCAAGGACGACTGTACATGGATCCTACGTGGGTTCGGCAACGATGGTTACTGTACTAGGATCCTACGTGGGTTCGGCAGTGATGACTTCTGTACTTGGATCCAACGTGGGTTCGGCATGGGAGATGATTCAGAGGATACACCTATCATCTCTATCTCTCTTCGTGAGTAGTATACCTATGTGAGCTTAGTCTTGACTTTCAATCATTATCTTCTATATGGCTGACTTACTTTTCTATGTGGATTGGGATGTGCTTTCCTATGTGGATTAGGTTGTACTTTCCAATGTGAACTGGGTTTAACATGGGCTCAGAAGATGGAGCCAAACTGGAATTGATGACTTAAGTATATGTATGGGCATATACCTAAGTAGTGTTGATTGATATTTCATATTTGTATCTTTCCTTTTTGGTTTATCCTTTGTGGATTTTGGGAGGCCTTCGGGGGTCTCAGGGTCCCTACTGAGTATCTTATACTCACCCCTACACGGGCTATGTCCGCACTACGTTTTGTTGGTTGCAGATGATGAATAACGTTGATCGTGGTTTAGGCCTGAGGAGCGGGATGGTATACAGAGGTGGACTATCAGGTGGAACGTACATGGAGTGGACAACCGGACCGAGGAGCCGATGAGACTATCTATACTAACCCTTCATGTGGGAGTCCCGGAGGACGTCTTGGTTTTTTCTACTTTACTTTTTAGCTATTTTACTTTCTTATCTCAGTTGTACTATACTTTCAGTTGGGTTTGTATACTGTCCCATTTACTTTCCAGCAATTACTTTTGTACTCAGTTTACTTAGTGTTTACTTCATCTTGCGTACTCTGTGGTGTTTGTTTTCTTATATAAAGGCAATGCCTTCCCTTTTATCGGGATTTATGCCTTTGGTGCTAGTCGCCAGCCCCGGGCCTATAGAAGGCAGGCTTGGGGTAGTCACGACACAGGCCCCGAGGATGGGTCGTGACAAATTGGTATAAGAGGAGTTGGTTCTACCGCAGAACATAGGACTCTGATAATTTATTCTATGTGAAGAAATAATGTTAAGTGTATTGAGTGTGGTTATCAGTCCAGGGAGTCCAGTGTTGGTGCGGCGACCGACGTATCCATACATCAGGACCCTAACTTCTGATTTCTGACTCAGTGCACGAAAACATTGATTGCATGTGTGTTTCAATGTTTTCTCAGTGATTACTTTTTGTTAGTTCAACATGTATACTGTATTAATCATGGCACACCTATTTATTTTCAAGATGGCCCCACGACAGCATCCATCTAGGGTTTCGAGCTTTGTGCGAGTTGGTATCCCACCGAGCGATGAGGCATTAGTGCAGGGTCCCATTACAGCGGAGGCACCAACGGTACCTCTACCCGCCGAGCCACCGATGCCACTAGCCCCTATAGCTGAGAGTGCAAGTCGCCTGAGTGAACTGCAAGAGTTTCAGCATCAGAGACTGCCTAGGTTCCACGGGGAGATAGACCCTCAGGCAGCCAAGGATTGGCTGGAGGCTGTTGTTCAAGTTTTCAGTTTGGTAGGGACACCGACAGATTTTATGGTGATCCTTGTGGCAAGAATTCTGCACGTGGAAACAGGTAGATGGTGGAGCCTGATGCTCTAGGTGCACGACGAGGCATCTCTACTTTGGATGGACTTCGAGAGCCTATTCTCCTCGGAGTTCATTCCAGCCACCCTCCATCCAGTGCGCATTCAGGAGTTACTACAGCTACGGTAGGGCAGCATGAAATTAGCCCAGTACTCGGTGAGATTTACCAACCTCTTCCGCTATTCCACTAACATGGTATGGGACCCATTCGTCTAGGCATGGACCTTCAAGCAGAAACTGAGGCGTGAGATCAGGGCTTCGATGATCTCCCTCAGTATTCTGATAGATGCAGGAGTACTGGAGCGAGCCCTTCTTGTAGAGAGCTTTTTTGCTGAGCCTACACTAGCAGCGAGACCTACTGTGGGGCGGAACGTAGCGGAGTCTCCTGCACTTGGCAATCAACGGATGTCACAGGGGTCTAAGCGGACCAGACCATCAGGTGGGAAACCTTAGGATACTGGTTCATAGGTACGGGTCACACACAACAGAGCCATTCATACGAGAGGCAGATAGTGCTATGCATGTGGCGGGTAGGGCCACATGGCTCGTGACTGCCTGACCCTCCATGAAGAAGAGCAGCAAACGGTTGAGGGACCACCCAGGTAGAGGTAGAGGTTCGACCGTGGTGGTCCGCAGGGAGAAGGCAGACTAGGTAGAGGAGATGGCCAAGCAGCAGGTGGTGGACGATGCTTTGGGGCTTTACCAACACCACCACCAGGAGGTCCACCCCGACCTCAGGGAGCTGGCGGGTAGAGGTAGTCTCAGCTACAGGCTGTAGAGGCTTATGACCACAACTCACCTGAGATGATTCGAGGTACTATCTATGTTTATTTCACCTTTGTTGCAGTTCTTATAGACACAGAAGTGAGTCATTCTTTCATTTCCGCTACCCTTGTTTGGATCACGGAGATTCCAACGGAGCCGTTGGCTCGATACTTATGGATAGACACCCCTACAGGAGTAGAATCGATGATTACGCACTGGTGTCGGCAGTGTGAGAATACTCTAAGAGGTGAGAGATTTGGCTGGGATCATCTTATAGCGGCATCGAGGCCTTACGACGTCATCTTGAGCATGGATTGGTTATCTACGGTCCATGCTCAGATTGACTGTATTAGGCGCAAGGTTCGGGGTGTCCGTACCGATGGGAGCAGGTTCACCTTCACCGACAAGAAGGGAGCCTTTGCAGCACAGGATGGACTCACACAGAGGAGAGGACAACTGATCACCCATCAGTTGGCTAGTCTCATCCTAGGAGCAGTTGATGTGCGGAGTCCGAGTTTTCCTGTTGTGGTGGATCAGTATGCGGACGTTTTTCCTGACGACGTTCCAAGACTACCTCCTCGCATAGAGGTAGACTTCTATATTGACATGTACCCCGGGATAGCTCCGATAACTACTCAAGTATATCAGATGGCTCCTACTGAGCTTCGAGATCTATGGGTACAGTTGGAGGACTTGCAGGGCAAGAGATTCATCCGACCTAGTGTTTCACCCTAGGCTTCCCTGATTTTGTTCGCCAAGAAGGCGGATGGGAGCTTGCGACTGTGTGTCGATTACCGTTGCCTGAATCGGGTGATTGTGAAGAACAAGTATTCACTTCCTATGATTGAAGACCTCTTCGATCAGCTCAAGGAAGCGCGATGGTTCTCAAATATAGACCTCAGGTTTGGCTACTATCAGCTCAGAGTTCGAGATGAGGATGTGCAGAAGACGGCCTTCAGGTGTCGGTATGGCCACTATGAGTTCTTGGTTATGCCTTTCGGCATAACCAATGCTCCAGTAGTGTTCATGAGTCTCATGAACATGATCTTCCAGCCTTACCTCGATTGATTTGTCATAGTCTTCATCGACGACATATTGATTTTTTCGACTACGGAGGAGGAGCATGCCTACCACTTATAGGTTGTACTGGATACACTCTGAGAGAACCAGCTTTATGGCAATCTCTCAAAGTGCTAGTTCTGGATTCGGGAGGTCCACTTCATGGGGAACGTCATCTCTGAGGCAAGAGTTGCAGTGGCTCCGGAGAAGATCGAGGCAGTTCTAGCTTGGGAGCCACCCAGGAGTGTGACGGAGGTGCGGAGTTTCCTAGGTCTGGCTAGGTACTATCGGAGATTTGTGCCAAACTTTTCCAGAGATGCAACACCACTTTCAGCTTTGATGAATAAGGGGAAACCCTTCATGTGGTCAGATAGATGTCTTCAGAGCTTCTAGAAGCTAGGGCAGAGGTTGACCAGTGCACCCATCTTGAGGCTACCTGAGGATGGCGTAAGGTACGTTGTTTTCTGCGATGCATCAGTGGCCGGAATGGGGTGTGTCCTAATGCAGGAGTGATAAGTGATCACATATGGTTCGTGATAGTTGAGGAAGTATGAGCAGAACTACGCTACCCATGACCTGGAGTTAGTAGTAGTGGTCTTCGCCTTGAAGATGTGGTGACACTATCTGATGGGCGAGCGCTTTAAAGTATACTCTGACCACCAGAGTCTCAGGTACATCTTCTCGCAGAAGGACCTGAACCTGAGACAACGACGATGGCTCGAGTTCCTCCAGGACTATGACTTTGAGATAGTTTATACTCCAGGGAAGGGGAATGTAGTAGATGATGCTCTCAGCAGGAGGTCGGGCATTCAACTACATTGAGAGGAGATTGAGCAGCTAGCTGCATTGCAGATATCCTTCGTGCATAGAGATGGAGCAGCCTTCCTACAGTTGCTAGGAGTCTCTCCTCCACTACTTCTACGGGTCAGAGAAGCACAGCGTGGGAACGTTGACTGTGAGACGCGACGTTCACAGATATCCACAGGATAGGCACCTAATGGATTTTCTATAGGAGGAGAGAACTTCATCCTTTTCAGAGGACGTAACATGGTACCGGTTTCATTACCGAAAGATGTGCTGAGAGAGTTCCACACTTCCCCTTTGGTGGTACATCCAGGAGTAGAGAAGATGTACCAGGATTTTAGACGACATCACTGGTGTCCAGGTATGAAGAAGGCTATGGCAGAGTTCGTTTCACGATGCCTCACCTGCCAGCAGGTGAAGGTAGAGAACTAGGTACAAGCAGGCTTGGTACAACCCTTGGAGGTCCTGGAGTGGAAGTGGGATGGGATATCCATGGATTTTTTGACAGGGCTTCCACGTACTTCCAGAGGACACGACTCTATCAGGGTGATCATAGAACGACTCACCAAGTCCTCCCACTTTCTACCTATCAGAGATCAGGGCTCAGTTGAGAGCTTGGGATGCCTTTATGTTCAGGAGATCGTATAGCTTCATGGTGTGCCATCATCTATCATCTCTGATGGAGATGCACTCTTTACTTCCTGGCTTTGGAAGGGGTTGCAGGAGACATTTGGGACACAGCTACGCCTGAGCACCGCCTTTCACCCTTAGACGGATGTTCAGACAGAGAGGACCAATTAGACTCTCAAGGACATGCTCCGTACATGTGTACTTGACTTGGTCGCTGCTAGGAGGATCACCTACCCTTGGCGGAGATTACATACAACAACAGCTACCACTCCACCATTGGGATGGCACCATACGAGGCATTGTACGACCGACCTTGTAGATCACCTCTGTGCTAGACAGACCCTGAGGAGTCAGCACTTGTAGGACCAGAGATGGTCCAGGCCACGACGAAGAAGGTGCAGATCATCTAGGAGTGGATGAGGACTTCTTAGAGCTGAGAGAAGTCCTATGATGACAGGAGGCAGAGACCACCAGAGTTCGAGGATAGAGACCACGTTTTCTTATGGGTCTCACCTCGACATGGATTACGGAGATTTGGCTAGGGTGGAAAGTTATCTTCGCGCTTCATCGGACCATTCCAGGTTCTCATCAAGATAGGTGAGGTGGCTCATCGCCTGGCTCTTCCACCTCAGTTGCATCGGGTGCATGAAATCTTCCACGTATCTCAGCTAAGGAGATACGTGCACGACCCGACACATATCATTGATCATGGGGAGCTAGACATCGATGACAGGGAGACATTTGTGGAGGTCCCGATGGAGATCGAGGATTGACAGGAGCGGGTCCTATGTGGATGGTTGATTCCTCCAGTGCGCATTAGGTGGAAGCACAGGAACCTCCAGGAGAGTAGATGGGTGCGGGAGGCTCAGATGCATGCTCAGTACCCTTATTTGTTCCCCTAGTTTGTGATGTATCTTTACGAGGACGTAAATCCCTGAGGTGGGAGTAATGTAAAGACCCGTAAATTTCAAGGAAAATATTTCTTAATTTTTTTGGGATTTTAAGAGTATGCAGTTTCTGACAGCACTTAATTCTGAGGCCCGGTGTGCCTGGAATCAATTTCCGAATTTTAGCTTAGGTACATTCAGTGAATGAACGAGCGGGTTTTTCTATCTTTTTAACCAGTACTCGGAATTGAAATCTGAGGGCACCGATGGAACCGCAGCGCCGGTAATTGTTTAAGAGGACCTTTACCGAAGATGCGTTTGTTATGGAGGAGTTGTTTAAAAACCCATGTTTAAATAAAAAGTGAATAAAATTGTGTACAATTTTATTTATTTCTCTAAGGTGGTTTTATCCTACATGGGTAAGTTTGAGTGGGACCCACTAGCATCCTAACTACCCATGTGAGGATAAATGTGGGGTGGGGCCCGCACAAGCCCCAACCATTCACATTCCCTTAAACCTCCCATTTAAACCCTTGTGTTTAAAAAAGTGACTCGTCCTCTCCCCACCTCCCACATTAAGGCTTGCCAACTTATCATATAATTAATTAGACAACTCATTGTTTAATTAATTAGGTGATTTGGATTTGAATTTTGTGATTTATTGAATGCATGGCATGAATTAATAAAATAAGGAGGAGCCTTATTTTATTTTGGTTAGTTGGCTTGTTGTTTTGAGACTTTGGGATAAGAGCTCTAGTTTCATCTTGAAGAACATCATCTTTGACGAAGAACACCAACTCTCTGACAAAGAATGTTTATTCGGAAGCCCCGGTTTCTTTACCCCCTTCTTCCTATGTGACAAGGGTGGAGACACTGACGATGACGGAATTGACGCCATCGTCTGCGGCGCTTGACAACCACGAATTTCCTTCATGGTAGGTGTGTTTTTATGAATGAGCAACGTTTTTTTCCTTCCATGTTATTGGTTCTCTCTAAACCATTTGCTATCAAACTAATGTGGAAGGAACAAGACCAAACTAACACAGTATGATTCCTCTGTCATTCTTGTTGTATGGTGATCTCATACTGTTCTTGAGCGGTGAATCAATGCATGTTTTCGAAGCCGATCGGAGGCCCGAAAACATCATAAACGGACTCGGAACATCTGGACGACCTAGGATCAAGAGTTTTGAAGCAATCGGATCATCGGAATGAAGGACCAATGCCTTAGGAGGCATGCTGGCCAGAGGAGTCATTTTTGGAAAATTACAGAATACACGGCGTGTACATCCAAAGCACACGCCGTGTAGTACAAGCATTCAACGGTAAAAGTAACAGACATCAGAAGAAGTGACAGACGGCGTGTGACACTGGTCACACGGCGTGTACTATCCACACAGTATGAAAGAGGAGAGTTCGATGGACATGGCATGTATTCAAGGAAAATACACGGACACAGACAGAAATACATAGCCACGAGGCACGGTGTGTATTATCTTCATAGAAAGGTAGAAGAGGCTTCGCGAGGTTCGGTGTGTAATCCAAGAGATACATAGACACGAGCAGAACCACACAGCCACAAGGCACGGCGTGTACTACCACCACCAAGGAAGAAGTGGCTTCGTGAGGCTCGGTGTGTAATCTGGGTGATACACGGACACGGGCAGAACCACATGGCCAAGAGGCACGTCGTGTATTCCAGAAATACACGTTCATGGGGTGGAGTATACGGGCATGTACTCCACCACACGGCCAGGCATGGACAGCGCACATGGAACTGGCCCTAGAGGTTTGGACATGGCGTGTATCCATACTACACGCCATGTATTTACTTATCTACACGACCAGCCCTGCGACACGGGCCGTATCACACGGGCAGTACCTGGTGTCTGATGACATGACGTGTATCACTTACCTACACGTCTTGTACTTTTGAAAAATGTCTTGTTCGTCTTGTTCTTTGTGACTTGGGCACGTTTTTCTTGGTTTTCCCCCTATGACGTGGGATGGAACTACGGGATACATCAACTCTGGTCTTCGTGACATTTGATGTACCGATCATTGACTCGAAAGGAGGACCCTCCCGGAATCGATCGTGCTGTGTGCAAGAACCCTATAGCTAGCTACGAATTCGATGATGATGATGAATGTACATGGATCCTACGTGGGTTCAGTAGCGAGGAAATCTGTACTTGGATCCTATATGAGTTCGGTAGGGAGGAAGACTGTACTAGGATCCTACGTGGGTTCGGCAGCGATGACTTGTGTAATTGGATCCTATGTGGGTTCGGCATGGGAGATGATTTAGAGGCTACATCTATCATCTCCATCCCTCTTCATTATTAGTATACTAGTGTGAGCTGAGTCTTGACTTTCAATCATTATCTTTGATATGATTGACTTGATTTCCTATGTGTATTGGGATGTGCTTTACTAGGTGTATTGGGTTGTACTTTCCTTTGTGGACTGGGTCGAACATGGGCTCGGAAGTTGGAGCCAAACTGGAATTGTTGACTTAGGTGTATGTATGGGAATATACCTAGGTATTGTTGGTTGATATTTAGTATTTGTATATTTCCTTTGTGGTTTATCCTTTGTGGATTCTGGGAGGCCTTCAGGGGTCTCGGGGTCCCTACTGAGTATCGTATACTCACCCCTGCATGGGCTATGCCCACACTACGTTGTGTTGGTTGCAGATGATGAACAACACTGATCATGGTTGAGGCCTGAAGAACGAGACGGTATACAGAGGTGGACTATCAGGTGGAACGTACATGGAGTGGATGGCCGGACCGAGGAGCCGATGAGACTATCTGTACTCACCCTTCAAGTGGGAGTTCCAGAGGACGTCTTGGTGGTTGCTTATTTATTTTTCAGCTATTGTACTTTCTTATCTCAGTTGTAACATACTTTCAGTTAAGTTTGTATACTGGCCCATTTAATTTATAGCACTTACTTTTGTACTCAGTTCACATAGTGTTTACTTCAACTTGTGTACTCTATGGTGTTTGTTTAATATATAAAGGTAGTTCCGTCCCTTTTATCAGGATTTACGCCTTTTGTACTAGTCGCCAGCCCCTGGCCTATGGAAGGCGGGCTTGGGGTAGTCACGGCACGGGCCCTGAGGACGAGTTATGACAAAACACTCAATAAGACATTGAAACCCAAATGTTATGATATAAACATTCTTAGATAATGAAAATTTTCATTAAGAGAAGGTTTCTTAGAGGAAGATATTTTTTTTTACAAAAATGGGTTTGTGATTTTCAAAACATAAAGGAATAGAAAATTCATAGGGAAACTAATTGACTCAACAATAATTAATGCCTCACCATTTTATTGGTGGGTATGAGTAGTAGGAACTAAATTATTTGAAATTTATGTTCTATACATGTACAAAATATATTTAATTGTTACCAATTAATTAGAGAAAAAATAGAGTCATATGAAATTAAATTCTATATTTTTCTAGAAAACTATTTTTACGTTAAAAAACTAATTTTATCTTAATATATTAAAAAATCAATTCTGGTGAATGATTTTAGGGAAATTAATATATTATGATTAAAAAAATTAACATTCATCTAATATTTATTCTTGTCATGGAATAAAAATAAAATCCATTTTACTATATAAAAATGTATTTTTTTAAAATAAAAATTTATATTATGTGTTACATGCTTATTTTTAAAAATAAATTATTCCTCTTATAGGAATTTAATTTTATTAAATAGGTTCCTTATTTTGAATTAATAGGTTCGAATTTGGTACATATACACCTTTTTTTATCAATATGAATAGTTACTGTGATAAAATTTATCACCATTGTAATGGGAAATCGGGATAATATTGAATAAAATTAAGTGATAAGTCTATAATATTTCATCTTAATTATTAGTGGATAAAGATAATTCGATCCTTAACACATTAGGGTATAAATTTATTTTTTTGATGGGATCATTTCCATGAAAATGACTTAAATAGTATTTAAATCAATGAAAGTTTCAAAATGATACACCGTTTATTTTAAATATCTCTTATGTATCAACATATGGAAAAAAATAAAATCATAAATATATATAAGTGTCTATTTTGAGATTAATAATATTAATTTCAGGATATAATTTTTTTAAAACTTTTTATTAATTATATAGTGAAAATAAAGCTTATAAATCCTCAATAAAATATTTCTCCAATTAATAAAAAAATATGACAATTTAATTTTAAAATAATAAATTAAATGTAATTTTAGTGAGTTAATTTTTGGAAATAATTTTTAGAGGAATGTTACATATTATTTTTATGTTAAATAATTCAATTCTGATTCCAACTTTTTATTTTTTTTTCTTTTTAGTCAAATTAAATGAATAGTGTATAAATGTGAAATAATGATATTTTATGTGAATACTATAATATTAAATTAATCAAAAATTAATTAAAAAATTTAAATAGTAAAATGGGTATAAGATATGATCTACAGTTTATCCCATTTGTATTAATATTCCATTTGGAATCATTTTCTTAGAATTTGCATAAAATATTTTAATCATTTAATAAATTCCAAGGGTTCCTATCCTCTCACGTATAAAAGTGTACCCCTCCTTTATATTCATCACACCACATTGATAATTATATCTCAAATAACCTCTAAATTTTTTTTCTCATCTCCCAAATAAATATTTATGGTTTCTTGTTCTTCACAAAAGACCAACCCTATAGCCCTTAATAGAAGATCAAAAGGAGTTATTTCAAAGAATAGGTAATCGCCTTAAATAACCTATTTATTTTTATTTATTCTCTTACATCCTCTAAATCTATTATACTATACATAAAATAATAATTACTTTATTCTCAAGATGATAATATTTTATTATTATGTAACAACCTTTGTTCACCATATTTTCATCAAATGGGAAGTGAATGTATCGGTCATTGGTCAGTAGAACTTGTCATCTCCATGTTGAGATACAATTAATATATCATCGTTAACAGTTATGTATGGGTATTAAAATGGTTCAAATTATTATATATGAAAATTATGAAATTTTTATACTTATTTAATGAAAAAATAATATCTATCTTCTTTCCATCCAAACTGTTGCAAAATGACAAGATCAACCTTGTGAATATTTTTACTACCACCTCCACAATGTGATGTGATTAGTATTTCATTCTATTTTAAATAGATTGTAATAATAATTTATTTAATTAATCAATATGATATATTTGATTTAATAGTGATTCTATAAATTTGAGTTCTTATTTACCATTTTTTGTTCATTTAATATGAAAAATGAAAATAATGCTCATGCATACGCATGATATACAGTAACCATGAATGGTGTAATTAATTTTTCTATCTATGTATCTTATTAATGACTATAAATATGTATATAAGGAATATATATTTTATTTATATCATTATTAAAATGATATAGATTATGTAACCAATATCAAAACACATGGATTAAAACTATCCAACCAGAACATACAAGAAAAAGAAAGAAGATATCACCAAGAACATTGATTTTTATAAAGAAGTGTTAACAAAGGGGGGATAAAAGGTGATATAGTATGATATATATGAGTATGTTTCTTAAATTTATGTATAATAAACATATATAAATTATATAGTAGTATCCCATGTGTTATAAGGATGTCATACGTTAGGTAAGGTATTTTTGTCTCACTTTTATTTTGTGGGATACCTGCCTTATTCACCTCTTTTTTCTTTTGTGTGGTATATACACTACACATGAATGCATTTATGATACTGATCACAAATGTTATCAGATAAACATATCCTTATATAGTTATTTCATTCATATGGATTACAATTCAAATGATACCAAAGTGGTAAGGGTATTGTGTTACAATCTCCTTATTTATCCACCTTGTTTATGATTATGTTTCTTATGAAAAATTATTATGATCTACTTATCATGAAATTGAAATGTCATCTCATTATGACATTTTAGGATAATAAAAATTTTCATTCCATTTACCAGATCTAATGTACTAACTATACTATTTTTTAATGGAAATCAACTTGATTTCACTTTCTGGATGAAAAAAATATTTCTTCCAAATCCATGTCTTCAAAAAAAATATTTTAATGAATATTTTAATATTATAATATGATTGGATAAAGTAATTTTTTAAGCATGAATATATTTTCATAAAATGGTTTCAAAGGAGGTATATTTTTATTATACAAATGAGGTTATTTTTTAGTTTTTTACAAAATATTTGAAATTGCTATTATGTTTTTATTTATAAGACATTAAAAAAACTTCTCTGCATTATTATCAAAAAATGTTTGGAAACATCCATGACAAGTTTCTCGTATTATTTTAAAATAATTTTTTTACTCAGTAATTGGGAAATCTATATTAAAAAAAGTATTTCCATTTGAAAATTATATTTTCTTCAATAAATGTTCCATGTGATCTTTCAATATAATTTTCTATCGAAGTATACATCATTGATGTTAATTATGATTTATAAGGGATCTAATCAAATGATTGAATTATAATAATTTCAGTTGATGTTTAATTTTTATGTTTATGAGATGTTTATGAAGCCAATTGAATTTCCATGGTTAGTAATATAGTGAATTAATGAAATGCTTATGAAACCTTATTTTGTTAGAATGGGTAAGGATGTGATTATATGATAAATTTCGTATGGTCTTGTGAAAGATATATTATTGGTTTTAATTATGTGATCGTTGTTTTATTATAACAAATGATGGTGGTTTTTTTATAAAGAAAGATATCTGTTATATTATAACTAAGGCGGGTGGTTGCATTATAAAAAGTATGGTGGTTATGTTATAACAAAAGATGGTGGTTATGATATAACAAGGATGGAAGTTACATTATAACCAAGGACAGTGGTCACATTATAACCAAGTATGTGTCAGAAATATATCTCCCTCCAATGTGTTGTGTAAATATTTATATCGCATGACATAAATAAGACTAGAATAAGAATTTAACCAATTTTAGTAATACATATTTTCCACTATGATAATATTTTGAGTGAACATTGACTATTAAGGTGGTTTAGGGAGTGAACCCATTCTAGAATGATAGTCTTTGAAATGATAATTGACAATTAAGGAAATGATTTTCTATAGTAATGTTTATTACAAAAACATAAGTTCTATTCAAATATTATGTGATCATTTCATGTTAATTGGTTCAGTTATGATTAATTTATTTTTAAAAGATAATATATTTTTGATGAATTAATATTATGATCTATGGTACAAAGGGTATGATTTTTTATTGTTATTCTCATGTTCTCATACCCTTATATTCATTTAATTGTCAAGTGATAATTGATATCCCCCATGCGTACCATTACTGAGAATATGATATCACCCTTTATTATATATTATTTCCCATTATTAAGAAGACATGTAGTGTGTTTGATATGAATAAGAATGGTACTAATTATGAATAACTTAGTGGGATATGATATATACTTTTCTGAATTATTTTCTACATGCCCATGTTTCTGATGGTAATAGACCAATATGATTCTAGAATGCATTATTATGTTATGTAATGAATATAAATCTATTAAGAATATATATATATATATATATATGAAAAGTAAGGTTTATTATTGTTGGTATTAGATGAGGGTTTAGTTAACCTTTTAATACTATGATAAAATAATATTCATGAGAACCCTAAGTATAAGTCTATGTAATGGATAAAATTTTAATGTTTTTGTAATGATAAAGAATTACCATGGTAAAACATAAGGTTTAATATAATTTGGTGTCACAATTTAGTATTCCTATAAATTTTTTCAATATTATACGGTTTCCACTATGATTATTATTGATCACACTCTGATTTTTAATTATAGCCAATGGTTGGATCCTAATGTAATATAGTTATTTATAAATGAGATGGAAATTTATGTGATTTCACTCTTGATAAATCAAATGATAAGGATATATAATGTAAAATCTCATTGATATGATGACACAATATTCTCATGCTATAATTCATGGTGAGATTACAAACACGTAAAAGTGGTAACATCATTCTTCTAAGTCCATTGTGAGTAAACACACACCCTCTTTTAGTGGATCCACTGACCCCTAGTTGATAAGGAATGTATTATTACCATTGAAAATACATTTTATATCCTCCTAAGTTCAGAAAATGATAAATTTATATTGGTTGATTATTATTTGGGAGGGGAAGTAATTAAATGTTATATTCTTATAAAAACACGAGGAAATATGAAGAGATTGTTTCCATAGTGTGGGACGAGTTTAAGAGAATATTTTTCAAAATTTAATTTCCTTTTATTCATCATATTAAAATGGATATGGAATTAATTGTGATAAAATAAAATAATAAGGAAAACATAATATGAATTTAAATGTATTCTTCTAGATTTATCATCCAACATAAAAATAAGGTTGATCAATTCTTAATTTTCATAAAAAAACTAAAAATGGTGTTATTAATAATGGAATTCAATAGCTATTTAGTAATCAGTAAATGTGCCATAAATTATTAGGTAAAGATTGTAGTTATCCATTAATCTCATAGATTTCACAAGAAAAGGGTGGTGGAATTGAATAAAAATTATAAAAGCATGGAGAGAAGAATATGGCCCTTTCTTTATAATCAATGTATGGAAGTAAACATATAGGAAATTGTCTTCATGAAACTAGTAGATGTTTTAAGTGTGGAAATGAATTTCATCTTTCAATTGAATACTGAAATTATAGTAAGAAGGTAACTAATTATGTGAATATATATAAATATCCAAAACAATTCTACACTAAAAAACCAGTGTTTATAATTCATGTGATATGTGAATTATTTCAACTAGCTCCTAGATATGAAGTTTAATGACGATGATCGACATAAATAACATCTTAGGAATATATAAAAAGTGAACTATCATGTGATCACTATTTATGATGTGGGGATGTGATAGAGACATGGTGAAAGGTACACATTCAATCCACTCTAAAACTATTAATGACCTATTTGATTCTAGATCTAACCACTCATTTATATCAGAATAATTTTATAGGGGTTTTAACTTCTATTTTAACATATATTCTAGGCGTTTAAACATCAATTTCAACAAAACCCGTTCATGATTCTATACTTATTTCAAAGAATCCATATAGAAATACCTTGATTTAAATTTATGAAATAAAGAATAAACTATAATACATTATTGATAGGTGATTAATTTTCCTAGTTCATCATAATGCGGTGAACAAATTCCTTTTTTTAAATAAATATAGACCAATTAGGATTCATATTTATTATCATGAACATAATAATATCACCATCATGACCAAGTATCCTATAACCCAATTTTATGGATTGATTGATCAAATATATGGAGTTTGATAATTCTCCAAGACTGATATTCATTCATAATATCATCAATTGCTGATCAGTAAAGAGGATATAGAAAATAAAACAATAATTATAGGGTATAACAACTATGAATTTTTAGTTATTCCATACGATCTCTCTAATTATGCAATTATCTTTATGGATTTAATGAATAGAGTATTTAGATATTACCATTTTGTATTTGTAGTAGTATTTATTGATGATATTCTTAAATATTAAATGACAATGAAAGATCATGAATATCATTTGATAACTCTATTGAAGAGATTAAGAAAAGAGAATATTTATAAAAATATTTACAATGTGTGAATTTTTTCTTTATAAATATTCATTCTTGGATAATATAATCTAATTTGAGGGTATATTAGTAGATAATTTAAATAAATAAATTATTTAAGTATTTCATAGAGCAAACATTGTGAATAATATCTATAGTTTTCATGGTTTGGATGAATATTTTTGGCTCTTTTAGGAGTATTTCTCAAGGTTTTGAAATCAACTCAACATGATTAATAATAAAGGAGAAATTTTATTTTGGATAGAAGAACATGTAGATAATTTAAAGGATATGAATTTATGGTTTTCTAATGCCCTGCTATTGAAACATCCATGTAGTGGAGAAGGGTTTTTAATCTATAGTGATACATACAAGTTGGGTCTAAAAAACATTATCATAGAGAATAGTTTGGTGATTGATTATTCCTCACACCAATTTAAGGTCCATGAAAAAATTATTACAACTCAGGATGTTGAGTTAGAAGTTGTAAATTTTTCATTAAAAATATAGAGGAATTATATTTATAGACAAATATATGATATATATAGAGATCATAAAATTTTATTCAATATTTTCACACCAAAAACGTTGAAATTTTACCATAGAATATGGTTAGAGCTGATTAAAAATTATGATTGATCGATATATTTCCACACAAGAAATGAAATCAAGGTGGAATATGCACTATGTCAAATGGATCATTCCTAATTATCTATGATGAGGATACTAAAAGATATAATATTTTTGTATTTGCAAAGGATGGGTATGGAAATATTTAAGGAAGAAAAATGATATTTTATTTCTTAAATAATTATTCAATATTCTATCCAAATAGTGATTAAAGAGGTGTATAAGGATGATATAGTTCTGCTGAAGAAGGTGATGAATGTTAATAAATTTAACATTGATTTTTATGGAATGATAAGTTTCAAGAACCATGAATGTTTTCCTTTCATTTTATAACAGTAGAAGGTGTTATTGGATGAGGCTCATAATTCATCATTCCCTATTCTTTACAAAAGTACAAATATGTATTGAGACATTGATGAGTATATATAGGGGATAAAATAAAGAAATATATTATAGAGTATTTTTCTCAGTGCTTAGTGTGTTAGCATGTAAAGGCTGGGAGATAGATTTCTCTAGGGATGTTACAACCATTACCCATACCAGAATTTAAATGGAAAAAACCAGTAAGGATTTTGTCATCAGACTCCAAAAAACATCAAAATCACATAATGCTATATGGGTTGTAATTAATAACCTTATGAATTCATCACAATAAATTTATATTAGAATGTATTTCTATCATTATAAATTTTACATAATATTTATAAATGAAGTGTTAAGGTTGTGTGGAGTACCAAATTCTATTTTATATTATTGGGATCAGTGGTTTACCTCAATGTTTTCATGATCTCTTTAACAGTATCTAGTTATATAGTTGAGTTTTAGAATGTATTATCATCCTCATAATTATAATAATTTTAATAGATGTATTCAAACCATATAGAATTGATAAGATCTTGTTCTATGGATTACAAAGGTGGTTCAGATCAACACCTTTCTCTAGTTGATTTTTTACAACAATATGTGTTATTCGAGCATTCATGTGGATCCTAATGAGGTTGTTTATGGATAGAAGTGTGTAACCCTAACCTAATAGGATGGATTTGGAGAATTAAATATATATGGACTTGAGTAAGATGAGGAAATGACATATAATGTTATATCCATTAAAATTCACATCACAGAATCTCAGAGTATCCAGACATGTTATGTGGACAATCTTCAATGTGATCTGTAATTGGAAGTTGGTGAGATGGTTTTCCTGGGAATTTCTCTATATAATATGGTTATCAGATTAAAAAATAATGGAATCTTGACCACTTGGTATTTTGACTCTTTTGATATTATTGATCATGTATGGTAGTATCTTGTCAAATTTCTCTTCCACAAAACCTCTCTCAAGTTCATGATGGGTTCCATGTATCTCACGTAAGGAAGTACATACCAGATCCACCAAGTGTACTAAAATCATAATTCATACAATTGGAACATAATAATTAATATGAGGAAAACCCAATAGAACCATTATATCATAGATATAAAATGATATGGAAGAAAACTAATCACCATGTGAATGTTCTTTAGATAAATCATTAATTTAAGAAGCTACATGGGAAACTGAGGATGTTATCAAACAAAGATATCCTTATATTTTTTTTATTAGAGTGGTGAATTTTGAATAATAAATTCATTTTAAGGGTGGTATAATGTAACACCCAGATATTTTATTAAATATTTTTTCAAATATACTTATTTTCATTGATATTTGTAGGTACCCACACCAATATATTTTAACAAACAACAATATACAATTAAAATATTATTATGTGATAGTTTCCACATAACCATTGAATTGGAGGGTATAAATAGTACTAAATAAATTATGTAATATTTTTTATACATGTATAAAATAAATTCATTGTTTACCAATTGATTATAAATAAAAATAAAATCTTATGAAACTAAATGTGATATTTTTCTAGAAGACTATTTTTATACACACAAATGTGTTTTATAATAATAAAATAAATAAATATATTTTTATAATGATTTTAATAAAATTTAAATATTATATATTTAAATAATAAATTATCATTCATGTAATATTTTTTCTATTCTTGGGAGAAAAACAAAATCTAGTTTACTATTTAAACATGTAATTCTCCTAAAATTATGGTTTTCATTGTGTGTTAGATGATTATTTATAAAATAAATTTATATAATATATAGTTATTAAATTTAATTAAATTAAATCTATAATTTTAATTAGGAGGTTCAAGTTCATTAAATAGTACCTTTTTATGTATGGTAATTATTATTAGTAACTGTGGTAAAATTTATAACCTTGGTAAACGGTAAATATGGTTAATTTAGGTTAAATTTAAGTGATATTTCCATAAAGTTTCATCATAATTCCTATTAGATGATATAAATTCCAACCTTATTACATGGGGCTCAAAAATGATTTATTTAATATTAATTGTTTCATGAAAAGGACAAATAAAACATCTAAAGGAATAAAAGTTTCCAATTGTCACTTTTTTGTTTTAAATATCTTTTATATGTCCACATGGAGGAGAAAGAATGTTATGAATGAATATAAGTATTTATTTTGATATAAAAGAAATTTTATCATGATATAAATTTATTTATTATATTTATTAATTATATAATAACCTTAAATTATTATGAAACACTGATGAAATATTTTTCTCATTATTAAAAATATATGATAAATTATTTTAAAAATATTAAAATAAATAAAAATTGGTTGAGTTAACATATTCCATGATATTATTATATTAATATGATATATTATTTTTATTTTAAATAATTATATTCAGATTCTAAATTTATATTTTTGTATTGTATGTAAAATTAAATAAATATTATCTAAATTGGATATAATTATATTTTATGAAAATAATATTATTTATAAAATAATTTAAATTCATAAATTTTTTGAAAGAGAAAAATGAAGATAATATATGGTTGAAAATTTCAATCATTTCCGATTAATAATTCATTTTGAACCATTTTTCGTGAATTTATCCTTAATATATTAGAATCCTTTAAAAATTTACAAGGGTTCCCTACCCTCAATTAATAAATTGCAACCATCATTTCTATTATTCACACCATATTGACCTTTCTAGATGAAGAAAATATACCATTATCCATTTTACAATATCCTAGTAATATTATAGAAGTGTTGGTACTACCAAAAGACCTACCCTAGTGTCATTAATTGGAGAGCTAAATGATTTATTTAAAAAAAGGTAATCACATTAACTGATCTATTTTTTTAAATTATTATTTTCCATGTATAAATCAATAATATTATCAAGAAAACATTAAAATAAGTTTAATCAATATAATAATTTTTAATTATCTTTAAACCAACCTTATTCACACTCTTTCCATCAAGTGGGATGATAATGTATCACCTGTGAATAAGTACGACTTACCTTCTTGACATAGGGATACAATTAATTTATCATCACCATATTTTATGGATGAATTTTATGATGTATTTTATGTTTATATATTATAATAATTATATTATTATTATTATTTAATGATAATATAATATCTACCATCTTACATCAAAACCTTTGGTTAACGATAACGTTGATCGTGTGTACGTGTGGACTGCCACCTCTACAAAGCGATGTGATTAATTTTTCATTTATGATTTACCTGAATGGTAACAAGGATTTATTAAATGAATATATATGATATATATGACATAATAAGGATTTTTTTAATTTGGATTATTATTTATCTTTCTTTCATTCAATTATTCGAAAAAATGAAGGTAATATTTATATGTACGTTTAACCTATCATCCCCATGAATGGTGTAATTTATTTGTCTATATATATTATGTATGAATGATTATTAAAATGTATATAATTAATATATAATATATTTATATAATCATTAAAAATATGGATATGATGGAACAATGATAAAAATATGAGGACCCAAATAATTGAACTAGAACATATATGAAATATTAAGCTGATATCACCACTAATAGAGATTTTAAAAAAGAATTGTTCAAAAATCGGTGATAAAATTTTACATGGTATGATATATATGATTATGGTACTATAAGATAATTATATTAAATCTATATTAATTTTACATGATGTTACAGTTCATTTGAAAAAAATCATACTTAATGTAAGGGATTCTCGTCTCACTTTTATTTCAAAGGGACACATGTCATATTCAAAAATTGATTCTTTTCTGTGGTGTATATACTTACCATAAATGTATATTATGTTTATTATCATGAAAATATTTTGGATATAAATATTCATGTAATTTTCTCTATTTCATCAATATTGCGATTCAAATGATACTAAAGTGTTAATATTTTTTTGTAATAATTTCATTGTTTCTTAGGATTATTTGTGATTATGTTTCTGATGATTAAATCATATGATCCACCTCTCAATAAACTCATCAATTTTATTTTCCTATGATTTTTTCTTGAGAATTAATTTTTTCCATTCATTTTCATCATCCTATATACATAATATACTAAAATTTGTTTTATAGAAATTTGAATATATTTATCTCTTTTCCCAAAAAAAATTCTTATTCCATATCCATGTTTTATAAAATTATTTCAATGAATTATTTTTACTTTTATCCTTTGAATTTTAAAATTATTTTCTACCCATATTTTACTTTCTTCAAAATGTTATAGTATGAATCTTCTTATCAATTTATGAACCAGGTACTTATTATTTTTTCTAATTTTTTTTAATAGAATGTTTTATTTTATTGTATATGAAATGAATATAATTACTAATTGTCATGATCGATCAGTGATTTGAAGAATCCATTATAATTTTCCAAGATAAAGTTCAATGAAAATTTTTCCTCAATAATTTTAAAATATTTATTTTTCAAAAAAAGTATTTCAAATTGAAAGGGAATGTCTCCTCATGAAATTTTACTAATGATATTTAAAATTAATCTTCCATCTATATTTATATCATTGATTTTAATTATCCTTTTCTTAGGATATTATATAATGATACCATTCTTAATCTTTATATATATTTCAAATTCTCATATTTATGAAATATTTATAAAACCTATTTATTTTCAATGGGTTACATTATAGTAAATTGATGGAAAGTTTATCAATAGAATTTTCATTCAAGATGTTATAATTTTATGATATGATGAATGTTTTATGATCTTATTCCATTAATTTGTATGGTTTTCATTATATAAAAGTGGTTACATTATAACCACAGACGAAAGATATTGTATAACCAAGGATGATGGATATATTTTGACCAAGGAAGATGGTTATGTTATATCCAATGATGGTAGTTACATTATAACCAAGGACAACGGTCATGTTATAACCAAGGAATGTGGTTTTTTATTACTATAGAATATGTAAACGTTATGGAAAATGAATTTGGGACCAATGTTTCCCTCTAAATCATCGGATAACGATTCATATCTCATGAGAAAAATTTTAATGGATAAGGGAGTGACAATATATGTCTAACGGACTTTTCCCACTATCATAGTCTTGGGAGTGAACCTCGACTACTATTATGGTTTGGGGAGTGAACCCATTCATCTATGATAGTCTTGGAAAATATCATTGATAACTAAATAAATTAATTTCAATGCTTATTTATTTGATACAATATTATGTCTTATGAAAATATAATTCTACCAAGGCTCTAGTTCTTGGATTATAATATGATTCATGTTTTTTGAACTACCATGTTTTTTTCCATGACTGAAGAATATGATCTATGATATATAGGTTATGATTTTAAAATATTATTCTCATGTTCTTGTACCCTTATTATCATGTTATGATGAAGTGACAATATATATCTCCATGGTGGTCGTTACTGGGAAGACGAGTTGACCATTTCTTATGTTTCCTTTCCCCATGTTATAAAGAAAGGTATTAATTATGATATGCCTATGAATGCTGTCATTTATAAGGAAATTAGTTATATATGATGTAGATATTCTAGGAACTAGTTGTTTATGTGTTAATGTTTCCAAAGGAATATGATATATAAAATCATATAGTGGATCATTATTTAATGTAATAAAAATTCATCTATTAAGATGTGGAATTTATGTATGAATATTATAGGAATCTATAGACTGGTCTTATGGTTAACCAAACCATGTATAAAGAATGTGAATGGAACTATCACATCCCACATAACTTGGCCACATGGTTTACCAAACTGTGCACCATGAATCTAGTTGGATCTATAACCCCTCTGTAACATCCACATAACTTCTTCTTAATGTTAATATTGTATTCCCATAAGCATTATCCAACCATTAATGAGTGCCATGATCAATAAAATTGATCTCACAGTCTACCTATGTAGTGGATCCTACATGGATTTCTATAAACTATGCGATACAAATAGTAAAACATGGTCAGTGTTGTCCAAAAATCATAGAACATTACCTAACACATATGAAAATCATCCAAGAACCCAATCTACCATCCAAGCCTCTTTGAAAATTTAATAATATCACTCACAGATGTTCTAACTCCAATAATTTCAATTATAAATCCCAATTCAAAAATACAAACATGCACTAAATGAAAAATTCAAGCTTCCCACCAACTCTAAACACCCATATAGACATGATATTTTAAAAATTATAATCATTAACACTTCTCATCATTGAGAAGTATCATTGGTAATATTAAAATTATATTTTACCAACCTAAATCTAGAATTACCTTCCAATAGATTGTGTTATACCCTTAAATGCCAATGTTGATTTTTGAGAACCAGCTCAACGTCATGGAGACCAAAATCAAAAAAAATATACATTTATTTACATCAAAAATACCAGAATGGTTATTTCAATGTCCATTAATTCCTGCATATGACTACATCATTTCTTAATTGATCACCAGGTATATGGCTCTCCCCACTATAAGCTTTAACTTAGGACTAAAAATTATCTTTTATTGGTTGTTTTGAATAAGGAATTTCATATCAATGTGTTTTTCATACATTATGATGATCATATTAGAATTAATTCTAGTATTTCATGCTCAAAAATAATTTAGAACACCCATTGAGCACCAAAACCTATTAACTTTCCCAAATTCAAAACCATAACAGATAAAGACCAATTGTTTGGACACCATACTAACATGATGAAATTCAACAAAAAATACCTGAAAATTCATTACACACACAAATCCTTCCATAAAGTATTCACCTGATGTGGTTTCTGACTTACCAAATCTAACTACACGTGAAAATGAATGTTGAACCACCTCTAGGCAACCTTCATTGAAGACGCTTAGTTGTACCCTCCGATGCATTCCCAAATTCCCTTAACTGTGGTTCTTATCAATAGGAGCAACCATTTGAACATTCTAAGATGCTTGATTATGTCCTTAAGTAAAACATGATATAACTCAATTGGTAAATTCTATTGTATCTACACCTTCCACTGTGCTCTATCATAAGCACTGAAATTACCTCACCCAATCATATTTGGGTCATATTAGTTCATCTCTATCCCAACGCTAACACTAAAACACCAATTATTGGTGTGTATTTATAAGAGTCATTCATGGTCCCTATTCTCTAGTAGGAACCCATTTATCAACCGTACTAATTCACCAAATTCCATAACAAACACCCGGTGATAATTCCATAACCAGATCATTTTCCAACTAAACCCACGTCATGCTTTCCATGAGGACCAAAAAATTGTTTATCAAACATGCCCTGATCATCTCAAAGTAACCTAAGTCTGATATCCATTCTCAAGAAACATCTGAAACCCCATTTAAATGTACTTGACATTAACTGATATTTTTTAGTTGTACTTAAGTCTCCTTATTAATTACAACAAAATTAAAAACTATTATCCAATGAACAATCTAAATTATAAGATCCCTCTCCAATGTGGGCTACACACCAGCGACTGGAATCCCACTATCTACCATAGAAGCACCATTATTGTAAAACTAAAATCATCATGGACCACACTCCATCCATCCTCATATGTGAATACTAGACAGATCCAAACTAATGAATCCGAATATGACAGACTAAAATGAAACTAACAACCCATCCGAGACCCCAAAGACTTTCATCCATGACTTTCACTAAAATTCATTCCAAAATGGTGATCACATCCCAAAAAATCCTATGTTGGACCCCCAGTATATGTAATACATTATACCTATCCCAATATCCACCACACTTGGATCCATAACCACACACATATAGCTATTCCCAAGCATTGGTCCATGATGCCCACAATAATTACATACAAACTCCTCGGTCCCCAGATCACCCAAGATCACTCACCAAGCCAAAAATAATTAGAAATAAATGTAACCAATGTGAATGATCTCATTATATTATAAACATAGAGAGAGAACCCATCCATTCCACCAAATAAACATACCAACTAACCTTGCGCAACTCTCATGTTCTTGTTACCTAAAAATGATCCAAATACCATAGGTGTACATTACCTTTACACCTAGCCACATAACCTAACTCATGATTTTTGTATGTTTCATGCCACCAAGAATATCTTTCAAGACCACAAATTATTTTCAATTAATATTACATTGGTTATGATTCAATGAAAAATGTAAATTCCTTTTTTAATTATCAATTTTAGTGAAATTTCATAACATAGACACTAATTAAACTAATTACCCAAATTTAACCAAATAGGATGTAATTATAAATTTATCAACTTCTAACATTTAATGTAAATTGGTTCATTCATGGAGAAACTAGTTTTACCACAAAATTCATGAACATAGACAACATAAAAAAGAATATTTGATAAATTATAAGGTATACCTATGATATTTAGTGGATTTTTGATTAAATTCATTAATGGTCGACAACTCTTCCAATGCCTTTAGAAGTTTAGTCAGTCACCACCTACTCACTAGAGACCCTAAATCAAATCAACAATCCATAATTATTGAATAATAATAAAAATTTATTTTATTAATAAAATGAAATCATTTTTATCAATTTATAAGAAAATTGGAATAAACATTGAAAACTCAACAAACATTAGTTGTTTTTCAAAACATCAAGCCACGATGTTTATACCAACCCCAACACATTACTAAGACCAATATGAGCCAATGTCCTGCATTTTGACAGAAAAACCATATAAAATTAAATTTAATGAAGATAAAATATATTAAAAACTATAACCTCCACACATCATGTTGATTCAGTAGGAAACCATGAATAGACGGTGTTTCAAGATTTCAACATCCTAGGTTTCACAAAATTCCTAATAGAATAAAGTTATTAAACAATAATATAGTGTAATATCCAATTAAAATCATTGTAGGACAAGGGGTAAATTCAAATAAAAGTAATATAATAACAAATGAGTCCAATAGAGTTGGAATAATCCATTAAATCATAAATGAAACCCATTTGGAACAGCCCATGGATATTATTAAAGAGGTGAATATGGGGGTAAACCCCAAGGCACATGGAGGAGAAATAAATTGAATAGGATGGTTTCCCTATCCTAAACTAAATGAAGGATTTCATTTTTCCACATTTTAATAGGCAACATAGTTTTTCGACATAGTTTTCTGAATCATGAACCAATAGTGTTGTTGGTTTTGTTTAAATCATCTTCATTGTGTAGATTTGTCACACATTATACCAGAACATGTTACAATAATTCATATGGAACTATCTAAATCCAACCACCTCACATGGATTTGTTTTAAGGCTTACCAAACTGTGTTCTAAGCATTTTGGTGGATCTGTAACCCATTTTGAACACACAAATAGTTTACACTATATTTTCATAGATTTTTCCCTCAATAGATTTCCAATAAAGAATATAATCCATGATAAATACAAATTGAAATAAAGGTCCACTAACATAAGGGTACCTACACATTTTATCTATACTTTGGAACCAAACCATTTACTCTAGTAACATATTTTCAAAGCTCCCAAAACGTGACCAAAATCCTTCAAGTATCTTTAGGGTACCTAAGGTACCATTTGAGCTTCATTCCACTTTTAAAAATATCACATTAAGATATAATAACTCCTATAATTTTTATTCATAATACTAGTTCAAAATTCATCCCATCCACAAAATAAAAAATCGAAATTTCCTACCAACTCAAAAAAAATTGCATGGAAATGAAGATTAATAAAGGTAATTGGTAAAATTTCAAAGGATGATGAGAAAAATGAGATCAAAAAATAAAATATGAAAATTTTTGGTTGATCCCAAATACCTATCAGAGAGCCCAATAAGAACCCATAGTTGAATAATGATACTTTTGTTTCAAATTCAAAGGAATCTCAAAATATTATAACTTTTAGGAACACTAGAATATTGTTAAAAAATTTACAAATAGTGAATGCAAATGGACTGATAAGAATCCTATTTTGAAGAATAAGTTATTATTATTATATATTATTTTTTCAAAAAAATTAATCAATTTTTATTACTTAAATAAGGAGAAAAGGGAGTTGTCAACTTCTAGAAAATATATTAATTTTAATGGATTGTATGATGTATGTGGTTAATAATGACACTATGATGGATTAATGCATTTTAAGGAATTGTTTGGTTTAATTATTTAAATTTTTATGATCCTATGATGTTTGGGATAAAAGGTTTGGGGGGTGGGTTAGAGAAATCCAAAAACAAATGTTTATAAACAAATTTTGAATTGTAAATAGATATTATAGAATATTTTTTATGTAATTGAATAATTTTTTGAATGGTTTTAATTTTATGGTCACCATGAAAATTAATCCCAAAAAGGTATATCTTCCAAATGGATTATATGTTACAGTTCCAAAAAAACTATAAACATGAAGAGTAAATGTAGGATGAAGGATTTGGTAATATAAGTTACCTATATATCTTAAAAAGGAAATAATACATTTATTATTGAAAAAGTAAGTTCCTATAACATGATGGATTATTTAAATATTATAAATAATTTTGAAATGTTTAAGGAAGGATTAGAGAGCATTGGAAATGTTTTGTCACTAGAAATCCAAGTTTTTGAATCATTTGGGATTGTGAATGATCAATTGAAATCAAAAGACACTATATTTATTGAAGTAATAAAACAATAATACTAGCGTGTATTAGTTTTCAGATGATGAAAATTAAGTGATACTTTTAATAGATGGATTATTTGTTATGATATATAAATATTGGTTAATTTTTACAAGAGTTTATAGAATAAGGGGAAATTTATTTTAACTTGGTTATGTTGGACATTCATGTAATAGATGAAAATGGGAATAAAATAAACTATGGAAAAAAATACATGGTCATCCAGGACAAAAGAAAACGAGAAAGAATAATAATAGAGATGAATCAATAAATGAAAATAGATAAGTATTTTATTTCCATAATAGATCAATTTACTTTAATTTAACATATTTTGTTTATGAAATATAAATTATAGGATTTAATTTTTTTTGAAACATTCATAATAAGTAAATAAAATGAGTGTGGTATCTTTTTAATGAAATTCACAACAGATAATGGTTATAAATATGCAAAGGAATGATTTTATACTTATCTTAAGAATAAATTTATTAACTATGTATTCATTTCACACTATTATTGATAAAAAAAATTTATTAATGATTTAATTTATATTATTTTAGTTGTTGTGGATCATATTATTTTAATAGAACAAGATAGATATTGGTATTTTTTAAGACAAGTCATTAGTGGTGGGATTCTTATTCAAAATCGATTATAATAAGTTTCATATTCAAATATTTCCCCATATGAGATTTATTACATAAAATAATGGATATTGAATTATATTATAGTTTTTAGAATCCCTTATGTATCAATGTTAATGGTGAATATCTTGGAATGTTTGTGAAAAAAGGTGTTGATGCAAACTCCTCTATTTATCCTCCAAATGGAAGAGTATATCATTGTTATGCCAAAGTGATTTTAAATATTGATGATTTTTATGATGTAAAGGCACTAGAAGACTTGACGAACAAATAAACCTGTAAAGAATAATGTTCTATAACCGAGGAAGATAAATTAGTGTTTGTTAAACAACATGATAACGTTTTAGAAAATGAAAAAAATTATAATGGAGTTCAATTTTTTGATGATGATTTAGATAATTCTATGAATTATGAATTATATTAGAGAATGAATAATGAAACATTATAATTTGTTCCAATGCTTGATAGAAATGTTTTTTGGAACCTAATAATTATTCAAAACCAGGTTGAATGAAAAAGAAGATGTATTAAAAAAATAAAGACTTATGAATAAAGGGTATTGTAATGTAGTAGGTATTTTTTTTTGAAACAATGGAAACCTTGGAATGGAAAGATTACATTTTATTATTTTATTATATTGTAGAATTAATGAAATACATGATATTTCAGTTGGATGCAAGTCTTGTTCCCTAAATAAAGAATGATAAGAAGTGGTTTATATTGATGAACCATGTGGATTCATTATTAATGAATAAGTTAATTATATATATATATATATTAAAAAAGATTTTATATGGCTTGGAACAAGCCATAGGAGTTTTGAATTCCAAGATAGATGCTTGTTTGCATAAGATGATGTTCAAAAGTGATGAGTGGATTACAATTTATACCT
This sequence comes from Viscum album, assembly GCA_963277665.1. Classification (NCBI taxonomy): domain Eukaryota; kingdom Viridiplantae; phylum Streptophyta; class Magnoliopsida; order Santalales; family Viscaceae; genus Viscum; species Viscum album. The sequence goes on from OY728121.1 coordinate 1,089,636,317, forward strand.
CAAATATGAAATAGTGGTATCTCTAATTGTAATTATTTATATAGATTATATCATATTTTATGTAAATGAATAAATAGGTTCAAAATAATTTATTTTAGATATAAATAAGTTATTTGAAATGTCAATTCCTAGTGAGGTGAGATATTTTCTGGGTTTACATATTTTTTATGGGAAAATTCATAACTTTTTTTCAATAGAATTATTCTCAGACTCTGTTAATGAAGTTTAAAATATAGAATTAAAAGCTAGTTTACAATCTAATTTCTATGGGAACTATGATTTCTATATAAATGGAAGTAAAATTAATAGTTACAATATAATTATGGAAACTTAGTGGATGTTTCTTTATACCTGAATGGTTCAATGATATATATAATTTATAATGACACACTTTTTTCTTGGTATAAAAGTGAAATAAAATTATCTCATTTCATCATAGCAAGATGGATTTCTAATTAAATTAATGAGAAAAATACATTTTGTAATGAAATATTGCAGTTAAAGGTTACATAATCACTTTGGTTATACAAATTTTTACTGGAAAAGAAAAATTGATGATGGGAGGTCTACATCCATTGGAGTTTTCATTATAGGAGAGAAGTATGTAATATCAAACAAAAAGAATAAATGTTCTTTTATATTGAGAATAAATGATGTGTAGTATGTGTCTATAACTTAATTCATATCCTAATTTATGTGGATTAAAAATCAACTAGTATATATCAAGGTAGAGGTGAAGTTACCACTACTTGTTAGTTATGATAATAGAAGTAGTGTCAATATTTCATAAAATCCAATTCAACAATCATGTTCAAATATAATTTATAATTATTTTAATAAAAAAAATATATTATGGATAATATTTTTTTAATGTTGGAAGTAGCTCCCACAATGTATCAAGTTGATGATATTTTAACTAAACCATGACTAAATGATGTTTTTAATAACTTGAGGTTGATCATAGGAGTTCAAGTAAATTCATATAATGAATAAGGTATTTTTATTCATTCCCCTATCTCACATTCTTCTCTGTATTCCATTTTAGGGTGGAATGACAAAAATGGAACACATAAATCTATCTTTTATTCATTTATGTATTTACAAATTGTTTTGACAAAGGGTGAGTGAATTATTTTTGAGAAAATACATTTATATGTGTATTCCAAATAGGATAGAATGATCTAATTTAGATGGAGCGTATATTTCAACAAAGGTACTAAAAGGGGAAATTTTTGAGGGACAACGTGTGGTGTGTGATTCCTTGTGAATGGTTTTAACCATTTTAATGAGCATATGTGCAAGAAAAAAATGGAAAAATATTTTTATACATGATTCAAGTATTTTTTTGAGAATATTAATTTTTTTAACAGGAATAAGATAAGATTCCATATTTATTTCTCTAATACATTACGTGATTTCAAATTCAGTGAAATATTTTCATTTATAAAGTCACATTAGGAGAAAAAGGATTGTAAGGATTCGAATATATGGCATTTTTTAAGGAAAACATGATATTATTGTTCACTTTTCTGGTTTCCCACACCATGTTCTCCCATGTTGAATTTGAATTATTGAATTATGATTCATTTATATGTTTTATGAGTATGAAAGTGAATTTTTTTCCATGGTTTCTAATAAAATCTATTAGAGGATATTGTTGTGACTATTAAATGTTTTGGATGCTTCTGATTTCTTGGGAGATTATTAAGGACTCATGTTTGGGTTTATATTATTCAATATCTTATAATATTATCATTAATGTGGAACATTATTGAGAATATATATTTAAGAGGGGAAAGTGAATATGGTTTTATTATGTTGTATTTTCTCATCAATTACTAAATCATGTTCAAACATACATAAAAAAAGATTTTTATGTTGATTTAAAGGATACAAGATTTGTTAAATATTATTGGAGTAGATTTTAAAAGGCTTTTATGGTATTTGGAAGGTTATTTAGTTTTATAATTAATTAGAAGGAATTGTTCACAGGGTATATTCCTGATTATTGTAGGGTATACCCTGGTATTGGACATTAAAGGGTATAGCTTGATGTAGATTTTGGAAAAGGAATGGAAATTTTTTACGTTATAAAATTCATAAGGTACCTTCATATGGTAAATGGATATCATCGTAAGGTTTAACCCTATTCAAATTTTCATAGAAGAGAATAATTTTAGGGTACATTAATAAGCTACATTAGAATATCACCCAAAGAATTTTTTTCATTTGATAATTTAATCTATGAAAGAAAGAATATATTGTTAGAAGGAGAGTCCTTAAGTGATGCATTTCGTACAATATATATATATATATATATTGTATGATTTGTTTTCCTATGTTTGAGGAAGAAAGTATTTATGAAATATAGTGTGTAAGAGAATATTTTTCTTTTAATTTATGTTGATCATGTAAGATGTGTATGTATAACAATTTTCAAAATACTTCATAATATATTGGATTTTGTAATATTTATGAGAAAAAAATGATCCTAAAATGTGTAATTTTTCTGATCAGTTCATAATATATTAAATTACATAATATATATAGTGTTTTTGATTTCACACATTATAATACTCTGAATGTATTATGATATTTTAGGTACATGATGAAAAATGTGGAAAATACATAGGAAAAAACAATATTTCTAGAATATATATTCTAAAAAAATATTAATATTAGATGATGTTGAAGAATATTGATCATTTTTTAAATGTAAATAATGGGGTTTATGATTCAATACAAGGGATAAAAATTTTCTCATATAGAGTAACAGTTTCACTACAAATGATAGAATGAAGTTTCAATATATCTCCATGAACACAATGTTTCATTTCAAATTTCACCATAAGGATTTATAAAAGAGTCAAAAAACAAGAATAAATAATAAAGAGTAATTATAATTAGTTGAAAAGTATTTATAGGATTATAATTATTAGAATTAGAATTTGAAACTCCAATTTAAAGGATTTTTGGGGCAGTTATTGTGAAATAAATAAATTTCATATATAAACCATGCAATAATTAGAAGTAAATATAGACTACTCTATAAAACTATCATGAAAATTTTCTAGAGAGAATTAAATATAATAAGAGTGTTTTTTAGTTCTTCTTGAGAGAAGATAAGGAAAATACAATAATATAAGATGATGATGATGAATAAGAAGAAGAAGAAACTCTATAAAAACTCTTTGGAAGTATAATTAGGTCAATGGATTTATTTTTTTAAATGAAAATTATTTCATAATTGTAACAGTATAGGAAGCACTATCAAAGTCAAGAGACTAGTTATAAAATGATTACAAGGATATCAAATCCTCATTGAACCAATATTTTAATATTCTTGATTAGTATTGTATTAGTGAGATAATAATCATTAAAAGGATTAGTCATCTCATTTTTAGAGATAGAACTTATAAATCTGTTAGGCATTTTGTGTGTGTGTGTTTTTAGAAGTGATAAATATTACCTATAAGTAATGTCGAGTGTTGTATTAAAAAGGAAACATAAATGAAATTCAAATAACTGATTCAACACTCCAAATTGTGATTTCAACTAATTATTTACATTTCATTTTAGTAAGTATTTCTTATCAAATACCTATTTATCATTTTTAAATTTCATAACCATAAAGTATTTATTTTATTATATTTATACAATTTTATTTTGTAATGTTTCCCAGTTTTCATTAGTTATAAATTATTAAAATATATTACCATGTCTGAATAGTGGTTATGATGTATTTTATCATTATTATATGAAATTGTTTTCAATATCTATATGTTTTATTTATTTTTATTACTTTAGATATTTTAATTTTATGGATATTATAATAAGGAACAAATTAATTTATAATAAAACATTTTCCCTCAAGTAGTGTATATTAAAAATTCGTAAAAAATTACTTCTCTATAATTATATGATTTACGGATTTACCATTTTATCATACAGTTAAATTTTTACACTTAGTTATTGATTTCAATATGAATTCCTAATAATTCTATTTTATAAGAATTTCAATATACTAACTCTTGATAGTTTCCATCTAGAATTAATTTTGTTTCCTATATTGAAAAAATTAAAAAACAAAATCCTATATCTCATATCTACTGATAAACGATCACATGTTTTCATATATATCAATATAATATGTTATGATCAATTGTGGAAATCCCTTTTTTCTTAATCTTCTTTGAAAAATCATTTTTAATTATCTTTATTATTTTTATATTGACATCCATACTTTTTGATGGACTATATTTTTTCCAAATTTAATGATTAGATGAAATTTTGTTATACTAATAAGTCTACGTATTTTAAATATCATTAAGAGAAATTATATTTTTGATATAAAGTAATTGAAATCCATTAATTTAGTGTAAATTTAAAATTTTAACTTATTTTTTTAGTTATTAAAATTATTTTATTAATCATGAGTAGTGATACTCATAAACTAGTTTTATCACGTTAAATTGCATAGAATATGTAGTATACCATAGAATATATTATACCAAAAAACAATAATATATACGATAATATATATCTCATGTTTTTTTTGTAATATATATTTACATGATCAATAAAATTTGAAATAATAATTGAATAATAAACAATTGAGGAAGTTGGAAAATGAAAAAATTCAATACATAATATTTCACATGAGAATAAATGAAATGATGATGTAAATTAAATGTTTATATTATATAAGTTATCATTAATTCATTATTCTGATGATTCATGGATGAAAAAGTTTAACTGATTAATTGAATGATTTACCCACTACGATATATAGAGAGGTTACCCTCAAACAATTTAGATTTTGTAGAAGAATTCCATTTTGTATATTTTTCCACTGATGAATTAGATTCATAAAAGGATATTCAAATATCCCCATAATCTATTTTTTAATTAAAAAGGTATATCCTTGGTCAAAAAACCAAGGCACATTTACTAAAAAAAATAAAATTACAAATTACAGGAGACAAAATGAATGGATTGTTTTACAACATTTCTCATGGAGGAGTGTTAGATCAATCGGAAATAATTCTAACCAGATGATTTCATGATTGACCCCATTAATGGAAATCCCATCCACACCAGTTTTCACTTCCCAAAACACATGTGTAATGATATGATTAATCTTAAAGAGTGATTTGAGGCAATCCATCCATTGAGTTTTGAGCATCCACACAAGAGGCACCATGCCATTTTGTAAGTCTTCCATGATGTGGGTTTAATCACATTAAATCAATAGATTATTCCAAACATTTTTTGTGCGAAGGATATCACATGAGTTTCAATTATCATTTATACATTGAAAGATGATTCAATTCCACAAGATCTACAGAAGCAACAAATAAGTTTTCCGATGCAGTATTTATACACCACTCCACATCTCGAGGGACACATATTTCCTTTAGAGGCACTATCAATGTTATCATTGATCCATCACAGGAAAGAAATTTTCCAAAAGACATAAAACATATGTCTAGGTTGGTTTTAAGTCTATTCAACACTATAGTTCCACAAGATGCTAAATTTAGAAACATAATTGTTGAAGTTCCCATCCTTTAATTTCGTAAGCTTCATATACAGTATCAAGAATCCTCACCCAACCATAAAGAAGAATAAATAAGAAATTACAATGTAAATAAGCATTTATATTATACTAGATCACATGAAGAAGCTTAGAAACCATAATAATAAAAACATGCTTGATTTGATGAGAGGCGTTAGAAGCAGCACAACAATGAAGTTTGGAGCTGACTAAATCCAAAAGTAACCATCTATAATAAAAATATCTATAACATATTTCCATAGACTATAGGTAGTAGAACGGAAAAGGAAAATATTTTTAGTTTCTTCTCTATATTGATTAAGTAATGTAACTCTATGATCTATTTATGGATATACTCATGATTTGGTTTAAAAAAATGTGAATTTCAAGGATTGGATATCTCAAAATTTTAGAGGACTTGGTTTTTAAATATTGGAAAATTATAATATTTTACAAAAAATATCATTATAAACTATACCAATTAAACATAAATGTTCAAACATGTGAAGGTCATCAAAGATAAATCCTCTAAAATATTATCCAAAAATAATTATGCTGATGAAAATAGAGAAACATCTACGGTCATAAACAAGTGCATGAAATTGTGACATGTGCATCATAACTAAATAATTACAGTACTCAAAAAAGTAAAAAACATATGATCTTCATATTCTAGCATGACACTCATGGTTTACCATACCTACTTTTTCCTACTCCTAATTTCTCAGAGAACATTTCATGGCCATTCCATATGTTAGGTGGACTCTCCCGGAAAATGTCATCATAATTATATATGATCAAATAGAGGGTATCACGTCACACTCAAATCATTCCATATATACATCTCATCATTTTCCATTGGGTCCCACCTAGACCTCTCATTTTTTATATTCATTTATTGATCATATTTTAAACTAAAAATTGGTAACCATCACAAGAATATCATATAATATCGGGCATTGGCCAAATATTATGAAATGTGTTATGAATGTCATATATGATGAGTTGTAATGATCATGCCCTATGTATCCTAGGCATCTCATATATCAACATCATAAAAAACTATATCCTAGGAATCCTATATATCTCAAATTTCATCTATAAAAATTTATGAATACTATGAATCCTTGTAATATGATATATCATTATGTATAATAACCACACCTTAGGAATCCTGGGAATCTCATATGTCATTCGGTTCAATGACCATATCCTCATATCCTAGTAATCTCAATAAGTATGAGGTAGAACTACTAGATCCTATGGTCCTATGAATCTCATGAAATATCATCATGAATAAATCTAGATCATAGGAATAATAAGAGTATAATAAAATATAATTACTCATTACACAATATCCTTGGAAATGTGGGATTATAATTAAATAACATTAGGGATAACCATAGTTCCAATGAATCCTTGGCATTTTTTAAAATATTAGTATATGTCAAAACCATATTCTAGGTATATGATGCATCCCATATGTCTTATTGTGTCATCCCCATATCCTAAAAACATCCTAGGAATCTTATATATAATGTTTTTCTCCCTGAATCCCCCTCATAATATATCATATGATCATCAACACTAGGTTTCTAGTCACTCAGATGTAGCCTGAAATCCAAAGTATGCCTCATCATCCTCTGATCGATGTGGGATAATCTAGTCTGGACCATCAGGTTCATAAAAATATAAATTTCCAATATAATCTAAAAATCTATCTTGACCCCATGGATATCCATTGGGATCCTCTAGAACCATTGTTTTATCTTCTATTTGGTATCATGTAGTATCAATAAACCATGATATTATCTCAGACCATAGGATCTATCAGACTTCTACATGAAGGGGCCAATCAAAATTCACATTCCACTCCTTATGTCATATCTCATTCCCTCTGGTTAGGGACCATTCCATTATTCCACAAATAATCATTTCAAATGTCATTTGATCTAATGAGGGTCTCATGATAACATTCTTCTCAGAAAATATAACCTGAATTGACTCCTCGTATGTCCAATTCATACATAAGGGTATGAAAAAAATTTGATAACCCTAATTAGGGGAATAGTCAATGGAATGTACCTCATAGTAAATTGTGTGTAACCTCAAATCCATATCATAGAAATGTTCCACCACCCACTTTGGAGTGTATCTCCCAAATTCATAGAATGTACTGTAGATATATGGTGTGTACATTCAATGTCTCCCGCTAGGCATATATCTTAAACAAACAAGGCGTGTAATAGCCAATTGCATAATGTGTCTCAAGGTACACTTGGCACGTGTTCCCCAATAGTTATTAATCTATTTACCTAGGATAAATCAATTTCATGAAATTGTACATGAAATTTAATCTTACACACTATTTTCCTCAAATCACGTGTCTGGACACATACATGGATAAACCCCACTTGGTTTTATGAATGTAACACGTGACATGTCTTTATAGAGAAACTCTCCATGGAAATAATATTCTACCTTTCATAGCACTGAAGAACATGAAGTATGTGTTCTTGATCTACATGAAAATTGGATGGGTTTGATAAATGAAAACCCCAATAAATTTACCAAAACCCCTATTTCAGCCCAAATCATCCCTCTGTAGGTATAAAATAATCCCCAATTTTCAAAATTATATAACTAAATATAAAAAATAAAATCTAAATCGGGTAATGATAAAAAATATAAACAATTTCTTACATTATGGAAAATTAATAATGCTTCAGGCTCATATCCACACTCCATAACCACTACACATTAATCCAGATCTATTGGCATAAAACCTATCACGTCACTATCTCCATTTATCCCCTATCTTGGATTGGTAGTCTATTACAAGGGAGATAAAATGTCCAATGCAATTCCTGGGAAGGAATAGGTGGAGGAGAGAGAAATATAAAATAAATTTAAAATAATACCCATATAAAGGCCTAACATCATAACCCAAAACCCAAATAAATATTATACCACACATGGGTAAAACACCCAATTTTGAACTCAACAATGAATCCAAAATTTCCATTTGGGACTCTTTTAATGATATATAAACACTTTTATTGTTTAATAGTTTATATATATTTAAAAATATCAACATATTTCAACAAATAATACCATATTGGAATCTCAACAAATTTATCCCTAGTTTAAACTCTCAATCATGACATTAAAAAAACATATCAAAATAATTGTTATGATCCTTTACATGAGTAAATTAAAATTTTTACATTCAAAATAAATGAAGACCAAAATTAAAAAATTTACCCGGATTGAACCAACCCATATTGATGTAGATGTTTATAATATCCCAAACATTTCACTTATCATATTCATAAAATCTTAATGGACTTTCTCTCATCCGTCCAGACATACCACATTGGTTAATTGATTTTTAATTCACCATGTCCCATCCTAGTACATCGATCAAGATTCCACTATAAAAATCTTAAATTCTGTAGAAAATTCATCCAAACATGAACTATCCACTCATCACCATCACAAATACATATAAAATAATCAAGTAAACACAAATAACTCAAGAAAGAAAAGTGTAATCATCCGAATAAACTACATGCCTGTGCTACTCCCCACCATAAGACTCTACTCATAAATTCTGATTTAGATAATGGTGCTCCCTTCCATACTAATCTCTTACCAAATCACATCATCATTGGTCTAAAAACATGCTCCATGTGGTTTCAATATCACTACAAAAAATCTCATTCCAAACTAAATTTAGTCTTCTTCTAAATGATATTTGAAGAAAAAATAATGGATCTCTTCCATTGGTGTGTTATCTCATCAGCCGATCATGATTACAAAGTCTTCAAATCCATCTGGGATCAATTAAACACCCATGATGATGTCCAAAATTAAAATTTGGTGTAATTATTGGATTAGTTACTCAACAAACCCAATATTTCATCATAATTTCATCATAATTTCATCAGGTGTACTGACAAGTATTCAATATAACTCACACACTAATAAACTCACATCATCAGTGGTCTAACAACTTGATCAATGTGGTTTTCATATCACTATAACCAATCTCATGTGAAACTAAAGTTAATATTCCTCTATTTGATATTTTCAGAAATAATAATGGATCTCTTCCATTAGTGTGTTATCTCATCATCATATCATAATTATAATGTCATAAAATCTATCTGGGGACCAATTAAACACCCACACCAAAGTCCAAACCCAAAATTTGGTGTAATTCTAGGATTAGTTCCCCAAAAAACAAAATATTTAATCATAATTTTCTTATGTGTAAGGATATGTATTCTATCTAACACACATAATAATAAAATCAAATACATCCCACTCCCAGGGAAGATAAAAAAATCCAGCTAACACTATATCCAATACGTAATCAATGATATCCCAATGGCATATCAACATTCTGATAACCCACCTCCACAAACCTATAACCATATCAATATGGGGTTTATACCTCCATACATAAATGGATTATCTTCATTATAAAAGTATCTTTATCATCACACCAATGAACTAAAACTACAATATTCATAACTTTAATGTCCTGGTTCTAAAAGACACCTAAAGGAACCCCATACCCAGTTGGTCACATGGCCTCAAGATAATTTCCCCGAATGCTAGAGGCAACCGACTAGCAATGGGGGCCTTGGGTGTGATAGTGGGGAAACTATTCCCTCATTGGAAGAGTAACACAGTGGAAGTAAATAGATATACAATAGCAAAAGCAGTAATAATTCCACACAACACTAAACAATAGAAGAATGATGAAATCAATAACTGGAGCACATATATAAATGATGCATGATAGATATGTCTATGAAAGCATCCAAACAAGTCACAATGATGAAATACATTACTAAACCAATGTTCAAAAGAAAAACAAGACAAAAATCCTCAGCATCGAAAGACTTACATTGGTCCCCTGCTCTCTAGCACCAAAGTACTCATGTACCTGAAGTAGAAGAGTGCTTGCCCTTATATATACCTGCAGCAATATAATCTTTTTGGGGCCAAATTCATGACCCAAAAGGGTGTGAGACTAATCCTAGTATGCAACCACGCAATGATTTTTTCCTATCAGTTAGTGAATATATATGGAAGACAATAAGTAAAAAGAGGCAGTAAACAAGGAAGTACTCAGCCGCAAACATTCCTATAATTTAATTTCATTCAATTACATATAATAAGTAAGAAGCTAATCAAGGTAGGTAACCCTCTAGGAGTACTCACATCCTAACCCCTCTGGTTCATCCAAACAAGTTCAAAAAACCCTCTAAGAATTACACAAATTCTAACCCCTCTGGTTCAGATTTAGCACATACACTCTGAGGAAGCACTCACCGTCAATCCCCCTTATAGTCTCATATCAGTAACTAAACGGTGCTCGGGGGAAGAAATCAACATCAAATTCCCCCTGTGGCCTGCATCAAGGAACTAAATACACTCTTATGAAACACTTACGTTCATTCCCCCTATGGTCTTGCATCGTAATAGTAAAACAAACTCTCTGGAGAATCCACCAATGTCCATTCTCCCTATGGTTTGCTGCACTAGGTTCTCATGGACCTGTGTAAGTCAATAGAGCATAGAAATGCATAGAATCCAAAGTAATCCTCATAAAAAACTTGGCTAAATATTCTTCAACATATCATAGCATGTTAGATAAAAATCACTCTATCCTACAACACTTTTAATTGAATGAACTGCATCCTAATAGGATAAGAAAGACCAAATGGTCATAAAAAATCATGTATGGGAAAACACATCCATATCATATAAATTATCCCTATTTAAATTCAATTTACATCTACTCAAGCATATGAAGCATAGTAGACAATAACAGAGTTAAAACCCTAAACACGCAATACCCCATTCAAGGGTATTTGGAACTTTTTCACATACAACTCAAAGACTATCTATGGAAGGGAACAAACCACCTAACTCAGTGTTTTAGGATCATTAAATGTGAAAATAAAGCCTTGATTTGTCAAAGAACATCATAGATCTATAAAAAAGATAAAAAATATCAACTGAGGATAACTCTTGGAAGAGGAGGAATCAGGAAATTAAGCTCTAGAAGAAGGAAGAGCATACCATTTTTATCCCAATGCAATCGGCATTGGTCGATTCAGAGAACGGATGTTCGATCAGGGGCTCGAAGAGTAATCACGGTTGTACGGATGCTTCTGGACGAACTTGGTTGAGAAGAGGTGTGTTCTGTCCGTCAGACGTGACCCTGGTTCATTTAATGAAAAGAAGAAATCACACGACGTGTACATTATAAGTACACAACGTGTACATTATAAGTACATGGCATGTAGTTTCCCTTACCATGCCCCATTTTAGGTGGCTTCTAGGCCACCAAAAATTGATGTGTGCTCATCCATTACACGGTCAACACATGGATATGTGCTAAAACTATGTACAAGGCATGTACTTATAAGTACACGTCATGTACTGAAGAAATTTCTAGAAACTCCTCTCTTTCTAAAAAACACCAAAAAAAGGAAAACATACCTGAAAAGAAGAGCTGGGTTCTTACAAACATTCCCCCTAAAAGAAATTTTTTTATCGAATTTCCCTATCATGATAGCATAGAAGAATAATTTTCGAACAGTTCCATCCATTGTGATCATACATCAACCACCCACTCCAATGTCTCATCCTATACGCGCTTGTGCTGCTATAGAACTTATACCAGAGGAATAGACCGTCCACAGAGAACCTTCACACTACAATCAACAATCTGGATAGGATGCCTCTCGAACGATGCATCCACCTCTAACTCAACCTCATCGGTTTGAAAAAACATGAGATGGATCTGAGAAGTAATGTTGGAGATGGGAAACATGGAATATGTCATTCATAGCCCGGTACCTCTGAATTAACTGCAACCAATAGGAAACTGACACAACTCTCCTAAACACCTCAAATGGCCTGACATACCTCAGAGAAAGATTACCCTGTCTCATAATCCTCCTCTGTCCCAACATTGGTGTGACACACAGGAAAACCTTATTTCCAACGTCGAACTCCATAGGTCATCTTCTTCGGTCCGCATAAGACTTCTGTAGAGACTATGCAGTGAACATCCTCTTCTAAATCAACTCTATCTTCTCGGAGGTCTCCTAAATAAGATGAGGTCCCAACATAGCTGCCTCTCCTACCTCCATCCAACATAAGGGTGATCGGCATGGCCTACCATACAAAGCCTCATAAGGTTCCATATGAACAGTTTCTTGAAAACTGTTATTGCAGGAAAACTCCACAAGAGGTATGTGCTTCTCCCACTATCCTCCAAAATCTAGGAAGATTGCTCGAAGCATGTCTTCAAGAACCTGAATCATATGATCTGAATGGCCATCTATCTGGGGGTACTAAGCTGTACTCAAAAGTACCTGTGTAATCAAATCCATCTGTAGCCCCTTCCAGACCCGAGAAGTAAAACGTGCACCCCTTTATGAAATAATAGAGTTTAGAACCTCATGTAAACATAAAATCTCTCAGAGGTAAAATCTTCCCAGCTCATCAACACTGAAGGTCTCCTTGATCAGAAAGAAGTGAGAAACCTTCACGAGTCTATCAATGGAAACCCAAAATGCATCATTCCATTAAGGAGATCTCGGTAAACCTGTCATGAAATCCATTGCGACATCATTACACTTCCACTCGGGAATGGGTAAATGATGAAAACACCCTTCTAGTCATTGATGCTCTGCCTTCACCTGCAGATAGGTGGAACACCTCATGACAAAACCAGCAACATATTTCTTCATACATGGCCACCAATACTGACAGTGTAGATCACGATACATCTTGGTGACACCTGGATGAGCTTCTCAAACTGAGGAATGAAATTCCTGCATCATCTCTTCGTGTATGCCTGATGAAACCCATAAGTTCCCATGAAAACGCAAGATCTCATCCTCTACTATGGTCCATCCCCTAAAATGGTCCTTTCTTGATACACTCCACTGCAGTACAAGGAATTCAGAATCTAATAGCTGCCTCATGCACAATCTATCATGAAGAGTAGAGGTAACAACTATATAAGATAGAAACTTCATCCCCTATCTGTCATGTATCGCCAAATGTATCTCAGAAAATAGAGCCATAGGCTACCACTAATTATTGGTGTCCTGAACTATATGTATATGAGTTCTTCTTCTCAGAGAATCATCCACTGCGTAGCCTTTCCCAGGCATGTAGGAAATCTCAAAGTCAAAGGACGGAAGGTACTCAACCCATCTTCACTGTCTCAAATTCAAGTCACACTGAGTGAAGATATACTTGAGACTTTTGTGGTCAGTGAACACCACCAAATTCTCTCCCAAAATATAATGTCTCCAATAGTGTAAATAATGAACAACTGATGCCAACTCGAGATCGTGCGTCGAGTAATTTCTCTCATGTGACCTTAACTACTGAGGCCTGTATGCAATGAATTCTTCTCCCTGCATAAGAAAAACTCCTAGCCAGATACCTGACGCATCATAGTAAACAATATATCTCTTTACCAGCTCTGAAAAAACTATTATTGGTGCTGACACCAACCTATACTTCAGATCCTGAAAGGCTAACTCACATGAATCTGACCACAAAAATTTTCACCCTTCTTAGTCAGGCTTGTTAGTGGCACTGCTAAGCGTTAAGATTACTATCTGAAACTTCTGTAGTAACCATCCAGACCTAGAAAAGTCCATACCTCAAAGATGTTCTTCTGCATCTCCAAGGAAACTACTACTCTAACTTTCTTTGTGACTACTGATACAACTTTCTCTGAGATAACATGACCAAAGAAGTGAATCTTGTCCATCCGAATGTTTCATTTTGAGAGCTTATAAAATATTGATGATCTCTCAGTGAACTCAAAACGATTTCAAGATGTCAGGCATGGTCGTGTAAAGTGTGAGAGTACACCAAGATATCATCCACGAAGACCACCAGGATGGAATCCAATTATGGATGGAACACACACTTCATTAGTTCCATGAAGACTGTAGGTGCATTCTTGAGGCCGAACGACATAAACACATACTCGTATAGACCATACCTACTATGGAAGGCAGTAAGATGTATATCATTTAGTCTAATGCACAACTGATGGTAACTAGAACTCAATTCAATATTAAAGAACACTCGGGCTCCTCGAAGCTGATCAAAGAGATCATCAATCCTTGGACATGGATATCAGTTAATGACTATCAACTGGTTCAACTTTTGATAATCCACACAAAGCCCAAGGGTACCGTCCGCCGTATTTGCAAACAGGACAGACGAACCCCAAGGAGAAGTACTGGGTCAGATGAAACCCTTTTTCTACAACTCCTCTAACTACTTCTTCAGCTCCTATAGCTCAGGTGTAGCCATCCTATAAGGAGGAATGGACACTGGTGCCACTCCTAGAATGAGCTCAATAGAAAAGTCCTCCTCTCACTCCAGAGGAAAACAAGAAAAGTCCTCTGGGAAAACGTCCCTGAAATGATCCACCATTGGAGGATAGTCCATCTGTGAGGTCCTCTGGTCATCCAGATATAGACTAGTGATCTGGGCTGTAACTTCTCATAACCCATGATGCTCGGGTCCCGCTCTACTCACCTGGACATCCCATTCACCCTTATAGAGAAACGTCTCTCGCTCTGGTGATGTGAAACTCACCCTACGGCTATAGAAATAGACAACAGCCTAGAAGGGAACTAACTAGTACATTCCGAGAATGATTACATAACCTTCCATCTCTAAGACATAGAGGTCCCATAAGAAGTGACACCCACCAACCTCGAGAGGGAACTCCTTTCACTGACGTACACTAGCCATTCTTATCCCCAACAGAGTGTCTAATGTCAATATATCAGCAGAAGAAAAGAAACAGAGCCCAAGGATCTCCACAAAAGAAACAGATATAAATCTATGGGAAGCCCCTATATCAAAAAGAGCAGAAGCTGAAACTAAGGAAACTGGGATCATACCTCGAATTGTAGAGGGTTTGGGATCCTTCTCTAGCTGGGTCTGCTCCACTCCTATAGTCTAGCCTGTATTGTGGCCCTGTGACCCTACCTGACCACTCTGAGCTGATCCAACCTACTATCATTGAAATCCTAGAGACTGACTACCACGTCCGCGACCTCCACCTCGGACTGAACATTTGGAAGAACTCCAGTTCCTAGACTGGTGAGAAACTAGTGGCACTAATCCTAAACGAGGAGTCATAGAAGAACCCATTTCACCTAATGCTGGTGAGAAGATCTGACAGAAGCACTGAAGATGGCCCATCTTCCCATAAGATCGGCACTCCATTGGGTCTCTCAGGCATTGTGGCCTCGTATGACCACTCTTCCTGCAATGGTAGCACACCACCTAGACACCATAAGAAGTTTCCCGCATACTATGATCTCCATGTGTAGACTCCCTATGGCGCTTCCGGTTATTATTAGGAGGGATAACAACTCCAGATGTCAAACTTACCTAGCTCACAACATCCGAATCCATCAGATTGCACTCAGTGTTCAATGCATGGTTGACTATAGAAGTGATGGAAGAAAACTTTAATATGTTTACCTGAGATTGGATGTCGTGCCTGAGTCCATCCTCAAACTTCCTCACCAAGAATAACTTATCACCTCTTGGGATGGGTGTGAAGCACTACAGATCTATAAAGCGAGAAAAATACTCATTGATAGAAATGGTTCCCTACTCTAGACTCATGAACTCGTGGTCTCAGTTGGCCCTCAAGGTCTCCTGATAGAAGTAGTTATAGATGTAATGCTGGAACTCATCCCAAGCCATGACCTACTGGTGTCCCGACTATGAGATCACATCCCACCATATATTGGTGGAATCCTAAAACATATACATAGCAATATTCACCCTCCTCTCTGGAGGCGTCTCTAGATTCTCGATGATGGAAAGCATGTATTCAAACCATGAATCTGTAGCCTGAGGTCCTCCTTACACTATGAAGGTGGGAGGATGGTGATGTTGAAATAATCGCGTCAACTCTTCCATAGAAGGAGCATGATGTGGTAATCCACGAAAGGTCTTCATGAACCCCCATAAATCCCTCTTGGAACTGTGTATCAGCACCTGTTACAATAATGATAGTCGGTGAGAAGACTAGCACAACTAGAGGATCTACTGGTAGTCCCTGATCAGCCATGCCCAGTGTCTGATCACCGCCCTGTAACTGGCGTACAACAAAAGGATGTCTCGGTGGCATGACTCTACAAGGTCAAGCACACACCTTATATCATGATTATCAAGGACTGAAAAATAGGAGTGTAAGAAGGGAACAATAGAAAGAAAGTATTCATGTTTTTAAAAACATTGATACACTCTGTGTATGATGACTACACGATGTATTCCCTTAAGCCTTCACATGATCGTGTACTCCTGCCAACACAGGTCTTGTAACAACCCAAACACACTGTGTGTTGTCCAAACACATGGCGTGTACATGAATCCTCTACCCCTACCTGATTTCCCTTACATGGCTAACCCACACGGTTCTCCTAGAAGAATACAAAATGGAATGTTCGTGCCTAATACGACGTGTACTAAACAAGATTCACCGACTCGTGATGTTAGTGACACAACTGGTTACACGGTTGACTCTACATGGCATATTGGTTCTAGACATGGTGTGTAGTAGGAAGAGACTCAACCGACTCGTGCTGTTCGCTGCATGGCCAGATCCTCGGGTTACACTACACGGCATGTTCCACATGGACACAACCTATATTTGAAAAGGATCAACAGACCTGTGTTGTTAGTCACACGACCGATTATACGGGCTTACAACACAACTTGTACATCTGGTACACAACATGTCCTACCAAAGATTTCCCAACCCTGTGTCTCTACCCACATAGTCCGAAACATGGTTAGAGACTGCACGACATGTACATACAGTACACTGTGTGTACTTAATAAAAATAGTTCCTTCTTGAACAGAAGGATACACAGCGTGTATTCATCATTACACGCCGTGTATTCTGGTATTTTATGTATAGTAAGCCTCAAAAACTACTCCAGAATCCCAAAAACTCTAAAACAAACATTTAAGTGCCACATTCTGTTCAATGAGGGCCCATACTCCCTGCGAATTGAAGCTTATCATCTCATACATGTCATAAACAAGGATAATAGTGTAATGATCCACCAAATTCTGATCCATGAGGGCCTATAACACCTCAAGAACCAAAGTTTGGAGTTTATTCAAAGAAAACATACACAATACAATACCCCTATAAAAGATGTTATTATATCAAGATATTTATCACATCAACATGCATATCAAACACAACTACTATCACAATAACATGAAATCACTAATACACCCTAAATGGCATGGCAAGAATGCATGACATGTGATTTCAAGAAAGTTATTATATGATGCATGAGATGGAATAACCTTATATTATCAGGTTGAAACAGAAATAGAACCTCAATTAAATCAGTGATAACAACACAAAGCAGGTGAATCACACAAAAATGAAATCAAATCAACTGTAAAATTGCAAAATTAGAAGAAAAAAAAACTGCAGTATACGAGGTAAATTGTCTTTTCACTGTACAGGGGTTAGCAACTCCTGGAAACAACTTATTACCATGGACCTATTCATTCATATCCCTGAATATAGTCTCCAAAAAATATGTTATGAATAAAATAATGCCTCTGATACAACTTTGTAACATCCCGGTTCCGGAAGCCACCCAGAGGCACCCCGTTCCTGGTTGATCACATGGCCTCAAGCGTATTTCCCCGAATGCCCGAGGCTGCTAACTAGAAGTGAGGGCCTTGGGTGTGATAGTGGGGAAACTATGCCCTCATTGACAGAGTACCACAGTGGAAGTAAATAGACATAAAATAACATAAGTAGTAATAATTCCATATAATAGTAAACAACGGAATACTGAACAAATCAATAACTAAAGCACATATATAAATGAAGCATGATACATGTGCCTAAGAAAGCATAGAAACAAGTCACATAGCTCGAATACAATACTAAACCAAAGTACAAAAGAAAAACAAGGAATAACTACTCAGAATCACAAGCCTCAGCTTGGTCCCCTACCCTCCAGCTCCAAAGCAGCCAAGTAACTGAAGTAGAAGGGCACATTCCCTTATCTATACACGCAATAATATAAGCTGTTTGGGCCCAAAAGCATCACTCAAACAGGGTGTGAGACTAATCCTACTAGGAAACCACCCAAATATCTGTGCCTATAATTCAATGAATATATATGGCATGCAATAAGTAAAAAGAAGAAGTAAATAATGAAGTACTCAGCAGCAAGCATTCCTACAGTTAAATTGCATTGAATTTCTTAAAACAAGTAAGAAGCTAATCAAAGCAGGTATCCCTTTCGTAGTACTCACATCCTAACCTCTCTGGTTCAACCAAAAATGTACAATCAACCCTCTTTGAAGTACACAAAGTCTAACCCCTCTGCTTCAGCTTTAGCATAGACTCTCTGAGGAAGCATTCATCGTCATTTAAAACTATAGTCTCAAATCAATAACTTAAAGGTGCTCTGGGGAAGCACTCAACGTCCAATTCCATCTATGGCCAGCATCGAGGAACTACAACCACACTAAGGAATCACTTTATTCCATTCCCCTTTTGGTCTCGCATCGTAACAGTAAAACATACATTTTGGAGGATCCCTCAATGTCAATTATCACTATGGTCAACTACACCTAGTTCTCACGGCCCTGTGTAAGTAAATCAATCATAACATTTCATAGCGGCCAATGTAAATCTCAATAACTACTTGTCTATGTAGTCTACAACATATCGTAGCATGTCATATAATAATCACTGCATCATAAAACACTAGGAATGGAAATAAATACATCCTAACAGGCTAAGCAAGACCAAATAGTCATAAACAATACAAGTATGGGAAAACACATCCATAGAATAGAAATTAACCCTATTTATATTCAATTGACCACTACTCAAGCATTTGAAGCATAGCAGGCAATAACAGGGTTAAAACTGTAAACACACAATACCCCGTTCAAGGGTATTGGGATTTTTTGCACATATAACTCAAGAATATATACAAAAAGGCACAAACCACCTACCTTGGTGTTGTAGGATCATTATACGTGAACCTCAATACTTGAATCTCCCAAGAACACCATAGATCTACAAAAAATCAAAATACACTCAAATGGGGATAACTATTGAAAGAGGAGGAATAAAAAAACAAAGCTCTAGAAGAATGAAGAAAATATTGTGGCATTCCCAAAGCAATAAACGATGGTCAATTTGGAGAACAGATGCACAATCGGGGGCTCGGAGAAGAATCGCGGTTGTACGGATGCTCTTGGATGAACTAGGTCGAGAAGAGGTGTGTTCTGTCCGTCAGACGTGACCCTGGTTTGATTAATGAAAAAAACAAAGTACACGACATGTAATTTATAAGTACATGGCGTGTAATTGCCCTTACAAGGCCCTACTTTAGGCGGCCTCAAGGTCACTAGACACGGCTATGTGCTCAGCCGTTACACGGTCAGCACACTGCTACGTGCGGCAACTAAGTACAGGACGTGTACTTGTATCTACACGGTGTGTCCAATATATTGGACTATAACAAAAACTTATGTACATAAAAGAAACAATAAATATTAGTATCATACAATTAAATAATCTCACTCAATATTTCATATCTATATCCTAAATATTATAATGTATTACATTGATGAAATCATTATTTTACAAAATAGTTAATCTTATATGTATGAGTTTTAACATTATATCTTAAATGATAGGTAAATTCATTCCTTGAAAATAATTATTGGTATAACAAGTGTTATTAAGATATAAGACTAGTACAAGAGATAATTCTACTATTTTTGAAAAGGCTAAAGAGATACATAATTTTAACAAGGAAGAATATTATATTAATATTGTAGTGATATTTTATGTAACGAGTATTACATTCAATAAGGTTAGGTGGTAGTAAATAGTATTATTTATGGTTATTTTGGATCATTCTTTACATTTAATTTAAAATCTAATGTGTGATTTTAGTATGGAACATGATTCTTTATTCATGTTTTGGAACTATTCCCAAAATTGGTTATGAATGATGGTCAGATTATAATATTGAGTGTAATCATCAGTTATAATAATTCATCAAATATATTATATGTTAGATATAGAAATAAAATCTATGTTCATATTAAGGTGTGTCTTAGAATAACATGAATTCTTTGCAGGATTGAATTCTTATAGAGTTGTGAGTACGAATTTTGAATTAATAGTACCAAATGTTTGTGAAAATGTCATAGATATTTATTTTATAAGTATTATTGAGGGTTGATGTCTCATTATAATTAAGTGTAATTGATTAATGAAGGTTTAGATGAAATAAACTATGAGAAAAATTGATTCACATCAATCACATGTAGGGTTATGTTATCATTTAAAAAATTATTCCACTATATTTCTTGATATATGATTCAGTAAAATAGATATTATTCAATCCATTATCCATGATTATTGTCATAAATCGTAGATTGGGATTTAAATAAATAACATATCTAAATGATCTTAGGTTATATAATATATCATGTCACCTTTATGTAATTCATAAGGTGATACTATCATCTAATCTACTCTTATAAGTGATGCTCTGAAAAATAATATCTCTAAAAACATTCTCAACTTCCTATGCAAACAGAACAACTTGGCATCAAAATTTATAATCTATAACTATAATTGAAAGCATCATAAATCAAATAGTGTAACAAATATATATTATCTAAATCCATAACCATATTAGTTCTAAATAATATATGATCTCATATCAGGGTTAATCCACTCCTCCCTTATGTATAGGTAATAATATCAGAGAATTTAAAAAAAACTATGCAATTAAATCATTGTAGAATAAATGACACATCAAAAAATAATCATATTATAATATATCACATCCATCATCTCACTACTCACCAAAATAAAATCTCAATGTATTATTGGAAACCATTATCATAAATATAATATCTATAGGGTACATCAAGGTAGGCTACAGAATAGAAATTTAAATTTAAATAAAATAATAAAAAAAACCATCCATTAATGAAAAATATTTAATAAAATAATGAAAAAATGTAATAACTTAATCAAATCAGAAAATGGGAATTCAAATAGGAAAAAAAATTCAAACAAATAAATGTATTTCACTTTTCCCACAAATTGATGTTCCCAAACTGTACTCATATAATCTTAGAAAAATAACATATATTTGACTCCATAAATATATATCCTTAGCATGGACGTAGGATTATGTCCCACTCACAAACAATCATCGAAAAATGTTTCATCGTCACCAATCTTATCATATACACATATTTGTTCAATGAAATCACAAATCAAATTAGGCGAAAATTCATGAGGGGAATATTTGATAAAAAATTTAGAACTCACCAATTTTATGCTGAGTAACAACTAAATGATAATAGAAACCGAGGATGGGTCACCATGGCCGGGGAAGAATATGAAAAATTATTGTAGGACTCAATATTTACTGGATTCAGATATGAGGAGGTGCATTCAAATAATGCAATTTGGGGGAAATTATATACAAATGGTTTTTTTAAAATAGTTTACAAATAATATACATAACAATGGTTTTTGAAATATATTTATATAATATGGTAACCAATAACTCTATACCAATAGTTCATGGGAAGTATTGGTATTGGTTTTAATAATTCAACATACACCAATGGTTTCAGAAAATCTTTGGAATATAGTTAACCGGTGCCAATAGTTATTGTAAAACCGTGGAAAAGTGGTATTTTTCAGGCCCTTATAACATCGG
Source organism: Viscum album (assembly GCA_963277665.1). Taxonomy (NCBI): domain Eukaryota; kingdom Viridiplantae; phylum Streptophyta; class Magnoliopsida; order Santalales; family Viscaceae; genus Viscum; species Viscum album. The sequence goes on from OY728121.1 coordinate 1,089,658,719, forward strand.
TTTTTCAAAACTGTTGGTATATATTTTGTATTAGATATCATTACCAATATTTTCATGAAATCCATTTTAATAGATCTCTGGTTATGACAAATTTTTCCATTAGTTTCAACCCTTTGATCAATATTTCCATGAATTCCACATTATTTTTTGTAATGCAGGGACTCCCAAATGACCTTATGTGTTTTAAACATTTAATATCATTATAGAATATTCTGTATGATGTTTTATCATAACATGGTCTATAAAAAACCTAGTTTTGAATATAAACTGATGTAATCATTTATTTCCTCTAGAATTAGTGATAAATTTCATGTTCAATTAACAATGTATGTCCTATATACACCAACCATTTATTTTTTAATTAAATTACATCCTTTTATCTAGTTTTTGAGGATCAATTAACTTATAAATTATACCATGTTTTCAAGATAACTTCTGAATTATTAATTTTTTATTCACAATAATCATCTGTTCATAATAGCATTACAGAATATCCACATTTTTTTCTATTCTCATTAAACAATGAAAATATTCAGAGCATATGCTTTATGATTAAAATCACACTACTAGTAATGTGAGAAAATTATCAATAAAAGGTAAAAATTAATTATCTTATAAATTTTATTAGACTATAAATATCAAAATGATTAAACTCTCGAGGATGAGGTGAATAAATTTTAACATTCATTTTCACTGAGGTAGTAGTTTTACCTTTTAAAAAAATTGAAAAAAAGAAAATATATTTACATTTTCCTATCAAGAATATAATAAACACTATATTTTATTGTTAAATTTCTCATATTCATCTAGAAAATATGTCCCAAAATTTTCTGAATTAATTTATTTTCATTAATCATACTTAGATAACATAAATATTTTACATGAAAACCTTTAAATAATACCCCATTTGTATGTTGTGCCTCTGAAATAACTTTTCTATATTCAAATATTTTCATAACAAGACCATATTTTCTAAAAAAATTATTACCTTCATCGTAATGTTGTAAAACACATAACATGTTGCATTTTAAACCATGAACAAACAAGGAAATTTTGATTTCATATTATATTCCCCAATAATAATTGATCCATCACATTTTCATTATGGGAGATTCATCACGTCCAAATTTCATCATTCCTTCTTTAAAGTCTTTCACATTATTCAAAATAAAAGAACCTCTTATCGTATGTGTGAATAACCCACTATCCAAAATTGTAAAGACCCGGAAATTTCAAGGAAAATTTTTTCTTAATTTTTTTTGGAATTTTATAGGATTTAAGTTTCTGACGGCGCCTGATTCCGAGGCCCGGTGTGCCCGGAATCATTTTCCGAAGTTTGGCTCGGGTACGTTAAGTGAACGGACGAGCGGGTTTTTCTAACTTTTGAACTGTTGCTCGGAATCGAATTCCGAGAGCACCGATGACACCGTAGCGCTGATAATTGTTTAAGAAGACCCTTTATGGAGTTGTGTTTTCTAGGGAGGTGTTGTTTTATGAAAAGTGAGGGAAAAAATATAATTAATACAAATGTATTTTATTCTCTTGTTAAGTAGATTGAGTGTTGTGTTAAAACACTTGATCCTCTCTTAAGTAGTTTAAATCTATGTAAGGGAGTTAGGGGTAGGACCCACTTGGAGTTAACCACCCATGGGAGGATTTAAGGTGAGGTGGGGCCCACACAAACACCCCCCTTCAAATTCCTAACTCCCTCAACTCACCCTTTAATGATGACAACTTGTCTTGAATTAATTAAGTAGGATTAATTAAAACTTTTGAAATTCAAATTATTCTTATCTTGTGTTAATAAAATAAGACTTGGGCTTATTTTATTTTTGGTTAGAGTCTTGTCGTATTGGGAGGATTTAGGAGGCTTGAAGAACATCTTCTTCAACGACGAAGAACGTGAAGAAAGAATCGGTCTCCGACAAGGAACACCATCCTTCCACGAAGAACGACAACGTGCCTTCCTTCCTCTTCACCGCAACATGTGAGGAGATGCCGCTTCCCCATAAGATGCACCCCGACGTCGTCTTCAAATCCTCTTTCTGCGACTCTGCTCTAGAAACCAAGGAAGGGGAGGGTTTACGTGTTTTTTATTACGTGATTCTCTTCGGTGATATTTGGACCGCATGATATCAGTTAACAGGAGGAGGTCGGACCGCACAAACACGACCGCCCCCCTCCCATATTGTTTTTCTTGTTGTTGCGGATTGAATGAAATTGACGTGGTGTCGTCGCACAACGCGGGATCGAGCGGCAAGAATGCGCGACGTCGTCACACCGCGCATTCAAATTTCAAACTCTCGTGCGTGGGTATTTGATTGCAAGGTGTTCGTATATTTTATTTTGGACAAATTATACCCTCTTCATGTTTAAAATCATTTGTCATTATTTTTCCAATTGATAACACCTAACACGGAGGGCGCGAGCCGAACAAACACGGCCCGACAACCCTCCCCAACTTGTTTATCGATGTGCGGATCGACGGGCGATGACGAAGCAGGCCGTTATGGCGTTTGAATCCCTTCGGAGTGAAGGTCGGGTCCCGGGAGGACCGTAGGTGAAGACGGTAGGAGAAACGGACCACCGAAGTGCGTCCGGTGGTCCGCGGAAGGTGGCGGCGGCGCACCACGCCGGTGCGGTGGTGCCGGCGACCGACGGCGGTGGCGCTCCGCCGGAAGACCGGCGGCGACGGTCACCACCGGCTTCAATTAGCGGCGAGGGCGGGCCGCACACACCCCCGCCCGCGGCTTCGGCTCGGCCACGCTGGCCGAGCCGGCCGGGCCTGGGCCAGCCGGGTCGGACCCGGGCCGGGACGGGTCGACCCGGTTCAGGCCGACCCAGGGGGGGTCGGGACGGGTCGGTCTGGGCCCAGACCCTCCGTTTCAGACCCTCTTTGGTCTTTTTCCCATATCTTGAGCTGTTGACCTCCGATCGACGCACAGTCAATGGAGATGCGATCCTTGGATCGAGATAGTCGTTTCGGTATATCGCACTCAAGGTTTGGAATACTTTGGGTTCGGCCGGGTTGGTTCGGATACGAAACCAACCGGGCCCTGGGAGCGAAAATGCTCGTAACTTGAGCTCCGGACGTCCGATTGACGTGCCATCAACTTTGTTGGATTCCTCTTAGTGAGACGGATCTTTTGTCTTACCCACTCGAGGTTTGGATGCCGTCAGAGTGCGGTCGGGTTGGTTCGCTCACAAATCCAAATGGGCCCCTGGAACAAAAAAGCCAATAACTCACAGACCGGGCGTCCGATTGACGCGTCGTCTGTCTCATTGTTTTCCTCTTGATGAGAAGTAACTTTTGGAATACTTCACTCGAGTTTTGGTTGCTGTTGGATAGTGTCCGGGAAGGATTGTACCCGAAATCCAACCGGGCCCCTGGAACGGAAAAGCTGATATCATTTAGCCCAGACATCCGTTTGACGAACCGTCAGCAACGTTGGTGATCACGTTGAGAAATGGTCCTTATGAGTATACCCTATGAGTGTTTGGGGTATAGTTGAGTTACAGCCGGATTGGATCGCACACGAAACCAACCAGGCCCCGAGGATGAAAAGGCTAGTAACTCACAGACCGGGCGTCCGATTGACACGCCGACTGTTGCGTTGAGACACCTATGATGAGGTGGTCCTCTGAGATACTTCTTCGTGGGACTTTTTGATACTTGGAGTATCGACCTATAGCTTGTGGAGCGGACCCTCCCGGAGTTGAGCGTACGGAGTACGAAGACCGTGTAGCCGGCTGAAACCTAACGACTGTTTGACCGACTATACTTGGAGTGAGTCGACTAGCCCAGTGGATGGAGCGCCCGGAATTTGGCGATAGACCCATGGTGGACGGAGCGCCTGGTAGTTGGCCGTAGACCCGCGGTACTCGACAGGAGGAGTACCTATGTAGGATATTAGGGGGAGCGCCCGGTATTTTCCGATAGAGCCACAACGGACGGAGCGCCCGGTAGTCGGCCGCAGACCCGCGGTACTCGACAGGAGGAGTACCTCAGAAGTCTTAGGTTAGTGAGCAGTACCTCAGAGTCGTGACAGGACCACTGTACACTTCAGAGACTGAGCTCTTCAGCAGTTACGTTTTTGTTATTGAAAATCCTGGTTTGAGCTGAGACTTTTGGCCTTTGTGTTTACCTCTTGATTGAGATGGGTCACTTGATAACTTAGGTATATCTATGGGCATATACCTGGGTAGTGGTTATCCGTTGATTTCATGATCTTTGTGTTTCCCTCATGATTGAGATGGGTTACTTGATAAGTTAGATATATGTATGGGCATATACCTAAGTAGAGGTTATCTGTTGAGATCTTCTTTGTGGATATCCATGTTGGTTTTAGTGAGACCTTGAGGGTCTCAGGGTCCCTACTAAGTGTCATTATACTCACCCCTGTAGGGCTATACCCGCACCTCGTTGTGTTGGTTGGAGACGACGTGCAGTGCTGACGGAGGCCGAGTGTTCGAGGACTGGACGATACCCGGAGGTGGACTACAAGATGAGTCAGTATCTGGAGGGGGACTTCACGGTGAGACTACAAACCGAGGATGTTAATGGGCGAGAGCGTTGTGGAGGGTATATGTACCTACCCTTCAGGTAGGTTCCGTGGTGGATGATCCAGGAGCTGCGTTATCTGTACCTACACTTCAGGTATGATCCGAGGAGGATGACCCAGGAGATGCTTCCTTTCTTCCACCTATTGTATTTTGCTATTGTACTTGTTCAGTTGTAGTTGTACTTTCATTTGGGTTTGTATTCTGGCCCATTTACTTTTTATCACCTTCCTTTGTACTTAGTGTTTTTCTTCCACTTGTACTCTGTGGTGTTTTGTTTACTTTTATAAGGACAATGCCTTCCCTGTTATCAGGATTTACGCCTTTGGTGCTAGTCTCCAACCCCTGGCCTATGGAGGCGGGCTTGGGGTATTCACGACACAGGCCCCGAGGATGGGTCGAGACAAATTGGTATCAGAGGAGTCGGTTCTACCGCAGAACTTATAACTTTGATATTTTATTTCTGTGAAGAAATAGTGTTAAGAGTACCGAGTGTGGTTTTCAGTTCAGGGAGTCCAGTGTTGGTGCGGGCGGCCGACGTATCCATTCACCAGGACCCTGACAACTGATTTCCGACTTTGTGCACGAAAACACTGATTGCGTGTGTGTTTCCAGAAGTTTTTAAATGTCATCTCAAACCAGGTCATCTCACCAGGTATAAGTCTTTTGATCGTGTCATGTTTGTTTCTTTTAGGATTCCTCCCCGCGGACGACCAGCTAGAGCCCCGAGAGTTGTTCGTACTGACAGCCCGCCGAGCGACGTGACCTCAGTATAGGGTTCTATTCTAGTTGAGGCACCAGCGGAGGCACCGGTGGTACTACTACCCGTTGGGCCACTGATGCCACCAGCCCCAGCAGTAGAGGGTGCACGTCGCTTGAGTGCACCGCATGAGTTCCAGCACCAGAGTCCACCCAGGTTCCGGAGAGAGACGGACCCACAGGCGGCTGAGGATTGGGTGGAGGGTGTAGTGAGAGTCTTCAGGCTAGTGGGGATGCCGACAGACTTCATGGTGATCCTTGCTGCCATCCTTCTTCAGGCAGCAGTAGGTAGATGGTGGAGCCTGATGCTCCAGAGGCATGACGAGGTTACACTTCTTAGGGCAGACTTTGAGAGCATGTTCCGTGTAGAGTTTGTACCAGCCACCCTTCGAGCGGTGCGTATACAGGAGATACTTCAGCTGCGACAGGGCAGCATGATAGTGGAACAGTATTCAGTGAGGTTCACAGACCTCTCGTGCTACTCCACGGATATGGTACGGGACCCGTTCTTCAGGGCCTGAACCTTCGAGTAGGGGCTCAGGCGAGAGATTAGAGCTTCTGTCATTTCTGACAGCATTCTAATGCAGACAGAGGTGTTGGAGAGAGCCCTCTTAGTGGAGAGTTTCCTTGCTGAGTAGTCTCCAACAGCAGGACCCACCACTAGCCAGATTGCGGTAGAGTCTTCTGTAGCAGGCAGTAGACAGATGACACAGAGGTCCAAGAGGACCAGACCTACCGGTGGCTGACTGCACGACTCAGGTTCAGTTGTGCGGGGAAACATGGGTGGAATCAGAACCAGACGTGCCGAGAGTGGACAGTGTTACTCCTGCGGCGGAATTGGTCACATGGCACGTGACTGCCCGACCCGCCATGTAGATGACTAGCAGTTAAATGAAGAATCTCCCATCCAGAGGCAGAGGTTCGATCAGGGCAGACTGCAAGGAGCAGGCGGCCATGGAAGAGGAGCTGGTCGTGCAGCTGGAGGTGGACGACGCTTCGGGGTGTTGCCAACCCCACCACCAGGAGGCCCACCCTGACCGCATGGGATAGGAGGACATGGGAGAGCTCAGCTTCAGCAAGTTGAGGCCTGTGGTCATGGAGCTCCGGAAGCAGATGGATAGGAGCGGGACTAGCTCCAGACCTGGAGGCTATTGATCATGTTGCTTCTAGTTTTGTTAATGTTTGTCTGTAGTTGCTTCGTGTTTTTGTACTATGAGCTGCTATAATTAAAAGACACTTATCTTTGTGATGTTTGCTTTCATGTCCTTTTTTTGGTTGATAATAAGTGGTCCCAGTTAAAACTGTTGACTTGACCCTCCCATTCGAGATTTCTACTGGGGGAGACCTAGTGACCTCACACTGATGCCGACAGTGTGACTCGACCCTTGGAGGTGAGAGTGACAGTTGGATCTCTTGGTAGTTACGTCGAGGCCTAACGGCGTCATCCATGGCATGAATGCATCATTCATGTCAGGATTGACTGTATTAGGCAATGAATGTGGTTCATCCAGGGGATGAGACCAGATTTCTCTTATCAGCAAAGAAGAAATCATAGCAGCTCTTGTGAGACTAGAGAAGGTCCAAGTCATCCAAGAGCAGATGTGGACAGCACAGGGCCGACAGAAGCCTTATGCTGACCGGACTTGGATGCCTCTAGAGTTCGAGGATGATGATCATGTCCTTATATGGGTCTCACCTCGACGAGGATAACAGAGATGTGGCCAAGGCGGCAAGTTATCTCCGAGGTTCAACGGACCATTCTAGGTCCTCAGCTGGGTAGGCGGGGTGATTTACCGCTTGAACCATTCACTGCAGTTGCACCAGGTGCACGACGACTTCCACGTATCTCAACTGAGGAGATACGTTCTCGACCCTTCGCATATCATCGACCATGAGGAGCTGGATGATGGTGATGGGGTGTCTTTCACAGAGGTTCCAGTGGGGATCGAGGATCGACAGGAGCAGATCCTACGAGGATGATCTATTCCTCGGGTGCACTTTCTCTGGTAGTAAGGGAATCTCCAGGTGAGAAAATTGGAGGGGAAGTCTCAGGTGCGTGCTCAATACCGCTTTTGTAACCCTAGTTTGTGTTGAAGCTTTACGGGGACGTAAATCGCTGAGGTGGGAGTAATGTAAAGACCCAGAAATTTAAAGGGAATTTTTTTCTTAATTTTCTTTGTAATTTTACAAGAACGCAGTTTCTGACGGCGCCTGATTCCGAGGCCCGGTGTGCCCAGAATCATTTTTCGAAGTTTTCCTCGGGTACGTTAAGTGAACGGACAAGTGGGTTTTTCTAACTTTTGAACCGTTTCTCGGAATCGAATTCCGAGAGCACCGATGAAACCGCAGCTTCGGTAATTACTCAAGAAGACCCTTTCTGGAGTTGCGTTTTCTAGGGAGGTGTTGTTTTAAGAAAAGTGAGGGATAAAATATAATTAATACAATTGTATTTTATTCTCTTGTTAAGTAGATTGAGTGTTGTGTTACAACACTTGATCCTCTCTTAAGTAGTTTAAATCTATGGAAGGGAGTTAGGGGTAGGACCCACTTGGAGTTAACCACCCATGGGAGGATTAAAGGTGAGGTGGGGCCCACACGAACCCCACCCCTTCAAATTCCTAACTCCCTCAATTCACCCTTTAATGTTGACAACATGGATTGAATTAATTTAGTTGGATTAATTCAAAAATTTGAAATTCAACATTTTCTTATCATGTGTTAATAAAATAAGACTTGGGCTTATTTTATTTTTGGTTAGAGTCTTGTCGTATTGGGAAGATTTGGGAGGCTTGAAGAACATCTTCTTCAACGACGAAGAGCATGAAGAATGAATCAGTCTCTGATGAAGAACACCATCCTTCCACGATGAACGACGACGTGCCTTCCTTCCTCTTCACCGCAACACGTGAGGAGATGCTGCTTCCTCCTCAGACGCACCCCGACATCGTCTTCAAATCCTCTTTCCGCAACTCCACTCTTGAAACCGAGGTAGGGGGGTTTACGTGTTTTTCCTTACGTGATTCTCTTCCGCGATATTTGGACCACATGATATCAGTTAACGGGAGGAGGCTGGACCGCACAAACACGGTCGCCCCCCTCCCATATTGTTTTTCTTGTTGTTGCAGATCGAATGAAATTGACGTGGTGCCGTCGCACAACGCGGGATCAAGTGGCAAGAATGCGCGACATCGTCACACCGCACATTCAAATTTCAAACTCTTGTGCATGGGTATTTGATTGAAAGGTGTTTGTATAATTTATTTTGGATAAATTATACCCTCGTCATGTTTAAAATCATGTGTTATTATCTTCCCAATTGATAAAACCTAATGCGGAGCGCGCAGGCCAAACAAACACGGCCCGACAACCCTACGCAGCTTGTTTATCGATGTACGGATCAACGGACGATGATGAAGCAGGCCGCTATGGAGTTTGAATCCCTTCGCAGTGAAGGTCGGGTCCCGGGAGGACCGTAGGCGAAGACGGTAGGAGAAACGGACCACCGGAGCGCATCCAGTGGTCCACGGAAGGTAGCGGCGGCGCCAGCGACCGGCGGCGGCAGCGCTCTGCCGGAAGACCGGCGGCGGTGGTCACCGCCAGCTTCAATTAGCGGCGAGGGCGGGCCGTGCACACCCCCACCCACGACTTCCGCTCAGCCGCGCTGGCCGAGCCGTGGCTGGCCGAGCCGTGGCTGGCCGGTCGAGCCGGAACGAGCTGGCCGGGCCGGGCCGGGTCCATCCGGGTCAGACCCGGGCCGGGACGGGTCGACCCGGTTCGGGCCGACCCAGGGGGGTCGGGCCAGGTCGGTCCGAGCCTAGAACCCCCGTTTCGGACCCTCTTTGGTCTTTTGCCTATATCTTGAGCTGTAGACCTCCGATCGGCGCACTGTCAGCAGAGATGCAATCCTTGGATCGAGACGGTCGATTCGGTATATCGCACTCAAGGTTTCGGAATACTTTGTGTTCGGCCGGGTGGGTTCGAATACGAAACCAACCGGGCCCTTGGAGCAGAAACGCTCGTAACATGAGCTCCGGATGTCTGATTGACATGCCGTCGACTTTTTTGGATTCCTCATAGTGAGACGGATCTTTTGGCATACCCGTTCGAGGTTTGGATGCCGTCGGAGTGCAATCATGTTGGTTCGCTCATGAAACCAACTGTGCCCCTAGAACGAAAAAGCCAATAACTCACTGACCGGGCGTCCGATTGACGCGTCATCTGTCTCGTTGTTTTCCTCTTGATGAGATGGAACTTTTGGCATATTTCTCCCAAGTTTAGGTTGTTGTTGGATAGTGGCCGGGTTGGATTGTACCCGAAATCCAACCGGGCCCCTGGAACGGAAAAGCTGATATCATTCAGACTAGACGTCCGTTTGACGAACCGTCAGCAGCGTTGGTGATCACGTTGAGAAACGGTCCCAATGAGTATACCCTATGAGTGTTCGGGGTATAGTTGAGTTACGGCCAGATTGGTTCGCACATGAAACTAACCGGGCCCTGGGGACGAAAAGGCTAGTAACTCACAGACCGGGCGTCCGATTGACGCATCGACTATTGCGTTGAGACCCCTATGATGAGGCGGTCCTTTGAGATACTTCTTCGTGGGACTTTGTGATTCTTGGAGTATCGACCTGTAGCTCGTGGAGCGGACCCTCCCGGAGATGAGCGTATGGAGTACGAAGACCGTGTAGCCTGCTGAAACCTGAAAACTTCTTGTTTGACTCGACTTGGAGTGAGTCGACTAGCCCAGTGGATGGAGCGCCCGGTATTTGGCGACAGACCCACGATGGACGGAGCACCCGGTAGTTGGCCGAAGACCCGTGGTATTCGACAGGAGGAGTACCTCTGTAAGCTATTAGGGGGAGCACCCGGTATTTGGCGACAGACCCACAGCGGATGGAGCGCCCGGTAGTAGGCCACAGACCCATGATACTCGACAGGAGGAGTACCTCAGCAGTCTTAGGTTAGTGAGCAGTACCTCAGAGTCGTGACAGGACCACTGTACACTTCAGAAATGGAGCTCTTCAGCAGTTACGTTTTCGTTAATGAAAATCCTGGTTTGAGCTGAGACTTTTGACCTTTGTGTTTACCTCTTGATTGAGATGGGTCACTTGATAACTTAGGTATATGTATGGGAATATACCTGGGTAGTGGTTATCCGTTGATTTCATGATCTTTGTGTTTCCCTCATGATTGAGATGGGTTACTTGATAACTTAGAAATATGTATGGGCATATACCTAAGTAGAGGTTATCTGTTGAGATCTTCTTTGTGGATATCCATGTTGGTTTTAGTGATACCTTGAGGGTATCAGGGTCCCTACTGAGTATTGTTATACTCACCCCTGCACGGGCTATGCTCGCACCTCATTGTGTTGGTTGCAGACGACGGGTAGTGCTGACGGAGGCTGAGTGTTCGAGGACTGGACGGTACCCGGAGGTGGAATACACGATGAGTCAGTATCTGGAGGTGGAATTCACGGCGAGACGACACATGGAGGAGGTTGACGGGTGAGAGCGTTGTGGAGGCTATCTGTACCTACCCTTCAGGTAGGATCCGTGCTGGATGATCCAAGAGCTGAGTAATCTGTACCTACCCTTCAGGTAGGATCCGAGAAGGACGACCCAGGAGCTGCTTCCTTTCTTCCTCCTGTTGTCTTTTCCTGTTGTACATGTTCAGTTGTAGTTGTACTTTCATTTGGGTTTGTATTCTTCCCCATTTACTTTTCAGCACTTTCCTTTGTACTTAGTGTTTTGCTTGTGCTTGTACTCTGTGGTGTTTTGTTTACTTTTATAATGGCAATGCCTTCCCTGTTATCGGGATTTACGCCTTTGGTGCTAGTCGCCAGCCCCTGGCCTATGGAAGGCGGGCTTGGGGTAGTCACGACACGGGCCCTGAGGACGGGTCGTGACAAAAATCCAAGGACATTATTCTTTTGAAGCATTGATAATAGTTTATACAACAAGAGATTTTTATTTATATTTATCATTCTATATATCGAGAATTTGAGAGTTTCAATACAAATATGGTCGGCCAGTAATAAGAAAAGATATCAATTAACAACATTTCTAGTATATTTAATCAATCTAAAATAGTTTCTAGAGGATAGAAGCTATTTTCAGCATTGACAAAATCTTTCCAAAATTTCCTTATTTTAGTTTGTTTCATTCTTTGAGTGGGTCGACTCAACCTCAAAAATTACTTCCAATTAACCATGGGATTATTGTAGTACTGTTTATTGAACTAACACATATTGTCTATATAGAAAATTCCATGAAAATACAACTACTATCTATATAAATTAAATTTTCTCTATAAATTCAATACTACATTGTGTTTCAAATGTGTTTTTCTAAAACATTCATAATTTCCAGGTCGTGAATTTTTTGAGCCCCATATATTCTTATATCATATAATATATTCTTTTGTAACTATAAATTACTCCCATATTATCCAAAATCACTTATAATACCAAAATTTTCATTGGAATTTAAAACATTCATATCTTAATATTTATCATGTTTGTTGGTTTTGAAAAAATAAATTACATTCCCAGAATTCATAATCTTATAAAAAATGTAATTAATATTACAATTAATTGATGATAGATTTTGTTTTTATTTATTAGATTCAATCTTCTCAGAAAATTGAACAACATCAGTAACTCAGCTTTGGAAAACCGTAACTTCTCTTTAATATTACATTAACTTTTTTTTCAAAAAGTTCTAATTATTTAACAATCACCATTATCATTACATCAAGTAGCCCATTTCTATTCGTTTCCTTTTCAAGATATTTCACAAAATTATCAATCTCATATAATTTATTATCATGAAAATATTCTTGACTATTTGATATAGAATATTATTTTTTAGCTTATTGATTTCTCATTCAAGCCGTGCAATTTTTTTAAAAACTTTCTATCAATTCCCATTTCAAATAAATTTTTTATGGCGTTCTTCATCTCATTCAAAACATTTTTCTTCATCATTAGAGAACATTTAATTTTTAAATTTTGTAATAAAAATTTATTACCTATCAACATCAGTGAACTTTTCAACTTCAACTTCACTTTCATTATATTTATCATACATAGACAAAAATCATCTAATTTTGGATTTAGAGACGATTTTATCTTTTTCATTGGATTTTAATTTTGATTTTATGGAATGATTCTTAAAGTATATTTTTTACTCTATTTCATCTTTCATATACTTGTTTCTTTATAATTTCATTGAGGAAAATTTATACAAAATGTCCAAAAATATATATAATTAATACATTTAAGACATAACTTTCCCTTGTACATTCCAATTCCTATTTTCTCATTTTTGGAAAATAATTTTTGAAATTTATAAAAAAACTACTAATCTAATTTTAGAAATATAAACCACAAAATTATTCATCAGAAATAATCTTATTATATTTTCTTTTCTTGGAATCATTGAGGGAAATTCGTCAATCAACATTTTATTTTAGCTTTTGGAAATTATCTCATGTCATTATGTATGCAATGAGAGTAATATGTATGTCATCCAACGATATAGTTTCAAGATATCTGACTTCTGATGATGAATCATCAACACAAAACTTATTTGGAAGAATTCATAAGATCTTTTCATCTGTAATATTGTCATCTAGTTACTCATAAATATATCATATTTTTCTGACAATAACATTCACTTTTGTAAAGGATTTACCAATAGATTAATACACACCCGTTTTGAGATCATCATACTCTAGCCTGCATGTTTTTAATTTTTTCTTCTATATCTTCATGTTTCAATAATAAATATTTTTAAAATTTCATCAAATACATTTGGAAGATAAAAATCTATTTAATCTAAGAATCAACCCTTTCGAGTGTGAAGAATGAAATAAATTTTTAGCCCTTCCAACATTCTAATGATATTACTTATCAAGAGTTATAAGAGAAACATTCTAATCATTAGGAGGAAATCCATCCGTAGAAACATTTAGAACATCATAAGTTGGAGACATAAGATAAGGAATCATTCTATCATTTCAAATATGATCTTACATTCCATAAAAAATCGGAATCCACTTAATATTCATACAATTCAAACTATAAATAGAAAATTATCTTTTGACATTAGTAATGAGTAAATGAAGGGATATTCCCTCTGATACCAACTGAATATTCCTATGCAGGGTCGAAGTAATTACCGAGAGTGGGAGGGAGTGAAATACTAGTATATTTTTATTTTAATGGAAAATTTCTTCACAACGTTATCAGCCTTTTAAGAGATACCGATTTCTAAAATGAAACACTCATACAAATATAAATGAACTCAAGTATTTACGTGGTTCACCACTAAAAAATATATCTATTCTTTTTCATAGATTAGAACTAATCAAATACCCCATGATCCACTAGAAAATAGGAATCATATTTTGGATATAATAATTAGTAGATACTTTTATACTTGTGTAGAAATATGGGAAATAAAATAGTGCATGTGATGATTCTATAATAAAAGGTGTATATAATATGTTGTATCATGTTTGGACACCTTCACCAATAGTTTAAAAAAAATCACTATACAGCTTCGAAAACATAAATTTTTTTAAATATTTTAATAATTCTATTCAAATTATTACATAGTAGCTGGTAATGACTTCTTCTCTGGACATCATAAAATAAATCATCCAGATTCTTTAGCCTGAAGACTCTATTAGCTTCATCGACCATTCTGATTGTTTGGTATGATCCTATAAATCCTATATACTACTTATTTGATTAATTATTATTAAATAAATTAAAATTAACCTATAATTATATCTAGAAACCTCCCTCTAAATGCTTCATATATGAATAGTTTGAAACCATATCTCTGGTGTCATGCTTTTAGTCACATGAATATTGTACGATTATGTATTACATTGACTACTTTATATAGGTTATCTAAAAATTGAAAATATAGGAACCAAAAATAATTTTTCTCTTTAATGAAATTCACGATCTATGAATTTTATGTTCCTTTAAACTCCATTTTACAACTTCAAAATTATTCTCAACTCTTATAGAGTCTTATTGATTATTCTATGAATTTTCCAAAAATACTTAAATCTCAACAAAACATAAATAAGAACCTTATACGTGACAAGTAAAGAAATTGATAGTTCCGGATATTTTAGTTAGAAACACTCTCTTCATTATGGTTCTCTCGAACCAATTACAAACATGTAGAAAAATATCTGTCTAACTATGATGATTCAAAATAACTAAAACTTAATGATAACATAATCATACACTAAAAATACATCAAAACCATTCAATAATGTTCTAGTAGAAACATCCCAATCATATAAAGTTTAATCTACATTTTTCAACTTTAAAAATTATTCTCAATATAGTGAAATCATTTATGATGTAACGTAACATTTAATAATAAATCAATGCTTAAAAGATCATCTCATGAATTTGTATCAACCAACATGTCTGATGGATTAGTGTATTCATCTTATATGCTGGTTCATTGTCTACAATTAATCTAATTGATCAATTTTTTATGACCAATCAATCAATGAATGTACTTTTCCAATATAATGGATAAGTATATAAATATCAACTAATTGATTAGAGTAAAACACTCTCTTCATTCACAACCAACAACTTTAGTCAATCTTATATGATTTAGGAATTCCATTTTTTCAACCTCAGATGGAATTTTGTTTCCAATGATTGATTTGTGTCAAACACCTCAATTGATTAATCAATTTGAACAACTCAACTAATTGATCAGTGTGACTAGTGACTTTTTACTTTCCATAATGTATAAAATTATTGTTCATTAGTTGGATTGATTCATTCGATGAATTGGTTTTTATGATTGATTATCCAATCAACACTTTGTAAACTTTATAAATTCAAGATATTAAATCATGTATCCTTTAGACAACTTCGTCATCCCATATTTCTCAAAATGAATATTTTTATCCAGAAAACATTAAATTCATAAAAACAGTATAAATATCCATTCCTATTTTATTCTAGAATGTCCTATATTTATCAAAACATCATCAGGATTTTTTGTAACTTGAATGTGTATAAAAGGATCATATGGCTTATAGATGAATTTTATTGGAGTCCCTGTGTATGGAATAAATTCATCATCCATTTAAAAAACAAATATTATGAGGTTTTCCACAATTTACTAAACATTGATATCAACATAACACCAATATATTTTTTCAAGAATATCTAATATTATTCTGAATGTGTTAATATTTCTTTATCCATTTTGAAAAACATAAATCTATAAAGATGATCCCAAAAAACATTCCCCTAAAAAAACATTAGGGATGGAAAATTTTAATTGATAAAATTTCATAAGAAATCTGTGTCTCATCACTTAAGTCTGAAACCCTTCTTCCAATACCAAAAACATAAAATGTAACATGATTTATCACATTGAAAACAAAACCAACCTTTTCATCAATAATCAAATATCTTGTATCTGAAAACTGTATCAAGCAAACATTATCCCAACATTCAAAACCTCTATCTAAGCATAATAATTTACTCATTTGATTTAGTTTGTTTTCAAATTAACCTATTTAATTCTTAAATATATTAAATCCTTAATATTTTATTTTAATAATATATATATATATATCTACATCATTCATGAACAAATGTAATAATATACATTTTTACTCCCTGATTAAACAAACTATTTAATTCACTAGTTTTGGGATGAAAAAAATACTAATATATCAGAATATAAATCAAATCATTGAAATATTTTATTAATTATTTTGGATTCTATATATGTTTAAATTTTATTAAATTCATTTTCCCTGATAATTTTGTTTTACTTATTCATTAAATTTAATGAATTATAATTAAAATGTTCCAAATGATCATGCCATAAATTATATTACTCAATCAAGTAACAAGACAATTCAATCATTTTTAATAGGTATTTCATACAAGCCATAATTTAGGAACCCCTTACCCATTATCATGCTGATTAACAACAAGATAAACTTGTCAGATTCAATTGAACATGAAAATTCATTCTTACATAGAAAAAAATATAGTCTATGTTATGTCTAATATTGGGAACGTAAAATAAATTTAATGATTCAACTTATTTAAAGATGTAATTTCCAGTTCCATGATTCATTAATAGGTGAGATTGATGAATGATTTTTTTCTAAGGTGTTATTCTTTTGTGAAAAATGTATCATTAAATGTTTGAAAGATCAAATGTTCTTTGAACACATGCATTATTTCTCCAAAATCATGACACCATCAAAACATCATCGAAGCATAATTGACATAAGATATCATTCCAACAAGATTGAATTCATTCTATATATTTGTAGTGGGTATGTAAAGATTCATTCAATACTACCATTACATTTAAAAATTTCTTCATTCTCATTAAACATTGAGTTATCCATTCTTTTTTTAAGTGTTGAATTTATTAATTAATTGTTAGCATTGATTATTAATATGAAAGAAAGAGATCTATGGTGAATTTCAATAAATGAAATTAACCTTGTTATCATTTTTTGAATCTATACCCACATCTCTCAACATCATTTCATCACCAATGTAAAGATGATGTTTCAATTATTCTATGGAATTATGCTCACTCTTTTTAATGAGTGTTTTAGAAACATCCTTCCAAAAAGGATTAAATTTAGAGACATATTCATCAACATGGAATTTTTATGGTATATTAATAGTAAGGGAATTATATTTTTTTCAATAACATAGATATATTTAAGTTTTACTAACACCATCTTGTTGTCAACCAACAAAATTTTGATACACCTTTCAATAATAATTTTATTGTAAACATCTTCCACAACCTTTTAGTATATTTTGAGTTCATTCCATATATCCTAACGATAAATTACGTAGAGAAATTGGATCAAATATTGTTTAATAAGTTGTTGAGAATTTTCCTTGACATAAAACCACATCATCTGCAAGTATTCCCCTCTTTTTAAATATGTTCATCTTGAGTCACATAAAAGGATGTGTAATCAAATTTTGGATCGTGATAGATGAAAATGATAGGAATTTTTTTGATTCATAATTTAAGAACCATCATCACTATTAGAAGGATCATAATATTATCATTCTAGTCATACAATTTTTTTCGATTTAAATTTTAAAGCTTAACCATGTCCTAGTTTATTACTTTAATATATTTTTAATCTCTATTATATCTTCATTCATGGTCAAAATATTTTGATTATTGTAAAATAGTATGGTAGACAGAGAAGAAAAACATTATATTCAATCATGAAGCATTATTGAAATTCACATTCCCTAAAGGGCTTGATCCACCCCTAGTTTTAGAATTAGGTTCTATGTGTAAATATTCTTTGAGGATTTCACCGAGAGTATCAAAAATATAGAACACCAAATATTGAAAGACCTATAACATTAATGTTTGGAAATTATATTTATAAAATTTTGGATTTATGTATTTGATAATGGATGATCTCATCATCCCATCATTTATATATAAAAAATGGGTTTGATTCGCACTCATTCAACCAAATCAAACATTGATTCAATCAAAAATATTCAAACTTCGGATAGAGGTAAATGATCGGACATCAAAAATTCAAATTCCAAATGTTCTGACTAATGTTATAATCTGTCGATTTTATAATATATATTTTCAATTTTTATATATATATATATTTATATATTATATATACCAAATCATTTAATTTAAAAAATATAATGTTAAAATACATGATTTTCATTTTGGAACGTATAAATTTCTAATGGAAAAATACATCTAATGGCCCCTTTTCTTATGGTTTTAGCTTTGGGAGGTTTACCCCTTTTTTCAATATGGTATTACACATGTATTGTAATTATCATTAATTGAAACCCAATAAATGTGTGTCCCAGCAAAAACATGTTTATTTTTCTATGAATAAAATTATAACAACCTTATCCTCACTCTGAAATAACCCTGTATGTTTTTTAATGGTATGTTTCCATAAATAATGCTTCTATATTTGAATATATTTTTATTTTATCATTATGGATTTTTAAATAATATATTATATTATTTTTTCCATATATAATTATTTATCATTTTTTAAAAATAAAAAATAAAAAATAAAAAATTATTTACTATAATATTTAACAAAAATATAATTTTATATTATGTATATTCATTTCCTAATATTAATAAAAATATCGAAATTTTATTTTAATTTATAATATTTATGTATCATGGAATTATATTGTCAAAAATTTATTATCAATTAAAAATTTAAATTTATTGGTGAAATTAAATATAAGGGATGTCTAGAGTTACACACATTTAAAATTTTTAATATTGGGAGATATGGGACGTGGAGACTATAAAAACACTATCTTACTACTAAGAATATTTAACATCTCAAATATATTAATGACTCAATTTCTCTCTCAATGAATTTAGAATTTACATAGAGAAAGTTATTACATATATTGATATATATATTATGAAAATTATGTTAAAATATATTTCATTTCATTGATTAAAATTTGTAATACTAGGGAGATAAAAACATTTTTATTAATCAATTCATTAATACACTAATCCTATTGATTATAATAAATATATTTTATCCGCCTCAACATAAACTCTCAAACAATTCATTTTCACATGATAAAATACAGTGAAAATGTGTACACCATCGAAAAATAATAATTAAGAAACAATCATTAATAATAAGACATCATCTAAAACTATCAAATTAGAAATTATTATGAGAATATTCACATCATATCAAATAACTATATTTCTTGAAAATCAGATTACCATCATTGTCTAAATATCAAGGAGAGTTTTTTTGATGTATTGATTATAGGGAGATTCATCAAATGAAACATAATAATCATATATTTGGAAAGGGATTTTGTTTTTTGAAAGATTTATATTGTTTCCTCATTATTGACCTCATTTCAATGATAAAGATCTTTCTAGTTTCATTATATTGGAGTTCATTTCATGTGCTGGGTCAAGTATGTACTATCTAAAAATAATTTCATGAAACATATCCCTGATTTTAGAGAGGTTTGTATGGATTAATATGTGATTATCTACCAAAATCCAAAAATTTATTGATCTTGATGAGACCAATGTACCCATTTTTCATATTCCCCTTCTTCCGAAATATTTAAACCGAATTGCATCAATATATGCAGAGGAAATTTTTTTCACCATGTTATAAAATTAAATCTCATTGAATAATATAAATCATAACTACTTTGTTGATTTTATACTTCTTTTATATACCCCTTAATATATTGATTCTTCTCCATCATTTAATGGAAAATTCAAGACATATCTACTTCCACTCCCTGATCCTATCACACCATATTTGATTCATACATCTCTTCCCATATAGAGCCTTAGATTATTATATATAAATGAATCAATGGAAATTATTATCACATGGGATATCTTCCAAGGGTATTTTTTGACCCAAACATTATTGAAATTTCAATGAATATAATATCATATTATCCTTCAGAGCATGATTAGTTCTCGGAAACTCACCATCTATATGAGGGTGAGAATAAGTGATGAAACTCGAAAATTTGTCCAATTATTTTTTGAATACTTCTACAAAACCTTGAGTTGATCATAAAATCACATTATGAAATAATAGAGAGTTTTACTCAATTAATACTTACATCCTCCATTATGTATATCTTAGAGAGTTATTCAATAGATTATTATTTTTCTATAGAAATAAAATGTGATGAATTAGTAAGGAGTTCACCTACATCCCAAATATAATTATGGACCTTATAAATTTTGGGGACTCATATGATGATATTATTTGTAATGGTTTTTTGATTTCTATACATTAATGAGTAATTATTCCAATATACCATTAAAATTATATTACATATCCTTAACATATTACGATATGAAGAATAGATATATTTATTTTGTGATATCCCTCTTCAATTTATATTAGAATACGATTTTCATTAGAGCTGTTAACATAATAAAAATATTCCTTCTTATGTTTGGGATTTAATGGAACACATATCAAGTTACCAAACCATTACAATATATATTTATGGTGTTGAACACTATAATTATCCCAACATTTTTTAATATATGTACATCATCTTTCTAGTACTATTTTTTTCCATACATGAATGGGTGGTTGATAAGTAATTTTTCTAATAAAATATTTATATCCTTTCATTATAATTTGAAAACTTAGACTCTACAAATCTTTTAGTATGTGGTCTTTCTTAATCCTCATCATGTATAGAGTAACATGATCTTTAATTATCAATGCGTCAACCACCTTATTTTCCTTCACTGGGAGTAAATGTATTTAGAAACCATAATATTTTATCAATTCTAATCAACTTCTATGGTGGATTTTTGAGTCCTATAATGTGAATATATATTTCGTAGTCTTAAGATAGTTATATATTTCTTATATTTCTATATATATATATAATTTTCCCAAAAGATAAAAAAATGTTTCATTGAAGTTGAATTTTTTGTCAATATGTTGAGAATATGAAAAATCCATGAGTTTTTATTGTGAACATTATTGAACCATTCCTATTGTCAAATTCAAGTGAAAATTGGACTACTAAAAGTCAAATTTTTTACAATATTTAATGAAATATAAAAGTTTAATAGATTTGATGACAAAGTTTTTTTATAAATATATATAGAGAAATAAATGAAAATTAAGATACATATTTTTAATACCCTTTATTAATTAATGTTTTCATCTATAGGGAAACCATGAACATATGTGACCACTACAAAGGTTGGAAATCATGTCATCATGGCCAGCCTATGAAGACCAGGGATACTGAATAGTGCCCACAATGAGAGTTTGTGAATGGTGGGAAAAATTGTACCTAAAGGATTCACAAAAGGGTGATAAAATTGGGAAGGTGGGCCTTTATAGGGGACATATGTAATGGGAATCCAATGTGGTGTGATGCGTATCTACGTAGTGACATTGGTACCATCATGAGTGAGAGAAGGAATGTTATGTATATTATAGAGTGGCACTCTGAATGAACAATAATTGGGGGACATTAATGATATAATATACTGTAAATATATATTAAAAATTATGGATAGAACATGTGTTTTTTATTAGATGTATCTAAATAGTATGATCAATTGTGATACTTTTTCTACCTCCATCCTCAATGAAGGGTTTCTTGATGTTCAATTTTTCAAGGATTATGCTATAATATTAGAACTAAGCATTAAATAATGGTTTGGAGGATCATATGAGGCTGTGACTTTTTTAGAAATAAATATATGGGTTTGAATATTTATAGAACAATGGGATTTAATCTTTAAACCAATGGAAGTTATAACATAATGGTTTTGAATTCATGATGTAGTGAAGGATTAATAATATGGCTCGCAATGGAATAGTTGAATTTTAAATGTCCATGCAGTTTCCCATTCATGATAAACTGAATATATTTTAATTCAAAGATGAATGCAAATTCACATGAAATATGTGTATTTTCGTGAAAATATTTTCCATATTCCCACAAAATTCAATCCATGATAGTGCATGTCAAAGAAGGTATGTGTACATATTCATTTAGGAGATAGAGTTAAGTCAATGAGAGTTGTCTATAAATTCTTTGAATATTCACCAATTGATCCTATGAACTTAATGATAATTTGAGATTGAAAATAGAAAAACAGAGTAAATAAGAACAATCTGTATTCATGTATTTTTTCAAATAATTCATATTGAGTCTTTCTAGAACTTCATGTTAACATGATGATGGTATGATTCGACATTATAATATAACATCCACACTATGTTTGTTGAACAATAAAAATAATATACTACATATAATGATACATTAATAAGAAATAAATAAAATTATATCTTCTACTCTATTCCAAAAAGGATATTGATATTCATTGATAATATTCATTCATATAGCAGAGTGAGTTATGTGGAGAAACATTGGATTTCTGAGATAAACATTCATGATGGAAGATGAATATTTTTTATGAGTTTCATGTTGTTATTTCATATATAAAATAAATAATTTTACATGATAATGATGTGAAACAAAAAATATGTAGAGTGTTTATGTTCTTGAAAGAAAATATGAAGCTAGTGTGACATAACAAGCATGAATATAAAAAAATGCATGCATATTATAGAGTACTGTTCATGTTTTACACATGATGGAGTAATTACAACCACATGAAATATATATTTCATGAATATTTGGAACATTATTTTTTACTAATCAATAGATAGTTTCTTATGAAATTTTTAAATGAATCATCCTTGTGGAGATAATCCGAAGAACTTTTATTCATAATTTTTATATGTTCTATTTTTTATAAAATAAAAATAAATATTTATTTCTTTATCACTTAAAAAAATTACAAATATATTTGAAACATATCATATAGAAGGAATAATTGTTCGAGATTTGTTTCACTGAGGAAAATAATTATACATAGGTGATAAAAATTAATTGATCAATACATGTAGACCTGATTATAGGATGTTCAAGGATATAAAGAAGTACATTGGAAATTAAGATCCTTAAAGCTCAGGTGTGAAGATCCAGTTATCACCCAATAGTGGATGAATCTAATAAGAATAATCATATGAAATATAGATTAAACTATTTACTAATGATTCTAAATATAGGGTGTTCTAACCAATTAAATAGTAATGGGTTTTAACAAACAATGATAGAAGGGTTAGATTTATGGGTGGTAAAACATTGAAAAACTAGAGGATTGACAAATTAGTTTTATAAGTAATTTACACATAAATAATTATAATCGATAACAATATGATAGTGGATAATCCATGATGGGGGGTCTAATGAAGATTTCAAAAATAGAACATACTACCAAACCCTAAACTAATATTATATTCTTCATTTAATTTACTATTTTAATTAATTTAATGATCAAATCATATTAATTGGTGATAATGTCTTGAATCAAAATGGGGTTAATGAAAATGAAATAAATTGAATAAAAAATTCCCACATAATTAATCCACTTTTTTGTGACTACACAATTCATTGATAAAATCACCTCATACTAGAGAAAAGATTCAACCCTTGATTGGATATACTTTACATTACAATTTTCTTATATAATATGTATATGAAGTAAAAAACGTTCAATTTGATGAAAATTAAAAAAACATTCAGATGTAAAATCCTACCTACATTACTTATGATATAAATATTGATTTTTTAGATACAGATTTGAAAAACTGTAAGAAATGAGTATCAATGAATATGAATAATATTTAATTGATGATATAATATCAACTACTATATGAAAGAAATCAACGTGGTAACTCATTAGTGAATTCAGTTGACTATAATTTTAATGAATGAAGTTCAAGATATGAGGAATATATATTCATTTCTAAAATCAAATATCATTTTAAGAATGTTACTGAATAGGTGTTCACATTTAAGATTTCAGTTTTCAAGTAATATAGGTATGAAAATATAAATCTTGAATACAATGTTAATGTTATAGAAGAGGAATTGGATAAGAAGGATGGAATATAAGAAACTATAATTTTTTATGAATTCAAGGAATATAATATATTTCAATATTATAATTGGTATCCATGGCTGAACAAGATAATAAATAATCAATGTAACTATTAAAAAGAATGATTTTGTTAATTGAAGAGGAATTACTATGTAGTTTGTGTGAGAAAGGTGTAATAATAATTTTCCTTACATAAGTAATCAATTAATATGAAAGGATATATATTACATTAGTGGATTTAATAGAATCTCATCTATATATTAAATAAAAAACAATTAAGGTTCTTGAGAATTTTCTTTTGAAGGAAACTCAGATGTGGGAAGATGAGATTCCAAAGAATATTATTTAGTGTGAATAAATAATAAAATAATTTTATGGTGAGATTATTTATCTCAACATTTGTTTTCAAGAAATATAAGTGAGATTGAGAAATAGAGAAGGGACAAAAGTTGAGACTTCCGATGATACTCAGATATAGTGTTCATACATGAATTCATTATACAAGAGTCCCATTTATAGAAAGAATCATCATAGTGGAAAGAGGACCTTGAGATTATTTGGGGATAAATATACACATTGATCATTAATGAATATACCCCATTTCTGGATAAATCTGTGTGTACTAATGTTATATCTATGAATAGTGAAGATTCAACCATAAAACCTAGACATTTATGGGTGAATAAAAATTATTAAATATATAATAAAACATTAAATATAAATGTTAAGATCTTTATTAATTATTATTTCCTAAAGAAAGAAAAAAATAGGATTCCCCCCCCTAAATTATAACATGTAAATGATAGTAATAATGTTTCATAGAAGAATAAATAAATATTTTTTAATCATTTTTTGTGTCATTGGATGTTTAGACATTAAGAAATAAATATTTGGCATAATATTTCAGTGCATGAAAATTACTTAATTCTTGAATTTAGTGGGTTAAAAGGTGATAAAAATAGGAAACCTTCACAACATAGTCAAAATTCAATGAAAATTAACTATCCTATCAATAGAATACATGAATACTTTGAAAAATCACATGATTACTAAAATTTAAGTTGTCAATGTTATGATGTGTTTTTATTTGTAAAAATAATTACCAAATCACCTACTTACATAAAAATAATACCACAAAATTGTAACAATATAAAAATATAAGATGAAAGGTCTACCTTCCGCGTTTCAAAAAAAAGACTAATAAAAAAATTCCCTTGAAATTTGTGAGGAATGTAAAAATAATGAAAATATGCTTATATTGTAGTATTAAAGGCCACATCAGGGAGCAATGGAAATTATCCATTGATATCAATACTAAATTAATTATTATGGAATTGATGAATTAATAAATTCAAGAAAGATAATATTTTATTTTATTGGTGTATGAAATATTTTATAAAAAATATGATATGTTACCTAAAAATGGTTATTTACTAGATGTAAAACATCTGTGTGAAAGGTGTATCATGCCTAGGAATTTAGTTAATAAATTATTGACCTAGATACCTACAGAAGAATATTTCATGTATAGGAAATGGTAATAAAATTTTACTTCTTACGATAAAAATAAAATTTGAAAAAAAATAAAATATACAAAAAATGCAGAGTGAGAAGGTTCCTAAACAATGCTTAATGATTAGTCTAGAACATTTGGAAGAGGAAAGAATTATGGTGCATGAGTAAAAAAATGAAACTAATTTTTAGAAGATATGATCTATCATTTTCCACCAAAGGCGATGGATGGGTTGATAAGAAACTATCCACCCTATTTATCTAAATATGGATCATTTTAGAACCACTATTTTCCCATATATACATTATGTTTTCTTCATGTTGGTAATTTAGGTTGATGTATGTATTATGGGGTAGAACTAAATTTGATAAAAGATGTGAACAAATTCCCCCTAGAATGTTATCTATAAAAGGGGAATATTGGTGCAACATACTAGGTGATTATAGAATGTTACCTTTTCATATCTATTAATATTTATGAATAAGAAATTAATTTTATATTAAAGCGGATAGTTTTTTTTATAGCCTACTCAACATGAAAAAATGGGTTTCTCTGAAATCTTATGTTTCACAAAACACAGACTTATACTGAAAAATAATACAATAATAATATAAATATTTTAAAACGTAGTTAACTCATGGCCATTACTTTAGTGAGAATATATAAAAATAACTAAAATAATATGAAATTTTTTTGGTAAATGTTTTTACATTTGTGCAATAAAATTTAGAGGCCAAAAATGAGAATGAATCCAATTTTAGGCAAAGGATACTCTGATATTTTTAAAAGGTCGTCCTAACGCCTTTTTGGACAGAACTCTTTTTAAAAATATTTTTTTTCAATTATATATGTTATATTGTACAAAATAAACTTACTCTTTGAAATCAGGACAATAAAATTTACGTTGGTTGAAATTTTGATATTTTTCAAATGAAATTCATATTTTATTAAATGGTTAAAATACTGAATTTTAATTCAAAACAAAAGTTTCATATAATTTATATATATATTTAATATATCATTTTAGTTAGTTTTAATGAGTAATTAGATTAATTTTTTTATCATTTAAACCAATTTTTTTCATTGGAATTAATTTCACATTTAGATTGGACATATACACATGTCAATCTTTTGGTAGTTTTTACATCTTAAAAATCTACTTTCTTGTTTTAACAACGAAAATTAATTCTAAATTAATTTCTACAACTTCTATGTTTTTAATTTAGAAATATTGATTTCATATTTTATATCTGAATGTCCAAATTATATAAATAGGTCCCTTTTTTGGACATTATGAATAGTAACTTTAGTAATTATTTTTTATATCACACGGTTAAAGAGTAAATATGGTAAATAAGGGTAAAAATAATATTATTATAATATAAAACTACACTAACACGTGTCATAATCCTATTTTATGAGTCATGGGACACCAAAAAAATACATAGGTTGAACTTTTGGCATTTCAAAGCCACTTTGGTGTGATAATGACATGTTTTAATAATTAATTTAGTGTAAAGAGATGTGTAACATAAACATGTATATTTTTATTATACCAATTTTAATATAGGATTATATAACAAATAAATTTTTATATTAATAGTAATTATAAATATAAAAATATTTAATACATCATGTTATTTTTTATATAATATGTATACAATAAATAAATTAATTAATTTATTATACAATGATGATGAAATTATTACCTTATTAATGAAAGATTCATATAATTGTTATTATAAATATTAAAATAAATGGAAAATGAAGATTCATATTCCATAGAAGAATTTTATGGATGATTAAGACATGTTATGTTAGAGTTATGTTAGTTGGTTCTAATAAATCAATTTTTTATGACTTTAACAAAAATCAATTACTAAATAGTGTCAAAACTGACATAAATTAGTTTAAAAAAAAGTATTTTATTAAATGTTATAATAGTTACAAAAATAATATATTCAGAAAAATTATTTCTCTAATGTTACAAATTTAATAAAAAATCACTTGACGTGATCTTTGAATTTTATATTAACTATAATAATCATATAGAGTACAAATTACAAGAAGACATGGTAAGTGGTAACATATTTAACTAACAGTAAAAGTCCAAAGATATGGATAAATTTGTGAAATAAACTTTTCCAAAACCAATTGGATGAAATTATTTCTACTCATACTCTTCTTATCCTATAATTATATCACGATGGAGCTATTATATTTAGAAAATAAATTAATAATAAAATAATATTTCAAGACATTCCTAAAGTGACACTCCTCCCTCTTATAAAAGACCACCACATCTACCCAAGTACCCAATCCTATCAATCCCCTTGTATCATCTAAATTATTTTCTAATAAGCTCCAAAAATATATAAATTCCTCTAACAAGCCTTAAATTGGGCAGAAGGCAATGCAAGGAATCCTTTGGGATTAAATAAAAATGAGTTACCCGATTTAGAGGTAATGTCCTCTCTCAACCTCATTTAATTTATTTTCCTTCTCCAACCCACTAAACTCTTATTATTCCATTATATTATAATAAATATCAGTATTATAAATATTCTGTTATTTTTTATGCAAAGGGTTCAAATTTCACTTTCACACTCCTCCATATAATGGATATAGAACATACTGTTTTTGTGTACGGTGAACTACTGCCTCACAAAACTATGATTGTTAAATTTTCTAATACCACATGTCATGGTATGAATTATGATTTGAAATTATTTATATATACGATATTTATAATATTTATATTCTCTCTATTCTTATGTAATTGTTATTTATAACATACCTTTATTCTTTCTATAATGTGTAAATATGATAATTTCATTTGAGGAAGTCTGGACTACTACCCCATCAAAGTGATATGAATCGTTCATGCCAAACATGGAGTGTTTAAGTGATGGAGTTAATGAAATTATGTGACATATATAACATAGATATTATACTAGAATTATAATATACCTATGTATCATTTAGTTGTCATTCAATTAATATGAAAATGAAATGAATGTTGTGTTTATGTATATGTACAGCCTAGCATCTCCATTAACGGTTAATTTAATTTTTTATATCCAAATGTTATGGATTATTATAAATACATATATACTAGATATATATGATATTATAATAATGAATTTAATTATTGAAATAATGCAATTCTAACCACATGGACAATTTCTATTTATAAGAAGATCATTTTTGACTCCTATACAAAACATCGAAAAAATGTCCTATCTAAACTCAAATAATTAACAAATTTCTCTAACATGTTAATAAGTAATATAAAACAAATAGTAAACACAAAAAAGTTTCTGAATCTTGTATAAATTAACCTATGATTATTTTTCAAGAATATAATGAATGAATGAGATAAGTGGGACTCAAGGTAAGGGAACTTCTTAACCCAATTCCCATTTTTTGGGTTGATCTTCTACTTCTTGATTATATACTACTATGATTATGTGGGAAATTAATTTTTATATATTATCTTGTATATATACAATTTGTTTTCTTTATTTATTGGGAATACACATAATCATTCTACTTGATTAACAAAAAGAGCTTTCTAAGGGAAATCTTAACTCAATCTCCATTAATTTAGTTAAATATCTATGTCATTGGTTTCGTATTTCCAAGAATATGTTTGAATGAAAAAATATTGTTTTACACTAAATATCCATATATATTGGGTGTATTTTTATTTTTGACACATAATTATTCCATTGATTCATCCTTAATCTAATGATACGATCTTTGTAAGGGAAATCGTAACTCAATCTCCACAAATTGAGTTAAATATCCTTGTCATTTGTTTTGTTTTTCCCAAAATAAGTTTCAATGAACTCTGATTGTTTTAAACTAAATATCCACCTATTTTGGGTGTATTTATATTTGTTACACAAAATTATTTAATGAATTTATCTTTAATCTAATGATACTCTCTTTGTAAGGTAGATCATAACTCAATCTCAATTCACTGAGTTAAATATCATTGTCATTAGTTATGTTTCCTAGAGTATGTGTGAATTAACTCTAATTTATTTTCACTAAATATCCACTTATATTGGGTGCATTTAAATTTTTCAGACATATTTATTTCATTGATTTATGCTTAATCTAAAGCTCCAATCTTTGTAAGGGTCTTCGTCTCAATCTCCATTCATTGAGACATTTCCTGATGATATGCACCGTTATTTTATTATAACGTGTATATACGTCTCCATTTACCTTAATAATCAATATTATATCAATATTCATGATATTTAATTTCTTTTAAACTGTTATACTTTCATGTGGTGTATAATCTAAATGTTCAAAATTGTAATGTACTCTTTATCCAAAACATAATTTTAAAAGTTATAAAGATGTAATCTTCTAAATCCTTATATTTTATGTCCTTGTTTCCAAAATTCTTTGAGGGATTTTTCATATGTATATGAATTTCACTAAGTATAAATTTCATTCAAATGTTTCAAAGTGGTATATGACACTTTGATTGAAAAATATTCTTTTAAAATGTTTTTATTGTGTTTTAAGAGACGATATATTATTTCAATAACCTTGTTTTTATATATATATTCATCATGAATGGAATTACACGCTTTTATGTGACTATTTTGTATAGATATTTACTTTAAAATTTTACCATTTTATTTTAAAATATTGTGTTTTCAAATATGAGTGTGCAGCATTTAAAGATGAAATGTGATTTCAAAGTGGAAATGTTATTTTTGCTTTATGCTTGGTTATGTGTTATTATAATGTTATTATTCTTGGGAATTTCATTATTATATAGGTGGTTCCATGATAAACCAAGGGTAGGTGAGCATGTGATATCTCTCCAATGAATTTGGTAACGCAATTGAGGTAATTTATAATGTTTTTCAAAAGAGATTTAGTGAATATACTATGATGGGTATTCTAAACATAACCATGAAAGTAACTCCCTATGTTATTGTGAAAGGTACAATGTAATTATGTTATGGATGTTGCAAGTTACCTTTATGATTTATTATTTCTATTGTTTGATCAAGTATCTTAGGATTTCTTAAGGTACGTTAAATAGTTAATGTTTTATGTCTGAAAAGTATGATTTTATAAATATTTTTTCATGAGTTTAAAATATTAATGGTCTAAAGGTTTTACTCCTTATTTATTGTTAATTACTATGATTTTTATTCTCATACAAAGTTTTAAATATGTTTTCTATGGGGTATCAATGTGGTTAAAAGAAAAAAATAAGTTATGAAGATTTTTGTCAAGAAAAAGAACGCATGTTTTGTTTAAAGGGATTCCTTTGGTGGAAAAAGTGCATAGTGAGTGTAACTTTCCACATGTAATTTATGGGTCCATTATGTAATAGTTATGTCCTAATTCTATAAAACTCTAAAATTGGAAAGATCCTCAATGTGAAATATGTTCAAATTTTTGACATCACTCATGATTATGTAATATTTAAGGATGAAGCCTTATAGTTTGTATCAAAGTATGGTTCGAAAAATTTAGAGATTAGGATATTCCCTTAAGAGTTTTGGATATCATCATGGGTTTATAATTGTGTTGTTGATCATTTTTTCAATGTCTTAGAAACCCCTTTTGAGGATTTTGTTATAAAATTTCTAATAAATTAATGTTATTTTTAGAGACAATTATTTTTTAGGTAGTTATGGGTTCGTACGTTTAGTGACGATAAATAGATGGAATATAATAAACCTTGAGGATAAAATATCTTATGGTTATTTTTTAGGATTTTATCTCATTTTATTAATGTTTAAATAATTATAATGTTTTTGAAAAAGGAAAAAACACAGGTCGTGTGATGACCTATCACATCAGAAAAAGGTGCAGGAATCTAACCCACAACCAGAGTGTGACATTCCTTTATTTTATACCCTAGCCTACGTGATGTCCATGGTTATTATAACTTATTCTTTTTTGTTAAATTATTTTATAGATTATGAATAAGTTGATTTGGGAGAGAAATATTTTATTAAATATATATCTTTAGTATTGGAAAATGATTTGAGGATTATGTGATAAATGATATTTTTGAATACGTTCACTATTTTAGGAACTATATATGATTATGGTAAATAGAACCCTGTTGAATTTTAACGAAGTAATTATTTAATTATTTATTAAAATAATATATTATATTAATTGTGGAATTATGGGAATTAAGTTATTTATGGAAATGTTTAACCTATCATGGAGAATATTTGATTCGGTTATTTAATTTTTAGTATGAGTGAGTAAGAGTGATCAATTTTATTTGGAGAGTCATGTAAAAATTTATCGTGGAAGAATATGTTATTAATTTCTTTGGTGATTTGGGTTTCAACTTAGTTTGACTATTTTAAATAATTTTTAAGGAAAATTGTTTGCTGAAAGGACTATGTTGAAAATTTGGAATTTTTGTTGAATTTTAGATAATAAAAGTAATCCTTCTCTTTATAATGGATTATTATTTTTGGGGGACTATATAATCTTGTACTAACCATTTTGGTTTTGGATAATTTTTTCAAGATAGGATAAATGTATAGTTAATATTCTGTGGATTAATACGTTGATTAATCCTAAATACTCATAGTTGTGAGAAAAAGATGAGTTTGTGGTAGAATTTGATTAAAGGATAAAACTCTATTTTTCAAGTAAGTATATTTCTTTATGTTATGATTATAAGTAGTAAAATAATTCCACAACATTATGAAAAAGATATTAAAATAGAAATGTTTTCTCTTTACTTTTCCTACTGTGAAATCAATGAACGGTAAACCCTTTACATGTTTTGGGTTTTTTTAATTTTCGATTTCTCCGGATCATGTTTTCTATCACTATCCATTAGTACTTGATGGTTATTTTTTTCTTCCATATCCATGTTTTCCTACACATAACCTTAGTATGTGTTATCGTGGTTGACATTATTTACCTAATATTCTTTATTTTAATGTAAAAGTTTTATAATCCCTTTTTTTGATATGGGTTTTCAAAAAAGCTATTCTGAAAATTCAAAACCTAGTTACCAATCCCTTATTTTTAAATTTTTGATGATGCTATTTTTAAAGGTGGAAGGATGTAACATTTCAGGTAATTATAGAATGAGACATTTTTCATGTCTATTAATATTTATTAATGATAATTTTTTTAAAGGGGATGCTTTATCTGAATGCTTACACAACACACAACAATGAGTTTCTCCAAAATCATACATTTCACACAACACTAAGTTTTCCCAAAAATTAATTCAACAATAATATTATTATTTTAAATGGTAGTTAATTATTAGAAATTATATTGGAAAGAATTAATATTACTAACTAAATTATTATTACAAATATTTGTAAATTTTTTTACGTTTATCTAATAAATTTTTGAGGCTTAAAATGAGAATGAAACCAATTTTAAGCATAAAATACTCTAATATGTTTAAAAGGACATTTTAGAGCCTTTTGACAATGAATCATTTTTAAAAATCATATTTTTAACTTTTAGAATTTATATTTGACAAAAATAATCTTCTTATATGGAAGAGGGCCAACAAAATATACCTTGGTTAAAATTTTAGTATTTTTCTAGTGAAATTCATATTTTAATTAGTAGATAAAATAATTCATTTTAATTCAAATCTACCTTTTCATTTAATTTATTTATATAGTTATATTATCCATTTATTTGGTTTTATGGAGTAATTGGGTTATTTTTTTATAATTTAATCAAATTTTTTTCATTGGAAATAATTTCACATTTATATTGGACATAAACCCATGTAATTATTTTGATAGTTTTTACATCTTAAAAACTTGCTTTCTGGTTATGAAAACAAGAATTAATTTTAATTTAATTATTAAAACTTCTGTGTTTTGAATTTATAAAATCTAAATCCATATTTTGAATCAGACCGTTCAAATTATTTAAATAAGAACCTTTTATTTTTGGACATTATTAAAATTAATTTCAGTAATTATATTTATTTACCAAAGATAAAGGGTAAATTATGTAAATAAGGGTAAAAATAATATTATAATAATATAAAAATACCCACACACATTATCAAATATTTTTTTATGAGTCATGGGTGACCAAAACAATCCTTAGGCTGAAATTTTGTAACTTGGGAGCCACTTCGTTGTGATAATGACATGTTATAAAATTTAATTTAAATGAAAGAGAAATATAGCATAAACATGAATCGTTATACTAAAAAACATTAATATAAGGTTATATAATTGATATATTTGACAAAAAATAGTAATTTAAAATATAAAAATATATACTAAATCATTGTATTTTATTTCTAATTTATATACATTAAATGAATAAATTTATATGACACAATGATGATGCAGTGATTACCTTATTAATGAATGATTCAAATAAATGATATTATAAATATTAAAAGAAATGTATTTTGAAAATTTTGATACCATTCATGAATTTTATGGGTAATTTGTACATGTTATATTTTTGTTAGTTTAGTTGGATCGAATGAATCAAGTTGTTATAACTTTAACAAAAATCTATTACTAAATAGTGTGAAAATTATTATAATTTAATTTTTAAAACAAATACTATTTTATTAAATGATATAATATTCAATTAAATCTATGATTCAAAGAAATTATGTAGATAATTTTAAACATTACATTAATTATCTACTTGATATTTACTAGGAATATATAGTAACTATATTAACCTTATAGTGTAAACATACATGAAAACAAGGTAACAGTTAATTTGTTTAACTATGGGTTAAAGTCAAAAGATATGGTTAAATTTTTGACCTAAACTTATCTAAAACCTATTTTTTGTGAGTATTTAATACCATACTCATATTATACTAGAATTATATAACTTTTTACATTTCGAAAATAAATTTATAATAAAATAAAATTTCATGACATTCCTAATGTGCCCCTCGTCCATCTTATAAAAGGACACCACCTCTACCCACTTACTCAAAACTCACTCTCCCCTTGGCTCACCAATATTTTCATCAAATAATCTACCATAATCGTTAAATTTTTTCTATAATCCTTTAAATTGGAATAATGAATCTCAAGTAATTCTTTTGGGACAAATCAAAAGGAGTTTTCTGATTTATAGGTAATGCCTCCTCTCAACCTTCTATTATTTATCTTCCTTCTTCATCACATAACCTATCTTTATTCCATTATTTTATAAAAAACCAGTATTCTCAATATAATATAATTTTTTTATGTTAAGGGTTCAAATTACACTTACACCCACATTCATATAATTGATATAGAACATATTTTTTCTATGTATGACGTACTGGTGCCTCACAAAACAATGATTGTTCAAATTTATTCTACCACCTATCATGATGTCCATTATCATGGAACATTATTTATATATGATATATATTATATTTATATTGCCTCTATTCTTCTGAAATTTTTATTTACATCATACCTTTAAGCATTCCATATTGTATAAATAGGAAGATTTCATTTGGGAAAGTCTGGACTATCACCCCTTCAAAGGGATATGACTCATTCATACCATACACGGAACGTATAAAGGATAGAATTAGTAAAATTATGTAACATATAGAATATATATATTATTAGTTTATTATAATAAACCTATGAATGATTATGTTTCCACTCTATTAATATGACAAAAAATGAAAGTAGTGTTCATGCGTATGTACGACCTACTGTCTCCATGAAAGTTTATTTTCATTTATTATCTCCATATATTATGGATAATTATAAACACATATATAATTGATATATATGATATTGAAATCAAGAATACTATTCTGGAGATAATGTACTTTTTACCACATGGAAAATTTAAAATTATAACAAGTTCATTTTTGACTCATGTAACAAACATTGTCAAAACATCCTATATGAACTCTAATAATTAACTAATTTAAATAACATGGTAATAATTAATATAAAATTATGAATAAACATGTAAAAGTTTCTTATTTAATTATAATTTATCATAGGTTTAATATTTAGTAATATAAATAATGAACGAGTCAAGTCGAACTTGAGGTAAGGGAACATCTTAATCCAATTACCATTTAGTGGGTTGATCTTATAGTTCATGATTATGTCGTGCCATGATTATATGAGAAATTAATTTTCATATCATAGGTTGTATTTATACTTTATTTATTTGTATTTATAGTGAATAAACAGAACCAATTTATTTGATTAGAAAAATGATCTTTTTAAGGGAAATCATAACTGAATCTCGATTCATTTAGTTAAATATACATTTCATTGGTTTTGTGTTTCCAAGAAATTTTTTTAGTCAAATATAATTGTTTTACACTAAATATCAACTCATATTGGGTGTATTTATGTTTTTCAAACATAATTATTTCATTTATTTATCCTTAATATAATGATACGATCGTTGTAAGGGAAATCTTCACTTAATCTCCATTCATTGAGTTAAATATCCTTTCCATTGGTTTTGTTTTTCCAATAATATGTTTGAAGGACCTGTGATTGTTTTAAAATGAATTTCTACTTATATTGGGTGTATTTATATTTTTCACACATAATTATTTATTTGATTTATCCATAATCTAATGATACAATCTTTGAAAATGAAATATTAACTCAATCTCTTTTCATAGAGTTAAATATCCATGTAATTATTTTTGTTTTTATTAGAATATGTTTGAATTAAATATGAATAATTTACACTAAATATACACTTATATTGGGTGTATTTATAATTTACATAGATATTTATGTTGTTGATTTATTCTTAATTTGCTGATGCGATATTTGTAAGTGACTACATCTCAATCTCCATTCATTGAGACATTTCTTGATGATATGGGCCTTTATTTCTTTAAATATTGTATATAAAACCCCTTTAAATTTACTTATCCATATTATATCTATACTCATGATATTTAATGTCCTGTAAAATGATCTAATTTCATGTGGCGTGTAATTTAAATGTTAAAAATTGTGAAGTACTATTTTTCTAAAACATCATTTTAAATGTTTTAATGATTTAATCTTATAAATACTTAAGTTTCATGTCTGTGTTATCAAAATTAGTTTAACGACTAATTTATATGGAAATTAATTTTTTTACGTTTAAATTCCTTTCAAAAAATTTATAGTGGTATGGGACACTTTGATTGACAAACCCTCTTTTAAAATGTTTTAATTTTGCTTTAATTAAGGATTGATTATTTCAATAACATTGAATGTTTATATATATATACATCATGAATGGAATTTCTCAATATTATATAACTATTATATGTATATATTTACATTAAAATTTTACCATAATACTTTAAAATAATGTGATTTCATTTATGAGTGTGCGACTTGTAAATATGAAATGTGATTTCAAAGTGGAAATGATAATTTTACTTTTTTCTTGGTTTATGTGTTATCATTTTGTTATGGTTCATGGGAATTAATTAAGTATATGGGTTATTCTATGATAAACCAAGAGAGGGAGAGCTTGTGATAGATCTGTAATTAATTTGGTAATGTGATAGAGGTAAATGATTATGTTTCTCCTATGAGATTTAGGGAATATACTGTGATGGGTATTCCAAACGTTACCATGAAGGTTACTACCTATGTTGTCGTGAGAGCTACTATATAAGTATGTTATGGATGCTGAATGTAATATTTAAGATTTTTGATTTCTGCTGTTTTGTTAGGAATATTATTATTTCACAATTTATGTTAAAGAGTTTATGTTTTATGGGTGAAAATTATGATTTTGTAAAAATGATTTCATGAGTTTTAAATATTCATGGACTAATAGTTTTATTCCTTATTTTATATTCCTTACCATGATTTTTATGGTCATACCATGTATTTGAAATGTTTTCCACATGGTATAAATATTTTAAATAGAAATGAACAAGTCAAGAATATTAATATTACGAAAAAGAAGTCATGTTTTGTTTAAGGGGTTTCATTTGGAGAAAAAGTTGATAATGAGTGTAATTCTCCACAAGTAATGTCCTGGTTTATTATGTAATAGTTATGGTCAAAATCTGTAAACAATTGACCTTGAAATGGTCCTAAATGAGAAATTATGTCAAATTATTTACTGAACTCAAGATTATTTAATGTATAAGGCTAGGGACAAACAATAGGAATATTTTTGTGTCTTCATAACATTTCATAGAATATAATAAAACACTTATAGTTAAATATTTTATAATTAGAATCAGGATTAAGAAGTACTGTGTGTATCTCTACAGGTGAGAACAATGTATCAACCACTATATATCCATATCATAGCTAATATCTCATGAATATAGGGAATTTTGGTGTTGGATACATCGAATAAATCATGTATCTTTAATATTTTTTATTTCATTTTCATACATCTGATGATAAATTAAATGTAAAAGGGAATGAAATATAACATGACGAAAAACATAAAGGAAATTTGATAAGTGGAAATACAGTATTTCACACTAATTATTTTAAACCATTTACTGAGATATATATAAGATATTATTTATAACTTTTTTGAACAACCCTTAAAATGATGGGGTTAAATTTTTGTTTCATATGATAAAACTTTATTGACAACACTGATGTCAAATCTGATCACTCTTATTTCCTATATTAATTATGGACCACATACACTTAGGGTTGCTTAATTATTTATATTTTATTTTTTTTCTTGATTATATCATTCTATAGTGTAAAATAGACTATAAGTGTTAGAATAGGAACAATATATTGTTAAAAAATAACTTTTGGAAATGATAATTTCTTCTCATACTTATATGTACACTTTTTAATCAATATAGGGGAGAAGATAACATTAACATTAGAAGTTAAATGGATATTGAAAATATATCCAAAGGGAGTGATTGTGGATCCCAAATAGTTTATTGATTTTATATTTATATTTAATTAGTTCAGAAGATGTAAAGTCCATCAGTTTCAATTATGATTATTTTTAAACCATTATTAATGTCAAATACATGTCCTAATTTCACTAGAAAATGTGTACATTGTTTACAAAACTTTATGAAAGAGCAGAAGTTCAAGATATTTTATGAGAAATTTGTAATGGGAATTTATTTATTGAATTTTTTGGAATATTAGATATCTATTTTTGGTTGTATGTATTAAAAAAAGTAGAAAAATAGATTATATCCAATTAAAAAATAATAAACATATTAGGTGGGTAATTAGGTCATCTCATCAAGCCTATGATGGATAGTGAGATTGCATATATCCCACAACGAGTGTTTGATAATAGAACGCTAAATCGTTTTTTAGGATGAACTCAAGTATGAGAATGTTGGGAATATGATATTATGTTAGGGAGGTGGGGACTGTGAGTCCTATGTGGGTTGCATTATATCCAAGTGATGAACGTAGTTCTAGGACATGTGATAGGATGAATGTAATGTATTATTATGTAGAATCACACTGAATGAATAAAATGATGTGAAACATGGATGATATAGGGAAATTTTTTTCAATTTTGGAAATGATGATAGAATAATAATAATTAGATAAGATGTATATCATCAATTATATATAAAATGGATTCAGAATCTAACTACCACCATGAAAAATGGAATCTAATGGACCTATTCATCAAGGATTAAGCTGTAGTGTTTGAACTGATCATGAAATTTTCATGTGGTTGATCATATGAAATTGTGATTTGATTAAAAATTCCTATATGGTTCATAATATGTATTATTCAATAAAATAATAAATTTGATCCATCAGAAATGATAATTGAGTGTGTTTGATATCATGATACAGAAAATGTATCCATTCTTCGTGTGCAATGTTACTGTAGAATAAAATAAAATTCATTTAGTTATACATTCATGAAAATATGATGATAATTGATGTTATAGATAATTTTTGAAGTATACGTATGATATGTTTTATGGAGAATTTTTTTCTTAGTTTTGAATAAAGGGAGATATAGAGGTGAATGTCAAAGAATGGAAAAGCTCATATGGGCTGAGGAAGTTGAGTTTAGTCAGTGGGAGTTATATGTTAATACATTGAACCTCTCTCACTTTAACCTATGATATTAATGAGAAATTTATATATGTATTAGTGAAATGTAGGAGTCACAGAAAATCTATATTTGTTAATGGTTTCCATGTTTTAATGTTGTCTATTTCTTGGGCCTTCATATTATCATAATGATGGTCTGATTCAGTTAGATAGTGTTACACCCACACTATGAATTGTGACGAATGATAATATATAACTATGTAACGAATTACATGTTGAAGAAATAAAATAATGATATCACACTGTCTCTTATATGAAGGATATTGATATTCCTGAATAGTATTTATACATATAGTTAAATGAGTTTTCTGGAGAAGAGAAAACATCGTGTGACAATAGTTTGAAATGAAATATTAATATTTTTTATATGAGTTCCACACATTGTTTGAATATATAAAAGAAATAATATATGAATATTTTGAATTGATATAGTGGAGAAGTATACTTTTTTTGAGCTTGAAATCCATTATAAAACTGGTGCGGTAGTGATGATGAAAAAGATATATCTTTCATGAATATGAAATATTGTATGCATAATTGAATATCATATTCATTTTAAATACATTATTTAAGATTGAGTACTAAATTCAATATATATTACATGAAAATTGTGTACTGTATTTGAGACTTAATAAGGAAATGTTTTTGAAGGCATTCATAGATGATTTATTTATGTGCTATGAATCTGAAAAAATTCTATAAAAACTTGAATTGTGTTCTATATTTCATAAAATAAAATTGGATATGTTTTTTCCATCAATTTCACACATCAAAGTGACATAAAAAAATTAGACAGAAGGAATAACTACCTTAGCATTGCTACAATGAGGAAACTAAACACATAAAGATTACTAGAAAACATTTATCATGTATGATCGACATGATCAGTGCCTGTTGACGTTACCTGATGTAATACATGATCATGTCAAATCTTAAAAGATCATGTAGAATGATAAAGAGGTCATCCTATATTTGACCAGTAAATAATTAATGGACTTGTGGCTAGGGAAGGGGGTTAAGTCTAACTGTATTTTTTAAAGGCATTAGACTATAGGTATAACTAGTAAAACTGTTGGGAGTGGGGTCTAAAAAATTGAGTTTTAGGAGTTAGATCACCAGGGGGTATCAATAGGTTCAACTAGAGCATCAATTAATGGGGTTCATACTATGTTTTTTACCAAACTGTTGTGTTTAATAACATGATTATATTAACTAATCTTTGTTGGGGGTCTAAACAAAATGGAAATGGGTGTGTCATAATACTTAACCTCATTGAAATATTCAGTTTTCTACTTAATTTATTGAAAAATAGAATACATTATACATGAATTATAACATGTTTTAGATGTTTTATCTAGAAGGGGTAAAAATAAAGTAAAATAATATAGTAAAACAAGTATCCAATTATTTACCCCCACTATATTTGATTGAATTATCCTTTAGGAACGTCATATTTAAATACAATAGGTAATGGTCATGTCTATAAACATTAAATCACAATTTATTTTATTTTATTCATTAGTATTAAATTGACATGAAGAATAGGAAAATTTCTTATCATTTTACATGAGTATTTCTCCTAGGGATTTTTAAAAATATTACTATATATTTAAAAAACACCCTGCTGCCTAGTAATGTACGTTTAGGTGTAGTGAAAAATCTCTTCTTTACTAAATTGAAAGATTATTCACATTCTTATATCAAAATATTCTTCACACCCTTCCATGTTAACATGGTTAATGGATTAAATACCCATGATAAATTTCACACAATTCATTTGAAATTTCCTAATACCCTATGAAAATGGTGGTACTTAGTTTTAGGGACTATTCTATAATGCTTCTTGATAACTTACATATTTTAGGAATCTACTGATATTCAGATTCATGTGATTACATTACCCAATAATGATACATTCAATAGAAAAAATTAACTATTTATAAACATTCATTAGAGTATTTTTGTTCTTATAGGGTTTAAT
The DNA here is from genome assembly GCA_963277665.1 of Viscum album. Lineage (NCBI taxonomy): Eukaryota > Viridiplantae > Streptophyta > Magnoliopsida > Santalales > Viscaceae > Viscum > Viscum album. Next base: position 1,089,700,142 of record OY728121.1, read on the forward strand.
ACAGTCTAAAAATGATATTCATACTCTTCCATTCTACTAAAATATATGATAAATTCAACTATAAAGACTAAAAAAATCTATATAGTCAATACATGAATACTCTTTTCATCAAATCCATAAATATTTCATGGGAATTTTCAAGTCATAATTCCATCATAATAATTCAATAGTTTCCATACCATATGTGGAAAAGTGTTTTGGAAATATCCCACCTTTTGATAATTATCTGATGAAATAAATATTAAAGGTTATTCATTGAGGACTATTGTTATCATCATAGTTGATCTAATATATAATAAATACATGGTAGGTGACACTTTATCTAATTTTTATTTTATTTAAAACATGCTAAAAATAAAATGGAAATTTTATCGATCCTTATTTCCGACAAAGAGGACTGGTTCACCCCATGGTGTATCACTCAGGCATATAAAACCATTACCATATTCTTTTTAATTATACATATTTATTCCTAAAATTCAATGGGGATCCATTTTATATTGTCTTTTTTACGTAGGAATGTATTCATGTATCAATTCAATCAAAATATCAACCTCACACTATGTGGGAAGACTGTGATGATCATATTGAAATACATCATTGTACTATCATAAAATAGACAGGTCATCAATGTTCAATCTATGGCCATTTGAATTATAAATCCCTCGTTATAGGTTATTGATACAAATATTATATAATAATTTTCCATGGGGAATTCATGTATATTCCTAGGTTGGTTATGGATAATTGGATGATTCATTGAATGAAATGAGATATATTTTCCAAATTTTTTTTTCTCTACATGGGGAAATACAATACACAGATTATATAATTATAAATTCAACTAGAGGAAGTAAAATTAGATCAAAGGGAGGTATTTTCCCAAAAATCTCAAAAATAGAATATTCATTTATCTTTGATGCGATCATTGTGCCACCAGGTGTTTTAAAAGAATGTTTACAATCCATTTCATTAGGTTTGGTTTCAAAATTCAAAGGAAAATTTAATGACAAAAAATGAATTGAATAATAATCAAATAAGGAATTATAATATCTTAAAATATATCAACTTTACCATTCATCAATTCATTAACATGATAAACCCCATCGATTGTTATCACCAAATTACTTCCTTATTCCCCCGTCTTTTGAAGATGTTTTGGAAAATTTTATTAATTAAACTAATGGTTTTGGAATTGATTCATATAAATTCCAATATCTAATTACATGAATTATTTTAGTTAGGGAAGATCATTATTTCAAGACTTATTTTCCTCAATATCATTAATTAGAAACTTATCCTAACATCGACAATTATAGAATCATTGTCCTATTTTACTACAGATAAAACACTTCCTTGACCATTTAACATAATTACAAGGGTTCTTTTTCCAAAAAAATGACATTTTTGAAATTAATATTTCGTCCCCCATGAGAATTTTAATAATTGTTATTTTTTTATTCAAAGTTATTTTTCATGTTATAGAGATTATAAACGTTGAAAATATCAATATCCACATTTAGCGCCCATTAAAAAGCCTCTTAAAAAATCCAAATGTCTCATGTTGATAATTTACTTCAAGTACATTTATCTTAATAGACAAAGAAATATTAAATAATTAATTTAGGTTCGGAGACATAATAAGACTAATACCTGATGAGCCTCATGTATTAATATTTATATATTCATACTAGATCATATATATTTTGTTTTAGCTCTAGGAATATTCACTCTATCCTCCTGTGAAGAGTTGGATGAAAGTTCATTTTTATTATTATATTATCTGACTCCCAGAATTCCATACTGAAAATTTAATACATATTTTTTGTTTTCTCAATGAGATTCCACCATTGGATATCCTCTCCATCCAAATAAAATATAGCTATAGAATCCCTTTAATTATTAGAGTACTAGATAATAGAAAATATATTATCCACTGCATTTATAAATTTCTAAGAAATATGTCTAATAAAAGATACACTAATGTATGGTAGACATTGTCACATGAAATAAAATATTTCAAGGTAATTCCTCCCATGGTGAATTTGGGGTATCAACATGGTTTGTCATATCTTTCCAATATTGTGGTTGTTTGGTGGGAATTGAGATGAGGTATTTTACTACAAATATCCTCCAATTTGGTAGCTCATTGGGAAAATAATTTCATTTTTACTCGTACCCATTATTAAACTAATCTATCATTTCACGATCCCTTCCCCAAATAGGAAATATACCAGGATCAGATTAATTAATCTATAAAAATTATTTTTATAGAAGGAAAGGATCATAAATAACTTTTGTGTTATAAATTATAAATTTTAAGGATTCAATCTAGGATATTAATTGTCTACATTCTATTAAGCTCCCTAAATTAACTATAATAATGTTCTCAAATACTTATTAAGGGTTTTTAATAATAATCTAAATCATCAAAGAATATCTCCTAGGAGTGTCTTGCCAAGTGTGTTGTGTTGGGACCACACATCATTCACTAGAGTGAAGATTAAGTCAATTATGAATTATTATTTTTAGGTTATTATCTCTAATTACATTGATGAAATAGTCGAAGCTACATTTTAGGATCCAAAAGAAATGTTATTTCTAGGAAAACCACATTCCTTTGAATTAAAAAAAACTAGGATATCATAATATACAAAGAAACATATATAGGGTTTTTACGAAGGTTTTCAAACCCCATTTCTCAAATATAGCTCTATAATATATAAAAATAACTATGTCATTTCTCTGATACCATCTATAGAGACCAAAGAAAAAAATGTCATTATTTTTATTATTTTAAACCAAATAAACATTATATTTCACAGATAGTTTAAAAAATATCTCAAATAATGAAACATTCATTGTATTTGGAGACTAGATATACAATTAGTTTATTTTATAATTCACATGTTCATATTGTCTTAAGTGACACTTACTAGATAATATTTTAAACATCTCATTAGTAAAACTCACTCTCATAACTTGGGGAATGTTAACATAAAAATTTCTCATATCTAGTTCTCAGTAAGGCGTGAATACTAATTTCCTTCAGTGATGTGTTCATAAAAATAAAAAATCATAATAAAAATATCTTATCATCATGAGTAATAGTCAAAAAACACATTTGGGTATCAACGGACATGGAATAGGAATATAAGTTTTAAAATTTTCAAAAGTAAACATAATTAATGTAACATTGAATAAAACCATTTAAAATAAATCCATGAGTAATGAGGGAACAATATAAGAATAAATAACATATTTAAACTATAGAAAAAACATTACCATAGGGAAACATTACATTAATGAGTCACAAACATGCACCCATGGTTTGGAGACAATATAATTGAACCCATGTATACATCACTTTTGTGAGTCACACACATTCAACCACACTTTTGACCAACTATGATTTTCATTATTATACATATATCTTGATATTTATACTTATAATGAATGAATGAATGGTGATATAACACACGGATCTTCATCAACCATACATATAAGTGACATATGAAAATCATTCACTTATGAAACCATACAAAACCTATGGAAAAATTGGCCTCATAAAATGTTTAAATTGTAATCATTAAATTTTAAAAACAATCCCACTGAAATAATAATGGATTCATAAAATAGTCAATTTAAAATTAATCACAATTCACATCATAAATAACCTTTGGAAATAAAAGCTTGTATTATAAAATTTCAAAATTGAATAATAACATGAATTAAATAAATTGGTATTTAAATCATATTCAACTAAAATTAATAACATAACATATGAAAAGAGGATGGTGAAACATGAAATATGACTATATTAGATATTTATCAATATAATTATAAAGTGGAAAATTGAAACCAAATTACAAAAGAAATATTTTAAAAAACATTTTGTAATCATTAATGTAAAAGTCCTGGTCATGATTTAATTTTACAAAAGTCTCCATTGTTTTCTTAAAAAAATTAATGGAAACAACTCATGGAATTTGATTTATATTAAATACAATTATCCTTATAAATATAAGATAATTTATCCTGTAAAATAAATTATTGTAGTGATCATAGGGAAACAAATTCAATATGTTGTTTTTATAACTCTAAGAAAGATCTTTGAGTTACCAAATCCCTTACATTTACTCATGATTTACATAGAAGTGATTTAAACTAATGTATAATAATGATAAATATTAAAATCCTATTTAATAAACATATTTATATATATGAAATTTTATAGAACTATTGTTCAATTACTCCCTATAAGTATATTATTTAGTTTTTAACCATTTTCAATTTCAGCAATGAGAAATTTTTATTTTTTTGAACTATTTACATAATATTGGTGTTATTATTAGTTCCTACCCAAAGTTTAATCATTCCAATATAATAAATCTACCATAATTTATTTATAAAATTTTTCCATAATATTATTATATCATTATATGGTATTTTTTGTTTCAACCCTTAATGATGAAATCACCGATGAGCACGTTTTGGTGATATTTAACAAACAATAATCTATATCTTAATTAATGAGTTAAAAAAATATATTTTGACATTATAAAAAATTATAAAATAATAAATTTTCAATTAAAATCATATATTTATTTTAATTATGTTCTTATAGACATCTATTATATGATTTTATAGCATTTTCATGTTGTTGGTCAAACTGACACAAATAAGATAATACCATAATGAATGGATGATTATGATTATGAAAGTGGTTTATTATGTAAAAATATCAGTATTATTGAATAATAATGATAATAACTATATATTTTATAAGGTTTTGAGTCATATTTTAGAATTTTTTTTAAAAATAATAATGGAACTAGAAGAAAAATGTTAGGTTACTTAATGGAAGCGATGGTCCAAAAAACCTCATTGTTGAAATTTTAATATCTAAAAGAGAGAGAGGGAAATAAGTTGTATTATAATTTTTCTTCTAATATTAATAATTATATTATATATTTCACATTTTCTCTTCAATATCACTCTTATATTCTATGAATATAGGAGGTGGTGAAAACAAAGAAATCGTTGTTTTGTGGAATCGGTAATCCCCACAATGCCTAGATTTTTGTTTAATATTTCATAATAGAGAAGGGTAATGTTAAATAGTAGTTGTTATATTCAAAAAAAATATTTTCATTGAAAAAAATAATTATAAAATTATTTTTTAATTATAAAATTTGATTTGGATGGTAAAAAAATGAAATTAACTGCAGGAGAATTTTTTTCCCATTGAGAACATATGAATTCCTTTGAGAGGATCCTTGAAAATGGAGGTATTAAGTGAATATAATTTGAAATGATTCTCAATAAAATATAATTGTGTTATAAAGTATGGTGATTATCCATAGTACTAGGGAAAAAAGAATTCTTTGAATAATTTTGAAGGGATGGGGAGAGGCCCCTTTTATAATTGGTGTGGATGGAATTTTTATAATTATAACCACATGACATAAAAGGAGAACGTGTTCAAAATGTCATGTTGGTCCAAATATAGCCAATACATGAGTGTAGATATGTTTTTCTTGATCAATAAATCAATAAGTCAATAATAAACTTATAAATATATTAAATCTCGAGGTCACCCCTTTTTACCATTTGGAACTCCACTACGGTAACAAAATTTTTTTACAAGGTAACATATCTTGTATATAGTAAAATAAAATGGTCAATATTACATAATTTTTAATATATAATTCAATATATGAAATAAATTTTATTATTTTCATTTCATAATGTGAATGTCCTTTTTAAAATAATATGTGTTCAATGTATTAAATAAATTTATTAAAGTAATAAACGTTTTGTTCAAAAATGAAAAATATAAACGTGTTTATTAGGATAAATAATATAAATACACTTATAAAATAATTATTTAGAATAGAAAATAATTTCACAAAATTTTATAACATACGAATATACTAATAATGCTGTAAAATTGAGTAATTTGAAAATATGATATGTTTGAACTAATCGCCCAAAATTAAAACATTTTTGAAAAATATAAAAAAATAATATTAAGATAACATTATTAGGATCTGTCATAAAATTAATTTTAATTTATTGAATATCTATTAAATAAATCATAAATTGAACTTATAAATAAATTCATAATGTGTGGTGAAAAATTAATGTTTGGAAAAAAATGTTTATGTATATTAACTATTCATAAAGATTAAGTTATAATTAAATATTTATACAAAAAACATATCACACTTTAAAATTTTAGATTTAAAAAATAACTTATTCGTATAAAAATATTTTATTAGTTTTCTAGCTATAGTAGTTTAAATAATTTTAAAGGGAGCATTATTTCAGAATTTGGTTATAACTATTTGTACCCACTCATTTAATGGATATCTTATAGTGGTGAATATATTTTTTATTAACAAAATGTCATAGTTTTTTGAGGTTCTGTATTGTGTGTGAGGAATCATATGAAACATTATATTTATTCTAATTGTATTATTTCACTACAATCATTGGTCATTATATAATCACATTTAGTAATTCAATTTTTCTCTAACAAAAACTCACATCCATGATTTATATTACATTTTCCATTGAATTAGGATATAACTGATTGATGGATTAGTTTCGTTTGTTATAAATATTTATGATCCTGGGAAAAGGGTTCCATCGAGATTAATCTACAACATTTTCTTGATGTTGTACACTTATTATTCCATTTGGTGATTTTCCCATATATTAGGCATAGTTATTCAATATTGATTTAATTGAATTAAATAATTATTTTTATTTATAATTAATAGAAATTAGTTTTTATGGAGTTAGGGACCATTGTGGTTGGATGATGGTCTATGGATCTTTTTTTTATCCTAGATGATATTAGATGATGGTTTCTATGAATTTCAGAAGGGGTAATCTCTATCTTGAGATAGGTGGTCCCTATATTTTCGATTATTTTATGCATTATTTATTGAAATATGTGATATTTAGTCTCACCATTATTTTTTATTGAAGTCAAAATAAATTTAATTGTTATAATTTATGACGGTTTTAGTAAGGTAAGGAATAATAAGGTTGTGATAGACTCTCTAAATTTTATACATGGTTCTTATGGACATTGATGGGCATGCTGTTAAATTATGGTGTATTGAGATTTATACTTGATACAAAATGGGAATTACATTATGCTATGATTTTTGTAAAAGTGGTTTCCCTAGAACCAACTAATAAATACTTTTTATTTAACATATTATTTATAGAGTGAGTTATTTATGATGTATTCCAACCATGATAGTGTTGATATTTATGTATCCTTTATTTATATGGTAATTTGAATCAATTATTTTTCATTTCAATGGATATGAATGTTCCCAAGATTTAATTATAACCAAGAGATTCTATTACAAAAATCATAATTAAATGTTATATTTTCTAGATACATCATAAATGGAATTAGATACAACCTTCCCCATCTCATTGGATTGAGTGGGCGGCAAAACGCTACATGGCCTTAACCGATGTTCCCAAGGCTCCAAAAGCTGGAAATAAATGCAGAGGGATTTGAGAGTAAATTGGGGAATGATTTTCCCTTGAGATACAACCACCATACCAAAAAATCCACAAAAAAAACTATATGATGCATGTCATCAAAACAACCAACTCATATAATACCAAAATACATCCAACTAATCCATAATAATCCCACATGCCAAATACAACCTAGCCCAAAAAATTAGAGTACCAAGCAGAAGACTACAACAAGACTCTAAGAACTAGGACACCATATAAATTTCCAAACCAAGCTCCATGATCTAAGAACTGCAATGTCACCAAAGCATTATGCTGAACCACTAGAAAAATGTGATAACTTACTCTTACGTGTGTCTTAGAATACAAGATTTTCAAAATAACCAATTTTCCAAAGTAGTGGGTGAGTAAAAATACTCTTTAGGATATCCCATTATTACTTCCCTACACACACTCCTAGGATAAATCTACTAGCACATTTATATAAATCAATTTATATAAAATAATCACAAGTAAAACCACTACCATAATCTTAACATACCCTTTCCAATCCACCTCACCCAAACCAATAAAACCAAGGGAAATACAAACAATCATTCCATACATCATTTCACCATTTCACATTAGCACGAAAAATTTTCATCCTGCAAACAATACACAAAATTTAAACTGAAACTGCGAAGCTTCTGTCCAACCCGTTGATTACATTTCCAACTAGCGATGCTTCATGACCACTATCTGTAATGGTGGTTCTTCCTACCACTAACCATCACCATTTAGAGTGAGAATTCCCACCCACTTCCACACAACATTATACCAAGACACAACCAAGAATATAAACCACCCAGGCCACAATACATGAAAATAATCATTTCCATCACATGCCAATCCACTTCAATAAATCACCATTTATTGAAATCACGATTTAATAATTTTCCATGATAAGAAACATTTCAATAAAACAACATATTTATTGAAAACACTTTTCTATCAACAATTTTCAGATATCAACCCCTTCAACCAATTTTAAAATCTCCATTTTAAAATCCACAACAAGTACATTTCATGACATAACCCCCTTTTTCCAAAAAAACCCCCAAAAACAACACCAATGGGGTTTCCAACCAATTTTACACATCAATGAAATAATTAATTTTAAACAAGACAAATTTATTGTAACCAATATTCATGTTCTAGCGAAGTGGATTTGAGAGACAAGTCGCCTACCATTAGGGTTTTGGAGAAATCCACCCACAAGAACCCACACACCAAATATTGGAAAACTCACCACTCTAACTGCTCTATATCCCCTTACCTATCGTCCAGAAGCCTTAAAATAATTACCCCAGGAAAAAACCCAATATCTACACACAACAGGTGTAGATCTAGGAAACCGAGAGAGAGAGAGAGAGAGAGAGAGAGATGTAGAACTAGAGGAAACCACAAGGAACCACGAGGGGAAACATACTTAAGAAGAATCACCATTAAACCACCACGAATCCCCTTCGTTTTTCTTCCAAAACATGTGGGAGTGCAACTAAAACCATTGAGAACCAAAAATCCTGAGTGAGGATCAAGTTAGAGAATATTTTGAGTGAAATATATTAAAACCATGGGAGACCAAAATTAAATACCCCATCTTTAAGTGGACTCACGGTTAGTATGCACGGTTTGGAAAACCATGCACTAACAGTGCGCACACCACTATCTCAATAGAAGGGGTACACATGGTTTCCTCGAATATTTTGTCAAACCATGTGTAGATAGTGTGAAGACTACTATCTATCCTATCTCGGTTTCCTAGAGAACACACATGGTTTCCCGTAACTGTGTTCAAACAGTGCACCCTTAGAAAAGCCTCAAAATTTATTCATCCACAATCCAAACTCTCCAAAACTCATCAAAACTCATCACATTCCCTTTAAAAACATTAAAAGTCATAAAAATGAAACATAACTAAAACCAAGGTGCTGCATTATCCCCACCATTGGACGTTCCATCCTCAGAATGTAAAGAACCATCTCGATGTCAAAAGATCTTGGGCCATTGCTTGTCCATATCTTTCTCTCACTACGATGTCTCCTCCTGAATCTGACCATGGTGCCACACAACACAAACTAACTGATGCTTTTAACAAACAATAAATTCTCTTGACTATCAAAAATACTCAACGACCTATGCCAATGATGCATATGCTTATAGATCAACATGATCCCAACGGATAACATGGTCACGATCTGGTTGTTTCTGATTCAACTTCGACACATGAAACACATTGTGCACCATACTAAACCATAGTGAAAAATACAAAAAAAATAATACACCTCTTCAATCCACAGAAGTATCTCAAAAGGCCCAATAGACCTCAGAGATAACTTACCTTTCTTCCAAAACTGAGGATGTTCCGGCCTTAGAGAGATTCTCAAATACAAATCATCACCCACCTCGAACGAAAACGATCATCGAAGATCATCCACATATGATTTCTGATTACATTGAGTTGTCTCTATCCTCATCCTGATCAATGTGATTTTCTCCATAGTCTCTTGGACAAGGCTCAGTCCGATGATCGTAGTTTCACCCTTTTCCACCCAACATAATAGAGAACGACAAAGATGCCCATGTAATGCCTCCAACAGAGCCATATGTATTTAAACCTGATATCTATTATTATAAGAGAACTCCACCAATGGTATGTGCTCCTCCCAGGAACCACCAAAATCCATGACACAAGACCTTAACATATTCTCCAAGGTTTGTATCATCCTCTCATATTATCCATCTTTTTAAGGATACTATGTAGTGCCCATTGTTAGCAGTTTCATACGAGCTTGCAATAAGGATTTCCGAAAACGAGATGTGATCCTTAGATATCTATCTGATACGATCGAAACTAGAACACCATGCCTCCTAACCACCACCAAGATGTAGATTTTGGAAATAACCTCCAATATAAGAGATTCACTAATCTAGATGAAATGGGATAACATTGTGAGCTGATCCACAATCACCCATATGGCATCGTTCTTTAAGACCATTTTGGGGACACCCATCACAAAATCCATTGATATCTCCTCCCATTTCCAAAATAAGATAGGTAAACACTAAAACAGGCCTGCTGGTCACTGATGCTTTGCCTTGACTTGCTGACAACTCAATCATCTCAAGAAAAACCCCACCACATCACTTTTCATACCAGCCCACCAAAACTACACTTTCAACACATTATAAATTTTCTGAATTCTAGGATGGACAACCCACCAGGAAAAATGATAATCCTTGAGAATTTCATCCTGGCATGAAACTGGTAGCACCATCCATTTGCAAAAACAAAAGGCTAAATTCCCATTCAGTTCCCAGTTCTCAATGGTCTCCCCACCATTGAGTTTTGACCTCATCACCATACATTGAAAATCAGATGCTTGTGCCACTTTAACCAAATCGGCCAAGTGAGGAACCTTAGAAACTAGAAAAAAGACCTCTTTGTCACCCCATTCCTAAAATTCCAACAGCATATCAACTATGAATGACATTAAATACCATAGATCTGATACCTGCTTCACCACATGGGCATGTAATTTTCTACTAATTTCATCCACCACTGAATTTCCTTTACGATGTGGGTACATTATGTCAAAATCAAACATCTAGAGATATTACATCTATCTCACTTGACTCGTGTTCAAATATCTCTATGATAAAATATTTTTTAAGGTCTTATGGTTGTTAGACACTATAAATTTCTCACCGAAGAGATAATGACCCCACATCTATAAAGCATGAACCACAGCTGCGAACTCCAAATCATTTATTGGGTAGTTCATCTCATGTAACATCAACTACTATGAGCCACATTCAACCACATGATCCCCCTGCATGAGAAAAAAATCCAACCCGGATCCTGATGCATCACAATAAACCACTTACCATTTACCTAGTTCTGAAAAAACCAAGATTAGTGTGGATGTAAGGTGAACCTTTAGCTCTTAAAAACATTTCTAACATTGCGCATCCCATTGAAATGGAACATTATTCCTTGTCAAAGCTATTATCAATGAATCTAATCGCGATAAATTACAAACAAAACATCGACAATACCTATAAAGACCAAGTAAGCTATGTATTTCAAAAACATTCTTTGGAGGTTTCCATGAGATAAAAACCTTTATCTTTTTCCGATCAAATAAAATCCCCATTTTATAAATAACATCTCCATGGAAATGAATCTCTTGTATCCAAAAGTCACACTTTGACAATTTTTTATACAACTGACTATCACTCAAGATTCCCAACACAATCTCCATGTGATGCTCATGAACTACCCTTGTCCTCGAATACACTAGTTTATCATCAAAAAATATCACCACAAAAGAATCCATATATATCTAAAATTTCTGATTAATAAATGCCATAAACACAGTTGGATCAATCGTTAGAATAAAGGGAATAACCATATACTCATCATAAACATATATAATTCTAAAAAATATTATTGGAATATCTGCCTTCAAGAACTGAAATTGGGGATACCCTGACCTCAAGTCAATCACGGAGAACCACTGATCTCCCCTCAACTGGTAAAAAGACATCAATTCATTGAAGTGAATATCATTTATTTATTGTAACTTAATTAAGACTATGATAATCAATAATGTGTTGCAAGCTTCTATCCACCTTTTTATCAATCCAAATTCGTACTTCCCATTAAGATGTGCTAGGTCGGATGAATCCTTTGTCTTCTAACTCTTCCAACATCACCATTAATTCCCAAAATTCTAATGGTCCCATTAATTATGACATAAGTGAGATATGACTCGTCCCTATAATGAGATAAATCTCATACTCAACTTCTCTCACGGTTGTAAACCCTGAGAATTCTTCAGGAAATACATCCATAAATTGATCCACAACTACTGGAAGAACACTCAGATAAAAACCTTCCATTGATGCCAATGAAAATGCATCTAACTAATATGATATCATTCCAACAAATTATGCCAAAAGATTTATTGCACTTGTCTTGACACTCTTCTCTTCTCTAAAGAGATGTCTAACACCATCCTCCATCAAAAAATTAACAGTTCGTGTATTGAAATCGATGTGGGCCATAAACATGTCTATCCAATCCATTCCTAGGATTATGTCATAAGAATCCATTTCCGGAACTGAGAAATCCCACATCAATTCGATTCCATCAAAAACTAAAAAACTTCCTAATCATGGAAAGGCTTGACACACTCTTTGACCTAGATAAGTTTGTAGTTTCAAAATAGAAGGCATCACTTCCATGTGTAAACACAATAAATCAATGATGTATGAACAAATAAATTAATGATATGCACATATATCAAAAAAATATTTCCCCAATGTTTAATTTTAAAAAACCTTACCTCACCCCATGGATGGTCCTGACTGATCATCCATCAGCTCCTGCTCAGCTCCAAAAAAACTGCATACTTGCCACACTCTTCTCTTTATTAACCTATTGAGGCGTTGTGGTATTTCGAGAATCACCATGACCAACTTTACTCTACGGTTGAGGGGTATGATGTTTCCCACGTCCCATCGATGCATAAGACCCCTACGACCCTAAGGAGTGTTGCGGACACTCGACCATGGAGCATTCTAACAATAATGCTGCAGATTCCCCATCTACATAAAATTTGGACCTGCTGGAGGTTGCTCTGTAAAATCCCACATAACGTGGCTTGTTGAACCACATTGAAAACACCCCTTCCTAATCCGAGGAATCATAGGAAGATTCTCCTATCCTGTCATGGAATTCTGAACCATACTCGCACCCTGTAAATAAGTGTCCCTCTTCGTCTTAAACCCATCATTCGAGTTCCCACAAATTCCCATGGGTACCAATGTACTTCCACCTTCAATAGCCCCAAAAAGATCTCCCTCTTCCGCCTTAGCTCGATTCACTATTTTTTAATAATCATATATAAAAATCATTGCTATATTGGAATGAATTTCCTAGTTCAAACCATCTTCAAAAATTCGTTCCATCAACGATGTAACAACCTCCACCTTGGGTGTAAACCACACTATGTTCATAAAATCACCTTGATATTCCATTACCACAATGTTCATTTTATTCATAATTTATAAATCTGTTGTATTCTGAATTCTAAAAATCCATGGTTATAATTTTTTATCAATCAATTCCTCAAAACCCTTCCATGTCACACCTTGTTCCTTCCTAGCTTGGACCACCAGATCCAACTACTAAAGGGAAATATCTTCCAATATGTATGTGTCTAACCTCACATTAATCTTTTATAGTGTTCCCAAGAATGAAAATATCCTATTCATTCTATTCATCCATGACTCAACCCATTTCGGCTCTGAATCACCCTTAAACATGTGTGTATTCTGCCTTTGAAACTGAACTACATGATCCAAATTCCTTAGCTCATCAAATTTATTTTCACTTCCCACTTCATGGAAAGAATTAATTATACTATTCACAATATTTTGGTTTACCTGGGACTCAGGTGAAACCACATTTTCAATAGCTTCCTCCAGTTGGTCTCTACGACGCCTTCCAGATGCCATTTATATCAACACAAAAATAACCATAAGTCTTACTCCCTTAACATGAAATGGAATATAATTTTCATGTTCAGTTACATAAAAATTATCACAACCAAAATTTCCACAAGTTCACATTTCTCAGATTACAATATTTTAGAAAATCCACCTTGTTTTTAAAATCATCCCATTTTCAAAATACCACAAATTGACATGTTTCAAACCATTCTTTTTTGAAACCCAAAAAAAGATTTTGAAAATCCACACATTCATGTCACACCATAGATCATTATACCCCAATGAAATATTCATCTTAGTAGGAAGTCGATTCTGACAAGCATGAAATGCTCATCTCATTGGCTACACCCATGACAATGAGATATCCAATGTCTATAACTGTCTCCAAACACTTATGCACCCAACTCCCTTGTAACATTAATTTCAGAATAAAAGGGTTAGAAATGTCCTTTTATGCTATAGATTATATGTTCTGATAATCTTACATCATTTTACCATCCCAAATCAAGGAATAGGACAAGAATAAATGTCAACACCATGACAAACAATCAACACCAAATATCAAACAAGTGCTCTCAGTTGAAAGCCAAGGACCAAACAGACTTATGCCTCTTGTAACATCCCACCCCATATCATTATCATGAGAGGGATGTGGAATACTAATTGGCCGTAAGTGTTCTTCCCAATACACCAAATTCTAGAAATAAATCTCGACGACTTCAAGAGTAAATTGTGGAACGACTTTCCCCTGAGATACAACTAACCAACCAAACAATCCACCAACAAAAATCAATATGATTCATGTCAACAAAACAACCAAATCATACAGTAAAAAAATAAAACCAATTAATCCATAACAATCCCACATTACAAATACAAAAAATCCCAGAAATAATTGTACAAAGAGGAAGACTACACCAAGACTCTAAGAACTAGAACACCATCTAAAGATCAACACCAATCTCCAAGATCCAATAACCACAATGTCACCAAAGAATATTTCTGAACCAGTAGAAAAATGAGATGCCTTATTCTTTCATGTGTCCCAAAATACAAAATATTCAAGTGCATCAAAGTTTCAAAACCGGGGGTGAGTAAAATTACTCAGTAGAATTTCCCCAAATAACTTCACTACACACACAACTAGGATAAAACCGTTAGCACATTTATATAAAGAAATTTATATAAAATAATCACACGTGAAACCATTAACATAATCCAAACATATCCTTTCCAAGAAACCTACCCCAAACCAATAAAACAAAGGGAAATCCAAAAAATCATTACATAATCCATTTCACCAATTCACATTTGCACAAAAAATTTACATCTTGAAAACAATAAAAAACAAGGAAACCGAAACTGTGGAGGTTTCATCAAACCCGTTCACTACATTCCCAACTTGTTGTGCTTCATGACCACTATATGTAATGGTGGTACTTCCGACCACTAAACATCACCTTTTATAGTGATAATTCAACCCCACTTCCTCACTAAATTCCAAAAATCCACAACCAAGAATATACCCACCAGGAACATACAACATGAAAACAATCATTTCCATCACATGCCAATCCACTTAAATAAATCAACATTTATTGAAATCACCATTTAATTGTATTCTATGCCAAAAAACACATCAATAAAATAGAAAATTTATTGGAAACACCCTTTTATTAACAATTTTCACAAATCAATCCCAACAACCCATTTTAGAATCTCCATTTTAAAATCCACAACAAGAGAATTTCACCACATAACTGCCCTTTTCCAAAAAAAATCCCCAAAAACATCACCACTGTGGTTTCCAACAAATTTTGAACATCAAATAAACAATTAATTTGAAACAAAAAAAATTCATTGTAACCAAGATTCATGTTCAAGAAATGTAGACTCGAGAGAGGAACCACCTTCCTTTATGGATCTAGCGAAATCAACCCACAAGCAACCACACCCCAAATCTAGGAAAACGCTCCACTGAAACTACTCTCCATCCCTTTACCTATATTCTAGAAGACATAAAATCATCACCCAAGGAAAAAAACCATATATCTATACAGAACATTTTTAGATATAGAAAATAGATTGATAGAGAGAGAGATGTAGATTTAGTGGAAACCATAATGAACCAAAAGAGGAGACTTACCCGAGAAGAATTGCCTTCAAACCACAAAAGAAACCCCTTAGATTTGCATCCCAAAAGTGTCGGAGACCACCTACAACCTTTGAGAACCCAAAATTACGAGTGGTTCTTGAGTGGGATAAGATTTGGAGTGGAATAAGTTAACCTGAGGGAGCTTGGATTAAAAAACCCATTTTAAGTGTCCGCATGGTTAGTCTGCATGGTTTGGAAACCCGTGCGCTGACCATGTGCATTACACTATCTCGAGAGAAGGGGTCTTCATGGTTTCCTCAAACGGTTTGGAAAACCATGCGCAGGCAATGAAAAACCTATTGTCCCCCCCTACACGGTTTCTTAGAGAACCCACTCGGTTTCCGCTAATCGTGCTCAAACCATGCGCCCTTAGAAAATCATCCAATCTTATTCAATCCCAAACCAAACTCTCCCAAACTCATCCAAACTCATCCCACGAACATTAAAATCATAAAAAGAATAAATAAAGGCTATATATCTCAAACCGGGGGTGCTACATAGTTTTTATTTTACTATCTGTTGATGGGGGCTCATAAGCATTGGGACTTGTTATCATGATGTTCACACCTAATTATCGCTAGTATGTAAGATCATGGGGATATACCTGCTAGGAGAAACACCACATATTTTTGTTTTCATTGGCTATTACAATCCACGAACATGTTTTTTAGTTTCCAAATTTGAGATCATTACCAATGTGTAGAATATTATTTTATTACTTTGATGAATGAAAAAAAACCATAACATTGAATCCATGGAGATGTATCTTATTTGGGTTCATAATTGGTTTTATGGAATTGGTTGAATGACCATGATTTAAATTTTCACATTCGTGTTGGGGAAGTCATATCTCAGTCCCAGCTGATCAGGATTTCAATACCTTCACTAAATCAAAGGCTATGGTAGAAGAAAATAATTCAATTTTGTATGATCAATGATTAAGAAATCATGGAATTGATGATTACACAATTGTATAGATTTCTTTATGAGATGGTGTGAGATAACATGATTATATTACACATAGTGAGTATGTAGAATGTTTTGTCATTTCTATAAATTGTCCATATCTAGTTATGGGCCATGAGGAATTGCTAGACTCCACTCCTGGTTTTTGAGAATTATTCACTACTATAGAGATAAGGTCATAGAGTGTCACACACAATATTTTATCCAAGAGTCTTTCCTATTTTGATGAATCGGTGTATATGACATAGTGGGACCCACCATAGGGCATGATATTTTTCCATGTTTTATCTATCACTAATGAATAAATAAATTTATTCTGTTTCATGAATATGATAATTGGGTAGAATTTTTTTATTAAAACAATTCATAAGGTACTGTGTGAATACATGAAAAGATATTAGATGAATGAATATTATTTTAATATTCAGTGTTCATTTAATATTTCCTGGAACATCACGTCTTGTTAATTTATCAGGATTATCAATTTGTACATTTTTTATATATTAAATTTACCTGATAAAAATATTAATGACATCATTTCATAGTTAGTATGAAATAACATGACATTAACTTCTTATTTATTGGTTGTTTTATTTCTAATGGATGGGGATTGTTTTCTCGATAATTGAGCCTCATAGTATATAAGAAAAAGAGAGAGACTCAATCCATGAATATTTATTCCTAAGGATTTAGAGACCCTCCCCTCCCTATTCATACAGATAGAATGTCACCACCCCAGAGTTCAATATAATAATTCCATCAAAGATCGAAGGGATGGAAAAACATGATTGTCCCGACATTGAAGGAAGCTTCTATACTCCACACTAGCACTTTGAATTCAAAAATAGGAATACATGCATATTATTGAGGAATGAGTGGATTATTTTGAGGGGAAAACCTTGAATCCTTCATGAAATAGTCACTGATGATGATTTTCTACCAAGAAAACTACTATTCTAATGGGGTAACCATTTAATTTATTTTTTGGGATTCAATACCTCATGTTAAATTCTTTGAGCATATTGAGATTCATATAACCGTTGAATTTGAAGTATCATAATTTTGGTGATGAAAAATTTCAAATCCATATCCCAGTAAATTCAACTATACACCCTGGTTCATGAAATTGTTATCAGAGCAATCTCATGAATGTTTTTATCAAAGAAAAAAAATAAATTTTTATTAAACTATGTAGCTAGTTCTAATTCCTCCTAAATGGAATAGACTATGCATATAAGGAACCACTCTTAAACCATACATAATATTGGATTAAATGAATAATTCACATTGGGGATCTTTTTAGGTTTAGTGTGTTAGAGAATTAGGCCATAACTATTTCATTACATCTCAAAAATACAAAGTAAACACTCCTACTCAGTTTCCATTTTTTCACAAAATAAAAACTCTTGAAAAAAGAATCATGTCTAATTCCTTGTTTAAGAGAGCATTACTTTTCCTTGATCACATCCTTGACCCTATTCCACTTTATTTCCTGTGAAAAACATTTCAAAAAATTGGGTTGAACATAAAAAGCTATGTAAGAGATACCCAATGAAGGAAAACTGTAAGTTTTTCAAAACAACAAGTAAACCATGAATACTTTATCATAAGAAATAATTTTCACCTTTATGAGGTAGTAAATACCATTCACTGAATAAATGATCATTACTTACCCTTTTTTAAACAATACATTACCATAAAACCCATATAAAAACACATAACATATAAAGGTAACTTGGGGCATAAACATACAAAAATGGAATAACCATACGGTCAACTTCCACACATATCACTAAATGTAATAGCCATACGGCCGACTTCCATACCCAATGCATTGGAGGTTATAACTTAACCACCCATCCTGGTATTCACCACACCACTTGTCATTCGGTTTATCATGTAACCACCTATCAAATGTCCAAGTACAATTATAAAATCATAACACATAAAACCAATATAAAGGAATGATAAAATTTCCGCATTTTAATCACAATTTATCATTTAAATATATTGACATAAAATAATCCTTTATCAAATCCATTTTCAATACCAAAATACGTAAAAGATTATATGGTATTTATTTTCTTTTAAAAAACATTGCAGCTTGTTAAGGAAGCCAAAGATCAAATAATAATCGCAGCGGCAGAAAGGTAATTATCACCGCATACATTAAAATAAACATTATTGTTGTCGTTTAGTAAAACTCTTCATAGAGAAAATAATCCTTTTGAATAAAATTAAAATTCAAAGGGGTTTATACACAGTATAAAATAAAGTTGTGTATAAAACAAAATATGCCTCAATGAAAGGAGATTGAGATGAAGTCCCTTACCTCGTGTCTGACTTGACCCGTTCGTTCTTTAACGTCCTGAATAATAAAATAATGTTACTTTCTACTTTCTTCAAAACCTTTTCAAGTTTATTATTCCTTCTATATCACTTATTACCATGTTATAAATATTACATAGTCATTTATGTTAATAACGGTCGTTTTGTCGATATTTGGTTGTTTAGTAAAAAATGAACACCTTATAATTACAAGTTGTTCAAGGGGTAAGATATACACTATATTCATATTGATATTAATGATTTAGATATCATATATATCATATATATCCAGTATATACATGTATTTATAATAGTACATAATATTTAGAGATAATAAATTTAATGCACCGTTCATGGAGACGGTAAGTCGTACGTACGCACGAAGGCTACTTCCATTTCTATTTCTTATTTTAAAGGAATTAAAACATAATGATAAATAGTTATATTATAATTCTAGTATAATATCATATATAATATTATTAACTCCATCCTTTATACGTCCCACATAATTCATTAACATGTCATATCACTTTGAGGGGGCGGTAGTCCGCAGTTCCTCTAATGAGATTATCATATATACCCACTATGGAACCATAAATTAATTATATTAATAGAAAATACAAAAGCATAAAGAAAAAATAAACATAAAATATGTCATATACAAATACATTTCCATCATAACGACCACCATGTGAGGCGGTAGGAGATAATTGAACAATCATCGTTTCATGAGGCGTTTGGTTTCCATCCATAGAAACATTATGTTTTTCACCCATTAGATGGAGGTGTTTGTAAGGGTAGTTCGAAACCTTCTCATAACAACATAATAGTATATTGATTATTCTGGTGTTGTTATAAAACAAACAAATTCAAAGAGTTTAGGGGTTGGAGAAGTAAAATTAAAGTAAACAATTTAAGAGAAATCGTTACTTTTAATTTGGGTAACTCCCATTGGTTTGAACCAAAAGAACTCCATGAAGTGCCTCATGACTAAGTTAAGGATTCTAGGTGGAGGAGAGGTATGTAGGGAGATTAATTTTTCAGTGGATGGATTAGCCAAAAGGCTTCATAGGTGTGAGGAATTGGTTAGAAGTGGTCTCCTTTTATAAGGAAGATGAAGGGATCTTTAGGAATGTGTGAAAAAATTATTTTATTATATAATTATATTCGGTTTTTTAAAGGTCAAAAAATCATTAGAGTCGATGATAAGATGACTCATGGTCTACATAAAATCATCCAATAAGAATTGGACATGTTTTGTATAATATTTTAATCATTATAATCTTATTTATTTAAATCACTCATTAATGAGGTAATCACTATATCATTATCGTGTCATAAATAATTTAATTTATATGATATGTAAATATTATAAAATAAATACCGTGATGTATAAATTTTCTTTGTCTTTCCAATGAATATTTATAGTCGAAATTATAACTTATATAACCTTATGTAAAAATTAATTTACTAAACGATATTTGTTTATGTCATTTTGGTCTTTACTTTAAATTAATTAATATAAAGTGTTATTATCACTCCCATGTGGCCCCATGGGGTCCCAAAATTGAGCCACAGATTCCCATGGTCGGACATTAATCATCCAATACAGTTAAGAAATGTGTTAAGGTAAATTTGAATCATTATAATATTCTTTTTACCTTGAATTACCCTATTTACCTTTAATCGTGGTAAATAAAAGTCAAAAGTTACTATTCACCAAAAATTATTTTCATCTAATTGAACAAAATTTTACTTTATAATAACAGACATGTATGTTGGATTTTTGAAATTCAATTCCGAGAAGCGGTAAAATTTCATTAAAAGGAAAAAGTCAGTTTTTTAACTACCACTTAGTGGTTTCACTATTCATCAAAATTGAAGTTTTTCAGAAAAATAACAACAATTCAGCCTAATCTATATTTGATAATCCAAATTCAAAAAAAGATATCTAATTTTCCATATTCAAAACATATTAGTTTCATTAATTAATTTCAAATTAATTCTCGTTCTTAAAACAAATAGCGTGTGTTAAAAAAACAATAACTATAAAAAATGACACTTGTTTATGTCCAATTTCAAAGTGAAATTCAATCCGTTGACCACCATTGGATTAAATTGTAAAAACATATGTCAATTAATCTTTAAAACTAATTAAAAAGATAATATATCCATATAAATAAATTAGATTAAAAGTCATATTTGAATTAAAATACAATAATTTTCAGAATTCATTAAAAATGAATTTTATGAGAAAAATACCAAATTTTTTTCCAAAGTAAATTATGATGTCCCAATTCTAAAGAATTATTTAATTTTGTCAAATAGAACATATAAAAGTGACCAAAATTATATTTAAATAGGGTTCACTGTCGAAAGGCGATAAATCGACATTTCGGTGAATATTAGAGTATTTATGCTTAAAATCGAATTATTTTATTATTTTAAGCTTCTAAATTTTATTAGATAAATGTTATTACATGTAACAAACATGTATAATCATATATTAGTTAGTTCTATTCATTCCCTCCAATAAAACTTCTTGGAATTAACTACCAATAATAATATTATATTATTATTGTACAACATAAGATTTCAAAGAAACTGGTTGTTGCGTATCGAGTACGCCATCGAACATAGTGTCCCCTTTAAAGTAAAATTAATATTTAACTCACAAATATTTATAAATATGATAAATGCCTTATTCATTATTTACCCGAGATGCTACATCCTTCCCCACTTTTGGAAATTGTTTTCTCACAATTTTATTCACGTATCAAATAAGTTGGGGTATTTATCCTGCATAGATTTTTCAAATACCCATGTTGCCTCTTAAACCATATGGGTTTTCCAAAAAACCCTTACCTATTGAAATACCTTATTCCGAAACACTTTCCCTCTTTGGTCAAGAATGTGGATTGGTTGTTACTCATAGGATAGATTCTCTTCCAACTAAGCAACATCTACACTTAAAACATGACATGGATCTGGAATATTATTTCTGAACATCGAATCATTCAAAATATTGTGTACCTGGTACAAACCTGGAGGAAAATCCACTCTGTAAGCAACTGATTCAACTTTCTCGAGGATTTCATAAGGTCCAATGAACCCCAGACTCAACTTTCATTCTTACAAAAACACATAACATGTAACACCCCAAGCTTCCACGGTACGTTTCCCTTCGAATAATGCGATAGCGTGTGTTGTACGCAACCTCGAGTTCTAACACACACCACAACCAATCAAACTAGCCGTTATGAATAGTAATACCTACTTTTTAAAATTATATATATTTTATATTTCAAAATGGACTTCATTTTTGGATTCGGAATATCCAATTTAGCCTAAGGTGAAATTTTGGTACTTTTCGGATAACTTTCATATTTTGATGATTAGTGAAAATTACTAAATTTTAATTAAAAACAACTTTTTTAATCAAAATAATTAATAGTGATAAATGATGAATTTTAGTAGTTTTAAATTATATTTAGAATATATTTTTACCATTTAATATAATGTTGGTCATTGGACATAATTTTACAATTAAACCAAACATAAACAAGTGTCAATCTTTTGATAGTTATTATCTCTTAAAAACACGCTTTTTATTTTAACAACGGGAATTAATTATAAATTAATTTCTGCCACTTCTGTGTTTTGAATTTGGAAAAATGGATTACATATTTGGAATCAGGATTTCCAAATTATGTAAATAGGTAACTTTTTTTTACACATTTTGAATAATTACTGCGGTAAATATTTTATTTACCATGGTTAAAGGGTAAATCCGGTAAATAAGGGTTAAAAAATAATATTATAATAATACAAAATTACCCTAAAACGTGTCCTAACCTTATTGGTGGACACATACCCGACCCTGGGCATCCTTGGGTCGATTTGGGGACCCCTTATAGCCACTTGTATGTGGTAGGGACACATTATATTAATAAAGTTAAAATAAAAATAAAAATGGCATAAGCTTACATCTTTTAGAAGAACAATTTTTACATAGGGTTATACATGTTGGATTTTAGATTATAAATATTCATTAGAAATCTAAAAAGATTTCCTACATAATGATATTTTATTTATAATTTTTAGACATCAAATAAGTTAAATTATTAATGACACAATAATGATGCAATGTTTACCTCATTAATAAATCATTTAAATAAATAAGATTATAATGATTAAAATATTATCTAAAACCTGTCCAATTATTATTGGTTGATGTTATTTAGAAAATGAGTCATCTTATCTTCTACCTCAATGATTTTTGGACCATTATAAACCGAATATAATTATATTATAAAGTAATACTTTCACTCTTTCCTAAAGAGCCCCTCCTCTCCCTTATCAAAGGAGAGCACTTCTACTCATTCCTCACACCTCTCAAGCCACTTGGCTCATCCAAACCATGACCAAATAAGCTCCCCACATCCCTCTCCTCCTCCTTGAAGCTTCCCCTTAGGCAGAAAGCATTTCAAGAGGTCCTTTGGTTCCAACCAAAGTGAGTTACCTAAATTAAAGGTAACGATTTCTCTTAAATTATTTTCATTTATTTTGCTTCTCCAACCCCCGAAACTCTTTTTATTTCCTTTCTTTTGTAACAACACCAGTATCCACAATATACTAGGATATTTTTATAAGAAGGATTCAAACTAAACATACACACAACTCCATCTAATGGATGATGAACATAATGTTTCTGTGGATGGAAAACTAACGCCTCACGAAACGATGATTGTTCAAATACATCCTACCGCCTCTCATGGTGGCCATTATGATGGCACTATAATTAAATATGATATTAATTATATATATTTTATATATAAGCTTCTGTAATTCCATTTTATTTCATATCATTATTCGTTTCATGTTGTATATACATACGATAATTTCATTTGAGGAAGTGCGGACTACCGCCCCCTTAAAATGATATGACTCGTTCATACCACACATGGAACGTATAAAGGATGGTGTCAATGAACATAAGTAACATATATAAAATATTATATTATACTGGAATAGTAATATACCTATATATCATTTGGATTCGATTCTTTTAAAAAAAAAATTAAATGGAAGTAGCGTTCGTGCGTACGTATGGACTACCGTCTCCACGAACGCGATGAGATTCATTCTCCATCATATCCATTCAAGTCTTATTCTCATTTTAGGGTTAAAAATAATGTTAATATCATTCTGATTATGAATAAGATATAATCTATCCATTACAAACATGTCTTACGTAACCAAACATTTAAGAAGAACGAATCGATTATCACCCGAAACGATGATAATACTAAGATATTATTAATAAAGCAATGTTAAAAGATCATATATGATATCATATTAATGTATATGATTCTTGTATTATTCAATAACAATTATTTCACCATTATACAGGAGGTAAACGTACCATCGACCAAGGAAAAAGTACAAAGTAAGGGATTTTCTTATCTCACTTTCAATTCCGTGAGATTTCCATTGTTCGCCACTAAATTATTGAAAGTGGTGTATTATGTATGGCCATTTGATATATATTATCATGATTCCCTTTATATTCATGTTATTCTGTAAATCATTTGGTGGTTATTAACTTTTTGCCATACGACTCAGTTGATTAACGTGGTAAGGGATTTTCTTATCTCACTTTCAATTCCTTGAGATTTCCATTGTTCGCCACTAAATTATTGAAAGTGGTGTATTGTGTATGGAAATTTGATATATATTATCATGATTCTCTTTATATTCATGTTATTCTATAAATCATTTGGTGGTTATTAACTTTTGGCCATACGACTCAATTGATTAACGTGGTAAGGGTTTTCTTATCTCACTTTTAATTCCGTGAGAATTCCATTGATCACCACTTAATTATTGGATGTGGTGTATGTGTACTGCCCATGATCGTATTCATTGTGTAATATACTTTAATTTATGGGTATTTACATCATCATGTTATGATACTTCTTTCATGGGAATATGTTTCGTATGTTACCTAATCGATAAGGGAATTTGAGATTTCAATTTTCACTCATTTGGCTTTACACATATTTCATTGATTATATTACCCCAAGATTATGTGTGGAATCACTATTCATTTGATTATGTCATAATTTCCACTCCCCTTCCTATGGATATACTTTTGATACACATAATCACTCCATTGATAATTCTCAAGTCATTGATATGAATTTGATAAGAGTAATTTTAACTCATTCACCATTTGTTGAGTTAAACATCCAATTCGTTGGTGTTATTTTTACAAGAATTTGTGTGAATATCCATTGATTGTTTTACACTAAATATCCAATCATATTTAGTGTATTTATATTTGTCACACATAATTATTTCGTTGATTTATCCTTAACCTAAGGATACGGCCTTTATGAGAGATTTCATCTCAACTTACATTCCATTGAGACTTCTTTGTTGATATACACCAAATCACTTTTATGTGGTGTATATAATGTACTTTGACATAGTATATCATGAATCCCTTTATTCTCATGATATTAAAAAGTTTTGATTACCTCCATTATTTGTATTCAAGTGTCTTTCTTTTGGTTAGAAACTCTAACTAAAATACCATTTTTAAATGTTTTAAAGACTTATTCATCTAAATCATTCTCATTAATGTCCATGTTTTAAAAATGGTTTTAAGGATTTATTTATATAGACATAAATGTTTAGAAATTAAAAATCCTTTTAAAAAGTTTCAAAGTGGTATGGGACACTTTGATTCAAAAATCTATTTTTAAATGGCTTCTCGACAAATAGTGTGAGTTTTAAATGATTTCAAGAAAAAGGGAGATATTTCTCTCAAATAGTTTTGATGATTATTTTCATCTATGTCAACATCCCTCATTATTATTGATTGAGGTTAATGTGATACAATAAAATCTTCCATATTGTATCGAATGAGTTATGTTTGAATGTGGATGTGCTATTTTTATACCATTCATGGTTTGTGGTTAAAGTATTGACATTTCATAAGTTATTTGTAATCTGAATGTTTATGTTATATTTCAACCTTTCATTCAAATGAATGTGTTAGACAAGTATGTTCCGGGTTTGGGACCGGTAAAAGAAAGCCCTCCGGTTTGGTCTCCGGTTATTAGAGGAACTCCGGGTTGGTTTCCGGTTATTAGAGGCACTCCGGGTTGGTGTCCGGTTATTAGAGGCACTCCGGGTTGGGTTCCGGTTACAGTTAGCCCCTAGGTCTTGGGACGAGGCCTTGACAAAGAAACTAAAGTTCAGCATTATGCATTCAAACATTATGAAAGTGGTTATTGATATTGCATGTGATTATTTGATTAGTAGAATATCCATGTGAACAAGTAAATGGCATTATTTCATTTTACTTTTGCCATACTATGTTGAAGTTCAAGTTTAAAAGGCTTTTGTTTTAGTAATTCATTGCCTTAAATGTTTATGCTTATTTTTTAATGTTTCGCTATATTGTTATCCTTACTGGGCATTTGAGCTCACCCCTTTTTTATGTTTTATTTTTCCCAGGATGTGAAGAAGTAAGTTATGAATGACTTGCAGGGATATTATGAGGGGATAATAGTGTGGACTGTGGAGACATTATGTTGTTGTAGTAGTTTTTCATTTTATGATGTAATGTAAAACTTATGAATATATCTAGTGTTTCCAAGGCTACTAAACCAATCGGTCTTTCGAGATTTGATCTTTCTTGTGATCATTCCAATGTTATGTAATAATGCACTGACTCTGGGTAACTAGGGTCGGGGCGTTACAGTTGGTATCAGAGGATGTTTAGTACAAACCTTGGAAGCTAGATTTAGATAAACTCTGATTAGAGCACGTAGACCTAAGATGAACTTTGAGGGTTAGTATATAAGAACTTCCTAGAATTTTGGTATTGTAGAGATTTTGTGAGTTTTCCGAGCAATACATCCCTGTCTGGATACGAGCAGGTAGAGGCGGCTCTGGAATAGATGTACCTAGGGGTAAAACCCGAAAACACCGCTTTGAGCTAGACTCTAACGGGAACTGGTGCACGACAACGGGCCTTGCTGCACTCTTGGTTACGACACTCTCGGGGGATATGCTTAGGATAACTCTCATTTTCTTTACAAATCATTTTGAAGGGATTATGAGTATATACTTCCTCAAATAAAACATTCTTATGATTATGGATTATATCCATAAATAGTTCAATTTATGTTAAGTGTTTTATAAGTATGGGATTATGTATTTTGATTCATAAACTGATCTAGTGTATGCCATTGTTTAGAAATGGCGCCCAGTAGAAGGAATGAGAACTCCAGAAATGCACATGATTCAAAGAGAAGGAAGGATCATATCTTTCATGGTCTTAAGCTAGAATTTATAAGATAAATAGTCTCCCATGTATTATCATCATATGATTAAATAATATCATGTGTTGATAAGATAAGTAAAGAGTTTACTGAGTCCTATGGCTTTGAAGGGAAGCAAGAGAAGAAAAGGATGGAAGAGAGAAAGATGGATAAAGGGAAGAGGGAAAAGAATAATTTTCCCATATGTGGTAACTGTGGAAAGAAACACCCTGGAACTTGCCTGAAAGGAATGGGAGTTTGTTATAAGTGTGGAGGAAAAGGGCACAAAGTATGTGACTGCAAGGGTAAGAAAATGGTTTCAAATGTACAATGCTTCATTTGCAAGGAGTTTGGACACTACGCGAACCTATGTCCCAGTCATCAGACTATACCGCAAATGATGTAATTGGATAATAATCAAGTTATGATACTACCACAGATGAAGAGGAATGATTAGAGTTCTTATGTTGATTATGTCAATTGAGTGTTGTATCAACAATGTACTTGTTATAATAATTATGGAGTATATAAGGATTGTACTGTAGTACTATTTCATTAAAGACTTGAGATTGTGTGGAACAAAGAAAAGTGACTCAATAGCAGGATAAATTTTTGGAAAATATATGGTTGAGAGAAAGATAAACCATAATATGGTTCTGATACCGAGTTAGTGATTTTAGAATAATACAAGATTGATTTGGATAAATTATATTGGATATTCTTGACTACCTTGAAAGTGATTAATGATTTGTATATTCCATCATTTTTTTGGGGTTTAAAACATTTTTGGATTGATGAAGTATATATAGCATTCTATATGGAATAGGGGAGCATGAATGTAATCAATAAGGAATATGGTAATTCAAGATGTTTCAGTGTATTAAAAGAATACAAGATGAAGGTATTCATATGCTATTACGGGGTAAAAAGGATCTATATTATGTTTACCTTCCTTATAAATGTTGGACTGTGAGTTTGGACAGAAGTATTTTGGATAGTTCTAGTTTGGATTATTTTGGATTACCATAAAAGGACAACCCGGAGGTCGGGAGGCAACCCGTCGCGTCCGGCAATGCTGCGAGACTTGAACCCGCAACCAAAGGGTGACAAGGGTGTATCACCTACCACTGGCCCACGATATGTCCTGGATTAAATAATGTAGTTTTTATTAAAAGATCATGTAGATGAATTATAAATTCGTTTATTTTGGAACCCTATACGAATAGTGTAAATAAAATTTTTTTTACGTTCTATTATCTTTTAGAGTGAAAGATGAGTTTGTGGTAGAAATTTATTAATGGATAAAACTGTAATTATAAAGTAAGTATATCTCCTTATGATCTTAGCCAATCTCATAAATAAATTCCTCAACATTAATAAAAGGAACTTAGAACAAAAATGTTGTCCTGGATGGTACCTTAAATCATCACTAATTCAAGGCTTTGGGATTTTTGGCCTTTTCATAGCCATGTTCTCTACCACTCTCCATCAGATAATTGATGGTTAGATTTCTCTTCCATATCCATATTTTCCTACATGGAACCCCAGTATGTGTTATTTTCGGTAATATTCATACTTTCCACTCTTTATTTTAAATAGAGGCCTCGTTAATTCATTTTTCGATGTGGGATTTCAACTAAGATATTTTGAAACGTCAAAAATGTGTTATCCTAATACCCTATGTTTTGTTGAACCAATGGTATTTCAAATCATTATAGATTGATGAATTTAAGGACCTCAATTATACACTTGTTTGTGATTGATGATCTCAATCACTACGTATAAATATTTACGTTTTTCCTCCAATTATATGTCTCTAATTTCCACCAATGTTCTCCTAATAGATATCATAATTTGGTGGTGACACTTTCATTTCTCATTTCCTCATATTAAGACTAAATTTTAGTAACCTAATTTCCGATGTGGGTTTTCCCACAAAGTTATTTTCTATTTTCAACCTTTTATTTTCGAAGAAAAATTTCAAATTGCGAGGATGCAATTTATTGAAGGAGGGGAGAATGTAACACCCCAAGCTTCCATGGTACGTTTCCCTTCGAATAATGCGATAGCGTGTGTTGTACGCAACCTCGAGTTCTAACACACACCACAACCAATCAAACTAGCCGTTATGAATAGTAATACCTACTTTTTAAAATTATATATATTTTATATTTCAAAATGGACTTCATTTTTGGATTCGGAATATCCAATTTAGCCTAAGGTGAAATTTTGGTACTTTTCGGATAACTTTCATATTTTGATGAATAGTGAAAATTACTAAATTTTAATTAAAAACAACTTTTTTAATCAAAATAATTAATAGTGATAAATTATGAATTTTAGTAGTTTTATAGTATATTTAGAATATATTTTTACCATTTAATATAATGTTGGTCATTGGACATAATTTTACAATTAAACCCAACATAAACAAGTGTCAATCTTTTGATAGTTATTATCTCTTAAAAACACGCTTTTTATTTTAACAACGGGAATTAATTATAAATTAATTTCTGCCACTTCTGTGTTTTGAATTTGGAAAAATGGATTACATATTTGGAATCATGATGTCCAAATTATGTAAATAGGTAACATTTATTTTTACACATTTTGAATAATTACTGCGGTAAATATTTTATTTACCATGGTTAAAGGGTAAATCCGGCAAATAAGGGTTAAAAAATAATATTATAATAATACAAAATTACCCTAAAACGTGTCCTAACCTTATTGGTGGACACATACCCGACCATGGGCATCCATGGGTCGATTTGGGGACCCCTTATAGCCACTTGTATGTGGTAGGGACACATTATATTAATAAAGTTAAAATAAAAATAAAAATGGCATAAGCTTACATCTTTTAGAAGAACAATTTTTACATAGGGTTATACATGTTGGATTTTAGATTATAAATATTCATTAGAAAGCTAAAACTATTTCCTACATAATGATATTTTATTTATAATTTTTAGACATCAAATAAGTTAAATTATTAATGACACAATAATGATGCAATGTTTACCTCATTAATAAATCATTTAAATATATAAGATTATAATGATTAAAATATTATCTAAAACCTGTACAATTCTTATTGGTTGATGTTATTTATAAAATGAGTCATCTTATCTTCGACCTCAATGATTTTTGGACCATTATAAACCGAATATAATTATATTATAAAGTAATACTTTAACTCTTTCCTAAAGAGCCTCTCCTCTCCCTTATAAAAGGAGACCACTTATACTCATTCCTCACACCTCTCAAGCCACTTGGCTCGTCCATACCCTGCCCAAATAAACTCCCCACATCCCTCTCCTCCTCCTTGAAGCTTCCCCTTAGGCAGAAAGAATTTCAAGAAGTCCTTTGGTTCCAACCAAAGTGAGTTACCTAAATTAAAGGTAATGATTTCTCTTAAATTATTTTCATTTATTTTGCTTCTCCAACCCCCCAAACTCTTTTTATTTCCTTTATTTTGTAACAAAACCAGTATCCACAATATACTAGGATGTTGTTATAAGAAGGATTCAAACTACACATACACACAACTCCATCTAATGGATGATGAACATAATGTTTCTGTGGATAGCAAACTAACGCCTCACGAAACGATGATTGTTCAAATACATCTTACCGCCTCTCATGGTGGCCATTATGATGGAACTATAATTAAATATGATATTAATGATATATATTTTATATATAAGCTTCTGTAGTTCCATTTTATTTCATATCATTATTCGTTTCATGTTGTATATACATACGATAATTTCATTTGAGGAAGTGCGGACTACCTCCCCCTTAAAATGATATGACTCGTTCATACCACACATGGAACGTATAAAGGATGGTGTTAATGAAATTAAGTAACATATATAAAATATTATATTATACGGGAATAGTAATATACCTATGTATCATTTGGATTCGATTCTTTTAAATTAAAAATTAAATGGAAGTAGCGTTCGTGCGTACGTACGGACTACCGTCTACACAAACGCGATGAGATTCATTCTCCATCGTATCCATTCAAGTCTTATTCTCATTTTAGGGTTAAAAATAATGTTAATATCATTCTGATTATGAATAAGATATAATCTATCCATTACAAACATGTCTTACGTAACCAAACATTTAAGAAGAACGAATGGATTATCACCCGAAACGACGATAATACTAAGATATTATTAATAAAGCAATGTTAAAAGATCATATATGATATCATATTAATGTATATGATTCTTTTATTATTCAATAACAATTATTTCACCATTATACAGGAGGTAAACCTACCATCGACCAAGGAAAAAGTACAAAGTAAGGGATTTTCTTATCTCACTTTCAATTCCGTGAGATTTCCATTGTTCGCCACTAAATTATTGAAAGTTGTGTATTGTGTATGGCCATTTGATATATATTATCATGATTCTCTTTATATTCATGTTATTCTATAAATCATTTGTTGGTTATTAACTTTTGGCCATACGACTCAGTTGATTAACGTGGTAAGGGATTTTCTTATCTCACTTTCAATTCCGTGAGATTTCCATTGTTCGCCACTAAATTATTGAAAGTGGTGTATTGTGTATGGCCATTTGATTTATATTATCATTATTCTCTTTATATTCATGTTATTCTGTAAATCATTTGGTGGTTATTAACTATTGGCCATACGACTCAGTTGATTAACGTGGTAAGGGTTTTCTTATCTCACTTTTAATTCCGTGAGAATTCCATTGATCACCACTTAATTATTGCAAGTGGTGTATGTGTACTGCCCATGATCGTATTCATTGTGTAATATACTTTAATTTATGGGTATTTACATCATCATGGTATGATACTTCTTTCGTGGGTGTATGTTTCTTATGTTACCTAATCGATAAGGGAATTTGAGATTTCAATTTCCACTCATTTGGCTTTACGCATATTTCATTGATTATATTACCCCAAGATTATGTGTGGAATCACTATTCATTTGATTATGTCATAATTTCCACTCCCCTTCCTATGGATATACTTTTGATACACATAATCACTCCATTGATAATTCTCAAGTCATTGATATAAATTTGATAAGAGTAATTTTAACTCATTCACCATTTGTTGAGTTAAACATCCAATTTGTTGGTGTTGTTTTTACAAGAATTTGTGTGAATATCCTTTGATTGTTTTACACTAAATATCCAATCATATTTAGTGTATTTATATTTGTCACACATAATTATTTCGTTGATTTATCCTTAACCTAAGGATACGGCCTTTATGAGAGATTTCATCTCAACTTACATTCCATTGAGACTTCTTTGTTGATATACACCAAATCACTTTTATGTGGTGTATATAATGTACTTTGACATAGTATATCATGAATCCATTTATTCCCATAATATTACAATGTTTTGATTACCTCCATTATTTGTATTCAAGTGTCTTTCTTTTGGTTAGAAACTCTAACTAAAATACCATTTTTAAATGTTTTAAAGACTTATTCATCTAAATCATTCTCATTAATGTCCATGATTTAAAAATGGTTTTAAGGATTTATTTATATGGACATAAAAGTTTAGAAATTAAAACTCCTTTTAAAAAGTTTCAAAGTGGTATGGGACACTTTGATTCAAAAATCTATTTTTAAATGGCTTCTCGACAAATAGTGTGACTTTTAAATGATTTCAAGAAAAAGGGAGATATTTCTCTCAAATAGTTTTGATGATTATTTTCATCTATGTCAACATCCTTCATTATTATTGATTGAGGTTAATGTGATACAATACAATCTTCCATATTGTATCGAATGAGTTATGTTTGACTGTGGATGTGCTATTTTTATACCATTCATGGTTTGTGGTTAAAGTATTGACATTTCATAAGTTATTTGTAATCTGAATGTTTATGTTATATTTCAACCTTTCATTCAAATGAATGTGTTAGACAAGTATGTTCCGGGTTGGGGACCGGTAAAAGTAAGCCCTTCGGTTTGGTCTCCGGTTATTAGAGGAACTCCGGTTTGGTCTCCGGTTATTAGAGGAACTCCGGGTTGGTGTCCAGTTATTAGAGGCACTCCGGGTTGGTGTCCGGTTATTAGAGGCACTCCGGGTTGGGTTCCAGTTACAGTTAGCCCCTAGGTCTTGGGACGAGGCCTTGACAATGAAATTAAAGTTCAGCATTATGCATTCCAACATTATGAAAGTGGTTATTGATATTGCATGTAATTATTCGATTAGTAGAATATCCATGTGAACAAGTAAATGGCATTATTTAATTTTACTTTTGCCATACTATGTTGAAGTTCAAGTTTAAAAGGCTTTTGTTTTAGTAATTCATTGCCTTAAATGTTTATGCTTATTTTTGAATGTTCCGCTATATTGTTATCCTTACTGGGCATTTGAGCTCACCCCTTTTTTATGTTTTATTTTTCCCAGGATGTGAAAAAGTAAGTTATGAATGACTTGCAGGGATATTATGAGGGGATAATAGTGTGGACTGTGGAGACATTATGTTGTTGTAGTAGTTTTTCATTTTATGATGTAATGTAAAACTTATGAATATATCTAGTGTTTCCAAGGCTACTAAACCAATCGGTCTTTTGAGATTTGATCTTTCTTGTGATCATGCCAATGTTATGTAATAATGCACCGACTCTGGGTAACTAGGGTCGGGGCGTTACATAACACTTTTCCATAGAGAAACTTTGAGAAAGACATGATCACCTACCTTAAAAGAGAGATCATTCCTCCGGTTATCCGCATAACTTTTCTCTCTGCTCTGAGATTTTCTAATGTGGTTCCGAATCAACTGAAATTTTTCTTCCATCTCTTCTACAATTTCTGGTCCCATCAGCTTCCTTTCACCTACTTCATCCCAAAAAACTGGAGTTTGACAACACTTTCCATATAATGACTCAAACGGAACCATCTGTATACTGGAATGAAAAATATTATTATTTGAAAATTCAACCAAAGAAAGATGTTGGTTCCAACATCCCTGGTAATCTATCGAACAAGCACGTAGCATATCCTCTATGGTCTGAATTTTTCGTTCTCAATGCCCATCTTATTGAGGATGAAAATTTGTAATAAAATTTAATTTAGTACCCAATGAAATCTAAAGTACTTTACAAAAGTTAGAAGTAAACCCGGGATCACGATCAGATACAATGGAGAGGGGAACACCAATAAACCTTAATATCGCTTTAATATACAACCAAGATAGTTGATCTAGAGACAAAGTATCTTGAATAGGAATTAAATGAGAAGATTCAGTCAACCGATCAACAATAACCCAGATTGCATTGTCAGCTCGAGATGTCATCGGTAATCCCACAATGAAGTCCATGGATATATTTTCCCATTTCCACTATGGAACTAGTAAAGGTTTAAGCATCCCTTTCGGTAACTGCCTCTATACTTTAACTTATTGAAAAGTCAAACACTTCATGGTAAAATCAGCAATATCTCTTTTCATTCCATCCCACAAGTAATACTCCCGAAGATGTCTGTATATCTTAGTAATACCAAGATGAACTGAAAATGGAGAACTATAAGCTTCACAGAAAAACTCATTATTCAACTTTGAATCATAAGGAACACATAATCTCTTCCCAAACCTCAAAACAAAATCATTATCAACATTAAAACCAAGAAACATACCCTTCTGCACCAACTCTACATTTTTCAGTAACTCACTATCTTGCTTCTGTGCTTGATTAATTCTATCTGAGAGAGATGATTTCAACGAAACCTGAATCAAAACAGAAGAAATTTCTTCACAAAAAACATCTATTCTAAAGATCAAAAAATCAAAAACAAAAGGATCTCGGTCCAAACGTAAAATGGTTAATAAAGCATTAATTTTTTAACTCAAAGCATCAGCCACATTATTTACTTTTCCCAGATGGTAATGAATTGTTCAATCATAATCCTCGATTTAGTCCAGCCATATCCTCTATCTCATGTTCAATTCTTTCTAAATGAATATATACTTAAATTTTTTTTGATCTGTATATATTTCACACTTTACTCCATACAAATGATGCCTCTATATTTTTAAAGCAAAAAACAACAGCAGCTAATTCCAAATAATGGGCAGGATAATTTTACTCATGAGGATTCAACTGATATGAAGCATAGGAAATTACCTGATCATTCTGCATAAGGAAACATCCATGTCCTTTCAACAAAGTATCATTGTAGATGACAAATTCTCCTTCTCTGGAAGGTAGATCCAAAACTAGAGCATTCACCAATCTTCTTTTAAATTTCTAAAAACAATCATCACATTCTTTTTTCCAAATAAACATAACACCTTTTCATGTTAACTTAGTCATGGGACAAGATAACCGTGAAAAATTCTCAACAAACATCTGGTAATAACCTACCAAACAAAGAAAACTAAGGATCTCAGTTATATTTGTTGGTCTTGGGCATTCTTCAATAAATTATGTTTTAGTAGGATCAATAGTTATTTGAATTTTTGAAATAATGTGACCAATGAAATATATTTGTGGTTACCAAAACTCAAATTTTCATAATTTCCCAAATATTTTCTTTTCTTTTATGGTTTCCAATTCAACCCTTAAATGTCTTTTGTGCTCCTCTTTACTTTTTGAATAAACCAAAATATCATCAATGAACACAACCACAAATTTATCCAAGAAATCACTGAAAATTCTATTCATAAGATCCATGAATATAGCAGGTGCATTTGTGAACCCCAAAGGCATAACTACAAATTCATAATGGCAATTCCAAGTACAAAATGCAGTCTTCAGAATGTCTGATTCCTTTAATTTCAACTGATGGTACCCCGACCACAAATCAATCTCCGAAAAATACTAAGCCCCCTAGATCTGACCAAACAAATCATCAATATGAGACAAAGGATACTTTTTCTAAATATTGGTGTTATTAAATGATCTATAATCAATGAAAAGTCTCATTGAACCATCATTCTTTTTAACAAACAAGACAGGATCACCACACAGTGATGTGCTAGGTTGAATGGAACCTTTATCTAACAAATCCATAAATTTTTTATTTAACTTTAAATGTTCTATTTGATCCATTTGATAAGGGGGTTTTGAAATTGGTTTAGAATCAAGAACTAATTCAACAAAAAATTCAACTTACCGATCCTGTATAATACCGGGAAACTCATTAGAAAAAACATCAAGGAACTCATTTACCACTGGCACCTCATTAATCAGAACTGTTCCTTTATTTTCAACAATATGTGCAAGGTAACTTGCATTTCCATCTTTTACTAGTTTTTCCGATTCCTGATATGTTATCAAAAGCAAGGGTTTATTCTTGTACACAAACTCAAAATCATTCTGAAAAGAAACCTCTTTAGCTCTATAGTCAATTTTAGTATGATAAACAGACAGCCAGTCCATGCCTAAGATAACATCAAACTCTACTAGAGGCAAAACAATAGGGTTTTCAGGTAGATTCTTTCCGCACACAAGGATAGAAAGGTTCTTATAATTTCTTTTTATCTCAAAATTTCCTCCCGATGATTTTACCATATGTTCAATATTCATATCTTGATATGGAATTCCCAATTTACTAGAAAACTTCTCAGAAATGAATGAGTGTGTAGACCCTAAGTCAAACAACACAATGGCATAATCTGAATAAACAAACAGTGTACATGATACTACATCATTCGATGGCCCAACATCTGCTGAAGTAGTTGCAAAGGATTTCTCCACCTCTTTTTGCATGTAGTCTGGATGCTTTCCATCTGTTGAGTTCTTCTCTAGTCACTCGTTTGCATAATGGCCCATTTCATTTCACTTAAAACATCTTAACAATGATTTTTCATTTCCTTCTTTATCATCCTCCTTACAGTTATAGTCAATATGACTAGACTTACCACACCAGAAGAACTTACCATATTTTGATAAACATTCTCTTGGATTATCTTTACCACACTTCTCTCAAGTTGGATATTTAATTTTCTTACCTCCATGCTTATTTGATGAATTATTCCCCATTTCCTGGCAACTGGACCTCTCATTCTATGGTTTTTCAATGTACATATGATCATCGACAACTCCATTTCCACCTTCTCCACACCTCGAACAAGTTTTTCATAACTTTTGAACTCACGAGAGGCTAACGCTCTTCGATATTGTGGATTCAATCCTGAGTAAAATCAATTTATCTTACTATCAAGATCTCAGATGAAATTTGGTGCATCCCTTTCCAGTTGAGTGAACTTTTCTTTATAAGTAGCCATTGAGTCATCCTTCTGCCTCAATTCCATGAAATTTTTTCAATCCTAATACGAACAACCTTAGGAAAATATTTCTCATCGAACATACCTTTGAATTCATCCCAATCAAGAGAATCAATCTCCTCACTATCAATGATATTTTTCACCACCGACCACCACTGATAAGCTTCACCTTCAAAATGGTAAAAAGAGAGACTATACATTTGATGTTCTGAACACCCCATAACATCGATAATCTTCTCCAGTGCTTTAATCCACCCTTCGGCTAGAGCAGGGTCAGATGATCCTCTAAATTATGGGGGATGTTGCCTTATGAAATGCTCTACTACTGACAGGTTCCTCTATTGTTGAACTTTCTAATCTCGTGTATGGATACCACCGCCAAGTATAGCTTGATTCAACTATTCCATCACTAAAACAAACTATTCAGTTCTGATTCTGACCATCTCGGGTTGCTGATTTGGAAGGTTGTCTTCCCTCTAATGTTGTCCCAATATAGATTCTCTGTTTCCTCGGTGGAAAACCATTCTGAACACAGAAATATCTTAGGCAATGCAATAAGGTAATATTTAAATGCTTTATCATTAACATAAATTAATTTTTGGATCTTAATTTAACAATACCCTAACTCCTAAAGTTATCTAAACCGACCTCTGATAAAAACTATAAGGACCTGGACTTAAAGTGTACATAATATTGATTTAAATGAATAATTCACATTGTGGATCTTTTCATGTTTAGAGTTTTGTAGAATTAGGCCATAACTGTTACATTACATCTCAAAAATACAATGTAGACACTCCTACTCAATTTCTATATTTTTCACAAAAAAAAGAACTCTTGAAAAAGGCGTCATGTCTAACTCCAGGATTAAGAGACATAACTTTTCCTTGATCCCATACTTGACCCTATTCAACTTTTTGTCCTGTGAAAAACATTTCAAAAACTTGGGATGATCATAAAAATCTTAGTAAGGGATACCCAAATAAGGAAAATTGTTAGTCTTTCAAAACAACAAGAAAACCATGAATATATTATCATAAGTAATAATTTTCACCTTTATGAAGTAGTAAATACTATTCACTGATTAAAAGATCATTACTTACCCTTTTGTAACCAAAATATTACCATAAAACCCATATAAAAATGCATAACATATAAAGGTAACTTGGGACATAAACATACATAAATGGAATAACCATACGGTAGACTTCCACACATATCACTAAATGGAATAGCCATACGACCGACTTTCATACCCAATTCATTGGAGGTTATAATGTACCCACACATCCTGGTTTTCATGGCACTACCTGTCATTTGGTTTATCACATAACCACCCTTCAAATTTCCATGTACCATTAAAAAATCATAACACATAAAACCAATATAATGGAATGATAAAATTTCCACATTTCAATCACAATATATCATTTAAATAAATTAACATAAAATAATATTTTATCAAAACCATTTTCAATACCAAAATACATAAAAGATTATATGGTATTTATTTTCTTTTAAAAAACATTACAGCTTGTTGAGGAAGCCAAAGATCAAATAATAATCGTGGCGGCGAAAAGGTCATTGTCACCGCATATGTTAAAAATAAACATACATTTTATCGTATAGTAAAATGCTTCGTAGAGAAAATATTCCTTTTGAATAAAAGTAAATTTAAAAGGGGTTTAAGAAATGTATAAAAGAAAGTTGTGTATAAAACAAAATATGCCTCTATGAAAGGAGATTGCGACGAAGTCCCTTACCTCGTGTCCGACTTGACCCATTCGTTATTTAACATCATGAATAATAAACTAATGTTAATTTATACTTGATTAAAAACCATTTTAATGTTTATTATTCCTCTTATATCACTTATTACCATGATATAAACATTACATAGTCATTTATGTTAATAATGGTCATTTTGTCGATATTTGGTACTTGAGTCAAAAATGAAGACATTTTAATTACAAGGTGTTCATGGGGTATGATATCCATTATCTTCAGAATGATATTAATGATTTAGATATCATATATATCATATATATACAGTATATACATGTATTTATAATAGAACATAATATTTGGAGGTATGAAATGAAATGCAACGTTCTTGGAGACGATAAGTTGTACTTACGCATGAACGCTACTTCCATTTTTATTTATTATTTTATTGGAATTAAAACATAATGATACATAGTTATATTATAATTCCAGTTTAATATCATATATAATATTTTTAACTCCATCCTTTATACATCCCACATAAGGCATTAACGAGTCATATAACTTTTAGGGGGTGGTAGTCCGCACATCCTCTAATGAGATTATCGTATTTACCCACTATGGAAACCATAATGTAATTATATTAATGAAAAATAAAGAAGAATAAAAAAAACATAAACATAATATATATCTTATATAAAAAAATTTCCTTCATAATGTCCACTATTAGAGGTGGTAGAAGATAATTGAACAATCATCGTTTCATGAGGTGTTTGTTTACCATCCAGAGAAACATTATTTTTTTCACCCATTAGATGGAGGTGTGTGTAAGTAAATTTAGAATACTTCTTATAAAAACATCCTAGTATATTGAGGATTTT
Source organism: Viscum album (assembly GCA_963277665.1). NCBI lineage: Eukaryota > Viridiplantae > Streptophyta > Magnoliopsida > Santalales > Viscaceae > Viscum > Viscum album. The sequence continues at coordinate 1,089,740,851 of OY728121.1, forward strand.
GTTTTTGTTACAAAAGATAGGAATAAAATTAGTTTATGGATTGGAGAAGTAAAATAAAAGAAAGAATTTAAGAGAAATCGTTACCTTTAATTTTGGTAACTCTCTTTGGTTTGAACCAAAAGGACTCCTTGAAGTTCTTTCTTCCTAAGGTAAGGCTTCTAAGAGGATGATAGGGATGTAGGGAGATTATTTGGATAGTGTTTTGATGATCCAAATGGCTTGATAGCTGTGAGTAATTGGTTATAAGTGGCCTCCTTTTATAAGTGATAGGAGGGGCTCTTTAGGAATGTGTGAAAACATTATTTTATTATATAATGATATTCGGTTTCTAAAGGTGAAAAAATCATTAGTGTCGATGATAAGATGACTAATTATCGAAATAAATTCATAAAAATATGAATTGGACATGTTTTGGATAATATTTTAATCATTATAATCTTATTTATTTAGATCATTTATTAATGAGGTAAACACGACATCATTATTTTGTCATAAATATTTTAATTTATTTGATGTTTAAAAATAATTAAAAAATTACCATGATGTATGAAATATTTTTAGATTTCCAATGAATATTTAGAGTCTAAAATATAACTTATATAACATTATGTAAAAATAAATTTACTTAAAGATACTTGTTTATGTCATTTTTTTCATTACTTTAAAATAATTAATCTAAAGTGTTATTATCACTCCCATGTGGCTCCATGGGGTCCCAAAACCGACCCAAGGATTCCCTTGGTCATAAATGACTCATCAAATAAGTTTAAGACATGTGTTAAGGTAAATTTGAATAAGTATAATATTCTTTTCACCTTGAATTACCCTATTTATCTTTAACTGTGGTTAATAATAGTCCAAAGTTAGTATTCACCAAAAATTATTTCCATCCCATTGAACCAAATTTTACTGAATAATAACAAAAATTTATATCGGATATTAGATATTCAATTCATAGAAGAGGTAAAATTTCATTTAAATTAAAAAGTCAGTTTTTTTAACTACCACTTAGTGGTTTCACAATTCATAAAAAATTAATGTTTTTCATAAAAATACCAAAAATTAAGGCTAATAGATATTTGATATTTCAAATTCAAAAATGATTTCTATTTTTCCAAATTTAAAAAATATATGCTGCATTAATTAATTTAAAATTAATTCCCATTGTTAAAATAAATAGCGTGTGTTTAATAAACAATAACTATCAAACAATTGACACTTGTTTATTCCAATTTCAAAGTGAAATTCAGTCCAATGACCACCGTTGGATTAAATGGTAAAAATATATTTATATTAAACTTTAAAAATAATTATAAAGATAATATAAAAATTTAAATGTAACACCCCATGATTTCATAGTATGTTACTTCTTCAAAATAATTCAATAACTTGCACTACACGCAACACCGAGTTCAAGCGCACTATTACATACCAAACAAGTCGATCAAAAGAGGTTATGAATAATATTAACAAAATTTTGAACTTTATATATTCCTTATAATTTTAGAATCCATATTATGAGTTTATTATACAAAATGTAAGAACAAATTTATTTTTTTATATAAAAGAAGTATTCTTCAAAAAATGAACCTTTACCTACTTTTAATAGTGAACCCTATTTAAATCCAATATTTTAAACATTTATATATTAAATTTGACAAAATAAATTTATTATTTAGAATGGGGACATCAAAAATTTCCAATGTAACACAACAAGCTTCCACATCATGCTTCTCTTTTAATAATATAGTAGCATGTGTTGTACGCAACTTCGAGTTCTAACACACACTAAAACCAATCAAACTAGCCGTTATGAATTGTAATACCATATTTTTTAAATTATATAAATTTTATCTCTCAAAATGGGCATCATTTTTGGATTTGGAATATCAAATTTATCCTAGGGTGAAATTTTGGTACTTTTCAGATAACTTTGATATTTTCATGAATTGTGAAAATTACTAAATTTCAATTAAAAACAACTTTTTTAATCAAAATAATTAATAGTGAAAAATTATGAATTTGAGTGGTTTTGAAGTATATTTAGAATATATTTTTACCATTTAATACAATTTTGGTCATTGGACATAATTTTACAATTAAACCGGACATAAATAAGTGTCAATCTTTTGATAGTTATTATATCTTAAAAACACGCTTTTTGTTTTGACAGCGGGAATTAATTTTAAATTAATTTCTGCCACTTCTGTGTTTTGAATTTGGAAAAATGGATTCCATATTTGGAATCAGGATGTCCAACTTTTTTAAATAGGTAAATTTTATTTTTATACATTTTGAATAATTACTTCGTTAAATATTTTATTTACTATGGTTAAAGGGTAAATCCGGTAAATAAGGGTTAAAAATTATATTATAATAATAATAAATTACCCTAAAACGTGACCTAACCTCATTGGTGGATATATTTCCGACCATGGCCATCTTTGGTTCGATTTTGGGACCCCATAGAGCCACTTATAGGTGATAGGGACACTTTATATTAATTAAGTTAAAGTAAATATAAAAATAAAATAAGCTTATATCTTTTAGAAAACCAATTTTTACATAGGGTTTTATATGTTATATTTTTGATTATAAATATTCCTTGGAAATATAAAATGATTTCCTACATAATTGTATTTTATTTATAATTTTTATACATTCAAAATGTAAAAATATATCTGACACAATAATGATGCAGTATTTTCCTTATTAATGAAAGAATCAAATAATTGGTATTATAAATGTTAAAATAAATATAATTTGAAATTTTTGATGACATAAACGAATTTTATTGGTTAATATGACATTTTAGTATTTCTTTAATGATTTTTTTTTGAATTAATAAAGTTTTTAAGACTTTACCAAAAATAAATTATTGAGTAGTGTCAAAATTGACATAAATGGGTTTTTAAAACAAATATTATATTATTAATTTATATTCTCTTCCTAAAAATATATGGTTCGGAAAAAGGACTTTTATCATTATTGGTGTATCATTAATGGACTACTTTTGGGTCTACTGGAGGTATATAGTAATTTTATTAACTATATAATATAAAAATACAAAGTGACATGGTAAATGTCAATCTAATTAACTAAGAGTTAAAACGAAAAGATAAGGTTAATATAATGACCAAAACATGTCTAAAATCTATTGGTTGAAAATATTTAAACCCATACCCTCCTTAAAATTTGAATAATACACTTTGGAGCCGTTAGAACCAGAATATGAATTTATTATAAATTAATATATTATGTTTTTTCTAAAGAGCCTCTCCTCCCACTTATAAAAGAACCCAACTTCTAACAAATTCTTCACATCTTAAAAGCCTTTTGGTTCAGCCAAAATCGGCCTGAATTCTCTCTCAAATTCCCTCAATTCATCTTAGAGGCCTTATTTTGATCAGAAAGCCAACCTAGGAAGCCCATTTCATCAAGTCAAAACGAATAACCCGAAGAAGATGTAATATTTTCACCACCCTCTTTCAAGTTCCTTTCTTCTCCAACTTCTTCTTTCTTAGTTATTTCTATACTAAAATAATAACTCTAGTATCTCATATATTCAGTGACGTTATTATAAATATGGTACAACCATATTCAGTATTCTATCCATCTGTTTAATGACATGTCAGCATACGTGCGTACGTACGGTTTACCATCTACACGTCGTGTTGTAATTGATATTCAATACATTTTTATTTGGATGGTTATAATAATGATGTGTATTTGATGTAAACAATAAATATAACATTTTAAGGATTCTGTATATATGATATAATATCCAATTTTATATTATTTTAAAATCAAAAGAATAATATTTTCGCTCGTGCGTACGTACGGATTACCGTCTCCACGACGCGATGAGATTCATTTCAAGTTCACCATTATTCGACGAATATAAAAATATACATTAATAATAAGTTTTTGATATAATAAATAATAATGATACTAGAGATATATATATTTATATATATAAGTATTTATGTACTTACATATATCTTATTCACTTACTTCCATTCAATACTATATGAAAACAGAAACAACGTTTATGTGTACGTACAGACTACCGTCTCCATAAACGGTGTTTTCCATTTTATATATATGTCTATTATACATATTTACATTCTAAATATATATGATATATTTATCATTTTTATATTCTTCATGTATTTAAATCATGATCTAAGTGATACAATCAAGAGTAACAAGTTAAAACACGTACGATAAAGAAAGCGATTATTACCCGAAATGTTAATTTTACATGGAAATTATTATTAAATGGGTAGTATAAAGTCATAAATGAATCATGTATGATATCATAAATATTAATATGGTTCTGGTATAATATAATAACATACTACTATCTTCGTACAGGATTTTAAACGTTCCCTCGACTAAAGGAAAGTGCAAGGTAAGGGGTTTTCATCTCACTCTTTATTCCCGTGAGATTAATGTCATATTGCCACTATTAACTTTTGTGTGGTGTATGTACTTCCCACAATTGTATTCTTTGTGTAATACACTTTAAATTATGTGTATTTACATATTCATTGTATGATACCTCTTTCATGGGTTGTATGATTCGTAAGTTACCAATTTGGTAAGGGTTAATTTCACAATCTATTTATTATCTAAGGTTGTTTTTATGTAAGTATCTACTGGGACATATTTATTATCCATTTCCATGTTTTATGAAAGAGTTTTCAAAAGAATTATTCTATGGGACTCTTTACTAAAACATCATTTCAAATTTTTTAAATATTTATTCTTCTAAATCATTCTCATTAATGTCCATGTCTTAAAAATGGATTTTAAGGATTTATTTATATGGACATGAATGTTTTTAAAATGTTAATTCCTTTCAAAAGTTTCCAAGTGGTATGGGACACTTTGATTCAAAAATTTATTTAAATGAATTCTTTTCCAAATTGTGTGACTTTTAATTGTTTTCATGAAAAATGGGTATTTCTCTCAAAGAGTTGTACAAATCATTTTCATCGACATAAAAATACTTTAATGGATTTTAAAGTTGTTTTGAAGTTGATTTATCATGATACAAATATTCCATATTTTGTTGAAGGTTTTGTGATATGATTGAATCTGGATGTGTTATTTTTATACCATTCATGGTTTATGGGTAAAGTATTGACATTTATTATGCTAGTTTTAATACAAATGTTTATGTTATGTTTAGACATTTTCATATGAGGAATGCATTGGACTTCATAAGTGATGGGTGGAGCCCACTATAGCTCCTCGATGCATCAGTAGGTCTCATGAGACAAACTAGTGTCTTGGAACGAGGCCTTGAAAAAATCTTATTTGTAGTCTTGGAACGAGGCCTTGGATATGTGGTTATGATAGTCTGGGAATATGCATTCCATCATTATGAAAGTGGTTCGTGATATTGCATGTGAGTATTCGACTAGTAGAATATCCATGTGAATATGTAAATGGAATTATTTCATTTTATTTTTTCCATATTATGCTGATGTTCAAGTTTAAAAGGATTTTGTTTTATTAATACATTACCTTAAATGTTTATGCTTATTTATGAATGTTTCCGTTGTATTGCTTACCCTTACTGAGCATTTGAGCTAAACCCTTTCTATGTTTTTTTTCAGGATTCCAAGAAGTGCATTGTGATTGATATGTAGGGTTATGCCAAGGGAATAATGGTGTTCATAAAGATTATTTATGTTGTTTTTCTTGTCTTAAAGTGCAATGCAACATTCATGTATGTAATCTATTTTGCAAGATTTCTAAACTAATCGGTACTTTGGGACTTGATTCCTTATAATAATGCCAATGTATTAAAATAATGCACCGACTCTAGGTAACTGGGGTCGGGGCGTTACATTTGGTATCAGATGAATTTTAGCAATAACCTTGGAAAATAGATTTAGATAAACTCTGATTAGAGCACATATCCCTAAGATAGACTTTGAGGATTATTATAGAAGAACTTCCTAGAATTTTGTTATTGTAGAGATTTTGTGAGTTTAATGAGAAATACATCCCTGTCTGGATATGAGCATATAGAGGTGGATCTGGCACAGATGTACCTAGGTGTAAAACCCGAAAACACCGCTTTGAGCTACACTCGAACGGGAACTGGTGCACGACTATGAGCCTTGCTGCACTCTTGGTTACGACACTCCCGGGGGATATGCTTAGGATAATTCTCATTTTCTTTACAAACCATTATGAAGGGCTCATGAGTATATACTTACTCAAAGAAAACATTTTTATGATTTTGGATTATATCCATAAAGTATTAAATTGGCATTAGGTATTTTACCAGTTTGGAATTATTCATTGCAATTCATAAACTGACCTAGTTTATGCTATTGTATAGAAATGGCGCCCAATAGATGGAATGTGGACTCCAGTAATATGTATGATCCAAAGAATAATAAGGATCATATCATTCATGGTATTAAGCCATCATTTAAAGGGAAATAGTCTCCCACGTATTATCATCATATGAAGAAATAGTATCATGGGGTGATAAGATATTTACAGATTTTACTGAGTCTTATGGATTTAAAGGGAAGAAAGAGAAGAAAAGGATGGAAGAGAGAAAGATGGATAAAGGGCAGAGGGAAATGAAGAATTTTCCCATATGTGATAACTGTGGGAAGAAACACCCTGTAACTTTCCTGAAGGAAATGTGAGTTTTTTATAAGTGTGGAGAAAAAGGACAACATGTATATGACTGCAAGGGTAAGAAAAAGGTTTCAAATGTACAATGCTTCATCTACAAGGAGTTGGGACACTATGAAATCCAATGTACAAATCATCATAGTATTCACCAAATGATGTTATTGGATAATAATAACGTAATGATACTACCATAGATGGAGAGGAATGACTAGTGTTCTTATGTTGTTATTATAGAATTATTTTATTTAGTGTTGTATCACCAATATACTGGTTAAATGAATTATGGAGATAAATAATGATTGTAATACAATACTATTTTATTGAGGATTTGAAATTATATGGTTCTATGAAAAGTGACTTAATAGTAAGCAACATTTTTTTGAAAATACATTGTTGAAGGAAATGTAATCCTTCATATGGTCCCGATGATGAGGTAGTGATTTTTGAATAATAGATGGTTGATTTGAATAAATTATATTGGAAATTCTTGACTACCATGAAACTGATTAATGAATTTTCATTGTTTGAGTTTACACCATTTTTGGAATGAATGACTATATCCATTATTCTATAAGGAATAAGGGATCATGAATTTAATCAATAACGTTTTATGGTAAATCATGATGTTGTAGTTTTTTAAAATAATACATGATGAAGGTGTTCACTTGTTATTACGTGGAAAAAATGATCTTCATTGTGTTTACCTTCCTTATAATTGTTGGACTGTGAGTTTGGACAGAAGTATTTTGGATAATTCTAGTTTGAGATTAATTTTGGATTGCCATAAAAGGACAACCTGGAGGTCGGGCGGCAACCCGTCGCGACCGGAAAGGCCGTAAGACTTGAACCAACAACCGAAGGGCGACAAGGGTGTATCACCTACCATTGTCCCACGAGATGTCCTGGATTAAATAATGTAGTTTATTTTAAGAATGTCTAGTAGATTAATTATAAATTCATTTTTTAAACCCCAAAAGAAGTTGATAAATAGAATATATTTTTATTTTCTATTATCATTTAGAGTGAAAGATGAGTTTGTGGTAGAAATTAGTTAAAAATGGAACACTACTTGTCAGGTATATATTTTTCTTCTCCTATTATTATATGAGGAAATTAATTCTTATACATTATTAAAGGGATCTTAAAACCAAAAATGTTTTATCCTAATACCTTATGTATTGTTGAACCGATGGCATTTTAAATCATCATAGATTGATTAATTTAAGGACCTCAATTTTAAACTTGTTTGTGATTGATGACCTAAATCACTACCTATAAATATTTACATTTTCCTCCAATTATATGTCTCTAATTTCCACCAATGTTCTTCTAATCGAGATCATAATTTGGTGGTGACCCTTTTATTTCTCTTTTCCTCATATTAAGACTAAATTTTATTAACCAAATTTCTGATGTAGGTTTTCCCACAATTTTTTTTTCTATTTTCAACCTTTATTTTTGAAGAACAATATCAAATTGCGTGGATGCAATTTATTGAAAGAGGTAATAATGTAACACCCCACGATTTCATAGTATGTTACTTCTCAAAATAATTCAATAACTTGCACTACACGCAACACCGAGTTCAAGCGCACCATGACTTACCAAACAAGCCGTTCAAAAGAGGTTATGAATAGTATTAACTATATTTGGAACTTTATATAATTATTATAATTTTAGAATCCATATAATGAGTTACTTAGACATAATGTAAGAACAAATTCATTTTTTTAGATAAAAGAAGTATTTTTCAAAAAAAAAGAACTTTTAACAACTTTTAATAGTGAACCCTTTTTAAATCCAATATTTTAAACTTTTAGATATTAAATTTCACTAAATAAATATATTATTTAGAATGGGAACATAAACAATTTACAATGTAACACCCCAATCTTCCACAGTACGCTTCTCTTTGAATAATACAGTAGCTTGTGTTGTACGCAACTTCGAGTTCTAACACACAGTACAACCAATCAAACTTGCAATTAGGAATAGTAATACCTACTTTTTGAAATTATATAAATTTAACCTCTCAAAATGGAATTAATTTTTGGATTCGGAATATCAAATTTATTCTAGGGTGGAATTTTGGTACTTTTCAGATAACTTTTATATTTTGATTAATAGTGAAAATTAATAAATTTTAATTAAAAACAACTTTTTTAATAAAAAAAATTAATACTGATAAATTATGACTCTGAGTGGGTTTAAAGTATATTTAGAATATATTTTTAACATTTTATACAATTTTGTTCATTGGACATAATTTCACAATTAAACCGGACATAAACAAGGGTCAAAGTTTTGATATTTATTATATCTTAAAAACACGCTTTTTGTTTTGACAGCAGGAATTTATTTTAAATTAATTTCTTTCACTTCTGTGTTTTGAATTTGGAAAAATGGATTCCATATTTGGAATCATAATGTAAAAATTGATTAAATAGGTAAATTTTATTTTTAGACATTTTAAATAATTACTTCGGTAAATATTTTATTTACCATGGTTAAAGGGTAAATCTGGTAAATAAGGGTTAAAAAATTATATTATAATAATAATAAATTACCCTAAAACGTGTCCTAACCTTGTTGGTTGATACATGTTCGACCATGGGAATATTTGAGTTTATTTTAGGACCCCATGGAGCCACATGTAGGTGATAGGGCACTTCATATTAATTAAGATTAAGTAAATAGAAAAATAACATAAGCTTATATCTTTTAGAAAAACAATTTTTACATAGGGTTATATATGTTATATTTTTTATTATAAATATTCATTAGAAAGATAAAAATATTTATTACAAATTGGTATTTTATTTATAATTTTTATATATTGAAAATGTAAAAATATATCTGACACAATAATGATACAATATTTTCTTTATTAATGAAAGAATCAAATAACTGGTATTATAAATGATAAAATAAATATAATTTGAAATTTTTGATGACATAAACGAATTTTATTTGCTAATATGACATGTTATTATTTCATAAATGATTTTTTTTATAATTAACAAAGTTTTTAAGACTTTAACAAAATTCATTTACGGAGTAGTGTCAAAATTGACATAAATGGGTTTTTAAAACAAATATTATATTATTAATTTATATTCTATTCCTAAAAATCTAAGGTTCATCCAGAGGACTTATATAATTATTGGTGAATCATTAATGGACTACTCTGGGGTCGATTTGATATATATAGTAAGTTGATTGACTATATAATATTAAAATACAAAGTGACATGGTAAATGTCAATCTAATTAACTAAGAGTTAAAACGAAAAGATGTGGTTAATATAATGACCCAACCCTTTCTAAAATCTATTTGTTGAAAATTTTTCGACCCATCCCAAACATAGAATTTTAATAATCCACATTGGATCCATTAGAAACCGAATATGAATTTATTATAAATTAATACTTTCTGATTTACCAAAAGAGCCCCTCCTCCCCCATATAAAAGGACCCAACTTCTAACCAGTTCTTCACACCTTCAAAGCCTTTTGGTTCGGCCCAAATCTGCCCAAATACTCTCTCAACTTCTCTCAATTTATCCTAGAGGCCTTATTTTTATCATAAAGACAACCTAGGAATCCCTTTTGATCAAATCAAAAGGAAGAACCCGAAGAAGAGGTAATATTTTCACCACCCTCTTTCAAGTTCCTTTCTTCTTCAACTTATTTTTTGTTTGTTATTTTTATTCTAAAATTATAGCTCCAGTATATCCTATATTCTGTGATGTTATTATAAATATGGTAAACCCATATTCAGTATTCTATCCATCCTTTGACTGACATGTCACCTTATGTGCGTAGGTACAGTTTACCGTCTCCAAGTCGTGGTGTAATTGTTTTTCAATAAATTATTATTTGGATGGGTATAATAATGATTTGTATTTGATGTAAATAATAAGTATAACATTATAAGGATTCTATATATATGATATAACATCCAATTATATATTATTTTGATATCAAAATAATGATATTTTCGCTCGTGCGTACGTACGGATTACCATTTCCACGACACGATGAGATTCATTTCCAAGTTCACCATTCATGGATGATTATAAAAAATATATATTAATAATAAGTATGTGATATATGAAATAATAATGCTACTGGGGATATATATATTTATATATATAAGTATTTATATACTTTTATATATCTTATTCACTTACTTCAGTTCAATACTTTATGAAAACAGAAACAACGTTTATGCGTACATACGGACTACCATCTCCATAAACGGTGTTTTCCATTTCATATATATGTATATTAAACATCATTATATTCTAAATATATATTATATATTTATAATGTTTTATATTCTGGAATTATTTAAATCATGATCCAAGTGATGCAATCAAGAGTAACAAGTTAAAACACGTACGATAAAGAAAGCGATTATTACCCGAAATGTTAATTTAACATGGAAATTATTATTAAATGGGTAGTATAACATCATAAATTAATCATGTATGATATAATAAATATTAATATGGTTCTGTTATAATATAATAACATACTACGATCTTTGTACAGGAGGTTAAACGTACCCTCGACTAAATGAAAGTTCAAGGTAAGGGGTTTTCATCTCACTCCTTATTCCCGTGAGATTCATGCCATATTGCCACTATTACCTTTTGTGTGGTGTATTTACTGCCCACAATTGTATTCTATGTGTAATACACTTTAATTTATGTGTATTTACATATTAATTGTGTGATACCTATTTCATGGGTTGTATGATTCGTATGTTACCAAATTGGAAAGGGTTAATTACACAATCTCTTTATTATCTGAGGTTGTTTTTACGTAAGTATCTACTGGGAAATATTTATTATCCATGTCCATGTTTCATGAAAGAGTTTTCAAAGGAATGTTTCTAAGGGACTTTTTAATAAAACATCATTTCAATTGTTTTAAATATTTATTCTTCAAAATCTTTCTCACTAATGTCCATGTCTTCAAAATGGTTTTTAAGGATTTATTTATATGGACATGACTGTTTTTAAAATGTTAATTCATTTCAAAAGTTACAAAGTGGTATGGGACAATTTGATTCAAAAATTTCTTTAAATTAATTCTTTTCCAAATTGTGTGACTTTTAAATGTTTTCATGAAAAGGGGTATTTCTCTCAAAGAGTTTTACAAATCATTATCATCAACCTCAAAATCCTTTAATGGATTTTAAAATTGTTTTGAAGTTGATTTATCATGATAAATATCTTCCATATTGTGTTTCATGATATGATTGAATGTGGATGTGTTATTTTTATACCATTCATGGTTTATGTGTAAAGTACTGACATTTCATATGCTAGTTTTAATACGAATGTTTATGTTATGTTTAGACCTTTTCATATGAGGAATGCATTGGACTTAGTAAGTGACGGGTGGAGCCCACTATAGCTCCTCAATGCATCGATAGGTCTCATGAGACAAACAGTGTCTTGGCACGAGGCCTTGACAAAATCTTATTTGTAGTCTGGGCACGGGGCCTTGTCTACATGGTTATGATAGTCTGGCATTATGCATTCCATCATTATGAGAGTGGTTAGTGATATTGCATGTGATTATTCGAATATTAGAATATCCATGTGAATAAGTAAATGGAATTATTTCATTTTATTTTTTCCATATTATGTTGAAGTTCATGTTTACAAGGATTTTGTTTTAGTTATACACTGCCTTAAATGTTTATGCTTATTTATGAAATTTTCTGTCGTATTGCTTACCCTTACTGAGCCTTTGAGCTCACCCCATCCTATTTTTTATTTTTCTTAGGATTCCAAGAAGTGTATTATGATTGATATGAAGGGTTAAGCCAATGAAATAATGGCGTTTATAATGATTATTTATGTGGTTTTTCATGTCTTAAAGTGCAATGTAACATTCATGTATGTAACCTATTTTCCATGACTGCTAAACTATTCGGCCCTTTGGGACTTGATTCCTTGTAATCATTCCAATGTATTAAAATAATGCACCAAATCTAGGTAACTGGGGTCGGGGAATTACAATAAATAAATAAGATTAAAATTAATATTTGAATTAAAATATAATATTTCTCACTATTCATTAAAAAATTAATTTTATCATAAAAATACCAAAATTTTACCCAAAGTAAATTTTGATGTCCTGATTCTAAAGAAGAATTTTATTTGGTCAAATAGAATATATAAATGTGACCAAAATTAGATTTAAAGAGGATTCAGAATCAAAATGAGATAAATCAACATTCTAGTCAATATTAGAGTATTTATGTTTAAAATCTAATTCTTTTATTTTTTTGAGATTCTAAAATTTATTTGATAAATTTAATTACATTTAACAAACATTTATAATAATATTTTAGTTAGTTCTATTCATTCCTACAAATACAACGGCTTGGCGTTAACTAACAATAATAATATTATAATATTAGTGTGCAACTTAAGATTTCAAAGAAACCCATTGTTACGTATCTCGTACGCCATTGAACATAGAATCCTCTTTAAAGTAAAATTAATATTTAATTCAAAAATATTAATAAATATGAAAAATGTATTATTATTTATTTACCTAGGATGTTAGAATGCATCAATCAAATATTGGATGTCAATGTTCTGACTAAATAAATAATTTCATATATATAATTTAAAGTTCGTTTTTAGGTTAAAATTGATGATATATATTGATATTATTTTTCGTAGAAGTATAAATTTTCTACCAATTTTTTTTTCGGTGCACATTTGGTTTCTCTAGATGGTTGGTTATTTTCACACCACAATTGAATAATCACTAAAAAACTATAAATTGTCATAACAGTTATGCTAGAAAAGAAAATGGGGTTTCAAATTGGACAGTATTGAGGATAAAAAATAAATAAATAAATAAATAAATATATATATATATTAATGGGGTAGAGGTGGGACTGGCATTTTTCAATGAAAAAAAATAAATTTCTGTCTATTAGAAGTAGAGAAAGAAACCAAAACCCTATTATAATTATAAAAAGAAGATATAATATGTACTGGAAATATTTTTCCCCCTAAAATTAATCTCCCCTATGTTATCAATCCCTAAATAGTGTCAGACCCCATGGAAATAGCCCTCAACCACCCTTTCCAAGAAATGAGCACCACCGATGCATGAAACTAGCTTCTGTTGTGTGATGACCTAAATTTCCCACCGCTACAATAAATATTAGCTCAAACATCCATGATCCTCTCCTGACCATTATCTACATCCCCATGTGAGAGGACCAGCATTGTCAATGGAAAGTCCCCATTTCCAAAATCTTGTTTATTGAAGTCAGACGCCACCCATTCTGGTTGCCTCTTAACATTATGACGCACTAAACCCATTGCTAGAATCTGCTAGATAGAATCAATCCTCACAACTACAGGTTCCTATAGTGTTCCTAGCTACAAACCTATCCACATTATTTCATACAAAGAAAACCCCCCAAATACCATCATGCATCACATGATACACCACCTTCTTGTCATTACCCTACCCTGTTCAAGTTTCCCAACAATGGTCTTGGCCTCCAACATGGATAGTTGGACATGACCAACCCCACAATGGGAAAGTATGGGTCCGTCCAATAGAAAACAAGTTAGGTAATGTATTATTGGATACGAAAAAACATGGACAAGTTCTTCCCAGCATATAACAGGTCTTCATGGGTCATACTGACTGGAAATAGTCATATGTGTGGTTATGGACCCAAGAATCAACTATGAAACCAATATTGTTTTATAAATATATGAAATTTTAAAAATAACAATTTTCTTATTATTAAATTAAATTGTTTTTTGTTGTAAAATAATTTAATATTTGGTTAAAATTAAATTAATTGAATAATTTAATTTAATAACTATAAATTACAATATAAATGGTGTAGATGTAAATTAAATTATTTTTTATTTAATAATAATTCATTTAATTTTTTTAAATTATCTAGTAAAAAAACTTATCACACATTAATTTTTATCATGATTTTAATTAACACCTATAGAGGTCTTGATCTATGAAAAATCAGGTTCTTGTGGTGTTATTTTATTTAATTATTTATTACATCTTAATGCTATGCTTGTAATATTTTATTATTTGTGTAATGAATGTTTTCTCATTTTCATCCATTTTTTAATATACATAAGGGTATCGGAATCCATTATTAATATATATATATATATATGTGTGTGTGTGTGTGTAAATTTCATTTTATAAGACCCCCTACATGAGTGTAAGTACATTTTTACTATTTGAATCATTAGTGAAAGTCCTAGACCATTCCAAGATGAGGCAGTATACCTAAAGAGATTTGAAAAACACTATAATGGTAGTGATCAACATTATGAGTTAAAACTTGAATCATGTATTATACACATAGGTCACATTTGATTAATTTAATTTAAATGTATCCACCAATATTAATTGACCAGAAGTGGTCATGTTATTTGTTTCATTTATGAATAGTTGATTATTTTAATTATGACCATGTTTACCATGACAAACACATAAAATAATAAGAAGAATAATGAATAAATAAGTTGTGGATATTGTTCTATTAATACATGTCCTATTGTGATCAGAATGACCTAGTATAAACATATTAATACAAAGGGATCACATTAATAAAATATATTATAACCCCTTATATACATATAATGGAACAAAAGCCTTTAATCCTATGAATTTGAAAATCCCTGGTGTACAAGGTGCTCGTCAACCAATGTTGAAGGTGTATCAGGATACTGGTGAGTACATATGTGGGTGATGGGTTGAACTATCTCATATTTGTATGAAATTAATATATAAATATAAATTGATACCAATTTAGAGGAAAATAATTAAGGGATTCAAGGATATGATTCTGATAATCTGGCCTTTACTCCATAATTAAAGGGAATATGAGTCAAGGTTGTTGCCAGTCTATTTCATACCATTAAACATTTTGAGTAGTAGCATATCCAATGACTATAGACTATGAGCGGAGGTTTAATGGTTTTTATCGATCATAGTTCTAAAGTTATATTGTATTTATAGACAAGTGTTGAGGTCTAATATAGTTTGATAAAATAATAGAAGACATTTAATTATTAAATTAATCTATAATGTATATTCTTTAATTAGGATAAAAGTGTTAATCAAAAATATTTTTTTATATATATTGGAATTTAATAATATAAGTACACTGGAATAATATTTTGCAATGTAATTTATAGAAATATCAGGAATTATGAAGAGTAGTATTGATTCATTGACAATGTAATATGATATTAAAAAATTATTCTCCTAGAGCCCCCAATACCCATTGAGCAACCTCTAGATGATATGATTAGAAATATTATTATAGTAGACCAACGTCTAACACATGATGGTTATTTAATAATGATATGATCAAATATCAGTGTGAGTTGTGGATACAATAATAGGACATGGATGATTTCCAATGTTGTATCATCTTAGAAAAGATTAGAAGGAGAAAGTAAAGTGATTTATGAATGAGAGATGATTAATATAGATATATGTAAATATGAATGATGAATATGATTCTTTCAATAAAAAAATTCATCTACCATAATCACACATTTAAATTAGTTTTTTAAAAAATGAAAAAAAATATTAGAAAAAAACCATTTCATTTTGGTAATGGTTTTAAAAGTATATAGAAAAATATTTAATGATTAATATTTAATTCTTATGGTGAACAAGATTAATGAAAAGGAGAAAAAAGAAACAGAATGTGTGATGTTGATGAAAAATTCACAGTTTTCTTCAGATAAAAGATGAATGGAATTATACTAGATGTTATTTTTTTTATCAATTCATGATATAATATTTTGAAATATAAAATGCATTGAACTGAATCGAAGAAAAATTTAGTCACTTCTTCTTTAGCTATATTCATGATTTAAAAGTAATGTTTCAATTTTGTACCCTAATTATCAATTAAAATATTCATCTCCAATATGTGTGTTAAAATAAAATAACCATGTTTGAATTGAAATGTAAAATTAGGTATGGTTTAGTATCTAATAAGCTCAGAATGGGTGATCACTAAGTTAGTGGGGAGAACTGTACAACTAATATATTATAATATTATTGATTCCAATATATGGTTTTTTATGTATTACTAAAAAATTAATCTCATCTTTCTATTGGACCCAAGGAAAAAAATTTCTTCTTTTGGAATGGATTATGTTTTTGCTGTCTAATACTCATCAAATACTTCTGTATTACATGAAACATTAACAGCATTTCATCAATATAAATATGGAAGACTCTAATACCCAGTTTTGGCATGAAAATACAATTTCTCGAAAAACTAAATGTGGATGTCAAGGATATAAGTATTATGGTATATAGAATATTTATATTTAACGAAACTAGTTTTTATTGATATTTTTAGTTTTTGAAGAATGAAACATTAGAAAATAATTCATACAAACTATTTAACAACCGTTCATCTAAAGATAGTGAACTATTCCATGGAATAGGTTGTGGTAAATATACATCACAGGATTCAATAATGTTTGTTTAAGGAATGTGAAAGTGAGTTGTGGTGTATGAATTTTTAGAAGATATTAATTTATTATTTCTAATATTCCAAATAATAAAATGAACATGCATTCATTAATCATTAAAATTTATCATGGGTTAATTCCTAAACAAAAAATTTCATATTCACATTAGAATTATGATATTCAAAATGAGTATTGATGTTGATTCTTACATGTTAACACTAATCAACAAAAATTAAGTGTGAAGTAATTAAAAAATTAATATATCCTTAAAACATCAAAGTGATGATGTATTTAAAAAGAACAAAAATGTGGATACTTAGATTTATTACAGATACATTTGTTATTTTTCAAGATAGTTATTTAAAATAATGTTGTTATTCCCTAAATTCCTGAAAGCTATAATAAAAATTGCATATCCCCTGAGATTTAATATGAAATATATATTTTTTCATATAATCATGGAATTAGTCGTAAATATATATTTTCTGGATATAAATAATAATTCAACTGAAAAACTTTTTGAATATGAATTAAGTGTTATAATGGTCACATAATATATTAAAAGAATCCCAATGATAAAAAATTGAATTTGAAGTGACAAACTATATTTTTATAAAAGGGTGAAAAAAATACTTGACATAGTGGAAGATTGATTGAAATGGATTTAGTCAATGATTATGTTGCACAAATAGTTGTCACATTAAAAATTTATACAAGAGATGCGAAAGGGTAATGTTGTAGAGAAAAATAATGCATATGAAGGATAAAACCATGTTAAAGCGTTTACATATACTATGGACAGTGATGATTATTTCATTAACAAAATGAATCATACAAGTAAAAATTATATAGAAAATAAATAAAATTGATATATTTTATTAAAATTAAATAATGGATACCATGAATTAAAGTGTATGAGATTATTATTTTGAATAACGTGAGGGGTATTCAACGAGACTATATATGGATGGTACAAGTGTGTTAAAAATAAAGATCAATTGGTGGTACTAATAAAATTTGATAAATTTTAATATAATTTTACTTTTAATAGATAAATTATGTGGTAGTTTTCTAATTATTTTATTTCAAGGACACATATTGATTAAAAATACTAAAATTTCATTAATGTAATTAATAGATTTTAAAATACTATTTTCCCAAAAAAGTTTTTTATATAAATTTTTAATCAATAAATAATTTAAATTTTGAAACCATTATAGAATTAATTTGATAAAATAAAACTCACTTTTAAAATTATCATGTAAAATTATTTAATTGTTAATATTTTGGATTATTTAGATAAGAATAATTTTTTGATGAATAATGAATACTACTGGGGTTTTGTATAAAAAATTACGTTTTAATTTAAAGGATTTATAAGGACATGTATTTTTTTTAATTGTTAAAAAAGTGAAATTATTTCAATAATAATTAGTTAATATATATTACTTAAATTTAATAATTTTAATATTAAATTTTGACATAAAATATTTTTAAACATTTGTGTATTTTGAAATTGTAAAACCTCGTTCTCGTCACATATGCTGGTTTAGTTTTAAATTATATTTCTCAAACCCTATGAATTTAATTTTGAAAAATGGATTCCATATTTTGAATAAGAATAATTTATATTACATAATAATATAGACATAATAGTGTACCATAATGAATAGTAAATACATTAAAAATTATTTATCATGGTTAAGGTAAAAATGGGTTTACAAGGCAGCTAAATTAAAAAGATATGGGTTATAAAGTACCTAAAACATTTAATAACCCATTTTATGTGCATATATAGACCTTATCATGTATAATATTCAATTATAAACCATTTTCACAATTGTGTAATGTTAAATATGTGGGTACAAATTTTTCATTCGATGAATTACAATAATGCCACTCTCTCGATTTAAAAAAGGCCACCTCTTCTCCTCTCATCATAATGCTTCCAAAACCATTTGGATCATCCTAGAACTACCCAAATAAAATAATAAATTATATTATAATATAATAGTATCCTTATATCTTTTATATAACCAATCCATATAGGATTTTAGTGGAAACCGTAAGAGGTTACCCTAAGAAGATGTACGGTTTTCAATGAGATTTTTTATTTTTATTTATTCCCCCAAATCATTCAATTTAAATAAAAAAATACTTATATAACAACTAAAGTATATTAAATATACATATATTTTTGTATTTTAATTTAATTATCTAAAAACATATACAATTCACTCAAATGGGATATAAAATGATTACTCATGTGTATGGTGGACTACAACTTCATAGTCAGATGTTATTCATTTTATATAACCACCTTGCACAGTAGTATAAAATGATGTATTAAAAGTTTATATATGATATATATAATTTAATAATACTTTTATAATTATTATATATCATATAACTTCTTCATTTCAATTTGTTGTTAATATAATAATGTTATGCATGTGTACGATGGACTACCTCTTCACAAAGCGATGCGATTCATTAATGATTTACATTGAATGTAATAAGGATGGGTTTAATAAAAATATGTGATATAAATGACATAAAAATTATCATATAACTATAATAAGTTATTTAACATCAATTATATAAATCCATTGTGTTAATTTAATCATCTTTCATGCGTACGTATGACCAACTGTCTCTTTGAACATTGTATTTCATTTTATATCTCTATAATTTATGGAGTACTATAAATACATATATACTGAACATATATGATATTTATATAATTGTTTAAATTTTTGATATGATTGAATCATTATCAATTTAAAATGACACAGCAAAAAACAAATCAAAACACACAAAAAAATGTAGTAGTTATAACCCAAAAAATGACATTAACATTGAATTGTTACTGTAAAAAATTAACAAAAGGTCATAAATAAATCATATATGGTATGATATATATATATTTATGGTTCCAAAATATATTTATAATGTACAAAAATTTATTATATAGTAGGTTTTAACTTGTATGAAATAATTCATGACTTATAGTAAGTGATATTTCTTAATTTTACTTCATTGAGAAATTTATCATTTTATGCAGATATCATCTTCTAGAAGATATATTTACAGCCCATTTAAGATGTAATGTAATGAATTAAATTATCCTCATTAAATTATATATTTAATTTAGAGATATTTTTTCATGGTTCTTATGATTCAATATTACCAATGTGGTATGTATTTTTTGTTACAATAACATCGTTTATGAGGATTTCTCATTATTATTATTACAATGATGGTATAATAATATATTTCTTTATAGATACTCATTTATTTTATTAACCACTAGTTATTTTTTAGAATATTTATTTTCAATTAGTTTTAAACTACTTATGTACTAAATATTTCAAAAATGTTGTTTTTAAATAAAAAATGACTTTATTTGTCACTTCTATCGAAAAACATTTTTCTTATAAAACCATTTTTACTATTATTGTTTTAAAAATTATTTTTAACATTATCCAAATTATTTGTTCATCACAACCCATCCTTGGGTCCCGTTCCTTGACTACCCCAAACCCACCTTCCATATGCCAGGGGCTGACGACTAGCACGAAAGGTGTAAATCCCAATAAAAAAGGAAGGCATTGCCTTTATAAAATTAAACAACACAACATAGTACAAGTAGAAGCAAACACTAAGTACAAAAGAAAGTTATGAAAAGTAAATGGGCCAGAATACAAACCCAAATGAAAAGTACAGCTACAGCTGAACGAAAGTACAATGGAAAAGACAAGCAGCAGGAAGAATAGAAGTAGCTCCTGGGTCGCCCACCCTAAATCCTACCTAAAGGGTAGGTACAGATAGCCTCCTCAATGATCTCGCCCATCAACCTCCTCCGAGTACTATATCATCGTGAATTACTCCTCCAGATACTGACCTGGTGTGAGGTCCACCTCCGGGTACCGTCCAGTCCTCAAACACTCGGCCTCCGTCTGCGCTGTCTGTCGTCTGCATCCAACACAACGTGGTGCGGGTATAACCCATGCAGGGGTGAGTATGACGATACTCAGTAGGGAGCCCGAGACCCTCATGGTCTCACTAAATCCAATATGGATAACCAATAAGTAGGATCTATACAGATAACCCTTTCATAGGTATAATCCCATACTTATACCTAAGTTTATCAAGTAACCCATCTCAATCAAGAGGTATCACACAGATATGAAATCAACGGATAACCACTACTTAGTTATATGCCATTATTTATATACCTAATTTTTCAAATAACCCATCTCAATCAAGAGGTATCACATAGATATGAAATCAACGGATAACCACTACTTAGGTATACACCCATACATATACCTATGTTATCAAGTAACTCATCTCAATCATGAGCAAATCACAATGGTCAACGAC
Organism: Viscum album; assembly: GCA_963277665.1. Classification (NCBI taxonomy): domain Eukaryota; kingdom Viridiplantae; phylum Streptophyta; class Magnoliopsida; order Santalales; family Viscaceae; genus Viscum; species Viscum album. Next base: position 1,089,762,436 of record OY728121.1, read on the forward strand.
TCAGATCAAACCAGGATTTTATTCATTATATCGAAACCACAGTTGCTAGAGTACTCCTCATCTGTCGAGTATACTGGGCATGTCGCTACAACCAAGTGCTTCCCACTAACCTTGGACTGCTGAAGTACTCCACCTGTCGAGTACTGTTGGTCTGCTACTACAACCCTGCGCTTCCCACCATGGGTCTGCCGCTTCAACCATATGCACCCCCTCATAGCCTACACAGGTACTCCTTCTATAGAGTATCGCGGGTCTACCACTACAACCATGCTCTCCTCCACCTGGATCTACCTCTACAACCAAGCACTCCCAACTGGGCTATCTGAATCACTCCGAGTCGATCAATCAGCAGTCGTCAAGTCTCTTCCAGCTACTAGGTCTCTGCACTATGCTCGCTCGTCACCGGGAGGGTCTGATCCACGAGCTATTGGTCGATACTCCATGTATCACAAAGTCCCAAGAATGAGTATCCTAAAGGTTTGCCACGTCATAGGAATCTCAACACAACAGACGGCTCGTCAATCGGACACCCGATCTGTGTGTTTTTAGCCTTTTCATCCCGGGGGCCCAGTAGGTTTCGTGTACGAACCAACCAGACCATATCTCAATTTTACCCCGAAATCTTGTAGGGTATACTCATAGGGACCATTTCTCAACAAGAGTATCAACGCTGCTGACGGTTCGCCAAACGGACGTCCGGTCTGAAAGTTATCGTTCTTTCCATTCCAGGGGCCCGATTGGATTTCAGGTACAATCCATCCCAGACATACTCCAACAACATCCAAACCTTAGGTGAAGTATTACAAAAGTTCTGTTTCATCAAGAAGAATCCAACAAAGTCGACAGAATGTCAATCAGACGTCTGGAGCTCAAGTTATAAGCGTTTCCGCTCCGAGGGCCCGGTTGGTTTCAGTTTCCAACCAACCCATTCGTGCCCAAAGTACCATGAAACCCTGAATGTAATATAAAAAAATGACAGTCCCGATCCAAGGATCCCAACACAACTAAAGGTGTGTCGATCGGAGGTCTGTAGCCCTTGTTATGTGCGTTTAAACAGATCTGTCCGTAAGTAGGGGTTTTGGGCCTGGTCCGACCAAGCCATATACCCCCTAGGTCGGCCCGAACCAAGTCGACCAGACCTGGGTCTGGGTCCGGCCCAGCACCGGTGGCTGGCCTGGCCCGGCCCGCGTGGCCGGCGGTTCGTCTTTCAGCCGAGCGGGATGCGGGGGGGGGGGGGGGGGGGGGGGTGCTGCCCCACCTTGATTGAAAAATGGCCGGCCAAATAAGTGCGGCCTTAATTGATTCCATAGGACCCAAGGGGTCCCGCCTCCAACTTGCGCCAGCGGCCGGCTTAGTTGGCCGCTTCCCCGAACTGTCACGACCATAGGTCATGGCTCCTTCCCGTCTAGCGCGGTGCGACGACGCCGCACCCCTCCGCCGCTGCTTGCCCTCGGCTGCGGCTTCCTTCGGTTTCACCTGCGCGGCGCGACGACTCCGTGCTCCTTCGCCGCGGCTCGCTCCGAGCATGGTTATCTCGTCCCCGCATGGTGTCATTGAACCGTGCCGCCTCCATTCCAAACCACAATGGTGATCAACATCAAAAGGGGAGGAGGGTTATCCGGGTTTGTGCAGTCCGACCTCCTCCCGTAATATTGATAACAAGCGGCCGATAAAAATGAAGAATGTCAAAATAAAACTTGAATGATGAAACAACCCCTACATCGAAGAAGTTCGCGGAAGCTAGCATCATGGAAAATGACATCTTAGGGTGAGACTCCATATACGTTGACAGAGATCGTCTGAGGAGGAAGCTGTGTCTCCCTTTCTTTGACATGGGGAGATGATGGAACGACGTTACAGCATTCTTCGTCGAAGGGTGTCGTTCTTCAACAAAGGATACGTTCATTGTGGGAAGATGAAGTTCTTCCAAAAGATAGAACTCTCTCTCCAAAAACCTAACAAAACAAACTCCAACCAAATAAAATAAGACTCCTCTTACTTTACTACTCAAGACATGCATTTCAAAAACTCCAAGATTCAAAATTGAATTCACTCATTTAATTAATCTTATGTTGTTAAAATTAATGGAGAGTTAAGTTGGAAAGAATTAATGTGGGGTAGAGTCACATAATTTATAAGGGGGTTTAGAGGAGTTAGGGAATTTGAAAAGGTGGGGGCTCATGTGTGCCCCACCTCACTAATATCATGACAAGAGGAGTTAAGATTAAGTGGGTTCCACCCCAACTCCCACACATGGGAGTTAAAACACTTAGATGAGAGAAATAAAGTTGTGAGACAACTTTATTTCACTTAACACTTAATCCTTATTTTTTTTAAACAACTCCCCTCGGGAAAAAACCACTCAAAAAAATGTCTTCTCAAGAAATTACTGGCACTGTGGTTTCATCGGTGCCCTCAGATTTCGATTCCGAGCACTGGTTCAAAAGTTATAAAAACCCACTCATTCGTTTACTGAACGTACCCGAGCTAATCTTCGGAAATTGATTCCGGGCACACCGGGCCACGAAATCAGGTTCCGTCAGAAACCGTGAACTCATAAAATTCCAAAGAAATAAATAAAAAACATTTCATTGAAATTTACGTGTCTTTACATTACTCTCACCTCAGGGCTTTACGTCCCCGTAAAGCTTCAACACACACTAATGAAAACAAAGCAGTACTAAGCACGCATATGAGCCTTCCACTCCCATGTGCTCTCTTAGAGGTTCTCGAGCTACCAGTGAAAGCATACCTAATTAATTTACCATCAAAGTAGGACACACTCCTGTCGATCCATGATCTGCACTGGAACATCCACAAATGTAGCCCCGTCATCAATGTCCAACTCCCTGTGATCGTTGGTATGGGTCAGGTCGTTCACGTATCTCCTCAACTGAGATACATGGAAGACGTCATGTATCTGGTGCAACTGAGGTGGATGGGTCAAGCGGTAAACCACCTCGCCTACCCTGTTGAATACCAAGAAGGGTCCGATAATCCTAGGAGATAACTTGATTCCCGGGCCAAATCTCCGTAATCCACGTCGAGGTGAGACCTGTAAGAAAACGTGGTCGCCATGCACAAACTCTAGTGGCCTCTGTCTCCTATCATCTTAGAACTTCTATCTGTACTGTGTAGTCTTCATCCACTCCTAAACATACTGCATTTTTTCCATCGTCGTCTAAACCATCTCTGGTCCAACAAGAGCTGCTAAGATTTCTTCTTTGCCGATAACAGAAATCTGGTCTCATCCCCTGGATGAACCACGTTCTTTGCCTAATACATTCAATCCTGACTTGAATGATACTAATCCATGCAATTAATGACATTGTAATTCCTCGATGCTACTAGCAAGAGATCCAACCGTTACTCTCACCTCCAAGGGTTGAGTCACACTATCGGCATCAGTGTGTGGTCACTTGGTCTCCTCTAGTAGGAATCTCAAAACTGAGGGTCAATTCAACAGTTTAAACCGGAACCTCTTAGTACACAAAAAGAAATGAATCAAGCATCACAAGGAAAGGTGTCTTATATTATTGCAGCTCAAGTAAAAAGACACACAACAACCACAAACAACAACAATTACAACAAGGAAACTAGAACCACCAGGATCAAAGGTCCCATGCATGGAACTAGTCCTGCTCTTGTCTGCCAGCTTCCGGAGCTCCATAGTCATTTTCTTCAGCTATCTGAAGCTGAGATCTCCCATTTCCACTAGTTCCCTGTGGTCGGGGTGGACCTCCTGGTGGTTGTAGTGGAAACACATCGAAGCGTCGTCCACCTCCAGCTGCACGGCTAGCTCCCCTACCTCGGTCTCCTGCTCCTTGCGGTCCACCTCGATCGAACCTATGCATCTGCCTGGGAGACCCTTCGTTTATTTTTTGGTCATCTGTATGGAGGTTCAGACAGTCACGGGCCATGTGACCAACCCCGCCGTAGGAGTAACATTGTCCGCTCCTGGTAAGTCATTCTCCTCCCCGGGTTCCTCACACACACGATCCTGTGTCATGTGGTTGACCACCTGTAGGTCTGGTCCTTTTGGACCTCTGCATCATCTGTCTACTACCCGCTGTAGAAGACTCTGCTGCATACCGTCTAGTGGTGGGTACTTCTGCTAGAGACTGCTCAGCAAGGAAACTCTCCACTAAGAGGGTTCGCTCCAACACCCCTGTCTGCGTCAGGATGCTGTGAGAAACAACTGAAGCTCTAATCTCTCGCCTGAGCCCCTGATCGAAGGTTCTAGCCCTGAAGAACAGTTCCCATACCATATCTATGGAGTAGCACGAGAGATCGGTGAACCTCGCTGAATACTGCACCACCGACATACTACCCTGATGAAGATGAAGTAGCTCCTATATACGCACCAATCAAAGGGTGGCTGGTACAAACTCTACCCGGAACAGGCTCTCGAAGTCTACCCAGATAAGTGTCACCTCATCATGCATCTGAAGCATCAGTCTCCACCATCTGCCTGCTGCTTCCTGAAAGAGGCTGGCAGAAAGGATCACCATGAAGTCTTCTAGAATCCTTACTAGCCTGAAGACTCTCACAATAGCCTACATCCAATCCTCAGCTGCCTGCAGGTCTGTCTCTCCCCTGAACCTGGGTGGCCTCTGGCACTAGAACTCGTGCAGTGCACTCAAGCGACGTGCACTCTCTACTGTTGTGGCTGGTGGCATCAGTGTCCCAATGGGTCGTAGTACTGTCGGTGCCTCTGTTGGTGCCTCGACTAGTAGAGGGCCCTGTAATGAGGCCTCGTCACTCAGCGGGCAGTCAGTACGTACAACTCTCGGGGATCTAGCTGGTCATCCGCGGGGAGGCATCCTGAAAGAAAAAAATGCAACACGGTCAAAGACTATACCTAGTGAGCTGACCTGGTTTGAGCTGACATAATGAAAACTTTTGGAAACACACACGCAATCAGTGTTGTCGTGCACTGGGTCAGAAATCATTAGTCAGGGTCCTGGTGTATGGATACGTTGGCTGCCGCACCAACATTGGACTCCCTGAAATGAATACCACACTCGGTACCATTAACACTATTTATACATAGAAAAGAATTATCAGAGTCCTGAGTTCAGTGGTAGAACTGACTCCTTTGGTACCTATTTTACACGACCCGTCCTCAGGGCACGTTCCATGACTACCCCAAGCCCGCCTTCCATAGGCCAGGGGATGGAAACTTGCACCAAAGGTGTAAATACCAATAAAAAGGGAAGGCATTGCCATTATAAAGGTAAACAACACAACATAGTACAAGCAGAAGCAAACACTAAGTACAAAAGAAAGTGCTGAAAAGTCAACGGGTCAGAATACAAACCCAACTGAAATGTACAACTACAACTGAACGAAAGTACAACAGAACAGACAAGCAGCTAGAATAATATAAGTAGCTCCTGGGTCTCCCATGTAACGCCCCGACCCTAGTTACCCAGAGTCGGTGCATTATTACATAACATAGGCATGATCACAAGAAAGATCAAATCTCAAAAGACCGATTGGTTTAGTAGCCTTGGAAACACTAGATATATTCATAAGTTTTACATTACATCATAAAATGAAAAACTACTACAACAACATAATGTCTCCACAGTCCACACTATTATCCCCTCATAATATCCCTGCAAGTCATTCATAACTTACTTCTTCACATCATGGGAAAAATAAAACATAAAAAAGGGGTGAGCTCAAATGCCCAGTAAGGATAACAATATAGCGGAACATTCAAAAATAAGCATAAACATTTAAGGAAATGAATTACTAAAACAAAAGCCTTTTAAACTTGAACTTCAACATAGTATGGAAAAAGTAAAATGAAATAATTCCATTTACTTGTTCACATGGATATTCTACTAATCAAATAATCACATGCAATATCAATAACCACTTTCATAATGTTGGAATGCATAATGCTGAACTTTAATTTCTTTGTTAAGGCCTCGTCCCAAGACCTAGGGGCTAAATGTAACCGGAACCCAACCCGGAGTGCCTCTAATAACCGGACACCAACCCGGAGTTCCTCTAATAACCGGACACCAACCCGGAGTTCCTCTAATAACCGGAGACCAAACCGGAGTTCCTCAAATAACCGGAGACCAAACCAGAGGGCTTACTTTTACCGGTCCCCAACCCGGAACATACTTGTCTAACACATTAATTTGAATGAAAGGTTGAAATATAACATAAACATTCAGATTACAAATAACTTATGAAATGTCAATACTTTAACCACAAACCATGAATGGTATAAAAATAGCACATCCACAGTCAAACATAACTCATTCGATACAATATGGAAGATTGTATTGTATCACATTAACCTCAATCAATAATAATGAAGGATGTTGACATAGATGAAAATAATCATCAAAACTATTTGAGAGAAATATCTCCCTTTTTCTTGAAATCATTTAAAAGTCACACTATTTGTCGAGAAGCCATTTAAAAATAGATTTTTGAATCAAAGTGTCCCATACCACTTTGAAACATTCTAAAAGGAGTTTTAATTTCTAAACTTTTATGTCCATATAAATAAATCCTTAAAACCATTTTTAAATCATGGACATTAATGAGAATGATTTAGATGAATAAGTCTTTAAAACATTTAAAAATGGTATTTTAGTTAGAGTTTCTAACCAAAAGAAAGACACTTGAATACAAATAATGGAGGTAATCAAAACTTTGTAATATCATGAGAATAAAGGTATTCATGATATACTATGTCAAAGTACATTATATACACCACATAAAAGTGATTTGGTGTATATCAACAAAGAAGTCTCAATGGAATGTAAGTTGAGATGAAATCTCTAATAAAGGCCGTATCCTTAGGTTAAGGATAAATCAACGAAATAATTATGTGTGACAAATATAAATAAACTAAATATGATTGGATATTTAGTGTAAAACAATCAAATTATATTCACACAAATTCTTGTAAAAACAACACCAACGAATTGGATGTTTAACTCAACAAATGGTGAATGAGTTAAAATTACTCTTATCAAATTCATATCAATGACTTGAGAATTATCAATGGAGTGATTATGTGTATCAAAAGTATATCCATAGGAAGAGGAGTGTAAATTATGACTTAATCAAATGAATAGTGATTCCACACATAATCTTGGGGTAATATAATCAATGAAATATGCGTAAAGCCAAATGAGTGGAAATTGAAATCTCAAATTCCCTTATCGATTAGGTATTATACGAAACATACACCCATGAAAGAAGTATCATACCATGATGATGTAAATACCCATAAATTAAAGTATATTACACAATGAATATGATCATGGGCAGTACACATACACCACATTCAATAATTAAGTGGTGATCAATGGAATTCTCACGGAATTAAAAGTGAGATAAGAAAACCCTTACCACGTTAATCAACTGAGTCGTATGGACAAAAGTTAACAACCACCAAACGATTTACAGAATAACATGAATATAAAGAGAATCATGATAATATATATCAAATGGCCATACAAAATACACCACTTTCAATAATTTAGTGGCGAACAATGGAAATCTCACGGAATTGAAAGTGAGATAAGAAAATCCCTTACCACCTTAATCAACTGAGTCGTATGGCCAAAAGATAATAACCACCAAATGATTTACAGAATAACATGAATATAAATAGAATCATGATAATATATATCAAATGGCCATACACAATACAACACTTTCAATAATTTAGTGGCGAACAATGGAAATCTCACGGAATTGAAAGTGAGATAAGAAAATCCCTTACCACGTTAATCAACTGAGTCGTATGGCCAAAAGTTAATAACCACCAAATGATTTACAGAATAACATGAATATAAAGAGAATCATGATAATATATATCAAATGGCCATACACAATACACCACTTTAAATAATTTAGTGGCAAACAGTGGAAATCTCACGGAATTGAAAGTGAGATAAGAAAATCCCTTACTTTGTACTTTTTCCTTGGTCGATGGTAGGTTTACCTCCTGTATAATGGTGAAATAATTGTTATTGAATAATACAAGAATAATATACATTAATATGATATCATATATGATCTTTTAACATTGCTTTATTAATAATATCTTAGTATTATCGTCGTTTCGGGTGACAATCGATTCGTTCTTCTTAAATGTTTGGTTACGTATGACATGTTTGTAATGGATAGATTATATCTTATTAATAATAAGAATGATATTAACATTATTTTTAACCCTAAAATGAGAATAAGACTTTAATGGATACGATGGAGAATGAATCTCATCGCGTTCGTGGAGACAGTAGTCTGTACGTACGCACGAACACTACTTCCATTTAATTTTTATTTTAAAAGAATCGAATCCAAATGATACATAGGTATATTACTATTCCAGTATAATATAATATTTTATATATGTTACTTAAGTTCATTAACACCATCCTTTATACGTTCCATGTGTGGTATGAACGAGTCATATCATTTTAAGGGGGCGGTAGTCCGCACTTCCTCAAATGAAATTATCGTATGTATATACAACATGAAACGAATAATGATATGAAATAAAATTGAATTACAGAAGCTTATATATAAAATATATATCATTAATATCATATTTAATTATAGTTCCATCATAATGGCCACCATGAGAGGCGGTAATATGTATTTGAACAATCATCATTTCGTGAGGCGTTAGTTTGCCATCCACAGAAACATTATGTTCATCATCCATTAGATGGAGTTGTGTGTATGTGTAGTTTGAATCCTTCTTATAACAACATCCTAGTATATTGTGGATACTGGTGTTGTTACAAAAGAAAGGAAATAAAAAGAGTTTTGGGGGTTGTAGAAGCAAAATAAATGAAAATAATTTAAGAGAAATCGTTACCTTTAATTTAGGTAACTCACTTTGGTTGGAACCAAAGGACTTCTTGAAATGATTTCTGCCTAAGGGGAAGCTTCAAGGAGGAGGAGAGGGATGTGGGGAGCTTATTTGGGCAGGGTTTGGACGATCCAAGTTGCTTGAGAGGTGTGAGGAATGAGTAGAAGTGGTCTCCTTTTATAAGGGAGAGGAGGGGCTCTTTAGGAAAGAGTGAAAGTATTACATTATAATATAATTATATTCGGTTTATAATGGTCCAAAAATCATTGCGGTCGAAGATAAGATGACTAATTTTCTAAATAAAATCAACCAATAAGAATTGGACAGGTTTTATATAATATTTTAATCATTATAATCTTATTTATTTAAATGATTTATTAATGAGGTAAACATTAGATCATTATTGTGTCATTAATAATTTAACTTATTTAATGTCTAAAAATTATAAATAAAATATCATTATGTAGGAAATCTTTTTATATTTCTAATGAATATTTATAATCTAAAATCCAACATGTATAACCCTATGTAAAAATTGTTCTTCTAAAAGATGTAAGCTTATGCCATTTTTATTTTTATTTTAACTTTATTAATATAATGTGTCCCTACCACATACAAGTGGCTATAAGGGGTCCCCAAATCAACCCAAGGATTCCCATGGTCGGGTATGTGTCCACCAATAAGGTTAGGACACGTTTTAGGGTAATTTTGTATTATTATAATATTATTTTTTAACCCTTATTTACCGGATTTACCCTTTAACCATGGTAAATAAAATATTTACCGCAATAATTATTCAAAATGTGTAAAAATAAAAGTTACCTATTTACATAATTTGGACATCCTGATTCAAAATATTTAATCCATTTTTCCAAATTCAAAACACATAAGTGGCAGAAATTAATTTAAAATTAATTCCCGTTGTTAAAATAAAAAGCGTGTTTTTAAGAGATAATAACTATCAAAAGATTGACACTTGTTTATGTTTGGTTTAATTGTAAAATTATGTCCAATGACCAAAATTATATTAAATGGTAAAAATATATTCTAAATATACTTTAAAACTACTAAAATTCATAATTTATCACTATTAATTATTTTGATTAAAAAAGTTGTTTTTAATTAAAATTTAGTAATTTTCACTATTCATCAAAATATGAAAGTTATCCGAAAAGTACCAAAATTTCACCTTAGGATAAATTGGATATTCCGAATCCAAAAATGAAGTCCATTTTGAAATATAAAATATACATAATTTTAAAGAGTAGGTATTACTATTCATAACGGCTAGTTTGATTGGTTGTGGTGTGTGTTAGAACTCGAGGTTGCGTACAACACACGCTATCGCATTATTCTAAGGGAAACGTAGCGTGGAAGCTTGGGGTGTTACATTATCCCCTCCTTCAATAAATTGCGTCCTCGAAATTTGAAATTTTTCTTCGAAAATAAAAGGTTGAAAATAGAAAATATCTTTGTGGGAAAACCCACATCGGAAATTAGGTTACTAAAATTTAGTCTTAATATGAGGAAATGAGAAATGAAAGTGTCACCACCAAATTATGATCTCTATTAGGAGAACATTTGTGGCAATTAGAGACATATAATTGGAGGGAAAACGTAAATATTTATACGTAGTGATTGAGATCATCAATCACAAAAAAGTGTATAATTGAGGTCCTTAAATTCATCAATCTATGATGATTTGAAATACCATTGGTTCAACAAAACATAGGGTATTAGGATAACACATTTTTGACGTTTCAAAATATCTTAGTTGAAATCCCACATCGAAAAATGAATTAATGATGCCTCTACTTAAAATAAAGAGTGGAAAGTATGAAGATTACTGAAAATAACACATACTGGGGTTCCATGTAGGAAAATATGGATATGGAAGAGAAATCTAACCATCAATTATCTGATGGAGAGTGGTAGAGAACATGGCTATGAAAAGGCCAACAATCCCAAAGCCTTGAATTAGTGATGATTTAAGGTACCATCTAGGACAACATTTTTGTTCTAAGTTCCTTTTATTAATGTTGAGGAATTTATTTATGAGATTGGCTAAGATCATAAGGAGATATACTTACTTTATATTTAGAGTTTTATCCATTAATAAATTTCTACCACAAACTCATATTTCACTCTAAAAGATAATAGAACGTAAAAAAAAAATTTATTTACACTATTCGTATAGGGTTCCAAAATAAACAAATTTGTAATTCATCTACATGATCTTTTAATAAAAACTACATTATTTAATCCAGGACATCTCGTGGGCCAGTGGTAGTTGATACACCCTTTTCACCCTTTGGTTGCGGGTTCAAGTCCCGCAGCATTGTCGGACGCGACGGGTTGCCGCCCGACCTCCGGGTTGTCCTTTTATGGTAATCCAAAATAATCCAAACTAGAACTATCCAAAATACTTCTGTCCAAACTCACAGTCCAACATTTATAAGGAAGGTAAACATAATATAGATCCTTTTTACCCCGTAATAGCATATGAATACCTTCATCTTGTATTCTTTTAATACACTGAATCATCTTGAATTACCATATTCCTTATTGATTACATTCATGCTCCCCTATTCCATATAGAATGCTGGATATACTTCATCAATCCAAAAATGTTTTAAAACCCAAAAAAATGATGGAATATACAAATCATTAATCAGTTTCAAGGTAGTCAAGAATATCCAATATAATTTATCCAAATCAATCATGTATTATTCTAAAATCACTAACTCGGTATCAGAACCATATTATGGTTTATCTTTCTCTCAACCATATATTTTCCAAAAATTTATCCTGCTATTGAGTCACTTTTCTTTGTTCCACACAATCTCAAGTCTTTAATGAAATAGTACTGCAGTACAATCCTTATATACTCCATAATTATTATAACAAGTACATTGTTGATACAACACTCAATTGACATAATCAACATAAGAACTCTAATCATTCCTCTTCATCTGTGGTAGTATCATAACTTGATTAATATCCAATAACATCATTTGCGGCATAGTCTGATGACTGGGACATAGGTTCGCGTAGTGTCCAAACTCCTTGCAAATGAAGCATTGTACATTTGAAACCATTTTCTTACCCTTGCAGTCACGTACTTTGTGCCCTTTTCCTCCACACTTATAACAAACTCCCATTCCTTTCAGGAAAGTTACAGGGTGTTTCTTTCCACAGTTACCACATATGGGAAAATTATTCTTTTCCCTCTTCCCTTTATCCATCTTTCTCTCTTCCATCCTTTTCTTCTCTTGCTTCCCTTCAAAGCCATAGGACTCAGTAAACTCTTTACTTATCTTATCAACACATGATATTATTTCATCATATGATGATAATACATGGGAGACTATTTCTCTTATAAATTCTAGCTTAAGACCATGAAAGATATGATCCTTCCTTCTCTTTGAATCATGTGCATTTCTGGAGTTCTCATTCCTTCTACTGGGCGCCATTTCTAAATAATGGCATACACAAGATCAGTTTATGAATCAAAATACATAATCCCATACTTATAAAACACTTAACATAAATTGAACTATTTATGGATATAATCCATAATCATAAGAATGTTTTCTTTGAGGAAGTATATACTCATAATCCCTTCAAAATGATTTGTAAAGAAAATGAGAGTTATCCTAAGCATATCCCCCGGGAGTGTCGTAACCAAGAGTGCAGCAAGGCCCGTTGTCGTGCACCAGTTCCCGTTCGAGTCTAGCTCAAAGCGGTGTTTTCGGGTTTTACCCCTAGGTACATCTGTTCCAGAGCCGCCTCTACATGCTCGTATCCAGACAGGGATGTATTTCTCAGAAAACTCACAAAATCTCTACAATACCAAAATTCTAGGAAGTTCTTATATACTAATCCTCAAAGTTCATCTTATGTCTACGTACTCTAATCCGAGTTTATCTAAATCTATCTTCCATGGTTTGTACTAAACTTCCTCTGATACCAACTGTAACGCCCCGACCCTAGTTACCCAGAGTCAGTTCATTATTACATAACATTGGCATGATCACAAGAAAGATCAAATCTCGAAAGACCGATTGGTTTAGTAGCCTTGGAAACACTAGATATATTCATAAGTTTTACATTACATCATAAAATGAAAAACTACTACAACAACATAATGCCTCCACAGTCCACACTATTATCCCCTCATAATATCCTTGCAAGTCATTCATAACTTACTTCTTCACATCCTGGGAAAAATAAAACATAAAAAAGGGGTGAGCTCAAATGCCCAGTAAGGATAACAATGTAGCAGAACATTCAAAAATAAGAATAAACATTTAAGGCAATGAATTACTAAAACAAAAGCCTCTTAAACTTGAACTTCAACATAGTATGGCAAAAGTAAAATAAAATAATGCCATTTACTTGTTCACATGGATATTCTACTAATCGAATAATCACATGCAATATCAATAACCACTTTCATAATGTTGGAATGCATAATTCTAAACTTTAATTTCTTTGTCAAGGCCTCGTCCCAAGACCTAGGGGCTAACTGTAACCGGAACCCAACCCGGAGTGCCTCTAATAACCGGACACCAACCCGGAGTGCCTCTAATAACCGGACACCAAACCGGAGTTACTTTAATAACCGGAGACCAAACCGGAGTTCCTCTAATAACCGGAGACCAAACCGGAGGGCTTACTTTTACCGGTCCCCAACCCGGAACATACTTGTCTAACACATTCATTTGAATGAAAGGTTGAAATATAACATAAACATTCAGATTACAAATAACTTATGAAATGTCAATACTTTAACCACAAACCATGAATGGTATAAAAATAGCACATCCACAGTCAAACATAACTCATTCGATACAATATGGAAGATTGTATTGTATCACATTAACCTCAATCAATAATAATGACAGATGTTGACATAGATGAAAATAATCATCAAAACTATTTGATAGAAATATCTCCCTTTTTCTTGAAATCATTTAAAAGTCACACTATTTGTCGAGAAGCCATTTAAAAATAGATTTTTGAATCAATGTGTCCCATACCACTTTGAAACTTTTTAAAAGGAGTTTTAATTTCTAAACTTTTATGTCCATATAAATAAATCCTTAAAACCAATTTTAAAACATGGACATTAATGAGAATGATTTAGATGAATAAGTCTTTAAAACATTTAAAAATTGTATTTTAGTTAGAGTTTCTAACCAAAAGAAAGACACTTGAATACAAATAATGGAGGTAATCCAAACTTTTTAATATCATGAGAATAAAGGGATTCATGATATACTATGTCAAAGTACATTATATACACCACATAAAAGTGATTTGGTGTATATCAACAAAGAAGTCTCAATGGAATGTAAGTTGAGATGAAATCTCTCATTAAGGCCGTATCCTTAGGTTAAGGATAAATCAACGAAATAATTATGTGTGACAAATATAAATACACTAAATATGATTGGATATTTAGTGTAAAACAATCAAAGGATTTTCACACAAATTCTTGTAAAAACAACACCAACGAATTGGATGTTTAACTCAACAAATGGTGAATGAGTTAAAATTACTCTTATCAAATTCATATAAATGACTTGGGAATTATCAATGGAGTGATTATGTGTATCAAAAGTATATCCATAGGAAGGGGAGTGGAAATTATGACATAATCAAATGAATAGTGATTCCACACATAATCTTGGGGTAATATAATCAATGAAATATGCGTAAAGCCAAATGAGTGGAAATTGAAATCTCAAATTCCCTTATCGATTAGGTAACATACGAAACATACACCCATGAAAGAAGTATCATACCATGATGATGTAAATACCCATAAATTAAATTATATTACACAATAAATACGATCATGGGCAGTACACATACACCACATGCAATAATTAAGTGGTGATCAATGGAATTCTCACGGAATTAAAAGTGAGATAAGAAAACCCTTACCACGTTAATCAACTGAGTCGTATGGCCAAAAGTTAATAACCACCAAATGATTTACAGAATAACATGAATATAAATAGAATCATGATAATATATATCAAATGGACATACACAATACACCACATTCAATAATTTAGTGGCGAACAATGGAAATCTCACGGAATTGAAAGTGAGATAAGAAAATCTCTTACCACGTTAATCAACTGAGTCGTGTGGCCAAAAGTTAATAACAACCAAATTATTTACAGAATAACATGAATATAAAGAGAATCATGATAATATATATCAAATGGCCATACACAATACACCACTTTCAATAATTTAGTGGCGAACAATGGAAATCTCACGGAATTGAAAGTGAGGTAAGAAAATCCCTTACCACGTTAATCAACTGAGTCGTATGGCCAAAAGTTAATAACCACCAAATGATTTATAGAATAACATGAATATAAAGAGAATCATGATAATATATATCAAATGCCCATACACAATACACCACTTTCAATAATTTAGTGGCGAACAATGGAAATCTCACGGAATTGAAAGTGAGATAAGAAAATCCCTTACTTTGTACTTTTTCCTTGGTCGATGGTAGGTTTACCTCCTTTATAATGGTGAAATAATTGTTATTTAATAGTACAAGAATCATATACATTAATATGATATCATATATGATCTTTTAAAATTGCTTTATTAATAATATCTTAGTATTATCGTCGTTTCGGGTGATAATCGATTCGTTCTTCTTAAATGTTTGGTTACGTAAGACATGTTTGTAATGGATAGATTATATCTTATTCATAATAAGAATTATATTAACATTATTTTTAACCCTAAAATGAGAATAAGACTTTAATGGATATGATGGAGAATGAATCTCATCGCGTTCGTGGAGACGGTAGTCCGTACGTACGCACGAACGCTACTTCCATTTAATTTTTATTTTAAAAGAATCGAATCCAAATGATACATAGGTATATTACTATTCCAGTATAATATAATATTTTATATATGTTACTTATGTTCATTAACACCATCCTTTATACGTTCCATGTGTGGTATGAACGAGTCATATCATTTTAAGGGGGCGGTAGTCCGCACTTCCTCAAATGAAATTATCGTATGTATATACAACATGAAACGAATAATGATCTGAAATAAAATGGAATTAAAGAAGATTATATATAAAATATATATTATTAATATCATATTTAATTATAGTGCCATCATAATGGCCACCATGAGAGGCGGTAAGATGTATTTGAACAATCATCGTTTCGTGAGGCGTTAGTTTGCCATCCACAGAAACATTATGTTCATCATCCATTAGATGGAGTTGTGTGTATGTGTAGTTTGAATACTTATTATAACAACATCCTAGTATATTGTGGATACTGGTGTTGTTACAAAATAATGGAAATAAAAAGAGTTTGGGGGGTTGGAGAAGCAAAATAAATGAAAATAATTTAAGAGAAATCGTTACCTTTAATTTACGTAACTCACTTTGGTTGGAACCAAAGGACTTATTGAAATGCTTTCTGCCTAAGGGGAAGCTTCAAGGAGGAGGAGAGGGATGTGGGGAGCTTATTTGGGCAGGGTTTGGATGAGCCAAGTGGCTTGAGAGGTGTGAGGAATGAGTAGAAGTGGTCTCCTTTTATAAGGGAGAGGAGGGGCTCTTTAGGAAAGAGTGAAAGTATTACTTTATAATATAATTATATTCGGTTTATAATGGTCCAAAAATCGTTTAGGTCGAAGATAAGATGACTCATTTTCTAAATAACATCAACCAATAAGAATTGGACAGGTTTTAGATAATATTTTAATCATTATAATCTTATTTATTTAAATGATTTATTAATGAGGTAAACATTGCATCATTATTGTGTCATTAATAATTTAACTTATTTGATGTCTAAAAATTATAAATAAAATATAATTATGTAGGAAATCGTTTTATCTTTCTAATGAATATTTATAATCTAAAATCCAACATGTATAACCCTATGTAAAAATTGTTCTTCTAAAATATGTAAGCTTATGCCATTTTTATTTTTATTTTAACTTTATTAATATAATGTGTCCCTACCACATACAAGTGGCTATAAGGGGTCCCAAATCGACCCAAGGATGCCCATGGTCGGGTATGTGTCCACCAATAAGGTTAGGACACGTTTTAGGGTAATTTTGTATTATTATAATATTATTTTTTAACCCTTATTTACCGGATTTACCCTTTAACCATGGTAAATAAAATATTTACCGCAGTAATTATTCAAAATGTGTAAAAATAAAAGTTACCTATTTACATAATTTGGACATCCTGATTCCAAATATGTAACACATTTTTCCAAATTCAAAACACAGAAGTGGCGGAAATTAATTTAAAATTAATTCCCGTTGTTAAAATAAAAAGCGTGTTTTTAAGAGATAATAACTATCAAAAGATTGACACTTGTTTATGTTTGGTTTAATTGTCAAATTATGTCCAATGACCAACATTATATTAAATGGTAAAAATATATTCTAAATATACTTTAAAACTACTAAAATTCATAATTTATCACTATTAATTATTTTTATTAAAAAAGTTGTTTTTAATTAAAATTTAGTAATTTTCACTATTCATCAAAATATGAAAGTTATCCGAAAAGTACCAAAATTTCACTTTAGGCTAAATTGGATATTCCGAATCCAAAAATGAAGTCCATATTGAAATATAAAATATATATAATTTTAAAAAGTAGGTATTACTATTCATAACGGCTAGTTTGATTGGTTGTGGTGTGTGTTAGAACTCGAGGTTGCGTACAACACACGCTATCGCATTATTCGAAGGGAAATGTACCGTGGAAGCTTGGGGTGTTACATCCCACCTCAGATCCTACCTGAAAGGTAGGTACAGATAGGCTCCTCAACGCTCTCTCCCGTCAACCTCCTCTGAGTACCGTCTCGTCGTGAAGTCCACCTCCAGATATTGACCCGTCATGAGGTCCACCTCCGGGTGCCATCTAGTCCTCGAACACTCGGCCTCCGTCTGCGCTGTCCGTCGTCTGCATCCAACACCATGAGGTGCGGACATAACCCGTGTAGGGGTGAGTATGAAGATACTCAGTAGGGACCCTGAGACCCTAATTGTCTCACTAAATCCAACAAGGATAACCACTAAGAAGGATCTTTACAAATAACCCTTTCTTAGGTATAAGCCCCTACTTATACCTATGTTTATCAGGTAACCCATCTCAATCAAGAGGTATCACACAGATATGAAATCAACAGATAACAACCACTTAGTTATATTCCCATACATATACCTAAGTTATCAAGTAACCCATCTCAATCAAGAGGTATCAAACAGATATGAAATCAACGGATAACCACTACTTAGGTATATACCCATACATATATCTAAGTTATCAAGTAACCCATCTCAATCATGAGGAAATCACAATGGTCAACAACTCCACTCAAACCAGGATTTTATTCATGATGTCAAAACCACAGCTGCTGGAGAACTCCTCTGTCGAGTACAGTGGGCATTTCGCTACAACCAAGCACTTCCCACTAACCATGGACTGATGAAGTACTCCACCTTTCGAGTACTGTGGTCATGCTGCTACAACCAAGCGCTTCCCACCATGGGTCTTCCGCTACAACCAAGTGCACCCCCTCGTAGCCTATAGAGGAACTCCTTCTGTCGAGTACTGCAGGTCTGCCACTACAACCAAGTGCTCCTCTACCGTGGTTCTGCCGCTAAAATCATGCGCTCTGCATGGGGCTATTTGAATCACACCAAGTCGATCGATCAGAAGTCATCAAGTCTCAGCCAGCTACTAGGTCTCTGCACTCTACTTGCTCGTCACCGGGTGGGTCCGCTCCATGAGTTATTGGTCGATACTCCAAGTATCACAAAGTCCCACAAATAAGTATCCCAAAAGTTCCGCTACGTCATAGGAATCTCAACACAATAGACGGCGCGTCAATCAGACGCCTGGTCTTTGTGTTATTAGCCTTTTCGTCCTAGGGGCCCGATTGGTATCGTGTATGAACCAACCCGACTATATCTCAACTGTACCTCGAACTCTCATAGGGTATACTCATATGGACCATTTCTCAACAAGATTATCAATGTCGTTGACGGTTCTCCAAATGGACATACGGTATGAAAGTTATCGGCCTTTCCATTCCAGGGGCCCGGTTGGATTTCGGGTACCATCCAACCCGTCCTTACTACAACAGCATCCAAACCTAAGGTGAAGTATTCCAAAAGTTCTGCCTCTTCAAGAGGAATCCAAAAATTTCAACGAAATGTCAATTGGACGTCCGCAGCTCATGTTATCAGTGTTTCCACTCTGAGGGAACGGTTGGTTTCGATTTCGAACCAACCCGACCATACCCAAAGTTTTTCGAAACCCTAACTGTTATATAACGAAACGACCATCTCGATCCAAGGATCCCACCGCAACTAACGGTGTGTTGATTGGAGGTCTGTATCCCAAGTTATGGGTGTTGGAAAGGATCTGTCCGTAATTTGGGGGTTTGGGCCCTGTCTGACCCGGCCCAATACCCCATGGGTCGGCCCGAACTAGGTCGACCCGACCCGGGTCCGGCCTTTTTGGGCGCGGCCCAGCCCGGCTGGTATGGCCCGGGCTGCCGAGGGGGGTCCGACCCAGCGTGGGAGGCCCGACACGCGTGGCCAGTGGCTCGGCTTTCAGCCGAGTGGGATGTGGGGGGGGGGGGGGAGGCGCTGCCCCCCCTTGATTTACAAACTGCCGGCCAATTAAGGCCGGCCTTAATTGATTCCACAGGACCCAAGGGGTCCCACCTCCAACTAGCGCCAGCGACCGGCTTAGCTGGCTGCTTCCACGAACCGTCATGACCATAGGCTGCGTCTCCTTCCCTTCCGACGCGGCGCGATGGCGCCTCGCCCCTCCACCATAGCCCTCCCTCGGCCACAACTTCCTTCGGTTTCACCAGCGCAGTGCGATGGCACCGCGCTCCTTCACCACGACCCGC
The DNA here is from genome assembly GCA_963277665.1 of Viscum album. NCBI lineage: Eukaryota > Viridiplantae > Streptophyta > Magnoliopsida > Santalales > Viscaceae > Viscum > Viscum album. Next base: position 1,089,782,258 of record OY728121.1, read on the forward strand.
TCCGGCCGCAGTTCTCTCGTTCCTGCGCAGTTCTGTTGCACCGTGTCGCCTCCATTCCAAACCACGACAGTGATCAACATCAAAAAGGGAGGAGGGTCGGCCGGGTTTGTGCGGTCTGACCTCCTACCATTATATTGATAACAAGCGGCTGATAAAAACGAAGAAGGTCAAAATAAAACTTCAGCGATGAAACAACCCCTACCTCGAAGAAGTTCGTGGAAGCTAGCATCGTGGAAAACGATGTCGCGGGGTGAGCCTCCGTATACGTTGACGGAGATAGTCCGAGGGGGAAACAACATCTCCCTTCTTTGACGCGGGGAGATGATGGAACGACGTTACAGAGATCTTCGTCGAAGGGTGGGGTTCTTCAACAAAGGAAACGTTCTTCATGGGAAGATGAAGTTCTTCCAAAAGCTAGAACTCTCTCTCCCAAAACATAACACAAAAAAATCCATCCAAATAAAATAAGACTCCTCTTATTATATTACTGAAGCCATGCATTTCAAAAACTCCAAGATTCAAAATTGAATTCACTTCATTTAATTTATCTTATGTTGTCAAAATTAATGGAGAGTTAAGTTTGCAAGAATTAATGTGGGGGAGAGTCACATAATTTAAGTGGGGGTTTAGAGGAGTTAGGGAATTTGAAATGATGGGGGCTCATGTGGGCCCACCTCACTAATATCCTAAAAAGAGGAGTTAGGATTAATTGGGTCCCACCCCATCTCCCACACATGGGAGTAAAACCACTTATATGAGAGAAATAAAGTTGTGACACAACTTTATTTCACTTAACACTTAAACCTTATTTTTTAAAAAAACTCCCCTCGAGCAAACAAAACTCCAATAATGGTCTTCTTAAACAAATATCGGCGATGTGGTTTCATCGGTGCCCTCATATTTCAATTCTGAGCACCGGTTCAAAAGTTCGAAAAACCCGCTCTTTCTTTTACTGAACGTACCCGAGCTAATCTTTAGAAATTGATTCCAGGCACACCGGGCCTCAGAATCAGTTTCCGTCAGAAACTGTGGGCTCGTAAAATTCCAAAGAAATCAAGAATAAAAATTTCCTTGAAATTTCTGGGTATTTACATTGATAAATATTTTTTTACCTATATTTTAATTTTAATAAATTTTATTAAGTAATTTTCACATAATTTTCAAAACAATGGTTATTTGTATTCTTCCAAAAAAATTGAATGCAATTATTGATTTAATATGTATGTAATGAATATAAATTTCCAATTTCATGAACTTTATTTAATTTTAAGATTCCATTATATGTTCTAAATGGTAATATGAATGAAAATTATTTCAATAAGGTATAGAAAAGTTTATTTTAATAAAAAGTTAATCTCAATCAATGGGAATTTTCCTCAAGAAACGTTCCATGTGAATTTTCATTAAAAATAATTTCCATATAGGATGACATATTTTGATGTTAAATATAAAATAATGGGGATATGATCCTAGTAAAAAATTATGTTTTTTATGTTTAATGGATGAAATTCATGGTTAAAATGTATCTATGAAACCTATTTATCTTCCACTAGCTATTCCATGATAAAATTAATATGAAACCCACTACGTTTTACATGGGATATGTTTTAATGAAATGAAAAAATGATTGTTAGAAATATATTTTTTGTAGGATATTTTTTTAATTTTTTTTATAAAACTCATTCCCTTGCATTAGTTCTCATATGATAGATTATTTATTATATAGTGGAACACATATGTATTATTTTAATTATGTGATTGGTGTGACCTATATCTACCTCTAATGAATTTCATACTAATTAATATATCATGTTATAAATAGTAATGTAATTGGGAGTGAACCAAGTTCAGCAAGGGAATATATCAATTAATATAGTCATCAAAGATATCCATAACTACTATGATTTTTTGAGAGTAATCCCATTCCAAAATTATATTATAGGAAATGAAATCTGAAATAATAAGGAACAATTTTCTATGCTTATGTGTATGCCAAAAATCCATGTCTTATGTCAATGATATACTTTCATTGTTCATGTTCATTGATTCCATTATGATTCATGTCTTATAAACAACAAATATTTATTCCATGACTCATGTTTATGATCAATTAAATGCATGGATTTTTTTTCAAAAGTTATTTTAATGTTCTAATACAATTATGCTAATGATATGTTGATATATCCTTTGTTTCCCCTTATTGAGATGCTGAGATAACCCTATCGTATGTTTCCATTGCTTAGGTTAAGAATTAATTTATTAAGTTTGATATGTATAAGAATGGTTCTGGTAGTGAAGAACACATTATGAGATGACATAAATCACATATGTACCATTTTTTGTTCCCATGTTCATAATGGAACTAGTCCAAATGTTTCATGAGTAGATTGTTATGTTTTGTAATGAATATTTATCTAATATTATTAAATATTTATATATGATATGTTTAAGAATATATATCTTTTATAATAGAAATGATTAATTAACCTTTGAAATCATGGATGATGAAATTTCAGTTAGATCTGTAATGATATGTCTAAGAATGAGTCTAATGATTAGAAAATCATTAGAAAAATGTGTTGGATTTTTTTGTAATGGATATATATAGTGGGTTCCAACAAATTACATCCCTTTTGGGATTCTAAAAGTGGTTATTTGGAAGTTAAAATTATTAATTTTCATTCTGTTAGTATTAGAAATCACAAATACATTATTAAAACATGTTTATAAGATTTTTTTATTCCATGTGTGTTAGAATGTTTTTGTAGAAAACATTGTATTTTACCATACATAGAATAATTTATTATATATTACTAATATAAAATTAATATTCTTAGTTATAATCATCAGATTGGGAATGCATACGATTCATTAGAATCACCTTTAATCAAACCAAGAGTTCTAATTTTTCCTTATCTATCATACTAAAACAAATCCTTGGCTATCAAATTAATTTTGGTTTAGATATATCTATTTGATCATCAAATAGATTATTGTATTGAAATTAGATAAGTCCAACAGACTGACACAAGTTTATAATAATAGTAAAACAAATTTTTTCCATCATAATGAATATATTTATCAATGTAATGGTTTTAGAAAAAACATCATTAGAAATCTATTTATTCTAGTGAATTTTGAGCTTTCATGTGACAATTTTCTAGGTTTTGTTACAATAATCATAGAATATAAACATTGTGATATTGATTATAAATAGAGAGTCATTTAAAGAGTTTGGAGCTATCTGATTTCATTCACATATCAGGTAATTTTATGATTGTAGAAAATGATCTACTCTTTCATATTCTTTCTAATTATTCATCAAGTTGGTAGTTCTCAGGAATCCTTATCAGTGTGTTTTCCCTATAAACTCATTCATTTTTTAATCGCATATGATCATTTTTTTGATCGATGGTTTTTTGGGATAGGATAATGGTGAATATGATCCATCAGATCAAGGGATTCTATGGATTGGGATAAATACTCTAATCATCATATCGAGGGATTCCTATGACAGGAAGACAAAGATATTCTGATCATCATATTTAGGGATTTCCTGATAAGGATAGATATACATGATAATATATATGAAACTATAGATACCCTTAGTTAGGGTTATTGAAAACCATAAACATATGGTCTAAATATGTAAATATATTAATAATATCCAACAATTCAATCTTACTTTTACATAAAAATTATTATTTTTACTTATAGAAGTTTACAGTAATATGTTCATTTAATAGATAGATAATAATCATACATACATTACTATACAATGGTTTTTATCAGTGCGCCTGTTAATTTAAAAAACAATTTTTTTTATTTATCTATATAAAATTTATTATGATAAACATAATCTAAATTAGTCGGGTCTTTTGAGATTATGAACTTTTAATCCAATTTAATTGTACTTTTTTTACTTTCGATTTTGTTACTCTGATAATCATACTGAGTATGAGTATGAAAATATTAATTTAAGAGGATATTGTTTTGTTTAGTTTAACACTTTTAGATTATGTTTTAAAACCAAAATTCCCCCCACCTATATTGTATGTATATACATCATAATCTAGTATTATGATCTTAAAATTTGTATCAGAGCAGGTTCAGTTGTATATACCTATTTATTTTGTACTTCTTATATCAACTACAAGTTATATTACGTTTTTTTATAAACATTTTCATTATAAATTGTCATCCACTAATGTGTTTAAATAAAATGATTTTCTATTCTTTTTAATATGTAAGGTATTAATATTGTTTCTATAGATAATCTCAATCCAAAAATACCACCTATATTTGATGGGGCTGATTATGAGTACATGAGTGATACGATGATGTTTTTATCAATAATAGAGTTGATAATTTTTTCATGCTTATTGGAGACTAAAAGATTCATAATAATGATGAAAATTATTTAATATATCAAAAAATCAAGAGTATCGATTAAATTACAGATTAAGTAATAATCTCTTGTATTCCATAATAAGAAGTATAAACAGTCAAACATCTTCTTGTGAAGCTGCTAATAGTATATGGAATGCGATAGAAGTCACACACTTTGGAACATATAAAGACGCTGAGACCATAAGATCTATTCATAGATAATACTATCAGGCCTTTGATTTATCATCTAGATAATTAGATGCAATGATGCATAATAGGTTCATAAAAATCTTAAATAGTTTAAAATCCATTGGTGAAAAGATATTGATGACTAATTTTTTTGTTGAAAATATTATTGATTTAATTTTAAATTAGTCATAATCCAAAAGAATGATTTTTGATGATGCAATAAATCTTAATAATATTAATTTGGATGATATTATCAGGACTATCATGTAATAAGGGGGTAGACTCAAAAGATATGCTAAGAAGGAGAAATATAAAAATAAAGGTGTTTATTTTACTAGAACAACTATTTCTAAAAATGTTCAATCATTTTAGAAATTTTTAAATTTTTCAATGAAGAAGAAATTTATTGTTTAATATGATTATATCATAACATAACATTATGAGAATTAGTTATCTAATCATATAAGTATGATGAAAAAGATATATGTAAAGAAAAAAATTTCAATACCATTATATTAAAATTCATATGGATAAATTTGATTAAGAGGATTATGAGGTCACATCCTATGAATGCAAGAACGATTTACATATATCACCAGATTCTACAAAGATGAAGAGGAATGGTAGAAAAGAAAATAATTCAGAATGAAATTAAACTAAATATTATAGTTATCAATGAAATAATTTATTTAAATATCTCAACGCATGAAGTTCTAATGGTGGATAATCTTATAAATGTTGTTTAGAAAATGAATGTTTTGGATAAATATAAATATGATTTTTTTTAATGTATCAGTGGTTAATAAATGTCTCATGGCTTAGTCACTGATACACTAATCCCCCAAAACAGGTATTAAAATAATAATTATAAAAATGAGAAAAATTATACATAACTATTTGAATAATACTCTAAAATATAAAATAATTATGTACCTAATTATGATGTTTTTCTCATTTTGTAAACTATTACAGATTAAAAATTGTAAAATTTTCTAAAGATAGGATAATGCTAAAGATAAAAGTTCTAATTACGATTCAAGGATATCTATTTTGGAAAAAATTAATATCTGTTTTTTCAATGTATCTTTATTAAACTAATTCTAAAAAAGAAATTATTTCCCAATATTTTGAAAATGATGTTTCAGAGAAAAATATTTTAGAATGAAAACATTGTTCTGAAACTAGTAAAGACGAGGAAAAAATATCATTACAAAACAAAAATACAAAATTTTAAGTTTGATGAAACATTTATCAAATTTTACCACTGGTAATGAAATTTTTCATATGATGTAAAATCAAATTCTTTCTCATGGTAAGAGTTATATAGTGGGAATTATATGTTAAAAACATGTTTTTAGTAGCAACTAATTAGTTCGTAATAGTTCCCCCATTTTGACCCAAGTGACTAAGTTTTGGTCATTTGAAAAAGAAATGTTCCTTCAAAAAATGATCAGTATTTATTTTTTCATAAGGAATATTTTTTTAAAAAACTATTGGTTACCAAATTTTTATTTTCATAAAATTACAAACCCATGATGTTGTGGGTTCCGAAAAACTATGATTTTTACTTCTAGGAAATCATATATAGTACAAAAATAAGAATATATGGTACATGGATAGTGAATATTCAAGGAATATTAATATAAATTGTGTATTTTTCTAGCATATAATCATGATTAATATTGGAAAAGTAACATTCATTTATAATTCTCAAGAATAGATTAATACAATATGTATCCTTGTTCTTCTTGGAAAATCCATTATTTAAATTTTTTTATTTATTGTAGGTCTTAATAACAAACTTATAAGAATAACTAATATTTGTTATCAATGTTAAATTTTTAGATTTAGTAATGAAAAAATATTATTAAAATGTTACAAGTATGATTTAATTATTTATACCAATCAACATTAGTCAATTTGCACACTAATATTTGAAGACCAAAAGTTCCAGGACATACATTCCCTTAGTACAATGGTGGATCAATCATGGTTATGGAATAAAATTTTAGGACACTGCAACCTTAGAGACATATATATGATGAAAAATAATCGACTTGTTATGTATCTATCAGATATTAGGTTTAATACTTCTAATGTTTTTTATTTTTTTCAATAGAGTAAGCCAACTAAGTCATGTTTTATATATTTTAGTGAAGTGTCGACTTCTGATGCATTATACTTTGTTCAAATTGACTTATTTGGTCCTACAAAAACTATAATAATTTTAGGAAAGTTAAATTTATATGTATTAGTTGATGATTATACAATATATACATGGGTCTATATTCTTAAAAAGAAATTTGAAGTCTGTATTTATTTTAAAACATTTACAGCCACAGTTAAAAACAAGGATATCCACTCCATGATAACTATTCCTAGTGATCATGGTGGAGAATTTAAAACTATGATTCAAAAATATTTTTTTATTATAAAGGTATTGTTAATAACATTGAAGCAACTATAACCCCCACAATTAAATGGTGTAGTTGAAATACAAAATAAAAATCTGTATGAAATAACTAGAACCGTGATGAGTGAATACTCTATTGCTAAGATTTTTTGGGTTTAAGTGGTTAGTACTACCTTATATAATAGAAATCATGTTTTAATTATAAATTTTCTAAAAAATAATCCTTATGAGTTGTATATAGGAAGAAAACAAAACGTTTCAAACTTTAATGTTTTGGTTGCAAAAAATTTATCCCGAGTACCAAATATAACTTATGTAAATTTTCATCCATATTCGTTGGATGAATATTTTACGTTATTCCATTACCTATATGGTTTATATTAGATTTTTTTAAAAAAAATTCTATTGAGGAAATAATACACATTATGTTTGATAAAATTTGTTTTTTCGTTTTTAAATGACCTTAACTAACAACATTACATGTTTTTTTTCTAAAAATGACTTTTAGACTCTATTAAAAAGTACATATCAGTAGGAAATAACTCATGATTTAATTTCTGAATTTATTCGTAAATATTATTTTTACCTATTATTGAAGTATAACCTTTTTGAAACCCAACATGTCATTTTTTCTTATAAATAATCCTAGTGAATGTGTCATTGGTGATGTAGATTAACACGTTTGGACAAAAAGATCCTTATGAAATGAAATTCAACACCTATCGTTCTTATCCCAAGTTGTACCTAATAATTTTGATGAGTTTTTAGGTGATCACTATTTTATTATGGAAATAATGGATGAAATCTTTCAGTTTTTGAGGAAAAAATTATCGTCTTTAGTTCAATGATCTATAGAAACTTCTATTATTGGATTAAAATGATTTTTTTTTGAAAAAATGTGATGAAAATGAATTAATTGTAAGAAAGAAAAATAGAATTTTTTTAAGGGTTATAATAAACAAGATGGAATTTATTATGAAGTGACTTATTATCTCATATATTAACATTAAACTATTCGAATCATTCTTTACTTTGTACAATTTGTTGTTTTAAATATTTTTCAAATTGATGTAAAGTGTGATTTTTTACCTGATATCTTCAGGATGGAGTTTATATTTAGAACAAATCATGTTTTTAAAATAAAACACATCCATATCATGTTTAAAAACCTACCACATAATTATATGGATTAAAAATCTCCTTGAACTTGGTGTTATTGATTAAATGATATTTTTTCAAAATAATGTTATTATGGGGGATTCAGATCTAACTCTTTTTATAAAAGAAGTTAATAAAAATATTTTGATTTAAAAAATATATTTTGATGAATTTACATTTGGTGCAATTATTTTTTTATCCAATTTCTTTTTTTTATCTTATTAAATCCGAGTTTGAATTTAGTTAGATGAGTGAGTTAACATAGTATATTTGTTTTAAAATTTAAAAGAAACCACAATGAACTATCATATATCAATGTAAGTATATGAAATATATTTTTATTAAATTTGGATACATAAATACATAAATAATAAAATTATTAGTTTTCTTATTGGTACCTCCAATACTTTAGATCTTGATAAGGCTGGGAAACCAGTTGATCGCAATAATTTTTAGAGGAATGATACACAGTTTACTTTACATAACTAATAGTCCTCTAGATTTTATGTTTTTAGTATTTTTATGTTTATTATATCATGAAAATCCAAAATCATCAAATTTAAATGTTGTATATCAAAATTTTCAATAACATAAGGTAACTATGGATTTTGGCCACTTCTATTCATCTTGAAATGTTTTTGAATTACTTTTTTATGAATTTTTACTTTGGTGGATATAGAAAGGATAAAATATTTTCAATGGATAAAATAAATACATATAGAAGTAGTACTTTTATTGGAAATTTTTCAGTTTCATGGTCATGTAGGAAACAACACACAATAGAACTTTCCACAGCTAAATGTGAAAATAAGGCAACTATATGTTTTTGTGCCGAAGTGGTAGGGATTCGACATTCACACACTAATTATGGGTTCAGTTTTAAAAAGTCTAAAATGATATGGGATAAAACAATTCCATTTATTTTAGTAAAATCCAAACACATCACTCATGTGATAAGAATATAGATATAAGACACCATTTCCTTTGGGGACACACACATAAAGTATATATCATTTTACAATTCATTAGACTGCAAGAACAAATTTATGATATTTTTTCAAAACTTCAATATTACAATATATTTTAATAAATGAAAATTAATCCAGGAATGATCAACATAAATTGATCATTCATACCTACTTATTTTAACAACATTATTACATTAATATAATCATTTTCATAGGGGGTTACATATGTTTTTTTGATAGTAAAAGTACTTTTTAGTATATATTTAAAAAATTTAGTTTTTTAAAACTGTTAATTTTTCTAATTCATTTATTACAATGATCATTCCAAGTTAATAATTTTTAAAGAAAATTTTCTTATACATAATTCCCCTATTGTTTTTCTAATTCTTTAAATTAAATACATTTTCTAGACACAAAGTTTTAATAACTATCGTTCAAATTTTTATTTGTAAAACTATTGTATTTTATTTTTCTAATAAAAATACAATATTATTATTTTATGTAGAAACTAATGTTATTATATTTCATAATTAAAATATCACAATCATTCTATAATTCAACACTATCATTTTATGTTTAAAAAAACCGTGATGTACAGTTTAATCATACTGATGAATCATTCCACTCCGAAAGGTACTCTTCTTCTATTTTAATTTTTTCAATATTTTTTTTCTAGTTTTTCGAATTATAATTATAGTTTAATAAAATAAATTGGGTTTAAATGTTTTATAACTTCTCCTAATCAGATTTATCCTTATTTTGATAAAATCATTAACAATATAAATACTTTAAAATAATTTTATAACTTTTTTGAATCAAAATTTACAGTTAGATCAAAATATTTTTGAATCTAAAACCTTGGTTATCTCTTGAAATTCCAACAGTATCCCAAATGGATATTTAAGTTTTGGTCACCCCATGGCTCACATAAATTCTTCATTGTTTTTTACCCCAATCTATTTCACCCTTAAAAGGACCCAGTCCAAAAAATTTCCTTTTTTTCTGATCATCTTTTTCAGAATAGAAATCTGATTGGAACAATATATGATGTTGCTAAAAAAAATTCTTCAGGTAAATCTTGGAAGAATGATCATGAAATGAAATATAAAATTCCACTCATAAGAAGTTCATCTCGTTTCTGGGCTATGAATATATTTTCATAAAGAAACCTACTAATGATTTTGATCATTATTATCTTGGTTTAGTTCATTAAAACTATGCATTTTATTAGTTTATGAAAAATTATGGAAATAAAAATTTCATTCACAATTAATTGGAAAAGTTATAAGTTGTCATATATGAAACTTATTAACATAGTAAGACTAAAATCAAAAGGGGTAGTTCATAATCCTTCTCATAATCTTCCAAAAAAACATTGTGGTTTTAACAAAACCAAAGCAATAGATTCACAGTTTTGATAATATTCAAAGGATATAAAAGATTTACATATTAGTCCAAAAAACAACATATTTTCCCTATCGATGTGAGGAATTATAATATTAACAATGGGAGAGCAAGATACATTTATGATATCTGATGTTTTTTTTTGGATTATCTAGTGAAAGGTCACCCTCATCAACAATGTCCTTTATTTTATAACCATGCATGTGCTCTCGATCATCCATCACCCGAAAGGCACCATCACAAAAATTGAGAATATTATGTGTTCCTTCTAATGGGATTCCAATATAGTTGGGCAATGTTGTTGGGCCTCTTAGTAGTGCATAAAGGATTATATGGAAGAGGTTAGTGTGGGAATCCGTAATATTGCTGAGGCCATGCTCTCCATGTATGATCAACTTGCATGGGAGATTATCGATGGGTCCTCTCTATGGGTGAGGTTTCTCAGAGATAGGTATGGGAAGAGATGGGAGGACATGACAAGCAGCATGAGAATCCTCTCTATCCTATCTAGACACATGTTATCCCATAGGATGGATCTCCAAGTCCATACCCACTGGTTTGTTGGAAGGGGTGATTTTAACGAATGAAATTATAACTAGTCTAAAAAGAATATCTTCTTCCTGGGTTTCCTAGGGAAGACCATAACAATTAAAAAAACATGTAGGCCCTGAGGACTGATGGATACTATCCATAATGTGATGTATAGAAATATCTTCACTAATATTATTAATAATGGCGAGCTAGACCATTGCTTCTTCTCTTGTGCGCACTCTAGAAGGATGTCTACATGAGGTTATAGAGTATATATTTGTGGTCATAGTGAAAGGGATGAGATGGAGTCAATCCTATGGTGCAAGTTGATCCCCCTAAAAATCAATTTCCAGATATGGAATATTGAACACCAAGATCTCTCTACGGATGAAAATTTTTAGCGTAGAGGGGTGAGTATGGTGTCATGATGCTTATGTTTTATCAAACCACAAATAGAGACCATGAATCCTAATTTTTTCCATTGTTATTGGGTGAGGATCCTCTAGAGGTTCATGGGGTATTGATTGAATACCGGCTATAGTTGGAACTCATTATATGAGATCATTATGAGTAGGCTTAATGACTATCGGTCATCTGAAATGAAGAAGAAATGTCATTCCATATCAGTGACATAGATTTGTTAGATCCTTTGGGAATCTATGAACATGGAAAGATAAGGCATTTTTCCCACCTTAACATTAATCTAGGTCCAAACATGATCTTTGGTGATAGATTTGGGACACCTCATTCGTCGAGGAGAAGGTTTGTACTCTCTTCACTCTATCCTGGAATGATCTCAACCAACTGTAGGTCCAAGACACAAAAAACAGGGAAGATGGGAGGAGTGGTCACCTCCAAGAAGTGGGATGAAAATCAATTTAAACAACTCCTATATTCATGGGGAAATGAGGGGTAGTGGACTGGTTATATATCCATATGGGTCATTCATTCTTAACATCAGTGCTTTCTATGGCAGGGGCTCGTCCTCTGGTGTGGAGATTCAAGATAAGAACAATAGATTATCCTTGTGCGAGTGATTCAGCATCAAGGTTGAGGAAATCGAGTTCGATAGTTCTATCTCTGTGCATTTTCTCAAAGGGATGGAAGAAATGTCTTGTGAACTATCCTACATGGCAAGGAAATGTAAAAGTAAAGTCAACGATGGAATATTTATAATGCACACTTGGCATGAACGTAATCATGTGACAGACATACTAGAATGGGAAGGAATTGAAAACTAAGGTATTATTATATATTATTGTTTTTAATATATTCCATAGATCTATAGTCAAATTATTCTGAGTGATGCGCTTGGTCTCCACCACTGTAGGACAATGTGATTCATTTTTGGATATCCTTTGGCCTTTTGGACTTGTATTCCTTCCTATTTTAAGATGAAAATGTAATTTTTATTCGGTATAAATATTTTTTTGATAGAAAAAAACTATATCCAATGAGGTAAAGTATTTCTATTATTTGTGAGGATACAATGTCATGGTGGAAACCAATTTTTCACTATATGTCCATGAACATTGTATAAAAAGTCATCAGTGATACCTCTAATTACAAACCAGATATTAAACCCGTGTAGGATAATAAAAATAAAATTAAGGAAGTCATATATCCTCCATTAAATAATAATTATGAAAGGATGTTTCTGGATGACCTGTTTGGAGAAATGATGAAATGAAAGGATCTGAGAAAGCATGGAGAATTAGTGTTTAGAATTAATCCCATAGAAGCCAAATCATTGATTATTAGGGATACTAAACAATTATAAGAAAAAACAAGAAAAAAACAAAATAATGAGGGTACAAGAATCACAACATTGTGGAAAGATATTGAAAAGTGAAGAATCATTTTCTGAGAATATTTTCCTTCACACATCCCATACTGATAAAATTGTTTGAGAAGTAGGTATATTTTTTTCGAAAATCATCATTTATTCATGATGATATCCCTTATATTTCTTATAATGTATAGGAAATAGTTCTTTTTGAAGAATATTCTTCTTTTATATTTGAAAGAATCAGAACTGAATTTATCTAAATAAAGAAATATTTGAACGAAGAGATGGTTAGAAAAAGAAACATAAGAGGAATTTGATAATGATGTTGATGGAAAATAAAAATATGTATATGTATTATAAAGAGAATAATTATGATAATTGAAAGATGAATAATATCATGAAATACATGAGGAAGTTGATTTAGAATAATTATAAGACAAGGATAAGGAATATAATTTAGATAATGATGATGTGGAAAGTCAATCTGACAAAGAATGATCATAATTTATGTCCTCTTCATGTTTAACCTCTGGCCCCTATATATTTTAAGAATACCATAGTTCTCATGATAAAGAATCATCATCATCTTTTTTATCACAATCTTCATCTAATAATGAAGAATAAAAAAATATTAAAAGACTAATGTTGTTTATAAATCCAATATTGATTAAGATGTTGAGATGGTTGAATTGTTAGATGAGAAAAAAGTTTTTATGGAAGATTATAATGAAGTCTCAATGAAAACTATGAATAATTAAAAAGATATGGAAGTTATAATGAGCATAACTAAACATCCATAGATGGATCCAGATGAATTGAACTCTTTATGAACTATTAATAAAAAAGAGTTCTACTAGAATATTCTTGTTTTAAGGAGATTAAATGGAATTATTCCTTATTTTTCAAACCATGTATCCCGGTTCCATCTTATTCAACATATAATATGTGAGAAATTATAATCCATAAAAGTTTTGATAGTTTTAATGGTCCAAATTGAACCAGCATTAAATGCTTTTTGAAGAAAATTCCCAGACTCATAAAAGTTCATTCAATCAAATGATGATGGGACCCAATTAGGTAAAATCTAATATTCGGGTTCATGATGTTCATTTTGATTATGTTAAGAAACTAAAGTTATAATAAGATGAATATTTATTCAATTGATATTTATATGTGGGTAACAATGTGAATTTTTTTAAGATTTAATAGATGTTACTAATGAAGGAACTAAAGATGTAAATGTTCAGAAAAAACAATTAAGAGATATGTTGTTAGAAATGAGAAGGCTCTGATATTCTCAAGATGAAGTGATCTTATTAAGGGATCAAAATAATGAATTATCTATCATAGTAAATAGGTTGATGACTCAGGGTTAGCCTCTTGATTAAATAATTATGAATTTGAAGAAACACATCCATGAGAAAAATAAAACGAAGGCCTCCATGATGACTTTGATGATGAAAGATTTTTTTTTCTTTTAAACTCTTAAATGATTTTTTTTTGTAAAAAAATTGAATTTTTTTTATTAATTAATTACCGTTTCATCAAAATATGATTCTTTGGAATATTTTTCTATTCTAATTTGTTATATTTTCTATAATTTATTCATGGATGATTAGTTAGTTCATTTCTTTTTATTATTGTTACATTTTCAAATATTTCCATAAAACATTTATCATTACAAATCTAGTTTGAAAATCACAATGGCAGAGAAAATTTAAATTTATGGAAAAATATTATAGAGGGGGGAGAATGATATATTAAGAGGGTATTTCATTTAATGGTGAAAAAGTTTTATAGAAAGGTGAAAACAAACCATAGTGGGAGAATAATTCCTAAGGGGAATAGGTTTTCATTATGGAATTTGTTTTAAGAAAAGTATACATCATATTCAACATCATATTCAGAAGAGTTATGAACTCATGGGAGTTAAGGTATACTGAATATATCTAAATACATATATCGTAAAATGATAATAGTATGTAATTTTAATGTTATTTTTTAAATTATCATTTGGTGTCTTTTCTATTAAAATAGGGAGATATTATTGAGTCATAGGTTATACATGATAGTAAGTATAAAACTTGGGATACCTTGTGTCATAATTATTGACTACCTTACTATTATGGTTAAAAGATATAAATAAATTAATAATAGCTTGTATGTCATTCTTAATTTTATACAAATATTACTTTTTTCTTTATAAAAGATTCTATTCTTTATTGCCTTTAATATAATGATATTCATCATATGAAACTTTCTATACAATTGATTTTATTTATGCGATGGGGAATATGATAAAAATAAAACATTTTTGGTTTTATCAGAATATCATTCATAGTGATAAATTTAATATTAAACAATCAGATGCATTGTGAATAAAATATTTTAATCTAATTTAATTGAGACCCTTCTAGTTATGATTTTATTAATTTAGTAATTGAGATGAGTATAAGTCTGATAATATTACATTAATAGGTTTTTGGTTTTTATGTATGACATTATAATCTATTTTTTTAACTTGAATTAATCCCCTCTATTATATGTATATAAATCATAATATAATATTAGGATCATGAAAATAGTTGATTTGGTTCTAAGAAAATGGTATATATGGGTAATAACTCTAAAAATGGCCCATTGATCTCTATTCAATGGTTACCTAGTGCATGAAAATGCTCCTTGATTCAAACCAAGATTAAAACTCCTATTAGATAAGATTTGAAAATTCAAAAAATCATTATGATCCATAAATTGTATTAAATTGATAATGATTATGAATAGCCTAGGGAAAACGTAATTTTTATTATATTTTAAAAAATATCTTATGATTTAGGCATCCTCTAAAGGATTTTTCATGATTATGTGGTTTTATACTATGATTATTATTATCAGGCAATGATTTATGATTTTAGACAATGTCTAGAACTGAAAGGAACTATATTAATGTTTATTGTGATAAAAAATTAAACATTCTTTATCATAAGCCAAACATTCTAGTAGCTAGAATGAAAATTCATGTTTTTTTGTTTTCACTTTTTTTTATGATATGAAACATTCTATACATAGAAATTCTAAAATGGGGGAACAAATTTGTTTTGATTCCTTCATGAGGAAACATACTCCATTATTTGGAGGTTCATCTAATAAACTCTTTGTTGAGAAATTGATCGGTTCCAATAATATTTTTTTAGTTCTTACATGTCAAGATCATGAAAACATAATTTTGGTTTCTTGACATTTAGAAGGTGAAGAAGATCAGTTTTGGAAAATCTTTATGAACATGATGGAACAAAAATAAATTTAATCTACTGAATGGGTTGAGTTTTAGAGATTAAATTTCAAATTGTACATCCCATATATACTTTATACAGAAACAGATAAGTAATTCCTAGAACATAAGAGAATGGGCGAAGAATGTATTATTCCCAATTAAACTAATTTTACAAGAAATGAAATGAACTTTTATTTTATAATTATCATCCCTAAAATAAATATTGATAAATTAATTGCTGAAAAAAATGAT
Source organism: Viscum album (assembly GCA_963277665.1). NCBI lineage: Eukaryota > Viridiplantae > Streptophyta > Magnoliopsida > Santalales > Viscaceae > Viscum > Viscum album. The sequence continues at coordinate 1,089,798,625 of OY728121.1, forward strand.
TTCATTTAAAGGTAGAGATAAAAGAGACATTTTCAATTAAAATGAATATGTTTGATGTTCCTGGATGGTAGAAATATAAATTGTATATTCCCACTATTTTTATGGTTTTGATGAGAAAAACAATATTATGTCTCTTGAAAAATAAAATGTTGGAACAAATTTCAGTTATCTACATGATAGAAATGTTGGATAATTATCATGATAATTTCATGAATGGAGTGTAGAGGTTAATTAAATGTGGAAATGCAGGACATAAATCCTATGAATATAAAAAAGAAATTAATGGTATGGTTAATGAAATAGTGGAGAAAATGAAACCATTTAATGCACCACCCACATTTTAGGTTTTCAAGTTCAAGGATCTTAGGAATTATGTGAATCAATTCCCCAATCAAAGGTCCAACATAGATTATAATCCACACAAACCTCTAATGAAAAAAAGTAAAATATTTTGCAATAAATTTAGATTACCTAAATCATGATAATTATGGAACAAAAATCCTCCCAAAATTAGATGGGATTATCATGTTTTATTTTTTATTAATGATCCCCATTAAAATAATTTTGTTTATCCTTTTTTGAAATTTCATTTTATAATCTCCATATAAATGGATTTTAGAATAATTAAATCTCATTTCATATTATATAGGTATAAGGATGAACCCATTATTCCAGGGGACTCTTTTTTTGAATAAGATAAGAGATTATATATATAATAAATGGAGAATTATCATTTAGAAGAGTAATTTTCTTCATTTATGATTGATATTAATGTTATGGATACTATAATGGGTTTATTAGTTCATATTTAATCACATATTCTATGTCATTTACACCTGTTTTTAGGTTTTATATGATCAGAGCTTATCAAGACAAAGGATATTTTTATATATATTTAATTCAATAAAATCCTTTGCTTTTTAAATGTTTTTGTATCAATTTAATTTATGTAGGAATTAGATTACCCCGTGTGAACATATGATTGAATGTACAGGTAACTTATATGGTTTATCTTCTCTTTCATGTTTAGGTACATATCATTTATAGTAGATCACCTTATGAATTCCTCATGATGTATTGATATATATGAATATTTATATTTTTTTTCCAACATCAATAATTTACATTATGTAAGTGGTAAGGAAATATATAATACCACATTCAGTGGTATTTGATTAGAATGTGAAATTTACATCAATATTTTGTGGAAGTCTTGAGTAAGATATTGATATAGTGATGAGTTTTGGCACCTTGTATCATCATCAGATAGTTGGTTAGTATAATAGAAAACAATATATGATATTTTATGTTCTTATTCATTTGATGTATGGGATCATCAACATATTCTAGTTGAGTTTTCAAGAACAATAGTTGTCAATAGGGAATTTAGATTTGTATTTTGGAAGCCCTTTATGGAAATATGTGAAGAACTCCAATGTAATGGAATACAGCTATCAAATGAAACATATTGGAATTTGTTCAATCATATCTAATGGTAGATAATTTTATATATATTCATTAACACATAGGGAAACAAATTGACAGAAATGTTATAATGATAATCAATAATGTGATCTAGAATATGATGTTTGTGACAAGGTACTTCTAGGTATATAACCATGGAATAATGAAGGGAAAATTATGAATTAGGGATATCGGTCCAATTTAAATACTTGATTTCATCTAGATAGTAGCCTATCGTTTGGAGATTCCACCAGAAATCTATTAGGACCATGATGTCTTCCATCTACCTATCATGAAGAAATGAATAACTGATACTTTACACGTATTGGAAATTAAAGACATTTTTCTAGAGAATGGACATCCATTGAAGGAAAATTTGGTTTATATTATACAACATATAAAGAATTTCCTATGAAACAAGGCCACTAACTTTGTTAATGTATTCTGTTAAAACCACCAGTATGATGAAGCTATGTGGGAATATGAGGATATAATGAGGTAGAGGTATCCTCATCTATTTGTATTGGAGTGACATAATTTTTTTAGAGATATTAATTTTAAGGAGGGTATAATGTAACACCTTATATTTTTATCAATTTTTAATTTTTTTTATAAATATATTTTATTCAATAGACTGGGTTACATGCTAAAACAAGTTCTAATGAACAATGAATAAATATTAATATTAGTATTTAAAAAAGAACACAACTACTGACTTGTTAATCATGGTGGGATGAATATGAATTATTATATTTTAAATATTAATTATAATTTTTTTATATATTGATATCATATTGATAATAAATATTTATTTTTTATAATGACTTTATATGTTTTGAAAATTAATTTTTTAAAAAATTATAATTTATTTATTCTTATATAGATTTTTTTAAAACTTATAAATACATAATTTTATAAAATAAACAGAATTTTTGAAATCAACATTTCAAAATTATCTTAGGGTGAAATGTTTGTATTTTTCTGAAAATATTTATTTTTCTTTGAGTAGTAAAAATACAAGTTCTTACTGAAAAAGTAAATTTTTTTAAAGATATTATAAGGTTTATGATTTATTTTAATTTATATTAAAAAAAAGTAGTTAAATTTTATATCAAATATTCATATTTATGTAATTAAAATAATTTTAATATTGAATTTTGATATAAAAAATATCAATCTTTTGAACTTTTAGCATTGGAAAACTTTTTTCTTGTCACCTCTACAAGTTAAATTTTAAAATAAATATATCCACTTCTATAGATGTATTATTTAAAAAAATATTCTATTTTTGGAATTAAAATAATTTATATTATCTAATTAGATCAGTTTAATTTATTTTCATAATGAATTGTAGAATTATTAAAAATTATTTACATCAATTCAGGTAATAATTTGTTTAATGGTGGTCAAACAAAAAGATAGTGGTTAAAAATAAACAAACACTTTTAAAAAAACCCATTTAATGGCCATTTTGTGACAATATAATCTCTATTTTTCTAAATTGTTTTTTATTTTTCCTTGTGTCGGGTGGAAAACGAGGAAACAAATTTTTATTCCAAAAAGATACAAGTGTGACACTCACCTCATTTATAAAAGGCCACCCATTATTATATTCTCATCACACATCCAAAACCATTTAGTTCATCCCAAACCTTCCAAATTTATTTTATTAATACCCTAATTAAACTATATAATTATTATTTTGGTCGTATATCCATCTTAATAATTCATTTAGTGAAAATCATATAAGATTACATGAAGAAGAGTTAATGTTATTCATTATGTATTTTTATTTAATTTCTTCCCCTTACTCATTTAACTACTATTATAATATGTATAAATAATTCAATTAGTGTATTACATTTAATGATATGTTTTTACAATAATTTAATTACCAATACCAATGTCAACTTCCATTAAATGGGATACAAAATCACCATTCAATTGTATGGTGAACTACCACATCATGGACCAATGTTATTCATTTTCCATAACAATGTCTCAAAGAAGGATATAATGATAGTTTAAATATTTATATTTTGTATTTATTAGATTATTATTCTTCTATAATTGTTATATCACATATAAATTCTTACATTCCAATCTACAGGAATACGATATTGTCAATCATATGTGTGGTCGTGTACAACCTGATGAACAGAAATGATTCATTTATGCTTTACATGTAAGGTAGTAATGATGGGTCTAATGATAATACAAGATACATTGGAAAAAAATTATTTTTTATTCTTAAATATTATTTATTGTTGTTACCTTTAATCCGCTAAGAAAATTGGAATAATGTTCATCTGTACATATGACATCCAGTCTCCATGAACAGTGTAATTCAATTTATATCTCTTAATTTTATGGATTTCTGTTTTAGAAAATATACTTAATATTTTTTATATTTATATCATTGTTAAAAATATTAATATTAGGGAAACATGAACAATGAATAAGAACAATGAATGTAACAAATCATGACATACATAAAAAAAGTAGTTATTTCTCGAATCATGAAAATGAGATGGAAATTTTAATAAGCAGGAAATAAAATTTCATAAGAAAATAATATATGTTATGATATATATATTTATTACTAAATAATTAATGTATAATTAAATTATATTTATTATACAGGAGGTTTTAATGTGTAGAAATTATTTCAAAGGATAATGAAAAATATATATTTTATCAATTTTATTTCATTGAGACATATGTCATTTGAAGGACCTATATTAATTTATGAGATATATATACAACCCATTTGATATATAATAAAATTAAATTATTTATTATCATGTTATTATATGTTTCTTTTAACATTATTCATTCATGGGTATTATGATTCAATGTTACCAATGTACTATGGGTTTTTTGTTTTAATCTCACATTTTTTCATGATTGCTTGAGATTATGCTTTCTATCTTGGAATCATGTGATATATCTCCCAAGAAAATCGTGTATTTTAAAATAATATTTTTATGGATAATATATGTTATTTATTTATTTTTCTATCCTTATGTACTAAATAGTTCATATTTAAGTTATTTTTTCAGAAATTTCATTTTTATATCTCCCTTTGGTCGAAAATTATTATTCAACCAAAACCAATTTTTCAAAAAACGTCTTCAGAAATATTTTTAACATTTTCCAAATATAATATTGAGGATATTAGGACCAATTATTTTAATATTTTTTGAATGAATGAAATCATAATGTAATTTCTTATAAAAGTATCTCTTGGCATTCATTGCAAAAGAAAATGAAATATTTTTTGTAACTTTTATAAAATGTACTTAATTTACTAATATAATTAAAAATATTTGTTTGGATTCTTCCATCATATGTTTTAAATGATACTTTTCTAATAAATTTATTTCCATAATAATTTATATATTTTTAAATTTTACAAAACATTTAATTTCAAATAATTGATATTTTCATAAGGAAATATTCCAATTGATTTATCTTTCAAAATCATATTTCTTATAAGATAACATCATTTCATTAAACGTAATATTTTCCATTGATATTATCTATAGATACCATTCTTATTCATTCTCTAATGATTTTCTGTTAATGATTAAAATATTTTTAGGAAACCTATATCTCTTCAATGGGTTTTATTAAGACACAATGCTTTTGAAGCCCCCTTATTTTTAATGGTTAATGTTTAGATGAAATGATGAAGTGATTATGAAAGTTGTTTCATTTCGATAGGTTATGTTATGTAGAAAGTTTTATGAACCACTTATCTTTTCATGGGTACTAATTCAATGAATGTTTTATTTTCTTAAGGAACACATATGTAAGATTTTCATTATGTGGTGGGTGGGGACTATATATCCCTCCAATGAATGAGATATTTATTTATATATCATGAGAAAAATAGTATTAAAATGGGGTTTAAACCATTTTATTTAAGGGACTATGTCCACTATTATTTTCTTTGGAGTGATCCATGATTACTATGATGGTTTGGGGAGTGAACGCATCCCACTATAATAGTCATGGAAATAATCTGTTAACTCTTATGTAACTAGAATTTTATGGTTATATGTATGACACAAATCAGTGTATTATGAAATTTCTTTCTCTCATATTTCATGTTATTTTTTTTATGATTTTTGTCTTAAAAACTACCAGTATTTATTCCATGGCTGATTTTTATGATATTTTATTTGTAGTTTATGGTTTTAAAATCTTATTCTCATATACGTATACTATTATATTAATGATATGTTTATATCTCCCATGATCACCATTACTGAGAATTGATGCCCACATGTTCTTATTTATACATTCCACAGGTTCTGTAGAAATTAATTAGGTATGATATCTTTATAAAGGGTATTATTAGTGATGAACATAGAGGGAGATTATATTTCTCACTTATGTATTAGTTTATTATGTGTCCATTTTTTCCAAATAAATTAGAAATAAATTGGTTGGGAATTATCATTATATTTTGTAATGGATATTCATCTAATACAATGTAATATTTATGTATGATTCTTTTGGGTTAGTACCCCACCAATTGATAATGATATCTATAATTTTTAATAATAAAAATTTGGAGACACTATATATTTAAAATATGTGGTGATTTATTAAAATATAGATTTGGATTGTCGTGAGAAAATATAATATAATAATAATTTTGAACTAACTATTTCCATGTGTCTATTGTTTGTTAGTGGGAGCACCACTATTTTCAAACAGATATATATTTGACAACATTGGTAAAAAAATTATCATTATTGTAGATAATTAATTCTAGAATAAAATTAACCTTGTAGATATTGACATAATGTAGAAACCAATGATGTAATTTTAGAGAAAATTGTTACTAAGGAAACATGGATTAATAATCTAAAAGACGACATGAGTAGAATATTGGAGGAGAATAATGTGGTGAATTTATATCAATATAGTTATGTGATGGATCAATCACATAATCCATGATATATATATGAAATGATATTTACAAAAAATATTCTATTTTAGAAAAATATCAGTTTTGCAAAGGAGAATATCATGATAAGTAATCCGAATTTCCTAGTTGTACAAGATGTATTCCAATAGATATATACCTGGTCAGTGGGGAGGAAAGGATACACATTATAAGGTGAAAAATAGTCTTCCTATGGATGAATATTATCTTATATAATAGTCAGTCTAATTTAATGAGTGAGACAATATCATTTAAGCTATTAGTATACATATCTACAAATATTGTGTTGTATATGGATTACAAGGTAGCTAAAGACATATTATATAATAAAAAATTATTTTTTCAAATTCATGGAATCACACCTAGCATTTAATATTTTGTCCTATTTTGATGTTTCAATAAATTTTACTATAAGGCCCTATCCTTAAACATTACTTAATCTTGAGTCATTTCAAGAATACATGTTGAGGTTCTTTTCAGGTTTAGAGTTTTAGAAAATTAGATCATAAATCATGCATTAAATTCCATATTTAAACAAAGTGGTTACATAAAAGATAGTACTCACTTTTCCCATTAACTAAATCATATTTAAAATAAAACATGGATTCTTTCTTGACACTTACTTGACACTATCATCAAATCATGTACCATTCCCTTGACCTATATAAATCATTTCAAAAACATGGTATGAGCATAAAAATATTTGTAAAGGATATAAAAGTACGAAATGAAAACATTAGTCTATGTATGAAATCATACATTACTCATAGAACATAAGAATTTTAACATACCACATCAAATCATGAATAAATAATAGACATCATAAGACATAAAGGTAACTTAAGGCATTCATAACATTATAATGTAGGTAGTAACCATAATGTTTTCATTTGGAATACCCATCATAGTATATTCCCTAAATCTCTTCGGATAAACCTTAATGTTTAACCACTTCGCGTTACCCAATGCATTGGAGAGCTATATCAGGCTCACCTGCCCTTAGTTTATCACGGAACCACCCGTCTTCATAAACAAAGCCCAAGAACCATAACAAAATCATAACACATAATGTAAGCATAAAGGAAAGATAACATTCCCACATTTGAATAAAAATATAACATTTTAAGATATTTAAATAATGAATCCATTCTAAAAACCATTTTCAAAACCATTTAAATCATTTAATAAAGAGATTTTTGAATCAAAGTGTCACATACCACTTTTAAGCTTTTAAAACTTTAAACCATTAATATCCATATAAATAAATCCTTAAACCCATTTTGAAAACATGGATATTAATGAGAAATATTTATAAGAACAAATCATTAAAACATTTAAAACGATACTTTAGTTAAAGGGTTTTTAACAAAATGAGAGACACTTGAATACAATAATTGAGGAATAAAATTTAATCAGAACATTATAATATCATTAGAATAAATGGATTCATGATATAATATTCCAAAGGACAGTACATACACCATATAAGAGAGAATTGGTGCATTACAACAGTGATGTCTCAAATGAAATGTAAAATTAGATGAAATCCCTTATAAAGAAGGTATCCTTAAATTAAGGATAAATCAATCTCATAATTATGTGACAGATATAAATACACCCAATATTAGTGGATATTAAGTGTAAAAAAATCAAAGTACATTCACACATATTCAAATAATGACATATTCAATAACTACAAGCTGAACCCAAACAAATCGAAATTGGTTTAAGAAGTTCCCTTGGTAAAATTCGACAGCCTAACGACGTCACTTTATAATTCGTAAAATTAGTTGATGAGAGAGAAAGTGGTATCTCATCACTTGGAAATAAAATTTACATAAATAAGGACATATAAGAACATATCCCAACAAAAAAATATGTAAATTAAAAGACATAACAAAATAAGTCTTTTAAAAAGAGGAGGGTGAACGGTTCCCTTACCGATTTGGGTAACGTTCGAAACGTAAACCCCATGAAAGAAAAACTATATAACGTTGATGTAAAAACTCATAAATGAAAGTATATTACACAAAGAATAGAATAATAGGCAGTACATATACCACTCAAAGTAAATGGTGGCAAATGTAGCATAAATATCAGGAGAATAAAAGTGAGATGAAGAACCCCTTGCAAAAACTCGGCAGTCTAACGAAACCACTTAAAACATCCAAAAAAAGGATTGATGAAATAAAATAGGGTCTCTAATCATATTGAAATATAAATTAGAGTAATATTAATATAAAATAACATCCCCCAACTAATAAAGAGGAGCTTAAAAGAAACTACATAAAAGAGAGTACTTAAAAAGAAAGAGAGAGGTAGAATCCCTTACCTCAAGTCTGACTTGTCTTGTTTGTTTCTTTATATTCCTGAATAATAAACTTTTGTCAATTTATAATTTCATAAGGTCCTCATTTAAAATTTATTATTAAATTCATATCACATATTATAATTTTATAATAGTTAGTTAATTATGTGAGTTCATATTAGATGTTTTTGTCGATGTTTCGTAAATGAGTCAAAAATGAACTTTTTTGAAAATAATTGTCCATGTAGTTATAAGTACATCATCTCCAGAATATTATTAATGATTTAAATATCATAAATATCCAGTAAATAATCATTTTATACTATTCCATAACATTTGGAGATAAATAGAAATGAAATGCACCGTTCATGGAGACGGTAGACCGTACGTACGCATGAACGCTACTTTCATTTCTTTGTCATATTAATGGAATTAAAAATAATTGTGAGATATATATATTATAATTCCAGTATAATATATATTTATATAGGTCACATAAGTTCATTAATTACATTCTTTATATATTCCATGTATTGCATGAACGAGACACATCACTTGAGGGGGCGGTAGTCCACACTTCCTCATATGAAATTATCACATTTTCACAACATGAAAAGAATAAAGGTATGTTTTAAATATAAAATATAGAAGAATATAGAAAACATAAATACCATATATATAATATATAAATTACATTTAAATCAGAATGTCCACCATTAAAGGTGTTAAAAGTATATTGAACAATCGTCGTTTTGTGAGGCAGTAATTCGCCATCCACATAAACAGTATATTATTTAACCATTAGACGGATGTGTGTATAAGTGTATATCAAATAATTCTTATAAAAAATATCCTTATATTTAATATACTTATTTTGCTATAAAATAAATTAATAAAAATATTTTAGGGGGTTGGAGAAGCAAAATAAAACAAAAGAACATAAGAGAACACATTACCTTTAAATCGGGTAACTCCCTTTTGTTTGAAGCGAAAGGGTTTCTTGAAGAGATTTCATCCTAAGGTGAGGCTTAAATTATAAAGAGAGGCATTTGGAGAGATGAAATGGTCAGGGGTTTGCCGAGACAATGGCTTGAGAGTTGTGGGTAAGGTGGTAGATGTGGGGGCCTTTTATAAGAGGTAGGATGGGCACTATTGGAAAGTCAAGAAATGTAACTTTATTTTAAAATGAATTTCAGATTTTAAAGGTCCAAAATTGATATATTTATAGGATAATATGATTAGGGTTCGAATTATACTCATCCAATAGGTTTTTTCCATGTTTAGGTCTTATATTTTACATTATCGTTTCATTTTATTAAAATCGTTCATTAAAGAGGTAATCGCTGCATCATCATGGTGTCACAAATAAATTAATTTATTTAATGCTTAAAAATTATAAAAAAATACTATGATGTAGGAAATATTTTTATATTTCAAATGAATATTTATAGTAAAATACATAATTTACACAGACAAAATTAAAAATGTTTTACTAGGGTGATACATTCTTTAGTGATATTCTCCTTTCTTTAAAAAATAAAATGATAAAGTGTCACTTTCACCCAAATGTGATTCCATGGGGTCCCAAAGTTTGGAACAAGGAATCCCATGGTCGTGCATGACAGAAACATTATAATTAGGACACATTTTGGGGTCATTTGTTTTTATTATGATATTATTTTATTATCCTTAACTACCTGATTACTAATTAATCACGATAATTAAAGATAATTCTCGTCATTACTATTCATAATGTCAAAAAAACAAAAGAGTCTTAATTAAATAATTTGGACCTTCTGATTCCAAATATGGAATCAATTTTACCAAATTCCAAACACATAAATTTCAATAATTAATTCAAAAATAATTTTTTTTGTCAAAACAAATAGCGGGTTTTTTTGAAGCAATATCTATAAAAAGATTGACAGTTGTTTATGTCCATTTTCAAAGTGAAATTAATTTTAATGAACACAATTGAATTAAATGGTTAAAATATATTATAATTACACTTTAAAACTAATTAAAAAGGTAATCTATCCATATATTTAAATTAGATGAAAAAGAAGTTTTGATGTAAAATGCAGTATTTTTCACTATTCATTAAAAATGAACTTTGTCAGAAAAATACCAAAAATTTAACCAAAGTAAATTTCAATGTCCCAATCATAAAGAATAAGTTTATTTTGAAAAATATATCTTATAAATTTTTCAAAAGTTATATTTAAAAAATTTCTCCATCAAAAGGTGGTAAAATAATCTTTTAAAAATATTAGAGTATTTATTCTTAAAATTGGATTCATTTGGATTTTAAGCCTCTAATATTTATTGGATAAATGTAAAAATATTTAACAAACATATGTAATAATTTTTTAGTTATTTCTGTTCATTCCCGCCATTACAACGGTTAGGCGTTAACTATTATAATATTATTATATTATTAGTGTACAATGTATGATTTCAAAGAAACTCATTGTTGCGTATTGGGTATGCCATCAAGCATAGCATTACCTTTAAAGTAATATTAAAATTTTATTCAAAAATATTGATAAACATTAGAATTTAATATTATTTATTTACCTGGGATTTTAAATCCTTCCCCCATTTTAGGAATTGCGTCCTCGTAATTTCAAAATTGGGCTTGGAAACATCATTGAACGTCCCACATCGGAACAAGAGTAAGTAAAACTATCACATTAAAAGAAAGGGGAGAAGTGCAAAGGTCACCTGAGTTAACCCATAATATGATTAAAAGTAGGAAAATATGGATATGGAAGAGAAAACAAAGGGTCATGCTCTGATGGAGAGTGATAGTAAACATGTCTAGGAGAAATTCAACCACAAGAAAATCACAAACATGTGATGGGTTAAATGGTATTCGATTCCACAGTATGAAAATTTAACAGACAGAATTTTTGTTTTAAGTTACTTTTCATTGAGGAATTTATTTTTGAGCTTAACTAAACATAAGGAAACATACTTACTTGTCATGTAGACTTTCAACTTTTACAAGATTCCTTACTCAAACTCATATTTCTCCAAAAGTATTCGATTCCCTAGTATGAAACGTTAACATACAAACTTTTTGATTTATGTTACATTTCATTGAGGAATTTATTTTTGAGCTTAACTAAATCATAAGGAAACATTCTTACTTGTCATGTAGACTTTCATCTTTTACTAGATTCCTTACTCAAACTCATATTTTCACCAAAAGATGAGTATTTTGGAAGACTTGTTCGGATTAAGAGTACTATAATCAACTTCTTGAGAATTTCCTAATCCACAAAATAGAAGTATATATTTCCCATATCATGAGATCTTAACCAAAAACAATCCAAAAAGTTTAGTACGAGATCAGATAATACCCAAAAAGGATAATTTTTTTACAAAAATAAAAACTACTCCTAATGTCGAGAATTTATCAAAAAAAACCAAAAGTTCAAAAAATACCATTCAATAAAAATCTATCCATAAAATTATTCAAAGTAATTCAATATAATATTGAAACCCAAATCCTTGAAGGATTTAATCACATAGTCTCCTGAGATAAATCTTAACATTTTTCTTCAAAATAACATCAGTTACTCTTAATGTCTCATACTGAAAATTAATTAACCTAATCACATATCCTCCATGATAGGCTAATAATTTCCATAGATAACACAAAATCAACTTACTCTTGAGTCATAAAATCATCTAACTAAAACGAATCAGTCAAACTAACCAGGGACGTCACGTAGTCCAGTGGTAGGCGATAAATGCCAATAGCAATTGGGTTGTGGGTTCGATTCCCGCAGCTTCGTCCGACGCGACGGGTTGTCACACGGTCTGTGTGTTGTCCTTTTTCCAAAACTATATAATTCTTAAAACATTCCCCTAAAAGAGATAAAATCTTCAAAAATAACCATAACATATTTTAACCACCAAGGTTATCTAATAATTTTCATTTTGAAACCCAAAATGTAATAACCATTAATTGCATCAAATTCAAGGATCATATAAACCCAAATGGTTCTTTATAATAATATCCATAAAAGAAATGATAATTATTACTTGAATAAAATTTTCATTTATCAAAAATCAGGGTTACATATACTATAAAAATTCTTCTAATGTAACCCCGTCATCAAAAGAGACTTAATACATTTAAGAGTTTCACCATAATAAAATCTACCATAACACTTGAATCCCTTATATGTTGACTTCTTACTCATTCAAAATTCTTCATGATCCATTAACCATTCCATTTAAACTTATTCTGATATACTTATATCCTAAAAAAATCATGAATCATATCATAATATTCCAATAATAGGAAAACATATGTTAAGAAATAATCCATACCTTTCATTGGTCATTATCAGTTTCTTCATCCTCAATTGGAATGGCATTAGGTATTTGTAAACGAATTTTTTTATGATCTTTTTGTTGAGTCAAAAGTTATCTTCTGACTTCTATATTTTGTTTTGGAAATCACAAATGTCTTTTTAATCGTATCGTACTGACTCTGTCAATCATATCGTACTGACTCTGTCAATCGTATCATACTGACTCTGTCAATCGTATCGTACTGACTCTATCAATCATATCGTACTGATTCTGTCAAATGTATTGTACTGACTCTGCAATTTGTACTTTCATTACTTGTTTTTTTACTTAGTCAAAAACACTTGTTTCATATTAATCGTACTATTTTTTATCTTCATATATCTTGTTTTAACCAATACGATGTCATTGAGTTAGTTACAAACTAATCAAAACAATATCGTGATTTCTATTTAAATATGACCGTTATGATGCCAGGTGTCCATGTCCCTCCGAGTTTTTAAGAGAAATATGACCGTCAGAGGCAACATGACCGTTAGAACCCGAGGCCTATAAATAGGAGGTCATTTGAAGGTGAAAGATAGACTTTTGGAACAACTATGATACTCTACTTCTATCATGTTCTAGAGAGAGAGACTGTAACTTACCTCATCTGCTTTGTGCATCTGATCATTGTATCAAGGGATTTAAAGTGATTGAAAGACAGAAGTACCGATTAACTACAAAATCGAGGGCTCCCAGGGATAGGCATACGGACGGACCGATCATCGTATCGAGGGCTGCCAGGGACAGACAGACAGACGTTCTGATCATCGTATCGAGGGCTGCCAGGGATAGGCAGACAGACAGTCCAATCATCGTATCGAGGTCTTACCAAGGTGTTGGTGAGACAGACCTTTTATCCTAGGTGAAAGAATAAACCTTCTCATTGGGTTAAAAGAATTTTAATTCTTTTACATTTCCGCTATTAATTGTATTAGAAAGGAAATTGTTTTGTTTCCTTTTCTATCTCTTATACATTTGTAATTGTTGCAATTACATCCATTCTATTACATATTGTATTGATTGATTCTATAAGCTTTAAGGTAGAATCATTCATCTTTATATTACTATTATTAGTGTGTTCATCTTGAATACAATTTTTATACATTTCATTAGTATTACAATACATCATACCTTTTATATTCAATACAAGTGTGGGTGTTTGTATTTGTATTAATTTAAGACATTTTAAACTAATCTCTTATGTTCTTAAACTCTAAGTTTTTAAACCTACAATTCACCCCCCTCTTGTATTGTTCCATCTAATATACATATACTTCTACATATTCGATCCAAAAATTTGTATCAATGGAGGTTTTCCACTGATTTATATTTCTTGTTCTACTTTTACTGACTACACTAACGGGTGGAGTGGAAAGGTTTTTTTTCTGTATTAGATGACAGGAATGAATATTGGGTCAATAGACAATCTAAATCCTTCTAGACCACCTATCAATGATGGAAATGATTATGAGTACTGGAGATATCGTATGAAGACTTTTGTGATAAACACTAGAGTAGACAATTTTATTATGATTACTAGAGGTTACAGAATTCCTGACAAAGAAGTCAGAACATTCACTAACCAAGAGAAGAAAGAATATCAACTAAATTACAAGGTACAAAATACTTTGTCATGCTCTATGACTAGGAATATATACAGTCAAATATCTTCATGTGAAGCAGCCAACTGTATTTGGAAGAAATTGGAAGTCACTCATTTTGGTACATCCAAGGATATAGAAACAAGAAGAGCAATGATTCGAGCAGAGTATCATGGTTTTGTTTTTCCTTATGGAGAGCCAGTATTTAATGTGCAAAAAAGGTTTATAACAATTGTCAATAGATTACAATCTATGGGAGAAAAAGGTCTTGATGATGAAGCTCTAGTTGATAAGATTATTGATATAATTCCAAATGAATGGGAGTCAAAAAGGACAGCTATTGATGAAAATAGAAAAGATTCCCAGATTTCTCTAGACGAACACTATGGAACTCTTCTACAGCACAAGAAAAAAATGAAAATAGATGCTGATTTCAACAATAAGAAGAATGGGAATGGAAGTGTAGCTTTTACATCTAAAGCTAAAACACCTAAAAGGCTTACATGATCCAAATCCAAGAATGTTATATCTGATTCAAGTGATTGTGATCTTTCAGACAATGAATTAGCCAATCTTTCTCGACGGATGAACAAGATTGTGGGAAAGAAAGACTTCCAATATAGATTTAAAAAGAAAGATAGGAAGGATAAGAGAGATTCAGAGGTAACTTGATATGAATGTAAGAAAGCAGGTCATATAAGGCCTTTTTGTACTTTACTAAAGAGGAAAGACATAAAGGAGAAACATTATGAAAGAAACAAGAAAAGGTTTTATAAGACAAAGAAAGTATTGAAGGCAAATGATATGTGGAGTTCAAGTTGTAGTGATTCTTCAGATGATTCTTCAAAATATGAGTCCTCAGGACAGTGGAATATTGGACTTTTAGCCAGATTACCAATTGAAGATCATTGTCTCATGGCTAAGGTACATAATGCTGAAGCTATTACAAATGTCTCTTTGAATGCAAATTATACTGATAATAGATATTATGAATCTTCAAATGATGAATCTTCATCATCAGAAGATGATACATTACCATCTTTTGAAAAAGTATCTAGATTTTCTAAATTACATGAAAATGAAAATTCTAAACTCAAGAAGAAGATTGACAAAGAAAATTCTAGAATTTCAGTTTTAACTAAGGATGTATCAGATCTTTCTAAAGATATTGATGTGAAAACATCTGATTTTGAATGTATTTTAAAAACCCTTGAGAAAGTCAAATCTGATAAGGATAAACATTCTAAGGAAATAGAAACTGTGTTTTCAAAGAAAAATGTTTTAGAGCCTAACTCTAGTTCAAAATCAAGTGATTTGGAAAATAAAAACATAGTTTTAAAACTAAAGTCAGAAATTTTTTCCTCAAAGAAATGTTTGTCAAATTTTACTCATGGAAAGGAAAACATTGACAAGATGTATTCTCAAATTAGACCTTAGAGAAATTGTTCTGGAATTGGTTATACTTATTCCAAACCTATTTTTAGTAATAACTATTTTGTTCCACAAAAAACTCTTTTTTTTCTAAGTGCCAATGTGGTGGACACTGGAGAAGATATTTTTCTCTTAATAGACCTCAATCTTTAGGATTTCATAAAGCCCATTTTGCAAAACAAATGTGGATTCCAAATTTTTTTTATCTAACCCTTGTGGATCCAAACAAGTTTGGATTTCGAAAAAATAATTGTTTCTTTTTCAGGAAAATGAGAAGTGTACCAATAAGAATATTTGGTACATGGATAGTGGTTGTTCTCGACTCATGACTGGAAACAAAGATCTCTTTGAAATGGTTATCAAAACAAAATGTGGAAAAGTTACCTTCGGAGATAATGCTCAAGGAAAGATTGTTGGTATAGGTAATATCGTTTTTCTTGGAAAAGTTCTTATTTCAAATGATTTTTTTGTTAAAGGTCGTAGGCACAATCTCATCAGTATAAGTCAATTATCTGATGAAGTTTACCTGGTGAATTTTAGAAAAGATAAGTGTCTAGTTTACAATTCCAAGGATGAGTTCATTCTATCTGCCCATAGGCAAGAGAATGTATACACTATTCACTTAGAAGACCTTAGGAGCCAAAATTTACCCTGCTTAAGTGCAATAGAAGACCAATCATGGCTATGGCATAGAAGACCCAGACACTGTAATCTGAGAAACCTTAGTAAACTCTCAAAGAAAAGACTTGTGAAGGGTCTACCGGATCTTAGATATGATTCTTCAAAAGTCTGTGATCCTTGTCAATTTGGAAAGCAACATAAAACTAGCTTTAAATCAATTAATGAAGTTTCAACTTCTAATGCATTAGATTTAGTGCACATGGATCTTTTTGGTCCTTTACAATCTGGAAGCATTAGAGGAAAATACTATGTATTTGTTTTAGTTGATGACATTACTAGATTTACATGGGTCTACTTTGTCACGACCTGTCCTCAGGACCCGTGTCGTGACTTCCCCAAGCCCACCTTCCATAGGCCAGGGGCTGGCGACTAGCACCAAAGGCATAAATCCCGATAACTGGGAAGGCATTGCCTTTATAAAAGTAAACAAAACACCATAGAGTACAAGCAGAAGCAAAACACTAAGTACAAAAGAAAGTGCTGAAAATTAAATGGGATAGAATACAAACCCAAATGAAAGTACAACTACAGCTAAACAAGTACAACAGAAAAAGACAACAACTGGAAGAACGGAAGCAGCTCCTGGGTCGTCCTCCTCGGATCCTACCTAAAGGGTAGGTACAGATGGTGCAACTCCTGGATCGTCCACCACGGATCCTACCTGAGCGGTAGGTACAGATATCCTCAACTCTCTCGCCCATCAACCTCCTCCGAGTGTCGTCTCGCTGTGATGTCCACCTCTAGGTACTGACTCGTCATGTAGTCCACCTCCGGGTACCGTCCAGTCCTCGAACACTCGGCCTCCGTCAGCACTGCCCGTCGTCTGCAACCAACACAACGAGGTGCGGGCATAGCCCGTGTAGGGGTGAGTATAACGATACTCAGTAGGGACCCCAAGACCCTCAAGGTCTCACTAAACCAACATGGATATCCACAAAGAAGATCTCAACAGATAACCTCTACTTAGGTATATGCCATGCATATAACTAAGTTATCAAGTAACCCTTATCAATCATGAGGAAAACACCAAGATCATGAAATCAACGGATAACCACTACCCAGGTATATTCCCATACATATAACTAAGTTATCAAGTGACCCATCTCAATCATGAGGTAAACACAAAGGTCAAAAGTCTCAGCTCAAACCAGGATTTTCATTATCGAAACCGTAACTGCTGAAGAGCCCCGTCTCTGGAGTGTACAGTGGTCCTGTCATGTCTCCGAGGTACTGCTCACTAACCTAAGACTGCTAAGGTACTCCTCCTGTCAAGTACCGCAGGTCAGCCACCGAGACACAGTAGTGCTTCCCGCTGAGGTATGTCACCCAAACACAGTAGTGCACACCCCCTAGTAGCTTGCTGAGGTACTCTCCGGACGAGTACCGCGGGTCTGCACTGTCACACTGGTAGTGCTCCGTCCTCCATGGGTGAGCACCTCACAAAGTAGTGCTCCGTCCACTGGGCTAGTCAACTCACTCCAAGTCGAGTCGGTCAAGTAGTCATCAGGTCTCAGTCGGCTACATGGTCTCTGTACTCCGCACGCTCGTCTCCAGGAGGGTCGCCTCCATGAGCTACAGGTCGATTCTCCAAGTATCTCAAATTCCCACGATGAATCATCTCAAAGGACCACCTCATCATAGGGGTCTCAACGCAACAGATGGCCCATCAATCGGACGTTCGGTCTGTGAGTTTTTAGCCTTTTCGTCCCAGGGGCCCGATTGGTTTCGTGAGCGAACCAACCCGGCCATATCTCAACTGTACCCCGAAATCTCATAGGGTATACTCATAGGGACCGTTTCTCAACGAGATCACCAACGCCGCTGACGATTCGTCAAACGGATGTCTGGTCTGAAAGATGACAGCTTTTCCATTCCAAGGGCCCGATTGGATTTTGGGTACAATCCAACCTGTCCATAATCCAACAGAAACCAAAACTTGGGCTAAGTATGCCAAAAGTTCTGTCTCATCATGAGGAATTCAACGAGACAGACGGCGCGTCAATCGGACGCCCGATCTGTGAGTTATTGGCTTTTTCGTTCCAGGGGCCCGGTTGGTTTCGTGAGCGAACCAACCTGACCGCACTCCGACGGCACCCAAACCTCGAGCGAAGTAATCCAAAAGATTCTTCTCACTTAGAGGAATCCAACAAAGTCAACGGAACGTCAATCGGACGTCCGGAGCTCAAGATATAAGCGTTTCCGCTCCGATGGCCCGGTTGGTTTCGTATCCGAACCAACCCGGCCAAACCCAAAGTATTCCGAAACCTTGAGTACGATATACCGAAACGACCGTCTCGTTCCAAGGATCACGACACAACTGAAGGTACATCGATCGGAGGTCCGTAGCCCGAGTTATGGTGAATTGAACTCAAACGGTCTGAAAACGGGGGTTTCGGGCCCTGACCGACCTGGCCCGCGACCCCCCGGTCGGCCCAAACCGGTTCGACCCGCCCCGTGTCTGGGTCGGCCTGGCCCGGCGTGGCGCGGCCCGGTGGCCCGGACCGGCGACCCGCGCGCCAGGCGCGCCGATCGGTGCTCGGCCAAAATGGTCAAGCCGTTTTTGGCTCGCACGGGGGGGGGGGGGGGGGGGGGACGCTGCCCCTCCCTTTTATTGTAACTGCGGCCCCTTAATTGTGGGCCGCAATGATGGCCGGCTGGGGGAATTAATTCCCCTGGCTTCTCCCCGTTCGGCCGGCCCGACCTGGTCGGCCGGTTCCTGCCTAACGGGACCGGCGATGGCCGGTCCCCCTTCCAGCTCCGACGCCAGCGGTCTGGCACCGACCGCCGGTCACCCTGCTCCGCCGCGGCCCAGAACAGGCCATGGCCCTTGTCGTCCGGTGCAGTGCGATGGCACCACGCCCCTCCGCCGCGGCCCCGCTCTGGCTATGGCGTCTTTGGTTTTCTTCGACGCAGCGCGACGGCGTCGTGTCCTTGTTCAACTTCACGGCGCGGCGCAACGGTGCCGTGAAGTACTTGACGTGCGATTTGCGCATTGTGCGACGGCACCACGCCATTCTGTCCAATCCAAAAAGTATCAACAAGGATAAAGAGGAGGGTCGGCCGTGTTTGTGCGGTCCGACCCCCTCTCGTTAAACGATAACATTTAGTCAAATATCCATGAAAATCGACAAACAAGAATCATGAACGGAAATAATTAAATAAAATAAATCCCCTACCTCGGTTTCAAGAATGGTGCACGTCAACGAGTAGCGGAAGATGATCGTCGTGGAGGTTGGGCGTCGCGGATAATGAACGTCGATTCTGTTGTCGTCGAGGTGCGTCCGAAGAGGAAATGTCGCGGAAGAAGAATGTCGCGGAAAAAGAACGTCTGAGGTGTTATTCACGTTCTTCGTCGAAGGAGAAGATGTTCTTCCCAAAACCTCTCAATGACAAAACTCTAACAACAAAATAAAATAAGCTCCTTTCTTAATTTATTAACACAAGAAGCCTTTTGAAATTCAAAGGTTTCAATTTCAAAAACATACATTAAACAATCAACATTAAAACCATAAGTTTGATAAACTTAATTTATCAACATTTAAATGGGAGTTGAGGGGGTTTAGAGGATATGAAGGGGTGGGGTTCGTGTGGGCCCCACCACCCTCATAACCTCCCAAGGGAGGTTGGGTAGTTACCCAACTTCCATCCAAAGGATAAAACACGTAGAGTAAAATATAAATTGTAGTATAATTATAAAATAAACTTCCACAATTTTTATCATCAACTCTTATGAAAACGAAACTCCAGAACAGGTGTTTCTAAGCAATTACCGGTGCTACGGTTTCATCGGTGCCCTCGGAATTCGATTCCGAGCACCGGTTGAAATGTTATAAATTCCCACTCGTTCATTCACTGAACGTACCTGATCTAAAATTTGGAAATTAATTCCGGGCACACCGGGCCTCGGAATCAGGCGCCGTCAGAAACTCCGTTCTTGTAAAATTCCAAAGAAAATTAAGAAAAAAATTTCCATGAAATTTCCGGGACTTTACATTACTCCCACCTCGGGGCTTTACGTCCCCGTAAAGCTACAACACAAACTAGGGGTCACAAAAGCGGTATTGAGCACGCATCTGAGCCTTCCTCTCTCATGTGCTTACCTGGAGATTTCGTACTTCCAAAGAAAGAGCACCTAAGGATTCGAAAGTCCTCATAGGATCCACTCCTTTCGATCCTCGATTCTCACTGGAACCTCCGTGAAAGTCACCCCATCGCCAAAGTCCATCTCCCCATGATCGATGATATGCGAAGGGTCGAGCACGTATCTCTTCAGTCGAGATACGTGGAAGTCGTCGTGCACCTGGTGCAACTGAGGTGGATGGGTCAAGCGGTAAACCACCCTGCCTACCCAGCTGATGACCTAAGAAGGTCCGCTGAACCTCGGAGATAACTTGCCGCCTTGGCCACATCTCCCTAAACTTCATCGAGGTGAGACCCGTATAAGGACGTGATCGTCATCCTCGAACTCTAGAGGTATCCAATTCCTGTTAGAACTGGAACTCAAACGACTACTCCCACGAGGGTATGGTTGACCGACTCAAGTGTGATCGGTCGCACCCTCCTATGAAAGAGTTTATCTTGTGCTACCTGGGGTTTCCTTTTCGCCGACCAAGGAAAACCCATCCTGACGTTTGCCTAAAACCGTCAATTTTGAGTATGAACAGTTATTTCCCATTCCATACTCAAACTAACGTCGTAAGGCCTCGATGCTGCCACCAAGAGATTCCAACCGGAACTCTCGCCTCGAGGGTCTGACCACACCGTTGGCGTAAGTGTGATTATCGAGTCTCCTCCCAAGGTATCTCCAGATGTGAGGGTCAAGTCCACGACTTACCGGAAACTCTAGGTCTGGAACAAGATTTGTGAAAGAAAGGAATGATTCATATCGACGTCCGTTACTACAACAGCTAGTAGTGGACACAGACTGTCCCTTGAATCATTTCTAAAGCCATTGGGTCACACTCCTTAACCACATGCAGCCGCACTCTTCCTCCGTCCTCCAGCTCCATGAGCCTGAAGGGGATAACTAAGGCGGGTGGTTGTAGTATGTTAAGATGTACACCACCTCATGCTGCTCTCCTAGCTCTGCCTCCACATCTGCTACTTGGTAGACTCATCTCTCCTTTAAGCTTCCTCTTATGGAAACATCTAACATGCCCGAGTCTCCAAGACTGGTACCGGTTTCCTATTTCTTACTGCACGATGCATTCTTCATCCGCTCCTGGATGATCTGCACCTTCTTTGCCTACGATCTGGAAGAGCTTCTAAAATTTCTCCTTTGCCGAAAAGAGAAACTCGGTCTCATCCCCTGGATGGACCACGCCCATTTCCTAATACAGTCAATCCTGACATGAATGACACATTCACGCCATGGATGACGTCATAATGCCTCGACATAACTACCAAGATATCCAACTGTCACTCTCGCCTCCACGGGTCGAGTCACACTGTCGGCATCAGTGTGAAGTCACTGGGTCTCCTCCAGTAGAAATCTCGAAAGTAAATTTCAAGTCAACAGTTTTAACCGGGTCCACTCAGTATCAACCAAACAAAAGAATAGGAAAGCAAACATCACAAGATAAGTGTTTTTTTATTATTTCAGCTCAAAGTTCAAAGACACGAATACAACAGCAACATGGAACTAGATGTACAAGAGACGTATCCACTAGTTCCGCTCCTGTCCACCTGCTCCTAGAGAACTACTGCCTTGTCCACTGCTCGGCTTTTTCTCAAGCAATATCCGCTGCTTTTGCCTCAGTGGATCCTCTAAATCCTGTGGATCAACTGTACGAGGAGTCGGACAATCACGTGCTAGGTGACCCTTCCCGTCGCAGGAGTAACACTGTCCGTTTCTGGCACGCCTGGCTCTGACCCCACCCCGAGTGCCCCGCACCACCGGTCCTAAAACCTGAGATCGTCCAACTTCTAGTATGGTCATCCTGGACCTCTGCATCATCTGTCTACTGCCCACAGATGACTCGTCTACTGATCAAAAAACACAAGGTAAAGGCAGCAGCTCCTGAACACGCTCGGGGTGTAGAGCTACTGGCACAAACTCCACCTTCAAGAGTCTCGAAGTCTTCCCATGTGAAGGTCATCCTGTCGCAAAACTGGAAGAAATGGATCCACCACCTACCTGTTGCTGCATGAAGAAGGCTGGCAACAAAGATCACCATGAAGTCTGCAGGCATCCCCACTAGCCTGAAGACTCTCACCACAGCCTCCAGCCAAACCTCAGCCGCCTGCGGTTCCGTCTCTCCCCAGAACCTGGGTGGCCTCTGGCGCTGGAACTCGTGCAGCGCACTCAAGTGGCATGCATCGCTTACTGCTGGGGCTGGTGGCATCTGTGGCCCAACGTATGGTAGTACTGTTGGTGCCTCCGCTGGTGCCTCAACTGCAAGATGGCCCTGTACCAAAGCCTCGTCACTCGACAGGCTTTCAGCACGCACTTCCCTCTGGGTTCTAGCTGGTCGTCCAAGAAAAGGCATCCTAAAAGAATCAACGTGACACGGTCAAATGATTATACCTGGTGAGCTGACCTGGTTTGAGATGGTTCAAGGGAAAACCTTTGAAAACACACACACAATCAGTGTTTTCGTGCACAAAGTCGGAAATCAGTTGTTAGGGTCTTGGTGTATGGATACGTCGGCTGCCCACACAAACACTAGACACCCTAAACTGAAAACCACACTCGGTACCCTTAACACTATTGCTTCACAGAAAGAAAATATCAGAATTATAAGTTCTGCGGTAGAACTGACTCCTCTAATACCAATTTGTCACGAAACGTAATCGGGGCCCGTGTCGTGACTACCCCAAGCCTTCCTCCCATAGGCCAGGGGCTGGCGACTAACACCAAAGGCGTAAATCCTGATAACTGGGAAGGCATTGCCTTTATAAAAGTAAGCAAAACACCACAGAGTACAAGCAGAAGCAAAACACTAAGTACAAAAGAAAGTGCTGAAAATTAAATGGGCCAGAATACAAAACCAAATGAAAGTACAACTACAACTGAACAAATACAACAGAAAAAGACAACATCTGGAAGAACAGAAGCAGATCCTGGGTCATCCTCCTCAGATCCTACCTAAAGGGTAGGTACAGATGGCACAGCTCCTGGATCGTCCACCACGGATCCTACCTGAAGGGTAGGTATAGATAGCCTCCTCAACGCTCTCGCCCTTCAACCTCCTCTGAGTGTCATCTTGCTGTGAAGTCCACCTCCACTTACTGACTCGTCGTGTAGTCCACCTCCGGGTACCGTCTTGTCCTCGAACACTCGGCCTCCGTCAGCACTGCCTGTCGCCTGCAACCAACAAAACGAGGTTCGGGCATATCCCGTGCAGGGGTGAGTATAACGATACTCAGTAGGGACCCTGAGACCCTCAAGGTCTCAATAAACCAACATGGATAACCATAATGAAGATCTCAACAAATAACCTCTACTTAGGTATATGGCATGCATATAACTAAGTTATCAAGTAACCCATCTCAATCATGAGGAAAACACCAAGATCATGAAATCAACGGATAACCACTACCCAGGTATATTCCTTTACATATACCTAAGTTATCAAGTGACCCATCTAAATCATGAGGTAAACACAAAGGTCAAAAGTCTCGGCTCAAACCAGGATTTTCATTATCGAAACCATAACTGCTGAAGAGCGCCATCTCTGGAGTGTAAATTGGTCCTCTCACGACTCCAAGGTACTGCTCACTAACCTAAGACTGCTGAGGTACTCCTCCTGTCGAGTACCGTGGGTCATCCACCCAGACACAGTATTGCTTCCCGCCGAGGTATGTCACCCAAACACAGTAGTGCACACCCCCTAGTAGCCTACTAAGATACTCTCCGGACGAGTACCACAGGTCTGCACTGTCACACAGGTTGTTCTCCGTCCGGCATGGGTCTGCACCTCACAAAGTAGTGCTCCGTCCACTGGGCTAGTCGACTCACTCCAAGTCGAGTCGGTCAAGCAGTCGTCAGGTCTCAGTTGGCTACACGGTCTCCGTACTCCGTATGCTCATTTCCGGGAGGGTCCGCTCCACGAGCTACAGGTCGATACTCCAAATATCTCAAAGTCCCACTGAGAAGTATCTCAAAGGACCGCCTCGTCATAGGGGTCTCAACGCAACAGAAGGCCCGTCAATCGGACGTCCAGTTTGTGAGTTATTAGGCTTTTCGTCCCAGGGGCCCGGTTGGTTTCGGGAGCGAACCAACCCAGCCATATCTCAACTATACCCTAAACTCTCATAGGGTATACTCATAGGGACCTTTTCTCAACGAGATCACTAACGCCGTTGATGGTTCTTCAAATGGACGTCTGGTCTGAAAGATAACAGCTTTTCCGTTGTAAGGGCCCGGTTGGATTTCGGGTAAAATCCAACCCGGCCACTATCCAACAGCAACCAAAACTTGGGAGAAGTATGCCAAAAGTCCCGTCTCATCAAGAGGAATTCAACGAGACAGACGACACGTCAATCGGACGCTCGGTCTGTGAGTTATTGTCTTTTTTCGTCCAAGGGTCCGGTTGGTTTTGTGAGCGAACCAACCCAAACACACTCCAACGGCATACCAACCTCAAGTAGAGTAATCCAAACGATTCTTCTCACATAGAGGAATCCAACAAAGTCAACATCACATCAATCGGACATCCAGAGCTCAAGATATAAGCGTTTCCGCTCCGAGGGCCCGGTTGGTTTCGTATCCGAACCAACCCATCCGAACCCAAAGTATTCCGAAACCTTGAGTGCGATACACTGAAATGACCTTCTTATTCCAATGATCACTACACAATTTACGGTACGTCGATCGGAGGTCCGTAGCCCGAGTTATGGGCAATTGAACCCAAACGGTCCAAAAACGGGGGTTTCGGGCCCGGACCGACCCGGCTCGAGACCCCCCGGTCGGCCCAAACCGGGTCGACCCTCCACGGGTCCGGGTCGGCCTGGCCTGGACCGGCGACCCGTGCGTTGGGTGCGCCAGTCGGTGCTCGGACAAAACGGCCGAGCTGTTTTTGGATCGCGCGGGGGGTGGGGGGGGGCTGCCCCTCCCTTTTCTTGTAACCACGACCCCTTAATTGGGGGTCACAATGATGGCAGGCCGGGGGAATTAATTCCCCTGGCTTCTCCTCGTCCGGTCGGCCCGACCTGGCCGGCCGGTTCCTGCCTAATGGGACTGGCGATGGTCGGTCCCCCTTCCAGCTCCGACGCCGGCGGCCCGGCACCGACTGTCGGTCACCCTGCTCTGCCGCGGCCCGGAACCGGCTGCGGCCCTTGTCATCTGGCACGATGCGACGACAACATGCCCCTCCGCTGTGGACCCACTCCGGCTGCAGCGTCTTTGGTTTTCTTTGACACGGTGCGACAGCGTCACGTCCTTGTTCAACTTCACGGCACGGAGCGACGACGCCGCGAAGTACTTGCCGTGCGATTTGCGCGTGGTGCGACGGCACCACACCATTCCGTCCAATCCACAATGTATCAACAAGGATAAAGAGGAGGGTCGGTCGTGTTTGTGCGGTCCGGCCCCCTCTCGTTAAACAATAACATTTAGTCGAATATCCACGAATATCGACAAACTAGAATCATGAACAGAAATAATTAAATAAAATAAATCCCCTACCTCGGTTTCAAGAACGGTGCACGTCAACGATCAACAGAAGGCAAGCGTCGCGGAGGTCGGGCGTCGTGGAAAACGAACATCGATTCTGTTGTCGTCGAGGTGCATCTGAAGAGGAAACACTGCGGAAGAAGAACGTCGTGGAAGAAGTTTTTCGTGGAAGAAGTTCTCCGCGTTCTTCGGCGGAGATGTTCTTCGTTGAAGAACGGTGTTCTTCGTCGGAGTCCGAGGTGTTCTTCACGTTCTTCATCGAAGGAGAAGATATTCTTCCCAAAACCTCTCAATGACAAAACTCTAACAACAAAATAAAATAAGCCCCTTTCATAATTTATTAACACAACAAGCCTTTTGAAATTCAAAGGTTTCAATTTCAAAAACTTACATTAAACAGTCAACATTAAAACCATAAGTTTGATAAAATTAAGTTATCAACATTTAAATTGGATTTGAGGTGGTTTAGAGGATATGAAGGGGTGGGGTTAGTGTGGGCCCCACCACCCTCATAACCTCCCAAGGGAGGTTGGGTAGTTACCCAACTTCCATCCAAAGGATAAAACACTTAGAGTAAAATAAAAATTGTAGAAAAATTATAAAATAAACTTCCACAATTTTTATCATCAACTCTTGTGAAAACGCAACTCTGGAACAGGTGTTTCTAAGAAATTACCGGTGCTATGGTTTCATCGGTGCCCTCGGAATTCGATTCCGAGTGCCGGTTCAAAATTTAGAAATTCCCGTTCGTTCGTTCACTGAATGTACCCGAGCTAAACATCGGAAATTAATTCCGGGCACACCGGGCCTCGGAATCAGGCCCTGTCAGAAACTGCGTTCTTGTAAAATTCCAATGAAAATTAAGAAAAAATTTTCCTTAAAATTTCCGGGTCTTTACATACATTCTCACAAAGAAATCTGAAGCCTTTTCTTATTTCAAAACTTTTAGAGCCCAAGTTAAAAATGAGAAAAACATACCAATGATAACTATTCATAGTGATCATGGTGGTGAATTTCAAAATTCAGATTTTGAAACTTTTTGTAGTAAGAAAGGTATTACTCACAATTTCTCAGCTCCAAGAACTCCTCAGCAAAATGGTTTTGTTGAAAGAAGAAATCGTATTCTTCAGGAAATGACTCCAACCATGTTGAGTGAATACTCAATTGCTAAGCACTTCTGGGCTGAAGCTGTTAGTACTGCCTGTTTTACCATAAATCGTGTTTTAACTAGAACATTTCTTAATAAAACCCCTTATGAGATATGGACCGGCCGAAATCCTACAGTTTCATACATCAATGTTTTTGGATGCAAAGTATTCATTCTGAATACAAAAGATAATATACACAAGTTTTCATAAAAATCTGATGAAGGAATATTTCATGGTTACTCCAAAACCTCTAAAGATTATAGAGTTTTCAATAAAAATACTTGTACTGTTGAGGAAATAGTACATGTGAAATTTGATGAATCTAATCCTTTTGGTTTCAAATTATCCCAACCTATATCCTCATATGTGTTTTCAAAAACTGATTATCAACCTTTGATAGAAGATCCTTCTGATAAGGAAAATATTCAAGAAGATACTTCTGAAACATTTACCACGATAGATTTTCTACCATATGTTGATGAACAGGTTTTAGAAAACCCAAATAGATTGTTTCTTAGGAATCATCTCAGTGATAACATCATTGGTGACGTAAATCAACCTGTAAGGACCAGAAATTCCTTAAGAAATGAAGTAAAACATCTTGCTTTTCTTTCCCAATTTGAACCTAAAAGTCCAAGTGAGTCCTTAGGTGATGATGATTGGATCAAAGAAATGCAAGATGAACTAAATGAATTTGAGAGGAATCAAGTCTGGACTTTAGTTGATAGACCTAAAGAAACAACTGTAATCGGTCTAAAATGGGTCTTCAGAAACAAATGTCATGAAAATGAAATCATTGTAAGAAATAAAGCAAGACTTGTTGCTAAAGGCTATAATCAACAAGAGGGAATAGACTATGAAGAAACATATGCTCCAGTAGCTAGACTTGAATCTATTCGTATTCTATTAGCCTTTGCAGCATATTTCAATTTCAAACTATTTAAAATGGATGTAAAATGTGCTTTTCTAAATGGTTTTGTTCAAGAAGAAGTTTTTGTCGAACAACCTCCTGGTTTTCAAGACCCAAAACATCCTGATCATGTTTTTAAACATACCAAGGCTCTATATGGTCTTAAACAAGCCCCTAGAACATGGTATGATAGACTTACATGATTTCTTTTACAAAACAATTATACAAAAGGTACAACAGATCCAACCCTTTTTATAAAAATGGAAAATAAAAATGTTTTGATTGTTCAAATTTATGTTGATGACATCATATTCGGATCAACTCAGAAATATTTAACTGATTCTTTTGCAAATTTAATGGAATCTGAGTTTGAAATGAGTATGATGGGATAGTTAACATTTTTTTTAGGTTTTCAAATTTCTCAAAAACCAGAAAGAACATATATATCTCAACATAAGTATATAAAATATTTACTCAAAAAGTATGGATATGACAAAACTAAAAGTATTTTCACTCCAATTGGTACCTCAAATACACTTGATCTTGATGAAACTAGGACACCAGTAGATCAAACAATATTTAGTGGTATGATAGGAAGTTTTCTATACTTGACAGCTAGTTAACCAGATATAATGTTTTCTGTATGCTTATGTGCGATATATCAATCTAATCCAAAATATTCTCACTTAAATGATGCAAAGAGAATCTTTCAGTATTTAAAAGGCACTATGGATTTAGGTCTTTTTTACTCTTCTAGGAATGATTTTTCTTTAAAAAGTTTTTTAGATGCTGACATTGGCGGTTGTAGAATGGATAGAAAAAGTACATCTGGAAAATGTCATTTCTTAGGAGATTCTCTGTTTTCTTGGTCCTACAAGAAACAACACTCAGTAGCATTATCCACTGCTGAAGATGAATATGTAGTAGGTGGAAGTTGCTGTGCTCAAGTGTTAAGGATGTAACACACACTCACTGACTATGGATTGAGTTTCTCCAAAACTCAAATTCTTTGTGATAATACTAGTGCCATAGCTCTTAGTAAGAACCCAGAACATCACTCTCGTGCAAAACACATAGATGTTAAGCATCACTTTCTTAGGGATCACACACAAAAAGGAGATATTATTCTACAATTTATCGGAACACAATAACAACTTTCTGACATTTTTACAAAACCTTTATCTTTCGATAGGTTTGCGTTTATAAAACAGAAGCTAGGAATGATTACATTAAAATAATCATTCATATCTACATCATGTTTTACAATTCTCCTAACATTAAATAAATCTCTTTGAAAGGGGAGGACATTTCATACTATGTTTTTTTCTTTTTATCTTATGATCGTTAATTATTTACTCTCCTGGTATGTGTTTTTGTTTTTCTGTTTATCGTATTGACAGTTTTATCGTAATATATACCTATTTGTTTATCATATTGACTGTTTTATTGTATTATTTACTTCATCATATCGACCGATGATGGTAATGATTTTCTTTTCCAACGTATCGACCGATGATGGTAATGATTTTCTTTTCCATCATATCAACCGATGATGGTAATGAGATTGTTTTCCATCGGCTTGTCAGTTCATGGTAACATGATTATTTTCCATCAGCTTGTCAGTTCATGGTAACGAGATTTTTTTCCATCGGCTTATCAGTTCATGGTAACGAGATTGTTTTCCATCGGCTTATCAGTTCATGGTAACGAGATTTTTTTCCATCGGCTTTTCAGTTCATGGTAACGAGATTATTTTCCATCGGCTTGTCAGTTCATGGTAACGAGATTGTTTTCCTTCGGATTATCAGTTCATGGTAACAAGATTGTTTTCCATCATCATGTCAGTTAATGGTAACGACTTTGTTTTCCATCGGTATGACATTTTTTTCCATCGTACGGTTGTGTTTTCTTTTTGGCTCTACTAAAACCAACAATTACCTTACGTTCTCCAGCAGGTACTTTCCATTTTTTATTTTTTTTATTTTTTTCTTTCATTTTTAATCCTAACCATTGATTTTTTTCCCTCTAATCTTGACCGTAGAAGATCAACGGTCACCCCTGTATCGTCTATAAATAGCCCCCCCTCCCCAAACCCACATTGGTTTTTTAGGTTTTGAGGCAAGCTCTGCTCCACTTGTTTTAAATAATCGTACGATCCTTCATCAGTAGAACCTATATATCTCAGTCCTCTGCTAATACTCACGCCAAAATGTCTTCAATTACTTTTACAGAGAAATACTTTTTTAGATAAAGGTTAGTTCCTCGGGACATTTTTGATTCGTATGATTCCTCAATCAGAAGAATCATTCTGTTTCAAGGATGGGATCATTTATGTGTTGAAAGAACTATTTCTCAAGATCCAGTTCTCTTTGATGAAGTCAGTCATTTCTAAAAAACCGTATCTTTCGACAAATACATGACTATCAATTTTTCTGTGTACGATAGAAAGTCGTTTATGTCTGTGAAACAAGCGGCTCATTTTCGTAATGTCCTGATAGAAGTGGATTCTTTCTGTCCATATCATAAACTACCAGAGGAAGTCGGTATGTTTAATAGAGAATTTTCTGAAAAGTCTTTGTTTGTTATAAATGAAGAGAAGAGAAAAGTGGCATATCGTTCTCTTAAAAATCAGTTTGTGACTTTATGGATGCATGGTTTTCTTATACCAAGGAAAGGGGATAGAGAAACTCTGAAAGTTTCTGATATTTTTTTCTTGACTATCTTGTAAATATGAGAAAAGTAAATCTCATGGGGTTGTTTTCGAAACCTTTAAGAATGTCAAGACAGGAGGGATTAAGTCCCAAATGATTATGTATCCAGCCATCCTTACAAAGTTTATTCTTGAGAGTATAATGTTTTGCAACATTCCATTGAAAGGAAAACTGATATATCTGAAGCCATCTTGGATTAGTAAGAGTACTTTGAAAAATCTGAATGTTTGTTTTGATCCAAATTCAAAACATTTTATAAGATATGTAGAGGCTGAATCGGCTCAAAATCAATCAGCACCTATGCCAGCCAAATACATTCTTTCTCTCGTTGTTCCTCAGAAGTCTGATCCTCAAACTAGCTCAAATCCTAAGAAGAATCCAAAGTACAGTAATGAAGTGGTATCCAAACGGAGAAAGGATAAGGAGCAGAGAAATGAAGGTGATCCAAAGTTCGGTCTTGACCCAGTTGAGGCTTTTGTAGAAAGAATAAGGGTACAAGAAACCATTAAGGATTCAAAGAAAAAGAAAACTATTTTGAAAAGAAAGGCTCAAGACTTTGATATCTCTAAAGTCTTGAAAATGTTTGAGGATGCTAGTGCACAACTGACAGAAGAAGTGCATCAAGAGCCTATCGTACAGAGCCTTCCTAATAAAGAAAAAGGAAAACAAATGATGGAAGAGATAGAAGAAGTGGAAGAGAATGAAGGATATTTTCTTTTAGAATTCCTTTAGAGTTCGAAGAATAGTAGGGAGGAATCAGTTCAAAAGTAGATTGAAGGTGTTCAACAAACACCCCATGCCGATAAAGCACATTTTGAAACTTCTGAAACTCCAGATAAAACTTCCCCTCAAGTAAAGCACGGTACTCAATCTTCTCATACAGAAAAAGTTATTGTCATCAGTGATAAAGTATATGAAGAAAGAAAAGGTAAAGAAAAAGAAAAAGGAAAACAACCAGTTGTTGAATCAAGCCGATCAAATGAATTGCCTTCGTACGATGAGGATACTGATTCAGAACATACAATCTCTCTCAAGAAGAGTGATTATATTTTTCATGTTTTACGAAGAGTTGAAAATACTATTCCTTACTTTCCTAGGCTGGAAGGGAAAATTGATTTCATTATTGACAATCAGAAAAAGAATTTTGGTTCGGTAAGAGAGTTGAAAAAGAAATTTTTTTCAGTTGAAGCCGATTTGAATGTTCTTTCTGAAACCTCGGCTGCTCATAAGAAAGCTTTCAACTGGATGACCAAGTGGTCATATAAAACAGAAAGCTCAGTGAATGACCATGAGATAAAAATTGAAGATATAAGGAGGTTGTCAAATGATCTTGCTATAACGACCCGACCTTTTCTTACATTACTATTACATCATTTTAAAGATAAACAACATAATAGTATTACACATGGAGTATCCAGAGGTTTAGTGTCTTAGGCAAACTAGGACTACACATAACAAGTACAACATCAAGCATAAAAATTAATTTAATCTCTTCTTCTTTAGATTCTTAGTAGAACTTGTCCTCTCCTTAGTACATGTATCCACCTGAGGATATACATAAAAAGGGGTGGGCTAAATGCCCGGTAAGAGGATAGATAAGAACAATATAGTATGGGGTGAGCATATTCATGACATAGGAAAAAGATCTTGAACATGAGAGGAGCATAAACAATAAACTTGAAATGTGGCAAAGCATAAAAAATGAAACATCATATCTTAGTGGTTAACTACCACACATACTTGTGAACAAAGCTATCATCATGTCCACGCATCATTTCACATTTACTCACGAGATTCATCACTTTACCCAATGCATTGGAGCGCTATATAATTCCGGGCTCACCCGTCACATTTAAACATTCATATTGCACTATATAATTCCGGGCGCACCCGTCACATCATAACATTATAATTATCATGCTTGACACATAGAAAACATATCAGAAATGTACATAAATAACCCATGGAAAGGAATGGGTTTCATCTCGTAATAACACATTCATAATCTTTAGGTTCCCAAAAGAAAGAGGGAACAACGTACTTGATACAAGAACAATCAACCTTGAATGAGAGGTAAAAGGTGAGATCTGGAAAGAAGAGTTCTTTTGGAAACATTTTGATGAACATAGAAAACAATGACAAACATGTATATCCCAGAAAAGTAAAGGAAATGATTAACAAAAGATCTTTGAGGAGTAACCATATCAAAAATGGTGTGAAAGAGGGAGAACCCGAAGGAAGAAATTTGGGTTCGAGATTTCCCCTTACCTTGTACTCGAATGCCTACTTCTCTTTAATGTCCTATATAATGACATTATATTCATTAATTAGAAATTATATATCCTTTTATACATTAATAGGGTTCATTCTGGTTTCATTATTTCATATTATGTTCCTTTGGATGACTTATGGAGTTTAAAAACATTGATCGGGGATGTTCGTTTTCATGGTTTTCTTGAGCGGTCCACTTGTGTTCTTAATTTGATGTTTGGGTAGATCATGGGTAAACATCCAGAACTGATATTACATTTAATTAATGATATTACAGAATTTTGAATGATTTTATAATGTGTTATAATAGATCCATGTGGTCGAATCATTAGATAAGAATTAAATGAAGACTATTTGGGCCAATTTGAGCGGTTTTTGGATCACAACCAACTCATTTTAACTTTTCACTTAGTAGTATGGCCATAGGTTATTTACAGAACATAAAATAGAACATAATACATATAAAATATTCTGGTTCAACCATAAAAATGGTTTCACGACCAGATTGAAGGTATAAATGGAAGAAGAGAGCATGTTGTTTTTGAAGGTGATAAATTATCACCACATGAACAACGTTCTCTTTAATAAAAAAAGGAAGGGGGAAAGGGTGTGGGGTGATATAATATAACATTAGAATCATAATATTACAGTATATATATAATACTGGATTTACAGAACAATTTGGATGAAGATAGATAGAGATATATCAAGAAAGGAACTTGAACTTGAAAGGAAATTAAAAGAGAAGAGAGAGAGAAATTACCTTTAGAATCCTTCTCTTGAGATCCTCTTTAAGGAAGCTAAGCTTGGTCTTTTGATGAGACCAGAAGCTTTTGGACGTGGGGGATGAGATAGGGAAGGTGTTTGGGCAGAATTTAGAGAAGGCTTGGATCTTGAGAGGTGTGAGGAAAAGAGTGAGTGAAGGGTGGCTTTTATAGTGGAGGGGAGAGGGGTTTCCTTAATATAAAATTGATTAGTTTATTAATTTCACCCAAGAAAAGGAATAGTGAGTCTTGGATGACTAAGAATAGTAAATTTGGCTTGTGAATTCGGGATTTGGGTGCTTACATCACTTGTGATGTCAGGAATAGTGGGTTTTAATTAAAATGTATTTATATGATAAATTAATGTATTCTACTATTCATCAAAAATTCAAGTATCTTAGAAAAATCCCAAAATTTTACCCCAACAATTTTTCGACGTGTAGAATCCAAAAATGAATTCCATTTTTCAAAAATAATTTTCTAAATATTATTAATTTAATATTTAATTACAATCATAATTTACTTAAAAAAACAGTTTTTAAAATTAAAACTGATTTTGCAATTCATTCAAAAATTACTTAGGATCTTAAAAAATTATCTAAAAACTATTACACATTGATTCAATAATTTATGAATATATTTCCTGAAAATAAATATTATTTTATATTAATTAATTAATTATAATTAATTATTTATGACTTATAAAATACCAAAAACGTTTACTAAGGTCAAATTATCACTTTCTATGATGTCTAAATTTTATTTTATTATTCATAGGTAATGTTACTCTTATTCATAAGGTTCATAATACTATTCATAAGGGTAGGTTACTATTCATAAGGGTAGGTTACTATTCATAAGGGTAGGTTACTATTCACCAAAAAATTATTTTTGTTTCATTAGACTCCAAAAACTATCTTGAACACAACCGTGTATGTCTGATTTTTAAAATTCCAACCATAGGGGTGAAAAAATTATGTTTAAAGGTCACTTATCACATAGTAGTTCATTGTTTTGTGTTTTTATGACATAGATATAAGAAAGGAATTTTCCATTGAAAAACTTTGGGTCGTTACATTCTTCCCCCCTTAAGAAATTTCGCCCCTGAAATTTCACCTTACACAAACAGGTGAGGGTACTTCTCCTTCATTGCCTCTTCCGGTTCCTAAGTTGCTTCCTTAAACGTTTGGTTCCTCCACAACACTTTGACAAGGTGGGTTGTCTTGTTGCGTTGAACCTTATCAATTCGGTCCAGAATTTTTACCGGCTGCTCCTCGTATGAGAGATCATTTTCCAACTGTACCACCTCTGAGTTTAGTACATGTGAGGGGTCTGGAATGTAATTCCTCAGTAGTGATACGTGAAGCACATCATGAACTTGAGCCATATTCGGTGTAAGTTCCAGATGATAGGCCATGGCTCCTATACGATCAAGGATCTCAAAGGGGCCAATGTACCTTGGGCTTAGCGTCCCTTTCTTCTAGAATCGCATGACTCTTTTCCATGGATAAATTCGAAGGAAGACTTTATCTCCAACGTCGAACTCCAAGTCCCTTCGACTATTGTCAGCATAGCTCTTTTGCTGACTTTGAGGAGCTTTGATATGTTTCTGGATGACTTGAACCTTCTCTGTCATCTCTCGAACAAGATCGGGACCAAGTAGCTTTCGTTCTCCATCATCATCCCAACAGGTTGGAGTTCTACATCGCTTCCCATAAAGAGCTTCATACGGAGCCATCTTAATACTTGAGTGGAAGCTATTGTTGTATGATAACTCAACCAAAGGGAGATATTGATCCCAACCACCTTTGAATTCAAGAGAGCAGGATCTTAGCATATATTCAAGTGTCTGAATAGTCCTTTCAGACTGGCCATCAATTTGGGGGTGATAGGCCGTGCTGAAATTTAATTTAGTACTCAAAGCTTGTTGAAGTCTCCTCTAGAATTTAGAAGTGAACCTTGGATCACGATCAGAGACAATCGAGAGCGGAACACCATGCAATCTCACTACTTCCTTCAGATATATCTTTGCATGTTGTTCAAGGGAGAGGACTTCCCGAATTGCGATAAAATGGGCAGTCTTGGTGAGTCGGTCAACCACAACCCATATCACATTATTTCCTCTTGACGTTTTCGGGAGACCCATGACAAAGTCCATAGTAACATTTTCCCATTTCCACATGGGTATAGGCAATGGCTGCATCATACCTTTGGACTTTTGCCGACCAGCTTTAACTTGCTGACATACCAAGCACCTTGATATATATTCTGCAATCTCCTTCTTCATGTTATCCCACCAGAAGTGTTCACGGAGATCACGATACATCTTGGTACTTCCAGGATGAATAGAGAAAGTTGAGCTATGTGCATTATCCAATAGTCCCTTCTTTATTCCGGGTGATGAAGGCACATAAAGTCGCGTTCCAAACCGAATCACACCATCATCATCGATATGGAACTCTTGCAGCTTCCCTTCCTTTATTGCATTCACCCACTTTTGCATCTCTACATCATCCCATTGTGCTTCCTTAATATTCTATTGGATGGATGGTTGCGCAATCATTTGGGCAAGGTAGGATGTATCCCTGCCCTTACAATTCCCAAATCCATCCTCTGCATATCCAAGAAGATAGGGTCTTTCTCAATCCTCAACATGGATAGAGTAGCAGGTTCTTTCCTACTTAGAGCATCAGCTACCTTGTTCGCCTTTCCAGGATGATAGTGAATAGAGCAATCGTAATCCTTGATTAGATCTAACCATATCCTTTGACACATGTTGAGCTCCTTTTGTGTGAATATATAAATTAGGCTCTTGTGGTCGGTGTATATGTCACACTTCTCACCATAAAGGTAGTGCCGCCAGATTTTCAAGGCAAAAATCACAGCTGCCAACTCTAGATCATGCGTCAGGTAGTTCTGCTCATGGATCTTCAACTGTCGTGAGGCGTAGGCTATCACATTATCATTTTGCATGAGTACACAACCTAAGCCTTTCTTTGAAGCATCACTGTATATGACCAAAATTTCTCCAATTTTTGGTAGTGTGAGTACAGGTGCAGTGATCAGCCTTCTCTTTAGCTCCTTGAAGCTTCCCTCACATTCTTCCGTCCATACATACTTTACCCCTTTCCTTGTTAACTTAGTTAGCGGGCTGGACAATCGTGAGAAGTTTCTCACAAAACGTCGGTAGTACCCAGCTAATACAAGAAAAATACGGATTTATGTGACTCTAGAGGGCCTGGGCCATTCTTCAATTGCCTTTGTCTTTGAAGGGTCCACAGAAATTCTATCGCCTGTGATCACATGTCCCAAGAACATGACTTGATTCATCCAAAAGTCACACTTGCTGAACTTGGCATACAACTTCTCCTTTCTCAATGTCACCAACACATGTCTTAGATGTTCTTCATGTTCCTCCTTGCTCTTGGAGTAGATGAGAATATCATCGATAAACACTACCACAAATTTGTCGAGGTAATGTCTAAAGACTCTATTCATCAAATCCATGAAGATTGCAGGGGCATTAGTAAGTCCGAAGGGCATCACCAAAAACTCATAGTGCCCATACCTTGTATGGAAGGCAGTCTTCTGAATATCTTCCTTCTTCACCATTACTTGATGATATCCAGAACGAAGATCCACCTTTGAGAAGTATTTAGCTCCTCTTAACTGGTCGAACAAGTCATCAATCCATGGGAGAGGATACATTTTCTTTATGGTGATCTTGTTGAGTTCCCAATAATCAATACACAGCCGCATGGTACCATCCTTCTTCTTCACAAAGAGCACTGGCGCACCCTACGGTGATGCACTAGGGCGTATGAACCATTTGTCCAGATTCTCTTGCAGCTACTTCGTTAACTCCTCCAGTTCGATAGGAGCCATCCTATAGGGGCACTTCGAGATAGGAGTAGCTCCAGGTTTGAGTTCAATTGAGAACTCTACCTCACGATCCGGGGGAATTCCAGGAAACTCTTCAGGAAATACATCGTCGTATTCCCTTATGATGGGAATTTCCTCAATGTTGGAACTTTCCTTTGACTCAAACATTTGGGCGAGGTATGCTTCTTCATAAGGAATCATCACCCACACCATTGAAGGATTTTTCAAAGGATATTCATGATCTTCCTTGCATTTGTAGAGGATCATGGGATGGTTTGAAATATGAAAATATATTTCCTTTTCCCGACAATTGATATGTGCTCTATATAACGAGAGCCAATCCATTCCCATTATAGCGTCGAATACGACCAAGGGAAGTATTACGAGATTTTCCGGAAGAATCTTCCCACATATGTCAACAGGAGAAGAATCAAACACTTGGGTTGCAATGATTTCACCACTTGGTGTTTTTACAGATATATCTAATTCAAGGTTTCGGGGCTTCGATTCTATAGTTCTAGAAAACTTGCAAGATATAAAGGAATGCGTAGAACCAGAATCAAATAAGACTTTTTCCATTATTGAGTGAATAAGAAGTGTACCTTGAACGAATTCATTATCATGTTCCACCTCCGCAGTAGTGATGGCATAAGCCTTCCCTTGTTCCTTTGGCTTTGGTGGTTGTTGGTGCTGATTACCCTCGAAAGCTCGAGGTTTAGTGCACTGGTTTGAATAGTGCCCTAGCTCCTTACAGTTGTAGCATTGAACCACGAGTGGTTCTCTCCTTTCATCGGCAACATTATCCTTCCTTTTTATGTCTCTTAGACACTTGTGAGCTAGGCGTCCTTCTTTACCACACTGGAAGCATTTCCCCATCCCTTTGAGGCAGTTCCCATTGTGCAACTTCCCACATTTTTGGAAAGTGGGTCGTTGTGTTTTCTTCCCATCTTTATCACTAGATCCACCAGCTTGAAACTCCATATTTCTTTTCTTATCACCATAGCCATGGGACCATTTTCCAAACTCTATCTTCACTTTGAGAGCACACCGAACAACTTCTTCATAACTCCCAAAGTCTCAAATTGCAAGAGCCTTTCGAGGATGTGGTTTTAATCCACTAAAGAATATATCAATTTTGCTATCATTTTTTATAACAAAACCCAAAGCATACCTTGCTAGCCTTGTGAAATTTGCTTCATAGGTTGTGAAAGATTCCCCTTATTTTTTCTTGAGCTCTATGAATTCTCTCTCCATCTTCGTGCGAAGAGTTCTTGGGAAGTACTTGTTAAGAATCATTATCTTAAAGTCTTCCCATTCCATCTCTTCAATTTCCTCCCTTGGCTTGGTGTTCTTAATCAAAGCCCACCATTGATCAGCTTCTCCATCTAGAAGATAAATGGCTAGAGTCACCTTCTCCATCTCGGAACAGTGAAGAACAGAAAAGATCTTCTCCATGGAGTTGACCCACTGTTCTGCAACTAGTGGATCGGAAGATCCACAAAACGTTGGTGGTCGTTGCCGCATAAAACATTCGATAGCTAGTTGCTCCCTCTTTGGTGAAGGAGGACGTTCCCCATTATTATGGTTATTATTCATAACCTGGGATAATTGGGTAAGCATCGCCATGATGTTTTTAACTCCACCTCCAAAATCATTGGGGATGTCGTTCAGGCAATCGTTGCATTGGCCTTTGCAAGAGCTGTTGTCCTGATTTCTCCTGGTTCCCACTATTTTCTAAAATAGAAAAGGTTAGAACAAAACATAAGTAAAAAACTCATGAATAACTTAATCATTTAAATAATTATACCAAAAACATAACATATGGTATCCCTAGGTAAATATCCTTGTGTGCATATTTGTACTTAGTCTCATGCTAGAGGCTTTCTTTAGGGTTCACTAATCCTAATTCCCAAATTAACTAAACCTTTCCTCTGATACCAACTATAGTGACCCGGCCTTTTCTTACATTACTATTACATCATTTCAAAGATAAACAACATAATAGTATTACACACGGGGGATCCAGAGGTTTAGTGTCTTGGGAAAACTAGGACTACACATAATAAGTACAACATCAAGCATAAAAATTCATTTAATCTCTTCTTCTTTAGCTTCTTAGTAGCACTTGTCCTCTCCTTAGTAAATGTATCCAACTGAGGATATACATCAAAAGGGGTGAGATAAATGCCCAGTAAGAGGATAGATAAGAACAATATAGCATTGGGTGAGCATATTCATGACATAGGAAAAAGATCTTGAACATGAGAGGAGCATAAACAATAAACTTGAAATGTGGAAAAACATAAAAAATGAAACATAATGTCTTAGTGGTTAACTACCACACATACTTGTGAACAAATCTAGCATCTTGTTCACGCATCATTTCACATTTACTCATGAGATTCATCACTTTACCCAATGCATTGGAGCACTATATAATTCCAGGCGCACCCGTCACATCATAACATTATCATTATCATGCTTGCCACATAGAACACATATCAAACATGTACATAAATAACCCATGGAAATGAATGGGTTTCATCTCATAATAACACATTCATAATCTTTGGGTTCCCAAAAGAAAGAGGGAACAACATACTTGATACAAGAACAATCAACCTTGAATGAGAGGTAAAAGGTGAGATCTTAAAAGAAGAGTTCTTTTGGAAACATTTTAATGAACATAAAAACCAATGACAAATATGTATATCCTAGAAAAGTAAAGGAAATGATTAACAAAAGATCTTTGAGGAGTAACCATATCAAAAATGGTGTGAAAGAGGGAGAACCCGAAGGAAGAAAATTGGGTTCGAGATTTCCCCTTACCTTGTACTCGAATGCCTCCTTCTCTTTAATGTCCTGTATAATAAAATTATATTCATTAATTAGAAATTATAGAACCTTTTATACATTAATATGTTTCATTCTGGTTTCATTATTTCATATTGTGTTCCTTTGGATGACTTATAGAGTTTAAAAACATTGATCGGGGATGTTCGTTTTCATGGTTTTCTTGAGCGGTCCACTTGTGTTCTTAATTTGATGTTTGGGTAGATCATGGGTAAACATCCAGAACAGATATTAAATGTAATTAATGATATAACAGAATCTTGAATGATTTTATAATGAGTTTTATTAGATCCATGTGGCCGAATCATTAGATAAGAATTAAATGAAGATTATTTGGGCCAATTTGAGCGGTTTTTGGATCACAACCAACTCATTTTAACTTTTCACTTAGTATTATGGCAATAGGTTATTTCCAGAACATAAAATAGAACATAATACATATAAAACATTCTGGTTCAACCATAAAAATGGTTTCATGACCAGATTGAAGGTATAAATGGAAGAAGAGAGCATGTTGTTTTTGAAGGTGATAAATTATCACCACATGAACAACGTTCTCCTTAATAAAAAAAGGAAGGGGGAAAGGGTGTGGGGTAATATAATATAACATTAGAATCCTAATATTATAGTATATATATAATACTGGATTTACAGAACAATTTGGATGAAGATAGATAGAGAGAGATCAAGAAAGGAACTTGAACTTGAAAGGAAATTAAAGGAGAAGAGAGAGAAAAATTACCTTTAGAATCATTCTCTTGAGATCCTCTTTAAGGAAGCTAAGATTGGTCTTTTGATGAGACCAGAAGCTTTTGGACGTGGGGGATGAGCTAGGGAAGGTGTTTGGGCAGAATTTACAGAAGGATTGCAGCTTGAGAGGTGTGAGGAAAAGTGGGAGTGAAGGGTGGCTTTTATAGTGGAGGGGAGAGGGGTTTCATTAATATAAAATTGATTAGATTATTAATTTCACCCAAGACAAGAAATAGTGAGTATTGGATGACTAATAATAGTAAATTTGACTTGTAAATTCGGGATTTGGGTGCTTACATCACTTGTGATGTCAGGAATATTGGGTTTTAATTAAATTGTATTTATATGATAAATTAATGTATTCTACTATTCATCAAAAATTCAAGTATCTTAGAAAAATCACAAAATTTTACCCCAACCATTATTCGACGTGTAGAATCCAAAAACGAATTCCATTTTTCAAAAATAATTTTGTAAATATTGTTAATTTAATATTTAATTAAAATCATAATTTACTTAAAAAACAGTTTTTAAAATTAAAACAGATTTTTCAATTCTTTCAAAAATTAATTAGGGTCTTATAAAATTATCTAAAAAATATTAGACATTGATTCAATAATTTATGAATATATTTCAGGAAAATAAATATTATTTTAAATTAATT
The DNA here is from genome assembly GCA_963277665.1 of Viscum album. Taxonomy (NCBI): domain Eukaryota; kingdom Viridiplantae; phylum Streptophyta; class Magnoliopsida; order Santalales; family Viscaceae; genus Viscum; species Viscum album. Next base: position 1,089,841,010 of record OY728121.1, read on the forward strand.
AATTAATTATAATTAATTATTTATGACTTATAAAATACCAAAAGCGTTTACTAAGGTCAAATTATCACTTTCTATGATGTCTAAATTTTATTTTATTATTCATATGTAATGTTACTCTTATTCAAAAGGTTCATATTACTATTCATAAGGGTAGGTTACTATTCATAAGGGTAGGTTACTATTCACCAAAAAATTATTTTTGTTTCATTAGACTCTAAAAACTATCTTGAACGCAACCGTGTATGTCAGATTTTTAAAATTCCAAACATAGGGGTGACATAATTATTTTTAAAGGTCACTTATCACTTAGTAGTTCATTGTTTTGTGTTTTTATGACATAGATATAAGAAGGGAATTTTCCATTGAAAAACTTTGGGTCGTTACACTTGCTATTGCCTTTAATAATCTTGACAAAGAAACTGTTGAAAGGCTCAATCAAATAACTCATGGAGCCGATATTCCTTCAGTGATAGAATTGCAATAGAGAATGAATTCTTTTCAATATGAATTCTCAAAAGTTTCATCGTTCAAGGATGAAATGGTTTTGTTGAAGAAACAAAATTCTATTTTATCCAAAGATAACAATAATATGAAAGACAGAATTAATACCCTTGAGGAAGTAATTAGAGTCCAGGATGAGACTATCAAGAATCAAGATCAGATTTTTACGGACCAACAAGAGCTTCTCAGAATTCAGGGTGAATCAATTTCTGAAGACATGAAAGAAATCAAGAAGAAGAAAGATGTTCATCATGATCTTATAAAGAAGGAGAAGTAAAGAGAAATCAAATGAATGTTGTATTTTTTTTCCTTTGGAACGTGTTTTGGTTTTGTAATAAATTTTATGATTCTTTTCTTTTGTCCTGCATTTTCTTCTCTCTAACCCCTTCAGGCGACTCAAAGTAACCCCATTATTTTTGTAAACCACAAAGGGGGAGAATGTTTTATAAAGGGGGAGAATGTTTTACAAAGGGAGATTGGTTTAATCAAATACTTCGAAACAAAAGAAAATCTATGAATACAATCCTTAAGAAAGTATACACCTAAGGGGGAGTTAGTTGTATTCAAATTAATATTCAGAAGAGTTTCCAATAACTCAGGGGGAGATAAGTATTTCTTCTTATATTTACTTGGAGTTTTGTTATTTCCAAAAAGGGAGAGAATGTTGAGTTAGAAGTTATCTTTTGACTTCTATATTTTGTTTTGGAAATCACAAATGTCTTTTTAATCATATCGTACTGACACTGTCAATCATATCATACTGACTCTGTCAATCATATCGTACTCACTCTGTCAATCATATCATAATGACTCTGTCAATTGTATCGTACTGATTCTGTCAAATTTATCGTACTGAATCTGCTATTCATACTTTCATTACTTGTTTTGGTACTTAGTCAAAAACAAATGTTTCATATTAGTCATACTATTTTTTATCTTCATATATCTTGTTTTAACCAATACAATGTCATTAAGTTAGTTACAAACTAATCAAAACGATTTCGTGCTTTCTATTTCAATATGACCGTTATGATGCCAGGTTTCCAAATCCCTCGGAATATTTTGGAGAAATATGACCATTGGAGGCAACATGCCCGTTGGAACCCGAGGCCTATAAATATGAGTTTATTTGAAGCTAAAAGAGAGACTTTTGGAACAACTGTGACACTCTACTTCTATAAAGTTCTAGATAAAGACACTGTGACTTCTCTTATCTTCATTGTGCGTCCGATCATCGTATCGAGGGATTTCAAGTGGTTGAAAGACAGAGGTACTTATTACCTACAAAATCGAGGGCTACTAGGGATAGGCAGATGGACGGACCGATCATCATATCAAGGGATTCCAGAGATAGGCAGACAGACGTTACGATCATCGTATCGAGGGCTTCCGGGGATAGGCAGAAAGACAGTCAGATCATCGTATCGAGGTCTTACCAAGGTGTTGGTGAGATAGAACTTTTATCCTAGGTGAAAGGATAACCATTCTCTTTGGGTTAAAATAATTTTAATTCTTTTACATTTCTGCTGCTAATTGTATTAGAAAGGAAATTATTTTTTTCCTTTTCTATCTATTATACATTTGTAATTGTTGCAATTACATCCATTCTATTACCTATTGTATTGATTGATTCTATACGCTTTAAGGTAGAATCATTCATCTTTATATTACTCTGATTATTGTGTTCATCTTGAATACAATTGTTTTACATTTCCTTAGTATTAAAATACATCATACGTTTTATATTCAATACAAGTCTGGGTGTTTGTATTTGTATTAGTTTAAGACCTTTTAAACTAATCTCTTAAGTGCTAAAACTCTATGTTTTTAAACCTACAATTCACCCCCCTCTTGTATTGTTCCATCTAATATAAATATACATCTACATATTTGATACAACACCTGGTGACCCCATTCCTGAATCTTCTTTGTAGGACAAGTTTTTGCATAATGACAATGCACACTACATTTGAAACATTCAAGTGATACTTAACAAAGAAATTATTTCCCTTTCCTAGAGTCAACTGGATGCTTCTTTTTTCAATGGATGGTTCTTACTTTATGACCTTTATTTCCACATCTATAACATCTTTCTTTCCCTTTGAAACATTTTCCTATGTGTTTCTTTCCACATCTTTGACTCATAGGTTTTTGAAACTACATACCTTTATGATTATTACCTGAACTTCCGTAGGGATTTTTTTCTCACATATACGATGCCTTATAAAAATCACTAAGGTTCAGGTGGTCAATCATGACTCCATATAGTTGGTTGAGGATAACCACAAGAGTTCTCATTGCATCTCCCATATCATTCAGTTGTTCTTTCATAAAACCCTCACAGTTTTCTTCAAATACACTATTACTTTGGTGCCTGCTAGATCTAATAATTTAATAAAACCAAAAATGTCAATGTGAGTATATCAGTAAAATCATCATATAATAATGAAGAAGATAAAAACCAAGATATACTTCTCCATGTTATCTCAATCTAATTCTAACTTTCAAAAAAAACTATGACTCCATCCAATATACTAACGATTGTGGTTATACACAACTTGTCACTTTTTATTAAACAACAATATATCCTCTAATGTTATCTAAATCAACCTCTGATACTAACTATAAGGCCCCAGCCTTAAACATTACTTAATCTTGAGTTATTTCAAGAATACACGTTAAGGATCTTTTCAGGTTTAGAGTTTTAGAGAATTAGATCATAAATCATGCATTACATTCCACATTTAGAAAAAGTGGTTACATAAAAGATAGTACTCATTTTTCCCAATAACAGAATCATATTTAAAATAAAACATGGATTCCTTATTGACACTTCCTTGAAACTATCATCACATCATGTAGCTTTCCCTTGACCTGTGAAAAAATTTAAAAAACATGGGATGAGCATAAAAAGCTCAGTAAGGGATATAAAAGTATGATATGAAAACATTAGTCCATGTATAAAATCATACTTTACTCATAGAACATAAGAATTTTAACATACCTCATGAAATCATGAATAAATCATAGAAATCATAAGACATACAGGTATCATGAGGCATTAATAACATTCTTACGTAGTGAGTAACCCTCATGGTAACGTTTGGAATACCCATCACAATATATTCCCTAAATCTCTTCGGAGAAACCTTAATGTTTAACCCCTTTGCATTACCCAATGAATTGGAGAGCTATATCAGGCTCACCCGCACATAGTTTATCATTAAAACACCCATATTCATAAACAATTCCCAAAAACCATTACATAATCATAGAATATAACTTAAGCATAATGGAAAGATAAATTTCCCACATTGAAATAACAATATATCATTTTATGATATTGAAATAATGAATCCATTCTAAAAACCATTTAAAACATTTAATAAAAAGATTTTTGAATCAAAGTGTCACATAACACTTTGAAGATTTTAACATTTTAAAACATTAATATCTATATAAATAAATCCTTAAAACCATTTTGAAAAAATATATATTAATTAGAAATATTTATAATAATAAATCATTAAAACATTTAAAATTATATTTTAGTTAAAGGGGTTTTAACAAAATGAGAGACACTTGAATACAATAATTGAGGAATAACATTTAATAAGAACTTTGTAATATCATGAGAGTAAATGGATTCATGATATAATATTCCAAAGGCTAGTAAATACACCATTTAAGAGTGAATTGGTGCATAACAAGAATGAAGTCACAATTGAAATGTAAAATGAGATGAAATCCCTTATAAAAAACGTATCCTTAAATTAAGGATAAATTAATCTCATAATTATGTGACAGATATAAATACCCCCAATATAAGTTTATATAAAGTTTAAAACAATCAAAGGTCATTCACAAATATTCAAAGATTGACATATTCAATAACTACATGTTGAACCCAAATAAATAAAAATTGGGTTAAGAAGTTCCCTTGGTAAAATTCGACAGCCTAACGACGTCACTTTAAAATTTGTAAAATTAGTTGATGAGAGAGAAAATTTTATCTCATCACATGGAAATAAAATTTACATCAATAGGGATATAGAAGAACATATCCCAACATAAAAAGATGTAAATTAAAAGACATAACAAAATAATTCTTTTAAAAAGAGGAGGGTGAACGATTCCCTCACCGATTTGGGTAACTTTCGAAACATACACCCCAAGAAAGAAGGAATATACAACATTGATGTAAATACTCATAAACGAAATTATATTAAAAAAATAGTAGAAAATGGGAAGTACATATACCACTCAAAGTAAATGGTGGAAGATGTAGCATAAATATCACGGGAATAAAAGTGAGATGAAGAACCCCTTACGAAAAATCGGCAGCCTAACAGTACCACTTAAAACATCCAAAAAATGGATTGATGAAATAAAATATGGTTTCTCATCATATGAACATAGAAATTACAGTAATATGAATATAAAATAACATCCCCCAACTAAGAATGATGATCTTAAAAGAAACGACATAAAAGAGAGTACTTAAAAAGAAAGAGAGAGGTAGGATCCCTTACCTCAAGTCCGAATTCTCTTGTTCGTTTCTTTATATTCCTGAATAATAAAATTTTGTGAATTTATAATTTCATAAGGACCTCCTTTAATGTTTATTATTAAATTCATGTCACATATTATAATTTTATAATAATTAGTTAATTATGTGAGTTCATATCAGATGTTTTTGTCGATGGATGGTACATGAGTCATAAATGAACTTGTTTGAAAAGAATTGACCATGTATTTATAAGTAAATAATCTACAGAATATTATTGATGATTTAAATATCATATATATCCAGTAAATATTCATTTTATACTATTCCATAACATTTGGAGATAAAAATAAATGAAATGCACCATTCATGGAGACAGTAGGCCGTACGTACGCATGAACGCTACTGTCATTTCATTTGTCATATTAATGGAATTAAAAATAATTGGGAGATTTATATAATATATTTAAAATATAATATATATGTTATATAGGTCACATATTTTCATTAATTTCATTCTTTATACATTCCATGTATTACATGAACGAGTCACATCACTTGAGGGGGCGGTAGTCCACACTTCCTCATATGAAATTATCGCATTTCCACAACATGCAAAGAATAAAGGTATGTTTTAAATATAAAATAAAGAAGCATATATAAAACATAAATACCATATATATCATATATAAAATACAATTTCATCATAATTTCCAACATTAAAGGTGTTAAAAGAATATTGAACAATCATCATTTCGTGAGGCAGTAATTTGCCATCCACAGAAACAGTATGCTCTTTAACAATTAGATGGATGTGTGTGTAAGTGCAGCTGAAATCCATATTATAACAACATCCTAGTATATTTTATATATTGTTTTTGTTAAAAAATAAAGGAATAAAAATATTTTAGGGTTTTGGAGAAGAAAAATAAATCAAAACAACATAAGAGAATACATTACCTTTAAATCGGGTAACTCCCTTTGGTTTGAACCAAAAGGGTTTCTTGAAGAGATTTATGCCTATTTTTAGACTAAAATTATGAATATAGGGATTTGGAGAGATGAAATGGGCTGGGGTTGGCTGAGCTAATGGCTTGAGAGGTGTGGGTAAGGAGGTAGAGTTGGGGGCATTTTATAAGAGAGAGGAGGGGCACTCTTGGAATGTCAAGAAATGTTACTTTATTTTAAAATGAGTTTCAGATTTTAAAGGTCCCACATTGATATATTTCGAGTATAATGTGATAATGGTTCGAAATATACTCATCCAATAGGTTTTTTCCAAGTTTAGGTCCTATAAGTTACATTATCTTTTCATTTTATTTAAATCGTTCGTTAATGAGGTAATCGCTGCATCATCATGGTGTCATAAATAAATAAATTTATTTAATGCTTAAAAAATATAAACAAAATACTATGATGTAGGAGAGATTTTTATCCTTACATTTAATTTTTATAGTCTAAGAGATCATTTACCGAGACAAAACGAAATATTTATTACTAGGGTGATACATTCTTTAGTGATATTCTCCTTTCTTTAAAAAATAAAATGATAAAGTGTCACTTTCACCCAATAGTGATTCCATAGGATCCCAAAGTTTGGAAAAAGGAATCACATGGTCGTCTATGACACAACCAGTAGCATTAGGACACATTTTGGGGTCATTTTTTATTATTATGATATTATTTTATTATCCTTAACTACCAGATTACTAATTAATCACGATAATTAAAGATAATTACCGTCGTTACAATTCATAATGTCCAAAACAGAGTCTTAATTACAATATTTGAAACATCTGAGTACAGATATGGAATCCATTTTACCAAATTCCAAACACATAAATTGAAATAATTAATTCAATAATAATTCTCGTTGTCAAAACAAATAGCACGTTTTTTTGAAGCAATATCTATAAAAAGTTTGGCAGTTATTTATGTCCATTTTCAAAGTGAAATTAATTATAATGACCACCATTGAATTAAATGGTAAAAATATATTCTAATTACACATTAAACCCAATTAAAAAGATAATCTAACAATATATTTAAATTTGATTAAAATGCAGTTTTGATGTAAAATGCGGTATTTTTCACTATTCATTGAAAAAATGAACTTTGTCAGAAAAATACCAAAAATTTAATGAAAGTAATTTATAATGTCCAAATCATAAATAATGATTTTATTTTAATAAATATAGCTTATAAAATTGTCAAAAGTTAGATTTAAAATAAGTTCGTCATCAAAAGGTGGTAAAACAATCTTTTAAAAATAATAGAGTATTTATTCTTAAAATTGGATTCATTTGGATTTTAAGCCTCTAACATTTATTGGATAAATCTAAAAATATTTAACAAACATATGTAATCATTTTTTAGTTATTTCTATTCATTCCCACCATTACAAAGGCTAGGCGTTAACTATTATAATATTATTATATTATTAGTGTACAACGTAAGATTTCAAAGAAACTCCTTGTTGCGTATTGGGTACACCATCGATCATAGAATTCCCTATAAAGTTATATTAACATTTTATTCACAAATATTGATAAACATTATAATGTAATATTATTTATTTACCTGGGATGTTACATCCTTCCCCCCTTTTGTGAATTGCGTCCTCGCAATATCAAAATTGGGCTTGAAAACTTCATTGAAAGTCCCACATCGGAACAAGAGTCAGTAAAACTTTCAGAATAAAAGAATGGGAGAGAAGTACAAAGGTCACCCAATTTAACCCATACTAGTAATGAATGTATGAAAATATGGATATGGAAGAGAAAGCAAAGGGTCATGTTTTGATGGAGAGTGATAGTAAACATGTCTAGGAGAAATTCAACCACAAGAAAATCACAAACATGTGATGGGTTAAATGGTATTCGATTCCACAGTATGAAAATTTAACAGACAGAATTTTTGTTTTAAGTTACTTTTCATTGAGGAATTTATTTTTGAGCTTAACTAAACATAAGGAAACATACTTACTTGTCATGTAGACTTTCAACTTTTACAAGATTCCTTACTCAAACTCATATTTCTCCAAAAGTCAAGTATTTAGGAATACTTGTTCACATTAAGAGTACTATAATAAACTTTTTGAGAATCGAATAATACACAAAAAAGATCTATATATTTCCCTTGTCTTTAGACCATAACCAAAACCAAAAAAAAATTTAGTACAAGATCAGATAATACCCAAAAAGGATAATTTTTTTACAAAAAGAAAAACTACTCCGAATCTCCAAAATTTGTCAAACAAAACCCAAAGTTCAAAAAGGACCATTCAATAAATATCTATCCATAAAATTCGTCAAAGTAAACCAAACTAAGATTGAAACCCAAATATCTGAGGATTTAATCACATAGTCTCCTAAGATAAATCTTAACATTTTTCTCCAAAATAACATTAGTTACTCTTAACGTCTCATACTAAAAAGTAATTAACCAAATCACATATCCTCCATGATAGGATAATAATATCCATAGATGACACAAAATCAACTTAATATTGATTTACAAAATCATCTAACTAAAAAGAATCAGTCAAACTAACCAGGGACTTAACATAGCCCAGTGGTAGGTGATAGATACCAGTTGCACTTTGGTTGTGGGTTCGATTCCCACAGCTTCGTCCGACGCGACGGGTTGTCACACATTCTGCATTTTGTCCTTTTTCCAAAACTATATAATTCTAAAATCATTCCCCAAAAAGAGATAAAATCTTCAAAAATAACCATAAAATATTTTAACCACAAAGGTTATCTAATAACTTTAATTTTTCAACCCAAAATGTATTAACCAGTAATTTCCTCAAATTCAAGGAACATATAAACCCAAATGGTTCTTTATAACTATATGAACAAAAGAAAGGATAATTATTCATTGAATAAAATTTTCATATATCAAACATCAGGGTTACATATTCTATAAAAATTCTTCTAATGTAACCCCATCATCAAAAGAGACTTAATACATTTAAGAGTTTCACCATCCTAAAATCTACCATATGTCTTGAATCCCTTATATGTTGACTTCTTACTCATTCAAAATTCATCATGATCCATTAACCATTCTCTTTTAACTTATTCAAAAATACTTCTTTCCTACAAACAAAATCATGAATCATATCCTAAGATTCCAATAATAGGAAAATATACGTTTAGAAATAATCCATACCTTTCATTGGTCACTGTCAGTTTCTTCATCCTCAATTGGAATGGAATTAGGTATTGGTAAACGAATATTTGTATGATCTTGGTGACCCCATTCCCGAAACTTCTTCGTAGGACAAGTGTTTTCATAATGAACATTCCCACCACATTTTAAACATTCAACTGATCCTACAGAGATAACTTCTTTCCCTTTCCTAGAGTAAACTAAAATGATTCCTTTTTCCATGGTAGTTTCTTGCTTTATAACCTTCATTTCCACATCTATAGCATCTTTCTGTCCCTTTGAAACATTTTCCTATGTGTTTCCTTCCATATCATTGACACATAGGTTTTTCAACATACTTACCTTTATGATTATTACCTGAACTTCCGTAGGGATTTGTTTCTCGTATATATGATGCCTTATAAAAATCACTAAGGTTCAGGTGGTCAATCAGGACTCTAGGTAGTTGTTTGAGGATAACCACAACAGTTCTCATTGTAGCTTCCATATCATTCAGTTGTTCTTTCATAAAACTGTCACAGTTTTCTTCAAATCCACTGTTTCATTGGTGCCTGCTAGATCTAGCCATTTATTAAAGCCAAAAAGGTCAGTGTGAGTATATCAGTAAAATCATCATATAATAATGAGAATGATAAATACCAATATATAATTCTCAATGTTATCTCAAACTCATTCTAACCTTCAAAAAAAAACAACGACTCCATCCAATAGACTAACCATTGTGGTTATGAAAAACTTGTCACTTTTGCTAAAACAACACTCTAAACTCTAATGTTATCTAAACCGTCATTCGATACCAACTATAAGGACCCGCCCTTAAACATTACTTAATATTTAGTTATTTCAAGAATACACATTGAGGATCTTTTCAGGTTTATATTTTTAGAGAATTATATCATAAATCATTCGTTACATTCCACATTTAAACAAAGTGGATACATAAAAGATAGTAATCATTTTCCCATTATCAGGATCATATTTATAATAAAACATGGATTCTTTCTTGGAACTTTTTTGACACTATCATCACATCATGTACCTTTCCCTTGACCTGTGGAAAACATTTCAAAAACTTGGGATGAGCATAAAAAGATCAGTAATGGATATAATAGTTTGAAATGAAAACAACAGTCCATGTATGAAATCATACTTTACTCATAGAACATAAGCATTTTAACATACCTCATCAAATCATGAATAAATCATATAAATCATAAGACATAAAGTTAACTTGAGGCATTCATAACATTCTTACGTAGGGAGTAACCCTCATGGTTATGTCTGGAATACCCATCACAATATATTCCCTAAATCTCTTCAGAGAAACCTTAACGTTTAACCCCTTCACGTTACCCAATGCATTGGAGAGCTATATCGGGCTCACCCACCCTAAGTTTATCATGGAACCACCCGTCTCCATAAAAAATTCCCCATATCCATAAAAAAATCATAGCACCCAACTTAAGAATAAAGGAAAGATAACATTCCCACATTGAAATAACAATATAACATTTTAAGGTATTTAAATAATGAATCCATTCTAAAAACCATTTTCAAAACCATTTAAAACATTTAATAAATAGATTTTTGAATCAAAGTGTCCCATACCACTTTGATTATTTTAACATTTTAAACCATTAATATCCATATAAATAAATTCTTAAAAAAATATTGAAAACATGTATATTAATGAGAAATATTTATAAGAATAAATCATTAAAACATTTAAAATTATATTTTAGTTAAAGGTTTTTTAACCAAATGAGAGACGATTGAATAAAATAATTCAGGAATAACATTTAATCAGAACTTTATAATATCATGAGAATAAAGGGATTCATGATATAATATTCCAAAGGAGAGTACATACAACATATAAGAGTGAATTGGTTCATAACAGAAATGAAGTCTCAATAGAAATGTAAAATGATATAAAATCCCTTAAAAAGAAGGTATCCTTAAATTAAGGATAAATCAATCTCATAACTGTGTGACAGATATAAAAACACCCAATATAAGTGGATATAATGTGTAAAACAATCAATGTTCGTTCACACATATTCAATGAATGACATATTCAATAACTATATGTTGAACCCAAAGAAATCAAAATTGGGTTAATAAGTTCCCTTGGTAAAATTCGACAGCCTAACGGCTTCACATTAAAATTCATAAAATTAGTTGTTGAGAGAGAAAATGGTATCTCATAACTTGGACATCAAATTTAAATCAATAAGGATATATAAGAACATATCACAACATAAAAAGATGTAAATTAAAATACATAAAAAAATAAGTCTTTTGAAAAGAGGACGGTGAACGGTTCCCTTACCGATTTGGGTATCTTTCGAAATGTACACACCATGAAATAAGGACTATAAATAATTGATGTAAATAATCCTAAAATAATGTATATTACACAAATAGTAGAATAATTGGAAGTTCATGTACAACTCAAAGGAAATGGTGGCAAATGTAGCATAAATATAGTGCGAATAAAAGTGAGATGAAGAACCCCTTATGAAAACTCGGCAGCCTAACGACACCACTTAAAACTTCAAAAAAATTGGATTGATGAAATAAAATAGGGTCTCTAATTATATTAAAATATAAATTACAGTAATAGGAATATAAAATAACATCCCCCAACAAAGAAGGAGTATCTTAAAAGAAACAACATAAAAGAGAGTACTTAAAAAGAAAGAGAGAGGTAGGATCCCTTACCTCATGTCCGACTTGTCTTGTTCACTTCTTTATATCCCTGAATAATAAACTTTTGTCAATTTATAATTTCTTAAGGACCTAATTTAAAGTTTATTATTAAATTCATATCACATATTATAATGATATAATAATTAGTTAATTATGTGAGTTCATATCAGGTGTTTTTGTCGATGTTTGGTACATGCGTCAAAAATGAACTTGTTTGAAAAGAATTGTCCATGTAGTTATAAGTACATCATCTCCAGAATAGTATTAATGAATTAAATATCATATATATCTAGTAAATATTAATTTTATACTATTCCATAACATTTGGAGAAAAAAGAAATGAAATGCATCGTTCATGGAAACGGTAGGCTGTACGTACGCATGAATGCTACTTTCATTTCATTGTCATATTAATGGATTTAAAATTAATTGAGAGATATATATTATAATTACATTATAATATATATGTTATATAGGTCACATATGTTCATTAATTTCATTCTTTATACATTCCATGTATTGCATGAACGATTCAGATCACATGAGAGGGCGGTAGTCCACACTTCCTCATATGAAATTATCGCATTTGCACAACATTAAAAGAATAACGATATGTTTTAAATATAAAACAAAGAATAATATAGAAAACATAAATATCATATATATCATATATAAAATACAGTTACATCATAATGGCCACCATTAAAGGTGTTAAAAGAATATTGAACAATCATCGTTTCGTGAGGTAGTAATTCGCCATCCACAAAAACAGTATATTCTTTAACCATTAGACGGATGTGTGTGTAATTTTAGCTCGATTAATTCCTATAAAAAAATCCTAGTATATTTAATATAATTTTTTTGTTACAAAATAATGGAATAAAAAGAGTTTAGGGGGTTCTAGGAGCAAAATTAAACAAAATAACATAAGAGAATACAATACCTTTAAATCGGGTAACTCCCTTTGCTTTGAACCAAAAGGGTTTCTTGAAGAGATTTATGACTAAGGTGAGGCTTCAATAATGAATAGAGGGATTTGGAGAGATTAAATGGGTAGGGTTTTTCTAAGCCAATGGCTTGAGAGGTGTGGGTAAGGAGGTACAGGTGGGAGCCTTTTATACAAGGGAGGAGGGGCACTCTTGGAAAGTCAAGAAATGTTACTTTATTTTAAAATGCGTTTTTAATTTTAAAGGTCCCACATTGATATATTTAGAGGATAATGTGATAATGGTTCTAAATATACTCAACCAATATGTTTTTTCTAAGTTTATGTATTAGTATTTACATTATCTTTTCATTTTATTTAAATCGTTCATTAATGAGGTAATCGTTGTATCATCATGGGGTCATAAATAAATTAATTTATTTAAAGCTTAAAAATTATTAAAAAAATACTATTATGTATGAAATATTCTTAGATTTACAATTAATATTTTTAGTCAAATATATCATTTACACACAAAAAAATAATTTTTTTTTACTGGAGTGATACATTTTTTAGTGATATTCTCATTTCTTCAAAAAATAAACTGATAAAGTGTCACTATCACCCAAAAGGGACTCCATGGGGTCCCAAAGTTTGGTACAAGGCATCCAATGGTAGTCCATGACACAACCAGTAGCATTAAGACACATTTTGGGGTCATTTGTTATTATTATGATATTATTTTATTGTCCTTAACTACCTGATTACTAATTAATCAAGATAATTAAAGATAATTACCGTCGTTACTATTCATAATGTCCAAAAACAAAAGAGTCTTAATTACAAAAGATTCTTAATTCCAGTCACAGAAATTTAAATAATTAATTCAAAAATAATTTGCGTTGTTAAAAAAAATAGTGGTTTTTTAAGCAATATCTATAAAATGTTTGGCACTTATTTATGTCCATTTTCAAAGTAAAACTAATTATAATGACCACCATTGAATTAAATGGTAAAAATATATTCTAATTAAACTTTAAAACCAATTAAAAATATAATCTAGCCATACATTTAAATTAGATGAAAATTAGTTTTGATGTAAAATGCAGTATTTTTCACTATTCATTAAAAAAGGAACTTTGTCAGAAAAATACCAAAAATTTAACCAAAGTAAATTTCAATGTACCAATGATAAAGAATAAGATTATTTTGAAAAATATAGCTTATAAAATTTTAAAAATTTATATTCAAAAATGGTTCTCCATCAAAATGTGGTAAAACAATCTTTTAAAAATATTAGAGTATTTATTCTTAAAATTGGATTCATTTGGATTTTAAGCCTCTAACATTTATTGGATAAATGTAAAAATATTTAACAAACATATGTAATAATTTTGTAGTTTTTTGTATTCATTCCTTCAATTACAACGGCTAGGCATTAACTATTAAAATATTATTATATTATTAGTGTGCAACGTAAGATTTCAAAGAAACTCGTTGTTGCATATTGGGTATGCCATCGATCATAGAATTACATTTAAAGTAATATTAAAATTTTATTTAAAAATATTGATAAACATTATAATGTAATATTATTTATTTACCTTGGATGTTACTGGTACTATCCAATGTTCATTGTTTTTATAGGGAAAAAATCTATATTTCCATAGGGCGTATATCTCCCGATGATTCTTACTCAAAGAGATGAGGTCATAGGTAGTATAATAGAAACACCATAGAGACACGGTAGGCTCATGACTATAACCATAAATTAGTAGAAACATAGTCTTATCATGTTACATATAACAAGGATAGTAATAAAGTGGGATCTAGTGAATGTTGGAGTGTCGTAATATTGGGTTTCATTTACCCAACTTAATAGTATGTTGACTATCACAGAATGAATAGAGTGAGTTATGTATAATTTATTCCAACTATCATATAGATGATATTTCTGGATCCTTAATTTATAGTTTAATGTCCATATATTATTTTTTATATCAGAAGGTTATTACTATTCTCAATATATTATGGGAACCTCAATATACTATAACATTAATCTAAAATCGATTTCCTATGGTCTAGATAAATCATTATCTTTAGAAATAAATGATATTTGAAATTTAGGTTTTGGGGGATCACATCAATTGATAAATTTTCTCATAAAGACCATACTTGATGATATCTAGTATGACTGATCATGAGGATAGATCCTCCGACATGAGAATGATATGTTTCTATTATAAATGGTGTTCTTATCCAGTTATATGTGTCTTATTCTATTGAATTTAGATCATTAGAAATGTGTAACATTATATCATTTACTTTGATACTTGTGAAAAACCCTGACATTGAATTAATGGTGAGATATCTTTTTTGGGGTGTATCATTGGTGGTATTGAAATGGTTGACTGATAAAGATAGAATTTTCCTCTTCTGAGTTAAGGATTTGATATCATGGACCAAGTTGATCAGGATGTTAGTTGCGTCACTAAATCGATACCCATGGTAAAAAATGATAAGTTCATCTATTAAGGATAATGAAAAAGAAAGGATGGATTTATTAATTACACAATTTTACTTCATGCATTATGAGATGTCATGAGACAAATATATTATATTACATAGTGCGTGAACGTAGGTTTGTTTTCATTTCTATGACTATTCCTTGTCACATAATGGGACTTGAGGGGATTCTAGACTCTATGGTTTGTCTATGACTAGAATTCATTACTATCAAAATGAGGTTCAAGAGGATATCCCACAATAGTTTATAATAGAGTGTACCATATTCTGATGAATTGTTTTGGAAGAAACGGTGGTACCCCGAATAAGGTATGAGAGTTGTCCCTATTTTATTGATAACAAATTAATAAAAATAATAATAATTATTTGAGTACAAAATAATTTGGATGAATTTATTTATTAAATATATTCATATGGTATTAAGTGAATACATGGAAAAATGTTATATGAACTAATAAATTGTTAAAATTCAAGTTTCAATTAATATTAGTAGGAATTTGAGCAAAGATGATTACCCATGTGTATCATTTAATATATATATATATATATATTCTAATTATAAGTCTGTGATAAAAATATAAATTACTTTGTCACATAGTCAATTCATTATAACGTGTAATTTATAGAATATTTAGTGGGTGTTTGATTTTCAGTGGCTCAGGAACAATTTAAGGATATTTGAGCCTCCCACTATATAAGAAGAAGAGAAAGTCTCAATCAAACAATTTTCATTCCAATGGAGTAATATCCACTCTCTAAAGCTATTTCATAGAGGGAGAAACTCATATAATGTATTTTCAATCCATGAACACGTTCATGGATCGAAGGTACGAGATCACAGTGATCATCATGATGTTGAAGGAATCATTATATCCCCATGATTTCTACCAGATTTTACTAATCGTCATATGTACAAATTCTTGAAGCTTATGTGAATGTTCTTTAGAGGATAAGTGTCATATCCTTTGAGAAAAATTCAATAGGGATGATTTTTATTTTATCATTCGTTGATTCTTATAAGGTATTTTTTCAGTTTAGTTTTTTTTGCATTGATAATTAAAAATATATCTTCGGTCCAAAAGGAGGGTCATATCACCAGATATGACATATTTCCAACTATCTAAATATGAAATTTTTTATTTCCCCCGCCCTTTGAATTCTGATATGTTCCCTAATACTAGTAATTCAATGAATCATGCGACTTTTTATTTGATGATTTATCTTTATTAAGTATATATATAGTTTTTAAATTAGTATAATCAATATGATCCATTTATTTTAATATTTTTTCATTGCATGAGAGTAAATTTGTACATTAAGGGATATTTTTATTCTTCCTATGGACCTATATTTAAACTATGGTATTAAATGGAAATGGAATGGTAACCGCTGTGTTGAAAAGGATAGTGGAAGAATCAAGGGGTATGTATTATTGATAAATCATGGAATAGTAAAAATAGGTTAGGTGACTTTATCCTCTATTTTTTAGGAGACATTTGGATTATGTGAGGTTGATTTGTGGCTGGTCCAAATTGGATCATGAGGGATTCCATTTTATCCTTTTCGCTTATATTTCTGATGAAGGTGGAGAATGTTCATCTCTCTCATAGTATGTGGTAATAGAGTGGGTTATCCATCAATTTTGGATATGTATATAGTATGTGAATATTTGGACTGCCCTAGATTAAATCTAAAGTGTCTTAGATGGAATGAAAACACTATAGATTATAATAATCTAATTATTTATTGCCTTGTGTGCTATGATTATGTCATGGAGTGTTATACTAGGTTATATTATTTTATTATGAGGTGTATGTGATACCCCTTATTTGATATGATTATTGGACTATGGGATAAACAAACCTTTCTCTCTACTATGCCTTTATCCTATACTAAAAGGCCCACCTTTTTTATGGTGCTGAAGCTCAGGGACAACATACCATATGTGAAATGTCACTAACTGAATGGGACATATTTTCCACCTACCATATGATAATGTGATCTGGGACATTATTCTGATTTTTTGGCGAGTTAATTCCATCGGCCTTTTTCATGGTGTTGGGATGAGTACATAGTAGGTCATTAATTGTATTTCGCATGCAGTTTGAATGATGTTGGTAATGGGATAAAATGAACAAATATTTGTTATTTTAATTAATATTGGATATATATCCCATAATATTCTATATCCAAGTAATGTAATGATATTAATAAGATATAATGATCAATTATTTTCAATATACATTGGTCTCATTAATTATTTCCAATGATATGATAGAAGGGGAAGAGTTTCTCTAGTGGAAATAATTTTTTATTTGGTATTTCCCTTCGAAGATGAATGGTTTTCTAATGATGTTTTTCTTATAAGGAAGGGTTCGAAATTCTTGAATAAATAAATATACAAACATGACAATTCACAACCACATATACAGACAATATTTATTTATATGAAAATTAATTTAAAAATTATATTTTTTATTTAAATATATTTAGTCATATATACATTATCTAATTGAATTAATCTATTTGAGATTATAAATATATTTATTTATGTACAAAAAATTATATATATATATATATTAATAAACTATTTATTGGTTATATAAATATATCAATAAATTAAATATTTTTTCACATACTGATTAAGAACATTGCTGAGAAGAATTATCCCACTGGTTTCATATACAAATAAATAAAAAAATAAAAAATGATATTAGAGGAAAAAAACAAAAGTCATATTCATAAAAACTAAGCAAATAGAAGAAATTCCTATATCACTTAGAGTCCACATCCGCCTATCCCTTCCACCCCTATACATTCCATTTCTATATATCATCTAGTTTTATTTTTTAAACACATTTATCAGACATCAATAAACTCCGTCAATCATACTAAATTTCCTTATTGACCATCATAATTATATGATCCTTTATACCTTGTTTTGTTATCCCCATCATTTTCTTGCCATTTTCCTACTCTTCTTATTCTGAGGTAACATTAGTGTTCTTATCCTCCACCATCCAATCCATTATAACTTCGTAAGGTGAAATATTCTCTCCCAACTACCACTTAGTCAATTCTGATTTCATCCATACCATCTGTAATGTTGAAGTAGGGACCAATTGTTTCTTCACCTTTATTTCAATGACAAAGAACTCTACCATCCATTCTATCCTCAATTAAATTAGAATCCCCTTCAAAAATTTTCAGTGATGATAAAATATTATCTGATGTCATTATCCTCTTGGATATTTGAGATTATAAGGATCTCTAGCTCTCCCTAAATTATTTGTTGATTTATCTCCCAATAGAGATCACAAGTGAAGTTTTCCATTTAGATTTAGTTGTTCGTAGGGAATGGAACTGAGATCAAGGGTAATTAAATATAACAGAGAATGTTGATTAATGCGTAAGAAGAAGGTGGATAAAAAATAGAGAACAATTATGAAGACCCAGGAAATAATGGGAAGGGGGATAACTAAAAAGGTGAGTGAAGAATTGGATTAGGTTAGAACCCCAACATCAAAGAAGAATAACCCCATTTGTCTTTGAATTGTGTATTTCCACAATTTTTTCATCATTTTGGGGTTCCAAAATTTTATTTGAAGTTATTTTTAATTTTTCATTAGGGTATATGACACCATATATTATATAACTTATTCCATCTGTAAATAATTTTAATATATAATGTAATAGAAAAAAATGTACATAATCAGATTAATTTATATATAAAAAATTTATATTTTTTATTGTGTGTATATTCATTTGTTATTATGAGAAAAAGTTAAAAGTAATTTTAATTTCTAAAATATATTAATGATTCATTTTTTATCATTGAATCAAAAAAATTCATAGAAAAATATATTACTTATTTTTTTAGATCATATGAAAAATAACAAAAAATATTAATCCTTACATTTTAGTTGATATCTAGACCATAGGATTCCACAATTCATATAGGTATCATTATGTATTTTGATATATCAGGCAAAAGATGGATAATTTTAAAAATACATGGAGTAAATTATAATTTCAAGAATATGTATTTTGTAGAAAGTATTAATTACTGATTATGATAATGTTTTTCAATATTTTCTTAAACATTACTAAATAGGGTTTTATTGGAGGAAAAGAAGAAGAAGGTTCTTACAATGGAAGACCTATTGTGCTGAAAAGAAAAAAAATTATTATACAACTACTCAACCACACTGAATAATTTGTAGTTTTAAATAAAGGATACATATAATATTCAAAAAAGAATAGTAATGAATTATGAAGAAATATTAGGAGTTAATAAATTTTTGTGGATTTTCCTTTTTTGAAATGGGAATTTTTAATTCAAATTTCATAGATATTTTTTAATCATTTTTTATTATTAAAAAGTATATTTTTCATAAAATGAATTATATTAAATAATGTTCATTATTGAATTATAATAAAATTATTTGGGAGATAATGAATAATAAGAATTGGTTGTGCAGTTCACATAGAGTAAGGAGAAGGAACCTCAAATAATACAACTTCTAGAAGAAGAATAATAATAATAATAAATGTTGTAACAAAACATTGTAATTACAGTATGGTTGAGGATATTGTTTTTGCTGAAAGAAAAATCATGTTATCATTGAAACAATCTGTGATGCCGTATCACAGTATATATAATTTTTTTAGAAGGAGTTTATAAACATTACTTCCTTATTGTACCTAAATTTAAATATTATTGGGTCAAATGGTCATGGTGATATTTTTATCAACCCAAGGATTAGAGATCTTATTTTAATAGGTGATATTTTAGGATTTTTGTCCCCTTCACATGTGTGTGTTTTTTGGTGATATAAATTATATTTAATTGGTTGTAAGGGTTTTTTCAATATGAAAACATAAATAAAATTAAAGTCCAAAAATCACTCCACTTAGTGACTTCTATTTATTCTCTAGGTTCAATTTCATGTGGTATTAGACACCAAAGACCTCTATTACTATCTCTAGATTGGGGAATTAATTTTTTTTGATGAGGTTGTTGGTGAATTTTGGTTAAATTTAGTAGAAGGAAATAATTTTGTGTAAAACATGGGTAATATATATTTTAATGGAAAAACTACTACATATAGAAGGAGAATATTTTTCCTTATAATTAATCTATAAATTTTGTTGTTCAAGAGGCTACAACTGATCAGTTTTCACACTGTGATGAAAATGGTTACATGGTAATGGATAATAGAAAGAACCTATAGAATGATGGAAATTATAAAAATTCATTATTGTCTTCCATTTTGGAAAAATATTTTTTAATTATTAAATGAATTTAACAACAAATGGAATACATGATAATCATTAAAATATCAATGTATGTAAATGAAAAGGAAAGTGTGAAAGAAAAATTGAATACTATTGTTTGGACATCTAAAAATGTAAGATGATGAATCTATTAATGGATTACTCAAATTAGTTAATTAAATTTCAATCATTCTAATTTGTTTTTGTGAGAGGTTGGATTTTAAAAATGTTGTTTAGATAATAAATTTCATCTTACTAATATAATTGGATGCTAAATCATCAGATTGAAATATAAACACCAAGGATATATCCCTTTTTATTAATTAAATAAAATTTTAATCTCTTACAAGACTAAAAATGTTAATGTATTAAAGGATATTGTTGAGGAATAACAATTACTATATTTTAAATATATGACGATTGACAAGTATAGGAAGTGGTTTCAAAAAGATGAAAATGATTTTTCTAATTCAGATGTGGATTTGAGGTTTTTTAAAATGATGTATCCTATCTCTATAAATTCTTGATGATGAAATAAAAGGTTCCAGAGAATGATTCCACTCCAATGTTTTCAATATTGGGAAATTTTAAATTTCAATACAATCAGACCAATGTTATTATAAGACCGATCTTATGATAAATATAAATAATGACTAAGAAGATACATTAAAATAAAATATAAAAGGCTCACTAGTCATGTATTTTATAAAAATGTAAGGGTGTCAATTTATCAAATTCATGAACCATGATTAAATGAAATTATAGTTGTGATGAAGATTATGATGTTGAGATTTCTTATGGAATTGATCAAAAAAATTTAATTACTAAGGTAAATGATGATGAATTCAATAGTAAAGGAAGTAGTTAATATGGGTGAGATGGTGAAAATATGATAAAATATTTTTTCAATAGATAAATGAATGAATTCCATTCTATAATCTAAAATTTGGAAAATAAGGTCAAAATTAATAAAAAAATAGACAATGTTCTAATAAAATTGATGAAGAATGACATGGTTAACATAAACTGATAACATTAAGATATTTATTTAAAATGAAAATACCATAACAATCTATATCGATGAAAGATTAAAAATAATGTAAAATTATATTCAAATTTTTCAATAATAGTTTATAGGGGATGAAAAGGAAGTAAAAAAATTTAATATTCAGAGTCAAAAATTATTTATAGGAATATGGAGACAAATATAATAAAATAGTTTTAAAGACCAGAAGTCACACACTCTATGAACACTAACAAGACTAGAATACTGAGGGACCTTAAGCACGGTTCCTTGAATTCTATAGGCATACAACTATTAGAGGGGTTATATACAGGTATCTTGGGTAGGATATTCAATTTTTATCAATGTCTTAAATCAAAAATAATAATAAATGAAAAAATTAAAAAAGAACCCATCACATCACAGTACTGATAAAGAATAAGTTAAATAAATATGTTATAAAAAATAAATGCAGACATAAGATACAAAAATGTACCACCCACTTGGATAGTCACATGTGAATTCAAGAATAAAATAAATAAATATGATGCCTTTATGAGAAATATGATCCATAAAACATCCCAATATCCATGTACATTTTTATGCTATCCCTCCCAATATTTCTCATTAACCCATCCTATATATTCCTAAAAGAACATGTGAAATATTATTAGGTACCCATGTTAATTGGTGGACTTTTCATGGTGTGATTATAACTCAGTATGCCAAAACAAATGAAATCCCTTAATATAACAACTGTAGGAACATGATTATTCAATCAGGTATAGATCCTTTAATTTTCACTCTAAATATATACTTTGGACCTAATTTTAATTCATAAAGAGTTAGTGAATGTTACGAGGGTGTTTGGGGATTGTTTATAGCCATGAACTCATCCTTTTGGAGAAACTAAAATATGCACATGGTTTAGAGTAAACCATGCAGATGGTGTTTTTTTGGACAGAGCCACCTCATACGGGTTGCGCATAGTCATACGGCCTAACCATGGGAGAGCCCCTTTTCCTAGGTACCTATGCATGGCTTTCACACAGTTTGATCAAACTATGTAGAGGATATGATTTTGGGTATAACTTTCCCACACAGTTTACGCATGGTTTAACAAATCGTGCGGACAAACCGTGCATTGGATAATTTTTAGGGTAATTTTTCTAGTTTTCCATTAATGATATATTATGTCACCACTTAATACCTTATCCTAGTTTATGTGGGATTGAACTATTTCTCATTAAATTTTTGTCATTTTTAAGATCTAAAAATGGAATTAAGATATCTTTTTGATCCAACATTTGATTGATCTTTTGTTCATCACGTTTGATGTGCAACAGTAAGTACTCGAGTCCTCTTTTTCCATTATTCTTCTCTTTCACCCTCAGCCTAGATATTTCCACATGTGTATTTTTCACCTTTCCTTAGATCTAATTATATCTGAGGAAATACAATGGCCGATACTATATGAAAAGATCATCCAACTATAATGTGGGTGGTCTATAACTTGTCCCAAAAGTTCATTACTTTTGGAATGTTCATGTGGGGTGCACCAATTTCATCTTAGGTAATTTCATGAATTTACATGCAAGGATTATTCTCATTATAATCATATGGTTATGCTTTTTCTAAATATGTGGTTAGTTTTTAGCAGTTACAACCACAACTAAAACCGCCCCATGTTGAAGGTTATGCCATATTTTTTTTTGTTTTTTGACACATTTGAGCCAATGTTTGTGTTTACCTTTTCGTGACCCTTCTAAAGGTTATCCGTTCATTATTAATGACTTTTTTTAAAGATAATTGCATATTGAAATGTACAATGTATGCTCACTAGTATACCCACCTATGGTATGTGCTTCCAATAGATTATTAAATGTGAAATGTTAAATTTCATGTATACTAAGTATATAAATTATCCTTGATAAATTAAATAAAATTAAGGTTACATGTCTGTAGCACCCCATTCCATGTTAATGGAATGTATTGGAGTGAAACTCTCTTATTTATTATGCCTTAATTGTTATTTAAAACTTTATTAAATGGTTTCAATTCTACATGGCCTATCCACACTAATGAAAGACACGGATTGGACCAATAAATAAATGGTTGCAACTCTACTTTACCCATCCAAACTAATGGATGGAAAGAAATGAACTAAGATAATTATCGCATTATAATAATATAAATATGAATGGACTGAGTAGAGATAACCTTGGATTATAAGAGGATAATACCTTGGGTTTTGGGAACCCCATTCTGATTCATGTATGTGGTTTTCTTAGGATGATACCCAACTAGACTCCAGTTCTTTTCTATTCCTCAAATTCCTAGTATACTACCCTACGGTCCATCGATTTATTACAGGATACCTAGGATACACCCCTTGGATCTATCATTGGATAGTAGGTACCATGGTGAAATCCCATTGATCCCCTATCTTTACTTAGCCCCATTTTGCCTTGGACAATCACCTTTGACTCAGTAGGCACCGTATTGTGGAATTCCATGGATTATGCTCCTTGGATTACACTCTTACACCATATTTGGACTCAAATACTACTAATATAACATTCCATGAGATTTATGTTCCCTTGGTTATTACCCTAGAACACCCTCACTAGATATCATTCTCATGTTTCCTTTTTATGTCTTGGGAAATTCAGTACGTATATTATCATGAGGTGATGTTAGTGTTGGTTATGCCTCATGTGACCTATTAAAATTAAATGTTAATTAATTAATTAATTAATTGGATACATGATCATATATCGACAGAGGGATGAAACATGTACTGGGTAATTAGTTATATTGTACTTCTTTCTAGTCTTATATACATATGCTTGAACAAAGTTATATTCTATAACATAGGTAAGAGGTTATAAAC
The DNA here is from genome assembly GCA_963277665.1 of Viscum album. Lineage (NCBI taxonomy): Eukaryota > Viridiplantae > Streptophyta > Magnoliopsida > Santalales > Viscaceae > Viscum > Viscum album. Next base: position 1,089,865,530 of record OY728121.1, read on the forward strand.
ACCCTTGGTGGTGGCCCACTAAGATTTATCTAACATAATCTCTAGGCCCCCTTTGGTACCCATAGTAGACAACATGGTTATATATATTGACAAGGGAAGTATACAACTTCCAACACTTGATTGCGTGCTGATAGGATGGCAATTTATAGTAGATGACCGAGTAGGATGTCATGATGCTTGGAGTAGCCCTTCTTTTCTTTCACATTATGGAACATGTTTTCCCACTATCTTTTATTCTTGTATTCCAATTTTCTATTTACATGTCATTGAATAATCATTGTTCTAGTTGATACAGTTGTTATTATTCTTTATTATCTATTTCATCGGTTTTCTTCCATTATTTAAATATATTTTTTACATTTCTTCCATTATTTATTTATATAATTTATATTTTTTACATTGTTTACAATTCATAGTATTCCTACTGATGGGCTACACTCTGCCAATGAGGTCATATTCTTCCCATGGACACACCCTAGGACCTCACTGCTAGTCGGTAGCCTCTAGAGTTTGAGTTGATGATCTTGAGTCCATGTGGCCCACCAGGCTAACGATAGTCATTAAGTAACATCTGGGTCCATCTCATCACAATTTGGTATCAGAGGTGGTTTACATTCTTGTATTAGTATCTAGTGACTATATTTTGGAGAATAATAATGTTTGTTACTTGGTCATAAGCCATTCTTCGACGTCACAAGCCCATGTTCTAGGTAAAGGCCACGTTACCCAAAAATAAATTTTTGTTCTATTTTTCATATTACAGTTGATATTATTTCACAGTTGGGGTGACACACATGTTGTGCTGCATTGTTTATTATTACTCTGTTTTAGAATTTATTTCATCCTTAGCCCAAAAATATAAGGGCACGGAGCATTGCTACATGCATTAATATAGGAACCTCAAATTCACATGTCATGCATATTTCCCTAACATATAGATTAATTTCACAATCATTAATTTCTGGATATGCTTTTGATTTTTGAGTGAATGTTTTGATAGTTACTTGTACATGTATTGCTATTGGTCACGATTGATTGATTTCATGTCTCAATTCACCAGGTGTATGGGCCCTCATCGGGTCAGATGAGTAATTTACCGAGTCGATCCATTAAATTATAAATAAATGGGTATCATTTCTAGTGATAGTTGTATGGGAACTAATTCATCAGAAATGGATATCCATTATAAATTGGATAGTAAAATCTAAAATTAATTGGATGCACATCCATATAATGCATTGTCATGTCTATGAATGGTAGAGGAGTGAACATGGAAATTAACTGAAAAATGACATGAAACATATACTTGAGCACTTAATGAAACTTCTCCTTATAAGTAGGTAGTTAGGGTAGTATGTTTTCTTATGTTTAGATTCCTCAAATGATGCTATTTTATTCTCCTAATCTTGTTCTGAGGTGTATTCTTGGAATTTGTATATCAATACCACCACGAAGTCCTCGTGTAGTTTCCCATGAGGGTGGTGATGAGCATCCCCCCGACATGGTGGGCCCTAAGCCTCCAGTATTACTTTCAATAGTGCCACTTAAGGCACCGTCTATTGTAATTGATACATGAACTGATTCCCAAGTCCGTGATAATTTCCTATGTCTGATGCAGTCTATGAAAGGTGCTCCACGGGTTTCACCAACAATGGTTGATCTGACCCGTGAGTTTCAGCATTATCATCCTACTACTTTTTTAAGGGATGGCTATCCTGAGGACGATAAGTCTTGGTTAGAGGATCTGTTCTATATATTTGAGCATCAGTAAATTCCTACAAAGCAAAGAGTCAATCTTTCTATATACATGCTTCAGGATTCGGGCAAGCAATGGTGGGATGTGGTAACTGAGTCTGGTCGTCATCAGGGCAAGTTATGGGTGGATTTCCAAACTTCCTGCTATGATCAGTTCTATCCTTGGGAACTAAGAGATTATATAGCTATAGAGGTCATGAATCTTGAGTAGGCTTCTATTTCAGTTATGGAATATTCAACATGTTTCCATGATTTACAGCTCTTTTCACCACATCTAGCTCGAGATAAGTTTTCATGTGCTAGAAGTTTTAAGGATGGGATTCAGTACGCCATCATAACTCTCATGAATTCCTTTCTCATTCAAACCTTTTCTAAAATTGTTGATGAGACACTTATCACTATGCATAACTTTAGGGACAACACATATATCTGGTTTAATGGAACAGTGTCGTGTTAGGCCAGTAGTTCTTCCTGGGGCATGAAACTTTCCTTCAAGGATTCTTATCAGGGCAGCGTTATCCAGAGTGTCCAGTTTGATAGCTATGTGGTGTGTCGTTAGTATGGATGACTGGGGCATATTAATCCCAATTATGATAGAGACACTATGGATTTGTGGGATTGAGGCTATATGGGTCATCATCAATGTTTTTGTAGGACCTTTCCACCAGCATCTAGAGGACAAGGATTCACATCCTCTCTACCTTAAATAGCATGTTATTATCCCTATATCAGGAGGGTAGTTGGAATGGAACTAGAGGTCTGGTTGAAGAGGAGGACATGGACATGGTAGTTCGATCCCAAATCACCAACATCACCAGTAGAGGAGTTTTTATTGTGGTAGTCCATCTATTGCACATGTCTTTGGATTAGGTCAATATCATGCTCTATAGCTGATACCCAAGGATCGGGTTGCATGACCATCTATAATACGAGGTACTATTCTAGTAGCCCCCACTATTATATATTCTTTACTTGATATGTGTTCTTAAAAATATTTTATTTCTTTATCAATCATGTGATGTCACGGACTAGATACATAGTATCCCTATTGTGTAATGACCCTCGACCAAACATTGGGAATACAGACAGAGGGCATACACCAGTGCAAGGACTGTCCCCATGAAGTAGGAATTTACCCTTTCATGTGGAATCTCTTTGTTCTTGAGATAACGAGCTTCAATGTAATTCTCAGGATGGATTGGTTAGTAAACTATCCAACCTTTTTAGACTACTATAACTATAGGGGTTCTAATACATCACAAGAAGGTAAAAGTAACCTTTTCAAAGGAGAGTGGGATGTTAAGGATGGGAGATATGGACCAAATCATCATGGTCTAGGTGAACTAACCAGATATATTGAATATATTTTCATGGGGGATTAGGGTTTTCATCAAACTGATTCCCCTGCAGTAGTTGATCATTTCGAGGAAGTCTTTATGAATGAATTTTCTAGGTTACCTCCTAAGAGACAGGTAGAGTTTACAATTGAGCTTGTTCCAGGAGTAGCTCCAGTTTCTTTTCCTCTATAAATGATGGAACCTATTGAGCTTCAAGAGCTCAAGCAGAAGATAGAAAAACTAGAGGACAAAGGTTTTATATGACCTAGTACATCATTTTGGGATTCACCCGTGCTTTTGGCTATGAAGGTGGAATGAACCTTACATCTATTACTAGATTACAAGAGATTGAAGTAGCTTCCAGTCAAGAACAAGTATCCACTTCCTCGAATATATGATCTCTTTGACCATATCTAAGGAGAAAATGTTTTATCTAAAAATGACCTAAGATCAAGTTATCATCATGTGTGATTCAGAAAATCCGACATACCCACTAAAACGTTCCATATAAGGTTTGGACAATAGGAGTATCTTGTTATTCCGTCCAGTCTTAGGAACGTGCTGTCCATTTTCATAGCATTTATGAACTGGTTTTCCACCTGTATTTGGAATCTTTTTTCATGGTCATTGTGGAATACATCTTGGTGGATTTTCACAATTGTAACGACCATCTGAAACATCTAGAGATTATTATGAGTACACTAAGAGGGAATATTATTTATTCCATGATTGATAAATGCGACTTCTATATCGATAAGGTCCACTTATTGGGTAATAGTATTACATAATCAGTAGTGTATTTAGACCCTAAAAGGTTATTGCAATAGTTTCATGAGAGAATCCCAAGAACAATATTGATATGAGATGTTTCATGGGGCTTCATGGGTATTACAGAAATTTCATATAGGACTTATCACATCTTTCATCACATCTTACTGGAATTATAAATATGGTTGATAAGTTACTGTGGTCAGAAGCATGAGATAAATCCATTCCAGAGCTGAAAGGGAGGGTTTTCTTGGATCCTATTATGATCCTTCCAGAACAAGGTAAATGATATATTGACTTCTATGATGCATCGAGCAATGGCCTAGGAGCAGTGTTGATGCATGAAAAAAAATTCATTGCATACACATCTTGGTAGTTGAGACCTCCTGAGATAAATTACCCGACACACAACCTCAATTTAGAAGCAGTTTTCAATGTCTTATGTTGCATGAGACATTATATGTTGCGTGAGCACTTTGTGGTGTATACCGATCACAATGTTCTCAAGTATATCTTTTCTCAGTGTGACATGAACCATTGAAAGTAGTGATGGGTCAAATATATGCAATCCTTGGATTTTGATCATGCCTATATGCTAGGAAAGGGAAATGTGGTCACTGATTCAATGATTTGGAAAACTCAAACACATGACGTACATGAATCTATTGATTAATGCATGTTAATGGCCCTTTTTTTAAACATCATCAAGAGTTTCATGACAGTCATGAGAAGTCTAATATCAAAGCCTTAACAACTACCTCTTACATCCTTGATAAGGTGAAGAGTAGACAACTTTCCAATCTTGATGGTTTGGTTACCCATGAGAGTATATTAAGATATAACCCACATTCGGATTAGTCCATGGATATAGATGATGTCCTGCGTCTATGTGGTCTTATTTGGGTTCCTGCAGATATGAGAGAGGAGTTGATGAAAGAGTCCCATGCTTCTTAGTGGTCAGTTCATCCAGGAATATTGAATATTTATTTAGATTTGCGACATCGATATTGGTGGCCTGGAATGAAATGTCATATTGAAGGCTTAATCACTTGGTCTTCCAACTGTCAGAAGGTTATGGCGGGGAACCAAAGACCTGCATTCCTGTTATAGCTTCTTCAAGACCAGGAATATAAATGGGAAGAATTTTCTATTTATTTTTTTGTTTGACTAACTAGGTCACGAATGGGTAGCGATTCTATCTGGGTAGTAATTAACTGACTAATGAAATCATCCCACTTCAACCCTCTTTAGGAGACCTTCTAAGTTGATGAATTGGGAAGACAGTATGTCTGTGAGATCATATGACTACACAGGGTTCCATGTACTATCATTTCAGATAGGTATTCATGTTCCACTTCACGGTTTTGGAATGGGATGCAAAAAATCTAAGGGATATCGGGAGCTTCTAAGATCATCTTTTCACCCTCAGACCAAAGGAAAATCAGAACTGACAATACAGGTTCTAGTGGATATGGATTGATGTTGTGTCCTTTATTTTAGCGGTTCTTGGGAGAAGCATATCCCACTTGTTGATATTTCATATAACAAATTTTTTCAAGAGATGATACAGATGTATACTTTTGAGCCCTTTTATTTTAGTTCATGATGATCACCATTATGCTGGCTAGAGGTAGGTGAGACATCCCTAATAGGTCCACATCAAATTCGGGAGACATTAGAATAGGTTCAGCTGATCAGAAAGCGTATGACTGATGCTCAGTCTAGAAAAATATCATATGTTGATCACCATCAACGAAATTTTGAGTTTGAGGTTGGGGATCATGATTTTCATTAGGTATCATACAGGCTTGTGCATAGACAGTTATGAAAGCAGGGAAAGTTGTCACCTTATTACATCTGTCCATTCAAGATTCTAGAGGGAGTTGGGCTGGTAGCTTATCAGTTTCTACTACCTCAGAGGTACCATGCCATGCATGAAAAATTTCATGTCTCACAGCTTCAACAATATCACTCTGAACGGTCTCATAACTTTGATACTAAATAATTTAAGGTTGAGGTTGATGCTACCTTTGACAAATATCTAGTATGCATCGTTGACTGAAGCATAAAGGTTCTCTGAGGAATGTTTGTCCCACTCGTATGAGTTCTATGTAATAACGACCAAGTATAGAATGCAACTTGGGAGTGGTAAGCCAACATACTTTCCCAATGGACAGAGTTATTCTCAGACAATGTTTCTTTACCCTTGGAAGGAGAAATCGAGGGGCGAGTTCATTTAGGGGGGGAAGACTGTAAGAACCCAGTTTTTCACTCAGGTATAGATCCTTTAATTTTTTGTCTAAATTGTTATTTTGTACATAATATGGAAGCCTAATGAGTTAGTGAAAGTTACGAGGGTGTTATTGGAGTATTCATATCCCAAAAACCATTCTTTTGGAGAAAATAAACTATGTTCATGGTTTAGAGTAGACTATGTGGATGGTGTTTTTTTTTTCGAATAGAGCAACCTCACATGGTTGGAGGATGGATGTGTGGACTAACCGTGTGTGCGCCCCTTTTTCCTAGTTACTCATGCATGACTTGAGAATGATTTGATCAAACCATGTGGAGGTTGTGATTTTGGGCAGAACCATCTTGGAGAATTTGTGCACAGTTTGACAGACTGTGGACATGCTAATTTTATAGGTAATTTTTCCAGTTTTTCTAATAATTATATATTATGTCACCCCTTCTTCCTAATATAATTTTATGTGTGATTGAACTATTTATATATCAATTTGTGGATTTTTTTAATATCTAAATTTGTAATCAAGATATCTCCTTCATTTGGAATCCGAATGAGCTTCCATTCACCACGTTTTATGCACAATGATAAGTACTCGAGTAATCATTAAACAGTCTATTTCTCATTCCCTCTCGACCGAGATATCGCCCTGTGAGCATTTTTCACCTTTTCTTAGATCTACTCAGATACAAGGAAAATCAGTGGCCGATGCCAGAAGATAAGCATTGTGAAACCATAAGGCAGGTGGTGTATAACTTATCCCTAAATTTCATTGATTTTGGAATGTTTGTGTGGGCCCCACCGATTTCATCAGAGTCCGTTTTTTAAAATTACATAGCATGATTATACTAGTTAAAATTGTATGGTTATGATCTGTCTACATAATTTGTCGGTTGTTAGCGGTTACACCCACAACTCAATCCACCCCATGTCGATGGTTATGCCGTATTTGGGTTTTTTGGGTTCTGACACGTCTGAGCCACCGTTCGGGTGTTACTTTTCTTGACTCTAATAAAGGTGAAACATTCCATAATAAATGACTTTTTGAAAAGATAATTTCATAATGGATGTACCATGTATGCTCTCCACGTGACCCGCCTATGGTTATTGCTTCGAAATTATTATTAAATGTGAAATGTGAAATGGAAAGTATACTAATTATATAACTATATTTGAAAAATGAGATTGAATTAAATTTACTCTTCCATAGCACCCTGTTCCATGTTTATGGAAGGTATCAGAGTGAACCACTCTAATTGATTATCCATTAATGGTTAATTAAGACTTTATTAATTTTTTGTAACACTACATGGCCTATCAACACTAATGGAAGAGAAGGCATGGACCAATAAAAAATGGTTGGAACTCTACTGTACCTATCCATAATAATGAAAGGATAGAATGGAACCAAGTTAATTATTACATGATTACAATATAAAATAAGAATGGACTGACTCATTCTCTCATTGGATTCTGATTGGAGGATACCTTGGATACCAAGAACCCCATTCGGATTCAAGGATGTGGTTTTCTTAGGTTGATACCCACCTAGACTCAGATTCTTGTCTATTCCTCAGATGCCTACTATACTACCGTAGTGTCCTTTACATTATTACAGGATACCTCAGATACAATCCTTTGATCCAGTATTGTCTAGTAGGTGCGGTGGTGAGATCCCGTTGGACCCTTTCTTTGCTTAGCCCCATTTTAAATTATTCAATGTAGCACGCTGATATTTGATGATAAGTATACATTTTCTTATGTCTTATGTTATACTCAACATCAAAGGAATCATTCACTACACACAACACTAGCTTGGCTTGCGTTATACGCAAAAGAAGCCTTCCTCGAAATCGTGTGTTGTACGCAATGTCGAGTTTCACTAAACAACAATATGATATTAAAATATTATATAATGTAGCCATTATAAATAGTATTATCAATATTTTTAATTTTATATAACATTAAAATTATTTTTACATATGATACGAGGAAAAAAAATCAAATTTTCAGATAAAAGATTTTTTTTTTAAAATGCAGTTTTCCGCCTTTTGATGGCGAACCCATTTTAAATCTAATTTTTCAAAATTTTGAAAGTTTAATTTTACAAAATAAAATTATTCTTTTAAATCAGGATATAAAAATTTACATTGGATAAATTTTTAATACTATTCTGATAACTTTTATATTTTCATGAATATTAAAAATACACTAATTTTTAATTAAAAACAACTTTTTTCATCAAAATAATTTATATGGTTAAAAAATATTATTGAATGTTTTTAAATTATAAATAGAATATATTTTTACCATTTAATATAATTTATGTAATTATAAATAATTCTACATTAAATTCATAGGTAAAAATATTTCAATCTTTGGCAATGTTTTATCTTTTAAACCCCGTTTCTTAACAACGAGATTAATTTTAAATTAATTACTACAACTTCTTTGTGCTTTATTTTGGAAAATAGATTCCATATTTGGATTTAGTGGGTCCAAATAATGTTAATAGGTTACTTTTATTTTTTGATATAATGAATAGTAACTACAGTAATTTTTAGTTACTATAGTTAAAGGTAAATCAGGCAATTAAGGGTAAAAATAAGATTTAAAAATTACACTAAGACATGAAAAAATCCTATTGGATGAATAAAAGACGACCCATATCACCTAATGGTCAGAATAGATTCATTTCATAGAATTTTTACAATGAAATAATATAATAATTATTAAAACCAATGAAAGCGACAACATGTCACTCTCTTAAATCTTATAAGTGTATTAATTTTTACTTAGTGATAAACTTCATAAAACATATGATATAAATAATCTCATGAAATCTAATAAAATTATCTACATCATTTGAATTTATTTAAAATTTTTAAGGATTATATAATTATCATTAATTAAGACACAATAGTGAAGTAGGAATTATTTTATTGATTGAAATATAAACTAAATGATTTTAAAAGTGTTAAAATAAATATTATATGAACTATTTAATGTTATCCAATAATTTAATAGATAAATATGACCTGTTATTAATCTATTAAATATTTTATATCGAACATATCATCTGTTTATATTTTATTTAAATTCAAATAAATTAATAGTGTCAAAATTGACACTATTGTTATTTTATAAAAATTATATATTATAAAATTGTTTAAAACTCAAAAAAATATTTAAAAATTATCAATTGAAATTAAGATGGTCTAAAATGTCATAAATTATCCAATTAATGACAATTTATAACACAGAATTAATTATTTATAACAATTTAAAATTTAGAATATTATTAACACAAATAAAATTAAATAGATTAAATAAGGATAAATAAAGTGGATAATGTGTGAAATAAATTCCAAAATTGTATAAATTTTATTGGTTGATTAGATTAAAACCATATCTCATATAATATTCAAATTTGAGTCATTTTTGGAGGTTTTTATTTTGGATTTGCGTTTATTATAAATTAATATTTCTTATGTTTCCAAAGTGCCCCTCTCCTCCCTTATAAAAGGGAACCTCCTCCTCCTCCTCTTTAAACAACTTTGAACAATAAATATTGGCCAAAACCTGCCGATTTTCCTTATCAACATCCCTAGAATCATTCTAGAGGTCCTGGTCTTCTTCAAAGACCAGTTTTAGTTCCCTAAGAGGAGGTTTCCAAGAGGCATATCGAAGAAGAGGTCATATCCATTATCGATTCTTTCAAATTTATTTCTTATTCTACTTCCTCTTATTTAGTTGTTTCATTATGAAGTAATGTCATCAGTATCACTCAGATATTGATATTATATTTTAAATATGAAAAATCCCTATTTCACCTTCTATCCATCCTACAGAAAATGAAATCACCGCGAGTGTGTACGTACAAAATATCGTCTCCACACCGTGGTGTAATCTGTTTTCCAGCACCACAATACTATGACGGGTATAATTGTGTAATGAAAAACTATATATTATTATTTTAAAGTGATATTGATTCTGAAATAGTATACATGCGCTTCAATACAATTCCACGATCATGGGAATGATATCATCATTCGTGCGTACGTACGACATACCGTCTTCACGGTGTGATGCGACTTGTTCTACATGATCTTCATTGAATAATGATTATATAAATTAATTGAATGAATAAATATGATATATATTACACTAACACCATTCTTTAAATTAGGTATCTATAACCTAGAAAGATGAATACAAATTTATTCGACAAAACATGCATAAGAACATATAGCAATAAACACCCAAATAACAAGTATCAATGAAATATTACTAATAAGAAGATATAAATATGACCATATATGATATCATGACAATGAATATGATTCTGCAATAAGTCAATAACAATATTTAAATCATTATATAGGATGTTTGGATATGTACGAAGCATATCAGACCTAAGGTAAGGGAAAATCTCGCAATGTCAATTTTTATCTAAGATTGTTTATACTTCAGTATTTAATGGGGAATATTTATCATCCACATCCATGTTTTGTCAATATGTAATATAATTTCTATACTCGTACAATATTTTAAATCCAATTTTACCTACAGGTAAATTTTTAGTAAATGATTTGAATGGAATCTTTTGTCATTTGTTATATGAGGTACTTTTTGACTTTTCGGGCCAAAGTACGAGAAAAATGTTTATTTTTAACTTATACGGCATAAATGGATATTTATGATTTCATAGAAAATTATTTCTATGAAGCATAATTTAAATGTTTTCATGTTTATTTTTAATAAGCTTCTTTTTGTTCGAAATTGTATGACATGTTGAGAAAGGACAAATGTTTTTGAAGAAGAAATGATATTTTCCTCCAGAATGAAGTTCAAGTGTTTTATCAAAATTATTTTCCATAAAAGATAATATAGGGTTATGTTTCATTCCATATTATTACATTTATTTGATTATGTTATGATGGAATTATCTTTATGAATTCCTTTTATGGATTATGTTATGATGGCATGATGTTTATGAATCACATTTTTATTAAATGGGTTATGCTAGGATATATGATTTATGATTTTGTGGCACACATAAGAATGGTTTCATTATGAGATGGGTGGGACATATATCTTCCTCCAATGAATTGGGTAAAGATTTATATCTCATGAGACAGACATGGCTGGAATGGCAAGATAATCTGCTTCCGTGATACAGGACTAGAACGAAGAGTGAACTCGGTTCAGTAATGGACTTTGTCTGCTATGATGGTCTTGGAAAAGATCCATGAATAATATGAAATGATTTTCTATGATTATCTTTGAATGCCACAAATTTTTAAGTTTTATGTTATGATTATTGGGATTACATTTCACTAATATGATTTATCCCATGTTATGATATTATGATCTCTTTTGTAGGTTAGTATTTTCAAAATGTTATGTTCTTATGAATATGATTTGATTGATATTTCTTTTGTTTACCCTTACTAAGCATTTGAGCTCACCACTTTTGTATGTTTTCTTTTCCCCAGGTCTGGAATAAGGGTATTAAGTAGGATATCCCAAAAGGGACTCTAAATATTATGAAATAAATGGGAGACAATGTAGATGATTTATGAACCAGTTGTTTATGTTTCCCAGTTTCTAAGGACACTATACCTATATGGTCCTTTCATGGTTTTGTTATATTTTTTAATAACTATGCGTCAATTCCATTGTAATAACCATGTATGTAAAGTATGGGTAGTTATAGTTGGTATAAGAGGAAATGTATAGTCAACCTTTGTAAACTAGGATGTGAAAGCCTTAGTAAGAACCCTACAGATATGTCTAAGCATAGAACATAATCTTAGTGTTTTAGAGATGGATAAGAATAACCTATGATAAGACCTAAAGTGTAAGGTTTTTTATTATGTGCTTTTCCTGTTTTAATTAGTGTTTGTGACACCATGCTTCTTGGTTTAATCAATGGATGGAACCCGAAGGAACCGTGATAATACTGAATCCAACAGACAATGCAATGATTGTCCCCCCGAGCAACCAAATGTTATGGGAGCTGGAATGAAAGAACTTGTAGCCATGCTCACAAAACATTCTCAATCTATGAATCATGTAGGACTTCCAAACAAGAAAATTAAGGAGCAACATTCTGTTGAATTCTTCTTGAGGCAGAATCCACCTAAATTCAGCGGGTCTTCTGATCCATTAGTGGATGAACAATGGAACAGTACCACTAAAAAGATATTTTCTGTCCTTCAATGTTCTGATCATGATAAAGGCATTTTAGAAGTATATCATTTGGAAAGTGAAGCTTATCAATGGTAGAATCTTATCAATAATACGAGGGAAAGAGATGAATTTGAGTCCATGGAATTGGAAGAGTTCAAGAACTTATTAATCAATAAGTACTTCCGTCGTATTCGCCAAACAAAGATGTGGAAGGAGTTTCTTGAACTGAAGAAAAAGGATGATGAATCTGTTGGTACCTACGAAGAAAAGTTTACGAGACTTTCTAAGTACGCTTCTAGAATTATTATCCAAACTGAGAGTAAGTCTATCGATTCTTTAGTGTCTTAAAAACAATTCTTCTAAGGGAATTATCCATAAGGGACTTCAATAGCTATGATGAAATTGTTTGATGTGCTCTCAAGGATGAGATGGAGATTGGAGTAACCCATCAGTCATATGGGTTTGATAAGAAGAGGAAAATGGAATTCAATGGAAAATCTAAATACCACACTGAAAAGAAGATGAGTTTTCCCTGATGCTCAAAGTGTGGAAAGAAACATGTATGGAATTGTATTAAAGGGACAAGTAAATGTTTTATGTTTGGAAAAGAAGTTCATCGGGCAGTTGAATATTGAAATAATGAGATAAAGATGTCTAATGATGTGAACAAAGAAAGGGATACAAAGAATGCACCTCCTACACTTCAATATTTCATGTGCAAGGAGATGGGGCATTATGCCAATCAATGCCCAAATCCAAGGGTTGTTGATGATGATCGATGTCAACAAACACCTAAGGCCAAAGACTATGGAAAGTCACATGAAATTACTATCGGCGATGTGGATTATGATAACGAAATGGTGAAAGGTACACTTACCATCCACTCTAAAGTAGAAAATGTCTTATTTGATTCTAGATCCACCCAGTCTTTTATTTCTGATGAATTTTCTAAGGGTATCATCATATTAACTCAACCATTAGATGTTAAGTTAGTTATTACAACCCCTAATGGCACAACAGTTGCATCAAAAGTTTACAATTCTGTTCTGATTGAAATTTGTGGGAAAGTGCTTGCTGAAGATCTTGTGATCCTTCCTATAGTGGAATTTGATGTGATTCTTGTCATGGATTTTATTTCTTTATACGGAGCTCATATTAATTTCCAAATAAGGGAAATCACATTTAATATTCCCGATCAATCTACGATCATCTATCGAAGAAAGGATGAACATAACCTTCCAGTGGAAATTTCTTCTATCTTATGGATCTTGTTTCAAATAAATGAAGGTAATTTATCTCAAATAGTTGGAGAGAAATTCACAATTAAGAATATGTCCATTGTACAGGGGTTTGATGATGTATTTCTGGAGGAATTTCAACGTCTTCCACCAAATCCTGAAGTTGAGTTTTCAATAGAACTCATAACAGGTTCTATGTATATTTCGAAGACACCATATAGAATGGCCCCAATTGAGTTGCAGGAATTTAAGAAGCAACTCCAAGAGAATCTTGATAAAGGATTCATACGTCCTAGTGCATCACCTTGGGGAGCACCTGTTCCATTTGTTAAGAAGAAAGATGGATCAATGAGACATTGCATTGATTATCGAGAACTTAACAAGATCAATATTGAGAAAAAATATCCTCTCCCACACATTGATGACTTATTTGACCAAAAACGCAGAGTTCAATACTTTTCCAAGATTGATCTTCATTCAAGGTATCATCAATTAAGGGTCAATGGGAGGATATGCCGATGACGGATTTCCGTACAAGGTATGGACACTATGAATTTATAGTGATTCCATTTGGTCTTATTAATGCCCCTCCTATCTTCATGGATCTAATGAATAGAGTCTTTATAGAATATATAGATCAATTTTTGGTAGTCTTTATAGACGATAATATTGTCTATTCAAAGAGAAAGGAAGAACATGAAGATCACTTAAGAATTGTATTAAAGACCCTGAGAAAGGAGAAGCATTATTCCTAATTTACCAGGTGTGAATTTTGGTTTCAAACAGTTTCATTTTTGGGTCACATAATCTCAAAATAGGGGATATCTATGGAACCAACAAAAATAGAGGTTATCAAAAGATGGTCAAGACCAACAACAGTAATTAAGATCCGAAGTTTTCATGGTCTTGTTGGATATTATTGACATTTTGAGAATGATTTTTCAAGGTTATCTAATCCACTCACTAGGATGACTCAAAAAGGAGTTAAGTACATTTGGATGGAGGAGTCTGAAGATAATTTCAAGGAGTTAAAACGAAGGTTATCCAGGGCACCTGTGCTCACACTACCTTGTAGTGGAGAAAGGTTTATGATCTACAGTGACACATCCAAGAAGGGATTGGGGTGTGTTATTATGAAAAATGATATGGTGATAGCTTATGCCTCATGATAGAAGAAAATCCATGAGAAAAATTACCCAACTCATGTCTTGGAGTTAGCCGCGCTAATCATTGCATTAAAAAGATGGAGGCATTATCTTTATGGTGAAAGGTGTGATATTTATACTGATCATAAAAGTTTAATGTATATTTTCAAAAAAAAGGAGCTGAATATGCACCAAAGAAGATGGTTGGAATTGATTAAGGATTACGACTTCTCAATTCATTATCACGCTAGGAATGAAAAGAAGGTGGCAGATGCATTAAGTCGACAAGACCATGCTAGCTTATCCATGATGAGGATCACAAAAGATCCAATATTTATGTATTTACAAAGGATGGATCTTGGAAGTCTAATTAAAGGGGAGATATCTTATCTTTCTCAAATGAATGTTCAACCATATATTCATGTGAGGATTGAAGAGGCATAGAAAGAAGATGTAGAGTTACAAAAGATGGTGAGAAATGTTCCTGAATTCAGCCTTGATTGTGATGGGATAATAAGGTTCATGAATTGGGAATGTGTTCCTCCCATCGCAGAATTATAGTAGGAGATGCTAGATGTGGTTCATAGTTCTTCATTCACTATTCTTCCTAGAAGCACGAAGATGTATAGGGACCTGAAAGAGTACATCTGGTGGGATGGCATGAAAAGAGATGTTGCTGAATATGTCTCTCGATTCTTGGTTTGTCAGCAAGTTAAAGCTAAGAGATAGAAGTCTAAGGGGATGTTACAACCATTATCCATACCAGAATGGAAATGGGAAAACGTGACCATGGACTTTCTCACTAGACTTCCTAAAACATCCAAAGGCAATGATTCTATCTGGGTTATAGTTGATCGTCTTATGAAGTCGGCACACTTCATTGATATTACAGAAGATTTCTATCTGGATCAGCTTTCCAGGATATATGTAAAGGAAGTGGTAAGATTTCATGGAGTACCACTTTCCATTATATCTGATCGGGATCCAAGGTTTACCTCAAAGTTCTGGAGAAGTCTTCATCATACTCTAGATACATAGTTGAGTTTCAGCACTCCCTATCATCCTCAGACAGACGGTCAGTCTGAGAGAATAATTCAAAATCTAGAAGACATGTTAAGAGCTTTCTCTATTGAATTTAAAAGGCGGTAGGGATCAACACCTATCGTTGGTGGAATTTTCTTATAATAATAGCTTTCACTCCAGTATTCAGATGGCTCCTTATGAAGATCTCCATGGAAGGAAATGTATAACACCAACTTGCTGGGATGAAGATTGGGAAAGAAAACTATTAGGACCTGATCTTGTTGACGAGATGGAAGAAAAGGTCAAATCTATTCAACAACACATAAGAGAAGCTTAGATTCAATAAAAAAGTTATGCTTACAACCGAAGAAAAGACCTAGATTTTGAAGTGGGTGATAAAGTGCTCTTACGAATATCTCCTGGGAAGAGAGTAATGAGATTTGGAAAAAAGGGCAAGCTGAGCCCTAGGTATATCGTTCCTTTTGAAATACTGGGTCATGTTGGGAAGGTATATTACCAATTAGTGCTTCCACTGAATCTCTCTCAAGTTCCCGATGTGTTCCATGTATCTCTCCTGAGAAAGCATATACCTGATCCTTCACATGTACTCTGTTCAGAAGATGTACCATGGGAGGAAAATCTTTCTTATGAAGAACAACTGATTGAGATTATGGATCATAGCGAAAAAGTTATACAGAACAAGACCACTCTCTTAGTGAAAGTTTTATGGAGGAACCACCAATTAGAAGAAGCTACATGGGAGCTTGAGGATATGATGAGGGAGAGGTATCCTCATCTGTTTGTTACAAAGTGATGAATTTCGAGGGAGAAATTCATTAAAGGCTGGTAGAGTGTAACACCATGATATTTTATGTGATTTATATATTTTATTTACGTCTTATGTTATACGCAACATGAAAGTAATATTTCACTACACACAACACTAGCTTGGCTTGCGTTATATGCAAAAGCAACCTTCCTCGTTAGCGTGTGTTGTACGCAATATCGAGTTTCACTAAACAAAAATATGTCATTAAAATATTATATAAAGTAGCCGTTATAAATAGTATTATCATCATTTATAATTTTTTATAACATTATAATTCATTTTACATATGATACGAGGAAAAAATCAATTTTTCAGATAAAAGAATTATTCTTTTCAAAAATGCAGTTTTCCACCTTTTGATGGAGAATCCATTTTAAATCTAATTTTGACAAGTTTATAAGTTCAATTTTACAAAATAAAATTCTTCTTTTGAATCAGGATATAAAAAATTACATTGGATAAATTTTTTATACTTTTCTGATAACTTTCATATTTTGATGAATAATAAAAATACGCTAATTTTTAATTGAAAACACATTTTTTCAGAAAAATATTTTATATGGTTAAAATATATTATTTTGAGGAATTAAATTATAAATAGAATATTTTTTACCATTTATTATAATGTGTTTTATTAGCATTAATTATACATTGAATTCATAGGTAAAATCATTTCAATCAATGACAATGTTTTACTTTTAAAACCCATTTGCTTAACTATGGGATTAATTATAAATTAATTACTGCAACTTCTATGTGTTGAATTTTGAAAAATTGATTTAATATTTTTATTCAGTGGCTCCAAATTATGTTAATAGATTACTTTTATTTTTTTGATATAATGAATAGTAACTACGGTAATTTTTATTTACTACAGTTAAAGGTAAAATCGGGTAAGTAAGGGTAAAAATAAGATTATAAAATTACCCTAACACTTTCCAAAATCCTATTGTATTATTAAAAGTTGACCCAGATCACCTAAGGGTCGGACTAGATTCAGTTCATGGAATTTTGACAATAAAATAATATAATTATTATTAAAACCTAAGAAAGTGACAACATGTCACTCTCTTAAATATTATAAGTGTAATAATTTTAATGTAGTGATAAAATACATAAAACTTCAGATATAAATATTCTCTAGAAAGATAATAAAATTAACTAAATCATTTGATTTTATTTAGAATTTTTAGGGATTAAATTGTTATCATTAATTATGACATAATAGTGATGTTGGAATTATTTTATTGATTGAATTATCAAATAAATGATTTTAAAAGTGTTAAAATAAATATTATATGAACTATTTAATGTTCTCCACTAATTTTATAGATAAATATGACATGTTATGAATCTATTAAATCTTTTATTTCGAACATATCTTCTATGCATATTTTATTTATATTCAAATAAATGAATAGTGTCAAAATTGACACTATTGTTATTTTACAAATATTACATATTATAAAATTGTTTAAAATCAAAAAAATATTTAAAAATTATAGGTTTAAATTTATATGGTCGAAAATTTCATAAAGTACCAAATTATGGACAATTTATAACACATAAGTAATTATTTATAATAATTTAAAATTTAGAATATTATTACCACAAATAAAATTAAATAGATTAAATAAGGATAAATCAAGTTGATAATGTTTGAAATAAATTCCAAACTTGTATAAAGATTATTGGTTGATGAGATTACAACCCTATCTCATCTAATATTCGGATTTGAGTCATTTTTGGAGGTTTTTAAGTGGGGTTTGAGTTTGTTATAAATTAATTTTTCTAATGTTTACAAAGTTGCCACTCTCCTCCCTCCTAAAAGGGAACCTCCTCCACCTCCACTTTACACAACATTGAGCTTTAATTCTTGGCCAACCCCTGCCCATTTCCCTTCTCAAATTCCCTAGAAACATTCTAGAGGTCCTGGTCTTCTTCAAAGATGAAATTTAGTGCCCTATGAAGTGATTCCAAAGAGTCGTGTCTAAGAAGATGTGATATCCCTTACCGGTTATTTCAAATTTATTTATTATTATACTTCCACTTCTTTAGATGTCACATTATGAAGTAATAAAATCAGTATCACTCATATACTGATATGTTATTATAAATATGAAACAACCCTGTTTCACCTTCTATCAGTCCTACGGAAAACGAATCCACTGTGCGTGCGTAAGTACGGAATACCATCTCCATGCCGTGGTTTAATCTATTTTCCACAACCACCTTACTCGGATGGGTATAATGTTGTAAAGAACAAATATATATGATAATTTTAAATTTATATTGATTATGAAATAGTATACATAAACTTCAATACAATTCCACGATCATGGGAATTATATAATCTCTCGTGCGTACGTACGACCTACAGACTCGACGATGTGATGCGACTCGTTATACATGATCTTCATTGAATAATTATTATATTAATGAATTGAATGAATAAATATGTTATATATTACACTAATAATATTATGTAAATTAGGTATCTAAAACCTAAAATGAGGAATAAGAATTTATTCGACAAAACACATATAAGAACATAAAGCAATAATCACCCAAATAACAAGTAGCAATAAAATATTACTAATAAGAAGATAAGAATATGACCATATACGATATCATGAAAATGAATATGATTCTGTAATAAGTCAATAACATTATTTAAATCATTATACAGGAGGTTCGGATACGTACGAAGCATATCAGA
This sequence comes from Viscum album, assembly GCA_963277665.1. NCBI lineage: Eukaryota > Viridiplantae > Streptophyta > Magnoliopsida > Santalales > Viscaceae > Viscum > Viscum album. The sequence continues at coordinate 1,089,884,784 of OY728121.1, forward strand.
CCTATGGTAAGGGAAAATATCGCAATCTCAATTTTTATCCGAGAGTGTTTATACTTCGGTATTTACTGGGGCATATTTATCATCCACATCCATGTTCCGTCAATATGTAATATTATTTCTATACTCGTACAATTTTCTAAATCCAATTTTACCTACTGGTAAATTTTTAGTAAAATATTTGAATGGAATCTTTTGTCATTTGCTGTACGAGGTACTTTTTGACTTTTCGGGCCAAAGTACTTGAAGAATGTTTATTTTTAACTTATACGGCATAAATGGATATTTATGATTTCATAGAAAATTATTTATATGAAGATTAATTTAATTTTTTTTCAAGTTTATTTTTAATAAGCTTCTTTTTGATTAAAATTGTATGACATGTTGAGAAAGTAAAAATGTTTTTGAAGAAGAAATGATATTTTCCTCTGGAATGAAGTTCAAGTGTTTTATCAAAATTATTTTCCATATAAAATAATATATGGTTATGTTTCATTCCATATTATTACATTTATTTGATTATTTTATGATGAAATTTTCTATATGAAGTCCTTTTATGGATTATGTTATGATGGCATGATGTTTATGAATCACATTTTTATTACATGGGTTATGCTAGGATGTACGATTTATGATTTTGTGGCACACATAAGAATGGATTAATTATGAGATGGGTGGGACCTATATCTTCCTCCAATGCATTGGGTAAAGATTTATATCTCATGAGACAGACATGACTAGAATGGAAAGTTAATCTGGTTCCGTGATACAGGACTGGAACGAGGAGTGAACTCGGTTCAGTAATGGACTTTGTCCGCTATGATGGTCTTGGAAAATATCCTTGACTAATATGAAATGATTTTCTATGATTATCTTTTAATGCCACAAATTTTCATGTTTTATGTTATGATTATTGGGATTACATTTCACTAATATGATTTATCCCACGTTATGATGTTATGATCTCTTTTGCAGGTTAGGATTTTCAAAATGTTATGTTCTTATGAATATGATTTGATTAATATTTTTTTTCTTTACCCTTACTAAGCATTTGAGCTCACCCCTTTTGTATGTTTTCTTTTCCCAGGTCTAGAATAAGGGTATTATGTAGGATATTCCAAAAGGGACACTAAATATGATGAAATAAACGAGAGACAATGTAGATGATTTATGAACCGGTTGGTTATGTTTTCTAGTTTCTAAAGATACTATAACTATATAGTCCTTTCATTGTTTTGTTATATGTGTTAATAAGTATGCATCAATTCTGATGTAATAAAAATGTATGTAAAGTATGGGATGTTATAGTCGGTATAAGAGAAAAGGTATAGTCAACCTTTGGAATCTAGGATGTGAAAGCCTTAGTAAGAACCCTAAGGATATGTCTAAGTATAGAACATAATCTTAGTGTTTTATAGATGGAATGAATAACCTATTATAAGTCCTAAAGTGTAACATTTTTGATTATGTGGTTTTCTTATTTTAATTTGTGTTTCTCACACTATGATTCTTGGTTTCAGTCAATGGCTGGAACCTGAGGGAATCATATTAATGTTGAATGCGATGGGACATGCAATGATTGTCCCCCCGATTAACCAAATTTTATGGGAGAAATAATGCAAAATCTTGTAGCCATGTTCACACAAATTTCTCAAGCTATGAATCATGCAGGACATCCAAATGAGAAAAAGAAGGAGCAACATTCTGCTGAATCATTCATGAGGTAGTGCCCACCTTCATTCAGTTGGTCTTCTGATCCATTAGTGGCTGAACAATGGATCAGTAACACTGAAAAGATATTTTCTGTCCTACAATGTTCTGAGCATGATAAATTCATCTTAGCAGTATATCGTTTGGAAGGTGAAGCTGATCAATGGTGGAATCATATCAAGAATACGAGGTAAAGAGATGAAATGGAGTCCATGGAATAGGACAAGTTCAAGAACTTATTTTTTTTAAAAGTACTTCCCTCATATTCTTAAATCAAAGATGGAGAAGTAGTTTCTTGAACTGAAGCAAAAGGATGATGAATCTATTGGTTACTACGATGAAAATTTTACAAGACATGCAAGGTACGCTTCCGGAATTATTATCCAACCTGAGAGTAAAATCAATCAATTCTTTAGTGGCTTAAAACCAAGTCTTCAAAGGGCGTTAGCCATAAGGGACTTCAATAGCTATGAGCAAATTGTTTGATGTGCTCTCAAGGATGAGATGGAGATTGGACTAACCCATCAGTCATATGGGTTTCATAAGAAGAGGAAAATGGAATTCAAAGGAAAACCTAAAGACCACAATGAAAAGAAGACGAGTTTTCCCTTACGCTCGAAGTGTGGAAAGAAACATGGAGGGAATTGTCTTAAAGGGACAATTAAATGTTTTAGGTTTGGAAAATAAGGTCATCGGGCAGTTGAATGTCGAAATAATGGGAATAAGATGTCTAATGATGCGAACAATGAAAGGGATACACAGAATGCACCTCCTACACTTCAATGTTTCAAGTGCATTGAGATGGGGCATTATGCCAATAAATGAACAAATATAGGGTTTTTGATGATGATTTACGTCAAAAAACTCTTAAGGACAATGACAAAGGAATGTCACATGCAATTACTATCAGTGATATGGTGTACGATAACGAAGTGGTGAAAGGTACACATACCATCCACTCTAAAGTAGAAAATGTTTTATTTGATTCTGGATCCACCCACTCTTTTACATTTGAAGATTTTTCTAAGGGTATCTATGTATTACCTCAACAATTAGATGTTCAGTTAGCAGTGACAACCCATAATGGCAAAGAAGTTGCTTCAAAAGTTTAAAATTCTTCTCCGATTGAAGTTTGTGGGAAAGTAATTCCTACAATCCTGTGATCTTTCTTATAGTGGAATTTGATGTGATTCTTGGCATGGATTGGCTTTCTTTATACGGATATCATATTAATTTCAAATGAAGGGAAATCATATTTAATATTCCCGATCAATCTACCATTATCTGTCGATGTAAGGATAAACATAACCTTATAGTGGAAATTTATTCCATATAATGGGTCTTGATTCCAATAAATGAAGGTTATTTATCACAAATTGTTGGATAGAAACTCATGATTAACAATATGCCCATTGTATGGGAGTTTGATGATGTATTTCTGGAGGAATTTCCCGGTCTTCCACCAAATCGTGAAGTTGAGTTTTCAATAGAACTCATAACAGGTGCTATGCCAATTTCAAAGACACCATATAAAATATCCCTAATTGAGTTGTTGTAATTGAAGAAGCCACTCCAAGAGATTCTCGATAAAGGATTCCTACTCCCTAGTGCGTCGCCTTGGGGAGCACCTGTTCTCTTTGTTAAGAAGAATGATGGATCAATGAGACTTTTCATTGACTATCGAGAACATAACAAGATCACTATCGAGAACAAATATCCTCTCCCATGAATTTATAACATATTTGACCAACTAATATTTTCTCAATACTTTTCCAAGATTGATCTTCGTTCAGGGTAACGTCAATTAAGGGTCAAAAAGGAGGATATACCAATGATGGATTTCCATACAACGTATGGACACTATGAATTTATAGTGATGCCACTTGGTCTTACTAATGCCTCTGCTATGTTCATGAATCTAATGAATAGAGTCATTAGAGACTATCTTGATCAATTTTTGGTAGTCATTATAGACGATATTCTTTTATATTCAATGATCAAGGAAGAACATGAAGATCACTTATGAATCATATTGAAGACCCTATGAAAGGAGAAGCTTTATGCCAAATTTACCAAGTGTGAATTTTGGCTTCAAAAAATTTCATTTTTTCGGTCACATAATCTCAAAAGAGGGGATATCTGTGGATCCAGCAAAAACAGAGGTTATCAAAAGATGGCTGAGACCAACAACAGTAACTGAGATCCGAAGTTTTCGTGGTCGTGCTAGATATTATCGACGTTTTGTGGAAGATGTTTCAAGTTTATCTAATCCACTCACCAGGCTGACTCGAAAAGGGGTAAAGTTCGTTTAGATGTAGGAGTTTGAATAGAATTTCTAGGAGTTAAAACGATGGTTATCCACTACACCTATGCTCACACTAATTTGTACTGGAGAAAGGTTTTTGATCTACAATGACACATCCAAGAAGGGATTGGGGTGTGTTCTTATGAAAAATGATATGGTGATAGCTTATGCCTCACGATAGTTGAAAATCCAAGAGAAAAATTACCAAACACATGATTTGGAGTTAGTCGTGGTAATCATTGCATAAAAAATATGGAGGAATTATCATTATGGTGCAAGGTGTGATATTTATACTGATCATAAATGTTTAAAGTATATTTTCACACAAAAGGAGATGAATATGCCCGAAAGAAGATGGTTGGAGTTGATAAGTATTACAACTACTCAATTCATTATCACCCTGGGAAAGAAAACAAGGTGGAAGATGCATTAAGTCAACAAGACCATGCTAGCTGATCCATGATGAGGATCACAAAAGATCCAATATTTATTTATTTATAATGGATAGATCTTGGAATTCTAATGAAAGGGGTGATATCTTATCTTTCTCAAATGAATGTTCAACCATATATTCATGCGAGGATTAAAGAGGCACAGAAAAAAGATGTAGAGTTACAAAAGAAGTTGAGAAATATTTCGGAACTCAACCTTGATTTTGATGGGATAATAAGGTCCAGTAATCGGGTTTGTGTTCCTCCCATACCAGAATTAAAGAAGGAGCTACTGGATGAGGCTCATTGTTCTTCATTCTCTATTCATCATGGAAGCACAAAGATGTATAGGTACCCGAAAGAGTACTTCTGCTGGGATGGCATGAAAAAAGAAGTTGATGAATATTTCTCTTGATACTTGGTTTTTCAACTAGTTAAAGATAAGAGACAGAAGTCTAAGGGGATGTTACAACCATTGCCCATACCAGAATGGAAATGGGATAACATCACCTTGGACTTTGTCAATGGACATCCTAAAACATCCATAGACAATAATGTTATCTGGGTTATATTTGATCGTCTTAGGAAGTCAGTACAATTCATTGCTATTAGAAAATATTTCTCTCTCGATCAACTTTCTAGGATATATGTAAAGGAAGTTGTAAGATTGCATGGGGTACCACATTCCATTATATCTAATCAGGATCCAAGGTTATCCTCAATGTTATGGTGATGTCTTTAGCATAATCTAGATATAGAGTTGAGTTTCAGCACTTCTTATCATCTTCAGACAGACGGTCAGTCTTAGAGAACAATCCAAACTCTAGAGGACATGTTAAGAGCTTGATCTATAGATTTCAAAGGCGTTTGGGATCATCACCTACCTTTGGTGGAATTTTCTTATAATAATAGCTATCACTCCAGTATTCAGATAGATCCTTATGAAGCTCTCTATGGAAGGAAATGTAGAACTCCAACTTGCTGGGATGAAGTTGGGGAAAGAAAGCTATTAGTTACTGATCTAGTTGATGAGATGGCAGAAAAGGTCAGATCTATTCAACAAAAAATAAGAGCAACTCAGAGTCGACAAAAAAGTTATGCTGACAACCGAAGAAATGACCTAGAGTTTGAAGTGGGTGATTAAGTGTTCTTACGAATATCTCCTTGGAAGAGAGTAATGATATTTGGAAAGAAGGGCAAGCTGATCCCTAGGTATATCGGTCCTTTTGAAATACTTGATCATGTTAGGAAGGTAGATTACTGATTGGCACTTCCACCAAATCTCTCTCAAGTTCTTGATGTGTTGCATGTATCTCTCCTGAGAAATTACATATCAGATCCTTCACATGTACTAAGCTTAGAAGTTTTACCACTGGAGCAAGATCTTTCTAATGAAGAAGAGGCGATTGAGATTCTTGATCGTAGGGAAAACGTTATAAAGAACAAGACCACTTTCTTGGTGAATGTTTTATGGAGGAACCACCAATTAGAAGAAGCAATATGGGAGCTTGAGGATATGATGACGGAGAGGTATCCTCATCTGTTTGTTACAAAGTGACGAATTTCTAGGGAGAAATTCATTTTAAGGGGGGTAGAATGTAACACCATGATATTTTATGAGAATCATAAATTTTTTCATGTCTTATATTATACGCAACAACAAAGGAGTCTTTCACTACACACAACACTAGCTTGGCTTGCGTTATACGCAAAAGCAACCTTCCTCGATAGCGTGTGTTGTACGCAATATCGAGTTTCACTAAACAAGAATATGTTATTAAACTATTATATAAATTAGCCATTATAAATATTATTAACATAATTTTTAATTTTATAAAACATTATAATTCATTTGACATATGATACGAGGAAAAAATCAATTTTTCGGATAAAAGAATTATTTTTTTTCAAAAAAACAGTTTTCCGCCTTTTAATGGAACACCCCTTTTAAATCTAATTTTTGACAAGTTTATAAGGTAAATTTTACAAAATAAAATTTTTCTTTTGAATCGGGATATAAAAATTTACATTGGATAAATTTTTGATTCTTTTCTGATAACTTTCATATTTTGATGAATAGTAAAAATAAGCTAATTTTTAATTGAAAAAAACTTTTTTCATCAAAATAATTTATATGATTAAAATATATTTTTGAATGGTTTTAAACTATAAATATAATATATTTGTGCGTTTAATATAATTTAGGTCATTGTAATTAATTCTATATTGAATTCATAGGTAAAAACATTTCAATCCTTTGCAAAGTTTTAACTTTTAAAAATCGTTTTCTTAACAACGGGAATAATTTTAAATTAATTACTGAAACTTATGTGTGTTGAATCATGAAAAATGGATTCCACATTTGGATTCAGTGGGTCCAAATTATGTTAATAGGCTACTTTTATTTTTTGATATTATGAATATTAAATACGGTAATTTTTATTTACTACAGTTAAAGGTAAAATCGGGTAATCAAGGGTAAAAACAAGATTATAAAATTACCCTAACACATTCCAAAATCCTATTTTATTATTAAAAGTTTACTTATATCACCTAAGGGTAGGACTATATTCATTCAATGGAATTTTGACAATGAAATAATACAATTACTATTAAAACCTAAGAAAGTGACAACATGTCACTCTCTTACATCTTATAAGTGTAATAATCTTAATTTAGTGATAAACTTCAGAAAACATTGGATATAAATAGTCTCCAAAGATATAATGAAATTATATACATAATTTTAATTTATTTATAATTTAGAGGAAATAAATAATTATCATTAATTATGATACAATAGTGATGTTGGAATTATTTTGTTGATTGAAATATCAAATAAATGATATTAAAAGTGTTAAAATAAATATTATATGAACTATTTAATGTGATCCACTAATTTTATAGATAAATATGAAATGTTATTAATATATTTATTCTTTTATTTCAAACATATCTTTAATTTATATTTTATATAAATTCAAATAACTGAATAGTGTTAAAATTGACACTATTGTTATTTTATAAAAATTATATATTATAAAATTGATTAAAATCAAAAAAATATTTAAAAATTATAAATTACAATTTATATGGTCTAAAATGTAATAATGTATCCAATTATGGATAATTTATAACACATAAGTAATTATTTATAATAATTTAAAATTTAGAATATTATTACCATAAATAAAATTAAATAGATTAAAAAAGGATAAATCAAGTTGATAATGTTTGAAATAAATTCCAACCTTGTCTAAATTTTATTTTTTTATGAGATTACAACCCTATCTCATATAATATTTGTATTTTAGTCATTTTGTATGTTTTTAAGTGGGGTTTGGGTTTATTATAAATTATTATTTCTTATATTTCCAAAGGTGCCCCTCTCCTCCCTTATAAAAGGGAACCTCCTCCCCCTCCTCTTTACACAACTATGACAATTAATGCTCGGCCAAACCATGCGCATTTCCCTTCTCAAATTCCATAGAAACATTCTAGAGTTCCTGGTCTTCTTCAAAGACCAATTTTAGTGCCCTAAGAGGTGGTTTCAAAGAGGCGTGTCGAAGAAGATGTAATATCTGTTAGCGATTATTTCAAATTTATTTTTTCTTATACATACTCTTCATTAGTTGTTTCATTATGAAGTAATAAAATAAGTATAACTCATATAATGATATGTTATTATAAATATAAAACAAATCAATTTCACCTTCTATCCATCATACGTAAACGAATTCACCGCGCGTGCGTACGTACGAAATACCGTCTCCACACCGTTCTGTAATCGGTTTTCCACCACCACCTTACTTGGATCGGTATAATGGTGTAAAGAAAAACTATATATCATTACTTTAAAGTGATATTTATTATGAAATAGTATACATACACTTAAATACAATTTCACGATCATTGGAACGATATCATCACTCGTGTGTACGTACGACCTACCGTCTCCACGATGTGATGCGACTCATTCTACATGATCTTCATTGAATAATGATTATATAAATGAATTTAATGAATAATTATGATATATATTACACTAATACCATTATTTAAATGAGAAATCCATAACCTAAAAAGAGGAATAAGAATTTATTTGACAAAACACACATAAGAACATAAATCAATAAACACCCGAATAACAAGTACCAATGAAATATTACTAATAAGAAGATAAGAATATGACCATATATGATATCATGATAATGAAGATGATTCTTTATTAATTCAATAACATTATTTAAATCATTATAAAGGATGTTCGGATACGTATGAAGCATACCAGACCTAAGGTTAGGGAAACTCTCGAAATCTCAATTTTTATCCAAGATTGTTTATACTTCTGTATTTACTGGGGAATATTTATCACCCACATCCATGTTTCGTGAATATTTAATATTATTTATATACTCCTACAATTTTTTAAATCCAATTTTACCTATTGGTAAATTTTTAGTAAAATATATGAATAGAATCTTTTGTGGTTTGTAGTACGAGGTACTTTTTTACTTTTCCAGCCAAAGTACGAGAAGAATGTTTATTTTTAACCTATACGACATAAATGGATTTTTATGATTTCATAGAAAATTATTTCCATGAAGGTTCCTTTATAAGTTTTCATGTTTATTTTTAATTATCTTCTTTTATTTTAAAATTGTATGACATGTTGAGAAAGGAAAAATGTTTTTGAAGAAGAAAAGATATTTTCCTCAGGAATGAAGTTCAAGTGTTTTACCAAAATTATTTTCGATCTATGATAATATAGGGTTAGGTTTATTTATTTATTATTACATTTATTTTATTATGTTATGATGGAATTATATCTATGAATTCCTTTTCTGGATTATGTTATGATTGTATGATGTTTATGATTCCCATTTTTATTACATGGGTTATGCCATGATGTATGATTTATGATTTTGTGTCACACATAAGAATAGTTTCATTATGAGATCTATGAGAACTATATCTACCTCCAATGCATTGGGTAAAAATTTATATCTCATGATATAGACATGGCTAGAATGGCATGTTAATCCGGTTCAGTGATACAAGACTGGAACGAGGAGTGAACTCGGTTCTGTAATGGACTTTGTCCACTATGATGGTCTTGGAAAAGATCTTTGACTAATATGAAAAAAATTTCTATGATTATGTGTGTATACAACAATGTTTCATGTTTTAAGTTATGATTATTGGGATTACATTTCACTACTATGATTTTTCCCACGTTATGATATTATGATCTCTTTTGCAGGTTATGATTTTCAAAATGTTATGTTCATATGAATATGATTTGATTGATATTTCTTTTGTTTACCCTTACTGAGCATTTGAGATCACCCCCTTAGTAAGTTTTCTTTTACCCAGGTCTGGAAGAAGGGTATTATGTAGGATATTCCAAAAGGGACTCTAAATATGATGAAATAAATGGGAGACAATGTAGATGATTTATAACTTGTTGTTTATGTTTCCCAGTTTCTAAAGACACTATACCTATACAATCCTTTCATGGTTTTGTTATATGTTGTAATAAATATGCCTCAATTCTGATTTAATAACCATGTATGTAAAGTATGGGTCTTTCTAGTTGGTATAAGAGGAAAGGTATAGTCAAACTTTGGAAACAAGGATGTGAAAGCCTTAGTAAGAACCCTAAGGATATGTCTAAGCATAGAATATAATCTTAGTGTTTTAGAGATGGACATGAATAACCTATGATAACACCTAAAGTGTAACATTTTTTATTATGTGGTTTTCCGGTTTTAATACGTGTTTCTCGCACTATGCTTCTTGTTTTTAGTCAATGGCTAGAACCCTAAGGAATTGTATTGATGCGAAATGCGACGAGAAATTCCATGATTTTACCCCTAAGCAAGCAAATGTTATGGGAGCTGGAATGAAAAATCGTGTAGCCATGCTCACAAAACATTCTAAAGCTATGAATCATACAAGACTTCCAAACGAGAAAAGGAGAAACATTTGGTTGAATCCTTCATGATACATCGTCCACCTTCATTCAGTGGGTCTTCTGATCCATTAGTGGTTGAACAATGTATCAATACCACTAAAAAGATATTTTCAGTCCTTCAATGTTCTGAGCATGATAAATTCATCTTAGTAGTATATCATTTGGAAGGTGAAGCTGATCAATGGTGGAATATTATCAAGAATATGAGGCAAAGATATGAAATTGAGTCCATGGAATGGGATGAGTTCAATAACATATTCTTCAATAAGTACTTCCCTCATATTCTTCAAACAACGATGGAGAAGGATTTTCTTGAACTGAAGCAAAATGATGATGAATTTGTTGTTACCTATGAAGAAAATTTTACAATACTTTCAAGGTACGCTTCTGGAATTATTATCCAACCTGAGAGTAAAATCGATCGATTCATTAGTGTCTTATAACCAAGTATTCGAAAGGAATTTTCCATAAGGGACTTCAATAGCTACGAGAAAATTGTTTGATGTGTTCTCAAGGTTGAGATGGAGATTGGAGTAACCCAACAGTTATATAGGTTTGATAAGAAGAGGAAAATGGAATTCAAAGGAAAATCTAAAGACCACACTGAAAAGAAGATGAGTTTTCCATTGTTCTCAATGTGTGGAAAGAAACATGGAGGGAATTGTCTTAAAGGGACAAGTAAATTTTTTAAGTGTGGAAAACAAGGTCATCATGTAGTTAAAAGTCGAAATAATGGGAAGAAGATTTCTTATGATGCGAACAAAGAAAAGGATACACAGAATGCACCTTCTACACCTTAATGTTTCAAGTGAAAGGAGATGGGGCATTATGCCAATCAATGACCAAATATAAAGGTTTTTTATGATGATCGACGTCAACATACTCTTAAGGCCAAAGACAATGGAATGTCGCATGAAATTACTATCAGTGATGTCGAGTATGATAAAAAAGTGGTGTAATGTACACTTACCATCCACTCTAAAGTATCAAATGTTTTATTTGATTCAGGATCCACCCAATAATTTATTTCTGAAGTATTTTCTAAGGGTATCTCTATATTACCTCAATAATTATATGTTGAGTTTACTGTGACAACCCCTAATGGCACAACAGTTGCTTCAAAAGTTTACAATTCTTCTCCGATTGAAGTTTGCGGGAAAGTGCTTCTTGTAAATCTTGTGATCCTTCCTAGAGGGTAATTTGATGTGATTCGTGGAATGGATTGGCTTTCTTTATATGTATCTTGTATTAATTTCCCAAGAAGGAAAATCACATTTAATATTCCCGATCAATCAACAATTATCTATCGATGCAAGGATGAACATAACCTTCCAGTGGAAATTTATTCCATCTTATGGGTCTTGATTCCAATAAATGAAGGTTATTTATCTCAAATGGTTGGAGAGAAATTCACAATTAAGAATATACCCATTGTACAAGAGTTTTATGATGTCTTTCTGGAGGAATTTCTAGGACTACCACCAAATCGTGAAGTTGAGTTTCAATAGAACTCATAACGGGTGCTATGCCTATTTCAAAGACACTATATAGAATGGCCCCAAATGTGCTTCAGGAATTGAAGAAGAAACTCCCAGAGAATCTTGATAATGGATTAATACGAACTAGTGCATCACCTTGGGGATCACATAATCTCTTTGTTATGAAGAAAGATGGATCAATGAGACTTTTCATTGATTATCGAGAACTTAACAAGATCACTATTGAGATCAAATATCCTCTCCCTTGCATTGATGACTTATTAGACCAATTATGTGTAGCTCGATACTTTTCCAAGATTGATCTTTGTTCAGGGTATCATCAATTAATGGGCAAAAAACATGATATACCAAAGATGGATTTCTGTACAAGGTATGGACACTATAAATTTATAGTGATGTCATTTGGTCTTACTAATTCACCAACTATGTTCATGGATCTAATGAATAGAGTCTTTAGAGACTATCTTGATCAATTGGTGGTAGTCTTTATAAATGATATTATTTTCTATTCAAAGAGCAAGGGAGAACATGAATATCACATAAGAATTTTATTTAAGACCATGACAAAGGAGAAGCATTATGACAAATTTACCAAGTGTGAATTTTGGCTTCAAAAAGTTTCATTTTTGGGTCAAATAATCTAAAATGAAAGGATATCTATGGATCCAACAAAAATAGAGTTTATCGAAAGATGGTCGAGAACAATAACAGTAACTGAGATCCGAAGTTTTCTTGGTCTTGCCTGATATTATCGACGTTTTTTGAAATATTATTCAAGGTTATCTACTCCACTCACGAGGCTGTCTCAAAAAATAGTTATGTTCGTTTTCACTGAGGAGTGTGAAGAGAATTTCAAGGAGTAAAAATGAAGGTTATCCAGTGCATCTGTTCTCACACTTCCATGTAGTGGAGAGTGGTTTGTGATCTAAAGTGATGCATACAAGAATGTATTGGGGTGTGTTATTATGAAAAATGATATGGTGATAGCTTATGACTCGCGAAACATGAAAATACATGAGCAATATTACCCAAATCATGATTTAGTGTTAGCCGCGGTAATCCTTGCATTAAAAATATGACAGAATTATCTTTATGGTTAAATGTGTGGTATTTATACAGATCATAAAATTTTAAAGTATATTTTCACACAAAAGGATCTGAATATGCTCCAAAGAATATTGTTGGAGTTGATTAAGGATTATGACTTCCTAATTCATTATCACCCTAAGACATCAAACAATGTAGCGGATGCATTAAGTCGACAAGAACATGCTGGCTTATCCATGATGAGGATCACAAAAGATCCAATATTTATGGATTTACAAAGGATGGATCTTGGAATTCTAATGAAAGGGGAGATATCTTATCTTTCCGAATTGAATTTTCAACCATCTATTCATTTGAGGATTAAAGAGGCACAGAAAGAAGATGTAGAGTTACAAAAGAATGTGATAAATGTTCCTGAATTCAACCTTGATTGTTATGGGATAATAAGGTTCAGGAATCAGGTTTGTGTTCCTCCCATACCAGAATTAAAGAAGGAGATACTGGATGAGGCTCATAGTTCTTCATTCTCTATTCATCCTGGAAGCACGAAGATGTATAGGGACCTGAAAGAGTACTTCTGGTGGGATCGAATGAAAAGAGATGTTGCTGAATATGTCTCTCGATGCTTGGTATGTCAGCAAGTTAATGATCAGAGACATAAGTCTAAGGGGATGTTAAAACCATTACCAATACCATAATGGAAATGGGAAAACATCACCATGGACTTTTTCACTGGACTTCCTAAAACATCCAAATGCAATAATGTTATCTAGGTTATAGTTGATCGTCTTAAGAAGTCAGAACACTTCATTACTATTAGAGAAGAATTATCTCGGGATCAGCTTTCCAGGATATATGTAATGGAAGTTATAAGATTGCATGGAGTACCACTTTCCACTATATCTGATCGGGATCCGAGGTTTACCTCAAATTTCTGGCAATGTCTTCAGCATACTCTAGATACAGAGTTGAGTTTCAGCACTGCTAATCATCCCCATACAGATGGTCAGTCTGAGAGAACAATTCAAACTCTAGAAGACATGTTAAGTTCTAGCTCTATGGATTTCAAAGGCAATTGGGATCAACACCTACCATTGGCGCAATTTTCTTATAATAATATCTTTTACTCCAGTATTCAGATGGAACCATATGAATCTCTCTATGGAGGGAAATGCAGAACTCCAACTTGCTGGGATGAAGTTGGGGAATGAAAGCTATCCGGACCTGATCTTGTTGATGTGATGGCAGAAAAGGTCAGATATATTCAACAACACATAAGAGAAGCTCAAAGTCAACAAAAACGTTATGCTGACAATAGAAGAAATGACCTAGCATTTGAAGTGGGTGATAAAGTGTTCTTATGAATATCTCCTTGGAAGAGAGTAATGAGATTTGGAATGAAGGGAAAGCTGAGCCTTAGGTATATCGGTCTTTTTGAAATACCGGATCATGTTGGGAAGGTAGATTACCGATTGGGGCTTCCACCGAATCTCTCTCAACTTCCCGATGTGTTCCACGTATCTCTTATGATAAAGTACATACCAGATCCTTCACATGTACAAAGCTCAGAAGTTGTACCGCTAGAGAAAGATCTTTCTTATGAAGAACACCCGATTGAGATTCTGGATCGTAGAGAAAAAGTTCTACAGAACAAGACCACTCACTTGGTGAATGTTTTATGGAGTAACCACCAATTAGAAGAAGCTACATGGGAGCTTGAGGATATGATGAGGGAGAGGTATCCTCATCTGTTTGTTACAAAGTGATGAATTTCGAGGGCGGAATTAATTTTACGAGGGTAGAATGTAACACCCTGATATTTTATGAGATGTATATATTTTTTATGTCTTATGTTATACGCAACATCAAAGGAATCTTTCACTACACACAACACTAGCTTGTCTTGCATTATACATAAAAGAAACCTTCCTCGATAGCGTGTGTTGTACGCAATATCAAGTTTCACTAAACAACAATATGTTATTAAAATATTATATAATGTAGCCTTTATAAATAGTATTAACAAAATTTTGAATTATATATAACATTATAATTCATTTTACATATAATATGAGGAAAAAACAATTTTTTGGATAAAAGAATTTTTTTTTAAAAAAATGCAGTTTTCCGCCTTTTGATGGCGCACCCATTTTAAATCTAATTTTTTACAATTTTATAAGTTCAATTTTACAAAATAAAATTCTTCTTTTGAATTTTGATATAAAAATTTACATTGGATAAATTTTTGATACTTTTCTGACAACTTTCATATTTTGATGAATAGTAAAAATACACTAAATTTTAATTGAAAACAACTTTTTTCATCTAAATAATATATATGGATAAAATATATTATTGAATAGTTTTAAAGTATAAATAGAATATATTTTTACCATTTAATATAATATATGTCATTATAATTAATTCTACATTGAATTCATAGGTAAACACATTTCAATCTTAGGCAATGTTTTATCTTTTAAAACTCGTTTGCTTAATAACGAGATTAATTTAAAATTAATAACTACAACTTCTGTATGTTGAATTTTGAAAAATATATTCCATATTTGGATTCAATGGGTCCAAATTATATTAATAGGTTACTTTTATTTTTTGATAATATGAATAGTAACTACGGTAATTTTTATTTGCTACAGTAAAAGGTAAATCGAGTAATTAAGTGTAAAAATAAGATTATAAAATTACCATAACACTTTCAAAAATCTTATTGGATGAATAAAAGTCGACCCATATCACCTAAGCGTCAGACTAGATTCATTTCATGGAATTTTCACTATGAAATAATATAAATATTACTAAAACCAAAGAAAGTGACAACATGTCACTCTCTTAAATCTTATAAGTGTAATAATTTTAATTTAGTGATAAGCTTCATAAAACTTAGGATATAAATAGTTTCTAGAAATATAATAAAATTATCTACCTCATTTTAATTTATTTATAATTTTTAGGGATTCATTAGTTATCATTAATTATGACACAATAGTGATGTTGGAATTATTTTATTGATTGAAATATCAAATAAATGATTTCAAAAGTTTTAAAATAAATATAATATGAACTATTAAATGTGCTCCACTGATTTTATATATAAATATGACATGTTATGAATCTATTAAATCTTTTATTTAGAAAATATCATCGGTGTATTTTTTATTTAAATTCAAATAAATGAATAGTGTCAAAATTTGCAGTATTGTTATTTTATAAAAATTACATATTATAAAACTTTCTATAAATCACAAAAATATTTAAAAATTATAAATTGAAATTTATATGGTCGAAAATGTCATAAAGTGTCCAATTATGAACAATTTACCACACATAAGTAATTATTTATAATAATTTAACATTTATAATATTATTACCTTAAATAAAATTAAATAGATTAAATAAGGATAAATCAAGTTGATAATGATTGAAATAAATTCCAAACATGTCTAAATATTATTGGTTGATGAAATGACAACCCTATCTCATATAATATTCATATTTGAGTCGTTTTTTGAGGTTGTTAAGTGGGTATTGGGTTTATTATAAATTAATATTTCTTATATTTCCAAAGATGCCTCTCTCCTCCCTTATAAAAGGGAACCTCTTCCCCCTCCTCTTTAGACATATTTGATCGTTCAAGCTCGGAATACCCCTGCCCATTAACCTTATAAAAATCCCTAGATAAATTCTATAGGTCCTGGTCTTCTTCAAAGACCAATTTTAGTTCCCTAAGATGAGTTTTCAAAGAGTCGTGTCGAAGAAGAAGTAATATCCGTTACCGATTCTTTAATTTTTTTTTCTTCTACATCCACTTATTCAGTTGTTTCATTATGAAATAATAAAATCAGTATAACTCATATAATGATATTTTATTATAAATATGAAACAACCCTATTTCACCTTATATCCATCCTACAAAAAATGAAATCACCGCACGTGCGTATGTGTGGAATTCCGACTCCACGCCGTGGTGTAATCTGTTTTCCCCCACCACCTTACATGGATGGGTATAATGGTGTAAATAAAAACTATATATTATTATTTTAAAGTTATATTGATTCTTTAATAGTATACATACACTTCAATACAATTCCATGATCATTGGAACGATATCATCGCTCGTGTGTACGTACGACCTACCGTCTCGACAATGTGATGTGACTCGTTCTACATGATCTTCATTGAATAATGATTATAAAAATTAATTTAATGATTAAATATGATATATATTACACTGATATCATTTTTTAAATGAGGTATCTATAACCTAAAAGGAGGAATAAGAATTTATTTGATAAAACACGCATAAGAACATAAAGAAATAAACACCTGAAAAACAAGTTGCAATGAAATATTACTAATAAGAAGATAAGAATATGACCATATATGATATCATGAAAATGAATATGATTCTATAATAAGCCAATAAAATTATTTAAATCTATATAGAGGAGTTTCAGATACATAGGAATCATAGCAGACCTAAGGTATGGGAAAATCTCACAATCTCAATTTTTATCCGAGATTGTTTATACTTTGGTATTTACTGGGGCATATTTATCATCCACATCCATGTTTTTTCAATATGTAATATTATTTATATACTCCTACAATTCTTCAAATCTAATTTCTCCTATTGGTAAATTTTTAGTAAAATATATGAATGGAATCTTTTGTCGTTTGCAGTACGAGGTACTTTTTGACATTTCCGGTCAAAGTATGAAAAGAATGTTTATTTTTAACTTATACAGCACATATGGATTTTAATGATTTCATAGAACATTATTTCCATAATTCTTCCTTTACATGTTTTCATGTTTATTTTTAATTACCTTCTTTTAGTTTAAAATTGTATGACATGTTGAGAAAGGAAAAATGTTTTTGAAGAAGAGAAGATATTTTCCTCAGGAATGAAGTTCAAGTGTTTTATCAAAATTATTTTCCATCTATGATAATATAGGTTTCTATTTAATTCCCTATTATTACAATGATTTGATTATGTTATGATGTAATTATCTTTATTAAGTCCTTTTATGGATTATTTTATGATGGCATGATGTTTATGAATCCCATTTTTATTACATGGGTTATGCTATGATGTATGTTTTATGATTTTGTGGCACACATAAGAATGGTTTCTTTATGATATGGGTGGGACATATATCTCCCTCTAATTCATTGGGTAAATATCTATATCTCATGAGATAGACATGTATGTAATGACAAGTTAATCCGGTTCAGTGATACAGGACTGGAATGAGGAGTGAACTCGGTTCAGTAATGGACTTTGTCCGCTATGATGGTCTTGGAAAAGAGCCTTGACTAATATGAAATGATTTTCTATGATTATGTGTGTATGCCACAATGTTTCAAGTTTTATGTTTTGATTATTGGGATTACATTTCACTACTATGATTTTTCCCACATTATGATATTATGATCTCTTTTGAAGGTTATGATTTTCAAAATGTTATGTTCTTATGAATATGATATGACTGATATTTATTTAGTTTACCCTTACTGAGCATTTGAGATCACCCCTTTTGTATGTTTTATTTTCCCCAGGTCTAGAAGAAGGGTATTAATTAGTATATTCCAAAAGGGACTCTAAATATGATAAAATAAATGGGAGACAATGTAGATAATTTTTGAACTAGTTGTTTATGTTTCCCAGTTTCTAAAGACACTATATCTATATGGTCCTTTCATGGTTTTGTTATATGTCATAATAAGTATGCTTCAATTTTGATTTAATAACCATGTATGTAAATTATGGGTCATTATAGTCAATCAGCTTGGACTTGGTAGATTCCTTATCGTGGAATGCCTTGGATTACACTCCTTGGATTGTACTCTTAACACTGAGATAAACACATATACTAACAAGTTAGCATTCTGTGAGATTTATGTGAGCTTTATTATTACCCTGCAACTCCCACATTGGATATCATTGACATGTTTCCTTGTTACATATTGGGACCTTAACTGCTAATATTATAATTAGGTGATTTCATTGCTGCCTATGCCTCACGTGACCTATTAAAATTAAATGGTAATTAAATAATTAATGAACTGGTTACATGATCAGACACCAGTCGAGGTTTGAAGCAGTTACTGGGTAATTAGATATATTGTACGTATTTCTATACTTATATTCATATGCCTGCACACAATTATATTCCATTACATGGTCCATAGGTTATAGACACCATAGGTGGTTTCCCACTGATATTTATCTCACACACTCTCTGGGTGTTGTTTGGTACCCGAAGTAGATTACATGGTTTCATGTATTGATAAACGGAAGCATACAGCTTCCAACACTTGATTTTTTGTAGATAGGATAGAGCTTGATAGCACATCACAGAGTAGGATCTCAGGGTACATGGAGTATCGCTTATTTTCTTTTACGTGGTAGAACACGTTATGCCTGTTGTCTTGTATACATTTTTTTCTAGTTTTCTGGTGACATGTCATTACATCACCATTGTTCCGGTTGATATAGTTATTCTTATTCTCGTTTATATATTTAATCACATTTCTCACAATTTTTACTTATATTTTAAATATTACTTATACTGTTTATTTAAATTATTTATATTGCTTTTGTTGTTTACTATTCATCATATTCCTTCTACGGTGCTACAATCTGGTAATAAGGGAATAGTATTCCCAAGGAAACACCCTAGGCCCTCGCTGATAGTTAGTGGCATCTAGTGTTTAGGAAGATGCGCTTGATTCCATGTGGAACACTGAGCTCGTGGTACCCGTTAAGTGACATCCGGATATGGCTCGTCACAAAAAGTCTATGGGAGGTGAATGGAGAAGTGTGCAATGTTAAAAATTCAACCAGAACAATTATGTAATTTAAAAATAATAGTATAAAAAAATCCAATACCCAAGTTCTATGTTCACATTCTTAATGATATATGACTTCTTCAGCAAATTTCATGGTGTATTTGAGCATTTCACGATGACAATGAAAACCATCTCCCAAACCAAGGAACTATAATCATCCCTGGTCCAAAAAGTGGCACTCGATGGTATTATACCCTTCAACAGGGCCTTAATGTCCACTCTGGGGCTCTATTAGCCCTGGGTATAACCATCAGTCTTAGCATCCCCTAGGTGTCATGATCACCCTTGTTTGACTATTACAATATTTCATATACTTCAGAAGGTATAGTAATGTATATGTACATCATTTTAAAACGAAAAATAATAAATAAAACAACAGATAAAAAATTAGTACCATAAAAAAACATGAAAATTATGGAAAGTGTGTGTTGGGGGGTATCCCTCTTTAACTGTGGGGTTTTTAATTACCCTTATTAATAGGAATAATGGTTTAGTCACCCAATGTGTCTGACTATGTCTCTGACTCTGTATCCAATCATTCACCTCACATGGCGTAGTCACACGATTTACCAAACCATTATAAAAAATATACAATATATAATATTTATCCATGAGCCTATCATGTTTACAAAATAGTGATCCTTTCCATTAGGGTAATAGTGGAGTTGGATTGGGCTATGGATTCTGTCACAATGGTTTCGGGTTTGAGTACATGCGATGGAAACACATGAGACGCCTGAATAAGTCACTCCCCTACCCTCTAGCCAACAAGGAACTATCATGAAATACAAGGTTCCATTACACTTGGTCCTATTGTTGGGGAAGAAAATAAAGGAACTCGTTTATTTTGTAACCCCCTAGGACTAAAAACCTAATGTTCTTCTTGTGTGCAGGGGAATGGTGGAGTTGGTTACGGCAATGGAGTCTTCCATAAAGGAACCAGGTTTGATTCCTTTATATATAAATGCCTAGGATACCTGAATAAATTAAAATGGAACCCTATACCCCATGATTAATTGTCCCATAATCCTAGTTTCCATTTCACTTGGGCCTATGATTGAGGAAGCACATAATGGTGCATGGTGGTGGGTGATGGTCCAACAATACCTTGTAACCGCCTAGGAATAAAAAACTATTGTTCTTTATTCCCTTTCCAACATGTAAATTTCTATAAACCACATAATACTCCTTAAAAACTATATTTTTTCCAACCTATAAATACTTAAATATGGGAACTAACTCGGAATAAAATTATTGATTCCAAAACATTTTATCATTCTAATTTGGAACATGGAAATGATTTTTCGTCACTAAAATATTTTGATAAATGTTAGATCAATCCTTTTAGTTTGACTCTAATTTAGATAATTTCCTATTATAAATAACCTTTTGATTACTGCTTACAATCTCATGGCATTGCCTTATATTCAAGATGTAGGTACTGCAATCAAAACAGGGAGAAAATAACACATTTATTCTGGTCATGTGCCACAAATTCAACCCTTTAGAATGTGATGAATGATATCATTGAATTTCATCTTCCTCCATGTCATGATAATGTTACTCGTCATTGTTACTATACAACATTACGTGATACTCCTCAAATCAAATGCATTTTCTTAGCCGCTGAAGCTGAACATGTTCATATCCTTTCTTCTGGTCGTACTTACATTATGAATGGATATGCCCAATTCCACATACATGTAGCTATCACTCATCTTATATCAGAATTCAAGGAGGATAGAAATCGTTAGTCGGGTTACTTCTACAACACAATGAAAGTCTTCATGATAGTCCATAAAATTTGAGTTCTTGAAAAGTACAAACAAAAATATGGTTTCTCTAATGTTTTTTGGTAAGTACAAATGAAATTTTTGATTTAAATCAATGTATATAGAGAATCAAAATGTAACCTAGGACCTGTAGGTTGTGGAGGTATTTATAAATATCACACTGGTATAGTACTCAATTGTTTTTTTGCACCTATGATACCTCTTATTCTCTTGAGGAAAAAATGTTCAGTGTTATTCATTCCATCCACTATGCTCGCATTAAAGGCATGGATAACCTCTAGTTTGAAATATACTCCACCACTATCATTGAATATATTCAAAACATGGTGATAGATTTACCTTTGAAAATCACTTCTAGATGGATGGAGTGTCTCAAATTAATTTTTAGTTACAATTAATTCGTTACTCATGTTTATCGGGAAGCTTACAAAGTGGAGGATGGGATCAAAAAGAAAGGAATCAATAAGGAACTCAAATTGTTAAATGATCATCCATCATATATGACCCATATTCCTATGAAATATTTTAAAAAATACCTTCTTTTAGATTTATGTAATCCTCCATTTTGTTATTAATATTTTCTTGGACTGTTTGGCCAAGACATCCCTCATAAAAAAACCAAACAATGCTCCAATAATGAATGTGGAATTGTATTCCTTATATATCTATTGGGTGGATTACTCTATATTTTAAAAACATTCACTACTCTATTCATGAATCATGCATGGAACCTATACTAAATAAAAATTGAAATGAATCTCCATGGAAATAAGGTTACCCACACTATTTTCTATAAACTATGTGACCCAAATAGTGAACCCTTGTTAGAGTTATCTAGAACTATTGAAAGACGACCTACATTCTCATTGAATCACTTGATTAGCTGAGATTCCTTTCAAGGATCATTTTACATATAATAATAAAACTTTATGATGTTCCCACACTGGGAATTTCCATTCCGAATCCCACTTAAAAAATTCCACCCATTCAAAATATGAGAAATTAAAAATTCCCTAAAAGTCCAAACCTTCATATGAACATATTTTTTATGGTCATCCCATCATAATATTTCTAATCACATTGATTTACTGATGGTAACCAAACCAAAATTTTTCCAACCCCCCTATGTAGATAACTATCCTTGAAGAAGATGTCTTACAGTCCTAAATGGAAATTACACTTTTGAGTTCAACCAAGAATACATGGTTACATAAAACACTATAACTAATCTAACACTCGTATCCAATCCGAAATAACCAAGTATATTCTCCATTGGTTCAATCTATCCTAATAAATGATTACATCATATATCAATAGGTCACCCATCTTATAGATCTCCTAACCATAATCAATTAAATAAAAATCCCAATTTCTAATCCCTTGTACTTTCATCTTTTCAATTTCCAATGGAATATCCATACCCATATTTTAAAAATGGTCCCATCATTAAATACAACCTTCAATTCAAGATAAAATGTGTGAAAACTGATTGAATATTGGATGTCATTCGCATTTATAGATACTATTTCCTTATGTAAAATGGCCAATCATTTGAGAGACATACTAGTAGTTTGACATTAGATGTAAATCACACAACAATTATCAATACATACCTATCATAACAAATACCATAACAGTCTTAGTTTCATGTACATTACCATTATTTTTTATATTTTCAAATTATAATAATCATGGGTTATGTTTTATGATGTCTTGGCTGGTTATTGCATTATTTTATAATGTTTTTAGAGGTGGAAATTTTTAGAATGGTTATTAGAAACCATGAACCAACTCAAGGAAACCATCCAACATGTTTTGGGTGTCACTGAGTCAGAGCATATTTGGAAAATGATTTTTCCACACTATGAAGAATCAAATGTAAACCATGTGAAATGAGGAAATTGAATAGGAACAGCTATCAAACTGTCTTTCAAATAGTTAAAACCAATTGTGTGATGTTATGGCCTCTAGATAGTCACAACAAAGGGTTGGTATATGTTTTTCTAAACATTTTATCTTGAGTAGCTACCAAGGTGATGTTGAGTGGGGTGCATATAGTTTTAGAATGGATTGGATTATTGGGTGACCTAAACAGGATATATTTACTTAATTTCCAGATAATTTTATTTTTAATTATGTTTATGGACTAGAAACCACATTAGTTTTATAATATTCTAGGGCCTCACACACCTATTCCCCTATAAATCCAAGATATTTTTTTTGTTGATCCTGTTGTTACTTTTGATCGAATCAAAGAGTATTGTAGATATGTTATCATCAGTAGGTTCGTGTTCTCTATCATACAACATTTTTACAATAGATACATTATTATCATATTTCTCAAAGATATATATCAGGTTATTTATGGATAGATCTATGTGTTTTTATGTGAACATGATGGATATAAAGAATGAATAGTGTTGTGATATTGAATATTGAATTTATAAGGGTCGTTATT
This sequence comes from Viscum album, assembly GCA_963277665.1. Taxonomy (NCBI): domain Eukaryota; kingdom Viridiplantae; phylum Streptophyta; class Magnoliopsida; order Santalales; family Viscaceae; genus Viscum; species Viscum album. The sequence continues at coordinate 1,089,908,874 of OY728121.1, forward strand.
CGTTTTCGACTTTTATTTGAATGTTTAGTGTCTTCTCCATCAAATCCATTGTTCTAAAACATGAAGGACTAGCTAATATTAAAAATTAATTTTTTTATTATATGTAAAAATCATATGATTTCATGATGGAATTCCTTATGGCTTTATTTTATATAAAATATTAAAATTGATTGGATTTTGGGAAACCCCACTAACTATAATTCTAAAATGATAATTCTAAAATAATTTCATCGCATCGATGCATGAAAATGAATCATCAAATGATATGTTGAATGGATTTTTTATGTGAAATGTGTTGAAATGTAATTTATAAAAATTGGGGTTTCATGTGATCAATGTGGACAAGTATAGTAGGAAGTGCCACTCTCAAGGTTTGATGGGTTATTGTGATGGAGTACAACAATCAATTTTGATAAAAAACATGTATATATATATATTGGTTTGTGTTTTTGTGTGAAAATTGGTATGGTTATTCATAATGTGAATGGATGTAAATTAGTTGGTTTATGGTTTTCTTACATGTATGTTACTTAGGACGTTATATAAATTATAAAACTATTTCCCAATTATTATATATAAAATATGTTTACAAGTTCTTCTCCATATGTTGTGTGAAATGATGTATTTTTAAAATTACTACTTAGTATTTACTCACCCCCTTTATAGGAACTATTGTTTTTCCTAGATGTCAATTAAGTTGAAATGATATAGGGAATGATATAATGTTACACTAGAAATTCACCTTGCCAAATTGAGAAAGGTGGGTGAAGTTGTATATAGGATCTCGATTATGTGCTACCTAGGATCATGTATTTTGATGTATTTGAGTGATGTAGTCATTTTTATTTATCAATGTATCCACCATAATACCTTTTCAATTTAGTACTCTTTATTTTCATTTTTTATTAGGTTAGGCTTCCAAAACATGGGCATCATATATAAGGATCATATGACCTCGGTTCCATCATGTTGGGATGTTTTATCTTAAAAGAGGAAATCATGGCCCAATGTCTATATAAGATATTGATAATTATTTATATATATTTTTTGTAGATTCCAGATAATGTTAGTGGTAATCTATGTCTCTATAAGCGAATGAGATCGGGTGGGTTGTTATAAATTTTATCATAGCTGGGTTGATCCATATGTATCATGGGATAGTAAGAAGGAGATATGAATGTGACTACATTAAATGATTAGATTAAAATAAATACAGATATCATTTTCATGTTTAACATCATGTTACCAAGGTTCATGAGGGAAGAATTGTTCGAGAACACTTCTAGGTGTGTTTTAAACACATTAAAATGGGTTTACCTGATGATTGTTTCATATCATGCGTTGATAATTAGACTTCTCACTAGGAACACATTGTTTATGTTGAATTTAATGATTTATGAAAATTATTATAAAGGTTAATTGTTTGAAATTATAGTTGTAATGATTGTTGATGCTGATAAATTGAATTTTTGTATTCCATTATTTTCTAGTGAGTAATGACTAAATTATGTTTTTTTGGGTTTTAGATAATGGTACTAGGAAGACATTGTAAGAATCAGCAAGATGTGAATGTTGAAAATATTGTTTATTTTGATACATTAGGGAACCAAATACTTGTAAAAATCATCATTCTTAATTTTTAAATTTTATATTGAGGAAAATAGTATGATGAACCTAGATAGGTGGACCACTCCATCATGTTTCAAAAAAATAATAGACCTATCTTTAGAGAGGATTTGGAGCTTGTTGAAATAGAGGTGTAGATGAATCAAATGAACCAAAAAATTGAATTATCAGGTAAAATAGTTAAGTTTACATTTAATATGGAATCCAATGAACTGGATGTTCTTTCATCACAATGGTTGGACATTTATTTTAATGCAAATGTCTATAAAGTCCTCACATGGTAGGACATTGAAGACTTTTTTACAAAAAAATATATTATCACACATCCAAAATATCAAGAATACAGAATTAATTTAGATTAAAAGTAGATAATATGTCTTCCATGGATTATGTAACCAAGGTGATGAGTTTATTCTATTCATACCTATATGTTTCTATTAGTTTACCCTTAGAGGGAAACTTTATTATTTCTGGGTTGAGGCTTGAGATTTTCCTCAAGATAGATTTCTTCAGCATTACAGATTATACTGATATGATAAAAAGATAGACCATAGTAGAAATGGATATTTATTAAAATCCAACTTGAGGAAGTACATCTATAACCATTTGAATATGTGTAAGATCAAACATTAGGAATTAGTGGAGAGGGACATGTATATCCAATGTTTTAGAGAATCATATAATTGGAAAACGAGATTAGTTAATTTCCCAATATTAACAAATATATATATGTGGTGTTTCTAATGTGGTTATATGTCACATAAAAATAAATATCATGTGACACCATCGATAAAATTTCACATCAGTATATAGATGGGATATATTTAGTATTAGTTTCATACATCTTCAAATCATGGTGTGGGTGATGCATCTCATGTTTCTAAAAAATGATGCTTCGATGGGGTGATATCGAAAGAAAAATTATATTCCTCAATTCCAATCCAGTAAAGGTGATTCCTAGAAAACCAAGTATCCTTAGGTTAGGAAACCCTACAAGGAAGATAGGATCATGAAATATTTACTAAGAAGATTTATTGTTCTAAGTTGATGATCATGGATAATCAATATAGTCTGATGGTGTTATGTAAAATTCATTTGAATTATACTAATATTAAATCATGGTTTACTAAAATATTATCCCTCTAATTTATCACCTTTTCATGTTGTTGATCAAATTGGAATACAGATTGATATGGTTCCTTCTATTTTGAAGCATCAAACGCCACTAGGATTGTGGGAGTGTCAATAGATAATGATTCCATCGTGATCTATAATAATCAATGGGGTTGAATTGGGTTGGTATTTCTATGATATCATGATATATATATATATATATATGACCCGATCGTGGTAAATAATTATTTGAAAACCTTAAAGTCCCACGTTTAATGTTATTCATAGAATGTTAGTTTCACGTCCTTTGATTTTGTTATGAAAATATTTATTAGAGATTGGTATGTGAATGAATGTATAGAATGAACATTGGTATGTGTGGATTATAAAACCTATTATAAGTTGGAACATATTACCTTGGAATATATTGAAAAAATCAGATAGAGATTCCCCCTTCTTTGACTATTTTCTTGATATTTTTCTAGACTAGTTATTAAGGTTACCATCTGAAAGAGAAGTGGAGTTTTCTACTGATATTCTATCATAGAACAATCATATTTTCCTTTCATATTGTAGGATAACTCCATATAATTTGATATAATTGTAGTACAACTTGATTAGTTGTAATTAAAAGGGCTAATTACATCAAGAACGTATCAATTGGCATCACCATTTATTTTTGTAAAGAATACAGATGGAAACATATGGATTTTTGTATTATCATATAAGTTATGATAAAATATTAATGCCCACTTCCATGAATTGATGATCTATTTGATCAATGGATAGGATCCATATAGTTCTACAAGTTATATTTATGATCTTTGTATCACAAACTATGAGTTAATAAGGATGATATCCTAATGAAAAACACTAGGATCCATTACAAACACTGTGAATACATAGTCATGCATTTTGGGATTATTAATGCACCAGTAGTATTTGTGGTGTTGATGAATTAGATAATTCATAGGTATTTTTATTCCTTTTAGATGAGATTTTCTATGATATACTATTGTGTTCTAGGGAAATGGTTGAAAATAAACAACCCATGGCTCTAGTGTTTTCTATCTTGTGGGAATATAGGCATTACGCAAAGTAATACAAGTCTCATTTTATGTATCCAGAGGCATGTTTCATTGGTCATGGATTTTCTGAAATAGTTGTTTTGATAAATCCTATGTAGTTAAATTTTTTAATATCATGGAAAACACCAATGATGTTTTTTGAGATATATATATATATATATTCCTTTTTTAGGAGGATACTACTGATGAAAAGTTCATTACTTTTCACATCATTCATCACTATTGAAATATCTCACAAGAAAAGGTTTTACTTTATAATAAAGTTATGAGTGGTATATATATTTTTATGGACATAAATATTATTCAACCCAAACACTTACCCAAACATTGACAGTGTTTGGATGAGTGTATGTGGTCTATTATGAGACATTTGGATCTAGGTGGTGATTTGTTCTTAGATATGGTGATATATTAATTTCTTATAGCTCAATAATCATTTGGATGAATTAGAAAAATACCCAACACATTATTTTTAATTATCTACAGTTCTCCATGCCTTAAATACGTATATCCATTATCACTTTGGTGTGAAATTAATGGTGTTTTCTGATCATAATTTTTTTAAGCTATAATGACCAAACATTTTTATTACATAATTATTACAAAATTTTAATGATAGAAAATGTAACAATGATACTATCTCTGATCCAAATGTTTATTATCTAGGGTTTTTTAATCTAAAAGATCACTTTTAAGTATTAAAACCGAAACATAATTTTATTCATTATTTTTTCTCCTATTAGTGTCCTTTATGTTCTCCTTAGTAGAAGTTATCCCTAGAGTACACACATCACTAAAAAGGTTGAGAAAAAAGCCTTTTATGGAAAGTCATAACTTGGATTAAGTAATGGAAATTGATCAAAAGTACATGAATGAGGCTTATCATATCATAAGCATAGAGTCATCATATGAATCATGAGGGAAACAATTGATAATGACATTGAATGTGAAAAATGCATAAAATTAAACATTATCTCTTAGTGGTATTCCACACATAGTTGTGAAAAAACAAGAATTATGTTCTCACAAAACATATGGTCATAAATCATAACATCATCATTGTGAAAAAAATATATTTTTTTCATTCATAATACCCAAAATCTCAGCAGACACATCGAAATAACCAATGTATTGAAGGATTATATGATTATGGACCCCAGTCACATCATAAATGTTCATTATCATGCATTCCACACAGAATGTATAAAAATCATAGATATGATATAATCCCAAGGAATATAATGGGATTATTGAGAATTTAATAAATAATAAATTCAATAATATACATTTTGGTTATAAAATGAATAAGGAAAATCAAAAATTAATACAAAACATCATTTCTTGGGAATGGAAAAGTAACATTTCAAGATGAAAAAAATATGATATTTTGAAAATTGATACGACATTGAAAAAAGGATTTTGATATTTTTTTGACATAGTAGGTACATGTATAACCCTAATGGGAAAAAATAAAGGGAGTTTTAATCGCATAAAATGAACATTTTTATCATGGAATAATAAATAGCTCGATGAATGTAGTTGGGTTTGATAATTCCCCTGCATTAAAAACCAAAATATTTTTTCACTTTTATGATTCAAGATTAATAACAATAATATTATTAAAACATATTTATAGAAGTGAATTATGTTTATTTTTTCCACAGTTTTTTCTTTTTAACTGCTTAATTATATTTTTCTACACTCATTGTAAAACATTAATTATTTTTATATCACGTTTTCAGATAAATTTTCCAGTTTTTTTATTTTATTATTTTCATGCAATGTAATTTATAAATATATATAATTAATCCAAAAATATTTCAATAAATGTAATTAAATATTTACATATTATATATATTTATTATGGTTTATACATAAAGATGGTTATAGGTTTTGATAAGGTAATGTCTCTATAGGTGGTTAACCGACCTTTGATGGGTCATTATTGAAATAACAGTGACGATAATTTAGGAAATTTTTATATATAGTAAATAAGATACTTATACTAGGTTAAAATAATTAATATAATTACAAAATAATTCAAAAATATTCTGGTATGGTTTGGTTTTGTATGTGGTGACCAAATTGAGATAGAGTAGAAGAAAAATAGAGACGTGTTAATTGAAACATTCTTAATCCATGGTGTATCTTATCTTGCCCAAAACTAAAATTCCCTTGATATTTGGTGTAGGAATACTCTAGAACGTCCCTATGGTCTTTAAGTGGGGTTATAAGAATGATTTTGTTAGTGATTAGGGTTTGGAATGTGCATTATTAGTTTCTTTTCATGGGATATGAGTGGGGTTATTTATACTAGAGGATAGTGAATTTTTAATGTAAAATATTAAATAAAACAACATAAAAACTGAAAATTTGAAATAGTGAATTTTTGAAAATATAAATCATATATAAATATAATAAAATAATTTTAATAAATAATGAAAAATTATTATTTTAAGTGATCACATTTGACATTAGTTTTGGGAAAATGTTTTTTACATTTTAAATTTATGTTTATTTTATTTTAATGGGTCATTTAGGAAATTAAATAAATCATGATTGGACCTATGTTTTAGAAATTATCAGGTCATTATTACATCATATGTAACGCCCCGACCCCAGCTACCCAGAGTCGGTGCATTAATTACATAACATTGGCATGATCACAAGAAAGATCAAATCCCGAAAGACCGATTGGTTTAGTAGCCTTGGAAACACTAGATATAATCATAAAGTTTTACATTACATTTCAAAGTGAAAAACTACTACAACAACAAAGTCTTCATATCCACACTATTAACCCCTCATAATATCCCTGCAAGTCATTCATAATTTACTTCTTCACTACCTGGGAAAAATAAAACATAGAAAAGGGGTGAGCTCAAATGCCCAGTAAGGATAACAATATAGAGGAAACTTTCATAAATAAAAATAAACATTTAAGGCAATGTATAACTAAATCAAAAGCCTTTTAAACTTGAACATTTAACATAGTATGGCATAAATAAAATGAAATAATGCCATTTACTTATTCACATGGATATTCTACTAATCGAATAATCACATGCAAAAATCAATAACCACTTTCATAATGTTGGAATGCATAATGCCAGACTATCATAACCACATAGCCAAGGCCTCGTGCCAAGACTACAAATAAGATTTTGTCAAGGCCTTGTGCCAAGACACTAGTTTGTCTCATGAGACCTACCGATGCATCGAGGAGCTATAGCGGGCTCCACCCGTCACTTATTAAGTCCAATGCATTCCCATATAAAAAGGTTTAAACATAACATAAACATTCGTATTAAAACTAGCATACGAAATGTCAATAATTTCACCATAAACTATGAATGGTATAAAAATAGCACATCCACAGTCAAACATATCACAAAACCTTCAATACAATATAGAAGTTTTGTATCATAATAAATCAACTTCAAATAATCTTAAAATCCATCAAAGGATGTTGACATAGATGAAATCAAAATTCTTTTTAAAGAAGTATCTCCTTTTATTTTGAAATCATTTAAGATCCATATAAAATAAAACATTTTCTTTGAAAATATTCTTATAAGCTTGTATGGAAAGCTTCGACGATTTTATAATGGCGGAAAATAACCGCACCCGCCGTATAAGTTAAAAAAACATTCTTACCTCAATTCTGTCGAAAAGGTTAAAAAGGACATTGTTTTGAAAACGACGGAAAGATTCCTTTATAAACCTCTTATAAAAAGTCAAACAAGGGTATAAATTACTTTAACCCATATTCTTGTAAATAGTAAAAATGTTTTGAAATACATTTTTAAGAAAACATGGATGTGGATGATAAAGAGATCCCAGTAGATTATTACGTATATACAACCTCGGATAATGAAGAGATTGTGAAATAACCCTTACCTTGTACTTTTACTTTGTTGGGGTAGGTTAACCTCCTGTATAATGGTGAAATAATTGTTATTAAATTATACAAGAATCATAAACATTAGTATGATATCATATATGATCTTTTAACATTGCTTTATTAATAATATCTTAGTATTATCGTCGTTTCGGGTGATAATCGATTCGTTCTTCTTAAATGTTTGGTTACGTAAGACATGTTTGTAATGGATGGATTATATCTTATTCATAATTAGAATGATATTAACATTATTTTTAACCCTAAAATTAGAATAATTTTTGAATGGATATGATGGAGAATGAATCTTATCGCGTTCGTGGAGACGGTAGTCCGTACGTACGCACGAACGCTACTTCCATTTAAGTCAAATCCAAATGATAAATAGGTATATTACTATTCCAGTATAATATAATATTTTATATATGTTACTTAAGTTCATTAACACCATCCTTTATACGTTCCATGTGTGGTATGAACGAGTCATATCATTTTAAGGGGGCGGTAGTCCGCACTTCCTCAAATGAAATTATCGTATGTATATACAACATGAAACGAATAATGGTATGAAATAAAATGGAATTACAGAAGCTTATATATAAAATATATATCATTAATATCATATTTAATTACAGTGCCATCATAATGGCCACCATGAGAGGCGGTAAGATGTTTTTGAACAATCATCGTTTCGTGAGGCGTTAGTTTGCCATCCACAGAAACATTATGTTCATCATCCATTAGATGGAGTTGTGTGTATGTGTAGTTTGAATCCATCTTATAACAACATCTTAGTATATTGAAGATACTGGTTTTGTTACAAAAGAAAGGAAATAAAAAGATTTTGGGGGTTGAAGAGGCAAAATAAATGAAAATAATTTAAGAGAAATCGTTACCTTTAATTTAGGTAACTCACTTTGGTTGGAACCAAAGGACTTCTTGAAATGCTTTCTGCCTAAGGGGAAGCTTGAAGGAGGAGGAGAGGGATGTGGGGAGCTTAGTTGGGCAGAGTTTGGACGAGCCAAGTGGCTTGAGCGGTGTGAGGAAATGAGAAGGAGGAGTGCCCTTTTATAAGAGGGGTGAGGGGCACCTTTGGAAAAGCTAGAAATATTAATTTATAATAAATTCATATTCGGTTTTCAATGGCTCAAAAATTGACTATTCAAAGGTTGAGGTGGGGATAGGTCGAAAACAACTCATCCAATAGAATTTAGACAGGTTTGGGTACTTATATTAACCTTATCTTTAAGTATTAACTCTAAGTTAATTAGTTTCACTTTTACAATGTCTCTTTGTATTTTTTATATAATATGGTTAATAAACTTACTATATACATCCAAGAGACCCCCAGGTGGTCCATTAATGATTAAACTATCATAAGATAAGTCTCTTGGCCGAACCTTAGATTTTTAGGAATTTAATATCAATTAATAATATAATATTTGTTTTAAGAACTCTTTTATGTCAATTTTGACACTATTCAATCGTTGATTTTTGTGAAACTCATAACAGATTGATTACTTCGAACAAAGTCCATTAAATAAATAATAATATATCATATTAGCCTATAAAATTAGTTTAATTCATTAAAAGTTTCATATTATATTTATTTGGGTATTTATAATATCAATTATTTTAATTTTTTACTATTATAGTAATTACCGCATCATCATTGTGTCATAAATAAAATAAATTATTTAATGTCTAAAAATTATAAATAAAATATCATTATGTAGGAAATCGTTTTAGCTTTCTAATGAATATTTATAATCGAAAATCCAACATGTATAACCATATGTAAAAATTGTTCTTCTAAAAGATGTAAGCTTATGCCATTTTTATTTTTATTTTAGCTTTATTAATATAATGTGTCATTATCACTTACAAGTGGATCCATGGGGTCCCAAAATAGACCCAAAGATGCCCATGGTCGACCATGTATCAACCAATAGGGTTAAGACACGTTTTAGGGTAATTTAGTATTATTATAATATTATTTTTTTAACCCTTATTTACCGGATTTACCCTTTAACCATGGTAAATAAAATATTTACCACAGTAATTATTCAAAATGTGTAAAAATAAAAGTTAACTATTTACATAATTTGGACATCCTGATTCCAAATATGGAATCCATTTTCCTAAATTCAAAACACAGAAGTGGTAGAAATTAATTTAAAATTAATTCCCGCTGTCAAAACAAAAAGCGTGTTTTTAAGAGGTAATAACTATCAAAAGATTGACACTTGTTTATGTTCGGTTTAATTGTAAAATTATGTCTAATGACCAACATTATATTAAATTGTAAAAATATATTCTAAATATACTTTAAAACCACTCAAATTCGTAATTTATAACTATTAATTATTTTGATTAAAAAAGTTGTTTTTAATTAAAATTTAGTAATTTTCACTATTCATCAAAATATGAAAGTTATCCGAAAAGTACCAAAATTTCACCCTAGGATAATTTCAATATTCCGAATCCAAAAATGAAGTCCATTTTGAAATATAAAATATATATGATTTCAAAAAGTAGGTATTACTATTTACAACGGCTAGTTTAATTAGTTGTGGTGTGTGTTAGAACTCGAGGTTGCGTACAACACACGCTATCGCATTATTCGAAGGGAAACGTACCGTAGAAGCTTGGGGTGTTACATTCTCCCCTACTTCAAATAATTGCGTCCTCGCAATTTCTAGGGTATTACTACATAAAAATACTCGGGTGGTTCTTCATCATAAGTTCCTCGGGTTCCCACGTTGCCTCTTCCATCTTATGATTTCTCCACAAAACTTTTACCAGACGCGTCGTCCGGTTTCTCAGTACTTGTTCTCTTGTATCAAGAATCCTGACAGGCTCTTCACAATAGGAAAGATCGGGTTCCAGTTCTAATTCCTCATAGGTGAGTACATGCGTTGGGTCAGGCATGTATTTCCTCAACAGAGATACGTGGAACACATCGTGAACTTTGGAGAGACTTGGCGGCATTGCCAATCGGTAAGCTACAACCCCAATTCGTTTTAGAATTTCGAAAGGTCCGATGTACCTGGGACTCAATTTACCTTTCTTACCAAAACGTATGATTCCCTTCCATGGAGATACCTTCAGGAAAACATGATCACCGACTTGAAATTCCAAATTCTTCCTTCGAATATCAGCATAGCTCTTCTGCCTACTTTGAGCTTCTTTGATGTGATTTTGGATTACCTTCACCTTTTCCACCGTTTCCTCCACCAGTTCTGGGCCTACAAGTTTTCTTTCACCAACGTCATCCCAACAGGTTGGTGTACGACATCTCTTTCCGTATAACGCTTCATATGGTGCCATCTGAATACTCGAATGGAAGCTATTGTTATAGGAAAATTCTACCAGTGGTAAATATTGATCCCACATACCCTGAAAATCAAGTGAGCAAGATCTCAACATGTCTTCTAAGGTCTGAATAGTCCGTTCTGATTGTCCGTCTGTCTGAGGGTGGTAAGCAGTGCTCAAATGAAGTTCAGTATCCAGGGATTTCTGAAGACTTTTCCAAAACCTTGAAGTAAAACGGGGATCACGATCCGAAACAATTGATAGGGGTACTCCATGAAGTCTCACAACTTCATTAATATATAGTCTTTCTAGACGTTCCAGGGGTAGATCTTCTCTTATAGCAAGAAAATGTGCTGGCTTGGTAAGACGATCAACAATAACCCATATTGCAACGTTCCTTCTAGGAGTCTTTGGTAGCCCCATGACAAAGTCCATCGTAATATTGTCCCATTTCCACTCCGGTATGGGAAGAGGTTGCATGACTCCTCCAGGTTGTTGCCTTCCAGCTTTCACTTGTTGACAAACCATACATCTTGATACAAAATTAGCAATCTCCCTCTTCATGTTGTCCCACCAAAAATGTTCCTTCAAATCTCTATACATTTTGGTGCTCCCAGGGTGTATAGAGAAATTGGAACTATGAGCATCATCCAGTAATTCCCTTTTCAGATCAGGTAAATCGGTAACACAAAGTCTCTTTCCAAATTTCAAAGTTCCATCTTCATACACAAAGTCTCTCAATCTCCCATCATTCACAGCTTTAATCTTCTTCTGAAATTCTTCATCATCGGTCTGAGAACTCTTAATCCTTTTTAGTAAAGATGGTTTGGCAACCATTTGAAAAAGCATTGATGTTTCACCTTCCCTGGTTAATTCCATGTCCATCTTCACTAGATCCATGAAAATTGGATCCCTTTCAATTCTCATCATGTTCAAAACTCCATGGTCTTTTCTACTCAAAGCATCTGCCACCTTGTTTGCCTTCCCCGGGTGGTAGTGTATCGTACAATCATAATCCTTGAGTAATTCAAGCCATCTCCTTTGCCTCATGTTGAGTTCTTTTTGTGAGAAAATATACTTCAAACTCTTGTGATCAGTATAAATCTCACATTTTTCACCATAGAGGTAGTGCCTCCATATCTTCAAAGCAAAGATCACAGCTGCTAACTCAAAATCATGAGTAGGATAGTTTTGTTCATGAATTTTCAACTGTCGTGATGCATAGGCAATAACTCTATCATTCTGCATAAGGACACAACCAAGTCCTTTCTTTGATGAATCACTATAAATAACGAACCCATCATTCCCCGATGGTAGAGTCAATAGAGGAGCATTGACTAATCTTCTCTTCAGTTCTTCGAAACATTCCTCACACTCTTTTGTCCAAACAAATTTAACCCCTTTACGTGTGAGCTTCGTTAATGGGTTAGCCAATCGGGCAAAATTCTGGACGAAACGTCGATAATAACCTGCCAAGCCAATAAAACTACGTACCTCAGTTATACTCGTAGGTGCTGGCCATTCTTGGATTGCCTTGGTCTTAGAAGGATCAACATAGATTCCATCTTTAGAGACAATATGACCAAGAAAAGAAATCTCCTAAAGCCAGAATTCACACTTGCTAAACTTCCCATATAATTCATGCCTCCTCAGAGTCTTCAAGATAATGCGCAAGTGATTTTCATGATCTTCGTAGGTTTTGGAGTATACCAAGATATCATCAATAAATACCACCACAAATTCATCGAGATACTCCTTGAAAACTCTATTCATCAGATCCATGAATACAGAGGGTGCATTAGTCAATCCAAATGGCATTACAGTAAACTCGTAATGCCCGTACCTGGTTCGAAATGCTGTCTTCGGAATGTCTTCCTTCTTCACACACAACTGATGGTATCCAGATCGAAGGTCAATCTTTGAAAAGTATTGAGCTCCATGCAGTTGGTCAAATAAATCATCAATACGAGGTAGGGGATACTTGTTCTTTATCGTTATAGCATTGATCTCCCTGTAGTCGATACATAACCTCATAGATCCATCTTTCTTTTTAACAAAAAGAACAGGGGCTCCCCATGGAGAAACACTAGGGCGAATAAATCCCTTATTACTCAATTCCTCTAGTTGTTTCTTTAGTTCGACTAATTCTACTGTGGCCATTCTATACGGGGTCTTTGATATAGGCCTTGATCCAGGAATTAAATCAATGGAAAACTCTACTTCTCGTTCTGGAGGATGTTTAGGTAAATCTTCCGGAAATACATCTACAATCTCTTTCACAACAGGTACATCCTCTATTTGAACATTCCTTTCCTCACCCGCAGTTATTTCATTCTCTTCCTCCCCAATAATTGAATTTAGTTGAGCTACTGGGGGTGGATCTAAATAAGAATTAGGTGGTGACGATTCTGCTCTAAAAATAAGGTGTTCCTTATCATTATCATCAAGAATCGTAACCTCTTTCTTCTTACAATAAATCTTCGCATCATAGTCCGAAATCCAGTCCATACCGAGGATTATATCAAACTCAATCAAAGGTATGACGATGAGATCAGCAGATAAAGAAAATTTATGTGCTCTAATGGGGACTGATTCACAAAACTTTGTTGCAACGATACTTCCCTTAGGAGTTTTAACCGACAACTCCCTTATTAAATCAAATTGGAAATATCTAATTTTCTTAGAAAACTGGGAAGATATGAAACAATGCGATGATCCAGAATCAAATAATGCATTTGCTAAACTTGAGGAAACCATTAAATTACCTGCCACCACGTCTTTCAGAGTTTCTACCTCAGCAGTAGTGATAGCATAAGCCTGGCCTTGATCCCTTGGCCTTTTCTGAGGTAAGTTCTCCTGACGCTTAGGACATGCATTTGCATAATGCCCCATCTCCCTGCAATTGTAGCACTGAACGTTGGTAGCTTCCTTCTTCCCCTTGCAATCATGAGCTTGGTGGCCTTTTTCACCACACTTGTAACAGACTCCCATTCCCTTCAAGCAAGTACCAGGATGTTTCTTCCCGCATTTACCACAAGATGGATATTCAACCTTTCCCTTCTTCCCCTTATTTCCATTCCCAGATTGATCAGCAGGTCTCTTCTTCTCTTTCTTCACTTTAAAGTCATAAGACTTAGAAAATTCTTTTTCGGTCTTGATAGCACATGAGACAATGTCTTCGTACGACGAAAAGGATTGTGAGACTAATGCTCGACGGAGAAATGGTTTTAACCCATCAAAGAAACGATCAATCTTACTTCTTGGGTTGCGAATATAATCTCCAGCATACCTCGCTAACCTTGTAAAGTTAGCCTCATACTTTGTGACATTATCATCCTCCTTTTGTCTCAGACTCAGAAATTGCCTTTCCATATCTGCTCGATGGTCGCGAGGAAAGTATTTTTCTAAAAACAGATCTTTGAACTCCCTCCATTCCATGTTTGATACTTCATCATCTTCCTTCATGTTTTGAATCAATGACCACCATTGATCAGCATCTCCAGTGAGGCGGTAAACTGCCATGGTAACTTTTTCCCTTTCACTACTCCCCAAAGCCTGAAATATTTTCTCTAGGGAAAATATCCATTGCTCAGCTACAAAGGTATTTGTACTCCCATTGAACGTTGGTGGTTGTTGTCTCATGAATCGATCTAACATTGATCCTCCACGCTGCGGATCAGGGTGCTCCATACGGGTAAGGTTATTATTCATAACCTGAGTAAGTTGTCCCAGTACGGTGATTAGCTGATCAGCACCAGTTGCATCACCAGCCCCACTATAATTATCTTGAGCAGGAGGGCAATCCCTACATGGAGTGCGTGCATTGATACGGTTTCCATTTCTTCCACTAGGCGCCATTTCTAAACAATGGCATAAAATAGATTAGTTTATGAATCAAAATACATAATCCCATACTTATAAAACACTTAACATAAATTGAACTATTTATGGATATAATCCATAATCATAAAAATGTTTTCTTTGAGAAAGTATATACTCATAAACCCTTCATAATGATTTGTAAAGAAAATGAGAGTTATCCTAAGAATATCCCCCGGGAGTGTCGTAACCAAGAGTGCAGCAAGGCCCGTTGTCGTGCACCAGTTCCCGTTCGAGTCTAGCTCAAAGCGGTGTTTTCGGGTTTTACCCCTAGGTACATCTGTGCCAGAGCCGCCTCTACCTGCTCGTATCCAGACAGGGATGTACTGCTCGGAAAACTCACAAAATCTCTACAATACCAAAATTCTAGGAAGTTCTTCTATACTAATCCTCAAAGTTCATCTTAAGTCTATGTGCTCTAATCAGAGTTTATCTAAATCTAGCTTCCAAGGTTTGTACTAAACTTCCTCTGATACCAACTGTAACGCCCCGACCCCAGCTACCCAGAGTCGGTGCATTAATTACATAACATTGGCATGATCACAAGAAAGATCAAATCCCGAAAGACCGATTGGTTTAGTAGCCTTGGAAACACTAGATATAATCATAAAGTTTTACATTACATTTCAAAGTGAAAAACTACTACAACAACAAAGTCTTCATATCCACACTATTAACCCCTCATAATATCCCTGCAAGTCATTCATAATTTACTTCTTCACTACCTGGGAAAAATAAAACATAGAAAAGGGGTGATCTCAAATGCCCAGTAAGGATAACAATATAGAGGAAACTTTCATAAATAAAAATAAACATTTAAGGCAATGTATAACTAAATCAAAAGCCTTTTAAACTTGAACATTTAACATAGTATGGCATAAATAAAATGAAATAATTCCATTTACTTATTCACATGGATATTCTACTAATCGAATAATCACATGCAAAAATCAATAACCACTTTCATAATGTTGGAATGCATAATGCCAGACTATCATAACCACATAGCCAAGGCCTCGTGCCAAGACTACAAATAAGATTTTGTCAAGGCCTTGTGCCAAGACACTAGTTTGTCTCATGAGACCTACCGATGCATCGAGGAGCTATAGCGGGCTCCACCCGTCACTTATTAAGTCCAATGCATTCCCATATGAAAAGGTTTAAACATAACATAAACATTCGTATTAAAACTAGCATACGAAATGTCAATAATTTCACCATAAACTATGAATGGTATAAAAATAGCACATCCACAGTCAAACATATCACAAAACCTTAAATACAATATAGAAGTTTTGTATCATAATAAATCAACTTCAAATAATCTTAAAATCCATCAAAGGATGTTGACATAGATGAAATCAAAATTCTTTTTAAAGAAGTATCTCCTTTTATTTTGAAATCATTTAAGATCCATATAAAATAAAACATTTTCTTTGAAAATATTCTTATAAGCTTGTATGGAAAGCTTTGACGATTTTATAACGGCGGAAAATAACCGCACCCGCCGTATAAGTTAAAAAAACATTCTTACCTCAATTCTGTCGAAAAGGTTAAAAAGGACATTGTTTTGAAAACGACGGAAAGATTCCTTTATAAACCACTTATAAAAAGTCAAACAAGGGTATAAATGACTTTAACCCATATTCTTGTAAATAGTAAAAATGTTTTGAAATACATTTTTAAGAAAACATGGATGTGGATGATAAAGAGATCCCAGTAGATTATTACGTATATACAACCTCGGATAATGAAGAGATTGTGAAATAAACCTTACCTTGTACTTTTCCTTTGTTGGGGTAGGTTAACCTCCGGTATAATGGTGAAATAATTGTTATTAAATTATACAAGAATCATAAACATTAGTATGATATCATATATGATCTTTTAACATTGCTTTATTAATAATATCTTAGTATTATCGTCGGTTCGGGTGATAATCGATTCGTTCTTCTTAAATGTTTTGTTACGTAAGACATGTTTGTAATGGATGGATTATATCTTATTCATAATTATAATGATATTAACATTATTTTTAACCCTAAAATGAGAATAATTTTTGAATGGATATGATGGAGAATGAATCTTATCGCGTTCGTGGAGACGGTAGTCCGTACGTATGCACAAACGCTACATCCATTTAAGTCAAATCCAAAGGATAAATAGGTATATTACTATTCCAGTATAATATAATATTTTATATATGTTACTTAAGTTCATTAACACCATCCTTTATACGTTCCATGTGTTGTATGAACGAGTCATATCATTTTAAGGGGGCGGTAGTCCGCACTTCCTCAAATGAAATTATCGTATGTATATACAACATGAAACGAATAATGGTATGAAATAAAATGGAATTACAGAAGCTTATATATAAAATATATATCATTAATATCATATTTAATTACAGTGCCATCATAATGGCCACCATGAGAGGCGGTAAGATGTTTTTGAACAATCATCGTTTCGTGAGGCGTTAGTTTTCCATCCACAGAAACATTATGTTCATCATACATTAGATGGAGTTGTGTGTATGTGTAGTTTGAATCCTTCTTATGACAACATCTTAGTATATTGAGGATACTGGTTTTGTTACAAAAGAAAGGAAATAAAAAGATTTTGGGGGTTGAAGAGGCAAAATAAATGAAAATAATTTAAGAGAAATCGTTACCTTTAATTTAGGTAACTCACTTTGGTTGGAACCAAAGGACTTCTTGGAATGCTTTCTGCCTAAGGGGAAGCTTCAAGGAGGAGGAGAGGGATGTGGGGAGCTTAGTTGGGCAGAGTTTGGACGAGCCAAGTGGCTTGAGAGGTGTGAGGAAATGAGAAGGAGGAGTGCCCTTTTATAAGAGGGGTGAGGGGCACCTTTGGAAAAGCTAGAAATATTAATTTATAATAAATTCATATTCGGTTTCCAATGGCTCAAAAGTTGACTATTCAAAGGTTGAGGTGGGGATAGGTCGAAAAAAACTCATCCAATAGAATTTAGACAGGTTTGGGTACTTATATTAACCTTATCCTTAAGTATTAACTCTAAGTTAATTAGTTTCACTTTTACAATGTCTCTTTGTATTTTTATATAATATGGTTAATAAACTTACTATATACATCCAAGAGACCCCCAGGTGGTCCATTAATGATTAACCTATCATAATATAAGTCTCTTGGCCGAACCTTAGATTTTTAGGAATTTAATATCAATTAATAATATAATATTTGTTTTAAGAACTCTTTTATGTCAATTTTGACACTATTCAATCGTTGATTTTTGTGAAACTCATAACAGATTGATTACTTCTAACAAAGTCCATTAAATCAATCCTAATATATCATATTAGCCTAGAAAATTATTTTAATTCATTAAAAGTTTCATATTATATTTATTTGGGTATTTATAATATCAATTATTTTAATTTTTTACTATTATAGTAATTACTGCATCATCATTGTGTCATAAATAAAATAAATTATTTAATGTCTAAAAATTATAAATAAAATATAATTATGTAGGAAATCGTTTTAGCTTTCTAATAAATATTTATAATCGAAAATCCAACATGTATAACCCTATGTAAAAATTGTTCTTCTAAAAGATGTAAGCTTATGCCATTTTGTTTTTTATTTTAGCTTTATTAATATAATGTGTCATTATCACTTACAAGTGGATCCATGGGGTCCCAAAATAGACCCAAAGATGCCCATGGTCGACCATGTATCAACCAATAGGGTTAAGACACGTTTTAGGGTAATTTAGTATTATTATAATATTATTTTTTTAACCCTTATTTACCGGATTTACCCTTTAACCATGGTAAATAAAATATTTACCGTAGTAATTATTCAAAATGTGTAAAAATAAAAGTTACCTATTTACATAATTTGGACATCCTGATTCCAAATATGGAATCCATTTTCCTAAATTCAAAACACAGAAGTGGCAGAAATTAATTTAAAATTAATTCCTGCTGTCAAAACAAAAAGCGTGTTTTTAAAAGGTAATAACTATCAAAAGATTGACACTTGTTTATGTTCGGTTTAATTGTAAAATTATGTCTAATGACCAACATTATATTAAATTGTAAAAATATATTCTAAATATACTTTAAAACCACTCAAATTCGTAATTTATAACTATTAATTATTTTTATTAAAAAAGTTGTTTTTAATTAAAATTTAGTAATTTTCACTATTCATCAAAACATGAAAGTTATCCGAAAAGTACCAAAATTTCACCCTAGGATAATTTCGATATTCCGAATCCAAAAATGAAGTCCATTTTGAAATATAAAATATATATGATTTCAAAAAGTAGGTATTACTATTTACAACGGCTAGTTTAATTAGTTGTGGTGTGTGTTAGAACTCGAGGTTGCGTACAACACACGCTATCGCATTATTCGAAGGGAAACGTACCGTAGAAGCTTGGGGTGTTACATCATAAATTATTTAATTTATGATACCAAGGTTATGTGAAAAACTATATTTTTATTCTTGACAAACAAATTAATTATTTTTGAAAAATATCTAAAAAACTCATGTGGAAAATATATAAGTTCTAGTTTCAAAATTTATATTCATTTTATCAAAAATAAATTTATATCATTTGAAATTTTATTTGTTATATAAAAAATATGACTATAATGTAATATTTTAAAATATTGTTTATTAAAAATGGTCTTATATTTTCATTGAGTTAGTTATTATTAATATTTATATTTTTGGCATTATAATATTTATAATTAATGAAATTAATCAGGATAAAAATTATTTTTTATATAATTTATTTTTTATCTGTAAAATTTATATAGTAATGGTCATGTTAATATTCACAACAGTTAGGTTTCTATTCCCAATAGTCACCACTCTTATCCAATGGTCACATTACTATTTTTACAATCACATTCTATCTTATATATACCACTTTTTCAAATATTTCATTCCTCCCAAGGTTATATAATTCCATTTTCAAATATTTTGATTAGTCTAGTCATATTTTTCATTATATCTATTTTGTTGGTCAAGGGGGTGATGATCCATTCATATTATATCAATCCATATTTTCATATTTTATCTTTTATTTATATTTTTTAATCTAATTTTGTTGATTTAAATTCCAACTGGTTTTGTAGATGACTAGTTTGATGATCATTGTTTATAGATAATGTTTTTTCTCTCCATTTTTATGTGTTTGTAATTTTATAATAAAATACAACACAAACTTATTCAGGAAAAAAATATTTCTTATAAACACTTGGCTGTTAAATTCTTCCCCACATTAAAATTTCTGTCTCCTAAATCTCATCTAATATTATTAGGTGAGAATTGATTTGGGTAATTTTATTTCATTGTTTCTTCTTTTCCCCATATCTCCTCTTTATAAATATTATTTTTCCAAAACTCATTAACAAGGTGTGTTTTTTTTCATATAATATTTTCTCTGTAGTTGCAGATCATAATAGGATTCTTATTATAAGAGAGTTCATTCTCTAGTTTTACCACCACTAAATTTAGTATATGTGGAGGATGTGGTATGTACTTTCATAGGAGAGATACGTGGAATAGGTAATGAATATGTGGAATATTGGTTAATGTGCTAGCTTATAGGCCATATATCCTATGTAGTCAAGGATTTCATAGTGGCCAATATACCTTGGGCCGATCATTAACTTATTTCAAAACTACATGACTCACTTATGTGGAGATATTTTAAGGATATTGTTTTCCCTAATCAAACTCCAGGTCCCTTCTATGGTATGTATTATAACCATTTTTTCTACTATGAGAAGCTTTTATATACTACTGGACAACATTAAACTTCAATTCCCTATAATATACAAGATCAGTTCCTAGTAGTTGTTTCCCTAACATCATCCAAACAAGTAAGAGTTCTATATCACTTCCCATAAAGAGTTTCATCTGGATAAATTTTAATAATTGATTTGAATTGGTTGTTATTTTAAAAATCATCTAATGAGATATATAGATCCCATGCTACATTAAATTATATTGAGTAGGATATTAGTATTTATTAAAGAATTTAAATAGTCTTTTCAGATTTGCAATGTGATTGGAGGTGACGGCTCATATTGAAAATAAATTTATTAATCAAATCACGATGAGGAATTATCCAGAATTTAGATCTGAACCATGGATCGTGATGAAAAATGATCATAAGTGGAACCCCATGATACCTCACAAAATCATTGAAATATATCATATAATTTCTTCCAATGATAAGTTTCCCGAATGGTGGTATTGATGGCAATTCAGAAGAGTCGATCGACCAAAAACAATATCACATTGATTCATTTAGTTGTATTTGGGGGACCATTGAAAATTTTGAAGGTGATATTATCCCATTTTCATATCAGTATAAAAAATAGTTTCATTATCTCCTTGGACTTAGATCTCTATGAATTAACATAATGACATAAAAATCAGGTTTAGGACTACTTAGTGATCTCCATCATCATGTTCTTCCACTAAATGATTCCTAGAAGTTCATGGAACATTATGGTGATTCCCTGATGGAAAGGGAAAGATAAGCTATGTTCATGGTTCAATTACTCATTCCTTATCTCCGTTGATGTAGGAACCCAATGACTTGTTCCGAATATAATGACATTATTCTCAATGACTACGAATTCATGAAGGTGTACTTTGTTAACCGCTTTCAACCTCATTTAAAGAACCAAATCATCCCTTTCTACATCCATGATCTTCTCTTTGATAGATGATTGTGAAATTATTTTGCCATTTTTAGATGAATTCTCTTAAATTGATATTTCTAAATACATTCTTTTTGTAACCATGAATATATAGTCTTTATCAATCTGCATCCTGGATAAAGTAGTAAGATATTTTAATCTAAGATCAGTTGCTGCCATGTTTTCCTTTCCCAGATGGTACTAAATAGTGAAATCATAGTATATTATTAGATCGAATGATTTGAATCATATTAAGTCCCTTATATGTGAATATATAATTTAAATTCTTATAATCATTATGTATTTCACACTTCTCACAACAGAGGTAGTTTCTCCAAATATTTAAAAAGAATATCGTAGATTCTAATTCCATATTATGCATTTGGTAGTTATTCTCATGTATCATCAAATATTGTGAGGCATATGAAATCACATTATCCTTGTTCATGATTATGAAACCCAAACCATTGTTTAAAGAGTCATTTTTTATGACAAAACCTTCCCTAGTTTTTGGTCATGTTTGTACGTGTGCATAGATTAGCCTCTTAATAATATACTTAAATATCTCTTCACATTCTTCAATCATGATATATTATAACCCTTTATGTTTTTACATATTTAGTAGGATAAAAAAATGATAAATTTATTATAAAACATCAATTTTACAAATCTAATCCAAGAAAACATTGGATTTATTTGACAGAAGTGTTTTTAGTATATTCCTCAATTGCTAATGATTTTGAAGGGTCCATAGAAATTTCCCCACACATGACCAATGCCCCAAGAAATTGTTTTGATGAATAAAAAATTCATAGATGTTGTACATAGCATAAATTTTCACCTACCTTAATGTCACCATAACAATTCCTTATATTATCATGAATATCATCCTTACTCTTGGAGTATATGAGAATTTCTTTGATAAATACTAACAATTTCTTTGAGATAGTATCTAAACACTCTATTCATAAAACCCATGAATATTTAATAGGAATTAGTATCTATGAATGGAAACAAAATGAGATCATACTATAATACATTAAAAATAAAGAAACCTTAAAAATATATTATTTCTTCACCTTTAGTTGATGATACCCAGAATGAGGATACACCATTAAGAAAATATCTCGATGTTGATCGAATAAGTAATAAATCCTTATTAGATGATTATTGTTTTTTGGTGACCTTGTTGAGATAATGAAAATTGAAATATAGATTTATTGGCCACAAATTTATCTTCTGAAGGGGAAATGGTTCACCACAAGCTGATCCTCTAGGCTATATAAACCCCTTGTCCAAATTCTCTTTTAGCTTCTTCATTAACTCACCATTTTTATTGGGACCATCATATAGAAAAATTTAGATAGTAGAGTGGCACTGATTATATGTTAGATTGAGAATTCTACATCATAGTCTGGTGGAGGTCTAAGAAAATGTTCAATAAACAAATATCGGTGTTCAATCACAATGGTAATTTCCTCAAGGTTGGTACTTTTTTTCAAATAAATTATTTCTAAATGGTATGCTTCATCATATGGTATCTTGACACACACCATTGCAGGCTTTTAGAAAGGATATTCATAATCATCCTTATATTTTTAAAGGATAATGGGATGGTTTGGAATATATAATTATTTTTCTTTTCCCTCAAAGCTAATTTGATCTACATATAACAAAATCCAATCCATCTCTAGTATAGAATCAAATTCCACCAAAAGGAGTGTTTATGATATTCATTAGAAGAATCATTCCATGTAATCTAATAATCGAGGAGTAAAATCTTGGGTTTCATTGATAACAAAGCTAGGTGTTTTAAGGATATATCTACTTCTCTTTATCATGGTTATTATCTAATAGTTCAATTAATATTTCATGATAAAATGGAAAGTATATAACTATAATAAAATAAAAAAATTACCATTATTGAGTGAATAAGAAGTGTGCCTTGTAAGAAATCATTTTCATGATCTATAAAAATAATAGTGATAGAATAATATTTCCCCTTATCTTAATGAATTTTTAGTTCATGACATTGATTACCCTTAGGGATCCTTGGTTTAGTGTAGTGTCTTGCATAAGTAGCTTTCTACCTATAGTTTAAGAATTGATCCACGGGTGTTGATTTCTGTTCATAAAACATATTGGCTTTTGTATTCATTCCCCTTAGACATTCTTGAGTTATGTGTAATTATCTACCATACTAGTATAATTTCTCTATCCCATTGAGTTAGTTTACAAGATACTGCATCCCACTTTTTTGACTTGTGGGTGGTTGATCCTTCTTTCCAGCTTCGTAATTAGATATTCCACCTTGAAAGTCCTCCTTCATTTTTTTATGTACAAATAAATGGGTCCATTATCTAAACTCTAAAAATAATTTGGGAACACATCAAAATAATTATTCATAAGTACATAATTATAAGATTGAAATATCCTTTTAGAGGAGTGGTTTTACTCTACTGAAGAATCTATCAATTTGGTATCATTGTTGATAAAAAAACACGAGTCATATATTTTAAGACTTCTAAATGTTTCATCATAAGAAGTTAAAAATTATCAATGCTTTTTATTGTGATCTAATGACTCTATAACAATATCATTTCAATTTTTTAAGGAAATAAAATATAATTAATAACTTATTAATGTCATACCACTCCATTAATTTCATTTTATCCTTCATCATAGTATTCATTATCAGTTCCAACCGTTGGTCAACCTCTCCATATTAATTCTATATGGAAATTATTGCCTTCTCCTTCTTAGAAAAAAGGATAACAAAAAATAAAATATCTATTGTGTTAACCCACTTTTCCACAATAATTAAATTTGAAGATCCACTAAACATCGGTGGATATTTCCACCTAATTGTTTTTATTACAAGTTTTTATTTATTAGGTTAAGGAAAAAGTTTCACATTGTTCATGTTATTGTAAATAATATGATATAAAAAGGTATGCATATCCATAAATATAATAACACCACCACACATTTCATTTTTAATTCTATTTGGGATATCATTACATATTCCCCAACCAGTTTATTGGTATAGTTTATCATGGCTCTATCAATTTTCTAAAATAAAATAGGTTTGATCGTAATTCAAAAAAACATGAAAGGATAATTTATTCTTTTGTGAAATTACTTTTGAAGGAATATATTATGACATCCCAAGGTATACCATTTTCCATTAAAGAATCTTCTTGGATCCTGTAATTTAATTTATTTTAGCATTTAAAAATAGTAATTTCTTCACCTCTATATCCTTTATAATGGATTCTAATAGAGTTTTATATTATTAGAAGCATATCCCATCGGAGTGGAAGTATAGGTGAAAAAAAGACCCACTCCCAAGAACAAGTTCCTAATTGAGTCTAGCTCAATGTAGTTTTTAGTGTTTTTAACCATAGGTACATTTTTCAAGATCCACATCCACTTGTATTATCCCTAAAGGGATATTATATCTCAGGAACCACACACTATTATACATTATGAAATATTTTGATGTTTACCTATACATAGAAATAGCCTGAGGATTCCCACTAAAATTTCCTATTCCATATTATAAAATTAACTAAACCATGCTCTGATACAGATTATATCGACCTGAATTTTTTATTGCATAACTATCACACCATTTAAAAAGAAAGAAAAAAATAATGATACAATCAATGATCCAGTGGTTTAGTATATAGGTTTATTTATGCTCAAACATCACTATTACACAATAAAATTAAATATTATTTAATTTCTTCTTCTTTATCATGTTATATGCCCTCATATTCTTTTTAGAACGAGTAATCACCTAATAATATACACCAATGAAATGGTTGACCTAAAAGACTTGTAAAAAAAGGTATAACATGGGGTAAATAGAGGACATATATCAAATTTACATTTATGAGGATAATAATATAATAATAATATTAACATAATAACAATAATGCAGGGCACATTTGAAAAATTCATGTAATTTGGAATATTCATAAAATAAAACATCATGTCTTAGTAGTCAAATACCAGACATAGTTGTCAACACGTCTATCACGATGTTCACAAATAATGTATGTTCATAAATGATAAAATAATAATTTTAAACTAATATAGAAAAATTTTCACATAATATCATGAGACACAACACATTACCTAAATCATTAGAGGGATATATAATTCTGAGCTCACTTGTGACATCATAAATGCTCAAAATCATGCATTTCACATAGAATATAAATTTTTTTATTAAATAATCCCATGGAATAGAATGGATTTTTAAAGTATTACATGAATCATGATTTAATGAATAGTCCTTTATTTTTACAAATTAATAATGAAAATCATAAAATTACATTGAACATCATTATTCATGAGTGGAAAATAGGCATTTAAAGATGACTAAAATATGTTGTTTTTGAAATTTCTGTCACATTGAAAAAAATGCTTTTTATTGAAAACATTTTGAAAATGTTCGAACATGTATACCCTTTAAGGAAATGGGAATGGAAATTTGAATAACATAATATTAACATTCGTTCTATTGAAAAGAAAATAAACTAAATAAAGGAATTGAGTTTGAGAATCCTCACACATTAAATATCCATTATATTTTAGATTTTGCACTCCAAGAATAAAAAATTTGGACTATTAAAACACAGTTCAAGAATTTATTTATGTAATTATTTTAACTAATTATAAATTATAAATATTTTATTATATGTTATAAGAGTCTCTGTTAAACATGTAATGTTTTGATATCATATTTTCATCAAATTTTTCTATTTTGTTTCGATTAAAAAATTTGCATTCAAAGATATTTATATATAAGTATAATAAACTAAATAAAAATATAATAAATATAATTAAATACTTTATGTTTTATATAACACATAATTTCCATTCTTGGAGGTGTTTATATCAAAAAATTGACATTGTGTTTGTATGTGGTTAACCGACATAGGACGGGAAATTGTTGAATAAGTGGAGGGTGGTTTTTGAAATTTATATATATAGTAAATATGATACATATATTAGGTTAAAATAAATGATGTAATGTAACACTAATTAGTAATCAATCTTATATGGTATATTTTTGACTGGGTGGAGAAAAAAGAAAGAGGTTAAATAAAAAATGAATAGTTAAGAGAGACTTAATTAATCCTTCGTGTATCTTCTCTTGCATTAAACATGAATTACCATGATATTTGGACTTAGATTACAATAAGACATCCAAAAGTATTCTGAGAGTCTTGAGTTAAAATATTTTATAATTTCTAGGCATTATAATATGAGGGATGTGTTTTTTTAGGGGATGGAGTGAGATTATTTATGCTTGAGGAGTATAACGACCCATACTTTACATACATTGTTAATACTTCGAAATTGAAGCACACTTATTACAACGTATGACAAAACCACAAAGGACCGTATAGGTATAGTGTCTTTAGAAACTGGGAAACATAAACAACTGGTTCATAAATCTTCTACAGTGTCTCCCATTTATTTCATCATATCTAGGGTCACTTTTAGCATATTCTACTTAATATCCATCTTCCTGACCTGGGGAAAAGAAAACATAAAAGGGTGAGCTCAAATGCTCAGCAAGGGCAAATAAAGGAAATAAAAATCATATCATATCTTTTTTGAAAATCAAAACCTGCAAAAGAGATCATAATATCTTATCATGGAATAAATCATAGAAGTGAAAATGAGATCCCCATAATCATAACAGAAAACTTGAAACTTTGTGGCATGCACACATAATCATGGAAAATCATTTCTTGTTAGTCATGACTCATTTCCAAGACTATCTTAGTGGACAAAGTCCCTTTCTGAACCGAGCTCACTCCTCGTTTCAGTCCTGTATCACTGAACCGAAATAACATTCCGTTCCAGCCATGTCTATCTCATGAGATATAAAATCTTTACCCAATGCATTGGAGGGAGATATAGGTCCCACCCATCTTATAATGAATCCTTTCTTATGTGTGCCACATAATCATAAATCATACATCATCGCATAACCCATGTAATAAAAATGGGATTCTTAAACAACATGACATCATAAAATAATTCATATAAGATAAAGGAATTCATAAAAATATTTCCATCACAACATAATCAAACCAATGTAATAATAGGGATTAAAACAGAACCCTTTATTATCTTAGATGGAAAATAATTTTGATAAAACACTTGAACTCCATTCTTGAGGAAAATATCCTTTCTTCTTCAAAAACATTTTTCCTTTCATAACATGTCATATGAATTTAAAATAAAAGAAGTTGATTAAAAATAAACTTGAAAACTTGTAAAGGAAGATTCTTGGAAATTTTGTTTTAAAATCCATTCATGCCGTATAAGTTAAAAAAAACATTCTTCGTACTTTTGTCGGAAAAGTCAAAAAGTACCTTGTACGACAAAAGATTCCTTTCATACATATTACTAAAAACTCACCGAAGGGTAAAAATGGATTTAAACAATTGTAGGTGGATGGAAATAATATTACATATTGATGAAACATGGATGTGGATGATAAAATACACCCCAGTAAATACTTACGAATAAACAATCTCGGATAAAAATGAGATTGTGATATTTCCCTTACCTTAGGTCCGATTTTCTTTGTTCGTGTCCGAAGCTCCTGTATAATGGTTTAAATAATGTTATTGACTTATTCCAGAATCATACATATTGATATGATATCATATATGGTCATATTATTAGCTTCTTGTTAGTAATATTTCATTGTTACTTGTTACTTGGGTCTTTATAACTTTTTGTTCTTATGCGTGTTTTGTCGAATAAATTCTTATTCTTATCTTTAGGTTATAGATAATTCATTTACAGAATGGTATAAGTGTAGTATATACCATATTCATTCATTCAATTCATTTATATAATCATTATGAAATGACGATCATGTAGAACGAGTCGCATCACATCGTGGAGACGGTATTCCGTACGTACGCACAAGTGATGATATCGTTCCTATGATCGTGGAACTGTATTGGAGTATGTATATATTATTTCAGTAACAATATTACTTTATAATAATCATATATAGTTACTCATTACACCATTATACCCATCCTTGTAAGGTGATGGTGGAAAATAGATTACACCACGGCGTGGAGACGGTATTCCGTACGTACGCACGCGCGGTGATTTCATTTTTCTGTAGGATGGATAGAAGGTGAATTAGGGTTTTTTCATATTTATAATAACATATCAGTATGTAAGTAATACTGATGTTATTACTTTATCATGAAAAAACTAAAGAAGAAGAAGTTTAAGAAGAAAGAAATTGAAAAGGTCGGTAATGGATATTACCTCTTCTTTGGAACGCCTCTTTGAATCCTCCACTTAGGGAACTAAGATTGGTCTTTGAAGAAGACCAGGACCTCTAGGATTATTCTAGGGAAGTCTAGAGGAGAAAATGGCAGGGGTTGGCGGAGCTTGAGTGCTCAAATTGGTGTGAGGAGGTGGGGGAGGAGGTGCCCTTTTATAAGGTAGGAGAGGGGCACCTTAGGAATATCTCAAAATATTATTTTATATTAAAGTCAAAATCGGTTTATAATGGTTCCAAAGGGTCTTATTTCGAAGATAAAGTGGGGAAGGGTCGAAATCCTATAAACCAATAGGATTTAGACAAGTTTAGGGTATTATTTTAACCTTATCAATTAGATTTAACTCTAAGTTAATTAATTTAACTTTTACCGTGTCTTTTTGTTTTCTTTAACTATATGGTTAATACACTTACTATAACATGCCAAACGAACCCCAACTTGTTTATTATTAATATATATATCCTTATCTAAGTCATTTGGCCGAACCTTAGATTTTTAGGAATAAAATAACAATTAGTAATATAATATTTGATTTAAAAACTATTTTGTGTCAATTTTGACACTATTTGATATATGATTTTTGTGAAAGTCATAACAGAATTATATGTTCGAACCAAGTTGATTAAATCAACACTAATATATCATAGTAACCTATAAAATTAGTGGAATTCATAAAAAGTCTCAAATTACATTTATTTTGGTGTTTATAACATCAATTATGTCAATATTTCATTAATAAGATAATTACTGCATCATCTTTGTGTCATAAATAAATTAAATTATTTGATGTCTAAAAATTACAAATAAAATATCATCATGTAGGAAATCTTCTTATCTTTCTAATGAATATTTACAATTGAATTTATCTTATGTATAACCCCATATTAAAAATGATTTACTTATTAAACTTTGATTTTAACTATTTTAACCCTTCTTTAAATAAATTAATAATAAATGTCCTAATCTAATCCAAGTGGGCCTAAATGGTCATATTTTATTCCTAAGTTTGTTTTTGGTCGAATTACACTTGTCCAATAGAATTAGGACATGTGTTAGGGTAATATTAATATCATATTTACCCTTAGTTACCCTATTTACTATTAACCGCGGTAAAAAAAGTAAAAAGTTACTATTCACCAAAAAATTATTTTCATCTCATTGAACCACATTTTAGTCCTTGATATTAACCGTGTCTCTCGGATTTTAGAAATTCCATTCACAGAAACGGTAAAATTATGTTTTATGCAAAATTCAGTTTTTTTAACCTACCACTTAGTGGTTTCACTATTCATCAAAAATTGAAAGTTTTCAAAAAAATACCAAAATTTCACCCTAGGCTAATTTCGATATTCTGAGTCCAAAAATGAAGTCCATTTTGAAAAATAAAATTTATAAAATTTCAAAAAGTGGTTATTACTATTCATAACGGCTAGTTTTAATAGCATATTGTTGTTTAGTGAAACTCGGTATTGCGTACGACGCAAGCTATCGAGGAAGGTCGCGATTGCGTGTAAAGCAAGCCAAGCAAGTGTTGTGTAGAAAAAGATTCCTTTGATGATTTATATAACATAAAAGTATCGGGTGTTACATTCTACCCCCCTTAAAAGAATTTCGCCCTCGAAATTCATCACTTTGTAACAAACAGATGAGGATACATCTCCCTCATCATATCCTCAAGCTCCCATGTAGCTTCTTCAAGTTGGTGGTTCCTCCATAAAACTTTCACCAAGCGAGTGGTCTTGTTTCGTAGGACTTTTTCGCTACGATCCAGAATCTCTATCGGCTGTTCTTCATAAGAAAGATCTTGCTCCAGCGGTACAACTTCTGAGCTGAGTACATGTGAAGGATCTGGTATGTACTTTCTCAGGAGAGATACATGGAACACATCGTGAACTTGAGAGAGATTCGGTGGAAGCGCCAATCGGTAAGCTACCTTCCCAACACGATCCAGTATTTCGAAAGGACCGATATATCTAGGGCTCAACTTCCCCTTCTTTCCAAATCTCATAACCCTCTTCCAGGGAGATATTCGTAAGAACACTTTATCACCCACTTCAAACTCTAGGTCTTTTCTTCGGTTGTCGGAATAACTTTTCTGTCGACTCTGAGCTGCTCTTATGTGTTGTTGAATAGATCTGACCTTTTCGGCCATTTCATCAACGAGATCAGGTCCTAATAGCTTTCTTTCCCCAACTTCATCCCAGCAAGTTGGAGTCCTGCATTTCTTTCCATAGAGAGCTTCATAAGGAGCTATCTAAATACTAGAGTGAAAGCTATTATTATAAGAAAATTCCACCAAAGGTAGGTGTTGATCCCAACCTCCTTTGAAATCCATAGAGAAAGCTCTCAACATATCTTCTAGGGTTTGAATTGTTCTCTCAGACTGACCGTCTATCTGGGGATGATAAGCAGTGCTGAAACTCAACTCTGTATCCAGAGTATGCTGAAGACTTCGCCAGAACTTCGAGGTAAATCTCGGATCTCGATCAGATATAATAGAAAGTGGTACTCCATGCAATCTTACCACTTCCTTTACATATATCCTGGCAATCTGATCTAGAGAGAAATCCTCTCTAATAGCAATGAAGTGTGCAGACTTTGTAAGACGATCAACTATGACCCAGATAGCATTATTGCCTTTGGATGTTTTAGGAAGTCCTGTGACAAAGTCCATAGTGATGTTTTCCCATTTCCATTTGGGTATGGGTAATGGTTGTAACACCCCCTTAGACTTCTGTCTCTCAGCTTTAATTTGTTGACAAACCAAGCATCGAGAGACATATTCAGCAACATCTCTTTTCATGCCATCCCACCAGAAGTACTCTTTCAGGTCCCTATAAATCTTCGTGCTTCCAAGATGAAAAGAGAATGAAGAACTATGAGCCTCATCCAGCAGCTCCTTCTTTAATTCGGGGATGGAAGGAACACAAACCCGATTCCTGAACTTTATTATCCCATCACAATCAAGGATGAATTCAGGAACATTTCTCACCTTCTTTTGTAACTCGACATCTTCTTTCTGTGCCTCTATAATCTTCACATGTATAGATGGTTGAACATTCATTTGAGAACGATAAGATTTTTCCCCTTCCATTATAATTCCAAGATCCATCCTTTGTAAATCCATAAATATTGGATCTTTTGTGATCCTCATCATGGATAAACTAGCATGGTCTTGTCGACTTAATGCATCTGCCACCTTGTTTGCTTTCCCAGGGTGGTAATGGATTGAGCAGTCATAATCCTTAATCAGCTCCAACCATCTTCTTTGACGCATATTCAACTCCTTTTGTGTGAAAATATACTTTAAACTTTTATGATCAGTATAAATATCACACCTTTCACCATAAAGGTAATGCCTCCAAATCTTTAATGCCAAGATTACCGCAGCCAACTCCAAATCATGTGTTGGGTAATTTTGCTCATGGATTTTCAACTGTCGTGAGACATAAGCGATCACCATATCATTTTGCATAAGAACACACCCCAATCCCTTCTTGGATGCATCACTGTAGATCACAAACCTTTCTCCACTACAAGGCATTGTGAGCACAGGTGCACTAAATAACCTTCTTTTCAACTCCTTGAAATTCTCTTCACATTCCTCTGTCCAGATAAACTTAACTCCTTTCCGAGTCAACTTGGTGAGTGGATTAGATAATCGTGAAAAATCCTTTACAAAACGTCGATAATATCCAGCCAAACCAAGAAAACTTCGGATCTCAGTTACTGTTGTTGGTCTTGACCATCTTTCGATAACCTCTGTTTTTGCTGGATCCACAGATATCCCCTCTTTTGAGATTATATGACCCAAAAATGCAACTTTTTGAAGCCAAAATTCACACTTGGTAAATTTAGCATAAAGCTTCTCCTTTCTCAGGGTCTTCAATATAATTCTCAAGTGATCTTCATGCTCTTCCTTGCTCTTTGAATAGACAAGAATATCGTCTATAAAGACTACCACAAATTGGTCAAGATAGTCTCTAAAGACTCTATTCATTAGATCCATGAAGATAGCAGGGGCATTAGTAAGACCAAATGGCATCACTATAAATTCATAGTGTCCATACCTTTTACGGAAAGCCATCTTTGGTATATCCTCCCTTTTGACCCTTAATTGATGATACCCTGAACGGAGATCAATCTTGGAAAAGTATTGAGCTCCGCGTAGTTGGTCAAATAAGTCATCAATGCGTGGGAGAGGATATTTGTTCTTGATAGTGATCTTGTTAAGTTCTCGATAATCAATGCAAAGTCTCATTGATCTATCTTTCTTCTTAACAAATAGAACAGGTGCTCCCCAAGGTGACGCACTAGGGCGTATGAATCCCTTATCAAGATTCTCTTGGAGTTGCTTCTTCAATTCCTGCAACTCAATTGGGGCCATTCTATAAGGTGTCTTTGAAATAGGCAAAGCACCCGGTACGAGTTCTGTTGAAAACTCAACTTCGCGATTTGGTGGAAGACCCGGCAATTCCTCCGGAAAGACATCATCAAACTCCCGTACAATGGGCATATTCTTAATCGTGAGTTTCTCACCAACCATTTGAGATAAATAACCTTCATTTAGTGGAATCAATACCCATAAGATGGAAGAAATTTCCACTGGAAGGTTATGTTCATCCTTGCATTGGTATACGATCGTAGATTGATCTGGAATATGAAATGTGACTTCTCTTCTTTGGCAATTTATATGAGCTCCATGTAGAGAAAGCCAATCCATGCCAAGAATCACATCAAATTCCACTAAAGGAAGGATCACAAGATTTTCAGGAAGCACTTTCCCACAAACTTCGATCGGAGAAGAATTATAAACTTTTGATGCGATTTATGTGCCATTAGGTGTTGTCACAGCTAACTCAACATCTAATTGTTGAGGTAATACGTTGATACCCTTAGAAAAGTCTTCAGAAATAAATGAGTGGGTGGATCCAGAATCAAATAAAACATTTGCTACTTTAGAGTGGATGGTAAGTGTACCTTTCACCACATCGTTATCGTACTCCACATCGCTGATAGAAATTGCATGTGACTTTCCTTTTTCTTTAGCCTTAAGAGTTTGTTGACGTCGACCATCATCATCAACCCTTGGATTTGGGCATTGATTGGCATAATGCCCCATCTCCTTGCACTTGAAACATTGAAGTGTAGTAGGTTCATTCTGTGTATCCCTTCCTTTGTTTGCGTCATTAGACATCTTCTTCCCATTATCACGGCATTCAAATGCCCGATGACCTTCTTTTCCACATTTAAAACATTTACTTGTCCCTTTAAGACAACTCCCTCCATGTTTCTTTCCACACTTTGAGCATAAGGAAAATCTCATCTTCTTTTCAGTGTTCTCTTTAGATTTTCCATTGAATTCCATCTTCCTCTTCTTATCAAACCCATGTGACTGATGGGTTACTCCAATCTCCATCTCGACTTTGAGAGCACAGCGAACGACTTCCTCGTAGCTATTGAAGTCCCTTATGGATAACGCCCTTCGAAGACTTGGTTTTAAGCCACTAAAGAATCGATCGATCTTACTCTCAGGTTGGATAATAATACCAGAAGCGTACCTTGCAAGTCTTGTAAAATTTGCTTCATAGGTACCAACAGATTCATCATCCCTTTGCTTCAGTTCAACAAACTCTTTCTCCATCTTTGTTCGGAGAATACGAGGGAAGTACTTATTGAAAAATAAGTTCTTGAACTCATCCCATTCCATAGACTCAATTTCATCCCTTTTCCTCGTATTCTTAACAAGATTCCACCATTGATCAGCATCTCCTTCCAAACGATACACTGCTAGGATGACTTTATCATGTTCAGAACATTGAAGAACTGAAAATATCTTTTCAGTAGTACTAATCCATTGTTCAGCAACTAATGGATCAGTAGACCCGCTGAAAGAAGGTGGACGCTGCCTCATGAAGGATTCAACAGAATGTTGCTCCCTCCTTTGCTCGTTTGGAAATCCTGCATGATTCATAGCTTGAGAAAGTTGTGTGAGCATGGCTACAAGATTTTGCATTCCAGCTCCCATATCGTTTGGTTGCTCAGGGGGACAATCATTGCATTGCCCATCGCATTCCGCATTAACACGGTTCCTTCGGGATCCAGCCATTGACTAAAACCAAGAAGAATAGTGTGAGAAACACTAATTATAATAGGAAACCACATAATTCAAGAATAAAATTTTCATGCTTAAGGTCTTATCCTAGGTTATTCAAGGCCATTTCTAAAACACTAAGATTGTGTTCTATGCTTAGACTTATCCTTAGGGTTCTTACTAAGGCTTTCACATCCTAGTTTCCAAAGGTTGACTATACCTTTCCTCTGATACCAACTATAACAACCCATACTTTACATACATTGTTAATACTTCGAAATTGAAGCACACTTATTACAACGTATGACAAAACCACAAAGGACCGTATAGGTATAGTGTCTTTAGAAACTGGGAAACATAAACAACTGGTTCATAAATCTTCTGCAGTGTCTCCCATTTATTTCATCATATCTAGGGTCCCTTTTAGCATATTCTACTTAATATCCATCTTCCTGACCTGGGGAAAAGAAAACATAAAAGGGTGAGCTCAAATGCTCAGCAAGGGCAAATAAAGGAAATAAAAATCATATCATATCTTTTTTGAAAATCAAAACCTGCAAAAGAGATCATAATATCTTATCATGGAATAAATCATAGAAGTGAAAATGAGATCCCCATAATCATAACAGAAAACTTGAAACTTTGTGGCATGCACACATAATCATGGAAAATCATTTCTTGTTAGTCATGACTCATTGCCAAGACTATCTTAGTGGAAAAAGTCCCTTTCTGAACCGAGCTCACTCCTCGTTTCAGTCCTGTATCACTGAACCGAAATAACATTCCGTTCCAGCCATGTCTATCTCATGAGATATAAAATCTTTACCCAATGCATTGGAGGGAGATATAGGTCCCACCCATCTTATAATGAATCCTTTCTTATGTGTGCCACATAATCATAAATCATACATCATCGCATAACCCATGTAATAAAAATGGGATTCTTAAACAACATGACATCATAAAATAATTCATATAAGATAAAGGAATTCATAAAAATATTTCCATCACAACATAATCAAACCAATGTAATAATAGGGATTAAAACAGAACCCTTTATTATCTTAGATGGAAAATAATTTTGATAAAACACTTGAACTCCATTCTTGAGGAAAATATCCTTTCTTCTTCAAAAACATTTTTCCTTTCATAACATGTCATATGAATTTAAAAAAAAAGAAGTTGATTAAAAATAAACTTGAAAACTTGTAAAGGAATATTCTTGGAAATTTTGTTTTAAAATCCATTCATGCCGTATAAGTTAAAAAAAACATTCTTCGTACTTTTGTCGGAAAAGTCAAAAAGTACCTTGTACGACAAAAGATTCCTTTCATACATATTACTAAAAACTCACCGAAGGGTAAAAATGGATTTAAAAAATTGTAGGTGGATGGAAATAATATTACATATTGATGAAACATGGATGTGGATGATAAAATACACCCCAGTAAATACTTACGAATAAACAATCTCAGATAAAAATGAGATTGTGATATTTCCCTTACCTTAGGTCCGATTTTCTTTGTTCGTGTCCGAAGCTCCTGTATAATGGTTTAAATAATGTTATTGACTTATTCCAGAATCATACATATTGATATGATATCATATATGGTCATATTATTAGCTTCTTGTTAGTAATATTTCATTGTTACTTGTTACTTGGGTCTTTATAACTTTTTGTTCTTATGCGTGTTTTGTCGAATAAATTCTTATTCTTATCTTTAGGTTATAGATAATTCATTTACAGAATGGTATTAGTGTAGTATATACCATATTCATTCATTCAATTCATTTATATAATCATTATGAAATGACGATCATGTAGAACGAGTCGCATCACATCGTGGAGACGGTATTCCGTACGTACGCACAAGTGATGATATCGTTCCTATGATCGTGGAACTGTATTGGAGTATGTATATATTATTTCAGTAACAATATTACTTTATAATAATCATATATAGTTACTCATTACACCATTATACCCATCCTTGTAAGGTGATGGTGGAAAATAGATTACACCACGGCGTGGAGACGGTATTCCGTACGTACGCACGCGCGGTGATTTCATTTTTCCGTAGGATGGATAGAAGGTGAATTAGGGTTGTTTCATATTTATAATAACATATCAGTATGTAAGTAATACTGATGTTATTACTTTATCATGAAACAACTAAAGAAGAAGAAGTTTAAGAAGAAAGAAATTGAAAAGGTCGGTAATGGATATTACCTCTTCTTTGGAACGCCTCTTTGAATCCTCCACTTAGGGAACTAAGATTGGTCTTTGAAGAAGACCAGGACCTCTAGGATTATTCTAGGGAAGTCGAGAGGAGAAAATGGCAGGGGTTGGCCGAGCTTGAGTGCTCAAATTGGTGTGAGGATGTGGGGGAGGAGGTGCCCTTTTATAAGGTAGGAGAGGGGCACCTTAGGAATATCTCAAAATATTATTTTATATTAAAGTCAAAATCGGTTTATAATGGTTCCAAAGGGTCTTATTTCGAAGTTAAAGTGGGGAAGGGTCGAAATCCTATCAACCAATAGGATTTAGAAACGTTTAGGGTATTATTTTAACCTTATCAATTAGATTTAACTCTAAGTTAATTAATTTAACTTTTACCGTGTCTTTTTGTTTTCTTTCACTATATGGTTAATACACTTACTATAACATGCCAAACGAACCCCAACTTGTTTATTATTAATATATATATCCTTATCTAAGTCATTTGGCCGAACCTTAGATTTTTAGGAATAAAATAACAATTAGTAATATAATATTTGATTTAAAAACTATTTTGTGTCAATTTTGACACTATTTGATATATGATTTTTGTGAAAGTCATAACAGAATTATATGTTCGAACCAAGTTGATTAAATCAACACTAATATATCATATTAACCTATAAAATTAGTGGAATTCATAAAAAGTCTCAAATTACATTTATTTTGGTGTTTATAACATCAATTATGTCAATATTTCATTAATAAGATAATTACTGCATCATCTTTGTGTCATAAATAAATTAAATTATTTGATGTCTAAAAATTAAAAATAAACTATCATCATGTAGGAAATCTTCTTAGCTTTCTAATGAATATTTACAATTGAATTTATCTTATGTATAACCCCATATTAAAAATGATTTACTTATTAAACTTTGATTTTAACTATTTTAACCCTTCTTTAAATAAATTAATAATAAATGTCCTAATCTAATCCAAGTGGGCCTAAATGGTCATATTTTATTCCTAAGTTTGTTTTTGGTCGAATTACACTTGTCCAATAGAATTAGGACATGTGTTAGGGTAATATTAATATCATATTTACCCTTAGTTACCCTATTTACTATTAACCGCGGTAAAAAAAGTAAAAAGTTACTATTCACCAAAAAATTATTTTCATCTCATTGAACCACATTTTAGTCCTTGATATTAACCGTGTCTCTCGGATTTTAGAAATTCCATTCACAGAAACGGTAAAATTAAGTTTTATGCAAAATTCAGTTTTTTTAACCTACCACTTAGTGGTTTCACTATTCATCAAAAATTGAAAGTTTTCAAAAAAATAACAAAATTTCACCCTAGGCTAATTTCGATATTCTGAGTCCAAAAATGAAGTCCATTTTGAAAAATAAAATTTATAAAATTTCAAAAAGTGGTTATTACTATTCATAACGGCTAGTTTTAATAGCATATTGTTGTTTAGTGAAACTCGGTATTGCGTACGACGCAAGCTATCGAGGAAGGTCGCGATTGCGTGTAAAGCAAGCCAAGCAAGTGTTGTGTAGAAAAAGATTCCTTTGATGATTTATATAACATAAAAGTCTCGGGTGTTACATTCTACCCCCCTTAAAAGAATTTCGCCCTCGAAATTCATCACTTTGTAACAAACAGATGAGGATACATCTCCCTCATCATATCCTCAAGCTCCCATGTAGCTTCTTCAAGTTGGTGGTTCCTCCATAAAACTTTCACCAAGCGAGTGGTCTTGTTTCGTAGGACTTTTTCACTACGATCCAGAATCTCTATCAGCTGTTCTTCATAAGAAAGATCTTGCTCCAGCGGTACAACTTCTGAGCTGAGTACATGTGAAGGATCTTGTATGTACTTTCTCAGGAGAGATACATGGAACACATCGTGAACTTGAGAGAGATTCGGTGGAAGCGCCAATCGGTAAGCTACCTTCCCAACACGATCCAGTATTTCGAAAGGACCGATATATCTAGGGCTCAACTTCCCCTTCTTTCCAAATCTCATAACCCTCTTCCAGGGAGATATTCGTAAGAACACTTTATCACCCAATTCAAACTCTAGGTCTTTTCTTCGGTTGTCGGCATAACTTTTCTGTCGACTCTGAGCTGCTCTTATGTGTTGTTGAATAGATCTGACCTTTTCTGCCATTTCATCAACGAGATCAGGTCCTAATAGCTTTCTTTCCCCAACTTCATCCCAGCAAGTTGGAGTCCTGCATTTCTTTCCATAGAGAGCTTCATAAGGAGCTATCTAAATACTGGAGTGAAAGCTATTATTATAAGAAAATTCCACCAAAGGTAGGTGTTGATCCCAACCTCCTTTGAAATCCATAGAGCAAGCTCTCAACATATCTTCTAGGGTTTGAATTGTTCTCTCAGACTGACTGTCTATCTGGGGATGATAAGCAGTGCTGAAACTCAACTCTGTATCCAGAGTATGCTGAAGACTTCGCCAGAACTTCGAGGTAAATCTCGGATCTCGATCAGATATAATAGAAAGTGGTACTCCATGCAATCTTACCACTTCCTTTACATATATCCTGGCAAGCTGATCTAGAGAGAAATCCTCTCTAATAGCAATGAAGTGTGCAGACTTTGTAAGACGATCAACTATGACCCAGATAGCATTATTGCCTTTGGATGTTTTAGGAAGTCCTGTGACAAAGTCCATAGTGATGTTTTCCCATTTCCATTTGGGTATGGGTAATGGTTGTAACACCCCCTTAGACTTCTGTCTCTCAGCTTTAATTTGTTGACAAACCAAGCATCGAGAGACATATTCAGCAACATCTCTTTTCATGCCATCCCACCAGAAGTACTCTTTCAGGTCCCTATACATCTTCGTGCTTCCAGGATGAAAAGAGAATGAAGAACTATGAGCCTCATCCAGCAGCTCCTTCTTTAATTCGGGGATGGAAGGAACACAAACCCGATTCCTGAACTTTATTATCCCATCACAATCAAGGATGAATTCAGGAACATTTCTCACCTTCTTTTGTAACTCGACATCTTCTTTCTGTGCCTCTATAATCTTCACATGTATAGATGGTTGAACATTCATTTGAGAACGATAAGATTTTTCCCCTTCCATTATAATTCCAAGATCCATCCTTTGTAAATCCATAAATATTGGATCTTTTGTGATCCTCATCATGGATAAACTAGCATGGTCTTGTCGACTTAATGCATCTGCCACCTTGTTTGCTTTCCCAGGGTGGTAATGGATTGAGCAGTCATAATCCTTAATCAGCTCCAACCATCTTCTTTGACGCATATTCAACTCCTTTTGTGTGAAAATATACTTTAAACTTTTATGATCAGTATAAATATCACACCTTTCACCATAAAGGTAATGCCTCCAAATCTTTAATGCCAAGATTACCGCAGCCAACTCCAAATCATGTGTTGGGTAATTTTGCTCATGGATTTTCAACTGTCGTGAGACATAAGCGATCACCATATCATTTTGCATAAGAACACACCCCAATCCCTTCTTGGATGCATCACTGTAGATCACAAACCTTTCTCCACTACAAGGCATTGTGAGCACAGGTGCACTAAATAACCTTCTTTTCAACTCCTTGAAATTCTCTTCACATTCCTCTGTCCAGATAAACTTAACTCCTTTCCGAGTCAACTTGGTGAGTGGATTAGATAATCGTGAAAAATCCTTTACAAAACGTCGATAATATCCAGCCAAACCAAGAAAACTTCGGATCTCAGTTACTGTTGTTGGTCTTGACCATCTTTCGATAACCTCTGTTTTTGCTGGATCCACAGATATCCCCTCTTTTGAGATTATATGACCCAAAAATGCAACTTTTTGAAGCCAAAATTCACACTTGGTAAATTTAGCATAAAGCTTCTCCTTTCTCAGGGTCTTCAATATAATTCTCAAGTGATCTTCATGCTCTTCCTTGCTCTTTGAATAGACAAGAATATCGTCTATAAAGACTACCACAAATTGGTCAAGATAGTCTCTAAAGACTCTATTCATTAGATCCATGAAGATAGCAGGGGCATTAGTAAGACCAAATGGCATCACTATAAATTCATAGTGTCCATACCTTTTACGGAAAGCCATCTTTGGTATATCCTCCCTTTT
The DNA here is from genome assembly GCA_963277665.1 of Viscum album. Classification (NCBI taxonomy): domain Eukaryota; kingdom Viridiplantae; phylum Streptophyta; class Magnoliopsida; order Santalales; family Viscaceae; genus Viscum; species Viscum album. The sequence continues at coordinate 1,089,950,295 of OY728121.1, forward strand.
GACCCTTAATTGATGATACCCTGAACGGAGATCAATCTTGGAAAAGTATTGAGCTCCGCGTAGTTGGTCAAATAAGTCATCAATGCGTGGGAGAGGATATTTGTTCTTGATAGTGATCTTGTTAAGTTCTCGATAATCAATGCAAAGTCTCATTGATCTATCTTTCTTCTTAACAAATAGAACAGGTGCTCCCCAAGGTGACGCACTAGGGCGTATGAATCCCTTATCAAGATTCTCTTGGAGTTGCTTCTTCAATTCCTGAAACTCAATTGGGGCCATTCTATAAGGTGTCTTTGAAATAGGCAAAGCACCCGGTACAAGTTCTATTGAAAACTCAACTTCACGATTTGGTGGAAGACCCGGCAATTCCTCCGGAAAGACATCATCAAACTCCCGTACAATGGGCATATTCTTAATCGTGAGTTTCTCACCAACCATTTGAGATAAATAACCTTCATTTAGTGGAATCAATACCCATAAGATGGAAGAAATTTCCACTGGAAGGTTATGTTCATCCTTGCATTGGTATACGATTGTAGATTGATCTGGAATATGAAATGTGACTTCTCTTCTTTGGCAATTTATATGAGCTCCATGTAGAGAAAGCCAATCCATGCCAAGAATCACATCAAATTCCACTAAAGGAAGGATCACAAGATTTTCAGGAAGCACTTTCCCACAAACTTCGATCGGAGAAGAATTATAAACTTTTGATGCGATTTATGTGCCATTAGGTGTTGTCACAGCTAACTCAACATCTAATTGTTGAGGTAATACGTTGATACCCTTAGAAAAGTCTTCAGAAATAAATGAGTGGGTGGATCCAGAATCAAATAAAACATTTGCTACTTTAGAGTGGATGGTAAGTGTACCTTTCACCACATCGTTATCGTACTCCACATCGCTGATAGAAATTGCATGTGACTTTCCTTTGTCTTTAGCCTTAATAGTTTGTTGACGTCGACCATCATCATCAACCCTTGGATTTGGGCATTGATTGGCATAATGCCCCATCTCCTTGCACTTGAAACATTGAAGTGTATTAGGTTCATTCTGTGTATCCCTTCCTTTGTTTGCGTCATTAGACATCTTCTTCCCATTATCACGGCATTCAAATGCCCGATGACCTTCTTTTCCACATTTAAAACATTTACTTGTCCCTTTAAGACAACTCCCTCCATGTTTCTTTCCACACTTTGAGCATAAGGAAAATCTCATCTTCTTTTCAGTGTTCTCTTTAGATTTTCCATTGAATTCCATCTTCCTCTTCTTATCAAACCCATGTGACTGATGGGTTACTCCAATCTCCATCTCGACTTTGAGAGCACATCGAACGACTTCCTCGTAGCTATTGAAGTCCCTTATGGATAACGCCCTTCGAAGACTTGGTTTTAAGCCACTAAAGAATCGATCGATCTTACTCTCGGGTTGGATAATAATACCAGAAGCGTACCTTGCAAGTCTTGTAAAATTTGCTTCATAGGTACCAACAGATTCATCATCCCTTTGCTTCAGTTCAAGAAACTCTTTCTCCATCTTTGTTCGGAGAATACGAGGGAAGTACTTATTGAAAAATAAGTTCTTGAACTCATCCCATTCCATAGACTCAATTTCATCCCTTTTCCTCGTATTCTTAACAAGATTCCACCATTGATCAGCATCTCCTTCCAAACGATACACTGCTAGGATGACTTTATCATGTTCAGAACATTGAAGAACTGAAAATATCTTTTCAGTAGTACTAATCCATTGTTCAGCAACTAATGGATCAGTAGACCCGCTGAAAGAATGTGGACGCTGCCTCATGAAGGATTCAACAGAATGTTGCTCCCTCCTTTGCTCGTTTGGAAATCCTGCATGATTCATAGCTTGAGAAAGTTGTGTGAGCATGGCTACAAGATTTTGCATTCCAGCTCCCATATCGTTTGGTTGCTCAGGGGGACAATCATTGCATTGCCCATCGCATTCCGCATTAACACGGTTCCTTCGGGATCCAGCCATTGACTAAAACCAAGAAGAATAGTGTGAGCAACACTAATTATAATAGGAAACCACATAATTCAAGAATAAAATTTTCATGCTTAAGGTCTTATCCTAGGTTATTCAAGGCCATTTCTAAAACACTAAGATTGTGTTCTATGCTTAGACTTATCCTTAGGGTTCTTACTAAGGCTTTCACATCCTAGTTTCCAAAGGTTGACTATACCTTTCCTCTGATACCAACTATAACAACCCATACTTTACATACATTGTTAATACTTCGAAATTGAAGCACACTTATTACAACGTATGACAAAACCACAAAGGACCGTATAGGTATAGTGTCTTTAGAAACTGGGAAACATAAACAACTGGTTCATAAATCTTCTGCAGTGTCTCCCATTTATTTCATCATATCTAGGGTCCCTTTTAGCATATTCTACTTAATATCCATCTTCCTGACCTGGGGAAAAGAAAACATAAAAGGGTGAGCTCAAATGCTCAGCAAGGGAAAATAAAGGAAATAAAAATCATATCATATCTTTTTTGAAAATCAAAACCTGAAAAAGAGATCATAATATCTTATCATGGAATAAATCATAGAAGTGAAAATGAGATCCCCATAATCATAACATAAAACTTGAAACTTTGTGGCATGCACACATAATCATGGAAAATCATTTCTTGTTAGTCATGACTCATTGCCAAGACTATCTTAGTGGACAAAGTCCCTTTCTGAACCGAGTTCACTCCTCGTTTCAGTCCTGTATCACTGAACCGAAATAACCTTCCGTTCCAGCCATGTCTATCTCATGAGATATAAAATCTTTACCCAATGCATTGGAGTGAGATATAGGTCCCACCCATCTTATAATGAATCCTTTCTTATGTGTGCCACATAATCATAAATCATACATCATCGCATAACCCATGTAATAAAAATGGGATTCTTAAACAACATGACATCATAAAATAATTCATATAAGATAAAGGAATTCATAAAAATATTTCCATCACAACATAATCAAACCAATGTAACAATTGGGATTAAAACAGAACCCTTTATTATCTTAGATGGAAAATAATTTTGATAAAACACTTGAACTCCATTCTTGAGGAAAATATCCTTTCTTCTTCAAAAACATTTTTCCTTTCATAACATGTCATATGACTTTAAAATAAAAGAAGTTGATTAAAAATAAACTTGAAAACTTGTAAAGGAATATTATTGGAAATTTTGTTTTAAAATCCATTCATGCCGTATAAGTTAAAAAAAACATTCTTCGTACTTTTGTCAGAAAAGTCAAAAAGTACCTCGTACGACAAAAGATTCCTTTCATACATATAACTAAAAACTCACCGAAGGGTAAAAATGGATTTAAACAATTGTAGGTGGATGGAAATAATATTACATATTGATGAAACATGGATGTGGATGATAAAATACACCCCAGTAAATACTTACGAATAAACAATCTCGGATAAAAATGAGATTGTGATATTTCCCTTACCTTAGGTCCGATTTGCTTTGTTCGTGTCCGAAGCTCCTGTATAATGGTTTAAATAATGTTATTGACTTATTCCAGAATCATAAATATTGATATGATATCATATATGGTCATATTATTAGCTTCTTGTTAGTAATATTTCATTGTTACTTGTTACTCGGGTCTTTATAACTTTTTGTTCTTATGCGTGTTTTGTCGAATAAATTCTTATTCTTATCTTTAGGTTATAGATAATTCATTTACAGAATGGTATTAGTGTATTATATACCATATTCATTCATTCAATTCATTTATATAATCATTATGAAATGAAGATCATGTAGAATGAGTCACATCACATCGTGGAGACGGTATTCCGTACGTACGCACAAGTGATGATATCGTTCCTATGATCGTGGAACTGTATTGGAGTATATATATATTATTTCAGTAACAATATTACTTTATAATAATCATATATAGTTACTCATTACACCATTATACCCATCCTTGTAAGGTGATGGTGGAAAATAGATTACACCACGGCGTGGAGACGGTATTCCGTACGTACGCACGCGCGGTGATTTCATTTTTCTGTAGGATGGATAGAAGGTGAATTAGGGTTGTTTCATATTTATAATAACATATCAGTATGTAAGTAATAATGATGTTATTACTTTATCATGAAACAACTAAAGAAGAAGAAGTTGAAGAAGAAAGAAATTGAAAAGGTCGGTAATGGATATTACCTCTTCTTTGGAACGCCTCTTTGAATCCTCCACTTAGGGAACTAAGATTGGTCTTTGAAGAAGACCAGGACCTCTAGGATTATTCTAGGCAAGTGGAGAGGAGAAAATGGCAGGGTTTGGCCGAGCTTGAGTGCTCAAATTGGTGTGAGGAGGTGGGGGAGGAGGTGACCTTTTATAAGGGAGGAGAGGGGCACCTTAGGAATATCTCAAAATATTATTTTATATTAAAGTCAAAATCGGTTTATAATGGTTCCAAAGGGTTTTATTTCGAAGATAAAGTGGGGAAGGGTCGAAATCCTATCAAACAATAGGATTTAGACAAGTTTAGGGTATTATTTTAACCTTATCAATTAGATTTAACTCTAAGTTAATTAATTTAACTTTTACCGTGTCTTTTTATTTTCTTTCACTATATGGTTAATACACTTACTATAACATGCCAAACGAACCCCAAATTGTTTATTATTAATATATATATCCTTATCTAAGTCATTTGGCGGAACCTTATATTTTTAGGAATAAAATAACAATTAGTAATATAATATTTGATTTAAAAACTATTTTGTGTCAATTTTGACACTATTTGATATATGATTTTTGTGAAAGTCATAACAGAATTATATGTTCGAACCAAGTTTATTAAATCAACACTAATATATCATAGTAACCTAGAAAATTAGTGGAATTCATAAAAAGTCTCATATTACATTTATTTTGGTGTTTATAACATCAATTATGTCAATATTTCATTAATAAGATAATTACTGCATCATCATTGTGTCATATATAAATTAAATTATTTGATGTCTAAAAATTACAAATAAAATATCATAATGTAGGAAATCTTCTTAGATTTCTAATTAATATTTACAATTGAATTTATCTTATGTATAACCCCATATTAAAAATGATTTACTTATTAAACTTTGATTTTAACTATTTTAACCCTTCTTTAAATAAATTAATAATAAATGTCCTAATCTAATCCAAGTGGGCCTAAATGGTCATATTTTATTCCTAAGTTTGTTTTTGGTCGAATTACACTTGTCCAATAGAATTAGGACATGTGTTAGGGTAATATTAATATCATATTTACCCTTAGTTACCCTATTTACTATTAACCGCGGTAAAAAAAGTAAAAAGTTACTATTCACCAAAAATTATTTTCATCTCATTGAACCACATTTTAGTCCTTGATATTAACCGTGTCTCTCGGATTTTCATAATTCCATTCACAGAAGCGGTAAAATTAAGTTTTATGCAAAATTCAGTTTTTTTAACCTACCACTTAGTGGTTTCACTATTCATCAAAAAATTGAAAGTTTTCAAAAAAATACCAAAATTTCACCCTAGGCTAATTTCGATATTCTAAGTCCAAAAATGAAGTCCATTTTGAAAAATAAAATTTATAAAATTTCAAAAAGTGGTTATTACTATTCATAACGGCTAGTTTTAATAGCATATTGTTGTTTAGTGAAACTCGGTATTGCGTACGACGCAAGCTATCGAGGAAGGTCGCGATTGCGTGTAAAGCAAGCCAAGCAAGTGTTGTGTAGAAAAAGATTCCTTTGATGATTTATATAACATAAAAGTCTCGGGTGTTACAAGGAGTGGGGTATTTTTATAATAAAATATTAAATAAAATAATATATAAAGGGTAGAATATGATATAGTGAATTTCGTTATATAAATCATATATAAATATAATATTATATTTTCAATACTTAAAATTTATTTATAATTTGAAATATTTAGTGGATTAAAACAGAACTTGGAAATAAATAAAAAGATTATTTTAAGTGATCACTTTTGAATTTATGTAATGGAAATAGATTTTTTGGTTTGGAATTTAAGTATATTTTATTTTAATGTATCATATTTGAAATTAAATTTATCATGTCCCAAAATAATGTTTTATAAAGTATTATTTCACCATTACCTCATGAATTATGTAATTTAAGATACATCAATTATGTGAAATCCTGAATTTTTAATATTAAACTAGGAATTGATATATTTTATAAAATTAAAAAAGAGAACCCATATAAAAAATTGATGTGCTGATTTAGAAAATTATATTCGTTTTATAAAAATAAATTTTTAACATATGTAATATTAAATTTTAATATAAATATTATTCTTTTAATTAAATACAATAAAGTAATTTTTTTTAAAAAAGGTGTTATATTTTCATTGAGTTTTTAATGATGATATTTATTAATTTGAGATTATGATATTTATATTTATATAAATTATCCATGATACATATTATTTGTATCTAAATTTTTTATTTTGAGGAAAATTACCATTTCCATTATCATGTAACAATTCTCAATGGGCAGGTTACTATTCCTAATGGTCACATTACTATTCCAACATTCACATTACTTTTACAATTATCACATTACATCCTATATATATGAAATCATTATTTTGGTAAATATTTTCAATAAAACCACAAAAGGATAAATATTTTCATTTTTTAATATGATTACTGGTTTACAAATATGTTGTTTCATTTCTATAGTGTTGGTTGTGGGTGTGATGACACTAGTAGATTTAAGTGATCCATATATTCCCATTTTTTCCTTTGTAATTTATTTTTCTTTGTACAATTCTAATATTTTTAATTTTAATTGGTTTCATTGCTAATTAATGTATTGATCGTTATTAATTTTTTACTTTTAAAACTAATCATTATTTTTTTATGATTATAATATTATAAAATATAGTAAGACACATAAATATTCGAGAATAATATATTAAAAATATAATCTGGGTTATTACAAAAACACATTTTATCATATCGGGAATCAAATATATAGAAATGTAGTTGGTTGTAATATATTAAATATTTTAAAATTGACATGATGTATACAGCAGGAAAAGGGATCTATGTAGTGAATTCATTGAGAAAAAAATCCATATAATCCATTTTCCAATATGGATATAAACAAATGGAAGATAACATAAATTATATTATATCTGAATCTGGAATTTCTTGAGAAATGTGATTCTGGATATTTCTTTTCGGTTTCTCTTATTCCTGATTTTTGAGAGAATGAAAACGATTCTCAGACATCTGATCCAGAATGCTTCACAATGATGATAAAACATAGTTGTGGGTAGACCATTAATGAATTGACGTTAGGGTGAAGTTCTATGATGTGTTCTAGAGATCTAATTATGGTTCCTATAACCTTTAAGGAACAAAATCATAATTCATACAACTATTCGAGATGGGATAATAATATAATAATCTACAAGACATATAATTCCGTGGGATAATTTTTTTTGTGGGATGTCATGAAGAGGAATGTGGAAGCATTTGTGATGGGATTAATTACCGATCAATATTTTAGATATTTTAATAAAGGATAGTTAGTATATTTCATTTTTTAACGATTCCTAAGTGGAAATATATTCCAATATCAATAGATTTGGTTACAGGCCTACCAAGAATGGTTTAGAAATAATATTCTAAAAGGGTGATTATGGGTTGTCTCAAGATAGCAGCTCACTTAATCCAATTTTTATATCAAATAACATTTAATACATTTCTAAAATCAACATTAAGTTTTTTTAAATAATCTTAGTAAATGTGTTTTAATTATGTTTGACCATGACCCATGGTTGACATCCTGGTTTCTGAATTCCATATTGTTATCCCCGTGGAATATAGTTTACCATGATAGATGTTAACATACTGAAATGGATAGAAAATCCTAATGGATGATCCCAATATTGTAATTCATTCTTAGATATTGTGTGAAAGATTTTTATGGATCATGGGAGGTGAATATATTTCTTGCATTGTTCTCATACAATAAAAATTATCAGGCCTCCCTACATGAGCTTTTTTATGTGTTTTATAGCCATACTTATCATTCACCACACTATTGGGTGTAAATAGGTGAGGCTTCAATAATCAGTGCTAATATTGTGAAAGATATAGTACAAAGGAATCAACTTATCTTAAATAGAACAGACTTTTCATGGAGTGATCAGAAATCATATATGGATCATCATCAATATCATTATTGTTTGAGGTTTATGTGAAAATTTTCTTGAGAATCTATCCAAGGATAGGGAATCATGTATTTATTATGAATGGAACGTTTTGTCTACAATACTTTAGCCCTTTTGAGATAACGAAATGAATTAGTGATAACGAAATATTGGTTGGATTAACTATTAAGGTTCAATTATATGCGTAATGTCTTTCAAGAATATTGATTATTAAAAATACTAACCTGATCTCGATCATGTCATTCGATGTGACCGTTTTATTATTAAAACAGATGCTACATTGATTCATGTGATGATATGGACTATGGATAGGCATAATAATCCCATGAATAAGAAAAAAAATTTATTGGTGTGGGTTTTATTATATCAGGGTAAAATTTAGAAAGCCATAGCGGAGAATAAAAATAACAAGTTGAAATAGTTGGCCAAACCCTTTAAAGAAATTATTTCTTTCCACATTAAAATTATTTAAAGACTAATATTAGGGAGAGTGTAACACCTCAGTTTCAGAAACATTACCGCTGTATTATGTATTTTCATGTTATATTATTCTTGGGTTATATTTTGGGAGGTTAGTGAGGGGTTTTCCTGTTTTTTAGGGTTTTTAGAGGTGCATGGTTTGACAATAGATATTATAAACTTGTACTAACTCAAGGAACTATCCAGTATGTCTTTAGTGTCACTTAGAAAACACAAGTTTTGATTATAGTTTCTTCAAGACGAGACCATTCTAGATGAAACCATGTGACATGAGATGGTGGGAAAAGTAGGTTCAGTGTATGGCTTATCAAATCACATGAACCAATCATGGGAGGTGTAAGTATTGATATATTACTACCACATGGTTGGAATAAGTTTTTTGAAACCTTGATACACAACCAATAAACTCCCATGGTTATTACTTTTGTGGTGAATACAGTTGTATTAGAGTTTGTGAAAATGTAATACCTAACCAAGAGACATTTAGTTAATACCTAAAAAATATTGTTTCCAATTATAATTAAGGTTAATATTCCTCATTATTCATCTAATCATATAGGTTTTCGCACTTGTATTCCTCCCTATACATCAACGATAATTTCATTCAACCTATAAGTGACTTTTGGAAGAATAAAATTTCATTGGATATTTATAATCATTGATAAGTCCTTATTCTAGCTAGTTAATATTTTTTATTATTAATTATAATATTATCCTAACACTAAAATCAATATATCTATTCCATTTTGGGAAGATATATTTCTTTTTACATAAATCATTCAAAGAACTTGTTATGTCTAGTGAATGGAAGGTGATGCATTCTCAAATATTGAATCTCTATGTATCATTCTGGTTTTTTCAATTTGTTATGTGGTATATGGATTCCAACTCATTTCCACTATACTAAAACATTAAGGATTGGTTTTTTTATTTTTATTCATATTTTTTATTTGGATACATCTTGTGATTCAATGATGGAATACATTATGGAACGTGTTTTGGAAAAAGGAATATTGATTGAATTTTATTAAACCCCATTTATTTTGATTTTAATGTGATGATTTCAAAATATTATCATGGATATGATGCATTGAAAATGTTAATGAAATTATATTGAAGAATTTTTTTTATTTAAAATGCATTATCAGGGAATTTAGAATAAATGGGTTGGATTGTGTTCATATAGAATGAGTATAGTAAGAAGTGTGACCATCAAATTAGGACGAGTTACAGTCACAAAGTACCACTGAAAAAAGTAACACTATGCTCATGTGTATATGGATTGGATTATGTGTGAACATGGAAAATTTTATTGAAAATGTGAAAGGATGGAAATAATTTTTTATATAGTTTCAAACATGGATTTTACTTATGGCCTTATAAAAATTGGGTGAATATTTTCCTAATTTTTTCTATAAAATATGCTAACTAGTTCTTTTCCAATTAGTATATCCAGTGAAGTATTTGGTAAATTCCTACAGATTTCATACTAACCCATGTTTAGTAAATGTGGTGTATTTGTATATTTCATATACTAAGACAAATTATAGAGTAATATATCATAATTGTATTGTGAAATAACAAGAATTAATGGGTATGGAATGTCAATATGGAGATTGGATAATATTTACGTGGTATGTAGGATCATGTCATTCTATTTATTTGAGTCATGTAGTCATTTGGATTTATTATCTGAACTACCATGTTCCATTTTCACTATGATATTAGTATTTTAAAATTTTCACCATGGATTTTGTTGCATATAATCTTGAATAATATAGTTTTATTGGATTTTTAGTCTTCTATTTTGGTAGGTTTTATTATAATAAAATGTCCTATCATCCACAAATGTTTTCCTCATCCCTTTTCTCTTATTTTCAGCTTTTCAATTCATAGGGTTTTCACATTTGGTTAGTGACACTATACATGTCATAATACTAATTAGTTGGTGAGGGATGTAACAAGAATTATGTTTTGAATGTGATTTATAACCCATATCATCAAACTACTTGATAAAATGAATGTTGAGCCACATCTAGACAAATATCCATGAAGACTCCTAACTACATTGGCCAATGCATTCCCAAATTCAGATGACCCTGTTTCATTACAAATTCTAGCCCCTACGACCAATGGAACATACTCTTAATGTTCAATTTCTAACTCATGGGGTACCTCCATAGTTAAATTCAAAATGTTATACACATTCCATCATACTATACCATGGGCCTCGATACTTCCTCACTTGATCATGATCGATTCAGATATGGTTATCATTATCTCATGGTTTAATCTAAAAATTGAGATATACTTGAATTTTTCGAACTCAGGTTCTTGATTCCCATATTGCATTACAGACCCATTGATCAATTGTACTGAATCACGGAAATCTATAACTAAAAACCAATGAGAATTTTCCAGTTGGTTCATCAACTAGCTAAACCCATGTCATATTTTCCATGTGCAGCAATACATTCCCAACCCATCATGCTAAAATGATTTCAAATTAAATTGATCTCAATGTTCATAATCATAATCATTTTTATAACACCACAAAATGTACCTAGCATCCCTTTAGGATTTCACAGTTATACTCGAGTCCCATACATTACTAATAATTGAATGAAAAATTATTTTAAAATGAATGCTATCACTTCTCTGACCCATCTCTAATGAGGGAAAAATTTTCATGAATGAAATACCACTACCCACTATTGGATAATTGTTTTCATACCAAAACTAGGTCAAATATCAATTTTCATGACTTGTACTCCATCAATCCTAACATGTGAGGACTGGAAGGGGATAACCTCGTGCATCCCAGAGTTCCAAACCAAATAAATAAAAATCACCATCGTTGTCTGGAGGGAATTTCATCCACATATGATGTTGATTTTAAATACAATATTAGGATCATATCATCTAATATATGTTTATATAATCCCACCATACAACATATCATATAAGGATCGTCAACTACTACAAAAATAGGATTCATCACCATGAATGTACCAATCCTTCAGATCCATCTACTTTTATTTCCATTAGCATTGCATCAAAACACATTAGTACTCATCACAACCATGACCACTCGCTGATCCAAAACTCATCAATGACAAATATAACCATTGTTCATAACTACATCATATTTTAAACCTAATAAAAAAAACACATCCATTACACCTGAACCACATGCTAACTAACATTTTGTACCTCATTCATGTATTCTACAATGATATTACCCAAAAAAAATTGGTTTACATTACCTTGAAACCCAACCAAAAAACCCCAAACCCACTTTCAAAATTTACATGCAACTATTACCTGGCTATTAGTTCTCTACAACTTTCCAGTATCATCATAATGGGAGACCTCATTCCACTTCTCTCAAAGATCATGCACCTAATCTATGAAAATGGTGTATATCATGACCACATGATACATGGGTTTCATTCCTAAATAATAGGAATAGACAAATTTACCATTTTGTTTCATCCATATCCATATGATTAACCACTTCCCAATGTTGTTCTAATCTCATAATCATCTCACCATACTCTAACCCCATAGTAGATAAAGTTATAACAACGCATCCCAGAACCCAGATGGTCGATCCTTTCCAGGATTGTGTAGAAGATGATTCTAGTACTCAAAATTAATTCATATTGTAATTTATAAATGTATATATATTATTAATTCAAAAAGTTGGTTAGATAACACTTGCACCCATCTTATATAGAAAATAACCAAAAAATCCTTCCCATCCCTAAGGAAAACACAAACCTCGGGCAAACCCATTCCACAAATTTTCCTCACCAAAAACCCAATCACAAAGACACTGAGATACATGGTCTGTTTAAAGGTATGAAGGTATAATACCTATCCATATCAGTTGGATATCATGCTTGGGTGAATAGGATCAACTCCCTAGCCCTATCGGGTCTCACTAGTGTTATAAATCATTGGAAACATAAAACGGTTCTCATCTCAAATACTTGACAACATCATCATTCCAAACTACCCACTACACATTCTCAAATTAATGGTCATCATACGCACCCTTATCTCAAAAAAACTATAGAAACTCATATGCCTAACCACCCACACACAAGTCCCATGAAAAAAACTAGGAATCACTTGCCAATCCACTCCCACACAAGGATCCAATTCTCCTTAATCCTCATCTCAGATGATTAATCCCTCAAGAATCACTACCCATTGATCACCACTGACATGGTAAATGAAATCGGTAGGGAAAATATATAAATAGGAACCACATCCTTGAGGTTTATTTAGATTTAATTCTATTCATTGATATATTTAAAACATCATTTAGGTTATTAAAATCAAATTAAAAAAGAAAACCTACTGAAAACTCACAAGAATAGGTTTTTATTAAATAAATAAATTCAATTACTTACCCTTCAGACAATCTCTTTGTCACATATAGTGTGGAGTATACCACCTTCATCACTATATAATACATAATGTGTACAACCAGAATAAAAAACACACACACAGATATATATATATATATAGGCCAATACATTTGGTGGCATACTGATTTTGTCCTATCAGCTAGAAGAAAGGCATTATGATGGAAATAGTGGACATCCCAGCTTAGAAAAATCCTCATAAGGTAGTGTCAGGATCATTTCAGCAGTGATGTTAGCAGGCGTGTCATTGGTTATTAGGTTAGATTAGTGCGAATCATTCTTTGAGAATATCCTCGATGGTAGGAACTAGATAAGATTTTTAGAGATTTTTTACAAATGATTCAAATGACATGCATTACTATATTTAAAAATTGAGAGGGAATTTCAGTTGTTATTAGTCATGGGAAATATAATGATATATGGTGCAATTATTGTTTGTTATTTCAATATGGTTGAGACCTTTAGAATGTATGAAACTTTTTCTAGGATTAAGGGTTTGTGATATGTGTCTTAAAAATTATTAGAGTATGTGTTCATTAGAGCCTACATTCCATGTAGCATTCCCTATAAATCATTAAATAAAAGGTTTTTTCTAAAAACTGATAATAAAATAAGGATTTACAAAATTGAGGCATGAGACACCCATCCATAGATTTTGTTTAAATAAGGGATAAAAAATATTACTATGATAAACAAATCCATGTGTTATATAATTTGAACGTGGTATTTTTTACTCCAATCAAAATGATTTGGAATTTTCAAAAGTATCCAGTGATTCCAAAACATAACCCACATAGTATCATTATCACAAACCTAAATATGATATCAAATAGACCTAAACTCTACCTTTATGAACCATTGGATAAAAACATCACTCATATAAAATAAAAAATCATTGTCTAGGTTAATGATCATGAAACTAAAAATCACTATGGGTAACATATTCATAATATTTAACATAACATTATTTGATAAATTATACATATAGTGTATGAATGGATAAAATATAAGAATGGTTGTATATAATAAACTTATATTTCCTAGAAAATTCCATAAACCATATCATCTTCCCCAAAGATGACAAAACAAGGTCAAATCCTGACATGATGAAACCCTACAATGGGTAACCTTACAAGAATGAAAATTCACAATCCTGGGTTAAGAGAAATGGAGAGTGACCATAAGTTATGTTATTAGACAATGTATTTTCAGATGTTATCCACAAGAATAAACATCTCTCAAAACATTAAAATGTAAGGAGAAATGGCTCAAACTAAAAATACTGAGCATGAGTGTTTGTTAAGAGAAAAAATAATCAATAGAAATTTCTAAATTTATATGTTTTAATTTAAAAAATCATAGACATTTTATGTTATATTTTTACTAAAAACCATAAGGTTACTAGATATAGAAATAACATAATGCAATAACCAATGTGGTGGATGATGGGTTTGGTTTGATGATGAGGTTTTGAGTGCTTTAGTTTTAATATATGTATATTTTGTGTTATTTTTTTAAGTTTGGTAATAATGAAATAATGATATAACAAGAATATGTAGATGGATTAAATATTATTTTTGAGGATTTGAGCCATGTAACAAAGATTGAATTTTTTAGTTTTAGAATTTTCTCGATCGAGAACATGTTTGTGGGGGTGAATCATTGATGATTTTGGTTGGTGGTTTCGTGGAACATAGTGGTTTTATATGTATAGTAATGAGGCTTATGGAAATGTTTATTTTGAAGTGATAGGTGTGGTATTGTTAATATGAACATTTTTCTGGTTATTTGATAAAGATATGTTGATATATAAGATTGACATAGTGGGACATTATATTATGGGGAGTCATTGTTCTAATTTCGTCCATTCAGATCCCAATAATGTGGTGTATAGTGAGTGTATGGTGTGATTCATACAATGGAACATAACCAATAGTTTTATGGGTTTTGTTTATGTAATTGGATATGTTTGGAATATGTGAAAATATATATTCATATCTAAATAGTGGTATATCATTAGTTTTTATTACCCGATCTGGGTGATATAGTAGGTCATTATGTTTGGTGAGTGAATAGTCAACCCTCAAAAACATTTCTAGTTGGATAGGTAGGTTAGTGGTTATATATACTCAAAGAGAGAATTAATTCATATTTCCTAGGGAATGAATATTTGTTTTGGTAATGTCTCAGGAGTGGGACTATTGATTAAATTAAAACATAATTTGGAGATTATGAGTTGTATCATCAAGTGAGAGATTGTTATTTAAGACCACTGACATCAACCATCAGTGAACAATATTATTTGTTGGAAATTCATCAATGTGTCTCATGGTGGGATGTCATTATCACGTTGGTTGAAATAGATAGTGTCATATTTTATTAGTCATAGTGTATTTCAGATACAGTAGGTGTAGTGAGGAAATCGATGGCACTTT
Source organism: Viscum album (assembly GCA_963277665.1). Taxonomy (NCBI): domain Eukaryota; kingdom Viridiplantae; phylum Streptophyta; class Magnoliopsida; order Santalales; family Viscaceae; genus Viscum; species Viscum album. The sequence goes on from OY728121.1 coordinate 1,089,965,891, forward strand.
TCACAAGTGGTTATGAGTTATAACTAATATGAATATTTATGGGCATCATTAATTTGATAACAAATAATTACAATCTTCTAGAGAGTGAATAATATGGTTTTTTAATACCTCCATTGATATGGGTGTGGAATCAACATTGTTATATCCAGTGGGGGATATGGTTGTAGACCAATCATTGGGTTTTAGTGACTGATTTGGTTTATGAGAGGTCCAAATAGTGAATATTGAGATTAGAGAATTATTATAGTTGGGAGGTTATAATTCCCCAAAATATTTCATATTGGTAGAACTAGATAAATCTTTGTTCCAATATGTTTGTATTTGAGTCTGCTTTGAATTTTTGTGTTTGGATTGAGATTAATCGTTTTTATACACATTTTAATTGAATGAGAGGATGATTTGGAGATGGAAATTGAAAAATAAATTATTGTAGAGGGTTGTAAAGTTTTCACAGAGACAACCATTCAAGGTGGTTGCAGTTGCAAGGCATTAGAACCCCAGTAGAGATCAAATTAGTTTTTATCTCCATATAGTGTTTTTTGGAAACCCAAAAATGAGGTTGGCGGTGGACTAATACAATACTGATGGTCATAAACATTCAAGGGTTTGTCAGCCGATATTATGTCATGAGGTTTAGTGGGGTCTCACACTACCATGGATGTTGGGAGTTTGTTGGTAAGTTGTCCAGTTTTCTAAATTTTTATTGATTAATAATTTATCCCATTTAAAATTAGGATCCGACATGAGGATTCTTAATTATCATTTGTGAAAGGAGTGGGTTGGTTCCACCTATCCAAACCTCCTACCTTTTCCTTCTTAACCCTATGATATTTTGAGGAGTTTGTTGTGACAATCTATATTTTTTCATATCCCTTTATATATCATATCCCCTTCCCTTCATCTCACAACATTATACCAACCTTTTATAGTGTTTCCTATGCCAAATTATCAATATCATGGTGGAAGTAGGATGTTATGATGAGGATATCAAATATATTGGATTTTAGAGGATCAAGAGCATTAATCTAGGGACCTAAGCTAAATATGAATTTATTTTACAACTTTTACGAGAAATTAAAATGAAATTTCATATATAATATTAATAATATCAAAGGGACCCAATGTGTTAATGCCTTTAAATACTAGTGACAAAATAAAACCATTTATAATGGTTGTGATCATATCTTCTTATGTTCACCACACTAGACCATCTTCTAATCATTTCATTATTAATACTCATCCTTATAACTTAGGGAATGAAATCATAAAATTGGATAAGATAAGACACTAACCAAATGATGAATAAAAATTACAACAACGATGATTTTATAAAAAAAAATATCATAAAATAATTATAATATGACCAAGACTAATAATCATAAAATATATGTGAGTTCCAATGTAAATGTCATAAGAACTCTATATATGAACTTGTCAGAGAAGAAAAAATAATTCACATAAAATTGATTTAAATCATTTAACATAAATATTGAATCATGAGAGTATTATTTTATAATATATAATATATTTGAACTATTGAATAAACATTATAATAGGTAAATGTTACATTCATGAGTTAGATATTTTTACCCAATCTTACAAGGAAGCATAATTGTACCTTTGTATACATCACATTCATGAGTCAATCAATTTCACCCACACTAGTGAAAAACTAAATTATTCCCTTTTTTATATAAAATTATATACGATCATTAAATATGATTTGAAGGGAGATATATGTCCCCAACCATTTTGTCCATAATTATTAGTGCCACTTTGAAATCATTCACTTATCACATTATAGTGAACCTAGGGAAATAAAATGTGATTAATAAAATGTTTAATTTTATAATCATTCACTTTTCATAAAGAACCCATATAAATAAAATCATTTTCATAATACACTCTAAAATAAATCATTTACCCTATATATCATAATTATCTAATGTAAATATAATCCTTGTTCATAGTATTTACAAATATTATAACAATGTGAATTAAATCGTTTGACAAAAAGAATCATGGTAACCAAAAAATAATCAAGTAATTGATGAAAAATTGTTGGGGTAAATTAAAAAATAAATCAAATATTGGTTGATATTTTTAAATATATACAGGAAAATGAAAATAATATTACAATTTTTGTAAAAAAATAATTTTTCAATATTTTAAAAAATTCTCTATTTATTTCAAAATAAAAGGAAAAACACACATACAAGTGTATTTGAGTGGAAAGTTTTTTTTCCTATAGTTTTTAGATTCTAAATCTTGTAAAATAATTTATTTTATTATACATAATAAAAATAAATTTAATTAGAAGTCGTATAAATCAAAGGAAGAGGGTTGTGTTTCCAAATCCCTTAGATTTACTATTGATTTAAATGGAAGTTCATTTACATCCTATATAACAAATATAACTATATTAATCAACAATTTTATATCTTTATTTACATACATACCATTTGATATGAATAATTTATAATGATTATATACAATTATATTTTTAGGATCTTACCTATTTTCAAATTTGGGTTTGAGTAATATTGATTTTTTTAGATAGTTTATTTATCATGGGGTTGTTATTAATTATTTTCCCAATATTAATTATTTTATGATAATAAATGGAAGTAGAATGTTTTTAGTAATTTATAATGTTATAATTTTATTATATGGTAGTTTTGGTAACAAATTTGAATGATGAAATCATGGAATGTCATTTTTATTGATTTTTAAGGATCAAACATTGGTATATTAATAAATGATTATTCTAATATAATAAATTTTATAGAAAAATAATAATTATTTTTATTTATGTCTCATATTTTATTTAATTATGTTGTTATATTCATCTTTGATATTATTTTTATCATTGTTTAGGTATGTGGTAAGACTGACTCAATGGAGAATATGTCATAATTAATGGATGATTATAATTATAAAAGTGATTTATTTTGTCATCACATCATTATTATAGAATAAAGAGTTCGATATTTTGAAATTTTTTAGGTCTTAAACCATATATTATGAAATTTTAACAACTAAAAAGGAAAATAGAACAAAAATGAGATATGTTACTTTCTGGAGGTTGTATTCTTCACAGTGCATAGTAAATGATTATATTTTTTGAAGGGGAAGGAAAGATTTTGGAATATAATTATTCACTTAATAATAATAAATATATTATATAATACAAAATTAATCTCTAATTAACCCTTATAATAAAAAAAAATTTGATGGTGGTGAAAATAATATAATTCATTGCTATATAAAGGTGGTAGTCCTCACAACACCGAAATAATAGTGTCTCTTTTCTTAATAAAAAGGGCTGAATGTGGTTATTGATTATTTTATTATAATAATAAAACAAATTATAAAAATAATAAAAATTTCATAATACATTAATTACGGATTTTTATTTCTATATTATGGATGAAATTAAATGATGTAGTCAATAAAGGTTCTAACAATGAGAACTTATGTTTCTCCATATATGAGTCTGTGGAAATGGAAATATTAAGTCAATATATTATAATGATTGGATCAAAGAAAAAGAATATTGTTTTAAATGAAGTATAATATGAATAGATTCTAGTGGAAAAAAAATTATGTAGTGGTCTTGAAGGGATGTTGAGTGGCCCCTATTAGAAGTCGTGTGGATGAATTGTTTTTAATTATAATCCTTTATTATAATGGGAGAACCTAGAAAAAAAGTGAAATGTCCCCAAAAATAGAATATTATATGTTTGATATATATTTTAGTTGATATAAACCTCTAACAATCAATTTGAAATGTGTTTTATTAAAGTATAGGTCTCTTACTCCCATAGTTAGCACTTTATACCATATTGGTTTTCTACTATGATTAATAATTTTTCTACAAGTGTAACAAATCATTTATAACCAATAATAAAATTTTACCAATTACATAATTTAGAAATTATAATTACATATATTATATTCATTTTATTATATTCATTTTCAAAAAGTGTTGGAATTCAATAATATAGGTATAATGTATTAAAACAATTTTTGAAAAAAATATACGATTGGTTCTAAACTTTCAAATATAATTTTTAAAATTAAAACAAATATTATTAAATCTAATATAAAATAAATATTTTTACTATAAAAATGATTCATAAATTCCCATTTTATACTTTTATAATTATAATGTTTTAAAATTCCCGGTATTTGTAAAAACTGTACTCTACATTATTCACCTAAAAATCTATCTTTCTAGAAGGCCCCCTAAAATACATATTATACTAAAATTTTCATAATAATCACAGTTTTATTATATTTTAAATTTTATTATTATATAATTTATAAATTAATCTTTTAAATAAAATCATTATTGAAGGTACATTTTTAGGAAATCATTCAATAATAGTTTTTATTATTCATATAAAATTATTGAAAATCTATTATTTCAACCAAAAATATATTACACATGAATAATGTCGACAATAGAAAAAAATAATAAAGATATTTTATTAGATTCTTAGCAACACTAGTAGAAATAGTATTATAAGGGACCTTCTTTTCATAATGTTTTTTTAATTATTTTTAATCTTTCATTTAAATTCTATCCTCCAGTAGTCAATGTCTATTATATTAATAATTGTCCTAGTCTTTTGATCTTTAAAATTTACAGTTAAAAAAACTATTGAACATAATATATATTTAAGGATATTTATTTAGCTGATATTTTGGTTCATTACATTCTAACCCCATAAAATAATTTTATACTAAAAATTATATTATTTATTTGAGTTCATGTAAGGGTAAATTTGACTCATTACATCATTAGGTTCCCACATTTACTCCCAGAAATTTTGATTCTTCCGTAGAACACTGAACAGATGAGTTGTCTTGTTCCACAACAATGTTAATCTTAAATCCATAATTTCCATTGTTTGTTCCTTGTATGAGTGATCGTGTTCAAGATTCATGACATTCAACATTAGTACATATGAAGGGGTTTTTGTGTATATACTCTAAATTTATATATAACATTGGTCATGTGCTTGGGAGATGACTGGATGGAGTTATAAGAGATAATATAGTAGCATGAAATGCTCATGGATCTTGAAGGGACCAATATATCTAAGTTTTAGCCTACCCTTCATCCCAAATTTCCAAACCATAATCCATGAAGATATCTAGAGGAACACCTTTTCAACACCTTAAAACAATAAAACCCATCCGAAATTATCTATATAATACTATAATCAACATTCTATTATGTTCATATTCCACCGAATGGTTTTTAAAGTCTCCATCATTTCATGGATATTGTTAGGACCTATCAGTTACGATACTGCAATACTATCATATCATATTGTACTCCTACATATCTTCTCATATAGATATTCTTATGATTCAATATGAATGAAACAATAGAAACGGTTGTTATATGTTAACTCTAACAAGTCTTGGTGTTGATTCCATGATTATTGGAAATCCGTAAAATAAGATCTCATTATATCCTCTTGAATTTGAATAGTCCTATGAAATTTACCATCTAGGTATAGGAGATGAGATGTGGTGAAACTCTACTATGTATTCAATTCATTCTAAATACTTTTCCATATTCTTATGGTCAACCACATATCATGATTATATATAATAGATAGTTGTAATCCATGAATACTTTCCAATTACCTTGTATATATCATGGTGAATTTTTTAATGTAGAAATATTCATTAATGGAAATTAACTATGCTAACTTAGTAAGGAGGTTGACAATGATCAAAATAGAATTATGGACCTTACTCTTTTCGACGATTCATGTGATACAATTTATGATAATTTTTACCATATCCATAATATTATAGGTAATGGTTAAAATATATATTTATTCTCTTATCAATAATCCTTATCTTTTTTTCTAAACAATCATCGATATAGTTCATCCGTAATTTCCCTCTTCACATTATACCACCAGATTTTTCTTTTGATATATATACATGATCATGTTTTTTGATGAAGAAAAAAGGATTAGATATGAAAAAATTCGAAAATATCCATGTTTGGGTATTTATGAAACACATATCTATTTAATAAACTGTATAAATCCATATTTATTAGTTATGAATAGGATAATTCTCCATGACTTTTACTAAAGTCATGCATCATCATTATTGTATTCTATGATATTCAAATGATTGGTTGGTTGAGCAGTTTTAATGGAGAGATAATATTTTTCTTCTATAATCATGACATCAATATCCATCCTCTAAAATTTCTTTAGTATTAGGTATTTATCAGTCCTTATTATGGATTGAGTATCATGATATTTTCTAAAAAGAGCATAAACCACATTGTTGTTCATCCACAAGTGATAATGTATCGAGAAGTCATAATATTTTATCAATTCTAACTATCTATTTTAGTGCATATTAAACTACATCTATGTTAATATATATATACATATATTTTTATATTATGATAAATATATATATTATATTCTTCTCTATAAAGATAATCTATCCAAATCCTTAATGTAAATATCACCATTTCCCTTTCAAAATCACGAATCCAGTAAATTTACTAATGAGTCTTTAATTATCACGAGACATAAGAAATTAAAAAATAATTATAAATGAATATTCTACCTAATATATTTCTTTAAGCTTCAATATATATTAAAAACCCTTCCCATATGCATAGTAATAAATTTACGGGTGAAGTTACATACCACTTCTTCTATTCATTGAAACATTCTTCACATTACTCCATCCAAAGTATCATCAATCCATTATATTCTATCATGGTTAATGGATTTTATAGCTATAATAAATTTCTCAAAAATCATTCTTCATATCCTATAAACCAATTGGAAATTAGGAACTTGGTTTTAGTGCTCAATATAGATCATTTCTTGATAACATCCATCATTGATTTATCTATCGACATGTCATAAATTTTGATTACATTATCCAAGAATTAATAATTTTGTAAAATATATCTTTTTATAATTGTCATACCATTTCTCCTTTATTCTAGTATTCAATAAAATCCACAAATTTTCTTCTTTCTTTAACATTATCTTAAAATATATATGAATTTACTACGATAAATAATACATGTAATTCATCAAGGTAGTAGAAAATGAATTTCTTCATTTAATTTTTAATGATTTTTGGGAACTTTTAGTTCTAGTGGCCTGATTATAAATTCATAGTTCTCATATCATATACAAAGGATATTTTATAATGGTCCCCCATTTTTAACCTTAACTGATGATATCATGATTGAAGGTATATCTTTGATGAGTTTTTAACTCCTCATTGATCTCCAAATAGACCATTGATATGGGGTGGAGGATAATTTATTATAATTATTTTATTATTCTCATTATAAGTAAGGAAAATAAACATTAATAAATCATTTAATTTGAAAAAATAGACTGATTCACCCCACTGTGAACCACTTGAGAATATGAAGTGATTTTAAAGTTTTTGTTAATGTTTCTGGTTTAATTATTCTAATTCAATAGGGAAATGATATTTACATCCTTTGAGATAGGGATAAATGCAATTATAAGGTCAATTGAAAAATAAATGTGACACCCTGACCCAACACTTTTCCATTATTTTATTCAATTTGGAGCCCTTTTAAAAAAAATTAATGTTAAAATAAAATACGATAATTAAATTATAATCAAAATGAAAAAAAGAAATATAATATTGACCCCCAATCATGAATCTCACCATCCCCCACATCCTCTGGTCATTTGACACCGACACCGCCTGCCTCTTACCTGCACCGCACCACCAGCACTCTCCCTTCCGGTGACCTCCACCAGTTGGCATACCCCATCTATACCAGCACCATCCTATCATGCCCATCCCTCCCTAGATGGCCCTCCTCTAAAACTGTGATGCTGAGGCCTCCATACTCTTATGTTGTGACCTGCCGAACCCTCTTCCGGCAGCCACACATCCTTTCTCTAGTATTTTATTTCTGATCGGGTTAGGGTCTCCTCACTTCCTCCTCCCCCTTCCCTCGACTTCTTCTGCCCCTTCACTGCATCATGATTCCAACCAAACCCTTGGTGGGCTTTGGGTTATAAATCAATTCGGTTTTGGTTTTTAGGGTGTGTGATCTCATTTTCATGTCCCATTCATCCCATATTCGAAGCTTCACACCATTTGTGATTTCTTCAAGGTATGTTTTCTAATTTTAATGCCTTTAAATTTTTTAACTATTTCTTATTTTTCTTTGAATGTATGTTATTGTTATAAATTATTATTATTATTAACTATTTTTATGAGACTCCATGAAAGGATAAACCCAAGTTTACATAGTTTCTATAAAATGTAGTGTAATGTTTCCTTGAAAATTCATGAATTAATTTTTTTTTGGAAAATTCAATGCATATTTGTCATTTTATTAATGCGCAAATGGCCTTTGTTAATGTCTTAAAATGTTTTATGTAGAATTTTGTGGGTTTTTATATAAATTATCTTTGTTCCTATAATTCCATATAATACATGAAATTTTATGTATTGAGAATTTGATTCAAATTGGGTTTTTTAAAAAGTGTAGGCTTTTTCAATTGCATTTTTACATACTGATGGTTAAACACATATATATATGGATGAATATGTGTAAAAATTCACACAGGAACATGTGAATTTGTGAAATCGGTGAGATACTTGTATATATTTGAAATTTTATATGGGAATAATGGGAGAGGAACCTTGAGAAATTAGAAATAGGTAATTAAATTTATATTTGTTTTTAAAGGACATTTTAATTGAAATCCTCAATAATAAAAATAAATGATTAAGCCCTTTTGGAATTTTCAAGGGAGTCTTCCTATGGGATTGAATTGAAATTTGATTTCAATATGATTACTTAAAAGTAAGTGTAAAGGAATGATTGGAATTACCATGCAATGAAATTAATTAATAAATTATGATATATCCCTTGGATGTTTAAAATTTTTTCATTTTGATTGAAAATTAAATGGTTTTAAAGAGGGGTGTGAACATTTGATGAGTGAAATGTGATTTTGTACGGAAAGTGTGTTCTCTTAGCATGTTGAATTTATTGTCCACATTTCAATCTGAATAGTATATGGTATTAAATGTGGAAACATATGTTTTAAAGTGATATTGGTTGTTTCAAGGTTTTACAAAGGGGCTTGGCCTGTGGATTTAGTTGGTTTCTTCCAACCCTTTTTATTATTTCAGTTTTATTTTGATTCTTTGGTAATATTTGGTTTCCCTCTGGGTTAATTAGATTTTTTAGTGGATCCTCGAAGGACTTTGCATACATACATAGGTATGTATGTCTATATATATATAAACCCCCTTGAACATATTCCCTCATGGTGCGGGGAATATGTGCATTGGTTTACAGGGTTTATATATATGAGTGTATGTGTGCACAATTGTGGGGAGATCTTCAAAAAAGGTGTATAGTGATGAATTGTTCATCTTGTTCCACTCCCATTTTGAGGTAGGTTTCCTTTTGAATTAGCCTTTAAATTAATGAATTATACACTTATTTCTTTTAATACCCTTAATAAATTCTATCTAGGGATATATGGTTGTTTCTAGTATAAATGTATGAAGTGAAATAAAATTAATTCCAATTTGTATTCAATTTCATGAAACTTTTTTATTAAATGTGCATACCGTGTGTTTATAAAATGTTTATCAAATTTATCGATTGGAAAATGTATGTAAGTTTTGGTTTTTAAATAATTTCTTGGGTGGGAAGTGTGTTTGGGTTTCCTAAATGGATTTATTAAATGGGGTTTCAAATGGTTTTGAAATTGAATGAGGTGTTTATTTGATTCCTAGGAAATAAGTTTGTGTGAGTTGATTCTTTGAAAATATTTTATTTTTAAATGATATCTTGAGGATAGTTTTGTACTTTTATAAAATAATTTTCATTGAAAAACTCTCATGGGGATGTACCTCTTTTCTAGTATTATGATGATTGAATGGGTGGTCCTCGGATGGGACATCCCTCGTGTGAGTTTTGTTAATGTAAATAGGTAGAAAAGTCCCTCAGAGTTATTCATTGGTGACTTTTGTACATGTTTCTTATGTTTGAAGAATTTATATGTGATGTATTGCTTCATTGACATTGTTGGATCACCCCTTATTATTCATGACAGAGGAACCTAGCATAATGAGTGCTTTGTTAGTGAACGATTACTACACAAGTTTAGATTACGCACTTGATATTGACCCATATTTGGGGGATAATATAATATTATTTCTATCGGATTGGGCCCCACGATCAGGCCATGTAGGGTGAAAATCATGAGTTTGGGACTTATGAAATCATTAGGTAGGGCATGCCTTATGGATGAGTCACATGTATAGTATGTTCAAGATTATTCATGAACTCCTAGGTTCTTTAGTTTATTTTGACACTGAGTTATCAAAAGAGGATGATTGTGGTGCATCATTTGGTTTTTCACTCTTGTGTGATATCGTACCATGTCCATTATTGAATGAGTCTTCTTCTTACATTCTGAATAGTGTGACTTTACCTCAAATTGATTAATTTTTTTTAGATGTTTTTGGATAATTGTTTTAATTTTTTTTTACACTTTCCTTATCTTCATCCCTATTTATTTAAAATGTTAAATCTTTCTTCTTGTAAAAGATACTTTTTAAACTAAAAATGGCAACCGACCATGATTTACTTTAATGGGGAAATCTATGAAAAACATACTTTTATATATTGTAGTTCGAACCTGGTGTTGATGGTTCATTTGTTTAAAGAAAATGCATTTGGGAATAGATTACATGGGTACACATATTGAGTTTTAATACTCAAATGTATACTTTGTTCTTGTTCATAGTCTCAAGTGAATGTTTCTGCTTGATCTTCATCACCATGGGCTATGTTGAGTACTTTGATTGGATTGTGACCTACGGGGTTGGTGTAATTTTAGTGGTCATTAGGTTTGGTTTATTTTATTTTTCAGTTCTGTCCTGTCATTATTTTGTTTATTTATTTCGGGATAATATTTTATTATTCTAGTACTTTATTTTATTTAAATTGGGAGAAATCATTCCCATCATTACTTTGTGATGACCTTGGTGCTTTTCGCCAGCCCGAGAGGATCGAGAATGCCTCTCGGGCCGTATTGCATGTTGGATCGAGTGACTAGTTCGGTTATGTCCTAGGATTGTTCATTAAAAAATGATATTAGTGGATAGGTTCTTTAGAGGACATTTCTTTGAGAGTGAAATTTTTTATTTTGGATGTGATGGTTGAAGGAGTGGGATTGTTGGAGCATAGGGTGTAGGTCTGTGTTATTGTCTATCCAACACTTCCTGGATTGAACCATGAGTATCCATGGGGTGTCAGTTTTGTCATAGTTTATTTGTTTGTTGTGGGTTACTTGGTATTTGGGGAAGTGAAATGAGAGTGGGGATGATTTTCTTAGTGAGATCACCAGGACAGAAAATCCATGTAGAGCCAAGGACAAGGTCCTAAAAGGCTCTCTTTGATGGTCGATCGATTGGCATATGGATACCATATATATGGCTAGGACACCCATTGACACTAGTTTTCATTAGAGGGTTTATTTTATTTAATTATAGTTGGCCTAAAATGGTTTTGGTGTGTATTTAAATATATTTTAAATCGGTATTTGGTTTTAAAAAAGGATTATTGGTTTTTCCAAAATTATATTTTCAAACCAAAATATTGAATCTTGTTGAAAGTGAAATGGGTCGTCCTGAAAATGGGTGTTATTTTGGAAAAAAAATATGAAGAAGGAATGGAATTTCAATGAATTAAAAATTAGGAGAGTGTGATACTTATTTTATTTGTGTTTTTTGTTTTCTTTTTTTGTCCTTGGCATTTACATCTTTGTTGTGTGATTGAAATGATGTTTTGATTTTGAGTTATTGATTTGAAAATGAGATATTAAATTTTGATTCATGATATGATTTGATTTGATTTTGGTCTCCTATTTTCATATTAGATCCCCACTAAATTATAAGGGATTCTGAGAAGCTTCTAATAATGGATCATTCATCATTTTTATTTTGGATGATCATGTCATTTTTTAGGAATTTTGATTAACCATTTTGGATATGGAGCCTAGTGGTCCTCAATATTAGGAGATTTTCATGAGGTTCTGAGAGTCAAACACTCCTCATTTGTTTGGGCATCCTGAACCATGTGAAGCTGAGGAATGGCTATGAAATATTGTGGATATATTTTTTCACCTTGAATATCATAAACCTCTCATGCCTGAGCTTTCCACCACTAGGATGGATGGCCGATGTCAGGAATGGTGGGAATCCATTTGTCAGGCCGAACCATGGATGAATTACTCATGGTAATTATTTAAAGCCATATACATCCAACAATACATCATTGAGGACATGAATATACTGATGGGTTTGAGGTTGTATGGTCCCAAGTATGGATATTCAAGGGTGTTTTAGTATGCTAATTTGTTTGGCGAGATGGTGTCGTATCTCACAAACCATGTTGGGGACGAGTTTTTGAAAGCTCGTTTTATTAAAAGGGGTCTTCGATAAAAATTCTATTAGTTTGTGACTTCATTACCCAATGATTATGAATAAGTAGTGTGATATGATGTTCAGGTTGATGGTGATTTAGCAGCACCTATTCAGTTTATAAGAGGTACAAAAAGGATGTTATTTTCTTCCACAGAAAATGCATCTGAGAGGATGTTATGGCAGGGTTTTCAGTGTGGGAAACCGGGGCAGAGGAATTTCTCATGTCGCGAAGAACCTATGATATGTCATACCTATGGAAATTTAGGTTACTTGCAATAGTTTTCCCAGGGTGGTCCTTGGAGATGACATGGAGCCAGATCCACTCCCTGGGAGAGACCTCCATCTCTTTGGGACGAATGTTGCACTAGAACAAAATCAATCAGAATCTTATTTTTTCGTAAATGCCTTTTTTTAATTAATGTAACTTGTATAGATGACTTCTTTTTGGTATATAGATGGAGTTTTTAGGTCTTTTGTGAATTTTTTTTAATGGAAATTCCTTTTAAATGTTTTCTATGTTTTTTAAATTGAATATTGGTGTTTTTTGAACCACGATTCATTTATTTGGGTTTTTTAGCCTTCTTTAGGCTTTGAACGTCATTCTGGATTGATATTTCAATGCATATCTAGAGACCTAATATAGTGGGGAGGATACTGTTGGATGTGGTTTCGATGAACCCAACATCCTGGAATTCATGATGGAGCACTTTATTTTTCCTCTCTTCCCAACCCCGATCATAGTTTCTAGTCAACTTCAATAGTGGGTTGTGTAATAGATGCTCAAGGATATCCTGAATAGACCATGATGAGTTTCTTTGATTTCTTTTATGTTAGTGCTAGAGGTGTTCCTTGTTGGTTTCTGTTGTGTTTTGAAAAAAGTGTGTCTCCTATTTTTAATCTCTACGTTGATTGTTCTAAATCATTGTAATTTTGTAACGTTTTCCATGGATGTTTGGATTATTTTGAGGATGGTCTAATAGTTTATTTGGAGAATTTTTGGTTTTGGGTTTGGAACAGAAGAGAGTTTTAGTTCTCCAATATTCGAGATTTTGGGACATTTCTTGGTTTCAGTTCAACATTACTTTGGTTTTGAACAATTGGATATCATGGGACTTCCTAGGGGTAGAATGTTTTAGATTGGGTAGAATTGTCACAACCCATCCCGAAAAATTTCCTAATATTCCACTCGAACATTTCACACCACATTCCCCCCACCTCCTTTGGACCCATAATGCCAAACCCTATCCTCCCACCCACATCGCGCTACCAGAATTCTCCCTTTTAGTGAACTCAACTAGACGACCTCCCCCTCCATTTTGATGCCTCTACTCACACCCCTCCCTTTTTGGTTTCCACTCTTCTAGAACTGCGACCCACTGGCCTCCCTTCTCTAGCACCACAACCCACATACCTGACTTCTAGAGACCACAATTCCTCCCTCTAGTACTGTATTTCTCCTAGGGATAGGGTTTTCCCTCTTCCTCATTCCCCTTCCCCTCGACTTTTTCCTTCCCCTTCATTGCATCTTGATTCCAGCTGAACCCTAGGTGGGTTTTGGGTTCTAAATTGATTTTTTTTTTGTTTTTAGTGTGTGTGGTCACATTTTTTGAGTCCCCCTCAACCCATATTTGATGAATGGCATAATCTGTTCCTGATTCAAGGTAAATTTCCACAAGATTAAGCCTTTATATTTTCTAAATCGTGCTATTTTTCTTTGAATGCATGTTTCATGTGTTTATTGTTATCAATAAATGTTTCTATGAGCTTATTTGAAAGGGTAAACCAAGTTTTACATAGTTTCCAGAATATTAAGTGTAATTTTTCCTTAAAAAAAGTGATTTAAAATTATTTGGAAAATTCCTTGCACAATAATCATTTTATAAATGCACAAATGGCCTTTGTTAATGGGTCAAAATGATTTAAGCAACAATTTTGAGTTTTTTCAATGAATTATGTTTGTTCCTGTCATTTCATGTAATACTTGAAATTCCATGTATTGAGAAAGTGTTTTAGATTTGTTTTTAAAAAAAGTTTGGACTTTTGAAACAGAATTTTTATGTACTGATGGTTATGAACTTAAATATATTGATGCATATATTTAAAAATTCATATAGGAACATGTGAATTTGTGAAATTGGTGAGAAACATGTATATTTTTGAAATTGTATATTTGAATAATGGGAGAGGAACCTCGATAAATTATAAACAGTTATCATAAATTATCTTTTTTTAAATGGATTTAAATTTAAATCTTATTAAAAAAGAAATGATTATGCTACATTAGAATTTTCATAGGAGTTTCCCTATGGTTTTTAATTGAAATTGGATTTCGAGAGGGTTATTTAAAAGGAAGCTTAAATACCTGATTGGAATAACCATGATATGATAGTTGTTGATTATTTATGAAATATCTCTTGGAGGTTTAAAATGATTTCCTTTTGATTGAAAAATTAAATTATATTAAAGAGTCATGTGAACTTCTGAGGAGTGAAATGGGATTCTCATCAAAAAGTGTGTTCACATGGCACGTTGAATTTGATGTGCACTTTTAAATATGAATTGTAGATTGTTTTAAATGGTGAAATACATGTTTTCAAAATGATCATGATTTTTGTAACTTTTTACAAATGGGATTGGCACATGGATTTGGTTTGTTTCACCCAACCATTTTTATTGTTTTAATTTTATTTATAGTCTTTGGTAATATTTGGATTACATTTGGGTTAATTATATTTTTCGATGGCTCCTCAGAGGGTTGCACAAACATACATATATATTTATATCTATATATATATATATATAAATAATTCTTTCACATATTCCCTCATGCAATAGGGAATATGTGCATTGAATTTTTGGGTATATATATATATATGACTGTATGTGTGTGCAATTGGGGGTGATTGTTGAAAATGCGTATGGTGTCGAATTGTTTATCTTGGTATGCTCCCATAATGAGGTAGGTTTCCCTATTCATTAGAATTTAAATTAATGATTTACTGATTTGTATATTTTATACCCCTTATTAAATGCTAGCTTGTGATATATGGTTTTTTCTAGTATAAATGTATGAAGTGAAATAAATTTAATTCCTCTTTGTGTTCAATTTCATGAAACTGTTTTATTAAATGTACATATCATGTGTTTATCAAATTGCTCGGTGGGCCATTTTAAGTAAATATTGGTTTTTATATATTGGATTGGGATGAAAATGTGTTTGGGTTTCCCAAATGGATATATTAAATGGGCTTCCAAATGGTTTTGAGATTGAATGTGATGTTTATTTGATTATTTGGAAATGAGTTGGCCTGCGTTGCTTCTTTGGAAATGGTTTTTTGTTAAATAGTTTCTTGATTCCAGTTTGGTACATTTATAAAAAATATTTTTCTTTCAAAAAATTTCATTGGGTTGTACCTATTTCTTTGTTAGATTATGATGGAAGGTGTGGTCCCCGGATGAGACTTACTAATATTTTGTAGTTTTATGGAAAGAAAGAGAAAGGTCCCATGGAGTTACTTGGGGGGAGGGTTGTGTATGTTGATTTTGTGTGATGCATGTATATGATATTGATTTAGTTTTTGAAATTGTTGGCTCAAACATTTATAATTCGTGACATGGGAACCTTGCATATCGAGTGAATTTTCAGGGAATGATTACTACACTAGTTTAGATTACACACTTCATAGTGTCCCATAGTTGGGGATATTTTTTAATTATTACTATGGGATTGGGACCCTTGATTTGTTAGGTAGAGTGATGATCGACCATTTGGGCATCATGATTTCATTGGATAGGACATGCCTTCGGGATGAGTCATATGTATAGTACATTCTAGATTATTCACAAGCTCCTAGGTTCTCCCATGTATTTAGACACCTAGTTATATATGGTGGGTGACTCTGGTGAATTGTTTGGTTGGTCACTATTGTGTGATATCATCCCATTCCTTTTCTGTATGAATCTTGTTCTTACTTTCTGTGTAGTGTCAATTAACCCCAAAAATGATTGAATGTTTTTAAATGTTTGTGGAGAATTGTTTTCAAAAAATGTTTTTCACTTTCTTTTTCTCTATCCCTCTTTATTTACATGTTTAAATATATCTTCTTGGAAAAGAGTTTTTTTTAAAATGTTAATAAATCATGATTTTATATAATAAGAAAATGGTTGAAAAACATACATTTACAAATATGAATTCAAACCTTGAATTAATTATTCTTTTTTAATGAAAATGAAATTGAGTATAGATTACATGGGTATTCCTATTGAGTTTTAATACTCATTCCTATAATTTGTTCTTATTTTAAGTCTTAGGTGCTGGTTTCATATTTATCTCTGTCGCTATAGATGATGTTGAGTCTTGTGATTAGAGTGTGACCAGTGGGGTCACATGGAGTTTTAGTTGTCATCAGTTTTGGTTAGTTATATTTCATAGTTCTTACATGTCATTCTGTTTGGTTTATTTATTTTTGTATACTCTATTTTTATTTCTCTACATTTATTTATTTAAATTTTGATAAATCATTCCCATTGTTACTATGTTATGACCTTGGTTCTTGTCACCAACCTAGGAAGATAATGAATGCCTCTCATGCCTTATTGCGGGCTGGCTCGAGTGACTGGTTTGGGGTCGGCCTAAGTTGGTTCCAGACACAAAACCTCAGAATGATGGGATTTCCCTGAAGATTATGAAAATTAATATTAAAGAATTAATAAAAGATAAGGAAAAAATAACATGGATTTTTTTAATGAAGATTAATGGAGGATGAATAATATATGAAATACTTTAAAATGTTCTTCAAATATTTCATGTATAAATATAATGAATACTATAAATAAATTGTTATAGATTAAACAACCCATATATCGAATTCACCTTAATTCATTATTAATTACATAAAGATACACATAATACAATCCTATAAGATTATGAGGATTGATATATTTTGGAAAATGTGTATATTTCACATTATCACATAACATGGATACCAAAAAATTAATTAAAAAATTCTATATCACTC
Organism: Viscum album; assembly: GCA_963277665.1. NCBI lineage: Eukaryota > Viridiplantae > Streptophyta > Magnoliopsida > Santalales > Viscaceae > Viscum > Viscum album. The sequence goes on from OY728121.1 coordinate 1,089,983,425, forward strand.
ACTTAGGCACCATTGATCATCTAAAATAACATGTGACAACCGAGATATTTAAATATGGAACTAGCGATCTATAAAGGACATCAAGGGAATAATTAAAGAATAAAATGTTGAAAGAAAAACATGATAGTCAATAGGAATATCAAGATGACATCAGAGGGTTTTAATCACAAATTGATAATCAAATCATGATATAAGATGATAATATCAAGACAACATAGGAATTCATAAACAAAATTAAACAAGGAATCATAAAAATAAGTCAAGTATAATATCCAATACATCATAATATAGTGTTATTAGGATAACCTCTTATGCACCATACATGGAATATTTTGAGCTATTATAACTGCCTAATGCATTGGATGAAGATATAATTTTGATCCCCATGTCACATTCATATTATATACAAGCATTTGTGTTCCACATCAATCTCATAAAATTAGAATATGATTATTCAATTTTATCCACAGAATTATGGATTTTTAGATACATTCATGGAATTACACAATCAATAAAGGATAGGTACATATAGGTGAATATCCTTGAGTGGAAATAGGGATGGGTATTAACTAAAAAAATGATTCACATGGAAAACTGAATGATAATTTTCGTATCATAACATTTGAAAATATTGATACATATGGTTTTTTATTGAGAGTGAAAATAGGAATATCATAACATAGAAATGATAAGTATAGAAAGATGTAATCTTAAATACATATTACGACATGAAAATTTGGAAATCGGAAGGCATTATATAAAAGATGTTCTTGAACAATGTAAAGGAGGAGAGGATCCATTACCTTAACAGGGCACTTCTAAAAGTATGGGTGTAAGTTATTGTGTTTTTGGGATACCATTGTATGTCATTAAGATGATACATAAGTAGAGAAATTTTGATCAAAGTATTTTTGCTGAAGTGTAATGATATGTTCAGTGGGGTTTTTATAGAAAAAGAGAGTAGAATTATTTATTTATTTAGAAACAACATTTTTTTCTCTATATGATAATATAAAAAAACCATCCTATGTATTTTTCCCATGCTTTCTACCAATGAGGATAAATTTTAATTTTTTAATAATAAAAATAACCGAATTCATTAAAATAATGTGCCTGGGGAAGTGGATTTGTGTAATATGAAAAAACAATTAATTTCAAAACATTATAATATAATTCTGAATTAGTAAGATTCATTATGGGTGTATAAAAATAATCAAATAAAAAAAAATCAAAAGGATATATATATTTTGTCATGGATACGCTTTATTTTATTTATTTAATCACTTTTATTATTTTAAAATGTCTTAATACATAACACTTATTTATACATGATTTAATTTTTACCCAAAATTTGATTACCTATGTAAAGTACAAAAATCAACCATTCGATAATGTTGAAATGGTTATTTCAAAAATAATGTATTTTTTATCAAAATAACACATTAAATATTAGATTTTACACTTTTAATTCTAATTCCCCATTTATTTAAGAATGCTCATTTTTATGATGTTAACAGTTTTCTTACCCAAATAATGTTTATATTATACATTATTAAATTAAACAATAATCTGTATGTAAATATTATTTTATAATAAAAATATGAAATTAACATTATTTTGAAATTTATTGATATTATCAAAAAAATTATTTTCATTAAAATTATATAATTTTCCAAAATACAATTTTTATTCATTCGTATCAAAATCTAATTTTTATATACACATATAAAATTGTAAATACAAAATGGATAAACATAATACTTATTTTAGTAAAAGTAAAAATATACAAATTTTTACTATTATTGTCTTTATAAATAACCTCGAAAAACCCCATCGTAGACCCAAAGGGTATGGTCTGCGATGATAATAATGTCATGGTGCAGTTTGGAATATATGGACTGGGATATGATCTTGATAATCATGAACATATCCCATAAAAAGTTTTCTTCTTATTTTATTAAATGATATTGAAATTGGGCTACGTTGATGAAAAAATAAATTTATTTTATCTTACATCAAATATATGTTAAATGGGATTCATATGGTATGATAATAATGGTTGAGACCAACCTTTCTTTCATCTGGGAAAAATTGATTTATCATTACCCTTAATATACACAATACAAAAACTATATTATCAATGGTAATGATATATAATATATTTTTAAATATGAAATGATATGAATTATCATGGTCCATGTATCTTTATCTATGAATGTGATTTCTATAATTTCATTAATTAAAAAGTAATTTACTCATTTAATATGGGAATTTAATTTTTAAATGTTTGGGTCATTATAGTATTATCATGACCTGAATCACTTTATAATAGTAACCAGATCGGAGTACATTTTTACTTATGAACTCCTCCTTGAATTTTAGATGCTACCAACAAGCTGTGGGGATCTGTGGATGTGTTGTTGGGAGGTGCATGCCATAAACAATATATCAGATCAAGGAATAATAAAGTCAATGAACTACCAAATCATGAACAAAAAATTAAAATTAGAGTATATATAAACAATAAGTAAATAGAATATATTATAAAAAATAATTTCTAGAATGAGGAATATAGGCATATCTCCGACTAGATCGGTAACATATATAGGGAAAAAAATACAAGAAATAACGATGTTGTCTCTATAAAAAATCAAATATGTAATACACCCTGTGATGTCCAGGACCGAGAATCATGTTAACGGCTCCCCAAGCCCAGTGGGCCACATGGCCTCAAGTGCTTCTCCCCAAATTCCAGAGGCTGCCGACTAGCAGTGTTTACCTAAGGTGTGTCTATGGGGATGTTATGCCATCATTAGCAAAGTGTATCACAATATAAGGAATATAAAGGAATAGTAAACAATGGAAGAAATATAAAGAAAATAAATAAATATCAGAATGAAAATGTTGTAATCAAAAATTGAGAAAAAAAAATTGTATCAAATGAAACAATGATGATGTAATGAAATGTCACTAGAAAATTATAAACATGGATACAAGATAATAGGCATAACATGTTCAACAAGGTAAAATAAATCAAAGACTACACCAAGAATCCTGAGATCCAAGTCAGTCATCTGCTATCAAGATCCATCCAAAACAGCAAGCAATCATGTGTTTGAAGCCATATGTTTCCCTTTGTCAATACATGCAACCATGTAATCTAATCCAGGTACCAAATTCCGATTGGAGATGGTGTGAGATAAATCTCAGTGGGACACTAACAATGGTGGTTATAACATCTTGTCCATGTAATGGTATATAGCAGTGTGCATTCATGCATATATAAGGTAATGTAAGCAGCACAATGTAACTAAAAACCAATGTATATGCTTCACCCCTCAGCTGGTGTTTGAACATGTAACCATTTCATAAATCAAGTAATTACCATTTAATGATAATAAGTCTTGTGAGGCATATCCAACACTGACATCACCTCATGATAGTATATGTAGTGAGGGTCCCGGGATGTAACAAGGAAACCTAAAATGATATCCTGTAATGGAGTTATAGGGTAATAACCATTATAATGTAGGTCTCATGAAATGATAACTCAGTAGTAACTGAGTCCAGCTAAGGGGTAAGAGTGTAATCTAAGGACCTTAATCCAAGGAATTCCACAATAAGGTTCTTACTGAGACAAAGGTGAACGACCAAGGAAAAACTAGGCTATGCAATGATAGGGCCTTTTGGGCTTTTACCAGGGCACCTACTAGTCAATGATGGATCCATGGAGTGTATCCAAGGTATCTTATAATAATGAAAAGGACCCTACAGTAGTATAACGAGCATCCATAGAATATTAAAGAACCATATTCCGAGTGGGTATCAACCTATGAAAACTGCATCCTTGAATTGGAATAGAGTTCTTGAGACCTATGGTATTCTCCCCTCAGAATCCATGGTGATATCGATTCAGTCCATTCCTTTTTGATATTGTAATCATGCAATCATTCATTAGGTTTAGGCCTTTCCTTCCATTAGTTTAGATGGGAAAACTAGCATTGCAACAATTTAATCAAGTATATATTAACCATTAAGGCATATTCCATTATTGAGTTTGAATGCGCTAACTTCTATCAATATGGTAAGGAGTACTATAAACATGTAACCTATATTCATATTTATTTTATAAGGACAAGTTATATACGTTGTATACATTCAATTTCACATTTCAAATTTAAGAATCAATTTGAATCACTTACCTTAGGTGGGTCAAGTGGTGAGAATACATGGTACATGACATTATGGAATTCTCATTAATTACAAGAAAAATATTATATAATGTATCACCATTGTAATGGTTAAGCATAGGCACATCCAAACGGTGGATCAAATGTCAAAAACACTAAAAACCCAAATATAGAATAACCTTCAACACGGGGTGGATTGAGGTGTTGGTCTAACAACTAAAAACTAATCACGTATTTGAAAAGTGCATAACTATATGATTATATCACGTATAATCATGACATGTGAATTTGAGAAACATCCTCTGATGGAACCGATGGGCCCCACACAAATATTCCATAAACAAAAAACATTAGGGATGAGTTATAGAACACCCAACTTAGGGTTGTATTACTATCCTCCTCTGGTATCAGCCCTTGATTTACCTCATATAGGAGTAGTTATAATAAAAGGTTAAAAACACTCACAGGACGATATTTGGGTTGAGAGCAATGAAGACAATGAATTGATAAAGAGGACTCGAGTACATACCATTATGCATCTAATGTGATGAACATATGATCAATCGGTTGCCAGACGATGGAGATCCTTTGATCCCTATCTTTGGTCTTCAAAAAGTTCCAAAATGAGTGGAAAAGGGGTAAATCTTGCAGGATCTCAGACCAGGGAGGAAGGGTGGGCATAATAGATCATTAAGGGAGTTTTGGAAATTTTATAAAGGATTTTAGCTTGCACACAATTTTCTCACTAAGTTTTCCAAACTGTGTGAAAATTGTGCGAGATGGTTCTTCCAAAAAAACAACCTCTGCACTTTTTGATCAAAACATGAGATAGCCATGCATAGGTACCTGGGAAAAAGGGGCGTTCGTAGGGTTAGGTCGCACGACTGTGCATCAAGAAAATTTCCCCCAAAAATATGGGTTTTGGGTTTAGAGAATCCCCAGACAACCTTGGAACCTTTACTAACTCATTAGGCATCCATATTAGGTTTAAAGTAATGATTTAGACTAAAAATTAAATGATCCGTACCTGAGTGAAAAACCTAGTTCATATAGTCTCCCCCCATTAAAAGAACTCATCCCCCATGTTCTATGTCTAGGGGTAAATACACACTATTGGAGAAAAACTATGGACACTGTGAACATATGTTGGATTCCCTCTCCCAAGTCCCATCTGGTACTTGGTCATGCTACCATTTCACCTGTACGAGAGGGACATATTTTCCTCATAGATCCTTCGTGCTTTGGTCAATGAGGTGTACTGGATGTTCCTCAAAGTTAGAATCATCATATAACTATACATCATCAAGATCAAAAGTATGATATGGTTCGACATGATATTGGAGAGGTTGGGATACATGAAATACATCATGCATGGAATGATACCTTTAAGGTAGTAGCAACTGATAGGCTACTAGACCAACTATCTCTAGAATTTCAAATGGATCGACGTAACAAGGCGACAACTTTCCATACATTCATAACCATCTATTCCCTAGACTGGGAGATGCCCAAATAAAAACATGATCTTGAACCTCGAACTCAAGAGGTCTTTGATTTTGATAAACACAATATTTATGTCTAAAATGAGCAGTATTCATATGGTTTCTGATTAGATGAACCTATTATGAAGTATCCTAAAAGATACGAGGACCTAGTAAGGATGCCTCACCTACCTCTATCTAGCACAAGTGTGAATGGAATTGCCTACCATATCAGTCCTCAAAAGTATCCATCTTAATTATCACCTGAAAAATGATAATATAAGTGAACTCGATGAGACAGATAAGCTTCTCCCAAGAACCTCCAAACTCAAGGACACATGCTTGGAGAATATCCTCAAAAACATGTTTTTCCTTTCCAATTTTCCATCGGTCTAAAGGTGAAAAGATGTAACAACCCAAACTTTTTGAATAGTATATTAACTTACTCTTAATTATTTAATAGAGAAGTTACTGGTTAATGCAGAAAGTGTAGTCGATGGCTTCATCTGTTAAACTCGAACCTTATGAAGCCCACTTATCAGAGCATGGGAAGGTGGTGGCATCTTTGGGCTTCACTTTGGACAAAGCCCAAGCCGAACTCCAGCATGTCAAGATTGAACAGAAATGCCTGTAGGAGAAGTTCAAGTTAGAAGAGATTACTACTAGGGAAATGTTATCTGAGCCTCCCTCAGATTCTCTCACCATAGCACACCTTAAACTTAGGTCTTATGTTGGTGTTATAAGGGGATATGTGATGAGACCGTAGATTCTTTGTGTAATCCTTTGGGATGAATAAATTGAGATTTCCTCTAGTGAAGTTTGTGAAATTTCAAATGTCCGAATAATTTTAGGATGTATTTTATTGATGAATTTTGAAAAAGGGATATTTTAAAATTGTTATGTAAACCTTAAATAATTAATGATGTGTAATGATTTTCAAAAATTGGTCTTCTACAATTATGTTCAGTACGAAATTTATAGTCTAATAAGATGAACATAATTTTTGATTAATAGTAAATTGTGAATAGTGATTTTATGCTTAGGATTAGTAATGTGGACAAATGGATTAGTAATCTCACATAAAAAAAGTTTTAATATAATTTAGACACCTTGATTAATTAATGTTATTCAATAAAATGGGTAAATAACGGTTTCATAAATTATTAATCAAGTATCAGTTTTTTTCGGGTGAATAGTGTTTTTTAATTAAAAATTAAATTAAAAATATTTAGAAAAATATTTTTATAAAATGTACTTTATTTTTGACCTTAGAGAATCGATATTATGTTATGGTATTTTTTTGGGATTTTTCTGAGAAAGATGAATTTTTAGTGAATAGATAAAATGCAGTTTTATGGTTTCGATATGTTAATTGACATCATAACTATGTCATGATGATGTCATGAGATATTTTAAGGCATGATCGACTAAAGGGGATGAATTATTATATGAGGTGTCCCAAGTGTCCAATACCATGGGCAAATACCATGGGCAATCCCATGGTTTTTCCAATACCACCAATGAGGTGTCCCTTGGCCATTAATGCCTTGTCCCCTCACTTCCCCTATAAATACCAAGACATCCCCTCATCCATTAGACTCCAAAATCATCCTCTAAGAAGTTATGGTCTCCCTACCTCCCAAGTAGTCCTCCCAAGGTTCCCCAAGCCCTCAAGGTCCCAAACTTTGAGTTTTAAGAGTTACGTTTAAGGTCAGGGTTCCGACCTCTCTCGTTCTTTTCAAGTAATCTATTTTATGTAATTTCTTTTATGATCCATGTTCTTATGTTGGAAGATGTTCTTTTATATTCATCTTACTGCCATTTTTATGTTCATATGTTTGGATTCCCACTCTTTCTCTCATCAATTCATTTTAGGAATGTTTAATTGGCGCCGTTAGGCTGCCGAATTTTTAAGGGATTCTTTCACCCTTCTCTTTTTCAAAGTTATACTTTCATGTCATGTATTTAAAGTTTCTTTTTATTATGTTGGGGTATGATCTATATATATATCATACTGAACTATTATGTTCCTATAATGAGAGACCATATTTGATCTTTTCAATTCATTTTTGGTTGAAGCTTAAGTGATACCGTTTGGCTGTGGGATTTTCATAAGAGAAATCTAATTTTTTTTTCCTTCCATATTTTTCATTTCAAATGCTATGTCCATAAAATTTCATTACCATGTTCATATATCCTTCATATTCTGTCACTCTACTGTTTTATGGGTCATTTATGAATTTTTTACCCATGTCCCCTCTATTTTCAATGTCTTCTAAAACCTCGAAACATAGTTGTTATGCTGCAGAATTTCCGTCTCAAAATGTCTCTATCTTTTTATAAAGTTCTTTTATTTTATTAAGTGAATAATAAAATCTCTATATTATATATGGGTATTCACATATATACCAAAGTGTTCAATTTTATATTCTGGTATTTACATACATGAGACCCACCATCCTTTTCTCTGGGTTTTAATGTGACACAAAGATCATGTCACTAAAGTAGTTTTTAAAATGTTGTGATTATGAAATGAAACCAATTACTTTTATGCTATATGGGTTTTTTATGAAATGGTTTATTATGATATATGTGGATCACATGATAATAATGACATGTCAAGGGTGCGCCCTGATTGCGCTCCAATGCATTGGGTAAAGACTTAATCTATAGAGATGACTATTTTTAACGACGCCTTGGTGAATAACCATTGTAATTTTTAATGACACCTTGTGGATGGACCTTGGTGAAACAGAAATGATTGTCAATATTAAATTTTTTAGTAACATCTTTATGTTATGAAAAAAATTCTTTTTATTATGATATTTCTCATGATTTCTTTCTCATGCCTTAAAGTTATTTTCATGACCACATTGATGTATCTCAAGTTCACATGTAAAATGTTTCTCTTGTTTCCCTCACTGGGCCTTCTGCTCACCCTTTCTTTTGATGTATGTCCCCAGGTTATGAGATGCAGTAATGAACCTTGGATGAACATAAGGAGAATCTTTGAAGTGTTTATGAAAAATTTTTATATTGTTTTCATGTTTTATGTTCCTGGTTTCCATGACACTAAACCTTAAAGATCCTCAATTATGTGTAATGTAATGAAATTTTATGTAATAAAATGCAGGATGTTATAGTTGGAATCAAAGTATGGTTTTGTTATTTGTAGAAATTAGGAAATAAAAACATTAGGAAGAACCCTATAGAAAATTTTAGATATAGGAAAACTTCCTGGTATTTTGGTAAGTATTTAGTAAGTGGTTTATCAATCAAATACATCCCTGTCTGGATACGAGCAGGTAGAGGTGACTCTGGCACAGATGTACATATAGGTAAAACCCGAAAACACCACTTTCATCTAGACTCAAACGTGAACTGGTGCACGATAATGGGCCTTGCTGCACTCATGGTTATGACACTCTCGGGGGGATATGTTTGGTTAATCACAAACTTTTTGTGAATCATTATGAAGGAATTATAGATAAATGTAATTGTGTAAGAGTGAAGTCTTAGTTAAAAGATTCATAAATAAAATAAGTTTCTCACTATGGTTTTATCCTTTTAGAAAATGCCGGGAAATAGGAGGAACCCTGCATATGGTGACCGCAATGCACCACGTGCTAACGGCCCTCCGATGGAATCCGTAATGGAAACATTCATGTGAATGATGAACCAACTGACTCAAGTTATGAGTAATAACTTGAATGAAGCTGAGAGGCCAACCTCACCACGAAGGGAACAACACTCTGTTGAGTCCTTCATGCATCAACGACCACCTACATTCAGTGGATATACTGACCCATTGGTTGTGGAACAATGGATAATCTCCATTGAAAAGATCTTTTCTGTACTCCTTTGTTCGGAACAAGAAAAAGTCACCCTTGCTGTTTACCACCTAGAGGGAGAAGCTGATCAGTGGTGGTCACTGTTCAAAAACACGAAGCCACGAGGATAGATGGAAGATATGGAGTGAGAAGAGTTCCTGGGAATATTATTTTACAATTATTTCCCTTGTTCCATGAGAACGAGAATAGAGAAAGAGTTTCTCGAGCTGAAGCAGAAGGAGAACGAATCTGTCGGAAGCTATGAGAAGAACTTCACCCGAAATTCACGATACACCTCTAGATTTGTCATGGATCTATGTGGGAAGGTTGATAGATTTTTCGGTGGACTGAAACCTCATCTACCAAAGAATCTAGCCAACCGGGACTACGATAGCTACAAAGAGATTGTGTGGAGTGCAATGAAAGTCGGGCTAGAGTTTGGTGAGACACAGTGGTCTCATAAATCAAATGACATGAAGAGATCGTTGGAGCCCAGTTTAGGGATGACTTTTGATCAGGGAAGAGGTGGAAAGAAAATGAAACTTACCACATGCGATAAATGTGGGAAGAAGCATCTGTTTCACTGCTTGATCAGAAGTGGCATGTGATACAGGTGTGGAAGAGGAGGCCATGTTGCTCGGAATTGTCATAGTGAGGTGAGTCCTCAACTCCCCAACACTAACGACAAAGGAAAGATGGTTCTGGCCCTACCCGAAGTCAAATGCTTCACGTGTGGACTGCTTGGGCACTTTTCTAATCACTGTCCAAATCCAAGGGTAGTGGAGGGGAATCACCATCAACCTCAGCAAAGGTCAGGGGAGCAAGGTCGTTCTTTTGCTATCACAATAGCTGAAGTTGAAGCTCCAAATGATGTGGTAGCAGGTGCTCTTGTTGTACTCTCAAAACTAGAAACTACTTTGTTTGATTCTGGTTCAATTCATTCATTTATTTCCTCCATGTTTTCAATGAATATAGAATCAATCCCCGAACTGCTTGAGGTAGAGTTGTCAGTCAAGACTCCAAGTGGGATTATCCATTCATCAATAGCGTTTAGAGACTCTAGTGTTTACTTTAGTGAGAACAATCTTATCCCAAATCTATTATTCATTCCCATGTTGTAATTCGACATTATACTAGGGATGGACTGGCTCTCAAAGTATAATGCGAAGATCAAATTCCGAAGTAATGAAATCTCAGTAGTCTTTAATGAATGACCTGCAATTATATTCCAAGGAGAGATATCACAAACTGATCTCTATCTAGATTCTCCTGCTATATCTTTCATTATGGAGTTAATTGGTGATGATGAAGAAGGAAAAGGGAGTGTACAAATAGATGATGTTCCGATTGTTCAGGAATACATGGATGTATTTCTTGAGGAGTTACCTGGAACTCCCCCAGATTGAGAGGTAGAGATTTCCATTGAACTCATACGTGGGTCTCAACCGATATCAAAGACCCCATATAGAATGGAAAATGTGGAGCTAGAAGATTTAAAGAAAAAATTCCATGACTTATTGGAGAAGGGGTTTATACGACCGACTGTGTCTCCTTGGGGAGCACAATTTCTCTATGGGAAGAATAAGGATGGATTAATGCGGGTATGCATTGATTATAGATAACTGAACGAGATCACAGTGAAGAACATAAACCATCTTCCTATAATTGATGTTTTATTTGACCGACATCATGGGGCTAAATTATTCTCCAAAATTGACCATCGATCTGGTTATCATCAGCTGAGGGTGAAGAAGGAAGATATTTAAAAGACTTCCTTCCGATCATGATATGGGCATTATGAGTTTACTGTTATTCCCTTCGGCTTGACTGATGATCCTACTATTTTCATGGATTTGACTAATAGAGTCTTTAAGGACTACCTTGATAACTTTTTGGTAGTTTTTATTGATGATATTTTGATATATTCAAAAAGTAATGAGGAGCATGAAGATCATCTGAGGGTTATTTCAAAAACTCTGTGGAAGGAGAGGATCTTTGGAAAGTTCAGCAAGTGTGAGTTTTGGTTGCAGCAAGTGGCTTTCTTGGGGCACATCGTAGCCAATGAAGGAATCTCGGTTGACCCTACAAAGACAACAGTTGTGGATGAGTGGCCTCAACCCACAACAGTAAATAAGATTCGTAGATTCCTTGGTTTAGCTGGATATTATCGGAGGTTTGTGAAAAAAAATTCACGGCTTTCTAATCCACTAACCAAGTTGACTCGAAAAGGGGTTAAGTTCATCAGGACAAAGTAATGCGAGGAATGTTTCCAAAAGATAAAGAAGAGATTGGTTACAACACATGTGTTAACACTACCCTCTATTGGAGAAGGATTCTTTATTTTTAGTGATGCATCTCTGAAAGGGCTTGGGTGCGTCCTCATGCATGTTGACAAGGTAATTGATTATGCATCTCGCCAGTTGAAGATTCATGAGAAAAATTATCCTACGCATGATCTAGAGCTAGCGAAAGTTGTTTTTGCTCTAAATATATGGAGGCACTATCTTTATGGGGAGAAAAGTGATATATAAAATGACCACAAAAGTTTAAAGTATATTTACATGCAGAAAGAATTGAACATGAGACAAAGGAGATGGTTGGAGCTTATTAAGGACTATGATTGTTCAATTCATTATCACCCTGGAAGAGAAAACAAAGTCATATATAAGTTAATCAGAAAAGATCTTATTGTTCTGGCAACAATGAGGATCCCAGGAGATCCCTTGATTAATGATCTAGTAAAACTGGACATGGGAATTCTAAGGGAAGGGACATAATCAACCTTATCCCAAATGATTTCTCAACCATCATTACTAGAGAAGATCAAGAAGGCTCAAAAAGAAGATCGTTTGCTACATGAGAAGTTTCAGGCTATAAAGGATGGGAAGTTCCCTGATTTCAATATTGATCAAGAAGTTTTATTGAAATTTTGTACAATATTATGTGTTCTATCTATTCTGGAGATAAAGAAAGAACTGATGGATGAAGCTCATAGCTCTACTTTCTCTATATATCTGGGAAGCACTAAAATGTATAGAGACCTTTGTGATCATTATTGGTGGGATAACATGAAGAGGAAGATTGCTGATTACACTACAAGTTGCCTGGTCTGTCAACAAGTAAAGGCAGAATGACAACATCGTAATGGGGTATTACAACTGCTACCCATACCAGTATGGAAGTGGGATAATATCACTATGGACACTGTAACTGGTCTCCAGAAAAAATCCAAAGGAAACAATGCGATATGGCTTATTGTGGACCGTCTCACCAAGACCTCCCATTTTATCTCTATTCGGGAAGATTTCTCTCTGGATCAAATTTCCCAGATATACAAAAAGGAAGTGGTAAGGCTGCATGGGGTACCACTATCCATCAATTGTGATCCTAATCCAAGATTCACATCAAAAATTTGGAGAATTCTTCAACATGCTCTGAATACTGAATTGAAATTTAGTACGGTCTATCATCCTCAAACTGATGGCCAATCTAAAAGGACTATTCAGACACTCAAAGACATGTTGAGATTATGCTAAATGGAATTTAAAGGAGGATGGGATCAACACCTCCAATTAGTTGAGTTCTCCTATAACAACAGCTTCCATTCGAGTATTCAGATGGCACCCTATGAAGCTCTGTATGGAAAGCGATGTAGAACTCCTACTTGTTGGGATGAAACTGGTGATAGAAAGCATCTTGGGCCTGATCTTGTGCAAGAGATGACAGAACATGTTCATTCCATCCAATAACACATAAAGACTTCTCAGAGTCGGCAGAAGAGCTATGCTGACAACCATCAAAGGGACATGGAGTTTGTTTTTGGCGACAAAGTATTCCTTCGAATTTCTCCATGGAAGAGAGTCATGCGATTTGGGAAGAAATGGAATCTCATCCCTATGTACATTAGTCCTTATGAAATCCTTGATTGCATAGGAGCAGTGGTCTATCATCTAGCACTTCCACCGAACCTAGATCATGTTCACGATATCTTTCATCTATCACTCTTAAGGAAGTACATACCCGAGCCTTCGCATGTACTGAACCCAGAGGTGGTACAACTAGAACATGACCACTCTTATGAGGAGCAGCCAGTGGAGATCTTAGACCATAGAGATAAGGTCCTACGAAACAAGACTACCCACCTTGTGAAAGTGTTGTGGAGGAATCACAAACATGAAGAAGTGACTTGGGAGCCTAAGGAAACAATGAAGAAAAAGTACCCTCACCTTTTCGACTACGCCTCAAGTATAAAATTCCGGGGACAAAATTTCTCAAGGGGGGAAGAATGTAACAACCCAAATTTTTTGAATAGTATATTAACTTACTCTTAACAATTTAATAGAGATGTTAATGGTTAATGCAGAAAGAGGAGTCGATGGCTTCATCTGGTAGACTCGAACCTTATGAAGCCCACTTATCAGAGCTTGGGAAGGAGGTGGCATCTTTGAGCATCGCTTTGGACCAAGCCCAAGCCGAACTCTAGCGTGTCTAGATTGAACGAAAATGCCTGCAGGAGAAGTTCAAGTTAGTAGAGATTACTACTAGGGAAATTTTATCTGCGCCTCCCTCAGATTCCCTCACCATAGCACACCTTACCCTTAGGTCTTATGCTGGTGTTATAAGGGGCTATGTGATGAGACCGTAGCTTCTTTGTGTAATCCTTCAGGATGAATAAATTGAGATTTCATCCTTTAATGATGTTTGTGAAATTTCAAATGTCCAGATAATTTTATGATGTATTTTACTGATGAATTTTGAAAAAAAGGTATATTTGAAAATATTTATGTAAACCTTAAATAATTAATGATGTGTAATGATTTTCAAAAATTGGTCTTCTACAATTATGTTCAATATGAAATTTAGAGTATAATAAGATCAACTTAATTTTTCATGAATAGTAAATTATGAATAGTGATTTTATTCTTAGTATTAATAATGTGACCAAATGGAATAGTAATGAAAATGGATTATTAATGTGACCAAATTTAGAGTCTAATAAGATCAACTTAATTTTTGATGAATAGTAAATTATGAATAGTGATTTTATAATTAAGATTAGTAATGTGACCAAATGGATTAGTAATCTCACTTAAAGACATTTTAATATAATTTAGACACCATGATTAAGTAATGTGATTCAATAAAATGGGTAAATAACTGTTTCATAAATTATTAATCAGGTATCAATTTTTTCGAGTGAATAGTGTTTTTAAATTAAAAATTATATTAAAAATATTTAGAAATTTTTTTTATAAAATGGACTTTATTTTTGAACTCATACCATTGATATAATGTTATGGTAATTTTTTTTATTTTTTTCAGAAAGAGGAATATTCAGTGAATAGTAAAAATGTAGTTTTAGGGTTTTGGTATGTTAAATGACATCATAACTATGTCATGATGATGTCCTGAGATATTTTATGGTATGGTCTACTAAAGGGGATTAATTATTGTATGAGGTGTCCCAAGTGGCCAATACAATGGGAAAATACCAAGGGCAATCCCATGGTTTTTCCAATACCACCAATGAGGTGTCCCTTGGCCATTAATGTCTTGTCCCCTCACTTTCCCTATAAATATCAAGCCATCTTCTCATAAATTCGACTAAAAAATCATCCCCAACGAAGTTATGGTCTCCTTACCTCCCAATGAGTCCTCCCAAGGTGCCCCCAAGCCCTCAAGGTCCCAACCATTGAGTTTTAAAAGTTACGTTTAAGGTAAGGGATCCGACCTCTCTCTTTCTTTTCAAATAATCTCTTTTATTTCATTTGTTTTATGCACCATGTTCTTATGTTGGAGGATGTTATTTTATATCCATATTACTTCCCTTTTTATGTTCATATTATGGGATACCCCCTCTTGCTCTCATCAATTCATTTTAAGAATATTTAAGTGTGCTGTTAGGCTGCCGAATTTTTAAGAGATTCTTTCACCCTTCTTCTTTTTTTCAAAATTATACATTCATGTCAAGTCTTTCAAGTTCCTTTTTATTATGCTGGGGTATGGTCTCTATATCTATCATAATTAACTCTTATGTCATATAATAAGATACCCAATTTGATCATGTCAATTAATTTTTGGTTGAAGCTTAAGTGACGCCGTTAGGCTGCCGGATTTTCATAAGAGAAATCTGATTTTTGTCTTCCTTCCATATTTTTAATTTCAAATGGTATGTCCTTAAAATTTCATTACCATGTTCATATATCCTTTATATTCTGTCCCTCTACTGTTTTATGGGACATTTATGAATGTTTGACCCATGTCCTCTCTCTTTTCAATGTTTTCTAAAACCTCGAATCATAGTTGTTATGTTGTAGAATTTCAATCTCAAAATGTCTCTCTCTTTTTCTAATGTTATTTTATTTTATTAAGTGAATAATAAAATCTCTCACTTATATATGGGTATTCACATATATACCAAAATTTTCTGTTTTAAATTCTGGGATTTACATACATGAGACCCACCTTACTTTTCTGTGGGTTTTAATGTGACACAAAGATCATGTCTTTAAAGCAGTTTTTAAAACGTTTTGATTATGAAATGAAACCCATTATTTTTATGCTATATGGGTTGTTTATGAAATTATTGATGATGATATATGTGGATCAGATGATAATAAAGACATGTCAATGGTGCGCCCTGATAGCGCTCTAATGCATTGGGTAAAGACTTAATCTCTAGAGATGACTATTTTTTAACGACACCTTGGTGAATAACCTTGGTAATTTTTAATGACACCTTGGGGATGGACCTTGGTGAAACAAAAATGATTGTAAATATTAAATGTTTTAGACACATCTTTAAGTTATGAAAAACTTTATTCTTATTATGATATGCCTCATAATTTCTTTCTCATTCCTTAATGTTCTTTTCATGACCTTATTGAAGTATCTCAAGTTCACATGTAAAATGTTTCTCTTGTTTCCCTTAATGGGCCTTCTTATCACCCTTTCTTTTGATGTATTTCCCCAGGTTATGAGATGCAGTAATGAAACTGGTATGAACTTATGGAGAAGCCTTTAAAGTGTTTAAGAATAATGTTTTATGTTGTTTTCATGTTTTATGTTCCTGGTTTCCAAGACACTAAACCTTAAAGATCCTTAGTTTTGTGTAATGTAATGAAAGATTATGTAATAAAATGTGGGATTTTATAAAATATTTTCTTAGATGCACCTGTATTCCCAGAGCATTCTGCAAACCCTTCCAGAATCATGAAGTGAAATTAGAGTCACTTTCTGAAATGATAGTACATGGATCCTCATCTATTCATATGTTTTCATGGACTTTAAATCTTCCAAAATCATCAACTTGTAATGTCTCCCATATATTAATGATGTTGGATGATTTCGTTAGTCGGTCAATGACAACCAAAATATCATTTCAACCCCACAGCAACCTAGGTATGCCGTCTAAAAAATCCATAGAAACATCTTGCCATTTCCATTTTGGGACTGGAAGTGGCTGTAACAATATTGAAGGTCTCTAGTGCTCCTCATTCACCTGGTAACAGGTGGAACACCAAGTGATGAATCTTGTAATATGATGTCTCATTCTAGTCCACCAATAATAGAGTTACATATCTCAATACATCTTTGATATTCCTAGATGAACTTCTCACAAAGAAGCATGGTTCAGTTTCATCAAATCCTCTCTCATATATATAGGAACCCAGATATGTCAATGTCAATGCATGAAGTCTTCTCTATCCACAGACCAATCTGTAGGTGGGTTACCTCCTGATATACTTCCAAGGAGAACCAAACATCTAGTATTTGAAAACTACCTACTATTCACCTTTTCAGGAGGGAAGAGGTAACTGTTAAAGTTGGGATCTAATATAGCTCGTGACTATTATTAAACTCTAGATGAAGTTATGAAAAGGGGGAAATTAACTTTCATTCATCATTGGTTTCCTGTACGACATGTGTTTGAGTTTTCCAACTTAGTGCATCAGCAACCACATTTCCCTTTACAGGCATATAGTCAAGCACAAAATCAATGGATTTGAGATATTTGACACATATCCACTATCTGAGGTTCAAGTAATATGGATAAAATATATACTTGAGGCTCCTGTGATTTTTATACACCACAAATCACTCACCCAACAGATTATGTCACCAGTAACATAAGGCATGGACTACTGCTGCTAGCTTGAGGTTGTGTTTCGGATAATTTCTCTCATGATTCCTCAATTACCAATATACATATGTAACCAATTTTTCTTCCTACATCAACACTACTACTAGGAAAATTCTTGATTCATTTTAGGAGATGATATAACCTTTACCTATTTCTGTAAGAATCAGAAAAGGTGCCTTGAAACACCTCCCTTTCCATTCCTAAATGGATTTCTCACATGATTCTAACAATGTGAACTTAACACCATTATTTTTAAGACTATTATGTAGTGAAGCAAGACAAGAAAAGTATTTTATGAAATTCTGGTAATATCTAGCGAGCCCTAAGAATCTCCGTACGTAAAACACATTCTTGGGATACGCCCAAGAAACTACATCACTAACCTTTTCATGGTCTACATAAACTCCTGACTATGAGATAATATGCCCCAAGAAGCGGACCATGTCAATCTAAAATTCTCAATTAGTAAAATTGGCAAAAAGGTGATGCTCTCTTAGTGTACTCAGAACGATCAATAGATTTTTGGAAAGGTTGTTATGAGTCCGACAATAAACCAAGATGTCATCCATAAATTCAATGAAAAAAGTCCAAATATGGGTGGAAAACTATATTAATAAAATCCATGAAAAGTTCTGGTGCGTTCATAGGACCGAACGACATAATAAGATACTCATACAGACCATACATATTTTGGAAATCTATACGAGTTATGTCTGATGGTCTGACTTGCTCATGATGATAACCCGATCTCAATTCGATCATATATAATACCTTTTCTCCAAAGAGATGGTTAAAGAGATTATCAATTCAAGGGTGTGGATACCGATTCTTTACTGTAATCTGGTTCAACGTTCTATAATCCACAACTAGATATAAGGTTTCATCCACCTTCTTAGTGAACGTAATGGGTGAACCGCAAGAGGATGTACAAGACCACATAAATCCTTTTTCCTCAAGGACATAAATCTACCACTTGATATTCTAAACCTTAGTAGGTTCCATCCTGTAAGGAGGAATGGACACAAGAGTTTCTCTTGGAACAAGAACAATTAAAAATTCAACCTCTCTCATAAGAGGTAAGCCAGAAAAGTCATTGGGAAAGAGGTCCCTGAAATGATCAACTATTGGAGGGAAATAAGTTTGAAGAAGACCCTAATACTCCATGAAATGATTTTCAATATAGGTGGTCACTTCACCTAGCCCATGATGCTTTATTCCAGCTCTCCCAGCCTTGACATCCAACTCACCCTTGAAAAGATATCTTCTACATTTTGGTGATGTAAAAGAGACCCTACGGCAATATCAGTCTATAATTTCCTAACAGTGGACTAAACAGTCCATCCTATGAATGACATCGAATCCCTTCATCCTGAGAACAAATTGATTCCACATTTAATGGTAACTGCTAACCTCAAGGGGGAAGTCCCTGCACTAGTGTATGCCCTCTGTCAGTATTACCAATGTTGTATCAAGGGTCATTACACCATATTGATATTGTATCACTAGTCCAAGACATTCCAAAATAGATATTGAAGTTAATTTTTTTGAAGAAACTATATAAAACAAGCCAGAGATAGTAGTGGAGGATACTAGATTTTTACCTGGTATAGTTGATGGCACCACAACCTAATCCTTGGGTATCAGCTATAATGAATAAAAATAACATGATCAATGGACCTATGGAATAGATGGAATACCACAATCATGACTACTCTACTAGCTCTACTAGTGATTAGGGGTCAGACTAGCACGACCACGATCTCCTCCTCGGCTAGAATGGTCGGTGCTATTCCAAATCCCTACCTGACATGGTACAAAAAGAACTCACTCCTATTGGTGGAGTGGATACTAATCCTTTTCCACTTGAAGATGGTGGAAAGGTCTTGCAGAAACATTGAATATGACCAATACGGCCAAAATATCGACACTCCAAAGGGTCTCTGTCACATTGGGTCTTCTTATGCCCTGGTCTTCCTCACTGATGACACACCACATGGCTATCAAAATGGATACTTTGACTACCATTTCCTTGATGAGAAACCACAAAGGAACATTTCCTACGTTCGGAAGAACTGCTGGCATGACACGAAACTGATCCTTTAAACCCAGTAAATGTGTCATTCCTCAGGTTACATTCAATGATAAGGGCCCAATAAACTATTGTAGAAACCGTAGGAAGGTGAATGAAATTTACCTGACTTCAGATGGCGTACTGCATCCCATCCCAAAAATATCTAGCACACAAAATCTCATCACCAGCTAGAAGTGGTGAAAAGAACTATAAATTCGTGAAACATGCTGAATATTCCATAACAAACATAGAACCCTACTCGAGAGGCATAAACTATCTTTCTATGTTATCTCTCAGTGTATGAGGGATGAACTTATCATAGAAGGTAGTTTGGAAATCAACCCATAACATGCCCCGATGACGACCGACCTAGGTAACCACATCCTAGAAACACATGGACGAATATCAAAGTATGTATGTATAAGTATTTTATCTCCTCTATGGGGGAATTTCTAGATACTCAATGATAGATAGTGTGGCCTCTATCTAAGACTCACCATCCTGAGAACTGAAATCCACTGAAAAAGTATGAGCATGGTGTTACTAGAAATCGTAGTTCGGATCATCCATTATAGTTGAAACCCATGCAGCACCATGCATAGACTGCATCAGACATAACAAACTATCACGTACTTGTGCATTAGTGCCCATATCATGTACATAAGGTTGTGCCTCATGTGGAACTCCTGGAGGTAATACTGGAGGCTCAGGAACCACCATGTCTGGAGCATTATTGGTACCACCTTCTTGGAGAATGACACATGGAGATCATGGTGGAATTGGTCTACATATTCCAAGAACACACTGCAGAACAAGAATAGAAGAAATGATATAGAATCACTAACAGATGAAGAACATATGAAAACTCACTTCCCATGGAATACTACCCAAACTACCTGCTTAGACGGCAATGTTTCCATATGTGATTAGGTATACATTTAATATCATTTTTGTAGGTAATTTCTAGGTTCACTCCTTTACCATTCATAAACATGACAAGGCAGGATAAGGATGTGAAACCAAATCATTTTAGAATTTAGGATTCACATTATAATGGATATCCATTTCCTATGAATCAATTCCCATTCACGTATCACCAGAAATGACACTCATTTATTTATAGTATAATGGATGGACATAGTAAATTACTCATCCCAACCCATGAGGGCCCATACAACTCATGAATTGATACATGAAATCACCCAATCAAAGACAAAGTAATACAATTACAACTAAACTATCAACACAATATTCAACTATCATAAGTATAAAACGAAATTACAGGTAGTTAAATGCTCCTATATGGCATGGAAATATGCATGTCATGTGAACTTTAGGATCCTACTATGATTCAAGTAGCAATGGTATGTACCCTCATATCATCGAACTAAGGATGAAATAAATTCTCAAAAAGATTAATAATCAACAACACCACACAACAAGTGAGCCACCCAATGGTGAAATAATATCAATTGTAAAAGGAAAAAGTGGAACATCAATTATAATTTAGGATACTTTTTATTACCCCAAAATATTTTTTCACGATTCCCAAGCACGACTTATGAGTATGTATCAAGAGCTCCTATCCTCAAATATATTGTCTCTAAATAGTAATGAATGAAAAGAAACCTCCTCTGATACCACTTTGTGACGTCCCAGACCGGGATTCCACTTAATTGGTGCCCCGAGCCCAGTGGGCCACATGGTCTCAAGAGCATCTCTGCAAATTCTAGAGGATGCTAACTATCAGTGAGGGCCAAGGGTGTGAATGTGGAGAGACAATGCCAACATTACATGTGTGTAGTGCAGAAAAAAGAATATAAAAGAATAGTAAACAATGAAATTAATATAAATTATATAAATAAACAGAGGAAGAAAACTGATTCAATAGATAATCCTGAATAATTGTATCTATATCAATGAAAATAATAACGATGTAATAACATGTCACGATGAAGATGGGAACATGGATACAAGACAATAGGCCTAAAATGTTCCACATGTTAAAATAAAACAAATACTACTCAAAGAATATCATGGTTGAACATGGTCATATACTATCAATTTCTTTCATAAACAGAAAGCAATCAAGTGTTTGGAGCCTTATTCTTCCCTTTGTCAATACCTACAACCTTGTAATCTACTTTGGGTACCAAATGGCTCTCAGAGAGGGTGTGAGATAAATCATAGTGGGACTTCACCATCGATGTCTATAACATCTGCCCATGTATTGGAATATTATAGTGTGAAGGAAAGAACATATATTGTAACGTAAGTATTATAATGTAATTAAATACCCAATTACTCAATGCAGCCTAAGTCTGGTGTCTGAAAATGTAACGAGATCATTAATTAAGTAATTACCATTTAATGTTAATAGGTCGCATGATTCATATCTAGCACAGATATCACCTCGTGATAGTATAAGTTGTGAGGGTCCCAATATGTAATAGGGAAACCTGGAATGATGTCCTGTGAGGGAGTTCTGGGCTAATAACCAAGGTAACATAGATCTCACATATTTCTAATTAAGTAGTATATGAGTCTAGCTAAGGGGTAAGAGTGTAATCTAAGGAGGTTAATCCAATTCATTATACAATATGTCACCTACCGAGTCCAAGGTGATCAACCAAGGTAAAATGGGGCTAAGAAAAGACAGGGCACTATGTGGTTTCACTATTGAACCTACTAGTCAGTGCTGGATCCAAGGAGTGTAGTTGAGGTATCCTATAATAATATAATAGACCCTATGGTAGTATATTAGGCATCTGAGAAATATATAAGAACTGGACTCTATGTGGGTATCAACCTAATAAAACCACATCCTTGAATCAGAATGGGGTTCCCAAGACTCAAGGTATTCTTCTAATATAATCCAAGGCATGCTCGAAGCAGTGCATTCATTTTTGACAATGTAATCATGTAATCATTTATTAGGATCAATCCTTTTATTCCATTAGATTAGAAATTCCACATAGCATTTCTAACATTTAATTTAGTCTTTATTAACCATTAATCTATATTCATATATTGAGGTACACTCAATTACCTTACATAAATTTGGAAAGGTCTTCTACCAACATGTAACCATTATTCAAACACATTTGAGAAGGCAAAGTTATATACTTAGTATAATTTCCATTTCACATTTTTTTATTTAATAATCAATTTGAATAACATAACATAGGTGGGTCAAGTGGTGAGTATACATGGTACATGATATTATGAAATTTCTTTAATAAAAACCCATTTAGTATAGGAAGACTCACCATTAGAAAGGATAAGCAATGGCACACCCGAATGACAACTTAAATGTGACAAAACACTAAAACCAAAACATGAAATAACCTTCAACATGGGAAGGATTGAGTTGTGGGGGTAACCTCTAACAAATAATCATATATTTGAAATTATTATAACCATATGATTCTATCATGTATAATCACATCATGTGAATTTGAGAAAAGACCTCCAATTAAATAAGTGGTCCTCACATGAATATTCCAAAAATAAATAACTCTAGGGATGAGTTATAGATAACCCACCTTCGGGTTGTGAGAATCTCCTCCTACAATATTGGAACTTGTTTTTACATTGATCGGAGTATATCTAAGAATAGTTGAAAAACAGTCACATGAAGATATCTTGGTTGATATAATGAGAGAAGAAGAACGGCTAAATAGGACTTGAGTACTTACTGATGCACATCCAATGTGATGACCAAAAGCTCAATCAGATGTCAGATGAATAAGATCTCTTGATACCAAGAATTGATCTTCCAAATGCTCCTAAATAATAGGAAAAGGGGTTAATCCTCATGGTTCTCAGATTAGGGAGGAAGGGTTTTCTTAATAGATCATTAACAGCGTTTTGGATATTTTACACTTGATTTTAGGCTGATCACGATTTTTTCGCATGTTTTTTAAACCATACACAGACTGTGTGAGACAGCTCTAACCAAAATAACAACATCTACACAGTTTGATAATTCTATGTGAAAGACATTAACTGGTACATGGGAAAAAGGGATGTTTACATGGTTAGGCCGCACAACCATGCACCATGCCATTTGTCCCAAAAAAGATGGGTTTTGGACTCCAAACAATCCACAGACACCCTCAGAGCATTTACTAACTGATTAAGAATCCATATTAGGTCCAAATAAATATTTAGACAGAAATTTAAAGGATCCATACCTGAGTGAAAAACTGGGTTCTTATACACCCGACACTCCAAGTATCCATCTAAGTGATACAAATTTATCTAATATGGTATTCAATCCTACTTGTACCTACATAAACATGTTAAATCCCCATGTGTACACAAGTAAAATGGTTGGATGTGTAGGATGGAAGTAAAACATAGTATTCCCCTAGTAATTACACAAATAAATTTTACTAGACTACCTAAAAGGGATGAAAAAGTGTTAATGCTAAACTAAAACAGACAATCAATACATTTAATACCAAATACAAAAAAAAAATAAACAATGAAATAGGGTTCATGATCACCTCAATAAATTTATATACCTGGTTCAACATGTGTTAGGATGTCTCTAAGCACACTGTGATGACTGTACCAACTACCTCCTAACAAGGTCTAATATATCCATACTAGGTCCAAACAAGCACCACCCGAGGGTAATATAACATTCCTCATTGCATTGATGTCTTTCAAGGTGATGTTATAACCCTGGGTTTAACCATCGGTCCTCGTATACCATGGTGGTTGTGTAAACCTCAGGTTAAACACCAAAAAATTCATATAATTTTTTCAAAAATTTAAATGTACATCATTTCAATAACACCAATTAAATATAACAAGGTATTATGAATTATTACCGCGTCCATTCTAAAAAAATACATTTTCTTTTTTCCTTAAATCATTTCAATACAAAAAACAATTTCAATAAAATTTTATAATATAAAAACCCAGGCATTAAATATCAATTCACATTTAAATTCAAATCAATACACATTTACATTTCAATTATATTTTTTATAACAATTTCAACGAACAAAATTCTAAATCACATAAACCTGATGACCCATTAATCTTCCAACATTTTAATACAAAAATATTATTCAAAACCACAATTTACATGGTTCCTTTAATATTAAATTAGATACGATTAAATTGAAAATTGAATTTAAATTTTCAATTATAGATATTTGTGAAATTCCATTTCATAAAAACAAATTTATCCAATCCCCCCCTATCCAAATAAGACCTGATTTAGAATTCAATAAAAAAAATAACTTAAACATGTTTTAGAATAGAAAATTTTGATTGACTAATAAATTAATGTAAATGTAAAATAAAAGCAAATTCATGATTAAATTTGAGGGACTACCTACCATTTTTATATTATTTTCAATGAAATTCATCAAGGGACGAAAACTCAACACAAGAAAGTATTATCTCAAATGGCCACCTTCAACACACATAACAGCCTAACTCTTTTCAACAAGCTATATTTTATAATTATAATGAAATAATAATTAATTAATCAACCAAATTAACTTTTTTACACTCTAAATCAAATTGTAATTCACACTGAAAACATTCTAGACTATAGTCATTCATTGAAACTTCATGCCTTAGGGTATCAGATATACGAGACACACACCTAAGCCCATGTAAAACCCAGTACCCATCTATATAAACAAAAAATTACAACCAATTAAACTATAAATTAATGAAAACAACCTGAATACCCTTAATGAAATCATAAATTATCAAATCACCAAGCTACTGTGACCATATGGATTATCGGGATGTCCTCTTCCTAGGTTGCACAAAATACCCATTAGAATTAAGTGATCCCACCAAGATCTATTGGAATACCTAATATAACCTAGGGTAAAGAAGTGGTAATTATAAACAGAAGGAATAGATGATAAATAGTTCCCAAAAGAGATGATGTAAGACATTAAATGAAAAATAAAAACTCATTACAAATCCCCTTAGAGGGATTAAAGAGGATAGGATATGGGAGAAAACCCATGGTTTTATCAGTGATGAATAAGGAGGGGAGTGTATTACAACACTCTTATCACATGGGGAAAAGTTTGCATATGACCATTTATAATTTTTTACATAGTTGTCCAAACTGTCCACCAACTTTACAGTAATTTCTTCCTAATACCATCCAACTTTTATGGCATGGTCTCATGGTTTAACGGAAAATA
This sequence comes from Viscum album, assembly GCA_963277665.1. Classification (NCBI taxonomy): domain Eukaryota; kingdom Viridiplantae; phylum Streptophyta; class Magnoliopsida; order Santalales; family Viscaceae; genus Viscum; species Viscum album. The sequence goes on from OY728121.1 coordinate 1,090,009,331, forward strand.
AACCAATCATGTAGTTGAAACTATCTATGTATCTATACCTCACATGAATTGGTTGCATTGATTACCAAACTATGTGCCACACATGTTAGTGGCTCTATAACCCCTCTACAATATTAACATGATTTCATAAAAAAATTCACACATCTTTAACTTAATCTTTCTCATACCATTCATAAAATCCATGCTATATACAAATAAATTTTAAAGTACATGTTATTAAGGTTGTCCACATGGTTTTTTTATAAACCATGTGACCCAAACAGTACATATTGGTTATAGTTTTCTAATACTTCTAAAACCTAACCTAAAGCCTCCAAGTCATTCATGAGCACCTACAATATATTTTGAAACTCATTACACATCTTAAAAAATACCTAGTATGTTACAACTCCAAAAACATCCATTTTGAATCCAAATTCAAAATTCTATTTTCCAACCAAATATAAAATTCTGACATCCCACAAGAACATAACAACTATATGGATAAGAATATTTAAAACCTACCCAGATTAATTCTTCCCATCACAAATAAGTACCAGTGGTCATCCAAAAGAATATTTCCCGACTTGAATCAGTCATAAATTCCTCTAGATACTGTTATCAAATTCTCGTATACGACATTCATGCTTTTAAAGAACCTCCATAAATCCAGTGTTCCCCAAAACACTAAAACATATCGAACACTCATCTTCACTTCATTGAAACTAGGAAAATGATTGACCACATCCATCCATCATGACATATGATCACATCATCACTCAGTTGGCCACCCAAAATTTGTTTCTCCCCACCATATTCTTTAACATACAAGTTCAAATTACCATGAATTGGTGCTTTTAACAATAGAATTTCCAAAAAAAAACACTGTACCAACCATATGATAAAACTCCCAAAATGATATCAAATTTTTAATGCCAGGTCATAAGTGAGAAAACAAATTTTTTACCGGTACCCATTCTAATTTCAAAATTCCATGTCATAGCAGACAAAACCAAATTTTTTTAACACTATACTAACATTACAACATTTAACAAAAGGATAACACCAATTAAAAAGACACACACATCATACCAGAAACAATGCACCCAATATGATTTTCAACCCAACACATTCTACTACATCTGAAAATGTATAGTGAACAAACTATGGTCATCCATATATGAATATCCTTAGTTTTAACAATGGATGAATTCCCAAATTCTCCCAACGATGGTGATTGACCATACATAGAACCCTATGCCCATTCAAACAAGATCACTGAGGTCCATGCATAACACATGATGCACTTCCATTGGAAACTTAATGATTTTCTAAATCAACCATCATGGTCTACATCAAGCATCAAAATTCCCTCACTCGATCACATTCAGGTCATCTCAGTTCTTCTCAAACCCATTACTAACTCTAAGACTCAAATTGTATATGGGTTTTCAAAATATCCATTCCAAATTCCCCTGATCTAGGTGTTTCTCTTTTATTGATGTACTCATTCACCAAAGTATATATCCAACACTATGTTAAACAACATAGTTTATATCATAATCCAACAAATAGATCATGTTATCCAAAAGCACAAACACATTATCAATACAATAATCCTAGATCCACTCAAATTAAATTTATTATAATGTCTATAGTCAAAATCCTTAAAGAAAAACACATAAATGTACCTAAAATTCACTAAGGATTTCCCATTTATACTCAAGTACCTTAATTCACCAATAACTGAATTGAAAACAACTATAAAATGAACGACCCCACTTCTGAGACCCTTCGGTTATTAGAGTCACATGCCCACAATAAACATCCCACTGAATATAATATTATAATCATTATTATCATCAGACTAGTTCAAAATCAATCATAATATCCCATTCTCCATCCATACTAGAAATAGAGGACAGGATGGGGTCGTACCCATGCATCAATAAGTTCCAAATCAATACAGAATTAACCACCCAACACCAACCAAAGGGAATTTCATGGAGATTTTTCACCAAAATTATGTGAAAATTGAGTATTGCGCTATCCAACAACCTATGGGGGTATCCTGTCCCAAATTCATCACTTATACTATACATCATGTTTTACCTTAATCGGTTCCATCACCATACATGTGGCCCTCCTCCCTCTCCCCAATCAATTTTTATAGAAAGTATTGCATCAATATTTCATGGTCCTGAGCTCACACGTGACTTCCCACCTTTTCAAATAAATGCAACAATTCACACATGCAATGTGAATGAATATTTAATTTTTTATACATAACGATCTCTCCCTTCTATGACACCAATACCCCATGTGAAGCGACTATGTACACCTATCATGTTCTTGATTATTTTAAATTTATCAAACGACATAGGTGTACATTCCCTTTCAACATGGCCACACATCGGACACATGATTTTGAAATTCATACACCACCACGACTATTACACGGTACCACACATTAAACTTCTCTTGTACAACTAAATTTGGTAATAGTTAAATAAAAAGGTTAACTTCCTTTATAATTATCAATTGTTATAAATTCCTTTTCACAACCACTAGTTTATCCAATTTCCACAATATATTCAATTAATACGTGATAATACATTTACCAATATATATAATTAATTATAAAAAAGTTTAGGCATGGAGAAACAAAAATAATCACACTATGACCACACCTAGAAAATATAAAAGGGATAAGTGTAAAATAAAAGGGACCACTCACCGTTTTTTGAAAAATTCCAATTAAATTCATTAGGAGATACTAGATATGACATGGAATGTATAAGTTTAATTGGTCACCACCAACAAACCCAAGGCCCCAACTCAATAAAAATGTTATAATTAATTAATTTTAATTAAATTATAAATAATTAATAAAAAAAATTAATTTTTTCAATATAAATTGTATTTTCATAAAATCTAAAAACTCACCAAACAATAGTTGTCTTTCCAAACCTCAGGACATGGGGTGGAACTATCCCAAAAAAAGTCATAATACCATGTATTTACTAATCCACAACCGTAGAAATGAATATCATATCCAATTGGATTGGAAATTGGGTAAAAATATCAAAAAAAAATTGATAATGAAATTTATAGTTCAATGGCCGAGAAAACTGGAATAGACCTAGTCTCGAGAGATCATGCTCTTAGATTTAATAAATTTCCATTGAGAATATAGAGGCTCCACCATTTTTATAAGGAATATAAAAAGAAAACATGTGTTATATAATATTGAAATTAAAATAAATTTAATAGATTAATTATAGCGGAAAAAAGTTTTAAGGGAATACCTTAAATTAGTTTTAAAAGTAAATTAGAACACACCATTAATGGGTTTAAGATGTATAGAAGGTGGAGACAACCCCTATCAACATGAGGTAAGAATGGGTTGGAGTGGAGGACTACCCCTATTAATTTCATGGGGGTGAATATTTCAAAATTTTAATAGTTCTGATAGTCTGGCTGTATAATTGTCCAAACCATTCCCCAACCATGTTATTGGTTTGTCTTCAATCATACACCTTGCATGGATAGGTCACAAATTATAGAAAACCATTTTCCAAGAATGTATATGGAACTATCTAAGTGCATCCACATCACATGGTTTTGTCACATGGTATTCCAAACCATGCTCCAAGAATGTGTGTGGCTTCATAACCCCTATTGTACTTTCACACTATCTAATCTACAATTTCACATGGATTTACCTTAATAATTCCCCTTCTTTTCATATAATCCATGATCAAGAAAAAATTAACTGAAACTCATCCTATATAAGGTTACCCACACACATGGATCTAAACAATGTGACCTTCACCACACACCCCAGTTAGAGTACTCAAAAACTCCCAAAATATAACCCAAATCTTTTGAGACTCTCTAGATTACCAAATATACAATTCTAGAAACATTACATTACAAAAAACATCACTTTAACATATTCTAATTACCCTAATTATTATTCAATTTATCATTTCAATCTTTAGTCAGTCCACCAAATGAAATATTAAAATATCCAACCAACTCAGAACACTCTTATGAACAAGGTGTTATACAAAGGTTATTGTGAAATCTCAAAAGAATGATGGGAAATATGATGATCAACAAATTTATTATATTCATAACAAATAATATATTAAAATAGGTTTTTTAGAGCCTATAAAGAACAATAAATTCATGAAAAAAAATTTTATAGAACAATTGATTGAAAATAACAAATTGAAAAATTCTATAATAACTATCATTATGTCAAAATACACTATAACTATTGAATCCAAAATTTTTCCGAAGAAGCCTATATTAATTTTTAAGTTGTTGGATGTCTAGAATAATTTTTTATTACAAAAATCATATAAAATTTTTTAACTCAAATATGTATGATAGAAGGTTTCAACATTAAGAAAATATGTTTCATTCAAATGAAATTATGATTTTAATGTTCAATGTTAACACTGTTTTGGATTCAGAAATATTAAAAAATGTTTTTCTAAATTATGAAAATTTTAATAATCCCATGGGGGGTTGGAAGAAAACATTAGGGGGGAGTTAACCCTCTAAAAATAGAATTTTCATAAATAGATTTGTAATTATATGAAAATATTAGTCAATTGGTTCAAGCGAGTAATTTAATTTCTGAATTACGTGGCTATTAGTGCCACAATGAAAATTAGTGAAATATACATCAAGGAATATAATATATGATAAGTTAAAATTCTCTAAAACCTCTTAATTTAAAGAGTAAATCTAAGGAGAACGATTTGGTAATTTAATTTTTACTTACAAAATAAAAATGCAAAAATATATTGATTATAAAAAAAGGATGTTATTAAAACATGTTGGAAGAATTAAATCTCCAAAATAATTTAGAAATTTTCATGGAAGGCTCAGTTAACATTCAAAAAGATGAGTGACTAAAAATCAAAGGATTATATAAAATGTGATTCAAAAATATCAATTTAAATATAAAGATATTATATTTGGCTAAGGACTCAATGAAATTGTTCTTAGTTCATCTTGGTAATGAAATGAATTTAATAAATTGATCCCTTTAAAAGATTTATTCGTGGAGAATAAATTTGAATATGGGTGAATTTTTATACGAGTTTAGAGAAAAATTAAAAATATTATTCAATGTTAATGTTATTTGAAATTCATTTTACATAATGATGAAGGAATAAAATAAATTGGGGCATAAAATTCATGGTCTTCAAGAAAAAAGAATAGGAGAAATCATACACAAGGTGATTATTATTGTGATGTGACTATACCAAAAATATATCATAATTGGTTGTGCTGAAAATTAAAAAGGGGATTGATTTTCAATTAAATATATAATTTGGTGGAGATTTAGTCATCTAGTTCATTAGAGATTTTACATTATTATATTTGTGGGAATATGGGGTAGGAATAAAAAATAGTGATAAGTATTTTATATCTATCATTGATTAGTTGTGAAAATTACTTGTATTATATTTATGAAACAAAAATCAGAGGGTCTCAAAATGTATAAAATATTTGGAAGAAGTAATAAAATAGTGTAGTTTGTATTTAAATAAGATTTAGATAGATAATAGTTCTAAAAATAAAAAGTGGAATATTTTATACTTATCTTGAAAAGAATTTTAATCACCATGTTTTTAGTACAACATATACATGGGAAAAATAATATTTATAAAGAAAATATTAGATATTTTGTTTTTGATTAATAATAATATGTTAATAAATCATGGTTGATATTTTTAGTTTTTTGGGAAAGTCATTAGTTTAGTGATTCATATTCAAAATCAGTACATATATATTCCAAATTCAAATATATCCCAATATGAGATGTTTTAAAAAATGTATATATGTTTTAATTATACTATTGTGCTTGGTACCCCTTCATTATCCTTGTTAAATGTGAAAAATTGGTAATGAGTGACAAAAACGGTGTTGATGGAATTATATTTGGTAATCCTCCAAATTGAAGAGTATATTGTTTTTATACTACAGTGACTAGGATGATTTTGATTTTAATGGTGTGAGTGCAGTGTAACATTCAATTAAGGAACACACATATGAAGAAGGAAGTTCTAAAACTGTTAAGGATGATACATTTTTTATTAAACAACAATATTATATTTTTAAAAATTATAGAAATTCTGATTGAGTCCATGTTGAAGTTGATGAATCATAAAATTATAATTCCATAATTAAATCCCATAAATCCCATCCATGGATGAAATTATAGTGATATATCTAAAAGTTCATTTATTATTATTAAAATATGTTCAACGATATATAAGTTTGAGGAAAAAATCACATTCTTCACTATTTTAATAAGATTAACTGAGAGATATTGAATAAGTATTGGAAGATAAATATTTTTTTTCCGTAATGAACAATTAATTAAAACAAATAAAGAATAATAAAACCTTTAAAAGGTTGTCATTATAGAAAAATTAATAATAAAAACTACATTTTCATTCTAAATTAAATTAAATTAAAAGGACTGTGTTTTGAGAAAAAAAGAATGAATTTTTTGTAATGGGTAATCTCAAGTTGAATTATTATTTTTAGAACATCATTGAACCAGTGGAAAGGAATGAAATCATTAATTTAATCATTTATTAGAAATAAAAGTAAATTCAAGATATTTCAAATGGGTGTCAAGTCTTTTTAATAAAATAATGAATTGAAAGAAGTTATTTATATTGAAAAACCACTGGGATTCAATATTGGTTTTGAAGATAATTATATTTTATGTTAAAAAGGCATTATACAGGTTGAAATAATCTCTAAGAATTTGGTATTAAATACATATTCATGATCAAGGAATTGTAATTTAAAGTGTAAGAGTGGAAAATCATCTTGACATAATAGATGAAAAATTTGTATATCTTATTTTTATTATTTAAATATTTGATATCATATTTTGAGGAAAATGAAGAAAAGATTTAAAAAAAAATTATTTAGTGATTCAGAAGATATTTTAAGTGATCACGACTCATGAGATAAGATATTTTCTATGTTTAAAAAATTGATCAGGGGAGATAATATCATTCTTACTTCTGAAATCTATCTTTATGTGCATATAATGTTGTTTGTAATAGAGGATTAAAATCTTGTTTCAAAAAAATTCTATTGGAACTATTCTTTCTAATGATATTGAACTAAACTATGTAGATCTAAGAGGATTATAGAATCATAGGGGATGTTTATTATACTTAACAGTTTCAAGGCTCATTATGATTTATACACTTAGGTTTTTTTCTTGAAACAATTTCCACCAAAATAATAACATTTCACCAATGGAAATTATATTATCATATAAAATAAAGGAGAAATATATTTTGGACCAAAATATGGTAGCAATGGATACCATTATCTCAATGGTTATAAAAATATAGAATTGGATGTAAATTATGATTATGGAAGTTCCATATCTAGTAGATTTTTATTTATAGGAGATATGTGTGTATGTTTAGAAAAAATAATAAATGTCATTTTACCTAGAGAACTATTCAACAATAGTATGTGTGTGGAAGTTTTGGAACAACCCAATTGACGTGGATAAAAACATGACTAGAATATATCAATGCAGAAGTGATGTTACCATTGCATGATGGTTGTTATTATAACATATATAGTTTGGGGTAGATCATGGGAATTCAACATTATTTGTCTCAAGGATATGTTATCATGATTTATTCACCTATATGATATTTTTGTTTGGATTCCTTTTTTAATGAGGTAATAAAAAAATGAGCCCATAAATCTATTTTGTTTATTATTCTATGTATTTATAAAACATTTTTACATCGGAGGATTGGCCAATTTTTGAGTCAAACCATTGATTTTTGTTTTCCATATGGGGGATAAATCAATTATTTAGAGGGACTCTAATGCCTTGTTATTTAAGAAATATATTTTATAGATTTAATTTAACTTTTTTTATATTTTTGGTAACAATCAACAATTTGTTTAACTCATAATCCTATGAATTATAACTGAATCATGTGTTCTATGAAACACTGAGATTAAACAAAACATGACAAACTTTTAAAATATTTAATTTGAAAACTATCACCTAGATGATGGAATGGTGGGTATTAATTGGATTAACTAAATAATAAAAATATGTAGATTACAAATGTATAAAAAATTATTTCATAGAATAGGAATTAATTGGAAATGAAAATAAGAACCATTTACTAATAATTGAAATCTTTTTTAAAATAACTGTTTTTATGAGGATATGTTTTTTTTACATAAATAAATTGAAATTTTAAATTATGTGAAAATATATTAATCAAATTTATAAATTATATAGTCAATAATATTCTAAACATTAATAATTTGTTATTTCTAGACAAAATATAATAATAAATTCATTTTATTTACAAAATTGATATTTTCTAACAACCTGTTTCTTCACATTTGGAAAACATATATAAAATAATTTTTTACAAATTTTAGGAAAATTATTTGAAAAAATAAATGTCAATTTTTAAATCATATTATCTGGGACGTCCTGACCCAGATGCCAAAAAATGGTCCCCTAATCCGGTTGGTCACATTCCCTCAAGCACACCTCCCCATACGCCAGAGTGTGCCAACTAGTAGTGAGGGTATGGTAATTTAGTCATGGGGACACTATACCATCTTTTAACATAAATAAAACTCCAACAGAAGAATAAAATAACCATGTGCAGAATTGAATAAATAACCAGAACAATACCATGTTATAAGATAGTCAAACAATAAAATATAATACCCAACTAGAAGATAAAACATGATATGACAGTACAAGTTTCATGTGTCTATAGTGAAACTAAAATTAAATACACAACGACTCCCCTGAGGCTCCAGAACCACGTCTGGTTCCCTCTACCATTCTCCAATCCAAAATAGTATTCTATCCCAAGTCCACTTCCTTATCCTATCGTGAAACCAAAAATTCTAACCGGGTGCCGATTTGGAGGCCCGAATAGGGTGTGAGTACAACTTAGTAGGCCACCATCAAAAGTGTCTAAAACAAGTCCAATCAAATGATAGTGTATGAAATTTTATGAATAATTAAATACAATTCATAATTCAAATAATTATAACATTTTCATTTAATCATTAATGAGAACAATAGGCCTAGTTTCTATTCAAGTTTTCCATTTGAATCATCATTCATTATTATCATTCATTTGGTGTTGATCATTAGTTCAAGCACCCAAAATCTCATTCAGTGTAGGTCTCCATGCCTATCACTTCATATCTCATTTGATGTAGGATGTCATTCCTAGCACACCATAATATCAATCTTTGATAACTATCAGGGAGGAACAACATGTCCTAGTCCCAACTTCTAATCATTCTAGAACGCCATGAATATCACCAAAAAATATCATCCTTTTAATCTATCTTTAATTCACAACAATTATCCACATAATAACATTACCAATCCAATGATTAGTTAAACATTTCAAAGGCCATTAGTTAAATCAAAAAATAAATAACCACAAAAAACATTAATTAAATCATCAATTAATTAATCAATCAACACAATTCTCATTCCATAAATACTTCTTCACAATTAATTATCCATATAAAATCTCAAATTATCATAATTAATTCTTACAATAAAATTTCTTTGATCAACATCATGGCACATAATTAATTATCATAATTAATTATCTTACATAGCCAAACATCATTTCTTAAATAATTACCCCAATTAATTATCTTAACACAATTAATTAAAATATAATACAATATCTCAAACCATTACCAATCTTCTAAAAAGTTAATTATTTCAGAAAACCCCTTATTTGTTACGTGATTCAATTATCAATGAATAACCAATGAAATCAGAAGTCAAAATTCCACATTCCTAATTGCTCCAATTTTTGGAAATCAATTATAAAGGGAAGCTAAATATATATAAAATCACATTCACAGATCAAATTCCTGACTATGGGAGATCGATTTAGACCGCCTACATCGGTTTATTGATGGATGTTATCCCAATAGAAATCCCCAAAATCCGAGCAGCACAACATCGTCGATCCGGATTTGGATAAAAATCCAATAAATAGATAAGATCTTCAATAATGTCATTTGATATCAAATAATGTTGTTCAGATAATCTTGGATTCCCTCTGGATGGCTCTAGGAACACCTAAAATTTTTCAATTCAATCTAAGGTTGAAATATGGGAGTCTTGGGGGGGATCAGGTTATTTTAAAATAGATTTTCATAATAAAAATCCTACACACACAGTTTCCTAGGTAGGGGCGCATGGTTAGGGATAATCTTGAACCAATCAAAAGGACCTCTCTGTCTAGGTTTGCACAGTTGGCATGGTTTGGTCTCGCGGTTAGACAAACCTTGTGAAAACAGTGCGTACCTCACTATCCTGTTTTGCGTGGTTGGCATGGTTTAGTCTCATGGTTTGTCAAATCATTCAAAAAAAGTGCAAAACCCTCTATACGTTATTTTTCTTTTAAAAATCACCCAAACTCACCCCAATAGTTTACTCCAAAAAAAGGAACAAAAAAACCTCAAATGTACCTGAAAATGCACACGAGATGACTCCAGAAAAGACTGATATCTAACAATCTCCCCATATTATAATAGCTCGTCCTCGAACTGAACTCCTGAACATCTCTCTGATTCTATGCCAACAATATTGGTCCATTTATCCCTCATGTATTCTTCCTATTCACATGTTTCCTCTTGAACACTTCCATTTTTTCATAACACATGAACTAAAAACACGATCTTTCCTTGTAACACATTCTCAGTACATCCCAACACACACATCAAATGCTCCTAAAAGGATGTATCTATGTTGAGGTCAACCTCTTCCACATAAATTACATAAAAGGGTTGGAGTGATGCCTTATTATTTTTTACACATGTAAAACATCATTAATATAACTGAGTTTTTGTGGAATGGATAATTGATACGTCAGTTGCCCGATTCTCTTCTACACCTCCAACAATCCTAGAAACCAGGGTTCCAACTTTCCCTACCTCCATATCCTGTGGTGACCCAGTCTAGGTGACACCAGAAGGAATACAATATCACGCTATGTAAAATATAGGGTTCATCTTTTTCTATCAGCATATTACTTTTTCTTACTCTAAGCCAAAGCCATATGTTTCCAAATCAACTACACCTGCTTCGATGTCTCATAAAAGAGACCTAGTCCCAACATCTCTAAATCACTTTCCTCTAACCAACATAGCGGTGATCTTTAGGGTCTACTAAAATTTTCCACATATGGTTCCATATATAGAGTTTCCAGATAACAATTGTTATAGAAGAACTCCACTAAATCCAAATTCTTCTCTCATGAACCACCAAGGTGAATCACGCATGCATGCAACATTTACTCTAACAACAATATGTTACACTTTGACTACCAATATGTTTGTGAGTGGAAGGCAATACATAACAAAACCTGTGTACCAAGAACCATTTGTAAACCCTTTCAGAAGTGTGAAGTAAAGAATGAAATGTGATTTGAAACTGTATTCTGTGTCACCCCATTCAAACGAACTATCTCACATACATAAAATTCTCACAAGTGTTCTATTATAATGGTTTCCCTTAGAGTCAAGAAATGTGATACCTTCATTTGATGATCCACAACAACCAAAATATCATAATTCATCCTAAGCATATTTGGATGTCCTACCATGAAATCAATAGTCACATCATCCCACTTCCATTTTGGAATATGCATCGGCTGCAATAAGCATCCATGTTATTGATATTCTACCTTAACCTACTTATAGGTTAAACATCCCTTTACAAACCCTATAATCTACTTTTTCATGCCAAGCTACCAAAACTAATGGCATAGGACACAAAAGATTTTTTTCACCATAGGATGTACCTCCCATTTTGAGGCTTGAAATTCATGGGCGAGTTCCTCTCTCATACTCGTAGGCACAACTACCCAATTTATCACACAGATGATCTAATCGTTGTATATTATCCCATATGAAGGTGTCTCCCCACCTTCAAGGCTTTCCCTTAAGCATAATAAATCTGGATCCTCATACTTCTTATCCCTGATCTGTCTCAAGAATGTATACTCCATTACTATAGTGACCAGATTCATCCCCTCCTGACTCACCTGAACTACCACATGCATTTCTACTAGTAAGGTCATCATATTACACTATACACTTGACTCATGTACCAACTGAGTCTGAGTTTTCCTGATCAAGACATAATCCACACTATTCCCCTTCCAGGGTGTATATGAATGTTTAAAATCATAGAACTGCATATACACTACAGATATTCATGGAAGATGATTCATGTCGCACTGTGAAAAGATATACTTAAAGCTTTTGTGATCCGTAAAAATTGTAAAATTTTCACCCAAAAGATAGTGTCACTAGAACTTAAGAGCATAAACCACTACTTCAAACTCGAGGCCACGCATATGGAAATTCTGTTCATGTGGTTTCAGCTTCTAGGAGCCATAAGAAATGACTTGATCCCCTTGCATAAACAAACTTACATGACCAATCCCAGAAGTGTCACAATATGCCATGTAAACCTTACCCAACTTGGGTGAGCTCAAAATTAGTACTGATGTCATGATATTCTTCAACTAATGGAAATAATTATCAAAAGATTTTTCCAAGAAAACGTTTCCCTTTCATTTATCAAACCTGAAATTGGTGCTTCCAATCGAGAAAAGTCCTAGATAAACCTCATATACTAATTAGTTAATCCAAAAAAGTATCAGATATCAAAATATTCTTGGGTTTCTATCAGGAAATCACTGCCTGCAACTTTTTTGGGTCCATTGCCACACCTTCTTCTGAGATGATGTTCCCTAAAAACTGTACCTAGTCAGTCCAAAACTGGCATTTCGATTTCTTAGCGTATATCATATGTTCTCTCAGTGTACCCATGATAATGTCTAGATATTAGGCATGATCTTCAAGAGTCTTATAGAACATCAATATGTCTTCCAAGGAGACCACCACTAACTAATCTATGCGAGGATGAAATATTTCATTCATCAAGGAAATAAACATTGTTGATGTGTTTGCCTATCCAAATTCCATTACAACAAAATTTTAAAGGCCATAACTGATTCTAAAAGTAGTTCTTGGTATATCAGAAGACTGAACTCTCAGATGATGATACCTTGATCTTAGATTGACATTTTAGAACACATAAGCCACTTTAATCCGGTCAAACAGATCACTGATATGCCGAAGAGGATACTGGATCTTCAAAGTCATTTTATTCATCTTCCTGTAGTCAACACAAAATTGTAAAATACCATTATCCTTCTTTGAAAAAAAAGGTGATCCCCAAGGTGATGTACTTGGATGGATAAAACATTTATCCTCTAATTCCACTAACTATGTTTTGAGCTCTTGAAGCTCAGTCGATGCCTTTGTGTAAGGAAGAATAGATACTGACTCAGCCCCCAACATGATCTCAATAGTGAATTCCACATCTCTCTCAATTGGTATCCCTAAAAAGTATTTAGGAAAGACATCATGAAATATTTATACTACTAGTGGAAGAAATTATTTCCTAATACTCCCATAATCTCGAAAAAGACTAGAAACATGGGATGTGAGCTCTCTCAGTTGCTAAGTAATTGTCCTAGCTTGGCCTACATGGATATCCCATTCCCCGTGAAGAACATACCGATCACCCTAATGAGATACAAAGGCCACTATACTATGGTAACAATCTATTTGTCCTCAATATGCGACTAAAAAGTCCATACCAATAATCAGGTTGAATCCCGTTATATCAAGGACATAGATATCCCAAAGAAAATGATGCTATCGGATCTCTAGAGAACAAAAATTGTATAAAAAGATATCCCTAGACCGCGTTCCTAACGGTTTATCAATATTAATCACCATGCTTATGGACTCCACCTCCAAGCTGAAGCCATAAACAAGATTTGCAGATATATAGGAATGAGAGGCACCAGTATCAAACAAGGCAGAATCTAAAGTAAAAGAATCTTGGATAGTACCTCTCACAATCGATAGACCTGCCTCTCTATCCACAACTATAGGATACACATCATGTAACTGTCTTTCCCCTCTTCTCTGTATTTTCATATGACACCCTCGATTAGCACCACAATACTGAGATGTGTGTTCATACCCTAAAGCAGTACATCCACTTCCTCTACCATCTCTTTGAGTAGTACACCAACTTCCAGTCCTATATAGTGTAGAAGACCCCCTTCCTACACTATGACTCTGAGCAGCTCCACCCTCAATAATAGCTTGTTTTATCTTTCAAAAAAACTTTTGTAGGTTCCCCATCATGCCACAAGACCAGCACTCCACTAGTAGTCGAGGAAAATGTGTATGGTAGTTTCCCTACCTATCTTATTGGTGGTAAATCACATGATTAATATCTAGTTCAATTTATCCCACTGAATCTCTATCTTTCATTCCACATTCCTCTCAAAGGTTCGCCTAATGGCACTTCTTACTCCTAGAAGACACACTCCCTAATCACCTAGTGACAAATACTTTTCTAGTACTGGAAGCCTTTATCATGTTCCACTCTGAAATGTGATCCTGATTAACCGCTTTTGAGAATTTCTTCAGCCTAAAGATTTTTACCTAGGACTTAATTTCATACCTATGTCCATCATGAAATTGTCTTGTCAAAGAAGCCTCATCTTCCACTATAGATGGAGAAAAATGCAGTAAATATATGAGACGTCAAGAATATTACATTATGGAAATGACTACTTAAGTCACATGCATAAACTATGAAGCCTTATCTTGTCTCAGCATCTCTGGATAGAGGTTCTTCAAGAACATCTCTAGAATTTCCTTCTGTAACATATCATCAGTATGTCCAGATCGTACCCAAATGTCCCCCCAGCATTTCACAGACCCCTGTAGTATATAATCATCCAAATTGACCTTCCACTCAATAGGATTCTACAAATGGTTAGGTACCATCTCTATGGATTCAATCCCAAATTAATCTCCCTTTGGTTCACCTCTCTAGTAAAATTAGGAGGGTGCTGAAACTGAACTTTCATGTCAACTCAGACATGCTTTTCAGAACCCACCATAGGTCTCTATCCTTGAATTGCATGAAACGTTAAAATTTCCCTCAGAACTATTCCCTGTCCTTCTCTACTAGATCCAATGGTGCCTCATGTTCCATGTTTGGAAGTTTGTTATGGAACATACCCATCATTCTCTCCCTCAACAAGCATCATGGAGGAATGTATCTACAAATCCAAACACAAGTCTTAGGCCTCACTACAGAACCTTATAAAATTTATGTAATGGTAGAAACTAACAAAAGAAGTTTCAACATGTCCTTTACCCCTTTTACTAGCCACACGGTCAACACTGAGGCCTTATTACTACCATTAACTATCCTACTCCTAGGTCTTGTTTAACAAGGGTACATATGTTCTCATTAATTAATTCAACCATTGATTAATTCACATTATCTCAAATTAATTATTTCAATAATTATTTAATTAATCATACTCATTTAATAAATCAAGGTTCACATTATATTCCCATTTATTCTCATTTTCATAATTATTTAAATCATACAAAAAAGAAAAACAGCTCATGTTCATTAACATACCCATAACCCATTTTCCCACAATTTCCTATAATGATGCATTTCAAAAAAACCCAGAATGCCTAGAATGATGAATGCAGACTCATGTATCATGCCTCTTTAGGCCACAAATCCAAATTCAATAAATTTCAAAACAAATATCACATATCACTACAAGTGCATCCCCTTATGAGAAATAATATCCATGTGTAACAGCAAGCATCAATCACAACAATCCCACCCTGAGTACATGGATTTTCCCTCATACATGGGTTAGAAACTACCATGCATGAGCACATTAACATGCCTTGAATCATCCATGTTTCATGACTAACATTCCCAAAATAGTATGATAAAATGATAAGAAATATAGGAAATCCCCTTTGATACCACTTTGTGAGATCCTGACACGGGTGCCACAAAATAGTGCCCCAATCTGGTTGGTCATATTCCCTCAAGCACACTTCCCTGTACGCCAGATAGTGCTGACTAGCAGAGATGGTCTAGTAAGTCAGTCTTCAAGAGACTATACACTCTTTTATTAGAATCAAAACACCAATGAAAAAAACAAAAACAACCAAGTGCATGAGAGTATAAATAACTTGAATAATACCATGTCATATGATAGGAAAACAAGAAAATATAATACCCAACATGAAGGTAAAACATGATATGGAAATTAAAGTGTTATGTGTCTACAATGAAACTAAAAGTAAAGATAAAATGACTCCCAAGAGGGTCTTAAACCATGTCAAGTTCTCTCTCATATACTCTAATCCCAATCATCATCCTATCCTAGGGCCTTGCACTTATCCTTTAATGAAACAGAAAAGTATACTCAGGTAACAATTAGGTGGCCCGAATAGGTTGTGAGTATAACTCATTAGGCCACCACCAATGGTGTATAAATAATGTCCAAAGAAAAGATATTTTATATAGTTTTATGAAAAAATAAATATAATGGATAATTTAAACAGTTATCACATTGTCATTTTAAATTTAATCATCATAATATCCCTTGTTTTAATTCAAGTTTTCCATTTGAATCACCATTGATTATTATCATTCATTTGATGTTGAACATCATGTCAAGCACCCCAAATCTCATTGATTGTATGTCTCCATGACTATCACTCCATATATCATTCGGTGTAGGTATTCATTCATATCACCCCATAATCTGAAGCTTTGAGAACTATTGGGGAGGAACGCATTGTCCATGTCCCAACTTATAATTTGTCTAGAACACCATGTCTATAACCACAAAATACAATCCATTTAATCATTATTTAATGCACAAGAATTATTCACATCATTCCATTACTAATCCATTGAATAGTTAAACATTTCAAATGCTATTAGTTAACTCATCAATTAACTACGATCATACCTCATTTATTTAATTCATTAATTAATTAATCCGTCAACACAATTATCATTACATAATTAATTCATCAAAATTAAATATCCATATAAAATCGAAAATTATCATAATTAATTATTTCAAATAATTATCTTTAATCAAAATGATGGAACATAATTAATTCTCACAATTAATTATCTTGTATATCTAGACATCATTTAATAATTAATTTCCCCCAATTAATATCTTAAATCAATTAATTCAAGATCTAAATTACAATATCTATGCCCATAACAATTATTCTAAACAATTATCTACTTGAGAAAACCCATTCGTTTATTCTATGATTCAATTATCAATTAATCAGCAATGAAATCCCAAGTCCAAATTCCACATTTCTATATTCTCAAATTTTAGAAATCAATAACCAAGGGACGCTTGAAAATCCATAAACTCACATTCACATATAAAATTCAAGGCTACGGTAGTTCTATTTAGAAAACCTACCTTGGTTTATTGATGTATTTTATCCCAATGGAAATCCCCAAAATTCAAGTGGCCCAATGTCGTCGATCATGCTTCGGAACTAAATCTCTGGAAGAGAACAGATCTTCAATCCATGCTTTTTATCACAAAGCACGGTGTTCAGATCCCAATGTAATCCCCCTGTAAGGATATGGGAACACCTAGAATTTATGAATCCCATGCCAAGGTTCAGTTATGTGAGTCTTGAGGGGTTCGGGTGGTCTTAAAAAATATTTTCAGAATAAAAATACCGCGTGTATAGTTTCCTGAGGAGGGGCGCACGGTTAGGAAAAACCATTCACTAACCATGTAGACCACTCTATAATGTTTTTCATGGATATCATGGTATGGTCGCATGGTTGAAAAATCTTGAAGAACTATCTGTCTAGTTTTGTATGGTTAGCATAGTTTAGTAGCAGGGTTGTTCAAACTGTGCGCAAACCGTTCACATCCCATTGTCCTTTAGTTTTCCTTAAAAGTTCACCCAAACACACCCGAAGACACAACTCCAAAACAAGGGTACATAAAAACCTAAAAAATAACATAAAAATGCACCATTTATTACTCTATAAATGTCCAATATCTCAGATTATCCAAATTATCTTATGGAATTTTTTTTGAATTTTTCTGAAATGTTTCATTATTGGATGAATAATGAACATTAATGATTTTTTTGAAATCAACCATGTAGTTTAAATTATTTATAAAGTAAAATTATAGTTTAAAATTGTTTTAAATAAATATTAGCTCAATTATATAACTTTTAATCCAATTCATCTCATTTGAATAATTTTTCTATAGAATTATTATATAAAAAATTTGTAATCTTTTGAAGCTTTTCTCTTTGAAAGCCTATTTTATCATCATGTATTTTTTTATACATTTAAAGTAAATATTTCTAATAAATTTGGTGTAACATAAAACATATTTTTTATATTTTTGATAATAATATTTTTTATTATCAAATAATGTAAAATTAATTTTTTACCATAAAGAATAGTAAAAATATTAAAAAAATTATTTTCCACAGTTGAGATAAAAATATGTTTCTAGGGAATAAAAAATTGTAATGGTTACAATGAACCAAATTCTATTTAATATCTATTTTATCATATTATAAATAACCTATAATTTCCTTGTCTCAAATATAATCCTATTTAGAGACTTCTAGGATGAGATTGAAGTGGTCACATTTTTTTAGATTCATAAAATTACATTTGTGCCACTCACATCACATATATAGGACAGACCTTATCCTCTCCTTTTTAAAACAATAAAACCAATGTATGTCATCAAATACCAGACCAATTCACTTCCCAACATCCCTCCTCTCATCCTAGAGGAAATACTTTCATCAATAATCTGACGTAGGATATCTTATTGTGTAATCCTATGGAGGCATCCTAAAGAAGATGTAATGTTATTAATTAACAATTTTTATCTTATTTCCTAATACAACCCTATAAATTATTATTAAATCATGTGGATATAATAAATGTAGTATCTAAAATATAAAAATATGTTTTTATTTTAATGTAATGAGAAAAAACATATCTCTTATTACATCAAATCAGTTATGAATTCATCATTCTTGTGTAAAGATGACTACCACCTCATTAGATGATGTCATTCATTATTACAATACCACCACTCACAGTTGGATATGAATATGGAAAAAAAATTATATTTATAAATTTATAATTCCTTTATAGTAATTATATGACAAATACCCTTTTCATTTTCATCCTATAGAGGAAACGATAACGTTACTCGTTTATATGGTGGACTACCGCCTTGCGAAGAGTTGTGATTCAATTTTCTCTAAAACCTCAAATGGAAGGTAATAATAATATATTTAATTATTGTTTGTCTAATACATGATATATTTATGATATTAACTACATATTTGTCACGACCCGTCCTCAGGGCCCGTGTCGTGACTACCCCAAGCCCGCCTTCTATAGGCCAGGGGCTGGCGACTAGCACCAAGGTGTAAATCCCAGTAAAAAGGGAAGGCATTGCCTTTGTAAAGTAAACAAGCACCACAGAGTAAGAAAGTGGAAAAGTAAACACTAAGTAAAAACAGAGTACAAATGAAAGTGTGGAAAAGTAAATGGGCCAGTATACAAACCCAAACTGAAAGTAAAGTACAACTAAAAAGGGAAAACATCAACTGTAAAGTAAAAGCTGCTACGCCGAGTTGTCCACTGGAAATCCCACCTGAAGGGTGGGTACAGATAGCTACACTACTCCTCGGGTCCCGCCGTCCGCTCCGAGTACGTCCCGCCCAGTGGTCCACCTCCAGGTACTGTCCTGCTCTGCAAGCCTCAACCATGATCAACGCTGTCCGTCGTCTGCAACCAACACAACGTAGTGCGGGCATAGCCTGTGCAGGAGTGAGTATAAGCTACTCAGTAGGGACCCTGAGACCCCCGAAGGTCTCCCAAAATCCACAAAGGATAAACCACAAAAGAAAGGTACAATCACGAAGTAACAACCGACACTGCTTAGGTATATGCCCATACATATACCTAAGTCATCAATTCTAATACGCTCCAACCTCTGAGCCCAAGTACAACTCAGTCCACAGAGGAAAGTAAACGTATTCCACACAGGAAATCAAAACGTAATCTACACAGGATAGCACAACACAATCCACATAGGATAGTTAACAGGATTCAGCTCACACAGGTATACTTCTTCGAAAGACGATAGAGATGATCACTGATCCATCTAAGTCTTCGGACCCACAATGGATCGATAGGTACTAACCCCCGCAAAGACCCACACAGGATCAGACCCACACAGGATCTGTAGGCGCTAGTTCACACAGGACTGCTGAGCGCTGACCCACACAGGATCGGACCCACACAGGATCGGTAGCACTGATCCACACAGGATCGCTGAGTGCTGTAGTCGTCGTCGTCATATTCAATAAGGATCTCTGCACAGTCGTCGTCGCAGTCACAGTAGCAGTCGCAGCCAGCTCTAGGGTTCCTGCACACAACAAGCTCGTTTGGGAAAGTCCGCTCCATGAGCCGAGAGGCTGGTACATCAACAGTCACAAAGTCTAGAGTTGATGTATCCCAAAGTTCCATATTGTCAACAGGAACTCAACGCAACAGACAGCGCGTCAATCGAACGCCTGGTCTGAGAGTTATAGGATTTTCCGTTCCAGGGGCCCGGTCGATTTTTAAGGGCAAACCAGCCCGACCGTACTCCACTTGAGTCAAAACCTCGGGTGGAGTATGCCAAAAGATCTGTCTCGCTAAGAGTAACACAACAAAGCTGACGGCACGTCAATCGGACGTCCGTAGCTCAAGATATGAGCGTTTCCGCTCCGAGGACCCGGTTGGTTTCGTGTACGAACCAACCCGGCCGAACTCAAAGTAATCCGAAACCTTGAGTGCGATATACTGAAACGACCGTCTCGATCCAAGGATCGCATCGCAGCTGACGTCGCTTCATTTGGAGGTCCGTAGCCCGAGTTATGGGAATTTGAATCCAAACCGCTTGGTAACAGGGGTTTCGGGCCCGGGCCGTCCCGGCCCGAGACCCCCCGGTTGGACCGAACCGGTTCATCCCGCCCCGGACAGGGTTGACCCGGCCCGTCCCAGCCCGGCGCGGCCTGGCCTGGCGGACCGGCCAGAAGCCGGTCCGGCGCAGCGCGCTGGGCGCGCTGCCAGCTCGGCCGAAGGCCGAGCTGTTGGAAAAACGGGGGGCGCCTGCCCCCCCCCCCCCCTTGTGAAGCCGTGACCCCACCCCATTATGGGTGGCCGTTTTTCTGGCCGGGGGAATTAAATTCCCCCGGTTCTTCTCCCTTCCGGCCGGCCCGACCTGGCTGGCCGTTTCTTCCCCAACGGGACCGGCAAAGGCCGGTCCCCTTCCGGCTTCCAACACAGGCGGCCCGGCTGGCCGCCGGTCATCTTGTTCCGCCGCAGCCCGGAAACGGCCGCGGCCTTCACCGTCCAGCATGGTGCAATGGCACCGTGCCCCTCCGCTGCGGCCCGCTCTGGCCGCGGTGCCTTCGGTTTCCTTCGACGCGGCGCGACGGCATCGCGTCCATGAAATTCTTTCCACGGCGCGGCGCGACGGCGCCGCGCAATAATTGCCGTGCGATTCCCGCGTGGTGTGACGACACCACGCCATCTCGTTCCATCCACAAGAAACAATCAATAACAAAGGAGGGGGGTTCGGCCGTGTTTGTGCGGTCTGACCCCCCTCTCGTTAAACGATAATATTTATTCATTTATCCTCGAAGTTCGACATTCTAGAATCAAGAATGGAAATAATTAAACAAAACAACAACAATCCCCTACTTGATAAAAGATGTCGCACGTCGGGTGTCGCCGAAACGGTGTCGTTCCGTCAACGTTGGTGGAAGAAGTGCTCGGTGAAGTCGAGTCGACACTCTCAGAATACTTTGTGGGCGACGGTGCTTCCCTTCCTTGCTCCGGTTGAAGAAGGTAGAAGGTGTTGCTTCACGTTCTTTGGAGACGTGGATCGTTCTTCTTCGAGAGGTTGAAGGTCTTCTAAAAGTTCTTCCCCTCTCCTTATTTCTCCCCACAAAGTTTATGCCAACCCCAAATAGAAGAATAGAATCTCTCATTTTAATGTTGGAAAAATGATTTCAAAAGAAATCAAACTCTCAAAATAATTAATTAAGTTGGTTTAATTAATTAAATGCAAAGTGTTGGCAAGAATTTCAAAAGATTGAAATTCAATTAAACCTCACTTATCTCACCTCATTAATTAAACAAGTTTTCAACATTTAAGAGTGGAGTTATATGCGAGTTTTAAGGGGTGTTGAGGAGTTAGGATTCGTGTGGGCCCCACCACACTTAATCCTCTCAAGGGAGGTTAAGTGGATGTGGGTCCCACCCTTAACTCCCTTTGGGAGTATATAACCAACAAGGATAAAAAAATAAAATGTGTTTCCACATTTTATTTAACTTCATTTTAATTCCCCCAAAACTAACTCTCATCCCGCATAAAATGTAACCTCGGAAAAGGTCTCCTTAAGCGAAAATCAGCGCTGCGAGTTCATTAGTGTCCTCAGATTTCAATTCCAAGCATCGGATCAAAAGATAAAAATTCCCGCTCATTCGTTCACTGAACGTACCTGAGCCAAACTTCGGAAATTGATTCCGGGCACACTGGGCCTCGGAATCAGGTGCCGTCAGAAACCGCGCTCTTGTAAAATTCAAAAGAAAATTAAGAAAAAATTTCCCTTGAATTTTACGGGTCTTTACATTACTCCCACCTCAGGGCTTTACGTCCCCGTAAAGATACATCAAACCTAGGGAATCAAATGAGGGTACTGAGCACGCATCTGAGCCTCCCGCTCCCAAGTGCTCTCCTGGAGGTTTCTGTGCTGCCATCTGATGCGCACTAGAGGAATCGACCGTCCACATAGGACCCGCTCCGGTCGATCCTCGATCTCCACTGGAACCTCCGTAAAAGTCGCCCCATTGTCAACGCCAAGCTCCCCATGGTCAATGATTTGCGTTGGGTCGTGCACGTATCTCCTCAGCTGAGACACGTGGAAGACGTCGTGCACCCGGTGCAACTGAGGTGGTAGAGCCAGGCGATAAGCCACAATGCCAATCCTGCTGAGGACCTGGAAGGGTCCGATGAAGCGCGGAGAAAACTTGCTGCCTCAGCCAAATCTCCGAATACCATGTCGAGGTGAGACCCACAAGAAGACGTGGTCACCATCCTAAAACTCTAGTGGCCTCCACCTCCTGTCAGCGTATGACTTCTGCCGGCTCTGAGCTGTCCTCATCTGCTCCTAGATGACCTGGACCTTCTCTGTCGTGGCCTGGACCATCTCCGGCCCCCCAAGTGCTGACTCCCCAGGCTCTGTCCATCACAAAAGAGATCTGAAAGGTCGGATGTACAACGCCTCGTACGGTGTCATCCCTATGGTGGAGCGGTAGGTGTTATTGTACGCAAACTCCACCAAGGGTAGGTGGTCCTCCCAGCTACGACAAAAGTTGAGGGCACATGCGCAGAGCATGTCCTCGAGAGTCTGAATGGTCCTCTCCATCTAACCATCTGTCTGAGGATGAAAGGCTGTGCTCAGACGTAGCTGCATCTCGAATGCTTCCTGCAATCCCTTCCAAAGCCGGGAAGTAATTCGATCATCTCAATCGGAGACGATAGTCGATGGCACACTGTGAAGCCGTAAAATCTCCTGAATGTAGAGACTCCCCATGCTCTCCACTAAGACCTACTCTCAGATGGGTAAAAAGTGTGCCGACTTGGTGAGTCGATCAACAATCACCCAAATGGAGTCGTGACCTCTAAAAGTGTGTGGAAGTCCAGTCACAAATTCTATAGATATCCCGTCCCACTTCCACTCTGGGACCTCCAAGGGTTGTACCAAGCCTGCTGGTACCTTATGCTCTGCCTTCACCTGCTGGCAGGTGAGGCACCGTGAAATGAACTCTACCGCAGCCTTCTTCATGCCCGGCCACCAGTGCTGTCGTCTGAGATCCTGGTACATCTTCACCACTCCAGGATGTACCACCAAAGGAGAAGTGTGAAACTCTCTCAGAACCTCCTCCCGTAAAGCGACTGGTACCATGGTACGTCCTCTGAAAAGGATGTTGTGCTCTGATCCAAAGGAGAAACCATCAGGAGCATGTCCTGAGGATATCTGTGCACGCCGCGTCTCATAGTCAGCATCCCCATGCTGTGCCTCTCTGACCCACTATAGATGTGGAGGAGTGACTATGAGAGACTGAAGGAAGGCTTCTCCATCTCTATCCATGAAGGATATTTGCAAAGAGGATAGCTGCTCCGTCACCTCCTCAAGTAGCGGAAAGCCCGTCCTCCTGCTGAGGGCATTAGCTACTACGTTCCCCTTCCCAGGAGTATAGACTATCTCAAAGTCATAGTCCTGGAGGAACTCGAGCCATCGTCGTTGTCTCAGTTTCAGGTCCTTCTGTGAGAAGATGTACTTGAGACTCTGATGGTCAGAAAAGACTGTAAAGCGCTCTCCCATCAGATAGTGTCGCCATGTCTTCAGAGCGAAGACCACTGCTGCTAACTCCAGGTCATGGGTAGCGTAGTTCTGCTCATGCGGCCTCAACTGACGTGATCCATAGGCGATCACTGCCCGCTCCTGCATCAGGACGCAACCGAGTCCGGTCCCTGATGCATCGCAGTAAACTACGTATCCAACTCCCTCCTCAGGCAACCTCAAGATAGGTGCACTGGTCAATCTCTATCTCAGCTCCTGGAAGCTCTGCTGACATTTGTCTTACCACAGGAAGTGTTTCCCCTTCTTCTTCAAAGCTGAGAGTGGTGCCGCAACTCTGGAGAAGTCTGGCACAAATCTCCAGTAGTATCCAGCTAGCCCCAAGAAACTCCGCACCTCCGTCATGCTCCTGGGTGGCTCCCAAGATAACACTGCCTCGATCATCGCAGGATCCACTGCAACTCCCGCCTTAGAGATGACGTGTCCCAAGAAGTGGACCTCACATATCCAGAACTGGCAATTCAAGAGCTTACCATAAAGCTGGTGCTCTCGGATTGTGTCTAGTACAACCCATAAGTGGTAGGTGTGATCCTCCTCAGTCGTCAAGTAATTCAGAATGTCATCGATGAAGACCACGACAAACCAATCAAGGAATGGCTGAAAGATCCTGTTCATGAGGGCCATGAACACTACTGGAGCATTGGTTACGCCGAAGGGCATAACCAAGAACTCATAGTGGTCATACCGATATCTGAAGGTCGTCTTTTGTACGTCCTCGTCTCGAACTCTGAGCTGGTGATAGCCTGACCTGAGGTCTATCTTCGAGAACAACCGTGCTCCCTTGAGCTGATCAAAGAGGTCATCAATCCTCGGTAGCAGATACTTGTTTCTCATTGTCACCTGGTTCAAGCGACGATAGTCAACACAAAGTCGCAAGCTCCCATCAGCCTTCTTGGCGAACAATATTGGGGAAGCCCAAGGTGAAACACTAGGTCGGATGAACCCCTTTCCCTGCAAGTCCTCCAACTATACCCGTAGCTCACGAAGCTCGGCGGGGGCCATCCAATATGCTGGAGTCGATATCGGGGTTGTCCCGGGGTATAGGTCAATATAAAAGTATTCCTCTCTACGAGGAGGTAACCCTGGGGCGTCTTCGGGAAAAATGTCTGCAAACTGATCCACCACTGTAGGAAAACCAGGTCTCTGCACGTCAAATCCTCCTAGGATGAGGCTAGCCAACTGATGAGTGATGGGCTGTACTCTCCTCTGTGGAAGTCCATCCTGTGCTGCAAAGGCTCCCTTCTTGCCGGTGAAGGTGAACCTGCTCCCGTCGGTGCGTACACATCGCACCTTGTGCCTAAAACAGTCAATCTGTGCATGGATCGTAGATTACCAATCCATGCCCAAGATGAAGTCATAATGCCTCGACGCTGCTACAAGAAGATCCCAGCCGAAGCTCTTGCCTCCTAGAGTAACCTCACATTGCCGGCACCAGTGCGTAATTGTCGAGTCTGATCCCGTAGGAGTCTCTAGCCGTAAGGATCGATCCAACGGCTCTGTCGGAATCTTCGAGCTCCAAACAAGGGCAGCGGCTATGAAAGAGTGACTCGCTCCTATGTTTATAATAACTGCAGCAAGGGTGGAATAGACACAAATAGTACCTCGAATCATCTCGGGCATGCCGTGGTCGTAGGCCTCCACTGCCTGGAGTTGTGCCTGTCTCTGCCTGCCAGCTCCCTGTGGTCGGGGTGGACCTCCTGGTGGTGGTGGTGGTAGAGCCTCAAAGCGTCTCCCACCACCTACTGCTTGGCCAGCTCTTATGCCTCATCTGCCTCCTCCCTGTGGACCACCACGGTCAACCCTCTACCTCTGCCTCGGTGGTCCCTCAACCGTCTGCTGCTCCACGGCACGGCGGGTCGGGCAGTCACGAGCCATGTGGCCCTGCTCTCCGCACGTGTAGCACTGCCTGCCTCTCGAAAGACTGGCTCCACGCTGTGTGCCCCGCACTGCTGAGGCAGAGTCCTGAGGTCGTCTGCCTGAGGGTCTGGTCTGCCTGGACCCCTGAGTCATCCATCGACTACCTGCTGCAGAAGCCTCTGCTACGTGCTGCCCTGCGGTGGGTCTCGGCTCTGGTGTAGACTCAGCAAGAAAACTCTCGATCAAAAGGGCCTACTCCAGTACTCTTGTATGAGTCGGAATGCTGAGGGAGATCAGCGATGCCATGATCTCGTGTCTCAAACCCTACTCAATGGTCCGGTCCCGGAAGAATGGGTCTCGTACCATGTCGGTCGAGTAGCGCGAGAGATCAGTAAATCTCTCCGAGTAGTGAGCGACTGTCATGCTGCACTACCGCAGCTGAAGAATCTCCTGAATGCGCACCACACGGAGGGTGGCTGGGACGAACTCCGAGCAGAAGAGGCTCTCAAAGTCCGTCCAAGGTAGAGATACCTCATCGTGCACCTGGAGCATCAAGCTCCACCATCGACCCACTGCTGCATGTAGTAGGCTCGCTGCGAGGATTACCATGAGGTCTGCTGGTGTCCTCACTAGCCTGAAAACTCATACGACTGCCTCTAGCCAGTCCTCGGCTGCCTGGGGGTCCGTCTCCCCACGAAACCTAGGTGGTCACTGGCGCTGAAACTCATGCAGTGCGCTGAGGCGGCGTGCATCATTAGAGGCTAGTGCTGGAAGTATCGGTGGCTCGGCGGGTAGAGCTACCGCCGGTGCCACTGCTCACAAAGGGCCCTTCACTGAGGCCTCGTCACTCGGTGGTCTGTCGTCACGCTCGACTCTCGGAACCCTAGCTGGCTGCCATCGTGGGGCCATCCTGAAAAGGAAACAGGTGTGCCATGGTCAGAACAGTATACCTGGTGAGCTGATATAAAGTAATCACAAAGAAAACTTTGAAACACACACGTAATCAATGTTTTCGTGCATTAAGTCGGAAATCAGAAGTCAGGGTCCTGGTGTACGGATACGTCAGCCTCCGCACCAACACTGGACTCCCTAGACTGATAACCACACTCAATATGCTAAACACTATTGCTTCACATAGAAATGATTGGTGTTCGCGGTAGAACCGAACACCTCTGATACCAATTTGTCACGACCCGTCCTCGGGGCCCGTGCCGTGACTACCCCAAGCACGCCTTCCATAGGCCAGGGGCTGGCGACTAGCACCAAGGCGCAAATCCC
This sequence comes from Viscum album, assembly GCA_963277665.1. Lineage (NCBI taxonomy): Eukaryota > Viridiplantae > Streptophyta > Magnoliopsida > Santalales > Viscaceae > Viscum > Viscum album. Next base: position 1,090,036,979 of record OY728121.1, read on the forward strand.
GGTAAAATGGGAAGGCATTGCCTTTGTAAAGTAAACGAGCACCACAGAGTAAGAAAGCGGAAAAGTAATCACTAAGTTAAAATAGAGTACAACTGAATGTGCGGAAAAGTAAATGGGCCAGTATACAAACCCAAACTGAAAGTAAAGTACAACTAAAAAGGGAAAACAGCAACTGTAAAGTAAAAGCTACTACTGCAAGCTATCCACTGGAAATCCCACCTGAAGGGTGGGTACAGATAGCTCCACTGCTCCTCGGGTCCCGCCGTCCGCTCCGAGTACGTCCTGCCCAATGGTCCACCTCCAGGTACCATCCTGCTCTGCAAGCCTCAACCACGATCAACACTGTCCGTCGTCTGCAACCAACACAATGTAGTGCGGGCATACCCATGCAGGGGTGAGTATAAGCTACTCAGTAGGGACCCCGAGACCCCCGAAGGTCTCCCAAAATCCACAAAGGATAAACCACAAAAGAAAGGTACAATCACGAAGTAACGACTGAAACTTCTTAGGAATATGCCCATACATATACCTAAGTCATCAATTCCAATACGCTCTAACCTCCGAGCCCAAGTAAAACTCAGTCCACACAAGAAAGTAAAATTATTCCACACAGGAAAGCAAAACATAATCCACACAGGATAGCACAACACAATCCACACTGGAAAGTAAACAGGATTCACCTCACACAGGTATACTTCTTCGAAAGACGATAGATATGATCGCAGATCCATCAATGTCGTCATACCCACAAAGGATCGATAGGTACTAACCCCCGCAAAGACCGACACAGGATCAGACACACACAAGATCTGTAAGCGCTGGTTCACACAAGACCGCTGAGCGCTGACCCACACAGGATCAGACCCACACAGGATCGGTAGCAATGATCCACACAGGATCTCTGAGTGCTGTAGTCTTCATCATCGTATCCACTAAGGATCTCTGCACAGTCTTCGTCGCAGTCACAGTAGCAGTCGCAACCAGCTCTAGGGTTCCCGCACACAGCAAGCTCGTTCATGAGGGTCCGCTCCACGAGCCGAGAGGCTGATACATCAACTTTCACATAGTCTAGATTTTATGTATCCCAAAGTTCCGTATCGTCAACAGGAACTCAACGCAATAGACGGCGCGTCAATCGGACGCCTGGTCTGAGAGTTATAGGCTTTTCCATTCCAGGGGCCTAGTTGGTTTTTAAGGAAAAACCAACCCGACCGTACTCCACCTGCATCCAAACCTCGGGCAGCATATGCCAAAAGATCTGTCTCGCTAAGAGGAACACAACAAAGCTGACAACATGTCAATCGGACGTCCGTACCTCATGATATGAGTGTTTCCGCTCCGAGGGCTCGGTTGGTTTCGTGTACTAACCAACCCGGCCAAACTCAAAGTAATCCGAAACCTGGAGTGCGATATACATAAACGACCGTCTCGATCCAAGTATCGCATCACCGCTGACGTCGCGTCGTTTGGAGGTCCGTATCCCGAGTTATGGGCATTTGAATCCAAACTGCTTGGTAATGGGGGTTTCGGGCCCGGGTCGTCCCGGCCCAAGACCCCCCGGTTAGACCGAACCGGGTCGACCCGCCCTGGACAGGGTTGACCCGGCAAGGCACTGCCCGTCCCAGCCCTGCGCGGCGCGGCCTGGCCTGGGGGACCGGCCCGGAGCCGGTCCGGGGCAGCGCGCTGGGTGCGCCGGCAGCTCGGCCAAAGGCCGAGCTGTTGCAAAAACGGGGGCACTTGCCCCACCCCGCCTTGTGAAGCCCCCCCCCCTCATTATGGGGGGCCGTTTTGCTCTCCGGGGGAATTAAATTCCCCTGGTTCTTCTCCCTTCCAGCCGGCCCGACCAGGCCGGCCGGTTCATCCTCAACAGGACCGGCAAAGGCCGGTCCCCTTCCGGCTTCCGACACCGGCGGCCCGGCTGGCCGCCGGTCATCTTGTTCCGCCACGGCCCGGAACCGGTCGCGGCCTTCGTCGTCCGGCACGGTGCGACGGCACCGCGCCCCTCCACTGTAGCCCGCTCCGGCCGCGGCGCCTTCGGTTTCCTTCGACACGGCGCGACGGCATCGCGTCCATGAAATTCTTTCCACGGCGCGGCGCAGCGGCGCCACGCAATAATTGTCGTGCGATTCCCGCGTGGTGCGACGACACCACGCCATCTCGTTCCATCCGCAAGAAACAATCGAGAACAAAGGAGGGGGGTTCAGCCGTGTTTGTGCGGTCCGACCCCCCTCTCGTTAAATGATAATATTTATTCATTTATCCTCGAAGTTCGACATTCTAGAATCAAGAATGGAAATAATTAAACAAAACAACAACAATCCCCTACTTGATAAAAGATGTCGCACGTCGGGCGTCGCGGAAACAGCGTCGTTCCGTCAACGTTGGTGGAAGAAGCGCTCGGTGAAGTCGAGTCGACACTCTCAGATTACTTTGTGGGCGGCGGTGCTTCCCTTCCTTGCTCCGGTTGAAGAAGGTAGAAGTTGTTGCTTCACGTTCTTTGGAGACGTGGATCGTTCTTCTTCGAGTGGTTGGAGGTCTTCTACAAGTTCTTCTCCTCTCCTTAGTTCTCCCCACAATGTTTATGACAACCCCAAAGAGAAGAATAGAATCTCTCATTTTAATGTTGGCAAAATGATTTCAAAAGAAATCAAACACTCAAAATAATTAATTAAGTTTGTTTAATTAATTAAATGAAAAGTGTTGGCAAGAATTTCAAAAGATTGAAATTCAATTAAACCTCACTTATCTCACCTCATTAATTAAACAAGTTGTCAACATTTATGAGAGGAGTTATAAGGGAGTTTTAAGGGGTGTTGAGGAGTTAGGCTTCGTGTGGGCCCCACCACACTTAATCCACTCAACGAAGGTTAAGTGGATGTGGGTCCCACCTCTAACTCCCTTTGGGAGGATATAACCAACAAGGATAAAAAAATAAAATGTGTTTCCACATTTTATTTAACTTCATTTTAATTCCCTCAAAACTAACTCTCAACCCGCATAAAACGCAACCTCGGAAAAGGTCTCCTTAAGCAAAAATCGGCGCTGCGAGTTCATCGGTGTCCTCAGATTTCAATTCCGAGCACCAGATCAAAAGTTAGAAATTCCCGCTCGTTCGTTCACTGAACGTACCCGAGCCAAACTTCGGAAATTGATTCCGGGCACACCGGGCCTCGAAATCAGGTGTCGTCAAAAACCACACTCTTGAAAAATTACAAAGAAAATTAAGAAAAAATTTCCCTAGAATTTTATGGGTCTTTACAATATTTATCATTTTATAAAGAAAATATATCAATATATCTTAATAATTTCACTCATTGAATGATTATTTTATTATTCATTTATGTGTGGGATACCAGCTTCAAGATGAGAGGAGATGTTCTCTTTTCATCCCCACCCAATTTGGACTTTTTTTGTAACAATATCTAAATAAATAATATGATATTAGGATCATTCTTGAATAATATAATTTTTCTTACCTCCTTTCCATAAGGATTGATGAAAAATTGAAACTTTACTCATGTGTATGTAAAACCTACCATCTCAAAGAACATTAATGTATTTCATTTCTCATAGCCATATTGAAGGACACCAGAACACCCTGATAGGAGAGGGGTGAATCCGGGTGTTTACTTTTTCTTTTTAAAGTTGTCGATCTTCTTCCCACATTGGTAGGAACTTGTTAAACCTGTCAAACAAATGAAAGCGGAAAGTTGACACAACACTTTTACTTAGTTCACCACAAAGGACTACGTCAAAGGAGCATACACTGATAGGTTTTCAGTAGTACCTAATTCCACTAAGTTACTCTAATTGTGGATTACAATGTTCAAGTACAGTCACTCTATCCCAGGTACACTACCTTTACAAATGTTTCGGGATAGCGCAATGCGTCCCACAAGTCACTCCTGTTGACTCCCCTGACACACTGCCTTTGGTGACATCCCACTCAGTTTATAGACGTGAAGGTCTCTTCAATAGATTTGCGTTGATGTATTTGCCTATTCGCATCATGACACTCTTCTTACATCGAAGTTTTAAATTGATGCACTTGAAAATACTGAACCACTGAACCAAATATTGAGAGTATGCAAACAGTTTACACTGGCGATTGCACACAACACCTACCCTTTGCGTGAAAGATCTCACTTTCACACGCAATATTCGCATTTTTCATTGAAAATATTTCGTGCAACAATCATGTTTATGTGCAACATCCACTTTTACTCGTTTCCTCAACTTTTACATGCATCTCCACCTTTTTTTTCGCAACATCAACTTTTACGCACAACCCCAATTTTTACACTCATCTTCTACTTTTTCACGCACCTTAAACATTTCTGTGCAAGTTCGTTCACACACACCATTTTCACGCATCAGAACTCGGATCTTCTCTAAGTCTTCCGCCATCCTGAATGAGGGGGTCACCCCTTATTTATAGGTGTCACCAACCGTCATGCGCAAAACCTACCGTGTCATGCAAAACTACCATTCTGCATGCAATCATTTTCATGTAGGAACCATTTTTCGCACACATATCTAGTTTTTTTGCACACCTCATGACTTTTCCATTTTTCATCATTCTAATCCCAAATAACCTTTTGTGCGAAAACCCTCATTCAAATATTTCAAGCACCACACTCTTTTTCGTGCACAATTCACCTATTTCGCGCACCACTTCCTCTTTTCACGCATCACCACTTCCTCTTGAACAGTATGATCTGTTTGCTTAAAAATTCAAGAACATATAGTGAGGATTGAGAAAACACACAAACGATACTCCATTTCCTTCATAGTAATACCATGGTTCCAACACATATTTCATTATTGGTCCTAAAATTATTATTAATATATTTAATCACACCTATCATAGGTTGTGTAAAATGAATATTATTAATTTTTGTACTTAATGATAGAGGATGACCTGGGTCATATCACATGTGAAGCATTAAAACCATTTACCTTTTTATTAGAATCCTCATAAAATATCTATTTTAAATATATTTATTACTATATGAAAACACTGTAAATTTTATAATGGAGAAAATAAGAAAAATATATTTACATGAAAGAAAAAATAAAATGTAGAATGTAGTTGGCCTTTTAGGGGTTGGCTTTTGGTTCCTTACGTTATACATGCTGAATGATTAAATTATGTTTTTTGACCCAATTATTAAAGATCACTCCTGGATTAATATTATTTTATTTAGTGATTTTTTATCCATAAATGCCTAAGAAAAATAGACTCCACCTTATTGTATAATCAAGGTTTATAGAAAAACACTTCTGAGTTTGTGAAAACTTCCAGGTCCCACCATCATTGTATATCATATCTTCCCTTGAATGGCTCAACATCATCATGTGAAGAGCCTATTATCATAGAAAGGAACTGAAAATATTTTTATACCTAAACATAAGTGATATTGAATTCCTTGTGATGGTGGAAAATCTCCACACTCGTGCACTTCTCTCATTCTCACCACCAATGTAAATAAAACATATTCATTGATAAATAGAATTCTGATACACCCTATCCTTCCCCATGTTCGAGCCTTAGGTTAGTCACTCTTTATCAAGTGAATAAGGTCCCAGTGGAAGTAATGAGAATAAGAGAAGGATATTAATCATGAAATAAGAACAAGATAATGAAACAATGTTAGAAAAATATTTAATTGGGAACTATGAATTAAAAATGAAAAAATGAATTACATTAAATAAATAGAATTATATAATAAAAATAAAAACCCAATAAATAGGGCATCCAGCCCTAGTGTACTCTTATTCATCTAATTTTTTAGTGGTTGAAATTATTTGTATTTATAGTGGGTGGAATCCTCTATTTTTATTTTTTTTAAAATATATCTATCTCCCTAAATTTTATTAATATATCGTTTGAATTATTTTTAATATTGAATCTTTTATTTTTTTAGGCATGTCAAAATAATAACTCTAGATTCAATTCTTTAATGATTGTAGAACAATATACTATTAATATTCACATTATTAACACACATCTATGGTCATTCGAGATTACAATAGAATGCCACATTTGGAAGAATGCATGATTTTGGATCCTCCTCTATAGGGTAGAATGCAATATAGTGGGTCGTGCATGGTGCTATTTTTTCATATCTACCATTTACAAAATATTAGATCACATTTATCATTGGATTAATAGATTATCACATATTTTTTTCTTAATGAATATCATATGTAACATTGGATCGATGATAGAGCTCATATACCACTAGCAATAATATCATATCATTTTTAGTAATGGAAACATTTCTTGAACGGGCCGCATGTCTTCATGGTGGCACATATACCATTCATTGTGAAACCACGGAACAATGGTAATGATAATGGTGAAAATGGACTTCATCAAAACCTCTTGTATTTGGTATTATTTTCATGTTCACAAGTGTATTTCATGTGGTTTTCTGATAGTTTCATGAGGTGCTGGTGACAAAAAGTTTTGGTGCCAAACAATAGAGATAGGGGATAGTTCTATACGATCATGGGGCATATGAATCTGAATCAGAATGATGATGTATTAATTTAAATGAACAATACTGATAATTATCATTCAAACATTTTAAATTCATCTCCGTGAGGTGTTAGTTTATAATGAATCATGTAACATACCCATCATAGAATCCTTCTCATGTGTTGGTCTCCCTATTACACACTAATTCACTCAATTGGGTCACACCTCACATCCACAGTCTACATAATTTATATCCCAACATTTCTCATTGCGGGATACACACCATGGACTACACACCCCATCGGGTAAGTCCCCCCCCCCAAGTGGCTCACATCCCATCCATGGAATCCTCTCCAATAGATCATGTCTGACTGACATGCCACTTGTGTGGGGGCCATGTGGCTTGTTGGCCCAATGGTTGAGGACTAGATACTATTCTATGTTTTTTACCATAAACTAAAAAATACATAGTAATTCTTGCAAAAAATATTTTTCACTAAAAATTCATTAAAACCACATTAAAATTAATTTTAAATCTTTATTAAAAATTCACCATATTTTAATATATCATTGAAATAATTTATAATTATTCATCGAAATTCTTCAATAATAATTTAATTACATTTAAAAATATGCATAAAATTTGAGTATTTCATATACTCGCAAACATATACTATGATTTTAATCAGTCATAAAATCAGAGCACTAAAATTAAAAGGGAACCAATGTTAACAATATTCAATTTTGGAATTAATAAAAAAAATATCTTCAATTTTTTTTCAAAATATACATAATATTTCAATATATTTCTTAATTTTTAAGGAAGAAATTATCCCCACAAATTCACTTTCTCCCATTGAAAACTATTGAATCTTCTTCTCTTATTCATTTAATATTCTAAATTCTTTATTTTTATACATTAAAATTTATGATTTAAATCAATATTTTCTGTTTTCCCTCATCAATCATGATAGGATTTCATGTATAGTTATGCTCATATCATGAAAACAATTTCCTTATCCATAGTCCTTCAAAGAAACTTCTATTTACACATTGTAGGTAAAAATTCATATAAAATCATGAGGTATTTTCAATAAATATTATAATGACTCAGAGTATTAAGGTTGATAGGAATTGATGTTTTAAAAATTAATTCACAAATGAGTAGGTTAACACTAATGTATTAATCGTGACATCAAAATTAAAAGATCAATGAAATTCCCCCTTCATAATGACAACTCCCACTTCCCATGATCAAATTAATGGTTATATCAAATGAAATATTTCTGAATTAATTTCACTTTCTTTAATGTTGACTGATTTTTTAATTTTATTTCAAAATATTTGATTTTAAATTTTTTTGTCTTTTGAATGTCATGATTACGATAAACCATGCATCCACCACAAAACCACATATGATAAAAATAACCTATCTAGTATTACAGAATTTTTATTCATCCATACCACTAGCCATTCCAATTTTTTTTCATTTATATGTTTTATATGGAAAGGTAATAAATTTATGTTTCATTTATGATCCATAAACCTTTCTCAATACTAGAAATTAGAACCCTCACATCTGTCTTTACATTAATGTTCATCACAATCACAATGAATTCCTTAACCCTAAATCTTCAACATTAAAATATCATATAAAAATTATATGAGGATGGTAATAATGTATAAAAAATTCTTGAAATATTTTTATTCTATCTCAAGGTCATTCATTCTCTATGGGTTATTCTAGGATTGATGTATAAGGAATTCTGAAGGATAACATATTATCTAAAGATTCCTTACTCGTTTTATTTTTTTATCATAGTCATATACTTGAAATGATTCAATGCTTATTCTATCATTTTTCAAGTCTGAATATCACTCATGTAATATTATCAATAATATACATGAAGTTCATGGTCAAGAAATCATATTGGGAGTGGAAATATGATATTGGACAATCTATAATAACCCTAATATTTATTAAACACTTAAACATGATTTATTACATAAACATGAACATAGGAAAAATATGAGCATCTAGAAGTCTAGTATCGTGGGAAATTAGAAACATTACATAACAAAATTGAACATAACACACAAAATTTCTATTGAAAACATTTTTTACATGACCACATCATTACTTCGTACATAGCGTTGCATGGGATAACCTGAGGACATGTATAAACAATGGGTGAGCTATAAAGCCTAGTAAGGGATTGAAAAAGGCATAACATGAAAAATAAAGTACATATTAGGAAATACTGATATGAATGGATCCTAAGAGAAAGATGAACATAAATGGATGATATAGCATGGTTATCATAGCATGTAAATCTTGAGACAACATTTATTATTATATTAGCATGAGCGAAGGATCATTGCACATGGAGCATGAGTAAACACTAATTTCAAATGAATTAGAATGAGTAAAACCTCATTGAACATGACGTATCATGACACTAATCATTACCCAATGATTTGTAGTGCTGTCAGGGTGAACCCTTCTTAATCATTTCATTTCATGCATAAGTAAGCCACAATGATCCTACAACATGCATTCATTAAACATCATCATTTATTCCCAAATAAAAGAACGATGAATTCATAATTAAAACTCAATAATCTATATCAATATGTTAATAAATGTGAATACCCTTGATAGTGAAATGGGCATGGTATTCACTACACAATGAATTTGGCTTGGAAAATCGCAGTGTAATTTCAGCAGCATAATGGCATGAAATATGAATTCATAAAAAATGTTTGATTAGAAATAAAGGGATATATCATCATATGTAAATTAAATGGAATATTAGGTGGTTATATATATACATTTCTCAACATATGTAATCGAATTTTGATGCATAATATTATAGAATTTCTTGAATGTAAATAGGAATCGTGAAATTCCTTATAAAATTTCGGCATGGTAATGGGTGTGAATGGGAGGGATTAATGAGATAGAAAGATGTATATCATCATTAAAACATAAGTAGGGTAGTATGGGGGAGTTTTTAAATCATACCCCAACATTTTTAATTGAAAACAAAAGTGTATGACTATATAAAGATATTTGGACAAATATGAGAAAGGAAGAAGTCCCTTACTTGGAAGTGTGATCCCAACAGATTGGGAGATGATTGAGAGAGGCTTCTTGGGAGCTTGGGGCACCCTTTGAGGATTAAATATAGGGATGGTAAGGGGTTGGTCTAGCTCCAAATGGTTTTAGTTAAGATTAATTAGAGAATGAATGTGTTTATATAGGAAAGGAGTGGGAATTAATTATTATTTAGGTTTTGGACACCACAAATTAAAATAATCAAAACCACAAAATATCCCATGTTTTCACCAATTTTTTCAATGTGTAGTGCAAAAAATTATTTTATTTTTCCATTGGACAAAACTATTAAAATATTAGGCTTTATTATTTAGAGGTGAGTCACACACTCATGAAATAATTTTAAAATGTTAAAATGTTTTATTAGTCTTGGTGGGTCCACTAAGGCTTTGTAAAATTAATAAAATAAACATAAAATCATATTATTTGAAAGTTAAAACATAAATTGGCTGAACATTCCATTTATTGTATTTTACTATTTCGTTATTGAGCCATTGTGATGTTATAAAACACATCATATATAATTAATCAGTATTTAATTTTTTTACCCAAACGTTCGACTGTCTCAGAAAATTAGGAAAAATTCAACATTTGACAATTTTGAAGTTAGGATTCAAAAAATAATATTCATTTTATCTAAATAATTTTATAAATATGAGAATTTATACTTGTAATATACAAACTGACATTTATAAAAAATTCACGGTTTTTGAAAAAAATAGCATTCAAACCTTAAAAAAATTACAATTATATTCATAAAAATTATATGATCATTTATATTAAATAATAAATAATTTAGTAATAATATTTTTATAAAATTTTATTTAATTCAAATATCTATTAATTCATCAAAATAGATTTATTAATTTAATATTAACTAAATATAGTATTTGATTTTTAAAACTATTTACAAATTAACAATAATAAAAGGATTGTATATTGTATTTTCTATAGAAAAATAATGCACACAATCATAATGCTAGGGTCTTGTTACACAACCCCTTATAACACCCACATAAGACCTAAGAGTATTTTGTGCGATGATGAATGACTCTTGGGGTGGCTCAGATTATATCTCTCAGGTGGTAATCTCTATTTACTTCCAATTCTCCCATAGTTGGTTCCATTCATGCTTAATGTGTAGAATATTTGCTTGGGCTTGGTCCAGAGAAAATCCCATTGACAAAACCTCCTTTTCGATCTCAAAAAATGGTCTTTGCATGGAGCAATTATATTGGATGATGTCATAACTTCCTTTGTCTGAGTAAATTGGATTTATTAAGGCCCTATATATATACTAATCATGTGATCAATGTTCAATGGCTATATTAGAAATGGAAACAATTATTAATTGTATTTTAAAATCCAAAAACATAACACCAAGGAAATGAATATGTTTTATATTACCATTTTACAAAATAATACATTTATCTATATCAATAAGAATCTTCATTATTAAAATTTTGGATCATTACAATATTCCCCCCTTAAAAAATTTCATCCTTGAAATTTCCTTTTCCCACACTAAAACAGATGTGGGTAACTCTTCCTCATCACTTCCTTTGGTTCCCACACTGCTTCTTCAAACTTGATCTTTTTCCCAAACACCATGACCAGGGGCATTGTCTAATTTCGTAGAATATTTTCCTTATGATCTAATATCTCTATCAGGTTCTCTTTATAGGAGAGGTCATTCTCTAGTGGTACCACCTCTAGATTGAGTTCATGTGATGGGTTAGGTATGTACTTCCTCAAGAGTGATAAGTGGAATACAACATGTACTTGATATAGGTTCTATGGGAGTGATAGTTGATAGGCCACTGCTCCAATGTAGTAAATGCCCTCAAAAGGCATGATGTACCTTGGGTAAGCTTTCCCTTGTTCCAAAATATCATAACTCTCTTCCATGGTAAAATGTGGTGGAATATCATGTCTCTAACATTAACATCTAGGTCTCGTCAACGATTATCATTATAGCTATTTTTTCGACTCTGAGTAGCTTTAATGTGCTGCTAGATAGTTTTAAACTTGTCCACAATTTCCTTGACCATTTATCGACATAGGAGGTTTCACTCCCAAAAATCATACCTACATGTCGGTTTTCTGCACCTCTTCCCATAAAGGGCTTTATAAAGATCCATTTGGATTCATGAGTAGAAATTGTTATTGTAAGGGAACTCAACCTGGGGAAGATGTTGATCCCATCCTTCTTTGAAGTCCATTGAGCATTCTATGAACATGTACTCAAGATTTTTTATAGTCTGATCAGATTGGCCATCAGTTTGAGGATGATAAGATGTATGGAATTTCATCTCAGAATTCAGAGCATATTGGAGACTCCTTTAAAACATAGAGGTGATCATTGGATCATGATATGATATAATAGATAGTGGTACTCCATTAAACCTTAACAATTCTCTGATTTATATTCGTGCTAATTGATCCAATGATAAATCCTCTCAAATTTAAATAATGTGTGAAATCTTTACCAGACGATCCACAATAACCGAGATATCATTTTTTCCTTCAGATGGCTTCCGAATTCTGGTGAAAATGTCTGTGGTGATGTTATCCAATTTCCATGATGGTATGGGTAATGGTTTCATCATCCCCTTAGACATCTACCTATCATTATTTACATACTGACATATTAGGCACATTGATGTATACTTAGTTATGTCCTTCTTCGTGTTATCCTACCAATAAAGATCTTGGAGATCTCGATACATCTTTGTATTTCCTAGGTGAAAGGATAAATTTGAACTATGTGCATCATCTAAAAGCTCATTCTTTATCTCGAAATTTTATAGATCACATAGTCTTGAACCAAATCTCACAATTATTTCTTCATTAAAATTGAACTATGTGGATTTACCTTTTATAATAGTTTCAGCTTTCTTCTGAATTCCCACATATTCATTTTGAGAATCCTTTAATCTTTCCAAAAGAGATGTTTGAGAAATCATTTGTGAATGGATTGATTATGTTCCATTATTTATGATTTTCATGCCCATATTCATCAAATCTAAGAAGATTTGATCCTTTTAAATCCTCATTAACAAAAGATTTGATTGATCCATTCTATATAGATCATCTACCATCTTGTTCGCTTTCCCATGGTGGTAATGGATAGAGAAGTCATAGTATTTAATCAGAACTAACCAACTTCGTTGGCACATATTCAGTTCTTTCTCTGTGAATATATGGTTATGACTTCTGTGATCCGTATATATTTCACACATCTCTACAAAGAGGCAATGTTGATAATTTATTAATGTAATGAATACTGTAGCCAACTCTAGATTGTGGTTTGGATAATATTTCTCATGAACTTTCATTTTCCTTGGAGCATAGTCAATGAATTTATCATTTTCCATCAACAAATAGCCCATGGCCATCTTCAAAGCATCAATTAATACCACAAAAACTTATCCACATATGGGTAGTGTGAGAAAGCGCACGGTGATAAGTATCCTTTTCAACTCCTTGAATCTCTCTTCACATTCATCACCCCATGTAATCTTTACTCCGTTCCATGTAATCTTGGAAATATGGTTTGAAAATCGCTATAAATTTATCAAAAATCTACCATAATATCTACATAACCCAAGGAAGCTATGGATATTTGTCACCAATTATGGCCTTGGCCATCCCTCCATTGCAGATATCATGGAGGGATCCATAGATATCCCATTGCTTATGATGATAAGACCCATGAATGAGACCTCATTCAACTAGAACTCACACTTGTGGTACTTTTCATTGAGATTCTCCTTTCGCAAGGTCTCTAGTATAGTGCTTAGATGCTATTCATGCCCCTCCTTGGTTTTAGAGTATATTATAATATAGTACATAAATAATAACAAACATTTGTTGAGTTAATCTCTAAAGACCATATTCATCATGTCCATGAAGATTAATTTAGAATTAGTGAGTTCGAAAGGAATTGCTATGAATTCATAGTGTCTGTATATTGCACGAAAATAAGTCCTTACTATATCCTCTTTATTCACCCTTACATGGTAATATCTCCACCGCATATCCACTTTGTAGAATTATTTTCCTCCACGTATTTGGTTGATCAGGTCTCCAATTCATGGTATATGATACATGTTTTTTATCTTGATTTTGTTGAGCTCATAATAAACAATGAAAAGGGGCATTGGACCATCCTTCTTCTTGATGAAGGGGATTGGTGCACCCCATGGTGAAGAACTTGGACATATAAACCCTTTATCCAGAATCTCTTGTAGTTGTTTCTTCAGCTCCTCAAGCTCCACAATATCCATTATATACAGAGTCTAGGATATTATAAATTCCCCAGGAATAAGATAAATTAAGAATTAAGCATCTATACTAGGATGAAGACTAATAAATTCCTAGGGAAACACTTTAGAAAATTCCTTCACAATGGGTTTGTCTTCAAGGATGGTTCATTATTTAGAATCAATCATCTGGGCAAGATATGTGAGCTAATAGGGCACTAATATCCATTATTGAGATGATTGTTCAAAATAAGACTCATCCTCCTCATTGCACTTGTACAGAAGTGGTGGTCAATTATCCCTATGGAGAGTGATTTCCCTCCCATGAAAATTTATGATGCCTCTATATAGGGAAAGCCAATACCTGGAAATAATTTCATAAAATTCCACCAGAGGGAGTATGATGAGGTTCGTTGGGGAGTTCAAAAAATAAATTGTGATAGGGGACAAGTTGTATTCATGGATTCCAATGATTTCCCCATTTTCTGTTCTCACTGAAATCTCTACATTAATGATTTATTGTGGTCTTGGGATTGTTATACTAATCATTCTTGAAATAAAATAATGTGTAGAGCTATAATCAAAAAGTAAATTCGATATTCTTGAATAAATAACCGTTGTAACTGTCACCACTTCATCATCAGGGTTCGCTTCGGAGGTAGTGATGGAAAAAGATCCCCCTTGCTGCCTTGGAGGTTGTTGGTTTCCTGCGTACACCCTAAACTTAGGGAACTAGTTTGCAAAGTGACCTAGTTTTTTGTAGTTGAAATAATAAAAAATGCATTGATGGTTGAATAGAGGGATCCTCTCCTCTAATGTAGTAGCGAGATTTTCTTGTCAACTATTATTTTCCAGGTTCCCTTCTCTTCCACACACAAAGCATTTTCTCATCCCCTTTAGGCAATTTATAGGGTTCTTCATTCCTCACACTTGTAAAGTTGGTTGATGGAATTTCATAGCCCTTTCGGATTTATCTATTGGACCACTAGAATTAAATTCCACTTTTTGCTTCTTATCACCATGATAACACTGACAGTCTTCTATCTCCATTTTGACTTTGAGGGAACATCTGACAATTTCCTCATATATATCGAAGTCACGGATCACCCAAGATTTATGTAGGCTTGGTTTTATCCCACCAAAAAAGTGGTCAACCAAGAATTATGGGGTAATGAAAATGAATAAGGCATGTCATAAAATCCATGTGATGTTTTCTTCGTATTCTCTAATGGACTCGTCTTCATTTTTTAAGGGAAAGGAAGTCCATTTACATCTTAAGTCAGAGGTTGAAAGGAAAATATTTATTGGAAAACATTTTATAAAAATATTTCTATTCGAACAACTCAATCACTTCCTCAGTCTTTATATTTTTTGATCGGTGTCAACAATTGATCAGATTCACCCTCTATATGATAAACAACCATATGAACCTTCTCTTGTTCAGAACATTGAAGGATATAGAAGAACTTCTCAGTCGAGTTGGTCTATTTTTCGGTAATTTAGGGATCAAATGATCCATTATAAGTATTAGGCCTTTGTATCATGAAACTCTCGATTTTAGCTTGTTCTTTCTTATGGGGTGGGGTTGAAGGTTCCTCTTTCTATTAAGAACATGAGTTAACTGAGAGACTATCGTGACAAAGAATATGATTCCCACTTCCATAAGATTGGGAATCTCATTAGAATAGTCTTCACATTGATCTTAGAATCGGTTATTAGCCCGAGTCCTCCAATTTTTGGCCATTGGCTGGAATAAAAGGAATATTTGGGGTAACACCTATAGGTGAATCCAATTAAAAAATTTATAAAATTTCAATAAAATTTATTTCCCAAACTCATCAATGTAATCCCTGGTCTACATCCCAACATATATTCTTAGTGGATTTTTTTTAATTCCCTTAATAATAGTTCATACTAAGCTTATGAATTTACCAAATAATATCCCCCAAGAGTGTCTAAACCAAAATTGAATCAAGGCCCGTTGTCGTGCACCGGTTCCCGTTTGAGTCTAGCTCAATGTGGTGTTTTTGGGTTTTACCCCTAGATAGATTTGTGTTAGAGCCAACTCTACCTGTTAGTATCTAGACAAGGATGTATTTTATTGATGAACCACATAATCATTAGTCACCAAAATTTAGGGATGTTTTTATAATACATACTACTATCCTTAGGCCTTTTAATAGGGTTTTCTAATCCTAATCCCAAAAAACCTAATCCTATCCACCGATACCAACTAGAACAAAAATGAACATTATTACACAGATAAACGTGATTTATTACATTAAAATGATCTTAAAAAACTCCAAGGATCAAGAGTTAAACTATCTTTTGAAATTATGAACATTACATAACATCATAGAACATAAAACCCAACATCTTTATTGAAAACGTTTTTTACATGACAAGAACATTCTTTTTTAGTTATTATTTCTTGGGATAACCTGAGGACATGCATAAAAAGGGCGATCTATAAATTAAATTAAGTGATTAAACAAGGAATAACAAGAATAATATAGTATATGTTAGGAAATAAGAATATCAATGCATAATAAGAGAAACATGAACATAAAGGCTTGATTTATCATGGTTATCATAACATGGAAATGTGGAAACAACATTTTCTATGATATTAGCTTGAGAAAAGGCTCATTGCACATGTATAATGAGTAAACTATAATTTCACTTGAATTGGCATGATTAAACACTCATTTTACTTGATGTATTGTGATACAAATATTTACCCAATGCATTGGATCACTATCAGGGTGCACCCTTCTTAATCATTAAATTTCATGCATAAGTGTGTCATGAAGATCATAAAATATGGTGGCCTCTCATGCTACGTTTCTCCTCATTAGGGTTTTCCGCTTCACCACCACTTCTTCCTCTACCCCGGTTTTGGCAGCACCTCTCCTCCTTGGAGCTTTATCAGTGAGTTTACGACATGGTGGTCTCTCCCTTAGTGTGGTGACAAGGATCACCTAGATTTCCCTGTGGTTTGTGCGGTGAAATCCAGTCACCCGTGTCTTTGGGTGGTCAGGATCTATCTCCGATGGTGAAGGGTGATGGTTTTCTTCCTCGGCAGCGCATCGAAGGGCCTGGTGCAGCTGCAACGTCGTTCTGTGCAGCATTGTTGTTTGACTGACTATCAGCCTTGGCTGAGTGGTGTTTTCCAGATAATCTGTGGTAAGGGGTGGTTGTGATCCATATCAAACGGTGAAGTGTGGTCATCCAGTTCTCCTTGGCGGTGCTTCGACTAGTGGTCATGATCTGGTATCTTGTGGGAAAAATTGGTCAGATAAAGTTCTGTGGTGAAGGGCAAGTTCATTTATTGGTCTTCTACGGTGGGGCTGGACTTGATCCATTATTATTTGTCATTGGGCAGTGGAGATCTAGGTCCTTCGTGTTGTTCTCGTCTGGGTGTGTTCTTTGGGTGGGAAGTTGTGGTCTCCATGAGCAGAATTGTTCGTGGTGATGGGTTTTCAGTGATGGTTTATGTATTTGATCTCTTAACACATGATTCGTTTTTGGATGTGTTAATGCATTGATGTCGGAAGGCTGGTCGGTGGTGATGACCAGCAAATGGTGGATGTTTTCAAATTGTGCAATGCTGGAAGTGTTTTGTGTTATTGGTTTGATTCCGGTGGTGGGAAGGTTGCGCGACCAAATTTGACTACATGGAATAAGCTTCATAGGAGGATCCAGAGCTAGTGGGTCATCTGTGTATTGTGTTTCCAGTTTTTTTGTTTGAGAGGGTATGGCATCCGCTATCAGATCAGGCAAGTGCTTTGACATATGACACTTTCTTTCTGAAATGTCTTATATAGTGGAGAGCTTTATCAAGATCAAATGCAGGGGTGGGGAAGATTCGTGTTGTCAGTCGGGTTTTACTTTTTTTCCTTCCGGTATATTTATCCTATGTCTATGAAGTCTGTTTGGGTTTCCCCCTTCTTCCCTCAAAGGGGGGTATTTATCATATAATTAAAAATTTAAAGACCTTTTGGCCTTTGGATATTGGATGGAATGTGGAATTCATACATTAAACTCTATAAAAAATAAGTAAATGTGAATAAAGGTGAATACCCTTGATAGATAAATGGGCATGGTATTCACTACACAATGACTTTGCTTTGGAAAACCGCGGTGAAATTTCAGCAGCATAATGGGGAGACATAAGAATTCATAAAATTGTTTGATGAGAGATAAAGGGGTATCTCATAATATTTAAATTAAATGTATATAAAGTGGGTCATATAGATATATTTCCCAAAATATGTAATGGAATTTTGATGCATAATATAAAATAATTTCTCGAATATAAATGAGAAGAGAGAAATTATTTATAGAATTTTGGCATGGTAATGGGTGTGAATGGGGAGGATTAATGAGATAGAAAGAGGTCACTCATCATTAAAAAATAAGTAGGGACGTATGGGGTAGGATATAAATAATACCCCAAAATTTTTAATCGAAAACAAAATGGTATAACAATATAATGAAATTTCAAAATAATTGACAAAGGAAGAAATCCATTACTTGGATGTGTGATCCTAAAGGCTTGGAAGTGGCTTGAGAGAGGTTTATTAGGAGTTTGGGGCACCTTGGTAGGATTATAGAGAGGGGATGGTAGTTATTGGTCGATCTCCAAATGGTTTGATTTAAGATGAATGGTAGATTGAGTGGGTTTATAAAGGAAAGGAGAGGGAATTCCTTATAATTTTGGTTTTGGACACCACACTTTAAACTAATCAAAACCACAAAGCATACCATGGTTTTTTCACATGGTTTTTCAAAAGTGGAGTAGAAAAATTTATTCCATATTGACAATGTAATAACTTATTAAAATTTTATGCTTGATTATGTGGGGTTGAGTCACACTCTCATGGAAATTATTTTAAACTGATAATATGGTTTATAAGTCTTGGTGGGTCCACTAATGATTTGTTAAATAAATTAAACAAACCAAAAAACAAATTATTTTAAATTAAAAATAGTTAAGAGATGAAAATACCATTTATGTTATTTTATTACATCAATATTTTGTCATTATGATTTCACAAAACACATTATATATTTGAACAGTATTTAATTTTTACAAAAAATTTGACTATATCCAAAAATTCTGAAAAATTCACCATTGGATAATTTCGATGTCCCTATACTAAAAATTATATTAATTTTATATAATGTTTTTTATTTAATATGAGTTTTTTTAGTTGTAAAATATAAACTGACATTTATAAAAAATTCACAGGTTTTGACAAAAATAGCTTTCGAACCTTAATAAAAACAAAATTTTATTCATAAAAATTATAAGATAATTAATATCTAAGAAAAAGTGAATTAGAAATAATATTTTATTAAATTACTATTTAATTAAAAAATCCATTAATTCATCAAAATAGATTTCTTAATTCAATAGTAACTGATAATACTATTTGTGCTTAAAAACTATTTACAAAGCAAAAATAATAAAGTGAATGTTTATTCTTTATTTTATAGAAATGTAATTCACATAATCATAGTGCCAGGGTCCTATTACATAACCCCTTATAACACCCGCATAAGACTAAAGGGTAAGGTTTGCGATGGAGACAGACTCTTGGGGTGTCTTGGATAACATCGCTCAGGTGGTAATCACTGTAGAGACCCGAAGCTTAATGTACATGAACATTACATTACTTTTGCGGAATACTAAGTACATAACAAAACACACACACAAGGACCGTAATAGTTTAGTGTCTTTGGAAACTCGGAATAAAATCTTCTAATCGTGGTGAAAGATCTTCAATATCTCCAATAAAGATCTTCTTTTTTTCCTAAAACCTTTCTTTATATCCTGGGGAAAAGAAAACATAAAATGGTGAGCTCAAATGCTCAGCAAGGGTAAACAAAAGAAATATCAATCACATCATATACATAAGAATATAGCTTTTAGAAATCTTAACCTGCAAAAGAGCTCATAATATCATAACATGGGATAAATCATAGAAGTGAAAGGTAATCCCAATAATCACAACTTAAAACATGAAACTTTGTGGCATACACACATAATCATCATTTCTTGTTAGTCATGACTCATTTCCAAGACTATCTTAGTGGACAAAGTCCTTTTCTGAACTAAGTCACCCTCGTTTCAGTCCTGTTTCACTGAACCGGTATAATCCACCAATCCAGCCATGTATATCTCATGAGATATAAAATCTTTACCCAATGGATTGGACGGAGATATAGGTCCCACCCATCTCATAATGAAACCATTCTTACGTGTGCCACAAAATCATAAACCATACATCATAGCATAACCCATGTAATAAAAATGGGAATCTTAAACATCGTGACATCATAAAACAATTCATATAAGATAAAGGAATTCATAAACATAATTCCATCACAACATAATCAAATCAATGTAATAATATGGATAAAAAAACAGAACCCTTTATTATCTTAGATGGAAAATAATTTTGATAAAACACTTGAACTCCATTCTTGAGGAAAATATCCTTTCTTCTTCAAAAACATTTTTCCTTTCTTAACAGGTCATACGACTTTAAACTAAAAGAAGTTGATTAAAAATAAACATGAAAACTTGTAAAGGAAGCTTCTTGGAAATAATGTTTTAAAAATCCATTCATCCCGTATAAGTTAAAAAAAACATTCTTTGTACTTTTATCAGAAAAGTCAAAAAGTACCTCGTACGAAAAACGACAAAAGATTCCTTTCATATCTTTTTCTAAAAACTCACTGAAAGGTAAAATTGGATTTAAACAATTTTAGATGGATGGAAATAACATTATATATTGAGGAAACATGGATGTGGATGATAAAATACACCCCAGTAATTATCAAAGTATAATAAATCTCGGATAAAAATGAGATTGTGATATTTCCTTTACCTTAGGTCCGACATGCTTTGTAAGTGTCCGAACCTCCTGTATAATGATTTAAATCATGTTATTGACTTATTCCAGAATCATATTCATTGTTATTATATCATATATGGTCCACTTATGACTTTATATTACCCGTTCTTTTGTAAATTCATGTTAAAGTAGCGTTTTTGGTAAAATCGTCTCATTTGTCGTTCGTGTTTTTAACTTGTAATTATTCATATGATTACATAGATCATGATTACTTAATTCCAGAATATAAAACATGATTTATATATATATATTAATAATATACATATATAATAAATTAGTAAATGGAAAGAAATACACCGTTCATGGAGACGGTAGTCCGTACGTACGCATGAACGCTGTTTTCGTTTCCTTATTGAATTGAATGGAGTTAAGTAGATGACATACATATAAATATAAATAATTCCAGTATCATTATTAGGTAATATATTTCATTAGTACTTATTATATATACATTATAATCATTCATGAGTGGTTAATCATTGAGAATGAATCTCATCACGTCGTGGAGACGGTAGTCCGTACGTACGCACGAGCGATGATATCGTTCCCATGGTTGTGGAATTGTTTTGAAGTGTATGTATACTATTACAGTATCAATGTCACCTTATAATAATCATATATGGTTACTCATTACCCCATTATACTCATCCAATTAATGTGGTGATGGAAAATAGATTACACCACAGCGTGGAGACGGTATTCCGTATGTACGCATGCGCGGTGATTTCCTTTTTCCGTAGGATGGATAGAAGGTTAATTATAGTGGTTTCATATTTATAATAACATATCAGTATATAATAAATACTTATTTAATTACTTTATCATGAAACAACTAAAGAAGAAGAAGTTGAAGAAGAAAGAAATTGAAAAAGATCGGTAATGGATATTACCTCTTTTTGACGCGCCTTCACTTATCCTCCACTTAAAAACTAAGGATGGACTTTGAAGAAGACCAGGACTTCTAGGATGATACTAGGGAAGTGGAGAAGATATTTTGGCAGGGGTATGCCGAGTTTGAATGCTCAAATTGGTGTGAGGAGGAGAGGGAGGAGGTGCCCTTTTATAAGGGAGGTGAGGGGCATCTTAGGAAAATCTCAAAATATTATTTTATATTAAGGTCAAATTCGGATTATAATGGTTCCAAATGGTCTTATTTCAAAGCAAACGTGAGGATGGGTCGAAATAATCTCATACAATAGAATTTAAACAAGTTTAGGTTATTATTTTAACCTTATCAATTAGATTTAACTCTAAGTTAAATAATTTAACTTTTATCGTGTCTTTTTTTTTCTTACACTATATGGTTAATAAACATACTATATCAAGCCAAAATAACCCCAAGATGTATATTATTAATATATCTATCCATATCTAAGTCATTTGGCCGAACCTTATATTTTTAGGAATTAAATAACAATTAATAATATAATATTTGTTTTAAAAACTAATTTATGTCAATTTTGACACTATTTGGTACATGATTTTTATGAAATTTCTAACAGAATGATAAGTTCGAAACAAGTTACTTAAATCAACAATAACATGTCATATTAACCTATTAAATTAGTGTAAGTCATAAAAAGTATCAAATTACATTTATTTGGGCATTTATAACATCAATTATGTTAATATTTTCTTAAAAAGGTAATTACTGCATCATGGTTGTGTCATAAATAAATTAAAATATTTAAAGTATAAAAATTACAAATAAAATACCATTATGTAGTAAATCTTCTTAGCTTTCTAATTAATATTTATAGTCGAAATTATATTGTGTATAACCCTATATTAAAAATGTTTTAGTAAATAAACTTTGATTTTAACTCTTTTAACTCTTCTTTGAATTAAATAATAATAAATATCCTAATCTAATCCAAGTGGGCCTAAATGATAATATTTTACACTTAAGGTTGTTTTTGGTCGAGATACACTTGTCCAATAGGATTAGGACACGTGTTAGGGTAATATTAATATCATTTTTACCCTTAATTACCCTATTTACCTTTAACCGTGGTAAATAAAAGTAAAAAGTTACTATTCACCAAAAATTATTTTCATCTCATTGAACGACATTTTACTTACTGACATCAACCGTGTCTCTCAGATTTTTGAAATTCCATTCACAGAAGCGGTAAAATTAAGATTTATGAAAAAATTAATTTTTTAACTACCACTTAGTAGTTTCACTATTCATAAAAAATTGATGTTTTTCCGAAAAATGCCAAAATTTCACTCTAAGCTATAATTGATATTCCAAGTTCAAAAATGATTTCAATTTTACAAAATTCCCAACATATAAGTTGCATTAATTTTATAATTAATTTTCGCGGTCACAACAAATAGCGTGTTTTTAAGAGATAATAACTATCAAAAGATTAACATTTGTTTATGTCTGGTGTAAATGTGAAATTACATCCACTGACCAAAACTGTATTGAATTGTAAAAATATATTCTAGATATAATTTAAAACCACTCAAATTAATAATTTATCACTATTAATTATTTCGATTTAAATTTTTTTTTAATTTATATTTAGTAATTTTCACTATTCATTAGAAAATGAAAGTTATCCGAAAAGTTCCAAAATTTCACCCTAAGCTAATTTCGATATTACGAATCCAAAAATGAATTCCATTTTGAAAAATAAAATATACAAAATTTCAAAAAAAGTGGTTATTTCTATTCATAACGGCTAGTTTTAATAATATTTTAATAGAATATTATTGTTTAGTGAAACTCGTTATTGCGTACTACACACGCTATCGAGGAAGGTCGCGATTGCGTGTAATGGAAGGCAAGTCAAGGATGCATGTTGTGAAAGATTCTTTTGGTGTAGCGTACAACACAAGACATTAATAAAATTAAAAAGAATATTTTTCATAAAATTTCGGGGTGTTACATTCTACCCCCCTTAAAATGAATTTCGCCCTCGAAATTCGTCGGGGTTATAAATGGTTTACTATTCGAAAGTTTCTTTAATAGAAACCCACATCGTAAAAAGGAATACCAAAACCAATCTTTAAAAACAAAAGTATGAAACGTAATGGTTACCCAAATAAACTAATCACTGGGTTTCCTCATAGGTGAAAATATGGATATGGAAGAGAAATCTAACCATCATGTTCTGATGGAGAGTGGTAGAGAACATGGCTATGGAAAAGCCAGCAATCACAAAGCAATAAATTTGTGACGATCTAGGGTTCCATCTGATTCATCGGATATAAGGGCACTAGGACAACATTTTTGGTTTTCAAGATCATTTCCCTAAAGTTGAAAATTTGAATTAGAATAAATACTTACTTTATTTTGGTACAATATCACTGTTGTTCCTCCCTTGAACAATTTCCACTTCATCTCTTAAATAAATGAAGTTGAATTTGTTATTCGTGAAGTGTTAGCAGATCCTGTGATAGAATGACGGGTCATTCCATCTGTCTCAAACAAAAGGTTAGCAAAAATTATATACATAAGTCGATCTATAGTGAGATTAATCATATATGGTTCCTAAAATGGACTTATACTTCATATATCATACTGCTTAATATAATAAAACTAGTTTCTACTAAACAGGGACTTCCTGTAGGCCAGTGGTAGGCGATAAAGGCCAGTCGCACTTCGGTTGTGGGTTCGATTCCCACAGCCTTGTCCGACGCGATGGGCTGTCTCCCATCCTGCAGGTTGTCCTTTTTCTAAAACTATATTACTATAACATCCTATCAATAATATCGAAAAAAATTCTATCCTTAATCAATACTAACTTATGTCCAACACAATCCATTCCAATCTTTAGGCTTATCCATAATACTGCAGTCCACTCTCATAACATAGTGAATATGATTACCAGAGATTTAATACCATCATTGATCCCCATATAACATAAGATATGTTTTGTTGGTAACATTCCAATCATTCAAAGTCCTTAATCATGTATTCTCTTGAATACCCATTGAAACTTAGTGA
Organism: Viscum album; assembly: GCA_963277665.1. Classification (NCBI taxonomy): domain Eukaryota; kingdom Viridiplantae; phylum Streptophyta; class Magnoliopsida; order Santalales; family Viscaceae; genus Viscum; species Viscum album. Next base: position 1,090,061,733 of record OY728121.1, read on the forward strand.
AAACATGAATGCAGTTAAAAGTTAACACTTTCCACATATCAACATCCTCAAAATTCTATATACTCAAACCATGATATCACTTAGTCCTTATATCAATCATGAGCTCATGAATATTGTTAAACAATTCATTTTCTTGTTTTCCCTTCATTATGCGCATAATATCTCAATCACTTTGAATACCACATTAGACCAATACATAAATATTCCAATACTACATGATACAACATTATTTTGGAATACCATTACATAAACACTTAATATTTCCACCACATCATTGTCATATTCAACATTGCCAATAGTGATCGCATGTGACTTCCCGTTGTCCTTTGCCTTAAGCGGTTCCTCATGTCGATCATCACTAACCCTTGGATTAGGGCATTTATTAGCATAATGCCCCATTTCATTGCACTTGAAGCATTGAAGTGTTGGTTGTGCGTTCTCTGCAGTGTTTTCTTTATTCACATCATTAGAATCTCTTTTTCCATTACTTCGACACTCAGCTGCTCGATGACCTTCTTTTCCACACTTAAAACATTTTCTAGTCCCTTTAAGACAATCGCCACCATGCTTCTTTCCACACTTTGGGCATAAGGAAACATTCATCTTTTTTTCACCATTATTCTGAGATTTATCCTTGAACTCCATCTTTCGTTTCTTGTCAAAACCATGAGATGGATATGTAACACCAACATCCATTTCTACCTTGATAGCACAACGCACAATTTCTTCATAGCTAATGAAGTCTCTTATAGCTAATGCCCTTCGAAGAATTGGTTTTAAGCCACTGAAAAATAGATCAACTTTACTTTTAGGTTGGATGATAATGCCAGATGCATACCTTGCAAGTCTTGTAAAATTTGCTTCGTATATACCAACAGATTCATCATCCTTCTGCTTCAGCTCAAGAAACTCCTTTTCCATCTTTTTTCAAAGAATACAAGGGAAGTACTTACTGAAAAACAAGTTCTTAAACTCGTCCCATTCCATGGACTCAATTTCATCTCTTGGACTCGTATTCTTGATAAGATTCCACCATTGATCAGCTTCACCTTCTAAACGATATACTGCTAAGATGACTTTATCATGTTCAGAACATTGAAGAACTGAAAATATCTTTTTAGTGGTACTAATCCATTGTTCAGCAACAAGTGGATCAGAATTCCCAGTATAAGAAGGTGGACGTTGCCTCATGAAGGACTCAATAGAATATAGTTCCCTTCTCTACTCATTTGGAAGTCCAGAATGATTCATAGCTTGTGTAAGGATAGCAATAAGATTTTGCACTCCATCTCCCATAACATTTGTTTTTTCAGGAGGACAATCATTTCATTGTCCATTGCATTGATCAACACGGTTCATTCGGGTTCCAGCCATCGTCTAAAACCCAAAAAGAATAGTGTGAGAGGAAAAAATCATGCTAGGGAAAACAACATAATAAAGGGGGAGTACCTTCAATATCTAACATCTTAGGTTTAATTCTATGATCGTTAGCGTAGTTCTAGTACTATAACCTATACGTATACTTAACCTTAGGGACATCCCTAGACATACCTTAGAAATAACTCTAGGGATCTCACTAACGTTTTCGCATCCTAGTTTCCAATGGTTGACTAAACATTTCCTCTGATACCAACTGTAGAGACCCGAAGCTTAACGTACATGAACATTACAATACTTTTGCGGAATACTTAGTATATAACAAAACACACACACAAGGACCGTAATAGTTTAGTGTCTTTGGAAACTTGGAATAAAATCTTCTAATCGTGGTGAATGATCTTCAATATCTCCCATAAAGATCTTATTTTTTTCCCTAAAACCTTTCTTTATATCCTGGGGAAAAGAAAACATAAAAAGGTGAGATCAAATTCTCATAAAGGGTAAACAAAAGAAATATCAATCACATCATATACATAAGAATATAGCTTTTGTAAATCTTAACCTGCAAAAGAGATCATAATATCATAACATGGTATAAATCATAGAAGTGAAATGTAATCCCAATAATCACAACATAAAACATGAAACTTTGTGGCATACACACATAGTTATCATTTCTTGTTAGTCATGACTCATTGCCAAGACTATCTTAGTGGACAAAGTCCCTTTCTGAATCGAGTCACCCTCGTTTCAGTCCTGTTTCACTGAACCAGTATAACCTACCATTCTAGCCATGTATATCTCATGAGATATAAAATCTTTACCCAATGCATTAGAGGGAGATATAGGTCCCACCCATCTCATAATGAAACCATTCTTATGTGTGCCACAAAATCATAAACCATACATCATAGCATAACCCATGTAATAAAAATGGGAATCTTAAACATCGTGACATCATAAAACAATTCATATAAGATAAAGGAATTCATAAACATAATTCCATCACAACATAATCAAATCAATGTAATAATAGGGATAAAAAAACAGAACCCTTTATTATCATAGATGGAAAATAATTTTGATAAAACACTTGAACTCCATTCTTGAGGAAAATATCCTTTCTTCTTCAAAAACATTTTTCATTTCTTAACAGGTCATACGACTTTAAACTAAAAGATGTTGATTAAAAATAAACATGAAAACTTGTAAAGGAAGCTTCTTGGAAATAATGTTTTAAAAATCCATTCGTGCCGTATAAGTTAAAAAAAACATTCTTCGTACTTTTGTCGGAAAAGTCAAAAAGTACCTCATACAAAAAACGACAAAAGATTCCTTTCATATCTTTTACTAAAAACTCACCGAAAGGTAAAATTGGATTTAAACAATTTTATATGGATGGAAATAACATTATATATTGAGGAAACATGGATGTGGATGATAAAATACACCCCAGTAATTATCAAAGTATAATCAATCTTGGATAAAAATGAGATTGTGATATTTCCCTTACCTTAGGTCCGACTTGCTTTGTAAGTGTCCGACCCTCCTTTATAATGATTTAAATCATGTTATTGACTTATTCAAGAATCATATTCATTGTTATTATATCATATATGGTCCACTTTTGACTTTATATTACCCGTTCTTTTGTAAATTCATGTTAAAGTAGCGTTTTGGGTAAAATCGTCTCATTTGTCGTTCGTGTTTTTAACTTGTAATTATTCATATGATTAATTAGATCATGATTACTTAATTCCAGAATATAAAACATGATTTATATATATATATATATTCAGAATATACATATATAATAAATCAGTAAATGGAAAGAAATACACCGTTCATGGAGACGGTAGTCCGTACGTACGCATGAACGCTGTTTTCGTTTCTTTATTGAATTGAATGGAATTAAGTAGATGACATACATATAAATATAAATAATTACAGTATCATTATTAGGTCATATATTTCATTAGTACATATTATATATACTTTATAATAATTCATGAATGGTTAATCATTGAGAATGAATCTCATCGCGTCGTGGAGACGGAAGTCCGTACGTACGCACGAGCGATGATATCGTTCCCATGGTCGAGGAATTGTTTTTAAGTGTATGTATACTATTTAAGTATCAATTTAACTTTATAATAATCATATATAATTACTCATTACACCATTATACTCATCCAATTAAGGTGGTGACGGAAAAAAGATTACACCACGGCAAGGAGACGGTATTCTGTACGTATGCAGGCGCGGTGATTTCCTTTTTCCGTAGGATGGATAGAAGGTTAATTAGAGTTGTTTCATATTTATAATAACATATAAGTTTATAATAAACACTGATGTTATTACTTTATCATGAAACAACTAAATAAGAATAAGTTGAATAAGAAAGAAATTGAAAAAGATCGGTAATGGATATTACCTCTTTTTGACGCGCCTTCACTTATCCTCCACTTAAAGAACTAAGGATGGACTTTGAAGAAGACCAGAACTTCTAGGATGATACTAGGGAAGTGGAGAAGATATTTTGGCAGGGGTTGGCCGAGCTTGAATGCTCAAATTGGTGTGAGGAGGAGAGGGAGTAGGTTCCCTTTTATAAGGGAGGAGAGGGCCATCTTAGGAAAATATCAAAATATTATTTTATATTATGGTCAAATTCGGTTTATAATGGTTCAAAATGGTCTTATTTCGAAGCTAAAGTGGGGATGGGTCTAAATACTCTCATCCAATAGGATTTGGACATGTTTATGTTATTATTTTAACCTTATCAATTAGATTTAACTCTAAGTTAAATAATTTAACTTTTACCGTGTCTTTTTGTTTTCTTACACTATATGGTTAATAAACTTACTATATCAAGACAAACGAACCCCAAGTTGTATATTATTAATATATCCATCCTTATCTACGTCATTTGGCCGAACCGTAGATTTTTAGGAATTAAATAACAATTAATAATATAATATTTGTTTTAAAAACTAATTTATGTCAATTTTGACACTATTTGATACATGATTTTTATGAAATTTCTAAAAGAATGATAAGTTCGAACCAAGTTACTTAAATAAAAAATAACATGTCATATTAACCTATAATTTTAGTTTATGTCATAAAAAGTCTCAAATTACATTTATTTGGGCATTTATAACATCAATTATGTTAATATTTTCTTAAAAAGGTAATTACTGCATCATCATTGTGTCATAAATAAATTAAATTATTTAAAGTATAAAAATTACAAATAAAATACCATTATGTAGGAAATATTTGTATCTTTCTAATGAATATTTATAGTCGAAATTATATTATGTATAACCCTATATTATAAATGTTTTAGTAAATAAACTTTGATTTTAACTCTTTTAACTCATCTTTGAATTAAATAATAATAAATGTCCTAATCCATTCCAAGTGGGCCTAAATGATAATATTTTACACTTAAGTTTGTTTTTAGTCGAGATAGACTTGTACAATAGGATTAGGACATGTGTTAGGGTAATAGTAATATCATTTTTACCCTTAATTACCCTATTTACCTTTAACTGTGGTAAATAAAAGTAAAAAGTTACTATTCACCAAAAATTATTTTCATCTCATTGAACCACATTTTACTTACTGACATCAACCATATCTCTTGGATTTTTTAAATTCTATTCACAGAAGCGGTAAAATTAAGATTTATGAAAAAATTGATTTTTTTAACTACCACTTAGTAGTTTCACTATTCATCAAAAATTGAAGTTTTTCAGAAAAATGACAAAATTTCACCCTAAGCTATAATTGATATTCCAAGTTCAAAAATTATTTCTATTTTAAAAAATTCCCAACATATAAGTTTCATTAATTTTATAATTAATTTGCGTTGTCACAACAAATAGCGTGTTTTTAAGAGATAATAACTATCAAAAGATTAACATTTGTTTATGTCTCGTGTAAATGTGAAATTACATCCAATAACCAAAATTGTATTGAATTGTAAAAATATATTCTAGATATTCTTTAAACCAATCAAATTAATAATTTATCACTATTAATTATTTCGATTAAAAAAGTTGTTTTTAATTAAAATTTAGTAATTTTCACTATTCATCAGAAAATGAATGTTATCTGAAAAGTACCAAAACCCTAAGCTAATTTTTATATTACGAATCCAAAAATGAATTCCATTTTGAAAAATAAAATATACAAAATTTCAAAAAAGTGGTTATTACTATTCATAACGACTAGTTTTAATAATATTTTAATAGCATATTGTTGTTTAGTGAAACTCGTTATTGCGTACTACACACGCTATCGAGGAAGGTCGCGATTGCGTGTAATGGAAGACAAGTCAAGGATGCGTGTTGTGAAAGCTTCTTTTGGTGTAGCGTACAACACAAGACATTAATGAAATTAAAAAGAATATTTTTCATAAAATTTCGGGGTGTTACAATCACTAGTAATTTCGACTTCCCACTTAGGCGGTTACATTAAAGATTAAGGTGTTTAAGTTCGGTTTCGGATTTGTCAAGAGAGAAGCCCAGTGATTCCACATCCTTCCTGAGCTCTAAAAAATGGGCTTCGACAGAGTAATTCTACTGGATGAGGCCATCGCTTCCTTTTTCTGAGTAAAATGGACTTGTAAAATCCCTATATTTGTACTAATCATGTGATAAATGTTCAATGGATATATTAGAAATGATAACAATTAATAAGAGTATTTTAAAATTAAAAAACATAACACCAAGAAAGTGCATAAGTTTTCTATAACCATTTTACATAATAAGTCATTTAATTAGATCAATAGGAATCTTCATTAATAAAATTTTGTGTTGTTACATGATCACTCATGGAATTAATAAATACAATAAATCAATTCACATAAATTTATGGAATTTAAAGATTGAAAATTTATATGAATATTTTATTTATACGAATCATCCAATTGCATAAAATCATGACCCATCATTTTAACATCCATACAGTTAAATAATAATTCAATTATACATTTCACACATTTAATCTAATTAAAATTGAGATCTAAAACATTTAATTATAGGGTTCCTATGAAATTCAGGTATCCTAGATAAGTCAATTAAATCAAATATTCAATTATTTGAATGAAATATTCAATACTAATGATCAAAATTGATCTATAGAAAAAAGCCATGGAGTTTAAAAATATTAAATGACAGAATTAACTACTAGTCCTATGAAGCCAAGTCCTCTTTCATCCTTGGATGTTTGGGACTTCCATCTTCCATCATTTCACTATAAAATTAAATCGACAAATTTATAATGAGTATCATTTCATTTAATATAAAAAAGAATAGGTGTAGTGTAATGCATGCCGGAATAATCCTAAGAATGAAATTAAAATATAAATTCCTATAATGTAAATATAAATTTGTTGGTCTATATAATCCCACATGTGGGTCTTTGGTTCATTACTACAACTAGAAGGTAATTAACACTTATTATCCATAGTCTTGTGGTGTGTGAATATTCTTGTATTTAAACCACCACATGTGGATTTTCCTAGATTCATATTTTTTTATTAAGGTTTCCATGGAAAGATTACACAAAATGTCTTCAGTTCAAAATTAGTTATATCATTCTTGGAGGGGGAAGGATGATGTATGGATCATCCTCTATCTTGGTTTTAACTTTTTAAACCTACTACTTCTTGTATAGTGCTCAATCAATGTGGGATGCATGAATTGAATATTTAAAGGGAATGTAAGTAGGTAATTTCACTTGAAAAAATTTTATATATAAAATAATATCCTCCCATTCAGTAGTGAGATGCATTTGTGTACTTTAACTCATTATATGTCAATTTTAATGACACATGGGCTATCTCTAATATATTTTTACTAATATTATGGATTTTAATGTTTTTCCTAGTGAATGTAGGTGTTTTTGCTTCATCATTCTCTTTGTCAATGTAATGGTTGATTGAATTTGAAAAATTGAAAATATAAGGAATAAATAATATATTATGACTGAATAAAATAAAATTAAATGGTGATTAATGAATTATAAACTCCCAATATTTGTTCATCATGAAATGATTCTTCTATGATGTGGGCCTGTTGAGGATGGATCTCAGTAGGTGGATTCAAGAAGTCCAGATGCTCCATCTTTTCTTCGAATTCCACCAATGAGGTGGATTACTAATTTTCATTGGATAGAGATAGGTAGAGTTCTGCTAAATGTTATAATATACAGATAGGTGGATCAATTTTCATTTAATTATTTTCCAAATCCCTAAAAAAATGATTGTGGTATGGTTGATCTCTCATGTTCAAATCAAAACGTGAGTCCTCATCAACAATCTCTTTCTCATCTTGGTATGTTTTGATATAATCCTATAGATTATTAGGTTGTGGATACACCTCAACCATGTAATAATTTTTTTTTTGATATCTTCAAAAAAATTGAGAAGATATAATGGAACATCCTCCATGTCATTCAGTCATTGAAAATCAACATTAACTTCATCAATTTTATATTCTACCTCTGGAAATGAATGTCATGTTTCATAACCATTAAAAATATTATTATAAGTTAGAGAGTTTATGAAGCCTTTTCAGGATTGAATTATTTGTAATATGTATAACATGATCTCAGTCAAGTACCCCTGAGTAATTCTTAAATGCATTAAGGTTTGGAATGTATTGATACATACATGGAAAATAATAATTTTTATGGTTTTATTATTTTATAAAAAATTGAAATCTATATATAATGTGAATCATATGAAGTAACATATTGGAATAAATGATTGGATATTGAAAAATGGTGCTACTTTTGATTCATTCCTATTTAAAATATTGGAAAGTGAATAATTATCCTTTCCCTAGTGAATAATAGAGGCTGAGCAGAGTCATCTCACTAAATGGGATTCATAGATATCTACCAACTTATTCATATTCACCTATGATACATCTATATATTTTTTTTGAATATATTATAAAAAAAATTAAATTTTGTTAGTGGAATAAATAATGAATATCTAGATTAATATTCATTACAAAATAAAGTTAAGAAAGTACTTGTACTTTTAGGGTTTTGGATTTCGATTGTATATATTCATTATGTTGGTTGATAAAATTTTGTATGAATTGTTTTTATAAAATATCACAATTAGATTACTATTTTTTATTTAGTGATTATAAATCCTTAAATGTCTAATAAAACTCGATTCCATGCATCCTATAATAACTATTTTCTAGACCACCATAATTAAGAGTGTGACACCTTATGGACCTAGCTCCATTGTATGTCATTTCATCACTTGAATTTATCAACTTCATCTTGTGAAGTGGTTATTTTCAATGAAAATAAGGGAATGATTTTTATAAATGAATAGAAGTATGTTTTTATTCCATGTCATGGTCTAAAATTTCCAAACGTGTAAACTACACTCGTTATCATCACAAATTAAAAAAAGAAATATGAATTGATTATCATAATTCGGGTTAACCCAAGCCTCCCCTGAGGCCAACGCATTAGTTAGTCACTCGTTATCATGTGAATGAGTTCATAGTGTAAGAGATGAGAAGAAAATAATGAGTGTAACAAAAAATAATAACGAAACAATGAAATAGTGGATGAAAAATAAAGAACAAGGAACATTGAATTAAAATAAATGAAATTAATTACATAAAATAAACTAAATTATAAAATGAAAATAAAAAGTAGAAGAATAGACCATCTAGCAGTAGTAATCTCTCTATCCTTCGATTATTTTTGTTGGCACAAAATCATTGTGTTTATATATGGAGGAACCATCTATAATTACTTTTTCCATATCTTCCTATATCATTAGAAGAGATGAATATATCATTTCAAAGATATTCCCCATTGAATCTGCTAATTTCAAAGGTGCTTCCAAATTCCAGCACTAGGATTCAATTTCGTAGTGATAGTAGAACAATCTAAAATTACTTTTCATAGTGTTAGAAGACATCTGCCATTGGACATAAATCCTTCACTATTGCACATTTGGTTAAATCCACAATAGTGGCTCCTCCTACCTATGGAAGAACACTTCCAAGTTGGTCATTCATTGGATGTTTTTCCCAGATATACTATTTCAGTAATGTTAGAACACATATATAGCTATATAAATGTATTATCACATCTATAATGATCTAAATGGTATATAAAATAATAAAATTTCATAATTATAGATCACATCTATCAATGGTGATTCTAGAATGTCCTTCTCAGTGATGGAATCATGTCTTGCATAGGCCAGATGACTTAATGGTGGAAAACCCAACCTTCATATCAAAACCATGTCATAATAGTAGTATGAATGGTAACAATGGCCTTCATTAAACCCTATAGTATTTTGTCTCATGTTTATGCATCAAATGTTGTTTATATGGAGTTTCCAGATGTTTTTAGGTGCCGGTGTTGATGAATAATTAAAATGAACATTACCCATAATCATTTATCCCACATCAGAAATTACTAGAGGTGAGGGGTTATATTATAATTAAATTTTACACATCCTTATCTCATAAGGATGCTCCATAGAAGGGATTCTCTTTAGATACACACAGAAACACACAAAATGGGGAACACCTCACACGTGTTACCCACATGATCTAGCCCAAATTTTCTCTGTATGGTCTCCTCCCCAGAGACACATCCAGTATGGGCCTTGCCCCCCATGCATCTCACATACCTACCACTAGCAGGATCTCATATTGGTTATGATCAATCAGTCTTCCCCTTATGCGTGAGTGAAGTCAAATATTGGATCAATGGTTGAAGGTTAGATAATTGGATACATTTTGTATGATGAAATACATTAAATAATATGGATTAAAGTACAAAAATAAAATCTTTAATAAAATATTCCACCAAAACCACCATCAAACTAATTTTAAATATTAATTTTCTATTTTACGTACTTTTGTAAATAATTTAAATACATAGGAATTATTCATTTAAATTTATATAAAATACCTAAATTATTTCTAAAAATAATAATGAAATATGAGTAATCTATGATTAAATGTTCTTTATCTCATTATTATTATCTTGGATGACATGGAACCATGATCAATGTAAGAAGAAAACAAACACACATGAAATAGAATGTAGTTTTTGACCAAAACATGATTTTAAAATGAAATAATTAAAAAACTCAAGATAAATGTTCATAAGTAAATTTTATATGTTATGATATACATATTTATTATTCTAAAATATATTTATAATAAATTTATATTTATTACATGGGAGGGTTAAATGTTCCTGAATGATATCAAGACTAATGGAAATGAATTTCCATCTCACGTTTTACATCTATGTGGCACATTCCTTATTCAACACTAATTATTATGTGGATTATATATGACACATGAATGTATCTTATGATTATTTTCATTGAAAACATTGGGGATCAACATATGCAATTTGAGATCTCTCTTTTTTTTGTTTATAGTTCAAATGTTATCAATGTGTTATGTTATTTTTATTTCAACTTTCTATATTTGACACATGTGATCTATTATTCACTTTACTTACATTTTGAGGTTCATATATTGTCACTTTTACATGTAATATCATGATTTTACATTTCTAATTATATGTTATGTTTCATTTAATTTTATTCCTTTATAAGGACCAATATTCAATTTATCTAAAGTTGATATATTTTATTTAATTGTCTCATCATCAATAAGATTGTCTATGATTATATTTCTGGTGATTAAAATAATATAATACATTTATATAGAAAATAATAAATTTTACACTCCACTATTTATTTCATGATAATACATGTTTTCCATTCATTTTTCACTCCTCATGTACTCAAGGGATCAAAAAGAATGTTTTCATGAAAAATCATCTTTTTGGTCGAAACCCCTTTTTCTTCGAAAAAAGGGTTTTCAAAAATGATTTCAGTAATGTTTTTAAAATTTTATTCCAATTATTTTTTAATGAAACATTTTACAATGTTTTAATTTTTAAATTTTTAGGAAATATTTATGTTGATTTCAAAATAATAACATTTTTAACATTACCAAAATTGTCAATGGATTATTTGTTTTATTTTGTATAACATGAATGAAATATCAAACCATAAATGACATTTTTTCATTGAAGCCTATATTTTATTATTTCAATGGTATTTTAAAAGAAAAAAATTGAAAAATATTTTTTGATTTTTAATTTCAAAATATTTCTATTCAATGTAATGTTATCTTCCTCAAGAAATCTTCCATGTAATATTTAAAACCATTATATATCTCTGATTAAATCCATTGATCTATTTTATGCATTACTATGGTTATAAACCAATGATTCTATTATTATTAAATAAAGAAATGGTTTATCATGAGAATATGTTTATAAAACCCACTTCTCTTCAATGGGTTATATAATGAAAAATTAATATAAAACCCACTTATTTTCAACGAGTTATTTTATGATGAAATTATAAAATTATTATGAAACCTCTATATTTTCTACAGGTTATGATATGATTAAATTTTTATGAAACCAATTTCTTATCATTAGTTCAATAATGATATTTCATATTTTCATTATGTGATGTTTGTTACATTAAAACCAACAATTTTGGATATGATATAACTAAATATGGGGGTTACATTAGGTCAAAGGATGGTGGGTATATTATATACAAAGGTTGGTTTGGCCTATATCTTCCCCAATGTATTAGTTAATGATTTATAATCCATTATATAAATAGTACTAGAGTAGGGAGTGAATATAATTTTATATGGTACTTTTTCCACTATGTTAGTATTGGGAGTGAACCTTGAATACTACAATTATTTGGGGAGTGAAGCCATTATTGTATGAATAGTATTCTAATAGAGATGGTGGTGTGTTTAATCCAGGTTGTATAGCTACCCATAGAGTTCAGTGATCAATGATGGCAATGAGACTTTTCTACAAGGGAATGATTATCAATGCTTATGTGTACGAAACAATTCAATCTATTCTAAAAAATTTATGCTCTCATGGATCATGTTATTTTATTTCCTTATGACTCATGTCTTATGAAATACCAATATTTATGACATGAACAAATATTATGATTTTTGATATGTAGGTTATGGTTTTCACATGTTATAATCATGTTATAATTCTGTTATTCTTAGATTATTATTACATAATACCCTTTTTTACCCTTATAGAGTATATGAGCTCACCCTTTAGTATGTTTCCTTTTAAAATTTATAACGAATGGTTTTTATATAGTAGAACTAAAGCGGGATGATCATTGTAGGATTCATTTTAAATCATTCATGAGTTAAGAATATAATATTATATATTAATGAAGGCATTAAGAAATTATAGTCATTAACCATGTGATTTGGTAATATATTGAAATTTATCGAAATATATGTAATGTCCATGTTTGAGAATCCTAGGTTATTATACTTAGTATCAGGGGAAAGTATTAGTAATCCTTTAGAACCTAGGATGCGAAATCATTTGTTTTATCTCTTGGTATATTTATACGGTTTCTTCTAGGGACATGACTAAGGATAGGTGTATGGATGATTGAATGTATAAGAAGATGTCCTGGTATTGTTGTAAATTATAGAGTGAATATTTTCCATGAAATTATATCTCTATATGGGTACTATATGTTGATGTGGTTCTTGAAAAAATGTATATATTAGTAAGAGCACTAAAAAGGGAACATGGTGATGGAATCGATCATCACCTGGTGCAAAAAATGGGCCTTACTACACACCTGGATTGAAACTCTTGGGGTATCTATTTTGGAAATTCACAAAATCAATACGAATGTTCATGAAGGATTTTAATAATAACTAATAATGACCTTGAATAAATAAATTTACCATGTAATGAAAATAAGGTGTAATGATTTATACATCCTATATGAAATTTTTCATGATTATGTGGTTTCACACTATGATTTTTGTTTCACACAATATTAATTATAGTTTTAGAAAATTATTGGGGCCAAATGGAACTGTGTCAATGATGAATTCAGTGGACAATGAAATTATTTTCCTCCTTAAAAACCAATCATTATTAAAGTTAGAATGAAAAACCATGTTTTGATTCTCACCCAACATTAAAAAGATATGAACCATGTTTAACTTCCAATCATGAAAATGAGATAATAATGCATTATTGAATCCATAATGATCAAACATCCAAATTATTTTAGTGTGTCTAGTATTCCACTAGTCCTTGAGAAATCAATAGTACAGAAAACGTTTTTTATGTCGGTTATTTTTAATTTTTTACGTCGGTTTCTAGCCGACGTTAATACGTGCGACGTTATAAATAAGGTTTTTGACGTCGGTTATCTAACAACCGAAGTCAAAAACATAAAATCGGGATGTTTATCACGTCGGTTATTTTAGAACCGACGTGATAAAGGTCCTGGAGAATGGTTTATCACGTCAGTTATTGAATAACCGACGTGATAAACGTCCCAGACAATGGTTTATCACGTCGGTTCCTAAACAACCGACGTGATAAAAAGGGGTGAGGGGGTTTATCACGTCGGTTCATACAGAACCGACGTGATAAACTGGGGTGAGGGGGGTTTATCATGTCGGTTCTATAATTACCGACGAGATAAACCGGGGTGAATGTGGTTTATCACATCGGTTCATATAAAACCGACGTGAAAAACTGGGGGAGGGGGGGTTATCACGTCGGTTATTATATAACCGCTTTGATAAACTGGAGGGAGGCGGTTTATCACGTCGGTTATTGAATAACCGACATGATAAACCATTGTCCAGGCCGTTTATCACGTCGGTTATTGAATAACCGATGTGATAAACCATTGTCCATGCTGTTTATCACATCGGTTATTTAATAACCGACGTGATAAACCATTCTCCATGCCGTTTATCACATCGGTTATTAAATAAACGACGTTATAAACCATTCTACAAGCCCTTTATCACATTGGTTATTGAATAATTGACGTTATAAACCATTCTCCAGGCCTTTTATTAGGTCAGTTATGAAATAACTGACGTGATAAACTATTTTCCAGGCATTTTATCACGTCGGTTATAAAATAATCGACGTGATAAACACAATTTTTTTTAACAGAATGCAGTTATCTTCTATCCACCAGAATCAACCAGAAAACAAATCAAGAAATCGTACCACAAAAACAGAAGTACATCAATATTAAGCATTTACATAGATAACATATAAAACATACCCCTAGATAGCATCCACCCTCATTTATACCCCATGGACAACCCTCCCCCACCCCGTTGGAGCCCTCACCCTCATGAATACCCCCTGGACAGCCCTCCCCCACCGCATTGGAGCTCCCACCCTCATGTATACCCCTTGGTCAACCCTCCCCCACCCAATTGGAGCCCCCACCACACTCCTGGACTGCCCCCCGACCCCCGGACATCCCCAAACACCCCTCGATAACCCCCACCCGCCTGAACAGCACCTCCTCACCCCCTTACCCCACTTGACAGCCCCCACCACACCCCTGGACAGCCCCAAACACCCCTGGACAAACCCCCCACCCCTGGACAGCACTCCCACACCCCTGGACCGGCATCCCACACCCATGGACATCCCTGCCACCCCCTAGGACTGTCCCCCACCCCCACCGGACAACCCTCCCAAACCGCTGGACACCCCCCAACCCCACTAAACACACCCCCACATCCCTGGACATCCCTTCCACCCCCCAGGACTATCCCCCCACCCCACCAGACAGCCCTCCCAAACCACTGGACACCCCCAACCCCACTGAACACACCCCCACACCCTTGGAACCCCTCCCCCACAGACCCAAATCCATACCAGAAAAACAATCAAATGTAGACCAAAAAAAGAAGTAGAGAAAAATTAAACATTCACTTATATAATATTCAAAACATACACTTTCAACTTCAAAAAAACTAAATCCAACCTAAACAACTACCAAATACACAATTAAAACGACAATATTCAAAATTACATTTTACATTACACACAACTAAAATTCAATCAAACCTATAAAATAATTTGACCACTCCACTTGTACGTGTTTGATGTCTTCAGCAGTATCGGGTTGAGGGTCATCAAAAAGCTACAAATGAAAATGAAGATAGTTAACGTGTATAATGAATAAATAAAATTGAAATATTATGGCAAAGTTTAAGAGGAAATCGTACAAGGTCAAAATTCACAACTGTCCCAGTTGTTATTATTTCATACATAAATCTTAACATATAATATCTGCATTCGAGGAGGCGTTGTTGTTCATGACAATTCTGTTTTGAATGAGTGTAAATTAAATATATTATTTTTATGTAATAAATCAAAAATTACAAATTATAAATGGAAATTTACCTTCACATTTACATATTTGATCTTTGCATTTATTTTATTTGTGTTTTTTCGAAATTAGACCCATGCACTGTTAGAAAATAATACAAATGGTGTAAATTTAAAATTCATTATAATATATAAAACTATTGAGAAATTGAAACTTAATTTTCCAATATATTCTTAAAACATTCCCGCACATCACCATGAACAGAGCATATCCAATAAAGAGCTTTCTCCCTTGGGAAAAAAATCCCTAACACCCAATGATCACTGATAAAAGGAAATTTAATGTTAGTGGTTTTTTATGTTAAAATATAATTTACTCTTTGAGATAAATGTGTTTCATACCTCTCACAAAAAGGCATCATCCAACATTGTCTGATTATATTCTTTTCAAATATTTCAGCAATATAAACCATTCTTTATTCCTCAGTCAATGCACATGCTTCAGGGGAAATCAATTGCAGGTCCCTGAATCCATATACTTTTTTCAGTTCATTCCTCTCAAAAATATTAAAAAGATACCTAATACAAAACATACATAAGTATACATTTTTAATAAATACAACGCAGGGAAAAGGTGTTAAGACTTACATGGAAAAAAATTTGCACCACGTTGATTCCCAACTTATCTCCAGTAACAAGCTCCATGATATCAGATTTTGTAATCCCCACACTTATTTCACGTCTACAAACATGAGATTCCATTTGAAACTCATAAAAACCCAACAACAAATGTGAATATCTTGACAATCTGTCAAGACCACTGGAATCTGTATCTGATGTCATAGCCTGTTGTCTTTGTTTGTTGTCTACATAGTATTTCTTTACCTTTGAAGTATTCCTGTGAAAAAAAATTGAGAAATATAGTAGTTTTCAAATGATAAAACAACTTTAATAAAAAAAAATAAAATAAAAGATATAACATTCATACCTCTATGGTAATGAGTCGAAGAAGTCTGGATGGCCAAACTAAAAAATGGCCGACACTCTGTCCAACTGTCGCCACCTCATCTGTAGGTATTGGTACCCTAGATGATCTATCTATAATATCTTGTACAGTGACCCTCTGATTCTCTACCTCTAATTGTTGATGATGAACTGTATCTCCTATACAATATACCAACCCGTATGCTACTATATGATGTTGAGAATCATCAACATACAACTCGCAATATGTAGGAAGCTTCAGCGGAGGCGTAGAATAAACAATGGGGTCCGCAGGCTGAGGTGGGGGAGTGGGAACTACTGGAGGAGGTGGAGGATAAATAATGGGGTCTGCAGGGGGAGGTGGAGGAGTGGGAGCTGCAGTCTGAAATTGTCTTTGCATTTCTACAAACATAGACTGCACTGACTCTCTAATCTTGTCTTCCATCGTCGCATTAATATTTTGAACTTCAGCCGCCAAGTATTCTATTTTTTTTATAAACCCCCTCAATGATAGAAGTTGAAGAACGTGGAAACACTTTTCTTACCGATACACCTACCGGATATCCTCTTACACGACTAGGATGTTTGGGCCTTCCCAATGCTGCAAATAAAATATCTTCCCTCCCAGTAGCTGTAAATGTCCCCTCTGAACTCTTCTCCTCAAGTGATTACTGTATTAATTAATTGAACATTTCTGTAATGATTGAAACTTATATCAAGAAAAAAGTTAACTTAAATAAATTAAATAAATATCTTAGAATCCTCTCAACTACGATTCTTGATTCTTCCAAAAGATATTTCCCTTTTTATCCCTTCCGAGCTCTCTTCCATTTTTCATGTCTAGATAGAGGGGATGGATGGGCCACCTCTCCAGAGCTTGAAGACTCAACTCTTAGTTGTTGAAATTTTTCCGCCATAATTTTTTCTTCCAATAATGTATACCCTCCTCGAGATAAACTATGAGGGTATACATTTTTAGATTGAATCTCTTGATGAGCTTTCCTTGTTTACTGTAATTTAAGAATAATAAATCATTAACAAAACAATAATAAAATCATTTATATAAGAAAGTTTATAATAGTTTACATTGCCCTTACCAGAAATGACTCTTTTTTTCTACTATCAAAAAACTGTCTCCATGTGTCTTCATCTATAAAAGGATATATACGACATGGATTGTCATGACTCCTATGACCATAAATGAAATCAGATGAGAGGGTTGATTTGAAATCCCTCCATCTCCTGGCAGCCAATGATAAGCATTTCTTCCTGACTCCTCCAGTGTCAGGAATATCAAATGTCATCTGATAAAGAAGAGGTTAATCATATTATATGTACTAGAAACATTAAAAGAATGGTCAAACAATGACAAAAGATCTTACCAAAATTGTCTCCCACAACTGAGAGATAATAGCTTTATCCACACCACTCCAATCATCATACAGAATGCTTACTTTGGTCTTAGCCTAAGTTGCAACAAAACTCATAAAATCTTTGGCATTCGGACCTCTACGAATATCATCATCATCAAACTCAACTACTATCCTCTAATCCTGCGTACGGGAAAGTGATAATTTTGGTAAATGTGTGCACCCACATTTACCAACCTTTGAACTCTTTGTCGTAATAGGAGCATGTGAATGTTCATCCCCAGATGAATGACCAGCAATATGCTCCTCTCCAGAATCATGTGGTTGATCATCTGAATGATCTGTTATTATCCTTCAAATCAAAAAAACAAACGTCAGTTCACAAATATACAAATTAAAATATTTTAATACTACTCTAATCAGAAAATAGAAATGTGTACTAAGTTACATAATAGTAAACATTGATTACATGGTAAGCATGTTAAACAATGGTAAAGATGGCAAAGATGGTCAAGATGGTCAAGATGGTAAAAATGGTAAACTTGTTAAACATTGTAAACATGGTAAAGTAATATTCAGTGAACAAAAATAAGCATTTTAAAATTCATGTAATGGTTATAAACATGATAAAGTAAACTAAAAAAACCTAAAACAAACAAAAACATATACTTATTTTATTTTAAAACATGTTTTAATAAATAAAAAACTTACAATATCTAACATTTATGGAAAAAATAAATGTAAACAAGAAATAAACATATGTTACCTGTAATTTTAGGAATGTACTAATGGATTGTCTTACCAAATTCCTTCGTCCTGAGCATTCCTTATGGCACAAACTATGTCTTCAACATGATCGTTATTATGTTCTGTTAATATTTCTATGGAAGTAGGGATCTCACATAAATCAGCATATTCATCAAGTTCATCCTCCCCAACTTATTGTTTTTTCCCTTGTAAAACAACAGCCCACTGCATATATGATTGATCTACTACATAAAATATTTGTTTTGCATGTGTTGCCATTATAAAAGAATCAACCGTGTCTTCCAATATATTCAGATTAACAAGTGTCATTCCAAATTCATTGTGTATGACGCTGTTGTTACCGTTAAACCACTTACAGTTAAAAACGGGAACTTAAATTTTAATGTAATCAACCTCCCATATGTCTTCAATCACTACATAATATGCATTTGATGCAGAAATTGGGTTTTTGTCCTTAGCACTCAAAAAATGCATTGCTTCTGCAAACACCAATACACCACTATTCTGAACTGCACTTCTGTTGTCCTGAGCTTTTGTATAAAATGTATAACCATTAATGTCATAATCGGACCATGTTATCAAATTTAAACATGGACCACCCACTATCCATTTTAATGTCTCTGATACATCTGTTCTACCAAGCAAAGTCTTTTTAATCCATGACAATAATGTTTTGTTGTGCTCATTCAAAATACACATTTCTTTCTTCATTGGATGACATTGTTTCAACTCATTAATATGCAATGTGATATACGGTTGAGCCTCAGCTATGTTATTCAAGATGTATGATTCTAACTTCTTCATCTTTTCATCTGACAATGATTTGAATCTCAAGCCACAAATCCCCTTTCCCTCATTATTAACTCGTTCATTGCGAGATGGAGGAAATCCTATGTGTTGCGCCGCAGCCAAGTAGCTCGTACAAAACTCTGCTACCTCCTCAGAAATATACTTTTCAATAATGGAGGTTCAGGTCGATATAGATTTTTAACATACCCCTTTAATATTTTCATATACCTTTCAAAAGGATACATCCAACGAAGATATACAGGTCCACAAAGCATTATTTCTCGAACCAGATAAATCATTAAATGCACCATTATATCAAGAAAAATTGGAGGAAAATACATTTCCAATTGACAAAGTATAAAAATTGCATCCTTTTCCAAAATGTTCAAAGCATTCACATCAATCACCTTTTTACAAATTGAATTGAAAAAAAAACACAACTTCATTATAGTCTTTCTGACACGAATGGGCAATATTCCACGCAATGTAACTAGTATAATTTGTTGCATCATGACGTGACAATCATGTGATTTCATACCTATCAACTCCAAGTCCTTCAATGAGACAAAATTTTTTACATTAGAAGAATAACCTTGAGGCACTTTGGTATCATGAAGACACTGACAAAAGCTAATTTTCTCCTTCTTCGATAATGTATGACAAGCCGGGGGAAGAAATGTCCATCTTCCTTTAGGAGTGGGAGCTAACTCCAGACGTATTCCCATTAATAGTAAGTATAATCTTGCATTCAACCCGTCTTTAGTCTTTCCTTTAATATCTAACAATGTTCCAATCAAATAATCACAGATATTCTTCTCCACGTGCATGACATCAATATTATGTTTAACTTCATGATACCTCCAATATGGTAGCTCAAAAAAAAATTGACATTTTCTTCAAAATATGTCTGTCATTACCAGATTTATGTGTCTTTCCCAATGTCACGTCAAGGTTTTTCACCCTCTCATAATACAGAGTAGGGGATAAAGGTTTTGGAGCAGTATCAAATTCTTGTGAGCCATTGAATTCCTTTTTTAGTCTTCTATAAGGGTGTTCTATAGGAAAAAAGTTTCGATGACCCATGTACACTGTTTTGCTCCCATGATTCAATTGACAATAGGACGTCTGTTGTTCGCAAATTGGACATGCTTTATGCCCTTTAACACTATATCCAGATAGATTTCCATATGCTGGGAAGTCATTTATAGTGAACAGAAGCATTGCATGAAGTTGAAAATATTCCATTTTATAAGAATCATACACCCTAATACCATCAGCCCATAACAGTTTCAAATCATCAATCAACGGTGACAAGTAAAAATCAATATCATTTCCGGGTTGCTTTGGACCAGAGATCATTGTACTCAACATGACATCTTTGCGCTTCATACAAACTTCAGGAGAGAGGTTGTAAATTACCAATAAAATAGGCCATGAACTATGTGTGCTACTGAGTGTTCAGTATGGATTCATTCCATCTGTGCACAACCATAGTTTGAGATTTCTAATTTCATTTCCAAATGTAGAATACTACGCATCAATTTTCTTCCATTGTGAACAATCAGCTGGATGAAATATTTTTCCATCACATACCCACTCTTCAACATGCCATCTTAACCTTTTTGCATCATGTGAATTAGCAAATAAACGTTTGAAACGATTAATTATAGGAAGATACCAAAATACCTTTGAAGGGAGCCTTGTAATCTCTACATCAGCCTGTGATTTTTCTTTCACCTTATACCGTGACGTCCCACATTTAGGACACTCTAACAGAAATTCATATTCCTTCCTATATATAATGCAGTCATTCGGACAGGCATGCATTTTCTTGTATCCCAATCCCATCGGGCATAATATTTTCTTGGCTTTTTAATGTGAATCTGGAAGATATTTATCTTTTGGAAGAATGTCTTTCATCAATTTTAGCAGCTCTGTAAAACTTCTGTCACTCCATCCATGCTTCGCCTTCAGGTTAATCAATCTTAACACTGCCGACAAAACCATAAAATCTGTACAACTGGGATATAATGGTTTTTCAGCATCACCATATAGACGCGCAACTGTCGGTTCTATCTCAATTTGTTCTTCTACAATATCTCGAATCATTTCTTCAATTCCATCAGAGTTACCATCTTGCAAATCATCATCATCAGTGACATTCCGTCCAGTTTCACCATGCCAAATCCAAGGGCTGTAACTTGGATTAAAACCATGACAAATCAGATGATCTTTTATCTCTATACTTTTCAACTTCTTTGTATTCAAACATTTCAGGCATGGACAGAAAAAAATGTCACTACTTGGAACATTTCGTTTTTCAAATTCCAAAAAGGCATCAACACCTTCCTCAAATTCATTGCTCATTCGATGTGCTGTAATCCAACTCCGACTCATTATTACCTATAACAAATATCAACAAAAAATATATATTTTTAAGATAAGATAAATATATGTTTATATGAAAAAAATCATAATTTGAATGTAAAACAATTTAAAATATAAAAAAAATCTACAGGTATTTAAAAAAATATGCTTGAATATTATTTTT
Source organism: Viscum album (assembly GCA_963277665.1). Taxonomy (NCBI): domain Eukaryota; kingdom Viridiplantae; phylum Streptophyta; class Magnoliopsida; order Santalales; family Viscaceae; genus Viscum; species Viscum album. Next base: position 1,090,083,849 of record OY728121.1, read on the forward strand.
AAACAAAATATAGTTAGATATAACAGTTTTAAATTTCATTGAATCAATGAAAACCATGAAGCCTACATAGTTTAATATTGATTGCGGTTTTGATGTTTTAATATATTAGATAAAATACCTATTTAACATGTTATTAATGGTTTCTATAGACCCTAAATCCTTTTGGTAAATATTTTCACACAATTATAAAAATCAATGGAAGTGTTTTTGGGAGGAATATGTTCAATCAATTGATTTTGATGTCCCATATTCTATAACAAAAGGCAATGTGGATACCAAAGCCCTTAGTTTTGTTTTTTATTCTCAAAGGGTATGTGATGAAAAAGAAGAGTATAAGTTGATGTATATGATAAAAAAATATAACTATATTTTATTTATGGTTATGATAGAATGAATTCATACCATATCATTTAGGATCTGCTCCCACCAAAAGTAACCGTCCTCAGTTCGAAATGAAAAAATTTAGATAATTATGCATGAATTCATACAAGTATTGTTGTACATAAACCAAAAAGAAGATTATTAGTACTAAAAGTAAAACTAGGAAGAAACAATAAACTCTATATACTCATGAAAGCTACTCCACAACACTTCCATGCTACTAACATCTATAAAAAACTATAAATTGATTTTAAAAACTAATTTTTTTTATATTTATGTATGGTGGGAATAACATGTATAAATAGTAAGATCCTCCCTAAAATATCTCATGAAAATGTTGAGGAAGCACACTAAAGCCCTATGAAAAAAGGAATCTAAATAATTAATCTATAAAAATTATTATTTAAATAGTAGGCATAGAATAGTATATAATATAATGGTAAAAAAATTCATTTACAGAAATCTGTATACATGATATGGTAATCAAAAACATTACATAGTTGGGTCGAGAGCACCCACTATTTCAAAAATTCATTGGTTGAATGATGATTTTTGGTATACGGATTTCAATAAATAGTTTGTGATTTTGAAGATAATTTTTTTATTACTCATTTATCATTTTAATAACAATTTATTGAGGCCAACATGTTCAATTATTGAGGTTTCTTCCCAGTCTACATTCTTTGTTCATTTCATCCCTCCTTTATTAGACATGTGTCACCAATTTTTTTTAATAGTTGTTCAAAAAATAAAAAATGAATGATCTATATGAAACTAATAATCAATTAAACAAATTGATACATTTATTTTGAAATAAGGATCATTGGGGTGATCCAAGTTTTACAATGATGATGTACAATCAAGTGATATATCTGATTATGATGGTTCATAGGAATGAATTTTGGTGATGCAGTGCAATGAGGATATAAGCCCCAGTAGATTGGATGTATATAATCTAGAAACTACTGAAAAAGTCATAGTCAAAATAAGATATATGATTCATGGGAAATATTGGTAGCCGGATAGTATGCATCGGTAGTATGAGTAGAACCGTGTGGGAAACCAGATGTTCTATCAAAATCCTACTATACATGATGTGTATTCCAATGAAGATAGGTTGTGTAGTCCCCTCTATGGATAAGATAGGGTGTCTATATGGAGTTAAATACCATATATCATGTGATGAATCCACATGCCTTTTGAACCGTAGTTTGTTAGTTCGGTGGGTACATGGTGTAATTGCCATTAGATCTATATGGAACTACACACAGGTGTGTATCTTTTTTGATACCACGTACACCAAGGTAGATAGATCCAAAAGTATTTTCAATACATGCCTCAGATATTATGTGCCCCACAGACCAGTATTTCAAGGCACATGTCATATAATTTATAAGGTACACATTCTCGACCTAATAGTGCACATCAAAAATCGCAAAACATAATTATAGAATATCCGTGAAAAAAAATGAACGAAAAGAATTCGTGGAAGGCTTACTTGAATGTTGCGAGTTGAGATGATAGATCCGAAAGGAGTGAAGAAGATAAACAATGAAGCCAAAATGAGTTTAACACAGGTCGATCGAGGAGCCGATTAGGGTTTACCGCGCGAGAGAGACGAGCCGGCGGACTGTCAATCGAAAAATCGTAAATGACAGTCCACGGGGCTTTAATTTCATTAAAAGTTTAATAATGTCGGTTATTATATAACCGACATTATAAAATATTTTTTAAATTTATAACGTCGGTTATTTTAAAACCAACGTCAAAAACCCCCCGCTCTTTGGTTTTTTACTTCAGTTATTTTGTAACCGACGTAAAAAACGATTTATGTACAGGTTTTTTACGTCGGTTATTTTAAAACCGACGTAAAAAAACCCCCCTGTGCTTTGGTTTTTTACATAAATTTTTTCATAACCGACGTTAAAAATGCATAGATATCTCGTTTTTTACGTTGGTTATAAGATAACCGACGTACAAAACCAATGCGCGGGAGGTTTTTTATGTCGGTTATTTGGAAACCGACGTAAAAAACCCGATATTTACACGTTTTTTACGTCAGTTATCCCTATAGCCGACGTAAAAAACCCTTCACTTTGGTTTTTTACGTCGGTTATCACATAGATGACGTAAAAAACACGTAGATATAGGGTTTTTTACGTCGGTTTCCAAATAACCGGCGTAAAAAACCCCACACGCATTGGTTTTTTACGTCAGTTATAGGATAACTGACGTAAAAAACGAACAGGCGCGATTTGTAATGTCGGTTATGAAAATAACCGACGTGAAAAAGCTACTCACCGCATGTTTTACGTCGGTTATATCTAACCGACGTAAAAAATAGTGACGTAAAAAATGTTATCTGCACTAGTGAATGGATCAGTACAGCAGGAAACTTATTTTCCATTCTCTAATGTTTAGAGCATGGAAGAGTCCCTTTCTTTGTTTATCATTGGAAGGATAAGTATATCAATAGTGTAATATTATTAAGAATGCGAGTACATAATATAAAATAGACTCTATAGAAAGGGATGAGTTTAAGAGGATAATTTTCAATAATTAATTCCATTGTATTCTAAAAATATAAAAGGAGATTAAATTTTCATGATCATGTAAAAGGATTTTGAATCTATTAGAACCTATAAAGCTAATTTTAGAAGACTTACATGGAATTATTAAAGATTAATCATTAGTATAGAAATGAAAATTGATAAATTAATTAGTTTTTATAGAAAATTTCTTTGAAAGGTGTTGGGTATAAGATAAATTATAGGGTATAATGATGTCATTTGATGAGACCTAATTGTTGAAAGGGAAAATAGAGATTCTAAGAATTTCAATTAATTTATTATGAAAATGAAAATTGAACTGAAATACAAATCAAATATATAACATTTCTGAAGATAATTTTAGTCACCAACATGTCAGCTATGTGGAAGGATAACTCTGGTGAATTCCATAGAGGAACAAGACTGTGTTACATGAGTATGAATCCTATCCATCGAGCAATACAATTTTGAAGTTATGTATAAAGTCATGTTAATGAATTTTACAGGGAGAGTACTCAAAATAATTCAACACCCACACCCCGATGTTTCAAGTTCTAGGGGTTTGGAAATTATGTGAATAAATGCCCCAATCCATGGTCTAATGTGGTTGATAATCCCCAACAACCTATGAAGACAAAGGATGAAAGGAAGGATTTTTCAACAACTATAGATTAATTAAATCATGATAACTAGGTTACACATATCATCCCCTCATTAGATTTGAATTTAATATTTATTTTTTTATGAATGATCCCTATAAAAAGAATAAAATTTATTCATTAGTGAAATTTCAAGTGATTTTGTGAATTTATTATCTCCCTATATGTGGATTTTGTACTAAGGAAATCATATTTGATATTCTATTTGTACAAGGATGAAATCATAATTTGAATAAATTTTTTTATAGGATGAGGGTTATATATGGAAGGAAATATGAATTAAATTTTGAAATAGTATATGTCTCTATGTAAGATTATCTGAAGAGTTAAATATAAAATCAATTTTATTACATTAACATTGATAATATTTTCAACATCCTTAAAACCCCATGTGAGGATTAGTGTGATGGGTGTTTATAATGATCAATGATATTTTAACAAACATTTGTGGTAATATAACCATTTGGTTTTTTATATATTCTTTAGAAAATGTTATTTAAGGAAAATGACCTCACACATTCTTGAACTACGAGTTAAGGTACTAGTACTCATTAGGGTTTATCTTATATTTGATGTTGAGGCAATTATGGATTGTATCCTATCATATTAAAAAGTCAACACACTCTATCACTCATAGAGAATACCTCCCTCTAGATCAGATTTCTAGGATATACAGTATAAAATATATAAGGTTCATGGATTACCACATTCAATTATATATCATAAAAATATGATGATTACATTGATCTCATGGGAAGTATTTAGCAGGACTATGATAATTATATTTGTTTAGGCAGTCCATATAATCCTTAGATAGATGTTCAGTTTTATAGAACTATTCATACTGTAAATTAAATTCTATGTTATATATATATATATATATATATATATTTAAATGGTGGTTGAAATCAAAAAAATCATCAACATTATTTTTCCAACAACATTAGACTTCACTGGATCATTTAAATGGATCCCTATGAATCACTTTATTAAATTATGTGTATAAGTCCATTATACTAGAATAAAGTTGTATAAAGAATTTTATTGGTATTGGAGCGAGTATATGAAATGGTAGATAATTTTTCCTCCATTAAGAAACATGGAAGAGAAATAAAAAGTTGATAGAAATGTTTTTCTGATAATCGTTGACATGATGATGAATTTTTAGCTTGTTATATGGTGTATCTACCAATGTAACCCTAGATGAAATAAGGAGAAACTATGCCCTATGTATATTGGTCCCACTGAAATTAGTGATATTATGGGGAATGCAGCTTATTGATTGAAACTTCTGTCTTTCCTCTATCAGTTTCGTGATTTGTTCTATGTACCTAACCAATGTAATTACATACATGATCCTCACATGTCCTGAACTCATACATTGTACCAATAAATAATTATCATTATTATAAGTAATAATCAATCAGAATTCTATATTGAACATATAAAGTGCTATGAAAACATTCCACGCACACTGTCAATTTTTTGTGTGGGAAAACCATAAACTAGAGGAAGCTATGTGGAAGCCTGGGGATGTAGTGAGGGAGATGTATCCTCATTTTTTGGTATCAACATGGAGAATATTTAGAGGGAATGAAATTTAATGGGTGGTAGAATGTAACACCCTATTATTTTGTTAAGTATTATTTTCAAAAAAAAATTAATAATCTTGATATATTTCCAAAAACATGACAATATTTTTACCTTGTGTTACACAAAACACTGAGTGTAGATCATGTATCATAAAACACTAAGTTAAAAATAGATTATATACTATTAAAAATTTTAATTTTATAATTACAACACAATTTTTGAATGGAGGGTATGAATATAAATAACTACATTTTTTAAATATAGTGTTTATGCATGTATATAAAATAAATTATTGGTTACTAATTAATTTGAAATGAAAATAATAACCCTTTGAATCTAAATGAAATTTTTTATGAAATATTATTTTTATCTTCAAAATTTTTTATTAAATCAATAATTTTGAAAAATTACCTATATATAATTATATTAATGAAATTATATATTATTTGTCCAAACTAATGTTGAAATTCATCTTATCTATATTGTAGACCAAAGATAAAAATATATCCAATTTACCACTTGAAATTGTATATTTTGAAAATAATTTTGTTTCTATTAGCGCACATATATTAAAAATATGTTTTACCACTTTTATACAATTTAATTGAAAAAATAATATTAATTTTATAATTCCATATATCAGGTTTATGTAAGGGTATTTTTTTTTAAATTTCTTGAAAAATATCAATTTTTAATGGATAATGAAAAATATAGAATATTAATTGAAAAATACTTTTTTCATACCAATTATTTTTAACGTAAAATTTTATTTTATTCTTTTAATTTAAAATTATATCAAATATTAATATTTTAATCCTATTAATATATTTTTAATCAATTTAATGTTAATTTTTTTAAAAAAAAATTATAAAATTTTAAAAATGTTCATATAGATTTCTTGATTTGTCAATGAGTTTGAGAGATTAATTTTAAATTAAATGTTAACTCTAATTTGGGTGTAATTTATAAAAATGGATTTGATTTTTGGAATCAGAATAATTTATACTATCCAATATCGTCGAATTAAATTTTTACAAAAATGAATATTAAAAGAATATTATTTTCCACAGTTAAGGTAAAATTTGGTTTACCATAGGATAAAATAAAATAAATGGGTAAAAAGAAACTAAAAACTTTTCCTGATTAAAAAAATGTGGGTACACCTTTTCATTATTGAAAAATTACATGTATGACAGTCACCTCAGTTATAAAAGGCTACACCTCTCATTTATTCATTACACTATAAAACTCGTTTTGTTTGGCCAATCCATGCCCAAAAAACGTTCAAACATTCCACTTATCATCCTAGCACCCATTGTATATTATGAAATCCATCCTAATGATGGATTCTAGGCCAAATCAAATGGGGTTACACGAAGAAGATGTTATGTTCATTAATGAGTCTTTAAAATTTATTTCTTGCTGGACCTACTTTAATTCATGTAAAATGATTATCATATCATAATGACAATATCATCCATAGAATGAGATGTTTTTATGACAATTTCATGACCTAAAACCATGTACCCTTACAAAAAATTTGTTTCTAAATCTTTATATGTTTCTATTGAGAACTAACACCTCAAAAACCTATGTTAGTCATTATTTCATTACCACCTATCATGATTAATTATAATGATGTATACAAAGTAGATATATTATATTGATAACATAAGTATACTTCTTGAGTCATTATATCATATTTTACTTCCCAATTTCCATTCTGTATGGGATATGATAAAATATATCTTATGTATGTTGGATCGCCGCCTTGCGAATTGATGTGGTACCTTTTTCACTAACGCTTAACATAGAAGATAATAAGGAAAATTTTATTGAATATATGTTACATAGATGAAATAATTAGTATTTTTTTAATACTTCTCACTAATAATATATCATTTTCATTCATACCTTTTCACTCACTGAAAGATGATAACATCGTTCATGATTGTGTGGACTACCACCTTCATGAATCAATGTGAATCTCTATTTTCATCACCACACCACATGGAAGATATTTCTACGTATTTTTCATGAAGTAATATGATATTACCATCATTTTAAAAGTATAAAATATTAATAAACTCCTTTACATAATAATTTCGGACAAATGGAAATGCTACTCATGCGTACTTACAACCTACCATCTCTATTATCATAATGTATTTTATTTATAAAAAAGCATGATTTTTCCAGTAGTATAATTATGTTATGTATATGATAATTATGAATTTAGTATTATTTAGTGATTATTTAACCATGATTAATGTAATATATCCAAATTAAAACATACATGATAAACAAAGTATTTATTACTAGAAAAATGATATTAATAACCAATTATTAATAAATGGGAAATAAATTGTCATAAGTAAATCAAATATTGTATTACATATATAATTATTATTCATTAAAAGATCTTTAATGAAAATATATTTATTTTATATCATGTTTTATCATGTATGAAGGATGTTCATACATAACGTAAGGGATTATTGTCTCACATTTTACTTCTGTGAGACACATTCCATATTCGTAGCATATTTCATTAATGTGAAATATACAATTTCCATGAATTTATTTTATTATTATTATGCTTAAAATATATGGTTATTTACAAATCCATTTTAGGATCTCCCTTTCATAGGGATTAATGATCAAATTATACCAAATTTGTAAGAGAGTTATATCTCAATTTTCCTTCTTTGAGAAATATTTTATGTTATTTAACTATCTTAATTTATAAGGTTTTTAGAAAACCCATTTTAACTATAATATCCTGAAATTATTTTTCATCAATATATTTTAAGTTTCATTTAATTTTTTTTCTTTATGTGGATTACGATTCAATGTTATGAAAGTGGAAATATTTTATATTACAATATCATAATTTATTGGGATTATTAATGATTATTTTTTGGATGATACAGTCTTATGAGACATTTCTCAATATACTCATGAATTTACTAATCCTATGTTTAGTTCTTCAGAATACATGTTTTCCATTAATATTCATATGTTTGTTTACTCAGATGTTTGTGAATAATATTGTTATGAATAATCACCATTTAAGTCGAAAACCCTTTTTCTTCCTAAATCATGTTTTTTAAAAAAAATTAAAAAAAACATTTTCTTAAAATTATTTAATAAATATATTTTATCCAATTTTTAATTTTTATAATATTTTTTAACATAGTCCTCATTCCATTTTCTAATCAATTCCCATTTTTATTTTACTAAAAATGTGGAAGGAATAGTTTTTTAACTTCTAGAGAAGAAATGGAAATTACCGTTGTCTTGAAAATTGTTTTAATTAAATACTTCATTATATTAATTTAAGGTTATATTCAAAGTAATTGATTGAAAATATTTTATTAATTGTTTGTTTCAAAAATGGATTCAGAAATCAAGGTTATGTCACACCATATATGATCAATGTAATCATTCAAAATAATAATCCATATACGAAGACATATTTTGAAATTAATTATTCATTATAGGGGACATGGACCAAGGATTACATTCTTAATAATTATATGAATAGTTTATGAGGAATTTATGTTTATGAACCTTCTTCTCTCACCTATGTTATACCATGATAAAATTTCTTATAAACCATTCTTCTTTTTCATGATTTGTGTCATCACTATAGAAAGGAATTTTTCAGAGCTAAAAAAGCCCTTTATCAATGCTAGAAAATCACTATTAATCGATCCGTTATTAAAGGGGGCACCCTTTATCAGTGATATTTTTAGAACTAATAAAAGAAACACTTTATCAATGAGTGAAAAATAATGAGCTAAAATGTCAATTTTAAACTGATAGCGGACACTGTTAGTTATACCGATCACACCATTCGTTATATTGTGTTGGGGTCGTTTCCTACACATCACAATTGACTCATGGATCATTATACAGAAGTATCAAAAAAATATGAATGTGTTTCCTAGGTTTTCAGCATGTCAGTTGTGTTTTCACTTGTATTAATGTCAATTTTAAATAACAAGACACATTTGGAGTAATACTGGTGACATCGTGCATCGTATTGAGGTGTGTTTGATTTCAACACATCAAAAATGACTGATGGATAATTTTATTAATGTATAAAAATAATCATAATGAATTTCCTTGGTTTTCAGTATGTCAGTTGTATTTTTTTTACTAAATGTAATTTCAAACAGAAAACAGGAAATTTGAGTATTACCAGTTGCATCATGCGTCAGTTTTACATGAGACTATATCATAAAAGTCAAAACGGACTTATGAATCACTTTCCTTAATTTCGAGGACAACCGGAAGGAATTTTCTTGTTTTTTAGCGAGTTACACGTTTTGAGCTAAAATGTCAATTTTAAACTGATAGCAGACACTTTTAGTCATATCAGTCACACTGTTCATTGGATATAGGTGGGGTTGGTTAATACAGGTCACAACTGACTCATGTATTTTTTTCATAATGTATCAAAACCTTCCAAATTTTTTTTTCTCAATTTTCAGTTTGTCAGTTGTGTTTTTTCACTTCAATTAATGTCAATTGTAAATAACTAGAGACATTTGGAGTCATACCTGAGTCACCGTATGTCAGATTTAGGTGAGGATGATTCCTAAACATCAAAAAAGACCGGTGGATCATTTTAATAAAATATTCAAGACAATCAGGACGCATTTACTTGGTTATTAGCATGTCAGTTCTGTTTTTTTTATATTTTTGTCATTTCAAACCAAAACCATAAAATTTGAGTCATACCAGTGACATCGTGCTTCAGTTTGACGTGATACATTTTCATACACGTCACAAAGGACATTCAAATCACTATCAATAATTGGGAATACAGTCGGAGTGTGTTTTATTGGTTTTTTCTGAGTGATATGTTTTGAGCTAAAATTTCAATTTTAAACACATAGCAGACACTTTTTGTCATAATGGTCCCACTGATCATCAGATTGAGTTGGGGTTGATTCCTACATATCAAAAATTATTCATGGATCTTTTTTAAAAAGTATCAAAACATTCTGAATGTGTTTTCTTGGTTTTCAGTATGTCAGTTGTGTTTTTTCACTTTAATTAATTTCAATTTTAAATAACAAGACACATTTGGAGTCATACAGGTGACATCATGTGTCATATTGAGGTGTGGTTGACTCTTACATGAAAAAAATTACTAATGGTACATTTTCTTAATGTATCAAAACAATAAGAATTAATTTTCTTAGTATTCAGTATGGAAGTTGTGTTTTTTACTAAAGTGTTATTTCAAACTGAAACCATGAAATTTGTGTCATACCTATATTATTGTGTATCAGTTTGATGTTATAATTCTTCATGGTTGTCACAAGGGACTTATAAATCATTTTCCTTAATTTGGAAGAAAATTTGAGAAAATTTTCTTGTTTTTTAGTGAGTGACACTTTTTGAGCTAAAATCACAATTTAAAAATGAAAGCATACACTTTTAGTCACACTGGTCACCCCTTTTGTCGGATAGAGGTGGTGTTGATTTATACACATCACAACTAACTCATGGATCATTTTACGAATGTATTACAAAAACATGAATGGGTTTTATTGGTTTTTGTTATGTCAGTTGGGTTTTTTCACTTGAATTAATTTCAATTTTACAGAACAAGACACATTTGGAGTTATAATAGTGACACTGTGCATCATATTGAGGTTTGGTTGATTCATACACATCAAAAATGACAGATTGATGATTTTTCTAAAGTATCAAAACAATCAGAATTCATTTCCTCAGTTTTCAATATATTAGTTTTGTTTTTTTACTATAATGTCATTTCTAAACAATAACATGATATTTTTGTCGTACCAGTCACATTGTGAATCGGTTTGACCTGAGACTGCTTCACTCGCATCACAAAGGATTTTCTAATCACTGTCCACAACATGGAAGACAATCAGAGAAAATGTTCATGGTTTTTTAGTGACTAACACGTTTTGAGCTAAAATGTAACTTTTAAACTGGTAGCAGACACTTTTAGTCATACCGGTCACACCATTCATCGAATTGAGGTGGAGTTGATTCCTACACATCAAAAATGACTGATTGATATTTTTCTAAAGTATCAAATTAATCCAAATGTTTTTTCTTTGTTTTTAGTATGTCCGTTTTTTTCACTAAATTAATTTCATGTTGATTCATTTTTTAAAAGAAATTGGTGGTCTCCATTTACATTGTATTCTATTGATATACCACAGAAGATAACGAGTCACCAAAAGGTTTTTCCCCATCCCTTAAGTTTACTGTGAAATATTTTATCCCTATATGGTTGACATGGAATACCATCCTCCTACTATAGCAAAGCTTTAGTCAACCTAATGAGGAAACAATAGTCATATATTCAGGACCTCTAAATGAATATATTAAAATTGGTTCTTCACAGGGTAGACTAAAGTGTGGAGTAAGCTATTGTGCCCGTTAGGTCTCAGGATGTTACAATAATCTCAAGGGATGGGGAAACCCCTTCTGGATAGTCATTACCTTTTTTGGTCTATGAACTACACACATAACCTATTAATGGGTACCACTAATTTCTTTTAAAAATCAAATAAACAAGCAATTCATTTAGTGCACAAACAAAGACCACCAACGAACATGATTTTCAGTGGGGTGTTTAGACCATAAAAATCACAACATTAATATCAAACAAAGAGAATGATAAGCCAGACAAGATTATTAAAATTGATATTATTTGATAATTTTACCATCTTCATTTGATATTTTTACATTCCTTCATCAAGTATGATTCCCATTCGTTTCTAAGAATATTTATATCGTCTTGTGAATATGACTTATTTCTGAAGTTATGGTAGTACTGAAATAATATAAATGCCAAAAAGATTAATAAGTATTTTAAATTATGTGGATATTATCATCAAAAATATATCTTTAGGGATGGTGGGTTTTCTATGTAATATGATCTCTTTCATAAATTTACAATAATAATAACCATAGTATTTACCATTTGTTTTTTGGGCACTGTAGAAACATTGATAAAATTAAGTAATTTTTGTATTTATATGTTTAGATAGTGAAATATTAATTTATATACCTTGATTTGTATCCAGTCGTAGTACTTTCAGGTTTCTTTTCCTTTTCCACTATCCTAATTCCATGATGTAGACGATATTCATGCACCGTCCTATCATAATAGATTCCTCATTATAATATAATATAAATTATATAAATATATGTTTAGTTCTAAAATGATGGATGTATTGTATTACAAATTGACAAACGCCATCATTTGTTGTCATTTTGTTGGATATCCATGCATTGAATCATAAAAATAAATATTTCGAGTATCTAAATTGACAGCAATGAGCATCCAATGCTGCCTAAGATAAAAAAAGAATAAGTAAGGAAAGAAAATAAAATATATTTTATATGATTAAATTGTATAAATTAACCACTGAATCATTGTTATTAAGGACATTCCGACATCCATAGTTTTTGTGTTAAATTATTTCAGCAGTCCTTCCACTATTTCATCATGTTTCATGGAAGTTATGAATTCTTATTATGTAGAGGTGACATGAGGACTAACTAGTAAAAAAAATCACGGGGAATTCCTTTCAATTGTTTTTCTTATATACACCTATGAAAAACATGTAATGAATTCATTAATAATTATTATAGGATGTCATCTTTTGGAAAAACAAATCATGAAAACATACATCATGTATACATTTACAACTAAACTGCCTAACCAATCATAGTTGAGGATTTAAATTTCACTCTCAACACCAATGAATTAGGATATACCCCTCTATACATATTTTATTCAATATCAATTAGGTTATAATGACCATATTTCAACTTCTTATCCACATGATACTTCAATGATAATAAATTTGGATATAGAATAGGGGGTTATAGGGCATTGGGTAGATCGTTTTTATCAGTTGGTTGATCGTTGTGATGGTTTTGGACCTTTATTTCATTTCACCCCCTTCTATTTGTCTGTATGTAATAATAGCATCACATAATAAATTTTTTCATTAAATTTTTATGGATTAGCTTGAAAATTAAATTGGAAATGAATACCTCATTATCGACACATTTTTTACAAGATGTGTGGGTCATGCGATGAATGTTCCTAGTGCTTGTTCAACTGTATTGATATCTACATTATCATTTGTAGTAGGTAGATTGACGCTTAGCTCTAGGGATACAATAATTTTCACTCTGACATGATCTGTTAGAAGTGGTCTGTTGTGTAGCATGTCATTCTGGATATTGAACACTATATCCCTCTCTACAAGGTGATGGGTGGGTGTTGATAGATAAAAATAACAGTCATTTTCACCCTATATAATATCAATATAGGAAATATATCAGTGTATAGTGTCTCTATGATTCAAATACCATAGAAACAATTATTAGAAAATTGACTACCTCAGTTAAGAATTGTTTTTAGGGGAATTTCACATCTCAATACCAGGGGGGGATGTGGTAGGATCTTCATGCGCGGGTTGTTCTTGAGTTGTTTCTTCCCTTTTCCTCCCCCATAAAACTTGATATCATATCTCTATGTTACTATAATTCTTCTTGAAACACATATTATACTTCTCTCATGTTTTCAATTTCTTCATTTTCATCCTCCTCTTGTTTTTTCTCAAAATATGTTTGGTGTGTCACCAAAACCCCGCATCTCTTACGAGGCCATACATTTTTGGCTGGTTTATGGCCAGTAAAATTATGCCTATATCTGGTGTTTGTTTTGATGATTCTTGTGACTATGTCATCTAGAAAATATAGAAAAATAATTAATAATTGTTATTTAATATATATTTAAAGAAAAAAAATATTATTCCATACTTACATATGATTCCCACACTTTTGGTGTGATTTCATCTATTAGTTTTCCATTTTAGTTACACACGCCTCCTTCCATATCACATGGCATGGGATGGAAGTGGCTATATATTTGGACACTTCAAGAGACATATATACAAAATAATATAGTTATTGTGTTTTTTTATGTCACATAAAAGTGTTGTGGTAGATTTAAAATGTGTACCATTTTTTTTCAAGTGATGTGTGCCACATCCTTACTTTATAGTAGTGGTATGCTGGTTTTGATACCTGTTTTTTATTTTCAGCAGTCATTTTCTAATTCATAAATAAAAAACAATCAATCAATGCATTGAATACACATACTATCAAACAACGTATTAAAAGACACAATGTACCTGGAAAGAACACATCGCACGATGGCCTGTAAATGCAACCCATGATACCTGGGTTATCAGATGTGCCTAAATAAGAGGTGTGTGAGGTTTTATTTTTCCTCCATCATCTTTAAGATGATGTTTCATTAAATGTGTGCAAAATCCATATAAATTTTTCAAGAAACTCTTAAGACATAGTCTTTGTCTGATTCATCTACTATAAATGCACTTTACAAGAGATGATGGTGTATATGTCAATGTATCATTATTTAATTATTAAAAAATTAAAAAAATGATATCACAATCCTACCGTAATATCTCCCTACATCAATGCATTAATCTTATCCACAACATGGTTCCATGAAGATACACCAATCACCATACATTGCTGAGTGACAATTCCAATGTAACTACTCAACATAGCATTGTTGGGGTTTACATGTTGGCCCCGCTTATTCCATACAATCTTGTATTTGCTTATTTTCTCATTATCCTTAATGATCTTTTCCAATACCATCAAACTACAATGCTCCTTTTTTTTTCATCCCCGGTATTTAGTTAATATTCATTTCTTCAGATCCACCATCATCAATATGTTCTTCTAGATCTATAGGGATATCATCGACATGTGAAGATGGTGGTTGTACCTCTACACTGTGAGTAGCAATAGGATGAAAACCATATTGTTTGTCTAGACTATGAGAAGAATTTGGTCGAAAAAACTATTGTTCCTGTGGATTGGGAGCATCATCGCATACAGAAGTGATTATATTCAAATTTAATTTAACATTTAATTAAGATAACATAAAAGAATCAACAAACAGATATTAACATAAGGAAACTGGTTTGGAAACCCGTTGTTCGTTGGCACTACGAGTAGTAGTAGGTTGAGAAACTTGTTGTGCCTGAGGATTGGTATCATCATCACATGAAGAAGTCATTATCTATAAAAGTGGTTTTACATTTAATTTAGATAACATAAAAGAAGAATTGAACATATATTAACATAATGTAACATGATGTATATTTTAATGATAATAGAAATTGATTATTGTACTCTTTTTTTAAAGGTTGAAGTGATTTGACCCCATTATCGACTATCTAAATCCCTTCATTATGGTCTCCTCTAACATGAGAAACACATTCTACACTAGGAACAATGTGAAATGATTACAACATTACAATTAAATGGTCCACTTACATTGAATTTTCATCTTACTTTTTAGTGGTTTTGGTAAATTACAGAACAATTGACCTCTTTTGGTTTGTATGATATTGTAGATACCCAAGAATTATATACATGAACATTACATTACTTCTACGGAAAACATAATACACGATACAAAAATACGCCCAAAGACCGTGTTAGTTAAGTGGCTTTGGAAACTTGGAACATAATCTTCTAATCCTGGTGAAAGATCTTCAACATCTCCCTTGAAGATCTTCCCATTTTGTTTTCTTACCTAAAACCTTTCTTTATATCCTAGGGAAAAGAAATCATAAAAAGGGTGAGCTCAAATTCTCAGTAAGGGTAAGCATGGAGAACATAAAAACAATCCATAAACATTTGAACGTAAATACATGAACATAAAACATAAAAATCATGAGTAATGACATAAATCTTTGCAGTACATAAGGCATAGATCATAAATGAACATTAATCATGATAAAATAACATGTTAATAAAACATGTAATTTTGGAAGACCATTAAGAACATGATATGTTTTCAATAGTAACCAAGGCATTACTTCTAATACCATCATAGTGGAAAATGTCCATTACTGAACCGGGTTTACTTATCGTTCCTGCCCTATATTACTGAATCATATTTACATTCTGTTCCATCCATGTCTATCTCATTAGATATAAATCTTTAACCAATGCGTTGGAGGGAGATAAAGGTCCCACCCATCTCATAATGAAACTATTATTATGTGTGCCACAAAATAAACATAAATCATTCATCATAACCCAATGAATAAAATGAGTTTCATAAACATCATCAGATCATATCATAATCCATATAAAACCAATGGATATAATTTTATCATAAGAAAAATAAAACCATGTAAATAATAGATACATTATACTTGAAACATAAGCACAATGTCATCTTATATGGAAAATATTTTTGATAAAAAAACATGAAATAAATTCATCAGGAAAATGTCATTTCTTCTTCAAAATAATTTTACTTTCTCAAAATGACAGGCAATTTTAAAGGAAAATTATTTTTTTTGGAAATAATATTTAAGTTTGGTACAGAAATATTCATTAATATAAGGCGTTATGAAGCTATAACAATCTGTTCATGCCGTATAAGTTAAAAACATTCTTCTCGTACTTTGGCCGGAAAAGGAAAAAAGTACCTCGCATGGTAAACAAAAGAAATATTACTTACATAATATGTAGTAAAAGTCAAAAATGGGTAAAAAGGACATTAAAATTACATGAATACATTTTGATAAAACATGTAAATGGATTATAAATATAACCCCAATAAATACTTATGAATAAAAAATCTCGGATAAGAAAGATATTGGAATAATTATCCCTTACCATAGGTCTGATATGTTTTATATGAATCTAAAACTCTTGTATAGTGGGTTTAAACATATTATAAACTTGTAACAGAAACCAAATAATATTTATTATATCCTATATGATTCACTTATGTCTTTATATTACCCGTCCATTTTTTAATTTTATGTTAAGGCAATGTTTTGGGTAATGATCGTTTCATTTATCGTACGTGTTTGGACTTGTTGTTCATTATATTATTATTACTCATATCATGATTTACTTACTTTTATAATGTAAAATATGATTTATATATCATATATATTCAGTATATATATGTATAATACCAAGATAAATGAAATGAAACACACAGTTCATAGAGACGGTAGGCCGTACGTATGCATGAACGCTGTTTTAATTTCTTATGGAAGTATGTAGATGATATATATATATATATACATAAATAAAGTTGCATTATTATGTCATATTTTTCATTATTATTCAACATTTATACATTATAATCATTCTTGAAGGGTTAACATGGAGAATAAATCTCATCGCGTCATGGAGACGGTAATCCTTACGTACACACGAGCGATGATATCGTTCCAATGAATGTAGAATTGTATTGAAGTGTATGGTGTATAATATTTCAGAATCAAAATCACATTACGATAATCATATATAGTTATTTCTTCCATCATTATACCCATCCAAGTATTTTAGTGATGAAATAAAAGAGCACACTACAGTGTGGAGAGGGTAAGCCGTACGTACGCACGCTTTGTGATTTAATTTTTTCATAGGATGGATAAAAGATAGAATATTGTTATTTCATATTCATTATAACATATCATTATAAAAGTGACACTGGAGTTATTACTTTATAATGAAACAACTCATATAGTGGTAGTATGAGAAGAAATAATTTTGAATGAATCGGTAAAGGATATTACCTCTTCTTCGACGCGCCTCTTCTTAACCTCCTCTTAGGGCACTAAAGTTGGTCTATGAAGAAGACCAGGACCTCTATTATGTTTCTAGGAAACTGTATAAGTGAAATGGGAATATTTTGGACGAATTTGGAAGCTCAAAAAAGGGTGTCAAGTGGAGAGGGAGGAGGTGCCCTTTTATATTGGAGGAGAGGGACACCGTTGGAAACCTAAAAATTTATAATTTATAATAAATTCAAACCTCGCATAAAAACCTTAAAAAAATGACTCAATTCGAATATGAGATGATATAGGGTTCTAATCGCAATATCCAATAAAATTTAGATAGGTTTTACATTTATTTTAAACCTAATAATTTTTAATTATCCTTATTTAATCTAGTTAATTTAATTTGTGGTAATAATATTGTAATTATTAAATTTTTATAAATTGTTATTTATTTGTTTTGATTTTCCCATAATTAGAAAAATTATTACATTTTAGGCCATTTAATTTTTAATTTTTAATTTTTATATATTTTTGTGATTTTTAAACATTTTAATAATATTTTATTTTTATAAAATATCAACACTATAAATTTTGACACTATTCAATTATTTGAATTTATATAAAATTCAAATAGAAGATATATTCAAACCAAAAATATTTAATATATTCCTAAAATGTCATATTCATCTAAAAATTTATTGAGATCATTAATTTTTTCTTATAATATTTACATTGATATTTTTAAAACCATTTATTTGATATGTTTCATAATAAAATAATTACTACAACATTTTTATATAATTATTTAATATACTTATTTGTTGCATAAAAATTAAAAATAAAATACTATGATGAATATAAATATTATATATTTCATAATAATACATTTAGTTGGATTTATCTTCTACAAATCCTATCTTTTAAAATGTTATATTTTTTAAATTATGAAGGTGACAACTTTGACATGATTTAAAATAAAATAATATAAGTGTCATAATCAAATTTATAATACTCCAAATGGTCAAATATTCGGTCATTGGATTATTTTTTTTAGATATATACTACCAATAATTTTTTTAGGTATTTGGGCCTTTTGATGAGTATTATTATTTTAATAAAAACCATATTATAGATTTTTCACTAAATAAATAATTTCTGCATCATTAATGTATAAGCTAATAATGTAATTAAATATTTCTTAAAAATTACAAATAAATTACCATGATAAATAAAAACATTTTAGAATTCAAATCAATATTTATAATCTAATTTATATTTTATAAATCCTTATATTAAAAAAATGTTAATTATTAATGGTTGAGTGAGACATATTTCACTTTCCATTAAATAAAATAAATTGACGGTCTGAATCACATCCAAGTGGGTTCCAATAGATTCTATTTCTCCAAAAGTATGTTTTATGATGAAATATAATCATCCTATTATATTAATACAAGTGTTAGGGAAATTTTATTATATTATTTTTACCCTTATTAACCTAATTTACCTTTCACTATGGTAAATAAAATTTACCGTAGTTACTATTCATAATGCCCAAAAATAGAAACTAGCCTATTAAATTAGTTTTTACCTAATGATTCCAAATATGGAATCAATTTTTCCAAATTCCAGACATAGAAGTTGAAGAAATTAATTTAAAATTAATCATCTTGTCGAACAAAAACGGGTTTGTGTTTAAAATAGTGCAAAAGATTGAATTGATTTTACCTACGAATTCAATGTAAAATTAATGATAATGAAATAAAATATATTAAATAGTAAAAATATATTCTATAAATACTTTAAAACCATTTACAATTATAAATTAACCATATAAATTATTTCGATGAAAAAAATTGTTTTTAAGTGAAATTTAACATGTTTTTACTATTCATCAAAATAAGAACATTATCAGAAAAATATCAAAACGTTATCCAATGTAAATTATTATATCCTGATTGAAAAGAAAAATTTTATTTTGAAAACTTTAACTTTTAAACATGTAAAAAATATATTTAAAATGGGTGTGGCATCGAAAGGCGGCAAAACTGCATTTTTAAAAAAATACTTATTTGATCTGAAAAATTTATTTTTTTTCTCATACCACATTCTAGTAAATGTGTAAAGAGGAATTATAATTTTGTAAACATAAAAATGTAGTTAATACTATTCATAACGGCTAGTTCATAATATTAGAATAATATGTCATTGTTTAGTGAAACATCGTATTGCATACAACACACGTTATCGAGGAAGGTTGGTCCTGCTTGTAATACAAGACAAGTCAGGGTTTCATGTAGTGAAAGTATCCATTGGTGATTCATATAACATAATTGAAATATAATTCACTTATACAATGATCAAAATCTATACTTGGTGTTTTGTAAAATTAATTTTAGTCGAAAGAACTTGATATTGTGTGCAACACAAGCCAAGAATAGTGTTGTGTATACTACAATCTAATATGGTGTTGTGTATAGTACAATATAATCTTAGTGAAGTGTACAACACAAGACAAGAAATAAAATTAAAAATAATATTTCTCATAACAGCTCAGGGTGTTACATTCCACCCCCATTAAAATGAATTTCTCCCTCAAAATTTGTTGGGGTTATAAATGGTTTTCTACTTTAAAGTTTAATTAATAGAAACCCACATCGTAAAAAGCAATACTAAAACATAATTTTAAAAAGGAAATTTAAAAATATAATGGTAACCAAAAGTAACTCAGCATCGGGTTTCCACATAGGAGAATATAGGTGAAAATATGGATATGGAGGAGAAATGTAACCATCATGTTCTGATGTATAGTGATGGGGAACATGGATATCAAAAAACCAACAATTTCAAATCCATAAATATGTGATGATCTAAGGCACCATCTGATTCATCAGATATGAGGGCACTAGGACAACATTTTTGGTTTTCAATATTATTTCCCAAAAGTTGATGAATGTTTTTATAAAGAGAAATACTTACATAATTTTGGTGAAATCTCACCATTGGTCATTCCATGAACAATTTCCACTTCATCTCTTAAAAAATGAATTTGAATTTGTCATTTGTGTTGTGCTAGCAGATCATGCGATAGAATGATAAGTCATTCCATCTGTCTTTATCACAAAAAGGTTAGCACAAGTTATTAAATATACATAAGTCCATATATGGTGATATTAATCATATATGGTACCTAAAATTGACTTATAATTCATCTATCATACTGCTTAATAAAATAAAACTAATTTATACTAACTCGGGACTTCCTGTAGGCAAGTGGTAGGCGATAACGGCCAGTCACACTTTAGTTGTGGGTTCAATTCCCGCAACCTTGTTCGACGCAATGGGTTGTCGGTCGTCCTACATGTTTTCCTTTTCTAAAACTATTCTATTATAAAATTCTAGAAATAATATCAAAAAAAAGGTCAAGCCTGATACAATACTATCTTATGTCAAACATAATCCATTCCAATCATTAGGCTTTTCCAAAATACTTATGTCCAATCTCATAAAATAAAAAAAACGATCACTCAAAAGGCCAGCTACCAAGAATGTGAATACAAGAATTTATCCTACATATATCATAAGATATAAATTGTTTGTTACATTTTATAAATGTGAATACCTTAATCATTTATTTTTTAAACAATAATTACCATAGAACCTTAGTGAAGACATGAATGCTGTCAGAAGTTTACTCTTTCCACATACAAAAATCCCAAAATTTCTATATACTCAAACCATGATATAAATTTGTCCTTATATCAGTCATAACCTCATGAATACTATCAAACATCTCATTTTCTCCTTATCTCTTAATTATGTGCATATCATCAACTTTCCAAAAATATATGAATAACAATTCATGGTTATTGGTACAATTCAACATATACTTTCAAATACTTTTGGAAGAACAATAATGTAACAATACTTAGATATTTCTTTATTCCATATTAACAATAAATTACCTATACAACATTACTCTTGATAAAAATACAATCATTCAAAAACCTTCTCAAACCATTGACTGAGCTTCATATTTTTATTCGTCAACACTTGTTTCATCTTATATATCATTTCTAGTCTCTTCATCATCATCAACATAAATACTACCCACATGACCATACTGATTCTCTTCATGAGATTTTCCTTTAGGAAAGTTCTTTTCATAATGCCTGTACATTCAACATTTAAAACATTTAACCGTTGTTGACGTATTAGAAATACCATCGTCCTTGTCCATTGTGTTAACTGATCCTTTTCCTTTACAATTACCGGCTTTGTGTCCTTCTTTTCCACACCCAAAACATCTTCCAGTTCCATTGAAACATTATCCTTGATGCCTCTTCCCACATGATTTACTTGAGGGAAATTGAAGTCTCTTTCATCTATGATCATCATTAAAGTCCATATTCCCCTTATTAGCTGAGTCAGGAAACTTACCAAGGTTGAGGTTATTTGTCATATTATGAGATTGCTGATTAGGAATAATAAGGATGTTTCTCCTTCCAAATATAGTTTCATTTGGTTTCTCATGAAAAATATCATACCATTATCCATCATATTCTCCATTAACATGAATCATCCAGTTTGAAGCCATTTTCTAAAACCCAAAAAGAATACTATTGGAGGAAAAAATCATACTAGTAAAACAACATAATAAAGGGGTGTACTTTAAATCTCTAACATCATAGGTTTAATCCTAGGTTATTCGTGGTCGGTATTATAATTCTAGGTTGTAACCTATACTTATCCTTATGGACATCCCTAGACATACCTCAGAAATACTTATAGGGATCTCACCAAAGTTTTCACATCCTAATTTCCAAAGGTTATATAATCCTTCACTACGATACCAACTATAGAGACCCAAGCTTGACATACATGGACATTAAAATATTTTTTCGGAAAAATTAATACATGATACAAAAAGGCACCCATAGATTATATTAGTTTAGTGTCTTTGGAAACGCGAAACATAATCTTCTAATCCTGGTGAATGATCTTCAACATATCCGATAAAGATCTTCCCCTTTTGTTTTCTTACCTAAAACAATTCTTTATATGCTGGGGAAAAGAAAAAATAAAAAGGGTGAGCTCAAATGCTCAGTAAGGGTAAAAATAGAGAACATAAATACAATCCATAAACATTTGAACATAAAAACATGAATATAAAACATCAAAATCTTGAGCAATGACATAAATCTTGGAATTACATAAGGCATATATCATAAAGGAAAATTAATCATGATTTAATAACATTGGAATAAAACATGTAATAATGAAAAACCACAAAGAACATGATATGATTTCCATAGCAGCCAAGGAATTACTACCAAGACCATCATAGTGGACAAAGTTCATTACTATACTGGGTTTACATGCCGTTCCATTCATGTATTACTAAATCAGATTTACTTTCTATTCCAGCCATATCTATCTCATGAGATATAAATCATTACCTAATGCATTGGAAGGAGATATTAGTCCCACCAATCTCATACTGAAACCATTCTTATGTGTGCCACAAAATATACATAAATCATTCATCATAACCCAAAGAATAAAATGGGTTTCATAAACATCATCCCATCATAACATAATCCATATAAAACAAATGGATATCGTTTTATCATAAGAAAAATAAAACCATGTTATTAATAGATACATTATACATGAAACATAAACATAATTTCATTTATTTGGAAAATAGTTTTGATAAAACACTTGAAATAAATTCATGAGGAAAATACCCTTTCTTCTTCAAAATCATTTTCTTTTCTCAAATTTCTATGAAATTTTAATCGAAAAGAATTTCTTTGGATATAATCATGAAATACTGTAGAAGAATCTTCTTGAAAGTAAGGCCTTATTTTAATGCCCCGGCCCTAGTTACCCAGAGTCGGTACATTATTTTAATACATTGGCCTGATTATAAGGAATAAAGTCCTAAAAGGCTGATAAGTTTAGCAGTCTTGGAAAATAAATTACATACATGAATGTTACATTGAACTTTAAGACATACAGAATAACATAAATAATCTTTATGGATGCCATTATTCCCTTGGCTTAACCCTGCATATCAATCACAACACACTTCTTCGAATCATGGGAAAAATAAAACATAGAAAGGGGTGAGATAAAATGCCCAGTAAGGGTAATCAATACATCGAAAACATTCATAAATAAGCCTAAACATTTAAGGAAATGTATAACTAAAGTAAAATCCTTTTAAACTTGAACTTCAGCATAATATAGAAAAAATAAAATTAAATAATTCCATTTACTTATTCACATGGATATTCTACTAGTCGAATAATCACATGCAATATCACTAACCACTTTCATAATGATGGAATGCATAATGTCGGACTATAATTACCACATATCCAAGGCCTCGTGCTAAGACTACAAATAATATTTTGTCAAGTCCTCGTGCCAAGACACTAGTATGTCTCATGAGACCTACCGAAGCATCGAGGAGCTATAACAGGCTCCACCCGTCACTTATTAATTCCAATACATTCCTCATATAAACAGGTTTAAATATAACATAAACATTCATATTAAAACAAGCGTACGAAATGTCAATACATTCTCCATAAACCATGAATGTTATAAAAATAACACATCCAAAATTAAACCTATCACAAAAATTTCAATACAATATGGATGTTTTGTATCATAATAATTCAACATCAAATAAACTTAAAATTCATCAAAGGATGTAAACATAGATGAATTCAAAACTATTTGAGGGAAATATATTTTTATTAAATCGTTGAAAAGTTACACATTTATAAAGGAAGTAATTTAAAAGAGATTTTTTTAATCAAAGTGTCCCATACCACTTTGAAACTTTTGAAAATAATTATCATTTCAAAACATTCATGTCCATATAAATAAATCCATTAAATCATTTTGAAAACATGGACATTAATTAAAAAGATTTAGAAAAAATAAATCTTTAAAACATTTAAAATTATGATCTTGATAAATATAACCTTACAATAATACTTAAAATATTATATTTAAAATAATTTTTATGAAAAATGGACATGAATGATAAAAATGTCCCAGTAAATACTTACACATATACAATCTCGGATAATAATGAGATTGAGGAATTAACGCTTACTAATTTGGTAACTTACGAAATGTTCACCCCATGAAAGAGGTATCATATAATTAATATGTAAATAAACATAAATTAAGGTGTATTTCACCAATAATACAATTATGGGCAGCACATAGACCACATAAAAGGTAATAGTGGCAATATGGCATGAATCTCACGAGAATTAGGAGTGAGATGAAAACCCCTTACCTTGTACTTTTCCTTGGTTGAGGCTAGGTTAACCTCCTGTATAATAGTTAAATCATTGTTATTAAATTAAACAAGAATCATAATTATGATATCATATATGATCTTTTAATATTTCCTTGTTAATAATATTTTAGTATTATCGTTGTATTGAGTGTTAACTTACTCATTTTCTTTTATATGTTTTGTTACATAAGACGGGTTTTTTTGTATATGTTGTATATTATTCATATAAAGAATGATATCAAGTCCTTAAAAATTATTTTTAATCATAAAATGAGAATTAGACATGAATGGATATGAAGGGGAATGAATCTCATCGCATTCGTGGAGACGGTAGTCCGTATGTACGCACGAATGCTACTTCCATTTCATTTTTCTTTTAAAATGATTCAATACCAAACGATACATATGTATATTATTATTACAGTATAAAATAATATCTTATATGTTTTACTTATGTTCATTAACACCTTCCTTTATACCTTAGATGTATGGTATGAACGAGTCATATCGCTTTGAGAGGTTAGTAGTCTACACTTCCTCAAATTAAATTATAGTATATATATATACAACATGAAACAAATAATGTTATGCTATGAAATGGAATTACAAAAGATTATATATAAAATAAATATCATTAATAACATATTTAATTATATTTCCATCATAATGGCCACCATGAGAGGCGGTAGGAGATAATTGAACAATCATCATTTTGTGGGGCGTTTGGTTGTCATCCACATAAACATTATGTTCTTCACCCATTAGATGGAGGTGTGTGTAAGTGTAGTTAAAATAAATTTCATAACAATATCCTAGTATAATTAGGATACTGTTTTTGTTACAAAATAAAATAATAAGAAGAGTTTAGTTGTTGGAGAAGTAAAATAAAAGAAATGAAACTAAGAGAAATCATTACCTTTAATTTGGGTAACTCCCTTTGGTTTGAACCAAAAAGGACTCTTGAAGTGCCTTCTTCATAAGTTAAGGATTCTAGGATGTGGGGAGGGATATAGGGAGATTAATTGGGAAGAGTTTGGATGAGTCAAAAGGTTTAAGAGGTGTGAGTAATTGGTTAGAAGTGGTGTCCTTTTATAAGGGGGAGGAGGGGCTCTTTAGGAAAAACATAACGTATTATTTTATAATAAATTCATATTAGGTTTATAATGGCTCCAAAGTGGATTATTCAAAGACTACGATGTTTATGGATCTGAATCCTTTCAAAAAATATATTTTAGATAGGTTTGGGTCATTATATTAACATTATATATTAGTTTTAACTCTTAATTAATTAGTTTTACATTTACCATGTCACTTTGTATTTTTATATTATATAGTTAATAAACATACTATATACATCCCAGAGACAACCAAGTGGTCCATTAATTATACACCTATCATTATATAATTCCTTTGGCTGAACCTTAGATTTTTTGAAATAGAATATAAATTTATAATATAATATTTGTTTTAAAAACTCTTTTATGTCAATTTTGGAACTATTGAGTATTCTGTTTTTGATAAATTCATAACAGAATTATTACATAAAAACAATTCATATAAATAATAATAATATGTCATATTGACCTATAAAATTATTTTAATTCATAAAAAGTCTCAAGATTACATTTATTCGGGTTTTTATAATCTCAATTATCTTAATGTTTCTTAAATTCGATAATTACTGCATCATTATTGTGTCATAAATAAATTAAATTCTTTAATGTCCAAAAATTTCAAATAAAATACCATTATGTAGGAAATATTTTTATCTTTATAATGAATATTTATAGTAAAAAATATTTCTTATATAACGTCATATAAAAATTAATTACTAAAAGGTGTTTATTTATGTCAATTTTGCATTTACATTAAATTAATTAATCTAAAATGTCATTATCATTCATAAGTGGCTCCATGGGGTCCCAAAATCGACAGAAATATTCCAATGGTCTTCCATTACTCATCCAATAAGGTTAGGACATGTGTTCAGGTAATTTTGAATTATTACAATTTTCTTTTTACCTTAAATTACCCTATTTATCTTTAACTGCGGTAAATAAAAGAAAAAATTACTATTCACGAAAAATTATTTTTATCTTATTGAAACACATTGTACTCCTTGATATTAACTGTGACTCTCGTATTTTCAAAATTCAACTCACAGAAGCGGTAAAATTAAGTTTTAGGTGAATTTTAAAATTCTCCTAGGAGGTGGGTAAAAGACGGTGAACAGTTCAATAAAATTTTTATATATCTAAAATTATTATTAATGGATTTCAATGAATTACAATGAACTTATATAGGTATTATGTATCTATTTTGATAAAAATTAATTTAAATAAAATAAATAATTATTTAAATAAAAAATCGGTTTTAACCAATAACTCAGTGTTTTTCACTATTCATAAAAAATTGATGTTTCTCAGAAAAATACCTAAAATTCAGCCTAAGATATAATTGATATATTCAATTAATAAAATTATGTCTATTCCACCAAATTCTAAACATATTATTTTCATTAATTAATTTAAAAATTAATTCCCATTATCAAAATAAATACCGTGTTTTTAAGAAATAATAACTACCAAAAGATTGACACTTGATTATGTCCAGTTTAAATGAGAAATTATATCCATTGACCAACATTGGATTAAATGGTAAAAATATAATCTAACTATACTTTAAAATCACTCAAATGGCTAATTTATCACTATTAATTATTTCGTTTAAAAAAGGTGTTTTAAATTAAAATTTAGTACTTTTCACTATTCAACAAAATATGAATGTTATCAGAAAAGTATAAAAAATTCACCAAAATCTAATTTTGATATTCCTAATCAAAAAATGAAGTTCATTTTAAAAGATAAAATGTATAAACTTTCAATAAAGTGGTTATTACTATTCTTAATAGCTTGTTTGATTGGTTGTGGTGTGTTAGAACTCGAAGTTGCGTATAACACACGCTACGGTATTATTCAAAGAGAAGTTCACCATGGAATCATGGGGTGTTACATTCTCCCCTACTTCAATAAATTGTGTCCCCACAATTGAAATTGTTCATCGAAAATAAAAGGTTGAAAATAGAAAATATCTTTGGGGGGAAAACCCACATCAGAGATTGGGTTAATAAAATTTAGTCTTAATAAGTGGAAAAGAGAAATGAAAGGGTCACCACCAAATTATGATATCAATTAGGAGAACATTGGTGAAAATTAGAGACACATAATTTGAGGAAAAATGTAAATATTTATAGAGAGTGATTGAAGTCATCAATCATAAAAAATTGTAGAATTTTGGGCCTCAAATCCACCAATCTATGATGATTTAAAATATCATCAGTTCAACAAAATGTAAGGTTTTAGGATACCACATTTTTGGTTTTATGATCCCTTCCCTAAAGATTAATAATTAATTTATCCATAAAATAAGAGTAAATATATATATATATATATATATATATATGTACTTGACAAGTAGAGTTTCATCCTTCAACTAATTCCTAATACAAACTCATATTTCAATCTAAATGATTTAATATATATATATATATATTCTATTTATCTTAATCGTATAGGGTTCCAAATATAATGAATTTATAAGTCACATATCAGAACCTTTAAAAAAAACTACATTATACAATCTTGGGACTTCACATAGTCCAGTGGTAGGTGACAAATCTCAATCGCACTATGGTTGTGGGTTCGATTCCTACATCTTTGTCCGACGTGACGGGTTGTCACATGGTATGCGTGTTGTCCTTTAATAAAAATCCCAAAATAACCTTTCAAACTTAATCCATTCCAACCATTAGACTTATCCAAGATACTACTATCCAAACTCACAGTCCAAAATTTATAAAGAAGTTAAACTCAATGAAGATCCTTTTTTTCCATGTAATAACATGTGAACACCTTCATCACATATTATTTTAAAACATGGTAACATCCTAAATTACCATAAAACCTTATTGACTACATTCATGCTCCCTTATTCATTATAGAATACTAGATATATTGTTTCTATCTAAAAATGTCGTAAACTCCAACAATGACAAATCATTAATCAGTTTCAAGGTAGTCAAGATTTTCCAATATAATTTATTCAAATCAACCATCTCTTATTCCAAAATCAATACCTCATTATCGGGACCCAATTAAGGATTACCTTTATGTTAACCATGTATTTTAAAAAATGTGTAGCTTACTATTAGGTCACTTTTCATAGAACCATATAATCTCAAATCCTCAATAAAATAGTAATGCAGTACAATCCTTATTTATCTCCATAATTCATTTAACCAGTATATTATTGATAGAACACTCAAATAAAATTATTCTATAATAAAAACATAAGGAAACTAGTCATTCTTCTTCATCTGAGGTAGTATCATAACTTGATTACTGTCCAATAGCATCATTTGGTGCATACTCTGATGATTTGGACATTGGTTTGCACAGTGTCCCAACTCCATGCTGATGAAACATTGTACATTTGAAACCTTTTTCTTACCCTCGAAATCATGAACTTGGTGTCCTTTTTCTCCCCACTTATATCATACTCCAATTCCCCTCAATCATTTTCCAAGGTTATTCTTTCGACAGTTATCACATATTGGAAAATCATTCTTTACCTTCTTCCCTTTATTTTTCCTTCTCTCTACTATCCTTTTCTTCTCTGGATTCCCATCGAATCCATAGGACTCCGAGAACTCTTTAATTATATTATCAACACATGATACTATTTATTCATATGATGATAATACATGGGAGACTATTTACCTTCTAAATTATATCATAAGGCCATGAAAGATATGATCCTTCTTACTCTTTGGATCATGCGTATTGCTGGAGTTATCATTTCTTTTATTGGGCACCATTTCTAAACAATGGCATACGCTAGATTAGTTTATGAATAGAAATGCCTAATCCCAAAACTGTAGACCACTTAACATAAATTAAACAGTTTAGGGATATAATCCACAATCATGAAAATGTTTTCATTGAGGATGTATATACTCATAAACCCTTCATAATGGTTTGCAAATTAAATGATAATTATCCAAAGCATATCCCATGGGAGTAACGTAACCATGAGTGAAGCAAAGCCTGTTGTCGTGCAACAGTTCTCGTTCAATTCTAGCTCAAAGCGGTGTTTTTGGGGTTTACCCCTAGGTACATATGTGCCAAAGCCGCATCTAGCTGCTCGTATCCAGACAGGGATGTATTTCTCGGAAAACTCACAAAATATCTACAATACCAAAATTCTAAGAATTTCTTCTATAATAATCCTCAGTCTATCTTAGGGTAATCTGCTCTTATATGAGTTTATGTAAATCTAGTTTCCAAGGTTATTTCAAAACTTCCTCTGATAACAACTGTAACTCCTCAACCCTATTTACCTAGAGTCAGTGCATTATTTTAATACATTGGCATGATTACAAGGAATCAAGTCCCGAAGGACCGATCAATTTAGCAGTCATGGAAAATATATTACATTCATGAATGTTACATTTCACTTTATGACATACAAAACAACATAAATAATCTTTATGGATGCCATAATTCCCTTGTCTTAACCATGCATATCAATCTCAACACACTTCTTGGAATCCTAGGAAAAATAAAACATAGAAAGGGGTGAGCTCAAATGTTCAGTAAGGGTAATCAATATAGTGGAAGCTTTCATAAATAAGCATAAACATTTAAGGAAATGTATAACTAAAGCAAAAGCCTTTTAAACCTGAACTTCAACATAATATAGAAAAAATAAAATTAAATAATGTCATTTACTTGTTCACATGGATATTCTACTAGTCGAATAATCACATGAAATATCACTAACCACTTTCATAATGATGGAATGCATAATGCCGGACTATCATAACCACGTAGCCAAGGCCTCTTTCCAAGAATACAAATAAGGTTTTGTCAAGGCCTCATTCCAAGACACTAGTTTGACTCATGAGACCTACCGATGCATCGAGAAGCTATAGCGGGCTCCACCCGTCACTTATTAAGTCCAATATATTCCTCATATGAACAGATTTAAACATAACAAACACATTCATATTAAAACTATCACAGGAAATGTCAATACTTTCTCTATAAACAATTAATGGTATAAATATAACACATCCAAAATCAAACATATCACAAAACATTCAATACAATATGGAAGTTTTGTATCATAATAAATCAACTTCAAAATAGCTTAAAATTCATGAAAGGATGTTGACATAGATGAAATCAAAACTATTTGTGAGAAATATATATTTTTTGAAATCATTGAAAAGTCAAACATTTTTAAAGGAAATAATTTAAAAGAGATTTTTGAATAAAAGTGTCCCATACCACTTTGGAAATTTTGAAAGGAATTATCATTTCAAAACATTCATATCCATATAAATAAATCCTTATAATCATTTTGAAAACATGGACATTAATTAAAAAGATTTAGAAAAAATAAATCATTAAAAAAGTTAAAATTATGATATTGATACAGAGTATCTTTCAAAAATCCTTAAAATATTCGTTTTGAAATAATTTTTATGAAAAATGGACATGGATGATAAAAATGTCCCAGTAAATACTTACACATAAACAATCTCGGATAATAATGAGATTGCGGAATTAACCCTTACCAATTTGGTAACTTATGAAACGTACACCCTTTGAAAGAGGTATCATACAATTAATATGTAAATACACATAAATTAAAGTGTATTACACAAATAATACAATTATGGGATGCACATACACCACACAAAAGGTAATAGTTGCAATATGGCATGAATCTCATGAGAATAAAAAGTGAGATGAAAACTCCTTACCATGTACTTTTCCTTGTTTGAGGGTAGGTTAAACACCTAATTAATAGTTAAATAATTGTTAATAAATTATTAAATAATCATAAATATGATATCATATATGATATTTTAATATTGCCTTGTTAATAATATTTTAGTATTATCGTTGTTTTGAGTGTTAACTTACTTGTTTTCATTTATATGTTTTGATACATAAGACTTGTTTGTTATGGATATGTTGTATATTATTCATATAAATAATAATATCAAGTCCTTAAACATTATTTTTAATCATCAAATGAGAATTATACTTGAATGGATACGATGGGGAATGAATCTCACCGCGTTCGTGGAGATGGTAGTTCGTACGTACGCACGAACGCTACTTCCATTTCATTTTTCATTTAAAATGAGTCAAAACCCAATGATACATACGTATATTATTATTCTAGTATAATATAATATCTTATATGTGTTACGTATGTTCATTAACACCTTACTTTATACGTTCCATGTATGGTATGAATGAGTCATATCACTTTAAGGGAGTGGTAGTCCACACTTCCTCAAATGAAATTATCGTATATATATAAAACATGAAACGAATAATGGTATTCTATGAAATGGAATTACAGAAGCTTATATATAAAATAAATATAATTAATAACATATTTAATTATAGTGTCATCATAATTTCCACCATGAGAGTTAGTAGGACATAATGGAAGCATCATTGTTTCGTGAGGCGTTTGGTTTCCATCCATTGAAAAATTATGTTCTTCACCCATTAGATGGAGGTGTGTGTAAGTGTAGTTAGAATAATTCCCAATCAATATCCTAGTATATTTGGGATACTGGTTTTGTTACAAAATAAAAGAATAAGAAGAGTTTAGGGGTTGGAGAAGTAAAATAAAGGAAAAGAAGCTAGGAGAAATCGTTACCTTTATTTTGGGTAACTCCCTTTGGTTTGAACCAAAAAAGACTCATGGTGTGCCTTTTTCCAAAGTTAATGCTTCTAGGTGGAGGAGAGGGATATATGGAGCTTAATTGAGCAGAGGTTGGACAAGCCAAAAGGCTTGAGAGGTGTGAGGAATTGTTTAGAAGTGGTGTCCTTTTATAAGGGGTAGGAGGGGCTCTTTAGAAAAAACATAAAGTATTATTATATAATAAATTCATATTTGGTTTATAATGGCTCCAAAGTGGATTAATAAAAGTATAAGGTTAGGTTGGGTCTATATCCTTTCATCCAATATATTTTAGACATGTTTGGGTCATTATATTAACCTTATATTTTAGTTTTTACTCTTAATTAATTAGTTTTACATTTACAATGTCACTTTTTATTTTTATATTATATAGTTAATAAACAAACTATATACATCCAAGAGACCCCAAAGATGTCCATTAACGATACACCTATCATTATATAACTCCTTTGTCCAATCCTTAGATTTTTAGTAATAGAACATCAATTTATAATATAATATTTGTTTTAAAAACTCTTTTATGTCAATTTTGGCACTATTGGGTATTTGTTTTTGATAAATTCATAACAGCATTATAACATCAAATTAAATTCATATAACCAATAATAATATGTCATATTAACCTAGAAAATTATTTTAATTCATAAAAAGACTCAACATTACATTTATTTAGGTATTTATAATCTCAATTATCTTAATATTTCATTAATAGGGTAATTACTGCATCATCATTGTGTCATAAATAAATTAAATTTTAAAATGTCTAAAAATTATAAATAAAATACCATTATGTAGGAAATATTTTTATCTTTCTAATGAATATTTATAGTCAAAAATATTACTTATATAACACCATAAAAAATTAATTACTAAAAGGTTTTTGTTGATTTCAATTTTTCTTTTACATAAATTAATTAATTTAAAATGTCATTATCAGTCATAAGTGGCTCCATGGGGTCCGAAAATCGACCCAAATATGACCATGGGCAGCCATTACTCATTAAATAAGGTTAAGACATGTGTTTACTTAATTTTTAATTATTACAATTTTCTTTTTACCATGAATTAACCTATTTATCTTTAACCAGGGTAAATAAAAGCAAAAGGATACTATTCACCAAAAATTATTTTTATCTTATTGAACCACATTTTACTCCTTGATATTAACCGTGTTTCTTGGATTTTCAAAATTAAACTCACAGAAGCAGTAAAGTTTTGTTTTATGTGAATTTTCAAATTCTCCAAGGGTGTGGGTAAAAGACGCTGAACAGTTCAATAAAATTTTTATATATCTAAAATTATTATAAACTGACTCCAATGAATTAAAATGAACTTATATAATTATTATGTATCTATTTTGACATAAATTAATTTAAATAAAATAAATAATTATTTAAATAAAAAATCAGTTTTAACCAATAACCCAATGTTTTTCACTATTCATCAAAAATTGATGTTTCTCAGAAAAATATGAAAAATTCAGCCAAAGCTATATTTTATATTTTGAATTCAAAAATGATGTCTATTTATCCAAATTAAAAACATATAAGTTGCATTAATTAATTTAAAAATTAATTCCCATTATCAAAACAAATAGAGTGTTTTTAAAAAATAATAACTACCAAAATATTAACAGTTGCTTATTTCCAGTTTAAATGTGAAATTATGTCCAATTACAAAAATTGGATTAAATGGTGAAAATATAATCTAATTAAACTTTTAAATCACTCAAATTCATAATTTATCACTATTATTTAATTCGATTAAAAAAAGTTGTTTTTAATTAAAATTTAGTAATTTTCACTATTCATCAGAATATGAAAGTTATCAAAAAAGTATCAAAAATTCACCCTAAGCTAATTTTGATATTCTGAATCGAAAAATGAAGTTCATTTTGAATGATAAAATGTATAAAATTTCAAAAAGTGGGTATTACTATTCCTAACGGCTAGTTTGATTGGTTGTGGTGTGTTAGAACTCGAAGTTGTGTATAACACATGCTACTGTATTATTCAAAGAGAAGCATACCATGGAATGTTGGGGTGTTATAGTTATGAAACAGTTAAAATCAGTTCATGGCGTATAAGTTAAAAACATTTTTCTCGTACATTGGCCGGAAAATTCAAAAAGTACCTCGTATGGTAAAAAAAGAATGATTCCTTACAAACTATGTATTAAAAGTCCAAATTGGGTAGAAAGGAATTTAAACATAAATGAAAACATTTTTAAAAAACAAGGACATGGATGACAAATATAACCCTAGTAAATAATTATGAATAAACTATCTTGGATAAGAACGAGATTGGAATATTTATCCCCTACCATTGGTAATATATGCTTCGTATGTATCTGATCCTTCTGTATAGTGGGTTTAAACATATTATAAACTTGTAACAGAACCATAATAATATTTATGATATCCTATATGATTCACTTAGGTGTTTATATGACCCGTTCAATTGTCAATTTTATGTTAAAGCAATATTTTTGGTAATAATCGTTTCATTTATTGTATGTGTTTGGAATTGTTGTTCTTGAAATTATTATTACATATATCATGATTTAATTACATCCAGAATGTAAAACATGATTTATATATCATATATTTTCAGTATATATATGTATAATGGAAAGATAAATGAAATTAAATACACCGTTCATGGATACGGTAGGCCGTACGTACGCATGAACACTATTTTCATTTCCTTATGAAAGTAATTAGATGACATATATTTATATATAAAAAAATACCTTAGCATTATTATGTCATATATTTCCTTATTATTCAATATGTATACATTATAATAATTCTTGAATGGTTAACATGGAGAATGAATCTCATCACGTTGTAGAGACGGTAATCCATACGTACGCATGAGAGATGATATCGTTCCCATGATTGTAGAATTTTATTAAAGTGTATGGTGTATAATATTTTAGAATCAATATCTCTTTACTATAATCATATATAGTTTTTTCTTCCACCATTATACCCATCCATGTATGTTAGGTATAAATAAAAGATTGCACCACGGCGTGGAGACGGTAAGCCGTACGTACGCACACGTGGTGATTTAATTTTTTCATAGGATGGATAGAAGATATAATATGGTTGTTCTATATTCATAATAACATATCAGTATACAAGTGAAACTATAGTTATTACTTGATAATGAAAAAACTCATATAAAGGAAGTAAGAGAAGAAATAATTTTGAAAGAATCGGTAAATGATATTATATCTTTTTCGACATGCCTCTTCTTAACCTCCTCCTAGGGGACTAACGTTGGTTATTGAAGAATACTAGGTCCTCTAGTAGGTTTCTAGGTAAGTGGAGAAGTGCAATATGCAGATTTTGGACGAATTTGGAATCCCAAAAAATGGTGTGAAGTGGAGAGGGAGGAGGTTCCCTTTTATAATGGAGGAGAGGGGCACCTTTGGAAACCTAAAAAATATTAATTTATAATAATTTCTAACCCCACATAAAAACCACCAAAAATTACTCAATTCTAAGATGAGATGAGATACGGTTTTAATCTCATCAACAAATAAAATTTATACCTGTTTTCAGTTTATTTTAAACATTATAAATTTTATTTATCATTATATAATCTATTTAATTTTATTTGAGTTAATAATATTCTAATTAATAAATTGTTATAAATACTTATTTATATGATGTAATTTTTCCATAATTAGATACATTATTACATTTTGGACCATATAATTTTTAATTTGAAATTTTTTAAAATTTTCTTGATTTTTAATCAATTTAATAATATGTTATTTTTATAAAATTTCAATAGGGTTAATTTTGATACTATTCAATTATTTGAATTTAAATAAAATTCAAACAGAAGATATATTCCAAAAAAAATATTTAACATATTCCTAACATGTCATATTCAACTAAAAAATTCATTTATTACATTTATTTATTCCTATAATATTTATTTTGATATTTTTAAAACCATTTATTTGATATTTTTCTTAATAAAATAATTACTACAACATTTTTGTGTAGTTATTTAATATACTTATTTGTTGCATAAAAATTAAAAATAAACTATTATTATGAAGATATATCTTATATATTTCATAATAATACTTTTAGTTTAATTTATCTTCTAACACACCCAACTTTTAAAATGTTATATTTATTAAATTATGATGGTGACAACTTTGACATCATTTAAAATAAAATAATATAAGTGTAATAATCACTTTTATAAGACTCCAAATGGTGAAATATTCGGTAATTGGATGCTTATGGTTTTTATATATACTATTAATAACGTTTTGTCAGGTTTCGTGTCCTTTTGATGTGTATTATTATTTTAATAAAAACTATATTATAGATTTTTCACTAAATAAATAATTTCGGTATCATTAATGTATAAGATAATAAGGTAATTAAATATTTCATAAAAATTACAAATAAATTACCATGATAAATAAAAACATTTTATCTTTAAAATTATTATTTATAATAGAATTTATATTCTTTATAACCTTATATTAAAAATACATTCATTATTAATGTTTGAGTGAGACATATTTCACATTCCGTTAAATAAAATAAACTAATGGTCTTAATCACATCTAAGTGGGTTCCAATAAAATATATTTCTACCCAAGTATGTTTTAGCATGAAATATAATCATCCAATTATATTAAGACAAGTGTTAGGGTAAATTTATAATATTAATTTTACCCTTAATTAACTAATTTACCTTTAACTGTGGTAAATAAAATTTACCGTAGTTACAATTCATAATGCCCAAAAATAAAAATTAGCCTATTAACATAATTTTGACCTAATGATTCCAAATATGGAATCAATTTTTCCAAATTAAAGACACAGTAGTTTCAGAAATTAATTTAAAATTAATCCCATTTTCGAACAAAAATTGGTTTTTTTAAAACATTGCAAAAGATTGAATAGATTTTACCAACGAATTCAATGTAAAATTAATGATAATGACATAAATTATATTAAATGGTAAAAATATATTATATTTATACTCTACAACCATTTAAAATTATAATTTAACCATATAAATTGTTTCGATGAACAAAGTTGTTTTTATGTAAAATTTGTGTGTTTTTACTATTCATCAAAATAAGAACATTATCAGAAAAATATCAAAAATTTATTCAATGTAAATTTTTTTATCCTCATTCAAAATAATAAGTTTATTTTTTTAAAATTTGACTTATAAACTTGTCAAAAATTATATTTAAAATGGGTGCACTATCGAGAGGCGGTAGAACTGCATTCTTTGGAAATTACATATTTTATCTGAAAAATTTATTTTGTTCTCATACCTCATTCTAGAAAATGAGTAAGATGAATTATAATGTTATAAACTTCAAAATTAAGTTAATAATATTCATAATGTATAGTTCAAAATATTATAATTATAAATCATTGTTTAGTGAAACTCGGTATTGCGTACAACACACGCTATCGAGAAAGGTCGGTCCTACATGTAATGAAAGCCATGTCAGGGTTGCGTGTATTTCAAGATTCCATTGATGTTCTGTATAAAATAATCAAAATATAGTTTATTTATAAATTTATCAAAATATATACTTGGTGTTGTGTAAAATTAATTTTATTCAAAAAAACTTGAAATTGTGTGCAACACAAACCATGGATAGTGTTGCATATACTACAAGCTAATACGATGTTGTGTATAGTGCAAGATAATCTAGGTGAAGTGTACAACACAAGACATCAAAGAAATTAAAATGAATATTTCTCATAAAATCTCGGGGATTTAAAGATGTGAAACATAAAATAATTGTACTGCCTATGATGCAATTATAAACATTTATTCTCTGTACCCTTCAACAATGAAATAAAATTTCACAAATCCCAACACATCAATTTAACAACACTTCTGTTATCAACCCACATGAATTGAAAAATAATCACTCAGAGTGTCGTATAATCATTGTTCAATATTTTTTGGATGATGTCAAAATATGACATATTCACATAAATTGGATTTCTATCCATAACACCAAAAAAATGCATTGTTTCATCAACAAGTGTAACTACACTATTCGGTATGGTACTGTCATCATCATGTTAATTAGTACAGAATGTATAACTATTAATTACATAATAATTGTAACATAATAAGTAAACACATGGCCCTCTAGCTAGACAATGAAGTTGTTCCAAAATTGAGTCTGGTTTTTCATTTGACTCTTTAAAACGTAGTCCTGAAACCATCCAATTAACTATTTATTATGTTTATTTGATATTGATTTTTTATCCTTTGATGGATTGAAATGCCTATGAAATCCTTTGTGTGTTTTAACATATCGGTCAACATCTAAACCGTTATGAAAAACATAAAGGTGGACCTACTCTTGATCTGTAATATTGACTGGGAAGAGCTTCTTTCCATAAATTCCCTCACCCACAAGTCACCCAATGTGAAAAGATGTCATTAGAGAAATTCCTTTCACACCAGATGGGTATTCGGTACAGAATTCAACGGCTTCTTCAACAATATATCTCTTCACAATACAACCCTTTGGAAGAATTTTATTTTTTTACTCACCCTTTCAAAATCCTCATATATCGTTCAATGGGGTACATATATCTATAGTGCACTGGACCACAAATATGAATCTATCACATCAAATGAACCATCATATCACTTAATATCAGCAGAAAAAATATTTCCAATTCACCTAATATGAAAACAATTTCTCTATCCATAGTCATCAATTTCTCCGGTTCTGTAAATTTTGTACATAAAGAATTGAATAAAAAATAGAGATTCACTAATGTATGACCTAAATTCATTGAAATAATGCAACATAAACCTATAAGAATTTGATCTTGCATCAAATCATGATAATCATGTGATTTCAGACCTTTTAACATTAAGTCATGTGTTGACACATTTTTCTTGATATTCAATGAATACCCCTCCAGAAACTTTATGTCTTTCAAGAAGCTTCAAAACTGATATCTATCCTTCCTGGAAATAGTGTAATTTGCAGGAGGCAGAAATGTTCATTTTCACCCCCACTAGTTCCAACTCTCCTCATATTCCCATGTCACCATGTCCATCATATCCTTAATTACATCCTTTGTTTTATTGGGTTCATTTAGCAATGTGTCGATGACACTATCACATTTTTTTCAACATACATAACATAAATAATATTTATGGAGTACAGTCAATTCTTGTATTATAATTCAAAATGAACTGATTTCTTTTTCCAACCTATTTTCATATGGTTTTTCGAAAATAGATTCCCAAAATCAAAGACTGCATATTAAACTATGTCAAAGAATTGATCACTTATTAGTGGAGATGGTGGTGTACGTTCTTCTGAACATCCATCGAATGATTCTGTCCATGATCGGTACATAAGTCATCAGGGTATAAATATGTAATATCCTAGAAACACAATTTTTAAAGAATTTTTGAACCTAAATGATTTTGTACCTTGTTTGCAGATGGGATACCCAAGTGTTCATTTAATGGTATATCCTGAAAAAAGTATATAAGCTGGAAAGCCAGTTATCGTAGCATAAAACATGTATCTCAATGTGAAATCTTCATTTTTGTAAGCATCATAAATCATTACACCTGAATCCCACAAAGATTTCAAATAAATGATCAATGGATCCAAATAAACATCAATATTACTAACTAGTTATTTTGGTCTCGATATAAGCATAGATAACATGATGTGTTTTTGTTTCATGGATAACTATGGTGGAAAGATATAATTTACCAGCATATCTGGCTGTGTACTGTGAGTGATGTTGTGATAACCAAAAGGATTCAATCCATATGTAGATAATGCAAGACGAATGTTTCTCAGCTTGTTTACAATGTCATGATACTCATGGTCAAATTTCATCCACTAAGGAGAGCCTTCCAGATGATGTAGTTTTCCATCATTATTTCTTCTATCTGTGTGTAACCTCAACTGATCTGCAATATCCTCACTTCCATGTAGGTGCCTAAACCTTGTAATGATTTTAGTGTACCATGCAACTTTCATAGGACCAGATTCATTTGTAATGTATCGAGAAGAACCACACATTGGGAAGTATCTATGTTATTTGTGGTCCTTGAGAAATAGTAGTCTGTAATTCTCGAAAGCGTGTATTATTTTAGAGATCATACCCATGAAGTGTAGAATTCGTTTGGCATAATATGATCGACTCGGGAGCTCATTATCTTTAGGGAGCATGTCATTCAAGAGAGCAAGAAATTCCATAAAACTGGAATCACTCCATCTATTTCCTTCTTTCATATTATATATATTCACTACAGCTAACATTGCTATATATTTAGTGCAACCATCATACAATGGCATCATTTCACAATTCTTTAAATGCTCAAACAATTTTGGGAAATCATGTTGTTCATCATAAACATTCCTTGTAATTTCCTTAACATGTTCTTTAACATCATAAACATATGTAATCATGTACTTTATACGTTCTTCATCATTTTACATGCTTGTAATAAAATCAAATGATATTTAAAACTCAGTGTTATCCCAGTCACTAGATACATTTTCTTTTTCCCCATTTCTATTCCAATATTTATAACTTCGATATATTCCTTGAGATATCAAGTGTTCTTACAACTTTTCTGGATTAACTTGTCTTGAATAACAACAGCGTAAACATGGACAAAGGATTTGAGAAGGACTCTATGCATGATCTTTTGCAATTTTGATGAAATATTTCACTCCATCATCATAATCTTTTTTCAAATGATTGGAATCCATCCATTTTTTATTCACATCAATCCTATTTAATTCGGTGATATTAATATTTATCAAATTAATTACACAACACGTTGATATAAAAATTAACCAAGGGTAAAAATCGTATAGAGTTTAAATCTCCTATGAAATCGATTTATAAAACTACAGTCAAAATTCCATTAAAAACAACCATTTATACAAATTCCTCTTTGAAATAACAATACATTTTTAAAATTAACAAATTAGTTCCAATAATCTTCTCCCAAAACCCCAATTCATTTTTGAAACAATTTTAATGAAATTTAAAACCAAAAGAGGGTATATTGAACACATATAATTTTTTAAGAAATATTTCAAAACACTTGAATCATTTTAAAAAGTGAACTCCTAATAAAATAAATAGATGTCATTGTCACTTCCCTCTTCCTAGACAATGAAAATAATTTATGGTGACATGCCTTATATGTATCATGACACCCCCTATCATTCTAGGATCTCTAGTTTTCAGTGCTCCTCTCATCAACCTTATGGA
This sequence comes from Viscum album, assembly GCA_963277665.1. Taxonomy (NCBI): domain Eukaryota; kingdom Viridiplantae; phylum Streptophyta; class Magnoliopsida; order Santalales; family Viscaceae; genus Viscum; species Viscum album. Next base: position 1,090,126,094 of record OY728121.1, read on the forward strand.
CTGTTCGACCCATCACTATTGGGTGAACTCCTTTTCTGATGTTATGACCCCCCCCAATGGCTACTCAAAACCCTATTAAAATTTAAATTTATGATTAGATATTACACCATCACCCTCACCTGTGAACATAGAAAATTTCTAACATATTCACATGTATTATTATGAGTAGAGCTTAACGCAATCACAGTCACACTTTTGAACCTATAGACTTACTAACCTATTGACATAAACTTTATATATCATGATATATAATATTTTACCAAATTCATTGGTGAGAAATATAAGTACTAACCATCTAACAATAAATTTTTTTTCCACATCAAAATAAAACATTCATTATCTAATAAAGAACATGTATAAGGAACCCATATGATAGATATCTTCTTCTTTCTTGAGAAACCATCCATTGGGGAGTAAAATCCTCAAGGACCTACCCTTCAAAATTAGGATCATCTAACCTAAAATTTTCAGTAGAAATAATATGTTCACTCATATCAATCAAAGTCAAAAAATATATTTCAACATGTTTCTTTTCTGGATTAGATTCCACTAATAAGGCCCTTGTATTTACATCCTCAAAATATGGTAGTCCAAATTTAAATAAAACCTCTCTAAGGTTTGAGAAAAGAACTATTTTTAATAAAAGAGCATTTAAAGTTTCATTACTAACTAGCTCATGAGAAAACAATACTAGGTATTATAAATAATATGTATTCTTCTTCATCGACCACTCACCCTGATGAAGGATCTTGATCTCAATGCCCTTATCCACTTTCAGTTCCTTGGGATAGTTTCATTGAATAAATGTTGTTTTGATAAATTCCCAAAACATGGACTCACGTAGTTGAGAATCAACCATAGACTCCGACCACACTGGGTTAGGTCATTCAAATAAATAACTAATGACCTTTAATCATTATTCCACAGGAGTTTCCATGTAATTTATGTCTCCCTCAATTCACTACATCCAGTCCATTTCTTCAAGAGAACCTCAATAATTGTGGAAAGAATGTGGTGAATGATTAAAAAAGACTTCGATGAGGTCTAAGTTCAGGGATTATTGTGGCTTCACCACTTTATCTTGAGTTTGGGAGGAGTTAAAAAGTAAGAAATGAGATAAATTCTCCTAAATATCTACCAGATAAAAAATCCCTCCACTCATCATTGAAGATTCCATGGGAGGTACACTCTAAATATTATGAAACATAATAATGATCAATCCACAATTTAAAAATTAAACCATACAACCTCACTATAAACAAAAGACAATAAAAAATACAACTTAACAAAGAAAAAAACATATAGAAACCCTTTTTCAGCAGCTTAGAAATTTTTAAAATAATCCACAACTTCAATCCATTTCATATTGTTTTGAAAATATTAGAATATTCCTGAAAACAAGGATACCAATTAAATTCCATAAAATGACATATTTTTTTCAATATACTCACTAATTTTAATCTTAAAAACATATGATTTTGCAATTAAAATATCAAGTTAATATCATTTTAAAAACAACCCACAATTCGTTTCTTTTGAATGAAAAAAATTCATGAAAAAATTATTTTATATAAAAAACATTTCATAAAATTATTTCTTTCTTACACAAAACAATTGTATAAAACAAATGTTTACCTTTAAAACATGAGTTTGAATGATAAAACTATAAAATCAAAAAAAATTGCCCCCAAAAGCAACAGTTCTGTAATAAAACATACTTTTTCAACCCCAACACGAATAAAAATACTATGGGGATAAATTTGGAAAGAAATGAATGTAAAACAACTATTATCGGAGATGAATAGAGCTGGGAACAGTTTGTCTACTCAGGATGGAAAACTATGTTCCAGTTGTGCATTATTATATGAGATGGATTATAGATCCAATATTTTGAGCCCCACATGGTTTTCTAAATCTATATCACTAACCTTATAACTATGTTACATTCGCAAATTCCATCCCAAATCACATTGAGACCCATGAAATCATTTATATACTGATTAGGGATCAAATCATCATCATCTCAAATAAAAATATATAAAAAAAATCTTAAAAGGAATTAAAAATCAAGGCCCAAGCCCCAAATACACATGGAAAATTATGTTTTCTCACGCATGGGGTGATTAAGAACCTACTCCTGATTTTAAACTCTTCAGTTTAGGCTTCCATATTCCTAATTTCTAATATGACACACCCTAAATACTAAGAGGGAGCTCCGATACAATTTTTCCATTAACCAACCCATGCCACCAATAAACTGAGAACCTGATCTGGTCTATGGAAATACCTAAGGTGCATTCCGGATCACCAAAATGTAAACTAGTTATAGGGTATAAAAATGAATCCATTGGTAACAATTTCACACTTAGAATCTAAATGACAATAATAATTATTTAAAATAAAATTCTCACATGACCCTTCCATATATCGAATGTGCATGAACATAATAAAATTGTTCAAATAAAAAGAAAAATCCCACCATATTAAACACATCAAGGATAATATATTAACTAAAAAATAACAACCATTTTAATATAAATCAATAACCAATACCACATATAACATAATATTTAAAATAGAAATATTGGTTGACAAGGATAATACATAACATCCCAAAATGAAATAAAAAACCAATAAAATGATAATACTCTCCCCATGACCTATAGCCAATCACCACATCCCTTACCATCCATCCAATAAAAAACTCAAATACCAAATTGTAATTAAATAACAAATAAACAACATAAATAATACATAATAGATACAATATAATTCCTTGAACTGAACCATAGGGTCCAAGCCAGAGAGTCACATTACCTCACACGCACCTTCTCGTATACAAGAGGCGACTGAATAATAGTGAGGGTTTGAACATAATCAGTGATGAGAATATAATCTTAGTATCATTTCCTTATATAAATAATAATATATAAATAAAATATTAAATTAATAATGCAGAATAAAATAATATAAAATGGAATATATGACCTATAAAAAATAAAAAAATGAGCTCTCTATGAGGTAAGCCAAACCAGAGTATAAATGAATGTAGGAAATAAATAAATAAAACTACAAGATCTTTTAGAGTAAATCTAGGTACTATTCCCAGCTCCATACTCCTCAACTCAAAATTAATCCATGGGCCAATTTCATTTTCCTATATCCATATACATGATTTCTATATGCTCATCGAAATGACCATACAGGGTGTGAGTAATAAAATCTATTAAGACACCACCAAAGTATCCTTAAAAAAATTTCATTTGTATAATTGGTGTATTCCATGATAAAAAAATCAATATAAATCAAAATGAACATACAATTATGTACCAAGTGTTAATGTTCTAACAAAGCCACCATAAATCTCGGGTCATACCCACTTTAGCACCATGCCAAAAAAATTCTCACGGTTCATTGGAAATTATTGAGAACGAGACAAAATTATGGAAGCATGTCACTTGGTATCCTTGTGGAAGATTAATGTACCACCTACTAGAGAGGCGCGATGGAGGAGTCAGCAGAGTATCTCAGTTCGCGGTGGAGGAAAGCCTCGCAGATAGGCTTTGCTCACAGTGGCGTTTGACTAGGTGGCTGCAGAGGAAGAGGATGTAGGAGAGGAGGGATGAGAGGAGGGTGTGGCTGCGGCAGTGGAGACAACAGAGAAAATGGATGCGACAAGGATTATCTCCCTCAAGATCATTAGAGTGCGAGGAAATAGGATTAAGTTTGGGTTAATTTATAAAACCCGATGACACTTTCATCAATGATAGATAAAAAAGCACTGATAAAAGTATGTTATATCAGTGCTGAAATTGAATGCATTGGTAAAGGTCCATCTTTATCGATGCTAAAAAAATATGATAAAGTCTTGTTTTATCAGTGCTACAATTGAATGTTATGATAAATAGAGGTTTTATCAGTGCTTTTTAATTAGAGCTGATAAAAAATACCATTTATTCATTATTATAAAATTATAACCAATAAATATTTCAATTTTATAATTTTATCAATATGAATAATTAAAATATTTATTATAATTTAATAACTTAAACTATATTTAAATATATATATATATGGTTCTTGTGTATAAATTATAATCAAATATATATTATTTTATAATTTAAATTACAATTAAATATATATAAATATAAATTGATATATTTTTTTCATAAGTATATATATATATATTTGTTTGTGTATATGTATATATTCATTAAGGACATATTATTATAAATAAATATATTCAAAAGGTACTCATAAATATATATTTATCATTTAAAAATATATTTTGTAATTTTAAAAAAATTTAAACATATTTATATTTAGTTGGTTATATATAATTAAATTTATATATAATATATATAAAAAATAAATAATTATATATAACTAAATATTTATATTTCTAAATATAATAAATACATTCATTGTTTATTTAAATATATTTATCTCAATTTTAAGTATTTATTACAAGATAAAGCTTCATTTATATTGGAAGTTAATGAATACACCAAATATATATCTTATTATAGTATATATGGCCATCATTAGTGTAAAAGCAAACATATATTCATGAGAATAACATACACATCAATTGACACATTCATTTGGGAACATATATTTATTTAAATATACATATTTATTTAATAAGTATTTATATATATATATATAAATAGTAAAATGTATTTATATATAATATTATAAACATATAGAATAATAAATATATAATAATGATATAAGTGAAACTAATAAGCATAATAAACATATAAATAAACATAAACATAATAAACATGCAATTTTTATTTAATGTATACATATAAACGTTATTTTTGAATATAATTAAAATATTTTTATAAAAAGTATTAACATTTTCTATTAAAAACATTTATCATTGTTATTATTTGGGCTGATAAAGTGATTATTTTATTATTTCTTATTGTTAGCTCTAATAGAGGGGGACATTATCATCGCTAATATTAGCATTGATAAATGGTTAATTTATCTGTGCTTTTTTATTGCGCTAATAATAGTCCCCATTTTATCATCACTTTTTGATTAGCGCAGATAAAACATAAGTGCTTCCCTTACCCTCATTTCTGGTAGTGTGTAATGATTAAATGATGAAATGATTATGAAACGAGTTTATTCTCCATATATTTTGATATGAAGAAACGTTTATGAAAAAAATTTCTTTTCATGGGTTATGTTATGTTGCGTATTTTATGATATTGGAGAACACATATATATGATTTTTATATAATGTTATTATAGTTGTATTATAACCATGGATTGTGGTTAGGTCATACATAAGGATGGTGGATTCATTATAACCATGGATTTTAGTTACATTATAAAAAAAGATGAACATGACCTATATCTCACTCCATTTAATTGGGTTATTATTTGTATCTAATGAGATGGAGAGGACTAGAATGGGGAGTGAACCCAGTTCAGTAAGATATATTATCCAATACGTTAGTCTTGGGAGTGGACCCTGAATACTATGATGGTTTAGGTAGTGATCCCATAAAACTAGGAAATGGCTTCTCTTGGGGATGGTGGTGTGACACACCTAGGAGGTGCTGCTGTAAATAGAGATCCTTTATATGTTTTGGAAGTTATTGTTGACTATTTGTGGAATTATTTTAAATGATTATGTGTATTCTATAATTCTGTGTCTTATGCCTATGTTATTCCCTCATGGATAAGGCTCTATGGTTACTTTAATATTATTGTCTATTGAACTGGAAATAATTATTAAATAACTCCTGAATATGATCATTGTTTTGATGAGTTTTGTATTCTAATGATATTATCATGTTCTTATACAGTTATTCTAAAGTTATGTTGTTGAATATCCATTTTTTAAAAATAATGAGTGTCTGAGCTCACTCTTTATTATGTTTCCCCCCTTGTTATGAATTAATGTTTTTTGAAGGATTAATAAATGGGGAATATTGTTAAGGGTTAAATTGAAGATATTCCATGAGTTTAAAAGATTGGGTTCCTATATTCCTATGGCACTAAACTATTATTTTCATCAGGCATGTGTTTATAAAATAAAATGTATATTCATATTAAATTATGTAATATCCACATATAAGAGTCCTAGGAAAATGTATATATTATATATTTTTATATTTATTAAAAGGTAAAAATTATGGGGGACAATATGTGGTGATTGATTGTTTGGGAACTATTTTAAAAATATTAACCTGTGTATGTGATAGAATATGATGGATTATTTTTTTATTGGTTTCAAAATGATTCTTTGAGAATGGAAATTGTTATTTTGTTAATTAATTATAGATTATGTATGTTTTTTATAAGGATACATTATCTTTTATCAAAGTATAGGATTGATTTATATTTTTTGAAATGGTATCAGAGAATGATGACTATAATGAGTTCCATGTATGTCATTTTATTTAAGGAAAACATGACATTATTGTATTGTTTTATCATTTCATAAACCATGTTCTCTCATTGTGGGTAATAATTATTGAATATTGTTTTAGTTACATGTATTGTGAGTTGGATAATGATTTATATTCCATAATTTTAAACAAAATCCAATAGGAGAGATTGTTGAGTCGAAGGGATATTATGGATGTTGTTGAGACATTGGGAGATTATTGATGGATCAAGATGAAGATTATATGATTTATTAATGAATATCATCCTATATAGTTTATAATTATCTATAGAATATATATTAAAGAGTAATGATATGAATATTTTTTTATTTTGTTTCCCATTTTATTTAGTTAATAATTCATGAAAAAACTCACCTAAAAAAATATTTTGACGGTGATTTAAAGGATATTGATGTTTTAAATGATGATTGGATTTGTTTATGAAATTATGGAATTTATTTTTAAGTGTATTTTGTTTTATATTAAAAAGGAAGAAAATATTTGTATGGTATACAATTGATCTTATTAGGGTACACATCAGTATTGGACTATGTATGGTAGCACAACTATAGATTTATAAAGGTAAAGGAAATTTTATAGTGCATAGACATTGTAAGGTGCCTTGATATGGTATGCCATGGTCATTTTATGGTATTACACATTGTAAAATTTTATCAAAGATTATATTTTTTTAGGGTACCATCATAATATAGAGTTGAAAATCATAAGAAGATATTATTTCATAAGAAGACTAATTCTACAAAGGAAAAGGATATATTGTAACATATAAAAGTCTTATAAAATGTATCACGGAAAATATATGGATTGTATAATATTTTTTTCCTATATAAGATGTTTAAATTACATATTATTCATAGTTTTTAATAATGTGTATTCTCATAGTATATGAAATTCCCATAAGGCCTGTCCACATAATATGATTCATAACACATCTTAATATACTGATGTTTTTATGATACATGAACTACATTAAATTCTATAATATAAAATAGATACGATTAGTTCATATGATATGAAATTACATAAGAAATATGGACCATATGATTTCACAGGTCAAAAGTTTCTCAATTTCTTATGATATATCAAGTACTAAAAGAAAAATATTGAGAATTCATGGAAATAATTAAACAATCATGAATATTTATTCTATGGAAAAAATAACTATTATATGTTGTGAAATATATTTTATCATTGTATAAAAACCAAAAATTTGATTGGAGATAAAGAGAATGGATAAAAATATGTGCATGGGAGAGGAACTATTTTACTACGGAGGATAGAACAAAGTTACTGTATAACTACCTCAACACACTACATCATTTCTATTTTCACCATAAGGATATATATATATAGATAATTTCTCTAAAATAATAAGAATCAAAAAGACAGATAATAAGTTGAAATTTACTTGGAGAAATATACTTGTTGAATATAAATATTAAACTCCAATTTAAATTAGATTTTTTGTTTTCTCGATATCCAATAATATATATATATATATCATTCATGAAAAAAAATAAACTTTGTTATAGGCTAGACCAAATATAATTGTCAACAATATAATTTAGATATAAAGAGGAATATTAATAGGTTATATAGCTCAAAAAGGGATAAGAGAAGGAAAATTAAACAATATAATATAAATAAGAAGGGAAATAAAGAAAACAATAGCACATTTGATGGTTTAGATTGGTCTAGGTATTATATCCTTTTGAAATAAAAATTATTTTACCATTGTAACATTATGGGATTTACTATCACACTGAAGAGAGTTTTTTTAACTTGATTAAAAATATATTCCCTATAGATCATAACAATATGATGATACTAGTTAGTCATATGGACTCAAAGAAATCTTGGTCATGCATAGGGTTAAACAAATTTTTTTGAGAGTATGACCTTGTAAATATATTGTTCAAAACATGTTAGTTAGTTTAGAAGTGATCCAATTGGCACTAACTAATGAATTTAGTTATTTAAATAAGAACCCATAAATCAAATTATTATCACTAATTCAACCCACCATTCTGTGATTTTCACTAAATATTTTGGTTCATTTTTACTAAGGGTGTTGTAATTATATACCTCTTTATAGTTTTAAAATGTCATGTCCACCTAATAATTTTTTTAGTTTTTCTGATTATTTTATTTTTAAATTAATCTTATTTTTCATTAGTTCTAAATTATTTAAATGCATGAATTTTATAGAGTGTGTTCATAAAGAATTTCCTTAAAAATATCTGATATTTATTTCAATATCTATATATTTTATTCCTTTGTATTGTTTTGGACATTTTAATTTTATGGATCATATATAATTAGATGGGAAAAAATATTTTCATGGAGTTATTTTCTTCTAGAACCCTATCTTTAAAATTATAAGATCATTATTTCACTACCATTTTATATTTTACAAAGTTACAGGATGGTTTATAATTATGTTTCTTATCTAATTTATTAACTTCAATACCAATGCTTAAGAATTGGGTTTTTCTATAAGTATTCCAATTAAATTCCTCTTGAATGATTCTAACAAGAATTAATCTTCTTTTCAATCTGGGGTACTATTTAGTACATGATCTTATGTCTTATATATACTCATAAAATTCATTTATATTCTTCTATAAAAAGCTAATGTGTAATGATACATTTTTGAAACCATTGTTTTGTAAAACACTTTTTAAAATTAATTTTCAAATGGATTTATTATTTCATATTATATTGCCTTCCATAATTTTTTTGAAACTTATTTTTTCTAAATTAAATGATAAGATAAAATTTTCATATATATAATTCTAACAAGGTATATTATCCTTCAAATAATTTATATTATAAATATAAATTAATTGAAATCATTTATTTCTATGGAATTTTCAATTATTAATTTACATTTTATATTGTACAAAATTCATTTATCTAACATGAGTAGTGATGTTCATAAATAGGTTTCACCACATTACATTACCTAGGATATATAGAATACCATTGACTATATTCTCCCAAAAAACCATAATGCATACTATAATATATATCATCTGAAGTAGTCAAATAAAAAATTTATATTATCGAAATATATTTGATAAAACATTAGAATACTCATCAATTGAGGAATATTGAAATTGTAAAATTTCAATATAGATTTCATGTTATGAGTGTCAATTAAAGGAATACATGAACTATAAGATTAAAATTTAAAATTTACCCTTTGTGTATCATTGTGAATTCCACGAACCGAATCTAGTATCCACCAATACCGGCACAAAAACCGTCGAGTGACAAGGCCCCAATGGCGTTCCTTATCCCCACGGGCTGCAACAAGTGCTAGGTTATCATTAATTTAGGCTTGGGAACAATTTACCAGAGTATGAAAGAATAAAACAATAAAAACAATCCATAATATAAATCAGAAACTTTCGATCCAAATTAGTTTTAAGCAAAATACATAACTAAATGCCTTTCTTCAAATACAATACAAAAGGTCCAAAGACACAAAGAAACAACATCAAGACAGCCCCAATGACTCCACATGATAAGTGGAATACCTGCACCAAAATTGTCCCATGAAAGGGTATGAAGGGCATTCCATATCCCCACGGGCTGGCACGTGTGCTTGGGTATCATTAATTTAGGTTGGGAACGACTTACCTGAGTATGAAAGCATAAAAAATTAAAAACAATCCATATTATAAATCAGAATTTTCGAACCAAACATGTCTTAAGAAAAAACCATAACAAAATAAATATGTTCAAATACAATACAAAGGGTCTAAATACACAACTAAACAACATCAATACATCCCCAAGGACTCCACACGATAAGGGCACACCACCCGCAAGCTGTCTCCACAACTCCGCCCCAGGGATGAGGACTAACACCTTGAACCGCCATCACCCTTAGCTTTCCATTTACCTGAGTCAAGCATAAGAAATTATACTTAAACCAAAGGGTTTTAATTAAGGTTTTATGATAATCACAATAGTATACCACCCAATTAGTCCAAAGAGAATGCAATACAATTTGAAAAAACAAGTAGTTTAAATACGCAAAGAAAAGCAGTGATAAAATCCATGAAATGCAACTTTCAATTGAAAATAGTTTTCAAGCTAAAATTTTCATAATGTTCACACATTTAAATAGAAATGTTAGGTAATATAAATTACTGCAAAAAACCCCAATACAATTGAAAATATCACAAACACAATGAGAAACAAAATCCGGAACACCCCTAGGCACTACATAGTCTCAAGCCCCATGTACCTTATACCTCAGTGTAAAGTAACCATAGTAAAATCCATTCTGATACGTGAGAAAATATTAGGGAACATAACCATAACCTAGTGGTCCATATCATGATCGAAATTGTTTATTTATAGTTTTTTTCATTCAAATTATATGTGAAACAAGGACAAAACTCATCTGGTCCACTTGTTGTACTAGCACACATCCACCCCACCTAGGTTCCCGGGCTGCCCCCTTTGTGCTCAAACAATTACAGAATGATGCATATATCCATTTTCATATAAAACACCACTAATATTCACATAAAATCATTACGGTAGATTCATAAATTTTATACCATTTAAAATAGACAACAAAAATAATTTGAGATTCAATAAAACAACTTCTCCAAATCATTTATTGTTTTGCACCCAAAACTCTTTGAAATCCCACTTGAACACCATGTGCATTCTCACATCTACCAAATCAAAATCCACCAAACATTATTAATTTCTTTAAACTCATTACATGAGTTATAAAACAATCACAATAAGAATCACATAGAATACCCATGTAAAACATCCAATTCAACAGCAAATTGGTACTCAAAAATCATTTTCATAACAAACGTCACCCAGAACCAATTTTTCATTAACAAACAAAGGATAATAATATTTAAAAAATTATATTATTACCTAATACATTTAAATAAAATCAAATAAATAATTATATGGCATCCCTTAAGTAATCAACAAAATGTTTATATGAAAAAATCCAAAATTTCACATGAAATTGGCATTAAAAATTCATTTTATTTATAATTTCCACAAAAAATATTTTTTGCATTAACATTCAAATGAAATAGACATGAAAATACCATTAACATAGTATCTAGGTCACAAATATTTCATAACAAATAGAATCAACTACCAAAGTAATGAAAAACCTTGAATCACCATACGAAAATCAAGTCGCACCACCACCGCACCAAGAGTGACATTGAACAAACATATATCCACAATAATGGACCAAGAAAACCGAAGGTTAAACCCTCGCTTCTATACCCAACCATGTGTTAATTTGGTACATCAAGTAAAAGTGAAGAAAGCCTAATCAAATAGAAAAAACCCAAAACAATTTGAAAGAGGGATGAAATGGACTAACGTACTTAAGGAATCTTGAAGTAATCTCCCCAAATACACCAGTATCTAAAATTGAAAATAGAGAAAAAATTGGAATGGTTCGATCAAGTATTAGGAGGTCATTTAAAAACATTAATGGGGAAAAGAGTTAGAATTGAGAGAGTTGTGATAGAAAGAATGTACCTCCTCAAATCTGGATGATTTTAGAAACCCTAAGATGTTCTGCACTCAATCGTGATGGATATGAGCTCCAAAGTGGCTCGGAGGATACCGGGTGCGCGGATGGGTTCAATGGGCTTTGGTGAGGCTTGGAAACACCAAAAATCCTTAAAATTGAATAAGTTATTAATTAAACAAATTTTATTTTAAAAACTGGAATTGGGCTTCCAGGAAGGCCCAATCCCTTAATTAAAAACCAATATACACCTTGGTTATGGATTTCTAAAGGCTATAAATTGCAATGGTGGGGTTAATTTGTTAGTTTAGTCCATTTAGTAATTGGAATGTGTGAAAAAATATTAAAAAATGAAATTTTTTTAAAAGAAAAAATATTTATTTTTAAATCTGGAATTGGGCTCATAGTTTCGCCCAATTCATGAAAACTCACCCATTCCTCCATAAAACCTTGGGAAACCCCCAAAACAATGCATGAATGGATATTAAATGAAAATTAATTTTAAAATATTTTATGTATATGACAGTGAATATTTATGTAAGAATAAAGATAATTGAATTCATTGAATGATTTACCCAATATTATATATATAAACGACACCCCTTAAGAAAAATATTAATAAAGAAGAATAATTTTTGGAATATGTTTACAATTAATAATAGGATTCAAAAAAGGGGATATAAATATCTATAGAGTTTATTTATTCTAAATATTTAGATTGTTATGGAGAATGAAAATAACTTGAATCATCTACTGATAACTCATCCTTTAATGAATGGGGTTATTAATACTGTTACTCTAAGATCATTTAATGTATATATTCCGGATTATGTGTAAAAACATGGGATGTTAATGCAAAGGAAAATAATGGATTTTAAAGGATTTGAACTCATATTATAGGAAAATAAAGACATTATCCAATAAAATCATCACAAACTCTACCAATTAAACATTTACATTAAAATAGGTAATTATCATCAAATAGAAATCCATCGAATGATTATCCTATAAGAATAAAAATAAACCTAATGTATAAATACATGTTATCCGAAAAGATCATGTACATTTTATATCCACATACTAACTGAATAATAGAGGGACAAAAATAAGTAAATAAACAACTAAGTATCATCAAATTCTATCTCTATAATCGAGGTTAACCATGCATACATTAACTAGTTGTAGTTGTCTTTATGTGTACAGATTTACCATTCAATGGGATAGGTATACTCTCTTTCATAATTTCATCATAAGTATATAATATCACTTAGAGGGAATAGCATACCACTCATACCATTTCATATATAGATCACAAAATTGGGAAGTAGGCCCCATCGGGCCCTCTAATTTATTAAATTCATTTATTATCATGTTTATACACCAGTTCTTGGGTACCATACTAAGAATCTCAAAAAAATCATGTGTTGAGTGGATCAAAGGAAACAACCAATGAATCTCATTTATGACTAGGTATAATGACAATATCCTATGAATCATAGGCATATCATATATCATCCGGTATGACAGCTAGATCATAGGAATCCTAGTCATATCATAAATGATCAAGCAAGAAACTATTGCATAAGAATCTAAGGAATGTCATATATGAATTGGTATAATTACCATATCCAAGTAATCATATGAATTTCATATGTAATTATGTTCAATTACTAGATCCTATGCATCCTAGGGATCTCAAAAAGTATCAGGTACAACAATGAGATCCAAAGGTCCTAGGTATATCATGAAATATCATCCGGGATAACACCATATCCAAGGAATCCTAGGAATCCAGTAAAATTCCCTCGGTCCTAACACTAGATCATATAAACCTTATGATTAACCTAAAATATCATTTTTCATACTAATATATCCTATGAATCCAAGGAATCTTGTAAAAAATCATCTTGTGTCATCAACAAATACTAGATACACTATGAATCTCATATGGCATATAGTGTCACCACCCAATTCAACGAACTTCCTAGGAAACATATATACAATATTTGTCTTCTAGAATCCCCCATTTTATGTATCATATGATCATAGATACTAGGTTTTTCTTCACTAAGTTATCTCTCCACTTATCATGAATGCCTCATTATCCTCCTATCAATAATGGATAAAAAATTCATGAAAATCGTAGTCACATAATGAAATATTTTCAAACCCATCATCAACTTTTTCTTCACCCCATGGGCATGAAATGGAATTATCTTGACCCATTATAGCCTCCACTATTAGGAATCATGTGGTATACATCACCTATGATATTTTCTTAACACCTTGGATCGATTTGACTGAATCCTTAAGGGGGAAATCCAATATCACCTTACATTCCCCATATAAAATCAAAATCACTTGGTGTAGTGACAATCCTATTATACCTCAATCAAAGACCAGATATTTCCAATGACATATTAACCATCAATTCACCTGACCCTCAATTGGTTCCCATTTTAATTTTCCCCATAGGATATATCGTAATCTATCACTTATAATTAAAAACCCCTTTTTCATTTGTCATCTTCCTCAAATAATATTTTCAATGGCCTCTGATTGAAATTAGGGTCTTTCCCTCTTATTATAATTAAAAACGATAATTATAATCGAATACATGTATTTCCAATTCCATATTATGGGAATTAATACACCAACACACTCGTTAGTGGAATAGACAGTGACATGTACCGTAGAGTACAAATGGGGTACCGAAAAAGCACTGACATTAGCATGTACCTTATCCCATTCTATAATGTATCTCCAAAATACAAGGTGTATACTATGACTATATAGGGTGTACATCTAAATCCTCAATTTGGGAATGTATATTATTTGTACATGGTGAGTAAAACGCAAGTATATAGCCTGTCTCAAAGAAAACATGACTTGTATAAGTTATAGTGTAGAAAATTGTGTTCTCATTCTAAATCCATGTCTAGAAATTGTATTTGGATTGTACCCTTACACACCATGTATCTCACACATGGTGAATATCCATGTATGGGTTAGACCCCATGTCATGTACTAAATGTTATATACAACATGATTTATGGAAATGACACTATTAAAATATAATCTTCCACCTTTTTGCACACTAAAAAGACACATATTGTATTCTAGAACTATACAATGTTTGATTGGGTTTCCATAATGAAAAACACATTTTAATTTCACAAAAACCCTAGTTCCAACCAAGATCATGCCATTACAGGAAGGAAAAAATAACATTTATTCCATACTATGAAAATAAACATAAATAACTATGAACCAAATGGGGTACCGATGAGAAAAATAAATAATTTCCTACCTCATAGTAAATTACCAAAGCGTCAAGCACATATCCACACTACACAACAACTATAACATGACATTGTCACGACCCGACCTCGAGGATCTTGCCGTGACTACCCCAAGCCCTCCTCCCATAGGCCAGGGGCTGGCGACTAGCACCAAATGTGTAATTCTCGGTAAAAGGGAAGGCATTGCCTTTATAAAGAATAATTAACACCACAGAGTACGCAAACTGAAGTAAACACTAAGTAAACTGAAAACAGAAGTAAGTGATAGAAAGTAAATTGGCCAGTATACAAACCCAACTGAAAGTGCAGTACAACTGAAAGAAAAGTACAGCAGCCGAAAAGTAAAGTAGGAACACAGAGCTGTCCACTGGAAATCCCACCTGACGGGTGGGTACTGATAGTCTCCTCAGCTCCTCGGATCCTGTCGTCCGATCTGTGTATGTACCGTCTAGTGATCCACCTCTAGGTACCTACCAACTCCAGGTGCTTCCACCTCGATCAGCTTTGTCCATCGTCTGCATCCAACACAACGTAGTGCGGGCATATCCCGTGCAGGGGTGAGTATATGATACTCAGTAGGGACCCCGAGACTCCTGAAGGTCACCCAGAATCCACGAAGGATAAACCAGAAAGAAAAGATACAATAATGAAGTAATAACCAACACTACTTAGGTATATGACCATACATATACCTATGTCATCAATTCCAATTCATCTCCAACTCACAAGCCCAAATACATCCCATTCCACATAGGAAAGTACGTCCCAATCCACACAGGAAAGAAAGTAAATCTTATCGAAGATAATGATTGAAAGTCAAGACTCTGCTCACACAGGTACACACTTCATAAGGCGATAGAGATGACCATATGTAACCACTGATTCATCTAAGTTGTTGGACCCACATGATACAGGACTAGCTAAGCTGTCAGACCCATAAAGGATACAAGACCAGCTACTCTACCAGACCCACATATGATACAAGTACAGAGTCAAATACTGCCAGACCCACATTGGATACAAGAATAGTAGTCATCGCTGTCGAACCCTTGAAGGATCCTAGTAAGGTCATCATCACTGAGGAACCCACAGAAGATCCAAGTACAATCGTCCTCATTGCCAAACCCACAGAGGATCCAAGTGCAGTCATCTTCGTCGCAGTCGCAGCCAGCTCTAGGGTTCCCGAATACAGCAAGATGGATCCAAGGAGGGTCTGCTCAACGAGCCAAGGTGTAGATACATCAACTGTCACAAATTCCAGATTTGATTTATCACAATGTTCTGCCTCGTTGAAAGGAACTCAACGCGATAGACAACACGTCAATCAGACGCCCGGTCTGAGAGTTATTGGATTTTTAGTCCCACTGTCCCGATTGGTTTTTAAGCCAAAACCAACCCGACCATACACCAACTACATCCAAACCTCGAGCGGAGGGACCTGCTTGTCCCGCCATAATGGTTGGCCGGTGAGCTGCCGAGGGACCTGCTTGTCCCGCCTCCAGGAGCACCGGCGCCCAGCGGAGTCCGGCCGCCCTCCTCTGCACCGCCGCAGCCTTAGGCCGCAGCCCTTGTCCGACTGGCGCGGTGCGACGGCGCCGCGCCCCTCCTCCGCGGCCCGCCCCGGCCACGACCCTCCATTATGCGACAGCACGGTGCGACGGCGCCACTCCCCGTCGCTGTGGCCCACCCTTGGCCGCGTCTTCCTTTGGCTTCACCAGCATTGCACGACGGCATCGCGCTCCTTTATCGCGGCCCACTCCGTCCGTGGTCCCTTGTTCCCTCGCGGTGCGACGGCACCGTGTCGCCTCCATTTCAAGCGACAATAAAGATCCACAAAGAAGGGGAGGAGGATCGGCCTTGTTTGTGCGGTCCAGCCTCCTCCCATTATTTTGATATCAAGAGGCTAATATTTAACAACAAGATTCATTAAATAAAACTCGATCTATGAAACAACCCCTACCTCGAAGAAGTTCGCGGAAGCTAGCAGTGCGGAAAACAGAGTCACGGGGTGAGGCTCCGTATATGTCGATGGTGAACAACTGATGAAGGAACAACATCTCCCTTTCATCGATGCAGGAATACGATGAAATGGTGTGACATCATTCTTCTTCGAGGTAGAGATGTTATTCACCGGGAAGATGAATTTCTTCAAATATTGGAAGTCCCTTTCCCCCAAAATCTCCACACAACGAAACAACCAAAAATAAAATAAGGCTTTAGCCTTTTTTTTATTTACTTATGCCAACCATTTTCAAAATTCAAAAACCTTAACTCACTTAATTAATTAGTCTTTAATTGACAAAATTAATGGTGAGGTAAGTTGGCATGCATTCATGAGGAAGTGGGGTAGGCACAACATTTAATACACTGGAGGTTTAGAGGGGTTAGGGAATTTGAAGGAGTGGGGATCGTGTAGGCCCCACCTCACTAATATCCTAAAAGATTCAAGTGGGTCCCACCCCAACTCCCACAGATGGAATTTGACCATATATAAGTGAAATAAAATTGTAACACAATTTTATTTCTCTTAATACTTAATCCACATTTTTTAACAACTCTTCCCGACTAAAAGCAACTCTAGAAAAGGTCTTCTTAAGAAATTATCAGCGTTGCGGTTTCATTGGTGTCCTCAGATTTCGATTCCAAGCACCGGTTCAAATGTTAGAAAAACCCGCACGTTCGTTCCCTGAACGTACCCGAGATAATCTTTGGAAATTGATTTCGAGCACACCGGGCCTCCGAATCAGGTGCCGTCAGAAACTGTGTACTCGTAAAATCCCAGATAATTTAACAAAAAAAATTCATTGAAATTTAAGGGTCTTTACATTACTCCCACCTTAGTAATTTACGTCCACGTAGAGATACATCACAAACTAGGGTAACAAATGAGGGTAATAAGAACGCATCTGAGCCTCCCGCTCCCATGTGCTCTCCTGGAGATTCCCGTGCTACCACCTGATGCGCACAAGAGAAATCGACCACCCATGTAGGACCTGCTCTTGTCGATCCTCGATCTCCCCCAGGACCTCCGCAAATGTCACCCCTTCATCTATGTCCACCTCCCCATGGTCGATGATATGCGTCTGGTCGTGCATGTATCTCCTCAGCTGAGATACATGGAAGACGTCATGCACCCGGTGCAACTGAGGTGGAAGAGCCAGGCCATACGCCACCTCACCTATCCTGTTGAGAACCTAGAATTGTCCGATGACTCGTGAAGATAACTTGCCTCCCCGGAAAAAATCACTGTATTCCACGTTGAGGTGAGACCCATAAGAAAATGTGGTTTCAATCCTCTAACTCTAGTGGTCTCCGCCTCCTGTCAGTATAAGACTTCTGTCAGCTCTGAGCTATCCACATCCACTCCTGGATGACCTGAACCTTCTCTATCATGGCCTAGACCATCTCTGGTCCTACAACTGCTGAATCCCCAGGGTCTGTCTAGCACAGAGGTGATCTGCAAGGTCGGCCATACAATTCCTAGTATGTTTCCATCCCGATGGTGGAGTGGTAGTTGTTGTTGTATGCAAACTCCACCAAGGGTAGGTGATCCTTCTAGCTGCGACCAAAGTTGAGGACACTTGCATGGAGCATGTCCTCAAGAGTTTGAATGGTCCTCTCTATCTGACCATCCGTCTGAGGGTGAAAAGCGGTGCCCAGGCGTAGCTACATCTCGAATGCCTCCTGTAACCCCATCCAATGCTGGGATGTATAGAGAGAATCTTGATCGGAGATGATAGATGATGGCACACCATGAAGCCACACAATCCCCAGAATGTAGAGGCGTCCCAAGCTCTCCACTGAGCCCTGCTCTTTGATAGGTAAGAAGTGGGCCGACTTGGTGAGTCGGTCGACGATCACCCAAATGATGTCATTTCCTCAAGAAGTACGTTGATATCCAGTCAAGAAATCCATAGATATCCCATACCACTACAACTCTGGGACCTCCAAGGTCTGTACCAAGCCTGCTGGTACCTGGTTCTCTTCCTTCACATGCTGGCAGGTGAGGAATCGAAAAACGAACTCTGCCATAGCCTTCTTCATACTCGTCCCCCAGTGCTATCATCTGCGATCCTGGTACATCTTCGCTACCCCTGGATTTACCAACAAAGGGGAAGTATGAAACTCCCTCAGCACCTCCTCCTACAAAGTAGCTGGTACCATGGTACATCCTCTGAAAAGGACGATGTGCTCTCCTCCTACAGAGTATCAATCGGGTGCATGTCCTGAGGATATATATGCATGACATGTCTCATAGTCAACATCCCCACACTGTTCCTATCTGACCCACTGAAGAAGTGGAGGTGTGATTGAGAGCGATTGTAGAAAGGCTGCCCCATCTCTATCCACGAAGGATGTATGCAACGCGGCTAGCTAGTCTGTCGGCTCTCCAGGAAGCTGAATGCCCATCCTCCTACTGAGAGAATCAGCTACTACTTTCCCCTTTCCCAGAGTATAGACTATCACAAAGTCATATTCCTAAAGGAACTCGAGCCATCGTCGCTGTCTCAGGTTCAGGTCCTTTTGCGAGAAGATGTACCTGAGACTCTAGTGGTCAGAGTAGACTGTAAAGCGCTCGCCCATCAAATAGTGTCACCACATCTTCAGAGCAAAGACCACTGCTTCTAACTCCAGGGAAAAAGTAGTGTAGTTCGGCTCATTTTGCCTCAACTGTAGTGATCCGTAAGAGATCACTACCCACTCCTACATCAGGACACACCCGAGTCTGGTCCCTGATGTGTCGTAGTAGACTACGTACCGTACTCCCTCCTCTAGTAGACTCAAGATGGGCACACTGGTCAATCTCTGTCTCAGCTCATGGAATCTCTAATGACATCTATATGACCACACGAAGGGTTTACCCTTCTTAGTCAAGGTGAAAGTTTTTCTACAACTCTGGAGAAGTATGGCACAAACCTTCGATAGTACCCAGCCCATCCCAGGAAACTCCACACCTCTGTCACGCTCTTGGGTGGATCCCAAGCTAGCACTGCCTCGATATTCGCTGGATCCACCGCAACTCCCACCTCAGAGATGAAATGCCCCAAGAAGTAGACCTCACATATCTAGAAGTGACACTTCGAGATCTTACCATAAAGATGGTGCTCTCAGAATGTGTCCAGTACAACCCACATGTGGTAGGCGTGCTCCTCCTCAGTAGTCGAGTAGATCAATATTTCATCGATAAAGACTAGGACAAATTGATCGAGGTAAGGCTAGAAGATATTATTCATGAGACTCGTGAACACTTTTGGAGAATTGGTTAAACCGAAAGGCATAACCAAAAAATCATTGTGGCAATACCGACATCTGAATTTCGTCTTCTGCACATCCTCGTCTCGAACTCTGAGCTGATTATAGCCTGACCTGAGGTCTATCTTTGAGAGCCACCATGCTCCCTTGAGATGATCGAAGAGGTCTTCAATCCTCGGAAGCGGATACTTGTTCTTCATGGTCACCTGATTTAGGCGACGATAATCAACACACAGTCGCAAGCTCCCATCTACCTTCTTGGCGATCAAAATCAGGGAAGCCCAGGGTGAAACACTGGGTCGAATGAATCCCTTACCCTGCAAGTTCTCCAGCTGTACCCATAGCTCTCAAAGCTCAATGGGAGACATCCGATATGTTGGACTAGATATTGGGGTTGTCCCGAGGTACAGGTCAATGTCGAAATATACCTCTATATGAAGAGGTTGTCCTGGAATGTCGTCAAGAAAGTCATCTGCATACTGATCCACCAAAACAGGAAATCTCGGACTCTGCACATCGACTGCTCCTAGGATGGGGCCAGCCAACTGATGAGCGATCGACTGTCCTCTCCTCTACGTGAGTCTATCGTGCGCTGCAAAGGCTCCCTTATCGCCGGTGATGGTGAACTTTCTCCTATTGGTGCGGACAAACCGCACCTTGTGCCTAATATAGTCGATCTGAGCATGGACCGTAGATAACCAATCCATGCCCAAGATGACGTCTTAAGGCGTCAACGCCGCTATAAGAATATCCTAGAAGTAGCTCTCACCTCCTATAGTAATCTCACACAGCCGACACTAGTGTGTAATCGTTGAGTCTGATCCTATAGGTGTCTCTAGATGTAAGGATCAAGCCAATGGCTATGTCAGAATCTCCGAGCTCTGAGAAAGGGTAGTGTCAATGAAAGAATGACTTGATCCTGTGTCTATAAGCACTGCAGCAGTGGTTGAGTAGACACAGATAGTACTTCAAATCATCTCCGGTGCGCTTTGGTCATAGGCCTCCACTACCTGAAGCTGATCCTGCCTCTTTCCACTAGCTCCCTATGGTCGGGGAGGACCTCCTGTGGTGGGGGTGATAGAGCCTCAAAACGTCATCCACCACCTGCCGCTCAGCCAGCTCCTATGCCCCGTCCGCCTACTCCCTACGGACTACCACTGTCGAACCGCTGCCTCTACCTGGGTGGTCTCTCAACCATCTGTTGCTCCTCTCCATGGCGGGCTGGGTAGTCACGAGCCATGTTGCCTGGCCCGCCGCATGCATAGCACTATCTTCTCCTCGTAAGGCAAGATCTGCGTTGTGTGCCCCACACCTCTGAGCCAGTATCCTGAGGTCGTCCGCCTGATGGTCTGGTTCACTTGGACCCCTGTGACATCCATCGATTTCCAGCTGGAGAAGACTCTACTGCATGTTGCCATGGGGTAGGTCTCGCTACTGGTGTAGGCTCAGCAAGAAATCTCTCTACAAGAAGGGCCTACTCAAGTACTCCTCCCTGTGTCGGAATGCTAAGGGAGATCATCGACGCCCTGATCTCATTCCTCAGTCCCTGATCGAAGGTCCGAGTCTGGAAGAATGGGTCTCGTATCATGTCCGTGGAGTAGCGCGAGAGATCAGTAAATATCATCACGTACTGGGCTACAATCATGCTACCCTACCACAGCTTTTGTATCTCCTGGATGAACACCGCACAGAGGGTGGATGGAACAAACTCTGAGCGGAAGATGCTCTCGAAGTCTGTCCAAAGAAGATATGCCTTGCCGTGCAACTAGAGCATCAGTCCCCACCATCTACCTGCTTCCGCGTGCATGAGACTCGCTGCAAGGATCACCATGAGGTCTGCTGGCATCCCTACCAACCTGATGACTCCGACGACAGCATCCAGCCAAACCTCGGCTGCCGTAGGATCCATCTCTCCACCGAACCTGGGCGGCCTCTGCCTCTGAAACTCGTGCAACATGCTGAGGTGGCATGAGCTCTCTGCCGCTAGGGCTGGTATCATCAGTGGCTCGGTAGGTAAAGGTATCGCCGGTGCCTCTCCCATAATGGGGCCCTACACCGAGGCCTCATTGCTCGGTGGGCTGCCATCCCTCACGTAATTGGGAACCCTAGCTGGCTGCCGTCGTGGGGCCATCCTCAAAAGAAACAGGTGCGCCACAGTTAATATAGTATTCCTGGTGAGTTGACATAATTTAATCACAATGAAAACTTTGAAACACACATGCAATCAATGTTTTCGTGCCGTGAGTCGGAAATCAGAAGTCAGGGTCCTGGTGTGTGGATCCGTCGGCCGCCGCACCAACACCGGAATCCCTGGACTGATAACCACACTCAATACCCTTAACATTATTGCTTCACATAGAATAATGATCAGAGTCAAGAGTTCTGCAGCAGAACCGAACTCCTCTGATACCACTTTGTCACGACTAGACCTTGGGGCTCATGCCGTGACTACCCAAAGCCCACCTCTCGTAGGCCAGGGGCTGGAGACTAGCAGCAAAGGCGTAATTCCCGGTAAAAGGGAAGGTTTTTCCTTTATAAAGAATAACTAACACCACAGAGTACGCAAACTGATGTAAACACTAAGTAAAATGAAAACACAAGTAAGTGCTAGAAAGTAAATGGTCCAATATACAAACCCAACTGAAAGTGCAGTACAACTGAAAGGAATGTACAGCAGCAGAAAAGTAAAACAGCAACACCGAGTCTTCCACTAGAAATCCCACCAGACGGGTGGGTACTGATAGTCTCCTCAGCACCTTGGCTCCTGCCATCAGCTCTGTGTACGTCCCATCCAGTGATCCACCTCTAGGTACCGACCAGCTCCACATGCTTCCACCTCGATCAGCACTGGCTGTCTTCTGCATCCAACAGAATGTAGTGCGGGCATAGCCTATGTAGGGGTGATTATATGATACTCAGTTGGGACCCCGAGACTCCCGATGGTCTCCCAGAATCCATGAAGGATAAACCACAATGGAACGAAACAATCACGAAGTGACTACCATCACTACTTAGGTATATGCCCATACTTATTCCTAAGTCATCAATTCCAATTCAGCTCCAACTCAAAAGCTCAAGTACAACCCTTTCCACACATGAAAGTATGTCCCAATCCACACAGAAAAGAAAGTCAATCTTATCAAATATAAAGATTGAAAGTCAAGACTCGGCTCACACATGTATACACTTTGTAAGGCGATAGAGATGATCAGATATAGCCACTGATTCATCTAAGCTGTCGAACCCACATAGGATACAAGACCTGCTAAGCTGCAGACCCATAAAGGATACAAGACTAGCTACTCTGCAGTACCCACATTGGATACAAGTTCAGAGTCTAATACTGTCAGACCCACATAGGATACAAGAATAGTATTCATCGCCATTGAACCCATGGAGGATCTCAGTACGGTCTTCATCAGTGTCGAAACCATGAAGGATCCAAGTACAGTCTTCCTCACTGCTGAACCAACGGAGGATCCTAGTGCAGTCGTCATCGTCGCACTCGCAGCCAACTCTAGGGTTACCGCACACAGCAAGCTCGATCCCGGGAGGGTCCGCTCCATGATCCAAGGGGTCGATACATCAAATGTCACGAATTCTAGAGTTGATGTATCACAATGTTCTGCCTCGTCTAAAGGAACTCAACGCGATAAATGGTGCATCAATCGGATGCCCGGTCTGAGAGTTATTGGTTTTTTCGTCCCAGGGGCCCTGTAGGGTTTTAAGTCAAAACCAACCCGACCGTACACCAACTGCATCCAATCCTCGAGCAGTGTAATCCAAAAGAACCATCTTACTAATATGAATCCAAAAAAGTCGACGGCACATCAATCAGACGTCTGGAGCTCATGTTATAAGTGTCTCCACTCCGAGGGCCCGATTGGTTTCGTGTTCGAACCAACCCGGTTGTACCCAGTTTTCTTAGAAACCTTGATTTTAATATATCGAAACGACCGTCTCGATCCAAGTATCACTAAAAAACTAATGGTGCATCGATCGGAGGTCCATAGCTCAAGATATGGGCATTTGAAATGATATGTCTGAAAATAGGGGGTTTGGGCCCAGTCCGACCCGGCCCAATACCCACTGGGTCAGCCCGAACCAGGTCCGGCACAATTCGGCGTGGCCTGGCCTAGTTGGTGTGGCCCGGCCCAGCGTGGGGGTCCGGCCCAGCCTGGCGCGGGCGGTCCAGCCCGGCATGGGCGGTCTAGCCCGACGCGTGCGGTCCGGCCCAGCACGGGCGTTTCGGCCCGGCGCGGCCGGTTCGGCCCATTGCGGGCGCCCGCGCGCTGAGAAGACACGAAGGGGGGGGGGGGAATCCCCCCTTGCTTTGAAAAAGCGGCCCCCCACGTGGTGGGGCCCGCCTTTGCCAGCATCCGGGGGTTTCAACCCACGGACTTTCCGAATCTGGCCAGCCGTAATGGTCGGCCGGTGAGCCGCTATGGGACCTACTGGTCCCGCCTCCAAGAGCACTGGGGGCCGCGCAGAGTCCGGCCTCCCTCCTCTGCACCGCCGTGGCCTAAGGTCGCAGACCTTGTTCGACCAGCGTGGCACGATGGCGGAGCACCCTTGGTCGTGGCTTCCTTCGGCGTTCCCGGCACGGTGCGACGGCGCTGTGCTCCTTCACCGCGGCCCGCTCCGGCGACGGTTCCCTCGTTCTTGCGCGGTGCGACGGCACCGCGTCGCCTCCATTTCATGTGACAACAATGATTCACAATTAAGGGGAGGAGGATCGGCCGGGTTTGTGCAGTCCGGCCTCCTCCCGTTATTTCAATATCAAGCGGCTAATATTTAACAACAAAATTCATTAAATAAAACTCGAATGACGAAACAACCCCTACCTCGAAGAAGTTTGCGGATGCTAGAATCGTGTAAAATGGTGTCGCGGGGTGAGGATCCGTATACATCAATGGTGAACGTCTGATGAAGGAGTAGCATCTCCCTTTCTTCGACGAAGGAAGAAGCTGAAATTACATGAGGAAGTTCGTTATCGAGGTAGAGATGTTCTTCGCTGGGAAAATGAAGTTCTTCAAATGTTGGAAGTCACTTTCCCCCATAATCTCCACACAACGAAACAACCAAAAATAAAATAAGGTTTCTACTTTATTTTATTTACTTATGCCAACCGTTTTCAAAATTCAAAAACCTTAACTCACTTAATTAATTAGTCTTGAATTGACAAATCTAATGTTGAGATAAGTTGGCACCCATTCATGAGGAAGAGGGGTAGCCACAACATTTTATACAAGGGAGTATTAGAGGGGTTAGGGAATTTGATGTGGTGGGGATCGTGTGGGACCCACCACACTAATATCCTAACAAGAGTCGAGTGGGTCCCACCCCAACTCCCACACATGGGATTTAACCACTTATAAGTGAAATAAAATTGTAACACAATTTTATTTCTCTTAAAACCTAATCCACATTTTTTAACAACTTTTCCCGAGTAAACAGAACTCTAGAAAAGGTCTTCTTTTGCAATTATCGGCGTTGCGGTTTCATTGATACCCTCCGATTTTGATTCTGAGCAACCTTTCAAAAGTTCGAAAAGCCCGCACGTTCGTTCCCTGAACGTACTCGAGCTAAAATTTGGAAATTGATTCCGGGCACACCGGGCCTCAAATTCAAGTTCCGTCAGAAACTTTGTACTCGTAAAATCCAAAGAATTTATGAAAAAAATATCCTTCAAATTTAAGGGTCTTCACAGACATGAATATAATTGAATGATTCCCGTCACATATTAATCTTACTAGAAACCATCTATTGGTTTGGGAGATGATAAAAGGGAGATCTGATATCCCTAGTAATGTGTAGGATGCCTGAGGGGGAGGATGAGAGAAAAATAAAATAAAATAAATGTAATACCTAAATAAATTACTCACCTATGACAAAATATTAGAATAAGGATTATACCTTGCTTGGGTAAAACCACCCATCATAGACTAAACTGTGAATTTAGAAATTTTATTCATGAATCTATCGAGTAGATATCATCATTTTCCCTATGGTATAATTTATTTCATTTTTTAAAAATTTAATATAATTTAAATAATAAATTCATATCAGAATATCACTAAATTCCCCCAAATTGTAGACACTATATCATGAGATAAAAAAGGATTAAATTTTTTTCATTATCATTTACAAGAGGAAATTACATTTTTTCCTTTAATAAGAATCGGTGAAAAAATTAAAATTGCTCCATATTTTACCAACCTATACAAATGATGGTGTTTACAATATAACCACAAAACACCTGACATCTCCTAAAGAACATGGCTGTATTTTGACCATCAATCCTGACTTACCTCAGTCATCAATTCATGATTAACTCACCAAATCCCATCCTAGATCATCGAACATGCCTCGTATATAAGACTCCTATCAGGTGGAGAATAATTCATCAAACCATAACTATCCTATCATCATCACCACCAATATAAGGAAAATAATTAACTAAACCCATCAAAATCAAGATACAAAAGTTCCAAAACCAAAATCATCTATAAGTGTTCATTTCTCCCAAAAACAATCCTCCAATCATAATGAATTATTTCATATCATGGTTCTCTCTTCCATCATAATCCCTTAGTAAAGTACATCTATATATTTACAATGACATTATTAGTGTGGTTTCTACATCACCATATAAAATATCATGTAATACTATCATTAATACTCATATGGATGCTATTTATTAAAAATTATGGATCTCAAATATTTTCATGAAATATCATTGCCGATCAGGGTTTCAAGATCCTAACAATCATCATGTGATAATAAAAAACCATTCCGAATGATAATCCAAGTAGCTGGTGTAATTATATTTTTAGTTCTTTAACAAACCAAATATTTTGTCATAAAAAAATTACGAGTACGAACAAATCATCAATATGGCTCACACAAATATTATATCAAATCCATCCAAAAGCCAAATTCTGAGGCAAATACATTATATACCACTATATAAAATACTTACTCATAGAGATCCTCTTTCTATATATACCATATAATGCTCAGTCTTATCACACCAACAACCCTTTCAACATGGGGGGTCAGACCTCCATGAAATATTTGATGCCCCTCAATATAATATTCTCTTAATCACCACCGCACTAAAAAAATAATGATATCCATAACCCAAACTCCATACATTACTATATATAATTAATTGATGTTCTAGTACCACACATACTTGAGTGTTTAATCGATGCAAAAATCTCTACCAAATTATGGAAGAATATTAATGTCATCCATGACATCCATTGAAATTAATCTACATTAAGGGTCACCCATTATAATATAATGGTTTCCCCCAATTATATGTCATTTTTTATATCACTCCTTGAGTAAAACCTTCATTGGTTCAAGAATCACATACATATAACTCTTCCACTTCCACATTCAAAAATCCTGATAGTTTGTATCAAGTCACATATTCGGATTTATCATTTCACTACAACCCAATCCATTTCTGATTTCAATAAATATCGGTGAGCTAAGATGCATAATAAGGTTTATGTGTAGAATATATCATGAATTAATCTATAAAATCAATATTGATAAATAAATTAGTAAATATTAATTACAATTAAAAATATTGAAGATTATTATAAGGTAAGACATAATAAATATTGTAGGGGAAATAAATAAAAACAGAAGTTGTTTAATCAATAAATTAGGTATGAAATACATTTAGAGATAATTTCATGATGAAAATATTTTTGATTATATGAATACTGATTTCTCAATGATGAAAATAATTAATTATTGAACATCCTTTTTCCTAAAAATATGATAAATTTACAATCAAGACCTTTTACATGAATGGATAAAACTAAAAGGTACAGACACATCATGTTTGGATAAAAATACATATAATTTAAAGTCCTATCACTAAAAAGTGAAAGCACACTTGTTACAAACCCATTATGTTTGGCCAAATGATTTTTTAATTAGCTTACTAATGTATGAAGGTAAATTCTATAACTCGTACGCACCTATGTCTTGCATGTCCATGTCTTTCCTCAAAAATCATATAATATATTTATTTCTAAAAAAATTAATTTTCATCAAGTATCAATTTTTCATAAAATATTAATATAAATTAATATTTCCCCAGTAAATTAAATAAATTTAAAATAAAACCCCATATATAATAATGTGATATGTTTTATGAAATAATAATATATATACTATATTAAATATTTATATTTGATAGAAATTTAATGTCTACAAGGAATAAAACAATTCAAGGGATAAGTAATTTCTAATAAATGAATAAAGGAAGTGAATTTTAATACATTCGTTTGTCAAAATTATCATAAACCATAAAAATTAGTAATAATGATATTTTAAATAAAAAATATACCCATCGAAGTAAGAATAAAGTTTTTTTTTCATTGATGGATGAAAATACCAAAAAAAAACATAATTTTAAATATTCTTGATTAAAATATCCCTTTCATTTTGAACACGAGTATACAAAACTAAAATTTCGCAAAACTTTTGCATGATAATTTTCCGTGAAAATAAAATTTGAAACGTATAAAATAATCCTTATTAAATATGGGGGGTCATGGAATATGTAAATTATGTACAAGTAGGGTGTGTTAATTGAATGTTTCCATTCATATTTTCAGTAAAATCCAAACGCGATTTTTTTTAAATAAATTAATAATGCATTGACTTTTTAAAAAAAAATTCCATTTTGTAAAAAATTATTTAAAAATATTTTAGAATATGGTTAAAAATTTGAAAATATTTTTAATGAAAAAGTATTTAAAACAATATTAATTTCACACCATAAATATAAATTAAATATGATTTTCATAAAAATATTTTGTAAATTATTATAATTACCAAAAAATGGAATAATGATACTATTAAAATGAAATATCAAGATTAGAAAGTGGATAATAAAACATCATGTGTTTCATAAGATATGGATTAAAATATTTTATCATTGGAAACATAGTCATAAACTATCCATTAACTGATGAGATTATAAAAAATAATCATTACTACTTGGTACCATTAAATCATAATCCCCATGAAAGAGTGATCATAAAATGTATATTTAATCATAAAAATTTTAAGTATAATAATAATAAGATACATTCATTGGAATTACATACACGAAATCCATGAACAACATGGTGAATATCACATGTATCTCGCATAAAATTAAATTGAGGCAGAATTCCATTACCTAACACTTCTATTTGGTTGAGGAATATTTGGCCTCATTTATAGTGGATTTAAATATTTTATTAAATTATAAAAAATTGAACTCCTATAATGACATATATTATCCATTTATATTATCTTATAACCCATTAATTAATAATCATTCATCATTTTCAATGTATGAGATATTAATTCCATTGTTTTTTCATTTGTTTTTCATTAATAAAGATCCAGTTAATTCACATATTTTATATTTATATCATATCATGAAGAATAGAAAACACTAATATGTGTGCATCAAATATATGTTAAAAAACAATCATGGATGAAAGATATGAAATATGAAGTATTTTAAGATCATGGAGATGGTAGGCCCTACGTTTGAAATATTATCATTTCCATTTCTCAATGATAATTATGGGAAGGAGGTAATTAATATTTTATATTTAAATAATGATAATTATATCATATATTGAAATTTATTAACTTCAATATATCTAAATATATCATTCATTTGGTGTGGTGATGAAGGGAGAGTCATGTCGCTTCGTGAAGGAAGTAGTCCACACATACCCAAACGATGTTACAATAATTATGTGACTGAAAATGTATGAAAGAATATAATATTTTAATATTGATACATATGTAATGAATAAAATAATTATTTAATTTATTTTAAATATATTTTTTTACATTAATCTTGTTAAATTCTGTGCGAAGCGTCAGTGAAATATGAATTGGATCACATTATGAGGTAGTACTCTATGGTACACATGATTGACATAATCATATCTTCTATGGAATGTAATGTAAAAAAGTTTATCTAAGGTATAACAACTCCATTATTGTGAATATTTTATAAAAACAATATATATAATTTTTATCCATAATCATATCAAACTATTAACGGTTGTAGTGGAAGAATGAATAAAATCTTTTCACAAGGCAGTAGTCTGCCGGACAGACGAGTGATGATTTTATAATCAATTTGATGGAAGTGGAGATGGATTTAGCTCATAACCATACTATAAAAAACATCCCTTTTTATGTAATATAGTTAGGATATTATATTATAATGTATTAATATTAATTTAATGGAATTTATATGGAAATATAATATAGTCACTTATTAAAGAAGATAACATATTCATTGGGCATCCTCCTTAGGTTTTCAACAAATCCTTAATAGTTTGGATTTCAAAAAAAAATATGGATTATAGGTTGATATGATGTATTTCATGAAGTAATTAGGGGACATATTTTCTAAACAATCTAGGTATTATTGTGTTAAAAATCATGGAGATTGGGTGGCCTTTTATAACCTAGGTGAGTGGAACACTTGACTTTTTTTAAAAGATTCAATCATACCCACATTTGTATCATGGAAAATAGGTTTTAAATGGGAAATTATTAAACCCATAAGAAAAGGGTTGATCATTCATATAAAATGTGTGTTTTACAAGTTGGTAGATCATTTTTAACCACAATTTCCTTAGTTTAACCCCCGATAAATCAGTTATTACAATAATAACTATAAATAATACTTATTGATTTAACTATTCGTTTTGGTAAAAATAATTAAGTTGAAATTATTCAAAATTATAAGTTATGATATTTAAAAATATGGTATTAATTTTTCCAAATTAAATTCACATACATGACAATATTTAATTTAAATATAATCCCACAGAACTGATGAATTACTAGGTTTTAAAGAGAAGATGTTCAAATGATTACAAAATTTTTATATTTAAATTAAATATTGAAATGATTATAATAGAAAAAATTGGATTAATTTATACTCTATTGAACATAATTTACCTTAAAAAAATTCAAAATATATTTTATCATTATAAATAATTTAATCAAAAAAGAACATTTCAATTAAAATATCTTATTTTAATAATTATTTAGAAAATAAATATTTTCAGAAAAATAACAATTATTAATCCTAAGAAAATATATATATTAAAATTTGAAAATTAATTTTATTTTATAAAAATATATTTTTTAAAACAGCTAAAAACCCATTTTAAATTATGTGTTCGAAGTGCGACTTTACCATCTTTTTTAAAAAATACCATTTTTTTATAAAACAATTCATTTTATTTTGAATGGATCTAATTGTATTTCATATAAATATATAAGTAATAAACATGTGAAAAATATATATTATCATTTTCAATTTATTTTTAATTATACCCATCATTCCAACAAGCATGTGATAAATATTATATTAAATAATAATATTTTAACACCATTTCATGTTTCATTGCGAGTATCACAAGATAAACTAAGTGTTTCATGTAATGAAAGGGAATAAAACATTTTTGTGTAACAAAATACTGAATTACTATTGCATTAAATTAATGTAATTGAAGAGATTGAATTTATAGGAAAAATATCATAATGTCTCGTGGTGTAATATATCCTTTTATTCTTTGTATTTCATGTTTTTTACACTATAGAATATAATGTAACTATTTTAGAACATCATGGTGTATCCTTATCTCCATCTTAAATATACAATGTACTCTCAATTTAATAATGATATTGGTAATGAAGTGTTTTAAATGTGAAAATACCATTGTTGATAACTAGAAATCATAATAAGGGTTAATAAAATATCCTCTTAGTAAGAGATATAGGGAAGTAAAACCTTAATATGAAATAACACGTATCAAGGTTCTAAGATGGAAAACATTGGAGGAATGTGAATAAATTTTCATGTAAGAAATTATTACATAATTATAGAGTGTTAAATAGGTCATTGATCAGAATAACATTAGCGATTAATGGAATGTTAGGGGCCTCAAATCTAAAAATATATGATGATTTAAAATAAAAGCTGATTCATCATATATAAATGTATATGGTATCCTATTTTTCATCAAAATTTTCTTATGGATGATTATTTGTTTACTCCATATATGTATAAGGAAATATACTTACTCGATATGTTTTTATTTAATAAGAAATATTTCATCATTTTATTATGTTAAGTCAATTTCCAATTCATTCATTACTCCATGAAATGAATATCAATTCATGAATATTTATTCTTAAAGGAATAAAATTCAAATTTAATGTTAAATAAGATCCAAAATAGAATTATGAGTAATTTTTTTAACTATAGTTTTTATTATGATAAAATGGTTGGAACAGGTAATCTAATATGCATATATCTTCATATGGTGAAGTAATAAATTAATTTGTTAAACGTTACACAATGTTTAACTTAAACTATTTAATAAATTTCTAGCCTTACAATCCTTATGGAATATTATGTTCCAAAACATTAGAAATACGGTCATTAAATTTCCAAAATTAACTTATCATCATTCCCTCATGCAATATGAAGATTCTCTTAATCATTACAAGCCAAACATGTGAATATCATCATCATAAATTTTATTGAATCATGGAAAATACTGTGAATTACATTTAAAACATATCTAAAAAAGAATAATTCCTTATTCCTTATAAAAAATCACAAAATCTAGTATATATTCCTTAAATAAAAATATTTTATAAAATCTATCAATGATAGAAGTACACACTTTTTCATAAAATAATTAATAAATTCCAAGGTAATTACTACTATCCATATTACATTATCCATATCAATTATATGTTTATCCCATAATTTTTTTCTCAATATTAAGAATATAGTAACGGTTATCCTTCCCTCAATCAAAGTTTTTCTTAGAAGTTCATCTTTTCATAGTATCAATTTTCATGGTCATCGGTACCGTTTGACATACACTTCCAAACCCTTAATGAAAAATCACTCCATTTAAATCCTTATACATTTCATTATTCTTATAACTAGTATTTGATAAAATAATCAAATGATATAATTTATGACACCAGAAATAACCACATTAAAAATTCCAATTTTTCCATGGTAAGAGGATATTCTTAACAATGACCAATTATTTTATTTTACGGTATGTTCCTTTAACATTTGAGGCATTGATTTCCATTGCGAACTATCTCCATATAGTTGAATAATTATAGATTGGAATAATTTTTCATTTTATTGAAATAAAAATCATGGTGTAAATTCATTTCATAGTTGTCACATCCTTTTATTCCATTTATGAAAGTACTAGGGTGATTATTTCCCAAATTGTGACATGATGGAAAATAATTATACCCCTCTTACATTTATCTATCATTTTCCATGACATCATTTTCCATTCATACATTACATCACAGATATAGAACATAGATAATTATTTATCTATATTTTTAGAATTGGATCATATGACCTCATATGATGGGCATGTTTGGGAGTCTATTTAATTTTGAAATATAGACTAAAGTAAATCAAAGAAATTAATATTCTTACTCATTGGATTACGTGGATTTATGTGGTTCCCATTCCTTCTTCAAATAACCAATTCTAAATTATGTCTTATACTGGATTAGATCATATAATTTTGAATCATAATGTATTTTCCAAAAATAGTAAAATACTTATCATAAAGTGAAAAAAATGTTCATTGTTAATCTCATGATCATAAAAATGGTTTCGTTGGGAATATTACTATTTTCAAATCCTGTATAATTGTCTTTATGTAAAATGTGAATTATAATACAAATATCCCCCTATAGTATAAATCCATGTGAACAATATGGGTTGCTTTCATCCAATAGGGATGATCAAATATATCTAAATGATCCATTTTTAGAGTAATTACCCATATGCACTTCTCATCCAAAACCATTACCTATTGTAGTATCTAAAAAATAGGTTTTTAAGGAAAACTATAATGACCAAGTGTCAACCAGAATTTATATTAAATAATTTTTTATTAATATTCTACATATTAAAAAAATATTTCCAAAGGAAGGTAATAGTTTAGTGTATATAGAAAATTAGAACATAATATTATAATTTGGTGAATGATCTTCAATGTAACAAATAAATATATTCCCATTTAGTAATCCCACACTTAAAAACATTTCTTCATTACTAGGGGAAAGGAAACATTAGAAATTGGTGAGTTCAGACGCTTAAAAAGGGTAAATATGTTAGATATTTAAGCATAAAATTTTCATAAGTGTTTGATAACATGATCAAATCATTAGATGATAATACCTTGTATATCAAGGATATTAAACATGAATCATGTCATAATGATTAGAAGTTTATAGAACATCAATCATAAGATAATAAAGAACGTAATCCATGAAATCATAAAAAAGTAATAATACATGGATTTGTTGAATGCATATCATCTTATTACATTGTGAACAAGTATAATTAAAACTATGTTTACGAATTAAGTTATGGACATGAAATCAGGCCCTCACATAGACTTAGGGATATGAAATAAAGCACACAAATAATGTTTTGATCATGAAATATGGATCACGAATAACATTATGAACATGTAATTAGGTTCATGCGTAATCATATGGACATCCAACAAGGTCCATGCATAACATTGTGAACATGTAATCAGGTTCACATATAAATGTTTGAAAAAAAAT
This sequence comes from Viscum album, assembly GCA_963277665.1. Taxonomy (NCBI): domain Eukaryota; kingdom Viridiplantae; phylum Streptophyta; class Magnoliopsida; order Santalales; family Viscaceae; genus Viscum; species Viscum album. The sequence continues at coordinate 1,090,161,313 of OY728121.1, forward strand.
ATGATTCACTCATAACATTGGCAATATGTAATTAGGTTCCAATATAACCTTTTGGAAACACATCTAGGTCCATTCAGAAAATATATAGTTTTTATTTATCCATTGTTACCAAATTCATTAATGGGAGATATAAGTCCCACCACTCACATAATAATATCATACATTGCTACACCACATGATAACAATACTTGCATAATATCATGAACTGTAAAAGGATATGGTTTTAGTAAGATAATATCATAACCAAGGAAATGAAAAGGTTATCCTAAAAATTTCACTATATCATTACCTATAAACAATATATAGGTCTCATAATCATTTCATCAAAGCATGACCCAAGAAAATAATCTTGTTTCAATATCATTTTATCAGGGTATAACCCATGGAAGATATATACGATCCATGAACAACTTTTACTAAACCATTCAAAGAAATAACAATAATGGATTCCTTTGTTCATATCCACATTATTTATTAATCTATATCAATAGATTTCAACATAGATCGGTAAGGATTTTGTAAGAACATAAGAATCATTTCTTAAGGAATATATCATTTTTTTGAATATCGCTTTTTAAAGTGTGAATAATTTTCAACATACATTTCTCTAAAAAAAATGATGTAAAAATATAAATTCAGATTAAGAAAAATAAAAATAATCAAGGGAAAATATATTTACAACCTAAAAACACTATTTATGTCATAAAACATTCTGAAAACCTTTCAATTGGGAAATAACCATGGAAAAAATAAAGGAGTCTGTAAAAACAATTTAAAACAATTTTTTAACATAAATTTTTTTTGATAAAATATTTCTTTGAAAACCAATTTAAAACAAATTATTTCCATAATTTTAGGAAAACATGTACTTTAAACGAAACCTTATAAAAATTCTGATGACTCATCATGGAAATTATGGACATAAAAGTAGGTAAATCCTACATACCGAACATTCCTTTTGCACTGTAAAATGTTTAGAAGAGTACCTTGATCATAAAATAGAAATTTTATACCTTTTAGAACCTTTTTTAAAGCTAAAACAAGGGTAAAATTATTTTTACATATCAAAGTAAATCATTTTTTAAATTGTATTTTTGAAAATGCAGTTTTTGAAGAAACAATTTCTGAAAAAATAGGGAAATAAATCAAATTTTCATTAAAAAACTACTTAATTATATTAAGAATAAGAGTCTATAATACTATATATAATACATTTATATTGTAGGGATAAAAATAGGATAAGAAAATTCAGCATTGCTCTCGAGATATGGATCATAATATTTCATTAATTAAAGCATAATCATAAACAATCTTGATAAATGATGACATTGTAGAAATAAACTATTAATATTTTGGTAATGTTAAATCATAATCATATAGGAATAATAACACTACATAAAGAATAAAATATCAATGAAATAAGGATATTCATGATATAATATTTTAAAATGTATTAAACAGACCTTGTATACTAATAGAGATGAATAACATGGCATGTGTCTCATAGAAGGAAAATTTAGACAAAATTACATTACTAGTTTGTTAACTTTTTAAAATAAACCCCAAGAAAGAGAGATAATAAATTGTAAATTTAAATAAAAATTATTAAAATTTTATATTTCATAGAATAAATTCATGTATATTATATAAACCACACATAAGAAACATTTGATGAACATGGCATGTATCTCACGAATATAAAAAGTTAGTTGATAAAACCCTTACCTTAAGTTTTGAATTTATTCATACACATTCACAACTATAATATAATAAATATAACTTTATGATAAATCTATAGAAGGAACATATTTTTATATATAAACCCATATATTATTTGGTTATTTCTTTATATTACTTGTTTATTAAAAACTCTATAATAATGTTACCCTTCAGGTAATATCTATTTTGTTTTTAATATATTTTTTTTGGATTCTTATTCATGATCCCCTTTCTAATATCATGATTTAATTTTTTAAATAATGTAAAATTTTATATAAATAACTTACATATTCAGTAAATATGTATTTATAAAAATATATAGAGTATAGATATGTTAAATGGAATCCACTTTTCATGGAGATGGTATGTAATATGTACGCATGAACATTTTTTCCATTTAATTACTGTATTAAATGAAAAAAATAAGTTAAATATATGTATATATATATTATAATTAAAAAATAATTATTATTTCATATATATCATATGATTTTATTAAACCCATCCTTAATATATTCCATAAAAAGTGTCAACAAATCTCATCACTTTGAGGAGGCAGTACTCCACATGTCAACAAAAGATGTTATTACATTTACACAAAATGTAAAGCATAATGGAATGTATTATATAATAATAAAAGTAGAAAAAATTCATATTGAATATTATATATATATTATAAAATAATATTTTCCAAAATAATTATAACATATTATATGTGGTAAATAAAAATTGAAGAACATTGTTTTGTGAGGCAGTAGTTCGCCGAAGACAAAAAGGGTAAGATCCATTCCAATTAGATGGATGTTTATTTTTGTGTATGTAAAATACTAATAAAAAATATCTTAGTATATTAATGATACTAATGTTATTATATAATCATGGAATATGAATAATCTATCGTGTGTATAATTAAAATAAAACAAAGGATCCCAAGGAAGCATGTTACCTCTTCTTTGGGTAACTCCTCTTCGTTTTCCCCAAAGGGCTTCCTTTGTAGGCTTTCATACCAAGGGAAGATTCTAGAATAAGTTTAAGGATATGGGGAGAATATATTATCAGATTTTTTTTTTGAAAAAAAGGTCATTAGAGATCTTATTAAGTGTGACGGGTTAGTGGATTTTTATATTGGAGGAGGAGTGGAATTCTTATAGATTTTTGAAAAGGGAATTCCACCCATGATGTTCCAATGAAAGATATATAAAATATTTGTAAAAATTATATCAATGGTATTATAGATTATATATTTTAACATAAAATGTAATGTTGACATAATTCTATGTCATTTTTTTCCTTAGATTATGGTTTAGTCCATTATTAATCTAATTTGTCTCTTAACCACTGTTATTGATTTTAATCACATTCACTAACATTTTTGGTAAAAACCTATATTTAACATATTTTAAATTATAAAATATTCTTACTTAAAATATGGAGTCCATTTTTCTATATTTCAGTGATATAATTGGAATAAATTAATTTAAAATTAATATCATAGACGAGACAATAATGCGAGGTTCTAATTTAAAAATGTTCAAAAGTTTGAGATTTTTTATATCCAATTTCAATTATAAATTTATATCAGTAAAATAAACTGGATTAATATATGTATAATTTATCTAGTTAATATTTTACAAAAAATAACTTCTAATTTAATTACATAATTATTTTAGATGAAAATGCGGTTCTGGATTAAAATTAATTGTTTTTCACTGTTGATCAAAAAATGAAACGTCTCAAAAAAATTACAAAAGGTAACCGAAACATAATTCTGAAATTACAATTCCAAAATATAAAATTTATTTTATCAAATAAAAAATATAAAATTTTCAAAAATAATTTTTAAAATGGGTTCACTAATAAGAAGAGGTAAAATTACTATTTAAAAAAATATTTATTTTTATTTCGTAAATTAGATTTATAATTTCCTTATACTGATCAATTATATTTGATTAGTATAAAAAATATTTGTTTAATATATAATATATAATTATTATATAAAACATTAATCAAAAGTGGTTTGATTAATTTATGGAGTTAATTTTCTTTGTTGATAGAAAAATAGTTTTCATTAAGAAATAATTTCGCTGTTTTAAAATAGTTCTTTATTTCACATACACAAACTTACAACCAAATGATTCATTTTGTATACATGTGAAACTCATATTTTAACAATTTATATTATATTATTCATTTATTTCCTTCCAAAAAATAGATGGTCTCTATAATAAAATTCTAATAATATTATTAATAGTATATTATTGTTCAGTAAAACTCATCCATTCATTTTATGATTGCTATCAAAGGAAGTCATCATTATATGTAACATAAACCAAACATACTTTTTCCTTTACCAAAATGTAATCTATTTGTTGCATGTATCGTAATATTAATATATTATTTTGTATAATGAAATCTAAACATAGTGATTTCATATAAAAAACCTATAATCATTGTTTTGTGAATGGAAAAATTTCAAAAATATTAAATTAAATTAAAAAAATATTAATTCCAATAATATAGGGGTGTAACATTCTACCCCCAATAAATTTAAATTTCCCCTTGAAATTCTTATAGGTTATCAATTTTTTAACAATTGAATGTTCCATTCATAGGAACCCACATCTTAAAAATGATTACCAAACCATCCTTTTAAAAAGGAATGTTATAATGGTAATGGTTATCCAATGTAACATGTCACTAGGCTTCCATATAGGATATCTTAGGTGATATGTGAAAACATGAAAATGGATGAAATGAATAAATAATCATAGTGACTGATAAATATCATTCATCACAAGAAAGTTAGTGATCCATAAAAAGATAAAAATAAAAAAATGGAAAAATGATGATGTGTGAAAGAGTTAATTGATATCATAAAAATGATGATAATACGAAAAAATTTTATTTCAAGACCATTTTCCTTAAGGTTAAATAATTTTCATGAGAATATATACATGCATGATTTCATGATAATGTCACGCTTTTTGTGCCTTGATCAATTTCCACATCATCTCTTATTCAACAAATGATGAAGAATTGGTTCTTCCAGAAGCACATAAAGATAATTAGATCCATAAGAATGGTGATAAGTTATTACATATTTATTTAGTAATCATCAGAGGAATATGGTTATCACATGTCACACAATATTCATAAATCCTTATGTAAAGAGAAAATACATTAAAATAAAAAACCTCATAAAAATTTTAACATAATCCATTCCATAAACGGTTAAACTTATATCCCTTCAAAAATATAATTCTACCTTTATTCCTTTAATAAGATCCTTTCTTATAAAAAACATTTGAAACATGGGTTCATCATTGTAACGATAAAATATCAACAATCATTTTATTATTCCAAAATCTATAGAGATGGAGATAATCACATGGAGAATTATTAAAGGATGAAAAATAATATTTGTATAAGGCTTATTTGTACAAAATCAAACATAAAATAACCAGTATATAAGGGGAGGATATGTGTGGATTAATTATCATGGTTCACATTATCCTTCAAAATTTCATAAAAATTAAATTTACCCCTATGAATGATAGATTTCTGATGTTAATCATCATGGTTAACCATGGAACTTAAGATCTTTCCAGCATAATTACCATACAACTTATATTTGAAACCTATAATTACATGTGGTTAATTATTTGGAGATTTATCTTTAGTCCTATTACCATGGAAGTTAGATGATCAATGACCTTTCCTTCCATATTTAATCTTATTATCAATTACCATATGAAAATTTCATCTATGATACATTCCACACATTGAGAATAATGTACATCTAATCTTATTCTATCCATTGTTTTTAGAGTTTCCTTTTAATTTTATCCTTATTTTAATATCATAACCATGATATTGATGGGTGAATCTAGTATCCCTTTTTGAAAGATTAATAAGACAATGGTAATTATGGAAAAATAAGTTCATGATATTTTCCCAATCCATGGATTCAATTTTATGTTGTTTCCACAAATTCTTGATAATTTCCACTACAATTTGGTTTCACCTTTAAACAGATAAGTTCCGAATATAACATGTTCATTATATTAACAATAGAGAATGAAAAATATATTTTCAGTGTTAAATATCCATTTATAAGAAACTAATGGATATATATTTCCATTAATATAAGGTTTATGATTCCTTAAAAATAGTTAAGGAAAAAATCGATACCACTTTTTGTCATTTTTATACTCATCATGATTCATGGATTGATAAGTTTCCATAGTCATATAAATGATGTTTTTCACTAAATCTTCCATGACATTTGATGGGATATTATGTCCATCATTTCATTTTCCATTGCATATCTCATTAACATGGTCTATTTGGGTTCTATCCATTGACTAAAACTAGAAGTCATAACATAAGAGATAGTTATAATAGAGTAAAACCACATAATCATGAAATGTAATTATATGATATCTCAATCAATAAAGAAAATTTTCAATAAATGAATCATTAGGATCATCCTATATCATTAAAATTAATTAGATATTTTAATCGTTCATGATGGTTCACAAAGATACTATGAATCCCCCAAATAATATCACAAGGGAGTGTCAAACCAATTGTGAAACAAGGTCTGTTGTCATGCACTATTTTTTGATAGAGTTTGGATCAATATCTTTCTTTTAGGGTTGTCACCCTTATGTAAGTATGTACTTTATCCAATCCACTTCTAGTATCATGAAATAGATGTATTACAAGGAAACCTATCAACCTATCCTTTACCAAATTTCTCGATCATTTTCCTATATATTAACACATCCTTATACTTATCCTTAGTGACATCCCAAGACATATCCTCAGAAATAAACATAAGGATATCAAAAATTTATTCCATTCCATATTTCCAATGGTCGAATAAAACTTTCCATTGATACTAAATATGGAAATCATGATTTACATAAATGGTTATTACATCATTTCAGATGAATATTATGAAAATTAAAAATATACATTGCAGAGGACCATAATTTTTTAGTTCCTTCTAAAACATGGAACACAATATTCTAATACAGCTAATAATATTAAATTTCTTAAGAAAATTGTATTTCCATCACTACTTTTACATAAAAACCACTCTTCATAACCTGAGTAAATAAAACATTAGAAATTAGTGATATTAGATTGTTAGTAAGGCTAAACAAGGGAGACATGAAATAATAACATGATCATAAGAGTATGAGAACATGATTGTATCATTAGAAGATAATAACCTGCTTATCAAAGATCATTGAAGTGAGTCATGGAATAAAGATTAGTTGTTCATAAGACACGAATCATTAGATAATCATGAAAAAAATCAATGAAATCATAACATATGAATAAGATACGAAATTGTTCCATAAACATCAATATATAACATTGTGTACATGTATAAGTACAAAAATGTTCACTCATAATATTATGTAAATGAAATCATTCCCTCTCATAAACATGTGGAAATGAAACTAGGTCCACACATAATGTTGTGAGTATGCAATGAAGTTCAATCATAAAAATTGTGAACATGTCATCCGGTTCACACATAAACATAGAGACATGAAACCAGGTCCATTCAAAACATTTTGAACATGTAATCAGTTTCAATCCTAACATTGTGATAATTTAATCATGTTCACATATAACTTTGTGAAAACATAATAAGGTTCACTCATAACATTGTGAACATTTAATCATGTCCATACATAAACTTAAGGACATGAAACCTGGACCATTCATAACATTTATACTTAGGATTCATCCCTTATTATCCAATACATTGGATAGATATATTGGTCCCACCCCTCACATAATAGAACCATACATAAATTGTCCATTAGATAATAATAAATTCTAATAACATGACTTATATAAAAGATATGGGTTACATTAAAAACTTATAATAACCTAATAAATTAAATGGTTATCCTAAAAATTTCATCATTTCATTATATATGGAAAATAGATAGGTCTCATGATCATTTAATAAAATCATAAGAAATAAAAAGTTTTGGGTTTCAATGTCATTTTATTGTGGTATAACCCATAAAAGCGATATGAGTTTTATAAACAACACGTTATAAACCATTCATTGAAAAAATAATAATGCAGTCCTTGTCTCATATCACAATAAAATATAAAACTATAACAATGTATGTAAACATAAATGGGGTAGTATTATGAATTATCACATGAATAATTTCTTAAGCAAATTGACCTTTCATTGAATATCTATTTTTTAAACAGAACATATTTTCAATATCTTACCTTAGAAAAACCACTTGAAAATTTATAAATTAGGCTTTAGAATTAATTTAATGAATTTTATAAGAAAATTTAATTACCACTTAAAGAATAAAATTTTAAACATAAAACATTTTTAAAACCATAATATTTGAAAATAACCTTGATAACATATAATGGAATATATGAAAGTCATTTTAAACAAATTCTCAAAAACATATATTTTTTAGAAAATAATATTTGTAAAAAATTTAAAAAAACTGAATTTCCAAAATATTCATAAAATAATTTTCATTATTAATAAACTTAAATTATTTCCATGGATGCATAATGGAAATTATGGTCATGAAGGTGTGTAAACTCATACATGCTACACATTTTTTACATCATAGAAGGTTTCAAAAAGTGCCTTTATCAGAAAACGAAATGGAAAATCCATTCAAAAACTTTTTTAAAGGAAATAAATGTGTAAATATTTCATTATCACATCATACTAAATCATATTTTAATTTTTTCTTTAAAAATGTTTTTGTGAAAAAAATTCATACTCAAGAGGGAAATATTGTGATATTTTCATAAAAACATTTTTAATTGTCATCAACACCAACATGTAGATTAATTTTACTAATGCCTGTAGATATCATGAAAACTAAAGTAAAAGAAAATTTATTGTTTTATTCATATATGGATCCTAATATTTCTCCAATGGAATCATAATAATAAATTTTTTTTGATAAATCTTGAAATTATAGTTATAAACCATTACCACTATGGTAACAATGATTCATAATAATATAGGAATAATAACATTAAATGAATATTAAAATATCATTAAATGAAGTATATTCATGATATAACATGTTAAATTCCATTAAAGAAACTATGCATAATAATATAGTTTCATTACATGTGTTGTGTCTCAAAACCGTAAAATTGAGTAAACAATTATGTTTTCGATATTGTATCTATTGAACCAAAACCCCATGAAAGAGATATCATAAAATAGATATGTATGTTACCATGAATCTATGTATTAATATAATTTAATACATTCATGGGTAGTATATACACCACACATAATAAATGATTGCTAAACATGGTAAGTATCTCACGAATATAAAAAGTGAGATGAGAAAACCCTTACATTAAGTATTGAATTTATTATTACACATTAAAAGCTTCTATATACTAAATATTAGATTATTATAAATTTTAGAAAAATAATATTATTATATATAATAGAACATATTATATTTTTATGTATTTATATTACCAATTTATTACCAATTCCTTGTTAATATTACATTTAAGTAATATCAATTTTTGTTTTTTCTGATGTTTTAGCACGTTATTTTTTATCCTCTTACATAGATAATGATAAAATTATTTAAATAATTTAATAACATTTATGTGTATCATAAATATTCTTTATATATGTGTTTATAATAATATATATAACATAGAAATATGAAATGGAATACACCGTTCATTGTGACGGTAGGTCATATGTACACTTGAAAATTATTTCCAATATATTATAGTATTGGAATAAGAAAATAAAATGATATATATATAATATCATTATATTAGAATTTTAATTTCAAATATATTAGATATGTTCACTATGTCCATCTTTAATACATTCTATTTAATGTGTGACTGAATCACATCTCTTTGAGGAGGCTGTTTTCCACACATCCACAAAAAAAAGTTATCGTATTTACAAAAATGAAAATCCTAAAGGTATGTTTTATATCATAATTAAATAATAATAATTACTTAATAAATATAATATATATAATATAAAAACGTATTTTTAATCATTATTTACACCCATGACAGGTTGTAAAATAAATAAAAACAACATCATTTCGTGAGGTAGTAGTTCACCACACACAAGAACGAAAATCTTGTCACCTATTACATGGAAGTTTTTGTAAGTGTAGGTAGAAAACCTAGAATTAAAACATATAATTATATTTATAATAATAATGTTATTATATAACAATGTATTAATAATTATAAATGGTTGGATAATTAAAATAAAACAAAGGATCTTCAGGAAGGATGTTACCTCTTCTTTTGGTTACTCATCTTGTTTTCCACCAAAGGGACGTGTTGGTTTCATTTAATACCAAAGGGGGATACGAGGATGAGTTGATGGATATTTTAATTTTATTTTATTTGATGTTGTACTGGCCAAATGGATTTATTGGTTTGAAAAAGTTGGTGGGGTAAGGGCCTTTTTGTATCGGAGAAGTGGCATTCTTGTAAATATTTTTCAAGGGAAATCCTCCCACGTGATTCCCATGGAACCAGGAACCAATCATGATAAAAATTAGATAAAAGAGACTATACGGTAGAAATATTAACATGAAATATATTTTTAATCATTTATAGATATTTTGGGACTTTCATTTAAGGTTTAGTCCTTTGTTAAGACAATTTGTTTCTTAATCACTGTAATTAAATATAATCACATTTAGTAAAATATTTTTGTCAAAAACAATGTCGGAAAATTATAAATTATATAATATTTTTATTACGACTATGGTATACATTTTACCAAATTAAAATGTCATATGTTATAGATTTAATTTAAATTTAATCCCGTAGATGGGATGACAATGATGGATATTAAAGTAAAAATGTTCAGAAGATTGAAGTGACTTTACAAGAAATTTCAATGTGAAATTAACCCCAAGAACCTATATTGGATTAATTTATGTAACATGTAATATATAATTAATCCATAAAACCAAATAAAAATATAGTTTAAACTTTTATATAAATTAGATGAAGATGTAGTTTTTAATTTAAATTCATTGTTTTTTACTACTCTTCATAAAATGAAACATCACAAAAAAATATGAAAAATTAACACTATGTAAGATTTGAAATTAAATTTCCAAAAATAAAGATCATTTTTTCAAGAAAAATTTAAAAATTTACAAAAATATTATTTAAAATTGGCTCTCCATTAAAATTTGGTAAAAGTAGTTTTTAGAAAAATACATCTTTCTAGTAATAAAATAGGACTGATTCATATAATATACCTATAAAATCTATTGAATGGGTATCAAATATATTTATTGGATTTATAATATATTAATTATATCGAATAAATTAATAAAAAGTGGTTTCTTTAATTTATTGAGATAAAATTATGTTTTTCATATAAATATAGATTTCTTAGAAAAGTATCGATATTTTCGAAAATTACTTTCATTCACCTATAATAATTGGAAACAAATAGATTCATTTTCTATATACATTTAAATAGGGTTTTAAAATTTTAGTCAATATTATTACGAACTTCCATTATAATAGATATGTGATTACTATAATAATATTTTAAAAATAATATTTTAATAATAATATTTTAATAATAAAATTATTTGTTTATTGTAGTTCGGTAAAACTCAATATTTCATGTTATAAAAGATATTGAAGGAACCCAAAATTGTGTTTAACGCAATAAAAACATAGTTTTTTGTGTACTGAATGTCAATATAAGATTTTATGTTAGCACAATTTTAATTTTTTTTGTGTATAATGCATCTTAAATGTATTGATTTCATATAAAAAATAAATATTTAGTGTTCTGTGAAATTAAAAACATAAAAAAGATTTAATGAACTGAAAAAATAATAATTTAAAAAATCTCGTAGTGTTTATCAAGACACATAATCACTTCCATACTAAATATTTTCTATGTTTTTTCTAAGATTATTCTCAAGGTATATCATAGGGTTATGATACCTAATATATGGTTTTCTTATAGTAGTTCTTAAGGTTTCTACATATAATACTACGCTTCCAACTGTAGTGGACCTACCCGTTTATCCCGGAGCTGCTGTGCACATTATTACAATGGAATAAGATAAAAGGAATTTCATATTGAAGGGACGAATGTTATAGTAGTGTTGGTAAACTTGATACATACTTGAAATTTTCATTACATAATAAAACATAAATTTGAACATAATTGTTTTTTAGGAATAACATTATTCTCTCCGGAATCATAGTACACGTCATAGAAACATGGGGAAATAAAAAAATATTAGGGTGATATCTGATGCTCAGTAGGGGTTATATACAATAAAAGATATCATAAATCAATAATAATTATTAACATTAAATGAAAAATAACTAAACACATATTCCATTTAAATATGATTAGTATCATGATAATAAAATTAAGAATTAATACGGGATGATACATTAGTAAAAATGAATTCCATGTAATAAATAAAATCATAATTAAATTAGTCTATATATAATATCATGGTTAGAATATATTGGATAATTAGATAAATTAATTATCCACGAAAGAAATGAATAATTACTAGATTTCATGTTTCCAAAGAATAACATAACTTTACCATTAATACCTTTCAAATTATGGTTTAAAATCACTGAGTTCAAACACAAAGGGTTTAACCAACTCTTCCTCTAATATAAAGACTCTTCAGATGATAGTTTAAAGAACTCATTACAACCTGATTTGTGTTGGAAAACTATTTTTTCTCATGAGACTACTGATGCATCGAGGGGATTTCTATAAACGTTCCCCACTATTGTCTTACAATACAATATATCTTCACATATATAAAATAATAAATTTAATTCATAAACAGTGTGCCATATCATTAAATATATGTATCGATTAATGGGTATAGATTTATCAATATTTACATTGTAAAAAAATTAACAGTCGATGTAAACACATTATATAAAAATGGTACATGGTTTAAGAAACAATTTTATGTTTCATATAAGAAATATGGATGTTTAATAGAAATTTAATATCCATAAGAAATAAAAAACCGAAGGGATAGTAAATAACTATAAAATGAATATAGGAATGTAATTCGAATACATTCTTTAGAAAAAATGATCATAAATCATTTAGTGGAACAATAAAGATAGTTATAATAAAATATATTCCTATTTGTGTATGAATAAAAAGTTTTTTTTTCATTGATGTATAAAAATAATATAACAATATTTTTAAAACATTTTTCAGAAAAATATCCTATTTAATTTAGAAGTAACTTTTTTTAAAAAAATATCAAGAACAAATAATGAATATAATATTCATTGAAAATAACCGTTGAATAATATAAAATAATCTTTAAAAAATTTAGTGGTCTTAAAAGGTAGAAAATCCATACAATCCATCTACATCAATGGAAATATTTCTATTAAATTTTTCGTTAAGGAAAATGGGAATTTTTTGAAAATTGACATAAATATTCCATGGAAAACATTTTGTAAAAAGATGTTATTGATGTATTTTAAAAATACATTGCAAGAGGATATAAAAAATTAATATTTTTAGAAATTTTTTTATAAGAATAAAAATCTATGGAGAAAGAGGGAAATGGATAAGTATTTTCAGAAAAATATTCTATATTAGTTTAAGTAAAAAAGTGGGGAAAATTGTACTATTACTTGAAAATATGAGAAATAACCAATAGATATTAAAATTCATGAATTTATTTTTATATGGACAATAATATTTTATCATTAGAAATAATTTCATAGTTAATAATGATAAATGATGGGATTGTTTCATAAAATGTTTACCACATCAAATAAATGTGTGGTGATATTTCAATATATCTCATAAGAAATACAAGTGAGATTGCAATCAGATACATAATACATCATTTTGATTGATCATGATTTCACATTATTTATAGTTGTTTTGAACATGTTATTATCTTCTTAATATAACTATTTGAATGATTATAATGTCTTATAAGAACATTTTATAACAACTTATAACTGATTCGTTAGTAATGTATAATTATTTTCTTTATTTCGAGTGTTGATTGCCTTATTTTCTAATGATTGTTCCATCATGAAAGATCCAAATATAGTGCATAATATATTTTTCTATCATCTCTAGAATGATAATCATGATATTTTTTTTCATATATAGTAATTAAAAATTATTTTAATACCATTCATGAAGGATGGTTATGAATAATGAAATACGTTACAATCATTGAGGTGGTTGATAATACATATGCATGAGTAATGTTGCATTTTATAATGATCTTTATCGAAATAAGTTATGTAATATTTTATCATTCCATAATGATCATAATATCATAGTTATCATATTATTTCAGTATATATATATATAAATATATATATATATATATTATCCATGTGGTATGGTTATGAGAAAAGAGTCACATCCCTTTGTGAAGATGGTAGTCCACACGTACATTAACAATGTTATCAGATTTTAGTGACTGAAATGGGAAGATATAATATTATCTTCTATAAAATATATATATATATTTATATTTCATATATATCTTGTATATAATTTATATCAAATATATTGTTTAAATATAAACTTATTGTAAGATCCACCTTTTTATTAGTACAAACCCTTTTAATTGCTTGAGGAATATCATGTGAATTAAATTCATGGCATGAATTAATTCAAGACTGTGAAAAAACACACACCCTGGAATTTTGTTTCAACATGTGGCAACATGTCAAAAAACTAGATTACAAACTTTATAACTAGATTTCATTATTTTTCAACAAGTCACGAAACCATATTTTTCCACATGAAATATTTAATTATTGTATTTTAAATGTTTTGATTGGATTTCATTTGGAATAATGGAAAATAAATTTATATTTTTACATGATGTGAAATGGGAATTCATCTCATGTAATTTTAATGCCCATATTATTGAAGACAAGTCTCCTGCATCGCGTAAACCTCTGCATATTCTTTTCTCCACCACTAACTCTCTGTGCAACCCCATCTTCGACAAAAAATGTCTTTGAACCTCTAACTTGGAGAAAAACCCCTCCTTGAAACCCCATCATTGACAAAAGACCCTTTACGAGCATCCCTTATGGATGAAGGTCTTCTTTCATTGATTTATGTGAGTCTTCTTTTATTTGGAAGTGATTTGGTACAATATAGTAGATAACCAGACCTTGATTTTAATAGTATTCCTTTCATGTATTCATCTACATATTGATCTGTTGCTAACAGATTATTTTGATCATGTTAAGAAGAATCTAGAAGGTTTTTTCTATCCAAGCTGAAGGGTTTAGACAATTATTCCTCTTCCTTCATGGTAGGTGGTCTAAAATCAAACCCCACAGTCATGATTTTGATTTCTTATAACTATGTTGTAGAAATTTTAGAATTGTTTACCTATTGAAATCCATAATTGAATTAATTCATGCGATAAATTAATTAACTGAGATAATTGTGAAAGTTGGGGATTTAAGAATTGCTGAGAAAGAAAATTAATTGGATAATTAATTATGATATATTGGGATTTTTGGTTTTGTAATTAATCATGGGAATTAATTATGATGGAATTGATATGGTTTTATAGAAGAATTAAAGGTGGAATAAAGATAATTAATTGCTGAATTAGTTATCATCATGTTGATTGGAAAATTTTGGATAATTAATTTTTTTTTCTTAATTATCAAATTGTTGAAATGTAATTATGAATAATTATTTGGGAATTATTAATTGAAGGTTTAAAATTTGAAATTGTTAATTTATTATTGAATTAATTAATTGAAATTAATGTTGTAAATTAGTTGAAATATTAATTAAATAGATTTTTATTAATTAATTTATGAATTAATTAATTGTAGTAATAATTGTTAATTGTGGTAAGAAGAATAATGTTGTTAAAAATGGTTTTGAAATGGTATTTTATACTTGATGATCTATTTAATGAAAATAATGATTTAAATGAAAGTTTGTTATTGGGGTGTGAGACATGATGTTCTGCACTAGTGATAGACATGCATTGTTGAGAATGGGGTTCTATACATGAAGTAATATTCCAATTATAGATCTATCTATATTGTTGAGAATTGGGGTTTAGATATAATGATCTACAAAAATGGGATGTGAACATGGTTGATAATTTTGGGTTCTAGACATGATCTTCTAGGCCTATGACATATATAAATGATTGATAATTGCAATGCGAGACATGAAGTTATATGAACATTGTAAATATATAATGTTGATAAAATAAGATCTAAACATGGAATTCTATACCCAATACGTCGACATTTGACTAAGGTTCTATGTGGCTGTAATAATGATATGGAAATGGAATGGATAATGAAATCCATCATGTTTAAATGAATTTTGAGTTGAATATGTAACATCGATCAGAACCGGTGGAGACCAAATATGTTAATGGGGTATAGGTTTCCTTGGAAATCTAGTGGTCCATTTATATATTACATATTAATTGATATAGTGATAACTATATAGTCATGCATTGTAACTATTTCATTATACTATTACATACATTTGTTATTGAATGTATATGTTTTAGACACCGTTGCTGGAGGCCTACTGAGTTGTACACACAACCTACTCAAGATGGATGATGGGTACCCGAGTAGACTTATTTTTTGGAATATAGGTTAATGGAAAAGGCTTTGTGTTATATAGATAAGTCTAGATAGAGCACAATTGAGGGAGATGAATGTAGTTTGAGATCCAGATGAGGGTCTTTGCAATCTTTATTTTTTCATTTTTAATTTTTTAAAACTATATACATACATTAGAATTGCATTATTTCCACTTTAGTTGGCTATTATATTTCTAGTTTTGATTTTATTGAGATATTGATATTGTTTATAATTATATATGTTTCCTCAATTTTTAATTTCTTTATAATAGTGTTTTAATTTTATAAAAGTGGGTATAGTCATCCCATGATTTACATACCAGAACCTCACTTCTAGTCAAAAACCACTTGAATACAGGGATGCATGCATGAGTTCATGTGACTAACTGGATTAGGGCACCATTGTTTAGAACTCGAGTCGGGATGATATAAAGTTGTATCAGAGTCATGTTTTTTTCATCATATTTTGTCTTATGGTTTAGGAAAGGTAGGAATGAGGATCTTAAGATTCAGGTCTTGGTAATGAGCTTTTTCATGGGAGTTTCAGACCCATGTACACAGTAAAACACAAATACTCTAGGTGGGATTGTTGTTATTGATATTTTATATTATATTTGAATATTATCTCACCTTTGGTGACACGCTAGTTTTTTATAATGTTATTTTTTTATATTTCCAGGAATTGACTCGTGGAATAGAATTACATGAGAGTTGAGTCTGCAAGAATCATTATAGGAACTTTGGATTATTTTGTTACTTTCCTTATCTTAGGCACACAACACAAAATGAGTTTTGCGTATGTGGTTAAACATAAATTTTTTTATTGGATTATGAAATTTAATTAAAATTGGTGCCAAATTTGAAATTGAATGATAATGCAATAATGAGAATAAATTGGTTTCTAAAGTATAAATTGAATATGATACTATTTTTACCCTTTTTGACCAGGAACTTGATGAAGGACCGTTATAGGTAATGATAAAACCTCAGTTATCATTGTGTTGAGATTTTTTGTGAAAATGCACTTTGTTCCTTTTGTGATTCCCTATTAAGTAAGCATTTTTAATCTGTGAACTATGTCCTAAGGTTCATATTTTTACTTTTAGAGATATTCCTCTATGATGAAACATGTTTAGTGGATGACCAGAGGACATTCTAGTAGATTATCCACCAGTGGAAGAAACTGGGGCACAGATAGTGGAAGGTGAGGATGATGTGTAGAAGTTATGGGAGAACATCGCTTTATTCATGAAATTAATAGAGAGATGCATAGGGTTGGTTTAGAATATAATTTATAACATAATTAGGATGTTTTAGTTATAGAACCTTCAAACTATTACTAGAGTGGGAGGACTTAAAGGAGTTGAGTTCCTGGTTGAGTCCATCATGGAAAAAAATGAATATCTGGAGACTCTTATTTAAGGAAGAGTGAAGATAGATACTTATATGATATGGAGAGTAGTGAAGTGATGGGGGACATTCAAACATGAGGCGGATAGACTTATGTTATGTTATGGAATGATTTCATGGAGAGGATCTTAGGGAACTTTTTCCCAGAGATGCTGAGGTAGGAAAGAGAAGTTGAGTTCTTATGGTCGACTCAAGGGAGCATGTATATGATAGAGTATGTGGTATATTTTATAGATCTAAAACAACTTAATCTATAATTGGAAAGAGATTATATGGATATGGTGAGTTGTTTCTAGTATGTACATATGTGTGAGATTAAGTCCAAAGATAACATCTTTTGGTTAATGACGTTTGATAAGGTCGTGGATTAGGATCCCATAGCTGAAGGGAACCTAAAAAGGATTCCATTGCTGGATAGATATTTTCTACTAGATGATCCAGGGGGAAACATCTTATATTATGTAGTATAATTAGGACAAATTTATCTAGAGAAGCAGGAACCTGAGTGTCTAGTTAGGAGGATCAATTATTCAGGATCTTACACAAGTACTTCCCAATAGTGTGGTAGGCCAAGGCACTTTTGGAGATATCTTCCTCAACCACCTTCTGAGTTCTGATATTGTGGAAATATGGGGAATATGAAGAGGTTTTGTAGGAACCAACTAATGAAAATTAATTATAGAGGAGCTAGAATAAACATATGTGTTGGAAGGGGATCTTCTAGACCATAGTAGTATGGTAGATAGAGATCTTTTGGTCACTGGTGTAGAGGTCGTGGATTTGGTTCTTCTGGGAATGTTTTACCACATTATTAGAGTGGTGAAACATTGGATAATGTGATAGTATCATGGGGAATATGGGAAGGATAGTTGCATGTAGTGCATTCTACATTTGTGGATAACGAGGATGGACCATCAATAGTGAGAGTAAATATTCTTGTGTAATCTTTATTATCTATTTAATCTTTTTATCAATTAATATCATTCATTTATATCTTCAAAACATGTTATTGTTTGAATCCTGGTAGTGGGGATTGAGTTCAAGGTAATTAATTTTGATACTCCATTCGAAGTGCGGTCTAGAGACATCTGTTTGTGCAATGGGTGATCTATTGAGATTGGGTAGTATCATTTTCTATGGGATATATATATATATCCATGACATGTTGGATTCAACCTAATAATAGGTATGGACTGGCTAGTCCGATATTGACCTCTAATTCAATGTTACTGTAGGAGATAGAAATTTACATCAACTAAGGGTGACCGTTACATTAACCATGTGGAGTGGGATATCCAAGAATGCTAAACAGGGTCAATAACTCATCAACATGGAGAGCTCACAACTCATGTTTTTTGTCATTTAATAAATGAAATAGGTTTAAAATATTATATCTTTCCAACAATGGAGGAACAGTTTTAGGATGTTTTCTAGAAAAAATATCAGGGCTTTCGCCTGAGAGATATGTGGAATTCATAATTGAGATCATTGTTAGGGCTGATCCTATTTCTATTCCACCATATAGAATGGCACTAATAGATATTTAAGAGCTCAGGGATCATCTCAAAGAGTTAGATGATAAAGGATTCATCTGATAGAGTATAACACCATGGGTTCTCCAGTGTTGTTTGAAAATAAGGCTGATGGGAAAACACATTTTTTCATTTATTACTAATAGTTGAAAAAGAATAATGTAAAGAACTAGTATCCAATTTCATCTATTGATGATCTATTTGACTAGTTTAGAGGATATTGTGTGCTCTCGAAGATAGACTTGAGATTATGTTACCATTAGTTAATATTTCAAACTTCAGATATACTGGGGACTACATTTAGAAGTACGTATTTCCTATACAAGTTCCTCATAATTCCATATAGGTTACCAAATATTGCAAAAATGTTTCTAGAAATGTTGAAAAAAATATTCCATCCTTACTAGGCTCAATTTTTGGTGGTGTATGTGGAGGACATATTAGTGTGACCCAAGACACATGAAAATCATGACCAACATCTTGACATCATCATGAGTACACAGAGAAGCCATCGAATATACACCAATGTATTTAAGTTCCACTATTTTATCGATGTGGTACACTTCCATGATCACATAATCTTTGATGTAAGTGTATAAATGGACCCATATAAGGTTTATGAATTTTTTTATTGGAGAATCCTAAGAACATATTCAATATTCATATATTTTTGGTATTATCAAGATATTATAGCATATTCATCAATTACTTTTCCATTTTGGAAGTTACACTTTCTCATTTGACCAAAAATGTAATAAGGTTTGAATGGTTGGAATCATGGGAGATTTCATTTTGGGTGTTGAAATTGTTCTTGACATCAGTGCCAATGTTGATCTTACCTGAGGCAAGTGAAGAATATATAGTGTATTTTTATGCTTCATGGATCAGACGTGGAGTTATGTTGATGAAAAGAGATAGATTTAAGAAATATAGGTCTCGGAATTTGAGGTCACATGAATGTAACTACCCCATGAATGACCACAAGATAGAATATGTGGTTTATGATTTAATGTGTTAGCTACATGACCTATTGGGAAAAAGGTTTATAGTGTATATAGATCACAATAACATTTGGTATATCTTTTAATAGTGTGATTTGAATCTACGGAAAAAGATATGGGTTAAATATATGATGTATATTCATTTTGAGTTGGAATATCCACTTTTTAGGGGAAACGGTGTGGCTATCGTTTTGAGAAGGAAAAATTAGACTCAGGAGGTTTAGGAGTTTTGTGATGAGGGGAAGACGATGAACATTCTAGCTGAAATGCCTGTGGTGGTTCAGAAAAGTTAGGAGCATAGGAATCTAGATTTTGTATTAGTGGTGTATACACATTTGATATGGATTAGGAATAGATAGTATGAGGATCTAGAGTGACTGGCATTAAGGGAAATATATGAAGGTGGAGAGAATCCATCAAATTGGATGATATAAGATGATGAGCTCATCTATGTGAATTATCATGTAATTTTTCTTATGAGCAAGTGAGAGTAGTTTATGTGGGAATTTCATTCCTCAAAGTAGGAGTTGCATCAAGGGGTAAACAAAATGTACCATGATCAATGAAGATTGTTTTGGTGGAAAATATTGAAAAAGGAGATAATGGGGTTTATGTCATTTTGATAAACCTATCAGTAGGTAAAATCATAGCATCAATGACCTATGGTCTTGCTACAACCATTACCCAATACTGAGTGGAAGTGGGATGATGTGACCATGTATTTTTTGGTAGTTCTTCTAAATACGTTGAGGAAATATGATGTTTTCTCAGTTATTGTGTATCAACTGGAAAAATTTTCACATTTATCACATATACAAAAGACTTTATGAATGGATAATTTTTGAGTAATGTATATTCTAAAGATAGTCTATCTTCAAGGGGTGACATGTACTATTGTTTCATACCAGGATTCACATTTAACTTTACGCTTCTTGCAGGTCTTGCAGAAAGTTATTTGAACTAAGTTATTATTGAGTAAGAATTTCCACCCAAATATAGGTGAGTTTTCATAGCATACTATACATGTGGTTAAGGATCTGATGTATTCATGTGTGCTTACCATGGATGTGTCATGGGAGAAAAACCTAGATTTGGTGGAATTATCCTATAAAAGTTTTTATAATAAATTATATAGATGACCTCATAGGAGGCTCTTTATGGTATTCTATGTAGATCACCACCATACATGATGAAGGTTGGTGAGTAAAAGTTGTTGGGGCCAAGTCTCATGCAGGTGACAACAGATCAGATATAGTTTATTTGAAAACAAATGTCTATGTCTCAGTGTATGAAGAAGTCATATACTGATCAATGGAGATGACCTATAGAGTTTACAGAGGGTGATATTGTATTCCTTAGAGTGTCACCTATGCTTGGTCACCATAGGATATCGATGAAGGGAACGTTATCACCTTGGTTTTTTGGACATTTTAGTGCTAGTGGAGAGAATCAGAATGGTAGCTTAACGATTGGATCTCCCATACAAATAAAATTCAACGAGTGATGTTTTTTTTCATTTATTAATACTATTTTATTATCACCCCATCCCTTATCAAGTGATCGATGTGGACGATTTTGATCTTTATTAAGATACATACTTCGACAGGCATTTGATATGTGGATGGATCATAGTGATAATGTGTTGATGGGAGATATCATTTCTATAGTTTGTGTTTAGGGGAAACATGGAACATTTTAGGAGGATACTAGGGAATCATAAGAAGATATTCAAGTTTAGTTGCCTAATCTTTTTGACTTCAATTATTTCAAATTCCTTAGAGTGCATCTCAAGGAGGAGATATTATATGGTGGGACATTGTAATATCCCATATTTTTCATTGTATGAATCTTTTTAATTATTTGATAAATTCCATGTGAATTTAATTCATGTCTTGGATTAATTCAAAAACATGAAAAATTACACACCTTATAAATTCTTTTTCACTAAATGTCGAAATGTCACACAACCGGATTATATCTTGTAACTATTTTCCATGATGTGTAGAAATGTCAAAAAAACCTGATTAATCCATGTTTAGTCATTATTTATTATTTTTTAAATTGTATGAAAATATTTATTTTGGAATAAGGGTAAAAACATTATGATATTTACATGAGGTGAAATAGGAATTCACATAGTGTAATTTTGATTCCTACCATATTAA
This sequence comes from Viscum album, assembly GCA_963277665.1. Taxonomy (NCBI): domain Eukaryota; kingdom Viridiplantae; phylum Streptophyta; class Magnoliopsida; order Santalales; family Viscaceae; genus Viscum; species Viscum album. The sequence continues at coordinate 1,090,183,827 of OY728121.1, forward strand.
AAACATGTCTCCAGCATTGTGTAACATTCCACACATGTTTTTCTCTATAGTAAATGCTTCTCATAGCACATCTTCGACCAAAAACATCCCATTAACCTATGCCTTGGACTGAGAATATTCCTTGCACCACCATCATCAACCGAAGTCACTTTTCACTCTTCCCCCTTAAATGTGAGTCTTCTTCTAATGATTTCTAAGAGGCCTCTTTTATCCGAATGTGATCTAGAATCCAAACATGGATATACAGACGTATATTTTTATGTTATGGCTTCTGGAAATTCAACTGCTTCTAGATCTATTACTAATAGATTATCCTGTTCTTATTGAATGGAATCTAGAATTAATTGTTTAGAAATTGAAATACATAATTGTATTAATTAATTTAGTGTATAAAATAATTATAATAATTGTGATATTTCAAAATTCAGTGATTACAGAGAAAGATAATAAATTTTAGAATAAATTATAAAAACATCGGATTTTAATTTGATAATTAATCATGGGAATATTTTATAATGGAATTTATATGGTTGGATTGATGAATTCAAAGAGGAATAAGGATAATTATATGGTGAATTAGTTATCAATGTGTTGATTGCGAAATTCTAGATAATTAATTATAGAGTTAATTATCCTATTTTTTGAATTGTAATTAAGTATAAATATTTTTGAAATAATTATTGGATATTGAAATTTTGAAATTGTTAATTAGTTGATGAATTGAGTAACGTAAATTTATGTTTTTAATCTATTGAACAATTAATTAAACAAATTTAGACTAATTAAATTTTAAATTAATTAATGTAATGAATATTTGTTAATTGTGGAAAGATAAATAATGTTTTTATCATGGTTTTGAAATAGGATATTAGACATGATCATCTATACCATTTGAATAAAGATATAAATGAATGGTTGTGAATGGGATATTAGACAAGATGTTCTACACCGACGATATAAAATCATAGTTTACAATGGGGTTCTTGACATGATGTTTTATGCCAATTAATGACGTATTTGTATTGAAGAGAATTGTGGTGTTTGACATGATGATCTACACTAATGAGATATTCACATAGCTGATAGTTCAAGGATATAGACATAACTTTTCTGTCCTATTATGTTTATACATGATTGAGAATTGGAGTTCTAGACATTATGTTCTATGCCCATGGTATATATGAAGGATTCCAAAATGGACATCTAGAAATGGGGTTTCTATACCGAAAACATCAGAATTGGACTAAGCTCCCATGTGGCTATAATAATGTGATTGAAATTAAATTGATAATGAATTTCCTATTATTTAAATGAATTGTGAATTGAATATGTAACATGAATCATACCCAGTGTAGAGTGGAGTAGGTATTGTGGAATGGGGTCCTTGGGAACCAGGTTGTCAATATAATTAATAAAGTTAATTGATAATTTGGTAATTTTTTACTAGAGAATTGTAATTTTTTCTTTATGAAATTTTATACACTTACTACTGACTTGATTTCATTTAGACACTATTGGTGGTGGCCTATTGAGTTGTACTCAAACCCTACTTGGGATGCCTTATCAGTACATGAATAGATTACTTAATTTAAGGATAGTTTAAGGGAAAAGGACTTGTGTTACATGGAAAACTCAGGATGGAACATAGTTGTGGGAGCCAGGCATAATTTAGGATCCATTTTGGAATCTCTGATGTCTTTATTTTTTCAGTTTCCTTTTTTGGTCACTTGATACATACATTATCATGGAACTTTTTATGCTTCAGTGGGATTTTGTATTTCATATTATTAGTTTCTTGAGTTATTTGTACGGTTTTTGATTATATATGATCCTGCTACTATGTATTTATTTATACATGTGTTTTAATCTGATAAAAGAGGGGATAATCTCCCCATGACTGACATACCCGACCCTCACTATTAGTTGGAAACCTCTGGAATATGGGGAGGCACGCTAAGGCTCATGACACAGACTGTCTCAGGGAACCATTTTGTGGAACTCGAGTTAGGATGTTACACTTATTACCATTCGTATGAAGAATTATTGAAAGTTGCATCACATTACATCACGAAGTGGTTGTCATCCGTACACACAAGTGGTATCACTATATTCCCTAGAGAATGTAAATTAATAATACACACATATATATATTATAATGAATCTAGAAGTGTTATTATGTTATATATATCATATTTATTATTTATATCAAAAACCATACCCAACCATGAATGTTTATAATGGAATAATGAATGACATCAATTCAGGAGGTTGTGTCCAGCATAAACAGGAACAATGATTTTGTAAAACATTTGTTGAAGTGTAGATGGTTTTATTTTATTCAAATATTATAAAATCCTCTTAGTATATGTAATATAATGAGGTTATTATATCATCATTGTCTAATAATAAATTATTGATTTGGAGATCGAAAATAAAATTAAGATTCTCATTGAAGAGTAATACCTATTCTTTTGGTATCCTGGTTAGGTTTTCACTAAATCCTTCATATTTCATCCTACAGTTTTAATACATTAACCTTCCCTTACATGGAATATATATATAGGATATTTTAAATAAGTGTATCATGGAAATCAGAAAGATAATACCTAAAAACATAATATATTATTATAATCCATTAAAAAGGATTCTTCATGGGTTTCCCCAAAGTAAAATTACCCAATATCAAATCCTGGGGACATACCTAAAAGTAAAGCAGTGATCAAGGTGGCCGGTAAGGTAATACACAAGGAAAAGTGTTCACATGTGATCATGAAAAATATCAATGAGAATATGAGGAATATTATTATGGAATAAGAAACAAAATATAAATAATAGTATATTAAAATGAACATGAATCATAACATATAAATTTAGATAAAATATTTAATTTATACATCTATAAGAGAATCATCAGGTTAATAACTGAAGTGTTGTTAAGTAAAATTACCAAGGTTATTCACTAAGGTATTATAAGACATGTCTCCTATAGACATTACATTATTTAACAAATTCATTAGATAACTATCATAGATTTTCATTCACAGGTATTAATTTCATGTGATCCATATATGTCATAATAAATCAATTCATTAATAACTTGTGTGGAATGAAGAATATTTTTCTTATCAAAATCATGGCCTATGAACTACTTAATGACATGATCCTTAAATAAATTAAGCTCATGAAAGGGGAAATTTGGTTTCATAAGTGGAATCCACAAATAAAATAATTTTTTTTAAATCTAGGTGAATACCCATGGGAAATAAAATGTTTTGGGTATTCACACATTGAGAAAAATGATGATTTCATGAGTACTAGAGATAAATTTTTAAGCGAATTTCATAGGATAAGAGAAAAAGTTTAAGAAGAAAATTCAGCAACATAATAGGTATAAAGAGTGGTTTTAGAAAAGTGTAAAACGATAGTTGGTAAATGAACTCCAATTTATAGAACATGATTTTGAAGTAAGCATATGAAAAAAATTTAAGAATAGATTATGACAAAATAATCAGAATACATACACAAAAAATGGGTTCTTGACATGAAGACAAATAAAGGATAATTATTTTACCTTGAATAGTTACACCTAGATATCGAGGAATAGAACTGTGAGGGTTTGAATAAACATTCGGTGGAATCCATGGGAAGAAAAACTGCTAGAAAATCATGTAATATGTATTGGGAGGGAAGGGGAGAGGTTAATTGGTTGGCTCTTTATAGAAAAAGTGGATTATTTAACTAATAAATTCCAAATACAGGACTTTGAAATCTATGTTGTAGAAAAAGAAAAACCATTGTGTGAACCATGATTTTTCCCATGATTTTGGACTATTGGGGAATATTTTATGTTATTTTAACCCACAATAACTGATAATCATATTATGTTTCTACTTTTTTCGTGGAAAATAATACTTTCCACAATATAATGTTTTTTATATCAATCATTTCTATTTAGATTCAGAAATTAAATTATTTTTTTTGAAATTTATTAAAATCATATAAAATACAACATATTAATAAATTTTCATATTTTTGTTATGGATTGAGGTTAATTAATTATTACATATTTATGGTGTCATTAAATTTAAGGAAAAACTCAAACTATATTTTTACTATCCATAGAAAAGTAGATAATTTTAGAAAATTATCGTAAAATCACCCTAAAGTAATTTCAAATTTTTTATTTCAAAGATGATATTCATTTTATCATAATAATTATATAAATACAATCGTTTTATTTTTTAAATATAAAAACCATATTTATTATGAAATAGGGGGTTGAAATGCATAGTCAAATTTTTGATAGATAAAACATTTCAATGACATAATAAAAATATTATATCTTTTATAATTTTGTAAGAGAGTTTTTATAATACTAGTCAATTAAAATAAATATTATTCATAATACCTTAGTTAATTATAAAAATTTATATCCTTTTATAAAAATACAATTTTTGTTTGAATAATCAATTTATGAAATTCCATCTCAATTAAAACTATATTTTTATTAACCAAACCAATTGATGGAGAAAAAAATTATTTATAAAAATGTAATACACATTATACTACTAATTCCTAGAAACATGACCTTTTATTATACTCTCATAAGACCTATGGGTTTGGTTTGAAATGGTGATTGATTAAATGGGCGACTCAACTAACAATGATTGAGTAGTAATTTCCATTAACATGACCTTCTCCCATAGGATATTTCATTCAAGCTTCTCATATTAAAGATTTTCTTGGGCTCGGTGAAGGGAAAACTCAATTGACACTATGTCCCTCTTATGTCCTAAAAAATTGGCTTCATATAACATGACTCTACTAGGTGACACCATTGATTATCATTTTTTTATTGATTATTCTTTTTCATTTCAACATATAAACACTAATTATACCAAAAAAATTATTAAAAATATTAATGTTCCCAATGTTCATAATGACCAATGGTCATATTTGATTAATGGTAATATTATGGTAACATTGTGATGGTCATATTTCCTTTTACACTATATAAATGCAACTTTATTATTAAAGATATATTGTTTTTGTTGTGTAATTTAATATAACACACATTTTTGGTAAAAAAATCATTTTAAAAGTATGGGTTCCTGCATTATTCCACCTTAATATAATTCATCCCCCAAAATAGTTCTCCCAATTGAGAAAGGGGTGAGGGTACTTTTTTATCCTTTTTCCCTCTTGTTCCCACATTTCTTCTTTATATTTATTATTCCTACAGAATAATTTGACAAGGTGTGTAGTCTTTCTACGTAGAACCATAAATCTAAAATATAATATATCAATATTTTTTTCATAATAACATAGTTCATGTTCCAATCGTGCCACAATTAGATTCATTTGATGTTAGGAATCATGAATGTACTACCTCAAGAGGGATACATGAAATGTATCATGAAATTGAGAATGAATTGGTGGATGTGTATGTCGTAGGGACACTTCTCCTATGTGTTCAAGGATTTCATATGGTACAACACTCCTAGGGTTAATATTCCATGTAATGTATTCGATTTTCCATGTATATTTTTTATGTATTATATGGAATTATTTCGTGACCTGACCTTTAGATGGCATGCGATTACAAGGCCCGGAGTGCCCGAAATAAATGCTTGAAATAAATTAAACATTAAACAGTGTGTGTGAGTGGGTTTCATGAAAAAGGGAAATGACTTTTAAATGATTATGAAGATCAGAATTTTGAGGGCACTGTTGTATTTATAGTAACAACTTTTACTTACGCGGGGCCTAACATCGACCGGATTGGGTCTGCTACAAAAGTTAGTTTTCAGCCCATTAATGTAATTTAAATATGTTGGAAATTTATTTTTTTAAAATGTTTGCTTTTTTAATAGAGACTTAATTCCTCCCCTTTAAATACATTTTTATGGAATTTTCTTTGGGTTAGCCGCACGATCCTAAAAATTTAGAATTTCCCATTGGGGCTTTGGATGAGAACCAGTTGGCGATGACGACGACGTGATTGATCGACGCATCCTGGATTCAACAAACCTCGCCAGAGAACATGACGCAGAGATCGTTATTTAACCAAATCAAGGTGGGGGTCGTTATTTCGATTATTATTTTCCCTGTTCTTCGATTAAATGATGAGCACGGATCAATCCACAAACAAGGTGACCCACAGATCATGTTTTCTTACAGGACGGTGTCAATTTATTTTTCTTTTGTGGGTGTTTATTTAGGAATTGATTTTATGATGATATATGGTTTGTCATTTTGATTCTACTATTAAACCTATTAATGTGAATGGATTGACGCTATGATGAACGATGGAAGAGGTTCTTTCCTCTTTGTTTATTGATTTACATCCCCTTTTTCAACCCTGCATTCTTCGCATTCTTCATGGGTTTATGAACAATATATTTTTGTGCATTATTGTCGAAACATAATGATACCAAAATGGAGGTACGACATCATGATAACCTAGAAGAGGTGTGACGAAGAGAGTGGTGGATGAATCAGAATTGGTTGGGAGTTCTCTTTCTTTGAGTTTTCTTTGTGTGAGAGAATCATAACATGTTTTTGGGGACGATTAGAGGCCCAAACCAACAGAATCGACTTCTTGATGTCAGTGAAACCTAAAAAATTGAGATTCATACTGATCAGACGTCTGGATTGATGATCTGAGCATCACGGGTGGCGTGCCGTCAAAGAACATCGATTCTAGAAATTTCAAAAGAACATGATGTGTATCCTAAAGAATACGTCGCGTGGGACCGGTTCAGCAGTGGCTAGGGTTCTCAGATGCATGAAGTGATGGCATGAAATGTTCTCTAATGAAAACGGTGTGTGTATCCTTATACAATAATCTCCGTGTATCTCAAAAAATACACGTATAGGGGGTAGATTACACGGTCGTTTACTCTACCACATGTCCAGACCAGGCCAGGTGCATGGGTTACCCTGTGTACCAGTTACATTGGTTGTAACACACATGTTGAAGCCATGTATGGGTACGTGGCCAACGTACATGGAGTCCTCACCGGATAGAGTAACATGGAATGCCACTCTCTTCCATGTCGTGTATAACTTCTTCTACACAACAAGCCCTGTGAGATGGGTTGTTGTACACGAGTAGTACCCAGGGTTAGAGGACATGGCCTGGGACCCTTCTACATGTTGTGAGCTTTTAGTACAGGGCATAATCCTCTTTTCGACCATTCATTGGACAGGTTTTGTTTGGTCTAGTTCCCCTTTTTTCATTCCCCTTAAGGTATGGTATCATTTCCATCCACAGGAGTATTATCCCTTCAGTATGAATTTTTTAGAGAGAGTCAGTTATCCCTCTGAGAGGCCCGTATCAAGATTCTCGATCCATTCATGACCCTAAGTAGAGTCAGTTATCGACATGAATAATCCTACAGGATGTCAATCCTCTACTTACATGGTGAATCCAGATGAGGCATCGTATCCTCCAAGGCCCTTCTAGTGATCCTCATCTGTGTATCGTGATCTTTCCCACATAGGGGTGTGTTCTCCCGAAATGAGTGTATGTATCTATCATGGATTGTCTTGAAGAATAGTACTTATCAGACAGATGATATCAGAGCTATAAGATTCGTGGAGTGAGTTCACGTAGATGTGTGCTTCATGGAAGCTTCTTACTGAATCCCTATCATGGGTATGCGGTTGTGTGACTTTTCTCTAGACTACTTGTCTCGGTTTTGAGAATATCTAGATTATGTTACTCTTACTATATGTTCAGTAGAAATATATTGTGAAAATATAACTATACCACTACTCTATGTATTGCATTGTGGTTTTCAGAGTCCTCTACTATGTATTGTTATACTCACCCATGCACAGGTTTTTCCCAAACATTTCATTTCTTGTGAATATGAGAAATCGTTCGACAGAGTCCAGGGAAAACCAAGACAGGACCGAGCATTTAGACTTCCCTACTAGTTATCGTTCTCCTACGGTTACGAGCACCAGTCCCAGTTCCTCCATGTGTTTACAGGTTGGACTTTGTAGTTTGTAGACTCTTGTTGTTGGTGGGATTGTATTCTGTCCTAGTTTACTTTCCATACATTACATTCATTTTACTCTGTTGGTTGGGTTTAGTTGTATGAATGAATTTTTTTCCTTAGTGGTTTTTACATTTCAACATTTTTGGTCTTGGAGATATGTGCATGTGTATAGTTACTATGGAAATGTCTCCCATGTTAGTGATATTCTTACTAAGTGCTAGTCACCAGCACCTGAACTATTATAGGCGGGCATCAGGAGTCACAGGATGGGCCCCACTGGGATGGGTCATAATAGAGCGGTATTAGAGTTGGTCGGTTCTACCTTAGGACCATGAGTATGTGAGATTGGTTTGGGGAAACATTGTTTAGTGTTTCGAGCTTAGCTTTTAAGCTAAAGAATATAGTGTTGGTGTGGGCGGCCAACGTATCCATAAACCAAGACTCTGATAACCTTCTTTCCAACTCGGTACATGAAAACACAAGTTTCGGGGGAGTAAAATAATGGTACATGCATCATATATGAATGTGTTGTGATTTACATGTCCTTTGTGTCAGCTACCCAGATATACTCGTCAACAGTTGTACATATTTTTTCCATACAAGATGCCTCTGTGACGCATACCATCTAGGATTCAGAAGCATGATCATGAGGATGACACCCTCAGTGATGAGGCTCCGATTCTGGGAACCGTTCCCTAGGCGTTACTTCCAGGTTGTGGACTCGCTATACCACAACTAGTGGAGTAGCCCATGGGACTTGTAGTAACAACAGACAAGGGGTGTAGGCTGAGAGAACTCCATGAGTTCCATAGATAGGGACCCCTTAGGTTCTGAGGCAAGCCCGACCCTTAGGTGGTTGAGGACTGGCTTGAGGTGGTGACCAGAGTTTTCCTTCTAGTGAGGACACTAGAGGACCACATGGTGATCCTAGGACGGATCCTTATTTAGGTTTTCGCGGGACGATGGTGGAGTTTGACCACATAGAGTCATGACGAGCAGAATCAATCGTGGAAGGTGTTTGAGTGACTCTTTAGGGAGGAATTATCTCCTGTTAAGCAGAGATAATTGCATATCCAGGAGCTTCTTCACCTCGAGAAGGGCAGTTTGACGATGGATGACTATTCATCGAGGTTCACCAACCTTGCAAGGTACTCAATGGATATGATCAGGGAATAGTACTTCAGAGCTCAGACCTTTGAGTGAGTAATACTATGGGACATCCGAGCTAGTGTAATGACTCTATGAATTTGGACTTATGGAGGAGTTCTCGAGCAAGCCTTGGTGATCGAGAGCTTCTTGAAGGAGAAAAGATAGCCGATGGAAGTCAGCAGTACAAATACTATTGTGGAGACCTCGGCAGTAGGGAGACGACATCATTCACAGGGATCATGACATGGGAGACGTCACAGGAGGACCCAAGACTGGGGTTTCGATGTCCATTGCTCTCTGGCTGGATCCAGTCAACCTAGGGAGATGCATTGCTACTCGTGCGGCGGTAGGGGTCATCTCACAAGAGACTGTCTGACCCATCAAGCTACTCATAGGGAGGTAGTGGATGGACCACTGAGGGAGAGGCAGAGAGTGGAGCAGAAAAACCTTCCAGGAAGTGGACGTGGAAGAGGAGCACAGAGAAATGTAGGTGGTGGAAGACACTTCGATTTACTTCCACCACCACCCCCAGGAGGTCCGTACTAGGCTCAAGGAGCTGGGGGATTGGGGCGGGGATAACTGCATGCGGTTGAGGCGTAATACCCAAGGACTCTAGGGATGATCCCTGGCATGATACATGTATTTTATACCCTAGATTCCGTACATTTAAACACAGGTTCCATTCATTCCTTCCACACTACATGTCGTGTGTGAAACCATGAGATTCTGGTGGAGCCGTCGACTCGACCCGTACCCTTGGAGACACCTATGGGAGGAAACTCAATGATCACACACCTTTTCATACAGTGTGATCTCACCCTTGTAGGTGAGAGTTTCGGTTGTAATCTTTTGGTGGATGTTTCGATGCCTTATGACGTTATTCTCGATATGGATGGGGTATCTTCGGTCCATGGCTAGATTAACTTCTTTAGGGGAAGAGTGTAGTGTGTTCACAGTGATGGGATGAGGATTTCCATTGTTAGTGAAAAGGAGACCTAGGTAACATAGAATGGTACCATGCATAAGAGGGTTCAACCAATCACTCATTAGTTGGCTAGCCTTACCCATAGAGTTGCAGATGTTGTGATGTTCCAATTCCAAGAAGTAGTGGTGGAGTACGAGGATGTATTTCCCAAATATGTTCCAGGAATAACTCCCAACCGGGAGGTCGACATCTTGATCGTGTTACACCCCAGAACGATATTGATTTCCTCACTAGAATATCAGATGTCTCTCGTAGAGCTTCGTGAGCTGAGGATGAATATGGAGGATTTGCAAAGAAAGGGTTTTTAAAGACCTAGTGTTTCACCATAGGTAGCCCAAGTTTTTTGTGCCAAGAGGGAAGATTGGAGTTTGAGGTTGTACATGGATTACCAGCACCTGAACCAGGTAACAGTGAAGAATATGTATCCATTGTCATGGATCGACAACATCTTTGATCACCTGATAGTGGTACAATGGTTCTCGAAGGTTGACCTTTGGTTAGGTTACCACCAGTTACGAGAATGGGATGAGGATATACCGAATAAAACATTCATATGCCGCTACGGTAACTATGAGTACATGGTGATGCCTTTTCCTGTGACAAATGTCCAGACATTGTTCATTGGACTTATAAACTAGATCATTCAGCCATACTTAGACCAGTTCGTGGTGCTCTTCATCGAAGACATACTTGTGCACTTGGTGTGATAAGAGGAGCAAGTGATACACCTACAGATGGTTCTAGACTTACTCTGAGGGCACCATCTTTATGAGAATCTCTCGAAGTTCTAGTTTTGGATTATCGAGGTCCACTTTCTAGGACATGTCAACTCTGGATATGGAGTAGCTATGAAACAATCCAAGCTGGAGGAAGTGTTGGAATGTGATCCACCTAGGAGTGTGACAGAGGTGAGGAGCTTCCTTGGGTTGGAAAGATATTATCATAGATTCATTCCTGATTTCTCAAGAATATTAGCACTGATGATAGCCTTGACCAGTAAGGGGAAACCCTACATATGGATGGAGATGTTCCAACAGACTTATGAGAAGTCGAGACATAGTTTGAAAAGCACCCCGATCTTTAGATTTCCAGAGGAGGGTGTCAATTACATAGTTTTCTACGATGCATTAGGGACGGGGCTTGGTTGTTTCCGGATGCCGGGACAGGCATTGATTGCTTATGTTTCATTCCATCTAAGACCGAATGAGAAGAAATTTGAGACCCATGATCTCGAGTTGGAAGTAGTAGTCATCAGGTTGGAATTGTGGTGACACTACCTTATGGGCGAGTGGTTTATCATCCACTCTGACCAAAAGAGCCTCACATACATCTTATTCCAGAAGGATCCGAATCTAAGATAGAGGAATTGTCTAGAGTTCCTCAAGGACTACGATTTCGAGATCACCTATACTCCTTGGAAGGGGAACAAGGTGGTAGTTTCTCTTTACAGAAGGTTGAGCCCACAGTTGTTGAGTGAGGCAACATAGCAGTTATTCGCATTACAGTTTTCATTCATGGACATAGAGAATATATCTTACCTTCAGTCTATGGTGGTCACCCCTCCACTCTTAAAGTGAGTTAGGGAGTCACAACTGGGAGATGTCTACTACGAGACTTTAAATGATCAGTTATCCATAGGGAATGCTCCTGATTTCTATTCTCAAGGTGGGGAGAACATAGTTCTTTTTTGAGGATATGCAATTTTTCTAGTGCCATTGTGAGAGGAGGTTCTAAGGGAGTTTCATACATCCCCCTTGGTGGTACACCATGGCATGGTGAAGATGTACGAAGATCTTCGACAATAGTTCTGGTGGTCAGGAATGAAGAAGGCAGTAGTATAGTTTGTTTCTCGATGCCTTATGTGCCTGTAGGTGAAGGATGAGCACCGGGTTCCAATAGGGTTATTTCAACCATGGAAGTGTGAAAGTGAAAGTGGGATGTAATATCAAAGGACTTTGTGTTGGGCTTACCACGAATGTCCATGGTGCACGATTCCATATGGGTGATCGTTCAACGGCTCACCAAGTCGGCCCACTTCTTATCCATCAGGGATCATATTTTCATAGAGATATTGGGGTGCCTCTATGGGAGGGATATTGTTTATATTCATTGATTCCCTTTGAAAATAGTCCCAGATCGAGATGCCTTCTTCACATCCTGTTTGTTGAAGGGATTATAGGAGTATTTTAGGAATCACCTACTATTGGGCACAACATTCCATCCCCAGATGGATGGTCATATGGAGAGAACCATTAAGGTTATGGAGGATATGTTGTGAGACTGTATCTTGTACTTTGGTTGCAGTTAGGAGGACCCCCTTCCACTGGTGGAGTTTTTGTACAACAATTGCTACCACTCCACAATCGGCATGGCATCGTTCAAGGCTTTATTGTGGAGACCATGTCGGTCTCCACATTGTTGGCCAATCCCAGAGAGTCAACACTCATGGGTCCAGAGTTGGTGTGAGCTACCACTGAGAATGTGCGGACCATACATGAGTGGATGAAGACTTAACAAAGCTGGAAGAAGTCTTATACAGAAAGGCGACCAGGACATCTAGAGTTCGAGGAGGGATACTTCATCTTCCTTCAAGTCTCACCTCGATGAGGGTTATGAAGATTTGGACATGGCGACATCCTATATCCAATGTTCATTGGATTTTTCCAAATACTGCATAGAGTGGGAAAGGTGGCATACTCCCTAGATCTACCACAGTAGTTGCACCAGGTACATGATTTCTTAGAGGTTTCACAACTTAGGAGGTACGTGCATGACCCATTACAATTCATTGACTGTGGTGAGGTGGAAATTTATTATGGAGTTATCTTTGATGAGTACCTAGTAGAGATAGAGTACCATCAAGAGAGAAAATTTATGGCCAATCGATTCCCTTGGTGCACGTCTGGTTGTACCATGAGAATCTTCAGGAAAGCTTGTGGGAGTGGGAGGCTCAGATCCATTCCCAGTACCCACATCATTTTGAGTTGCCTTTGTTTTGGATTTTTGGGGATTAAAATCCCCAAGGTGGGGATAATTTAATGTATCAGATTTTCTGTATATCATTTTTAAATATTATATGGAATTATCTACAAATAGGACCTTTCGACGGCATGTGATTTCGAGGCCTGGAGTTCCCAGAATAAATGACTGAAATAAATTTAACTTTAAACAGCGTGTGTGAGCAGTTTTCCTGAAAAACTGGAATAACTTTTAAACAAGTTCCAAGATCAAAAATACGAGGGCAACATTGCGTTAAAAGAAGAGACTCTGCATTAGGATGGGCCTAACATTGACTAGCGTGGGTCTACTGAAAAAGTTTTTTTTTGGAACATTATAGGAAATAAAATAGATTGAAAATTAATTTATTTTAAATGATTCCTTTTTGCACAGAAACCTAATTCCTCCCCATAAAATACATTCATAGGGAATGTTCATAGGTCTAGCTGTATAACCCTATGAATTTAGAATTTTCCATTAGAGCTTTGGAGGAGAACCTGTTGGCGGACGATGATGGTGCGATCGATCGACCCATCCCGGATTCAACAAACCTCACCAACAAACATGATGCGGTGATCTTTCATCAACAGAATCATGGTAGGGGATGTTATTTCGATTCATATCTTCACCGTTATTGAATTAAATGATGAACATAGATCAACCCACAAACAGGGCGATCGACAGATCATGCGTTTTGCGGGAGGGTGTCAATTTCCTTTTCTTTTGACAGTTTTGATTTGAGAACTGATTTTATGATGATTGTTGGTTTTTCATTTTTATTCTACAGTTAAACATATTAACATGAGTGGATCGATGCCAATATGAACGATGGAAGTGGTGCGTTCTTCCTTTGTTTATTGATTTTCTTCCCCTTTTGAACCTTGTTTCCTTCACGTTCTTCACGGTGTTATGAAAAATGGATCATTTCATATCTGTTTCATAGTGTAATGATCCCAAAACAGAGTTCTTGCCTTGTGATGACCCAGTAGAGGTACGACACCGATGGTGGTGGATGAATCAGAATGGTTCAAGAGTTCTCTTAGTGAGGTCGGGGACACCAAAAACCTTGATTTTCATGGTGATTTGATGGCCGGATCGTAGATCGGAGCATCAAGGGAGGTGCACTAAAAAAGAACAGAGATTCTAGAAATTTCCTAAGATCATAATGGGTATCCCTAAGAACATGCCATATGGGACCGTCTCCGCGGCGACTGGGGTTTTGAGATGCACTAAGTGATGACACGATGTGTTATCCTAATAACACGGGTTGTGGGTCTTTATGTGAGACTCTCCATGTATCTCGAACAATAAACAGACATGGGGTGGAGTACACGGTCATGTACTCTACCACCTGGCCAGGCCAGGCCAGCTGCTTGGGTTTCCTCGTGTACCAGTTACATGGGTTGTAACACACGGGTTGAATCTGTGTATGGGAACATGGATAGTGTACATGGAGTCCTCCCTGGATAGAGTAACATGTCATTTTACTCTCTTACATGCCGTGTATACCTTCTTCTACATGAAAAGCCTTGCAACACAACCCATTATACATGGGCAGCACCCAGGGTCAGAGGAAAAAACATGTGACCCTTCTTCATGCCGTGTACTTTTCAGCACAAGGAATGATCCTCTTGTCCACTGTTCCTTGGAAATGTTTCATTTGGGTTAGTACCCCTTTTTCTTTTTCACCTAAAGTTAAGGTATCATTTACATCCATAGGAGTATATTCCCATCATCAGGACTTTCTAAGATATAGACTATTATCCCTACGAGAGTCCCAGAGCAAGATCCTCTATCCATTATTGACCCTTGCTGGAGTTTGGTATCGACGTGACTAATCCTACAGGATGATGATCCTCTAGTTATTAGGTGAATCTGGATGAGTCATGGTATTCACCATGGCCCCGGAAGTGATCCTCATCTTTGTATCAGGATCATTCCCACTCTGTAGTGAGTTCTCCTGGAACGAGTGAATGTATCTATCGTGGATTTTCCCAATGAACAGTACTACTCAGAAGGATGATATCATAGCTATCAGACTCACAGAGAGAGTTCTCCAAGGCTAGTGCTTTGTGGATTCTTCGAACTGAATCCCTAACATGGGAATCCAGTTATGTGGCTTGTCTCTAGACTATGGGTCTAGGTTTTGATTATATTTGGATTGTGTGACACTTTCTATATGTTAAGTAGTCAAATATTTTGTAGAGATAACTTTACCTTTACTTCATGTATTTATTTTTGTTTTTTGAGGTCCTATACTGATTATTGTTATAATCACCACTTCATGGGATTTTCCTGCACGTGTTTTGTCTTCGGCAGATGAGAGCTCTTTTGATGGAGTCCAGGGTGGACCATGACCCTACTGAGCTTTTTGAGTTCGCCACAGGATGTGGTGCTCCTATGGCAACAAGAAGTAGTCCCAGTACCTATTTGTGTTTACATGTTGGACTTTGTAGTTTTCATAATCTTGTTTTTTGGTGGGCTTGTATTCTGGCCTAGTTTACTTTCCGTACATTACTTTCATTGTACATTGCTAGTTGGGTTTAGTAGTATGCATACATTTTGTTCCTTAGTGGTTTTTACATTTTAGCATATGCGGGCTTTTAGTTGTGTGCGTGTGTGTAGGTACTAAGGAAATGCATCCCATATTAGTGACATGTTTACATGGTGCTAGTCACCAGCCCCTGGCTGATTGGAGGTGGGAATGGGGAGTAGCGGAACAAGCCACACTGGGTCAGGTTGTGACATTTATTTTCGTCCAAAACCACATCACTCTCTTCCATTTTGATATTTGAAGGAAAAAATGACTCAAACATCAATATCCATGTCATTTCAATGTTTTTCATCATATATATTTATTTTAATTTGATAAACCTTTATATATTTCTGGAGAAATGATCATTTTCTATAGTATCATGTATTAGATCAGTCCAATGAAGCTTCTCTCACCAACTTCCCCCCAACAAGAAGTAGTTCTAAATCTATTACCATTTAGGTATTCATAGCGTTCTATTTGAATACATGAGTGGAAGTTTTTCTTGTATTAGAACTCCACTAATGGTAGGTTTTTACCCCTCCACATATATATTCCATTGATCATGTTCTCATCATGTCCTCATGTGTTTGAATTGTCCTTTCAGATTAGACATCATTTTGGGGGTGATTGGATGTACTAAATTTCAGTATGGTACACAGAGAATATTGAAGGCCTATTTAGAATTTTGATTTGAACCTTGGATTACAATAAAAAATGATATAATGTGGAACCTTATACAACCTCATGAATTCTTTTATGTAAATATTCGAATGTTGTCCAAGGGAGATATCATCCCAGATAGGGGTAAAATGGGCCGTCTTGGTGAGTCAATACACTATAACCCATATCACATTTTTTCCAAGGGATGTTCTTAGTAGACCATTAAAAAATTCCATAGTGACATTGTCCCACTTCCATGTTGGTATGGGTAGTTGTTATAAACCCTCTTTAAAATGTTGTCTATCCACATTCACTTGATGAAACTCCAATCACCTTTTAGTGTGTTTATCAATATCTCTTTTCAATTATCCCATCAATAATAATCTCTAAGGTCCTTATAATGTTTCGATCATTCAGGGTGTATAGAGAATGTAGAAATATGAGAACCATCCATCATTTCCTTCTTTATCATCAGAATAGATGGAACACATTGCCTTATAAGAAATTTTAGTACACCTTATTGACCAAAATTAAACTCAAGAATAATCAATTCATCAAATCTTCTATATTATTCTACAACAAAGGATCTTATGTTTGTTCTTTCATGATATTCTCTAGTAATAGTGGGTCATAAATCATTAGATACATGATTGATGATGTTCCTTACCCTACGATTCCCATGTCCAACCTTAAATGGTTATTGATCAATGGACCTTCTAGAATCCAAATCATTTCAAGAACAAGAGGGTCATTCCTATTTAATGTATCAGAGAATTTATTTCTCCTAATAGGTTATAAATAAATGATCAGTCATAGACATTAAGTAGTTTCAACCATCTCATTTATCCCATTTTATATTCTCTTTTCATGAATATATACTTCAAACATTGGCGGTATATGTATATATCACATTTCAGTCTATAAATATGGTGCCTTCATATTTTTAGATAAAAAATATCCACATCTAGATCCATGTCAGGCGTATAATAATTCTTTTTGTCAGTTTTTAACAGTTGAGATAGATAAGCAATAACCTTTCCATTTTTGCAAGGACTCACCCAATCCCTCTCAAATGTTAATTGATAAAAATAATGAATCCTACTCTAGTAGAGGGTAGAGTTAACACATATGAAACTACCATGGTTTGATTCATTTCTTCAAAACATTCTTTGTTCTCATTAGTCCATATTAACATATCCCATTTTCTTGTTAACATAGTTATTTCATTGTACAGACATGAGAGGTTTTTCACTAACCTCCTACAATTCTCTTCTAAACCAAGGAATCTATGTATCTCAGTTACTATTTTGGGTGAGTTCACTCATATACAACCTTTTTCTGGGATGGTTCAACTACTATTTCATCATTGGGTACATTGTTCCCCAAGAAAGTAACTTTTTATATCCAAAATTCCATTTTTTGGAATTTCCTATGTAGGCTCTCAGTAGTCATATTTTTCAATACTATAGATGATCCCCATACCCCTAGTAACATTTCGAATATATCAAAATATCATCAAGAAAACCTAAAACAAAGTTTTCTATATAGACATGAAATACTCTATTAATATAATCCATAAATATAGCACGAGAAGAATTCAAGATGAAGGGTTTAACAATAGATTCATAATGCACATCTCTTCATTGGAATAATTTATATGGAACATATTATTTCTTCATCATAAATTGATGATAACTAGATCAAATATATATCTTGGTAAAATTTTATTCCCATAAATCTAGTGGAAAAATCATCAACCCTTGGGAGACTGTACTTGTTCTTTATTTTGACCCCATTAAGTTCTCTATAATCAATTAATATCAATATTGATTTATCCTTCTTCTCAATGAAGAGGAAATTTTGCCCCCAAGGAGACACATGTAGAGAGATAATGGCCTCCTCTAAAAGATCTTAAATATTTTTCTTTAATTCCTATATATCCACATTTTACATTCTATATGGGGTCTTTGATATTGTCTTGGATCCATATATGAGTTCAATAAAGGACTAAAACTCTCATTCTAGGAGAGTTTCAAGCATCTCCTTAGGACATACATTAATTCATTTCTGAAATATTTGGGAATTTTCAATTCTTATACTTTCAATTACTTATTTTGGTTCCATGATCATTACCATAAAAAGGATAATGTAGGTGATTCAAGTAAAATATCATGTTATTAATTATTTCCTTTAAAAATAATTATATGGTTTCCATTCAAGAATATTGATATTTAAATTATTTTCTAATAGATCTTAGAATTATAATTTGAGAGATATTCCAACCCAACTATAGTGTCGAATTCCACCAAGGAAATAACTACTATATTTGCGATGATATTATTATCACCAATTTTAATAATGGAGTTTATATACACTGTTGATTCTTAGATAATCCCTCTAATATTGCTGACTTGTAACTATACTTATAGATGCTTTGGGATTGATAAAATATTATTTTCAAACATGGAGTAAGTAATGGAATAATAAAAATAGAGTCAAATTACCTACAATCTTTTAGAGAACAATGAGAGTACCTTCCATCACACCATTTCTAGATTCTACTACAACCGTCCTAATATCAAATTCATAACCATTATCTCCTCACCTATACTGAGATTGATGGTGATTTCCTTTCATTATCTTCTAATTAAGAATGTTATTGGAAATTTTCCCATGATACCCACACAAAAAGAATGAGACATGAAGATGGGAATACACTATCTTCCACCTATCATTTTTCTTGATAATTTAAGGCTTTATATCACTAAAACATTCCAAGATATATTAACATCACTTCCACACTTGAAACATTTTCCACTCTTGAGAAATATATTCCCCAAATAATTCTTCCCACATTTGTTTAATGTGGTAAGTCGCACTTTATTTCCCCCTATTCCATGAAAAACATTACACCCTAAATATATCCCCATTGATCCCTTCTTTTCATTTGATATATTTTTTTCACTATATCTCTTTAAAATATAGTTCAACCTTCATAACAATCCTCACTACCTACTCACAACTATCATAGTCTCAGTATTCTATATTCCTCCATATATGGGGTCTTAGTCCACAAAATAATATTTTATCATTTCTATTATGATCCAAAACAATTGTATAGGTATAATGAGAATGTCTTGTAATGTACATCTCATAGCTTCCAACTGATTCATTTTCTTTTTTTTGCTTATTCTCTATGAATTCCTTATCTTTTTTAATTCACATTTAATGGGGAAAATATTTATTTACACTGATTCCCCTTAACTCTTCCAACTCCATAGAATCAATCCCCCTTATTGGATTCATGTTTTTAATTAGTTTACACCACTGATCAGCTTCTTCCTCTATGTGGTATACAAATATGGTGGCCTCTATTATTTTGAACAACGGATTATAAATGAGATATTTTCTATATAGTTTATTCATTGTTCAAAAATTAATGGGTTGGGAGATCCACTGATAGATGGTGGTTGTTGACACATAAAGAAAACAACAAAAATTTATTCCCTTTAAGGGAAATCAATTCTATTAACATGATTCAAGATTCTATTTATAAATAAAGTTTCTTGATTCATCAATCTCATGATGTTTTATATTACTAATTCCATTGAATGGGGAGAAACCCTTTGCCCATTGTTCTCATTATTTTGATGGTTCATCATATTCCACCTAATTTCTAAAAGATGAAATCTATAATGAGGAACATGTTTCATTTATGAATATTATAATTCAAAATGTAGTTTATGTATCAAAAATTCATTATTAAATATGTTATGCATTAACAAAAAATAATTTTCCTATATAACATTCGTAATGGTTTATAAAAAGAATGTTTTTAGCCAAACACATCCCCTGAGTGAATCAAGGCCTATTTTCAAGCACCATTTCCAATTCAATTCCCACTCAAAATTTGTATTTGGTGTTAAACCTACTTATATATATTATTGAGACACATACACTTTTCATTATCTAGACATTTATTTGGTTTTTTAGAAATGAATTACATATTATTTCACCAAAATACATTCATGATTTACTATATTTAAAATTTTCAGTATGGTTAATATGAAGGATTTCTATTCCAAATTCCAACAAATAACTAAACCATCCTTTGATTCCAACTATGGAATCCTGACATTTTATTACATATACTTTTCATCACATAGAACATAAAGAGGGTGTTTTAATGTTTAGTTTCATGGATATCAAGAACATAATACATGAAAAAATAAATATTTCTTCTATTACCCATGAAAGTTTTAAATGGGTTCATCCAAAGTACAATTAATGCATCTCAAATACTAGTGATATACATCAATGGAAAGGGGTGATCATGAGGTCCAATAGGGGAATATGCAAGGAAAACCATTTACATGTTATCATGAGGAATATCAATAAGAACATGAGGAATATCCTTGTGGAATGATAAAAGGAAAATGATCCATATATTAATTAAATGTATATGAATCAAAACATATAAATGTGGATAAAACACACAATATATTCATTCAAATTCATATCATCATGGTTAATCACGATGGTGTCGTAAAGGAAAATTACTATGGTTATTAACCAATGTGTTGTAAGACATGTCACATCTAGAGATTAAATTCAATGGAGAACTATTAGGGAACACCCAATTAATGTAATCATTTCATTTGATCTACATATATCATAATAAAAAGATACATTAATAACTAGGGATGAATAATTAACAGTTTTATTGTTAAAATCATATTGTACAAACGTGAATAATTTCATGATCATTACATCATTTTTTTCCCAAAAAATAGGAAACTAGGTTTCTTATGTGTAAATTCATAAATAAAATAAATCATTTTTATATATAGGTGTATACCCATTGAATATAAAATGGTTTTCCTATCAACAAAATGAAAATAAAAGTGAATTTATATATGAGAATAGATGATTTTTAGAAGTAAATTCAGCACCATAACTGGTTCAAAATGTGGATTTAGAAATGGGTAAAATGAGATTCCACAAGGGTATATCATTGATAAAATTTAATTTTTCAATAAGGGTATAAAAAATTGATAAAACGGGTGAGTGGATGTGAAATTCAAAATACATATACAGAAATAGGTTCATGACATCAAGAGAAAACAAGGATAATTCCATTACATTGAAGAGTTATTCCTAGATCTGGTGGAATGTAACCAGGAAGGATTGGATATGCCTTGGGGGGACAAATTTAGAGAAAATAATAACATAAAATCATAGAGGATGGATTGGGAGTGAATAGGAAATGTAAAATGGGAAGGTATTTATATAAAAATTAGAGGATTTGTTTATTAATTTCAAAATATAGGCCTTGGAAATCTTAGTTGTTGAAAAAGAAAAACCATTTTCTTACCCATAGTTTTTTCCCATGGTGTTTGAAATTTGGAAGACATTTTATGTTATTTTAGTCTAAATGATCAGAAAATAATATTATATTACTTCTTTTGGAATCAGAAAGTAATTTTTCCATAAAATAATGTTTTCAAAGTCAATTTCTCTATTATAGACTTTGGAAAGTAAATTATAGGATTGAAAATTGGTTAAAATTTATTAAAATAATTTAAATTAATAAGGGTAAGGTGTGGAATGGTGATAGATTTACGGGGAGACATATATAACACTAACTGAGCAGTAATTTCCACTTACTCAAACTTCTACTGTATGTGATTTCATTATATCTTCACTTGTTGAAGCTCAACATGTGCTTGGTCAAGGTAATACCCCTATGATGCTGAATCCCTCACATGTTATGAAAAATGGGATTCATCTGAAATGAATCAATTATTTGAGCCTGTCACTTCTCCTTTCTATATTAATTATCATTTTTCATTACTACTTATAAACACTAATTATTTAGTTAAAATTAGTACCAATAGAAATGTTCCCCATGTTCATGTTGACCAACAGTCACATTTGACCGACGGTTATATTACAGTTGATTCCTGACAGTCACATTTACATTTACACTCCATAAATACAACATCATTATTAAATATATAAGTTTATTTTTCTAATATAACAAAACACACATTTTCAAGAAAAAAATATCATTTAAAAATTCAGGCTTGCTACACTTACTAGGAATGATTTATGACAAAACTATGGCCTCTAATATGAGAGGAGGGAATTTTGAATGTTATATTGTAATCTATTGGCTGAACAATAGCAATTTTTCATATGAAAAATAGTTGATATATGGTGGCCTTCTATAGGTTATTTGAGTGTCCCAATTTTAATTTTATAGAAATGATTGAACGATACTAACATTTTAATATATCTAAAATCTTCCAAAATGGACCATTAGAAATTATAGAAGATATATGGTCTACTTATGACCAGAATATATATTTTTTTAAATGTTTTTAGGTCATTTATAAGCCTTATGTTTTTAGTTTTACCCATTCTAGAAAAGAATTTTCCTTAACCATACTGAATATTATTTAATGTTTTCACTATTCATTTGGGTAAATTTTTTGTTTTACCATAATATATATTATAATTAATTATTATTTGAAACATGAAATCAATTTTTTATAAAATAAATTTATATAAGCATATATATATTATTTAAAATTAATCAATAATATGTTATGAGAAAGTTATTTTTCAAAAAGGAAATTTTCAAATTATTATAATGTTTTTATATCAAAATTATTTTTTAAAATGATTAAAATAACCAAAATTGGATAAATTTTTAAAAAAATTATCTACTATTACATTTAAAACTATTCAAAAAATAATTTATCATTACTAAAAATTTAATCAAAATGACCTTTTTCAATTAAAATTAATTTTTTTTTTCAGTAATCATCAAAATGGAAAAATTTAAAAAAAAATATTTAAAAAAATTAGACGAAAGTTTTGTTATAATGAATTCAAAAATGAGGGTTATTTTACAAAATTTATTATCTTAATGTGGAAAAAATTAATTTTAAATTGTGTTCACAATATATGTTTAATTCATCTTTAAAAACATAAATTTTTTCAAAAAACATTTCTTTTTTCCTTTAAATGATCCTTATTTTATTTATAATAAATATTTAACTAATAAAAATATTAAAAAATATATATTTTTAAAAATGATTTAATCATATTCATAACTAATATTCATATTTTTAGATGATTAATATTATATTAAATTTAAAAAATTTAATATTATGTCACATTTCATTTAATCTCAGTACTATGTGAAACACAAACTAAAATTACTGTTAAGATTAATCTAACCTATAAATAGTGTTATATATATTGGAAAAAAAATTATACTTTCATTCAATGAAATCAATTGAAGAGAATGAATTTATTTATAAAAGTAATATATCATAAAGTCTATGGGAGTTATATTTTCTTCTAATTTTGAAATTGTATATCACATACTTTTTTCAAATATTAGGTTATTGATTTAAAATATTTGGATGTTACATTACTCATGTTTGACTTTCAGAACAATTTTTTTGAAAGGAATCATCTTTTCATTTTCCAAGTAAGTCTTTTTTTTCTTCTATTGAAAATATGAAAATTATTATTGTTTTAATTTGGATGGAATGTCAGGAATTACACATCGTTATGAAAACTCAGTGTTTTAAACATTCCTTTATATGATTAAATGTTTATTATCAAAGAATGTTATTCAAAAAATATTTTTTTAACATATTGTCTATAATAAAATATTTTCTAAGTGAAAAATGAATTTCCCTCAATATAGTTTTTAGTGATTTTTTCATTTTGTTTTGTATTCATCAATGACATCAACAATATAATTTACTTATACTAAAGTGGGGATTTGTTTTATTGATAAAATAATTATTTTTCTATGGATGTTTTATGATTTTTTTGACCAATTAATATTCCCATTCATGATTTTTTTGTTTTCATTAAATTTCCCAGGAAATATTCACTTTCCTATGATAATAGGTAATTAAATTTACCATAATTATCTATATTACACATCATTGATATAATTATTGATCAAACAATAAATAATTTATTCATATGATGTTTTACATTTATTTTTTTAATTCATATGGGAAATATATAAAAATATATATCCTTTACAAAATATGAATATTTATCCATAATACACATAGTTAATTAATAAAATAAACAATTTAATATATTTTTAATGCATTGGACATGCTAAAGAATTTGGGTATCTATTATAGATATCACCTAGATGAATTTGTAGTTTCATGAAATGAATAAATTTTCTATTCATGGTTAAAAGTGTTTTTGGTGTATACATACCAATCGATTATAAATTTCCTCATGATTGGACTTGATAATATAAGTATCATGAATCTTGGGAACATGAATTCAATTAAATAAGAATTTCTTTCCTCAAAAATTCATTTATTATTATCTATGAAATTTTCAGAAATGTAACTATATTTATATTCAATTAAAATTATGTTTATTGTTAAAATTGAAGTTATTTTTAGTTAATTACATCCCCATATTGATGATTAAATAAACAATAATTATTCAAAATTATTTAATAAATGGAATCTGTTTTTAGTTATTTATCATGACATTTTGATATTATAAGGAATGTTATTTAACTGGAATGTGTGTTATTTGTTTTACCTTTTCCTGATTATTCTGATTGATTTATGATTGTATACATTATACATAACTACTTCTGAGTACTTGACATCACCATTATTTCAATTTCTTTCCTAGGAATTTGGGAGGTGTACATAGAATGATATGAAACGAAATTATAAGATATATGTAATAAGGATATACTTGATTTGTTTTAATTTTGTTTTTCAAATGTAATATGGGATTCATGTATGTATCTACTTTACGAAGACTACTAAACCGTTCGATCATTCACGATGAGTTTCCTTGTATCTTATGTCAATATAATATTATAAGACATACAATAAGGGTCATTAGTGTTCTCATTATGGAATGTGTAGTATAGAAATTGGGAACTAGATTAATGAAAACCTAGATTATTTAACATAACCCTTGAATATACTTTAAGGATATATATACAAGAACATCATATTATTTTGGTTGGGTAGAGATTATATGGTATTTCTTAAAAATATTACCCTTTTAAGAAGTGTCCAAAGGTCTATAATAGATATAATGAGGGGTATTATCCCTGAAAATGACACATTTTTCCTGACCCGATCAACACTTGGTGTATGACAATGAATCTTATTTCTCAAATAGAAATACACTCCTTGTAAATATTTTTTGGATAATTAACATTTTCATAACAAACGATTCTAAAATATTGGAATTGTTAAGGACAATAAATGACCATAGTTAATATTAAGTTTATATATATTGAAATTAATGTGTCATTATTTAGACATACTATATATGATTATATGGTTTTCATACAATGGTTATTTTTAATCACACTATCCATTTTGGTTTTTTTCAATGGCATGAATCCAAATGAATCATGTAATCATAGAATACTAAGGAAAATGTAGTCAAAATGAGAAACCAAATGGGATGTTTACTAGAGATAACGATATTATTATTATGAATAATAATTTATCCTAAAATATGACTAACAACCTAAACTTTATCGAGCCACATGACTCACTAAGAAAGATAAGTACTGAGTTCACTAAGAGATCAAGTGATGGAGACCATGGAGGAAGGAATGATTAATTTCATTCAAGATAGAAATGTAGACTAATACACCTAGGAAATTGACTAATAGAATCAATAAATATTATAGGTGTGGAAAATAAAGGATTAATGAAGTGATTTTCCATGGAAAATGAGTTGTACGATGGAAATAAAAAATAAATCTCATCCAAGGCATCTAATCATAGTTCCTTATCTTATATGTGGTAGCATGGGAATTATCCATGTTAATTATTTATTCCAAATATTACCCACTAGAGAATGGATGGACCATTTTTAATATACAACAGATGAAGAATTTTGTTATTTAGAATCCTGAATTATGTTTTATATGTTTTATTGACAATGGTATTTTGGTTATAAGGATTATGAATCACATTGGTATTGTGTAATTTTTTTAAGAATATTTGTATTCATTAACTTTTGATTTATCGACACCTTACTAGGATTACGCGTTAAATATTAATAAAAAGTTTAAAATATTAAACATACATTTTGAAAACAAGTGTGGTTAGGATAAAACCTGATAAATTATATATATTTTTAAAAAATTATTTGAATACAACACATTGGTGTTGTGTTTGAGAAAGTAATTTGAAAAAATATACCTTTATATTTTTTTAGACATAAGATTAATGTTATAGTAATACTATAAGGATTGTAATAACTTTATATTGAATAAAAGTTTTCATTGTGAGGACTTTATATTGATATTTGAATTATTTTAAAATTGTTTTAGAAAAATGACATCCTATAGGTTGAGTGAAAACATTTCTCTTCTGGAATGGTTATTGGGCTTGAACCCATGACTGGAGGATGATAAGGGTTTTTTGCCTACCAGTATCCTACACTATGTACTGGTTAATATATCCTTGTTTTAAGTTAAAAAAATTGACGAATAAATATTAATTATGTTCTGGTGGTGATACTATTGATGATTAGAGACTAATTTATTGTATTGGACAACATGCGAAAACTTTATTGGTTCCCAAATATAGTTAGAGAAATATGGATGTCATTTTAACTTGTTTATGGATCACATATTTAGTTAGAGGTGATTTTTAGTGTTCCATGAATAAGAAATAATTTTTGGATATTCATTTCATTGAGTATGAAATGAATTATAAATTTATCAAATAATGATTAAGGTATTAAATTTTGTTAATGAAATTTAAACATAACTAGTAAGTATATTTCCTTATATTCATTGATTTTAAAATAATTCCTCCAAATATTCAAATAGATTCTAAAAAATAATATCGTATTAACTTAATATCTAAATAATAAATTGGTCCTTCAAACCAATATAGATTTTCTGGTTTTAATGTCCTTAAAATTGCATTCATCATTCATTTTCTTTAGATCAATGACCTATGTCATTCATTATGATTATTTACACTTTTCATTAATTTTCATATATTACCTTTCAAAAAATTATATTCTATATAGAATCAATGTTATTTGTTATTCAGTATGACCATTATATTTACCAATAACTGTTATTAAGAGAAATATTTTTTTACCCTTTCACTATGTCTGTTTTCAACAATGTAACTTTTAAATACCAACCCCTTGATTTCTGAGTAGAAGATAAAATTTCAAAGAATAAATTATTTATGGTTGAGAGAATACAACAGTCAGAATTTTAAAAATAAGGCAATTTTATTTGATATCATATGTGACACACACAAAATACCTTAAAACCCATTAAATTATTTAGTTAAATATTACCTCTTTGATGGCTTGTGAAGCATGAAACTATGAATACAAATGAATTATAATATAGTATACTGTTATAAGCAAGTTATCTAAATTTATTATATGATTAATCATAACTATGATATGAAAATTATATGGTTTACACATGGAAAAAAATTATTTGATTATTTATGTAAAAGAAATAAAATTAGAATCATTTTAAAGTAAATGAAATGTTTTCTCAAAAATCTTATTGTTCAAAATGATTGTTTATTCTTGCACACACATAATATTATATTATTTTTTTAAACATTTAAAAATTTATTTGATAAAATTAACTTCATTTTGTAAATCATAGTATCAAAATTAGTATGGTATGAATTTTTGATATTATTATGAAATATTTAATTATGCGATAGATAATGAAAAATACTAATTTGATGGAAAATTTTAACATCCTAGGAATGTAATAATTTTGATAAATTTTTATTAATTAATTTTTTTTATAACTAATATAAACTAATGTATAAGTTAACATAATCATAATTTCATTCTTAAATAAAATTTTTGTTTTTATATAAACGAAGAAAAAATATTATATTTATTCTACTAAATAATATGTATGTATATTGGTATATTTATATCACTAATATTATTTTCATAAAACAAGATTAAATGTATGCTTTACATACATAAGTTAACTTTTTCAAGACCACATAATTTAATAGTTCATGTTTGAATACAATATTATTTTTAACAAAACGTACTTTACATATATAATAATTCCCTTTTAGATCGTCATACAGAATTTATATAATTTATAATTCATATTGGTATGAATAAATGATTCTTTATCTTTAATGTGTAAAGTAATTATATTTACTTATTAATTACATGTTATTTTTAGTTTAAAATATTTATTAGATTTTTTACTCTAGATATTTATATTTGAGTAAGGACATCTAATAATAATAATCTAAACCCATATTGAAAAATAATAATAATCAATGATTATTTGGTACATTATTTTATAAAGTAACCAATTAGAAATTATAAATATATACATAATGTTAAATTTACAAGAACATAAAATATATTAATTAGAATGAATTATATTAATTTAATTAATTATATTTATATTTATGTTTTGTACATCATACAAGAAAAATATAAAATAATCAACTATGTGATCAATTTATTTTTTAAAATTATCATAAAAAAATAAATTAATAAAATAACATATATTTCAATTATATTTAAAATATAATTTATTTTTATTGAGCTTGTAAAAATTATGGCCAACCATGTGTGGTAGCTTGACAACCATACAATCGTCTTGGAAAAATCATGATCAAATGAGAGGAACATCCTATACCACTATGATTAGTGTAAAGAATATAGGGGTTGGTTATAGTCAATGCATAGGTTTCATATTTCACACAAATAGGGCCCACATATAAGGACTGGGTCATGTATATGATACGAAGAAGCCTACATGGGTACGTGTATAGGATAGTAAAGAACTTACCCCATTATATCCTTTTGGGAGGTTATCTATTTCTCATAGAATTTTTCTAAGATCCCAACTGATCAATAATTATATAGTGGGAGACATTATATATGTATTGGTTACCTAAGTAAGAAAACATCACTTATATAATTACTGTTTGTTAAAAATGATTCAATTCTCAGATATTCCTCTCAAGTCATATTGTTCCTCATGATTCCCCTCTACCTCGACTATTCATCAGTTCTCCTCGTACCCGCTAAGCCAATAAAAGCATCATTTTCATTCTCTCTTACTTAAACTAGAATCCATAGATGTAGCATTGTCCTAGTCATAATATCCCAATCCATTATTACAACGGCCAAAACTTTACATACATGGTTATTACATCATAATTGAAGCATACTTATTACAACATATAACAAAACCATGAAAGGACCGTATAGGTATAGTGTCTTTAGAAAATGGGAAACATAAAAAATGGTTCATAAATCATCTACATTGTCTACCATATGTATCATCATATTTAGAGTCCCTTTTGGCATATCCTACTTAATACCCTTCTTCCAGACCTGGGGAAAAGAAAACAAACAAAAGAGGCGAGCTCAAATGCTCAGTAAGGGTAAACAAAAGAAATATCAATCATATCATATTCATAAGAACATAACATTTCAAAAATAATAACCTTCCAAAGATATCATTATATCATAACGTGGTGTAAATCATAGTAGTGAAATGTAATCACAATAATCATAACTTAAAACATGAAAATTTGTGGCATAGAAAGATAATCATAGAAAATAATTTCATATTAGTCAAGGCTCTTTGCCAAGACCATCATAGCGGACAAAGTCCATTACTGAGCTGAGTTCACTCCTCGTTCCAGTCCTGTATCACTGAACCAGATTAAATTTTCATTCCATCCATGTTTATCACATGAGATATAAATCTTTACCCAATGCATTGGATGGAGATATAGGTCCCACCCATCTCATAATGAAACCATTCTTATGTGTGCCGCAAAATTATAAATCATACATAACAGGATAACCCATGTAATATAAATGGGATTCATAAACATCATTCCATAATAAGATAATCCATAAAAGGTCTTCATAGAGATAATTCCATCATAACATAATAATATCGATGTAAAAATAGGGAATGAAACAGAACCCTATATTACCTTATATGGAAAATAATTTTAATAAAACACTTGAACTTTATTCCTGAGGAAAATATCCTTTCTTCTTCAAAAACATTTTACCTTTCTCAACATGTAATAAAATTTAAAACAAAAAGAAGATAATTAAAAATAAACATGAAAACATGTAAAGGAATATTCATGGAAGTAATGTTCTATGAAATCATAAAAATCCATTTATGCCATATAAGTTAAAAACAAACATTCTTCTCATACTTTGGCTGGAAATGTTTAAAAGTACCTCGTACTGCAGACGACAAAAGATTCCATTCATATATTTTACTAAAAATTTACCAATAGGTAAATTTGGATTTAAAAAATTGTAGGAGTATAGAAATTATATTATATATTGATGAAACATGGATGTGGATGATAAATATGCCCCAATAAATACCGAAGTATAAACAATCTCAGATAAAAATTGAGATTGCGAGATTTCCCTTACCTTAGGTCTGATATGTTTTGTATCATATCTGAACCTTATGTATAATGATTTAAATAATGTTATTTACTTATTACAGAATCATATTAAATGTCATGATATCATATATGGTCATATTATTATCTTCTTATTAGTAATATTTCATTGATACTTGTTATTCAGATGTTTATTACTTTATGTTCTTATGTATTTTTTGTCGAATAAATTCGTATTCATCTTTTTATGTTATAGATACCTAATTTAAAGAATGTTCTTAGTCTAATATATATATCATATTTATTCATTAAATTAATTTATATAATCTTTATTCAATGAAGATCATGTTGAACGAGTCGCATCACATCATCGAGATGGTAGGCCGTACGTACGCACGAGCGATGATATTGTTCCCATGATCGTGGAATTGTATTGAAGTTTTTGTATACTATTTCAGAATCAATATCACTTTACAATAATCATAAGTAGTTTTTCTTTACACAATTATACTCATCCAAGTAAGGTGGTGGTGGAAAACAGATTACACCACGGCGTGGAGATGGTATTCCGTATGTACGCACGCGCGGTTATTTCGTTTTCTGTAGGATTGATAGAAGGTGAAATAGGGTTGTATCATATTTATAATAACATATCAGTATATGAGTGATACTTATGTTATTACTTCATAATGAAACAACTAATTAAGAGGAATTACAAGAAGAAATAAATTTGAAAGAATTGGTAACAGATATTACCTCTTCATCGACACGCCTCTTTGAATCCTCCTCTTAGGGAAGAAAAATTGGACATTGAAGAAGAGAAGGACCTCTAGAATGTTTCTAGGGATGTTTAGAAGGGAAATGGTCAGGGTTTTTCCTAGCTTTAAGGATCAAAGTTGTGTAAAGAGGAGGGGGAGGAGGTTCCCTTTTATAAGATAGGAGAGGGGCACCTTTAGAAACATAATAAATATTAATTTTTAATAAACCCAAAAACAGCATAAAACCTCCAAAAATGACTCAAATCCGAATATTAGATGATATAGGGTTGTAATATCATCAACCAATATAATTTAGACACGTTTGGAATTTATTTAAAACATTATCAACTTGATTTATCCTTATTTAATCTATTTAATTTTATTTGTTGTAATAATATTCTAAATTTTAAATTATTATAAATAATTACTTATGTTTTATAAATTTTCAATAATTGGATAATTTATGACATTATCGACCATATAAATTTCAATATATAATTTTTAAATATTTTTGATATTTTTAAAAAAATTTATAATATGTAATTTTTATAAAATAACAATAGTGTCAATTTTGAAACTATTAATTTATTTGAATCTAAATAAAATATAAACAGAATATATGTTCGAAATAAAAGATTAAATAGATTCATAACATGTCATATTTATCTATAAAATTAGTGGAGAACATTAAATAGTTCATATAATATTTATTTTAACACATTTAAAATCATTTATTTGATATTTCAATCAATAAAATAATTCCAACATCACTATCGTGTCATAATTAATGATAATTATTTAATCCCTAAAAATTATAAATAAATTCAAATGATGTAGAAAATATTATTATATTTCTGGAGACTAATTTTATCCGATGTTTTAAGATGGTTATCACTAAATTAAAATTATTACACTTTAATATTTAAGAGAGTGACATGTTGTCACATTCTTTTGGTTTTAATAATAATTATATTATTTCATGGTAAAAATTCAATGAAATGAATCTAGTATGACCCTTAGGTGATATGGGTCTACTTTTATTCATCCAATAGGATTTTGGAAAATGTTAGGGTAATTTTATAATCTTATTTTTACCCTTAATTACCCGATTTACCTTTAACTATAGTAAATAAAAATTACCGTAGTTACTATTCATAATATCAAAAAAATAAAAGTAACCAATTAACATAATTTGGACCCACTGAATCCAAATATGGAATCCATTTTTCAAAATTCAATACACAGAATATGCTGTAATTAATTTAAAATTAATCTTGTTGTCAAGAAAACAGGTTTAAAAAGTTAAAACATTGCCAATGATTGAAATATTTTTACCTATGAATTCAATGTAGAATTAATGATAATTACATACATTATATTAAATGGTAAAAATATATTCTATTTATACATTAAAACCATTCAATAATATATTTAACCATATAAATTATTTTGATGAGAAATGTTTTTTCAATTAAATATTAGCATATTTTTACTATTCATAAAAATATGAATGTTATCATAAAAGTATCAAAAATTTATCCAAAGTAAATTTTTATATCCTGATTCAAAATAAGAATTTTATTTTATAATATTTAACTTATAAATTATTAAAAAAAATAGATTTAATATGGGTGCACTATCAAAATGAGATAAACTACATTTTTGAAAACAATAATTCTTTTATCTGCAAATTTTATTTTTTCCTTGTATCATATGTAAAATGAATTCTAATGTTATAAAAAATTAAAAATGATGTTAATACTATTTATAAAGGCTACTTTATATAATATTTTAATAATATATTGTTGTTTAGTAAAACTCGATATTGCGTAAAACACACGCTATCGAGGAAGGTTGATTCTGCGTAAAACCCACGCCAAGCTAGTGTTGTGTGTATGAAAGATTACTTTTATGTTGCATATATCAAAAGACATAAAAAATATATACTTCTTATGAAATATCAGGATGTTATATTCTACCCCCCTTAAAATTTATTTCGCCCTCGAAATTCGTCACTTCGTAACAAATAGATGGGGATACCTCTCCCTCTTCATATCCTCAATCTCCCATGTAGCTTCTTCTAATTAGTGGTTCCTCTATAAAACATTCACCAAGAGAGTGGCCTTATTCCGTATAACTTTTTCACTACGATCTAGAATCTCTATGGGTTGCTCTTCATAAGAAAGATCTTTTTCCAACGGTACTACTTCAGAGCTTAGTACATGTGAAGGATCAGGTATGTACTTTCTTAGGAGAGATACAGGGAACACATCGTGAACATGAGAGAGATTCGGTGGAAGCACCAATCAGTAAACTACCTTCCCAACATGATCCAATATTTCAAAAGGACTGATATACCCAGGGCTCAGCTTGCCCTTCTTTCCAAATCTAATTACTCTCTTCCAACGAGATATTCGTAAGAACACTTTATCAACCACTTGAAACTCTAGGCCTTTTCATCGGTTGTCATCATAACTTTTTTGTCGACTATGTGCTGCTCTAATGTGTTGTTGAATAGATCTGACCTTTTCTTCCATCTCATCAACAAGATCAGGTCCTAATAGCTTTCTTTCCCAACATCATCCCAGCAAGTTGAAGTTCTGCATTTCTTTCCATAGAGATCTTCATCAGGAGACATCTAAATACTAGAGTGAAAGCTATTATTATAAGAAAATTCCTTCAATGGTAGGTGTTGATCCCAACTACCTTTGAAATCCATTGAGCAAGCTCTTAACATGTATTCTAGAGATTGAATTTTTCTCTCAGACTGACCGTCTGTCTGAGGAGGATAAGCATTGCTGAAACTAAACTCTATATCTAGAGTATGCTGAAGACTTTGCCAGAACATCGAAATTAACCTCAGATCCCGATCAGATATAATGGAAGGCAGTACTCCATGAAATTTTACCACTTTCTTTACATTTATCCTGGTAAGCTGATCCAGAGAGAAATCTTATATAGCATCCCACCATTTTATAACATAAACTTTCATTACATTACACAAAACTGAGGATCGTTAAGGTTTAGTGTCTTGGAAACAAGGATCATAATACATAAAA
The DNA here is from genome assembly GCA_963277665.1 of Viscum album. Classification (NCBI taxonomy): domain Eukaryota; kingdom Viridiplantae; phylum Streptophyta; class Magnoliopsida; order Santalales; family Viscaceae; genus Viscum; species Viscum album. The sequence continues at coordinate 1,090,218,442 of OY728121.1, forward strand.
AAAACATAAAAACATTCTTATTAAACACTTGAAAGGCTTCTCCTTTAGTTCATCCTATGTTCATTATGCATCTCATAACCTGGGGACATACATCAAAAGAAAGGGTGAGCAGAAGGCCCAGTAAGGGAAACAAGAGGAACATTTCACATGTGAACTTGAGATACTTCAATAAGGACATGAAAAGAACTTTAAGGCATGAGAAAGAAATCATGAGGCATTTTATAATAAAAATAACATTTTTCATAACTTGAAGATGTGGCTACATCATTTAACATAGACAATCATGAACATATCACCAAGGTCCATCCCCAAGGTGTCATTTGAAAATTACCAAGGTTATTCACCGAGGTATCGTGAAAATTGTAATCTCTAGTGGTTACATCATTACCCAATGCATTGGAGCGCTATCAGGGCGCACCCTTAAATTTGCCTTTATTATCATGTGAGCCACATATATCATCATCAAACATTTCATAAATAACCCACATAGCATAAAATAAATGGGTTTCATTTCATAATCATAACGTTTTAAAAACTGCTTTAAAGACATGATCTTTACGTCACTTTAAACCCACGGAAAGGGAAAGTGGGTCTCATGTATGTAAATCCCAGAATTTAAAATGGAACATTTTGATATATATGTGAATACCCTTGTAGAAATAAGAGCTTTGAGTATTCACTTTATAACATAAAATAATTTTTGAGAAAAGAGAGAGGCATTTTGAGGGGAAAATTCTGCAGCATAACGGCTAAGTTTCGGGGTTTTAGAAAACGTTGAAATGAGAGGGGACATGGGTCACCCACTCATAAATGATCCATAAAACAGTATGGTGAAAGAATAAGAAGGACATATGGACATGGTAACGAAATTTTAGGGACATACCATTTGAAATGAAAAACATGGAAGGAAAAAGATTAGATTTCTCTTATGAAAATTCGGCAGCCTTACGGCGTCACTTAACTTCAAAAGAAAATGATTTGACAAGATCAAAAAGGGTCCCTCATCATATGATCATAAGAGATCATTATGATTGATATAGAGATCATACCCCAACATAATAAAAAGGAACTTGAAAGACTTGACATGAAAATTGAACTTGAAAAATGAGAAGGGTGAAAGAATCCCTTAAAAATTCGGCAGCCTAACGGCGTCACTTAAACTTTCATAAAACGAAATGATGAGAGTAAGAGGGGATCTCTCATCATATAAACATGAAAGGGCAGTAAGAGGAATATAAAAGAACATCCTCTCACATAAAAACACGGAGCATAATAGGAATGACATAAAAGAGATTTCATGAAAAGAAAGAGAGGGGTCGGATCCCTTACCTTAAAATGTGACTCTTGAAACTCAAAGGATTGGACCTTGAGGGATTGGGGGCACCTTGGGAGGACTCCTTGGAAGGTAAGAAGACCAGAACTTCGTTGGGGGAGAGTTGGGAGTGAAAACTAAGGGAGGAAAGGGTGGGTATTTATAGGGAAAGTGAGGGGACAAAGCATTAATGGCCAAAGGACACCTCACATGTGCTTTTCTCAAACCCATGGGCTCTCCCTTGGCATTTATCATGGAGTTAGGCCACATGGGGCCCCCAAAAAAATAATTCATCACCCTTGGCCGGCCAACCCTTGAAAAAACTCATGACATCATCATGACACAGTTATGATGTCATTAAACATACCGAAACCCTAAAACGGTATTTTTACTATTCACTGAAAATTTCAACTTTCTCAGAATAATCCCAAAATTTCACCTTAACAAATATCAATGCTCGGATTTCAAAAATGAAATCCATTTTATAAAAATATTTTTCTAAATATTTTTAATTTTAATTTTTAAATAAAAACACTATTCATCGAAAATTCATTTTTTCCAGAAAAATCCCCAAAAATTACCTTAACATAATATCGATGCTCTGAGTTCAAAAATAAAGTCATTTTTATAAAAATAATTTTCTAATTATTTTTAATTAAATTTTTAATTAAAAAACACTATTCATCCGAAAAAACTAATACTTGATTAATAATTTATGAAACCGTTATTTACCCATTTTATTGAATCACATTACTTAACCAAGGTGTCTAAATTATACTAAAACTTTCTTTAAGTGAAAATTACTAATCCATTTGGTCACATTACTAATCCTAAGCGTAAAATCACTATTCATAATTTACTATTCATCAAAAATTAAGTTGATCTTATTAGACTCCAAATTCCTTAATGAACACTTTTGTAGAAGACCATTTTTTGAAAATCATTACACATCATTAGTTATTTAGGGTTTACATAAATATTTTAAAATATCCCTTTTTCAAAATTCATCAATAAAATACATTCTAAAATTATCTAGACATTTGAAATTTCACAAACATCACTAAAGGAAGAAATCTCAATTTATTCACCCGAAAGGATTACACAAGGAAACTAGGGTCTCACCACATAGCCCCATATAACACTGGCATAAGACCTAAGTGTAAGGTGTGCTATGGTGAGAGAATCTGAGGGAGTCTCAGATAACATTGCCCTAGTAGCAATCTCCACTAACTTGAATTTCTCCTGCAAGTGTTTTCGTTCAAGCTTGACACGCTGGAGCTCGGCTTGGGCTTGGTCCAAAGCGAAGCCCACAGATGCTACCTCCTTCCCAAGCTCTGATAAGTGGGCTTCGTAAGGGTTGAGTCTACTGGATGAAGCCATCGACTCCTCTTTCTGCATTAACCATTAACATCTTATTAAATCAATAAGAGTAAGTTAATATACTACTCAAAAAGATTGGGTCGTTACATTCTTCCCCCCTTAAGAAATTTCGTCCCCGAAATTTACACTTGAGGCCTAGTCGAAAAGGTGACGGTACTTTTGCTTCATTGTTTCCTCAGGCTCCCAAGTCGCCTCTTCATATTTATGATTCCTCCACAACACTTTCACAAGGTGGGTAGTCTTGTTTCGTAGGACCTTGTCTCTACGGTCCAAGATCTCCACTGGTTGCTCCTCATAAGAGAGGTCATGTTCAAGTTGTACCACCTCTGGGTTCAGTACATGCGAAGGGTCGGGTATGTACTTCCTCAAGAGAGATACATGGAAGACATCATGAACTTGAGCTAGGTTCGGTGGAAGTGCTAGACGATAGGCCACTGCTCCTATGCGATCAAGGATTTCATAGGGGCCAATGTACCTAGGGCTGAGCTTCCCCTTCTTCCCAAACCGCATGACTCTCTTCCATGGAGAAATTCGAAGGAAGACTTTGTCACCAACACCAAACTCCAAGTCCCTTCGACGATTGTCAGCATAGCTCTTCTACCGACTCTGAGCTGCATTTATGTGTTGTTGAATGGCATGAACCTGTTCTGTCATCTCTTGCACGAGATCAGGCCCAAGAAGCTTCCTCTCACCAGTTTCATCCCAACAAGTAGGAGTTCTACACCGCTTTCCATACAGAGCTTCATAGGGTGCCATCTGAATACTCGCATGGAAGCTGTTGTTATAAGAGAACTCCACTAATGGGAGGTGTTGATCCCATCCACCTTTAAATTCCATTGAGCATAATCTCAACATGTCTTCGAGTGTTTGAATAGTCCTTTCAGATTGGCCATCAGTTTGAGGATGATAGGCCGTACTAAAATTCAATTCAGTATTCAGAGCATGCTGAAGACTTCTCCAGAATTTTGATGTGAATCTTGGGTCACGATCAGATACGATGGATAGTGGTACCCCATGCAGCCTTACCACTTCCTTCACGTATATCTTGGCAAGCTGATCCAGAGAGAAATCTTCCCGAATAGAGATAAAATGGGCTGTCTTGGTGAGACGGTCCACAATAACCCATATCGCATTGTTTCCTTTGGATGTTTTCGGGAGACCAGTTACAAAGTCCATGGTGATATTATCCCACTTCCATACTGGTATGGGTAGCGGTTGTAATAACCCCTTAGGAAGTTGTCTTTCTGCCTTTACTTGCTGACACACCAGGCACCTTGTAGTGTAATCGGCAATCTCCCTCTTCATGTTATCCCACCAATAATGATCACGAAGGTCTCTATAGATCTTAGTGCTTCCCGGATGTATAGAGAAAGTAGAGCTATGAGCTTCATCCATCAGTTCTTTCTTTATCTCCGGAATAGATGGAACACATAGTCTTGTACGAAATTTCAATACACCTTCTTGATCAATATTGCAATCAGGGAACTTCCCATCCTTTACAGCCTCGAACTTCTCCTGCAGCAAAGGATCTTCTTTTTGAGCCTTCTTGATCTTCTCTAGTAATGAAGGTTGAGAAATCATTTGGGATAGGGTTGATGATGTCCCTTTCCTTATAATTCCCATGTCCAGTTTTAAGAGATCTTTAATCAAGGGATCTCCCAGGATCCTCATTGTTTCCAGAACAACAGGATCTTTCCTGCTTAACGCATCCGCGACTTTGTTTGCTCTTCCAGGGTGATAATGAATTGAACAATCATAGTCTTTAATAAGCTCCAACCATCTCCTTTGTCTCATGTTCAATTCTTTCTGAGTGAAAATATACTTTAGACTTTGGTGGTCAGTGTATATATCACATTTCTCCCCATAAAGATAGTGCCTCCATATCTTTAGAGCAAAAACAACTGCCGCCAGCTCTAGATCATGCGTAGGATAATTCTGCTCATGAATCTTCAACTGTCGAGATGCATAAGCAATTACTTTGTCATTTTGCATGAGGACGCACCCAAGCCCTTTCAGAGATGCATCGCTAAAAATAACGAATCCTTCTCAGATAGAGGGTAGTGTTAACACAGGTGCAGTAACCAATCTCTTCTTCAGCTCTTGGAAACATTCCTCGCATTCCTTTGTCCAGATGAACTTAACCCCTTTTCGAGTCAACTTGGTTAGTGGATTAGAAATCCGTGAAAAGTTTTTCACAAACCTCCTATAATATCCCGCTAAACCAAGGAAACTACGAATCTCAGTTACTGTTGTGGGTTGAGGCCACTCCTCCACAACCATTGTCTTTGCAGGGTCAACCGAGATTCCTTCATTGGTTACGATGTGCCCCAAGAAAGCCACTTGTTGTAACCAAAACTCACACTTGCTGAACTTCCCAAAGAGCCTCTCCTTCCGTAGAGTTTTCAAAACAACCCTCAGATGATCTTCATGCTCCTCCCGACTTTTTGAATATATCAAAATATCATCAATAAAAACTACCACAAAGTTATCAAGGTAGTCCTTAAAGACTCTATTCATCAAATCCATGAAAATAGCAGGAGCATTAGTCAAGCCGAAGGGCATAACAGTAAACTCATAATGCCCATATCTTGATCGGAAGGCAGTCTTTGGAATATCTTCCTTCTTCACCCTCAGTTGATGATAACCAGATCGAAGGTCAATCTTAGAGAATAATTGAGCCCCACGAAGTTGGTCAAATAAATCATCAATTCTTGGAAGAGGGTATCTGTTCTTCACTGTGATCCCGTTCAGTTCTCTATAATCAATGCATAGCCGCATTGATCCATCCTTCTTCTTCACAAAGAGAACTGGTGCTCCCCAAGGAGACACACTCGGTCGGATAAACCCCTTCTCCAACAAGTCTTGGAGTTGTTTCTTTAGCTCCTCTAGCTCCACATTTGCCATTCTATACGGAGTCTTTGATATCGGTTGAGACCCAGGTACGAGTTCAATGGAGAACTCTACCTCTCTTTCTGGGGGAGGTCCAGGTAACTCCTCAGGAAATACATCCATGTATTCTTGAACAATCGGAACATCTTCAATTTGTATGCTCCCTTTCCCTTCTTCCTCATCACCGATTAACTCCATAAAGAAAGCTATAGGAGGTGCTTCTAGATAGGGATCAGTTCGGGATATCTCTCCTCGGAAGATAACTGTAGGTCGTTCATTCAAGACTACTGAGATTTCCTTACTTCTGCATTTGATCTTAGCATTATACTTTGAGAGCCAGTCCATCCCTAGTATAATGTCAAATTCCATCATGGAAATGACTACTAGATTTGTGATAAGATTGTGCTCACCAAAGTAAACACTAGAGTCTCTAAACACTGTTGATGCATGGATAATCCCACTTGGAGTCTTGACTGACAACTCTACCTCAAGCAATTCGGGGATTGATTCTATATTCTTTGCAAACTTGGAAGAAATAAAGGAATGCGTAGAACCAGAATCAAATAAAGCACTTGCTAGTTTTGAGAGGACAACAAGAGTACCTGCTACCACATCGTTCGGAACTTCAACTTCAGTTGTTGTGATAGCGAAAGCACGACCTTGCTCCCTTGGCCTCTGCTGAGGTTGATGGTGATTCCCCTCCACCGCCCTCGGATTTGGACATTGATTAGCAAAGTGCCCAAGCTGTCCACACTTGAAGCATGTGACTTCGGGTAGGGCCAGAACCATCTTTCCTATGTCGTTAGTGTTGGGAAGTTGAGGCTTCACATCACCACGACAATTCCGAGAAATATGGCCTTCTTTTCCACACCTATAGCACTTGCCACTTCCGATCAAGCAGTTCCCCGGATGCTTCTTCCCACATTTATTGCATGTGGCATGTTGCATATGCTTTCCACCTCTTTCCTGATCAAAACTTCTTCCCAGGCTCGGTTCTAGAGTTCTCTTCTTCTCATTAGATTTGTGAGACCACTGTGTCTCTCCAAACTCTAGTTCAACTTTCATAGCACTTCGAACTATTTCTTCATAGCTATCGTAGTCCCTGTTGGCTAGATTCTTCCGCAGATGTGGTCGTAGTCCGCCAAAGAATCTATCAACCTTCCCATTAGGGTCCATGACAAAGCTTGAGGTATAACGGGAAAGCCTTGTGAAGTTCATCTCATAGCTTCCGACAGATTCGTTCTCCTTCTGCTTCAGCTCGAGAAACTCTTTCTCCATTTTCGTTCTCATGGAACGAGGGAAATACTTGTTAAAGAAAATCCCCCGAAATTCTTCCCACTCCATAGCTTCCATCTCTCCTCGTGGATTCGTGTTTTTGATCAGTGACCACCACTGATCAGCTTCTCCCTCTAGGCGGTAAACAGCAAGGGTGACTTTTTCTTGTTCCGAACAATGAAGTACAGAAAAGATCTTTTCAATGGAGCTTATCCATTGTTCCGCAACCAATGGGTCAGTAGATCCACTGAATGTTGGCGGTCGTTGACGCATGAAGGACTCAACAGAAAGTTGTTCCCTTCGTGGTGAGGTCGGCCTCTCAGCTTGATTCAAGTTATTACTCATAACTTGAGTCAGTTGGTTCATCATCCGCATGAATGTTTCCATTCCGGCTTCCATCGGAGGGCCGTCAGCACATGGTGCATTGCGGTCACCATCGGCACGGTTTCTCCTATTGCCCGCCATTTTCTAAAACAATAAAACCTTAGTGAGAAACTTATTTCATTTATGAATCTTTTAACTAAGACTTCGTGCTTAGAAAATTATAGTTCTCTATAATTCCTTCATAATGATTCATAAAAAGCATGTGATTAACCAAACATATCCCCCGGGAGTGTCGTAACCAAGAGTGCAGCGAGGCCCGTTATCGTGCACCAGTTCCCGTTCGAGTCTAGCTCAAAGCGGTGTTTTCGGGTTTTACCCCTATGTACATCTGTGCCAGAGCCGCCTCTACCTGCTCGTATCCAGACAGGGATGTATTTGTTTGATAGACCACTTACTTAATACTTACCAAAATACCAGGAAGTTTTCCTATATTTAAACTTTTCTATAGGGTTCTTCCTAAAGTTTTTATATCCTAATTTCCACAAATAACTAAACCATCCTTTGATACCAACTATAGCATCCCACCATTTTATAACATAAACTTTCATTACATTACACAAAACTGAGGATCGTTAAGGTTTAGTGTCTTGGAAACAAGGATCATAATACATAAAAAAAACATAAAAACATTCTTCTTAAACACTTGAAAGGCTTCTCCTTTAGTTCATCCTATGTTCATTATGCATCTCATAACCTGGGGACATACATCAAAAGAAAGGGTGAGCAGAAGGCCCAGTAAGGGAAACAAGAGGAACATTTCACATGTGAACTTGAGATACTTCAATAAGGACATGAAAAGAACTTTAAGGCATGAGAAAGAAATCACGAGGCATTTCATAATAAAAATAACATTTTTCATAACTTGAAGATGTGGCTACATCATTTAACATATACAATCATGAACATATCACCAAGGTCCATCCCCAAGGTGTCATTTGAAAATTACCAAGGTTATTCACCGAGGTATCGTGAAAATTGTAATCTCTAGTGGTTACATCATTACCCAATGCATTGGAGCGCTATCAGGGCGCACCCTTAAATTTGACTTTATTATCATGTGAGCCACATATATCATCATCAAACATTTCATAAATAACCCACATAGCATAAAATAAATGGGTTTCATTTCATAATCATAACGTTTTAAAAACTGCTTTAAAGACATGATCTTTACGTCACTTTAAACCCATGGAAAGGGAAAGTGGGTCTCATGTATGTAAATCCCAGAATTTAAAATGGAACATTTTGATATATATGTGAATACCCTTGTAGAAATAAGAGCTTTGAGTATTCACTTTATAACATAAAATAATTTTTGAGAAAAGAGAGAGGCATTTTGAGGGGAAAATTCTGCAGCATAACGGCTAAGTTTCGGGGTTTTAGAAAACGTTGAAATGAGAGGGGACATGGGTCACCCACTCATAAATGATCCATAAAACAGTATGGTGAAAGAATAAGAAGGACATATGGACATGGTAACGAAATTTTAGGGACATACCATTTGAAATGAAAAACATGGAAGGAAAAAGATTAGATTTCTCTTATGAAAATTCGGCAGCCTTACGGCGTCACTTAACTTCAAAAGAAAATGATTTGACAAGATCAAAAAGGGTCCCTCATCATATGATCATAAGAGATCAGTATGATTGATATAGAGATCATACCCCAACATAATAAAAAGGAACTTGAAAGACTTGACATGAAAATTGAACTTGAAAAATGAGAAGGGTGAAAGAATCCCTTAAAAATTCGGCAGCCTAACGGCGTCACTTAAACTTTCATAAAACGAAATGATGAGAGTAAGAGGGGATCTCTCATCATATAAACATGAAAGGGAAGTAAGAGGAATATAAAAGAACATCCTATCACATAAAAACACGGAGCATAATAGGAATGACATAAAAGAGATTTCATGAAAAGAAAGAGAGGGGTCGGATCCCTTACCTTAAAATGTGACTCTTGAAACTCAAAGGATTGGACCTTGAGGGATTGGGGGCACCTTGGGAGGACTTCTTGGAAGGTAAGAAGACCAGAACTTCGTTGGGGGAGAGTTGGGAGTGAAAACTAAGGGAGGAAAGGGTGGGTATTTATAGGGAAAGTGAGGGGACAAAGCATTAATGGCCAAAGGACACCTCACATGTGCTTTTCTCAAACCCATGGGCTCTCCCTTGGCATTTATCATGGAGTTAGGCCACATGGGGCCCCCAAAACAATAATTCATCACCCTTGGCCGGCCAACCCTTGAAAAAACTCATGACATCATCATGACACAGTTATGATGTCATTAAACATACCGAAACCCTAAAACGGTATTTTTACTATTCACTGAAAATTTCAACTTTCTCAGAATAATCCCAAAATTTCACCTTAACCAAATATCAATGCTCTGATTTCAAAAATGAAATCCATTTTATAAAAATATTTTTCTAAATATTTTTAATTTTAATTTTTAAATAAAAACACTATTCATCGAAAATTCCTTTTTTCCAGAAAAATCCCCAAAAATTACCTTAACATAATATCGATGCTCTGAGTTCAAAAATAAAGTCATTTTTATAAAAATAATTTTCTAATTATTTTTAATTAAATTTTTAATTAAAAAACACTATTCATCCGAAAAAACTAATACTTGATTAATAATTTATGAAACCGTTATTTACCCATTTTATTGAATCACATTACTTAACCAAGGTGTCTAAATTATACTAAAACTTTCTTTAAGTGAAAATTACTAATCCATTTGGTCACATTACTAATCCTAAGCGTAAAATCACTATTCATAATTTACTATTCATCAAAAATTATGTTGATCTTATTAGACTCCAAATTCCTTAATGAACACTTTTGTAGAAGACCATTTTTTGAAAATCATTACACATCATTAGTTATTTAGGGTTTACATAAATATTTTAAAATATCCCTTTTTCAAAATTCATTAATAAAATACATTCTAAAATTATCTAGACATTTGAAATTTCACAAACATCACTAAAGGAAGAAATCTCAATTTATTCACCCGAAAGGATTACACAAGGAAACTAGGGTCTCATCACATATCCCCTTATAACACTGGCATAAGACCTAAGTGTAAGGTGTGCTATGGTGAGAGAATCTGAGGGAGTCTCAGATAACATTGCCCTAGTAGCAATCTACACTAACTTGAACTTCTCCTGCAAGCGTTTTCGTTCAAGCTTGACACGCTGGAGCTCGGCATGGGCTTGGTCCAAAGCGAAGCCCACAGATGCTACCTCCTTCCCAAGCTCTGATAAGTGGGCTTCGTAAGGGTTGAGTCTACTGGATGAAGCCATCGACTCCTCTTTCTGCATTAACCATTAACATCTTATTAAATCAATAAGAGTAAGTTAATATACTACTCAAAAAGATTGGTTCGTTACATCTTATCTCATAGCCATGAAGTGTGTCGACTTCGTAAGATGATCGACTATAACCCAGATAGCATTATTGCCTTGGGATGTTTTAGGAAGTCCAGTGACAATGTCCATGTTGATGTTTTCCCATTTCCATTATGGTATGGGTAATGGTTGTAATATCCCCATAGACTTCTATCTCTCAGCTTTAACTTGCTGACAAACCAAGCATCGAGAATCATTTTCAGCAACATCTCTTTTCATTCCATCCCACCATAAGTACTATTTCAGTTCCTTATACATCTTCATGCTTCCAGGATGAATAGAGAATGAAGAACTATGAGCCTCATCCAGAAACTCCTTCTTTAATTATGGGATGGGAGGAACACAAAACCAATTCCTCAACCACATTATCCCGTCACAATCAAGGTTGAATTCAGGAACATTTCTCACCTTCTTTTGTAACTCTACATCTTCTTTCTATGCCTCTTTAATCTTGACATGAATAGATGGTTGAACATTCATTTGAGAAAGATAATATATCTCCCCTTTCATTAGAATTTCAAGAACCATCCTTTGTAAATCCATAAATATTGCATCTTTTGTGATCCTCATCATGGACAAGCTAGCATGGTATTGTTGACTTAATGCATCCTCAACCTTGTTTGCTTTCCCAGGGTGATAATGAATTGAGCAGTCATAAGCCTTAATCAACTCCAACCATATTCTTTTGAGCATATTCATCTCCTTTTGTGTGAAAATATACATTAAACTTTTATGATCAGTATAAATATCACATCTTTCACCATAAAGATACTGCCTCCATATTTTTAATGCCAAGATTACCATGGATAACTCCAAATCATTATTTGGGTAATTTTTCTCATGGATTTTCAACTGTCGTAAGGCATAAGCTATCACCATATCATTTTTCATAAGAACACACCACAATCCCTTCTTGGATGCATCACTGTAGATCAGAAACAATTCTCCACTACAAGGTAGTGTGAGAACAGGTGCACTGGATAACCTTCGTTTTAACCCCTTGAAATTCTCTTCGCACTCCTCCGTCCAAACGAACATAACTCCTTTTCAAGTCATCCTAGTGAGTGGATTAGATAACCTTCAAAAATAATTCACAAAACATCGATAATATTCAGAAAGACCAAGAAAACTTCAGATCTCAGTTACTGTTGTTGGTCTCAACCATCTTTCGATAACCTCTTTTTTTGCTGGATCTATAGATATCCCCTCTTTTGAGATTATGTAACCAAAAAATGAAACTTTTTGAAGCCAAAATTCACACTTGGTAAATTTGTCATAAATCTTCTCCTTTCTCAGGGTCTTCAATACAATTCTTAAGTGATCTTCATGTTCTTCCTTGCCCTTTGAATAGACAAGAATATCGTCTATAAAGACTACCACAAATTGATCAATATAGTCTCAAAAGAGAATATTAATCGGATCCATGAAGATAGAAGGGACATTATTAAGACCAAATGGCATCACTATAAATTCATAGTGTCCAAACCATGTACAGAAAGTCATCATTGGTATATCCTCCTTTTTGACCCTTAATTGATGATACCCTGAACGAAGATAAATCTTGGAAAAGAATTGAGCTCTGCGTAGTTGGTCAAATAAGTCATCAATTCATGGAAGAGGATTTTTGTTCTTGATAGTGATCTTGTTAAGTTCTCGATAATCAATTCAAAGTCTCATTGATCCATATTTCTTCTTAACAAAGAGAACATGTGCTCCCCAAGGTGACACACTAGGGAATATGAATCCATTATCAATATTCTCTTGGAGTTTCTTCTTTAATTCCTGCAACTCAATTGGGGCCATTCTATATGGCATCTTTGAAATAGGTATAGCACCTGGCATGAGTTCTATTGAAAACTCAACTTCACGATTTGGTGGAAGACCTGTCAATTTCTCCAAAAAGACATCATCAAACTCTCGTACAATGGGCATATTCTTAATCAGGAGTTTCCCTCCAAACATTTGAGATAAATAACCTTTATTTATTGGAATCAAGACCCATAACATGGAAGAAATTTCCACTGCATGGTTATGTTCATCCTTGCATCCATAGATGATCATAGATTGATCGAGAATATTAAATGTGATTTCTCTTCTTATAAATTAATATGTGCTCCATATAAAGAAATCCAATCAATGCAAAGAATCACATAAAATTCCACTATAGGAAGGATCACAAGATCTGCAGGAAGCACTTTCCCACAAACTTCAATCAGAGAAGAATTTTAAACTTTTGATGCAACTGTTGTTCCATTAGGGGTTGTCACAGCTAACTCAACATCCAATTGTTGAGGTAATATGGAGATACCCTTAAAAAATTCTTCATAAATAAAAGAGTGGGTGAATGCTGAATCAAATAAATCATTTGATACTTTAGAGTGGATGGTATGTGTACCTTTCACCACTTCGTTATCGTACTCCACATCGCCGATAATAATTGCATGTGACATTCCATTGTCTTTGGACTTAAGAGTTTTTTGACGTCGATCATCATCAACAACCCTTGGATTTGGGAATTGATTGGCATAATGCCCCATCTCCTTGCACATGAAACATTGAAGTGTAGGAGGTTCATTCTGTGTATCCCTATCTTTGTTCACATCATTAGACATCTTGTTCCTATTATTTCGACATTCAACTACCCAATGACCATCTTTTCCATACATAAAACATTTACATGTCCCTTTAAGACAATTCCCTCCATGTTTATTTCCACACATTGAGCATAATGTAAAACACATCTTCTTTTTAGTGTGGTCTTTAGATTTTCCTTTGAATTCCATTTTCCTCTTCTTATCAAACCCATATGACTGATTGGTTACTCCAATCTCCATCTCAACCTTGAGAGCACATCAAACAATTTCCTCGTAGCTATTTAAGTCCCTTATGTATAATTGCCTTCGAAGACATGGTTTTAAGCCACTAAAGAATCTATCGATTTTACTCTTAGGTTGGATAATAATTCCAAAAGCGTAACTTGAAAGTCTTGTAAAATTTGCTTCGTAGGTACCAACAGATTCATTATCCTTTTGCTTCAGTTCAAGAAACTACTTCTCCATCTTTGTTCAAATAATACGAGGGAAGTACTTATTGAAGAATATGGTCTTGAACTCGTCCCATTCCATGGACTCAATTTCATCTCTTTGACTCGTAATCTTGATAATATTCCACCATTTATCACCTTCATCATCCAAACAATATACTGTTAAGATGACATTATCATGCTTAGAACATTGACGGACTGAAAATATCTTTTCAGTGGTATTGATCCATTGTTTAGCCACTAATGGATCAGAAGACGCACTGAATGAAGGTGGACGCTACCTCATGGAGGATTCAACAGAATGTCGCTCCTTCCTTTGCTCATTTGGAAGTCTTGCATGATTCATAGCTTGAGAAAGTTGTGTGAGCATGGCTACAAGATTTTTCATTCCAGTTCCCATAACATTTGGTCGCTCTGGGGGACAATAATTTCATTGCCCATCACATTCATCATTAACACGGTTCCTTTGGGTTCCAGCCATTGACTAAAACCAAGAAGCATAGTGTGAGCAACACTAATTAGAACAGGAAAACCACATAATCAAAAACCTTACACTTTAGTTATTATCATTGGTTATTCATGTCAATCTCTAAAACACTAATATTATGTTCTATGCTTAGACATATCCTTAGTATTCTTACCAAGGCTTTCACATCCTAGTTTCCAAAGGTTTACTATACCTTTCCTATGATACCAACTATAATGACCCATACATTACATACATGGTTATTACATCAAAATTTAATAATACTTATTACAACATATAATAAAACCATGGAAGGACCATATAGGTATAGTGTCTTTAGAAACTGGGAAACATAAACAACTGGTTCATAAATCATCTACATTATCTCCTATTTATTTCATCATATTTAGAGTGACTTTTGGAATATCCTGATTAATACCCTTCTTCCAGCCCTGGGGAAATGAAAACATACAAAAGTGGTGAGCTCAAATGCTCAGTAAGGGTAAACAAAAGAAATATCAATCATATCATATTCACAAGAACATAAAATTTTGAAAATCATAACCTGAAAAAGAGATCATAATGTCATAACATGGGATAAATCATAGTAGTGAAATGTAATCCCAATAATCATAACATAAAACTTGAAACATTGTGGCATACACACATAATCATAAAAAATTATTTCATATTAGTCAAGGCTCTTTTCCAAGACCATCATAGCGGAAAAATTCTATTACTGAACTGAGTTCACTCCATGTTCAAGTCATGTATCACTGAACCAGATTAACTTTTCGTTCCATCCATGTCAATCAAATGAGATATTACTCTTTACCCAATGCATTGTAGGGAGATATAGGTCCCACCCACCTCATAATGAAACCATTCTTATGTGTTCCAAAAATCATAAATCATACATCATAACATAACCCATGTAATAAAAATGGGATTCATAAACATCATGCCATCATAACATAATCCATAAAATGACTTCATAAATATAATTCCATCATAAAATAATCTAATCAATTTAATAATAGGGAAAGAAATATAACCCTATATTATCTTAGATGGAAAATAATTTTGATAAAACACTTGAACTTCATTCCTGAGGAAAATATCCTTTCTTCTTCAAAAACATTTTTCCTTTCTCAACATGTCATAAAATTTTAAACTAAAAGAACCTAATTAAAAATAAACTTGAAAAGTATTAATTTATGATTCATGGAAATAATTTTCTATGAAATCATAAAAATAAATTTATGCCATATGAGTTAAAAATAAACAGTCTTCTTGTACTTTGGCTAGAAAAGTCAAAAAGTAACTCGTACTGCAAACGACAAAAGATTCCATTCATATATTTTACTAAAAATTTACCAATAGATAAAATTGGATTTAAAAAATTGTAGGAGTATAGATATAATATTACATATTTTCTAAAAATGGATGTGCATGATAAATATGCCCCAGTAAATACCGATGTATAAACTATCTCGGATAAATATTGAGATTGCGGGATTTTCCTTTACGTTATGTCTGATATGATTCATACGTATCCTAACCTACTGTATAATGATTTAAATAATGTTATTGACTTATTACAGAATCATATTCAATTTCATGATATCATATATGGTCATATTCTTATCTTCTTATTAGTAATATTTCACTGCTACTTGTTATTCAGGTGTTTATTGCTTTATGTTCTTATGCGTGTTTTGTCGAATAAATTTTTATTCCACTTTTTAGGTTATAGATACCCGATTTAATGATTGGTATTAGTGTAATATATATCATATTTATTCATTCAATACATTTATATAATCGTTATTCAGGGAATATCATGTAGAATGAGTCACATCACATCGTGGAGATAGAAGGCCGTACGATCGCCCGAGCGATGATATCATTCCCATGATCATGGAATTGTATTGAAGTGTGTGTATACTATTTCTGAATCTATATAAATTTACAATAATCATATATAGTTTTTCTTTACACCATTATACCCATCCATGTAAGGTGGTGGTGGAAAACAGATTACACCATGGCGTAGAGACGGTATTCCGTACGTACACACACGCGGTGATTTTGTTTTCCGTAGGATGGATAGATGGTGAAATAGGTATGTTTCATATTTATAATAACATATCATAATATCAGTGATTCTTATGTTATTACTTCATAATGAAACAACTAAATAATCGGAAGTAGAAGAAGAAATAAATTTGAAAGAATCGGCAACAGATATTACCTCTTCTTCGACATGCCTCTTTGAAACCTCCACTTAGGGCACTAAAATTGGTCTTTTAAGAAGACCAGGACCTATATAATTTTTCTAGGGAAGTTAAGAAGGGAAATGGGCATGTATTGGCTGAGAATGAAGGCTCAAAGTTGTATAAATAAGAGGGGGAGTAGGTTCCCTTTTATAGGGGAGGATTATGACAACCCTGCTTTTTATTACAACTTAAACATGATTCATTACATAAAATTTCACTAGATACAACAAAGAAGATCAAGACGTTTAGTGTCTTTGGGGCTTAGTATCATTACATAAAAACTTAAAATAGGAAATACAACATCTTTATTGAAAACATCCTTTACATGACCACTACATTCCCTCGTACTTAGCATCGCATGGGATAACCTGAGGACATGCATAAGAAAAGGGTGAGCTATAAAGCCCAGTAAGGGAGTACACATGGAATAACATGAGGAGTACAATAAATGTTAGACAATAGGAATATATATAGAGCAGAAAATAAACATGAACATAAAGGAATGATAAATCATGATAATCATAACTTAGAAATGTGGCAACAACAATTAACATTGAATTAGCATGAGCCAAGGCTCATTGCACATGGAGCATGATTAAACCTTCATTTCACATGAAGCACGAGTAAAACCTTGTTTCACTTGAATTATCATGAGTCAACACTCATTTCAAATGACGTATCATGATACTATACTTTACCCAATGCATTTGAGCGCTATAAGGGTGCACCCTTCTTAAACATTTCATTTCATGCATAAGTGTGCCACATGGATCATAAAACATGGATTCATAAAACATAATAATTTATTCCATGATAAAGGAATTTGGAATTAATATATGAAACTTTAAAATCAATAAGTAAATGTGCATAAGGGTGAATACCCTTGAAGGAGAAATGGGCATGGTATTCACTACAGAATGACATTGGCTTAGAAAATCGGTGCGATTTCGGCAGCCCAACGGCGTGACATAGGAATTCATAAAAAATGGTTGATGAGAGAGAAAGGGGTTCGTCATCATATTTACATGTAATGGACAGTGATGAGATCGTATAGATACATGTACAAACAATGGAAAAGGAATTTCAATTCATTATACAAAAGTATTGCTTGAATATAAAAGAAGAGAGAGAAGTTCCTTTCGGAATTTCGGCATAGTAACAGGTGTACATGGGAGGCATTTATTGAGAGAAAAAGGGGTCTCCCATAATTCAAACAATAAGAGGGAAGTATGGGAGAGGTTCGAAACTATACCCCAACATTCATAATTGAAATTAAAACGGCAATACAACTTAATGAAAATTGACAAAAATGAGAAAGGAAGAAAAACCCCTTACTTGGAAGTGTGCTTCCAAATGCTAGAGAGAGGCTTGTGAGAGGTTTCTTGGGAGCTTGGGGAACCTTGGAATGATTCGAGAGAGATTAGGGTAGAGGTTGGACGCACTCCAAAGGATTTTAGGGATGAGGAAGTTGGATCTTGGGTGGGTTTATTTAGGAAAGGTGAGAGAATTCTTTATTATTTAGGTTTGGGACCCCTTATATTAAACTAATCCAAACCACAAACCATCCCATGGTTTTTGCCAATGGTTTCCAGAAAAGGAAAGAGGAACACAATATTTTACAAGGCCATGGTCATAACATATTAAAATAAAAAGGTTTCTTATGTGGAGGTGAGTCACACATTGATGGAAATTAATTTTAAAAGGAAAAGTGTTGAATAAGTTTTGAGGGGTTCATTAATGCTTTGAAAAGTAAGTAAAAGAAACCCAAAATCACTTTATTTTAATGGTAATACATATATTGGCCGAACATAAGGATTATAGTATTTTATTACAGTACCATTGGGTCATTATGATGTCATAAAACACATTATATATTTAAACGGTATTTAATTTTTACCCAAAAATTTGACTATCTCAGAAAATTATGAAAAGTTCACCGTTGGATAATTTCGACGTCCTGATTCTAGAAATGGCATTTATTTTATCTAAAACAATTTCTAAATATGTTAATTTTCACTTTTAAAATAAAAACCAACATTTATCGAAAATTCACGGGTTTTGACAGAAATGGCTTTCAAACCTTAATATAACATTTTAATTGCATTCAGAAATTTATAAGATTATTTATATTTAATTAATTTAAAAAAATATTATTATTTTATTAAAATATTATTTAATTAAAAAATCCCTTAATTTAATAACATATATTTCTTAATTATATAAAAACTAAAAACACCATTTGTACTTTAAAAACTATTTACAATGTATCAAAAATAAATACAAATTATATTCATTATTATATACAAAAATAATGTAAATGAACATAGTACTACTTATTTGTTACATAACCCCTTAAAACATCCGGATAAGACCTATGGGTATGGTGTGCGATGGTGACAGACTTTTGGGGTGGCTCGGATAACATCGCTCGAGTGGTAATTTCAAACAACTTCCAATTTTCTCGTAGACGGTCACGTTCGAGCTTGACATAATGAAGCCCAACATGGGCTTGGTCAAGAGTAAAGCCCAAGGATTCCACCTCTTTTCCGAACTCCGACAAATGGGCTTTGTATGGGGAAATTCTACAAGATGAGTCCATCACTTCCTTTGTCTGAGTAAAAAATTGGGTTCGTTAAAGCCTTATATTTATACTAATCATGTGATCACTGTTCAACGTCTATAAAAGTAACGGTCACAAATATTATCATAAAACCAAAGATGTTGACATCTTATAAAAACATTATTTTTTATAAAGAGACAATTAACTGGATCAAGAGGGATTTTTTATTAATGAAACTTTGGGTTTTTATAATATTCCCCCCTTAAGAAATTTCTCCCTCGAAATTTTCCTTTTCCAACACTAAAACAAATGTCGGTAACTCAGCTTCATCATATCCTCTGACTCCCAAGTCGCTTTTTCAAACTTATGGTTCTCCACAACACCTTGACGAGGGGAATTGTCTTATTTTGTAGAACATTTTCTCTACGATCTAGGATCTCCACTAGTTGCTCCTCATAAGAATGATCATCTTCCAATTGTAACACCTCGGAAGAGAGTACATTTGAAGGGTCCAGTATGTACTTCCTTAAGAGGGATACATGAAAGAAATCACGCACCTTGGCCACAGTAGGTGGAAGTGCTAGTCGATAGGCCATAGCCCCAACACGATCAAGAATCATGAAGGGGCCGATGTACCTTGGATTTAACTTCCATTTCTTTCCAAACCTCATGACCAGATTCCATAGAGATATGCGTAAAAACAACATGTCTCCAACTTTAAACTCAAGGTCTCGTCGACGATTATCTGCATAACTCTTCTGTCAACTCTGGGCTGCCTTGATATGTTGGTGAATGGTTTTCACCTTATCCACCATTTCATCGACCATTTCTGGTCTAAGCAGCTTACGTTCACCTACCTCATCCCAACATGTCGGTGTTCTGAACCTTTTCCCATAAAGGGCTTCATATGGAGCCATTTGGAAGCTCGAGTGGAAACTGTTATTATAAGAGAACTCAACGAGAGGAAGATGCTGATCCCATCCTCCTTTAATGTCCATTGAATAAGCTCTCAACATATCCTCAAGTGTTTGGATAGTCCGCTCGGATTGGCCATCAGTTTGAGGATGATAGGCCGTACTAAAGTTCAGTTCAGTATTCAGAGCATGTTGAAGACTCTTCCAAAACTTAGAGGTGAGTCGTGGATTTTGGTCAGACACAATAGATAGTGGTACTCCAGGAAACCTTACCACTTCCCTGATATATAACCGCGCCACTTGATCCAATGTGAAATCCTCCTGAATAGCAATGAAGTGTGCAGTCTTTGTAAGACGATCCAGAACAACCCAGATTGCATTGTTGCCTTTGGATGTCCTTCGAAGTCTGGTGACAAAGTCCATGGTGATGTTTTCCCATTTCGATTCTAGTATGGGCAATGGTTGCATCATCCCCTTAGACTTCTGCCTCTCTGCCTTCACTTGCTGACACACCAGGCACTTTGATGTATATTCGGCGATCTCCTTCTTCATATTATCCCACCAAATGTTTTCTCAGAGATCTCCATACATCTTTGTGCTCCCTAGGTGAATAGAGAAATTTGAACTATGTACATCATTTAAGAGTTCCATCTTATGCTCCGGACATGATGGAACACATAGTCTTATCCTAAACCGTACAGTTCCTTCTTCATTGACATTGAACTCTGAGGATTTTCCCTTTTTGATAGCTTCCACATTTTCTTGAATTCCCACATCATCCTTTTGAACATCCTTTAACCTTTCCAAAAGAGATGGTTGAGCAATCATTTGTGGAAGGATTGATGATGTTCCCTTATTTATGATTCCCACGTCCATCTTTATCAATTCTAAGAAGATTGGATCCTTCTCAATTCTCATCATTGATAGAATCGCCGGATCCTTTCTACTTAGGGCATCCGCCACCTTGTTCGCTTTCCCAGGGTGGTAATGTATTGAACAGTCATAATCCTTGATGAGCTCTATCCATCTTCTTTGGAGCATATTAAGCTCTCTCTGTGTGAATATATATTTAAGACTCTTTGTAACACCCAAAGATTCCACAGTACGTTTCCCTTCGAATAATGCGATTGCGTGTGTTGTACGCAACCTCGAGTTCTAACACATACCACAACCAATCAAACTAGCCATTATGAATAGTAATACCTACTTTTTAAAATTATATATATTTTATATTTCAAAATGGAATACATTTTTGGATTCGGAATATCCAATTTATCCTAAGGTGAAATTTTGGTACTTTTCGGATAACTTTCATATTTTGATGAATAGTGAAAATTACTAAATTTTAATTAAAAACAACTTTTTTAATCAAAATAATTAATAGTGATAAATTATGAATTTTAGTAGTTTTAAAGTATATTTAGAATATATTTTTACCATTTAATATAATGTTGGTCATTGGACATAATTTTACAATTAAACCAAACATAAACAAGTGTCAATCTTTTGATAGTTATTATCTCTTAAAAACACACTTTTTATTTTAACAACGGGAATTAATTTTAAATTAATTTCTGCCACTTCTGTGTTTTGAATTTGGAAAAATGGATTAAATATTTGGAATCAGGATGTCCAAATTATGTAAATAGGTAACTTTTATTTTTACACATTTTGGATAATTACTGCGGTAAATATTTTATTTACCATGGTTAAAGGGTAAATCCGGTAAATAAGGGTTAAAAAATAATATTATAATAATACAAAATTACCCTAAAACGTGTCCTAACATTATTGGTGGACACATACCCAACCATGGGCATCCTTGGGTCGATTTGGGGACCCCTTATAGCCACTTGTATGTGGTAGGGACACATTATATTAATAAAGTTAAAATAAAAATAAAAATGGCATAAGCTTACATCTTTTAGAAGAACAATTTTTACATAGGGTTATACATGTTGGATTTTAAATTATAAATATTCATTAGAAAGATAAAAGGAGTTCCTACATAATGATATTTTATTTATAATTTTTAGACATCAAATAAGTTAAATTATTAATGACACAATAATGATGAAATGTTTACCTCATTAATAAATCATTTAAATAAATAAGATTATAATGATTAAAATATTATCTAATACCTGTCCAATTCTTATTGGTTGATGTTATTTAGAAAATTAGTCATCTTATCTTCGACCTCAATGATTTTTGGACCATTATAAACCGAATATAATTATATTATAAAGTAATACTTTCACTCTTTCCTAAAGAGCCCCTCCTCTCCCTTATAAAATGAGACCACTTCTACTCATTCCTCACACCTCTCAAGCCACTTGGCTCGTCCAAACCCTGCCCAAATAATCTCCCCACATCCCTCTCCTCCTACTTGAAGCTTCCACTTAGGCAGAAAGCATTTCAAGAAGTCCTTTGGTTCCAACCAAATTGAGTTACCTAAATTAAAGGTAACAATTTCTCTTAAATTATTTTCATTTATTTTGCTTATCCAACCCCCCAAACTCTTTTTATTTCCTTTATTTTGTAACAACACCAGTATCCACAATATACTAGGATGTTTTTATAAGAAGGATTCAAACTACACATACACACAACTCCATCTAATGGATGATGAACATAATGTTTCTGTGGATGGAAAACTAACGCCTCACGAAACGATGATTGTTCAAATACATCTTACCGCCTCTCATGGTGTCCATTATGATGGCACTATAATTAAATATGATATTAATGATATATATTATATATATAAGCTTCTGTAATTCCATTTTATTTCATATCATTATTCGTTTCATGTTGTATATACATACGATAATTTCATTTGAGGAAGTGCGGACTACTGCCCCCTTAAAATGATATGACACGTTCATACCACACATGGAACGTATAAAGGATGGTGTTAATGAACTTAAGTAACATATATAAAATATTATATTATACTGGAATAGTAATATACCTATGTATCATTTGGATTCGATTCTTTTAAAATAAAAATTAAATGGAAGTAGCGTTCGTCCGTACGTACGGACTACCGTCTCCACGAACGTGACGAGATTCATTCTCCATCGTATCCATTCAAGTATTATTCTCATTTTAGGTTTAAAAATAATGTTAATGTCATTCTGATTATGAATAAGATATAATCTATCCATTACAAACATGTCTTACGTAACCAAACATTTAAGAAGAACGAATCGATTATCACCCGAAACGACGATAATTCTAAGATATTATTAATAAAGAAATGTTAAAAGATCATATATGATATCATATTAATGTATATGATTCTTGTATTATTAAATAACAATTATTTCACCATTATACAGGAGGTAAACCTACCATCGACCAAGGAAAAAGTACAAAGTAAGGGATTTTCTTATCTCACTTTCAATTCCGTGAGATTTCCATTGTTCGCCACTAAATTATTGAAAGTGGTGTATTGTGTATGGCCATTTGATATATATTATCATGATTCTCTTTATATTCATGTTATTCTGTAAATCATTTGGTGTTTATTAACTTTTGGCCATACGACTCAGTTGATTAACGTGGTAAGGGATTTTCTTATCTCACTATCAATTCCGTGAGATTTCCATTGTTCGCCACTAAATTATTGAAAGTGGTGTATTGTTTATGTCCATTTGATATATATTATCATGATTCTCTTTATATTCATGTTATTTTGTAAATCATTTGGTTGTTATTAACTTTTGGCCATACGACTCAGTTGATTAACGTGGTAAGGGTTTTCTTATCTCACTTTTAATTCCGTGAGAATTCCATTGATCACCACTTAATTATTGCATGTGGTGTATGTGTACTGCCCATGATCATATTCATTGTGTAATATACTTTAATTTATGGGTATTTACATCATCATGGTATGATACTTCTTTCATGGGTGTATGTTTCTTATGTTACCTAATCGATAAGGGAATTTGAGATTTCAATTTCCACTCATTTGGCTTTACGCATATTTCATTGATTATATTACCCCAAGATTATGTGTGGAATCACTATTCATTTGATTATGTCATAATTTCCACTCCCCTTCCTATGGATATACTTTTGATACACATAGTCACTCCATTGATAATTCTCAAGTCATTGATATGAATTTGATAAGAGTAATTTTAACTCATTCACCATTTGTTGAGTTAAACATCCAATTCGTTGGTGTTGTTTTTACAAGAATTTGTGTGAATATCCTTTGATTGTTTTACACTAAATATACAATCATATTTACTGTATTTATATTTTTCACACATAATTATTTCTTTGATTTATCCTTAACATAAGGATACGACCTTTATGAGAGATTTCATCTCAACTTACATTCCATTGAGACTTCTTTGTTGATATACACCAAATCACTTTTATGTGGTGTATATAATGTACTTTGACATAGTATATCATGAATCCCTTTATTCTCATGATATTACAATGTTTTGATTACCTCCATTATTTGTATTCAAGTGTCTTTCTTTTGGTTAGAAACTTTAACTAAAATACAATTTTTAAATGCTTTAAAGACTTATTCATCTAAATCATTCTCATTAATGTCCATGTTTTAAAAATGGTTTTAAGGATTTATTTATATGGACATAAAATCTTAGAAATTAAAACTCCTTTTAAAAAGTTTCAAAGTGGTATGGGACACTTTGATTCAAAAATCTATTTTTAAATGGCTTCTCGACAAATAGTGTGACTTTTAAATGATTTCAAGAAAAAGGGAGATATTTCTCTCAAATAGTTTTGATGATTATTTTCATCTATGTCAACATCCTTCATTATTATTGATTGAGGTTAATGTGATACAATACAATCTTCCATATTGTATCGAATGAGTTATGTTTGACTGTGGATGTGCTATTTTTATACCATTCATGGTTTGTGGTTAAAGTATTGACATTTCATAAGTTATTTGTAATCTGAATGTTTATGTTATATTTCAACCTTTCATTCAAATGAATGTGTTAGACAAGTAAGTTCCGGGTTGGGGACCGGTAAAAGTAAGCCCTTCGGTTTGGTCTCCGGTTATTAGAGGAACTCCGGTTTGGTCTCCTGTTATTAGAGGAACTCCGGGTTGGTGTCCGGTTATTAGAGGCACTCCGGGTTGGTGTCCAGTTATTAGAGGCACTCCGGGTTGGGTTCCGGTTACAGTTATCCCCTAGGTCTTGGGACGAGGCCTTGACAAAAAAATTAAAGATCAGCATTATGCATTCCAACATTATGAAAGTGGTGATTGATATTGTATGTGATTATTCGATTAGTAGAATATCCATGTGAACAAGTAAATGGAATTATTTCATTTTACTTTTGCCATACTATGTTGAAGTTCATGTTTAAAAGGCTTTTGTTTTAGTAATTCATTGCCTTAAATGTTTATGCTTATTTTTGAATGTTCCGCTATATTGTTATCCTTACTGGGCATTTGAGCTCACCCCTTTTTTATGTTTTATTTTTCCAGGATGTGAAGAAGTAAGTTATGAATGACTTGCAGGGATATTATGAGGGGATAATAGTGTGGACTGTGGAGACATTATGTTGTTGTAGTAGTTTTTCATTTTATGATGTAATGTAAAACTTATGAATATATCTAGTGTTTCCAAGGCTACTAAACCAATAGGTCTTTCGAGATTTGATCTTTCTTGTGATCATGCCAATGTTATGTAATAATGCACCAACTCTGGGTAACTAGGGTCGGGGCGTTACAGTTGGTATCAGAGGAAGTTTAGTACAAACCTTGGAAGCTAGATTTAGATAAACTCTGATTAGAGCACGTAGACCTAAGATGAACATTGAGGATTAGTATATAAGAACTTCCTAGAATTTTGGTATTGTAGAGATTTTGTGAGTTTTCCGAGCAATACATCCCTATCTGGATACAAGCAGGTAGAGGCGACTCTGGCACAGATGTACCTAGGGGTAAAACCCGAAAACACCGCTTTGAGCTAGACTCGAACGGGAACTGGTGCACGACAACGGGCCTTGCTGCACTCTTGGTTACGACACTCCCGGGGGATATTCTTAGGATAACTCTCATTTTCTTTACAAATAATTTTGAAGGGATTATGAGTATATACTTCCTCAAAGAAAACATTCTTATGATTATGGATTATATCCATAAATAGTTCAATTTATGTTAAGTGTTTTATAAGTATGGGATTATGTATTTTGATTCATAAACTGATCTAGTGTATGCCATTGTTTAGAAATGGCGCCCAGTAGAAGGAATGAGAACTCCAGAAATTCACATGATTCAAAGAGAAGGAAGGATCATATCTTTCATGGTCTTAAGCTAGAATTTATAAGAGAAATAGTCTCCCATGTATTATCATCATATGATGAAATAATATCATGTGTTGATAAGATAAGTAAAGAGTTTACTGAGTCCTATGGCTTTGAAGGGAAGCAAGAGAAGAAAAGGATGGAAGAGAGAAAGATGGATAAAGGGAAGAGGGAAAAGAATAATTTTCCCATATGTGGTAACTGTGGAAAGAAACACCCTGGAACTTGCCTGAAAGGAATGGGAGTTTGTTATAAGTGTGGGGGAAAAGGGCACAAAGTACGTGACTGCAAGGGTAAGAAAATGGTTTCAAATGTACAATGCTTCATTTGCAAGGAGTTTGTACACTACGCGAACCTATGTCCAAGTCATCAGACTATGCCGCAAATGATATTATTGGATAATAATCATGTTATGATACTACCACAGATGAAGAGGAATGATTATAGTTCTTATGTTGATTATGTCCATTGAGTGTTGTATCAACAATGTACTTGTTATAATAATTATGGAGTATATAAGGATTGTACTGCAGTACTATTTCATTAAAGACTTGAGATTGTGTGGAACAAAGAAAAGTGACTCAATAGCAGGATAAATTTTTGGAAAATATATGGTTGAGAGAAAGATAAACCATAATATGGTTCTGATACCGAGTTAGTGATTTTAGAATAATACATGATTGATTTGGATAAATTATATTAGATATTCTTGACTACCTTGAAACTGATTAATGAATTTTATATTCCATCATTTTTTTGGGGTTTAAAACATTTTTGGATTGATGAAGTATATCCAGCATTCTATATGGAATAGGGGAGCATGAATGTAATCAATAAGGAATATGGTAATTCAAGATGTTTCAGTGTATTAAAAGAATACAAGATGAAGGTATTCATATGCTATTACGGGGTAAAAAGGATCTATATTATGTTTACCTTCCTTATAAATGTTGGACTGTGAGTTTGGACAGAAGTATTTTGGATAGTTCTAGTTTGGATTATTTTGGATTACCATAAAAGGACATCCCGGAGGTCGGGAGGCAACCCGTCGCGTCCGGCAATGCTGCGAGACTTGAACCCGCCACCAAAGGGCGACAAGGGTGTATCACCTACCACTGGCCCACGAGATGTCCTGGATTAAATAATGTCGTTTTTATTAAAAGATCATGTAGATGAATTATAAATTCGTTTATTTTGGAACCCTATACGAGTAGTGTAAATAAATTTTTTTTTTACGTTCTATTATCTTTTAGAGTGAAAGATGAGTTTGTGGTAGAAATTTATTAATGGATAAAACTCTAATTATAAAGTAAGTATATCTCCTTATGATCTTAGCCAATCTCATAAATAAATTCCTCAACATTAATAAAAAGAACTTAGAACAAAAATGCTGTCCTAGATGGTACCTTAAATCATAACTAATTCAAGGCTTTGGGATTGTTGGCCTTTTCATAGCCATGTTCTCTACCACTCTCCATCAGATAATTGATGGTTAGATTTCTCTTCCATATCCATATTTTCCTACATGGAACCCCAATATGTGTTATTTTCGGTAATCTTCATACTTTCCACTCTTTATTTTAAATAGAGGCCTCGTTAATTCATTTTTCGATGTGGGATTTCAACTAAGATATTTTGAAACGTCAAAAATGTGTTATCCTAATACCCTATGTTTTGTTGAACCAATGGTATTTCAAATCATCATAGATTGATGAATTTAAGGACCTCAATTATACACTTGTTTGTGATTGATGATCTCAATCACTACGTATAAATATTTACGGTTTTCCTCCAATTATATGTCTCTAATTGCCACCAATGTTCTCCTAATAGAGATCATAATTTGGTGGTGTCACTTTCATTTCTCATTTCCTCATATTAAGACTAAATTTTAGTAACCTAATTTCCGATGTGGGTTTTCCCACAAAGATATTTTCTATTTTCAACCTTTTATTTTCGAAGAAAAATTTCAAATTGCGAGGACGCAATTTATTGAAGGAGGAGAGAATGTGACACCCCAAGCTTCCACGGTACGTTTCCCTTCGAATAATGCGATAGTGTGTGTTGTACGCAACCTCGAGTTCTAACACACACGACAACCAATCAAACTAGCCGTTATGAATAGTAATACCTACTTTTTAAAATTATATATATTTTATATTTCAAAATGGACTTCATTTTTGGATTCGGAATATCCAATTTAGCCTAAGGTGAAATTTTGGTACTTTTCGGATAACTTTCATATTTTGATGAATAGTGAAAATTACTAAATTTTAATTAAAAACAACATTTTTAATCAAAATAATTAATAGTGATAAATTATGAATTTTAGTAGTTTTAAAGTATATTTAGAATATATTTTTACCATTTAATATAATGTTGGTCATTGGACATAATTTTACAATGAAACCAAACATAAACAAGTGTCAATCTTTTGATAGTTATTATCTCTTAAAAAGACGCTTTTTATTTTAACAACGGGAATTAATTTTTAATTAATTTCTGCCACTTATGTGTTTTGAATTTGGAAAAATGGATTACATATTTGGAATCAGGATGTCCAAATTATGTAAATGGGTAACTTTTATTTTTACACATTTTGAATAATTACTGCGGTAAATATTTTATTTACCATGGTTAAAGGGTAAATCCGGTAAATAAGGGTTAAAAAATAATATTATAATAATACAAAATTACCCTAAAACGTGTCCTAACCTTATTGGTGGACACATACCCGACCATGGGCATCCTTGGGTCGATTTGGGGACACCTTATAGCCACTTGTATGTGGTAGGGACACATTATATTAATAAAGTTAAAATAAAAATAAAAATGGCATAAGCTTACATCTTTTAGAAGAACAATTTTTACATAGGGTTATACATGTTGGATTTTAGATTATAAATATTAATTAGAAAGCTAAAAAGATTTACTACATAATGATATTTTATTTATAATTTGTAGACATCAAATAAGTTAAATTATTAATGACACAATAATGATGCAATGTTTACCTCATTAATAAATCATTTAAATAAATAAGATTATAATGATTAAAATATTATATAAAACCTGTCCAATTCTTATTGGTTGATGTTATTTAGAAAATGAGTCATCATATCTTCGACCTCAATGATTTTTGGACCATTATAAATCGAATATAATTATATTATAAAGTAATACTTTCACTCTTTCCTAAAGAACCCCTCCTCTCCCTTATAAAAGGAGACAACTTCTACTCATTCCTCACACCTCTCAAGCCACTTGGCTCGTCCAAACCCTGCCCAAATAAGCTCCCCACATCCCTCTCCTCCTCGTTGAAGCTTCCCATTAGGCATAAAGAATTTCACGAAGTCCTTTGGTTCCAACCAAAGTGAGTTACATAAATTAAAGGTAACGATTTTTCTTAAATTATTTTCATTTATTTTGCTTCTCCAACCCCCCAAACTCTTTTTATTTCCTTTCTTTTGTAACAACACCAGTATCCAAAATATACTAGGTTGTTGTTATAAGAAGGATTCAAACTACACATACACACAACTCCATCTAATGGATGATGAACATAATGTTTCTGTGGATGGCAAACTAACGCCTCACGAAACGATGATTGTTCAAATACATCTTACCGCCTATCATGGTGGCCATTATGATGGAACTATAATTAAATATGATATTAATGATATATATTTTATATATAAGCTTCTGTAATTCCATTTTATTACATATCATTATTCGTTTCATGTTGTATATACATACGATAATTTCATTTGAGGAAGTGCGGACTACGGCCCCCTTAAAATGATATGACTCGTTCATACCACACATGGAACGTATAAAGGATGGTGTTAATGAACTTAAGTAACATTTATAAAATATTATATTATACTGGAATAGTAATATACCTATGTATCATTTGGATTCGATTCTTTTAAAATAAAAATTAAATGGAAGTAGCGTTCGTGCGTACGTACGGACTACCGTCTCCACGAACGCGATGAGATTAATACTCCATCATATCCATTCAAGTATTATTCTCATTTTAGGGTTAAAAATAATGTTAATATAATTCTGATTATGAATAAGATATAATCTATCCATTACAAACATGTCTTACGTAACCAAACATTTAAGAAGAACGAATCGATTATCACCCGAAACGACGATAATACTAAGATATTATTAATAAAGCAATGTTAAAAGATCATATATGATATCATATTAATGTATATTATTCTTGTATTATTCAATAACAATTATTTCACCATTATATAGGAGGTAAACCTACCATCAACCAAGGAAAAAGTACAAAGTAAGGGATTTTCTTATCTCACTTTCAATTCCGTGAGATTTCCATTGTTCGCCACTAAATTATTGAAAGTGGTGTATTGTGTATGGACATTTGATATATATTATCATGATTCTCTTTATATTCATGTTATTCTGTAAATAATGTGGTGGTTATTAACTTTTTCCCATACGACTCAGTTGATTAACGTGGTAAGGGATTTTCTGATCTCACTTTCAATTCTGTGAGATTTCCATTGTTCGCCACTAAATTATTGAAAGTGGTGTATTGTGTATGGACATTTGATATATATTATAATTATTCTCTTTATATTCATGTTATTCTGTAAATCATTTGGTGGTTATTAACTTTTGGACATACGACTCAGTTGATTAACGTGGTAAGGGTTTTCTTATCTCACTTTTAATTCCGTGAGAATTCCATTGATCACCACTTAATTGTTGCTTGTGGTGTATGTGTACTGCCCATGATCGTATTCATTGTGTAATATACTTTAATTTATGGGTATTTACATCATCATGGTATGATACTTCTTTCATGGGTGTATGTTTCGTATGTTACCTAATCGATAAGGGAATTTGAGATTTCAATTTCCACTCATTTGGCTTTACGCATATTTCATTGATTATATTACCCCAAGATTATGTGTGGAATCACTATTCATTTGATTATGTCATAATTTCCACTCCCCTTCCTATGGATATACTTTTGATACACATAATCACTCCATTGATAATTCTCAATTCATTGATATGAATTTGATAAGAGTAATTTTAACTCATTCACCATTTGTTGAGTTAAACATCCAATTAGTTGGTGTTGTTTTTACAAGAATTTGTGTGAATATCCTTTGATTGTTTTACACTAAATATCCAATCATATTTAGCGTATTTATATTTGTCATGCATAATTATTTCGTTGATTTATCCTTAACCTAAGGATATGGCCTTTATGAGAGATTTCATCTCAACTTACATTCCATTGAGACTTCTTTGTTGATATACACCAAATCACTTTTATGTGGTTTATATAATGTACTTCGACATAGTATATCATGAATCCCTTTATTCTCATGATATTACAATGTTTTTATTACCTCCATTATTTGTATTCAAGTGTCTTTCTTTTGGTTAGAAACTCTAACTAAAATACCATTTTTAAATGTTTTAAAGACTTATTCATCTAAATCATTCTCATTAATGTCCATGTTTTAAAAATGGTTTTAAGGATTTATTTATATGGACATAAAATCTTAGAAATTAAAACTCCTTTTAAAAAGTTTCAAAGTGGTATGGGACACTTTGATTCAAAAATCTATTTTTAAATGGCTTCTCGACAAATAGTGTGACTTTTAAATGATTTCAAGAAAAAGGGAGATATTTATCTCAAATAGTTTTGATGATTATTTTCATCTATGTCAACATCCTTCATTATTATTGATTGAGGTTAATGTGATACAATACAATCTTCCATATTGTATCGAATGAGTTATGTTTGACTGTGGATGTGCTATTTTTATACCATTCATGGTTTGTGGTTAAAGTATTGACATTTCATAAGTTATTTGTAATCTGAATGTTTATGTTATATTTCAACCTTTCATTCAAATGAATGTGTTAGACAAGTATGTTCTGGGTTGGGGACCGGTAAAAGTAAGCCCTCCGGTTTGGTCTCTGGTTATTAGAGGAACTCCGGTTTGGTCTTCGGTTATTAGAGGAACTCCGGGTTGGTGTCCGGTTATTAGAGGAACTCCGGGTTGGTGTCCGGTTATTAGAGACACTCCGGGTTGGGTTCCGGTTGCAGTTAGCCCCTAGGTCTTGGGACGAGGCCTTGAAAAAGAAATTAAAGTTCAGCATTATGCATTCCAACATTATGAAAGTGGTTATTGATATTGCATGTGATTATTGGATTAGTAGAATATCCATGTGAACAAGTAAATGGAATTATTTCATTTTACATTTTCCATACTATGTTGAAGTTCAAGTTTAAAAGGCTTTTGTTTTAGTAATTCATTGCCTTAAATGTTTATGCTTATTTTTGAATGTTCCGCTATATTGTTATCCTTACTGGGCATTTGAGATCACCCCTTTTTTATGTTTTATTTTTCCAGGATGTGAAGAAGTAAGTTATGAATGGCTTGCAGGGATATTATGAGGGGATAATAGTGTGGACTGTGGAGACATTATGTTGTTGTAGTAGTTTTTCATTTTATGATGTAATGTAAAACTTATGAATATATCTAGTGTTTCCAAGGCTACTAAACCAATCGGTCTTTCGATATTTGATCTTTCTTGTGATCATGCCAATGTTATGTAATAATGCACCGACTCTGGGTAACTAGGGTCGGGGCGTTACACTCTTGTGGTCAGTATATATCTCACATTTCACTCCATAGATATAATGCCGCTAGATATTCAAGGCAAAGATCACAGCCTCCAACTCTAGATCATGTGTTGGATAGTTTTTCTCATGGATTTTCAACTTCCCTGAGGCATAGGATATGACTTTATCATTCTGCATCAGCACATAACCTAATCCCTTCATTGAAGCATCATTGAATACCACAAAAAGCTCCCCAATTGTGGGTAAAGTGAGCATGAGTGCAGTGATAAGCCCTCTTTTCAACTCCTTCAACCTTTCTTCACATTCATCACTCCATGAAAACTTTACTCCCTTTCGAGTTATCTTGGTAAAAGGGTTGGAAAATCATGAGAAATTTCTCACATATCGTCGATAATATCCAGCTAACCACAAGAATCTACGGATATCAGTTACTGATGTTGGCCTCGGCCATCCCTCAGTTGCATCTGTTTTAGAGGGATCCACAGATATCCCATTTCTTGTCATGATATGGCCCAAGAATGAGACCTCCTTCAACCAGAACTCACACATTCTGTACTTTGCATAGGGCTTCTCCTTATGCAAAGTCTCCAGTACAGTTCTTAAATGCTTCTCATGGTCCTCCTTGGTTTTGGAGTATACTAGAATATCATCTATAAAGACTACCCGAAATTTGTCAAGGTAATCTCTAAAGACCCTATTCATTATGTCGATGAATATTGATGGAGCATCGGTGAGTCCGAAAGGCATTACGATGAATTAATAGTGCCCTTATCTTGTACGAAAAGCATTCTTGGGGACATCTTCCTTCTTCACCCTTACTTGATAATATCCCGACCGTAAGTCCACCTTGGAGAAGTATTGGGCTCCATGAAACTGATCAAAAAGTCATCAATTCATGGGAGTGGATACATGTTCTTTATCGCGATTTTGTTAAGTTCACGATAATCGATGCAAAGCCGCATTGACCCATCCTTCTTCTTGACGAAGAAGACTGGTGCACCCCATGGTGATGCACTAGGGAATATAAACCCTTTATCCAGATCTCCTGTAGTTGTTTCTTTAGATCTTCAAGCTCTACAAAAACCATTCTATATGAAGTCTCGGATATTGGTAGCGCCCCTGGTATATGTTCAATTGAGAACTCAACATCTCTTCTTAGAGGAAGACCAGAGAGTTCCTTGGGAAACACTTCAGCGAACTCCCTCACAATAGGAATTTCTTCAAGGATGGTTTCTTCCTTAGACTCAATCATCTGAGCCAGATATGTGTGCTCATAAGGCAGTAATATCCATGCTTGAGATGATGCAGATAAAGGAGATTCATCTTCCTCCTGAAACTTGTAAATAATCGGGGGTCGATTCTCCATATGGAGTTTGATTTACCTCTCCTAACAATTTATGTTGGCTCTATATAAGGAAAGCCAATCCATGCCAAAAATTGCATCAAATTACACCAGAGGTAGTATGGCGAGGTTTGATGGGAGTTTCAATCCACAGATTATAATAGGGGAGGACTTATATTCATGGGATGCAATTATTTCCCCATTTTCCATACTCATTGACATCTTTACTTCCATAATTTGTGGCAGTGCTGGGATTGTTCTACTAAACATTCAAGATATAAAAGAATGCGTAGATCCTGAATCAAAAATTACATTCGCTATTCTTGAATTAATAACTAGCATACCTGTAACCACTTCGTTGTCGGTGTTCATTTCGACAGAGGTGATGGAAAAATCTCTTCCTTGCTATCTTGGAGGTTGTTGGTTTCCTCCGATAACCATTGGATTAAGGAACTAATTTGAAAAATGACATGGTTCTTTGCATTTGTAGCATTGAACAATGCTTTGAGGTTCGAACGGAGCGTTCCTCTCCTCTGTCATAGCCGCGGGTCCTTGCCAACAGTTAATAGCTAGGTGCCCTTCTCTTCCATACCTGAAGCATTTTCTCATCCCCTTAAGGAAATTTCCAGAGTGCTTCTTTCCGCACTTTTGGCAAGTGGGGTGCTGGAACTTCTTAGCGTCGTTGGATTTATCCATTAGACCACCATCATTGAAGTCCACCTTACGCTTCTTGTCCTCATGATACCCCTATGATTCTCCGATCTCCATTTCGACCTTGAGGGCACATCGGACAATTTCCTCATAGCTTTCGAAGTCACGGATCACTAATGCTTTACGTAAGCTAGGCATCATCCCACCAAAGAAGCAGTCAACCTTGCATTCGGGGGTAACGACAAAGCCGGAAGCGTATCATGAAAGTCTTGTGAAGTTTTCCTCGTATTCTCCCACAGATTATTCATCTTTTTTCTTGAGGGAAAGGAAGTCCATTTCCATCTTAAGACGTAGGGTGCGCGGAAAATATTTATCGAAAAACATATTCCGGAATTCCTTCCATTCCAAAGCCTCAATTTCCTCCTCAGGCTTCATATTTTTGATCAACGTCCACCATTGATCAGCTTCACCCTCCATACAATAAGCCAACTGGAGAGCCTTCTCTTGTTTAGAACATTGGAGGATGGAGAATATCTTTTTAATGGAGGTTATCCATTGTTCAGCGATCGTGGGATCAGATATTCCACTAAAAGTAAGAGGCCTTTGCCTCATGAAGCTCTCGATAGCGACTTGTTCTTTCTTTGAGGGGGTTGAACGTTCCTCTTGACCCGTGTTTCTATTCAAAACTTGAGTTAGCTGAGAGAGAAGCGTGACAAAGTTCGCGATTCCGGCTCCCATTGGATTGGGCATCTCATTATTACAATCATCACACTGATCTTCACAACGGTTGTTAGCCCGAGTCCTCCTATTACCGAGCATTAGATGGAATAAAAGCTAAGTTAAGGGTAAAACATAAAGGGTAATCCAAAGGCAAAAGTTTATGACTTATAAATAAACTTTAATTTCTTTAACTCATGAGTCTATAGGATTCAATCTAGGATTTTCATGATCTACTTTCTAACATATATTCTTATGGTCATTTTTCCTTAATAAGGGTTCATACCAAGATTGTGAATTTATCAAAACATATCCCCCAGGAGTGTCATAACCAAGAGTGAAGAAAGGCCCGTTGTCATGCACTAGTTCCCGTTTGAGTCTAGCTCAAAGCTGTGTTTTCGGGTTTTACCCCAAGGATACATCTGTTCCAGAGCCGCCTCTACCAGCTCGTATCCAGACAAGGATGTATTAGTTTGATAAACCACTTACGTAGTATTTACCAAATCGTAGGGATGTTTTTGTTATACTTAGTCTTGTATCTAGGGCTTTACTATGGTTTTATTAATCCCAAAAATAACAATACCTCTCCTTTGATACCAACTATGACAACCCAGCTTTTTATTACAACTTAAACATGATTCATTACATAAAACATCACTTGATACAACAAAGAAGATAGAGAGGTTTAGTGTCTTTGAGGCTTAGGATCATTACATAAAAACATAAAACATGAAATACAACATCTTTATTGAAAACTTCCTTTACATGACCACTACATTCCCTCGTACTTAGCATTGCATGGGATAACCTGAGGACATTCATAAGAAATGGGTGAGCTATGAAGCCCAGTAAGGGAGTACACATGGAATAACATGAGGAGTACAATACATGTTAGACAATAGGAATATAAATAGAGAATAAAAGAAACATGAACATAAAGGCATGATAAAGCATAATAATCATAACATGGAAATGTGGAAACAACACTTAACATTGAATTAGCATGAGCCAAGGCTCATTGCACATGGAGCATGAGTAAACCCTCATTGTACGTGAAGCATGAGTAAACATCTGTTGCACATGAATTAGCATGATTCAACACTCATTGCACATGACGTATCATGATACTATACTTTACCCAATGCATTGGAGTGCTATAAGGGCACACCCTTCTTAAACATTTCATTTCATGCATAAGTGTGCCACATGGATCATAAAACATGGATTCATAAAACATAATCATTTATTCCACGATAAAGGAATGTGGAATTCATACATGAAACTTTATAATCAATAATTAAATGTGCATAAAGGTGAATACCCTTGATGAAGAAATGGTCATGGTATTCACTACACAATGACATTGGCTTAGAAAATCGGTACGATTTCGGCAGCGTAACGACGTGACATAAGAATTCCTAAAAATGGTTGATGAGAGAGAGGGGGGTTCCTCATCATATTTACATGTAATGGACAGTGATGAGGTCATATAGATACATGTCCCAACAATTCAAAAGGAATTTATATTCATGATTCAAATGTATTTCTTGAATATAAAAGAAGAGAGAGAAGTTCCTTTCGGAATTTCGGCATAGTAACGGGTGAACATGGGAGGCATTTAATGAGAGAGAAAGTGGTATCCCATCATTCAAAAAATAACAGGGCATTATTGGGGAGGTGTGAAACCATACCCCAACATTCATAATTGAAATTAAAATGGCAATACAACTTAAAGAAAATTGACAAAAATGAGAAAGGAAGAAAAAACCCTTACTTGGAAGTGTGCTTCCAAAGGCTAGAGAGAGGCTTGTGAGAGGCTTCTTCGGAGCTTGGGGAACCTTGGGAAGATTATAGAGAGAGTAGGGCAGAGGTTGGAAGAACTCCAAAAAGGATTTTCGTGATGAGGAAGTGGGAGCTTGGGTGGGTTTATATAGGAAAGGTGAGAAAATTCTTTATTATTTAGGATTGGGACCCGTTATATTAAACTAATCCTAACCACAAACCATCCCATGGTTTTTGCCCTTGTTTTCTGGAAAAGGAAAAAGGAAAACTATATTTTACATGGAAAAGGTTAGAACATATTAAAATAATAAGGTTTCTTATGTGGAGGTGAGTCACACTCCCATGGAAATTAATTGAAAAAGGAAAAGTGTTGAATAAGTCTTGAGGGGTTCATTAATGCTTTGAAAAGTAAGTCAAACAAACCCAAAATCACATTATTTTAATTTTAAAACATATATTGGCCGAACATAAGGATTATAGTATTTTATTACATCACCATTGGGTCATTATGATGTCATAAAACACATTATATATTTAAACGGTATTTAATTTTTAACCAAAAATTTGACTGTCTCAGCAAATTATGAAAAATTCACCGTTGGATAATTTCGACATCCTGATTCCAGAAATGACATTTATTTTATCAATTTTTTTTAAATATGTTAATTTTCGCTTTTAAAATAAAAACTAGCATTTATCGAAAATTCACGGGTTTTGACAGAATTGGATTTCAAACCTTAATATAACATTTTAATTGCATTCATAAATTTATAAGATCATTTATATTTAATTAATTTAATAAAAATATTATTATTTTATTAAAATATTATTTACTAGAAATTATATTCATTATTATATACAAAAATAATGCACATGAATATAATACTACTTATTTGTTACATAACCCCTTCAAACAGACACATAAGACCTAATGGTAAGGTGTGATATGGGGACAGACTCTTGGGGTGGCTCAGATAAGATCGCTCGAGTGGTAATTTAAATCAACTTCCATTTTTCCCGTAGACGGTCATGTTCGAGCTTGACATAATTAAGCTCAGCTTGGGCTTGGTCAAGGGAGAAGCCCAAGGATGCCACCTCTTTTCCGAGCACCAACAAATGGGCTTCGTATGGGGAAATTCTACTGGATGAGGCCATCGCTTCCTCTGTCTGAGTAAAAAATTAGGTTCGTTAAAGCCTTATATTTATACTAATCATGTGATCACTGTTCAACAGCTATAAAAGTAACGGTCACAACTCTTATCATAAAACCAAAGAAGTTGACATCTTATAAAAACATTTTTTTTATAAAGAGACAATTAACTGGATCAAGAGGGATTTACCATTAATGAAACTTTGGGTCGTTACAAGGATATGGTCACCTTTGGAAACATAAGAAATATTAATTTATAATAAACCCAACCCCACATAAAAACATCCAAAAATGACACAAATCCGAATATTATATTATATAGGGTTGAAATATCATCATCCAATAAAATTTAGACATTTTTTGAATTTATTTCAAACAATATCAACTTGATTTATCTTTATTTAATCTATTTAATTTTATTTGTGTTAATAATATTCTAAATTTTAAATTATTATAAATAATTACTTATGTGTTGTAATTTGTCCATAATTGGATAAATTATGACATTTTAGACCATACAAATTTCAATTTATAATTTTTAAATATTTTTCTGATTTTTAATCAATTTTATAATATGTAATTTTTATAAAATAAAAAGTGTCAATTTTGAAACTGTTCATTTATTTGAATTTAGATAAAATATAAATAGAATATATGTTCTAAATTAAAGATTTAATAGATTCATAAAATTTAATATTTATCTATAAAATTATTGGATCACATTAAATAGTTCATATAATATTTATTTTTTCACTTTTAAAATCATTTATTTGATATTTCAATCAATAAAATAATTCCAACATCGCTATTGTGTCATAATTAATGATAATTATTTAATCCATAAAAATTGTAAAAAAAATTAAAATGATTTAGATAATTTTATTATATTTTTGGAGACTATTTATATCCAAGTTTAATTTAGTTTATCACTAAATTAAAATTATTACACTTATATGATTTAAGAGTGTGACATTTTGTCACTTTCTTCAGTTTTAACAATAATTATATTATTTGATGGTCAAAATTCAATGAAATTAATATATTATGACCCTTAGATGATATGGGTCGACTTTTATTCATCCAATAGGATTTTAGAAAATGTTAGGGTAATTTTATAATCTCATTTTTACCCTTAATTACCTGATTTACCTTTAACTGTAGTAAATAAAAATTACCGTAGTTACTATTCATAATATCAAAAAAAATAAAATTAACCTATTAACATAATTTGGACCCACTGAATCCAAATATGGAATAAATTTTTCAAAATTCCACACATATAAGTTGAAGTAATTAATTTAAAATTAATCCCGTTGTTAAGCAAACGAGTTTTAAAAGTTAAATCATTGCCAAAGATTGAAATGTTTTTACCTATGAATTCAATGTAGAATTAATGTGAATGATATAAATTATATTAAATGGTAAAAATATATTCTATTTATACTTTAAAACCATTCAATAATATATTTTATCCATATAAATTACTTTGATGAAAAAAGTTGTTTTCAATTAAAAATTAGCATAATTTTCCTATTCATCAAAATATTAAAGTTATCAGAAATCAATCAAAAAAATTTCCAATGTAAATTTTTATTTCCTGATTCAAAAGAAGAATTTTATTTTATAAAACATAACTTATAAACCTGTCAAAAATTATATTTAAAATGGGTTCCATCAAAAGGCGTAAAACTGCATTTTTGATTAAAATAATTCTTTTATCCGAAAAATTGATTGTTTCCTTGTATCATATGTAAAATGATTTCTAATGTTATATGAAATTCAAAATTATGTCATTAATATTTATAACGGTTAATTTATATAATATTTTAATAACATATTGTTGTTTGGTGAAACTCGATATTGTGTACAATATACATTATCGAGGAAGGTTGCTTTTGCGTATAACGATAGCCAAGCTAGTGTTGTGTGTGGTGAAAGATTACTTTGATGTTGGGTATAACATAAGACTTATAAAATATATATACTTATATTAAAATATCATGGTGTTAATGTTATTTATTTATCCAAACCAATAAAACAAGATCGTTGATCTTCAGATCTAGCCACTTTATGTGTTTCGATTTCATTAAAATTTTTCTACCAATAAAAATCATTGCATCTCAATGAATCTTGGATAGAATAAATGAGTAAATACACACACACAAAGACACACACACACACACACACATATATATATATGTGGAAAATATATAAATCAATAATTTTTTTTCAACTGAAATCAGTTCATCGGGTTGAGTGTACTCAAAGAAAAGATCCTTTTTATAAAATATTGAGATCCCAAAATTGATAGAACAATGTTTAAAGGTATTCAATAATAAAATTAAATTATTTTCAAATCTAGAAGCCACATATTTGTTGAGTCTGAACCTGTGTGTTACTACAAAAATAAGAACAAATACCCATTAAGAGTACCCCATTCACACTTGCGAGGAATACCCAACACCATAACCTATATTTCCCCTCCTTTTCCATCAGTTTTGAGTTCCACCATGGAGGAAGAATCCTCTCATTCATGGTTAGTAGTAAAGTAAGGGTTTATTATATATTATATATATATATATATCATTTTTATAAATTATCAAATTATTCACTTTATGACTTATAATAATATATTTATTTTTAAGTAGGTGGATTTTTTTATTTAAAACATTATATTTTATTTCAATCAATTATTAATTCAATTATTAATTAAAAAAACTATTTTCATTTATGTAATTATATATATATATATTAATTATTTACAATAATATAAGATTATTTATTTTAAATTTTTTTCCATGTAAGAAAGTTGTACTATTTTTAAATATATATTTTATTTTGAAAATTTTGATACAAATTTCCGATCATAATTATATTATATAGTTTTTTATATAAAGATTAATAGTTTATTGGTCTTAATTTTGAATTTAATTTAATGATTTGATGTTTTTTTAAATGTAATATTCATTTTCAAATATATTAGTTCATTCACTAAAGAGAAATTATTGTTTTCATGTTTATAGTTACGAAATCAATATGATCAAAAAAAATTAATTATGATCATTTATGTTGGTGAATGTCTTTATTTCCAATGTATTGAATTTTATGATAAATAATGGTTAAAAATAACATTATTTCATGTAATGTAATCATATAATTTTAGGATATAGTTTTTTTACATATCATTCATGATCATAATTATGGAATTATGATATTGATTATCCATGAAATTTTATAAATCTATATAAACTTATTTATATGAATATATGTATATATAATTATGTGAATAGAATAAATTATTCCTTTACCAACAGTAAAAATGGATTTTATGACATTACGAAAGAGATTTTAATTTCATGGATGTCAATGAACCATTCTATAACATTCTATGCATTTATGAAAATTCCAATGTTCATTGAATTATGTTTCTCCAAATCAATCATATTTTTTAATATAGAAATACATATATAAAAATATATATATTTAAATATAATTCCCATAAATATATAATAAATAATTTCCATGTTTTCAATGAAAATAAAATCATGTTATATATATATATATATGAGGAAAGTTCAAAATGTTTTTATTAAATTTGGAACATGGACATTGTAAATATGATAGGGAATTGGGAGTGAACCCATGCCTTAGAAAGTGGTTAGGCCTAGACGAACTTCAATGATTCATGTGACCCCATGGATTTTTTCCAAATCTTGTATTATATTTTTTTTAAAATCACTATATTATTTTATTTAGAAAATAATTTTCAATGATAATGTTTTTTCAATGGTTTTGTATCATTTTCAAAACACAAGTATTTTGAATGTTATTACTGCATTTTGAAATTGTCAATATTTTCAAAATTATTATAATATATTCGAGAAATAGTTATTTTTAATGTTATTTAAAACATTATGTCAGAAAATGAATTTTGAGAAATATTTCTATAGGGTAATATATATTTTAAAAGTGTTTTAAAAATTATTTTTTCAAAATTATAAGTATTTTAAAAGTTTTTTTAGAAGTTTTTTCAAAATTTATATTTTGAAAAAACTAGAACTAAATTTACAAAATTATTCCAATAAATTTTCAGAATAATATATTTCAAAATGATTATCATGGGCTTTTTAAAACCATATAATGAGAAATTATTAATACCCTATGTTTAAAAAAAAAATAGGTTCAATTAGATGTTTTATGGTGTTTAGTTTCGATTAGGAGATAGTGAGAGAAATGTTCAATCTATGGAATTTTATTTATTTTTGTAAATATTATAATATGTAATAGTGGTACTTTTTATCCAAATACAATAATTTAATATATCCTTAGATATAAATGATTTTATATTCTCAATTAATTTTTATTAATAGATAAAAATATACAATACTTTTGTGCTGAATCAAGAAGTGTAGGTAATGAGGCTGTATAATTGTTATCAAATAAATTATTTAGATATCATTAGATAATAATATGTTTGGTAAAAAATAATTTTTTCTTCTATGTATATTCTATTATTAAAATTTTGGTTTTAAAACCTTTCAAATTGAGGAAAAATATATGAGTTAGAAATATACTTTTGAACTCCTATGTAATTAAGTCACATTAATGAATATATAATTCTAGGGATTCTAGTTTTCCAAATTTTGTAAATGGAATTTCATAATTTTCATTATGTATGATACATTAATTTTGAGGATGAAATTCATTCTACGGGTGGTAAAATATATGATTTGATGGATTTAGGATTTTTATTAAATGTTAATTAAAATAATTGTTTCTGAATAAAGGAATGTAAGTGTAACATAACATAAAATTAAATTTAGTTCCTTAATGAAATTATGTTTTGTTTGTAGTTTATGATAAAGTATTATCTTTATTGTATTAAATAATATATATGTATGTGGGTATATTAATATTACTTAATTTATTTTCCCAAATCATGTTTAAATATATGATTAATTATATAAAATTAATTTATTGGAACCTCAAGTTTTAATATTGTATGTTTTAATACATTATTACATTTTTACAAAAATTAAATTATATATATATAAAGGACATTTTTTATCATCACATATAATTTTTTTAATTTATATGTCATTTTGTTTATTAATTTAAAGGTTATTATTTTTCTATTCCAAAACAATTATGTATATTTTTTAATTAAATGTTTTTTTTCAGTTTAAAATATTTATTATATTTGTTTTACATGAGATATTAATATTTCTATAGTGATATATAAAAAAAATTATTGAAGTTATATTTTATAAAATAATATTAAACAAAGAATTGTTGATAAATTGGTTTACAATGTAACCATTTTGAAATTAAAAGGTTATAATAAAAATTAAATTTACAATAAAATAAAACCTAGAAATTAGTATGTGTCATAATAATTAAATTAATTGTGTTAATATTTTTGTGATATC
Source organism: Viscum album (assembly GCA_963277665.1). Classification (NCBI taxonomy): domain Eukaryota; kingdom Viridiplantae; phylum Streptophyta; class Magnoliopsida; order Santalales; family Viscaceae; genus Viscum; species Viscum album. The sequence goes on from OY728121.1 coordinate 1,090,262,386, forward strand.
CTTTCATACAAGAAAGTGTTAAAAGAATCAACCAAGTGATCAATTTAGTTCTGAAATTTATCTTATAATAATGATATTTAAAAATAAAAAATATTTTAATTATATTTAAAATATAATTTAGTTTTATGGAGTTTGATAATAAGTTTGGCTAACCGAGTATGGTATAAAACTTCCCCTACAATCCTTGTAGAATAATCTCATCCCAATGAGAGGAATGACCAACACCACTACGATTATCGGATGTAAGGTAGAGGAACCTAAAATGAGAAGTATTGGTTCGGCGTAGTGATCTCATAGGGTCAGTGTGTAAGAATAATGTAATTTATATGTTTGTTAGAAGCCTACATGGGATTATGTATAAGGACCTCAGGAGCAGATCCCATTACATTTTTATGGCTAGATGTTGATAACATATGTTTTATATTCATGTTCCCAACTGATCAATCATTCGATGTAGGACATTCCATCATGGTTCTTCTCACCTTATTTTAAAAAATATCAATTATATAATGAATATTTTATCCAAACATTATAACTATCTGATCACCCTTCTGAGTTGTCTTTTTTTTCCATTACACCCCTCTTTCTCGATAATTCAGTGGTTCTTCTCCAACACACCAAGTTTATACAAGCTTTATCATCTTGTTCTCCAAATTCCATGAGAATACATGTGCATAGCATCAACCTAGGCACAATAGTATAATACACAATTTATTTTTTCATAGAAAAAAAATAGTATTGATCTTTAGATATACCCAATATAGTTTTTTAGACTTCAGAAAAAATTATCATCCCATGACGATACATGGTTCTCAAAGAATATTTTCCAAAATCTATGCATAAATGTTAACAAAAATGTATATATATATATGGATCATAATTTAAATAAATTATTTTATTTTCAAATAAATTTTTACCTAAGGATGAATATAACCGACCCACATACCATTTTTACCCATCTATTGAGACTCCTCGATTGATAGAAAACTATGTAATGGTCTTCAGTCATCACCCTCTGCTATTTATTGCGAGTATAAGACACACATTTTTTGAATCAAAACCTACGTATGCATATATAAATATGTACACTAACCTAACAAGAGTACCATATTTACCGTTGGAATAATACCTTTCCCCAACTCATGTATTTCAACTCCCTTTTCTTTGTTGATTGAGTCTAACTAAGGAGGTAGAACCCCTCATTTGGGTTGGTGTTAAGGTAGGTTTGTATTATACTGTGTATATATTAATTTCAAAATCATTCATTTTATTCACTTTATGGATTATAGATTCCAATTAATACTTATATATGAGGATTCTTTTAAAAAAATAATATTTTTTTCAACGTGTTTTAAATTCTATGTTTAATTTTGAGAATCCTTTTTTTGTATGGGAGTATATATATGTATATATTTATTTTTTTCAAACATAAATTTTTCTATCAAAATTTATGTTCTTGTAAGGAATTTATACTATTTTAAAAAATAATTTTATATTAAAAAATATGACACTAATTTCAAATCTTGATTTTATAGTATCATTTTAAATATAATGATTAATATTTTCAGGGTCATAATTTTTAATTATCATTAAATAATTCTGTGTTTTTTGGATTTTAAATTATATATTACTTTTAAAATCATATAATTTATGTAAAAAAATTAATACGTTCATATTTAGAATTATGAAATAACTATTTTCAAAAGAAATTAACTATGAAAATTTATGTAGTCGATGATGTATATCTCCAAATTATTATTTTATTGGATAAATAAAGGTTAAAATACAATTTATTTAGGTTATGTAATCATATCATTTTGAGCTTTGAATTTATATACATGTCATTCATAATCATAATTATGGCCATATGTTACGGATTATTGATGAAATTTTATACATATATATATATATATTTCATGTGAATTGAATAAATTATTCCTTCTTATGAACTACAATTAAATTATATTATATGAATTTTTTATGGGAATGTTAAATACATGGATTTTAATCATTAATTACTCCACATTCCTTTCATTTATGAAACGTCTAATGTTCATGATATTTGCTTGCTCCAAATCTATGAGACGGTTTCCGATATAAGAATATATATATATCTATACATAAATATGTTACAATGTATTTTCATATTATTAATGAAAAAAATTAATAATATATATGTGTGTGTGTGTGTCAATATAATTTATTTAAATAAAATTTCCACATGGACTTTGTAAAAAATAAATGGAAGTGGGGAGTGAAACCTTCCAACAGGAAGTGGGTTGGCATAGACAACCATATCTGATTTTGGTGGCCCCAAGGGTTTGTTTTCCAAAGTATACATAATATTTTTTGAAAATTCACTAGGTTATATTATATAGAAAATCATTATGAAAGTGTCAGTATTTTTTCCATGTTTCTATAACATTTTAAAAACATATGTATTTTCGAAGTCAGTATATAATTCTCAAAGAATAAGTATTTTGAAATGTATTGTAATATTTTCAATGGAAAATTATTTTAAAAATCTTGTTTTTAATGGAATTTGTAAAATTATTTTTAAATAGGTTATAATTTGAAAAATTTTTTCAAAATGATTTTTTCAAAATTATAAGTATTTGAATGGTGTTTTAAAACAATTTTATAAAGCAATATTTTGAAAACCCTAGCAATATATTTTTTTTAAAAAAAAATCTAATTAATTTTTAAAAAGGTTTTTTCTAAAAGTGTTTTAAATAGAATTTAAAAATCATTTACTGGGAAATTATTCTCACCCTATGTATTTAAAAAATGTTTTTATGATCGTTTATATGGTTCATGGAGTTTAGTTTAGATAAGGAGTTAGTGTTTGAAATGTTTAATCATTATCATTTTAATTTTTGATTGAACTATTATAATTTTTAATTCTTGTAGTTTGACTCCAATTGCAATTCAGGAAAATATCCAATTAATTAAATAAATTTATATTATTCAGCTTATTTTTATTACGATAAAAAAATATATTACATTTTTGAAATGGATCTGGAAGCAAAGGTCATGAGGCCTTACCAAAACATCCATTATTGTTTCAATAATTTAAAATGATGAAATATATTTAAAACTAATGTTAATGTAAAATAAATTAAGGAATATAAAAATTTAAAAAGTTTTGGTCATTGGAATTAAATTATTATAAAAATTTCACATTAAAACAGACTATATATATGGGAATTTTCTCTTTAAAACACAAATTTTTCAACAAGAGTAGAGGACTAATATTAAATTGGAGTTTCCAAATCTAATCTATTAATTTGGAAAAAATGTATTATAAATTATTAATTTGAACAATTTATATTATATGTCTAATTTATATAAATTTGATACCATTATAAATAAAAAATAAAAAATAATTAATTATCACGTTTATGGTAAAAATGGATTTACCAGGGGTAAACTAATACGATATTGGTTAAAAATAACCAACTAATGTATCCAAAATAGGTTGGATGGCTACATTTTTACCATATAAACTCTAATATTATATAATTATCAATTTATGAGGTTTTTGAAATGATAAAAATATGGGAGTAATTGATTCATTTAAAAAATTAATTTTTTCTCTTCTAAGCCACTTATAAACCCATATCTTACCCTCTTCACACATAAAAAGAAATTTAGTTTGGATAATTCCTATAAAATTAACTTCCATAGTCCCATAGAAACCTCATACTTTCACTTTTTTGATCAACAATCCATCCTATGATTGCTTTTTGTACAAACCAGGAGAAGTTCCCCAAAGAAGATGAAATGTTCTTAGGCCAACGTTATCATTATATTTCATATTCCACACCAACCATATATTATTTAATAATGATAAAATAGTAACTATAGTATATAAAATATAATTATATTTTATTATTTTAATTAAATATATAATCCATATCCTCTTCCATTAAAAGAGAAACAAAACCGTCAATCATTTGTACAACGAACTACCTCCTCCCGAATCGATGTAATTCATCTTCCATAACCAAAATTAAATGATATATAAAATGATATATTTAACAAATATATATGATATAAATGTTATTATAATAATTATATAATTATAATATCAACTATACCTTCTAACATTTCATTCTGTTTAAAAAAATATCATCTTTCCTATGTACAGTGGGACATCGCCTGATGAAGTGATGTGAATCATTTTTCAGTTGAGATTTGTAAGGTAACCAGGGTAAATTTAATGAATATATATGATATATATTTGAAATGATAATTATTTTTGATGAGTAATATACCAATGACTTCCTTATCATTCACTCTTCAATGTAATGATATTCTTGCGCATGTCAATATATGAGCCACCATCTCGATGTAGATGTGCGATTCATTTTCCTTATAAACATTCTAGAATGATTTGAAAATGTATATATTGAGGAAATATGATATAAATAACTATAATATAGTTCTGTATATTAATAATATATATCCTACACCCAATAACAATTATATTTATGATAAATCATTCCTTATAAAAAAGGCAATTGAGACCTAAAATAATGAAATCCATTATATATTATTACAAAGTGGTTGAAAATGTTATAACAGGATACTACATGATATTTTAAATAATAATATTTTATTAAAAGAAATTAATTTCATTCATAAAACAATTATATAGAAGACTAAGTGACGTTCATCCAAAATTAAGCATGAGGTAAGCTAATTTGTCTCAATTACCCTTTTTATACATATTTTAATATTATGCCCCCAATTTCTTTTATATGGTGCATAAATTTAAACATTCATATATAATATCATGATTATTTAATAATTATTCTTTTTTAAATTTTAATTTTATTTATTTAATCCATTGATATCGGAAAGGAAAATTACCATTTGGTGAAGTTATTCATAACTCTATGTCTTTTTATTGGGTTATATTACTTCTTCCTTATCATTAAAATTATATTTTTTTATTGTGAAATAATTTTTTATTATCTTATGATCTAAATCAGTTTTTTGTGTAAAATTGATACAAATAAGTTATTCATTTGTTAATTCTCTTATCTAGGTTATGATTTTTGCGAGGTTTTCTTTCACAATGAAAGTTTAATCGGGAATGTTTATGATTGAATTTCTATTGATGGTTATTACATGGAAATTAGTTAATAAAAACAATACATTTTATTCTCCAATGATTATTCATAATTTTATCAATTACTATAACCATTTTTTAACAGTTTTGATATTAATTTTATAGAGGATTGTTTTTGAGAATATTTTTAAAAATATTGTAATGGTATTTCAATCCATAAATGAAAGAGAACAATTATTTTAATTATAGTATATTGGGGATTTGTTATATTGAAACCCAAATTATTCTTTTTATCAAATATTTATGATCATTATGATCATAGAATGTATTGAAATTAAAATTCTTGATTATTTTTTTAGTCAAACACATTCACAGAAAATATTAATTTTCCACCTGTCATTAGACATTAAATTTCACCAAAATTACTAGGTATTCATTATGAGAATAAATATTTCATGAACCATATATCATTTTACATGTTTTTGAAATTAAATGTTATTTGATCGACATCGGAAAATTGAATGATCTACATCATTTATTCAATATAGATATTTTATGGTAATACTTATTTTTCATGAATTAAACTGATTATTCAATACATGAGGAAATATTTTGACATGTATATTTAGGTTTTTCAAACTTATGGATAGACCATCAATGAATCGATAGTCTTATCTTATTAATCTGTTGGCTAGACATAGTTAAATTAATTTCATATCTAAACCTATACATCAATTTTTTATTATCTTGTGAATGGTATTTATAATAGATGTATCATGATTTCTAATATCATGAGGTCCAGCAACTATAATTTTTCCATCAGCAATAATTCAATTGTTATTATCAAAGGTATTTTTGAAATGATATTATCACTAGATGAATTTTAATATTAGTTTGTTGGTTAAATAATGTTTTATTTACATTGATTACCATTCCATAATGATTATCAGTTATGATGTTATTATAGACAAGATAATGATTAAATTGAATATTATTTTAGTTATTTACACTTCCATATTTTCTATTATATTAAAATTACTTTCATGGAATGTGTGTTCAGTTATTTACCATCCAATGATTATGATTATTGATTCATGATAGCTTCCACTATACTTAACCCTTACTTTGAATTTGAGATCACACATATTTTTCCCACTCCAAGGAATCCAAAAAGAGTACTAAGTTAGGTTTCAATTATATAGTAAATTTAATAATGAAATTCCTTAAAAAATGATGTATGTTTCTTTTTCAAATGTATTATGGGTATCATGTATGTGTCTAGATTACCAAGATTACAAAACTATTCAGTCATTACGAATGTATTTCTATGCATCTTATCCCAATTTAGTAATGTATGATATTAGAGCATGGTTACTAGAGTCATATTTGATGTATTGAATATTATAAAACGTTTAGTGGAAACATTGTAAAAAAATATCTAGGAAAACATAGATTGTGGATCAATATAGTATGATATAAATTGATGATAAGTATCAATAAAAATCCTAATGTTTTTTAAAGGTAGATATCATATGGTCATTATTATTAATACATCATTATCTTTATCTTGGATGTGGATGTGGTTCTAGAAAAATTGTATCAATGTGTAATAACTCTGAAAAGGATAATTTGGGATTGACCCAATCATCACCTTGTTCATGGTAATGGGGCATTACTGTACTCCTTGTTTTAATCTAATAGGAGATATTTCTAGAGAATTTAAATTTTATCAACAATCCCATATGATGTATTTGAATAGATTATGGAAATGATAGATCATGGTTAAACCAAAACTATCATATATTGAAAATATTTTTCCTTCGTTTTGAAATCCTAGAAATGATTATACGGTTTTCCCATAATGTTTATTGTTTCTCACGCTATTAATTTATTGTTTTTTTCAATGGATGGAACCAAAATGAATTATTTTAACATTTTATATGAAGCAAAATGTGTTCAATATATAAAACAAAATGGTATGATAATAAGAGTTAAATATATAATGATTTTTCCTAAATGGTTCTCACAAAATATTATTATCAACCCATATGTTAACGATCTCCCAAACTCACTGAAGAAGAGAAGGAGGGTGTTTACTAAGAACATTAATTTTGGAGAGCATATAATAAAAAATGAATTATTTACATCAAGAATGAAATGTGGAATAATTTACACAAGAATGCCTTTAAATGGAATGGTAAAATGTTTCATGTATGGAAAATAAGTGCATAATGTAATTAATTGCTATGGAAATATGGTGAATGTGATTGATGGAAGTAAATATAATCTTATTGATAAATTAATAGTTAATTTCATTAAATTTAAGTAACCTATGTAATATCTAAGTCAATTAACATTATGAAAGGTTAACCCCTAGAACATGGAGGACCTATGTTGAAATAGAATAGATAATGTATTTCTAAATTGGTATTCTAGAAATAAATTGTTCAATTTTATTACCAATGTTATTTTGGTTATAATAATTACGAATCACCATATAATTTTGTAAATTTTTATAATCTTATTTGTCTTCATTAACTTATGTGTTATAGATAACATCATAGTTTTATGAGTTTTGGGTTTATAATAAGTTCAATTTCATAAAACCCCTATTGAAAACTTATTTGGTAAGTATATATCATGATTAAAGATTTTTTTAGAAACCACATATTTGAATACATCCCATTCGATTAGTATGTGAAAAATATATTTTTAGATGACTAACATTATACATTTTGGACATAAGACTAATGGTATTTTTATCATTTGTGTTTTATATTATCTTTGATGATGTAGTAATTGTGGTTTTCACAATTTTTCATTATTATAGGAATTATATTAATTCTGTTTTACAAAAATGACAAATTATATATGTGGTGATTACCCATCACATCTAAAAAGTATGAGGGGTATGAATCCACACCTTAAAAATGATAAGGGTTTAGTTCCCACCACATTCCTACAAGATATACTGGTTAAAATTTCACCTTTTTAGTTAAAAGTATTTAAAAATAAATATTAACGATTTACCATTGGAGTTATAGTTATGGATTAAAGAATAATGTATTATATTGGATATCATGTTCTAATGATAGCATTTTTGAAAAACACAGAGATAAATAATGAAAAAATCGACACACTTTTATTGACCATATAATTTGTTAAATTTGAATTTTAGTGCCTCTAGAATAAAATTCATTTTTTGGATGTTAATTGCATAGATTAATTAATGAAATGGTTTTTGATTGAAGAATAACCCATGACTGATATTGTTCTTATGAAATTGAAATGTATTAGGTAAGTGTTTTTCCTCATACTCTCAGACAATAAGAAATTTCCTCATATTTTATAAAATTATATTGAAACAAAATAATAATAATATTTTCTTAATAATATATGATTAAAATGGTATTTAAAACAATAAAAAAAATTATTTTTGGAGTTCCATAAAAATATTTTTATAATTTATATTCTTATGATAAATTACCTCTATAAATATCTATAATTATTTAGAATTTTCTTCCATGTTTATATATTTAGTTCCCACTAATTTTCACGAACATTGAAACCAAGTTATGTGTTATTTCGTATAACATTTTTACTTCACATTATCATATTAAGAGGATTATTTATTAAACTAATTATGATGTGTGTTTTAAGAAAAATAATTTTCAATTTTTAATCACTTCATTTTTGAGTGTAAGACTAAATTGTGAGGAAAAAATTTATTTAAGTTTCATGGGGGCATGAATCCCCTTAAAAATTAACATATAAAAAGTATACCATTATAACCTATAAATTAAATTTATTGATATTAATTGTAATAAATAAATTCTAAAAATTATATTTTGACATATGAAAAAACAAATTCATTAGCTATCTATTAATTATAAATAACTTATAAATAATTTAAAATAAAAAGAGACATTGTCACGACCTGTCCCCCAGGGTTCGTGCCTTGACTACCTTAATCTCGCCTTCCATAGGCTATGGGCTGGCCACTAGCACCGAAAGGCGTATAACCTTAAATAGGAAGGCATTACCTTTATAACCTGTAAACTCAGAAAAAACTAATCACACATAAAGATATGAACACAAGTAAACTGTATAGTAAAAAGAGTGTGTATAGTAAGCAAAAGGGGCCAGAATACAGGCCCAACTAAAAAGTAAAAGGAAAACTAGGTAATATAAGAATAACTGAAAATAGCTCCTGTGAACACCCACAAAGGATCCTACCTCAAGGGTAGGTACAGCTCTCGAACGGTCGTCTCTATGGTATTCCTAGTCTAATGTCCACCTCGTTCTACCTCCTGTCCTGGTACACTCATCCTCAGTCAGCACTGTTTGTCGTCCACAACTAGCACAACATGGTTCAGGCATAGCCCATGTAGGTGTGAGTATAACGATACTTTGTAGGGACCCCGAGTCCTTCAAAGGTCTCACAAAATCCACAAAGGATAAACTACAAAGCATGAAAACAATTGTCAAACCTACGTAGCTATATTCCCATTCATATACCTATGTTTTCGAGTAAACCCATCTCAATCATGTGGAAAACACAGGGCCTAACTCGAAATCCCAAAGCTCAATTATCCCACGAAGTAAAGTATACCACAACGGTAACACCACGAAGTAAAGTACCACAAAGGTAACACCACAATGAAGAATACCAAAATTTTATCACCATGGAAGTATGCACCACAAAGATACACCACACAGATTATTACCAAAACAGTAAAGACAACGCTCACACTAGGTATAACATAGGTACGGTAGTAAAAGATGATTAGATGTATCTACTGAATCATCATACTTCATTGAGTGGTAGATGCACGTAGGATACTAAATCATCACACCCATGTAGGATCCTAAATCATCAGACCCACATAGGATCATAGTACAACTGACCCACGAAGAATCCTTGAGTAGTCCCATGTGGAATTCTTAGAGTGGATCCATGTGGTACTCTCAAACACAGACCCATGTAGGATCCCAATTCATGGACCCACATATGATCCCCTTCTCATGTTACCGCCAGCCAAAGGGTTCCTGTACTAAGATCATTTGATTCCAAGAGTATCCGCTTCTCAAGCCACATGTCGATACAACAACTATCAAGAAGTACCACGATGATGTATCCCAAAGGACCACCATGTAATAGGGGTCTCAATGCAACCGACGGTGCGTCAATCAGACGCCCAGTCTGTATGTTATTGGAATTTTAGTCCAGAGGGCCCCTTTGGATTTTTGTTTGATCCAACATGGTCGTACCCAAACTTTATCCAAATCTCAAGCAAGGTCTACCAAAATGACCTTCTCGATCCAAGGTTTACGTCGCTGCAGATGGTTCTTCAAAGGGATTATTTTACCTCAAGTTATGGCTAAAATAGTGAAGAAGGGTCGGAGCTGGTCCGAGTCCAGTCCGACCGAGGCGGACTGACCCGGCCCGACCCGACCCAGGTATGGCCCTCGGTCTAACCCAGCCCATGGGATCCGACCCTGCCGGCAGGGTCCGGCCCGGCCTGGTGGGTCTGGCCTGGCACACCGGCACGACCTGTAGTGCAACCCGTGGTGCGAGGCCCGCTGGGTGGCCCACGGCTGGTCGGACGACCATCCCTCCTCCACGGAGCAGTCATGCTATGCACCACCACTGGTTGCCGGCAGCGAGCCGACCACCCTTTTTCGTCACTGCGGCCTCGTGCCGCGGTTCCTGCACTTTGGCGGCGTGGCAGCGCGCTGCCCCCCCCCCCCCCTTCACGCGGCTAGCCGAGTGTAGGCCGCCGCCTCTGCTCAACCACTGCCGACGGGCTGCAACCCTCCTCTGACGGAGTGGTTGTGCTTCCGCCATCTTCACGGTAGGCCGGAGTGCCAGCCACCGCTCCCGAGTCCTTCGAGCGATGTTCCTCGTTTCTCTGAGTGTGACCCGATGGCCCGTCCTTCATTCTATAGACTCCAGCACTCGCCTCAGGATGTCACCCACGATTAAAGACCCTCAAAATCCCACAAAGATTGCGGAGGGGTCAAGCCATGTTCGTTTGGCCTGCACCATCCATGTTAGAATGGTATCCAGCGGCATAATTTCTTTTTAATCAAGAATAACATCAAGAACTGGGTAAGGGGTATAAAATCAGTAATCCCTACCTCGATTACACGTTGTAAGTGTCACGATATGATTATGGTGAAGTCAAAGAGGATGCTAATGGTCGTCTCTTCCACAACATGCTTCTGAATTCGGGCTCGTTTGTCATCCTCGTTCTTGATTCTGAAGTATGTTCTTTGTTGGATAGGGCATTCTTCGTTTGGAGGAAATGTTTCTCCAATTTTCTCCCAACCCTCCCATTTTCCAATGATTTTCCAACTAGGAAAAATAAGTGTCATCTTATTAAATTTATGTTTTATTAATTTAATTAGAGTTTGTCGTTAATTATTGATGATGGAATAATTAATTAATGGAAGTTGTCATAATTAATGAATTGAAGAGTTGAATGATTTTCCCAAATTAAGAGGGGTTCAGGTGGTCCCCAAACCCTTAATTCAAAATGGGAGGTTTTCTAGCTCAGGTGTTCCCCACCAGTGAACAATAAAATGGGAGGTTTTAAGTAATATAATAGTTTTTATTTATTTTATTTTTATTCCCATGAAAAAACATGAGCACAAACATTCACCCACATCTTACTATGGTTGATATGAAAGTCTCCTTAAGCAAATACCGGTGATGCGAGCTCAACGGTATCCTCAGATTTCAATTCTGAGCACCAGTTCAAATGATACAAAAACCCGCTACACGTATTCTGAACACACCTGAAAAAATGTTCAGAAATTCATTCTAGGCACATTGGGCCTCAGAATCATGTGTCGTCAATTTTCGCGGACTCATAATATTCCGATATAATTTGAAAAAACATTATATGGAAAATCACAGTCTTTACATTCTCTCCACCTTAGGTATTTGTGTCCCCTCAAGCCAAAACATAATCTGGGGAAAAAAGTGGGGGTATTGACCACTGATCAGATCCTCCCGCTCCCATGTTCTCTCATGTAGGTTCACATATTGCCAACATAAATTCACTAAAGGTATTGACTGCCCTGAAGGACCCTCTCCTGTCGATCCTCAATCTCTACTGGAACCTCTATGAACATCGCCCCATCGTCGATGTCCAGCTCACCCCAGTCAATGATGTGGGAAGGGTCATTCACATATCTCTTCTGTTGGGATATGTGGAAGACATTGTGCACCTGGTGCAACTGAGGGGGAAGTTATAGGCGGTAAGCCTCCTCACCAAATCTACTGAGGACCGGAGAGGTTTGATTAACCTCCGATATAACTTACCGCCCTTTCCATTTCTCTACAAACCTCATCAAGGTGAGACCCGTAGAACGATGTGGTCACCATCCTCTAATTCCATAGGTCTCCATATCCTATTTCCATAAGACTTCTGCATGCTATGTGGGGGCTTCATCTGCTCCTGGATGATCTGTACCTTCTCTATGGTAGCCTCTACCATCTCTGGTCCCATGAATATTGACTATCTTGGGTCTGTCCACCACAAATGTGATCTACATGGTCGGTCGTACAGAGTCTCTAATGGTTCCATACCAAAGGTGGAGTAATAGTTGTTGTTGTATGCAAACTCCTTCAAGGGAAATTGATCCTCCCAACTGTGACCGAAGTTGAGAAGGAAAGAATGCAACATGTACTCATGCATCTGAATGGTCTGTTCATTCTGGATATCCGTATGAGGATGGAAGGTGGTGCTCAAATAAAGCTTCATCCTGAAATCCTCCGGCAACCCCTTAAATAGTCGGGAAGTGAAATGTGTGTCATGATCAGAGACAACCATCGATGGTACTCCATGTAGTTGTAGAATCTCCTGCCCATAGAGGTGTCCCAAGTTGTCCACTGATCCTTACTCTCTGATCGATAGGAAGTGGGCCGACTTGGTTAGTAATTTGAAAATCACATAGATAGAATCATCACCCCTGGATGTACATTGAAGTCCTATCCCAAAGTCCATGTATATTCCATCCCACTTCCACTCTAGGACCTCTAAAGGCTGAACAAAGCCTGCTGGTATTTGATGCTCCGCCTTCACTTGTTGACAAGTAAGGCACCAAGAGACAAACTCAGCTACTAATTTCTTCATTACCAATCACCAATGTTGTTGTCAGAGGTCCTGGTACATATTCTCCACTCATGGATGTACCACTAGAGGGGACTTATGTAACTCCCTCAACACATCCTCTCGAAGTGACACTGGTGCCATGGTATGTCCTCTGAAAAGGATGATGTGCTCCCTAAATTCAGAAAATCTATCAGGTGCCTTCCCAATGTATATCCGAACGTGTAAACCCTCAAATTCAATATCCTCACACAGTGCCTCCTTGACATGATGAAGAAATGGGGGAGTGAATGTAAGATACTGAAGAAAATTTGATCCATCTCGATCCACTAATGATATCTACAATGCGTACAGCTTCTCCGTTGCCTCACCTAGCAGCTGTATACTGAATCTACTGCTAAGTGAATCAGCTACAATGTTCCCCTTCCAAGGAGTATAGACTATCCCAAATTAACTATCTTGGAGGAGCTCTAGCCAACACTACTATCTCAGGCTCAGGTCCTTCTGAGAGAAGATATACCTGATACTCTTGTGATTCGAGTAGATTGTAAAATGTTCTCTAATCAAATAATGTCACCACATCTTCACGGTGAAGACTACTACTGCTAACTCCAGGTCATTGGTTGTGTATTTCTACTCATGTTGTCTTAGTTGTCGAGAACAATATGCGATAACTTCTCTCTCCTGCATCATGAGACATCCGACCCGGTTCCGTGATTCATCACAGTAGACTACATACCCAACACCCTATTCCGGAAGTCTCAAGATGGGGGCACTAGTCAGCCCCATCCTCTGCTCCTGAAAACACTTCTAGAATCTCACCGAACACATGAAGGGTTTCTCCTTCTTTGTCAATGATGATATAGGTGCTTCAACTATGGTGAAATCTGGCCCAAATCACTGGTAGTATCTGGACAATCCCAAGAAACTTTGTACTTCCATCACACTCGTGTAGCCAAATAAACTAGAATTTCATCAATGAAGACTACTACAAAGAGATCAAGGTATGGCTGAATGATCCTGTTCAAGAATCCCAAGAATACTGCTACAGTATTGGTCATTCTGAATGGCATAACCAAGAACTCGTAGTATCCATACTGACATCTGGATGTCGTCTTCTTCACATCCTCATCTCATACTCTGAGCTAGTGATTGCCTGATTTGAGTACTATCTTCAAAAACCAATGTTCTCCCTTCCACTGATCAAAGAGGTCGTAAATCCTTGGGAGTGGGTAATTTTTCTTCATAGTCACCTGATTCAAGCACAAATATCCAACGAAAAGTCTCAATTTCCCATCTTCATTCTTGGTAAAAAAATCAGGGCTGCCTAGGGAGAAACACTGGGCCGAATGGACCCCTTCTGCTGTAAGTCCTCCAGTTGTACCCGCTTCCCATGATGCTCTGTGGGAGCCATCCGATACGTTGGAGTAGATATCGGTCCCATCCCAGGGTACAATTCAATGTAAAATTCCACCTCTCTATGAGGAGGTAGACCCAGAACATCATCAGGGAAGACATCCGCATACTGGTCCACTTCTAAATGATTGTTTGGATTCTCCACATCAACCGCTCTGAGGGTAAAGGCTATCCAACTAATTAGTGATCGGCTGCACCCTCCTCTGGGTAAGTCCATCATGTGCTGTAAAGGACCCCTTATCACCGGTAAAGGTAAAAATAGACTCATCCTCGCAGATACACCATACATTTCACCTAATACAGTCAATATGAGCATTGAATGAAAATAACCATTCCATACCCAAGATGGCGTCGTAAGGCCTCGATGCCTCTACTAGGAGACCTCAGCCGAAGTTCTCACCTCCTATAGTAAGCTCACTCTATCAGTACCAGTGTCTAATCATCGAACCCTTCTTTCATAGGATTCTCTAACCGTAAGGATCGAGCCAACGACTCCTCCAGAATCATCGAGCTCCGAACAGGAGCAGTGTCAATATAAGAATGACTACAACATGTGTCTATAAAAACTACAGCTAAGGTGTAGTAGACACATATTGTACCTCACATCATCTACGGAGCGCGGTGGTTCTAGGACTCAGTTGCCTAGAGATGACCTCTCCCCTGTCCACCTGCTCCCTGTAGTCGGGGTGGACCACCTAGTGGTGGTTGCGGTAACACCTCGAATCGTCGCCCACCACCAACTGCACGACCAGCTTCTCAGCCACGTCCGCCTGCTCCATGCGGACCGCCTTGGTCGAACCTATGTATCATATTGGGTGGTCCTTCGACCATATTTTGATCATCTTCATGGTGGGTCAGGAAGTCACAATCCACGTGGCCCTGCCCTCCGCATGCGTAACAATGTCTGCTCCTCAAATGATTGGATCTACCTCCAGTGCTCCGCACAACCAACCCTGGATCCTCAGGTCATCCACTTGTAGGTCTGGTCCCCTTGAACCTCCGTGACATCTTTCGGCTACCAGCTGCAGAAAACTCTTCTACATGACGCCTAGTGGTGGTTCTCGCTACTGGTGACTTCTTAGCAAGAAAAATCTCCACTAAGAGGGCTGACTCTAACACGCCCTTCGGGGTCAGGATGCTAAGAGAAATCATCAAAGCCCTAATATCCCACCTGATTCCCTGCTCGAAGTTTTGGGACCTCAAGAATGGGTCTCACACCATATCGGTGGAGTAGTGTGAGAGGCCAGTGAACCTCGATGTGTATTGATCCACAATCACGCAGCCCTACTACAGATGAAGAATATCCTATATGCGCAACACGCAAAGGGTCGCTGGGACAAACTCTGCACGAAATAGGCTCTCAATGTCTGCCCAGAGAAGTTTCATCTCAACATGAACCTGGAGCATAAAGCCCCACCATGTACCTATTTCTTCCTATAGAAGACTGGCAGTACTGATCACCATGAGATCAGCTGGTGTCCCTACTAGTCAGAAGACTCTCACCACTGCCTACGACCAATCCTCAGCCGCCAGTGGGTCCGTCTCACCCATGAACCTGGGTTGCCTCTAGTGGTGAAACTCAGGCAACAAGAATAAGCAGCGTACACCCTCTTCTTCTAGGGCTGGTGGAATCACTGGCCCAATGGGTAATGTTATTGCTGGTTCCCCTACTTATAAAGGGCCCTGCATCTAGGCCTCGTCACTCGGTGGGCTATCATCGCATACTATACCTGGAACCCTAGCTGCCTGCCAATGTAGAGGAATCCTGAAAAGAAACAGTTGCGCCATGGTCAATATGTTATACATGGTGAGCTGACTCAAAGGGATCACAATCAAAACTTTTCAAAACATACACGCAATCCGTGTTTTCGTGCACTGAGTGAGAAATCAGAATTCAGGGTCATGGTGTATGGATACATCAGTCACTGCACCAACATTATATTCCCTAAACTGATAACCACACTCATAACACATAAAACTATTTCCATTAAAAAGATCACAGTCCATTGTTATATGGTAGAACCGATACCTCTAATACTGATTTGTCACAACCCGTCCCCCGGGGCTCATGTTGTGACTACCCCATGCCCGCCTTCTATAGGCCAGGGGTTGGAAACTAGCACTGAAAGGGGTTTTTCCTAAAACAAGAAGGCATATATTTTATAACCTGTAAACTCACAAAAACCAAGCACACAATAAGATATGAACAAAAGTAAATTGTATAGTAAAAAGAGTGCGTACAGTAAGAAAAAGTGTCTAGAATACAACCCCAACTAGAAAGTACAAGGATAACTGGGAAGTACAAAAATAACTGAAAACATCTCCTACGAACACCCGCCAAGGATCTTACCTGAAGGGTAGGTACAGCTATTGAACAGTTGTCTCTACGGTATGCCTCCTCTAGTGTCCACCTCGAGCAACCTCCAGTCCTAGTACTCTCATCCACAGTCAGCATTGTCTATCATCTACACCAAACACAACATGGTGTGGGAATAGCCCATGTAGGAGTGAGTATAACGATACTCAATAGGGACCATGAGACCCTCAAAGTTCTCACAAAATCCCCAATGGATAAACCAAAAAGCATGAAATGAACTGTCAACCCCAATTAGGTATATTCCCCTACATATACCTAAGTTGTCCAATAAACCCATCTCAATCATTTTGAAAACATAAGGCCCAACACAAAATCCCAAAGATTAACTATTCGACAAAGGAAAGTATACCATGAAGGTAACACCACGAAGGTAAGTACCACAATGGTAACACCACACAGAATAATACCACAGAAGTATCACCGCAAAAGTATGCACCACACCGGTATGCCGCAAAGATGATTACCATAAAGGTAAAGACTCATCTCACACCAGGTATAACATAGGTACGGTAGTAAATATGATTTTATGTAACTACTGAATCGTCTTACTCTATTGAGAGGAAAACCCACATAGGATCCTAAATCATCAGACCCATGTAGAATCCAAAATCATCAGACCCACATATGATTTTAAATCATCAGACCCACGTAGGATCCTAGTACAAAAGAACCAGATAGGATCCTAGAGTAGTCCCACATGGATTTCCTAAAATGGATCCATGTGGGTCCCTTGAACATACACCCAAATAGGATCCCAAATCATAGACCCACATAGGATCCCCTTCTCATGTTATTGCCATCTATAGGGTTCCATCACTAAGCACACATGATTCTGGGAGTGTCCGCTCCTCAAGCCATAGGTTGATACTCTAACTGCCACAATGTCCCATGAAGAATTATCTCAATGGATCACCATATAATATGGGTCTCAATTCAATATATTGTGCAACTATCAGATGTGTGGTCTGTAAGTTATTGGCCTTTTAGTCCCGTGGGCCTGATTGGATTCGTGTTCGATCCGACCTGGACATTCCCCAACATTATCCATATATAATATGGTGTATAACAAAATGACCATCTCGATCCATGGTTTCTGGCGCCATAGATAGTTCTTCAAATAGATTCCAATAACTCATGTTATGGATAAAGGAATGAAAAAGGTCGGAGGTGGTCTGGGTCTGGTTTGATCTGGTCGGACCGACCCAACCCAACCCAACCTGGGCCCCCCCAACCCGGACCTTGGGTTTCAACCCGGCCCGCTGGGTCTTTCCTAACCAGCGTTGGGCGGCAGATGGTGCAGGACTAACTAGGTGGCCCACGACTGACCGAACGACCAGCCCTCCTCCGCGACGCGGTCGTGTGTTGCGCCCCCACCGGTATTTGGCAGCGATCCGGTCTCCCTTTTTCACAGTCGCAGCCTATTGTCATGGTTTCTTCACACCCATGACGTGGTCGAGAACCTCCAACCCCTTCACGCGGTCGGCCACGCACTGGTCCCCGCCTCTGCTCCGTCGCGACCCTCCTCTTGTTGTGTGGTTGTGCCGCAGCCGTCTTCACGGCCGGCTGGAGTGTTGGTCGCCGCTTCCGAGTCCTTTCAACGACGTTACTTAGGTCAACGGGTGCACCCTGGTGTCCCTTCCATCATTCCATAGACTCCCACACTCACCTCGGGATGTCTCCAATGATTCAAGACAATCAAAATCCCAAAATGATTGTGGAGGGGTCAGGCCGTGTTTGTTTGGGCCACACCATCCTTTTTAGAACGGTAGCAAGTGGCATTATTTTTTTTGAATCAAGAAGAACATAGAGAACATGGTAAGGGGTATAAAATCAACAATCTCTACCATGATATCCCATTGGAAGTCTCATAAGATGATTTCGGAGAAAGCGACGACGGTTCCAATGATTTTCGCTTCTACAACACGCTTCTGAATTTAGTCTTGTGTGTCATCCTCATTATTGATTCCGAGGTATGTTCTTCGTCTGAGAGGGCATTCTTAGTTTAGAGTAAATTTTTCTCCAATGTTCTCCCAACCCTCCCCTTTTCCAACAATTTTCCAACCAGGAAAAAGAAGTTCCAGCTTATTAAATTTAGGTTTTATTATTTTAATTAGAGTTTCCCATTAATTATTGATGTTTTAATAATTAATTAATGGAATGTGGCAGAATTAATTTATTGAATAGTTTAAGGGTTTTTTAACATTAAGAGGGGTTCAGGTGCTCGCCACTACCATGATTTCAAAATAAGAGGTTTTATAGATCGGGTGGTCCCCACCACTGAACAGTCTAATGGCAGGTTTTAAATAAAAAAAAGTTGCTCTTCATTTTATTTTTATTTCAACAAAAAAACACAAAAACTATCATTCAATCTCTTCCTACTACGATCTAGGTGAAAGACTCCTTATACGAATACGGGTGCTGCGAGTTCAACGGTGTCCTTAGATTTCAATTCTGAGCACCAGTTCAAAATATCCAAAAACCTTCTCACAACTTTACTAAATGTACCTAAAAAAAATTTATAAATTCATTCAGGGAACACCAGGCCTCAGAATCACGAACTATTAATTTTCGCAGACTTTTAATATTATCATATCATTAAAAAAATTACATGGAAAATATAGGTCTTTATAGACAATTTCCAAGAAATTATAATTTAAAAAATGACATCTTAGTTTCACTTTTCCATTAAATTTTGTAATTAATATCTATCACATTTAGAAAAATTATTGGATAAAATGAAAATTATTTATTAAGTCACGAAATTAAAATTTTATTAGGTCAAATGTTTTGGATTTTCTGAAATGATTCCTTATTCAACAAATAGTGAAAAAATGTTGTTTTTATGGATAACTACCATTTTGGATTAAATAATTTAAAATGATAAATTATATATAAATATTGAAATGAATTAAATTAGTTAAATTATATTAAAAATTAACTAGTTTAAATCATTTGAATAAATTTCATAATGAATTTTTATTTTAAAATCATCTAAACTTAAGATAATTTTCACTTTCCAAATTCACCTTTTATCCACTTATCTGGTTGTTAATTTAAATAGGAATATACCACTTCTGTGGATGAAATTTTGAAAATTGGAATAAATATTTTGGATTCGAAAAAATTATATTATCTAAAAAGGTTAACCTAATTTTTGACAATTATGAATTTGTAAATAAGTAAAAAAAAGTAATTTTCATGATTAAGGGAAAAACTGATTTAGAGGGGGGTTAACTAAGAAGTCAAAGGTTACAAATATGTTAACAAATTTTCCAAACCCCATTGTGTGGAAATATATATACCTTATGAAATATAAGAGTGAAGATTAATTCATTTTTAGGATTTTTTCGTGATAAATATCTTGGGGTTTCTAATTATTTTAAAAAATTACCCATGTGTCTTCTCCCCCACTTATAAATGGCCACCCATATTCTCCTCACTTCTCACATGTAGACAATTGTTTTCCTCAAATACCTAAATAAATTACATCCTTAATTTCTTAAAAACATCGTTGGTCATTTTTTTGTTCAAAAACCCATCATAGGAAGTATTTTGGGGTGAAGAAATGTATGTTTCCCTAAGAATAACTAATATTCTTAAATGAGGATTCTCATTTTATTTCTTCTTTAACCCCCCTACAGTATTATTAAATAACAATAATATGATAAAAATAATATCTTACATATATTTAAATGTTATTATGTTTATTTTATTACTTATATCCTTCTCTACTTCCATTAAATTGTAAATGAAATCATCGATCATCCTTACAGTGGACTTTCTCCTTACAAACTAATTTAATTTTTTTTCCTTCAAAAAAATTCAATGTGGGATATAATGATTGATTTAATACATGTATTATATATTAATGACAATATTATACTTCTAGAATTGTATTTTAACATATATGTTTTTATTTTCCATTCCATTAACATTATGAAAATATCAGTCAAATCGGTGGAGGACTACCACATTGCAATGTGATGTGTTTCATTTTTCACATATATTTTGTAAATAAAGTAACAAGTATAAATTGACTGATTAAACATGATAAATAGGAATTTTATTCATTTTTGAATTTTAATATTCCTCCCAATTTCCTATCATTTCAATCTATCGTTGAATTATATCGTTGCTCGAGCGAATGCACGACTTACCTTCTCTATGAAGTATTGTGATTCATATTCCATGTTTGATATAAATCAGGATTATAAACATGTATATAATCAGTACATATTATATTTATAACAATTATTTAATATTTGATATTATTTTTCTATATACTATACCTATAATGTAGAAAATTCAGTTCTTAACAATCATGATAAAATAAGGAAATTAACACCTGAAACAGTGAAAACAAAGAAATATAATTAATAAAGGGTGATAATTGATATAACTGGATAATAAATTATTTTATAAATATTAATATTTTTCTGGTATAAATTAATTTCATGATTAAAAACATCACAGAAGATATTAGAGAACTTTTTTTTTAAAAAGAATCATAAAGTATGGTAATTTCACTCAATTTCCCTTCATTGAAGAATATTTTACGGTTATAAATAGATTTTTTTATTTGTTGTATATACAGACCATGTGAAATGTAATATCATTATTATGCAATAATTCATTCTACATTATTTTTAAATTATAATTATTTCAATAATGGTGATTAGACATGAAAATTTCCATGTGGTAAAAAAATTAATATATCAATTTCTTTTCAATTAGTTGTAATAATTATTAGTTGTATTTAATATTCAGAGATTATTTATGAAATAAATTTTTATTGTATTATATGGTAATTAAATTTTTATTAATGTGTTTATATTTGATCCTCATAATTTATCCATTCATTAATTATCATGTCAATGTAAATAATATGGTGGGGGTTTATTTCATGATATCAATTTAATCGAGATTGTTTATGCTTTAATTCCTATTGAAGGAAATTATTTTATCATTCTATCTTATTCCCATTTAATTTTATTTTCATTTGGTTTTTCATGATTTTTATCTTATTATTACCTTTTTCCCTCTTTTTGTAATTTAAATGATTGAGAAAATTTTTTTATTAAAATTTTTTTATTTACATATTCAATAGAAAATTATAATTCATAAAAAACTATGTTATATAGAAATGGTTTCAAAAATTTAATTAACATTACAAAAATGATTAATTAATTACATTATTACCCTTATTTTATTTTATTTTTTTAAAAAAATTAATGGTATATTCATAATCATTTTTCAAACAATGCCTATTTGGGTTTTACTGTATATATGAAATGAATCATTGTGTGTATGACATGTACTTGATTTTATGTAGTGTCTAAAATTTCTCATATAATATTTAGTATTGTTTATGGATTATTTTTGACACCATTCGCTGAGTGGGAATGCAATTCTAAGGAATGGTGTGCCCGATATTAATTTTTGAAATATATTAACCATTTTAAATTGGACCCACATGTATTTTTCCTAGAAAAGTGGAATAATATCTAAATAGGGGCCCGCATAAGAATACCAAGGTAACTATTGATTTCAAAACATGGGGTTTACCCTAGGAGAAATATTACCATCGTCAACATGAGGAGTTTATAGAAATGTTATTGCGGGAGATGAAATGAATAAAAGATTTAAGTAAATTATTTTATATCTTATATTGAAGAGGTGATAAGAAATTATTTAAATAGACTTTTATAATAGAATCCATTGGTCAGGTTCATTACACTAGTTTAATTGAAGAATCATTGGATAAATATTTGGAGGATTTAACTTGGATGAATCAGGACTGGATTGTATATCAACGATGAACACAAAACAAATTCAAAGGATATCTAAAACGATCATGACACTACAACATTCATTACTAGTGATAATTTTGAACTTATGTAGGGTGGTTGATTGACTAGGGATCCTATGATGAATGAAAATCAATCAATCAATGTACTGATTTTCATCTCATGCATATTGTGGGATGGGTTATTTTTACGGATTTTATTAGGAGAATTTAATCATGATTAATGATTATTTGACTCTCTTCCTAATAGAAACAAACAAATATTGAAACAAATATCAATATGTACCCATTAATTTTTATTGTTCATGTGGTTTTCTCCCCTGGCACTTTATTAATTGTGGGTGTCATTTATTTGATCAGTGGCTCAACATCAATCAATGGAATCAATCACTACGGTCTGCATTTTTTTCACAATGATTTAATATTTCATATTAGAGATTTTCATGATATGACCGTCGTGCGATGATTGGAGTGGACCCAAATGAGATGGTTTTTGATAACCAATTTTGTGTTCTTTAGTGTGATATTAAAAAAATATATGATCCCATTTTCTAAAAATATTTGATTGTAGGAACACGTTGTTCATTAACGATGGGGCTCAGAAGAATTGTTCCCTTTATTTTCCTAACAAGATAATCATTTGATTGATGGAAAGATGTGTAGAAATAGACACACAATACATGATCTATAATTCATTGAATTTATGGTCGAAAATGAATGTATGTTGAACCAAGATGTTGTGTGGGACCCCCATTGGCAATGGATAAAGTATCTGTAAGGAGATAAGTATCACACGACATGTGGTATCTCCCGAGAGACATGGAATGTATCTTAGAGGGTACCCATACATGGGTTGACGTACACAGGTTGGAGCATTAAGTGTACTCCACTATATGAAAATGGGGTGGAAAATTACAAGGTCTAAGTTGTGTAATGACACTCAGGTAGAGTACAAGCACATATTAAATGTAATGTAATATTATAGAGACATGAGTTGAGATATGGTTGGTTTACACGGGCTAGACCCGAGTTGATGGGATATGTTCTTTAACCCCATTTACACCCTATGTACTACATTATAAATTGATTGGAGAATATTTTTTCCTATATATCAAGAAAAAGTAAAATTAGGTAGCATTCCCGTTATCCTTCTAATAATGGTTAGTATGGAATTCCAACCAACACATTGGGTAGTGATCCATACAGCAGAACTTCATAGATAGAGTTTTTGGAATCACTCTATGATCCAAGGAGTCAGATCCTCTATTCAACTTCATGACCTTGGTGTTGTTTGTTGTATCATCGAGACCAACAATATATAATAATATATCCTCTACATAGGTATTTAATCTAGATTGGGTTGTTTGTATTTCCCATTGAATTAGGAGTGATCCTCATCTTTGTATCATATTTCCTCAGACCTTCAAGATGCACTTCCTTTGATAATACCCGAAGAGAAGTACATATAATATTGACTTCAATAGATCTATCCAAAATAGGAGTGTTTTCTCTTAAATGACTTCTATGTGGAATCATCGAGCTAAAATCATAGGATGACATAATAATGTTGTGACTTAATTATGAGAATATGCGTCTTTTTTGAGTATATATGGACTTTATTATTATATGTTCTATAGACATATACTTATGTGGAGAAAACTGTATATCCCCTGTTATATTATTTTTTGTTTTGGGGTTACCTATTAAGTAACATTATACCTACCCATGCATAG
Organism: Viscum album; assembly: GCA_963277665.1. Lineage (NCBI taxonomy): Eukaryota > Viridiplantae > Streptophyta > Magnoliopsida > Santalales > Viscaceae > Viscum > Viscum album. The sequence continues at coordinate 1,090,286,915 of OY728121.1, forward strand.
GATTTTCCCACACGTTTAATGTCATCTGAAAATGTCTAACCCTTTGACAGATTCCCAGACAGACCTGGGCCCGTTGGTGCTTAGTGATACCAGACAGACTGAAGTGTGTTATTGTGAAATATTGACAGAAAACACTATCTTTATTTATAGGGAATAATTATTTTTACACTCTTTCTAGTGTGATTTTATTTTTCATAGTTTTCTTTAATTTTCATCCAATAATACCCTAGTTGTGAGACTTATATGTAAGCATACATGGTTGTATTGTTGTTTTTACATTGTAGTGTTGCATAGTCTTGGATATGTGTGTGTGTGTGTGTTCATGTAAATAGAGTAATACGTCTCCTATTAGTGATATGACCTCTCAGTTCTTGTATATTTCCCCACGACTATTGGAGCTTCTATTGGGGAGTCGTGACACAGGCCCCACTAGGAGCGGTCAGAATATGGTGGTGTCATAGTAGTCTATTATACTATAGGACTATGAGTCTATGAGTTTGGTTTGGGGAAAAATTGTTATGTGTTTCGAGTTTTTCTTTCATACCAGGGACACCGGTGTTTATGTGTCGACCAATGTATCCTTACACTGGGACTCTAATCACCTTCCTTTCTATTAGGTACATTATAAAATTTTTTGTAGGGAATTCCATGGTACATGCATCATATAGGAAGGGTTTATGGTTCCCATGTCCTTCTTGAGTAAGATCTCAAGATATACTCATTGATTTTGGTACATATGTTTTATTATATGATGCCTCTACAGCGTATGCCTCTGGGGAATTAAAATTATGATCATGATGATAAACTCCTCAGTTATGAGGTTTCAATACATGGACATATTTTTTGGTATTACCTCGAGGTGGTTCACCAGTAATAACACAACCTATTGATTATCTGATGGTACCAGAAGTACCAGTATGTGAGGTGTGCAGGATGAGCTTGCTTCATGGATTTTACAAAAAGAGACCACTCAAGTTAAAAGGCATGATAGACACAAATGTTTCTAAGGACTATATGGATCTAGTGACTTTAGTTATACATCTAGTTAGGACACTATCAAATCAGATAGTGGTTTTGTTAGAGAGCATTCTTCATGGTTCAGTAGGACAATGTTTGGTGTAATGACCCATAATTATATCAATGAGATTTTTCTTCTTATATTAATTTCATATGGTATAAATCACATAAAATCACTTTGATAATAGAATAAAATATTTATAAATTAAGAATTAACGAAATAAGAGGTATTTATAGAAGTTGTGGAACCTATATAAAGGGAATAGTAACTTGAGCTTTTGAATAGTAATGTGACCCATAAGAATAATAAACCATCCAATATAATAGTAACCTCAACAAATAATATATAAATAAAATTTATAAATTCTATATATGAAAATATGATATAATTATATCATCTTTTATGTAAATAAATCATTTGAAAATGGTAAATTAATTATTGGTGTTATTATGAAGTATAAATGTTTATTTACAATTTTACAATTAATCTAATTACATAGAAGAACTTTTATTTTCATATATTACATTAATATATTAATACACTTTTTCATATGATTATAAAATAACTGTATAAGACCTTTTTTTTAAAAGTGTCATAAAATCATTTATACTATTAAAATTTGTATTATTTGAATAAATAATGATTTTAATTTAAAAAAATTTAAAATATATAGAATATTATCTTCATAAAATGGATTCTATTTTTTTATTATACACATAGAAAATTATTAGGGTTATTTTTTGGGATTATTCTATAACAATTGAATTTTTGGTGAATAATAAAAATGTAGTAATTTATAGTAAATATATTTATAATTTAAATACACTATTACTTGAGACATCACTAATGTAAGAATGATAAAACTATTATATAAATTTCTATTTATGATATTTATTCATTTAATCATAAATATTTCTTATCTTGAGAAAAATAATGAGTAATGATTAAAATAATGAGAAATCACTCCTCTCCTCTACAATAAATACCACCCCTTCTCCTTACACATTTCAATATTTTATCTTTGTCAAATTTCATTCTAATACTATTATGAATCCCCTATCCCATGTCTGGGTGCCCTTGGTTTTAAAAAAATACCAAACCCCTTCACCTATGGAGGATCTCAAGGGGGAGAAAATCATTAGGTAAAAAACACTTTCTTTTTCTTTTAATTTTTTCCATGTTCTTTTCATTAATTATCATCTCATAAAATCCTTGTCCCAAAGTAAAATGACATCTAAAGAACCTTATGTACACTATAATGTTATTGTGTTGAGGTAATAATTCATTATCAGTTCTCTTCCTTCTCTATTTGTTCTAAAAATTAAAGCATCATCTGTGATGTGTTGATATATTGCAATCAAGGATTAAGAGTTATCAAGTTTCATTAAAAAATTCAAGGCTTGTCATAAAACAATTTTTATGGTTAAATTAGTTTGTAATATATTTATTACAAGAAAACATAATGTTTTAAAACTATTATATAGAGTTTATATTAATTAATAAACAAAACTAGTTTTTGATGATCGAAAAACTGCCAAAATAATCTAAATGGTTATCACTAACTTTGTATCTAATGATTCATCCCAACCCTAATTAACCAAATGACTTATATAACCATTTATTCATATAAATTTTATTTAATAAAATATAACATAAATTGTATACATCTTTTTCCATTTTATATGAACTCCAATACTCATATACAAGTAAACTGATCATGAAAACAAAAGAAACAAATGATCACGAATGATAAAATTGTATCTTATAACCCAAAAATGACCCTAAATGGAAATAATAAAATTAGATTATATAAAAAAATTATTAATATATTATTAATTAAATTATTAATAAATCTAATATCACTATCCATGACATTATGTACAAGTGCAGAACACTTCTAGACATAAGGTAAGGGATTCTCCTCGAACCTCCATTATTCATTCAGGTTACACTTTCACTCGCTTCAACCCATCGTTGTTATCACTTATTCTTATTTACTACTCTTAAATTCAGTGTTAATTTTAAATATAAAATTAGTTATCATATTAATTATTTCATTGATGGGGATATATATTTTTTATAATGATTATTTCTCAATTTTTCTTGATAAAAAAAATGATTAAAGGGAAAATCCTAATTTCTTATCAATTTTTAATTAAACTCTATAATATATTTTAAGACAAAAAACATTTTTACACAAATAAAAAATTTTATCAAGGAAATCTATTTTAGTTCATTTTTGGTTTTATTCATTTTTTTCCAAAATTACTCTTCTTTTCAAAAATGGTATTTCTCTTAAAATTCAATGATTATTTTATTGGAGTATTTTCATCTATTTCAACACCATTTGTTGAATCTTACCCTTAATTGGAATTTACTCTATTATGATATCATATAAAATATTTTATTGAATGGTATATGATTATTCTTACTAGTTATGTACTGCATTGATACTATTCTTCATATTACTAGGGATTGTTTGTGATTATTAGTGCATGAAAGTTGTTTACATTTCATTTTCAAGATTCAATATGAATGTATTTGTGGAAACTTTTTCACCTCATTTATATGAGTAATTAATTTGGATTATTATTTTATGAGTGGGGAAATATATAGCCCCTCAATTCATCAGTATGTCTAATGAGACAAACTAGACCTGGTTTCTACCCAATGTGTATGGTTTCTTGGGAAACGCCTTGACGACATGACTATGATGTCTAAATTTATGAATTCCCACATTAATATTTTTATAGTTGATAAAACATGTGAGTATTAGAATAGTATAAAATCCATTGTTATGTTTCAATCTCATGAGATTATTTTATATAACATCATTTATTCGTCTTTTATCCCTGCCATATTATTCTCAATTTTATGTTTTAATGGAATGTTTTTTTAAAATATGAAATGACTTATTATTTATTTTTATAGATTCTATTAAATTAATCACCCTTAGTTGTCATATAATATCACCCACTTTTTTCTGTTATATTTTTTTAAAATATGAAATGACTTATTATTTCCAGGATGCAAAGAATTAAATTAGCAATGACATGCATGGATAATATATGAGTTTATGGGTACTTCCAATGGAATTTATATGAAGTATTTCCTTTAAAGTGGTAATGTAAAGTTCATATATATAATATCTTTCCAGAAATTATTAATTGACTAGAACATGGGGATTCAGTATTGTATCTATCCCAATGTATTAATGCAAGGAACCCGATTTGGGTTACTAGGGTCGCTGTCTCTATAGTTGGTAGAAGAGAATGCTTAGTAGAATCCATGGAAAATATATTTAGAAAATATAGATTGTGGAAAATAACCCTAATATAGGATTTGAGGTTAACCATAGAAGAACATTCTAGAATTTTTGTATTGTAGATATTATGTGGGTCTTCCTAGTAATACATCTGTGTCTGGATACTATAAGTGGACGTGGTTCTCGAACATATGTACTTAGTGGTAAAAACTTCAGTAAGGGGTCCTGAGACAGACTTGGGGTAACATGGTACATAAAAATAGTCCTTACTATACACTTGGTCTGACACTACCAAGGGATATTCTTTGGATAATTCATATTTTCTATAAAACCCATTATGAAGTATTTAAAATAAAATATTTCCCCAAAAAATCATTTTTATGGTTATGAGATTAGGTATACATAAATTTTCAATAAATTTAAATTATTTTTATAGTTCAAAATCAAGAATAACCTAATTTATTTTATCCCATTTTTTATGAATTTTGCATAGTGGATGGAATGTAAACAGTGTCAATGTGCATAAACCATGTAAGGATATCCTTACCATGCAAGATAATGTGATTGGAGATGGAGATGAAAGTGGAGCTAACTTACTTATAACTACATTAGAATATCTGAATATAGTTATGAATAAAACCTTTCTTGTATGTATCATCCAAATCCTCAATGTTTTTTTAACAATGTTCGATATATTTATTAAATAACAACATGCAACAGTCATCAGAATACAAACCCATTTGTAGCTAAGTAGTGGGTATGTTTCTTAGAGAAGATATTTATGAATCTAGGACATAATGAATGGGAGAAGGTGGTCATGGTATTTTATCATCAATCTAGAGATACTGAAAAGTGGTGGTCATTGATTTTAAATAATAAACATGAAGAAAAAAATTTAAAACAAGGAATGGGAGGATGTTAAGGAAATTCTTGTTAAAAAATATTTCCCTCATGAACAAGAAGAAGATAAAGAGAGAAAATTTTATATTAGAGGAAACAAGAAGATGTGAATATATCTATGTATGAATCCAAATTTACAAGTTTAAAAGTCATGTTTTGGATAATATAAAAAATTCAAATAGAAACATCGATTAATTATTTTATGGATTAAAACTAGTCCTAGAAAAGGAACAAGTATCCCAAAATTTGTCTTCATATGATGATATAGTTTAATGTTATATGAAGAAAGAAATATAATTTTATAATTTTTATGACTTTAATGGAAATAAAGAGAATAAGAGGGATGTTAAACACTCCAGAAAAGGAAATAAAGAATAGGGACTAAAGGTAAGAGATGAATTTCCATCCGATGATAATTTTGTGAATAAAAACCCAGTATGTGCTTGAACAGATTGGGTGCTTGTTAAATGTATCAAGAAAATTTCCACTAACATAGTATTGAAATAGTGGGAATGTAGCTAAAAATTTTCAATGCTAATATTTCCATGTGATGGATCATTATCAAAATGATTTCCTAAGTATCATGGAAACATTCCATATAAAAATGAAAATGGATAAAGGACCAGCTTATACGATCACAACTACTGAGGTTGAAATTTATAATGATGTTGCGGTTGGCACTTTAAAATGTTCATCAAACTTATATAATGATTTATTTGATTTCAAATCATTCCATTATTTTATGTCTTCCTGTTTTTACATTAAAGTTAGAAATTTCCCTTTTTATGAAAAAATGGTTTTTTTAAAAATTACAAAGGGATGTCTCTTCGAAACCAAGATCTGTCCTCAAATCCCCATTGTGACACATAATAATGATTTAGTTACTCACTTAGTCATCATACGTATGGGTTAAATTGATTTCATCCTCATTATGAACTAGATATCAATTTATGATGTGAAAATTTGTTTGCAATAAGAATGAAATTATGATTAGTGAAGAAGATGTGGAATCCCCTATCTATAGATCAGAAACCTCATTATTTTATTATTATATATAACCACATCTAGTAGATATTCATGATTAAATTATTGGGGAGGAAGAGAATATGTCATCTATGGATGAGGAATGAAATCCTTAAATTGAATATGTAAAAGTTGTGTAAGAATATATTGTTGTATTTTTAGAGGATTTACCTAGACATCCTCTAGAGTGGGAATTTTAGTTCTCTATTAATTTAATTTATAGTTAAATAACTATTTCAAATTTTCCTTAAATAATGGAAAATTTAGAGTTAATGGAGTTGAATAATCAACTAGAGGAGTTGGGTAAGAAGGGATTTATCCATCCTAGTTTTTCTCTATAGGTATCCACTTTTCTCTTCATCAAGAAGAATGATAGATCCATTAGGTTTTGCATTGACTATAGAGAAATCAGTGATATTATAATAAATAACATGTATCACATACCTCACATTGATGATTTATTTGATCAAATTAATGGAGCTTAATATTTTTCAATAATTGAACATCGATGTGGATATCATTAGTAATGTGTGAGGATAAAAGATATTCCAAATAGAAAAATTTGAACTAGTTAAGGACATTTTGAGTTTATATTAATGCCATTTGGACAAAGTAATTCATAATATATTTTTATGAATCAAATGAATAGAGTTTTCATGAAATATCTGGAAGAATTTTTTTGTGGTATTTATTGAAGAAATATTAATATTTTCCAATTTCAATGAGGACCATGATAACCACATGTGAGTTGTTATGGAGACTATTTGAAGAAAAATGTTGTATTTAATGTTTAGAATGTTTGATTTCTGGCTCTAAATAGTTTCTTTTACTGGCCATATTGTCTCTATATATGGAAGCTCAGTTGATCCTACAATGGAAAAGGCGGTCTTGGAATGGTCTACACCAATGAACATAACCAAGATACATAGTATCATTGGTTTTGATGGTCCGTATCAGAATTTCATTCATAATTTTTCCTTATTATATAACTCATTAAGCAAGATTACTCATAAATTATATTTGTTAATATTGATAAAATATTGCAGCGAATGTTTTTATGAACTGAATAGGGGACTAGTTAATGCTCTAATCTTGACTCTACCATCATGAAATGGTGGGATTTTTATTTACAGTGATGAAATAAGAAATGGAATTTTTTTCCCTTATACACAATGATAGATTCATTGCCTATAAATTAAGGTAGTTAAAAATTCATGATTAGAGCAATCCGACTCATGATCATAAGTTATCAGGTATAGTATTTTCTCTGAAAATATGGGAACACTATCTTTATGGAGAGAGATGTGAGATATTTATAGATAATAAGATATTTAAATATATATTCTCATAGAATAAACTCATTATGAGGCAACAATAATGTCTCTAGCTACACATGGATTATGACTATTCAATACACTACCACCCATGGAAGGTGAATAATGTAATAGATGCATTAGCGGCGAAGGATCATGGATTTCAAAACAATATGTGGTTTTATAAGAATCCTTTGTAAATGGATCTATAAATAATGGATATGGAAATTATCTACTAGAAAAGTAATTAATATTTCAACCGGTTTCTCATCTATATTTATTATAATGGATTAAATGTTTTCAATCTAATTATGAGAATATTCAAAAGGAAATTAAATTTGTGAATGATGGGATGGGGGAAGACATCATGTATGAAGTTGGAATACTAATATTTGGGAGGAGGCTATGTGTTTTCTCTATACATGAGCTAAATAAAGTGCTAATGGATGGATATCATAGATTTAATTTCTTTATACTACCTAGTAGAACTAATATGTATAGTAATTTGAAGGAATGTTTCTAGTGGGATAAAATAATGTGATAAATTATTGATTATGTATAATATGTTTTGTCTTTCCACAGGTCAATATTGAAAGGAAACATCTTGGAGGAGTCATGAAACATCATCCAATTACTAAATGAGAATGGGTCGACATAACTATGTATTTTATCAGTATATTTCTAGAAACAACATGAAATAATGATTCAATATTTGTAGTTTTTTGTTGAATTACCAAATCGTCACATTTCCTCACTATAAAGGGTATTTTCCACTTGAGTGACTTATAGGACTCTATATAAATAATATTGTAAGCCTTAATGGATCACCTATTTCAATTGTGTCTGATTGTGATCCATTATTAAAATGAAAATTATGGAATTTTCATCCGAAATCGGTGGATAATGAGCTCTATTTGTGTATATCTTATCACACTCAAACAGAAAACTATTATGAAAATAAGATCCAAATATTATAATACATGTTTAGTTCATGATGACATGACTCTAAAGGCATGTGGGACCTGTATTTAACTATGTTAGTGTTTTCCTCCAAAAATAGCTTCCATTAAAGTATTCAAATGTCACCATAAGATGTGTTCTATGAAAAGATATTGCATACAAAAACATTTTTGCCTGAACTTGGTAAGAGAAATGTTGTTGCCTCAGAAAAAGTATAGGAAACCACATAAAAGGTCAATACTATTTAAACCCATACCAAAGATGCCAATATTAGGAAAAAGTACTAGGTAGATAATCAAATGAATAATTTGTATCTTCACATAGGATATCATGTTTTATTAAATGTGTCTCCATGTAGGGGTGTTATAAAATTCGGAAAGAAAATGAATCTAAGCACTTGGTAAATTGGACCATTTGAAATCCTTAAGAGAGGTGGAGGTTTGGCTTATAATTTTCTACATTCCACCCAGCCATTCGAATGTACACAAGGTGTTCCACATATCTCCGTTATGGAAGTACATTCCAGACCCATCACATGTCCTATCTTTTTAGGAATAGAATTGGAATTCAATTTATCTTACTGCGATGAGCCTATCTAGATTCTAGACACTAAAGAGATGGTTTTGATGAATCAGAATAATCCTATAGTAAACGAAATTTGGAAAAATAATTAAATTGATGAGGATCCATGGATAATAAACGAAATTATAATGATAAACTATCCAAATATTTTCATAAGGTGACATTCTAGAAATTTCAAGGAGGAAATTTTTATTGGAGGGGATAATGTAATGACCTGGAATTTTATTAATGAAATTTTTGATAATAAATATTTTTATATAGTATAAATCACATAAACTAATTCTAAAACATAATAAAATATTTATAAATGAATAATGAATGAAATAATAGGTATTTCTAGAAGTAATCGAACATATATCAATGGAATAATAACATGACATTTGGAATAATAATGTTCCTTATAGGAATAGTAAATCATCCAATAAAATAGTAAACTCACCAATTAAATTATAAATATAATTTATCCCTCCTATGAATTAAAAAAATGATATGATTATATCATATTTTATTAAAATAAATTACTTTAAAATGATAAATTATGTATTGGTATTTTTTTAGAATATATTTTTATTTTATATTTTTAATTAATGTAATTCATTAAAAGAAAAATTATTTTCATATAATAAATTCAAAAACTAATAATTTTTTGTCTTATGATTATCATATAATTTTATTATACCTTAATAAATTTTTGAATGTTTCATAAATACTATTATAATAATGAAACCTGATTTTTTCGAATAAAAAATGACTGAAATTAAAAATTATTTTTTCCATATTTATAAAATTATTCTCATATAATTTAGTCTTTTATAAATTATAAATTTTATAAAATGTTTATGATGAATTTTTTATATTTTTTTTAAAATAATAAATTTTTTCTTGAATATTAAAATACAGTAATTTACAGTATATATATATTAGAATATAATGTCACTATTACATGAGTCATCACTAATGTAAGAATAATAATATAAAACCAAACTCATATATATATATATATTTATTATTCATGTAATCATTATAAAATTTTATTTGACCAAAATAATGATCTAATACTTAAAATAATTGGAAATCACTCATCTCCTCCATTATAAATTCTACCCTTTCCCATCACACCTTCTAAGTATTTATACATGTCCAATATTTTCCCAATAATCTCCATATTCCCCTTACCTAGGTATATAATCCCTTGGTCATATCAAAATACCAAACCATTTTCCCTATGGAAGTTCTCAATGAGGAAAAACCAAGAGCTAAAACAACTTTCTCTTTCTTCAAATTTATTGTCATGTTTTTTTCTTTTCTTATCCTATCCTCACCCCCTATAAAAAAGTTTCATGACATATAGGGTATCATCTATATAATAGAATTTTATTATTTTGATATAATAATTCGTCATTAATTCTCTTCCCTCTCCTTTGTTTCCAAAAACCAAATCATCATCCGTGATGTGTTGAGTTATCACATTCAAGGATAAAGAGTTTTAAATTTCCATTATGGATTTCAAAGATGTCCATAAAAGAATTATTATGGTTAAAATATATTATAATATATTTATTACATCCTAATTAATGTTCTCAAACCTTTAAATACACATTATTTTAATTAATAACACAAAACTAATTACTGATGATCGAAAAACCATGAAAATAATCGAAACGATTAACCCTAGAATATTATCTAAAGATTCATACTCAACCCATATAACCACATGAAATATGTATAAATTTAATATTATTGATTTAATATAAAAATAAATAACTTCAATTATGGATATATATTCCTGTTTTACAAGATCTTCAATAATCTTATATGTGTAAAATGATCATGAAAACCAAGGAAATGAATTCAACCATATAATAAATTATATATTATAACTAAAAAATGAACACCATAAATGAACTTAATAATATTATTATAATCAAATAATTTTTAAAAGGTTTTAAATTTAATTATTAATGAATCTAATTTCATTGTACTGGATGTTACGTTCAAGTACAGAACTCATTCAAACAAAAGTAAAGAATTCTCACTGCACCTCCATGTTTCATTCCGGTTGCACCTTCTCTCTCATTAAAAAATTTTCATTCTTAATTATTATTATTTAATCCTCCCAAATTAAAATTTGAAACTCTATATATATGTATCTATCACGATCTATCTTTATTTTAGGGGGAGTTACATGTTTTATAAGGACCATTTTTCAATTTTTCCCGATAAACAAGCCTGATTAATGGGAAATTCATAATTTCTAATCCATTTTTAAGTAAACTCCCTAATATGTTTTAAGGGAAAAAAAGTTTCTAAAAATAAATTTTTTTCATGAAAATATATATTATTTTCATTTTTGGTTATATACAAGTATTTTTCAAAAATAACTCTTCTTTTCAAAATGGTATTTCTCTCACTAATTCTTCTGTGATTTTATTAGAGTATTTTCATCTATTTCAATACCCTTTGTTGAATCATATACATAATTACGATTAATAAATTATGATATAATCTTCAATATTTTCAATAATAGTATATGATTATTTTTACTCATGATGTGCTATGTTGATATGATTCTCCATATTACTCTGCATGGTTTATGAATAATATTACAGGAAAGTTATCAACATTTCATTTTCAAGATTCAATATGAATGTATATGTTTATTATATTTCACCATATTCATATTAGAAACTAATTGGAATTAGTAAGTGAAGGGTGGGTCCCACTACAATCCCTTGAATCATCGATAGTCCTCATAAGAAAAATTATATCGGGTTTTTACCCTTTATGTATAGTGTCTCGGCCAAAGGATTGATGGTAAATTTATGATGTATGACATTGTGCATTCCTTAATTATGATATCAGTAATTGATAGCCCATGTGATTATTTGTCTATTAGAAAATACATAGTTATGTTTCATTCTATTGTGATAATTTTATATGATATGATTTATTCAGCTTTTATCCCTATCATATTATTCTCAAGATTCTGTTCTAAGGAAATGTATTTTTATTTATAAAACATTACATATTATTTATGTTTATAGAATCCACTCTATTAGTTTCCCTTATTAAGCATCAGAGCCCACCCTTTTATTATCTTTTATTTATCCCATTATGTGAAGATGTATATCGTGAATTACTTGCAGATATAATATTGGATTTTATGGGTGTTTCCAATTGAATTGATATATTGTGTTAACATTCACGTTGTTATGTAATGGTCATATATGTAATCTTGATTCCAAAACTACTAAATATATTTTTCCTTGGTAATTATTGTCTTTTATCTAAGAAAATGTATTAATGTACGGGACTAGAACTAGGCTATGGTGTTGGGGTTTCAAAAGTGGGGGTTAGTGACCCAGTTTAACGATGAGGTAACATTACCATGGTAAGAGTTTGAGCACATTTTTAGAGAGAAATTATGTCATACCACATAGTGCCTATATGTATCTAGGAGCCTCTTCTGTTACATATGGGAACCACAATAGTACATGATTATTCATCGAGGTATACCAACCTCTATAGGTACTTGATAGATATGTTTCATCACCAGTACTTTAGGGCTTAGACAATGGACTGAGGTCTTCATAGTGACATCTATGAACATTTTATCCCTCTCTGTATTTATACATGTGATGTGGTTGTAGGGTGATCTCAGAGGGTAGAGGTTTTCATGGCTAAGCCGATATAGACAATGGCATCCAATGGTGGGATCACACGAGAGAAGACCTCAAAAGTAGGGATTCAATGTCAGTCATGGGGAATTGGACATGGCAAAAATTTCAGGAGGAGATCCTCAGATGGAGGATCTATAGTTCAAGGGACACATGATGGATCCAGTCAGCCCAGAGGGAGGCAATACTACTCATGTGATATAAGGGGAAATCATGTTTGAGATTTTCCTACCCTCTGTATGATTGAAAGAGAAACCGTGGATGATCCTAAGAGTTAGAGGAAACAATTGGAATAGGAAGGTCCACAATGTGACATGAATTGATGGGGAGCTGGTATAGGATGAGGATGAAGTATAATATTGGAAATTCTTCCACCACCACCCATGCTGGTCCACACTAGGCTTAGGGAGATGTACGGTTGGAGATGGGAGAACTTCTAGAGGTCAAAGAATAATACCAATAGGCTTTGGGAATGATTCATTGTGATATATATGTATTTTTTACCTTATCATCATTAATGATAGACATAAGTTATAGTCATTTTGTTCATTAAACATATATTGTTTGAGACATAAAGATTCTAATTGGGCCCATGGGATACCATTATGATTGGGGAACCCCAATGAAGACAACTCAGTGATCTCACAGTTGTGATGATAGTGTTTCTTGACTCTTAGATGTGAGAGTTTCAGTTGGGGTGTTAATATATCATTGTTTAGACCTTATTACATCATCATAGGTGTAGACTAGTTATCAATAATGCATTTCTATATTGTATTTTTCATGTAGAGGATGTTGTGGGACTAAAGTGATGGACCAATGTTCTCCTTTCATGGTGGAACGGAACCCCTAGCAGTGTAGTATGGACTCATTCATAGGTGGTGTCACAAATTACAGATCAGTTTTCTATTATATCCCTTTGTTCAGTGGATGTTATGAGTTCCTATATTGTTTTATTGTTGGTGTAGTATGGGGACGAGTTCCCGGAGGATGTTTCTAGTTTACATCCCCACTGAGTGTTATATTTTTGAATTAATATGCCCCATGGAATGACATTGGTATCTACGCCATCATATCAGATTTATTGTGAATATATTCACATGTTGTTGGTGAAGTTGGAGGTATTGTAGATGATTTTAATTCTTAGAAAAAAACTTTAACCTTGGGAGGAACCAATGTTTTTTCAAAGAAGGTGGATGGAATCTTGATGTTGTGTGTGGAATACCGGTGTGTGAATAAGGTGACCATGATGAATAAGTATCCAGTACTGAGGATTGATGAACACTTTGATTAGTTTATATGTGAATGATGGATCCTGATGTTCAACATCGGGTCTAGATATCACAAGTTGTAGGTACGAGATGAGGATATACTGAATATTACATTCATATGTCACTATATTCAGTAGGAAAAATTGGAGATTCCATTTGATGTAAAAATTTCCCAAACAATGTTCATGGGACTCATGAACCAAATTTTTCAGCATTTCATAGATTGGTTTGTGGTATTCCTCATCGACGATGTCCTTAACGACTCATCATCTAAGTAGATACACACAACAAACATGTGTATGGTTATGGATGTACTTTAAGAGAACTGGAATTATGGAAATATCTTGATGTTTTAGTTCCATATTCATGTGATCCAGATTTTAGATCATGTTTTCTCAAAAGATTGAGTAAAAGGGGACCCAAAAATGATTGAGGATGTGTTTGAATGGGATCCAATAGATAGCGTGATGTAGGTACATAGATTCCTCAGGTTGGCATGCTATTAATAGATATTCATACATAATTACACCATTATATCAACACCCATGATATCTTTGACTCTAATGTGGAATCCATTCATGTGGATGGATTGGTGCCATTAGGTTTTTCAGTAGTTGAGTATGAGTTTGATGAGTTCTCCAATCTTGAGATTAATAGAGGAGGGTGTCAAGTAAGTTGTTTTCTGTGATACATGAGGAACCAATCTTGGTTGTGTTTTGAGGCAGAGGAAGTTGATGATTTCTAATTGTTCTGGTTATTTGAAAAAACATGAGAAGAACTATGTGACCCCTGATCTTGAGTTAATAACATTAGTCTTTGCACTAATGATGTGGTGACACTGCTATATGGGTTTCTATTTTATCATCTATTATGATCCCAATAGTTTCATATATATCATCTACCATAAGGATCCTAAAATTTGATAGAAGTGCTGGCTAGAATTCCTATATGAATCTGAATTAGAGATTGTCTATACTCCTTGGAAGGGGAACATGGTAGAATATGATCTTTGCATGAGATTACATTGGCCGTTGCTGAACGACACATCTGATTAGTTGGCCTCATTGTAGTTATAATTTGTGTATAGAGATGAAGCATCTTACCAGTAGTCGATGGTTTTCACACCTCTTGTTTTTCATCAACTCAGGGAGGCATAGAATGGGGATGCCGACTGTGAGACCATGCATACTTAGATATCAAAGGGATAAACTCTTGATGGGTTTTTATAAATATGAGGAGCATGTCTTCCTTTTTGAGGATAGGTGATGGTACCAGTGACATTTCAGGAGGATGTTCTGATAGGGTTTCATAGATATCCATTAATGGAACATCTAGGTGTGGAAAATATATACAAGGACCTCTAATGTATGTTTTGGTGGCCAAGGATTAGGAATGAAGTTATAGATCTCATCTATCAATGCCTTACTCATTAGCAAGTGAATACTGAAAACCAAATTTTAGGGGGATTATCTAAACCCCTTGAGGTTTCAGAATTGATGTGGGGTGGAGTATCCATAGAAATCATGACAGGCTAAACCTGTATGTCCAAGGGACATGATTACTTTTGGGTGATTATAGACCGACTCACCATGTCATCCTACTTCAGAAAAATTTGGGAGAAAAGTTCAATAGATATATTGTGAGGCATCTACATATAAGAGATTGTTCAACTCCATGGAGTTCCATTACAATAATATCCAATAGAGCTGCTTTCTTCACAGATCGGTTGTAAATGGGATTGTAGGAGGTGTTTGGGACTATATTACACATATACAGTTCATTCCACCACCAAATTGATGGCTAGACATAGTGAACCATTTAGGTTCTGAAGGAAATGATAAGAGAGTTCTAATTATACTTTTTAAATATTTTGGATTATCATCTAACACCAGTGGAGTTTCCATAAAACAATAGATACCAATCCACCTTCGATGTGGATCCATTCGAGGCTTTGTTTGGGCGACCGTATAGGTCACCAATTTTTTGGGCTAACCTAGGATGGGTGGAAATCATGGGACTAGATTTGGTATGAAAAAACATTAAAATGGTGAATATTGTCCATTAGTGGATGAGGACTACACATAGATGTCATAAGACTTTTGTGGATAAAGGAAATAGGTTGTTAGAGTTCGAGGAAAGACATAGTGTCTTCTAATGGGTTTCTCCTCAATGAGGATTTTAGATATTTGGCATGGGTGGAAATATCTCTAGAAGATTCATTGGTATTTTCTAAATACTACATTGAGTTTGTGATGTAGTGTACCACATAGAATTACATCTGTAGTTAGACCAGGTAGATGCCATCTTCCACATGTCACAACTGAGGAGGTGCATGCCTGAATGATCTCACGTCATTGACTAGGGTGAGACGGACATAATTGATTTAGCTAACTTTTCCAAGTACCTAGTTGTGATTTATGATTGATAGTATAGGAACATTAGTTTGTGATTTATTCCTTTACTGTATGTTCAGTGGACATGCCAGAATCTATAGGACATCACTTTGGAGTGGAGACTTAAATTCATACTCAGTACCCACATCTCATTGTTTATCTGTCATTTTTGGATTTCTGAGATGTAAATCCCCAAGGTGGGTAAAATATAGTGACTCATAATTTACATATAATAGTTTGGATATTGTATGGATTATTATCGAGGGAATTAGTAGAGATGGAGTGAGATTTTTAGGAGTGATTTTATCAGAATAAATGTTTGAAATATATTAAATATAAAATACAAAAAACATATATAGTCCTCCTACAAAATGAAAAAACATATAAATGGGGTCGTAGATCATAAATAGATAAGAATAATTGATATAAGAACATGGGTCTTTCCATAGATGTGACATAAACTTTCTCCACATGTGGTGTTTTTAGAGAATTCACTGCGGGTACAGAAATGAAAAACATAATTCAAAAATTATGTTATTTCATTTATTGATTCCATGACTAAAGAGACTTTAAATAGATTATTATATTATAATCCCATGGTTAGCCAAAAAATCATTGAGCCATTTTAGATTCATTATAGGTAAAATTGGAGAATTTTTCACAATGTAATGGAGAACCTGTCATATATCGACGATCGATGAAAAATGAATTGAACGGATCTCTCCAACCATCATCGTGCAATGCCTTTCATTATCATTGATCAATTTGAATTTAGGTACGGAGTTTTAAATGTTTTTTCTTTCATCGTTCAAAATTTCTATAATTATTGCAAATAAATAGAAAATATATTCATTTGTGGATCATGAACATTATTGGATGGGTTATTTTTAAGGATTTTATTGAGATATTTTTATCTTCCTTAATGATTATTCAATTTTGGTTATAATAGAAAAAACTATGTTTTACAAAAACAATGATCATGATTTATTCCTATTTTTTATTTATATTATTTTCTCCACCATTGCTTCATTCATTAGAGTAATTGTTCAATTGGATTGTTCCAGAACAACCATGGATGAAATAAATCATTCCACACTATATTCTTTGCACAATGATTTTAAATTTCAAATATAGAATCAACACAACATTATGGGGGTGTGACAATTGAAGTAGTAGAGAATTCGGTCAGTTTGGATAAATGATTTCATTTTATTTAGTGAAAAATGATTAATGATGAATGATCCAATTTTCCAAAAGTATTTGAGTGCTGAAACTTGTTCTTCATTGGATGTAAGGTTTTGAGAAAGTGTTTCCTTGGGTTTACATGTGATACAGTCATTGGAGTGATGATCGTCGGAGTAGGAGTCAACATGCAGAATAAGAAAATGACTTCTTGGAAATTCTATGTGATAAAATGTGTATGTCATAGTTACACTCTATGTGGGTAACTCTAGGTAGTGGATAGGGTTTTGGGAATGAGATAAGTATCATACGGTGTGTTCCTCTATCACACAACATGTTATCTTTCCTTGGAGACTCAGCGTATACCATAGAGAGTACATAGAAACCGGTTTGAGTACACGGCTTAGGGTATCCATTGTACTCCCATACATGGAAATAGGTTGGAGAACTATATGGGGTATGATATGTACTAAAACACGATAGAGTATGCAGACATCCTACACATTTTATACTTCTAAATTGGTATGACATAAGACACAATCCATTTATATAGGTAGGACCAGAGGTCAAGGGACATTCCATGTGACCCATACTACACATCAGGTAATTTTTTTTTTGTTTTTTGGATCCATTTTAAACAATATAGTAGAAATAATTCATTTGGTAATGTTCCGCGTATCATTTCTGTGATGTTTATTATATAATTTCCTCTAACATAGAGTACATATATACCATCAATATGAATTCTTGGATTTGGTCATTGAAATCCCTACGTGAGGCCTATAGTGAGATCCTCTATTCATATTTGTGACCTAGGTGGAGTTATTAGTATCATCCCAACTATGAAAATGCAGGAGATGATCCTCTACATAGTAGGTTAATCCAGAATGAGTTATTGCTATCACCCCATGGCCTTAAGACTGACCCTCACTTATGTATCGTTTCATTTCAACCCTTTAGTGTGTACTTTCTGTGACGAGACCCAATGAGTCGTACCTCTGAATTCATCTATTATATCAAACTAAGTGGTCTGTTCTCTCAGATAAGTCTTATATGGAATCATTGGGTTGGAATCCTAGGATGACATACTATAGTTATTACTTTACTTTGTGACTATGTGTCATTATTGAGTATATCTGGATATTTTTGTTATATGTGTGGTAAAAATATACATATGTATATATGAATACATTTCCTTTTTAGAACTATTTGTGGTAAAAGGGTTTCCAAATGAGTATTGTTATAATCACACATGTACTTTGTTTTCCCACACATGTCGTGTCTTGTGAATATGATCAGACTTTTGAAAATGTCCTAAATGTATTACGACCAGACAATGATTAGTTTGATCAGGTTGACTGATATGTATTCATGTAGCATCTTTAATTTTGTCACTATCTTTGATTACATGTGGGACAAATTTTCAATGATATTTTCATGGTATTTTATTTGTCCATATTTACTTTCGTTTATAACTTATTGAACTCTAGTTGTAGGTTTTTGATGTATAAATGCATGTTTGTTTATTTGTTTGTACATTTAAACCTTCTATAGTATTGGAGATGATTGTGTGTGTATATGTATTTAGGCACAATCCTCCCATGTTAGTCATATTCCTTCTCAGTAACAGTCTCCAGCCCTGACCCTTTGTAGGTGGGCTCGGGGAGTCAGATCGCACACCCCATTAAGATGGGTCATGAAATTCTCACTTTCATGAAAACTAAATGTTTAATGATTACATTATAATTCTCAATTTTTATTTAAATATAATTTTTTTTAAAGATTATTTTTTCCCTATTTAGTTACAAATTCATTAAAATTGAAAATTATGTTTTTCTCTATATTTTGTTTAATGATATTGGTATAGTCTTTCTATAAAACAATGAAAAAACACATTATTTAAATTTATCACCATGTTTTATATATTTTATTGATACCATAACTATTTTTCCATGGATGGTTTATGATAATTTTTAAAATGAATTCATTGACATTAACATTCTCAATTCATTTTGTAGTCATTAACATTCCCATGAAACATTCAATTTCCTTTGATCAATGGATATTAACTTTCCCCTAAATATCCATTGAATTTCTCATGGATATTAATATTTCATAAACCATATATAATTTATATATATGGTGTTTCACATTGAATGTTTTTTTATTAAATTTATAAATAATGATAAATATGTATCCTTAACTCGATATATGTATATTTTATTATAAGACATATTTTTCTTGAATAAAATAAATTATTTGATATATGAGTGATTATTTTCATATGCATATATGGATGGGTCCCATTTACAGATAACCCTACTATTTATCGATATTCATATGATATGAATCAGTTAAATATCGTTAGTTTAATGGGTTTACGGTGAATACCTACCCATTATTTTGAAAATTCATTATAAAAGGTCATGACAGTATATGTATCATGATGTATGTGATCATGAAGTCTAATAATTAATTTTTTACTTAATCATGAATTTATTTATTATTATCTATGTGATTTTTTCGATTATATAATATATGAATGAATTTCATTATCAGTATTTTGGTCAAATGGAATTTTTTTTCAGTTATTTACCTTTCAATATTGATAATTCCATATCCAGTTTTGATAGTCATGTGCCTAATTAAATGGAATTTTTTTCTAATATCTTCATTTCCATATTTTGTTTTCTAGTAAAATTATTTAAATCATATTTGTGTTCAGTTATTTACCATGTCATGATTTTTCATATTGATTCATTATTTCTTATATTTTTTTAATAATTACTGATGATGTTAGCTCAATCATAATTTTGTTTCTTTCCCAAAAGTCCATAAAGTGTACTATGAATGATATACAATAATATACTAGATGGAATAATTATATTCTTAAAAAAATGTAATTTTTGTTATTAAACGTAATATATAAATCATGTATATATCTCTTTTACGAAGATAAGTAAACTATTTGGTCCATAAGGATTCATACCCTAGTATGGAATGCTAATGTTAAAATGTAATACATTGCTAGATTCTAGGTCATTAAAAGTTTTAGGATATATAACAACACCACTCAATGGTTATATTATCCACTTTAAATTACAAGAAAAATTATCCTATCATTTTATCCTCAAAATTTATTCATTATTCAAAATTATTTTCCCACGTTTCACAATCATTTTTAGTTTATTATTCAAAAAGCTACACGAAAAGTTTCATTTTTCCACTATGTAGTACTATTGTACCCTTATTAGTGTTGTCCTATTATATTCCTCTGATCTCATGAAGTGTACTCAGACTTTGTATATAATTCTATATAGTAATATATTTTTTCTTTACTTTCAATGAAGATTTATTATTCTAATATAGAAAACATACATATATTAGCAATGAGTGAAACATACTAAAGCATGGGTTTTAAAAATTTGATAGTCATATGATATATACCTGTTGGTTATACTTGTAACCAATTGATAAATATAATTTTTTATAATTGGAAGTAACTAATTTATTAAAAATTATATATGTTTCATTAACTAACACAATAAATATAGTTTTAGTTTAATATAAAAATATACATATTCATTTTTAAAAAAAGAGATGTTTTTATAATTTTATTATATAATATAGAGTTTTTTTAAAAAAAAATAACGATTTCAATGAAAAGGATTCATTTGAAAAAATTATTATTGTGTAAAATATTTTTTAAATCTAAAAAATAGTAAATTAACTACAAGGAATAAAAATGGTATGAATCTCTATTGATGAATTAAATTTTATTTAAAAACAATGTTTTTATATTATATTCTTTTTTAATCTATAAATGTTATCATATTTGATATATAAAATTTAATAAAAAATAATAATTATATATATATAATGTATCATCATTCATTTAATTATTATTCTTTAGATAAAAATAAGAATACAATTATTTAATATTTAAAATTATTGTTTTAAAAAAAAAATATTTTGTATGTGTTGTGAATTTTTATTAAAAATTACTATACATATTTTTTTATGAATGATTTTAGTAACATTAAAAATTTAAAATCACAAACAATACTATAATAATTTTATAATGATTAGTAATTGATATGATATAATAATAAACACAGTTAATGTTTAAAAAATTATTTTTCTTTACAAATGATATTTTTGTTCTTATTATGATTTCATTAGAAATATAAATTAATTATAATTAAATAATATATGAGATTTAACAGATTTCAAATTTGGAATCTAGACATTGAAATTGCATAGTATGGTCCTTTACTTATTTTTTTAAAAATTATCGTTGTAAAAAATTCCATACATTTAAAAGAAGATTCAAGGGGGGAAATTACAACACTAGAAAATTTAAAAATTATTTATATATTATGAAATTATAAATTTCCTTACTCGGTGTTAAATTTTATATAAAAATAAAAAAATTCTTACCTCACTCAAAAAAAACTAGGGTGATTATATCATTAACCTCCACATATGTCAATATTTTGACAAAATGTTCCACATAATTACATATAAATAGGTCACTACACCAGCAAACCTTAAAAAATATATCAATAATTAATTCATTATAATTAAATCCCAAATTACCTCTTATAATGTATCATCTCTCAATGGATAGGATCTTGTTACTAAATAGAGGACTGAATCATTCATTCTGAGGGAACATGTTTCATGGAGGGAATCCATCAAAGTATATAACATATTCATCTCTATATATTTAAATTTAATTATCATTTCACAATTTTTAATTAAAATTCACAACTATACTTATTTATAATTAAATTCATTAATATTATTTTACAATGATATGACTAAAAACTAACTATCAACTCTAAGTCATTCATTATTATAACATGATTTTATTTGGGTCTATTCAACCACAAACACTACTGATTCTATACTATAATCATATTTTCTAATAAGAATCTATGTAATTAAAATAATTTGACCAATATATTATATTAAATAATAACTTATGTAATGAATATATTTCATTTTGAGTGACATAAAATTGAATGGTCCATATAAATTAAGTTACTACCATCATAAAACTACTAAAAACATGCACATATTGAATTATATTATCAAAAACTATAAGCATACCATCAATAAAATCAATATTTTAGAGTATAAATAATTTTGATTTACAATATCCTTACTAATCTTATAATAATTATTTTTTTATAAAATAATTTGGATCGACATTTTCAAAACATAATATGTATATAACAATAAAAAAATAACATTGGAGGATGAAAATAAATTATTTGTAACTAATAAATGTGAAATTAATGTAAATAATTTAAATATATAAAATGAAATATATGGAAAAAAAATTCGGAAACATGTGATTATGATGTCTATGATTATTATATGTCGGGTAATCGCATGATTTATGAATTCAAAAGAAAAGGAAATGTATTATTTTCTATTTATCAATTTGAAATAGATATGTTCTTTGAATAAATTTCAATAAAGGGAAATTATTTATTTTTTCAATACATAATAGATCCCATTATACATTGTATTGATTTTCAGATTTTACATTATTTCATACCATTTCCCCATTCATTTCATAAAAACTAAATTGAACAGATTCTTGTAAATTCAATTTTGGAAATTTTGTGTGTGGAATATTTATCTTATTATTTCATATTATTATAATTAATTATTATATTACCTTATATATTTTTATATATTCTATTTTGTATCATTATAATCATTTTAATTTATTTAGAGATATGCTAAAAGATTCATTTTACCTCTCTTAATTTATGTATTACACTCGATTTCTTTCTTCAATTATATTCTTGAATGATTCCTTTGTAATTTTTCTTGATTCATTAATGTAGTTTTTGATTTATTTTCAAAATATTTATTAAAACATTTATTTAATATATCTTTGATTTTAAATTTTTTCTAAATGGTTATGGATATTTTTCCTTATTTTTTAAATGGAATTATAATTATCATCAAAATTATATATTTTCAATTTAATTATCCTTCATTTTTTTCATGTCACACTAGGTATAAATTTTAATGATGTCATCCAAATAGTTTATATGAATGAGGTATTTTACTTGGATGGTTTTGTTAAACCTATCTCACACTCAATGGTTAATTATGTTATGATATATTTATGATGTCTACTTTCTCAAATGGCACACATATGTAATGTTATTTAATAATTGAATTATGGGTTTTCAATGAAATTATCTTATATTGTGTTGGGTAATTATATATATCTCATATGGTTTTATTTGTGGGAATACGGAGTGTACCCCACACATCAGGATTATGGTAATATGGATTGAACAAAATCCATTTTTATCATAGGAATATAGATTGAACCTAATAAATTTTTTTTGGTATTGGTAGTGAGACTTGACAAATGAAATAATTTTATATGATTATGTATGTTATGAATTATTATATTTTTTCCAAGTATTATGAATATTGTCTCACTTTTCCACATTAATTTCCAAAATTTGAATGTTCTTTTAAATTAAATATTATATAATCATATTTATGATTTACATTCTACATGGGTATGATTTAAATTATATATATATGTACCTTATTTACGTTTCCATACCCACATATTCATATAATGTTTACTTTTCTTCCTCAATTTATAACTAACATGTTATGACCCTTATTGGTTTTTATAGATCAACCTTTTCATAGGATTTAATAACTTTATTTATAAATAAGAATATAATATATCATATCTCTAGAATGTGGTTAAGTGTGCTGAAATTATGGATAAAAATTCATTGGGTTTTAAAAAGTGATTTTTAATATCTAATATCCAATAAAATTAACCAATAGGTTATGAGGTTTAATTTATTATGATATGTCATTAATATTCAAGTAAAATGTTATATAAACTATTTATTCTCTTATTGAGCCACCTTATTTGGAATTAAAGTATGATTAAGTTATTATTTGTGATTTTTATGTGAAAAATAAGATGATATAAATTAAATAAACCTAAGTTTAACTAATGGACATTTAGATGGGTATCTTAATGTTATAATGGTATAGGTTGAAATATCATTAGTTATAATTAAGGACTCCAAGAACATCACATATTTGGATTTATTTTGATTATCATTTCATTTATTTACTATGGATAATAAATTTTAATATTTATACTAATTTCTTTGATATATGGTTATAATTATAATCAAATGGAGACAAGTATTCATATTATATGTAAACGAATGTCATTTATCATATATTATTATAATTATATTAACTCTATTATAGTTATAATTTTTTAAATGCATTAAATAAGTAATTTAGTGGATAAATATTTAATCATTAATGAAAAAACCTAGTGGTTCATTGATTCCATTACAGGACTTCAACTGTACTCGGATTGAGATTTATGGTAATATTCATCCTAAAAATAATTTTATTCTCCAGTTAGATGAATTTTATGTAAGTTTTGTAATCAATTGGATCTCTATATGAAGATCCAATATCAATTATCATGATAAGGAAATAGTTATCAAGTTATTAGAAAAACAAATGATGATCTATCAGATAAAAAATACTAATAAACTCCGAGTGGAAATTAATTATTATATATATGTGTTAATACAATATGTTGAACTACCTTTACATAAAATTTTTCTGGAGAAAAAAATATATTATTTTTTTCAATTGAATATAATCATGTTAATGTAATAATTTTCTAGTACTCACAATTATCATTTGGTTTTTTCTGTAATTGAACATTTACTTGATGTTATGGCTATATTCAAGAGTACTTATATAATGTACCTCATTGAGCTAAACAGTTTGAAGATGAAACTAATATAAAATTTGGAAAGGGGTTTTATTTTCCATAGTGTTTCACCATAGGCTTCACTAGTACACTTTGATAACAAAGAGGATTGATCAATGCATATAATAATTGATTTATATTAACTAAAAAAATTACAAAATGGGAAATATCTAACCTTTACGCTACATTCATGGTTTGTTTGGTGGATTTTGTGTGGATCAATATATCTCAAAGGTGAGACCTCATTCTAGATATCATTAATTAGTGGTGAAAATATAGTATACACAAAAGAAAACCTTTATTAAATGATATAGACATAATGATTTCATAGAGATACCTTTTGAAAATATAGAAACACATATAATCTCTTGTATTTTATGAATATGGTCCTTTGATATTCATTTAATTTAATTATTATTATTTATTTTGATGATGTAATATTTTATTCCTAGATATGATTGGGACATTAAGTAAATTTGTTTATTGTGTCAATGTTCATAATAACCAATAATGGTAATATATATTATTTTCCAATATTTTTTTTCTAAAAAATGTATGACTCATGAACTATATAATCTCATGGGAGGGAATTTATATGGATCCTTTAAAGACAGAACTTGTTAAATTATGGAACAGAACAACTATTATAATAGAGATATAGATATTTATTGTATTTATTATATACTATTTGATATTTTTGATAAATTTTCTATGATTTCATAATCCACTAAACATGTTATCTCAAAAGGAAGTAAAGTTTCTCTAGATAAAAGATTCATAATATAACCTCATGTAACAAAAGGGAAGACTGGATTATTCACCTATACTCACACTATGGTGCATTAGAGTAGGATTTTATAAATATATTTTAGAATAATGGGTGGAATTATATTTTTTCCTTATAAAAAATAAAATGTGATGGTTTAATACTTTATTAAATTAAATTTTAATACGTTTTTTACCAAATAAATGTTTTGGAGATATTGATGGTAGTATCTTATTTATTAATTTGGTGCAATTATCTCTTCATATATAATTATGATATATTTATAATAGCACAATGAACATAATTTACATATTTATTGATATAGAGTTTAATATTATCTATACAAGATGGTTGGAGTTGATGAAATAAATTTTATGGATCAATAAATTTAGAAAATATGAGTATGAACATTGAGGATAATCCTAATGATGGAAGAATCGTGATATATTAACCCTAAAGTGAAATTAAAATCTCTTAATACTCATGGAATATAAATGTTATAATTTTATATAATAATAGATAGTTGAAAATCATATATTTCCTAAGTGACTACTAAACCATCCATTAATGTAATGATAAAGGATATACAGATGGAGGATATAGAGCTATAAAGGATTTCAATAGATATTAAATTACTAAATCTTTTACAATGATGGAAATTAATGATTTTAAAAGAAAATATTTCTCTCTTTGATTACAAAACAGATGAATGAGTTATTTTATGTGAAAAATGATCATTGTTCTCTGTCCATTTTAGAATAAAAATTGTGTATAAAATGTCAAGGATCACTTTCCATGAGACAACATGAAGAGGGGTATTTTCTAATACACATAATGGTTATTATACAACCTATAAGCTAATGCTAAATGATTATGTATAAAGGGATTATACAACAATTACCCAAACCAGTTTGGAAATGGAAGATCATAACCCTATATTTCTTCATGGATATTCGTAAGACTTAGAAAACCTATAATGCGATTTAGGATTCCACTGATAAACCTATTTAACAAATTAACATCATTTTCATTTAAGAGGATTTATTACTTGGTCGAATCGCTATTAAACAAATAATGGTCATGCTAAGGATTTATAGAGAATTCTATGAATTTATATTCAACTGAGATTCAAGTTTTACCTTGATGTTCTTGAGAATTATACAACAAACCTTGTATTAAGATATATTATTAGGTAATTTTAATCTTCCTTAAACAAATGGTAAATATAAAAGGACTGTTTAATCTCTAGAATAAATTTTATGACTGTTCTCAAGAAATTTCAATTGATGCTGGCATCATCCTCTTCTACTGGATGAGTAACCATACAATAGTATTTTATATTTTAGAATTTAGATAACACAATATGAGACCATGTTTGAGAAGGGGTGTAGTACTCCATTTTTTTGGGATGAATTTAGAGAGAAAAAATTAATGTGGCCTGATATATCTCATAAAATGTTATTGAAAATTTTGAATACTCATTGATATATCAATACATAAAAAAGAAGATATAATAGATACTTATTTAATCATGGATGATATTTTGAAATTTAAATTAAAGATAATTTATTTCTAATAATATATCTATGAATGTGTGTTATGATATCTAAGAAAAAGGGAATTATTAAAACTTGATATAATGACCCCTTTGAGATCCATTATGACATCGAGACTATATCATATTAACAAATTATTTTACTAAACATTTCATAAGTGCATGATACGTTTATGGTATTTCATTTCAGAAAGTATATGACCATTCCAACATATATACTGAATATATATGTTTTATAATTGGAATATCATATCTTTTTAAGGAATAATCATTATATATTTTTTTTATCAAGATATTGTACACTAAAAAAAATAATATTTTATTTAATTTTCTCTTGAAGAATAATAATTTTGAAGAAGTGAAATTATAACCAAAATATGTATTGATACATTAGGACCCCCCATATTTTTTCATCTGAGTTACATAATTACAAGTTTTGATTTTATTTTAAGGGATGCAGAATTTATTACTAAAATTATTTTAACCCTTTAACATGTCTAATAACTTATTTAAGGAGAAATTCAAATATAAAAATAATTTTGGTATTTTTTATTAAAAGATTAAAAATCTAATACTAAAATTTATACATTATGAATACTAAATATTAGAAACATTAGGATAATGATAAAAAGAAAAAAATACATAAAGATATAACTTCCAAAATTGTAAATTCTCTAATCTATTGGTTTACATTGATGATTGTACAATAGATTAAAAGTATATATAAAAGGAGAAGAATAATAAATATAATAAAAATTTTGTGAGGGAAATAAGAAAATTGTGCAACTACCTTTTTTTAGAATTATGTGATGATTTATATTGCATAAAAAAGATAAATATGGTTGTTATAGGGTAATTGGATATATAGTCATTGGATACATAGTCATTTGATATATGGTCATTTAGTATACATATATCCAATTAGTGCATCAGATAATATATAATTTTATGTTTCAGAACTATTAAAATATTATTTTGTACATTTATTTAAAAAAATATAAAAAATTTATGAATTGAAAAAATGAATCTATCTAATTTTTTAAATTTACATTGTTCTAATTGTTTTTAAAAAATATATTCCATTATTAAATAGATAATTCAATAAAACGTATTTATTATCATCATGAAATGATTACTAAATTATTTATATAGAATCCATTAAATAATAAAGTATTTATATAAAATCAAAATTTAATGATTTATAGTCAAATAAATATGGTTTATCTAATAAATAATTTTTTTTTAAATATATTGTATTTTTATTTTGTTGAAAAATTTATCATATATTAATTAAAAAAATTAATGAACTATACTATTTATATCTATAATCAATAAATAACATTCATTTATTGAATATTATTAAATTAAAATAATAATTTAATAAGTTAAATTTTGAAAATAATAATTTTCACTAAAAATGGTTTTCATATTTCTTATGATTTTTTATTTTTAAAAATGAAATATATCAGGGTTTATGTAATATATTTCTAAAAAATTTAGTATTTACAAGTGAAATATTATTTTTTAACTCTCATTAAATGATTAATAATTTTCCTCAAATGTGTATAAGAACAACTATTTTTTCGATATTCCTTTTTTCTAAAAAAATAGTATCTACCTATATATTTTATTTTTTTCATTTAAAAGAGAAATTTAAATATTAATAATTTCACTGAAATTAAATTTACTCAAAATTTTGAATAATAACATATATTTTTTGGGGGGTCTATATTACACATTTTTTTTAAATATAATATTTCTAAATATTTAAATATAATAATACTAGTTTAAAATTCGTAAATTGACATATAAAAGATTTTGAAAAAAATAATTTAATATTTATAAACTAAATAAGAACCTTCATTGATTTATAACTCAGGCCTTAAATTCTAAAAAAAGTTTCCTTACCTAACTCAGCTAACTCACATGTGATTCCATCTTTACCCATCACATTACTCTTGATTCCATGAAATTATCTATCATTTTTACATATAAATGGATCTCTCATCCACCCACTCTAATCCTCATATATCATTCATATTTATCTTGAATAGCTACCTAAATTAAAACCATAAATCCTTGTCTCTCATTCCATATCCTCATGTTTCCTAAAGTATCCAAATATCCTTCATTCTAAATGTTCTTGTTCTAAGAATGTGTAAATTTATCATAGGAAGTATTTATTAATATTCTATATTTTACAATTACATTATCATATCAAATATCTGTAAATCATATATTCCATTGTCATTATATATTGTTGAAATTATTAATATTTTTCAAAAGAATTTGCTATAATATAAATCTATACTCTTACACGTTCATTTTTATAGGATTCTCTTGTTTCAGTCGGTTCCAATGATAACATGAACAATAATTCACTATCATCACGATTTTAAACAAGATTGATAATCACTATCTTAATTTTTTTAATATAATGAATTAATGGTTAAATTATTTTAAGAATATATATATGGAAGGGTGAAAATAAAATCAATGATCCTTATTAACTAACTCATTGTTATTGGTATGTAACATAAATCTTGTTCTTCATTAATTACATTCTCATGAAAAATACACATTACATTTATAAATTTCATATTATACTACATAAAACATTTCAAAACTAATATTCCACTTTCATAACTAATATTGTAATGCTGAAAATTTTACTACTACATTTTAACTACTATCATCATACATGAAAGTTTATTAAAAATAACAAATCTCTAATATCTATTGATGAAACTAAACTATCACAAAATAATTAATGCTTAATAAATTATTATATTCTAAGTACTTTAAAAGGTAATGTATGTGATATGTATCTAAAATAATATATTAATATATCTATTTATTTTATAGATTTTATTAGATTGTGTTGGTTTTCATATTTGTGGAGTGATTTTGGAAGCTATTCATTAGTATTTTTGTTTGAAATTAATGTAATTAATGTTGTTTTTATACAGTGTTATTATTTTCTAAAATAAAATTCTTAATAATCCACATGGACATAATTTAAGATTTTTCATTATTTTCATTATATTATATCGTTTGATGTTAATGGATCTTAGTTTTACTATGTTTTTTTTGTTAGTTTTTTTACCAACCTCATCCCCAGTAGGCAAGAGCTGGGGCTGATTTATTTCATTTGTATAATATATGATGAATTGAATTCTAAAGGGATGACTGATTTATTATTCTTGGTAAACTAGATACATACATGATTCCAATATCACATTTGAAGACACAAATTAAAAATAGTTTTTTTTATTTCGATAATCAATTTATTGCATCTAGATCATCCCTACATATAAATTATAGTAAAAAAGATGGATTCGATGAATGGAAAAAAATTAATATTGTTCTCAAATTCTCGATATTGTTTATGTAATGTGTAAGCTATCATAAATAAAAAGTCATACCGAATATGGAAAGTAAAATAACTAAACACATATGTAATGAAATCAATAAAATGAGGAGTATGTCAATCCAAAGATAATATCAACAAGGAAATGTAATGGTCAATAATCAATATGGAGAGAAAACTAAATTACCACACATTCTATTTAATCAAAAAAATATGTATATGAATCCATATATAATATCAATATGGAAATATCAAGTATAATAATAATTATTGAATGGTAAATACCTAAAACAAATTCTATTTAATAAATAAAAATAGAATGAAATTCATCCAAATATAATATTATATTGAAAATTTTAGGGATATTAATAACTGAATACTTAATTATGGAAGTACATAATTATTTTACATAATATCCCAGGAACATGATACCTCTACTATCAAAACTAAACATAAAAAATGTGCCTTATCATAAATTAACCTTATTGAGTAATGAATACATATTTCTCTATATTACCCCAAATAAAAAATATATTTCATTTTAGAAGTCCATATATTGTAATTTTTTATGGTTTAAGAAACAAAACATATTCATGATATATAATATTGATATTTGTGTGAAATTTAATTTCTAATGATAATGAGAATTTTAACTTGTAAAGGGAATGTTATTTAATTCAATAATTAATCATGGATGTGAATGTAATTACATTAATTACATAAATAATAAAAATATATCCATAAAAAGAACAAGGTTGATATTAATATAAAATAACCCTTGTGGAGTATATGAAAAATTAAGGGTTTTTTTATGAAATGAAAATCCATAAAAATATTTTTAAAATCATTCTTAAGGAAAAAATCCTTATAATTTTTAAATACATTTTATAATCTAAAGGATCAATAAATTATTTTCAAATAAGAATTTTTTTGATAATATTTGAATCTAATAAAGGAACATTTAAAACCATTGTGTAGTCATGGAAGATAGATATTCTATACGAGAAAAGTATGTTAATACAAATAAATCATTCATTTTTTAATAAAATCAAAACATGTTTTCCATTGAAATGATAAGAATATTATTTTCAAATAATTTTTTAAAAAGTACATATAAGGTAAAATTTCATAAATAAATAACTTTTTAAATGGTGAAATCTTTTTCAGAAATAATTTTCTTTTGAAAACATGTTTTTCAATGAAAATAGATTTTCGACAGAAGAGATAAATTGATACAAAATTTGTTAAAAAATTTAAATTATTTAAAGTACCAAAGATGGGATTATTATAAAATTGTAAAATAATTTATATCACTAAAATTCAAGAATAAACAACATCTATTAGAATGAGATTGTGAAACACACCCATGAACTGATCAAATTGTTAAATTAAGAATTAATAAATTAGTCGATTATGTGTATCATGAGTAAATCCTAACAAAACGAGTGAAAGGAAAATATAAAATAATCATTATTAATTTTACACAAAACATTACTATATAAATGTCGATAAATAAATAATATAACCCAATATAAAGAAACTGAGTTATAGAATTTTTTACCACAAGGTTAGTGTTAATTAAATTACTATTAGATGAAATAATTAAAATATAAACTTAAAATACAACAAAAATTTAATTTTTCATCATATCACACATCAAAAGGGTAGTATATACACAATAGAAAATAAGTTAGGTGAATATCATTAGTATATTCCTTAATAAAATAAAATTGAATTGAAATCCCTAACCAGACTCATTGTTTGGATTTAACATAATTTGTAATATAATATAGTGGTTTCAAACATGTTATTAACTTATTCCAAAAGAATGTAATTATTTATAATTTCTTATATGATCCTTTTATAACATCATATCACCCAGTTATAATTTATATGTCATTATTTTCAACATTTCGATTGTTAATTTCCTTGTTTTCTTGTGTCTATTTCATCATGAATGATTGAGATATTTTTTGAATTATATAGTTATATCATATCAAAAATATTAAACATGACCTATTTTTCATATTTATACATAAATTAATGTTTATGACCAATCTAGAATGATAGTTAGGAAAAATAAAATATATTCCAATCATAGAGATGATGTGTCGTACGTATGCTTGAGTAAAATTTACTTTTTTCAATGATCAATAAGTTAATAAGGAATATAATAAATTCACTTATAATAATGATAATTTTATCACATAAGCCATATTATTTTGTTAAATATACTAATATATATAATCCATGTGGTGTGGAAATGAAAAGTGATTCACATCGTTTCGTGTTAGTAGTAGTCCACAATTACACAAATGATGTTATCATCATAATGTTAGAGAAAATGGTAAGAAATAATTTTATATACTTATAATTATATATATGTCATTAATATAATAAATATTTCATGTATATCACATATTTTTATTAAAATTAAACTTATTACATTTCATGTGTACTGTTAGTGAACATATAAATCAAATCATGAAGCGATGTTGTTGTCCGCCACACACACGAGGTGATAAAAATTTATATAATAATTCCATATGAATATATATTTTATATATAATATATTTATAATTTATATTTATAATTTATATCCATAATCATATGAAAATGTGGATGGTGGTAATGAAAGAATGAATGACACTGGTTCACAAAGTGGTAGTCTGCTGTACATATGGATGATGATTTTGTATCCAATTTGATAGAAGAGGAGGTGGTTGTAGGCCATGAAAATATAATAAAATAGTACAATTATATTGAATATTATGATATTATTATATCATCATGGTTTAATTATAATGTATGCAGGTGGAGAAAGTAATAATAAAAAATGATCATTAAAGAACAAAACCATTTCTTCAGGTACCCTCTTTATGGTTGCTCAAAAGGCCATCCTAGGATGATAATATACTAAAAATAATGATTCTTTTCTAAGTTAAGGTATATTTAGAAGTAATTTTGTTAGGTTTTTTTGACCGAAATTGGTCTGAAGGTGTGAGGAAGAGCAAAAAGTGGTGGTCATGTATAAGTGAGGTGATTTGAGCACTTGAATTTTTTAATATAATCAATTATTCCCATGTTTTTATCATGCCAAACGCCACATAAATGGTTTATTATTGACTATATATGAGATTATATATGTATATGTTAATAAAATGCATGTTAGACACTTGGTATATTATTTTTATCCTTTATCTTTTTAGTTTAATTACTGAAAACCCATTTTTACCTCAACCGTGATAATCTTTTTTTTACAATTTTCAACATTAATATAGGTAAAAATTTCCTTTTAAATTATTATAAATAATTAATTTTTAATAATAGTAAAATTGATTTCAATTTTACAAAATTAGTTCATATATGTGTAAAATTTTTATCTAAAATTAATAACACTCACACGACAAGAATGATGGGTTTTAAAGAGATAATGATGAAAATATATAGTGTTTCCATATCCAAATAAAATATAAAAAAGATTACAATTAAGAAAATGTGATGAATTATGTATAATTTTACTAATATTACAATATAAAAAATACAAAATATAATTTAACATTATAAAATATTTAAAAGGAAAGGTGATTTCAATTGAAATCCTTTATTTTTTAGCGATCATCAAAGAATGAATTATATCTGAAAAATAATAATAAATCACTCAATAATAATAATGAAATTATAATTAAAAAATAGATTTTATATTTTAATTTATGTAATATGGAATTAATAAAAATGAATTTTTAATTATGTTTGAAATGTGTGACTAATAAATAATTTAGAAAAATATGGGTTTTCTGAAAATAATTTATTTTATTTTATTTTATTCTTATTTTCATTTGTAATCAATAGATAACTAATAAATATGTATATGATATATATTTTCATATTTTAGTGAATACTATTCAACCCTGCAATTCTCTTAGCTATGTGATAACATTCATATTAACTAAAAATATTAATTATATATTATTTTTTCGTAAAAATCGATAATGAGTGTGACAAAAGATATCAAAGAAACTAGTTGTTTAAGGTAACTCAAGTTAAAAATATTTTTCCATGAACCCTAATATAAACTCTTGGTTTCATGTATCATATGTTAAACATAGTGTTTCATTTAATTAAATCTAATTAAGATATTGAGTTTATTTAAAAAAATTATACCATAAAAGAATATGGTTTTCTTTTTTCTTTTATTATTGGCGTTTCTTATCATATAAGTTATCAAATAAAATATTCTTATTTTATGATTTTGGGGTGTAATAGTGTTAAACTATAGAGGATTATTATATATTTATGTTTAATAAAGGATTAAATTTGATGATTATTGTGAAGATCTTCCTAGTGGCCTGACATGTTCTAATGACGAGGAAGAACTATCTATAATAGTTTGAAATATATTGTTCTATAGATTCTATATATAACATTAAAAGATGTTTTCTTTAATATTTCAATCTATCATGAATTGAAGAATAATTAGAAGAATAAATTGAGAAATCATACATTGTTTATTGTGATTGGAGGAAACTATTAAGACCCATGGGATGACATTATAATGTAATTATGAAGGGATATAATCAATTTTAAAATTCAAAAAATTCAAATAATAACATCTACAAATTTGAGATGAATATAAATTATTTTAATTTCTGTTATAGTAATTATTTTGTGTAATGATTTGAGTAATCATAATTTTTTAAGCTAAGGATGTTGGGATCAGGTAGAAAATTTAAAAATTAAAAATCATTATTGTTTGATCTGAAATATTCACCAATTTAAAAATTCACCTTAAGAAATTATGTTACATCACAAGAATTTGACAATGACAAAAAGGCTTAGATACATAGTTTATTTTTAATAATCCATTAGCATGTAAACTATTGAATTTTAGAATTTATATTAAGGTGAAATAATAAAAGAAATAGGTTAGTTGTTGCGAATGTGATCTGCTTTATGGATCAAATATCAGGATCAGATACATCATAATCATTCAGAATATCATTATGTTTTAACTAGATGATAAAGGAGTCGATATTTATCGAGTTCTCTAAATTAGATTGAGATTATATATCATAATGACATCCTAGAAATATCATGATAACCATGTATTCAGAATTTTGGTGGAGTATTAAAAATGGAAGTAGATTCCAATAATAAAAATATTTTATGGAGGGAAAGATTTTTTTGAAAAAAATATTATTGAGTTTGAATGTATGTAGTCAAGACATCAAGAAACAATGAGATTCATCTAACTATTATGGGTACAATATTCATGTGATATTCGAAGAAAAAAATTACAAAAGATTTCAAATTAAAAAATAAATGTTTTGTAAAAGTTATATGATATATTTTTTAATCAATGATTAATAAGAAACACTATAATGATAAATAAGATATTATTATGTAATATAATGAAATTGGAACATAATAAAGCGTAAATTTAGGCGATTATGTACTCAACCTCAATAATTCTTCAAAAGAATTAATTTTTTTATTGATTAAAAATTATATCTAGTTTATTCAAACTGTTTTATGAGTTCATGACCATAAATATTATTGAAAATTAAGATAATGATACAGTTCAGTAGGATATTTTAAATGAAATTGAAAAACTATTTGTGGAAGTTTATGATCAATATGAAAAATCAAAAGAGGAGTAGGAATTTTTTTGGTGGCACCACTATGACACAAACTACTATGGTTAACCCCTGCCTCTCTTCAATTATGAATACTAAATAGGTTCTTTATCATAGTTATTTGAATGTTTCGGGATTGATTAGATCCCTTGAGATACAAATCAGGGAAATTAATTCATTTTCTATCTCCCACTTTTATACATTCAATAAAGGTAATAATGTTGACAACCTTGGTCAACCTTCTTTCCCTACCTCTGGTTTATATTTATTCTCTCAAAAACTAACTAATACTGCACCTTTCACTCTCAATAATGTCACCAATAACTGTATAGATTCTTCTAAATGTTGGATCACACTCAATTATACTTCATACATGGATAGGGAGGGTCATCTAGCACAACCTCAAATTTCAAATGATGTTATAAACAACATGGAGGGATATTCTGGAGAGACCTAATCCCTCTCAGTCAGCACAAGTACAGATACCAATGCTATTAACACTTCCCTTTCTCCCTAAATTAAAATTTAACATGTCATGACTCTCAAGGGTGTGGGACTAGACTATTCACTGTAGGTACATCCTAAATAAACATGTAGACATTGTATTATTAATGATACATTTCATGCTAAAAAGGTAACTATTCGTGTCATGCCAACACGTCATTATTGAATACTATTAATGTTAATGATTTCTCCAAAAAGGCTGCAAGGGATAATTTTCTTAATAATATTGTAACTACATTTGGAAATCATGATATGAAAAAAAATTATACCCCTTCACCTTTGTCTAAAAGAAACATTTACAAAAACATAAGCCCAAATACATCTTAGAATCGATGTAAATAAACTATACAAAAGGGATCAGATAGTATGAAAAATCAGAGTGAAAAATCCAAAGATTGGTTCAAATGAAGGTATTGTGATTGAATTTTCAAGGTATTTCTTACCACGACACCTTTAATTTTTTAAAAATAATTCTTATTATTGAATGTCCTTTTATTTTTTCCATTGCTGAACCTAAGATCAACTTTTCAACTAAATTACTACAATTCCATCGTTTTGGTTAAACTTTCACAGGTACAAACCATAATAATTCCAATACATAAACCCTCTAGATTTTTCTCTACCATCTTTTGACAAAATAAAAATATTCCACATATTTGATCAAATTTTCACATGTGATTTCTCAATTGATAACATTCATATATTTTATTCCTTTATTTATTCTAAAAAAATGCATCAAGATAGGATACCTCTTTGGTATTGTCTCTCTAATCTTTGTTCAAAACATAAAGCTCCCCTTGTTTGTCATTGGAGACATTAATACTATCCTGGATACTTGTGGGAAACTGGGACCATCACACTCAAATTTATCTTTGAGATAATTTAAGGATGCTTTTGAAATCAACAACCTTATTGAAATCACTCTCACTGGTGGAAAATATAATTGTTATAGAAGACAATATCTTAGAGTTTTAGTGAGTAAATTTTATATATCTCTCTTTAATGATAAATCATTAGACAAATGGGACACCATTTCCAGCACCACTCTCCCCAAAAATCAGTCTAAAATCTATCATATTATTGTCATTATCTATTGAAAAACTATGAAACTCCTTTTCCCATTCAGGTTCAATGAAGCCTAGTCCTTGTACATGTAATTTTTTAATCTTATTAAAAGATTTTGGTCCATTATGATGCAATCCAATGACACATTTTCTTGTCCTTTCAATATCAAACTTCAAAACAAATGCATAAAAGTTGGTGTATTGTAAAATCAATTCAAATTGAAGATGACATTTTTATTCTTGAGAATGACCTCCACCAACTCCAAAATAACAACACCATCATCAACTTTGCTTCTGATCAAACCCATGAGATTAACTTCTAGGTGAAACTAAATTCACTCATTTACATTATAAAAACATGTGTAAACACTCCTTCAGAATCAAATAGATTTTTGATGGTGATAGAATTAATAAATTTTATAATTCTCATCAATGAGTTAGAAAGGCATACAAAACATTAAACTCTCTCAAAGATGGTTAAAATCTTTTTTATAAGGAAGACGATATCGCTAATAATTTTGTTTCATATTTTTAATCCTTATTCAATGGAACCTACATCAACAAGGATCTCCATCATGACATTATTCCAACAGTGGTCACCAATGAAGAAACACCGTTCTTTTAAACATTCCTCTTGATCATTAAATAAAATAAACTGTCTTTTATTTGAATCTTGATACATATATTGGGACTGATGGTTTCAATAATGTATTCTTCTAAGAATACTGGGATGTCATTAAACATGATGTCTGCAAGCTAGTGAGATATTTCCTTTCTTGTGGTTTCCTACCAAATGGGTTAAATGCACAATTCCTCACTTTGATTCCCAAAATAACAAATGCCTCCGAGATTAAACTTTTTTTAGCCAATATCCCTTATCAACACACTTTATAAAATCATTACTAAAATTCTTTCCAACATACATTCCAAGATTGGTGAAAAAATTATCTGATGGAATCAATTTGGATTCATCAATGGAAAATACATCCAAGACTAAATTTTTATTACCTCTGAATCCACTAATACCTTAAACAACAAAAATAGAGTTGTTGTTATAGCAATTAAACTTGACAATATGAAATATGGAGATACCTTGGAATGGAACTTCATCTTTAAATTGCTTCACAGTTTTGGATTTAATAACTCCTTCATAACCAAAACCATATCTTTTTTCCACTCAACCTCTATTTCTATCTAAATAAAATTATCTCCCATAGGCTATTTCAAATGCACTAAAGGTGGATGATAGGGTGATCCCCTATCTTCCATTCTTTTTTCTATTGTGGAGGATTATTTAAGTCATATTATCACTCACCTGGTAGATAAAAACAAACATACACCCATACATGCTTCTAGAAATGTCAATATCACTACACATCTTTTATATGAGGATGAAATTATTACTTTCTTACAAGGGGAAAAAGAATAATAAAAACACTCAAAATTATATTTCTCACTATGAAGTGGTCTCGGGTTAGGTTATAAGTTGGAAAAATTGTCTTTTTTCTTTCGAATAAACATTACAACAAATATATAAACCAATATTATCAATGATTTCGGTATAAAGGAATGGACTTTTCCTTTCAATTGTATTTGAGTCCCCATATTGTGAGTCAGGACCAAATCAAGCTATATCAATAACATTGTTGATCAAATTGTTAATAAACTCTCCTCTTGGAAGGGGAAGACTCTCTCTATGATAGGGAGAGTCTGCCTTTTGATATCGGTTATTGTCTCCAAAATGGTTTATTCCATGATGGTTTATAAATGGCATATCAAACATTAAAAAAATTAATATTCAAATAATTTTTTTGGTTTGGTAGTACATTGGATAGGAAGCTTGTAAATGTACCTTGGTCTACTGGTTACAATCCTCTTGATAAGAGGGGGATTGGAATTAAAAATTGGACCTATTTAATTAATAATTTCATTCTAGACTAACCTTGAATCTGATTCAAACTGATTCTCATGTTATTTCCTCCATCAAAAAAAGGTTCTTTGATAAACTGAAAAAAGGATACATGAATTTTCTCAACTCCTCCATCTGGCCATCCATTAAAAAAACATATGAAACCTTCTGACCAAATCTAGATGAATGGTCTCCAATGACTCCTCTATGAGATTCTGGTTAGACAAATAGGTTGGTGCCACACTGTCTACTTTGATCCTAGATCAATCCACTGAAAATACCAATATTACCATGCGAGATGTCATTAATTCAAAATTCAATAACCTACCTACCAATTTCATTCATGTGGCTGACAACTACACTTTTTCAAATATGGATGATTTTTTATATGGGGGCCTTCTCATAATGGAATAATAGTCTCAAAAAATTATACACTCACTACTTCCTTGACGATGAAAATGGCCTTAGTTGGATCATGATTTTCAACAAGCCTTGGATAAAATCTTCACATCATACTCTAATTTGGTGTGTCTCCTATAATAGAATCCCAATTGATGTGTGTTTACAATATTTTATAATTCACACTCGTTCCAAATGTTATCTTTGAAATCAGCATAGAGAGGATACAAATCTCTTATTTCATTCATGTGCCACCTCCACTGCCCATTGGAATTATATTTTTGACATATATGATTGAAGATGGATGATTCTTGAATTTTTTAATGGTATGATATTGAAATGTGTGGATATGGATAGCTCTCAATAAATCAAAAAAAATCCTTGTTGTCACCACTGAGCTATTTCATGTGATCAGGTATGATAGAAATGTAACTTTTCATAATAATTGCTCTGTCAACATCAATGCAGGTCGGACTCAGATTCAAATTACTATTTGTGAATTTTCCATGATTCAGAAGGGGAATTGAACAACATAGTGAAATATTTCTTGATTCTGAGAAGAGTAAAGGTTGATGGAATTTTCTCCAACCGCAGAGTATGTTTTATGTTTTTTGGTAGCCCCCACCTTCTGGATGGATCAATGTTAATGTTAATGGTTCTTCCAATGGAAATCTAAGACCAGTGGGATGGGGGCCATATTTTGGAATCATCTTGGTCCAATCCTCTGGTGTATTCATGGAGGATGTAGTATCGTCTCTTCTCTGGAATCCAAAATGATGAGTTTCATTCATGATATCTCCTTTGAAAAACACCAAGGTTGAAATAAAATAAGGACTGATAGAGACTTGACTACCATTTTCCATGCACTTTATAAGGGGGTGGTTCATCTAGCCTGGTCGATCACTACTCGATGGATGGAGTGCCTCTGTTCACTCCAAGATATCAACCGCATTATCACTCATACATACCATGCAGCAAATTTTGTCACAAATGGGCTGGAAAATAAAGGTATAAGTCCATGAATTACATATTTTAAGGATATCTCTAATGAATTACTCCCCCTTCCTGTAAATGATTTTAATCTAACCCCATCTTTTGGGATCATTTAATCTTCACTTTTATTTTAATAATTTTTTGGTTATTTGAAAAATTTAACTTATTCTTCAAAAAAATGTTGGAATGTATGAATGTTGGATAATAACCACATACTATTGAGGTTTTAGTTATCCATAAAGAGGTTAAACTCATTAAAAATCTCTTATTTATTTTCTTGTTTTACATTTTTGCATAACATGTGGGTGAAATAATGAAAAAAATAATAGTACGGGGAATTAAAATTTATTTATCCACTAATACAACCACCACCCCATGTTAATATGAATCACTATTTAGGTGATTGTAAAAATTTACCAGAGAATAGCACTACTCTCCAATCTTTCTTGTGCCTCATATGGATCGAAATAATTTTTTAACACATTTCAATGATTTATGCTTTGGGGTTTCAATATTATAATGAGATAATGGTACCAAAAATTATTCCATTGTGTCATTATGATCATCAT
Source organism: Viscum album (assembly GCA_963277665.1). NCBI lineage: Eukaryota > Viridiplantae > Streptophyta > Magnoliopsida > Santalales > Viscaceae > Viscum > Viscum album. Next base: position 1,090,329,071 of record OY728121.1, read on the forward strand.
TCCTACAGAAATGGATACACATTTCTAGTTAATAAATAATGATAATCAATAACTAATAGAATAAATATAGAAAAGTGTATATATGTCATGAATTCACTATTAAATTATCTTTCAAAAATTGTTATGTATAATGTAATGTGATATTGGATAGCTAATTCTATTATAAATTTGAGTCATATAATTTATGGAGGAAATAAGTATGTGATTGATGAAAAGCCACATATTAGTTGAAAATAATATTTATATGTCAGAATACAGGGAAGGTGAAACTTTTCATGAATTATTTAATGTGGTTAATATAATTATTTATATTTGGATATGGTATAGTGAAATTCTATAACATTTAAATATTGTAAATAATTAATCATAACTCATCCAAATTAATTCAGTTCCATTATCAAATAACTTTTATAAAGTTATCATGGTGACTTTACTATTGAAAAAGTTTATAGCACACTTATAAATTAATAAATAATAAGTGGAAATACTTTTAAGGGAAATGGAAAGTAGGATAAAGGGATTTATTCAAAATAATTCATATATATAAACATTGATGAAAACATATATTTATTGAGGGAATATGATTACAGGGAAAATTATACAGAAACACTTTATGTTATTTCATGTAGTTCCACAAGAGGTGGGGGCATGTGGAGAGGTAAAACACCTTAAAATGTATTAAATTTTTTATGTTATATCACATAAATAATAACTATATTTTTTATTTTAAATAAAAATTTATATTTTGGACTCTTCGAGGAAAATTACCAATAGATCTCATTCAATTTATTAATAAAATGAAAAAAATAATATTTACACCAATTCCATATAGAAGAACTTTTTATCAGTCATAAAGGGTGTTTTGGAACTAATTAAATTCAGGATGAGGAGTCAACTAGACATCTACTTCAAAAATATATCATGGAACATGATGAATAATAGGTAAACCTACATAGAGTGAATTTTAATACAATGTTCAATTCTCTTCAGAGGAAGGGGATGATTCTGTGGAATACCACATAGAAATAGAGATACAGATGTGTTAGAATGAAATAGAGAGGTGTAGAAAAGGAAATAATTAAATGAAATTGGAATATAATTTGAAAAAAATAAAAATTTTGAAAAATAAAATATATTGAAAAAGACGTTGATATGTTGACTCTTGGTATTGAAATAAATGAATAAAATAATTAAGGATAAGACATCCACTGTTATCATAGAAGATAATGAATCTCGTAGAACAAAAAGTGGAGTGAGAAAAACAAATGTATCCTGAAAAATTATATGATATAAAAATGATTGCTTTCTAAGTAACATACATCAAGTAATTACTCTAATAAAGTTAATATATATGAAAATATATGGGTGTAGAAATTTCATTTCAAAGGCTTGTTTATTCTAATTAAGAAATATCTGATGGATTATAATCTGAAATTGATAAATTTCATAAAGAAATGATCAAATAGATAAATAAATAATTATATAATAGTGTATTCATCGCTCACCAATATTCAAATATAAACTCAAAAAATAAAATTGAGAGATATACATAGTTAGGTGCATAAAATAGAGAAAGGTAACAATACATTTAATATCATATTTTCATTAAAATAGTTGCACTTGTATTGTTGGATATCTGGAATAATTAAGAATATGGTTTATAAATATTTCAATAATATGTTTCTTCTGATATTAATATGAGAATCAAAACTATTGGGTAAAAAAATCATAGTTATTAACACATACAAGGAAGGAATATTTTTTACAGAATGTTAAAGTGAATTATTTTTGAAAGAATATCCGATATGTATTGAATTTGTGATCAGGAGGGAAAAATACTAGATGTGTGTGTTCTATTTATACATACTCAGTTAAGTAGATAATTTTTTTTGGAAATGAGGAAAATCACATCTAGCTTAGGAATAATTAATTTTTATGCTATTTTTATGATTTTAATGTCAAGATAAAATTGGAACCATGATAGTAGGTGCATATATCACATTACATTTGATTTCAATTGTATGACCCGGAAATTTCAAGGGAAGTTTTTTCGTAAATACTTTGGAATTTTACGAGTCTGCGGTTTCTCACGACACATGATTCCGGGGCCCGGTGTGCCCAGAGTCAATTTTTTATGTTTTATTTGGGTGCGTTCAGCAAACATACGTGCGGTTTTTTCTATATTTTGAACTAGTGCTTGGAATTGAACTCTGAGGACACCGATGAACACATAGAACTGATATTCACTTAAGTGGACCATTACCGTAGCTGCATTTTATCGGGAGGAGAAGTTAATTTTTGGGTTTGTTATTAAAAAATAAATAAAAATATGAGTTAGATATTTTTATTTGGTGAGTGGTTATAATCTCCAAAAGGATTTTGGAGGTGGGACCCACACCCCACATAACCACCCATGAGAGGATTTAGTGCGGTAGGGCCCACACAAACCCAAACCCTTTCACCTCCCCTCAACTCCCATAAACCCCCCATTAACACCCCTTATTTAATTTGACAACATCCCTCTTTTAATGTGAACTCTCCACCTCCCTCCATTGATTGTGCCAACCCCATCAATTGAATTAATTATGCTCCCTTAATTAATTAATTTTTGTGTCAAATATTCATTTTGAATTTTTTTGAATTGCATGGAAATGTTTTTATATTGGAGGGCCATTTATTATATTTTCATGGAAAATATTTGTGTGAAACTTTGGGAGAAAAACTCTTGGTGGAACTTCCTTTTCCCCGACGAAGAACGTAAAGAACCACTTCCAACGATGCTTCCTCCTCGGATGCACCCTGACATCAAGGAATCTACGTCGCCTTCGAATTCCCTTTCTACATCACAACAAAGACAGTTCCTCCAATGTTGAAGGGATGCCACCTTTTTCTGTGACACTCGTCTTCTGCGTCTCGTTGACGTGAGACATCAATTATGAGGTAGGGGTTAGTGTAATTTAAATTGAATAAATTCTACCTTCATTCTTGTTGAATTCAAGTATTCGTCTATGGATAATTTTTACTACCTTACGCAGAGGGCGGGGGCCAAATGAACATGACCAGATGACCCTCTGTTGTTTCTAGTTTTTATTTGTGATGGAGACAGTGTTGGAAGAGTTGGCGGTGACCGGAGTTGGCAGCGATCGGGGGCGGCGATGACCGAAGGCGGTGGCAGAAATGGTGGTCGTATGCCTGCCCAAAGAGGACCGCGGCACTGGGTGTCGTGCGGAAGGGAAAATGGTGTCCACAACTGCGGGCCACTCGACCGAAGAAGAACTGGTCGACTAATGACGACCGACCTGGAAGAACTGTGGCGCCGCGTTGTGGAGGAATCACATCCTGCGCTCTACGGGCCTCTTCGGCGGGCGAACCAGCCGGCATGGTTGAAGAAGTTGCGGCTCCCATAGGTGCCACACGAGAGGACAACAACCCGCTGTGCGGGCCGGTCGCGCTGAGGAAGATAGGTCATCCTCGGTCGGCTGGGCAGGTTGGGGGGCGCCACTCGGCGCCACCGGTTCACGAAATCGGGGGGCCACACCCCTCGCACCGCTCGGCCAACCGTCCCGAGCCACGGCAAGCCGCGTGCCAGGTCCCGCAACGCCAGGCCGGGCTGCGCCACACCACGCCGGGCTGGGCCGTGCCCCGCAGGGTCGGACCCACTGTGCCAGGTCGGGCCCGTTCTACTTAAAGGTCAGTAACTTTAAGATCGCACGTCTGATAGATGTGTCATCCACGACACTTGGATTCTCGCGACGAGGCGGTCCTTTTGCGATACTCAAAGTGAGATTTGGATGACTTTGGAAAGTGGTCGGGATTGGAATGAACATAATTCCAATCAGGCCCCTGGAATAGAAAAGCCAATAACTCTCATGTCAGGCGTCTGATTGACGCACCGTTTTTCACATTGGGTTTCTTTTGTCGAGACGGAACTTCAGAATACATCAACTCAGGAAATCGTGGTAGTTGATGTATCAACCCCTTGGCTCGACGAGCGGACCCTCCGGAAATTGATCCTACTGTGTGTGTACACTAGAGTTGGTTGTGAATGCGACGACTACCGTACTGGAATCCTCCGTGGGTTCGACGATGATGACAACATTAATGGAATCCTCCGTGTATTCGAAGACGATGACAACTGTACTATAATACTTTGTGGCATCGACAGCGATGACTACTATTCTTGTATCCTAAGTGGGTCCGACAGTTTGGACTTCTATTCTTGTATCCTGAGTTGGTCCGACAGAGTATCTGATCTTGTATCCTATCTGGGTCTGACAGCTTAGCTGGTCTAGTATCCTAGGTGGGTCCGACTGCATATATGAATCAGTGACTACATCTGATCATCTCTATTGCTATAAGAAAGATGTGTACCTGTGTGAGCTAAATCTTGACTTTCAATAATTATCATCGATGTGATTGACTTGTTTCCTGTGTGGACTGGGTTGTGCAGGGGATCGAGAGTTGGAGCTGAACATGGATTGATGACTTATGTATATGTATGGGCATATACCTAAGTAGAGTTGGTTGATACTTCGCAATTTTTTCTTTCATCTATGGTTTATCCTTTGTGGATTCTAGGAGACCTTCGGGGGTCTCACGGTTCCTACTGGGTGTCGTATACTCACCCCTGGATGGGCTATTACCACACTACGTTGTGTTGGATGGAGAAGATGGACAACACTGATCGAGGTAGATACTTGTAGAGATGGACGGTACCTGGACGTGGACTACTTGGCAAGATGTACAACGGAACAGACGGACGGACCCGAGGTGCTGAGGAGACCATCTATAACAACCCTTTAGGTGGGATTCCCGGAGGATGACTTAGTGGTTGTTGTTTTACTTTACGGCAGTTGTACAAGCTTTTCAGTTGTACTGTACTTACTACTCGTCTTGTCTTTTCGGCCCCTTTCTTTTCAGCACTTACTTTTGTATACACTTTTACTTAATGCTTACTTCAGTTGCATACTCTGTTGTGTTTTTTTACTTTTATAAAGGAAATTCCTTCCCAATATAGGGATTTATGCCTTTGGTACTAGTTATCAGCCCCTGGACTATGGAAGGCGAGCTTGGGGTAGTCACGGCATGGGCCCAAGGACGGGTCGTGAAAAATTAGTATCAGAGGAGTCGGTTGTACCGCAGAACTTAGGACTCTGTTCTGTCTTACTATGAAGCAATAGTGTTAAGAGTATTGAGGGTGGATACTAGTCTAGGGAGTCTAGGGTTGGTGCGGAGGCCGACGTATCCATACACCAGGACCCTCACCTCTGATTTATGACTCAGTGCACAAAAACAATTATTTCATGTGTGTATCCTTTGAAAATTTCTCTTTGTGATTACTTTTTATCAGCTCACCAGGTATATTGTTTTAACTGTGGCGCACCTATTTCTTTTTCAGGATGTCCCCATGAAGGCAGCCAGCTACGGTTTTGAGTTACGTACAAGATGGTAGCCCACCGAGCGATGAGGCCTTGGTGCAGGGCCCCATCATAGTGGAAGCACCAGTGGTACCACTACCCATTGGGCCACCAATACCACCGACCCCAACAGCAGAGAGTGCACGCCGCCTGAGTGAATTGCACGAGTTCGAGAGCTTGAGTCCACCCATGTTCCATGGATAGATGGACCCATAGGAACCTGGGGATTGTATGGAGGCTATCGTCAATGTTTTCATATTGGGAGGGACACCAGTCAACCTTATGGTGATCCTTGTAGCAAATATTCTACACGTAGCAGCAGGTAGAAGGTGGATCCTGATTCTCCATGTTCATGAAGAGGCATCTTTACTATGGATAGACTTTGAGAGTCTCTTCTGCTCGTAGTTTGTTCCAGAAAACCTTCGTAAGGTATGGATTCAGGAGTTACATCATCTGCAATAGGGCAGCATTACAGTAGCTCAGTACTCAGTGAGGTTCACCAACCTCTCACACTACTCCACAGACATGGTACGAGACCCATTCTACAGGGCCCGAACCTTTGAGCAGGGACTCAGACATGAGATCAGGGATTCGATGATCTCCCTCTGCATTTCGACATAGGAGGGAGTGCTGGAGTGAGCCCTTTTTGTGGAGAGCTTTCTTGCTGAGCTGACACAAGCAGCGTGACCCTCCGCAGGGTGACACGTAGCAGAGTCTTCTGCAACCGGTAGTAGACAGTTGACGCAGAGGTCCAAGCGGTCCATGCCATCAGGTGGGAGACCTCAGGATACAGGTCTCGATGTGCAGGGCACACAATGTAGAGCTAGGTACACGAGATGCAGGCAGTTCTATGCATTCGGCGGGGATGGTCACATTGCTCGAGACTACCCAACCCGCCATGAAGATGAGCAGCAGACAGTAGAGGGACCTCCCAGGAAGAGGAAGAGGTTCGACCGTGGTGGTCCATAGGGAGCATGAGGATGCGGCAGAGGAGATGGTCGAGTAGTGGGTGGTGGACGACGTTTTGAGGCCCTACCACTACCACCACCTGGAGGACCACCCCGACCAGAGGGAGCTGGCAGACAGGGACAGGCTCAGCTCCAGCTAGTCGAGGCTTACAACCACGACGCACCTGAGATGATTTGAGGTACTATCTATGTCTACTCCACCCTTGCTGCAATACTTATAGACACATGTGTGAGTAATTCTTTTATTACTGCTTCCCTTGTTCGGAGCATGATGATTCCAACGGAGCCATTGGCCCTATCCTTACAGCTAGAGACTCCTACGGGAGTAGATTCGATGATTATGCACCGATTCCGGAAGAGTTAGCTTACTATAGGAGGTGAGAGATTCAGATGGGATCTTCTTGTTGTGGTATCGAGGCCTTATGGAATCATCCTAGGTATGGACTGGTTATCTAACGTCCATGCTTAGATCGACTGTATTAGGCGGAAAGTGTGATGTGTCTGCACGGATGGGACCAGGTTCACCTTCACTGGTGAGAAGGGAGCCTTAGCAGTGTAGGATGGACTTCTGTAGAGGAGAGGGCAGTCAATCAAACATTAATTGGATAGTCTCATCCTAGGAGTGGTTTATGTGCAGAGTCCGAGTTTTCCTGTTGTGGTGGATCAGTATGCGGATGACTTCCCTAATTACATTCCAAGATTACCTCCTTGTAGAGAGGTAGACTTATACATAGAACTATACCTCAGGACAACAATGATATCTACACCAGCATATCGGATGGATCCCGCTGAGCTTCGTGAGCTGCGGGTATAGCTGGAGGACTTGCAAAGGAAGGGATTCATCTGACCCAGTGTTTCACCCTGGGCTTCTCCGATTGTGTTCCCCAAGAAGGTGTACGGGAGCTTACGACTATGTTCAACTACCGTTTCCTGAATCAGGTGACCATGAAGAACAAGTACCCACTCTTGAGAATTGAAAACCTCTTTGATCAGCTCAAGGGATCATGATGGTACTAGAAGATAGAACTCAGGTCAGGCTATCAACAGCTCATAGTTTGAGACAAGGATGTGCAGAAGATGGACTTCAGGTGTCGGTATGTCCACTATGAGTTCTTGGTTTTTCCTATCAGTATAACCAATGCACTATTAGTGTTCATGAGTCTCATGAACAGGATCTTCCAGACTTACCTTGATAGATTTTTCCTAGTTTTCATCGACGACATACTGATTTACTCGACTACAGAGGAGGAGCATGCTTACCACCAGTAGGTTGTACTGGATACACTCTGAGAGCACCAGCTTTATGATAAGCTCTCTAAGTACCAGTTTTGGATTTGAGAGTTTCACTTCTTAGGACACGTTATCTCGTAGGATGGATTTGCAGTGGATCCATCGATGATTGAGGCGGTAATTGCTTGGGACCACCGAGGAGTGTGACGAAGGTGCATAGTTTCCTCGGTCTGGGTGGGTATTATCGAAGGTTTGTGCCAGTCTTCTCCAGAGTTGCAGCACTGCTTTTAGCTTTGACAAAGAAAGGTTAACCCATCGTGTGGTCAGAGTGATGCCAACAGAGCTTTCAGGAGCTGAGGTAGAGATTGACTAGTGCACCCATCTAGAGGTTACCAGAGGTGGGTGTAGGGTACGTAGTTTACTGCGACGCATCAGGGAATGGACTTGGGTGTGTCCTGTCTTCACCTTGAATATGTGGTGTCACTATTTGATAGGTGAGCACTTTACAGTCTACTATGACCACCAGATTTTCAGATACATCTTCTCGCAGAAGGACATGAACCTGAGACAGTGGCGATGGCTGGAGTTCCTCGAGGACTATGACTTTGAGATAGTCTATACTCCTAGGAAGAGAAATGTTGTAGCAGATGATCTCAGCAGAAGAGCAAGCATTCAACAACTGGGAGAGGCGACAGAGCAGCTAGTCGTGTTACAAATATCCTTTGTGGATAGGGATGGACCAGCCTTTCATCAGTCTCTCACAGTCACTCCTCTACTTCTTCAGCGAGTCAGAGAGGCCGAATGTGGGGACGTTGACTGTGAGATGCGACGTGTCACGACCCGTCCTCAGGACCCATGTGGTAACTACCCCAATCCCGCCTTCCATAGGTCTGGGGCTGGCGACTTGCACCAAAGGCATAAATTCCAATAAAAACGGAAGTCATTTCCTTTATAATAGTAAACAACACCTCATAGTACGCAATAGATGAAATCACAAAGTGGTACGGAATACAAAAGTAAGTGCTAAAAGGTAAATGGGCCAGAATGCAAACCCAACAGAAAGTACAGTATGATGGAAAAGCTAGTACAATAGTAGTAAAGGAAAATAGAATCCATCGAGTCATTCTCCAAGAATCGCACCTGAAGGGTGGGTAATGATAGTCTCCTAAGCACCTCAGGTCTATCTATCTATTCCGAGTACATCTCACCATGTGGTCCACCTCCTAGTACCATCCAGCTCTACAAGCCTCAACCATGATCTGTGCTGTCCATTGTCTGTAGCAAACACGATGTAGTGTGGGCATAGCCCGTGCATGGGTGAGTATAACGATACTCAGTAGGGACCTTGCGACCCCCGAAGGTCTCCCAGAATCCATGAAGGATAAACCAAAAATGGAAAGATAAAATCACGAAGTATCAACCATCTCTACTTAGGTATATTCCCATACATATACCTAAGTCATCAATCCCAGTTCAACTCTAACTCTCGAGCCCAAGCACAACCCAGTCCACAAATAAAATAATTCAATCACATCGATGATAATGATTGAAAGTCAAGAAACATCTCACACATATATACATCTTTCATAGAGTGATAGAGATGATCATATGTAGTCACTGATTCATCTAATCTGTCGGACCCACGTAGGATACTAGACCAGCAAAGTTGTCAGACCCAAGTAGGATACTAGACCAGCTACTCTGTCGGAGCCACGTAGGAAACTAGAACAGAAGTCAAACTATCAGACCCATGTTGGATACAAGAATAGTAGTCATCGCTGTCGAACCCATAGTGGATTCCAATAGAGTTTTCATTATCGAACCCATGGAGGATTCCAGTACGGTAGTCGTCTTCGTCGAACCCACATAGGATACCAGTACGGTTTTCATTGCAGTCGCAGCCAGCTCTAGGGTTCCCGCACACATCCTGCTCGATTCTAGGAGGCTCTGCTCCTCGTGTTAAGGGGTCTATACCACAAATATCATGAAGCAAAGAGTTGATGTATCCCAAAGTTCTGTCCTATTTAAAGAAACCCAATGCGACAGAAGGCGCATCAATCGGACACCTGGTCTGAGAGATATTGGCTTTTCTGTTCCATGGGACCGGTTGGAATTATGCTCGTTCCAAACCCATCCATTTTCCAAAGTCATCCAAAACTCACTTACAGTATTGTAAAAGGACAGCTTTTTCACAAGTGTCCCAGTGCCGCAGATGGCACGTCGATCGGATGCACGGTCATGATGTTATTCGCATTTAAGCGTAAGGGGTCCGACCCGTTAAGCCTAGTGGGCTGGCGGGTCAGGTCGAACCGGTTTTGGTGCATCCGACCCAGTTGGGGTCAGACCGGCCTGGCAAAGCCCGCTGCTCGGCCATAGGGGAGCGGCCCAGCCCGAGGGGCATGACCCGACTTTAGGGGGTGTGGACCGACCCGGAATGGTGCAGCGCGACCCAAAATGGCACGGCCCGGCCTGGAATGGCACAGGTTAGCCTGTCATGGGGTGGCCCGTCATGGCGCAGCGCGGCCCTGCTGGGCACGACCAGGCTGGCTGCGGCTCGGCTAGGTGGTCGAGCGATTTGGGGGGCGCGATCCCCCGCTTTCCTAAATCGGTGGCACTAAGCGACGCCGCCGCCCTATCTGGCCGGCCGAAGCCGACCGGTCTTCCTAGCACGAGAGACCCGCTCGGGCGGGTCATGGTCCTGCTGCGCGGCACCTTCGTGTGTAGCAGCCTTCATCTACCCGGCCGGCTGACGAGCCAGATGGTTCCCCCACCAAAGCAGGCCGCAGTGCACGGTCCTCAGTCCTCCGCAGCGCAGCGCCCCTTGTGGCGTCGCGGTCCCCCTTCGGCCCGGCCAGCTTTAGCCGCACGATTCTCCTTCTGCCGAGCGGCCTGCGGTTGCGGGCCGTGGTTCTACTGCATTCGGCTAGTGTGCAGCCACTGCCTTCATTCGTCTCCGACTCTTCAAACACACCTCCTTCGAGAAAAAAAATTAGGAAACATCGGAGGGTCATCAGGTCATGTTCGTTTGGCCTGCACCCTCTGCGTTAGGCAGTATCATATGGCCAAAGACAAACCATAATTTTCAACGACGAAAAAGAAAAAATTTAATCAATTAAAATTGAACATAATCCCCCTACCTCGAAATAAGGGTTGTTCATCGTAGACGCGGGAAAGTGTGTCGCTCCATCAACATCAGAGAGAGAGCTGTCATCATTGGCGACGTTCCCAGTGGCAGTGTCTCCTACCATGATGAGGAGGAAGTAGATGATTGGAGATGTTACTTCACGTCCTTCAAGATTCTGAGGTCCAGTGTGCCTGGAATCAATTTCTAAAGTTTTTTTTGGGTACGTTCAGTAAACTTACGTGTGAGTTTTTATATCTTTTGAACGGGTGATTTGAATTGAAATCTGAATACACCGATGAACTCGCAGAACTGATATTCTCTTAAGGGGACCTTTACTGTAGTTGCTTTTTATCGGGAGGAGAAGTAAATTTTGGGGGTTTGTTATTAAAAAATAAGAAAAAAATATGAGTTATATATTTTTATTTGGTGGGGGTAATATTCTCCAAAAGGAAGTTGTAGGTGGGACCCACACCTCACATAACCACCTATGAGAGGATTTAGTGTGGTGGGGACCACATGACCCCAAACCCTTTCACCTCCCCTCAACTCCCTTAAACTCCCCATTAACACCCCTTAATTAATTTGACAACTTCCCTATTTAAATTTGAACTCTCCACCTCCATCCATTGATTGTGACAACCCCATCAATTTAAATAATTAAGCTCCCTTAATTAATTAATTTTTGTGTCAACAATTCATTTAGAATTGTTTTGAATTTCATGGAAATGTTTTTATATTGGATGGGCCATTTATTATATTTTCTTGGGAAATATTCGTGGGAAAACATTGGGAGAAAAACTCTATATGGAACATCCTTTTCCCTGATGAAGAATGCGAAGAACCACTTCCAATGACGCTTCATACTCGGACACTCCCCATAGTCAAGGAATCTATGTCGTCTTCGAAGTCTCTTTCCATGTCACGACAATGACTCTTCCTCCAACATTGACGGGACGACATCGTTTTCTGTGATTCTCGTCTGTCGCGGCTCATTGACGTGCAACATTAATTACGAGTTAGGGGGTGTGTATAATTTAAATTGAATAAATTATACCTTTGTTCTTATTGAATGAAAGTAATCGTTTATGGCCAATATTTACCACCTTACGGGGATGGTGCGGGCTGAACAAACATAGACAGACAACCCTCCATTTTTTCATGTTTTTATTTGTGATGGATATGGTTTTTGAAGAGGTGTTGGCGACCGAAGTTGGCAGTGATCGGGGGTGGCGACGACTTAAGGTGGTTGTGGCGACGACGGCCGCGCGCCGGCCCAAAGAGGACCGCGGCACCGAGTACCACGTGGAAGGGAGACTGCGGCTCGCAACCGCGGGCCGCTTTTCCGAAAAATAACCGGCCGGCTAAAGCCGACTGGGCTGGAAGAGCCGCGGATCCTCTCGGCGCCGGGTTGCTGAGGAACCGCGGCCAGTACTCTGCGGGCCGCTTCAACGGGCGAACTGGCCGGCCGCCTGCAGTCTAGTTTTAAGAAGTCGCGACACTCGCAGGTGCTGCGCGGGAGGAAATCAGCCTGCGGTGTGGGCCGCTCACGCCGAGGAAGACCGGATGGCTTCGATCAGCCGGGCAGGATGTGCGACGCCGCTCGGCGCTACCGGTTCGGGAAACTGGCAGGTCGCGCCCCCCGCCCCACCCGGCTGAGCCACGACCTGTCGCGGGCCGGTCCGCACCACGTCGGGCCGCGCTGTGCCACGCCAGGATGGGCTGCACACCACCGAGCTCGTTCGCGCCCCACCGGGTCGGGCTGACCCTCAGGCAGGTCCGACCCACCGAGCCTGGTCGGGCAGACCCACCAGCCCACTGGGCTTGACAGGTCGGCCCCGTTTCACTTAAACGTGAGTAACTTTAAGATCGTGTGTCCGATTGACGCACTGTCTTTGGCACTGGGATTCTAACAATGAGGCGGTCCTTTTTCAATACTATAAATTATTTTTGGACAACATTGGAAAATGGCCAGGTATGGAACGAGTGTAATTCCAACCGGGCCCCTGGAACGGAAAAGCCAATAACTCTCAGACCGGGCATCTGATTGGCACGTCGTCTGTCGCGTTGTGTTTCTTTTGAAGAGACAGAACTTCGGGATACATCAACTGAGGCATTTGTTATAGTTGATGTATCGACCCCTTCGCTCGAGGAGCGGACCATCCCGGAATCGAGCGTGTTGTGTGCGGGAACCCTAGAGCTGGATGCAACTGTGACGTCTACTTTACTGGAATCCACCATGGGTTCGACGACAACGAAAACTATAATATAATCCTATATGGGTTCGAAGACGACGACAACTGTACTAGAATCCTCCTTGGGTTTGACAGCGATGACTACTATTCTTGTATCCTAAGTGGGTCCAACAATTTTGACTTCTGTTCTTGAATCCTAAGTGGGTCTGACATAGGAGCTGGTATTGTATCCTATGTGGGTCTGACAAATTTGATAGTCTAGTAACCTAAGTGGGTCCGACAGCTTAGATGAATCAGTGACTACATCTGATCATATCTATCGCTATATGAAAGATGTATACCTGTGTGAGTTGAGTCTTGACTTTCAATCATTATCATCGATGCGATTTACTTCTTTCCTGTGTGGACTAGGTTGTGCTTGGGAAGGGGAGTCAGATCCGAACTGGGATTGATGACTTAGTTATATGTATGGGAATATACCTAAGTAGAGTTGGTTGATACTTCGTGATTGTATATTTCTTTCGTGGTTTATCCTTCGTGGATTCTGGGAGACCTTCGGGGGTCTCGGGGTCCCTACTGAGTATTGTATACTTACCCCTACACGGGTTATTCTTTCACTACGTTGTGTTGGATGCAGACGATGGATAGCACTGATCGATGTAGAGACTTGTAGAGTGGGATGGTACCCAGAGGTGGACTACTTGGAGAGACGTACAATGGAGTAGACAGACGTACCTGAGGTGCTAAAGAGACCATCTGTACCCACCCATCAGGTGGGATTCCTTGAGGACAACTCATTGGTTGCTATTTTAATTTACTACTGTTGTACTTGATTTTCCGTTGTACAGTACTTACTGTTGGGCTTGTATTTCCAACCCCTTTCGTTTTAGCACTTACTTTTGTATACAGTTTTACTTAGTACTTACTTCAGTTGCATACTCTGTTGTGTCTGTTTACTTTTATAAAGCAAATGCCTTCCTAGTATAAGGATTTACGCCATTGGTGCTAGTCACCAGCCCCTGTCCTATGGAAGGTAGGTTAGGGGTAGTCACGGCACGGGCCCAAGGATGGTTCGTGACATAAATGTCTATAATAACATTGAAATATTTTATGGATAATTTTTTATAATTGTTAGCGATATTTTACATAAGATCAATGATATTGGGAAAAAATTAAAAAAATAAATTCACTCTTGATAGTGTGTTGTTTGTTGATGGTGAAAAACCATTTTGACTGTATGAAAACTATGTGATGCTAAAAATGAGGTCATATTTTTTAAAAGTGGATGAATTGTAAAAAAATAATGATGGGGTTGTGGTTAGAAGGACTATGAGATCCAAAAACCGCTGATGTGAGTGTAATATTTTATATAAGAGAACATGAAAAAAATGAATTCTAGCATAGAAGGATTGGTCACCTTGTCCAAAAAAATCTGGTGATACTAATACAAGAATATTATGTGACGGTTTTTCCTTGGATAAAACAAGACACTACCTATATTTCTAAAATACATACAAGAGTAATATGGGGAAAATACACAAAAGTGAGTTGAAATTCAATCATTGATACCAATTGAATTAATTCACTATGATGTAACTAGTCCTATGGCTTAAAATTAATCAAATTTATATTGATATTTAATCACAATCATAGATGATTAGACAAGGATGACACTCATACTGTTCATGTGAAAAAATCATGTTCATTATATACATTGATTATTAATAAAATACTTCTAATGAAATGGATATGTTTTACTCGATGTGAATGATATCATACAATGTGATTCAATATAAAAACATATATTTTATTCAATATATTAACAAATATAGAATCAAACAAGACTACATTTATCAATATACTCTTCAAAAAATTAGAATTTCTAAAATATAGGGTATGAGTCTACATGAAATGGATATAAAATTTTATTTAAATACTGAATATTGATATATTATTTATTAAAAAACATCAAAATATTGTGTATAATTATGATTATATGTCCCTTTAGGCTAATCACTAAGATCATCCCTATGATATGTGATTTAAAATGAACACAAATGGTAAAAAGTTAGGGGTTTTGGTGTTACTTTATAGATCATTAAAAATAAAATAATTGGGTGAAAGTTTTGTGAGGAGGCTCAGGACTGAAACATTATTTAGTGAAATGAAAATTGAAATAATTATAGGAGATTCAATAATAAGTCATACTTAAATATTTATAGTGATAATGACAATGTTTTTTAAAATGATGAAGGAACCATGAATAAAATAATTTTGGATAAGGAGGATGAAGTTACCATTTTTTATCAAATCTAACAAAATAAGGAAACAAAAATAGTTATAAAATAGACAATGAATCATCCTTTTTAGTGATAAGAGATAGTGAAATGAAATATAAAATAGGAAAATAAATTTCTAATAATGGATGTTTATAATAAAAATACTTGATGAATATGAATAATATGTGTACTAAATATGTAATATCATAGAAACATGATGTACCTATCATTAATTAGATATTTAACTAATGATAGTTTAAGAAGATGATGAGCATATATAGCAGATTCAATCTATGAATGAATAATAAGAACAGATTAAAATGAATGAAATGTTGACGTTTCTTCATATAAACACTCAAAATAATGTGATTAGAGAGAAATTGATAATTATAAATATGGTTGATGAGGATAGTATTGTGTCTAGAAAAAATACATACTTTTATGGAGGGTATAAGAACCTATTGGTGAAGTTGAAATTCCCGAAACATTTTCCCTAGTGTCTAGAATCAAAACTATCAAATTATGCCATACCATTACTGATTAGACATGATTTATGATATTTTGAATTGATGTAAAATAAAATTTTATTATTGATGTGACTGAAAAGGATGTGTACATAGAAGAACCTAAATGTATACTTCCATATTTAAATGGAATTAGATTATAAATAATAGATAAAACCCACTATGTGTTGTATTAGGATCCAAGACCATTGTATGAAAAGATTTATTAATATATTAATGGATTGAGTTTCAAAAAATGGATGGTGGACAAGCACGAATATGTAAAAAGGATATACACCACATCCCTCTTTGGGATTGTGTGTAATGAAGATATAATTTTTTAACAACATTGGAGGATTGTGTGAGGATCTCTCAATGAGTATGAATTAAATATTTTGGAGGGAATGTATGAAAAAATGTGGTTTTTATTAATATTAAAAATTCACATGTAGTAGATCTCATTTCCGATTCCTAGTATAAATATGTTAAAAACTATTAATGAATTTTTACATAAAGGATATCATAGGGGTATCCAAACCCTTTCAGGTAGGAAAAATAAGAGAGAAGATTATGAATGGAATTTAACTAATGAGAAGAAATTAAATAGATTTATTGGAGGTATTATGTATCCGATATCCCCAAAATAATATACTATTTACATTGTCAATCTTTGTGATAGGTTTCAATTCGATATAAAGGATTCACATATTTTAGCTTTCAAGATAAACATTGGATAAAATTTCTATAATTTTATTTATGGTATTATTTATAATAATATTTTTTAGTTATAATGAATGGTATTTTTTGATTTTAACATGGAAGGTTTAGTTTTTGGAAGAAAAGTAATTATAGTGGAGTATTTTTCATTATAATATTATGTGTCTCTTGGAATTAAAATAAGATAAAACTAGTTATAATATTCCATATTGAGACTGAATAAGTGGACACAACATGAGAAGCTACAAATATGGCATGGATATAGAAATTATAGAATGAACGTATTTTCAAATGCATATATATGTTAGATGTGGGTGCTATTGTAAAATTTCCATAAAACTATCAAAAAACACATTACAATAATCTATTTATTGAACATTGATATAAACTAGCATTTAATGTGTGAAAAATTTCAAGAGATTATTTTGATGAAATAATTTTTTCCCTTTAAAGATAAATTCATGGATATCATAAACAATACTCTGAAAAATAAAATATTTGAGAAAAAGTGACTACAAATGGAAGTCTCTCCCACAACTTTTTCTTGATTCATTCCATTATTTTATTTTCCTATTCTAATTTTATAACTCATGTTACATAGAAGATTTATTTTAGATAGGGATAAATTCATTTATCCTAGTATATATTTTTTTGATGTGTGTGTTGAGTTGAGTATGAATAAACTTCGGAAATATGATTTTTGTTTCTACAAATATATGAAACATTAGAGTCGTGTTGTTTTATGAAGAGAATTAATGAATGGGTTAATCACCATTTTCTACAATTTTCTATCTCACATAGACATAGAGTTGATTGATTCATCATACCTTTTCTAATATAATTTTATATCTATAAATTAATCTCTTTAGTTTTTTTTCAATATATATGAACGTGGTATGAGGTATTTGAAATAAAACCAAAAATGGAGATGTGAAAACCCTATTAGATGATCATTAAATTATATTAAATAAGTCTTTATTATTGATGGTTTTTCTACTAATATTCACGGAATCATTAAATGTAGTAATAAAGATAAATCAAACTATAAAAAAATTTCTAAATAACACGCCATACAACTACTATGTAATTATTTGAGAGATGATGTATATAACATAGAATTATAACCTTCTTGAAATTGAATAAGATGAAGCTAGGAATAAACTATTCACGGTGTGCTTAACAAAAAAGAAACTATGAGGACCCAATGAATGATATTTTGATGAAATTATTAAGGGATGGATTGTTTCTAATTAATTACCAAAGTCATTTAAAAAATTTCCCCATCATAGCTCTAACACTAGAAAAATGATAAATCCCCTAAACATTACCATTCATCAAAATTATTTGAGTCATTAATTGCCTTTTAGATTATGAAGGAGAGATGAGGAATAAATTAGGAAAGGCATGATCAAAAATATTATTAATCATAAGGCTTCATAAGAAGTATTTATGTGGTATATTATGTGTTACTCATTGATCATAATGATTAAATATTATGTGAATCTTTATGTATATTTCTTAGAGAATGCATCAATATTCTATAATTTTAATTCTGATGAAGTTAACAAAGGAAAAAAATAATACGATGAATGTTTGATTTTCATATTTATTAAAATATCACAATCAAGAATATTCCATTGATATAATATAATAGTATGTTTCATAAATTAAAGAAGTGGTTGATAGGGGGAGAGTTCCACATCAGATATATAGATGCCACATCACCATACTAATATAGAACTATCAAGATATCCATAAGCTGTGAATTTTGTTGGAGAATTAGAAAATAGGGAATATTTTGATAATTCAAATATTACATGGTGGGCAAAATCCATGTCAAAAGATGAAATTTCATGATGGGTTTAATGAATCGACTCATATGAAATATAATCTCTGACATTGGAATAACTATTTTGGGAAATATATTCCCACAATTCCGTATGAATATAAATATAATTAAATTAAAAAATTATAAAATGATAATTTTGAGAATGTTTACTTATAAAATGTTGTAAAAATAATAATAAAAATTTTATAAAAAGTGCAAGATAGTTTCATGGTATAGAAAAGAAGAGTGTAATCATATAGAGTCCAAGAGGATGATCATATACTAATCATAAATCATCCTTTAGAATATGTAATTTATGTTCTATTGATGTTAAATTGTATCTTGTTGGTGTTCTTAAAATTTTGGAATTTTATATCATAAAATTTCAAAATTTCCTTATGAATATATGACTGGGACTCTGTTTGTGGGATAATAATCAAATTTCACCAAATATATTGTCACATATAATGAGGTGAACCTCATCAACATAAATTTTTTGTCTCTATTATTTGAGAATAATTTAGTAAAATGCGGGTGAAACAATGAAAAAATATGAGATTAAATGGATTGTAAATTTTTATATACACTTATTCACCTACAATGCATATCAGCCTTCATGTGAACAAATAGTTTGTTTATATTGGGTAAGTTTTTAGAAAATGTGAATAAAATGAATCAATGGTTAGGGAAATTTTATGTCAAATATAATGTTTATTTGGGAGGCCAATGATTTTTTTTTTATTAAATTATAAGAATACACATCCTTCAAAACATTTTTTTAGTTATCACCCTTCACATTTAATTTATGTGACATAGGAAGCATCCTGATCCCCTGAGAATACACCACTCTGAAAATGTATCTTGGTAGAATTCCCTAAGAAGGATAAATTTTCCAAAAACATCATCTCTTCCCATCAAGAAAAGGTGTTGTTCTACGAATGTAGTTCTATAGATTAGAATCATAGTTAATTGGATATCCAATGTCATGTGTCTTGCTAATACAATATATAATGGAATTTTATTATATGGTAAATTGTGATTCTCTATCATTGGGAATAGATAATTCCTACAAGTAGTATTCTAATAAAGAACCTAAATTTAATTTTGATCGCTCTTTATATTAGAATATACACCAATGGATCCTCACCACTTAATGTAGATTGTTTTAATTGTATAATTATATGTCCAAAAAAATTCCTACATGAATCCATCACCTATAAACAATATTGCATACAGTGTTAAGATTTTGTTTCCCATCAATGTATAATGAATTAACCATTAAAGGAACATTTAAATTTTAGGATCCTATATTGAAATGTAATTTTATATTCATCATCACATTAAATGAAGATAATGGATGGGATGTGAAGAAGATTTAAGGTTCATGAAGATCATTTTTACTCAATATGGTGAACATAAAAAGTCCAAGGGAACAAATTATATTCATATATACCTATTTCAAATCCATATTTTTTAATGAATAAATATAATTCAACAAAGAATAAGGTCTAGGAGGGAGGTTAATTATTAATTATCATGGGATCATGAAATGAAATCATGAAATAAAAAATAGTGATATTATAATTCAATGTTTTTTTATTTATTAATTACAACATGTACTTATAAAAATAAATTTCAAAATAATTGAAATTTATATGAAAGTAACGGAGAAATATATGTTGTTATAAATCAATTCATGATAAATTAGAATACACCATGTTTTAGTGAATCATAAAGTAATGTGTTCTCTTGAAGGAACTTATGCTATTGGAGTTCACATGTGATCTAAAAGAGTTATCCATTGATTAGGTATTCAATAAGATATTTTATTTCCTTCTTTTTAATTTATTCATTTAATTGGTGGATAACATATATATTTTTACATATATAGTGGTTTTTATTTATATTATCTATTTTGTTTTTCAATAAATATTTTGTTTTTAATTATTCTTACCTTATATTGTAATGATCTTACCACACTCATAGTGGTTATATATTTTTTTTGGGTTTAGAGAGGTGGATAGGGTGGAAAGACACCATATAATTCATGCTGGTGATGTTTAACCGTGGGGAAGGGGATTTTATTTGTGTAAAACTATTCTCATTATCCTATAAAACTAACACCCATTTTATGTTGAAGACACTATCAAATCACCGTGAATTAGGGAGGGCAGAAACAAACACATAATTTATGGGGAGGAATTAATGCTCCTAATTTTGAATTGATAGAGAATTTTATGGCAATGTTAATTTATATTAGGAGATTAATTTTTGTTTCTTGTTAGATCATTCTCTATGAATTCGTCTAGGGGTTCTCGTAGTAACTTCATGAATCAGAGATTTTCTTGGTTGATATTGTTATATTCTCTTAAAATAAATGTTAATAACAGTCTATTAGAGTTAACCCATTTAGTATTTCAAACCTATGGGTGCATATAAATAGTATACTATATATATCCATAATTTTTTCCTTCACAAAAATCATATTTTCTATTTTTGATACACTACATGAAAAAAGAATGATAACCATGAACATATATCTACGGTCAAATAGAATTGTTGCAACAGATTGAGATATAGAAATTGAAATAATATTATAATGGATTAAGGTATTATATATCCATGAGATAAAACTTCAGAAAAATGTTATGCAAAAAAATTATACACCCTCATCCATTTCATCTTCTACAAACATACAACATATCCCTTCTCCCTAGTCACACGGTCCCTTATCCCTCATACAATTATAACCTGAATGTTCCCCACTCTCATAGATGATGATAACCTGAATTCGTAGTTCAGTTATTTTATCCATCACATGTCACTTCTGAAAATTATTATGATGATTTCATCCCATCATCCACACACCTTTTCTATTGTTCCACATCTATTCAGTGCATCGACCAAAGGATTTTTCCATCCACGAGTTCTTTGTGCATTGTTGTTGTTTCATACTGTAAACCATTTATTAGTGATACCCACAATAACATACAAATACAATTTTTATGAGCTTGACTTCACCCTCTAAATTCACATAGTAGTCATACATTATTTACACATGTGGGTTGTATCATCATAATTTTTTTGTAGGGATATTATAATTTTCTATTATATTTTCTATTGTTTATTCTATCAAATTAATCATATGTTATATTTAATTTGATTTTTAAAAATATTCTCCATGTTATTAAAAAGTCATTGGGGTATTATTAATTTGTTTTTTTCTATATAGAAGGAAATATTTTATTATATTTGGTGAACATTTCCTTTTTTTTATTTCTATATAGAAGGAATTATGTTATTTTATATTATATATTTTTACATTATATCTTGTCGGTGTTGAATAAATTATGTTATTATATGTCATCTAAGTAGTGGTACATATTGTCATTTAACATTATTTAATTTTATATGGATATATATTACTGTATAATAATATGTTTTATAGATATTTTTATCTTGGATCCCATAATTTATGAAACTATCATATAATTAGTGTCTTTAGTAACGTAATAAAAAAATCAGAAACACGAGACATTATAAATATAAATCATTACGTTTGAAAATATAAAAATAAATGGAAAATGATTATGGGTTGAAAAATATTGTTTAATTATTAGGTTATCTACCATGGAATATATGATTATAATGACCATGAAATAATATTAAATATAATTGGAGGTCTATGAGTATTTAAGGAAGAATACATTTGATAAATAATGAAAATGGGATAAAATGGGTGGTTCATCTTGGTTGTATGAGAATATGGATAATGTAGTGTGTGAATATATTTCATTATATGTAAAAATTGTGAACTCTATTTAAATAAATAATATTCAATGATGAATAACTTTCACGAAAAAAATAATTTCATATTATGAACCTAAAAATGAAATCATTGAGTGAAATGGAGTGGTGAGAAATTATTTAAACATATATAGCATATATGGAATAAATTTATGTATATTAGTATATATATAAATTAAATGAATATTATGTGTTGAATGGGTGTATTATTAAAACTATGTGTGTTGTAATATGGGTTTTGTCATAATTATGTTGTAAAAAAAGAAAAAAATATCAATTAGAAAATTTTATAAAGTCATTACATGAAAAATTACTGATCGCCCTATAATAATTTACTTTTTTAATTTATGACATGGGAAATGTTACGATATAGGGAATATGAATATTATATTGTTATTATTATCTAAAATTTGTGATTTCCTTGGAAAATATAAGTATAAACAATAAACCAAATCAAATGATATAATTTATTCCTTAAATACTACAGAAAACTCATATTGGTGGATCAACCATTTCTTTGAATCCTTTTACATTCAAACATAGTATATCATTTTCTCATCACATACCTCTTAATATAAATATTATAATTTATATTGATATAAAATGAGATTAATTATGACTATTTAATATTGAATTTGTAATCATTCACTATGTAATTTTATTTGTTATATATCTACCATGTCATTTGACACTATTTCCTAAGTATTATGATAAATAATGGAATAAAAAATAGTAAACCAAAGAAATATATATTGAATAATTTTACATAATAGTAAAATCATAAATTAAATGCACATTTATACAATCATTACTACAATTTTTATATTCATTGATCTGAAAAGAACAATATTTTACATAGTATCACATAGAAATAAAGTAGGAATAACATATAGAACTGTCATATTCACCCATTGTGGGTCTCTAAGTGAACATTAATGTATTATTATAATATTTTTATCCTTTTAAAAATTATGGATAAAAAACAAATAAGAATTAAGAGTTCCCAAATTCATACTATTTAATGATTAATACTATAATCAAGTGTAAATGTGATGGGTTAACAAACTAAAATGATGTTGTTGTAGGATTAATGTTTTTAATATAAAAATAATTAAATTTTGATATTGATTTTTTAGTTATCTTGGAATGAGAATGATCAATCCCCATACTGGGTTGCCAAAAATATCAAACATGTTCTATTTATTTCTAATCGCATGTGATAAAAACAATGGGTTTTCACACTATAGACGATAATATATTAATTAATTTTTTTTACCTAAATGATATTTACATATAAAAAATATAGATAATATATTTATAAATTAAATAATCTCCAAAATATTTTAATGACATGGAAAATCCCCGCCACATGGATCCCATAATTATTGAAACCTAACTATTTCAATAGATTAACATATATATTGTACAAAATAAATTATTATATCTCCTACGATGATATATATTTAATCCCCTGGAAAATATTTTGTAGTTGATAAAACCATGAATATCTCCCTATTTCTACAATACATTAAGAAAATTCATATATAAACAAAGAAATGAGTCATTTTACAACTAGTCTACCAATAAACTAACACTATTTACATACATATATCATGACCTAGTAGTGTGATCATACATGATTGGGTTTGATTACTAGTTAATATAACCCAATATTAGTTTCATATAGTTATTACATTAAGAATAAAATATGTATCAATAAAATAGGTTCATGTATGGTCATTTAATCGATAATTTTGTTCGAGTCTGTTTATTTTCATAAGTATAGTTGGGAATTGGATATTTAATTCTGATCTGATCACTCATGAGATTTAATTGGATTTATGATATTTATTAAACAACACATTCAATAATGATTCTTCTTGATGACTGATTTGATCCCTATATTTTGACTGTAATGAATGAATATGATTAACCCATTATTAAGTGGGTTACTATACACTAAAAATGGTTCCAAATAAATATCTTTTGGGGGTTCACAATGGAAAAAATTATAAAGCTGATAATTCCATTTATTTAGCTGAATCTAATAGTATGGAAAATTTTATTTTTGATCAATTTAAATTTTATTCTCAAGATATATCTTCATATATACCATTTTAAGATAAAATTAATACAAGAAAAATGTTTTATTATATTGATTCAAATGATTATTTTTGATAATTTTATTAAGGTAATGAAATATTTGATTACCCCTGTATAATGGTAAAGCGAAAAAGTGGGAAACATGTGTTTTATAGTGATTATATAATGGTAACAAAATATATGATTTTTTTAATAAAAAGGTTTAATTTATCTATATATATATTTATGAAATACTACATGATAATCATTTTATTAAAAAATGAATAAATAGAATCAGTGTTGGTTATCAAATTCTGACATTAATATATAGAGACCCACATGTGTTAAAAATATTTGTTTCCATTATAGAATGAAATTTCAATGTTTGGTAAGTGAAAACACTATAGAATATCATATATTGATGAATAATAATGATATAAATAAATCTGATGTATGAGATAAAATAATTTATTAATTTCCTTTAATTTCTTGAAACCAATAAAATATTTCCCTATTATTAATTGAAATGATTATAAGATGTAATCAAGATGAAAAAAATAAGGATAATTTTGAAATTGTTCATCTTATTGATGGGTTAGATTTTAAGAAATTTCAATGTATACATCTAGATTTTTTAGATAACCGAAAAGAACACTAATTTGGATGATAATTTTATGGTTTAAACATGTTCCTATAAATTCATACTACACATAGTATATGGCCATTTTCATTAGAATTTACAATATTTTGTCATATATGTGTATGATGAATCCTTTAACTATGTTGAGTATATTTATATTATAACCTAATGATCATGGAAATTATATTGTAAAATAAATTCAACCATTACTATATGAGTTAAATTAACTTTATAAAATTACTATGAAATAATATGATTCATTTTGGAAGAAATAATTATGTCTTTGAAAATTTTTTATTTCTGATAATTGAATTTCCTAGTTATAGAATGAAATTTATTATCAATTAAAAAAGAAATTATCCTTCCCCATTTTTTGTAAAAATACCTTTTTTGAAAGGGTAATGGTTTTATGGACATTAAGATTCATAGGAAATCAAGGACTTCTAATAACTTATTATCCATATAGTAGAAATAGTATATATTTCAATAATTCTATACAGATAGATGAAATACATCAATGAATTTTGAGGGATGGTATTGATAATATACATGAAAGTGGGAAAATATTTTAGTGAAAATATGAACAAAATTAAAGAATGATAGATAATGGTAATTCTAATTTGAACAAAAATTGGTAAATTAAAAACGTATACATTATGTTACCATATTGGTCATTCAATTTATTGTTTCATTCCATGGACTTGATTCATATGAGCATAAAAATTATTGAAATGTTACTACAAACTATTTTAAAAAACAAGGGAAAATACTATTTGTAGTAACATTATTATTTTATAGAGAGGGGTATAAGTTGAATATTTCATAATGAGTTAATTTTCCTAAATAATTGGAAGGTATATTTTTTCAAATTTTCATGGACTATTTAGAGAAAAAATGCTATCACAAAATATATGGTGTGAAGGTTCCAGATGGTTATAATATAACATTTCCTAATAGTTGAATACATATTACATGAAAAAAATTTATCCTAAAAATTATCAATACTCAGTCATGTTACATGATATTATTTCTATTTAATTTTACATTTATAGTCACCTATTTTCTTAGATGATTTAATTTGGTTATGCCTTTTTTAATGAGACCCTTACTATAAAAGGCAAAGTAAAAGTATTTTTTATAATCTCTGATGTGATGAACTTATTATTAATTATTAAATACATAAACCCCCATAATTTTTCACATGTCATTTACATTTGAGTGTTCCTCATCCCACATAAGTTCAGCTTTTTGGTCTTGTTTTGAGTTACATTATATATCCAACAAAAAATGATGTTTACATTGAAATTTTACGTGATAAATAAATTTCATCTTGAAAGTTATATTGTGAAAGGATATTTATCATATGAATTCATTGATTTCAATTAATAATATGTATATAATTTTACAAAATAGTCTAATTGAATAATTAGAACACACGATAATTAGTGTGATACCATTTATCATTCATTTTCATTATTTCTATAAATATTGGAAATATCTAGATCATACTCATTGTGTATGCTAAGAAGAATATAATATGAAATGTCTCATCATACTATATTATTCATCCATTGCGTTGTTGATTATTACAAGAAAAAGACAATAAATTAATATTTATTCATTTATTATATAATTTTTCATATCTTTTAACATTTTCACATTTTCATATTTGTTGAAAAAATTTATAATTATATAATAATATGTCATTTCTAATTATCTATTAAGATGAAGGAATAATTTTAGAACATATAATTTCCTTCATGGATAAATTCAAAGGATACAATTTTAATTTTTTATATTACATAATCATAGGTTCTATTTAATATTCAATGTTGGTATAATTTAGGTTACCATTTTACCACTTAATGATGTATTAGATGAAATAAGGGAAGGGTTTGTTCGGTCCAAAAAATGTGGTAGGTGATTGTAATGTAATCATTTTCAACACTAATAAATTTATTATATATAGTTGTGAAATAAACATGAAAACACAACATGACGGTGTTATTATTTGTCCCTTAACATTTTTCTATTTGAGTGAATAAAAAACCTTGATATGGAAATATATCATATTACAGGGGTTTGAAAATAATAATTCTATTAGATTACTACACATATGGTCATGTTCCCATGAAAAAATTCTAGTGGATTGATTCATCAAAAAGTCATGGTATGATAATTGAAAAAATTGGATTTTGAGTTATTGATATGAATCATCAGCTCTATAATGATGAACCTTATATTTATTCATCCAATCCAAGTAAATATTTTTATACAACAGGTGCATTAAAACATAAATTTTGTATCCTTATTGACGTAAGTACATGATATATTTCTGATGATGGGATGGATGACATGTATTTTTTTGGTAGAACCTATTTTATTTAGTGAAATATTCCTTTTGGTGACACATATGTGTCAATTTCTAGAATTTATTGTTAACAAAAAATTATTTTAGAGCATATACACCATTTAGAAATTTGTAATAACTTACTTGATTTTATGGTAATGTTAAATGTTGTTTGTAAATATATTAATAATTGTTATCTAATTATTATTTTCTATTTAAATGTTCAAATTTTATACATGTTTATGTAGTGGTAACTGAATATAAAAGTATAATAAAATTTTTATTTTAATATATACAAATCATTACATTAAATTTTGTCTGTTTTTTCCATTTTCATTTAATTTATCCAATTCGATTATATTAATTTCTAAATTATTTATATTAATATGAGTATAATGTATTAAATTTATATTAATATATTCCTTATTTTGAAGAAGTTATAACGGACTAATATATAGAAATGAACATCAAAATATATATTTAGGTATATATCCCACAATTACTAATTTGAGTACATTTTATTCATAGAAATTATGTTCCTTAATATTTATTTCTATTTCTATATTTGTTATTAATTTTAAATCCATGTTATGTTAGTCCACTTTATCAAGGAGATGATTAAATTATACAAGTAATCCAAATAGTATGGTGGGGATACTAGTACAAATAATTCTATGGTTCAACCAGCTCTATGATTGTTCATTCATGATATAGTCATCTCGTTAAAACTCCCCTAATACCTCTGCAATAATTTGGATTCCATACATTAATTTTGAAATCTCATAATTTTATATACCTGCCAATTCATATCCCTTTATATCCACACCCACACTGGATGGCAGTTCCGAGACTTCCATCCCTTATTATTACTCATACCCATCATATATTCTATAGAGAACTTTTCCTTAATATATTCCACCAACATATCCATATCAACCTTCATCTCTACATTTATAACCATATCCTTTTTTCAATTCGTCAGTATATATTACTTCATCGACTACACAATGTACTCTTACTTTTGACATAAGACCTCTTATAGAGGATACTCCTCCTCCTCTATATGCAGTACTCGAGGGGAATGGATATCCCCCTTCCACTAGATTATGATTAACCATTTTAGAATTTGAATTATTGTAACTTCATACATTTATTTTCTATCACTAATTGTATATTTTCTATTTTCAGTTGTATCGTTTACCAAAAGAGGTGGTTAGAAAAAAAATATGAGATGTTTGGAATCAACACATATATATTATAGATCAATAATGTGATGGTGGAATAATCATTGGAATATGTATGGAAAGTAAATGATTTATGGGTAAACCTATTAATCATTAAAATGTTTTTTTATTCATTCCTTAAATAGATGGATATCAGGAAGAAAACTATATACAATGTGTGGTAATATATTTGGGAAAATTAATATTAACCAATATATATATATATATATATTATTTTGTTAAAAACAATTTATAATTTAAATTTGATATAATTTAATGTGTGGAAAAAATTATAGGTAATTATGGTTAGTGGGTTTGGGTGATATATCGAGAGTGTAAAAGATTAACCAGTATACTGGTTAGAGAAAGGGAGTTGTTACATAACTTGATGTAATACTGATCATTCAGGATTTCTAAATATTACCTTATAGAGAGTTAATAAATTATCAAAAGTTTCTATAATTTAACATAATATTTAAATTTATAAATCTAAACATTTATTTAATTATTATTTTTATTAAATTAGTAATTTTATAAATTTATGAAATAATATAACTCATTTTCATAGGAGAGTTCATAAATTAATAAATTAAACAAATTTCTATAAAACAAACCCACACTCACAATCTGAAACACAATACAATTTCTGATCATGAGCAATAACTTGTTATTTAACATTTAAAATAGTTATATTAACTTTCAAGATATTCTAGAATCATTTCATTTAGTGTTCTGTTGGTGCATCAAAATAATTTTCTTTATTATAATTTTAATTTTTTAACACAAATATTGTTTTCATTTGTATTCATTATATAGTTTCTTTTCTGAATTAATCTATGATTTATTTCAAAAATAGAATTATATCATATTCTATAAAATATTCTCCCCATATGTAATAGGTAATGTTTTAACAACATTACCATTTAGTATCATTATAGAAATAAAACATTTTTTTTCAAACCTAATATGATGGTCTTTAAAATAATCTCCACACATGTAATTTCTAATGATTAGAATAAATTCCCATGTAGTATCATTATAGTAGAAAATAATTTATAAAATACATATAATATTTTATTGTATCATGTTAAAAAGTGTACTCTAATTCTTTCTGATCCAATCATATTAAATTCAGAGAGTAAAATATGTCTTGAATAATATTTTTGAAAAATCATATTACTAAAAATTAGAAAATTTTAAAATATAGATTACAGATAATTATACATTTATATGTATTAAAAATCTCATTTCTTGTCACACTGGTCATTTAATATTATATTTAATGATATATAATTTAATATAAAAAATTATTGGTTCTATATTGGTATTTCAAAATTTAACATTAAAATTGGTAATGAACATGTGTTATACCAATTTTGGAAGATTGAAACTTCATATTACAGTGTCATTGAACCTATATAGAATATTTTTTTGGAAAATACAAAATGAATATAACTTGGTAGTATAAAATATCATAGTATCATTGGAAACGACAGATGAAAAAGGATATTGAATCTAACCTATATATGGGTTTCTAAAATTATAAAGATAGAATTATCTTTTCAATACCATTTCAAGGAAATGAGTTTTTGGGATATCTATAATGATATAGGGACTGTGGATAAATGACACATTATATAAAATTTTTTATGGGAATGTTTGGATAATTATCATCAGTGGTATTTCCTTGACCAAACACCATATTATTCTTCTATAGAAAAAAAGAATTTTATTTTAGATATTTCATATTTTATATAAGTTGGTAAATTTAAATTTAAAAATACTTAAAAAATCTATACATGTTGAAAGAAATTAAATCCAACAAACATGGAGGTTTATACAATTCTAAATATACCATATAATGTTCAACACCATTATGAGGAACTGACTTTTTTGGATCTCTATTATGAAACAAGAAGAGTATATTAATGTATTATTATATAAGACATTTTTATGACAATGATTGGATATATATAACTAATCTATGATAAAGCTGCTAATAAAATAATACCCCATTTTTAATCCGGAATTTATTGGGGGTTTTCAATTTTTGCAGTTGATGGAAAATAATTTTTTAAAAAGTTTGGATCATGAATAAGGGAGTTGGAACATATTGAAAATATGATTTTGGATGTATTTTGATGATAGTGATGTTCTTGGATACATCGATATGTGTAAAGGTCATCAGATTGAGTTTTTATGGTTTTCAATTGTTTCATCCCAATGATCATCATTTGTTGTATGTGGATTTTAAGTGCCCATATAGCACATTGAGCATGGATTATTTTTCAATTCAAATTATATAGATAATTTTTAACACTCATGGTCAGTTCCTGGTTTATGGTAAACTATAGAAACATCATAGTAAACAATTAGAGGTGTCTTGGATCTCAGGATTGGTTCATTGTTGGATTATGATTGCAAGAAACATGTGGGATTTTTTGAAATGTGTTACGGAATCAGCATTCATGGTTAGTGCATAGTATAAAAAGCATCAAGACCTAAAAGGTTAGGTATGGGGGTTTAGAGCCATTTTTGACCACACGGTTGGTGAAATATTTAGAAAAATGTGTTGCCAAACCATGAACCCCACTAAAAATAGAAAATTTAAAATAATTCCCTTACAACACTTACACCCTTAACCCATATTATTCCTCCCTTTATTAGAAAAAACCCTTAGAAATTAAACCCCTTTCATCCTCTCTTAATTTTTGGTAATCTACCACAATTCTGGTAAAAAATAGTTTACATCACTTTCGTGGGAATGAATACAGTTATTTCACCTCTCTTATTTGTTCTATTTTATTTTTGTTATAAAGTATAGTTTTTATAGACCTAATTTTGATAATATTACATATTTATAAGAAATTTTTTAGATTTCCATTATCTTTAAATTCAAGAAGTCCTAGAATATGATGCTCAATATATGGGATTTTCTATGTATATAATAGGTGGTCTCTAAATATATCCCAAAGCCACTACATTTTTAGAGCATATCTATTATGTGGAAAAACTTTCCCTAACATACCATGATTATGGTTTCATAAAATATCCAAAATTAATAGTGACTTAATTGAATTTCCTTATCAACATTTTTTGAACAATAGAATATGGTAGCCCTATTAAGGATGAACTTTTTCCATATTTGATGATGAATGGGCTTGTGGTGTGCAATGGATCATTGTATAAAATGGTAAAATGTTAATAAATGCTTAGAATAAATTATTGTAAAATTGAAATACAAAAACGTCAATAATTTGATAATGTATCATTCCACTAAATTTTACATATTGTACTGTGATAAATGAAATGTAAAATAAATTTGACAGGTCATATGGGACTAATGGAATGGATATTTTAATGTGTAAAATTGATGAATTGTTTAGGGAAATAATTTTGGTGAATTGAATCAGAAATAATTGATTGAACTTTTCATAAATTAATAGGATAAATTTTGGTTATGAATTGTATTATCAATGTATGTAAAATATTTTTTAACCTTTTAATTTATGTGAATTGATAAACGATCTTGTTGATTGGAAAGGGTTCCATTAAGAAATTTATAAATTGTTTTAGATTATTTATTTTGAATGAAATACTATTTAGTAAATCCATGGGAAAAGAATAAGGATTTTATTTGATAGTAAATGATATGAAATAATTATAGAGGATATTATAATTATTTTTCCTGAAATAAAATTCATTCTTGGTGAATTAAGATTTTGTTAATTTTAGTTTTCATGTGTAGATGGTTATTATGGGTGTAATTCCATGGGTGTCACCCAGTGGATGGAATTTTTGATATGAAATAGTATTGAATGGATTGAGTAAGCTTAGATTATATTAAGGTACTTTCTTGAATGACAAGGGAGGATTCCTTACAAGATTAATGTATTTAAAATGCTAATAACTGAAAAGGGATACATTGGACTCCTCTTAGATTCATCCCTATAAATGCCTTAGGGTGTCTTCCCCTTCTGTTTCGGTTATGAATTATAAATTTAAGGTAATAGAATAATGACATGTATTCATGCAGGGAAACCATTAAAATGTAGTAGGATGATCTCCACAAAATAATCTTGGTTTAATAAGAAGAAATTATATTGGTGTGGTCATACTATTTGGTAAATCCTAGTACATTAATTTCCTAGGAATCATAGTTCAATGGAATATATTTATAGAATTCTATGGTTCTATTTTTTTATTATACATGATATTAAAAAGAATAATTCAAATGAGGATATCCATGGATTCATGTTTACCTTGTTAGAAAAGAATTCCTGATAGATCCCTCTATAGATTCTTTTGTGATTTCATTATTTTTTTCATTAGTATTATCCCTTGAAAATATTTTAACTATTTTTTATAAAATGGAAAAATATTCACCAGTTTTAACTGAATACGGGTAGGTTTTACATCGTGTGACCACAAGGATCCATGAAATATATTCTTTTTTACTTATATATTTTATTATTTGATTATGTGTGAATATTTTTCTTGTAGCACGCTACATGAAATTTTATATGGACAAGTATTTTTAGGGAATCCATTAGTGGTCAAAGAAAATATTCAACACATAGCCTACTCAAGACACCTTTTCACATGGGTATCATAGTTAAAAAATGATTAATTTAGGTTATATTATTATAAAAAGGAATGGTTGTTTCATGTGTTCATAAAATAGATGAGTAATGTATAGAATATCTTTCCATGAAGTAAATTGGATTAATTAGGTAGGTGTTCATAGTTTTCATTATTTGTGGAATTTTTAGTCCTCGATGTATATGATCCACCACAATTTATCTTTATATTATGTAACATACCCATTATTTTTATATCATGTAATGTTGTTATTAGGTATTTTTAGATTCCTCCCTTATTTGTGATGTTTACTTTCCCTTATTTAAGTGATTTTTATAATTTTTATTGTCATGTCTATGTTGATTGTGAGGGAATAGTATTTCAGACCAAGCTTATCATACATTGATATTACATCAATTTTTATGAATATTCATCATAATAAAAAAAATTCCCATAAACTATAACAGTTTAGTGTATTTAAAAACATGGAAACATAGTCATCTTATATGGAAAAAGATCTTAATATACCCATAAAATATATTCCCCTTTTTTCAGAATACATAAGACTTTTCTTCATAACATAGGTAAATGAAACATAATAATGGGGTGATCACAAATGACCAGTAAGGGAAATCAAGGGATATATGTAAACATAAAATGAGAATAAGGGTATGAGAACATGATCATGACATTACAAGATCATAACCTTAATTTCCAAGATCATAGTCAACAGTCATTTCCTAAATATCATATGTTCAAAATGCATGAATCATAATGGGTATAAAACATTATAAATCTATCATGAAGCATAAATTAATTTCTTATAAGTGTGGCACCATCATACATATAGAAGAAAAATTCTTTTGTTAGGCTTATCTGAAAATACCATTAACAAATTGGATCAGGACACACCTATTATCCGTAGTGTATGAGGAAACACCTATATTCTTTAGTGGATAAGGATACACCTGATTTCCATAGTGTATTAGGACACACATGTTTCTCAATGTGGATTAGGACACAGCTATTTCCCATAGTAACCAGGACACATATATTTCCCATAGTGGACCAGGACCATCTACATGTTAACCATTTTATCTCTTGAGATATAAATCATTATCCAAAAAATTTTTGAGTGATATAGGTCCCACCCATATCACATTGAAATCGTAAATAAATTTTCAATAAAACATTCATCCTAATATATCCCATAAAAATATATGGGTTTCGTAAGACTCATATAAAATGAATTGAAATGGGTATAATAAACCTGTAATAATATCATATCCTATAGAAACTATGATGGTTTCATAATAATTTCATCCAAGAAAAACCAATGATTGGAAACTTGTGTCATAAGTATTTGTCATGGTTTAAACCATTGAAGAGAAAAGAGTTCCATAAATATCAGGTCATCCAAACATAGACCTCTCAGAGAAATAATTTTAATATTATACTTCTATCATATACCTAGTAAATAATAATATATAAAAAAATTATTCATCTTATATGGAAAATTATTTGTAAATAACTTTTAAAAACATTTCATGGGGAAGATGATATTTAAATATATCAAAGTGTCTGATACCACGTTGAAACATTTAAATCACTACCCCCATGAAAAATAAAATTACATGAATTATATAGTGTCAAAAATATAAATAATTTCATAATATAAAATTTCTAATGGATGTATATAAACATCTCAAAAAATGATTAACGGATCATAACATTACAATCATCTAAAACAAGGAAAATTGAGACTAAATAACCTTAATGATTTGGTAATTTTTTAATAAAAAACCACATTAATTGGAAATAATAATTTTGGTATGTGAATACACATAAATTATAATAATAAGAATAATTTCATACATTCGTGGTAAATATGAACAATACATAAAATAAATAGGCAGTGAACATGGCATGTGTCTCATAGAAAATAAATGTGAGATGAGAAAACCCTGATGACTTGAGTATCATTTGAATCATGATCCCCATGAATTAATAAAATAAATTAACAATTTTAATATCATTAACAAAATTAAATTAATTATATAAAATTTCATAGTGAAATATAAAAAAAACGCTTTGTTAATATTTCATGTATATCATAGATATAAAAATAAGAGATGAAATTACCATACCTAAAGTAATTAATTTCACCATACTAGTCCAAACCTCATGCATAATATTTATGAAATTTTTAGAAATATAATAGAGATAAATATTATTATATATAATACCATATATAATTTTATTATTATTTTATATTAACCATTTATTAATAATTCCATCTTAATGTTGCGTTTCCCGTGATATATGCGTTGTTTTTCGCATATTGTTTTCACTTTTTATTCATGATACTCTTTCATAGATAATTTTTTAATTATTTAAATAATGTAAAATAGGATTTTTCATTTTATATTAATCTGTAAGTTATATAAATATGAAATGGAATACACTGTTCTGGGAGACAGTAGGCCATATGTATGCATGAATATAGTTTCTGTTATATATTCATATTGAAATAATGAAAGTAAATGATATATATTTATATATTACCATTAAAATAAAATTATTATATATTATATATCATAAAATTTTCCTAAACCCATCCATAATAGATTTTGTGAAATGTTTGATCTAATCATATCACTTTCAGTAGGAGGTTGTCCACAATTCCCCCTACAAAGTTTTGTATTTAAAAAAATGGAACCATGATTTTATTTGGTTTATAATAATTATATAAGATTAAGTTAATCATAAA
Organism: Viscum album; assembly: GCA_963277665.1. Taxonomy (NCBI): domain Eukaryota; kingdom Viridiplantae; phylum Streptophyta; class Magnoliopsida; order Santalales; family Viscaceae; genus Viscum; species Viscum album. The sequence continues at coordinate 1,090,364,782 of OY728121.1, forward strand.
TATCAGATATATATATATATATAATATAATAATAGAGTGTCAACCATAATTCCCTACCATGATAGGTGGTGAATGAAAAATGAACAGCATCATTTTGTGAGGTGGTTGTTCGCCATACACAAGAACTATATGTTCACTACCTGTTAGATGGAAGTGTGTGTATGTTTATGTAAATAACATAGATTAAAATAAATAGCATAATATTTAGGAATATTATGTTTTTATATAATAGAGTAGTAAAAATATTTCCAGTGGTGGAGAATGAAAACAAAATAAAAGAGCTTGTGGAAGGATATTAACTCTTGTTGGAGTAATTCCTTTTAGGATACACCAAGGGGATTTCATTGGTGGATTTTTGTAAAAATGGATTCATCTAAGATTGGAGGAGGGATTTAGGGTTAAAATTTTGGATTTTATTGGTTGATACAAATTATCGTGAGAGGTATATGTAGGGGGAAGAGTGAATGCCTTTTTATAATGGAGGGGGAGTGGTATTCTTATAAATAAAAGACGTTATACACTATTAGAATGATTACTATACCTAATGCTAAAAATAATTGAAATATTGTATTAACTGAGATGTATGTTAAAGAAAAACCTCAACCTCATAAATATTATTGTTGTTTTATATTTTTTTTCCTTAACTTCTATGATTACCCGATTTTAACATTACAAGTTTTACTAAAGAAAACTAGTTTTCTAACTAAAGTAATATATCCATTAAAAATAAATTAAAGTGATTATTTTGATAAAACATAGGGAAATGATAATTCAAAATATTATATAAAGTTTAATAAAATATATTCCCCATTTTTTGGAAATTAATTTTAAAACAATCTCCTATAACCCGCAAAAATATTGTAGTAACCGAGATTTTGCTAACAATGTTTTTACTATCTATGGGCCAATATGTTAATTATAAAAGTAAAAATGGAAACTGAATGGAAATTTTAGGATATTTCTTATCATGTAAAATTATATTGGTATATGATAAGTTTTTTATTAATTTTAAGTAATTTAATATAATATATTTTATTGTAAAACAAATTAATTACATTTTTGACATTTTTTATTTTTAAATATACAAAAAAATGGAATTCAAATATATTAAGGTCACATCTATGTAACAAGATATATTCAATTATAGAAATAATATAACCCAATAATTCCCTACATTTATTTTACAATAAATGATTTTAGCATCATTTATCTTATTTATGTATTAAAAAAATAACACATGTGTATTCATTTGTTAAGTATTTAATGTAATTTTACTATTTATAAATATTATAGATATATTTTAATGAGAAAAAATTATTTTATAATTCAAAATTATATTTATCGCCAAAACTATGTAGATTCTTATATACACAAAATACTTATTAATGTTAAAGTTGTGGAAGGTTCCTTTTTTCTTTTGTCCTTACATAAATTATTATATAGGTCAATTTCATTAAAATTATCCCCAATATAATATATAATTTGAAAAAATATGGTATATGTTCGATATATGGGAATCCAATGGACTTTGGAAATGTTGCAACGTCATTTTTTCTTTAATTTTTATGGTTTAGTCAACTATTAAGCTTAATTTAACCTCAATCACTGTAATTAATTTTAATTACATTCACTAATTATTTTGGTAAAAAAGTTTATATTACTAGAAAAAATATATTATATAGCTAATCCCATAAACATTGTGAGACATCATGGTTTTAAGGGGAAAATCTCTAAAGATTGAATTGTTTTAATATCCAATTTCTATGTGAAATTGGATTCATTGACCTGAATTGGATTAATATTTTTAAAATTTATACAATTAAAAATTTAATCCAAATAAATATAAATTATACAAAAAATAAGTCTCAAAATAAAAATCACTATTTGTCACTATTCATCTAAAACTGTAATATTTCAGAAACATCCCAAAAGACAACATTATATAATTTTGTCATTATGATTTCAAATGTGATTTTTATTTTATCTAATTTAATTTATAAGTTTCAAAAATTATTCTTTATTTTGGTTCACAGAAGGACATAAAGAATTAATTCATTTGAGAAAATAGTATTTCAAAGAATATAAAGGCTTTAAAAAAATTTATTTATTTTATCATCATTATGATTTTTTATATATAATTATTATAAATAATATTTAAAAATTACTTATTACCTTTTATATAATTTTTTTTGAAGTTATGTTATAACTATGTTGATTAAATAAATGTAATAAAATATTTTTTTTGAAAAAACTCAATGTTTCATGTAACACTAGCCTAGTTGGTATTGCATATAGCGCATTCTTAATATGGTGTAGTATATAATCCATAAAAAGTATAATTCTTCAAAATATTAAAATCTATATTAAATGTTTCGAGTAATGATAAAATATTTGAAATATTAAATTAATCCAAAAAATGTATTTAAAAAAAATTAGAGTGCTACATTCTACCACCATTAAAATGAAATTCCCCATAAAAATTTATCTTTGTTAATAAATAATTTATTGGTTAATGTTATATATATAGGAACCCATATCATAAAAATTAATTCTAAAACATCCTTCAAAAATGGTATGTTGGAACTATAATGTTTACAAAAATTAACTGAAAAAAATGTTACCGTAAATGGGAACATATGTGGAATGTGAAAACATTAACATGAATGATAAATAGAACTCTAATGTTTTTATGGAGATTGAAAGATAACTTGATCAGGAGAATGTTAATGATCAAAAAGAAATAAAACAAAGATTCCTAGAAAATGAAATTTTTATTATCAAAACATATCATAGAAGGAAACCCATTTAAATCACGATCATTTCCCTAACATAGGGGGATTTTTATGAGAGGAAATACTTACATGATATCATTAAATCTTATAAGAAAAATTCATCACCTCATTGTGATTTGATCAATTTCTACTTTATCTCTTATTACATGCTACGATGGTTAATTTTCTATATCTGTAAATCTAACGGATCAAAAGATCCATAATAGACATTCCTTCCAAATATAGTTATAAATTAATTGTTGTTTTAAAAAATATATAAATTTTCATATTCTTATGTCACATATTGATCATTAAGTACACATACATAGTTAAAAATAAAACATACAATAAATGACTGAAATTTCAACACTTAGAAAAGATGGAAATAGAACCCTTTAGAAAAAAGGTCACTAAATTTCATAAAAAATGGAATTAAATTTATCATCATATATCATAAAGAATATCATCTTTGTTTCATAGTATATTTGAGAATTCCTTCATCATGTATCCTCTTGAATGATGTTAAAAACATGAATTACCACATATTGGTATTGAAAACATTAATGATTCCTTATTCTGTAGTTTATTTTATATATTTCATAAATCTAAATAATTTAAAAACGCAATACCTATTAACACAAAATACATTATCAAGAATTCCTTTATAATTTTTGAGTTTCTAAAATTATCTTATTTAATTCATAAATATCATTATCTCTTTATCCATTTTAAACATTATTTCCTCATCCTTAGTAACATGTTAAGGATTACCATTCATTAATGCAACATTTCTATTATGTAACATATATATATCATCAGTGTCACATAATATATTATTGAAATACATTGATGAAAAATTTATAAAACAAGTCCTTAAATATATCATTATTAGTAAAACATAATGAATGAATTCCAAAACATATACACTTTATTCATAAAACATAATTCTTACACCATTACTCATAATTCATAAACATATTCCTTAATACATCTTTCCTAGAATATGAAATATGAATCATGTCTTATAGTTCCCCAACTTCAATCGAGTCCTTAATATTACATATAATGTAAAAAATATTGGAAGAACATTCCATTCTATATCATGTCACTTGTGGTCCCCTTATATTCATAAGTGTATCCAATACTCATATGTATTCCTAATTCTCTTCATGAGATTTAAAATTAGGAATTTGATATGTATAATTCCTATAAATTCCACATATAAAACATTCTATGTTAACCATGTTCCTTATAGCTCTTTCCATGGACTAAAAGCAGAAATAATAAGGTGAGAGACACTTATCATATATGAAAAACCACATAATTATGAAAAATTATATATAAGATGTCTAAATAATGACATAAAATTATTTAATCTATGACGACTTTGGTTTATCCTAGGTCATTCACTGTAATATTATATTTAAACACTTCGTGATGGTTCATAATGAGTTTTTGGATTCGAAAATAATATCCCAATGGAGTTTCAAGTCGGGTGTGCAGCAAGGGAAGTTTTCATGTAATAGTTCCCGATCGAGTCTTTCTCAACAATGTGATTTTGTGTTAGACTTATAAAAATCTATTATAGATCCACATTCACTTGTATTCTCGAGAGAAGTATGTATATCTAGGAAACTACTCTCTCTATCATATACCAAAATTATAGTACATTTTCCAAAACATTAACTCATCCTTAAACTTATCCTTAGAGAATAATGTAAACATATCCTTATAAGTATCCATATCGATCTCACTACAGATTTCTCATACTATTTTCCAAAGGTTGACTAAACCATTTCTTTGATACCAACTATAGTGACAAAGGATTCACATATATGGACATGAAATCATTTTTGATGAATATTCATCACATTAGAAAAATACATTCAAGAGGATCGTAACATTTTGGTGTCATTAAAAATTCGAACATAGTCATATAACATGGTAAAAGTCTATAAATATCTACCATAATAATCTTCCCCTTTCTACATTCCAACTTAAAACTATTATATATAACCTAGGGAAAGAAAACTTATGGAAGGGTTGAGCTCAGATGATCAGTTAGGGTAAAAAGAGAGATATGTAAGCATAACATGCGAATAAGTGTATGAGAACATCATAATAACATTAAAAGATGATAAAATACATATTACTAATCATAGTATAGAGTTGTAGAATAAATATTGGAATTTTATAAGACATGAATCATAAGGCAGATAAATCATCATAAATCATTCATTAACCATAATTCAATGTTATATAAGTGGGTTACCATCATACATAAATAAACAAATTCACGTGTCACTATCAAATACCATGACCATAAACATATTGGACCAGAAAATACTTATTTCCCAGAGTTTACCAGGACACAGATGTTTACTTTAGTGGATTAGGACACACTAATTTCAAATAGTGGATCAGGACACACCTATTTCCTATATTGTATAAGGAAACTCCTACTTCCCTTAGTGGATAAGGATAGACCTATTTCCAATAGTGTATCAATCTCAAGACTTGTTTCCCATCATTATATAATTAAATATTAATATTTACCCAATGCATTGGAGGGAGATATAGGTCCCACAAATCACAAAATGAAATCATATATATGTGTTCCATAAAATATTCACCTTATGATGACTGATAAAAATAGAAGGGTTTCTAAAACATCATATCATATGAAATTAAATTCGTATCATAAATAATAATTCTTATCATTTCCTATAGAAAATAGATAGGTTTCATAATCATTTCATCCAAGAATAACCTACAAAATTAAATGGGTTATATAAGAATTTATCATGGTATTGTTGGAGTTGATGTCCTGGAACCAAGTTCTATGTAAAATACAATAAACCGTATTCATAGTTTTTATTAATAATTAAATTCTCATCACAAAATTATTGACCTTATGTGTAACATAATATGTGATAATTTCTTAAAAGTTGATGTCTCACTAAAATTTCATAGCAGTTCCCCCCAATGATGAGAACCTAGATGTTTTATGAAACTATTCATAGATATATTCATTATATATGGATGATAATATTAGAGGGAGAAATTGGTACATGACATAAGGGGTGGAGGATCATAGGTATTTGAGCCACCTTTTCATTGTGTAGTCCCTTTATAATATCTATTAGGATATTTATATAATGATATATGCTAGTTGGAAATCCACATTTATATGTGTCGTTGGATGTTTCTATCTATGGAAATGTGTAATGATCATAAGACATTAATATTATTATTAATGATTATTATATGACACATTTATTTATGTATTGGTGAAAACACTAACAAAATATGTTCATAGAGAGGTTGGTAAAACTATGTGCGACATGAGTAATATTGCATTAATGGAAAATGTGAGAAAGGATTTTTCACATATATTCTTCAACAAGAATTGATATATTAGTCCCTTTGATGGAAATGATATATCCTAATTAAATCAATGGACATACAATTATATAGGCTAGTTCATGTTCTGAGATGTCAATGAAAGAGAAATGAAGCACATAGATTGATGTCACTAGCATCCAACTCACATGATTCGAGATATCGTGATAAAGGGATTATATTACACAGTAAACATCTGCTTGAGGTATTATGGAATTGAAACCTTAATTTTAGTGTCTTTCGGTTCCTTGTCATGTTTATAGATTCTATCCTTGGAATTTATGAATCTTTTCCTAAGTATTCTGGGAAAGAGGCCTAAAGGGTCACACACTAAGTGTATATAGAATCTCTGTTAAATAATATAATATTATTTATTATTTAACAAGTTGAATAAATATTATTTTTGGATATGGTTTAATATATATTCATTTATTCTTGATCGCATATACACCGTCACCAACCATCCGAGAGAATATAATTGGATTATAAAATTAAAATTAATATTTATTTCTATTTATTTAAAATTTTATTTATTTATTTATTGTCAAACAATACCATGACATTTAGTTTATAAATAAATATTCATTATTCAAGGGTCAGTAAATATTGTTTAAAAGTATTAGACTATATTTAATTGTCCAGTAAGAAATAATAATTATTTAATATTATTTTATTAATTGATATTTAATTTAATTGTAATGTTAAGAGGATATTGAGATATAGTAATTATAATATTATTATTTCATCAGGGGTTCTAAAGGGATTAAATAAATAATAAATAGATTTTTGAAATTATTTAATTTCAACCAAATTGATATAATAAAAATTAAATTATTTTCTTATTGATAGAATTTATTTTCTCTGTTGTGCACAATGGTTTTGGAGAATCCACTCAAGGAATATATAACTACTTTCTCTAAGAAAAATCCCGTGAACAGAGAGTGATCTTCATCTATCTCCCACTCTCACGCCATGAGAGATCAAGTGGTGTGCATTGGAATAAGTTATCATGGTGATAAAATGAGGATGATGTATGTGATAGTATCTATTGTGCTTGCACCAATAGATTCGAATGACATTGTTTAGAGCTTTTCAAAACACGTGTGGATCACTAATAATGGGAATTTTTTCTTAATTCCTAAAACGCAATGACAGTGAAACAAAGATCTCATATCATATCCATAAATAATGAAATAATTCCAACAGGGTAATAATTTAATTAATTATAATAATAATAAATAATATTTGATGATCCTACCTCTTATTCACAACTAATTTCCATTGTATGTCTTCTATGATTAAATTTTATTGAACGTAGTGTTTATTTTCATGTTAATCTATGATTGATTATTGATAATTTCAAAAAGATAACATATGCATGACCCGTCAAATAGTTCCACTACCCTAGAAATGTAAAATTTGTATCAGAGATGCCAAAAAATTATTTATAATTATTTAATGATCATGGATTTATTTATTCACTTTTAATTTAGTCTTCAATTCATGTTTAATTTATATTTTAATCTGAATTGTTATATCTTATTATTCATCAATTTATCATATATATAATCAATATGATTAATTATTGGTATTAAATTAAAATCTAGAAACTCATCCGAAGTTGCAGTGAATTCTGGATGTGTAACATAAGCATACACACCATGTAATTGGAGTTATCCGACATGTACATGTGTTCAATAAATCAAGAATTAATCAGAAATTAATTCAAACCATGTAAATTAATGATACATTGTGTATTTGTTTATTAAAATGAATGTTTACGGGGCTAGGGTGGCATAACATTATCCAGATTTCAATATGTGTTTCCTACAAACATGGCCCACAGTCCCTTTGAGTCACAGACGGTTCAGGTATTACCATTCAAGGCCTACATTACTGGTGACCATGTAACTCTAAGACCACAATTTAGGTAGTCTCTTATACACGTTATGTCATGAAATTTTACGAGTAATTATTTACACCTCATGTCCCAAGGCATCTTCCTCATATAAAAATTGAGAGATGTACATTTTGTGTTTCTCACAAACACAGATTTCAAATTTATTTATTTTACTATGTAAACCATGAGAAATATTCCGACATGTGGTCATTAATTTGATAAGACAGACAATGCATTTGGATTTAATATATATATTAATATATAATGTTTTAATTAATATTTTCATAATTCTCAAATCTTCATATCATTTATGATTCTTATTATAGTTTTTACCCTATGTGCACTGAATAATAACAGGTGAACAAAAAATCGTGCAATTCGTATAATCATTATGGTGATGTACATTTCATGAAATTACTAGATAAGTCACATATTTTATATTTTACTATAGTAAAAGAAATATTATTATAATAAATGTTTCGTAGAGTCATATAAGTATTCACAATGTTGCCTCTATGATACATTTATATACATAGTTATTTTCCAATAAATATATATTACTAATTTGAAATTATAATTGATGAGAATCTTGAGAAAATTTATATGAGAGTTAATATAAAAGATTTGATTAATTATAGATGACAATTGATTGATTGAATCATGGTTTTTATTATATAAGAATGATTAATAATTGTTTTCTAGTTTTATTAAATACATAATCCATTTCAGGAATATGGATGATCATGCGCATAGACTAGATCTTTTTATGTGATTAGTTTCATTAATTTATTATTAAATTATATTGTTTTATTGTGTTCCTTCTATCCTTTTGTTATGTAAGGGCCTAGATTCCCCTAGTTTCTATTGTGTAAACCCATTTCCCTCACTTTCATGATAGTAAAAGAACAAGTAATTCATAGAGCCCCAAATCTATAGGAGGTGGGTCATGATTGGAGATGAGGTGTAACCAATCCAAGATAGATACATTGGCGGATAGGTGGAAAGCTGTAACATGAAACTTAATTACATCAAGGTATTTTTTCTTATGTCAATGGTCGGTTTATAACCCGATAGATAAACTAACCATTAGAAAAAATTTCATTATCATACCGCTTTATTGTTTTATTTCAGTCATGATTTACATTTATTTCAATATGGGTGTTTTTCATGATCTCATGATTTAATGAAATTAATGAGCATGAAATATAGAACTAAAATAAATTGTATTATGTGTAAATATTATGTAATATATGGTTAATAACTTATGTAAGTACATATAATATTTAAAATCAAGAAATAAATTTAATAATTCTCAATTTACGCATAAAATAAGAAAATACCTCAATTATAAATATTAAGTTGGTATATCCATCTAGCAATTCAGTTAAAATATAATCATGGTTTAATGTCATTTAATAGCCAATGATGGGGTGATTTTAATTATCAGGGAATTCTATCTCGATTTTTTGGGTTGACTTAACATAGTTCACATCAAGTGTTGACTGGTAAATGAGGACATGGTGTAACTATTGGGAAGGGGTTAAAGAAATGCAATTTATGTATTTCCGGAATGGGGACATTACTTAACTAAATCAAGGAACATTGAGTTATTGTAGTTTTTATTTGGAATTCCATCTAAAAAACATTCAATTTTCTTGACCAAACATCTTTTGGGGAATGATAATGGGAATATGGATATATGCTTCTAGAATATCAGAGAAATTGGATATTATAGGTCCAATGGTGAGGGTTATTTGGTTTTGATAATATAGTGGTAGATTAATAAATATAGTATTTATTTGTTTGTCTATATTTTTTCAGATAATATACTCACATATATTCTCATATTTTTCTTAGAAAAAAATGACATCAAATTTATCATTTTGATCCATAGATGATAAGGATTACCTTCTCAATAGACAAAATATCTAGGATTGAAAAAGACTCTTATCTATTATCCTTCTACATGAAAGGAAAATGTATATACTAGAAGAACCTATTTCTAATGTGCCTATTAATGAGGCATGTTTGGAAGCGTTATCTCTCCATGAGAAACATTTTAACAATTCCAAAGTGGTTCAATGCTACATTCTATTTTACATGTACAATATTCATTTGACGAAACATGGGGATCTGGATGCATATAGACAGATGTCTCACCTTCAAGATATCTATCAAGAGAAGTAAAGGAAAGAGAGGTATGATATGTATAATTCATTGTTTGTATCTATTATTTAAGAGTTTGTTCTATCTGGGCCTCAAGTAGTCAGTTATATTTTCTACATTGAATGATGTGAAATCATTGGTATTATAGTCCATGATCATTTGTGTATAAATATCATACATTCGTCAGTTCCAAATACCTTATCTTGTTTTATTATTATTTAAAATTTCATCAACAATGGGAAGAGTATTTTATAACATCTTACATTAATCTAAAATATGGATAAGGACATGGGTTTTGTAAACCCATAGTCATTATGGTGTAAATAAAAGTAATAACATGGAAAATGATCAAAAGACTCTCAATAAGTCTAATGATATTTTGCACCACGATTCTATGAAGAGGGAGATCCAAAGGCAGGTAATGGAAAATGAGTTAGTATATTTTAAATGTGTTAGGAAAGGCCACTAGAAGAGGAACTACACATAAAACTAAGGGGAAGAAATAAGTTTGGTTTTTATTGATTGTAATCATTCAATATCTACCCATTCATTATTAGATATAGATTTTAGTCGTCATATCATTATCCAAATGATGGAACCATATAGATTTAGAAATATTTCTAGATGATATGTGGATCTAAGAGATGATAATGATGCAATGATTGTCCCTCTGGACAAAAGGTAACAACCATCTTTTATTACAAACATTAATTATTTTTGTTTTATAATATTTTCATTATGTACCTACAATTACAGTGAACATAATTTATATATAATTCTTTGGTAAATATGGGTTAATTCTCATGTTTGGAGAAAAGTTTATTATATTATTAAATAAACATATGATATGTTATGGATCATTTATATAATAGTATTTATACATTAAATTATCAAAACCAAGTATTGGAAATTGATAACGAATCATTCTCACACAAATCATAGTACACATATCATTGGAATCATCACCTTGGTCATGTAAACTAGAAGAGTTTGAAAAATAAAAATCAACATGGTCATTTATACTCTTTTAAACTAAGACCACATGAAATATTTAATTTCTGTAAATATGGGAAAATGACTAAACGACCATTTTTTGATAGGGTTAAATGGCTATAGAGCTTCAAGGATTGGTATACACTGATGTGTGAGGACCATTTCCCGAAGAAGCTAGAGGTGGATATTCTTACTTCATAAATTCTACTGTTAACATTGGTTGATATAGATATATCTACTTGATGAGTTACAATTCTAAGACATTGGAGAAATTCAACGAATTAATGAATAAATTATAGAATTAACTTGGTAAGAATATGAAAAATAATTGATCAGATCTAGGTGGTGGTTATCTTACCTAAGAGTTTATCCACATTATATAGGAATGTGGGATTCTATCTCAACTCAAGCCACATTCAACCCATAATGGAATTGTGTTAGTAAAAGGGGGAATCATACATTATTATACATGATAATGTTAATAATGAGTCATTTAGATCTTCCATTATCTTTTTTGGGTTATGAATTATAAAATGTAGCATAAAAATTAAATTGAGTAGAAACTGAGGTCAAAAATAGTAATCCCTTTGAGTTATGGAGTGGAAAGAAACATGTTTCTTCATATACACGTGTATGAGATAGAGAGGTATTTTTTAATTCCTTAACATAATATAGAATATAAAATTTGGAAAAATTTTATCTTTTTATCGAATCCTATGGAAACAATGGTATACTACTTATAAAACCCCTCAACCAATAAAGTGAATGTCGCCATGAAATACATCATTCTTGAGAGGGATCACATCCTAATAAAGGGAAGTGGGAGAAAGAATTAATTAGATGATGTTTATGCTTATGATACACAATAGTATGTAAAATAAAAAGTTCCATAGGCCCCTAAGGATTAAGTATTTTCTAAAACACAAGTACTACATAGGAGCATAATAGAGGTGAAAGAACCATAGATATATGGTTTTCTTGTCACTGAATATGGTGAGCCACTATTGTATTAAAATGATAAAACTATCTCATATAATGTGTATTTTGAGAGCTCCTAAGAAATGAGATATAAATAATCCATGAATTCAAAAATGTATTCCATGAATCATAACAATGTTTTTATTCTAGTCGATGTGGAAACCCATGTACTACAAATAGTATTAAAATTATTATTCAAGAGAAAAGTAGATATATAAGTTAAGGAAAATACCTATATTGAACGTATAGGGGATAAAGGGTTTAAAATTAATTATATGATTGACTATTATGACACCTTTCTAACAATTTCCGTGTTTAAATCTATCAGAAATATACATCATATAATAGCTTACCATGGCTATGTGATTTTTTATATGGAAGTCAAAACTATATTCCTTGTTGGGAACCATCATGAAGATATATATATGATCCAACTAGAATATTTTGTGACTTTTGGTGATTCTAAAAGGATTTTAAAGTTTTATAGATCTGTTTATAGAATAAATAAAGTATTTGGGTCATGAAACATATGATTCAATGAATCCAAGAAAGAATTTGGTTTCATTAAGAATGAATATGAGCCATGTGTTTCAAATATGTTTAGTGGAAATCTATTTTTTAACCAATTAGTGTATGTTGATGACATTATACATAATGGAAATCATATTTTAGCCTTAAAAACTATTAAGGACTGGATAAAAAAGTGTTTATCCTTGAAGTACATAGATAAATATGGAAATATTCTAGTGATCAAGGTCATTCGTGATAGATCCAAGGGGTTAGTTGGAATAATCCAAAGTACACATGTTTTCCAAATACTAATGAGATTTAGTTTCTAACAAAAAAAGGGGGTATTAGTTCTAGTGTCCCAACGTTTATATATTTCCAAAAAAGAAATCCCCATACCCAACAATAGATATATGGAATGAGTAAGAACCCATAATCTTCAGTGATAGAATAAAACATGTATTCCATTTTATTTACTAGAATTCATGTTCTTTATGCATTAAACATGATATATCAAGAAGATATATGACCACATTATTGGTCTATTGTTAAGGATTTCCTTAAGTATCTAAGAATATGTAGGGATATGTTCCTAGTGTATGGAGGACATAAAAACTGTTCATCAGGTGTTATATTTAATCTAGTTTTTAGATATATCATAAGGTTCTAATGTCGCAGTCAATATATGTGTTATGTATCAATAGAGGAGTTGTGAGATAGTGGATCTTAGAACATAGAATTTTAAATTACTATATTGTGTATTCATATTATATAAGGTCATATAATGCATTAAAGTAATCTATTTGGATATGAAACGTTTTCCAGGATCATGATGTACCTAGCAGTAAATACCCTATCACATTGTGTTATGATAATGTTATTGCATTGACTCTTTTAAAAGAGCTAAGGTCACACCAACAGGAAAAGCATATAATTCAAAGGTATATCTTTTTGAGGGATTTTAATCATAGGGGTGAATTTGCAGTTAGTATAGTACCCATGAAGGATGATGTGGTACAACCATTCACAAAAGGCATATATTAATAGAATCATGAGTATCATGTGAGAGGTAGAGGACTAGAAGTTGTTAGTAGTTTCCCCTAGTGAACGTGGGAGTATTTTGGTGTTGTTTACCTATAACAAACATTTATTTACATTTCAATAACCTATATTCATAGTTTTTAAAATTATTAAACTTCTTATCACCTCATGATTTTCTACTTTCTAACATAGTGTGTGAAAATTTCCTAAAATTAGCTATCGTGCTAAAAGCTCCAAACAATTCCCCACTATGATGTGAAACCCAAAGTGATATGACATTTTTCATGAATATTTGTTCTATAGATAGATGATATCATTTGAGAGATAATAATAATATAGGTTATCTAGGTTGGAGACTCTTTGGTATTTGAGGAATATTCTCATGGTGTATGCCCTTAGAAATATCTGGAAAGATATTATGAGAATGATGTCTGCCAGTATAAAATCTCTATTTATATATGTCTTTGGTTGATAAAATACTTAGACTTGTTTATTGATCCTTATAAATTAATATTATTATTAATGAGTATTATATGTAGGGTTCTTTGATGTATTGATGAAAAAAATTTCGATGGATTTTAATGAAGAGGTAGGATACATTGGGTGCATCCTAAGTAATATTGCATTAATGAACATTGAAATAGAGTAATTTTACCTTCTATTATTTGATAGAAGTTTATATCTATGTAACATTGATTAAAATGATATATCCTAAATAAATCATTGTCCATGGTATTTTATAGGAAATGATAATTTTTTGGAAGTAAAAAAATAGTAATTGAGCATATAGGTTGATGTCATTATCATGAAACGTTCTTGATTTGACAAATCAAGATAATTGGATTATATTACAGAGTAAGTGTCTGTATGATTTATTATGTCATCATGTAATTATCTTCATTCTTTAGGGGTTACATGGAATGCATCCAGATGTTATCGCTAGATATTAGGATGGTATGCCTAATGTCATTGAGAAAAAGTCTCTAACACCCCAGGTAAATAAAGAATATGACATTTTTATATATTTATGAATAAAATCTTAATATTAATTTAAAGGGAACTCTATGTTCGATGGCATACCCAGTACGCAACAATGAGTTTCTTGTAAATCTTACGTTGCACTCAAATAATAAAATAATATTATTTTAAATGGTAGTTAATGCCTAGCCGTTGTAATGGCGTGAATGAATAGAAATTACTAAAAAATAATTATATATGTTTGTCAAATATTTTTTCTTTTATCCAATAAATGTTAGAGGCTTAAAATGCGAATGAATCCAATTTTAAGCGTAAATATTCTAATATTCTTTTAATAGTTGATTAACCACCATTTGATGGAGAACCCTTTTTAAATCCACTTTTTGACAATTTTATATGTTATATTGGACCAAATAAAATCCTTCTTTTTAATCGGGATATCAATATTTACTTTGTGTAGGTTTTTTTCATTTTTTTTGATAAAGATCATTTTTAAGAAATAAGTGAAAATTGTTGTATTTTAATTCAAAGCCTCTTTTTAAAATAATTTATTTATATGATTAGATCATATTTTGAATTGGTTTTAAAGTTCAATTATAATATATTTTTACCATTTAATCCAATGTTGGTTATTTTAATTAATTTCACTTTGAAATTGGACTTAAACTAGTGTCAATCTTTTAATAGTTATTGTTCAACAAAAACACGCTATTTGTTTTGACAGCAGGAATTAATTATTAAATTAATTAATGCAACTGATATGTTTTTAATTTTGTCAAATATACATCATTTTTGAATTCAGAATATCAAATATATCTTAGGGTGGTTTTCTGGTATTTTCTGAAAAACATCAATTTGTGATGAATAGTGAAACCACTAAGTTGTAGTTAAAAAACTGATTTTTCATTTAAATGAAACTTTACCACTTCTGTAATTTGAATTTCTGAAATCTGACATACATGGTTGTCATTATGATTTAAAATTTAGTTCAATGGGAATAAAATAATTGTATGATGAATAGTAACTTTTATGTTTTATTAATCCCGATTAAAGGTAATTAGTTTAATTTAAGGTAAAGATAATGTTAAAATAATATGAAATGACCTTGAAACATTTCCTACCCTTATTGGATGACTCATGGCCGAACAATACAATCCATGGGTCAACTTGGGGACCTTATGGAGCCACTTTGGCAGGAAAATGAAATTAATAACTTTTTATTTAAAGTTAAAATAAAAATGTCACAAACATGTATTGTTTTTATAAAATAATTATTACATGGGGTTATACAAGTCATATTTTTGATTATAAATATTATTTAGAAAGGTAAAAATATTTCCTACATCATGATATTTTTTATAATTTTGAGACATTAAATAAATAAACATATTTACGACACCATGATGATGCAGTGATTACCTCATTAATGAACGATTTAAATAAAATGAGAAGATAAGGTAAAATATAAAACATAAATATGTCAAAAACCTATTTTATGGGTTTATTTCGAACCATTATCACCTTATCCATGAAATATATAATTTTGGGACCTTTAATATCCGAAAATAATTTTATAATAAAGTTACTTTTTCAAGACATTCCAAGAGTGCCCCTCCACCCTCTTATAAAATGCCCCCACCTCTACCCCCTTACCCAAACCTCACAAGCCTTTGGATCGACCAAACTCTGCCCATTTTATCTCTACACATCCCTATATTCATCCTAGAAGCCATAACTTAGTCAGAAATATCTTCAAGAAACACTTTTTGTTAAATCCAAAGGGAGTTACCCGATTTAAAGGTAATGTCCTCTCTTCTATTCTTTTGTTTTATTTTACTTATCCAACCCCGTAAAATCCATTTATTCCTTAATTTTTAATAACACCAGTATATTCAGTATACTAGGATGTTTTTATGTGAAGTATTCGAGCAACACTTACACACACCTCCATCTAATTGTTAAAGAACATACTGTTTCTGTGGATGGCGAATTGTTGTCTCACGAAATGATGATTGTTCTATCTCCTCCTAAAACCTCTCATGGTGGCCATTATTATGGAACTATATTTATTTATGATATATATTATATTTATCTCCTCTCTATGCTTCAGTATTTTACATTTAAAACATACCTTTATTCTTTGAATGTTGTGCAAATGCGATAATTTCATTTGAGGAAGTGTGGTCTACCACCCCCTCAAATGAAGTGACTCGTTCATACAATACATGGAATGTATAAAGTATGAAATTAATTAAAATATGTGACCTATATAACATATATATTATACTTTAATTATTATTTATATATATCTCATTTAGTTTTAATTCCATTAAATACAAAAATAGAAACGAAAGTAGCGTTCATGCGTACGTACGACTAACCGTCTCCAGGAATGGTGCATTTCATTTATTACCTTTAAATGTTATGTAATAATATAAATGAAAGTATATAGAGGATATACATGATATTTATGATATCTAAATCATGAATACAATTTTGGATATAGTGGATATTTTTCCACATGAAAAACTCATAATTATAACAAGTTTATTTTTGACTCAAGTACCAATGATCGACAAAATGACCGTTATTAACATAAATAAATATATAATGTTAATAACATGGTAATAAGTGATATAAAAGTAATAATGGACTTGAAAAAGGTTCATAAGAAAGTATAAATTAACTCTAGTTTATTATTCATGAAGATAAAGAAACAAACAAGACAAGTTGGATTTGAGGTAAGGGATTCTACTTCTCTATTTCTTTTTAAGTACTCTCCTTTATGTTATTTCTTTTAAGCTCACATTTATTATGTTTTTTGATGTTATTTTATATACCTCATTCTGTAATTTATATGTTCATATTATGATATACCCTATTTTATCTCATAAATCCATTTTTGGAAGTTTTAAGTGGCGTCGTTAGGCTGGCGAGTTTTTTAAAGGGATTTTTCTTCTCACTTTTATTACCATGGGATTTATGCTACATTTTCCACCATTTCCATTGAGTGGTGTATGTACTACCCAATATTCTACTCTTTGTGTAATATAATTTCGTTTATGAGTATTTACATCCATGTTGTATAGTCCTTCTTTCATGGGGTGTACGTTTCGAAAGTTACCCAAGTCGATAAGGGAACCTTTCACCCTCCTATTTTTAAAAGACTTATTTTGTTAGGTCTTTTAATTTACATCTTATTTTGTTGAGATATGTTCTTATATTTATGTAAAATTTATTTCCATGTGATGAGATAGCCTTTTTGTTTCATGATCTCGTTTTCTAGATTTTAAAGTGACGCCATTAGGATGTAGAATTTTTACAAGGGAACTTCTAAACCCAATTTCGATTTCTCTGGGTTCAACTAGTAGTTAATGAATATGTCATCCTATGAATATGTGTGAATGACCTCTGGTTGTTTTACACTTAATATACACTTATATTAGGTGTATTTATATTTCTCACTCATAATTATGAGATTGATTTATCCTGAAATTAAGGATACCTTTTTTATAAGGAATGTCATCTCATTTTACATTTCTATTGAGACTTCATTATTGTTATGCACCAATTCACTCTTATAGGGTGTATATACTGTCCTTTTTCATATTATATCATGAATACCTTTATTCTCATGATATTATAATGTTCTGAATAAATGTTATTCCTCAATATTTTCTATTCAAGTGTCTCTCATTTTGTCAAAAACTCTTTAACTAAAATATCACTTTAAATGTTTTAATGATTTATTCTTATAAATATTTCTCATAAATATCCATGTTTTCAAAATGGTTTTTAAGTATTTATTTATATGGATATTAATGGTTTAAAATGTTAAAAGTTTCAAAGTGGTATGGGACTTCGTCTCAATATCCTTTCATTGAGGCATATTTTGTTTTATACACAACTTTATTTTATATGGTGTTTAAACCACTTTTTCTTTTAATTTTATTCAAAAAGAATATTTTTATATGAAGTGTTTCACTAAATGACAAAAGGGAATGTTTTTACGTATGCGGCGACAATGACTTCTCCGCCGCTGTGACCATTATTTGAGTTTCGACTTCCTTTACAAGCCATACCCTTTTATCAAATGAAAAATAAATACCATGTTTTACTTTTCTTTTATTTCGGTATTGAAAATGGTTTTTGATAATGTTCTAATTATATCAATGTGTTTTGATATCGTGTGATTGAAATATGGAAATGTTATGTTTCCTTTATGCATGCTTTATGTGATACGATTATGTTATGGTTCTTGGGAATTGTTTATGAAGATGGGTGGTTCCGTGATAAACTAAGGGCGGCTGTGCCCATGATAGCTCTCCAATGCATTGGGTAACGTGAAGGGGTTAAACGCTAAGGTTTCTCCGAAGTGATTTAGGGAATATACCGTGATGGGTATTCCAAATGTAACCATGAGGGTTACTCCCTACGTAAGAATGTTATGAATGCCTCAAGTTACATTTGTGTCTTATGATTTCTATTGAGTTATGAATAAATCTTATGATTTCATGAGGTATGTTAAATTTCTTATGTTTTATGAGTAAAGTATGATTTCATTGATTATTATGTATACATGGACTAATGTTTTCCCTCTGTATTGTTATAACCCTTACTGAGATTTTTATGCTCATCCCTTTTTTTTGAAATGTCTTTCATAGGACATAAAGTGGAATAGGGTCAAGGATGGGATCAAGTAAATGTTATTCTGTCTAAAACAAGGCACTAGACATGACTCTTTTGTTCAAGAGTTTTTTATTTTGTGAATAAAATGGAAACTGAGTAGATGTGCCTACATTGTAATCTTTGAGATGTAATAGTTATGTCCTAATTCTCTAAAACTGTCAACCTAAAAAGATCCTCAATATGAATTATTCAATTTAATTCAATATTAAGTAATGTATTAAGGTTGGGTCCTTATAGTTGGTATCAGAGGTCGATTTAGATAACATTAGAGTTTATAGTGTTTTTTAAGCATAAGTGACAAGTTGTGTATAACCACAATGGTAATTATATTAGATAAAGTCATTGTTATTTGGGAAAGATGGAATGAGTTTGAGATAACATGGATAATTATATCTTAGCATTTATCTTCCACTTTATTACATGATGATTTTGTTTATATACTCACACTGACCTTTTTGGTTTTACTAAATGGATGGATCTAGTAAGCACCAAAGTGACAATGGGTTTGAAGGAAACTGTGGTGGTTCTCTAATTAAGAGACTAGATGAAATGGGGGATTCAATGAGAAATATCATTGTTATTCTAAACCAACTATCAGGAGTCATGATCAACCACTTGAACCTTGGTTAGTTCTCTAATGAATCACGTACGAGAGAACCAACTCGATGTGGAAGTTCAGCTAATAATTATAAAGGTAACCATTAGGGTTTATATGATCCTTACTTTTGAGGTAATTATGGGTTACTATATGTTATGATGGAATATGAATGACATGAGATAAACATGAGGTTAAATTATGTTATGGTTATTTTTAATGATTTTATCGCTATTTGGGGAATGTTATAAGAATTATGTAGTTTTGGAAAAAGGACAACACGTAGACCGTGTGGCAACCTGTCGCATCGGACGAAGCTGTGGGAATCGAACACACAACCAAAGTGCGACTGGTATTTATCACCTACCACTGGAATACATGAAGTCCCTAGTTAGTTTGACTAATTATTTTTTTCTTGATGATCTTATGAATCTAGAATAATTTTATTTTGGTTTACCTATGGAAATTATTATCCTATCATAGAGGATATGTGATTAGGTTAATTACTTTTTATTATGAGAGTTTAAGAGTAACTGATGATTTGAGATAAATGTTATGGTTTATCTTGGAAGACTATGTGATTAAATCCTTCAGATATTTGGGTTTCAATATTAGTTTTGATTACATTGATGAATTTTATGGTTATATGGTTATATAATGGTATTTTTCAAACTTTGGGTATTGTTTGACAAATTTTGGAGATTAAGAATAGATTTTTTTTCATATAAAGGATTATCCTTTTTGGGTATCATCTGATCTTGTACTAACCTTTTTGGTTTTGGTTTTGGTTAAGGTATAAAGACATGGGAAATATATAGTTCTTTTTTTGGATTTGGTTATTCTCAAGAAGTTGATTATAGTACTGTTAATGTGAACATGTCTTCCTAAATACTCGTCTTTTGGAGAAAATATGAGTTTGTGTAAGAAATCTGGTAAAAGTTGAAAGTCAACATGACGTGTAAGTATGTATCCTAATGATTTAGTTAAGCTCATAAATAAATTACTCAATGAAAGTAACATAAAACTAAAATTTTTTATGTTAAATTTTCCTACTGGGGAATCAAATACCATTTAACCCATCACAAGTTTGTGATTTTCTGGTGGTTAACTTTCCCCTAAACATGTTTTCTATCACTCTCCATCAGAACATGACCCTTTTTTTCTTCCATGTCCATCTTTTCATGGAATCCTTGTATGAGTTTACTCATGTGACCTTTGTACTTCACTTTCTTTATATTAAGGTGATAGTTTTACAGACTCTTGTTTCGATGTGGGACTTTCAAGGATGTTTCTGAGCCCAATTTTAAAATTACGAGGACGCAATTCCCAAAAGGGGGGAAGGATGTAACACCTGAGGTAAATAAAGAATATTCCATTTATATATATTTTTGAATAAAATGTTAATATTAATTTAAATGGAATGCTATGCTCGATGGCGTATCCAATACGCAACAACGAGTTTCTTGGAAATCATACGTTGCACTCTAATAATAAAATAATATTATTTTAAATGGTAGTTAAAGCCTAGCCATTTTAATGGAGGGAATGAACAGAACTAACTAAAAAATTATTATATATGTTTGTAAAATATTTTTACTTTTATCCAAGAAATTTTAGAGGCTTAAAATGCGAATGAATCCAATTTTAAGCGTAAATATTCTAATATTCGTTAAATAGTCGATTAACCACCTTTTGATGGAAACCCCTTTTTAAATAAACTTTTTGAAAATTTTATATGTTATATTGGGCCAAATAATATCCTTCTTTTGAATCGGGATATCAAAATTTACTTTGTGTAGGTTTTTGTTTTTTTTATAATGACCATTTTTAATGAATAAGTGAAAAATGTTGTATTTTAATTCAAAACCACTTTTTAATATAATTTATTTATATTATTACAAAATCATTTGAATTGGTTTTAAAGTGCAATTAGAATATATTTTTACCATTTAATCTAATGGTGGTCATTGGAATTAATTTCACTTTGAAATTGACTTAAACTAGTGTCAATCTTTTAATAGATATTGTTTCTAAAAAACACGCTATTTGTTTTGACAGTGGAATTAATTATTAAATTAATTAATGCAATTTATATGTTTAGAATATTTTAAAATAAACATTATTTTTGAATTTGGAATATCAAATATATCTTAATGTGAATTTTTGGTATTTTTCTAAAAAACATCAATTTTTTATGAATAGTGAAACCACTAAGTGGTAGTTAAAAAACTGATTTTTCGTTTAAATGAAACATTACCACATCTGTGATTTGAATTTAAAAAATCAAACATACATGGTTTTCATTAGGATGTAAAATATGGTTCAATGGGATTAGAATAATTTTTTTATGAATAGTAACGTTTATGTTTTATTAATCGTGATTATAGGTAGTTAGTGTAATTTAAGGTAATGATAATGTTATAATAATATGAAATGACCTTAACACATGTCCTACCATTATTGGATGAGTCATGGCCGACCAAGAAAATCCATTGGTTAACTTGGCGACCCCATGGAGCCACTTTTCTAGGAATATGACATTAATAACTTTTTATTTAAAGTTAAAATAAAAATGTCACAAACATGTATTGTTTTACGAAAACAATTCTTACATGGGGTTATAAAAGTCATATTTTTTACTATAAATATTAATTATAAATCTAAAAAGATTTCCTACATCATGATTTTTTGTATAATTTTTAGACATTATATAAATAAATTTATTTATAACACCAAGATGATGCAGTGATTACCTCATTAATGAATGATTTAAATAAAATGAGATGATAAGTTAAAATCTAAGACATAAACCTGTCAAAAACCTATTGGATGGGTGGATTTATAACCCTTATCACCTTATCCTCGAAATATGTAATTGTGGGACCTTTAATATCCGTAAATAATTGTATAATAAAGTAAATTTTCAAGACATTCCAAGAGTGCCCCTCCTCCCTCTTATAAAAGGCCCCCACCTCTACCCCCTTACCCACACCTTTCAAGCCTTTGGATCAACCAAACTCAGCTCATTTTATCTCTAAACATCCCTCTCTTCATCCCATAATCCTTACCTTCGGAAGAAATCTCTTCAAAAAACCCTTTTGGATCCAACCAAAGGGAGTTACCCAATTTAAAGGTAATGTCTTCTCTTATGTTCTTTTGTTTTATTTTGCTTCTCCAACCCAATATACTCTTTTTATTACGTTATTTTGTAACAAAAGAAGTATCTTAAATATAATAGGATTTTTTTATGAGAATTATTCTAGCTACACATACACACACCTCCGTCTTATGGTTAAAGAACATACTGTTTCCGTGGATGGCGAATTATTGCCTCACAAAATGATGATTGTTCTATCTTATCCTACCACCTCTCATGGTGGCCATTATGATGGAAAAATATTTATTTATGATATATATTATATTAATTTTCTTTCTATTCTTCTGTATTTTACATTTAAAACATACCTTTATGCTTTGCATGTTGTGCAAATGCGATAATTTCATTTGAGGAAGTGTGGACTACCGCCCCCTCAAGTGATGTGACTCGTTCATGCAATACATGGAATTTATAAAGAATTAAATTAATGAACATATGTGACCTATATAACATATATATTATAATGGAATTATAATATATATATCTCTATTTTAGTTTTAATTCCATTAAATATGAAATAGAAATGAAAGTAGCGTTCATGCGTACGTACGACTTACCGTCTCCATGAACGGTGCATTTCATTTCTTACCTTTAAATGTTATGTAATATTATAAAGGAAATTATATACTAGATATATATGATATATATGATATATAAATAATTAATATAATTCTGGATATAATGGATATTTTTCCACATGAAAAACTTGTAATTATTACAAGTTTATTTTTGACTCAAGTACCAATGATCGACAAAACGACCGTTATTAAATTAAATAATTACATAATGTTCATAACATGTTAATAAGTGATATAAAAGGAATAATGAACTTGAAAAACGTTCTTAAGAAAGTAGAAATTAACTCTAGTTTATTATTTAGGAATATAAAGAAACGAACAGGACAAGTCGGACTTGAGGTAAGGGATCCTACCTCTCTCTTTCTTTTTAAGTACTCTCCTTTATGTCATTTCTTTTAAGATCATCTTTCTTATGTTTGGGGATGTTATTTTATATTTCTCATTCTGTAATTTTTATGTAAATATTATGAGATACCCGATTTTATCTCATAAATCCATTTTTGGAAGTTTTATGTGGTGTCGTTAGGCTGGCGAGTTTTTTAAAGGGATTTTTATTCTCACTTTTATTACCATAGGATTTATGCTACATTTGCCACCATTTCCATTGAGTGGTTTATGTACTACCCAATATTCTACTATTTGTGTAATATAATTTCGTTTATGAGTATTTACATCCATGTTGTATAGTCCTTCTTCCATGGGGTGTACGTTTCGAAAGTTACCCAAGTCGGTAAGGGAACCTTTCACCCTCCTCTTTTTAAAAGAATTATTTTGTTAGGTCTTTTAATTTACATATTATTATGTTGGGATCTATTCTTATATTGATGTAAAATTTATTTCCAAGTGATGAGATACCCTTTTTGTTTCATGATCTCATTTTCTAAATTTTAAAGTGACGTTGTTAGGCTGTCGAATTTTTACAAGGGAACTTCTTAACCCAATTTTGATTTCATTGGGTTCAACATGTAGTTATTGAATATGTCATCCTATGAATATGTGTGAATAACCTCTGGTTGTTTTACACTTAATATCCACTTATATTGGGTGTATTTTTATTTTTCACACATAATTATGAGAGTGATTTATCCACAATTTAAGTATACCTTCTTTATAAGGGATTTCATCTCATTTTACATTTCTATTGAGACTTCATTGTTGTTATGCACTGATTCCCTATTATGTGGTGTATATACTGTCCATTGGAATATTATATCATGAATCCCTTTTTCTCATGATATTATAAAGTTCTGAATAAATGTTATTCCTCAATTATTTGTATTCAATTGTCTCTCATTTTGTTAAAAACTCTTTAACTAAAATATCGTTTTAAATGATTTAATGATTTATTCTTATAAATATTTCTCACTAATATCCATGTTTTGAAAATGGTTTTTAAGGATTTATTTATATGGATATTAATGGTTTAAAATGTTAAAAGCATCAAAGTGGTATGGGACTTCGTCTCAATCTCCTTTCATTGAGTCATATTTTGTTTTATACACAACTTTCTTTTATACGGTGTATAAACCCCTTTGACTTTTACTTTTATTCAAAAGGAATATTTTTATATGAAGCATTTTACTAAACGACAAAAGGGAATGTTTTTACGTATGCGGTGAAAACGACTTCTCCGCCGCCATGACCATTATTTGAGTTTCGGCATCCTCTACAAGCCATACACATTTTTCAAATGAAAAATAAATACTATGTTTTACATTTCATTTATTTTGGTATTGAAAATGGTTTTGATAGTGTTTTGATTATATCAATGTGTTTTGATATCTTGTGATTGAAATATAGAAATGTTAGGTTCCCTTTATGCATGCTTTATGTGATACAATAAAGTTATGGTTCTTGGGAATTTCTTATGAAGACGGGTGGTTCTGTGATAATCTTAGGGTGGGTGAGCCTGTGATAGCTCTCCAATTCATTGGGTAACCCAAAGGGGTTGAACGCTAAGGTTTCTCTGAAGAGATTTAGGGAATATACTGTGATGGGTATTCCAAATGTAACCATGAGGGTTACTCCCTACTTAAGAATTTTATGAATTCCTCAAGTTACCATTATGTATTATGATTTCTATTGAGTTATGAATAAATATTATGATTTCATGAGGTATGTTAAATTGCCTATGTTTTATGAGTAAAGTATGATTTCATTGATTCTTATGTATTCATGGACTAATGTTTTCTCTCTGTATTGTTATCACCCTTACTGATCTTTTTATGCTCATCCTAAGTTTTTTGAAATGTATTTCACATGACATAAAATGGGATATAGTCAAGGATAGGATCAAAAAG
Organism: Viscum album; assembly: GCA_963277665.1. Lineage (NCBI taxonomy): Eukaryota > Viridiplantae > Streptophyta > Magnoliopsida > Santalales > Viscaceae > Viscum > Viscum album. Next base: position 1,090,390,837 of record OY728121.1, read on the forward strand.
ATGGTATACTGTCTAAAACAAGGAACTAGACATGACCCTTTTGTTCAAGAGTTTTTTATTTTGTGAAAAAATGGAAACTGTGTAGATGTTCCTACATTGTAATCTTTGAGATGTAATAGTTATGTCCTAATTCTCTAAAACTCTAAACCTGAAATTATCCTTAATGTGGATTATTCAATTTAATTAAATATTAAGTATTGTTTTAACGCTGGGTCCTTATGGAGACCTAGACAGCCCCACACTATGTGTACCTAGAATCTCAGTCAAATAACATATTATTATTTATTATATAATAACTTGAATACATATAATTCATATACTTGGTTTAATAATTTCTCATTTATGATTGATTTCATATATTCAATAATTAGTTATTTGATAGAATATAATGCGACTGTAATATTCAATAAATATTTATTCTCTATTTAGTGAATATAATTTTTTTTATTTGCGAATAAGGTAGACATATTTATTTAAAAAATAGTTATTATTCAAGCTCTAATAAATATTATTGAGGAATGGGAGACAAATTTTAATGGTCCAGTGATAAATAATAAATATTTATTATTATTCTATTAAATAATATTTAATTTATGTTGAATATTATGCGCTTGTCAAGAAGTAATATTATTATTATTATTTGACCTACGGTTTCACCGGGATTAAATAAATAATAAAAGTAATTTTTAAAATTATTTTATTTTAACCATAGTGATATATAAATCCAATTATATAATTTTCTTGTAGAGAGAATTAATTTTTTGGTTATGAACATTGATTTTGGTGAATCCTCTAAATCCAAATAGAGCTTCCTTCTCCAAAAAGGATCCCAAAAATGGAGAGTGATAATCCTCCACCTCTAACACTCATGTAATGAGAGATCAAGGAGAATTATTCGTAAGCGGTTATAATGGAGATCAATTCCAGATAGAGAAAGAGATAAGATCTTCCAATCTAGCATCGATAAATTCTTATGGTGATGTTTGGAGATTTGTGGAACCCGTATGGCTCACTGCTAGAGGGAATATGCTCTTGATTCCTACAACATAACGATGACGCAAATCATGCATGTTATCATATACATCAATGAATAATGAATTCCAAGAATGCAATTCATTAATTAGTTAAACTAATTATAAATAATATGTCATGATCCTCCCTCTAGTTTTGGTATAAATTCTATTATCTATTTTCGGGGATTAAATTCGGTTGAACACCACATTTATCCTTATATAGATATCGCATTGATCATCGATCATGAAGAAAGCTTTTTTTGGGGATAACCAATCGAACACTTCTTCAAAACTCAAAATGTAAAAGGGGTATCAATACGGTCTCATAATTATTTATAATCCTTTAAAAATTGTTGATTTATTTATTCATTTTTAATTTAGTTTTCAAAACATGTTATATTTTTCAATTAAAATGAATAGTGTTATTTTGTTCTTCGTCTCTTATTTCTCATAGATCTAATAAATTATATTAATTTTATGAATGAAATAAAATTGATTAACTCATTGAGAGGTTTCGAGAATTCTAGCCAGGAAACATAGGAGTACACATGGTGTAACTGGATTTAAACTCCATGTACTTGTTTTCATAGAATCATGAATTAATTCAAAAATCAATTGAAACTATTTGCATTGATGACATGTGGTGTATTTATTTATGACAATCTATGTTGATAGATCTAGGGTTGGACACGGTTAGGCAGAGTATATGTCTTATAGTCCATGTACATGGTCTGTAGTCCCTTTGAGTCATGGATGGAATATGTATTACTATACACGACCTACCTGGCTGGTGACCATGTGACTTGATGATACATTCCATGTAGTGGAATATAAAAATAATGTACTCTAACTATCCTAGACACAAATTACACATCGAGTCATAAGGAGTGTGCCTCAGATAGACAGTGAGATATGTGCATGCCATATAGCTCACTTGTACATGTCTTATACTTACACCATATTCCCCAGTTTTGAAATTTATTTATTATAATTTGTAAATGTTTATACTTTTGGTTGAGTGTGGTCATTTGTTTTATAGGATACACAATGTTATATTTTTTAATTTATTTAAATATATAAATATTTAATTAATATCTATATAATGTTCGTATCTGCATATCATGTTTGATTCGTATTATAGTAGTCATTGTACGTACATAGAAACATAACACACGGGTGAAAAATCATGTAATTCATGTCATAATTAATGTGAAGAAAACATCCCCAATGTACATGAAATGTTTCTTTATATTTCATAATAATAATAATAATTAAATGAGTATAATTCATTTTGGGGGGAATCAGACAGGTATTCATTATGTTTCCTCCGATGTACATTTTTATACACAGTTAATTTTTAATAAATTAATTTTCTTTGTTTAATATTGTAATGGATGATAATATAAAATAAATTAAGATGATAATTAAGTTAAAATAATTGATTAATTAATTATGATAATTAATTTATTCGAGTGTGATTTATCCTAAATAAGAGACATTAATAATTTAATACTAGTATTATTAAATGCATAATTCATTTCATGCATGTTGGTGTTCATGAGCATAGATCAAACCATTTTATGTGATTTGTTTTATTCAATTTATTATAAAATTAAATTATTGTCTTATGCTTATTCTCTAATTTTATTATGTAAGGGACTATGTGCCCATATATTCTTTTATTTAAACCCTTTTTACCTCACCCTTATGGATGGAAAATTTAATGTAATGGATGAGCTTCACAAACTAGTCGATATAGTTCTTGTTTGGAGTTGAGGTCAAACAAATCCAATAGAGATTCATTGGGGGAAATGTGGGAAACTATAACACAAACCTATATTGATTCATAGTTTTTTCCACCAAGGTCAAAAGTTAGTTTATCAACCACTAGATAAAATTAACATTAGTAAAAGCTCGTGATCATACTGCCTTATTATTTTAGTTATTTCATGTTTCAAGGTTATCTCATTTTGGGTGTTTTGTTGTGATAAAATGAATTAATAAATTTAATTATCATGAATTAAAAAACTACAATAAAATGGATTATTAGTTATTAACTAAGACATGTTTAATTAATAAATTAAATCCACGTAATATTAAAAATCATGTAATAAATATAATAGATGGTGATTTATGCATAAAAGGATAAAATAGCTCAATTATAACTATTAAGTCGGTATAGCCATCCACTACAATAGTTAAAATCGAACAATATTTCGAGGTGAGTGACTAGCCAATGCTGGAATGTTTTCAATTATTATGTAATTCTAACTTAATGATATGTGTTGACATCAAATAGTCCACATCAATGTTTGATAGTCAAAGTAGGACTTGGTGTAACTGAGAGGTATGGGTTTAGGAAATCCAATTTATGTATTTCATGATTGGGGAGCCTACTCAACACATCATGGAACAATGAGTTAATGTAGTTGGAATTTGGAATTCCTATATAAAATAATTAAAGTTTCTTAACTAACCAAATTTTGGGAAATGGGAAGGGGAATATGGATCCTTGCAACTATAATGTAAATGAAATAGGATAATCTGGAGAAAACAGTGAGGGGTATTGTTTTTTGATAATATATTGTGAGATAAAAAATTATAATATTTATTTATTTTCCTAAATATTATTTGAAACAATACTAAAATATCTTATCATCTAATTTTTAGAAACAGATATAAAATAACATCGAAATTATCATTTTGATCCATGCATGAGAAAGATAACCTTCTCAGCAGAAAAATTTTCCATGATTTGCAAAGGCACTTATGGATCATCCTTCCCCATAACAGGAAATTATATGTGTTAGAAAAGTAATTTTGAATGGGCCTAGTAATGATGAAAGTGATAATCAGTTATACCTATATGAGAAACATTCGAATGATTTTGAATATATTTAATATTTCATTATAAATTCCATTTACAATGTGATATTTACAAAACATGAGTACATGGATCCATATAGCATGATGTCTCACCTTAAGGATCCCTATCAAGAGAAGGAGAGAAAACAGAGGTACATGATCTCAAATGACATGTTTACAATAAATCATGGGGAGTCTGTGTTTCATGGGCATCATGTATTCAATCTTATTAGCTACATTTAATTCTTAGACATCCTATGGATTAAATTTAAAAATGAGTTTCACCAAGATCTCAAAAAAATCTTCACATCCCAAGAACATCTCAATATTTAATATTAATTACAATATGAAATTTATTAATAAGAGTCATTCTGAAAATATTAATTTATTATCTATATGGATAAGGATATGAGGTGTGATAAACCTACCATCCATATGGTGATTAAGAAAATAATTAACAAGGAATTGGGTCCCATGACTCATTATAATTCCAAATATCAGATGAACTATCCTTCCATGAAGATAAATAACCAAAGGAAGTTCAAGGAAAAGGTAGCAGTATTTTTTCCATGAGGAAAGGCAAGCCACTGAAAAAGGAAATGGATTAAAAAGAAATGGGACTATATGCATAGGTTGGTTATCTATTTTAATATTTCAATATATTGACAATGGTTCTTGGATAAATCTTGTGGTTCTCAAATATATATCTCAATTAATAAACAAAGTATAATCCTATAGAATTATTGAGGATAAGATGGTCTAAGAGATTTTAATGTTTCCCGGCCTACTTCTCTATCCATTGGTTACTACCACCTTTCATTTCCAATGGGAATGATTTTTGTTTTATATTATTTTTATTATGTTCTATAGTTACTAAGAAAATAATTTCTAAATAATTCCTAGATAAAGATGGGTTTTTTTCTTATTTGGAAATATAATCTATTTACTTTATAAAGAAAACACGTGTCTTGGTATGTACCATTTAAAATATTGTCTTTAGGTAGTAAATTACAAAAAACTACTATTGGAAATTGATAGTGAATCATGTTCATGTGACTCATATAACATCAATATTTGGAATCACTATATTAGTCATGTTAATGAGAAGCATTCGAAAAACATATATCATGATGGTTATTGAGACTCCTTTAAGACAAAACCACTTAAAAGATGTCATGATTTCTTACACAAAGGAATGACCAAACCAACATTTGGTGGATAGGGTGAAAGGGCCAATGAGATTCAATGAGTGGTACACACTTATGTATATGGACAATTTCTAGTAGATGCTAGAGATGGATATTCTTAGTTCATATGTTTTACTAGTGACTTGTGTAGATATGACTGTGTCTACTTGATAAGGTATAAATCTGACTCTATTGATAAATTCATGGAATTAATGAGGGATGTAAATAATAAACATAGTAAGATGATGTATAATAAATGATAATATCAAGGTGGTGAATATACTAACCAAGGGTTTTTCGAAATTCTACGGTAATTTGGAATTCTATATCAACTCACTCAACCTTACACACAATAGGGGAATGTTGTTATTGAAACGAGGAACCATACCATCTTTTAGAAATGTAAGGTTGATAATGAGACATGAAGATCATCCATTATATTTTTGGCAGTATTCATAAAAACTATAGAATACACATTAAAAAGAGTATCAAATAATTCAGAAATTGGAATTCCCTTCGTGTTATGGTATGGAAAGATATCCATTTTCACCGACATGTGTATGGTTTGCGAAAAATATGTAAGGCCCTCTAAAGAAAAAAACAAGAACCCTAAGGAACAAAGTGTATCTTTATTGGGAATACAAATTAAATTAAGGGGTACTCCCTATAATACCCATTAGACAAGAATGCCATTATCACCAGACAATCCATCTTTCTTGAGATAGATCATATACATAAAAAGGATAGTTGGAGAAACATTGGCTTTGATGAAGGTGATACTCATAAGAGTTGGTATAGGAACATGTTCCATAGGTCACCAAGGTAGAAGTCATTCATAAAACACATGTACTACCTAGGATCACAAGGGATTTAATAGAACAATGGATATATGGTTTTCTAGTCACCAAATATTGTGACTAATTTTTCGGTGACAATGACAGACCTATACAATTTAAAGGTACATAAATGAGCTCATAAACTCCATGATGGAAAGAATCCATGAATTCTGAAATGGATTCCAGGAATTAAAACTATGTTTGGGTTCCAGATGATGCATGAGTCAATGAATGGGAATTGATGAAATCCTTTTACTGGTTTACATTTTTAAATCAATCATAATTATATATTCTAGAATTGCTAACCCTAACTATGAGATTTCTTAGATGGTTTTCAAAACTTAATTTCGTAATGGGATCCTTTAGGAAGATGTCTATATGACAAAACTGGAAGGGTTTGTACTCTAGGTGATGTTTAAAGGATTACCATGTTGAATAGATCCTTTTGTGGATAAAAGAAAGAATCCAGGTCATGGAACATATGAGTCAATGAATCCATTAATGAATTTGGTTTCATTAAGAAAAACTTTGAGCCATGTTTTTAAATGTTTTTAGTAGAAATATAGTCATTGTACTAGTGGTATATGTTGATGACATATTACTTATTTGAAATGATAAAAAAATTATTTCAATATTTTATGGAATTGTTAAAGAATTGTTTCCCTATGAGGGAATTTGGTGAATAAGGGTATATACTATGGATCAATATCCTTCATGATATATACTAGAGGCATCTTGGACCACGTCAAAGTAAATTTGTTAACTAGATACTAAAGATATTTTGATTAGAACAATCTAAGATTGGATTGGTTTTAGTGTCACATGTTTTACATCTTTCAATGAAAATGTTTCCTCGGAAACCACAAGAAAAAGAGATAACGAGTAAGATCACATACACATTAATGATATGATCAGTATTGTATTCCATGTTATATACTACACATGTTGTTTCCTATGAATTGTGCATGGTAGGAAGATATCATTTAGATCCAAAAGGGAGGAGGGTCACCTTAGGAATGTATGGAAATATTATTTTATTATAAACTAAATATCATTTTTAAAAATGTAAAAAACACATTTAATTCGAAGATAAGATGATTATTGATTTAAATCTCCTCAACCAATAGTTTTTAGAAATGTTTTGGTTTCAAATTTAACCATATCATTTAGCATTAACCGATAGATAACTTATTAGACTCTTACAATGTCTTCTTGTATATTCATACTAAATGGTTTATATAGTTACCATAAAATTCAAATATAACCAAAAGTGGTTAATTAAATAAATTTTTAAAATTATCTAAGTCATTTGGACGAATCATAGATTTTAAGGACTATTATATAATTTAATAAAATAATATTTGATTTAAAAACTCATTTAGGTCAATTTTTATACTATTCATTTCATTAATTTTTTAAAATCTATTAAAACATGATTATTTCTACAAAACATCATTAATTAAATGATAATAATTAATATTAAACCCAAAAAATAATGTCTGGCATAAAAAGTTTAAAAATATATTTATTTTAATATTTATTATCTCGTTTATTTAAATCATTTATTTATAAGGTAAATACTACATCACCATTGTGTATTAAATAAATTTATTTATATAATCTCTAAAATTTATAAATAAAATAACATGATGTGGGAAATATTTTTAACTTTCTAATGACTATTTATAGTTGGAAAAATAACTTATATAACCCCATATAATTTTTTTTATTAAAAGATACATGTTTAGGTTATATTTTCCTTAACAATAAATTAAAGGTAATTAGATGACATTTTTACACACAAGTGTCTGAATGGGGTCCTAAAATCGACCAAAGGATTCCCATGGTGGGGAATATCTCATTAAATATGGTTAGGACATGTCTTATGGTAATTTAATATTATTATAAAATTAATTTTTACCCTTAATTACTAGATTTCTCCTTTAACCATTGTAAATACAATAATTACTGAAGTTAAAATTCATAAGGTCTAAAAATAAAAGTAACTTATTAAGAAAATTTGTACTCAGTGATTATAAATATAGATTCCATTTCTCCAAATTCAAAATACAGAAGTGCAAATAATTTATTTAAAATTAATTCCGGTTGACAAATCCAGAAAGTATGTTTTTAGTAAGTAAAACCCACCAAAATATTGACATGTATTTATGTCCAATTTAAAAGTGAAATTACCTCCAATGAACAAAATTGGATTAAATGGTGAAAACATAATCTAATTACACATTAAAACCATTTAAAAATATAATATGACCTTATAAATAAATTATATGAAAAGACAGTTATGACTTAATATGTTGTATTTTTTACAACTCATTAAAAATGAACTTTATTAGAAAAATACCAAAAATTTACCCAATGTAAATTTTTATGTCCATATTGTAATTAAACAGTTTATTTTTCAATTTGAAGACATAAAAGTAAATGAACTAGATTTGAAAAGGGTTCTCATACAAAATGTGGTGAAACTACCTTTTAAAAATATTAGAGTATTAATGCTTCAAATTAGATCCATTCTCATATTAAGCTACTAACTATTATTGGATAAATGTAAAAACATTTAAGAAACATGTTTAATAATAATATGGTTAGTTATTTTATTTCCCTCCAATAAAATGTCTAGGGGTTAACTAAAATTTAAAATTTATATTATTATATTATTATTTTTGTATAACTCAACGTTGTGTGCAACGTAATATTTTGGAGAAATCCATTATTGTGTGCAGAGTACGCTATCAGAAATAACATCCCCTTTAAAGTAAAATTAATATTTAATTCAAAAATATTAATGAATATGAAAAATTCATATTCTTTATTTATTTGGGATGTTACACTATTCCCCCCTTTTGCAAATTGGGACCTCACAATTTTATTGACTTATCAAATAAGTGGGGGTGTTTATACCTCATAGCATTTTAAGATTCCCATGTCGCCTCTTCAACCATATGTTTTTTCCACAAAACCATTACTTGATGAATTACCTTATTCCATAACTGTTTCTCTCTTTGGTAAAAAATATGGACTGGTTGTTCCTCATAAGAGAGATTCTCTTCTAACTAAACTACCATTGGACTCAAAAAATGGGATAGATCTAGAATATAATTCATCATCGTTGAAACATGAAAACAATTGTGTACCTAGGATAAACGTGGGGGTAAAGCCACTCTGTGGGCTACTGATCCAACAATCTCATGGATTTCATAAGGATCAATGAACCTCGAACACATCTTTCCCTTATTACAAAAATGCATCATACTTTACCATAGAAACACTTTGAGAAAAACATGATCACCTACATCGAAAGAAAGGTCCCTCCTTAAGTTATCTGAATAACTTTTCTTCCTTCTTGGATCTTTTCTCGTGTGATTATAAATTAGCTGAAATTTTTCTACCATCTCTCCTTCTGATTCTGGAACCATCAACTTTCATTCACCTACATCAACACAAAAAACTGGAGTTCAACATCACTTTCCATATATTTCCTCAAAAGGTTCCATATGTATACTTTAGGGAAAATTGTTATAATAAGAAAACTCAACCAAAGAATGATGTTTTTCAAAAATTCCATAGTTATCTATTGAATAAGGACTTAAAAGTATTCCAATGTCTGAATTATTTGTTATTAGTGCCCATCTAATTAAGCTTGAAAAGTTTTAGTGAAATTTAATTCAGTACCAAATGAATTCTGAAGGCCCTTCCGGAAGTTAGGCGTGAACCTAAGATCACAATCAGACACAATGGAAAGGGGAACTCCATGTAACCTAAAAAATATTTAATATAAAATTGATATTGTTGATCTAGAGACAATGTATCTCAAATATGATGTAAAAGAGCGTATTTATTCAATCAATCAACAATAACCTAAATTTCATTGCTACCTCAAGAAGTCTTTTGTAATCCCACTATGAAATCAGTGGATACATTTCTCATTTCCACTCCCAAATGAGTAAAGGATGAATCATCCATTTCAATAACTATCATTCTACTTGAACCTTTTGACATGTTAAACAATTCACAATAAAGTCATCAATACCACATTTCATTTCAACCCACTAGTAATACTCTCGAAGATCTATGTACATCTTAGTAATGCCATGATGAACTCAAAATAGATAACTATGAGATTTATATAACAACTCATTCTTTAACTGTGAATCTCAAGGAACACATAATCTAATTACAAACCTCAAAACAAAATCTTTATCAATGTTAAATTCATGAAACTTACCCTTCTATACCAATTCTACCTTTTTCTGCAACTCACTATATTATTTCTATGATTGGTTTATTCTGTCTACTAGAGACTATTTCAGTTCCACCTAAATAAAATACAGAAATCTCCTACATAAGAAACTTTTAATCAAAAATTTATCAAATAAAAAACAAAAGGATCTCATTCCAAATGTATCATGGTTAATATAGAATTAATTTTTTGACTCAAAGCATCGACCTCATTATTATCTTTTTTTGGATTGTAATGAATTATGCAATCTAGATCCTTGATTAATTCTATCCATCTCCTTTGTCTCATGTTCGATTAATTCCAAGTGAATATATATTTAAAAAATTTGTGATCAGTATATATTTCACACTTTATGCCATACAAATGATGCCTCCAAATTTTTAAAACAAAAACTACATATTCTAATTCCATATCATCTGTAGGTTAATTTAATTCATGATTTTTCAACTAAAGTGAAGGATAACCAATTACCTAATCTTTCTTACTTTGGAAAAAGACCATGTTCTTTCCAAAAAGAATCATTATAGATAAAAAATCATCATTTATGGAAGGCATGGAAAAAACATGAGCATTCACCATTCTTATTTTCAATTCTTGAAAACAATCATCACATTCTTTTGTTATCAACAATTTTACAACTTTTCGAGTTAACATAGTAAGTGGCATAGATAACCATGAAACATTTTCAAGAAACCATTAATAATAGCCTTCAAAACCAAGAAAAATATCTATATTTGTGATATTGGTACTTCATTTCCACTCTTTAAGAACATTTGTTTTAGAGGAGTCAATAGTTATGGCATCTTTAGAAATAATATTACCAAGGAACGCAATTTTCTGCAACCAAACCTCACTCTTGATGATTTTCCTATACAATATAATTTCCTTTATGGTTTTCAAGACAACCCTTAAAATGACTTTCATGTTCCTATTTACATTTGTAATATACCAAAATATCATCAATAAACACAACCACAAACTTATCCAAGAACTCATGGGAAATTCTATTCATAAATCCATGTATAAAGCTGGTGAATTGGTTAACCCAAAAGGCATAACTACACATTCATAATGTCCATTTGTAGTACTAAATGGGGTCTTTAGAATGTCTAATTCCTTTACTAACAACTAAAAGAACCCCGACCTCAAGTCATTCTTTGGAAAATACCGAGCTCTCGGGAGCTGATTTCACTTCATTTGATGGTCCCATGTCAACTCTATAAGCATAAAAGTATTTCTCCACACCTTTCTGCTACTGATCAGTCTAGTTTGCATCCTGTGTAGTCAACTTTTTACACAAAAATGGCACAATGCCCAAACTCATTGCTACTAGCACATCTTATCACTAGATTTTCCTTGCTTTCTTGATCATCTTCCTTATAGTTATGAGAAACAATACAAGTATTACCACACCAGAATCACATTCTATATTTTGAGATATATTCTCCAAGATTCTTTTTACCACACTTTTAACAATATGGAAATTTAATTTTTTATACATCTAGACATCTATGATGAATACATTCATTTTACTGCCAACCAAACATCTTCTTTTTCTTGATCTCATAAAACACCTGATCATCAGAAAACCTCATTTCTACATTCTCCTCCTTTCTGAAAATTTTCTCATAAATTTTCACTGCATGAGAGGCTAATGCATTTTGATATCACGGTATCAATCCAGATTAAACCGTATTTATCGTAAAATATAGATATCAGATGAAATTTGGAGCATACCATTCCATTTGGGTGAACTTTTCTTCATAAGAAGCCATTGATTCACACTCCTAACTCAACTAAAAGAATTATTTTTCCATCCAAATTCAAACAGCCTTATGAAAATATTTTTCAAGAAACATACCTTTGAATTCTTCCCAAAAAATAGCATCAATCTACTCACTATCCCTGATATATTTAAAAATAGACCACCACTGATCGGATTATCCTTCAAAACGGTATATAGAAAGACTATCCTTTGGATTTTATGTACATCCCATGACATCAAAAATAATTTCTAGTGCTTTGATCCACTCTTCAAATTTCAAAGGGTGAGATGATCCTCTGAATAATGGGGGATGTTGCCTCGTGAAATGTTTCACTAATGATGTGTTCCTCTTTGGTTGATCTGGCTGATCTCGTGTGAGGATACCAAGACCATTTATATCCTTGGTTAACATTTCCATCATTGTAACAAACTATTTAGTTTTGATTCTGACCATCTCTGGTTACTGATTTTGAAGGTTGTCTTCATTTTAATGTCTTCCCATCATAGTTTCCTTGTTTCCTCTACAGAAAACCATTCAGTTCATAGAAATATATTATGCTATGGAACATGGTAATATTCAAATTTTATATAATTTTAATCTTACCATAAAAAAATAATTTATGGATATTAATTTAATAATATTTTAACTCCTAATTTTTTCTAAAGAGACCTATGATGCCAACTATAAGGCCCCCTTCTTAAACATTACATAATCATGAATTAACTTAATAACTCACATTGAGAATCTTTTCAGGTTTATAGATTTATAGAATTAGGTCATAACTTATACACAAAAACTTAAATATTACATGTAGACACTTCGACCCAGTATCCATTTTTTCATAAAATAAAAACTTCTTAAACAAAAACTAATATATTTCTTGATATAAGTCTTCCTAAATTCATAATTTATTTTACCCTACCTTTTTTCCAAAGAAAAACATTTCAATAACCTGGGATGAGCAAAAAAAGATTAGTAAGGGATATAAAATATATAAATAAAACAGTAGCCCATTAATACATACAAACAAAATAAGGCATACTTTTCAATCTTAAACATAATCTATTTAACATGCCTCAAGAAATAATAAGATTTATGAATAAAATATAGAAATCAAAAATCAATTAGTTAACTTGTGGCATGAATATCATACATACAATGTGGCTTTCACAGCTACATAGAAAGTTATGTTTGGAATACCCATCATAGTAAATTCCATAAATCTCTTAGGAGAAACATTAAAATTTACCTTCGTCACGTAACCCAATGCATTGGAGAGATATCTGAGGCTCACCCACCATAGGTTTATCACAGAACCACCTGTATATGTAAAAAATTATTCTGAACCATAACATAATGATAACACATAAAAAGGGATAAAGGAAAGATAACATATCCACATTGTAATCAAAATATATCATTTCATGATATTGAAAAAATAAATGATTTATCAAACCATTTTCAAAACCAAAACACGGAAAAATGGTATATGGTAGTTACTTTCCATTTTGAAACATTACGGCTTGTTAAGGAATCCAAATATCAAACAATGCTCACAGCAGTGGAAAGGTCATTGTCAATGTGTATGTTAAAAAGATACATTCATTTTTTGGTTTAGTAAAACGATTCATACAAAAAAAGACTCCTTTTGAAAATGGTTCAATTAAATAAAAAGGGGTATAATTTTACACTGTATAAAGTAAGGTCATTTATAAAACAATATATTCCTCGATGAATGGATATTGATATGATGCCCCTTACAAATATAATTTTGTAAATAAAGTAGACCAATTATCTGTTTTATATATAATTACACATAAATAAAGTATAAATACAAGATAAGATATCAAAATTCATTTCAAACAGTATCATAGCACAACATAAATACAAATTATAAGATGAACCCAAAGTACAGAATTTGTGTTAAGAAGTTCCCTTTCCTTGAATCTGACTCGTCACATATGTTCCTTATTCTTCCTGAATAATAATCTTAATTAAATTTATACATTCTTCATAAACATTCTATCTTTTATTATTCCTTTTACAACAATTATTAACTTGTTATAAAAATCATATAAGTATTCATGTTCATATATGTTTTTTTTTCGTTGTTCGGTACTTGAGTAAAAAAAGAACTTGTTATATTTAAAAATTGCCCATGTGCTCAAAATTCCTTTATCTCCACAATTATATTCATGATTTAAGTATCATATATGTCAATTATATATTTATTTATATCCATTATGTATGTATTTATAATATTTCATAACATTTGGAGATATGAAATGAAATGCACCATTAATGGAGACGGTAATCTGTACGTACGCGTGAACACTGGTTTAATTTCTTTTTCATATTTAAGGGAATGAAAACTAAATGATACCTAGTTATATTATAATTAATGTATAATATCATATTTTATATACATAACATATGTTCATTAATTCCATCCATTATATGTTCCATGTATGTTATGAAAGAGTCATATCACTTTAAGGGGAAGCTGTCCTCACTTCCTCAAATGAAATTATCGTATTTACACATTTTGGGAAGCATAAAGGTATAATTTAAATAAAAAATAGAATAATACAGAAAATTTAAATATAATATATATCATATATAAATATAGTTCCATCACAATGGCTTCCATGAGTGGTTTAAGGAGAAAATTGAATAATCATCATTTCGTGAGATAGTAGTTCACCGTCCACAAAAACAACATGTTCATATCCATTAGATGGAGGTATGTGCAAGTGTAGTTATAATATTTATGATAAAAACAATCTAATATATTTATGATATTGGTGTTGTTATAAAATAATGGATTAAAGAGAGTTTTGGGTGTTGGAGAAGGAAAATAAAGGAATGAAACATGAGAGAAGAAATAACCTCAAATCGGGTAACTCCATTTGGTTTAAGATAAAAGGCTTTATTGAATTTTCTTCTGCCCAAATTGAGCCTTATACGATTAAGATAGGGATTTAGAGATATTATTTGGGCAGATTTTTTTTTGATTCAATGGTCTTGAGATGTGTGATTAAAGGTTATAGGTGATTCCCTTTTATAAGAGGGAGGAGGGGCACTTTAGGATTGTCTTGAAATATTATTTTATTATAAACTGAATTTCAATTTTTAAAAGGTAAAACCCAAGTTAATTTAAATATAAGATGATTATTGTTCGAAATCCTCTACACCAACAGTTTTTAAACAAGTTTCATTTTCAAATCTAACCTTATCATTTTTTAACCCTTAATTAACTTATTTGACTATTACTATGTCTTCTTGTATTTTCTTACTATATGGTTAATATATTTACCATAAAATTATAATAGAACCCCAAGTGGTTCATTAATGATATTTTAGAAATTATATAATTCATTTAGACAAATCATAGATTTTTATGATGATTATATAATTTAATAAAATAATATTTGTTTTAAAAACTCCTATATGTGAATTTTTATACTATTCATATCCTGAATTTTTAAAAATCCATTAAAATAGTATTCCTTAAAATAAACATCATTAATTCAAATAAAAAAGTTATAATCATCCCCAAAATTCGTTTATGTCAAAAAAAATTTCAAAAAAATTTTATTTTAATATTTATAATATCATTTATTTAAATCATTCATTAATAAGGTAATCACTAAATCACCATTTCTTAATAAATAAAATTATTTATTAAATCTCTAAAAATTATAAATACAAAACCATGATGTATGAAATATTTGTAGATTTATAATGAGTATATATAGTCGAAATTGAAACTTATATATCCCCATATAAAAATTGTTTTACTAAAAGATTCTTGTTTAGGTTATATTTTCCTTAACAATAAATTAAAAGTAATTAAATGTCATTTTTAAACACAATTGGCTCCATGGGGTCCTAAAATAGTCCCACGGAAGCCCATGGTAGTAATTATCTCATCAAATAGTGTTTGGACATGTGTTAGAGTAATTTAATATTATTATAATATTAATTTTTACCCTTAATGACCAGATTTATCCTTTAATCATGGTAAATAAAATAATTAATGAAGTTACTATTCATAATGTCTAAAAATAAAATGTATCTATTTACAAAATTTGGACCTCGTGGTTCCAAATATGGAATCCATTTCTCCAAATTCAAAACAAATATGTTTCAAAAATTAATTTAATATTAATTCCCATTGTGAAAACCGAAAAGCGTGTTTTTAATAAGTAAAAACTACCGAATGATTGAAATGTATTTATGTCCAATTTAAATGTAAAATTTACTCCAATGCAAAAAATTGGTTTAAATAGTAAAAACATAATATAATTACACTTTAATACCAATTAAAAATATATCCTAACAATATAAATAAATCAGATGAAAAGAATTTTTTGACTTAAAATGCAGTATTTTTCACTATTCGGTAAAAAATAACCTTTACCAGAAAAATACCAAAAATTTACCCAATGTAAATTTTGATGTCCCTATTATAATGAAGATGTTTATTTTTTCAATTTAAACATATAAAAGTGTCAAAAACTATATTTTAAAAGGATTATCCCTCAAAATGTGTTAAAATTGCCTTTTAAAAATGTAAGAGTATTTATGCTTAAAATTGGATTAATTCTCATTTCAAACCTTTAACCTTTACTGGATAAATGTAAAAAAATTTAACATACATGTTTAATCATAATATGGTTTGTTATGTTAATTCCCACCAATAAAATGACTAGGTGTTAACTACCATTTAAAAATAACAATATTATATTATTATTTTTCTATAACACAACATTGTGTGCAATGTAAAATTTAACAGAAACCCATTGTTGTGTGTTGAGTACGCTATCAGACATAGTATCCCTTCAATGTAAAATTAATATTTATTTCAAAAATATTAATATATATTAAAAATTCATATTCTTTATTTACCTAGGATGTTACATTATTCCCCCCTTTTTGGAAATTGTAACCTCAAAATTTTATTCACTTATCAAATAAGTGGGGTTCTTTATCCCTTATAGAATTTTCAGATTCCCATGTTGCCTCTTCAACCATATGGTTTTTGAAAAAAACCATTACTTGATGAATTACCTTATTCTGAAACACTTACTCTCTTCGGTAATGAATTTGTACGTGTTTTTCTTCATAAGATAGATTCTATTACAACTGAACAACCTCTACAGTTAAAATAAGAGATGGATCCGGCATATACATCCTCATCCTTGAAAGATGAAAAACATTGTGTATATGGGATAAATATGGGGGTAAATCCACTCTATATGATAATAATCCAATATTATTTAAAAGTTTATATGTTCTAATGAACCATAGATTCAACTTTCCCTTCATACCAAAATGCATCACACTTTTCCATATAAAAACAATGAGAAATACATGATCACCTACCTTGAAATAAATATCCTTATTTTGGTTATCTTCATAAGTTTCATACTTTCTCTCAGCTATTCTCGTTTTATTCTGAATCAATTGATCTTTTTCTTCCATCTCTTCTACCAATTCTGGTCCCATCAATATTCTTTCTCCTACATCATCCCAAAAAAGTTGGAGTTTGACACTGTTTTCCATATAATTCCTCAAATGGTTCCATATGTATACTGGAATGAAAACAATTATTATAAGAAAACTAAACCAAATAATGATGCTACTCCCAACTTCTCTGGTAATCCATTGAAGAAAAAAATAACATATCATCCAATGTATGAATTGTTTGTTCTAAATGTCCATCTAATTGAGGAGAAAAAGTTATACTGAAATTTTATTCAGCACCAAACAACTTCTGAAGGCCCTTACAAAAGGGAGAAGTGAACCTGGGATCATGATTAGATACAATGAAGAGGGTAACTCCATGTAACTTGACTATCTCTTTAATATACATTCAAGAATGTTGATATAGAGACAATGTATCTTGAATAAAAAGGAAATGAGCTGATTTAGTAAATCAATCAAGAATAACCCAAATTTCATTTTTACCTTGAGATATATTTTGTAATCTAAATATGAAATCGATGGACACATTTTCCCATTTCCACTCTAGAATTGGTAAAGTCTAAATAATCCCTTTCAGTAATTTTCATTATACTTTAATGAGTTGATAATTTAAAATATTCACCATAAAGTCACTAATATCTTTTTTTATTCCATCCCACCCATAATTCTCTTCATGATATCTCTATATCTTTGTACTTCCATGATAAATTGAAGATGGAGAACTGTGAGCTTCAAATAACAACCCTTTCATTAAATGTGAATCAAAATGCACACATAATCTATTTAAAAACTTCAGAAAACAATATTTATCAATGTTAATATTAGGTAACATCCCATTAGAAACCAATTCTACCTTTTTATGCAACTCACTATCTTCATTCTACACATTCATTATTCTATCTTCTAGAGACGATTTCACTGCCACCTGAAATAAAAAAGAGGAATCTCCTGAACTGACAAATTGTAACCCAAAATTCATGAAATCAAAAACAAAAGGATCTCGTTCCAAATATTTCACGGTTAAACAAGAATTACATTTTTGACTCAAAGCATCAACCACTTTATTTTGTTTTTCTGGATGGAAATGAATTATGAAATCATAATACATGATTATTTATAGCCATCTCATCTATCTAATGTTCAATTCTTTCTGAGTTAATATATAATTAAAGAATTGGTGATCAGTATATATTTCACACTTCAAGCCATACAAATGATGCCTCCAAAATTTTATGGAAAAAACTACAACAGCTAATTACAAATCATGTGTAGGGTTATTTGACTCATGAGTATTCAACTGACGTGAAGCATAAGAAATTGCCTATCATTCCGAATTAAGAAAAATCCATGTCCTTTCAACGAACATTCTCTATAGATAAAAAATTTAACCATTTTTTGAAGGTAATGCCAAAAATGAAGCATTCACCAATCTTCATTTCAATTCCTGAAAACAATCATAAAATTTTATTTTCCAGATAAATTTAACACCTTATATTGTAAACATAGTCATTAGGATAGATAACTGTGTAAAAGTTTCAAAAAACATTTGGTAATATACTTCCAAACAAATAAAACTATGGTTCGTTGTGATATTGGTAGGTCATGGACACTATTCAACCACTTTTTTTAAAAGGGTCAAAAGTAATGCCATCTTTAGAAAGAATATGACCATGGAATGAAATTTTCTACAACCAAACCTCACACTTGATAAATTTACCATACTATTTTTTTTCTTTTCTGGTTATCAATACAACCCTTAAATTACATTAATTTTCCTCTTTAATTTTGGAATACACCAAAATATCATCAATAAACACAACCAAAAACATTTCCAAGAACTCACTGAAAATTCTATTCATATGATCCATGGATACAAAAGGTGCATTGGTTAACCCAAAAGTCATAACTAAAAATTCATAATGGACATATCTAGTACAAAAGGTGATCTTTCGAAAGTCTTCTTCCTTTATGTTCAACTGATGGTACCCAGAACACAAGTCAATCTTCGGAAAATAATGAGTTTCCTATAGATGATAAAAATTAATTTGATATTCCTACATCATCTATTTTAGTAGAATCAGATTTCTCCACACACTTTTTCTTTTGATCTGTCTGGTTTCAACGCTCGATAATCAAATTTGGACACACTTTGGCATAATTCCAAAACTCTTTGAAACTAAAACATCTTACCGTAGGCTTTTCATTCCCTGGTTGATCATCTTCCTCACAGTTATGAGCAATATGACCAGTCTTACGACACCTGATGTACTTTCTATATTTTGAGACACATTCTCCAGGATGACTTTTTACCACACTTCTCACAATATGGAAATTTTATTTTATTTTTACCTCCAGACATATTTGATGAATACTTTCCTTTTTCATACCAAATGGACGTCTTTTTTTCTTTCTCTCATGGAACACGTGATCATCAAAAAACTCAATTTCTACTTTCTTATCCCATATGAAAATTTTATCATTTTTTTAATTAAAGAGAGGATAATGCCTTTAAATATCACGACTTCAATTCTGAGTAAAACTGATTTATATTACTGTCAAGATCATGGTTGAAATTTGGACCATACCTTGCCAGTCGAGTGCACTTTACATCATAAGTAGCCAATAATTCATCCTCCTGCCTCAATTACAAGAATTTTGTTTACATCCCGAGTTGAACCGCCTTTGAAAACATTTCTCAAGGAAAACACCATTGAATTATTCCCAAAAAAGAGCATAAATATCCTCATTATCCCTGATATTTTTAACCATCGACCATAACTGATCAGATTCTACATCAAAAAAAACAAACAACAAGACTGGCCATTTGATTGTCTTCATACCCCATGAAATCGAAAATATTTTCATTTTCTTTGATCCACTATTCATTTTACATAGGGTCAGATGCTCCTCTTAATGATGGGGGATGTTTCCTCATGAAATGATCCACTACTGACGTGTTCCAATATGGTTGATCTATCTGATCTCATTAATGGACACCACTATTATTTGTATCCTAATTCAACTATTCCATCACTAAAAAACTATTCTGTTCTTATTCCGACCATCTCAGGTTGCTAATTCAAAAGGTTGTTTCCTCTTGATATTGTCCCATCATAGTTTCCTTATTTCCTCTATGGAAAACCATTATGTTCATTGAAATATCTTAGGCAATGAAACCTGGTAATCTTCAAATTATATATCATTTCAATCATACCATAATGTAAAAAAAATTTATGGACATTAATTTTACAATATCCTAACTCTTGAAGATGTCTAAACTAACCTATGATACCAACTATATGGCCCCAGCCTTAAACATTACATAATCTTGAATTATGTTAATAATTCACATTGAGGATCATTACAAGTTTATATATTTGTAAATTTAGGTCATAACATATACATAATAACATGAATATTATATGTAGACACTTTTACTCAGTATCGATTTTTTCATAAAATAAAAACTATTTAAATATAAAAGAATTCATTTCATGATGTAAATATTCCATAATTCTTCCTTTCTCTTACCCTTCTTTAAACCCTATGAAAATTTTTTCTAAAACATGGTATTAGCATAAAAAGAACAGTGAGTAATATAAAATAAATAATTGTAACATTATTCGATGTATACATAGAAATAAAAAAAGTCATACTTTTCAATTGTAAAAAAATCTATTTAACATACCTCATGAAATAATAAGATTTATGAATAACAAATAGAAATCATAAATCATAAATACAACTTGTGCCATCCATATCATACTTACATTGTATCTTTCACAGCTACTTATGGATTTACATTTGGAATACACATCATAGTATATTTCCAGAATCTCTCAAGAGAAACATTAACCTTTACCTCAATCATGTTACCCAATGCATTGGAGAGCTATCTCAGGCTCACCCACCCTATGTTTATCATTGAACCACCCATATATGTAAACAATTCCCAAGAACCATAAACTAATCATAACACATAAAACAAGCATAAAAGAAATATAAAATTTCCAAATTGTAATAAAAATATATCATTAAAAGATATTGACAAAATTAATGCTTTCTAAATACATTTTCAATAACAAAATATGCAAAAATGGTATATGGTAGTCATTTTAATTTCAAAAACATTATTGCTAGTTAAGGAAGCCAAATATAAAATAATGATCACGGTGGTGGAAAGTTCATTGTCACAACATACATTAAAAATAATCATTATTTTTTCATCTAGTAAAATGATTCGTAGAAAAAAAAGATTCCTTTTTATAGCCATTCAATTAAATAAAAATATAAATGGGTATAATTATACACCATATAAAATAAGTTCATGTATAGACAAAAATATGATTCAATGAATAGAGAATGAAACTAAGTCCCTTACAAAGATCATTTTTAAAATAAAATAGATAAATTTTATGTATTCTCTATTAGTAAACATAAAGAAAGTATAAATACAAGATATGATATAAAAAATATTTCTCACATAATCATATCATGACATAAATTAGCATTATAAGATCAACCCATTGAATGGAAATTGGGTTAAGAAGTTCCCTTACATTGAATCTGACTCATCATGTATGCTTTGTGTTCTCCATGAATAATAAAAGTAAGTTAATTTATACTTTCTTAATAAACTTTATCAAGTTTATTAATACTTTTATATAACTTATTACCTTTCTATAACAATCATATAATTATTCAAGTTCATTTCGGTTGTTTTGTCGATGTTCGGTACTTGAGTCAAAAATGAACTTGTCATAATTACTAATTGTCGATGTGGTCAAAATTCCATTATCTCCATAATACTATTAATGATTTAAGTATAATATATATATATATATATCCATTATATATTTATTTAGCATAGTCTATAACATTTGGAGATAATAAATGAAATGCACCGTTCATGGAGATGGTAAGTCGTTCGTACGCATGAACACTACATTCACTACTTTTAATATTTAATGGAATGAAATATAAATGATAAATATGTATATTATAATTATATTATAATAACAAATTTTATATATGTAACATAATTTCGTTAACTTTTTACTTTATAAGATCCATTTATGTCATTAACGAGTCATATAACTTTAAGGGGGTGGTAGTCCGCACTTCCTCAATTGAAATTATCGTATTTACACATTATGGAAAGAATAAAGGTATGATTTAAAAAAACATAATAATAATGACAATATTCATATAATATATATCATATATAAATATAGTTCCATCATAATTTCCACCATGAGAGAGTTTGTAGGGGAAAACTGAACTATCCTAGTTTCGTGAGATAGTAGGTCGCCGTCCACAGAAACAACATGTTTATATCCATTAGATGTAGGTGTGTGTAAGTGTAGTTGGAATAATTTTCATAAAAAAACCTAATATATTTATTATATAGGTGTTGTTATAAATGAATGTAATAAAGAGTGTTTAGTGGGTTGTAGAAGGAAAATAAATGAATGAAGCTTGAGAGAAGACATTACCTCAAATCGGCTAACTCCATTTGATTTAAGATAAAAGGCTTTCTTAAATTTCGTTATGAACAAGGTGATTCTTCAATGATGTATATAGGGATGTTGATATATCATTTGGGAAGATTTTGGATGATCCAAGGGTCTTAAGAGGTATGATTAATGGTTAGAGATGATGCCCTTTTATAAGGGGGAGGAGGGTCACTTTATGAATGTCTTGATATATTATTTTGTTACAAACTGAATTTCGGTATTTAAAGCTCCAAAACTCATTTAATTTGAAGATAAAATGAGTATTGTTCGAAATACTCTAAAAAATTAGTTTTTAGACATGCTTTGGTTTCAAATTTAACCTTACCATTTAGCTTTACACCTTTGTTAACTTATTAGACTCATACCACTTATTCTTTTATATTCATAATATATGGTTAATAGAGTAATCATAAAATTCAAAAAGAATAAAAATTAGTTCATTAATTACACATTAAACATTATTTTAACCATTTTTCCAAATCTTATATATTTAGAAAAATTATATAATTTATTAAAATAATATTTGTTTTAGAAACTCATGTATGTAAAATTTTTTAATATTCAAATAACAACTTTTTAAAAATCCATCACAACAAGATTATTTCAAAAAAACTTCATTAATTGAAATATAATAAGTCATAGTCAACCCCAAATTTTTTGTATGTCATGAAAAGTTTCAAAATAAATTTATTTTATTATTTATAATCTAATTTATTTAAATCATTCATTAATAAGGTAATTATTAAATCACCATTGTGTAATAAATAAAATTGTATATTTAATATCTAAAAAAATAAATATAATACCATGATATATCAAATAATTATATATTTCTAATTACTATTTATAGTCAAAAATATAACTTATATAGCCCAATAATTTTTTTTTACTAAATGATACATGTGTAGGTTATATTTTCCTTAACTTTAAATTAAAAGTAATGAAATCTCATTTTCACACAAAAGTGGCTCAATAGGGTCCTAAATTAGACCCAAGGATTTCCATGGTTGAAAATATCTCATAAAATAGGTTTAGAAAATGTGTTATGGGGATTTATTAAAATAATATTAGTATTTTTACCCTTATTTACCAGATTTACCCTTTAACCATGGTAAATAAAATAATTACTGAAGTTATTATTCATAATGTATAAAAATAAAAGGTACCTATTCACATAATTTTGACCTCATAAGTCCAAATATGGAATCCATTTCTCCAAATTCAAAACACAAATGTTTCAAAAATTAATTTAATATTAATTCTCTTCGTCATAACCAAAAAGCGTGTTTTTAAGATGTAACAACTACCAAAAGATTAACATGTATTCATGTCCTATTTAAATTTGAAATTACCTCCAATGAAAAAAGAAATGATTAAATGATAAAAAAATAATTTAATTACACTTTAAAACAAATTAAAAAGATAATATAACCAAATAAATAAACTAGATGAATAGACATTTTTGGCTTAAAATGCAATATTTTTCATTAATCATTAAAAAATTATCTTTTTTAGAAAAATACCAAATATTTACCCAATATAAATTTTCATATCCCAATTCCAAATAAAAAGATTATTTTTTTAATTGTAAAATATAAAAGTGGAAAAAACTACATTTTAAACAAATTAGATTATTTATTTTTAAAATTGGATTCATTCTCATTTGAAGCCACTATCTTTTATTAGATAATTGTAAAAACATTTAACAAACATGTTTAATCATAATATGGTTATTTCTATATATTCCCTCTAATACGATGGCTAGGTGTTAACTACCATTTAAAAATAATAATATTATATTATTATTTTGATATAACTCAACCTTTTGTAAAATATAAGATTTCAGAGAAACTTATTGTTGCGTGTTAAGTATGATATTAGACATAGAATCCATTTAAAGTAAAATTAATATTTACTCATAAATATTAATAAATATGAAAAATTCATATTTATTATTTACATGGTATGTTACAAATATGAATGGCTTACAAAATTTTTTTTATCTAAAATATCTATGCATATTAGGTTTTTTTTTAATTTTTTATTCAGACTGTAAATTTAATTTCATTGTTACATTGGTATATTATATCAGAGTTAATTTAGAGTCCGAATTTCTTGTATTGATAACAATGAAGAATAATAAAAAAATTTCATAATAAATATATCACAAAATATCAGGGTGTTATAATAATAGTTAAATGGAACCTACATGTTATTTATTGAAGAATATGATGATACTAGAGAGTTTAATGAAACAAACACCTCTATATTTTGGTTGCTCTTGAGTCAAAATTAATATTTAAGGATGAATTAACACATTTTAGATGATAATAAATGTTCTAGTATGTTTAGATAATCAATAGGAAACCCTTTCTCTTTATAAATTTCAAGTTTATGTTGATCAATAGTTGTATTTCACTAAGAACACTATAGAAAATGAACAAATTTATTACCTGGAATGGTCAATATTAAAATTTTATTTTCCTTCAATATTATTTTTCAAAATATATTTGGCATAAAAATGAATGGAAATTCCTAGAATTTAATAAAAAGGATGGTAAATTTTCTAACACATATGAATCTAATTTTAAAATATTTTCTAGATATTTGAAAATTTTAATTTTTTACAATGATATTAAAAAACTTTTAATTTAAAATAATATTGAGTAATGGTTAACATAGTAATATGGTAACTAATTAGTTTAATTGCTATGAGAAAATTGTACGGTGTCTAATGAAATTTGAAATAGAGATTATCGACATTAGAAAAATGAAAAAGATAATAAGTAATCCAAGTGGAAGTAAATAGGGAAATATTCATATATAAAACATAAAGGTAGAAAACATAAATTACCCTCCTAGTATAAGAATGATAAAAATAATTTTTGTGAATGTTATATGAGTTATTTTAAGTGTTATCAATGTTTAACTATGGGAAACATAGATCAAAACCATGTGGAGAATAGAAGTCATAATTGTCTTACTGGTAATGATAAATAGGAAGAAAAATTAAAATTTTTGAATGAGTTGTGACATTATTTTAATGTGTTTCCAAATTAATAATTAAATTATAATGACCACATTCACCATAATAAAAAAATTAGAAAAAAACATTTACTGTTGTTGGGAGTTAAAATAATTTGTTGAGTAGTACAGTAAACATTCCCTTTTAGCACTCCACTGAATCATTAGATTCTAGATCAATACATTCATATATTTTTTGTAATTATTTATAGTAAAATATAAAAACCACCTAATCAAATGAAGTTAATACATTCGGTAAAAACATCTAAGGAAATTATTAAGGAAAATATATTAATGGGAACCATTAGATAATCATATTTGGAATGAATTTTCTTAGAAATCTAGTTTCCTTACCCATAATTTAGTTTGATATTATTTTTGGTATGTATTAGGTTTTTGTTTATAATCCTATTATAATTTGAAGAGAAAAATAATTCATATTTATTTACTAGAACGAATTTTAATCATAATATTATAATATGTTTATACCATTGATATCGTATCATGAAGATCAAGAGTTTATTAAAGACAAGACTGCCAGTTTTGTTACATATAATATTGAAATGAATGAAAAGATTCTAAATAATTATTAACAAGGTTTAATTGAATATATGGATGTATTTACTAATGATTTTACTAATGTTATTCAAGATTATTCAATTGAAATTATGACTAATATTTTTCTTAGATTCATGATAATTTCAATTCCTCATTATCAAATGGTTTCATTTGAGACTTTATAAATTTTAATAACTAGTTATATGATTTACATGATATGGGTTTTACATTGGTAAATTTTATATTATGTATTCCCATTATGAGTTTATAGTTATGCATTTTGGATTAACAAACACTCTTCTTGAATTTATAGACGTAATGAATGGTGTAGTCCATTAGTAATTTGGTAAATTTATGGTTGTTTCAATAGATTTAATTATATTAAATTTTAAAAGTTAAAAATATCAATATAATCATCTATTGATTTTTTTCAGAATTTAAATGAACAACGTTTTATATAAAAATTTTCAAATGAGATTTTTTTATTCAACATATTTAATTCATTGGGAATATTGTATGAAAATATGGAATGTCAGTCAAACCAACTAATAATAAAGTAGTTTAACACTTTCCATATCCTAAAAATATAATTAAGACTCTATGTTTTCATTTTTTATCTTCTTACTACCAATGTTTTATATAAAAAATTAATTATTTATCTTTCCCACTGACCATGTTAAGTAGAATAAGATTTATGATTATCTAGACGAAGGAATGTGATTAATATTTTGTATAATTTAAAATTCAATAAGATAAAAATCCTATGTTATCCTTTAAATCAAAAAATATGGAGTTTTTTATTTAAAATGTTTCATTTTTTAATGGAATTGGTTATGTATTCATGTTTAACGGTCAGGTTATCGTGTATGTTTCTTTTCATTTGAAACCCCATGAGATGAATTGTTCAACACAAGACCATTAGCTCAATATATTAGATTTTTTTAATGTTATAGATTCATAATATATATGGGATGAAATATGAAATATATAATTATTTTGAAAGGATAATTTATGTGTTCTCTAAAAAATAGTTGAACATTATATAGAGAAAATCTCTATAATTGTCTATTTATTATGGTTTTACAATTCACAGTCATCTTGGTAATGATAAAAAGGTATCTCATATATTTAGATGAAAAGTAAATTTATAATTATCTATGGTATATATAGAACATGATAATATTTTAGATGATTTAATAAATATTGCACTGGATATTTTTTATATAAAAACTCATTTCTTTTGGCAGAAGTTTTAGAAATTAACACATTATCAGAATAAACTTTCTATTCATAAAAGGATGATCATCATTTGAAAAAAATTATAATTGATCAAAAAGTGTATCTTTTTAGAGACTATTATTTATAAATAATGTGTGATCATATTTCGAAAGATTTTGTGTGTTCCATATTATTAGTAGATGAAAAAGGAAATGTTATATAAAGATGACAAGACTCTCTTTTATATCCATACTCCCTGCATTAATATTTGTAGATAACCTTGGGAGTATTTTTCATTAAGGAGCATGAAGAATTAAATAAAAAAATTTGAAATGAAAATTTTTATTACTCAGTGGGTTAAATCCGAATGATAACTAAAAAATCAAATTCATCAAACATTGTCAACAACAAAATGGAAATGTGACAACATATACATATATTTCTAGTAGTATTGACAAATACACCTCAAGGTAATAATGGTGTATTTTATTATTGATATTTTATCTAAATATAATAATTATATGAATATCTGAGATATCATATAATCAAATCATGATAATATAATTTTTCACAAAGACATAGTCTAGTTACTAGAGTTCCCTCTCCATTATATCTAATCATGATCTAAAATTTACATAAATTTTTTGAGTGATCATCAAAAGTCTATGGGTGGTATATTAAATTTCAATAAATATTTTTCATCCTTAATGTGATGGATTTCCATAGTGTACAATTGTAAAATTAAGGGATATATTTATATTTTTCTTTCTATATTATCTCATATGTTTAGATCAACATGTTCCTTTAATTTTTTACTTTTTAATAATAATCTTTTACATTTTAGTATTCACATAGATCATATTTTATAAAATTTATAGAAATTAGTATCAGACACAATCATTCTTCATTGAAGTTAGTGATAGTAAATTTTTGGGAATATATTTTCTATAATAGAGGATTGAAAATGTAAAAATGTTTTAGTAACACATGAGGGAAGAAAAGAGAATGAAAATTGTTATATATATAACATGATAAGAGATCATTCTTTTGATGTAGGTTACCATTTCATTCATGAAATAACACCTTGTAATAGTGTATTGAATTTTGGTTAGAAACAATCTAGTTCTCAATGTACATTAATCCCTATATTGATCTCAAGATCTGCTCTCATCGATCTATTTCACCATTTATGGTTTAGGTAATGGCCAAGACATCACTTCCTGTCCTCTTCCTGTCATAGCTGAGGGTGGAGTAGGATCACTTTCCACCCTTTTCGTCTCTCTATAATCCTCTATTTTACCCTTACAGTAACCCTGAATCACTTCCCCCCTTTTCCCTCAATTTTTGTTTTCCCTCAAGTCCATTCATTTTAGAATGGTGTTCTTTTAGTCCTAATTTTTTCCTTGGAGTTCATTCGATATTCTATGATGGTGGATCTATCATTGATTTATCATTTTGGGAAGCATTTCCCCTCTATGGATTACTTCGATTGGTTTTTTTCCTATACTTAGAAGTTGTATGGATATGTGATTTCTAGGATTTTGGATTCGAGGAATATCTTGATTCGGTTCGTAAAGGAAGAACACCTTCTGTTGACTTTAGAAGATTCTCCATGGGTCCTCTATGGTTTTTAATTTTATCTCTCTCTCTCTCAGTTCTTTTTATTTTCACCTGAAGAGAGATTCCCCCCGCATGGAGATCTTGATATCTCTTCCTAATATTCATTTACCTTTTCAAAACCTAATGATTCATTGTTTCATTAGAAATATAGTGGGAAGTTTAATCTACACGGAGCTTTATACCTCCTTGGGTTATCATCCTATCTCTCTATGGATTTTTTAAGTAAATATTTTGAATAACATCCTATATTATATCTACATTGAGGTTCAAGTAAAAGTACATTGGTATTAAAATGAATGCTATGAATTGTGGGTTTCATTATATTCATCAGTTAGGCTTCTTGGTCATGATTTTATTAGATA
This sequence comes from Viscum album, assembly GCA_963277665.1. NCBI lineage: Eukaryota > Viridiplantae > Streptophyta > Magnoliopsida > Santalales > Viscaceae > Viscum > Viscum album. The sequence goes on from OY728121.1 coordinate 1,090,420,553, forward strand.
CATGACTATATTTTTGTGAAATTATCATGAGATTCCCGCATATGTGGGGGATGATCATCCCATGTGGCATACCTGGAAGGATGGAATCCACACAAACCTTAGTTTATCATGAAAACCCCATGAGGTGGATCCAATGGTTACTAGGTAGTTGGTTCATCCTATAATCTCCCATAAGAAGGAGGGACAAATGAATTATAAACTATAGATAGAGGATGTCTTTTCTCAATTGAGACATGATTTGGGTGTTAGATCAATATCAAGGTAGGTTCAAGGAGGTTCATAGGAGGATTATGGGGTCTATGTGGTTCAAATAATATACTCAAGGAAATATCCTTCATTTTTAGATGTTGTGAGATCCTATTGTATCTCTTCTAAAGAGGATATATTACCAGAAATAGGTGAGGATAGATCATATGCTGTTAACAATCATGAACATTCATGGATGTGGAATTTAGAGGGATAGGGAGAATGGTATAGACAAATGAACACAGAATGCTCAACAAGGATTTCTGAAGAATATTTTTTAGATAAGGCCAAAAATCATCCATCTTTTGTCAGAATAGGTAATGATCTTGTTTCATGTAATTGTTCTTAGAACCATTTTGGAATGTTGGGGGATAGTGAGTCACCCTCGTCTAATGAAGGTATTTTTTTGTGGTGGAAGGTTGTGAATAAAATCATCCATTACACAGTAGGTTGGATGAAAAAGGAGTGGATAATTAGTTTCATTCAGAATCATGGTCTTGGGATCCCATGAAAGCAAATCTCATGGAATAGTACCTTTGATTGTAATGACCCAATGTTTTTTAATGGAAATTCCTTTCATATAAATATGTCATAATCACATGAAATCACAATATAATTAATTACTAATTTTTATGAGTCCCTTAAAACATATGTTTGACACAACTGTGATGTGAATTTCAAAAATCCGACATACACAGTTGCGATAAGTAGGTTATTTGGAGTCCAATAAGAAAAACATAATTTTTGGTGAATAGTAACCCACCTTTATGAATAGTAACATACCCTTATGAATAGTGATATACCCTAATGAATAGTAACCTTACCTATGGTAGTATATAAATAATATTCAACTCTAAGTACGATATACCTATGCCTTAAAATAAGTAATCAAATGTTTAAAATAATGTTTTTAGAAAAAATTAAGATTTTAGTTAAATATTAAATTATTAATATTTAGAAAAATATTTTTGAAAAATGGACTTCATTTTTGGATTCTACACGTTGAAAAATGGTTGGGTTAAAGGTTTGGGATTTTTCTGAAATACTTGAATTTTTTATGAATAGTGACATACCATAATTTGCAAAATTAAGATAAATACACTAATTATAGATTCATTTGTGATGTTCTACTTATGTAATCCACTTTGTTCAGGATCACATGATAAAATTTCTATTATTGGTCATGGAAGACTCACTATTCCTTGTATTATGGGGAAATAATAAATTAATGAATTTTATATTAAGAAATACCGTCTCTCCTCCACTATAAAACCCCCTCTCACTCCCCCCTTCCATTCACTCATATAAAACCTGTTGCCTTCTCAAAATTCTGTCCAAATATCCTCCCAACCTCCTCTCCCACTTCTATCAGGCCTTGGTCTCTTAAAAAGACCAAAACCTCTCCCTTAAGGAGGCTCTCAATGAAGTTTGGTTCAAGAGGTAAATTCCTCTTTTCAATTCTTTGTCTTTCCTTTCAAATTCATTGTTTTCTTTTGTATTACCTCTCCTTATACAAATCTTGTGATGACTTGAGTACCTTTTATGTACTAGAATTTTTTCAATAGAGTGTAATAAGTTATCCTCATCCCTTCCTTTTACCTTCTTTTATATTAGTTGCAAGAACACCATTAGAGATGTGTCAATTTTTCCACATTCAAGGACGATGGACTTTCGATTTCTATTATCATTCTCAATTCTCTTCATAAATCCATTTTTGTTATGGTTGAACCAGATTATTATTTAGTTAATATAACCTATTTAATATTTTGTAATCCTTTTTTACAAATGGTATTATGTTTAAATAAAAAATGTGTTCATTGTAATCAAAACCCAAAAATAAACCGAAACAATTATCATTAAGGTTCTATATAATAATTCACCCCCTTTATATGTAACCAAGTTATATAAATGACCAATTACACCTATATATGTTCACAAATAATATATAATTTAAATACTAGAGATTTATTTCTATTCCACATACTTAAAAACATTTGAACCAAATATGAAAATAAAGAATATGAACACTCTGGAACGGAAGAATTCCGAACAATAACTATTCAATAAAGACATAAATGAACAAACCAGAATTATGGTAAACTAAATACATGTGTAATAGGATCTTAAATAAGTTATTAATAAGTATAATTTCATATTCCTGGAGCTTAATTTCTATATAATAACACATTCAGAGTTAAGGTAACGGTTTTTCCACCTGGACATCCATTTTCATTCGGGTTACATTCATGGTCTCAATTACCTCAATGAAATTCTTATGTATTCGTATTTACTCCTCATAAATTCTGTGTGAGTATTATATATATTTTTACCAACCCGAACCCTTCCTTATTTTATGGATGGAAGCACATTATAAAATAAACATTCAAAATTGTTTCCAAAATAGAGGCTCGATTGAAGGGAATTTCTCAAATTCTTACCTATTTTCAATGGAACTTTATAACCTGTTTCGGAAAAAATTATCTTTATAAAATCACTCATTTTATTATGAAAATACTATCTTTCTTCACTTCTATTTTTATAAAAATATTTTTCAAAAAGAACTCTTCTTTTCAAAATAAAAGAGTATTTATCTTATGATTGCTTAATGATTTTATAAGCGTATTTTCATTTGATACAACACCCTTGTTGACCCTTATGTATAAATGGGTTCAATAATTTATGAATTCATATACCATATTTGATTTAATTTTTTATGACTAACTCTATTGTGGATGATCTATCCTAAAACCATTCACCATATTTCTCGGAATGGTTAGTTTTTTATGTTTAATGATTGTGGAAAGATGGTTATATTTCGTATGATTGTTTCAATATGAATGTATATATTGTTTATGTTTACTTCTTCTTCTCATATGAGGAATGAATTGGACTTGTTATGTGATGGTTGGGGCTTACTACATCCCCTCGATTAATCGGTAGGTCTCATGAGACAAACTATGGTCTTGGAATGAGGCCATGACAAAAATGATTATTTATGGTCCAAGCAAAAGGCATGGACGGTATGATTATGATGTTCGGCATATGAACTTCCATAATTATGATGCTAGTATTTTAAGTTTATGTGGTTATTCGACTAGTATAACACTCATGATTATGTTTTATTATGACATTATTTACTCAGCTCATATTTCTTCCAGAATGTGTTCAAGTTTGTTATTAACGGTATGTGTTTTCAATTACTTACCATGTCTTATGTTTATGCTATCATCCATTGCATTGCTTACTATTACTGAGCATTTAATATCACCCCTTTCTTATGATTCTTTTTCTTAGGACATGAAGAAGTTTTTTATGAATGACATGCTGAAACAATCTTGGAGTTGTGGATGTTTTCTATGGAGTTTCTAGGACGTTTTTCTTTTCAAGTTGTAATATTGAACTTATGTATATATCTTGTTCATAATAATACTAAACTACTCGGTCCTTCGGGATTCGTATTCCTTGTATGTATTCCTATGTAATCAAATAAGGCACCGAATCTGGGAAACTGGGGTCGGGTCCTTAAAATGGGTATCACAGGAAATATTAGTAGAAAGTTGGAAACTAGATTTAGAAAATGTAGATTATGGAAGAGTGCTTAAGATAGCGTTTGAGGATAAACATACAAGAACATCCGAGTATTTTGGAAAGGAATATATTATGTGTATCATTCAATCAATACATCCCTATCTGGATACGATCAGGTAGAGGTGTCTTTGACACAGATATACCTAGGAGTGAAAGCTACGACAAGGAGTTTCGGGCTTGACCCAGGGTATCCTGGTATACGACAATGGGTCTTGTTGCACTCTTGGTTACGACACTCACGGGGGATATGCTTATGATAATTCACGTTTTCATTACAATCTATTATGATGGATTTAAATGTATATTTTTCCTCATAGATACCATGTTTATGATTAAGAGGTTAGCTATGCATAAAATTTCAATTTATGCTTAGTATTTTTCTACATTGAGAATATAAATTATGATTCAAACCCTAATCTACTGTATACCTTTATTAATAAATGGCGCCTAATGGAAGAAATGGAAACTGCAAGAATGCACATGTCCCCTGTAGGGATTTTCCTCCCACACAAGATAATGATGTTGGCTCTAGTGCTGTGACTCGTGCGGAGCAACTCATAACTATTCTTGGACAACTTACTCAGGTTATGAATAATAACCTTACCTGTGTGGAGCATCCAGATCCACCATGAGGAGGAACTATGCTAGATCACTTTATGTGACAACATCCTCAATTATTAAACGTGACTACAATCCCATTTGTAGCAGAGCAGTGGATATATTCCCTTGAGAAGATATTTCTCACTTAGGGATGTAATGAAAGAGAGAAGGTTGTCATAGCAGTATATCGTCTATCGAGAGATGGGGATCTGTTTTGGTTATTAATCCAGAACAAAAAGGAGGAGAGAGAGTTAGAAGATATGGAATAGAAGGATTTTAAGGAAATCAACATAGAGAAGTATTTCCCTCATGAGTAGCGAGCAGATATGGAGAGATAATTCTTGAATCTGAGGAAGAAGGGGGATGAAAATGTTTCCAAGTTTGAACCCAACTTTACAAGCTTAGAAAGACATGTTGTGGACTACATACAAAATCCAAGGAGAAAAATTGATCGATTCATTGATTGAATAAAGCCATTCCTCTGACAGGCACTGGTATCCAAAAAATTTTCATCATATGAGGATATAGTTTCATGTGTTATCAAGAAATAAAAATAATTCTCTAAGTCTTATGACTTTAAGGGAAATCAAGAGAAGAAGAGGGCTAAAGAAAACTCTGGGAAATGAAACAAGGAAACATGGAAGAAGGGAAGAGCTGAATTTCCACCCTGTGATAATTATGGAAGGAAACACCTTGGTTCCTGCTTAAAGGGAAAAGGAGTATACTTCAAATGTGGACTGAAAAACAATCATTCTGGTGATTATAAGGTAACGATAGAGGCTAATGATGTTCAACGCGATAACTGTCAGGAGATGGGACACTATGCTAATGATTGTCCAAAGTGTCAAGGAAACATGCCATAGAAATGGCCAAGGGAGCAGGGACAAGCTTATGCAATCACAACAACAGATATTGAAGTTCCTAATGATGTGGTGGCAGGTACATTAATCATTTCCTCAAATTCAGCCAATATTTTATTTGATTCTGGTACATCACATTCATTTATATCTTCATAGTTTTCCAAGAAAATTATATATGTCCAATATAATTTAATAAAGGAGTTATCAGTCCAAACTCCTAACGGATGTATCATTGCAACAAAGGCTTGTCGATTAGTCCCCCTCATGACACATAAACGGGCTTTAGTTTCTAAACTTATCATCATAACAATGGTTGACTATGATATAATACTAGATATGAATTGGATATCAATTTATGATCTGGAGATCTATTCCAAGAGGAAGGAAGTTACAGTCATTTAGAATGGTGTAGAATCCCATATCATTAGGTAAGAAACCTCTTTATTTGATTCGAATCTAGATCCACCCCCAGTAGCTCAACTAAATTAAGTTATTGGGGTCGATGATAATGAAATAATCATGGGTGGGGAAAAGAATTTTCAAATATAAGATGTACCTGTTGTGCATGAATATGTCGATGTCTTTCCGAATGATTTACAAGGACATCCTCCATAGTGGAAAATTGAGTTTTCCATTGACTTAATTCCTGGTTCGAGGCCCATATCAAAGACCCCTTCTATAATGGCCACTATGGAGTTAGTGGAACTTAAGAGTAAATTAGACTAACTGAGTGATGAAGTATTTCCTCAACCTAGTGTTTCTCCATGGGGAGCCCCTGTCCTCTTTGTCAAGAAGAATGATGGATCCATGAGGTTGTGCATTGATTACAGGGAAATCAATTCTATTACAATAATTAATAATTATCCTCTTCCATGAATTGATGATTTATTTGATCAACTTCATGAAGTCTAATATTTTTCGAAGATTGATCTACGATCTGGATATCATCAGTTGCTTGTGAGGAAAGAAGAAATTCCAAAAATAGTATTTCGAACAAGGTACGGGCATTATGAGTTTACAGTAATTCCTTTTGGATTAACTAATTAACTATCTATTTTCATGGATCTCATGAATAGATATTTCAAATAATATCTTGATGAATTTTTAGTGCTGCTTATTTATGATATCCTGGTATACTCTAAAATCCATGAAGATCATAAAAATCACTTGCACACTGTAGTCAAGACACTTAGATGAAATAAATTATATGGGAGGTTTATTAAGTGTGATTTCTGGCTCCAATCAGTTTCATTTCTATGCCACATTGTCTATATGGATGGAATATCTGTAGATCCTGTGAAGAAAAAGGCTATAAAATAATGTACTACTATAACAAATGTAACTGAGGTACGCAGTTTTATTGGTTTAGTAGGTTATTATCAGCATTTTGTTCAGAACTTTGCCCGTTTAGCCAACCCAATGACCAAGATCACAGGAAAAGGAGTTATGTTTGTATGAAAAAATGAATGTGAAGAATGTTTTGAAGAATTGAATAAGATGATAGTGAATTCTCCAATCCTAATCCTATCATCGGGTAATGATGGGTTTGTGATATATAGTGATGCATCATAGAAATGTCTTCGTTGTGTCCTTATGTAGAATGATCGAGTGACTGCCTATTCATCTAGGCAGCTAAAAATTCATGATCAAAACTATCCAACTCATGATCTTGAGTTAGCAGCGGTAATGTTTTATCTGATGATTTGGATACATTACCTCTATGGAGAAAAATGTGAGATATATACAGATCATAAGAGTTTTACGTATATATTCTCACAAAAAGAACTCAACATGAGACAAAGGAGGCGGATTGAGCTACTCAAAGATTATGATTTCACAATACTCAAACAACCAGGGAAAGAAAATAAGGTAACAGATGATTTGAGTAGAAAGGACCATGGAATTATGAAAAAGATGAGAGTTGAAAGAGATCCGATGTTCATGGATATAGTAAAGATGGATATGGGAATTATCAAGGAAGATAGCACATCACTACTTTTTGAAATGGTTGCCAAAACTTCTTTATTGGAGAGGGTAAAAAGTTCTCAGGCTGATGATGAGGAGTTTCAAATGAAAATTAATGCTATAAATGATGGGAAGTGGAATGAATTCACATATGAAGGTGGAATTTTCAAATTCGAGAAGAGTATCTGTGTTCCCGATATGCCTGGGCTAAAGAGAGAACAATTGGATGATGCTCTTAGCTCTAATTTCTCTATACATCCTGGTATCACAAAAATGTATCAAGTTATTTGAGAAAACATTTGGTGGGAAAATATAAACATGGAGATTGCTGAATATACATCAATGTGCCTGGTATGTCAACAAGTTAAGGATATGAATCAAAAGTCTAATGGGATGATGCAACCAGTACCCATACCATCATAGAAGTGGGAGAACATTACCATGGACTTTTTCATTTGACTTCCAAGGAAATCTAGAGGAAACAATGCTATATGGGTCATTTTGGATTTTCTTACAAAGATAGCTCACTTTATCACTATTCAGTATGACTTCTCATTAGATCAACATGCACGAATTTACATCATAGAAGTGGAAAGGATTCATGGAGTACCACTCTCTATTGTATCCGACTATGATCCTAGATTCACCTCGATGTTCTAGAAAAGATTCCAACATGCTTTAAGCACTGAACTGAACTTCAGTACGACCAATTATCCTCAAACTAATGGCCAATCTAATATGACTATTCAGACACTAGAAGACATGTTGATATCATGTTCTACGGAATTCAAAGGAGGGTGGGACCAATATCTTCTAGTGGTTGAATTCTCCAACAAAAACATTTTCTACTTGAGCATCCGAATGGCACCAATTGAATCCCTTTATGGGAAAAGGTGTAGAACACCGGTGTGTTGGGATGAAGTCGGTCAGCGAAAGCAGCTAAGTCCGAAATTCGTTGAAGAAACAGAAGAGAAGGTGAAAACCATTCAACAACATATCAAGGCAGCCCAAAGTCGACAAAAGAGTTATGCAGATAACCATCGACAATACCTTGAGTTCAAAGTTGGAGACCTAGTATTTCTATGCATATCTCCATGAAAGAAGGTCATGGGGTTTTGGAAGAAAGGAAATCTAAGCCCCAGGTATATTGGCCCCTTTGACATCCTTGATCGAGTTGGAGTGGTGGCCTATCGATTGGCACTTCCACCTACCTTGTCAAAAGTACATGATGTCTTTCATGTATCCCTCTTAAGGGAATACATACCAGACCCATAACATGTACTCTCTTCATATGTGGAATGGTTAGAGGATGATCTTTACTATGAGGAGAAGCCTGCGAAAATCATGGATCATAGAGAAAAATTTCTACGCAACAGGACTACTCATCTGGTCAAGGTACTATGGAAAAACCATAAGTATGAAGAGGAAACTTGGGAACTGGAAAAATCAATGAAGGAAAAGTACTCCCACCTATTCTAGGCATATATTTTAAATGAAAATTCGAGGACAAAATTTTTCTATGAAAGGGAGAATGTAATGATCTAATATTTTTTAATGGAAATTTATTTCTTATAAATATGTCATAATCAAATGAAATCACAACATAATTAACTACTAAGTTCTATGGGACCCTTAGAACATATGTTTGACACAACTGTGATGTGAATTTCAAAAATATGACATACACATTTTCAATCAGTAAGTTATTTGGAGTCAAATAAGAAAAACATAATTTTTTATGAATAGTAACCTACCCTTATGAATAGTAACAAACCCTTATGAATAGTTATATACACTGATGAATAGTTACCTTCCCTATGGTATTTTATAAATTATATTCAAGTGTAAGTACGATATACCTATGCTTTAAAATCAGAAAACAAATGTTTTAAACTGTTGTTCTTAGAATAAATTATGATTTTAATTAAATATTAAATTAATAATATTTAGAAAATTATTTTTGAAAAATGGACTTCATTTTGGTATTTAAAACATCGAAAAATTATTGGGGTAAATTTTTGGGAATTTTTCGAAATACTTGAATTTTTTATGAATAGTGGCTTGCCATAATTTGAAAAATTAAGATAAATACACTTATTATAGAGTCATGTGTGATGTTCTGCTACTGTAATCCCACTTGATTCAGGATCACATGATAAAATTACTATTATTGGTCATGGAAGACTCACTATTCCTTGTATTATGGGGAAATAATAAATTAATAAATTTTATATTAAGAAATCCTCTCTCTCCCCCACTATAAAAAACCCCCTATCACTCCCCCTTCCATTCACTCATATCAAGCCGGGTACCATCTCCAAATTCAGTCCAAATATCCTCCCAACCTCTTCTCCCACATCCAGAAATCATTGCTCTCTTAAAAAGACCAAAACCTCTCCCTTATAGAGGCTCTCAAGGAAGTTTGGTTCAAGAGGTAAATTCCTCTTTTCAATTCATTCTCTTTCCTTTCAAGTTCATTGTTCTCTTTTCTATTAACTCTCCATATCAAAATTTTATGATGACTCCAGTAAATTATATGTAATGTAATGGTTTCAAAATAGTGGAATAAGTTATCACCACCCCTTCCTTTTATATTCTTTTATATTAGTATCCAGAACACCATCTGAGATGTGTCAATTTTTCCACATTCAAGGATGATGAGCTTTCGATTTCTATTATCATTCTCAATTATAGTCCTGAAACCATTATTGCTATGGTAGTACCAGATTATTATGTATGTAATATAACCTATTTAAGATTCTCTATTCCCTTTTTAGAAATGGAATTATGTTACAATGAAAAGTGAGTTCATTGTATTCAAAACCAACAAATTAACCGAAACAATTATCATTAAGGTTTTATATAATAATTCATCCTCTTTCCATTTAATCAAGTTATATAAAAGACCAATAATACCTATTAATGTTAATAAATAATATATAGTTTCAATTCTAGTGATTTATATCTATTCCACATACATAAAAACAAGTTAACCAAATATGAAAATAAAGAAAACGAACACTCCAGAATGACAGAATTCAACACAATAACAGTTCAAAAAAGACCTAAATAAACTAACCACAATTATGATAAACAAAATACATGACTAATAGGTTCTTAAATAAGTTATTAATAATTATAATATCATATTCAATGAGCTTAAGTTTGAGAGAGGAACACATTCAGAGTTAAGGTAAGGGGTTATGCACCCGAACTTCCATTTTCATTCGGGTAACTTTCATTGTATAAATAAACTCAATGAAATTATAATGTATTGTTATGTACTCATCATAAATTATGTGTAAATATTATATATATGTTTACCAACTATAAACCTTCCTTATTTTATGGATGGTAACACATTTTAAAAGAAACATTCAAAAAGTTTTCCAAAATACAAGCCCGATTCAAGGGAATTTCTCAAATTCTTACTTATTTTCAAGGTCACTCTATAATATTTTTTGGAAAAAATTATCATTCTAAAATCACTCATTTTATTTTGTAAATAATACCTTTATTCACTTCTATTTTTATGAAATGATTTTCCGAAATAACTCTTCTTTTCAAAATAAATGTGTATTTATCTCAAGATTGCTTCATGATTTAATAAGAGTATTTTCGTTTGATTAAACACACATGTTGAACCTTATGTGTTAATGGGTTCAATAATTTATGAAGTCATGTACCATATCTTATTTAATGTTTTATTAATAACTCTATTTTTGATGATCAATCCTAAAACCATTCACCATATATCTGGGAATGGTTAGTGTTTTATGTTTAATGATTGGGGAATGATTGTTACATTTCATATGATAGTTTCAATATGAATATATATGTTGTTTATGTTTAACCCCACTCATATGATTAATTCATTAGACTTATTAAGTGATGGTTGGGGCCCCCTATATACCCTCGATGCATCGGTAGGTCTAATGAGACAAACTATGGTCTTGGAATGAGGCCTTGTCAAAATTATTATTTATGGTCCTACCATGAGGCCTGGATGGTATGGTTATGATGTTAGACATATGTAATTCCCTCCTTATGATTCTAGTATTTGATGTTCATGTGGTTTTTTGACTATTAGAATACCCATGATTTTGTTTTATTATGGAATTTTTTACTCAGCTCATATTTCTTCCATAATGTCTTCAAGTTCATTATTAAAAGCATGTGTTTTCAATTACTTACCATATCTTATGTTTATGTTATATTCAATTGTATTTCTTACTCTTACAGAGTGTTTGAGCTCACCCCTTTCTTATGATTCTTTTTCTGAGGACATGAAGATGTTTATTATGAATGACATGCAGAAATAATCTAGGAGTTATGGATGTTGTCTAACGAGTTTCTATGACGTTTTTCTTTTCAAGTTGTAATATTGAACATATGTATATATCTTGTTTCCAATAATACTACATTATTCACTTATTTGGGATTCGTATTACTTGTATGTATTCCAATGTAATCAAATAAGGCACCGACTCCGGGCAACGAGGGTCGGGTCCTTACATTGATCCACTAAAAGGAATGTAAAGAACACCTTTTGGATTCGTATGATTTTATTGAGAATATGAATAGTCCATGGAGACGAAAGGACTTCTCAATTTTACCTAGTTCTCATGTTAAGATATCCTCCTGTGAATGTAATGACCCCATATAAGATTGAATGAAGCTGTTGATAACATAATGAGTATGTTTAGGTCGTCTACTACGCATGTGGGGCCCAGATATGATCAAAATATTGAAAAACAAGATTATGAATCAACTTCCACCAATCGGATGAATACACGAAACAAAGGATTGTATAATTAACAACACCCATAATCTTCTCATGAAAATGAATGAAGATATTCTAGAATAGTTTTTCCTGATCAAAGTATCAATAAGGGATTCAATGAAAATTTATTAAGGACCATTATGATTTTATTTTAATAAATAAAAATCCATGTAGATAAAAAAAATATAATAGGATCTTGTTATATGGTAATATAAAGGGGAAAACAAGCATGCAGGAGAAATTAGAAACTTGGGACATGCAGGCTTTTCCCTTCTAGGATCTCCTTATGGACAATCTGGTAGTGTAATTTACCACAATTGAATGGAATCTAATTTACATAATGAATTATATCCGATTTGAATTGTTCATGAATAGCATGTACTTTCTTATGAGGTTTAAGTTTATCTATACTCGGAACATAATTGGTTCCCTAATTTTACCATAAATGTGATTTCGAAATAAAAAAATTATTTGGAGCATTAGACACCATGAAATTTTGGTGAATGTATGATCATTTTTTTACTATATCTCCCTACCATTTGGTTTATCTTAGGAACATGTTTTGTTACATGTTATAAACTGGGTTCATCTCATGTTTTCAATATAGAAATTGTGTAGTTAGGAGATAATATCTATTATATGGATAGACTAGTTCAAATTCGAGATCATAGAGATAATGTGTTGAAGAATTTGGAAAATAACCTAGAAATGTTTTTATGGATAAAATATATTATTGAAAATGAAACATGTGATCCTGAAAATGTTATGAGGGAAAAATATTCTTTATTGTATGAGTAATGAGTAAATTATGGAGGAATATTTTCTAAAAGGGGGAAAATATGTGAAAAGATGTAAAATTAAAAATACATATTTTATATATTATTAATGATCGTAAATATTTTTTGTACATTAATATATTAGAATATTTTTATTTTATTTTGTTTCAATCATATAATAAATAGTTAAATTAAAGGTGGAATGTTTTCAATTAATTTGTGGTTTTATTTAAAAATTTAATTATATAATTTCAATTTGGAAATTTATAAAATTAACATCATTTTTTGGATTCAGAATATCAATATTATTTAAGGGTGATTTTTCTTTTTTTTATGAGAAGATTGAATTTTGTGTTAATATTGGAAAAAAACAATCAGTATAAAAAACAAAATTTATTTTAAAATAATTAAAAATTAAAATTATGTATTGGATTGATATTAATGTTAACAAAGTCCCCATATACTAATAAAATATAAATAATTCAATATCAATTAGGATTAAATTTTTCATTAGTAAATCATTTTTAATCTTCAAAATGAAATTTTCCTATAAACTCTGTTTCATTGCAATTTTCACACATAAAATGAAATTAAGTTAATAATATTAAAAAATTAATTAAATGTAGATTCTAAATTTCGAATAATGATGTTCAAATATAGTAATTTTTTATTCCATTTTTTATTATATGGAATATTTAACATGGATAAATTTAACCATCCTGGTAATCGTTGAATGGTTTAATTGGAAGTTAAACTAAGAGATATAGAATAAAGATTGAGTAAATTATATCTAAATGTACTTGGTTGAGAGAATTTATACCGTACCTAATACATTATTTACTTATTTTTCATTTATTTCCCCATTACTATAAGAAATTCATTAATTATGACTAGATGATTAATATATTTAAAATAATTTTACTACCCTCACTTGTAAAAGAGAAACTCCACAGTTAAATTATTCACTCCTTTCAGGCCACTAATATTTTACAATACCTACACATATCCTTTCCCAACTATTCTTCCTATTTATTATAGTTCATGTTCATATTAAAATAAAAACCCTATAAGTATTTTATCTAAGAAAAAGGGAAATTTCCAAGGATGAGTTATATGTCCAAACTGAATAATTTCACGGTTAATTATTATTATAACTCATCATATATGATAAAACTCTATAAAAATGATATATTTATTTTTTAACACATAAAATATATTATATTTATTAAAAAAATTATTATATCATTTCTATCCTATTATAGTTATAAGCATAGATTTTGTGTATATGTGGAATACAACCTCCACGATCCAATGTGCTTCATTCTCCATAACCACCTCACATGGATGAATAATAAGGTATAATTAAAAAATACACAATATTTTTGTTGTATTATTATTATTATATAAATTCAACATATTTTTAATCTTCTTACCTATCCATCAGTTGTAAAATGATAATGTTGATCATGTATGCTTGTGAAATACCATCTCGATGAATAGATGTCATTAATTTTTCATTACCACCCCATATGTTTTGAATAAAAATTTATATAATGAATAATTATATCATTTATAAAAAAATAATTATTATTGAAAATAAAAACATCATATTATTTACTTGTTTTTTAATCAATTTGAAAAATGGAAATCCTGCACATGTGAACATGCAGACTACCACCCCTTAGATTAATATATTTCATTTCCCATGTCAACCTTCCATATTTGGTTCTAAAAATATATTTAAATTATAAAAAAATAAATTTTTTATGTTAATAGAAATTATGGAAGAGCTTTTAATTTTACCTTATTCATCTCACCATAGTTCTTCTTGTCTTATAAAATAAATATTGTCAAAAAATACAACATAAACAAAACCATTTCAGAAACTAAATAAAATGTGGAAATTATGATATAAAATAAATAATGATAATAAAATTAACATGAAAATATTTATTATGAAAGTACATATATAATATATATAATTACTCAGGAGTGTATAAATATTAATGAAATGATTCGGGACTCTAGGTAATGGGTATAATTTTAATAACGTGATTTTAATTTTTTCCTTCTAATGCTTTTTAATCCATGTCAATGTTTATTTAAACGTTAAAAAATATCTTCATAATTATGATTAAAATGGTACTAAATATAATTTTTATTTATTTGTGAAATTCATTACAATGGATTAATATGGAATCGTTTCACTATTTCCCATATGT
Source organism: Viscum album (assembly GCA_963277665.1). NCBI lineage: Eukaryota > Viridiplantae > Streptophyta > Magnoliopsida > Santalales > Viscaceae > Viscum > Viscum album. The sequence continues at coordinate 1,090,435,593 of OY728121.1, forward strand.
GTTTTTTGGACATTCTTTACTAAAGTGTTTAAAAAAATTATTTTAATGAGTATCGATTGAATATATTTTACTACTATCATGGAAATTATTTTCCTTGAATTTATCATTACTATACTTCCATATTATTTATATTTTTGTTATTTCTAACAATATTCTATAAATTTTTTCATTATTTTATTTATAAAGAAACACATATTTCTAAGGAACCACATATTTCTTCTCATTTTTTTTAGAAAACTGATTGATTTATTTCATTTGTAATTTAATTACAATTAAAAGTAATTTTATAAAAAAGTATATCAATATTTTTTCATTAATGCAATGGTTATTGCATATTTTTTTACTAATTATAGGTGATGTTGAAGTATCTATAATGAATGTTGAGCCTTTTATAGCTCTCCAATGTGTTGGGTAATGTGATAGTCTTTACATGTCATAGGTTAATATTAAGATATTTTTGGATTTTATATTTATTTGAATTAATCTTAAGGGTTATTGAAAGTGTTATTGTAAGGATAATTTTCTAGGTTATTTTCATTATATTCTATAAATTTCATTTAAAATATATAATTTGATTTAAAAATATTAGAAACCGAGTTTTTTTACTCAAATTTGTTTAACTTTTAAGAATGTTTTAATGTATTTTATTCCAATGATAGTTATTCACGAGTTTTTCTAATATCCGAACAAACCCTAATAATTATGTTTTTTATTTTTTCAATAATTATGAAAGGATTCATGAAAACTATTCAAAAATTACATTTTTCATGAAAAATTAAATGATTATTTGAGTTTAGATTATCATTTTATAAAAGGAAAATATTATGATGTATTTAATATTTTTATAAATAGAAAAATGTGTTTCATTTCAATTATATCCCTTGTTGAGAATTGTTTTTCACAGAAATTTTATTCAAATGTTTTACATATAGTAGTATAATTGGTAAGAACATTAATAATGTTAGATTACCAGTTATGGGAGTTACCATGACCTAGGAAAACATATATTTATATATAATATGTTTTATTGAAAAAAGGACATTATATTTAAATTTACACCATATAATACAAATGTTTTCTTAATTATCAAAAAATATATACCTAAATTGTAATTTGGGATGATAGTAATGAAATATATGACATATATTATATGCATTATGGGATATTTATGTGTGTGGTTTTGTATGATTAGTGATAATTCTAATTATATTTTTTAGATTCGAATTTATGAAAAAAAATCATCAATAATCTATGATAAAATTTTTCAAAAGAAGATTCACTAATATGGTTATTAAATCTATAATTAATTAATTAAATATTATATTAAACATTTATAGACTTTTTATTAGAGATATCCTTGAAATAATGATTTGGATATTTTTTTATGGTCACCTAAATAATATTGGATGAGATAACTCAATGCTACCATTTTCCTATTCACTATGTTTGTAATGAACCAAAATAATAATGGTCTAAGTAACATCCCAAAATGGGTAGTTTGAGGTATTGTGGATGATATTAATATTAATGAGTTATAAATTAGATATGATATATATCTATATGTAAAAATACAATTAGTAACCCTCAAGATAGGAACAAAATGGTCTAGTGAGAATAGGGTAGTATGTAATTTTTATCTTTTAAAATAGATATTATGAATAAATGATTTGGCAACATATTTAAAATTTTCATTTTTTATGATAATATGAAACTAAGGTGCATTAATTTTAGCCAAATGATTGACTATGGGGTTTTAATGGGTTCCATAATCTTTAATGTCGAGTCACCATTATTGTTCTTAACAGAAACTGCCAACGGCTACTAAATCCATAACTATTTACTAAATTGATTTCCAAAGGTAGGAATTCAGTGGGGGTTTTAGACCCAATGATACATAGGACTCGCATTCGTCAATATGATGGGAGGGTAGTATAATCAACCCCATTTGTGGAGAATTATTCAAAATCAAGAACACTCTGATATATTTAGGACATGATTATTAATATCATCCTAATTCTAATACCTACCTAGTTACCCTAAAAAATGACAATAGTTTTCATGAATCTCTTTCTATCCATGATACATAAATAGGTACAATAGAAATATAACCATAGGTTACATCCTTTTATATGTGAATGGGGATATTTTAGTTAGTCCATATGTACATATTTGATGTTCTTCATCGATTTCCCATTATGGGTAGCTTCTTATATGTTGAAGCTACACAGCCAGGAACTTCTGAATTTGATTCAATAGAAGGTGGAATTTAATATGTCAATGATGTTATCGATCCACTATGAGGCATCCTATGTGTCATATTTAATGTATAAATCAATACCCTTGTAGTTTGGTAAAATTATTCATTGTAACATCATGAATAAAGAAAATATTTGATGGAAGTTGGTAAATAGGTATTTGATCTTGTGGATCAAAGAGATTTATAATTTATTCTGCCTATGCAAGTAATCAATGTCATCATAGTTCAATCACACCCATATTAATGAACCTGATGTGGATACCCTTTATTGTAAGTAATCATATCATACCACTGATTGGGGATGACACACTAGTGTTTCCTTGGCTAGTGATGATTAATAATGTGAGTAATATGAACATTGTAACTCCTTATGCCCATGTGTTCTGTTCTCATTGTGAGGAACAATGGAAGAAATGTAATTAGTATCAATACATAAATATGTGAGACTTCTATACAAGGACAACCGTTGGGTTATTTGTCTGGAGATCTGACCCCAAGAAGGTGTTCTGCATAACCTGATTAATGTAGAAATTAGTTTCAATGTAGTTCAATTTTCAACTTAATACACATATGGATGAGGATGAATAATGATCCAATTAGAGTTATTGGGTTCTAATGGATGTAATTTAGGATACATGAGAGGACTTAGACTGGTGTGGATTTTAATTTGAGCTCGGGACATAGGATGGCTTACGAAATATCGTATTAATAATAGGAATCAATGTTCTCATAGTATAATTTGATGATGGAATACACACTAAAGTTATCCTAGTACGTGAAAAATAACAAATTATACTACCACTTAGATATTACTCCCTGATGTTCCCCAGTATATGGGAAAACATTTTTTATTCCATTGATTAGTTTTTACACACTGAGGATTCCCTGTTATGTGAGAAATATCATGTTATGCATTATATTATTGATGAAATATTGAGGTTTCTAATATATGTGGACCAAAAAATGTTATCATGTCATGGGATGCCCGACAAACCTAGCCAAGATGTTTTCTAGACACGATTGATTGTCTTTATCACATTATGAATGATGTATGGAGATGTTGGGTTGTATTAAGTAAATATCCAAAGAAAATGTCATGGACAAGATGACATGTTCAATGGATGTCTCATAATCAATATGGTATGTCTTGTAGTACATCACATGACCAATGCTATCATGTTTGGAAGACATTTCTAGATCTATCTAACATGGCTTTAAGGAAATAACCGGGTCATTCCTGACATTCTTGGAGTGTGTTACATGATTTGGATAAAATTTCTAGAAGTCATTTCATTATCTATCTAACATGTCTTCATGTCATCATGAATGATGGATGACATGGCTGGAGGGTACCCTGAGATTTCACTTTTAATCCTAAAGGGATTCTCTAGATCTAGCTGACATAAATTGGTGTCATAACATAATTTGGGTGACATATTTTAGGAAAGAACATAATTATTATGGAAATATAAGATGTCCTCACAAGAATCGGGAGGCATGCAAATACGGTGTTTTGAAATGTTATTGTCTTGTACATACGACATCAGATTATCGAAATAGTGTATCAAGGATGTGTCACATGGTTTGAGAGAAATATAAAACTATTTTCACATGGTATCAATGATTTATTTAATGTATATGATGATCATATAGGATGAGGTAGTGGAAGATATTCCCCTTGTTAGGTGGGAGAGGATACCTCTAGAATATATTCTAGTATATCTACTATTGTGACTTGTTTAATATGGTGTAGGGGTGATCATGTAGAAGATGGGTTCAATGGAATCCCATAATAGGATTACATTTCTATTGGAAGTTTAAAGGATGAATACAACATTGTATTCCATGTATATATTGTATTCCCATTTTTTGCGGGTTTGTGAAAATTGATCTATGGGTTTCCCAATCCCTATATTTATAATGTAGTTACACCATTGAAGTGGGAGAATTTTGTTTTAGTGACCAACTATCTTGGGCGTTACCCAACCCCATAATTTCTCTCAAGGAAATGAAATTATGGGACATTATAGCTGAGGTTTCTCATATTCTAGGGGAGTATGGAAATTTAATTCTCCATACATTTACAGACTCTAATAGAAACACATGACATGGAATTAGTGAGTAGTTTTTGAAGTGTTTTGATTCAATGGATGCATGCATGTTGTTTATTTTTAGAATTTTTCTGATATAAAATCTGGGTCCATGGATAATGTATCCCATTATTGTAAATAATATTTTATCATGATGGCCTGGGGTGACCCTCATACACTAAAAAATATAGGTGTCTAAAGATATTTCACTAATGATTTTCCTCCATCTTTTGGTCTAGATTGGGAATGAACTCATTTCCTAGATCATCAAGGATCTCATTGTCATAAGAGGAATGGTTACACTACATGGTGCAGAGGATGATCTAGATAACTATCTCTGTAGGTCAATATTTTCCTCCTATTTATCATAATTACATACCTCTATCATATTAGACCACATATGGAAGTTCTTAGGTTTCCTACGGATTATAGTGGAGTGTTTAACGATGTTTATGGGGAACTATATGTTGTTGCACTCAATATTATGAGAACCTATCTATAGTAATGCGTCTGATTTTTTTAGAAACCCTCTATTTAGAGGGGTTTAGGATAGGGGTATTTCTTTTTCCATGGGAGATATCACTGTGGGGAGGTTGACTATAATAGATTTTATAAACAGACTCCATGTGATACATATCCATGCTACCATGAGAGAACTATCATAACAATGATTTCCTTCTTCATTGTTTGAATAGTTAAACCCCCTTAATGTGTTGGAAATGTTTCTCAAATGACGTCAAGGACACATGGATAAATAATATTATAGTAATGGGACTCATTCTCTACTGTTGATGGAATATGATGACATGCGTCTTGGAATATTCCTGGGATATGAGGCTTTTCTAGAATGGATTCCAAAATATATTGATAATTACCTGGGGATACGGGGATATGGTCCCACTATATATTTTCAAGAAAATTAGCCTTTCCCATGGCATTTTATACTCTCACATTTTGATCCTTGGTCAAAACATGGATATGAGTTTGATCTTGAGTCATTGGAATATTATTATGGTCTTTTTTTATGAATATGATCATCTCCTAAGGCATGTACTTATCTTGCATGGTGAGCCATGGTTGGAGTAGGAATATGAGTCCAATATAAATATGATTTCCCCATAAGAATATGCCAAAGGACCTCTGGAATGGAATGTGATATGACACTCCTCCTTCATATCATCATATGGTTGATGATGTATTCATTCATCAGTTGGAGTAGGGACAAGATCTGGGATTCTGTGATATTTTGAAATATTCTATGTAGATTCACAAATAGGAATAAAATCCTTACCTGATGTATGTTCCCCTCTCACATGGTGAGCCTTGGGCATCTAGGGGTTATTATCCATATACGTTTATGTTAGAGTATTTCATTGTTAATATTATATTGGAGAATGATCATATCCCATGAAATATTTTTCTCTCACATGGTGAGCCTCGGCCAGAACTGGGATATGTGTATTACTAACTTATCTATATGGATATGTGTATTAATTGGTACATGTATTGGTACAGGTGTCCTAATTTACTATAGGAGTTCCTCAGAAGACATTAATATGTAATGACACTTTATAAAAGTATATGTAGGAATGGAATACTACATATTTTATGTTCCCACTATATAATATATGATTTATTCAAGGGTATAGAGAATATGGTCCAACCTATTTCCTTATTGTGACACTAGAATATGTAGATTTACAACATGTATGAGGGTTGGAATATGTGCCACCCCATGCCTGTTATGGGAATATTCCCATAGACTTGTTCTGAGGGAGTAGAGATATGAGCATTCTCACTGTTTATTTCCAAGATATTTTGATAGAAATTATTAGTTTAATATGGAATATGAGCCCACCCACAATCATACATATCATTTTGTGATCAATGTGTCTTCATTGATTCCTAAGGACGGGGATCAAAGATAGCAGTGTGATGGGTTATACCCTCAATAGGTGATTGAAAGGATCTGTTGGGATTGTGTTAGTGATAATGGTTGATAGGAGCGCTCCTAGGTGGCCCATGAACAATATGGGATCCTTAGATGACTCTTTTTTCAACCATCATTAGATAGTATAGTTAGTTATTGTCATCATTCAGTGATAAGCTCCCGAAGAGGTTGGTTGTAGAAAATTTTTCCACCGAATGTACTGAATCATTCAACGGATGATGTAGACTCATCAGTTTCATCATATGATGTTCTTTGTAGGAAGACTCAATGTTTGGGATAATACCATGATGATAGTATTCCTATTTCCTTTCATTCTCCACCCTATGTTGAATATTTAGGCGAGTTAGATCATTCTGAGGCCTGCATTTCTTGCAGTTGGAGCTGAATTTTGATAATGGTCATTGGACGAGTCATTACTTGGTTCATGGTTTTGTTTTTTTAGACAGGTATCTACTATCATGAATATAATAAGGAACATGTTAACAGGTCTGTTCATCATCTTATGTATTATATATACTAAATATGATATTCATGGGTAACCTAATTGTCCTTTAATTTTTAATCTGAACATTCTCGTTGCATTGAATTGTCAAATTAGTGATCTAATTTTTTTTATATGAACCCCAAATATAGTGGATCAGTTGTAATATTATTTTCATGCTTTTCACATTGTCATGGGATATGAAAACAACATGGCCTAAAACATGGTGAACATACGATTATATTATTTTACATATTCACATTGGGTTCACCAATTTTGTTTTCGTAGTATATGAAAACCAAATGTTTAGAGGAACAAACATGTGATCATTTTTTTATTTGTGAGATTCACGTAATAAAAAATAATTTTTTCATAGGATATGAAATGAAAATATCTTGATGCATGGTTAACCAAATGTTTGGTTATTTGAGATACTCACATCCAATTCGACATTTCTATTTCATTAGAAATGATACAACTCTCACCCTCATGAGAAGAAAAAAATGGTATGGTGAGAAAAGGGTTGTCTATTCATTTTGTCATGTGAATGAGATATCGTGGTTAAATGAGTTGGCACCCAGATCGCCATTTTTGTTGTCGTCAGAAAATATACAACTGTTGTGGATTTATTTTTTCCCAATGATTTATTGTGCGGGAGGGGGGTCAATGTCTTGCATAATGATTTGTATGAAGTCACCATTACTATTCTTAATGGAAACTCCCAATGGTTCTTACATACATACATTGTTAAAAAATTATTTTCAAAGGAATGTGGTTATTTGTGGTTTCATACCCATTGGCACACAAGAACATGCATTTTTCAAGAGGTACTGTAACACCACGCCCCTACCTCATTGTCTTGAGGAGGTGGTGAGGGTTGCATGGCCTTAAGCGACGTTCCCAAGGTACCACAGGATGACAATAAATGTCGAGGGCTTCTAGGAGAAATTGGGGAATGGTTTTTCCTTAAGACAAAACCAACCAACAATCCACTAACAACCAATATATGATGCATGTCAATAAAACAATCAAGCATGTATTCCCAAAAGATAACCAAGTTGTTCCACACTACATCCCAAAACCACTACAACTAGACATGTCCACCAAACCTCAGAGTACTATGCAGAAGACTAAACCACACCACACCATGATCCATGACTCCAACACAACTCCACACCAAACTCCATGCTCAAAAATCCACCAAGAGATCATCATGCTCCACTAAAAAAGGGAGATGCCTTATCATTGCCCATGTCACGGTACACGACATCTGCAAAGACACCACAGTGCCAAAGCAGGGGGTGAGTACTAAAACTCTGTAGGTTTTCCCCAAATGACATCCCTACACACGCCACTAGGATAAAACAGTTATCACATTTAAATAAAACAATCTATATAAAATAATCACACCTGAAGAATTTTCAATAAGCCAAACATATCTTTAGAAAGCAATCCTACCCAAACCAAGCAACCAAGGGAAATCCAACCAAACATACCACAAGCCATTTCATCATCCACACACACTAGAACAACAATTTACAACTTGAAAAAAATGTACAAAAAACAACCAAAATGGTGGTACTTCCACCCAACCCGTTCACCCGTTCACACCAAAACAACAAAAACAATGGGACTTCCTCCCAACCCATTCACACGTTCCCAAAAGCGGTACTTCCCGACCACTACCCACATGGTAGTTCTTCTGACCACTATCCATCACCTTTTATAGTGAGACTTCCCACCCACTTCCACACAACATTTCAATCAATACAAACCAAATATAGACCCACCATGGTCACAATAAAATGCAATCAACCAATTCCATTTCAAACAAATCCACTTCAATAAATCATTCATTGATTGAAAACCATTTTCCATACCAAACCAAATTTAAATAAAACAACCCCTTTATTGAAAACCATTTCCATCAATCATTTCACAAACCAATCATAGCATTCCATTTTAAAATCCCCATTTTAAAATCCACAAAATAGAATTTCCCCATAAAACCCTCCTTTTCCCAAAAAATGCCTAAAACATCACCCAACGGATTTCCAACCAATTTTCCACAACAAATCAAAATTAATTTTTCCGCACAAAAAATTAATTGTATCAAAGAACAACTAGTTCTAACCAAGTGGAGTCAAGAGAGAAGCCACCTAACTTTAGGGTTCCCGAGAAATTGACCCACAAGCAATAACACCTCCAATCCAGCGAACGCACCACTGAAACCTCTCTAGATCCCTTTCCCTAACATTCACAAGCCTTAAAAACATCATCCATGGAAACCACACCCCTATATCTACACAAAACAAGTGTAGATCTAGAAAACCAAGAACGAGGGAGAAGTAGATCTAGAGGAAAACACAAGGAAACCAAGAAGAGAGACTTACTAGGGAGAAACCACCTTCAAACCCCTTTGAATTGCTTCCAAAACGTGTGGTAGATCACCCTCAACCCATGAGAACCCAAAATATAGAGTGAGGCTCGAGTGGGAGAGAATTTAGAGAGGAATGAGGCAAGCCTGAGTGAGTCTGGGATTTAAAACCCAATTTTATTGTGGCTATAAGGTTAGTCCGCACTGTTTGGATAACAATGCGCTAACTGTGCGCACAGTACTAACTTGAGATCAAGGTTTCGCATGGTTTCCTCACACGGTTTGGCAAACCATGCGCAGGTCGTGTGAAGCCTACTGTCTCCCCCTACACAGTTTCCTGGACACCCGCACGGTTTCCCCTAACTGTGCTCAAACCTTTCTCCCTATGAAAAGCCTCCAAACTCATTCAAAACCATTCCAAACTCTCCCAACCTCTTCCCAACTCATCTCATGAATTTTAAACACATAAAAAGGCTTAATCAATGGCTACATACCTCAAACCCGGGGTGCTAAATTCTCCCCGCCAATGGAGTTTCCGTCCATGGAAAGTAGTGAACCCTCTCTTTGTTGAAAGGGTTCAGGCCATTGCTCAACCATTTCTTCCTATCGCTCCCAAGACTCCTCTTGAATCTGACCATGTTTCCAGAAAACACTAACTAAATCAATTATTTTACCATGAAATACACTCTCTTGCTGATCCACAACCTGCACTCGCATGTGCAGCATCCAAGAATTCGGTTCTAGCTCAACATGATCCCAACCAATCACATGGTCACGATCCAACTGATACTTTTTCAACTGCAACACATGAAACACATTGTGCAACTCACTAAACCTAGGTGAAAAGGCCCATTGATAAGCCACCTCACCAACCCACTCATGAATCTCAAAAGGTCTAATATACGTTGGTGATAACTTTCCCTGCTTCCCAAACCGACGATGTCCCAACCTAGGAGAGATCCTCAAGAAAACTTGATCACCCACCTCGAATGAAAACGGCTGTCGATGATGACCTGCATATGACTTCTGAAGACTTTGAGCCATCACCATTCTCTTCCTCATCAACTTGATCTTCTCTGTAGTCTCCGGGACAAGGCTCGGTCCAACCATCGAGGACTCACCCATTTCCACACAACATAATGGAGAATGGCATGGTCGCCCATACAATGCTTCAAATGGTTCCATATGTATGGATGCATGATAATTTTTATTGTAAGAGAACTCCACCAACAACAAGTGCTCCTCCCACAAGCCACTAAAATCTATAACACAAGACTGCAACATATCCTCCAAAGTTTGTATCCTCCTCTGGGATTGACCATCCGTCTGAGGATGATACGCCGTACTCATGGTCAACTTATTTCAAAGGGATTGCTGTATGGATTTCTAGAAATGAGATGTAAACATCAGATCTCTATCGGATACAATATAAACTGGAACACCAAACCTCATTGCCACCTCCAAGATATATATTTTGGGATGATCCTCCACTATACAAAATTCACACATTGGGATAAAATGGGCCAACTTCGTTAGACGATCCACTATCACACAAATGGAACCATGCTTTCTTATCGTTCTTGGGTGACTTGTAACAAAATACATCCCTATCTTATCCCACTTCCCAATATGGATTAGTAAAGACTGCAAAATTCCTGCTATCCTCTGATGCTCTTCCTTGACCTGCTGACAAGTCAAGTGTCTGGAAACAAAATCAGCAACTCATCTTTGCATACCAGAACACCAGAACTATGCTTTCAATGATTTATTCTTTTTCTGAGTTCCAAGATGAATATACCACCTGGAATTATGATATGCCTGGAGAAGATCCTCCAGAAAAGCAACTAGTACAACCATCTGATTCCGGAAACACACAAAATGGAATATCCATTCAGTTGCCAACCCTCAATGGTCATCCCCCCATTGAGTCTCGACCCCATTCTCACACACTTAGAATCAGATATTTGTGCCTCTTTTACCAGGCCAACCAAGTCAAGAATCTACAAAACCGGAAAGAATACTTCTCTATCAACTAGTTCCTCACATTCCAACCGCATGTCTGCTATAACTGACATCAACTATCATTGGTCTGATGCCTGTTTCACCATCTGAGCATATGATTTTCTACATAATGCATCCGCCAGAAAATATACCATACCTAGTGTGTACATTAAGCCAAAATCAAACATTTGGAGATATTCCATCCATCTACTTTTCCTAATGGTCAATTCCCTTAGTGAGAAAATATGCTTTAAGATCTTATAATCTATATATACCATGAATTTATCACCAAAGAGATAATGACGCCACACATTCGAAGCATGAACCACTGCCGCAAATTCCTAATCATTATTTGGGTAGTTCTTCTCATTCACTCTCAACTGTCGTGATCCATACAAAACCATGTGATTCCCTTTCCTGAGAATGCACCCCAACCCTGATCTGGATGCATCACAATACACCACGCACCCTTTTCCTGGTTCTGGAAAAACCAAGATTGGTGATGATGTAAGAAGACGATTTAACTCTTCGAAACACTACTGGAATTGTTCATTCCACTAGAATGGAACATTCTTCATTGTCAAATCTATCATCGGTGAAGCCAACTATGAAAAATCATGAACAAAACACCGATAAAACCCAGCTAGACCAAGGAAACTCTGTATCTCAAACACATTCTTTGGCGGTCTCCACGAGGGAACAACCTCTATCTTTTCTTGATCCAATGAAACCCCTCATTTAGAAATCACATGGCCAAGAAAATTAACATACTGTATCCAAAATTTACACTTTTACAATTTGGAATACAACCAATGATCCTTCAAAATCCCTAGCACTATCGCCATGTGCTGCTCATGCTCCACCCTTGTCTTTGAATACACCAAAATATCATCTACAAACACCACCACAAATGAATCCAAATATCTCTAAAATACCTGATTCATCAATTCCATGAACACCGCTGGCGCATTCGGTAGACTAAAAGGAATAAATATATATTCATAATGGCCATATCAACTTCTGAAAGCAGTTTTAGGAATATCATCCTTCCTCACCCACAATTGATGGTATCCTGACCTCAGGTCAATCTTGGAGAACTACTAGGATCCCCTCAATTGGTTAAAAAAATAATCAATTCGTGGAAGTGGATACATGTTCTTTATCATAACTTTGTTATGTCTATGATAATCAACACAGAGTCTCAAAGTTCCATCCGCCTTTTTCAAAAACAACACCGGTAATTCCCACGGAGATGTGCTAAGCCGGATAAACCCTTTGTTTTCAAACTCTTCCAACTGGACCTTCGATTCCATCAATTTAGTAGGTGCCATCCGGTAAGACGATAGTGAGATAGGACGGGTCCCTAGAAGGAGATCAATCTTAAACTCCACATCTCTTACGGGATGTTACCCAGATAATTCTTTGAGTAAAACGTCCCTGAAATGATCCACCACTGCCAAAAGAATAATCTTCTCAACACCCTCTACCGGTTCCAATGAAAATACTGCCAACTGATACGATAACGTACCCACTGTTGGTGCCAAAAAAACCCGTTGCACACTGCCTTTCATGCCTCTCTCCTCTAAAGAGATGTCTAACACCATGATATGTCGTAAAATCCACTGTTCTTGCATCACATTCAATGTGGGCCTTAAACGCCACCAGCCAATGCATTCCAAGGATTAAATCCTATCCATCCATCTCACGCACTGAGAAATTCCACACTAAGTCAACCTCGCCCACAACGATACAACATGCTCTACACAAGAAGGCTTGAAACTCTCTTCAACCTAGGAGAGTTTGATGTTTCAAAACTAAAGGCACCATTTCTACCATTAAACCCATAAAATCAACCACACGTGCAACAATAATAGATTGTGAAGCACCCAAATCAAATAGCACCTTCATCAAGGTATAATTTAAAATAATAGTACCTCGCACCATGGATTTTTCCGACTGATCATCCACCACATCCTTCTCAGCTCCAAACACATGTTTTCTTTCCACGCCCTGCTCTTAATTTCCCTACTGAGGCGTTGTGGTATTCTGATAATCACCATGACCCATTATACACTGCTGTCGAGGGGTATGCTACTACACCCATCTCGTTGAAGCATACGACATCTGCGATCCTTGAGGATTTTCATGTGCACCCGACCATAGACCATTCCGGCAATAACGCTGTAGATGCCCCATCTGCTTACAATTATGACATGATTGAGGTTGTGTCGTATAATCCCGCTTGATGTGGTTCGTCAAACCATTCTGAAAACATCCTGGTTTTCTCTGGTAATACTTCGGAAGATTCACCGATCTTTCTGTCGTATTATGTGCCATACTCCCGCCCTATGAATAAGTGTACCTCCTCCTCTTCAACCTAGCGTTAGAGTTCCCAATATTCCCCATGGGTACCACCATGATCCCTCTACCTGGAGTGCCCAACTGATCTCGCTCAACCACTGAGGATATATTCATCATTTCAGTGTAATCACCTATACACAACACCCCAATCTTTGAATGGATTTCTTTCCATAACCCCGATTCAAAGATCCATTCCTTCAAAGACGTGTTACCCGCCACCTCAGGTGAAAACCTCACTATGTTATAAACATAGCTAAATACTCCGTCACAGACATATTCTCATGCTTCAAACCGAAGAAATCAGTCATGCACCGAATTATGAATGTATGTGGGTATAATTTTTTATTAAACAATTCCTCAAAGCCTTCCCACATCATACCCTGGTCTATTCCCACTTGGACTACCAACTCCAACCACTGAAGGGAAAGATCTTCCACCATATGTGTGCCCAACTTCACATTCAGCTCTATCAGCTTTCCCAAGAACTCAATGATCTTGTTCATTATATTCATCCATGATTATACCCTTTCTGGATCTGAATCACCACATAAGATGGTGGATTCTGCTTTTGAAACTGAACTGCATGATCCACATTCCTTGGTTCATCCCCTTTTTTTCCACCTTCCACAGCATGGAAATATTGCACTATACTCAACACTAACTTCAGGTTCAACTGAGGCTCAGGTGCTACCACATTCTCAGCAGACTCCTCTGGTTGGTCTCTATAGAACCTATCTAGTGCCATTTCTATCAATAGAAAATAAACAAACATGAGTCTCACTTTCGTAGACATCAATAATTCCCATTTCACATCGCATTACACAACATTAACACAAAAAGGCTTTCCACCTTTCCACATTTTCCTTGTTTCACCATTTTTGAAAATCAAACCATTTTCAAAATAACATATTTAATCACCTTAAAATTTAACACATTTGCAAAACCATTTCTCAATTCATCCCATAAATAATTATGCCCAATGAAATATGCATCCAAGTGGAATGTCATTTCTACCATGCATTCCATGCTCATCTCTTTTGCTACACCCACTACAATTAGATATCCAATTCCAATAAGTGTCTCCAAAACACTTATGTACTAAACTCCCTATTTACTTGATGTTCAACATGAAAGGGTTATCTACGTCCTTTTATACTATACAATCCATGTTCCTACATTCCTACGCCTTGCTACCATCCAGACTCAAGGAATATACCACAACTAATGTCAACTCCAAAGGACCAAACAAGCTGATACCACTTGTAACAACCTGCCCCTACCTCATTTTCTTGAGGAGGTGGTGAGTGTTACTTGGCCTTAAGCGATGTTCCCAAGGCTCTAAAGGCTGGCAATAAATTCCGAGGTATTCTAGAAAAAATTGGGGAACGATTTTCCCTTAAGATAAAACCAACCAAAAATCCATTAACAACCACTATATGATGCATGTCAATAAAACAATAAATCATGTTTTACCAAAAGACAACCAAGTTGTTCCACAATACATCCCAAAACCAATACAACTAGACATGTCCATCGAACATCAGAGTACTATGAGGAAGACTAAACCATAATACACCACGAGCCATGATGCCACCACTGCTCCACACCAAGCTCCAAGCTCGAAGCTCTGCCAAGATATCACAATGCTCCACTAAAGGATGGTGATTTCTTACCATTTCCTACATCACAGTACATGACATCTTCAAAGACAGCATAGTGCCAAATTAGGGGGTGTGTACTAAAACTCAATAGGTTTTCCCCAAATAACTTCTATACACATGGCACTAGCATAAAACCATTAGTATATTTATATAAAATAATTTATATAAAATAATCACACATGCATCCTTTTCCAAAATCCAAACATATCCTTACCATGCCATCATACCCAAACCATGAAACAAAGGGAATTCCAACCAAACATGCAACAATCCATTTCATCATTCACACACTAGAACAACAATTTCCAACTTTCAAAAAAATGCACAACAAACAACCAAAATGGTGGGACTTCTGCCCAACCCGTTCACCCATTCACACCAAAACAACCAAAATGGTGGGACATCTGCCCAACCCATTCACCCATTTACAACTAGTGTTACTTCCCGACCACTACCCACATGGCGGTTCTTCCTACCACTATCCATAACCTTTTATAGTGAGACTTCCCTCCCACTTCCACACAACATTTCAATCAAGCCAAACCAGGCATAAACCCACCAAGATCATAACAACATTCAATCAACCAATTCCATCGCATACCAATCCACTTCAATAAATCGTCCATTTATGAAGAATTTTTTCATGACAAACCCCATTTCAATAAAACAACCCCTTTATTTAAAACAATTTCAATCAATCATTTCACAAATCAATCATAGCATTACATCTTCAAATACCCATTTTAAAATCCACAACAATAGAATTTCACCATAAAACCCCCTTTTTCCCCAAAAATCCCCAAAACATCACCCAAGGGATATAAAACCAATTTCACACAACAAATGAAAATTAATTTTTTAGCACAAAAAATTAATTGCAACAAAGAACCACTAGTTCTATCCAAGTGGAGTTGAGAGAGAAGCCACCTACCTTTAGGGTTCCCCGAGAAATTGACCCACAAGCAATTACACCTCCAATCCAGAAAATGAACCACCGAAACCTCTCTATATCCCTTTAACTAAAATTCACAATCCTTAAAAACATCATCCAAGGAAAACACAACCCTAGATCTACACACAACATGTGTAGATCTAGAAAACCAAGAAATAGGGAGATGTAGATCTAGAGAAAAACATAAGGAAACCATGAGGAGAGACTTACCTGAGGGAAAACAGCTTCAAACCCCGTTTAATAACTTCCAAAACGTGTCAGAAAACACCCTCAACCCCTGAGAACACAAAATCACGAATAAGGCTTCAGTGGGAGAGAATTTGGAGAGGAATGAGGCAAGCCAGAGTGAGTCTGGGTTCTAAAACCCTATTTTTAAGTGGTCGCACAGTTAGTCTGCACGGTTTGGAAAACCGTGAGCTAACCATGCACACACTACTGCCTCAAGAGGAAGTGTCCACACAGTTTACTCACACGGTTTGGAAAACCATGTGCAGGCCGTGCAAAGCCTTCTGTCTCCCCTAGCACGGTTTCCTGGAGCACCCACACGGTTTCCCGTAACTGTGCTCCCTAAGAAAAGCCTCCAAAATCATTCAAAACCATTCCAAACTCTCCCAACCTCTTCCCAACTCATCCCATGTACTTTAAACACGTAAAAATGCATAAAAAGGGCTACATAACTCAAATCGGGGGTTATATAGGTTGGGAAGTTGGGATCATCACACCCTTTCGGGGGGAATCAATTCCAATTAATAGACTATATTATATATTTATGATATGTTAATTAATATATTCATATATCTGATATTATATAGGATAAAATATCAAAATTACTATTGGTTTCATGAATCTCTTTCTAACCCTGATACATAACAAGTTACCCTAAAAGAATGAATATATTTTAAATCCTTTTATTTGTGAAGGTTGATCATTTGTGTAGTCCATTTGTATGTATCTAATGTTACTCATCCATTTTTTCTAATTGTTGTATACTTATATAATGAAACCCTATAGTCGGGTGCTTCATAATTTTCCACCATGCATGGAGGTATCGAATATGCTGAGGATGTGATTGATCCATTAAAAGGAATCAATTATATCATATTTATTATATCAATCCAAATCCATCTTGTTTTTAAACCAATGTACTTTATCATCTTGTAGATAATATATATGTATGGTCCCATAGGCACCAAGTATTTTTGATTGAGCCACTATGAGGCATCTAATTTATACTAGTTATGACTAGAATCTGAGTCATTTTATTTTGATCAGACATTTGGGATTAACCCTTAGGTGGATACCCTTTCATGGAGGTAATAATATCATGACACTTATTGGGTCATACACATTTGGGTTTCATTGAGAAGTGTAGATTCATTATGTGAGTGATATGACTATTAAAAATCACTATGAAAACCTGATCCATGCACATTGTGAGAAACATGGGTTAGTAAGTAATGAGTATCAGTATATATGGATGTGGGAATTATATACTAGGATAGCCCTTTGGGTTCTCAGTATGTATATCAGGCCTTATGGTGGAATTCTATGTATCCTAATAATAGTAGAAATAATATTTATCATAGTTCAGATAAAATTTGAATCCACCAATATATGGGGAAGACTGATGATCCCATGCGAGAGAGTGGGTCCTGATGGTTTTAATATAGGATACATGACAGGAAATACACTAAATTGGATGACCATTTAATCTTGGGCCTTAGGAAGGTGTCCATAATATCTAGGTTATACAGGGAATCAGAGTTATTATAGTTCAATTTCACTAGGGATTATAAAATTTTAGTTTTCCAAAGTACATCAGACATATCATATTACGTTTATTATCAGGGTTTACACATATAGTTTTCTCTATTAAAGGGACATATCATAGTGTTCCAATGATTGGAGAATACACACTATGTATTCTATATTATGTGGAAAATATCATATTATATCATTGATCAGAGCATACACACTAAGGATTCTTGAGTATATGTACTGGACAAGGTTATCATGTCCTGGGACACCTGCTTTACCTAGACTAGTTGTCATTTGGAGCTTCATGATTATATGCATGGAATGTCACAGGATATTTTGAGAAGTATTGTTATATTTCAAACATGTATAAGGAGAATACCATTATCCAGTTGACCTATATGATGGATGTAACATAATCTAGATTGTATTCCTTGAAGGACATCGCATGACTGAGGAGATCTTATCTGAAAGACTTCATATGATCATGCTAACAAATCCTAGAGGCCCTCTCATTATCTTAGTTCACATTCTAGGTGGGTGTCACATGATATTCATGACATATCTAGGGGATTCAGTGAGATTTTTGTAACATGTTATTATGTCATTACGAAATGTGGAAAAATTATTGGAGGGTTCTATAAGATCTTATAGGTAAGCTAAGAGGGCTTCACAATATCTAGATTACATACACAGGTGTCTCCATATAATTTTGATGACATATCTGAAGACACTAAAATATCAATATGGTTGGCCTGAAGGGGTTTGTGAGACTCATGTGGTATACCTAATGGTTGTTGAGAAATGTTCGTAACATTTATTGAGGACATCATATAATCTATATTATATATCAAGGAAGTGTTACAAGATTTAAGAAACATGTCCCAGCTTGTCTCATGATCTGGACGAGTCATGTGAAGTGAATGGGGACTTGCTTTCATATTTATCAAATAAGTTTCCCATATGTTAGAAATTGTTCCATATTTTATTATGTTTGTTCCTTATATTTTCCTAGTGGTAACGTGTTTATGTTTTTCTTGCCCCAACCAACATGTGGGATATCTATCAAATAATACATCAGACACAACATATGTTCTTTGTATGCCATTTTGTGACCATGAAAATTCTATTTTCATGATTTTTGATCACCTAGGTCGTTCCACATATTTTACATGGAGGAAAAACTTTACGATCATGATATTGGACACTTAATGAAGTCCTCTTAAATGCCTAGGTGTGTCGGTACATGGATCCTTGGATTAATTGTTTATACATGGGTAAATATAGCCATGTCCACCATTTACATGTGTCACATTGTGATGTTATTATGTCCCAAACTTTGCGATAGATTTGGTAGAGGTTTTTTTATAATTTTTTTTCATGATCCAGACACTAGTCATTTAGGTGTAGTCGCATGATTTTCATCAACCACAATACCATCCCATTAGTGTCCCATATGATGGAATATGTCTAGTAAGAGGGGTTTTTCATAATCATGTAGACATTTAGAGGGGGATTATAATGACAGTTTCACATTTCCAATGGCCTTCAAAGATTAGGATACCTATTAAAATGATTTCATGTTATCTTAGATGAATTTTCTAGAACCATCCGTGAGATAGAGGTTGTTTTTCAGGGGTTTTCACATGATTTCTCAAATATGTTGATAGGAAAATTTAACATAAATGGTGATTTCCCAAGGTGAATAAGAAATTTTGTTTTAGGATCAATGAATCATGTTCTACAAGAATATCTAATCTTTCCCCTTTTATTTCATTATTTATTTTACATAGGTCGGTTATCTCATGCCTTTTTTCAAGTATTGTCAAACTCATTCACTATCTATATCTGTAATGTGTCGTTTGACCATGAAAGGGCCTTTTTGTGATTCATGACAATTTCCTTGTAAATTTATTCTATATTTCCATAGAAAAAATGGAGGATATTTGGGCCACCTAGATGTGTCTGAAGCCCTTCACGTTATGAGGGTGACATGATCGCGGGCTCCTCAATTACACGGTAGACATGTTTCTTAGACATCCATAGTGTCCTTTGAACCTCAAGGGTTTGTACTGTGAGAATTTATGAATGAAAATGTATTCATGAGTTTGAAATATTCTCTTCTTATTTTAAATGTATGATTATATGGATTATCTGGATCCCATTGAATATCAATTTCCATGATCTGGAAGAAGTAATTTTGCAGTTGTTGTGTGATTGGTGAATGCCCTTGACAACTTCAGAAGAACTGACAGTCATGTCAAAGGGGAGTTCTGGGATCTAAATAATTTAATAAAGTATGAATGGATTTCTCAAATTACCTTATAATGGTTATGAAATAACATTTCCCTTGAGGTTGATGGGATTCATTAATTTTGGACACCTTTTTCTTACTTTTCTTTATAGTGAAAATAATACCCATGTCTCAGGTATATCTTCAACCATGGTTTATTTAATGCTCATTAGGAGGATATCAACACCATCAATGATAGTTTAAAATTATTGTAAATCACATGATTGATATTATAATTCATTTGATTATCAACAACCGTGAAAGGATTATCAACATCCTATTATAAAATTGGACATGTAGTTTAGGATAAAAAATATGTATATATTAATGTAACATCACACCTCTACTATGAGTCATCTTGATTAAATAGGGTTCATCATTCTATAGGTTTCAAATGTTCTTCAAGGGGGAAAAGGATGTACACAAAAGTCTCTGATTTATTTTTTTATGGGAGGGAGTGAACAAAAATGGAATATAATTGTGACTTCTCTATATGGGAATAATAATATTTTTTTTTGTTTCCATTTCAATAAATATTATATCTAAGGTTTGGAAGAAAAAATAAAATAATCTAGAAAACATTATGATTTATCAAGTGATATATTAAGATCCTTAATAAAATAATTATTAGAAATTTTCTAATTGAACCCACCCTTAGATGTGAGGGAGCCCATATCCATACATAATGAACAACACATTATAGGATTTCAAAAATAGATTGGCATAGGAAATTAATCATTCATCGATTATATAATATTATTTTTGTAATGGTTTCCAACATACACCTTAAAGAAAATATGAGAAACAAAATGTCTATAATTACAGTCATCAAAGCGTTTGATTTAATAGTATGACCGTTCATGTTATAAATTTTCTAAAAAGCTATCTAAAATATCAAATAAATATGTACATTATTATCATAATAAAATAAGTAAAATAGTTTATTCCAATAATCTATGAAAATAATAATATAATTTCATGGTTTTATATGATATACATCAATGGCCCTTGATTTTATTATAATGTATTGCTAATTATTGTGGTTATAGATAACATTTCAACAAATATGAGAGGGATATAAACAAATATATCCCCCGAAAATAATTTATTTATTGGATTTCATGAAAAAATGGTATTTTTTCAACCCTCATAAATCATACCAATGATCATAAAGCTATGTTTTAAATAATTTATCTAGAAAAAATTTTCATTGATAGTTATTTTTATCAACCATTCGTAGCTATAATTTTATTTGGATAAGACCTCATCTTCACTCAAATGAAAATTAGTTTCAAGAATGAATTGATAATTATTGTGGAGTTCCATGTAAGAGGAGAATGATAGGATAAATCATGTATGGGGGATGTCAACTATGATAATTGGAATTTAACTTTATTTTTAAAATTCGTTTTTTGATAGATCCTTTTATAATGCGGTTACTGATATTTTTTTATTCAGAGAGTGTTCATGAAATTTATTAAAATTGTATATACTTATATATTTATAAATTTATTTTTTATTTAATTATCCAAAATATTTCCTTAATTATTACTACAATTGATCCATATGATCATATATCATAAAAATTATTGATCTAAAAATAAAATAATAAAAACTTTCAGGAAAGAGGATTTTTTGTATTTCACTAATTCCCAATTTTAATTACAACAAAAAAATATTATGATATTTTTTTTGGAAATATAAACTCTTCTGAGATAAGAAACATTAAATATACAAGAAAATAAAACAATAATGTATGATAATATTAATATTTTCATTCCCTTCAACTACAAAGGTATTTTTGATCTCAACATAAGTTTGGAAAATAGTAGAGGATTGATATCATGCTTTGAGAAAATTTAAATCATGAAAATAAAAAAGAATTAGATTTAAAATGAAGTGGATCCCACTAATGTTTTTAAGACGCGAGGAATATAAAAAACATAGTCATATCTAAAACAAACAATTCATTGTATGATATATTCACATAGTAGTCATATATAGTAGATTTAATGAATGAATAACATCACACATTTCATCTAAATATAGGTTTCTTACTTCATATCTGATATTTTCTAAATACAACCATACCAAGGACGATAACCCAATGCATATATCTGTAGGAAATATGGAATAATAGATTTCCATTTCCCATATTTCTAAAAATGTATATGAATAAACCATGGATACCCCACAGGGTTGGAACCAATATGTTCCCATTACCCATGATAATCATCATAAATTTTATCATGCATAGTGGATCATGATTTTTTAAATTCACTAATCCATGATCCATTAGAATAATGGTGACTATTTTGAATGATCATCCCATATGAAATAAAATAATTCCCTAAACCCTCAATTATTTCTAAGTAATCCTCAATACCTATAAATAATTTAAACCCCCAATTGTAGGAATCACAAAAAAAAAACAGATCCCAAGATAAATATTTCACTGTCATCAAATGTTTAACTATCTTTAGTACAAATGATTCTTTTTACTCCTTTACTGATATTCCATGATGATGATTTCCTCTTGGAAGTACCATGCTAGACCTTATTGACCATTTTTATTACATATTTATAGAAATGTAAAAGTAAAAAAAATATACTATGGTAATTCCAAGACATATAATTTTCCAATACATAGAATATGTTATCAATCCTGACATATATACATAATGATTAGCATAACCCCTAATATAGAACATGATCTGTGGTATACCATATCATAGGTATTTATAGAAATTGAATATTTTCATTATAAATGAATGTATCAACATCTAACTCATTTCCTTTTTCTACCTAGTCCACATTCCATTCTAATGATAAATATATTACAATATAATCAGCCTAATGAAATACTCACTGGTGAAAACTCTAAACATTGTGCTAAAACACTCTCATAGATACCAATTCCTCATGATCAAATTTCTATAGAATTTTTCCTATGAAAATAAAATACTTGCGTATAACGACATATTTCTTCATAAAATTATTGAGGTGATTGTGACTAGTGTTGAGGTCATGTTTCCCATAAAAGGAAGCAATTACACTATAAAATTTCACTCTATGGATTGAAATTGTTATAAGTTATAATATGAAAAATTGAAATCATTGAATAAAAATGAATACATTTTCCGGAATCATGACTTTTACAGGAATATAAATATTAAAATTTAACACCTCCAATTAAAAATTGAAAATTATTCCTCCACTAAAATAACAATTGATATAAATAAATTTTTTATCACATTAATTCTGTAGTAAATATAAAAAAATTACTTATATCTGATTGTATACATACCCAAAAGGGTTTTCTATGAGAAATCATATAAAATATCAATGGATAAATTTTATGAAACATAAAATAATATATATAAAAAATAATTCCATATATAAATTTATTTTCTACACACATCCCTATATAAACACCATAATTTGAAAACATATATATTTCACATAATGAAAACATTATAATAATAAAATTATTGGACCCCATCTGACAAAGGAAACCAATTCATGTTTGGTCATTCCCAATGGTTATCATCTTAAATCTTGCCTGTTTCATGTCATGGGAATGGAAAGAAGTGAAAAAATAATGATCAATATATGAATCCAATATACTAATAAATTTTGGATCACATGAAATTTTAACTCATAGATTGTTCTCACTTAGATAATATTGTATGTTCAACAATGTGTAAATAAAATCTTCATCAAAAAAATACCAAAAATACAATAAATATCTGGAATTAATAATTTAATTCTACAACTCATTAATGAAACTATCAATATTGAAAACACACTTATGAATTGTGAAATTAATTTAGAGCCATCTATTATTATAATACTACCATCAATACAATGATTTGTTCTGAAAACATAAATATTATAAATTCTCTTTTTATTACATTAAATTTAGAATGGAACCTGAATTAAACAAATACACATTTTATTTCCAATAATATATTATAAACTAAAAATAAGCACAATAATATTTTTTTCATGAAATTATTAACTTTTTTTCACTACCCACCAATAAAACCCATAAATTATATAGATCGACATCACTATGTATAAAATAAATACACATCTGACCCAATTACTCATATCATAATTCCATGTAATCTTCAAAACCATTATTAATTCAATAATTTTGAAGTTATTTAATGAATTTATTATCATCACAATTATTTAATCATCATCAAAAAAGTAAAATCACCCATATCAACTAAAAATATGGATGTAAAAAATTTCATATTACTCATAGATGAATTAATATTTAAAAATTCATTTTCCCCCTTTTATGAATTAAAAAAAATATCAATCCATTCTTTTATTCATGTAATTAATTATTCCACATTTATATTAATTCACTATTCTATATTTCTAATAATTCATAATTCATAATTAAATATTATTTTCATAACACAAATTAATTATCCAATTTTTTATTTATTAACCAATATTTATAGTACATTTTCATTAAAAAATCATAAAAATTAGTTTTATATTTTTATATACAAAAAAAATATTAATAAAATTAACATCTATCAATTTTAATGAAATATTTTATTCATAGTGAGTAATTCAATAGGGGATTAATTTATTTCCCAATAAAAACGTCTGTTTAGAATAATTTAGATATTAAATCCCCCAAATTTGTAAAAAATCCCATTTAATCAAAATTTTAGAATTACATAATCTAGTCCATTAAAATAACTCATCAAAGAGGGATTATGTCTTAGTGAATATAATCATTAGAATAACATTACATTTTGAAATAAAAGTACTTAATCATACACATTATATAAAAACATATTATGAATAACAATCCAATATATGGTTTGATTAATGATTTGAAAAATGATATAGTTTGACCATTGATATACATAAAAAAATGAGAATCTCACATAGACAAATAAAATAAGGGGTTCATTCTCATGATGAGTCTTTATCCTCTACACATGAAAATTACATACTACTATGTAGTTTATTAAACAAAAACAATGATCCATAACCTTGATTTAGGTTTACAGACAACAAAGAACATGGATATTGAGGCCCAAATCTAGATCCATAGTTATATGTGGGATGAGAAACAAAAGTCCCTCATGAAGTAGTCGGCAGTTTTAGTCAGTGTAAAAAGTGAATAGACGATAATGTGTGTCAAGAACACTTAAATTTAGAACATGAGACAATTTGTAAAGATAAACATAGTAATACAGAAAAAATCAAATGTAGAGAATAAAAAAAATATAGAAAATGAGTAGAGATACAAATATATGATTCTCCTCAATCATAATATCATAAAATGTTAAAGGGATGTCATATTTTATTTTTTAGGATCTCGAATAGGTTTCACTAATTTTTCTATATAAAAGGAGTGTCATGTATGTTCAATGAGTGCTTCTATTTTCCATATATCAATGTCTAGAGTTGATTTAGTGTAAAAATGTTATAATCACTATGCATGTATCATAATTTTAAGGCAGATATTGGCATGTTTTCCCCAAAATTCTCACACCACCATGGGCATGGGGGAGTATCATCTAAAAATATATATTTTTAGGTCCAACTAAAAAATGAATAATAATAAATAAATATCATGGATCCCCGTACTGGCCCCTAAATCTGGATAGTATCCCATTTTCATCAATTCATCTTTGGAGTCGTTTATGAATAATTTTTCTTAAATCTGTATGCATCTTAAATGAATTATATTTAATAAAGTAGAAATTTTATGAATCTAATTGAAATGGGATTTAAAACAGAAATTGTGTAATACATGTGATAGATAATCCATGCTGGTATATTAGATTATCAATAGATTTATTCTGATGAAAGATCTGGTTTTATGATAGATCTATTCTATCGGTTTAATTTTTGTCGTGGTAGATCTTGTCTTGGAGTAAATATAGCTTGATGATAGATCATATTAAGTTGTAGCAGATCTTATCAGTGGTAGAGTGAACTGATATATAGATCAACGATAGACACTTTCAATGGTATAGGATGAAGGTCGATCTATCAGGGGTAGATAAATCAGTGGTAGATTAATTTAACTAATGGTTGATGTCCTCAATGGTAGATCCATCAGTGGTAAATTCCATGGTTAGATTCTCTGAAATAACTATAGATCTTTACTACTAATGGTAGATCATTTTGAACTATTGGTAGATCACCACATGACCATTTTTGTTTCAAAAAAAGAATTATAAAAAGATTCTCTATCATAATTAAATACAGTTATCAAAAACATAATAATCATGATTTGTGATCATTAAATTAAATATTTTCCAATAGTATCCAATTTTTTATGACAAAAAAAGATTACATATTATAACTATATATATGAAAACTATGTTGAGAAATAAAATATATAAACATAATGAATGTTATGCTTAAATGTTTAATTGGTAATGTGAAACTCTGTAATAAATTCATTCATCCTATCCATATTTTTACGAATAAAAATACTCAAAATTTTGGGATTATTGTAAATATTATAAAATTAAAGGAAAGGAAATATAGTAATTTGAAATTAAAAGAGGTTTTATTAGATTTGAAATTCATGAATTAAATCTAAAATGATAATATTAGGGAATATAAAATTAATATAAATTTCAAATCTAAATCTGAACCACTCTCAAGTTAATGAGATGGATGATCACCATGGTCATTTCCTTTTCCAGATATAAGGGGAACATATGATAAAGCCTGGGGTGTAGAGATAGTCTGAGGAAGCTCTCGAATGAAAACTCATCTGTGATTCCAAACAGTGAAAAAAAGTGACATGAAAAAAGGACGAAACTGAGGAGGAAGTGATGTAATCGAAGGTGAAGCTGTGACATAATATATATGTAAAACATCAAGATCCTCTAATTTATTATAATAAATAATTAAAAACTGATTCATCAAATAGAATAATTTGGTAATGATGTTTCCACGATGCTCCATAACTGTAAATAAACCATTCTTCTCCCCCATATAATTATTTAGCATAGGGGTAAATATATTAAGCTGATTTAGCTATTCCTTGTTGGCCTTCATTAAATTAGGGATCCTTAAATTCATAGAAATAAAATTTAAATTATAATTGATCTTATTCACTATATAAATTATTTAAAGGTAATACATAATATCATTTTTGATAGTGTCCCCATCACTACGACCTTCATTCAATCACTCCCTAACAAATTTATAGATGTGATCACCATGGTATTTTAATTTAAGAAGTTACTCTTGGTGAAACGTAGTTTTATAACCCAAATAGTGTATACATCCTCCATAAAAGTAACTCAGATCACATCTATATCAACTGAATATATAAGAGGTTTTGTAGTGGATGTTGAGGCACTGGTTGTAGTTAAGCATTCTATCCACTCCCTAAGTGTTGTATGGCCTTCAGTAAGGTTTATTCTCATCAATTCCATAAATAAATTAACTTCTTTCTTCCCATTTCATAACCACCTATTCTCAATATCCTCTTTGTTAATTTTCAGAATTATATTAGACTGAACATGTGAAATGAATAGATCAAAAAATCTATCTAGTATTAACTTCACAGATGTTTTCCACTTAGGGAGGTGAAGATATATGATCTCCTATAATATATTAAATCATACTCACCCTAACGAGATCCAAGTCATACATAGTGACATAATCATATGGTGAAGGAGTACAATTTAGAGGAAATGCATTCATCATAGGTAAAACAACCTCCACATATTCATATATAGAAGTAGGAACATCTAAATGAATAACCTCTAATAATACAACCTAATACATTTAATCTACCAGAGTTCCCATAGGATCTATTACATCAATAAGTATGGAATGACCTCCATACTTAGGTAGACATATAGGGTTATTATTACAATAACAATTAGAATATGGGTAGTTGGTTCCAAACTTCATAGAATTAAGTGATGGATCACCCATGGATAGGGCATAAATAGTATTATTGGATGAAATAGATGGTTCATACCTATGAACTGATCATGGACTAGGAGGGTATGGTGATTCATCCCCATTAATAGATTCTATAGGATTATCTATAATGGAATCATAAACAACATGATGAAGATAACTAGGTATATCCTCATATATAGATATACTGGAATTAGAAACAATTGTCAATGGATGAAACTATTATATATAAACATTATTATCATCATCCTCATGTCCCCCTATATCCCAAGTTCCATCATCAATCACATCTTCATATCCATCATATCAATCTAAAACTTTGACTACTTATTTTGAGCTTTCAAAAGAACACTCAACATATTTTTTCTATAGATACATCGATCTCAAATTATTTACCTTAAAAAACAAGATATATTTATAAAGAAGATAAATAGAGGGGTTATCATCTTGCTTGAAAAAATAAAGGCTCTTTAGTAAATTTGTTCCACTCACTTCATCAACTAAAAAAACTATTTCTTTTTAAACATCCTCATCAATGTATACCAAAACATCATCTATATATAATCATGTATAAACTATATCCTTACGTCTCATAGGATGTTGTATAGGATTGAAATCCTCATATATCATAAAATTTCTCCCACCTATTTCCTTAACAAAAAATTCAAATTTACCTTTTTCCTTTTATAGGTAAACTAGATAAAATAAAAACTACCAAATTTTTCAAATCCTTCTCAATATTTATCTATCAAGCCCTCAGATTCAAAATTTGATGAGATTAACATTGGATAGATAAAACTGTTTGATCAATATGAGATTATTTTCATCCCCATAATAAATACCATTAAATATATACACAACTTATCTTTGTCCCCTATTTTGATAAGATATAATGGAAGAAAATTTTGTTACCTTATCCTAAAAAATCCACTTTATGGGGATAAATCAGGTTCGTGATTAATTTAAATAGAAATCTACACTCCCCATCATGTTTTTTTCCCTAGGTAGTCACGTAGAATTTTTTTTATTAAACTCTAAAAGATAATTCTCAAAATTAATGAATTTTATATTAAATGGAATAGTTCCTTGAAATTCATATAATATACCTCTATGACGTACATTGGTGACACTTACCCATTCCTTTAATAAAACGTTGTTTCTTTTTCATCAATCGATATTGTTAAAATAACCTTTTTCTAACCGAAACTATACTCTAAAAAGTACCATTTGTGAACTATCACAATATGTAATGGTCTATAAGGCTATGAAAACCACAAAAATCACCATTGGTTCAAAATCACCTTCATAACTGAAGACTATCTAGAATTATCCATTAAACATATATATCTTTCTATGAAAGCATATCTGGAGTTGTGAGTAGTGTATTCTTGGGATCGAATGTAGTATAGAGACTAGATTCTCCTCATAGTCTCTTTGTGAGACCAATCATTCAAGGGATGACACAGAAGTTCACCTCACTCTAATTATTTCATTGAATCAGAGGGAAAATGATGAGAATGAATAATCTTGAAGATTGTGGGATTAAATAAATAGAAATTTTCATTGGAGGACTGAACAAGTGTGTTCCAAAAATCAGATTTAGGTTTTATTTTTCCATTCTATTATTTATAATTTAAAAATATAACAATATATAAACAAATAAATCAATTAAATATAAGATAATTAATATACAACATGTCGAAAATAATATTGAAACTCGACCAGTAGATCTTTAATGGTGGATATCCCAATGGTGGAACTTTTATTAATATATCACCCAATAGTGGATCACCTGACTTTGGATCACCCCATCATTGATCTTCCAAGGGTGGGTCTTCCAATGGTGGATGATTATATGGTAGATCTTCCAATGATGTGTCTTCCAACATTAGATCTTACAACAATGGATAATGAATGGTGGATTATAAGATGATTGATATCTGACTATCGATTACCAAAAAATAAATTTTTGAATTGAAATTCAGAAATAATGATATAACCAAGGTTTATCATACACTGTTCATGTTTGATATTGTGTATATTCTGATAATTCAACTGATTTGTGAATATTTTATTAAACTGGTTTTGTGATCTAATGAATTCAACTATTTTATCATCTTTTTTGAAGTTATCTCCTAAAAAGTGTTGTCTAAAATAAATATGTGTTTCCCAGAATATGATACAAGATTCCCTGGAAATATTTATTCTACTCGAATTGTATCAATTTTCCTAGACTTGTATAAATTTATTTCTATAATACAGTAATGTTATTTTCATCCACATAATTTGTGCACAACAAATTCATGCATCTATATTTTCAGCCTCAGTATTAGATAGTGCAACAATGATTTTATTTTTGACTACATCATGATACTAAGGACACTCAAAATGGGTGTTATGTTCCAGACATTCATTTTCTAAATACTCTAAAACAACCAAAACCTATATTTTCATAACTCATGTATCAAATTATTTTCCCCTATTTTATAATTCGTTGTATACATGATGTTTTTTAAAATTATTTGGACAATAAGTAAATTTCGATCTTTAGAATTTTCCTGAATGTAGGGACACATACATAAAAGGAACAAAATATGTGGTTAGATAGAAGTATAATATAGTATTCTTCCACTCATTCATTTTTAATTGGATTTATCCATTAACTTTCTAGATTCATCAAAATCAGTCTTATAGATTTTTTCATGGGAGTATGACTAATTTTTGTAATAAAAATCAGAATGTTTTTTATGTTATTTGGTGTACTTATGTAGATTTAAAATAATTCCATCATTATATTGAAAATTTTGAAAACCGATAAATAATAATAAATCACCCATTAAACTCATTTGATATTTACGTTGAATCATTTTAGAAAAATTAGTACACAATAAATTTCCAGAAGATACAAATTGTATATCATCAAAATAAATTTTCACAACTAAAAAATATTTTGAAATTATTTTAAAAAATCAATTAGGACTAACTATTCCATTAGAAAACACTTTTGAAGTTAGAAAATATTTTGGCATATTATATCATTAAATATGAACTGTTTTAAATCCATATAAGGATTTTGTTATTTAACAAACATGATTTGGAAAATTATGATTTTGATATCGAGGAGGGTTTTCAATGAATACATTCTTAACAATATACCAATTTTTATATTCACCCATTGTAACCATGTTATATCTGTTTAAATTAAAATGAGGTATACAGGAAAGTAAATTTTTAATTCATTCAATAATATCAATTTGTGGAATGGTTTTCTAATAGTAAATATCTTTTTCTTAATTATACCCTTATGTAACCAGTCTAGATTTGTTCCAAACTATAGTGCGTGACTCATCAAATTTGTTTCTAAACACCCAATTTGTTCCAATTTTGAGAGTGTATTTTGGACTATCATCTAGTTCCCTAACTATTTTTCCTTCAAATTGATTATGTAATTCCTGAATTCTTATCACTCAAAAATCATCATTAATTACAACATTTATGTTCTTTTGTTGTTGTTGTTATAGGAAAAAATGATATTCATACTAATTTCTCATAGATTTTCATGTTTGTGTTCCTCTATATAGGTATCCAAATACAGTATCTATAAGATGGTTTCTACGTGTCCTAACTGTTATTAGAAATTAATGGATAGATATATCATTATCATATAATGGTTCAGGATCATGTTGGTCCTCAAAATAGAAAGATGTTTCTACTTGTTTTGTATAAATATTAACCAAATTGGAAGTTATATTCATGGTTGATATAATATATTCATGGTTTTTATAAGTTTCATAGGCTTATGTGGATCAGTTTCATGAAATTTGACATCAAAATATTATTCCACCATATCAATTCTCTTATTAAACATAATATATGATTTAGTTGATATTAAATATAAAATGAAAATTCCTTCATCAATCTTGGATAATTTTTTCCCTTGTATTAGTAATATAGACATTTCAACCAAAAATTAAAAAGTAATTAACCTATATTTTCTTAAATTCCATAATTCATAAGGATTTTTCTTTAGGATGTGTCTTATAAGACATCTATAAATTATGTGATGGTTTTATTGACAACTTATTTAGAAAAATAAATAGGTTAATCATTCTCATTTATCATGGTTGAAAAAAAATTTAGAATGGTTTTATTTATCCTTTCTACAACACAATTATTTTTTCCAGTCAAAGGTGTATAAAATTTATTACGGTATCAATTTTTGAAAAAAATAATTCAAAATATTTATTCCCAAAATCATGACCATCATCACTTCTTAAAGACATAATTTTATTTCCACTATGATTTTCTATAGTCTTTTCATAAAGGTAAAAATAGAAAAAAGATTCAATTTTATGATAAATAATGAATACACAAGTATATCTAGAATGATAAATCACTAAAACACAAATATAGAGGTTCATATTTAAGATTGAAGCTCTAGAAGGCCAAAAAAATACTATGTGAATGAAGACTTGTCGATGAGTAGTTAAATATCTCTTCCTCAATTTCAAATAGATTTTGTGTTGTTTCCCTTATTGATATGGGTTAAATAATTAATCATTTGGTAATTCACATTTATGTGAATACCTGAATAATCAATTCATAGTTATATTGATATGTGAATGAATACTCTAATAAGCTGGTATCATATCCCATATCAAATAATATATTTGAATGAAACTTTTTGAGTGAATGTTTATAAAAAAATCGAATAGAAAATAACAGTGTAAACATTATTAATATTTAATACAGTAAAAATTAAGGGATTTTTTGAATCAAATTTAGGAATTATATTCATATTTTAGATAAAAACAATCATCTTTTAGCTATGATATTCTAAGAATATTGTACATAAATCCATATATAAATAAATAATTTCTAATTAAAACTCTGTTAGAGTTTTATATATGAAAAGGTATGATAATTTTTCCATTTTTATTGTCTCCAAATGTGACATGTACACTATCAACCATTATTATGATATTGAAACCTGATTATTAACCAATAATGTGTGTGGAGTAGCCATTGTCTAGATACCAAAAGTTCTTAATAGATCGTTTCACTAAGGATTCCATAAAATGAGTGTAAAACCAAAATGGAAAATGGTATACATGTCATATTTAGTACCAAAATTTTAATAATGACATATTAATGAATACCTAACATCCTAATAGGTTTCATTTAATGAGATGATAAAATTTTATAAATAAAAATAGTTTTATCTATATAAGAAATAATTCTTGAGATATAATTCGTAGAAATGGATCTAGGAAAAAATTTATTTTAATAATCCTTGTTTCTCTAGGATGATATCCTATACCAATAGTATATTTAGTGTTATTTTTATTTCCAAAAATCAAGTTCATGGAATTTAATCCATTTCTAAATATATCAAAATTATTTTTTAATTATCTATGTCATTAATATGTACTAATTTTCACTTGATTTAACTTAGAATTTCAATACTTATTTATAGTAATATCAGTTCTAAAAATACCTGTCAAGGATTTTTTCATGTTTAAAAATTTGTATTAATCTTTATGTTCTATAACGGGGACTTACAAAATATTATAATATTCAAAAACTTATTCATTAAAAAAATGTGCCCTTTTTAGTCATTATAAATTTGAAAAATATAAACATAAGATGTGGAAAAATTATTAGATACCTCTGATATTTTTTTCATGAAACTCATATTTTCTCAATCATGATAGGATTTTGTGATTGAATCTCCTCCGCTTGAGATATCGTATGAAGCAACCCCTATTTCAGTCATAGATTTGTTACACCTATTATCCCTATAATCATATGTATCATAACTTATAACATTGGATAGTCATCTCTGACTTGACCTTTTCTACTGAATTCATATACAATTATTTCATTTTTAGTGAAATACTTCCTCCAATCATTTATCTAATTATCTCTATTGATACAATTTTCATTATAACCAGGGTTTTAGGAGAAATTCATACTTTTATGAAATTTCAATAATTTCTAGACATGTGATCCATTTCTTCAACACTTTCAACAGATGACTCTTCACTACTTGAGGTGTCACCGTTTATCATCTATTTCTTTCAGGTAGTAGTTTTAAATTCTATAAACATCCTATTTGTTATATCCTCTTATTCTCTATTTAAATTGATTTCTTCGTCAAATAGTATAATCTTTCTTCTTATATCATTAACAAATATCTTACACAAATCACGTTACTCTATTAATGACATTGATATTCCTCGCTATATATCTAGTAAACATCATTACAAGCATCTCACTTGACCATTGACATGAATGGGTTTTCCTATTGAATTCAATGAATTCAGAATCTCATTAAGCCTAAGATACATATCAAAAGTGGGTCAATCAAGTTTTATCATAATTGTTTCAAATTTACTAGTATAAGTATTAAAACGCATTTCACTGACATTAGTTGTTCCTTCATGAGAAACAACTAATGTATCCCAAATATATAATGTAGTAGTACAGATAGAAATCATATTGAATTATTTATCTACTAATGAACAATATAATTAACTCATAGGATGAAATTTATTATTATAATATGTATTAGTAAGTTCACTCCATTTATATCAATATTTTTTTTGGAAATTCATATTTTTCATTAATTATAATAATGATTTCAAAATCCATGAATTCAATATGCATCATCAATTTAATATTACACTATAAAAATATTATTCTATTAAAAGTAGATGGATTATTTTTAAAAGATCCCTATTGTCTATAATTATCCATAAATAATAAAATTTAGAAATGATATAAATTCAATTTATTTGGATGAAAAATAAATAAAATTTCAATGTATATTTTAATAACCTCTCATACCGAATGTTTTTTTGGAGTGAGTAACTCAAGAGTGGTGGTGGGGGTTATATGATTTCCCAATAATTTTTTGATGAAATTGAGAAACTAAATCCTAAAAATTAATAAAAATACATAGTTAATAAAAAAATACTATTATATTAGACTGGTCATCTAAATAATTTCACAAATTGGGATTAAGGGTTAATTGAAATAGTATTTGGATTCACTTTAAATTAAGAAATAAAATTACTTAATCAACATCTTTGTATAAACTCAAGATAAGACTAACTATCATATTTTTAATTAGGTTACATATTTTATCGTAGATATAGTTTCTATATTGAATCATATAAATCAAAAATAATAAATTGCATAGAATAATAAAACAATGGCTTCACTCTCATGTTATGACTAAATCCTTACACATTGAAATCACCAAATGTCAAATACATTATTAATTAAAAAATATGATCCATAAATTAGATTAGGATTCATAATAAAGAGTACACAATGTTCTCCAGTCTCAAAGAATCATCCATTATAGAACATGGGATGGAAATTTCATGTTTCACAATACACCATCCATAGTTATAATGGGTATAAAGAGAGAATATTTGATAAAGTGTATCAAGAATACATTAATATAATACATGAGCTAGTGTGTAAAAATAATTTGAGTAATAAAACACTCAAATAAAATCCAAAGAATAAATAAATAGAGAAAATGATTAGAAATATGGAGATATGAAGTTTTTTTATCTGAATATTTTCATATGTTCAAGGGTGCTCATATTTTACATTGTGAGGAACCCAAATAGGCCTCCTATAATGTGATGAAAAACAGAGTGTTGTGGATTTCTGAATATTCCTTTTCTATACTATCAAAATATAGAGTTGAATTAATGTTAGATTACTAGAATCATTATGCATGTATCCTGCGTTTATTGATGCTGTTAGGATTTTTCCACACATTTCACACCACCATTCGCATAAGGGAATATATTACTAATATATTGGACATTAGGTCCAATTATTTTTATGATGATTTCTAGTTAAATATTCTGTATCCTTATACTGACCACTAAATAAGTAAACTCTAACTTTTTCTTCAATTCATCAGTGAAGTGTTTGAGGAATAGAGACTAATATAAACACATGAATCTTGAATGGATTAAATTCTATATACTAGATTTTGGAGGAATTTAATTCAAATGATATTAAAAACATCAATGGTAGCATACTGAAAGAATATTATCTTTGGTGGTATATTAATGTAATAGAAGATCAGATATGATAGTGGATCTAGTCTTGTAATAGATTCATTCTTGTGTTAGATTTGTTCTAGTGGTAGATCTCGTTCGGTGGTAGATCTGATATAGTGGTAGATCATTTGAACTAGTTTAGATATGATCAGTAGAAGAGTCCACAATTAGATACATCATTAGTAGGGAGTATCAATTATAGACTTTGATGATAGATCTATCAATGATAGATGATCTAATGGTATATTGGTTGAACAGATGGTAAACTTCATCAAATGTATGTCCATTAGTGTTATATTCCACCAATAGATATGTATAAGTAATAATAGATCTTCCCATATATTAATATATATTTTCAAAATAATGACATATCCAAACATTACCATGGTTGTTTCAAAAAAAGTATTAAAAAATTATTTACTATAATAAAATACTGAACTTGTTTTAAAATTAATATTAATGATTTATGATCATTAAAATAAGGAGGTTCCAAAAAAATTAAATTAATCCAAATTCCATGTCAACAAAATAAATTAATATTGATTTTTTCATGACCCATCCTCGGAGCCCATGTCTTGACTACCCCAAGCCCGCCTTCCATAGTCCAGGGGCTGGAGACTATCACCAAAGGCGCAAATCCCAATAAAAAGGGAAGGAATTGCCTTTATAAATGTGAACAACACAACAGAGTACAAGCAGAAGCAAACACTGTGTAAAGAAGTAAACAATGTACTAAAAGTACAAGGGGCCAGAAATACAATCCCAAAAGAAAGGTACAGCTACAACTAAAAGTAAAGTACAACTCAAATGATAACAACAGAAAGGGTAAAAAGCATCCCCTAGATCGTCCACCACGGATCCTACCTGTAGGGTAGGTACAAATGTCCTCCTCAACACTCAAAGTCCGATCGTCCGTCCTTATGTCTCCTCCTGGTACCGACTCGTTGTGAGATCCACCTCTGGGTACCGACTCGTGGTGAGATCCACCTCCGGGTATCGTTCTGTCCTCGAACACTTGGCCTCCATCAGCACTGTCCGTCGTCTGCATCCAACACAATGAGGTGCTGGATTAGCTCGTGCAGTGGTGAGTATAACGATACTCAGTAAGGACCCCGAAACCCTCAAGGTCTCACTAAATCGAACAAGGATAACCACAAAGAAGGATCTCAACAGATAACCCTTACTTAAGTATAATCCCATACTTATACCTATGTTATCAAGTAACCCATCTCAATCATAATGAAATACAAAGGTTATGGAATCAATGGATAACCACTACATAGGAATATGCACATACTTATACCTAAGTTATCAAGTGACCCATCTCAATCATGAGGTAAACAAAAAGGTCATTGACTCACCTCAAACCATGATTTTATTCCTGATGTCGAAACCACGACTGCTAGAGAACTCCTCCTCTGTCGAGTATAGTGGGTCTTCCACTACAACCAAGCGCGAATGAAAAACCATGGACTGGTGAAGTACTCCACCTGTCGAGTACTATGGGCCTGCCGCTGCAACCAAGTGCATCCCACCATGGGTATGCCGCTGCAACCAAGCGCACCCCCTCATAACCTACAAAGGTACTCCTTCTGTCGAGTGTCGCAGGTCTGCCGCTACAACCAATCACACCTCCGTCGTGGGTCTGCTGCTACAACCAAGCGCACCCCACTAGGCTATTCGAATCACTCTGAGACAATCGATCAGCAGTCGTCAAGTCTCATCCAGCTACTAGGTCTATGCACTCTTCTATCTCGTCACCGGGAGGTTCCGCTCCACTAGCTACTGGTCGATATTCCAAGTATTACAAAGTCCCACGAAGAAGTATCACAAAATACCGCCTCGTCATGGGGGTCGCAATGCAACAGACGGCACCTCAATCGGTCGCCTGGTACGTGTGTTATTAGCCTTTTCATCCCGGGGGCCC
Organism: Viscum album; assembly: GCA_963277665.1. Taxonomy (NCBI): domain Eukaryota; kingdom Viridiplantae; phylum Streptophyta; class Magnoliopsida; order Santalales; family Viscaceae; genus Viscum; species Viscum album. The sequence continues at coordinate 1,090,473,724 of OY728121.1, forward strand.
GGTTGGTTTCGTGTAAGAACCTAGCCGACCTTATCTCAACTATACCCCGAACTCTCACAGGGTATACTCATAGGGACCATTTCTCAACGTGATCAACAACGTCGGTGATGGTTCATCAAACGGACGTCCGGTCTGAAAGTTATCAGCATTCCGTTCTAGGGGCCCGGTTGGATTTCGAGTTCAGTCTAACCCGGCCACTATCCAACTACATCCAAACCTTGAGCGGATTAATCCAAAAGGTCCATCTCACTAAGAGGAATCCAACAACATTGACGGCACATCAATCGGACGTCCGGAGCTCAAGTCATCGGTGTTTCTGCTCCGAGGGCCTGGTTGGTTTCTTGCTCGAAACAACCCAGCTGTACCCAAAGATCTCTAAAACTTTTAGTGTAATATACTGAAATGACCGTCTCGGTCATCGGATTGCATCGCAACTAACAGTGTGTCGATCGGAGGTATGTATCCCATGTTATGGGCTTTTAAGTGAACCTGTCAGGTTTTAGGGAGTTTTGGGCCCGGCCCGACCCGGCCCGAGACCCCCTGGGTCGGCCCGAACCGGGTCGACCCAACCCGGTTCCGGGTTCGGCCCGTTAGGGCGCAGCGCGGCGTGGCCTCGGCGGCTCGGTGTTGCCAGCTCGGCGCTGGCCGAGCGGAGTGGAAAGGGGGGCGCGCTGCCCCCCTGATTGAACCCCCCCCCCCCCCCCCCCCCCGCAGGGGGGGCCCTCCGTTTGCTAGACGGGGGTTACGACCCCTGGCATTCTCGAAAAATGACTGGCCCAGATGGCCGGTGTTTCACCGCTGGAGCCCCAGCGGGTCCTGACCCCCTTGCTCCGGCGGCCGGAGGTTCCGGCCACCGCTCCCCGCACCACTACGGCCTTTTCCGAACCACGCGGCTCGACGGCGCCGCGCCCCTCCGCCGCCACCCCGATCTGGTTGCGGCCTATTCGAGGTTCTCCTGCGTGGCACGGCGGCACCGCAACTTCGTTCTTCCTCGACGGCGCGGCGCGATGGCACCCCGCTTCTTCGCCCGTTCCTCTTGTTTTCACGCGGTCCTGTTGCACCATGCTGCCTTTGCTCGTGCCGCATTAAGTTCAACATCAAAGGGGGAGGAAGTTCGGCCATGTTCCTGCGGTCCGACCTCCTCCCGTTAATCCGATATTAATCAACTAAAGAAATTGAATTTGGAAAACAAATAAGATTTATGAACAAATTCAACCCCTACCTCGTTGTTGACATCGCACGTCGTCGAGTCGCAAAATTCAAACATTGCTATAGAACGGTATCGATTCCATCGACGTCAGAAGAAGAAGAAGAATGTTGTTGTTGGATTCGGTCTCCACGGTCGACGTCTCGTTCTTCGTCGAGGAAGGGTTACATTCTTCAACGAGGATAAAAGCTCTCCCTCCTCTCCTTATCCTCCTTAGCTCTTCACCAAGAAAATAAGCCCCCCAAAAATAATAGAGTTTTCCCTCTGTTATTTTTATTTCACTAAACCCAATGATTATCCCTCATAATGTGACAACACATAGATTAAATGTGGAGATATGAATTCAAAATGATTTGAATCAATTAATTCACCTCATTAATGAGGGAGATTGTGAGAGTTACAATTTAATGGGAATTAAGGGGAGTTGGCACATTAAGTGCAAGGGAGTTTAAGGGGGTTATAAGAAGTTCAAGAGATTATGGTCTCATGTGGGCCCCACCACACTAAACTCTCCCATGGGTGGTTTTGGGTGTGTGGGCCCCACCTACCACATATTCACACATGTAAGGTTGGGTGGTTGTGGACCCCACCAATAACTTCCCATGGATGATTTTAATTTCCTTGATTATCAAAAATAAAATTGTTCACAATTTTATTTATTTCTTCCTTAAACCCCAAAATTAAACTTATTTCCCCGAAAAAATGCACCTACGGTAAAAGTCCACTTAAGAAAAAACTGGCACTGTGGTTTCATCGGTGCCCTCGTATTTTGATTCCGAGCACTGGTTCAAAAGTTAGAAAAACCCTCTCATTTGTTCACTGAACGTACCGGAGAAAAACTTTGGAAATTGATTTCGGGCACACCGGGCCTTGAAATCATGTGCCGTCAGAAGCCACAGACTCGTAAAATTTCATAGAAATTAAGAAAAAAAGATTCCTTGAAATTTCCAGGTCTTTAAATTACTACCACATTAGGGCTTCACATCCCCGTAATGCTTATAACACAAACTAGGGAAACAAAAGTGGTACTGAGCACGCAACTGAGCCTTCCGCTCCCATGTTCTCTCCGGGAGGTTCCCGTGCTGCCAGTGGAAGCAAACCTAAGGAATCGACCGTCCATGTAGGACCCACTCCTGTCGATCCTCATTCTCCACAAGAACCTCTGTGGATGACGCCCCATCATCGACGTCCAACTCTCTATGGTCAATGATATGTGAAGGGTTATGCATGTATTTCCTTAGCTGAGATACGTGGATGATATCGTGCACCCGGTGCAACTGAGGTGGAAAGGTCAAGCGGTAATCCACCTCGCTTACCATTCTGAGGACCTAGAAATGTCCGTTGAACTTCAGAGATAACTCGCCGCCTCGGCCACATCACTGTAAACCTCATCGAGGTGAGACCCGTATAAGAACGTGGTCGCCATCCTCAAACTCTAGAGGCCTCCATTTCCTGATTAGAACTGAAACTCAAAACTCCTAAAGCCGTGAGGGTAAGGTTGGCCGACACAAGAGTGATCGGATGCACCCTCCTATGCATGAGTTTATCCTATGCTGCCTGGGGTTTCCTTTTTTCCGACCAAGGAAAACCCATCCCGACGTTGTAGATAGACCACAACCTTTTTTCCTAATACCGTCAAATTGTGTATGAACTGTGATTGTCTAGTATATACTCAAACTAACGTCGTAAGGCCTCGACGCTACCACCAAGAGGTTCCAATAGAAACTCTCGTCTCAAGGGTCATATCACACCATCGACGTTTGTGTGATTATCAAGTCTCCTCCAAAAGGTATCTCTAGACTTTAGGGTCAAGTCAACGGCTTAACCGGAAACTCTAGGTTTGGGACAAGATTCGTGGAAGGAAGGGATGATTCATATTAATGTCTTGTTGTTACAACAGCTTGTAGAAGACACCGTCCGTACATCGAATCATCCTTAGAGCCTTTCAGTCACACTTCTTGACCGCATGTAGCTACTCTTTCCCCCGCCTTCCAGCTCCCTGAGCCTAGCAGCGATTACAAATGCCGGTGGTTGCAACATGTCAAACTGTTCACTACCCAATGCTGCTCTCCAAGCTCTGCTCCCACGTCTACTGCCTTGCAGATTCATATGTCATTTTTACTTCCTCTACTTGAGACATTTTACACGCCCAAGTCTCCGAGACTGGCGCCAGTTTCCTACTTTCCCACTGGCAACATTCACTGACCGCATTCATTCAGCAAAAGAATTCTCAACCACAAAGGTTCTTTTTAGCACCCTAGAATAAGTAGGAATGCATATAAAAAAGGTGTTGGATTGGATGTCCTTAAATATACCTTGCTCGAAAGTCCAAGCACTGAAGCACTGATCGCATCGTATTCATCGAGTACTAGGAATGGTTTCGTACACCCCAATGAAATCTCAGCTACTGACATGTCATCCTGCCGAAGCTGTATAAGCTCTTGAAAACTCTCAGCCACCTCCTCAAGCCAGTTATTATCCACCTATATGTCGGGCTTGCCTTAGAACGTGAGGGTATCTGATGTTGGAACACGTGTAAGGTAGTAAGTCTACACGTGTCACCTACCAGTACCGCCAGTTGTAACTGCTGACCCACAGGTAGTGATGTATAGATGACACACTACCCAAAGGCACTATCTCACACATCTGTCCAAATACCGAAGCCTCACCACTATGCGGACCATCCTCATGGTCACTCGCTGGAAAAAACTAGTAGCCAAGTCCACCATAAACTCTAATGATGTCTCAGCTAGGCAGAAAACACTAGAAATCACCTCCAGCCAGTCCTCTGCTGTCTGGGAATATTCCTCGTCTTGTAAACTCGGAGGCCTCTACTGCTGGAACTCGTGCATCGCACTCTGCCGGTGTGCACGATATGCTAGTATGTAAAGTGGAATCCGCTGCCCAAAAGGTGGTGGTGCTGCCGGTACACCACCCAAGGGTGCTAATAAAGAAAAAAGGGCCCCGCACTGGAGCCTCATCGCTCGGTGGGCTGTCATCGTGTACTATCTCAGAACTCCAACTGACTTTCTGCATGGAGACATTCTGAAAAAATGCAACACGGTCAACGTTTTATACCTGGTGAGCTGACCTGGTTTGAGGTGACTTTAAAACTCTTGGAAACACACACGCAATCAGTGTTTTCGTGCACAATGTCGGAAATCAGTAGTCAGGGTCCTGGTGTACGAATACGTCGGCCGCCGTACCAACACTGGACTCCCTGAACTGAAAACCACACTTAGTACCCTTAACACTATTTCTTCACATAAAGAAAATATCATAGTTATAAGTTATGCGGTATAACCGACTCCTCTGATACAAATTTTCACGGCCCATCCTCGGATCCCGTGCCGTGACTACCTAAAGCCCGCCTTCAATAGGCCAGGGGCTGGCGACTAGCAGCAAAGGCGCAAATCCCAATAAAAATCGAAGTCATTGCCTTTATAAAAGTGAACAACACAACAGATTAAAAGTGGAAGAAAACACTAAGTAACATAGTAAACAACGTACTGAAAGTACAAGGGACCAGAAATACAAGCCCAAAGGAAAGGTACAGCTACAACTGAATGTAAAGTACAACACAAAGGATAACAGCTGAAAGGGTGACAAGAAGCTCCTGGATCGTCCACTACGGATCCTACCTATAGGGTAGGTACAAATATTCTCTTCAACACTCCACGTCTGATTGTTCGTCTGTCCGTCTCCTCCGGGTACCAACTCATCGTGAGATCCACCTCCGAGTACCGACTCATCAGGAGATCCACCTCCTGGTACCGTCCAGTCCTCGAACACTCGTCCCCCGTCAGCACTGTCCGTCGTCTGCATCCAACACAATGAGGTGCGGGCATAGCCTGTGTAGGGGTGAGTATAACGATACTCAGTAAGGACCCCAAGACCCTCAAGGTATCACTAAATCCAACAAGGATAACCACAAAGAAGGATCTCAACAAATAACCCTTACATAGGTATAAGCCCATACTTATACCTATGTTATCAAGTAACCCATCTCAATCATGAGGAAACACAAAGGTTAAGAAATCAACGGATAACCACTACTTATGAATATGCCCATACATATACCTAAGTTATCATCTGAACCATCTAAATCATGAGGTAAACACAAAGGTCATTGACTCAGCTCAAACCAGGATTTTATTCATGATGTCGAAACCACGGCTACTGGAGAACTCCTCCTCTGTCGAGTATAGTTGGTCTGCCGCTACAACCAAGCGTGTTCCTGTAACCTTGGACTGCTGAAGCGCTCCACCTGTCGAGTATTGTGGGCCTGCCACTACAACCAAGTGCACCCCATTATAGCCTACAGAGGTACCCCTTCCGTCGAGTACCGCAGGTCTGCCGCTACAGCCAAGCGTACCTCCACCGTGGGTCTTCTACTACAACCTTGTGCACCCCACTGGGCTACACGAATCAGTCCAAGATGATCGATCAGAAGTCGTCAAGTCTCATCCAGCTACTAGGTCTCTGCACTCTTCTAGCTCGTCATCGGGAGGGTCCGCCCCACTAGCTACTATTAGATACTCCAAGTATCACAAAGTCCTATGAAGAGGTATCACAAAATACTGCCTCGTCATATGGGTCTTAATGCAACAGACGGCGCGTCTATCAGACCCTCGGTCTGTGTGTTATCAGCCTTTTCTTCCCGGGGCCCAGTTGGTTTCGTGTACGAACCAACCCGACCGTATCTCAACTATACCCTGAAATCTCATAGTGTATACTCATAGGGACCCTTTCTCAATGTGATCACCAAAGCCACTGACGGTTCGTCAAACGGCTGTCCGGTCTGAATGTTATCAGCTTTTCCGTTCCAGGGTCCCGGTTGGATTTCGGGTTCTATCCAACACGGCCACTATCCAACTGTGTCCAATCCTCGAGTGGAGTAAGCCAAAAGTTCAGTATCACTAAGAGGAATCCAAACCGGTTGTTTCGGACGACGCTCCCTGCACCGGCACAGCCATAGTCCACGGCCTTGTCCCACCGGCGCGGCGCGACGGCGCCGCGGCTTCGTTCGGCCTCGAAGACGCGGTGCTACGGTGCTGCGCTTCTTCGCCCATTCGTCTTTCTTCCACGCGGTGTCGTTGCACTGCGCTGCCTTTGCTCGTGCCGCATCAAGTGCAACATTAAAGGGGGAGGAGGGTCGGCCGTGTTCGTGCGGTCTGACCTCCTCCCATTGATCCGATATCAAGAAGCTAAAGAAATTGACGTTGGAAAGCAAGTAAAATTGAAGAACAAAATCAACCCCTACCTCGATGTTGACGTCGCACGTCGTCGAGTCACGTATGTCGAACGTTGCGGTAGAACGGTATCGATTTCATCGACTTCGGAAGAAGAAGAAGAACGTTGTTGTTGGCATCGGTCTCCACGGTCGGCGTCTCGTTCTTCATCGAGGAAGGGTGTCATTCTTCGATGAGGAGGAAAGCTCTCCCTCCTCTCCTTCTCCTCTTTAGCTCTTCACCAAGAAAATAAGCCCCCCCAAAATAATAAATTTTTCCCTCTATTATTTTTATGGCACTAAACCCAAGTATTATCCCTCATAAAGTGACAACACATATATTAAATGTGGAGAGATGAATTCAAAAATATTTGAATCAATTAATTCACCTATTTAATGAGGGAGAGTGCGTGAGTTACAATTTAATGGGAATTAAGGGCAGTTGGCACATTATGTGCAAGGGATTTTAAGGGGGTCATAAGAAGTTCAAGGGGTTATGGTCTCGTGTGGGCCCCACCAGACTAAACTCTCCCATGTGATGTTAGGTGGGTGTGGGCCCCACCTCCCACATATTCACACATGGGAATTTGGGTGGTTGTGGACCCCACCAACAACTTCCCATGGTAGATTTTAACTTCCTTGAATATCAAAAATAAAATTGTTCACAATTTTATTTATTTCTTCCTTAAACCACAAAATTAAACTTCTTTTCCCGAACAAACGCACCTATGGTGAAAGTCCACTTAAGAAAAAACCAGCGCTGCGGTTTCATCAGTGCCCTTGGATTTCGATTCTGAGCACTGGTTCAAAAGTTAGAAAAACTCGCTCGTTCGTTCACTGAATGTACCTGAGCTAAACATAGGGAATTGATTTTTGGCACACCAGGCCTCAGAATCAGGTGCCGTTAGAAGCAATAGACTCATAAAATTTCAATGAAATTAAGAAAAAAAATTCCTTGAAATTTCTGGGTCTTTACATATTTTCTCCCGAAAAAAACTCATCATACTTATAGCCTTAAATCCATTACTCTATAATTGATAAAACAATTCAATGGAAATTTTTATTAAAACCATTTAGTTTTATGAAATTATAATTTTTTAATTTATCTATTGATATAAAAATTCCATATACATCGCACTAAATTTAAAACATGATTATTATATAATTATTTTTTCTACTGATTAAATTGTTTAAAAATTATTCATATTTTTTCATCATTAAATTAGTCACTACAAAATATAACATTAACATTTCCACAAGTACCATGAAATGATGAAATGTAGTATAACAATAGTAGAGTTTTGCGTAAAATATTATATCTTAATCTGAAGGATTCACAATTAAGACCTCCAATTATTTTTTGACATCATAGACACAATATAACAATTATTATTTAAACAAATTTCAAAATTTAATTACGTGGTACCAATATACTTTTATTATAATTTTGATATAGATTCCATCAATTGAAATTATAAACAATTTTATGGTTCTTTTAAATTAAATTCGGTATTGAAAAAAATCATGGGTATACAATGTTTCACGATGGTAAATTGTAATATTATACTTCACTTAACTTCTCAAAAAGATAAAACAAACTCCCTTTTCAAAAGATATTTGAGCTTATTATTTTAATTTGTATCAACAATAAATAAAGTGCTATTGTATCAAAAGGGGAACACTAAACATACAACAAACATAAATCTCACAATATTCTATGATCAATGTAGATAACACACCTTACTCCAGTATAATAATTGACCCAAATATATGATGCATGTTTACCCTACCCATGAAAAAGTATGAAACCCACAAATGGATGAGTGTTTCCCCTTCTACATTCAGATTAGACACAACTTTTTCAAAGAATAAAACCCATTTTGTGGTCAGGGATTTCCGAGAATTCAACAATTCCCATTAAATATTCCATTTGAATTTCACATTAAATACCAAAACAACTATGACAGAGGATCAGTACAATGAATATGAGAGAGATAAACATCATGCACTGTGATTCCAAGATCTGTGAACAATCATGTGTTATTTTCAATTTAATATCAAAGGTATGAAATATTATATCTGTTTGCTTGATTAATCCAAATGTTTCATATAGTGTCCCTCATTAAATAAAATTCCATGATTTGTTTTTGAATTTATATTTTGATAGTACAATCCCTATAATTATGATTAAAAGTTAGACTAAATTATATTAATGGATTTCACACCCCATTCATTCTAAGGGTATCTCACCTATACCTCATTAAATTATTAGTTCTCAACATTTATCTAAGTAACCTACAATCGATAAAAACATATAATGCCCCCCCATGTTACACATTTGACCCATTAAACATGATTTCATCTAGATCAATCCATAAAACATATATTTTTACTTGCCTCATCACCTTAATAAATAACCGAAATTACTAAATTGTTTATATTATTCTTGAAGAATGTAAAATAATGTATTAAATTTATAATGGGAATTTTGTGTCATATAAAATATAAAACCAATGCATTTTGATTACAATCATGGATCCTCAACATGTGGTCAATTGTGTATATCATTGAAATGTATGATAATTTATATTAAAGAACCCATATCGAACATACAAATATTAAATTCCATCATGGCCATAGAGGTGGATAACTTATTTTTTATTCCAATATTTATTGTTAATCCCAACACTTTTTCATGGGGTATTATATAAATACATGCACTATACCAATGAATTTAAATGTCATATCGAAGACAATAGGTTGTGATCCAATCCACGAATCTACTTAAGTAGAGAAAAGATATAGTTAATTATGAATATTATCATTTTATGTGTCTATCTTGAACGAATTGTTAATTTTTTTATGTTTATAATTTAATTATGAATTTGTTAATCATGGTTCCTTACAATGTAGAAATAGAAAAAAAATCATAATTTTAATAGTTCAATTATTGATTTTTTGGGTATTTTAGGGTAGTGATAAAATTATTGGGGAAAAATAAAACATTTTATATAATAATTTTGAATAGTGAAATCAGATATTCCTCAAACACTACTTTTATGGTTTCCAAAAACATACTCTTACTGTTAGGAGCCACTATAATACTTTTATTTTTTCTTATTTTATGTGATTTCACTAAACGTTCTATGATTTTGGTTTAAATTAATATTTTGAAACCACATTGTTTATAATTCAATGACTATAACTATAATTATTTTTAATATTTATCTCTCTCACTACTTTACACTCAACCTTATATCATTTAACTTTTTGGAACAAATAAAATAATAATTAATAAGAGTTTTATTAAAATACATCAGTTGAAATATCATACATCATAAATAAGTATCAAATCCAATTTATTTCGAAAAAAATTTACAAGACTAGAATATTTATATTAGTAAGAAAGATGCATTGAGAAAGAAGATCTCCCCCATAGTATTTAATGATTCAAAAAAGAATTTAGGCATTTAAATTAAATTATAATACCAATATATGATGTTTGAAAATGTAGTGAATGAGATAGTATCGAGTGGATAGAAGATTATAAGGGGTGATAGTGTAAAGTAATTGATTGATGTAGTCTATGGAAGGGTGAAAATTGGGAGCGAGTACCACTATTGAATGAATGAATGATTGAATATATATGTGTGATGTCACCCAAAGAATTATAATAATCATTTATATATCTCTATATATAACATCATTATCACTCTATCTTCTACATGTGAGACTAAAAATTAAAATTATATAGTATTTCATGTTATATTTAGCTTATTATCTATGGGAAAAATGAATTTTAGGTTGATATCTTCTCCTCTTCCCTTACTAGCTGCAACTTGGAATTTTATAGAACTGAATACCAATATTAGAAAAGAATTATTTGATATATTCTACTCCCTTTCATGAAATATATTGTTATTAGTTATTTAATCAATTAATATAACTTATTTATATGTGATTAATGAGATAAGATTGTACTATTGGAGTTTGAGCCCGTAGAACATGTAAGTAGGGGCTCTTTGATAACAATTGTGTTTCATGAATACCGTATAAAATTTTGGAATACATTAATTGTATAAACCAAAAAAATATACAGAAAATTGGTTTTTTGGTTTACTATTATCATTGTCTTAAAATAAAAATGGATTTATAGGAAGTGATAATAGAATGGTTCATCCAGGATTTATAAAGAAAATGGTGTTTGAAGATATCTTCTTGTAATATTCCGTTGATAAATTTTCATGCTTTAGTTGATGGATCAGATATCTATATTGGTAGAAATGTATTTTATAAATGTATTCACCACACAAATGATATAATCTAATGAAATTGACACCAATTATGTGGATAGGTGAAACAAAATGAGAACATAAACCGGTTTGTTGAACTATGTGTTACACTAATATTTTTTAATTGTTTGATGTGATATAGTTCAGTAGTTTTTTTGCGATGGGAAAGGGAATACTTCATAAGATTACGCACTCCCAATGTCATATTAATGTGTTAGTTTGTAGTGTGTGTGTTCATTATCATGTGTAAAGTTAGTGTAAATTTCATACATTCAACCTAAAACCAATCTATTATCATGGTAAATTGATGCTACTATTCCTCAGTGTTATCCAATAATATTTTTATGCCTCCATTGTACTCCCACAAAATTTCAAAAATGTTTATATAGAACGTAAAAAATAATTTATCCATGATTCATGGTATTCCTTTTTGTTGCATAATTTTATGAAAAGAAAATTTCAACATTGTCTTAGTAAATTTAAAAAATACTTTCTTTTATCCCTCCATATCCTTCATTAATAATCATTGAAATTATTATTATATCACAATAAATGTCTCAAAATAATATTTTCATCAAAGATCAAAGATAAATAATTTACAAGTATAAAATGCTTCGAAATGATCTCTTATATCAAAAATAATTAAAAAATAATTTCATAAATAAATATTTCACATAAGGAAATTCTCTTCTAAATATACACAAAAATAGGAAAAATTACATAAAATATTTGAAAAAATATTCCCCAAAATATGAGATTTAGTTTTCAAAAGGCAAATCTTCTCAATAACAAATCTTATTAAAAATTCGTATCATCTTATGATTATGCCTCAATCATGTAAATGTTATGTCTAAATCACTTATTTGAATCCAAATAAAGATGTGAAACATATTTTCTAACCACTCCAAATCCAAGTTCCTCATCACACATAACAATTCAATCATGATTTTTTTCGAATTATATTTGGACTATCTCTCTTCCTCAAAATCAAATCCAATAAGATATACCAATTCTGAAATTTTCTAATATTATTATATTCTTTTTTAAGATTTATAATTCTCAAATTCTATAATATTATTTTGTTTTAAAAATATTAATAAATTGTTGTAAATATCATACCAGATGACTACTTCATAATTATTTTCATTCCCTACTATAATATCCAAGGCATATTCCTTGGATTATAATTCATCAATAATGTAAAACCCTTCTGTATTTTTGTTAATAATTTTCTTTAAAAGTAGGTAAACATCAACATCAAAGGATTGGATTCATGGTGTATTTTTTGATTATTTTTTTCAATCCTTTTATATTTACATGATAAATTTGATTGTGCTTCTTCATTACAGTCCAAGGTGCATAAAGAATACTTTTTTAAAAAATTTAATTAATTAACATACTGGTGGGGCACTTGATACAATTTGAAGTGACTTTGGTTCTCTCTGGATTACCACTGTAAAAAATTACATATTTTATTAATATTTTCATTAATCTAGTATAAATTTCCATGAATCATGGTTTCCTCATACTAATATATTAATTTTAATATATTGTTTTTATATTTCATGTTCATAATATCAAAAGACGTTATTTACATTTTAAATAGATTTTTGGATGTGCATTTAAAAAATTTATCAACATCCAATGAAAAAGAATTACCATTGGGGTGGTATAATAATAATTTCTATTAGAGACCCAATGGATTTTGGTGTTGTAGATGTAATGATTATATAAAAAGGGGATTCATATATTAATAATGTCATTTATTTATGGGTAAATTAATCTTTTTACATAGTTATTATTATTTTTTAACAAAACTATGTTCAAATACTAGGGATTTACACTTGAAAAATATGATTTGAGAGTTCCAATATAGATATTTTTGGAGGATTCAATGTGATTCTCCTTGGGACCATTAATGATAGTACTTGTGAATGATACCTTTATCATTGAGTGATCAGTTTTCAAGTTAGTGGTATTTAATTTCAAAATACTACATTTTTCAAATATTTTATGTTGAACATATAAAAAAAATATACTCAATTTTTATCATGATAGATCGACATGTATTATTTATTAAAATTATTTTCTTCTTAAATACTCATTCAAGAAAACTATACTTCTTTCAATGAAATTTAACTGTAGGATTGTTTAATCCCCATCATATTTGATTATTTTTGTGGAGAATTCATTCATTGATGATAAAAAATACTTGATAAAATTTTCCTCTATGATATTATTTATATCACTCTCCCACACATTTACAATCAGTTTGGAAACTGGTCAGGGGTTGGTGTCGGCATAGTGGCATGGTTCACTAGAGGAGGGATAGTTAACCAATTTTATGGTTAATGATACAAGAAGAATTTATCGGCCCTAATCACCTTTGGAGTTGCATGATTGAGATTTTGGCATCTATTTTAATCATAATTATTAAAATTAGAGCACAATAATCATAATCGGATTAATTATAGGAATTAGAGACCAATTATTTTCATTGTCGACTCTATGTGGGAGTTGTATCCCTTTCAAGTCAGTAAGGTGAATATACAAAGATCCCAACAAGGTGCCCCGACACAATCCCCTCTAATGGGTATTGTTCCATTATATCATCTTTGTATATTAACATTTTCCATAAATCCTAGATATACATACATACTAGTATAGGTTATATTTCATCATGGGCCCATCCAATGAGCCCATATAGCTTGCCTAGTAATGTGCATAAAAGAACATGCATCTTGAGTCTTATCTACATAACCTAACCAGTGTGTATGGGTGCACCCACATGAAATCTAGGGGAATTAATGGTCTACACCATGATTCACCCAATATTTGTAATCCATGTGGCATATTGGGGGGAGGTAGGGGTCATCTCAGGGTATAAGTTTCACCTTCATGGTAATATATCACGATTTAACAAAAAAGTACACATTTTTGGAAAATAAGTCATCTATCCTGAGTTTTTTCATCATAGACCACAAATGTTGTAGTTTGTAAACTCATTTAATGCAATTCTTAATGTGAAAAGGTATCTTTTTGATTTATATAAATAGGTTTAGTGAAGGGGTTCCTAATTAATGATCAAAGCATTCATGGGTCCAGTATCCCTTTAACATATCTTGTGGGTACTCTCATCTATTCTTTTCTAAAACTGACTATAGTGTGATACCCTACATTATTATGTGATATCTAAAGAAACTAAAATATCTCCACTGCAACTCTAGAGATGTTATGTGGTTCCTAGTTGAGTTGGTCGAATTATCATGATTTTTTACTATTCGATTATATATAGTAAACCATTATTCAATGTATTAGGTTTATTATCTATTCAAAAATATCTATGATTAATGAGTTATTCTCACCTTCATAACATTTTACTGTGGATTTTAATTATTTACAAAAACATTAGGGTTTTTAGGTAATCCAATAAGTTAAATATATAGTCCACCAAACAAGATAATATTTTCCCAATCATTCCATTTCTTATGTTAATGATATGAATCTTATTGTTGAACTTGGAGGATTAAGTGTTGGAGAATATTAAAAATACATAGTGGAGGTAGTATAGGTTTTTCATACTACTTGTTGTTATTCACTGAAAGAAACTTTTCCATATTAGTTGTTAGGTCTGTTTTCCTTTTTTTGTTTATTCTTCACTTCATCCTCATATCTTATATTCAGGAAAACATTTTTTATATGATTGGTTTATGCAAGAAACATTATTTAAATATTGAATTTATTCCCTTTTTATTATTGAACTCTATTATGTTATATGTAATGTTCTCTATTATATACATGGGGTTTAGGATATAACCTACCATTATATATGATATGAATAATTGGTTCTATTCACCATTAAAAAGGTTATTGGTGGATGTCTTGGTATCAAATGTTTGATTTAACACTATCTAGGAGGAATAATGATATGATATGTCATGTTAGAGTGGGTTTTAAGTTGGTTTTTCCTAATAATTGATTCAAGAGTTATGGGTTGGGTTATTAATTTTTCAAATTAGTGAATCTTTGTTAAAGGTGTCTCATGTTCTTATTTTCATCAAATAAAGATCTTGATTGTGCAGAGATCGATGTGTTCATTCAATATGACTCTAATAACCTGCTTGTTGTCCCAGTATAGTAAGATAATAATTTTAGAATTGTACAATAGGACAAGCATCATATATGAATGTTTCATTGATTTACATGTACTTTTCATGTCATCACCCCAAATATAATTTTTCAACTATTCTTGGTCATTTATATTACAGGGTGACATTTCGCTATTATCTAATATGAATTTTGAGGTAGCTTCATGACATTCCATAGATACAATTGAGCATCTTTTTGGAATCCATGAGAGGAATGAGGCTTCTATTTCAGGGCCAGTCCCATAGTTGTTTCCAATTGGTGAGTAGAGTGTTCTGCATCAACCTATATTACATAGAAAAAACAAACCTCTTATAGTGTAGGCCTAAAATTTAGTTTATTTTTAAACATAATATTTGTCAAGTGGGCTAATATGGGGATTCATAAAGGATGGGTATGTTGCATGATTTCCAATGGAAATTTCTTCCAAGATTTAGTAGAGATCATAACCATCAAGCAGTGATAGACTTGATTGAGAATGTGGTGGGTGTTGTATTCATAAATTTTATGTTTAAATATCAAATGGTTTTAATCTTATCCATTCATCTTTAAGGTGAATCAATTAAGTGGATTTATTTGATCATCATGATTCATGATGAGGTGTTTCCTCCTTGACCAAAGGACATGTTGTTCTTTAAAAATGAGTATTAGTTGAAAAAATTGATATATTTTAACATATAAGAGCTATTATAGTTGAGTCAATGGTGGGTTATTATAGGTACAAAAGTTTTAAAGTATCCTCCATTGAGATATATGAGAATGAAATATTTCCCTCTATATCCAATCCTATGTTATTATTCTGGAGTGTTCTTTGCTGATGAGGATGTTCACAATAGAGGGGGAGTGGATAATAGTTTTTAGTAATGTTCATCATAGAGAAGTGTAACTCTCCAATGAAATAGGATGACAAGAATTATAATCATGACATGTAACATAGACACATGAGTAGAGTAAACTCAATTTATGAATAATGTATGGATATCATATCAGATTCTTATATATAGGGGACATAAATTTCTATGCTAGTATCACTACTGGTTATCATGAATTTGACATCCAAACTCTTCATACAGAGGAGGGAAAGAAGGCAGTTTATGGTCCTCCATTTCATATATAATGTTGTGACCATGGAACTCCGATAGGGATTAAGGGTGAACCTTAGGGAGGAGGTTTTGGAATAGGATCTCAAAGATCACTAATGAGAAGATCTAGGGGATGAGGCCTTCATGATCTACATTATCCACTGCCACCCACCAGCTGTGCACACAACTCTCAAATGGCTAGTGGCCAGGGACATAAACTAATGAATCAAATATAGGACTATTACTATGAAACACCTGACATTTTTTGACTTACCATCTATGTATTCTATACCCTATAGCTCAAACTCGTTGACATTAGTATGAACAATTCATTCATTTGTACATATATTTATAATGTGTTGTAGATTTTGGTTGAGATAATATCTTGAACCATGAGGCTAGATAAATTTTTTATTTGTGATCCAATGCCCACAAACATCCACAAACAATTAAATATTTCACTTAGTGTAGAGATAATTTCATTGGTCCACATTATTTCAACAATAAAGTTGTACGACATCATCCATAGTATGGAATAGAAATATTTACTACATTCTTTGATAAATATTTTCCATATAATTGGGTCTTATTTCCATGAAAATATATTTATATTATAAATCATGGGTTAGAGTGACTTAAATTATGTTCAATTATGGACTCTTTATCGGATGTTGCAACTATTCACACATTAGTTGGTATGTTATGCTATGTGTATTGAAGAAAACATGAGTGATTGGATTCTAATAGTGGTATAGAGTTACATGGATATTTTCCATATGGATACACATGGGTTTTTAACACATTTGGGTGGTTTAATTCTAAATCGACCAACACCCTGAGACAAAAATGACACATTTCTAAAATATAGGATTGTCATATATGATATCATAGATTTGGGCGTGTTTATGGAGGACCTCATGGAAAACATTTTTAACAAGCCTAGTTCTTCCCCCATTAAGTCATTAGTTTTTTTTCAAATAGATACGTAAGATCATGAGGTTTTTTATCAACTGGGAACCCCTCAATAATGTGGAAATCAAGAATAATATCCCTCTTTTGAGGATTGATGTTCTCTTTTATTCATTAAAGTGTGAGAAATAGTTCTCAATGTTCAATCTAATGTTTGTATATCACCATTTTCATGGTGATTAGGTAGACTAAATTAATATGGGGTTTTATTTCATTATAGACACTATTATTTTCTAGTGATGAACATAGGTGTGATTAATTCCCTAGAAACATTGATGGTTTTTTAAACTATATCCGTCAACCATTATTAGACCATTTTTTGGTTTTCTCCCCTAATTTTATCCTTATCGTCTCCATATTTGACATTGAGAATTTATAGAATAAATGGGATGATTGGGACTTAATTTGTGGGAACCCAAAATATGCTATGCTCTTGATGTTTTATTTTTGGATCTGATAGGTCTGTATACTATGTAATGTAAAATAGTATGGTGTATTTGTTATTGAACTAGAAAATATCGAGCTGTTGTTGGTTGGGGAGCCACCCTATAGCCTATTTGAGGTATATTTATTACATTAGTTAGTGAGGTAATATAATATATTCTTTGAAAACCTCTCCTGAATTACTTTCTAAATGAATATCTATACTTAAAATAGGGAACCCTATTTTATCCAAGTTATAAAAGTGATATATCTAGGATATGAATATAGGTTGACAAGTTACCCTATTTTTATATTCCTATAGGGGTAATTTTTTAATGTTATAGGATTCCAAGAGAGTAAGGATTATTTTTCAACTCAAATAGAGGTATGTGGGAATTTAATATAGTTTCAAGAATTGGTGTCCCCATGAGTAGAATTAAAATAAAAGTGACTTGGAGCTAGATGTAATATATTTCATTATAATGAAATTGGGAACAATTTTCCTGGATAAAGAATCATTGAGAATTCAAAATATTAAAGTATACGGTACATATTTACCTAAAATGATATTATCCTTGGGAAGAGGTCCCGATCAGAGTTCCTTGAAGATTATGACATCCCTGATTCTTTATTCTCCGAGTATGAGAAACTTGGTTGTTGATGTATTAGGATGGAATTCTCCTTCCAAGTAGTAGGAATTATTGAATGGTTATCTAGTATCCTTAAAAGTGTCTCTCATAAATGATTATGGAGGTTCATATAATCAATTGACGGTGGTGAACTTTCCACTTATCAATGTGTGAGGGATTATTAGATGGGAGGCATTGATTGTGTAGTTTTGTGAGACTACATATTCTCAAGAGATTAACCAGATCGATATTCTAATTGTGTTGAGAACGTCATACTTTTCAAAGGAACGACAATAGTAGGCATCATTTTTCAGGATGAGTTACAAAGGGATCTTTATATATCATCCATGTTAGAATATCTAGGAGTATCGAATAGGTATCAAATCCTTTGATGCCAATTATGGTGGGACTAACTAACGTAGTGTTTTGCTGAATTTATTTCTCAACGTCTCACTCTTCAATAGGTTTAGACACGGATTTTGGCCCAAGAAGGCTTCACCAAACCCTTGAAATTCATTATTATAATGGGTATCAAGTACTGATAGACTTTTACATGGGTTTATAGAATCATAAAGAGGTCATGCCTCTATATATGTGACCATTAGCAGAATAACTATTCAATCATACTTCTTAACTATCCTGGTGTACCATTCAGTGGAGAGAATGGTATTCATATATTTTTATAAGATTAAATAGATATATAGGAAAATATATGTAATAATTTCTGACTTTGATTCAGAGTTTACAAGAAATCTATAGATGTGTTCACAATGGAATTTTGGGACTTAGTTTTGGATCACTATAACATTCTAGCCTCAGATTTATGGTTAGAATAATTAATCCATTCTAGTCTTTGAGAATACTTTAAGGGACTACTTGTTAGATTCCATATTTATATGCATGGGTCACATGCCTTTGGTGGAGGTAATATACAAAAACATCTACCAATGAATATTCATCAATATACCATTCATAACTCTATATAATAGATACTGAAGACGAAACCTCTGAGTAATCAATATCATATTGATATTGGTGTTGGTATAAAACATATTATAGTTGACGATAGAGATAGTTCATGCAACCTAGGAGCATATGATGACCACTAAAAGCCATTATAATTTTTATGTAGACTGATTATGGATGTTTTTAAAATTCATGATAGGATTTCATCTAATAATAAATATAAACCCATGGTAATGTTTTTAGAGTACTGTTCAATGAGATAGGTTATACCTGTTTTTTATTAGTATATTCCAAATCTAAAAGATGGTGGGATAGGTCACCTACCACTTGAAATTTCCCCCAATGTTATACTAGAATACAAAAAATATTCTATTTACCACAATATAAGCGATACATGTACAAGAAATCAAAAGATACTAAATATAGTGAGATGAATAACAAAAATATGGCTATATTTTAATATTACCCAATGATAATCAAGGACTGGTATGAGTGGACACTTCATGACTGATATATCCCACTTGTGTTCATTATTAAGTATAATGGGAACAATTAAGAGTTATTATGGGAGTGTAAGACCGTGTTTTAGGCGCAATACCCTAAATTTTTTACTTCATTGATAACATTGGAGAAAATCCACTAAATGTGAGGAGGATATTGTGAATCTAGTATATATGTTGAACCATTATTTTATATTAATTAATATTTATTGATTTAGTTTTGTTTCCATCCAGTGTTCCAAGTGTTTTTAGCACTGGTTTGAATGTATAAATAATTATATAATTGTTATAACATGTGAAAGTTCATTATATGGATAAATGGTTTTCCATTTAAATGGACCTATGTACATGGATACTAAAAATTTAGTTGCATCTAGAGAAAATATTTTCCACTAGTGGTGGTGTAAATATATTTTCACCAAAACCCCTAGGGTTTAGAACTTTTTAGATGATTTTAGTATATAAAAATAGAAATTATTATACAAGTCAAGTAATTCATTTAATGGTGAATTATTTTTTTGACCAGGTAACTTTACCAATCTAAAAATACATTCATCAAAATAAATAGTTTATCAACAAGAAACCTAGTAATTGAGAGTGTAAATGATGATATTTTGGGTGAAATAAATGATGTTATCTTGGGGATTAATAATGTTAACAAATATAAACTCACCAGTCATTAAATAAGGATCTATTTCCAATTTTGGAATTTGTGATATTACAGCACTCAAATATTCATTGATATTATATTGAATATATATAAGAATAGATTGTCTATTATTCATGATTAGTTTAAGTGGAATTTTGAATAAAATTATTTTATTGTCAAATAACTATATTTGATGACATTGAATTTACGGGAAGCACCATTCAAATATAATGTAGTTAATGAATATTTGAGATGAATTCCTTGGTCATCTAAAAAAATGAGGCGGATGACATGTACATTCTCTATATATCATCATATCCCTATGTCTATATATATATATCTATCTATCTAAACTATCTTCCACTCACCACATACAATGACTGTTGGTCAGTGTATTCATGGTGTCATGGTTCATCAGATGAGTGATGTGTTATTTCAAAATCAAATTAGATCACTAAGAGGTGGATTTGTTGAATTTGTGATCATATTATATTTTATAAATTTTTATATTCAAACCAACCACTAAAAAAATTATATTTTCTATGAAATTATTAATTTATCATTGTATCACCTCTATATATAGTAATAATAAGATATAAAATAACACATAGTCACTATATGACCTAGGTGAAATGAATATTACATTAAATTTTGGTTAAACTCTACAACATGATTTCTTTTCTATCATTAAAAAATATCTACAACACAGTTCCCACTATTCACTCCACCACTGACAATGACCTCTGGATGATACAATGGTTATTCAAAACAGATCCAATAATGAAATACATTCAACACGATTCTATTGTTTTCTAAATTACTAACTGAAATATTGAATTTTATGAAATAGAAAAGGAAATAAGATATATATTAAGATCATGAAGGTATAAAATAGTGTTAAATGATGTAATCATCCGAAAAAAGATTCATAATGTCATGGGTAGGGATCTTGTGATATAAAAATTAATATAAGGTTGTCTTATGGGCCCCTGGAATCCATTTAGTATACAAATTTATTCTCCACTAACAATGTGTGATGTAAACAGATACTATTTGGGATGAGACAATATCATCTACAAATTTGATAAGGAATTTTCCATGATATGATTGATTTACCAATGTGGGAGTTCTAATTCCTTGATGAGTCGGTTTCCATGGTATAAATAGTGATTCTTGATATAAGGAAGTTCTTAATGTCATTGATAACTACATATGATTCATCCAGGAGTGAATCAAGATAACAATATATACTATTGAAGGCATGCATGATTGGACCTTTGGTTTCCAGGCCCATGACCCTCACTCATGAGCCTGAGTATGGATGAGTAGTCCACATAATACTTGAGCCTCGTTTGGGGGGTCCAGAAGAACCATTTAATAGGATTTTAAATCCTATGAGTAGGAGGAAACATATTTCTAGCTTCCATATCCCAACTAGTGGTGAGAATGTTCTTGAAACGCTTCAAAAATTGTAGAGACCCGAAGCTTGACGTACATGGACATTACATTAATTTTGCGGAATACTTAGTACATAACAAAAACACACACACAAGGATCGTAATAGTTTAGTGTCTTTGGAAACTTGGAATATAATCTTCTAATTGTGGTGAAAGATCTTCAACATCTCCCATAAAGATCTTCCTTTTTTTTACCTAAATCCTTTCTTTATATATTGGGGAAAAGAAAACATAAAAGGGTCAACTCAAATGCTCAGTAAGGGTAAACAAAAGGAATATGAATCACATCATATTCATAAGAACATAACATTTTGGAAATCTTAACCTGCAAAAGAGAGCATAATTTCATAACATGGGATAAATCATAGTAGTTAAATGAAATCCCAATAATCATAACTTAAAACATGAAACTTTGTGGCATACACACATAATCATAGAGAATCATTTCTTATTAGTCAAGACTCATTGCCAAGACTATCTTAGTGGACAAAGTCCATTTCTGAACCGAGTCACCCTCGTTTCAGTCCTGTTTCACTGAACCGGTATAACCTACCATTCCAGCCATGTCTATCTCATGAGATATAAAATCTTTACCCAATGCATTGGAGGGAGATATAGGTCCCACCCATCTCATAATGAGACCATTATTATGTGTGCCACAAAATCATAAATCATACATCATTTCATAACTCATGTAATAAAAATGGGAATCATAAACATCATGACATCATAAAACAATTCATATAAGATAAATTAATTCATAAAAATATAATTCCATCACAATATAATCAAATCAATGTAATAATAGGGATAAAAACAGGACCCTTTATTATCATAGATGGAATATAATTTTGATAAAACACTTGAACTCCATTCTTGAGAAAAATATCCTTTCTGCTTCAAGAACACTTTTCCTTTCTTAACATGTCGTACAATTATAAACTAAAATAAGTTGATTAAAAATAAACATGAAAACATGTAAAGGAAGCTTCTTGTAAATAAGGATTTAAAAATCCATTCATGCCGTATAAGTTAAAAAAACATTCTTCGTACTTTTGTTGGAAAAGTCAAAAAGTACCTCGTACGAAAAACGACAAAACATTCCTTTCATATCTTTTACTAAAAACTCACCGAAGGGTAAAATTGGATTTAACAAATTGTATGTGGATGGAAATAATATTACATATTGATGAAACATGGATTTGGATGACAAAATACACCCCAGTAAATACTAAAGTATAAACAATCTCGGATAAAAATGAGATTGTGATATTTCCCTTACCTTAGGTCCGATATGCTTTGTACGTGTCCGAACCTCCTGTATAATGATTTAAAAAATGTTATTGACTTATTCCAGAATCATACTTATTTTTATGATATCATATTTGGTCATATTCTTAGCTTCTTAGTAGTAATATTTCATTGCTACTTGTTATTCGGGTGTTTATAACTTTTTGTTGTTATGCGTGTTTTGTCGAATAAATTCTTATTATTCACTTTAGGTTATAGATACCTCATTACCAGAATGTTATTAGTGTAATATATATCATATTAATTCATTAAATTCATTTATATAATCATTATTAAATGAAGATCATGTAGAACGAGTCGCATCACATCGTGGAGATGGTATTCCGTACGTACGCACGAGTGATGATAACGTTCCTATGATCGTGGAATTGTATTGGAGTATATGTATACTATTTCAGAATCAGTATCACTTTATAATAGTCATATATAGTCATTATTTACACCATTATACCCATCCATGTATGGTGGTGGTGGAAAATAGATTACACCACGGCGTGGAGACGGTATTCCGTACGTACGCACGCGCGGTGATTTGTTTTTCCGTAGGATGGATAGATGGTGAAATAGGGTTGTTTCATACTTATAATAACATATAAGTATATGAGTGATACAGATGTTATTACTTCATAATTAAACAACTAAAGAAGAATAAGTGGAAGAATAAATAAATATGAAAGAATCGATAACGGACATTACCTCTTCATTGAAGTGCTTCTTTGAGACCTTCTTTGAGGGCACTAAAATTGGTCTTTGAATAATACCAGGACCTCTATGATGTCTCTAGGGAAGTGGAGAGGAGGAATTGGCATGGGTTGGCCAAGCATGAAGGCTCAAAGTTGTGTGAGGAAGAGGGGGAGGAGGTGCCCTTTTATAAGGGAGGAGAGGGGCACCTTTGGAACAACTAAAAATATTATTTTATTATAAAGTCAAATTCGGTTTTTAATACCTCCAAATTAATATATTTCGAAGATAAGATGGGTAGGGGTCTAATTACTCTCATCCAATAGAATTTAGACAAGTTTGGGTATCAATTTTAACCATATAATTTAGATTTAACTTTAAGTTAGATAATTTAACTTTTACCATGTCTTCTTGTGTTCCTATACTATAATGTTAATAAACATACTATAAGCAGCCAAACGAACCCCAAGTTGTTTATTATTAATATATATAACTTTAGCTAAGTCATTTGGCCGATCCTTAGATTTTTAGGAATAAAATAACATTTACTAATATAATATTTGTTTTAAAAACTATTTTATGTCAATTTTAACACTATTTAGTAATTAATTTTTGTGATAATAATAACAGAATGATTAGTTCGAAAAAAGTTAATTAAAACAATACTAACATGTCATATTAATCTATAAAATTAGTTTAATTCAGAAAAAGTCTCAAATTACATTTATTTTTATGTTTATAAAATCAATTATGTCAATATTTCATTAATAAGATAATTACTGCATCATATTTGTGTCATAAATAAATTACATTATTTAATGTCTAAAAATTACAAATAAAGTACACTTATGTAGGAAATATTTTTATCTTTCTAATGAATATTTATAGTCGAATTTATCTTATGTATAACCCAATATTAAAAATTATTTACTTATTAAACTTTGATTTTAAGTATTTTAACCCTTCTTTAAATAAATTAACAATAAATATCCTAATCTAATCCAAGTGGGCCTAAATGGTCATATTTTATTCCTAAGGTTTTTTTTGGTCGAATTACACTTGTACAAAAGAATAAGGACATGTGTTAGGGAAATAATAATATCATTTTTACCCTTAATTACCCTATTTATTTTTAACTGTGGTAAATAAAAGTAAAAAGTTACTATTCACCAAAAATTATTTTCATCTCATTTAACCACATTTTAGTCCTTGATATTAACCGTGTCTCTCAGATTTTTGATATTCCACTCACAAAATTGGTAAGATTATGTTTTATGAAAAATTTAGTTTTTTAACTACCACTTAGTGGTTTCACTATTCATCAAAAATTTAATGTTTTGAGAAAAATACCAAAATTTCACCCTAGGATAATTTCGATATTCTGAATCCAAAAATGAAGTCCATTTTGAAAAATAAAATTTATAAAATTTCAAAAAGTGGTTATTACTATTCATAACGGCTAGTTTTAATAATATTTTAATAACATATCGTTGTTTAGTGGAACTCGGTATTGTGTACGACGCAAGCTATCGAGGAAGGTCACGATTGCGTGTAAAGAAAGCCAAGCTAGTGTTGTGTGTAGTAAAAGATTCCTTTGATGATTTATCTCACATAAAAGTCTCGGGTGTTACATTCTACCCCCCTTAAAATGAATTTCTCCCTCAAAATTTGTCGGGGTTATAAATGGTTAACTACTCGAAAGTTTGTTTAATAGAAACCCACATCGTAAAAAGGAATACCCAAACTTGGCATTAAAAAATAAAGTATGAAATGTAACGGTTACCCAAATTAACTCATCAATGGGTTTCCACGTATGAGAACATAGGTGAAAATATGGATACAGAAGAAAAATCTAACCATCAAGTTCTGATGGAGAGTGGTAGAGAACATGGCTATGAAATAGACAACAATCACAAAGCCATAGATTTGCAATGATCTAAGGTACCATCTGATTCATCAGATATAAGGGCACTAGGACAACATTTTTGGCTTTCAAGATCATTTCCCTAAATTTGGCGAATTAAATGAAATACTTACATGATTTTGGTACAATTTCACTATTGTTCGTGAATTGAATAATTTCCCCTTCATCCCTTAAAGAAATGAAGTTGAATTTGTTATTCGTGATGTGTTAGCAGATCATGTAATAGAATTATGGGTCATTTCATCTGTTTCAAACAAAAGGTTAGTAAAAGTTATAAGTCCATATTATGGTTAGATTAATTGTATATGGTTCGAAAAATGAACTTATACTTCATATATCATACCTCTTAATAAGATAAAACTAATTTCTACTAACCATGGACTTCATGTAGGCCAGTGGTAAGCGATAAAGGCCAGTCGCACTTCGGTTGTGGGTTCGATTCCCACATCCTTGTCCGACGCGATGGGTTGTCGCCCATCCTACAGGTTGTCCTTTTTCTAAAACTATATTACTATAACATCCCATCAATAATATCAAAAAAACTTCTATCCTTAAACAATACTAACTTATGTCCAACATAATCCATTCAAATCTTTAGGCTTATCCATAATACTGCAGTCCACTCTCATAATATAGTGAAAATGATTACCAGAGATTTAATACCATCGTTGATCCCGATATATCTTAAGATATGTCTTGTTGGTCACATTCCAAACATTCGAAGGCCTTAATCATGTATTCTCTTGAAAAATTAATACCCATTGAACCTTAGTGAAAACATGAATGCAGTTAAAAGTTAACACATTCCACATACCAAAATCCTCAAAATCCTATATAATCTAACGATGATATCACTTAGTCCTTATATCAATCATGAGCTCATGAATACTATCAAACATATTAGATTATATTTATCCCTTCATTATGTGCATATCATCTACTTTCCAAAAATATTTCAATCACTTTTCATGGTTACCGATGTCATATTCTTATAGAAAACTACAATGGACAAACACATAGATATTCCAATATATCATAAAAGTACCTCAATAACATTATTCTTGAATACCAATACGTAAACACTTCAAACCATCATCTTCAATGATTGTCCTAGAATAAGTCCTTCCTTAATTAAAAGTAACTTTTTAGGTCAGGGCATTGAGTTGGGTAATGCCCATGTTCTCCACAAATAAGACATTAAACTCCATAATAGTATGTCACTCTATATCCCTTTTCTCCACACAGATAACATATGTCCCTCCATTTGAGGTATTCCTCAAGGTTCTTCTTCCCTTCTTTATAAATCTCAATCTTTCTTTATTTATGTTCCTCAACATGCAAACATGCATAAAAGTCTATCTTCCTCTTATTTGATGAATTAGGCATACCACTAACTTTCACCTTTTTAATCATATATCGCGATGAATGATTTGGCATAATCACAATATCTTTCTCTCTAGGCATTACACAATTTTGTTTCTCATATTCACAAATTTGTCCATTATATTCAATGCTAACCGAATTCTTTCCGGTTCCCTCCATTGACTAAAACACAAAAAGAATTCTGTGAGAGGTAAAAATCATACTAGGAAAATAACATAATCAAGGGAGAGTATCCTCGATATCTAACATCTTAGGTTAAATTCTATGATCGTTACCGTAGTTCTAGGATTGTATCCTATACGTATACTTATCCTTAGGGGCATCCCTAGACATACCTTAGAAATATCTCTAGGGATGTCACTAACGTTTTCGCATCCTAGTTTCCGAAGCTTGACTAAACCTTTCCTCTGATACCAACTGTAGATACACGAAGCTTGACGTACATGGAAATTACATTACTTTTTCAGAATACTTAGTACATAAGAAAAACACACACACAAGGATTGTAATAGTTTAGTGTCTTTGGAAACTCTGAATATAATCTTCTGATCGTGGTGAAAGATCTTCAACATATCCCATAAAGATATTCCTTTTTTTTAATCTAAATCCTTTATTTATATCCTGGGGAAAAGAAAACATAAAAGGGTGAGATCAAATGCTCAGTAAGGGTGAACAAAAGAAATATCAATCACATCATATTCAGAAGAACATAACATTTTGGAAATATTAACCTGCAAAAGAGAGCATAATTTCATAACGTGGGATAAATCATAGTACTGAAATGAAATCTCAATAATCATAACATAAAACATGAAACTTTGTGGCATACACACATAATCATAGAGAATCATTTCTTATTAGTCAAGACTAATTGCCAAGACTATCTTAGTGGACAATGTCCATTTCTGAACCGAGTCACCCTCGTTTCAGTCATGTTTCACTGAACCGGTATAACTTACCATTCCATCCATGTCTATCTCATGAGATATAAAATCAATACCCAATGCATTGGAGGGAGATATAGGTCCCACCCATCTCATAATGATACCATTCTTATGTGTGCCACAAAATCATAAATCATACATCATTTCATAACCCATGTAATAAAAATGGGAATCTTAAACATCGTGACATCATAAAACAATTCATATAAGATAAAGGATTTCATAAAAATATAATTCCATCACAAAATAATCAAATCAATGTAATAATAGCGATAAAAACAGAACCCTTTATTATCTTAGATGGAAAATAAATTTGAAAAAACACTTGAACTCCATTCTTGAGGAAAATATCCTTTCTACTTCAAAAACACTTTTCCTTTCTTAACATGTCATACAATTATAAACTAAAAGAAGTTGATTAAAAATTAACTTGAAAACTTGTAAAGGAAGGTTCTTGGAAATAATGTTTTAAAATTCCATTCATGCCGTATAATATAAAAAAGACATTCTTCGTACTTTTGTCAGAAAAGTCAAAAAGTACCTTGTATGAAAAATGACAAAAGATTCCTTTCATATCTTTTACAACAAACACACCGAAGGGTAAAATTGGATTTAAAAAATTTTAGGTTGATGGAAATAATATTACATATCGAGGAAACATGGATTTGGATGAAAAAATACACCCCAGTAAATACTAAAGTATAAACAATCTCAGATAAAAATGTGATTGTTATATTTCCCTTACCTTAGGTCTGATATGCTTTGTACGTGTCCGAACCTCCTGTATAATGATTTAAAAAATGTTATTGACTTATTCCAGAATCATACTTATTTTTATGATATCATATTTGGTCATATTCTTAGCTTCTTAGTAGTAATATTTCATTGCTACTTGTTATTCGAGTGTTTATAACTTTTTGTTCTTATGCATGTTTTCTTGAATAAATTCTTATTCTTCTCTTTTGGATATAGATACCTCATTACCAGAATGTTATGAGTGTAATATATATCATATTAATTCATTCAATTCATTTATATAATCATTAGGAAATGAAGATCATGTAGAACGAGTCGCATCACCTCGTGGAGACGGTATTCCGTACGTACGCACGAGTGATAATATCGTTCCTATGATCGTGGAATTGTATTGGACAGTATGTATACTTATTCAGAATCATTATCAATTTATAATAGTCATATATAGTTATTATTTACACCATTATACCCATTCAAGTAAGGTGGTGGTGGAAAATAGATTACACCACGGCGTGGAGACGGTATTCCGTACGTATGCACGCGCGGTGATTTCTTTTTTCGTAGGATGGATAGATGGTGAAATAGTGTTGTTTCAAACATACAATAACATATCAGTATATGAGTGATACTGATGTTATTACTTCATAATGAAACAACTAAAGAAGAATAATTGGAATAAGAAATAAGGATTAAAGAATCAGTAATGGACATTACCTCTTCTTTGAAGTGCTTCTTTGAGACCTTCTTTTAGGGCACTAAAATTGGTCTTTGAATAAGACTAGGACCTCTAGGATGTCTCTAGGGAAGTATAGAGGAGGAATTGGAAGGGGTTGGCCGAGCATGAAGGCTCAAAGTGGTGTGAGGAAGAGGGGGAGGAGGTGCCCTTTTATAAGGGAGGAGAGGGGCACCTTTGGAATAACTAAAAATATTATTTTATTATAAAGTCAAATTCGGTTTTTAATAGATCCAAATTGATATATTTAAAAGATAAGGTGGGTAGGGGTCAAAATACTCTACTTCCAATAGAATTTAGACAAGTTTAGGTATCAATTTTAACCTTATCATTTAGATTTAACTTTTAGTTAGATTATTTAACTTTTACCGTGTCTTCTTGTGTTCTTATACTATAAGGTTAATAAACTTACTATAAGAAGCCAAAAAAAACCCCACGTTGTTTATTATTAATATATATAACCTTATATAAGTAATTTGGCCGAGCCTTAGATTTTTAGGAATACAACAACAATTACTAATATAATATTTGTTTTAAAAACTATTTTTGTCAATTTTGACACTATTTAGTAATTAATTTTTGTGAAAATAATGACAGAATGATTAGTTCGAAAAAAGCTAATTAAATCAATAATAACATGTAATATTAATCTATAAAATTATAATTGATAAAAAGTCTCAAATTACATTTATTTTGGTGTTTATAACATCAATTATGTCAATATTTCATTAATAAGATAATTACTGCATCATATTTGTGTCATAAATAAATTAAATTATTTAATGTCCAAAAATTACAAATAAATTACCATTATGTAGGCAACCGTTTTAGATTTCTATGTAATATTTATAGTCTAATTTATCTTATGTATAACCCCATATTAAAAATGATTTACTTATTAAACATGGATTTTAACTATTTTCACCCTTCTTTAAATAAATTAATAATAAATGTCCTAATCAAATCAATGTGGGCCTAAATGGTCATATTTTATTCCTAAGGTTGTTTTTGGACGAATTACACTTGTACAATAGAATTAGGACATGTTTTAGGGTAATAATAATATCATTTTTACCCTTAATTGCCCTATTTATTTTTAACCGTGGTAAATAAAAGTAAAAAGCTAATATTCACCAAAAATTATTTTCATCTCATTGAACCACATTTCAGTCCTTGATATTAACTGTGTCTCTCGGATTTTCAAAATTCCACTCACAGAAGCGGTACGATTATGTTTTATGAAAAATTTAGTTTTTTTAACTACCACTTAGTGGTTTCACTATTCATCAAAAATTGAAAGTTTTCAGAAAAATACCAAAATTTCACCCTAGGCTAATTGCGATATTCTGAATCCAAAAATGAAGTCCATTTTGAAAAATAAAATTTATAAAATTTCAAAAAGTGGTTATTACTATTCATAACGGCTAGTTTTAATAATATTTTAATAACATATCGTTGTTTAGTGAAACTCGGTATTGCGTACGACGCAAGCTATCGAGGAAGGTCGCGATTGCGTGTAAAGAAATACAAGCTAGTGTTGTGTGTAGTCAAAGATTCCTTTGATGATTTATTTCACATAAAAGTCGGGGGTGTTACAAAAATAGGTCGAGCAATACCACTAATCATTTTCCTCACATGAATGGAATCATGAGATCCGATTCTACCATCAAATAGGGATTATTTTTTCATTCTAGATACTCTATAATGTTTCTTATAGAATTCAATCCCTCATTTTTTGTTCTAATGAGGTGTTTTTAATGAGCTAAAAAAGGATTGGAAATTGTACTGGAGTGGTCATGGAATTAACAACCATGATGTCCCCAAGTCTATTCCCCACCTCTACCAACCACTCCCCTTCAAAAATATATAAGTGTTCGGTAGTTTCAATAAAATTAGTGTCTACAAGACTCACACAATTTGATTCCATCAAGATTCCCTTCCATTTAATTCCATTATCATCCAAAATATCATTGTTTCAAATACGTGACAGGAGGATTTTGAATTTACCAAGTATATATCTATACAATAGAAACCTTCCCCACTCATCAAGGTTAATATTTTCTTGTATTTTGTTCAGTAGTCATTATATTAGAATATACCCATGGTGGATCCTATGAACACGAGTTTATCATAGTTAAAAGAGAGAATAATATTATCAAATATTTTACATTGAAAAGATGCATAGTGGATCGAGTGAATAATAGATTGTTTCATTCCTTATAGGAGTTAATATTAGAGGATGGATATCCTATGAATCCATGATTAATACCATTACACATTTTGAAAAAAGTAGTTGATTTCACCAATACCAGCTATTCACCAGGAATAGTTTTCCATACAAGGAAGGTTAGCATAAATAATTTTCCATAAATGATATTTTTTCATTCAGAGTCTCCAGATTTCACTATACATCCCTAAAATGTACATTACCAAATAGGATTTTCATTCTATCACCTCCCAAGGTTGTTTCCCTAAAGAGAGTTACATTTATGTTCAACACTTTTACGATTCATCCCACCAGAGCTCACATATTTGACCATTCAATACCATGAATCCAATTGGAACCTCTCTTCACAATGGGAGTCTCAAATTAATGATGTTACTATTTTTTGACATTCCAAATAATTTCTTTTGTCACTATATAGACTAAGAGCCCATGCATTGGGGAGGGAGTGACAATGCTGTTGAAAAGAGTGAATCATTAACTACAAAAAGCAGAATTAGTCATTCTAAATAATAATACAACTGGTAATAATTTTTTTACACACCATAATAGTGGGTAATTCATCATCTTCTAGTAGTGATTGAATCCCCCAGATAAACCGTGGGAATGATCTCTTATGAAATCCATGACAACCCCCAATTATTTTTTTTAAATCTATCCAAACTATTTTGAGACATTCAAATTCTTTTTTTCTCAAGATTGATTACATGGCTACTCCATCTATAATATTTTTATATGACTCAAATCATGCTAGTGAGAGATTTTCAAATACCATTGTGAAGGAATATTTAGTTTTCTATAAAGAGAATTTGAGATATATCATTGATGTAATTTCTTATCAATAAAGGTTGGATGTAGTCATCAATGATTCTCTAGGTAATATATATTCATAGGTAATCATGTACCGTGATGAACTCACTAGGGTATAGTGGGTTTCCTTTTATGAGCCCCAAAACTGATATAATTAAATCAAAATTTATTCCCATAATATTAATAGAGATCCAATGATAGTTTTTGAATATGAATAATAAGTCTCTTCCCATGTTGTAAAATACCATATATTATATAGAATTTATGATAAATCTCCATTAATTTATTTGATTATCATATTCCATATCAATCATTAAATAAATTTAGATCAATTGTCCTTTTTTGTCAATATCCTCAATCAATTCTTGTGCTAAATCAACGGATATATCAGCGAACCTTCCCTTTATAAACCCATATTGTTATTCTACCCCCCATTCATGTATATATAGTATGATTAATCGATTATTCCACTCGGATTGATTTATTAATGAAAATTACACATGATTCTTATACTATAATTAATGGGTGAGGTGGGATATTTTACTATTGGGATGAGGATGGGAGTGATAGGATGTGATTCTTGAGGTGGACTACCACTCTGAATGTAGTATTTAATGCTTTCAATGATATCACCCATAAAAAACTCCCAGTATGACACATTAAATTTACAAGGAAAACCATCTGGAATAGGTGTGTTGTTCTATTTGAGGGAATGAACCACTTCATGTATTTCCTGTTAATCAAGGATGATCTCCAAGAATGAATTAATGTATTTTGTCACCACATGGGGGATGGAAATGAAATGTTTGTTATGGCCTCTGGGGTAACCATCTGGCATGCTTATGTCATCCTCAATGTGATATGATTTTATGTGATACATAAACATACCACCAACTACAATAGGTTCACTACTGAATGAAACATTTTCCATGAGGATGTTGGGTGTTCTATCTCATTTCCATTGCTTAGTACACTCCCTTTAAAAATTTAATGTTCTGTTCCCGCTCGTTAAACCATGTAACACTTGAATTATCGTGGAAGAATTTTTTTATTCTAACATTATATCAGTTAACTGATTCTCCTTACATAATAGATAACAAAACTGAGTATCATTCTACCTATATTCAAGAATGGCTTCCATATGTTCAATATCATTTTTAATGGATTCAAGTTTCATTAAGATAATATTTTTATTTGGGAGCTAAGCATAAAGTTCTACATTATGTCACTAAAACTTATTATTGATGCCTATCCAAAATCATTCAATAACTAGAATTCAACATAGTGATGCATCCATCAGGTGGTTTTCTAGGATATAGAATCAATAATTATATATGGAAAATATCTCATTACCAGAGTTCCTAGTCTCCCAACTAACAATAATTGGTCAGTGATCAGAAAATAACATGAAACAGGTGAGTCACTATAGCATTCAGGAAGGAAAATAAGTCCAAGATGTTTAAAAAGCATCAGTACATATTATACCTTATTTGATGTCTCTCCTATTTGATGTTTCACCAAGTATACATATCAGGACAGAAGCCTTTGTCTGGGAGACCTCTCTGAGAAATGATGGAGTAAATTTTCAGGTCTATCCTTGCAAGGGTATCTCCCACTACATTTTTCCCCATCACATCCAATATGGGGTTGATTTCACCCCACAATATCCAATCCACTCCACATTCATTAAAGAATGCATGATCATACCATATCTTATCTCTAACTCTTGTCTCACACATGGTATATATGAATGGAAAGAAGATCAAAGACTTCTATTACTTTCCTTAGACGTAATATCTCACTCAGAGCTATTAAGTTATTCTACTAAAATGGTATCCTTCAATAAATTTTAAATTTAATTCCTCAATGTGTAACTATGGATGTCATCTCTTTAGATGATTATCTATGAAAATTCATCTATAAATTTACGTTTATTCTGGTATCTGACAAATGCACAGGAGAGGATTCATTGTAGAGTATTTTGTGGGAAAATAAATACCACATAAACTAGGATCCATGGCTATGGGAGTTACATATAACTTAGGAGATAATTGAAATGATAGGTGACCAAAATTAACCCCTAGTGATGATGGGATTATAACCTTGGGTATTTTATGTGGAAATATACATCTAGATTTAGATCTAGTGGTGAAACTAGTATGTGGTGAAGGGAGGCAAAAAATAATTTGTTTCTGTGTCTTATAGGACACATGATAATGAACTGTAGTTGTTTGAAATGTGATTTGAATAACACATAAAGGGGTCGGGATCATGTGGAATGAATCATATGTGATATAGGAGGGAGGGGACAACATGCACGTCAAATTGGTATGAGGTACCATGTTACATAGCTAAAATTGGAGACCAACCATTCACTAGATCAAGGACTAAGAGTGGTCAGAATGGAACCCAGTAAATAAATGAGGCTGAAAATAATTTGAATAAGTTTATAGGATCAATGGATGTCTCCAAACTCAGCATGTAACTAATAGTATGAGGAGGAAAATAAGAACCATAGTAGTGGTGTTGGAATCTACTACATGACCATGGGGCATGGATCTATCTGACTATGTGGGTGGGAAAAATCTAAATCATGTGAGTATGTTGGAACTGAAACATCAGGACATTATTTCCTATACTCTTGGTGTGAGTTCCCTTGATAATGAAATGATGCAGAAAATTTGGTAAAGGATATAAGTACTAAATATTTCCACCATGTAACTGAATCTTCAGATCAATGAAACCGGAAATCTGGAATAGATTTTTTTATATCAACATCTTCAAAATTAATAGAAACCAAGGAATTATAATGTTGAATTATTTTGATACCTGTGAAAAAAATATTTGATAGAGTCCCTGATTATCTATATTAAGGATAGGCTATGGAAGTGTAGAGGTGAACTTGGTAGCTTACAACACACCCCCAAAGGATATTAGTCTCGGCCAAGACACACATCCATCATCCATAGAAAGAGGTAGAATCACCACATTTCAACGGAATGAGGCATCATTGACCATGAAATAGTAGTGTCTTATCTGGAAGTGAGGGCCACAATGTGGAAAATTTGGTTCATCGTAGAGACAATTATTATATACTTTAATCCCCATTATCTAAAAATTATCTAGAAGATAAAAATTTGTTGCATATCGATGACAAATATCGCTACCAATCTACACCTATTAAAATAGTACTCTTCCTCCAAGGATTTGAGAAAAAAATCCGTAAATTGGAAGCCCACCAACATTCCTAAACATGGAGCCTCTATTGTAAAATTGGTGATCTATGGAAGTGGGATCACATGCAGGAGAAGGGATCAAATGAGGAAATCTAAAAAATAGGAATCACCTTCCACAACATTTCCAGCGGATATTGGGGGAAAAAGTAATATATAGAGTGTACTCAGTCTAAATAGATCTTGGAGGATGGAAACCAGTTGAAATCATGGAGGAATTTGCTTCCTTGTGAGGGGGTTTCACATTCTCCAAAAGAGATAGAATAATTGAGACTAATAGTTCTCTACACCACTAGAGGACGACCGTCCTTTAAGAAGAGATGGATTAATAATTCTAAACATATACTCTTATAGAACATTAGTATTAGTGCAGGACTATAGAACCCCTCCAG
Organism: Viscum album; assembly: GCA_963277665.1. Classification (NCBI taxonomy): domain Eukaryota; kingdom Viridiplantae; phylum Streptophyta; class Magnoliopsida; order Santalales; family Viscaceae; genus Viscum; species Viscum album. Next base: position 1,090,509,665 of record OY728121.1, read on the forward strand.
ATAAAGAGTGGTCTTGAACATACACCACCATTATTAATACTGGGTTTCACAATTGGTATGCTTCTACATATTATTATAGTTGCATCGATCCATTTCCTCTTCATGATAATAATATCTAGAGACATAAAAATGATCCTATATTTTATGCGAGTTATAATTTATTCTTTATCATTTTTCATCCTTCTCAGCATTTATATATTTATAATTTTATTCAATAATAACATGACCACATTATTCCAATATTGAAAATAGGGAACCCCCATGATCTTCAGAATATATGATATCCTAACATTTAAATTGGTTAACAATTTCTAGATTTATTAACCCTTTAGAGAAATTTAAATACCTATTCATAACACCTATTTAAATATGTCAAAGGAAAAAAATATTCTTATTTTTTATATTAAACTAATTATGTCACCAAAACCAAAAAATCCTATTGGATAATTCGGTATAATTATCCATCTTCATGGATTATAGATTCACTGCAACATGAACATCTATCTTGGGGCATGGAACCCTCCACAAAATACCAATTTTAAATATAATGACCCCAACTTTGATCATTATGTATAAATAATCATATCAATAGGATTATTCTGATGCTTGTACGATATTCATCCATAAGGTAAATCTCATGTGTATAGGATAATCCTCTAATGGATAGTTCTTACGAGAATTGAATAATCTATAATAGATTAATTCTCATGCATGAAAGATAATCCTTCATAAATAATTCACATTTTTGTAATTAAATTCATCAAAAATTACAAATGAATCAATGTGTGTAATTAAGCATACATAGTAAAACACTGTACAAGATCCATTCAGTATACTACACCATCTATATGAACCGAATGAACAACATTTTGATGGATAAAATGAAAATCATTCAAATAAACCATATTTAAAAACCATATAAAATTTATATGGTATGTAGATCAACTTCATAAAGTAAATCAAATATACTTAAAGAGGAAAATCTAGAGCCATACAACCTTACAAATTTATTTTTATTGATGATGAAATTACATATTTAATTCACATTAATATAGGATATCAACAAATAACTTTCATCTTACCTTAATCAACTCAAAATAGATTTGGAACTGTTACTGATATTTTCTCTTCCTTCACTATCTCATTTTTTATATTTCATTAATGAACAACATATCAATAGTAACTTTTATTTCCAAATTTCCTTCAATAAATATACATTTTAATTGTGAGTAGTATCCTAAAATACAGTAATATATAACAAGAATGGAACATTCCCAAAATATTTTCGGGAATGTTTTTTTGAGGAATGAAAATCACTATTGACCCATGAGTATATAAAGTTAATCAAAAAAATTTCCTCCTCAACCAAAAAAATGTATACTTATTATCTGTAAAACCAATCCAACACATTGGGAAAACAATTAACCACTACTTTTTAAAAATCTTAAAAAAGTAATGTCAATAATTGAGATCATACAAGTACCACTTATTGAATATAATGAAAATAGTAAGATAGGGGCATCTCACCTAATTAAGTTCATTAAACCACATACTATCCATTTAAGAACATATAAAGACACATGTGATTGGGGACTATATAACATTAATTTCTATAAGAAAGACCCATTAGTTATGCAATAGTGTGTCTAAATAGGAAAACCCATTGTTAACACAAGAGACATATAACCAGGGTTTTCAATGTTGTCAATAAAAAGACATGCATGGGATACCAATAGTATAACTCATTTCATGGTTCTCATGAAATATTCGTCATTAAAAATAAATAACCTATAAATATAATAATATAACAACAAAATAATTACTGTCTTATAAAAATTCCACCCCCTTTATCTCATAATTTTACATTCAAAAACATCCCTTTAATTACATGTTTTATGTAATCAATATAAATGGTTATACCTTTGATTAAAATAACTAATACATCATGTTACATGGTTTTGTGTATATTTTCTACAATTTTCATAAAGACAATATTTTTAAAAAATAGCCCATCTTTATGTATTCTCCTGCATAAAGTTTTCACTCATTCTTCTAAAAAATAAATGTTGATACTCCTTGAAAACAATCCCTTATATTGTAAGGTGTGTACCACACACATTATACTCCTTCTATTAACTTAGAATAAGTTAAAATCAACAAGGATAATAATGAGTAATGAAAGACCGTATTTATTCCTAGAAGAAAAAGTCATTTTTATTGTTTACTCTCATTCTAGTCATTTATTTTCTCTCACACACAATGTTTTTCTTCTTATTAAATGATCAACCGTACTTTCATATTTTCTATTTATTTTCGGTTTTTTCAGGTGTAGTATTTTTCATCACCTCATATTCTAGGAAATTTAATTTAAAAATTCACTCATATACATCTTCTATAATTCTTGATGAGCATATAAGATTCTCATCAAGCCATTAAAACCATACATCAAATAAACATACATTTCTCATTATTGTTCATGAACCTTAAAATCGTTATTTGTAGAAGACTTTTTGAAAATTGAAATTTTATTAAACTATAACCATTTTATTTAATTTTTATTTAAAATACATCTATTCATTACCCATATTATTGTTTGTATCATTTTGGTCAAAATATATCATTAGGAATACTTTTTCTAACATGTAATATTATTTAATATTTTTGTTCATTATATCATTACCTAATACAACATCCTTCTTGATCAACTCTTAATTTTCATGGTCTTTTCCAATTAATCTAGCATAAAATCCAATTTCAAATCATGAATCAAGAAATCATCAAAGAATCATCCTATTTATTAAGAATAAAATATTAATATTTTGACAACAAATGAAATCAAACACATTGGGAATAAAAAGTAGGTATGTCTATACTATAATTTTACTTGGATGAATATTATTTCATAAACTATAATAGCTGGAGAGTGTGAAGAAAAACTTCAATTCCAAGTGTGATGATGTTGGGAAAAGGGATTACATACGATATATCAATGATACTTACATGAATTATAGGAAATATACTATGATTCCATTGATATAAGGGAGGGGAATCCCACATGTGTAAATGTATAGAATAATAGTGGGGCTTGATCCATTATTGAATTATGGTCCCTACTATTGGACCATTCAAATAGATTGTCCTAGGCTATTCTAGCCTTCATGTTTGGTTTAGAACCGAGTTCATGCATTCAAGAATTCCCAACATGTTAGATTACATTATACATCACCATGATCCAATGAAATGGGACCAAGTGTCCTAAACTGACCAATGATTCTATAGGTTTTGAGGGTCGGTTCTACTCGAAGTGACCCAACTGGAAATATATAATGTGTGGGTACACTCAACCATACTCCAATTACTTGTTTGGGGTGTATGGGTGCACACACACTGCACTACAATGTAACAAATGGTGTGCATGTGGGTTCCAACAACTTGTATTGGGATTCACCTTTGTAATGTATCATAATGATTTTTTTCATTATGTTGAAATTATTCGAAAATAAATAGCATACCCTTAATATAATTCAATAGAAATTGAAATGGTTTATCTGTTTGATTTAAAATGAAATTTTTTAGATATGATACGTAGTCTTTATATATATCATTGTATATTCGAAAATGTGGTTTAAGAGTCATTATTTAAGAATTTAGTTATCTCATATCCCTCTCATATATGTTTTTTCAAATATATTTCGATTTGGGATACGCCCTATTTATGTGTTCTACCTTTGTCTCATGTGAACTATCTTTCAATGAGAATGAAATATATATAAACTCTATTTAGGTGATGGGGATATTATTTACTTAGTTAATATTATGTTGGTTATGGGTTGAATCTACTCTAGTTGGGTCATGTTGTGAAGGACTTACTTTAATGTCCTATTTTAATTCTCACATTAATCATATCGGGGTTTATAAGATTTATTTTTCCCTTCACACCTTTATGGTGTTCATCTGACTTATCTATTGGCCTTCCCCTATCATTTTGAGGCATCCGAATATGAATTTACATAGTCACCCCTACATGGGAATCATTTACCACAGGTGTCCTATTTTATGTACATGAATGGAAGTTTGGTAGGGACATTATGGTAACTGGAATTGGTGATGGTTATACATACATGGTGGTGGCGGTGGTGGATGGTAATTATATAATGAGTTTTCCATTTCAAGGACTTTGTCTAGCTAAAAAATATTGATGATTTTATATTTTAGTTGTTGGGTGTATATTTTTCCATTTATCATTATATATTATCTTATATTTACTTTTATGTATCATAAGGGTTGTCACCTAATATTTAGTTATGTATTTCTATAAGATACTTTATTTTCTTCTAAATTATTATATCGTGTGTGGAGGTGTGTGTTGTGTATGGGTGAATTATTCTAATGAACCCACTATATCTGAAATTCTTAATCAGTACTATTTATAAGAAACTAGGTTGTTGGATGTGATATTGGGGATCCATATTTGAATTACTTCCACCTTAGAGGGGGATAGGTGGGTCAGATCATGTCATGGTGGAATGAAGCACATGTTTTGATAGAAATTTTAAATATTCTATAATGATAAAATCCCATATAAGGTTTTATAAATATAGGAGACTCCATTATATTATCATTAATTCCATAAATTTGATTAAATTGATATTTTATGGTGTTTCTAATCCATTTTCTATATAGAACCAACCCACATTTCACATTTGTCTCCTCAATCAAATAAAATTATATCATATCTTTTTCTCTAGTACAAATCCCTTGGAAGTAGAATTGTTTATGGGACTCCATTATATATCTTTCTTATTATAAAATTATTATGTTTACATACCCTTATTAGGGTTTCCACCAAGATCATGACTATTGGATGTTGAATCATTTTTTAAAAATTCATTTTATAACGATCTCTAAAAACATAGTGATACTTCTATTTCACCCACTTAACATTCGTCAATAAAAATTTCTTCCATTATTGTATAAAAATACATTTTTGTAGATGAAATGTAGACTGAATACACTATGTGAATTATTTAAGAGATTAATTTTTTTAAATGAATTTTTATTTTAATAATAAAATAAAATTAATTTCATAATAAATTTATACACATAACCACAATATCTAAAAAACAATATATGGAAAAGTAACAAAAATTAATGTTAAAAATGTTAAAACCACCTAGAAAACATTCATACTATATAAACCACTAAAATATAGTTGAAATTATTAATAAGATAAATGGAATTCTTGACAAGCAACACCATTATTTAAGTGAAGTTTGATATTTTATATAAAATTATATTATTTAAATATGAAAATTATATCCTTGTCAATTTATTGGAGCGTATGAATCTTAGTAACAAAACTATGAAATATACGTATAATAGAAATACAGGAATCCAATTTATTGATTAATTATAAGGAAATATGAACTAATTTTTTAGGGATGTAATTTTATGCTTCCAAAATGGATTTTCAATAAAAAATTAATATAAATTATATTTTCTGCATGGAAATTCAAATAAATTTCAATAAATTATTGAAATTTTAATCCATGAAATTAAAATCAATTTTCAAACATTAAAATCATACTACTAATGGGGTAATTTTTTTATTATTCTAAAATGATTGATTTTTTGAGTAATGAACATACCGGTTTTTCATGTACTATCATTTTTTCCATAAAACAAATTATTTAAACATCCCATTATATTTTTGAATTTTATATAAAGTTATATATATATATGATCGATTTTAATTATAATAGTACAATTAATTTCATTTTAATAACAAATATCCATTATTTTGATATAAGTTAAAATTAATTCCTAAAAATTTAGTTTTTTTAAATACATTTTTGTTGTATATGGTGATTTGATATTAAAATAAATTTCAACCTCTTATAATGATTTAATGAATATAAATTTACAAAATATTTTGAATCATGAGGTTTGTATTTTGTAAATAAATACCTCTATTTATTATTCTTTATGAATAGTAATCGTTATAAATATTTTCCAGGTTGGTAAGGGTAAAATGGGTAGAACATGGTTAAAAATGCTGATAAGACCCCAAAATTTCCCCAAAACATGAATTTATAATATTTTATGTGAGGAATTCACCCACATCCATCCTGTAAATAGAATATATGTAATTTTTGTTCAATTTCCATGGATAATTATATTAATATATTTCTTGAAAACTAAACATCCAAAATGGGACTGTCTTTCATTTAAATTCCATTATATTTTTGTATAGGGATAAGATAATTTTATATATCTAAAAAAATTTTATTTTGAAAAATATTTATTTATATTTATTCTAGAAATTTGGTTTAATTTTTTTAAAGTCGTATAATTACCATTTATTCCTACATAACACAGACTTGATGCTCCTGCAAATAGAAAGAAAATAAATGATTGAAATAAAAAATAATATTTTTGTATTAATTAAGAAGACACAAAAAATTATTGTTAAAAATATTTTAAATCTTATTATTGAATAATTTAAATTAAAATTTATTTTTTATCTTGAGGTTTTTAATGTTAAATTTAATAAATATTGTAAAAAATGAAATTAATGGTATTTTATGAAAAAATATTTTATTAAATTATTTATAAATCCAAAAAATATTAAAAGTTTACCAATGTGAATATAATTGACTAAATGTTGACCCCATATTAATTTATGATTCAATTTAGACATTATAATTCAAATTATTACCCTTCAGAAATGAATAATTCATTTTCAGGGTTAAGGTTAAACTTGACTAACCAAGGGGTTCAAAAAAATATAATGTTTCAAATAAAAGTTAAACCTACCCAAATTCAAATAGTTGAAGTTAATTGAAACATATACTATTTATGAATTCAAATTCTACACACATAGTTCCTCTAGAACATAAAAATTATTTTATTTATTCCATGTTATTCTATTTCATCCCCTGTAAAAGGAAACCCATCATCTCAATTCAATTAATCTTCTTCAATACCTACCACAACCAAACCATAAAAAATATTATAAAAATATTTATAAATGAATTATATTATTCTCTACTTTTAAAAACAAATTCCATATGTTGTTAATAATCTATGTAAATGAGGTAAACTGAAGAAGAGTTTGTCATATTACTAGATATATTTCAGTTTGATTATTCTTCTACCTCCCCTAAATTTGGCGTGTTTATTATTAAATAATATAATTAGTATCCCATAAAAATTAAATGTTTTTTAGGATTATATAGCCATAATTTTTTCCCTTCATCCTTTCAAATGATAAATGAAAATAATTACACATGTGTATACGTGGACTACCACCTTCACTTAAGGATATGATTTATTATCCATCACCACAATTTCTTATTGATTATTATGATAAATTTATTATTTAAATATGATAATCTTGATGTATTTATGATTCATGAATTATAATATATTCTCTATTTTCTTACCATTTAATCCCTTGAAAATTTAAATCCTCACTTGTGCGTACATATCAACTACCACCTTGATGAAGAGATGTGATGTTTTTTCATTTTCACTTAACAAGGGTGGAATAAGGATTGATTTAATTAATATATATTATATAAATAATATATTAATTATTCATAAGATAGGAATTGAATTTTTAATTTATTTTTATAGATCCATCGAATGATAGATACAATATGCAGGCATACACATGAATTACCCTCTCCTAGAGGTGGTGTAATTAATTGTTCACCACAAAATTATATGAATATTTTTTGAAATTTATATGATGAATTATTATGATAATTATTTCATTATTATGATTCTAGTGATTATGAATCCATGTCAAAGTGAAAATATCAAACACATCAAATTGAAACAGTCCAAAAAAATTTATGGGTTTTCACCCAAATGACCAATGTGTGGACAGATAGTTGAAAAATGAAATATAGGAATTTATAAAATAATATTAACCACCCAAAACATATTATTTATGTTTTCTAAATTAATTTGTGTTATATTAGATATTATTATTCACATAAAACAAATATGATATTGAAAAAAACGTTATTTCATTAGTAAATCTTGTTACATTATTCAGTAGATAAACCAATGAAATCTCAAAGCATTACAATGGGTAAAAATAAAAAATAAGAAAATAATAATGGTAATATTTGAATCCTAAACATTTGATAGAATAATCTCCCCCATGAACAATATTATGAAAAATAAGAAAAATATGAGTAATTTAATTAAAATATTAGAAAAATAAAATATTTAAATTATGTATGAATTGTTGTGAATAATGAGTGAAGGAGTGAAGTGGAATTAATATGAGGTAATATGAACATTTTAATATTAATGTGACCTTTGGAAAAGTATCATGGCTTATTTCATCCAATACTGGCCAATAATAATTTCATCATAACATTTGGGGATATTAATTTGAACTCAAAATTGTTACATTTCATATAAATAATATTCATCATGATTAATTTATGATTATATAAATATAATAGTCCCATAAAACATATTATGGTTAAAATTAATATATATATATATATATAGTCATATATATGTATATAATTTTAATAAACATTATTTTATTTTATTCATAAAATATTAATTTTTTATATTAAAAACTAAAAGTATATATCTGTGAAATTTATTTTGAACAGATGAATTTAATTTTTAGAAACATCATATTGAAATTGTCTAAGGGTTATTGTTTAGTAATTTTATGAAATACATGTATTTTTTGTGTAATAAGGATCTAATAATTTCTAGAAATTCAAGGTTGACCAAAAATGAACTTAATTTTATAAATGAGTAATTTAAATCCAATGAAAAATTTTCACAACCCAAATATTACATTCTAATCTCTAAAATCTGAAATATCATTAAAATAACATGTTTTCAATTTTCTAACATTACATGTGACTAAACTAATAAATAACTATAATAATGTTATTTAATGATACAAAATATGATATTTAATTCAAATAAAAGTCAAAATGTCAATAATATTACCTCTTAATGGTTTACATTGGATATAATATTTTATTTAATATTTTAAATGAAAATACCCCTCACCTAAATTATAATAATCACCTCACCCCTCCCTTGGTAAACTGCTTCACATCCAATTACAAAAGACAATACTCTTCCAAATCACCCTATCATAATACTATTATAACATATAGGTACATTATGGATTAATGAAAAAAATAATATTTCATTATTTTGAGGTTATTAGTTAATGAATGACTTCAATAATGTGGAAATGTCACTTCATCCCTTTATTTCATCTTTCAATTCTCATTTCATATACTTGTTTTATTTTCTAATCCAAACCATTTTTAAAATTTATATATTATGATAAAATTATCTTTATAATTCTAACATACTATAAAAAATGATATTTCTTGGATAAGCACATATTGTATAATTTATACCACCACTTTGAACAACTTCCCATCAATGGTGGGTTAACATACAATAAGGACATTACAAAATCCATTCATATCACCACTCTTATGAATGGTTATAATAAATTATTTATAATATATATATATATATATATTATGTATTTAATTCTACATATGTATAAGTTACCTTGAACTAGAATAGAGAAATAGAAAGAAGATGGTATATTTTGAAGGAAATTATAATATGACAATGTTTCATCATTAAAAAATGGACAATGAAATAAAATCAAATGTTTATAATTTAAAATTCAAGACCTGAATGAAAATATTTAATTTAAATTTCAATTCATAAATGAACCAAATTATATATTTTTGGATGTAGAAAAGAAAAGAAATTAAGAAATAATTAAGGTAATGATATTCATGAACCTAACTCTTTATTTTGGGATATATCCAACATCATGTTGTCTTTAGTATTTATATTCCAAAAATATCATTAAATATTCCTCTCAATATTCATTCCCATTTATTTAAATTGATGTACTTGTTACTACCATGTAACAATTATTTCTATGTTACAAAATAATAATTTTTAAGGTTGATTTTTTTCCAAAATGTCATATTGACTCATATTGAGTTTTTTCCTCTCTACTAAAGAATGATTATATTTTATGAAAAATTATATTTTCCCTTATTCATTTGGGAACTCTAATGTATCTTCATGAATATATATATTTACATAACCTACATGGAACTCATTCTTTTTTAGGGATTTATTTCATGATTATTAATGATATATTTTCATATTTCTTGTGGAATGTGTGATTATGATCAATTTACAAATTGAATAGTGTACCATGAAATATATTACCCTACAATGTATATGTTAATATGAAATATATATATTGATATTATGTTTTTTTGTGACATGATTATATATTTGTTCAAAATGATTATTTTATAATGTATGCTCATATGTTATACATGAACATAATGGTAGAATTATTCAGAACTATGTGTGGTATTTGACAACCGTAATAAGATGTTTCATAATTATGAATATTCCACATTTTATTTAATATCAAATGCTTCCCTCATGATTATGGTAATTATCATGTTATTATCACATGATGTTTATTATTCTCAACAGTGTTCTATTTATTCATTTCAATTATTCCTCCATATTTTGTGCTTTTAGATCAACCCTTTCATTAATGTATACCCTTGGGTGATTACACGTACCTAGGATAATGTAATATATTTTAAAATGCTAAGGAATTCTGATTTGAGTATTTTAGTTATTTTTTCTTTTACATGTGATGAATGTGACTAATTTTTCTAAAAAACCATTGGATCCTTGATTTTGTATCTATTTTGTTGTTTATATAAAAAATAATACAAAAATCAGGTATGAAAAATTTGGTATGTATAGTTTTTATACTAGTATGGTTATGTTAATCTAAGAATTATATTTTTAAATGATTTTGAAAAACATTTGGATAAATCTCTTTATAGGCAAAACTCCTACGTTTTGGTGATGAATATGACGGTGTTATTTCATAGAAACAAAACTCATGCCTAAATATTTCATGTTGATGTGTATATGGGAGATTTATACCAAGACGTAATATCTGAGAAAATATAGAATTTTTTATTAACATGATTTTCTCTTAGAGAATGATAAATATTCCATCATGCATGATTTGATAGTCCCATAGGATATTATTTAGTTAATAACAAATTATATTGAGACCATTATGAAGGATATATATTTAATTTATTATATTTATTAACATTATAAAATTATTTACGTACAATATCTAAGAAGCATCATTTGAAAAAACATATAATCATATTCATCACATAATATATGTATTTAATTTTAAAATGAATATAAAAATAAATTATTTATTTTTGATTTTCTAACTTCAGTTTTGTTCAAACCTTTTATATTAAATAAAATGGTGTTAATTAGGAGAATCTAGAAAAAAAATTATGTGAGGGACAATGAAATGATTGTCTATAGAACCTTACCAATTAAATGAAATGTGTAGTTAAAAACTGAAGGGTGAAATAGAATCAATAGAGTTATAAGATAGTAACAGTAATTATAAAAAAAATATTTTCATCAATGTATTCAAACAATGATTGAGATATAATTACAAGATATTAATAAAAAATAGGGTGAATCTATAAATAATTATGTAGAAAAAGACACATGAATTTCAATATTTGACTTTTATTTTGATATCAAAAAAAATATTAAAAAATATAGGTCCATTAGTCAATTAAAAAAAATTTAATGGATATATCCATCCATGAAAATGGGATTTAATAAGAATCATATTAATATTATCTAAATGTAAAAATGGATTTTAGTTAATGGTCCCATAGTTTTGTGGAAAAGAAATGAATGATGGTGTTTCGAGAGGGAAGATCAGTTTATAATGAAGAAAAAAATTTCCAACAACCCACATCGCAAAAATGTGGGAAAAATATTCATTTATATTTGTTTCAAGATACATGAAAAGGGTTCGTGTTCATGATATAAGGATAAAAATGGATTAATACTGAATAAAAATAAATAATTCAGCAAGTAATATAGAGGAAATGAATAACCCACTATTGCACCACCCATAATTTGGTGTATCGACTACATAGAGGTAAGAAATCATAACAGTGGTGAAAAAAATCAAGGTTCATTAAGGTTAATTTGTGTTTACAACCACAAAAGTGAAAGGGTAATGATAAACCTTATTACATACTACTATTTTGGTGGAACATTAAAAAAATTCATACGAGGAAATATTCCCATTAACTCAAAAATGGAAAAGGTTTTATATGGTTATCATTCAACGAATGTATTTATATCCTGATTTTTTAGAGAACTATTGAATCAAAACACCGATACACTAATGTAGGTAAATCTGTAAAAAAAATTCAACTAATGAAACCCATGTTTTGGACTCCTCTATTACTACCAAATATTAAAGAAAATTCTAGTAGATTTTGTAATCCTAACCTTTTTCATAATTGAAACTATAATTGACAAAGATTTTATCTCATTGTATAGGTATCTCATCAACTATATTGAAAATGAAATCTATTTATATATTATGAACCATCGTATGACCTTATAAAAATATAATTAAACACATTAATATTGATTGGAATATCCTCCAATGGAGTGGCTGATGATTCCGGATAAAGAAGCTATTAGAGATGATTCCATAGAAAGGACTCCCACAGTAATTGATTATATGATTCAATTATTAATTAAGTATATATTAAACCATTATTTTCCAATTTTATGAAATTTACATGTGATTATATCTTATTAATATATTTCACAATGAAAGGTAATGGTAGTTCTTGATTATTATGTGAACCTAGAGGATCGATAACATTATTATTCAATATTGTTTTATGCCTAAATGATATTGTATGATGGGAAATTAATGATACGTTATATTTGGGGTAAGAGGCTCGTATGACATTTATATAACATCTGATAGTCTATTCCCTTAGTAATATTCATGTATTGATATTATGAGAGTGTACTTATAAACATGCAATCCATATTTCCTTGTGACATTGGTTGTTCATATCAGCAGAAATCTATATTGGACATTAGAGATTATGATTATGAATAATTGATATCATTACTCAGGTATACTAATTTATTGAAAAAAATACGATGATATATTCTCATTGTGAGGAATAATACATTACTTTCATCCCCCATGATTCTGTATTAATTTATAATCTAAGATAGGATTTAACCAGCATGGACAAATTAAAGGTTATGGATTTTGGTAAGTGAGTTCATTTCTAGATGGACAAAGAACGATATATCAAAAATATATGTTGATGAACCCAGCATTCATCCTACTTCATTTGAGAAATCAAATCAAGGGTATTATATTTTATGGAAATAGTTATTAGGATGTTAGATACCATCACATTATTAACTTCTTTTTACAAGGAAACCGTAGAATTTTACAGGATACCAACCTTTAACATTAAAACAATATTCCTAATTAAACTAAAAAATAAAAATATAGCATAAAAATTATGTCTTTAATAAATATCTATTAAATTCATGCATTAAATTTAATAATATAGAATGTATAACATTTAGTACGGTTTGATTGAGCTCCATGATTTAATCACACATCATTTGAAATAATTATTTTGTAGAATAATAACAATATTTAATTATTCCATGCTTTTGTTAATGTTTTTATATATTTAACAATGAATAATTTAGTGATTTTTATTTATTAATTGAATAGTATTTATTCATGTATTGCAAAATACCAATGATATAAGGAAGTGTGAGCACAATAGATTGGTTGGAAATGATATAAATGTTATTTAATATTTTTATTAATGTATTGAACATGTAAAATTGTTGATAATAATATTATTATTATTTGGGGATATGAGGAAAACATAAAATTTAAATATTGAAATGGCTTACATGCATTTTTCTAATAATAACCCAACCATGAGAAATATCTATTAATATCACTTATAATAATCAATCATGGTTTCTAAAATGTATAGAGAGGGACTCTCTAAAGACAAAGAGACTTATACAGAGTTATAGAATGTTATCTATCTTCATCATTTTTGAAAACTTTTAGAGAACACAAAGAGTTTTTCATCCTTCAAGAAAATTTCTATGGAGGTCAACCATGGAAAACAAAGGAGATCACGATCAGTGGTCATAGAACTTGGCTATTCTATGATGGTATTCACAGATTGTGGTGCACATGTGGACCACCTCTAGATGGATTTTAAAATGGATTATATTGTGAAATCATGCTTAAATAATTTATATTAAACTGGATCTTAAATGAATATAATATTACATGTTAATTTCATTCCACATCTATATATTAATTAATTATAAATTATATTTATAGATCCACTACATCTCATTCTAAGTGATTCTCTATTCATGTAATATATGGTTTTCATTATAAATGCAAAATTTTCATGTGTAAAAATGATTAATAGACTATTAAGAATAATAATATTAGTTTTTCATTCCATCAAAGGAAATTACACTATGTCCAGAATGTACAGTTGGTATCAAAGCTGTCACATGTTTTATTTAAAGGTATTTATTATTCACTAATTTTCTATGTGAATTTTAATTTTAATTAAAATTTTATTGATTCATTAAATATATTTTAACATAAAAATATATAAAATGTATCCATTGTAACTAACATAACATGTAAAATATTTTTATTAAAATGTGGAAACAGATGAAAACACCATATGCAGGTGCCATATGTTCTCCTTGGAAAAAACTGAACTACCTAGCATGTGCTACCTAATTTCATGTTTTTCGTTTTTTGTATATCAAGATAAAATTATATAGATCCCATGAAATCCAATATATGATATTATAATCTTTATCGATGTGTTGATTTGGATCAGCTGGAAATCAATTTTTTGAAATACACATTCTATCAGCAATGTATGTTGGGTGTCATATTGTTCCATGTATTAGTGACATGAAATTAGGTGATGAAATATCATGAAAATACAAGGAGAAAATATATATAAGATGTAAAATATGTCATGTAACTCAATCTCATACTCCAAAGGAAACACAACCACTCCCTAGGCCTATATTGTAGACAAGTGTTTAAGATATTACATGTTGGGTAAATAAATAGAATTTGTGTAGCCTTCTACAGAAAATGTATGTAATTTTTCATGGTTATAAATATTATATATAGGATTTACAGTATTTATATGTATTAATTGTTTCATTTATTATATTATAAACATAATAAAATATTTTTGATAAATATTTATTTAGTTAATTTAAATGAAAAGTCAAAAATACTCTAGACCAGATAATTTTGATGGGTATACATTGTTTCCTACATATGTACATCTTTATTTCATTAATTTTTATTAAATTGTTATTTAGTAAAATTTTAGATGTTTGTGAGATAAGGATTTTTTGAATAAAATAATATATATTTAATTAATCATATTAATTTTTGGGGCATTATCTCAATTAATGAATAGATCAATGTAATCGATTACCAGCTTGAGAAAATATTCATTTTCTCTGTTGTACAGATGAAAATTTTATTAGACCACCCCTATGTGGGTGGTAGTTAATTTATTATGATTTAAATAAATTTGATTTCATGTGTGTCATCCCCTACTTGTAATTATGTAAGTTTCTACATGATCACAGTTGAATTTATATAAACATACATTATTAAATCCATAGGATACCCCTCATTAGAATGTATAAAAGTTTTTATGAGGATATGGCTCCTAAGGAAGAGGAGGTGATAACAGTCAAGGTTATAAGGTGAAACCCATTATAGAAATAAATATGATCCCAAGGTGGAATACTGTAACTTGAACAGAAATGTTGTTCAAGGATTTTTCTCCTTGGTTCAATGGTTATTTTATCATATACTATATTAACTAACAATTACAGAGTCACCTAATCATTCCACATATATTTTACTTCAATAAGAATAATGGTTAATCATTTATATCTATTTTTATTAGGGTTTCACTAAATAAATCAATATAAAAACATGAAAGGTCAAATAAATTATTTCTATATTATGCATCAATGTTTTATCAAAAATTTGATCATATTTGTAAAATATATTTAATATTAAAAAGTAATTTGTTAAGGAAAAATAGAATTTTAAATATAATAATGAAAATCAATTTAATAAATAGTATTTCACTATATCCCACCAATATATATGTTTTAAAAAAACTCATAATTAAAATATTTCAACAAACCCAAGTTGTGGCTCTTTCAATGTTCAATGAACATTTAGCTTGATTATTAATGTTCAATTACCATTGTTCAAATCAATGATTTACTAACCATGTTAACCTATTTATGACTATTTGGAAAGGGTTGGTGAAATATTTAACTACGAATTTACTATTTCGGAGTCTACCAAAGAAATTGTGGATACTTATGTTAGTTTAGTTAGAATGTTACACCTACCTAAAACACAACAAACCAATTATCTAGACCATATTTGTGATATTATAATGTGAATATCAATCCTTTCCACAAGAATATATAATTTATATGATATTTAGTAATATTTTAGAGTTCTATTTGTATTTTATAATATATTTTGATGTTAATTGAATTTAAATAAATTTATTAATAAATAAAATAAACATGTAACATAATAATCATCTAATATTATATTATAGTACTCTAAATTCCAAAAACATTGACAATATCACAATGATTAGTATGATAAAATGGTAACCTTATCATAGAAGATAATTTCAATAAATGGTTTAGTTTACTATGTGTTATCAATTACAATTAATGGAAATAATATTCCATAAAACCCCATTTTCTATGTCTCATTTCAATAGGGTTTGTGCAGAAAGAGTATTTCTCAACCTGATGCATGTGGATAATCTAATAGATTTAAAATAATTATGTAATCTATCATGTATAATGATATTATAAATATATTTGATTAAATGGAATCATATATCTTCTTCTCTCTCCTTCAATATATTTATAAAGAGAATGTAATATATGAGTAAAATGATATCTCATTGCATAGTTCTGATGAAAGCTTGGATGATCAGAACAAAGTGGGCCAAATGTTTGAAATATGAATATTTATATTGAGTGTTTATGCATCTTGTGGTAGAATATCCCATATAATATTTTCCCAGATCTCATTTTCTCCGCATTCTAAAAATAATCCAATTTTATTGTGAATTATAATATATGTAATAGCAAGAACAAGGTTTTATTACTTATTACTCGTATTCTCCATGTTAATAAATACATCGGGAATGATAAGCCTTATTAACTTATTGTGATTAAGAAGGTTAAGGACAAGGTAAAGGGTCTGAAGAATCATTCATTTCTAAGTGTATATAACACCATCCATCCAAGATTAAGAAGATCCAGTGGCAGGGAAATGAACAGGATGTGGTCGGGATTTCAGTTTGAAATAAGGAACACTCGATGATGAGTTGAACCCTTCCAAATATGATCATGGATGCTTCCAATTCATTCTTAATCTAATGTATTGTTTCCATTTCTATATTTTAGGTATTTTATACATCATGTGATTATCAATTTTGTATCCAAATATAGGAACCATGTTGATTTTATAAGGTTTCCATGGGCTAGGACAATCTAAAGACTTTCAATAGAGAAATTATAGATTTTATATCCATTAGGGAATACCATATAACATTTTCAGTATGATTGGTTTTGTTTTTTATAATTTTTACTATGTATTTCATATTACGAATAACATAATTTTTTTTGTTTAGTCAAGGATGGATTTATTTTCAGTATTGGAAAAAAGATATTCCATTATTATGACGAATTCATACATTATGGTAATGAAATGATGAATAATATTATATATGTATTAAATTAAAAAAACAAAATATTCTAAATTGATATTGAAAAAAATCAACATGTCTCATATAACAACTAGTTGTAGTATATCTATCTAGGTAATTTATATGAGAAATATTTGAAATATATATATATATAGATGGTTACTTGGAATATATTAAGATAAACCCACATGAAATATGTCATAATTTATGAAAATTCAAGGAAACAAAAAAAGATATTATTTATGTGGAGAAAGTTCCATGAATAATATAGATTTTTTTAAATTCAGCTCTATGGAAATTTTCTAGTTGATTTTATAGGTGGACTCTCAAACATTGTTATTTTTTCGGGTGAATTAATTTGGTATGGTAATATCGTCAGGATGAGTAACATGCCTGAAATCATTGAGATTTAAAATATTTAAGGAATAAATTTGATAATTATTTTTTAAAGGTGATAATGAATATTGTATCTGATTGTGGTGGTGACTATCTTAATAAAGAATTTATCAAATTTAAATGGGAGTGTATGATTTTATATCAACACACACCCATACACCATCGAGGAATGGTGTTAGTGAAAGGATGAACTATACACTACTAGACATGGTAACAATAATGATGAGTTATGAATGCCTTCTATTTCCATTTTGGGGGTATTCATTATAGATGAAAACAGACATAATAAACCAGGTACCAAATAATATAGCTAAATATATTCATTTTGTGTTATGGAGTGATTAGATACTCTTTATATCTCATGTATGTGCATGGGGTTTTGAGTTTTTTAGGCTATGTCAAGAAAAAAATATACAACTAAAGAAATACAGAGTATTATTTTTGGGTATCCAAAGGAAACAAGGGGATATTATCTAAAAAACAATTTATATAAGAATGTTATTATCACTTGTTAGGTCATAATTTTTTAGGGATGACACTATAAAAGTGTAGTTCGGCTATATATTTACTTTGGTGAATTTATTTCACATGATTCGTAAGAGTTGGAATAGTTATAGATCCCACAGGGCCTGATGGAAGCTATTTTTTCTCAAACATAAGTATAATGTATGTGCACTAGAGAGTTAAGAGAACCAAAGAGATATAGTTTTATAGTCACCGATAATGATGTATAATTATTGGCTGAAAAATTATTATCAACTATCTAATAAAGAGGATGTATAGATCATAGAAGACTCAAGATGGAAAAAAATTAGAGTTCTGTCGTGGATTCAATGTATCAAAACCTAGTTTAGCTTCTCATCAACATTCCAGTTGATGTGTTAACCATTGGGGGTAAATAGCTATTCATGACAAAAATAGATGTCCATGGAAATGGAAATACCTATTTATTATGGATGGTGGATAAAACGTTTAAAAAACATAATGTAATTTACTACAATGTAAATTTTCTCCAGTTTCTATATTTATGTCCATTAGAATTTTTACATCCTTAACATCTTACTATGACTATGAGATGTGGAATATATATGCCAAAATTCCATTCATTAATGGTATCATTCATGATTATATGAATATTAATCAACCATAATTGTACTTTACTCCCATAAATACATAATTTTATAAAATTTTAAAGGTTCAATTTTTTTAAGAAACCATTGAGGTCATTGAACATTCGATTCGATGAATCCAAGAATGATTTTAATATCATTAATAATGAATTAGGGAAATTTTTATGTAATAAATATAACAGGAGTATGTTTTTTATAGTAGTATATTTTTATGAAATATATATAATTTTATATATCATACCATCCATACATTATGTTATGGAATGGTTGAGAAAAATATTCTCCAATAAGGACATAGGAGAAGCATCAAATATTTGAGGGACCAATATCATATGTGAGAGATCCAATATGTTACTGGGACTAAGAATATTTTCATAGATTATTAGATATTAATAATTGTAAATATAGAACCATACAATAGGTATTAGTCTCAGTGAAACATGGTACACATATTTCAAAGAAAATAATTCCTAAAACCCAAGGAGAAATAGAATTAATGAGTAAGATCTTGTACTATTATGTGACTGAATATATCATTTATTTTAGGTTACATTTGAGGGTTTATGTTTCCTAAGCATTTTACAAGGTAGGAAAATACAAATAAGATCCATCTAAATTGAAATGGGCTATTGTTAAGGCCTTCATTATGTATTTGATATGAGTTATGGATATGTACCTACTATATTAAGGGGATTAATAGGTATTCCTCATGGTTTATGTATATTATACCTTTCATAAAAGTTATAATGATATGATTTCATTTTCAAGACATTTCCATTATCTCATTGGAGGATATTTGAGGGATAAGTGTTCAATGTAGAAAGTTCTCACCTATTCTACAGTGGTGTCTTTGTATATTGAATATTCTCAAACATCCTAATAATCTTTATAGTTTAATTTTCTCTCTAAAATATTATGGTGGTTAAAAATTTTAAATACCCTCTCAAAGTTTATTCAGATAACAATATTATTATGGATATTTCTAGAGAACCATGGTCACATCAATGTAAAACATACAAACTATGGATGTTTTATCTCTTGAGAGATTTTTCTCAATAAGGCAATGTTTCAGTAAGAATATTATCTTGGGTGTATATTTTTCCAAACTCTATAATAATTATTTTTCTCAAAAGAGGCGTGGATATCATGTGAGATATAGTGGACTATGATTTTTTATTATATTGATCTAGTTTAAGTGGAATTTTATTGTATTTTTTGACCTATATCTGAATTCCAAAGTATTTTATTATATTTTTTCATTTTCAATGAAGTCACATATCACATCAGTATTATTTCTCTGCATGAAATTTATATTTGAAAATTTCCTAAGAATAAATTATTTATCTAAATGTCAGGGTAATTATCTAATTTGATTATGACCTAGAGGTGATATAATAGTATTATAACATGTTTTTCTATTATTGGATGATATTTTGCTATGGGAAAAAGAGGACATAATATGTCAGTTATAAGATGATCGTATGATATTGAGATACCTTCTCATAGGTATTTCACATAGCAATATCTATTGTTGAAGATTATAAGAAAATCCATATTAATATAAAATCCACGTATTCATGTGTATATTATGTTCCTATTAGTGATTGTGGGTATTGATCCAAAGAATTTAATATTATCATAAATGGATATCATATATTTTTTACGTTTTCTAATTAATGGAAACCATGATGACATATGCTCATAGAAAGGTAGAATATGTTTTGTGGGTAATTAGTGAAATTAAATTAATTGATAACGTGAGAATTGATTTATCTCTTCTAACCTTGAGGGTAATTTATATATCAATCCCTTCAGAAGAAAATGATATTTCTAGACTAATCAATAGCCATGGTGTTCAGTGGGGGACTTCATTTCCAGAATGACAAAGAATGAGACATTGAGCATATAGGTTGAGGGAACTAGCATTAAACCCTCTTGATTATAAATATCATGATAAAGTAGTTTTATTACATTCTAAATTTTCATAAGAAATTATATTTCACAATGAAAATAATGTATTTATCTATGGGAGATATGGTGCGTTTCTAGACACTAACCATTCACTTCAGGTTCTTAGGCCAAATACGACTGAGAGTGAAGCCTAGATTTTCCAACACATAGTGAAATCACATTATTATGTAATATATTGTATTGAATGGGACATGTTATAATAAATATTATTTATTCTGGTTTGTTTGATCAAAAAAATTAGTGACTATTTATTCAAAAATATTTAATGATTATCTACTAATAATTAATATTTTCCTAAAAGGATTTGATAATATATTATTTTTCACGTTTACTGAATTGTAATTCAATGATATTAATTTTATTAATAAATAATCAGTATTCAAGGATATGTAAATCTTGGTCAGGAAAAGGAAAACGAGATTAATGGTTGGACTAAAAGTGATATGAATTTTATTTATTTATATTCTTAAAGTGTTTCACATTTTTATGACGTAAAATAATACTATTATTACTTTAGGACATGGGGTCATCAAAGAATTATAATGTTATAAAAGGATTTTTTTTCAATTATCCAAACCTAATCCTTACATAAAAATGAACTAATTTTATTACACTCCATAGTAACACATATTGTGCACAAAATATATAGAGAGACAATATCAATGCCTATAGAGAGATATAGAATGTTCACTCTCTTCCTCCTCTCTAAATCCATCCAAAGAACATCATGAGTTATTCCTCCTTAAAAGGTAAGTCTACTGCGATCATTGAAAAACTACCAATGTGATTCAGATCGGACATTCTGGAAACCCTTTATTCTATAATGACCCTCAGAGATTATGGTGTATATGTGGATCACTAATAAATGGATTCATCACACAGATCATGCAATGGAATGAAGGTTTGAGGAGTTCTAGTTAATCATAACATCATTGAGTAGAGAATTATAGGTTATGGACATTCTATATCAGTATATAAATTAAATATAAATTTCATGTAATGGTCATCCGCTTCTTGTTACAACACATTTTATAGTCTTTTAATATATGGTTTTCATTTAACATGACATTTATTCATGTGTAATGATTATTATTAAAATATTCAGACTAAAAACATGAGTCATTCATGTCAACCATGGTGCTTCTATTATTCTAAGAACATAAAAAATAATACCTTTTCTAAATAGTTGAGTCAATCTAAAGAATAAAACATTGAGGAAATTCCCATTTTATTTGAACATAATGACCTATTTCCTAGGGATTTAGCCTAACTTCCAATTGATCATGAGGTATAGTTATCAATAGATCTCATACATAAAACCAATAATATGTAAAAAAACTACTATCTGATGTCATCAATCATATAGTAGGTATAAAATAAGTAGCTACAAGAATATTTTGAGAAAGGGTCCATATTCCCTAGTGCATCACCTTTTCATGTATAAATGATATTTGTCATGAAAAAAGATAAAACAATGTAGTTATGTATCAATTATTGGGAGATCAACATGGTCACTAAAAAGAATAAGTGTACCCTACCATGGATTTGAGAATTGTTTGACCATATATGATGTTCTTGATGCGTATAAATGTTGTATCATCACTTTATATATCATCTAATAATGGTAAAGAAGGAATATATTTATAAGGAATCGGTCAGTAAAATTTTGGACTGTCTGTTTTTATATTGACACCCTTTAGAATTATAAATTCCCCTGTGATATTCATTGTTATGAGGAATAATTTTATTAGAGTCTTGCTTGAAAAATTCAAGGAAGTATTTATTGATGATATTCAAAAGTTCTCTAAGTTTGAGGAGGTGTTTTAAGCACATCTATGGATTTTTCTGGTGACACTATGAATGGATAAAATCTATTATATGTTTTTCATTTGTTACTTTAGGATTTAATAAGTCACATTCATGGGGAACATGATCTTAATTTAAGATATTTTTGTCAGACATTCAAGAACCAAGTAATTTGGGAGTGGTGTAGGACCTCATCATTCATAGAAAACCATAGAATTCTTGGAATACAATAAAACTATCATAATTATGTAATATATTTACCATGATTTTATATAATGATAAATAATTTAACATTAAAATTATGAGAGAATGTTTGGACGGTATAATTTGAAGAAATATTTAAGGGTCTCAATAATCAGCCATTCATTATGCTAGTACAGACACTATCATCCAGAAGATATTGTTTTGTGTTTTACCATGATGATTTATATAAATAATTGGGTTATGTAATCATGAATATTTATAAAATAATTTCCAATACCTCATGATGATATTATATACTTGTGAAAAACAAAACAATTTAAGATCATGAGTTTTCACTTGTGATCATATCTATAATGATTTGGTGATATCACCACTATGTAGGGAAGTGTGACATATATACAGATCACTAGAATCTAAAGTAAAAAATGAACATAAATAGATTTGAATGTTAATCAATGAATATTGTTATAACTGGAACAAGGAAAAGAATTTCACTATTTACTACCATCATGGAAAGGAGAACAATGTAACTAATTATCTAAGAAGGAGAAACGTATTATTCTCTCTATGATGTAGATTGAGAAATCCATATATTCCTGGATATGGAAAAGATGGATTTGGAAATCATAATGGAAATGATTACACACTGCCATTCCTAAATGATTTCCAGACCAACTATCCAAGAGAAGTTCAATGAGGAATAAAGGGATGTTCTAGAGAATAAAAAATAATTAAATTTATTACTTAGTGGATGCTTCATTAATTCCATATAAAAAATATGGTGTCATTCAATTTACAAAAATAAGATTTGGGACTTCATCATATGATATAAATAATTCAATTTTGATTAATTACCATAACTCATCTCTCTCTATCAGTCCTTTAAGTACCAAGTTGTATTGTTATATTCAAGATCACATCTGGTGGGAGAAAATGAAGATGTATATCAATGAGTACAGAATAAAGTTCATGGTATGTCATAAAGTTAATCAAGATTGATAGAAGTCTAAGGGGATGTTAAAAAAATACCATACCCAACTAGTAAAAACTTATTACGACCATGTTCCATTACCACTTGTCTCTCTATTAAATCCATATAAACCAATGAGATGTGTATTTTGGAGGATAAACTCCACTTAATCACTTTTCGAAAATATTTCTGACTTGTAAAAACATCTATGATGTACATGAAGGATGTAGCGGGGAAAAAGGGCCCCACATTCAGTCGACTATGTTCATGATCAAAGGTTCACATCTATATTATACTAAATACTTCCACATGTCTTGAATATTTAATTGAATTTCAGTATGGTATATCACCCAAAAATTTCTTTCTAATCATAAATTACTATTCCAAAACTCAAGGACATACTAAAATCCCTCTCAAAGTAATTTAAAGGATTTTGGGATAAAAATATCCAATTATTTAAGTTTTGATACAACAATAACATCTAATTTAATATTAAAATGACTTAATATGATGATTTATTTTGGAATCAATGTTGATGTCTAGCCTATAGGGATGAAATTTGTGAAAAAATATAGGGTAAAGATCTAATGAAATAGGTGATAGAGATTTTTTAAATCTATCAAATTTCATATAAAAGATTCATAGAATCGACATAAGATCTACGTGGAAAATTTTCAAAGGGAATTTTAGATATAAATTGAATTATATTTTACTTTGAATATCACAATGGAATAGAGTCATGTGGTTTGAAAAATTAAGGGAATCATAGCCCAATGGACGATGCCACCATTGAGATCCAAGAAGGCATATAAGAAGTGGTATATCATCTACACTTAAATAAAATAATGATCAAGTTCTTAATGTATTCAACATATCTCTCTTATGTTTGTAAATACCTGATCCCTCTCAATTACGAAATTTGGAGGTTGTATAATTAGAGCATGACATCTCTTATGATGAGAATTTGGTGAAGTTAATGGACCCTAGAGATAATGTTCAATGAAACAGGTAAAATCACCCTATTCAAGTGAAATAGAAGAACTCTAAATATGTATAGGTGATGTGGGAAATATAGGGAATGATTAAACATAATAACCCTAGTTTATTTTCAATCGAGAAGATGAGTTGAAATTTGGAGGATGAAATTTCTAAATGAGAGAGAATGTAATGACCCAAACTTATTAGTAATATTATCCTTAATAAATATGTGTTATATTATATATCATTTTACACAAAAATTATTATGAAAAAACAAACACCTTATTTAATTAATTGGTATCATCACATTAGTCATCAACTATTTGAAATCCCAACTAGACTCACTCTATAAAGAGTAATCAGAATGATTTTTGATAATTCATCAACCACACCTCCTCATATTCCAATAGATATTGATTAGTAATATGGGGATAGTGTGTATCCTTAGAGAGAATATTCCCACATATCAGAGTATACAAAAAAAATAAAATAACCAAATTTCATTTTGAGTAGTAAGTAGATATAGTGTAGAAGAAATAAATATAAACAATACAATAAAATATAATGGAATTCAATAAAGTTGATAATGAGAATCTCATACATACAACACAGATCAACAACTAGGATGATCATATATTTTAGAATGTAAGATATATAGTAAATGTGAAAGGCTTTACTATTGACTTAGAGAGGAATTATATACCAAGTCTTGAAGATGATGTTGAGTTGACCACGCATTATTATAAGAATCCACATGAGTGGCTCCACTCAATCATGTATCCTTTGGCCACAAATCTATCAATTATGAATATGATATCAAAATAAATGTTTTCATAAGGCCTAGATTGAATACATATTGCATATAATGGGTGGTATAGATAAATTTTTGTATGCAACCACCAATGCTGATCCTATAACATATTTCCATACACACATGCTCATTCTATATTTTATGCCTAGATGTAGAATAACTGGATAAATATAAATATAAAATAAATCAATTGGTGATCCTTTGGTCCATAACTTAATCTAATGTACTTCCCATTAATAGGTAATTGATCTGGATTTTATAAAACTCATACAATTTATAAAAATCACGATCCATGGGTTCATAATCCCAATAAACAATAACGTATATTTCATTTTTTTGAAATGCCTCTATATAAGATACGTAATAACAGGTTGATAGATGTACTAGTACTTGTATTACATGTACATTACATTGATCACTATAATGAATTGTGACAATTAAAACCCCAACATGAAGTATTTATGGCATTTATTTTTATGTCATACCACTCATTCCTTGAAAATATAGTATTACATCTGAGTCATCGGTCTCGATCAATATGAAATCATGGCAATGCTACTATGATAATCCCTAATGGAAATTAACTTTAGGTGATGTGTAAGAATATGGATTCTGTGGAGAGTAATGTATACCACAAAAAAACCCATGTGTGGTGCATCATGTCATACATACATAACAATAATTTTGAAGTGTTATGTCCATTAATCTCATAAAACATTTGGAGGTTCATGTACACTAACATAATCATATATGTGGATCATCAATTCTGCTAATCTAATATTAACCCAAATTTTATATTTCATATGATACCATAAAATCAATTCCATGAAGGATTCCATGTATCACCCATGACTTTATATAATTTTTTATCTGTTCCTATAATGTACCCTAGGGAATCTAGAAAAAATAACAGTAATTCAAATGGAAATGAAGTTAGATATCTGACAGTTACTTTGGGAATCACGAACATATATCACATCATGTTAGGCTCATAAACTAGATACATGGAAGAAAATATAAAAAACATAGTTCAATAAAAAGTGACTACGTAAATTAAAAAGCAGTTCTGAGGGTGGTCTAACACCTAAACTCTGCAAAACTGCCCATCCCATCAAATTTCTATTTTTTGGAATGGGTTAAATTGTTACACCTTTTACCATATTTATAAACATCCATAACTATCAACATTAGGGTTAATCAACCACTAATATTCCACTGCTTACCAAAAAGCTATCATTGTAGAGGCTTCGTACTCACGGTCCTCATGCTCGTTAAATATGTGGAGGCATACCTAATAGGATATGTTCTTTTAGTAAGGAGTATAATACCTATTGGGATATTAGAAAAAAGTAAAAATGTACAGGAATGCCTCTTTGGATCCATTAAAAGAGTCTTTTAAAAGGGGAATCCAGATGGGATCCCCTTTTTAAAAACATAATCAAAGGCATTCCATATGGGATTATACAATTTGATCATATGTTGTGGAATCCTATAAGGTATCCACTACCACAGGTAAGGATCTTGGAGTATACAGTTCCCACAACCTAGACTCTATTCTCTCACAATATCCTATGTCAAAAATGTAACCCATCTTAATGGATATATCCTCTTGGGAAATTACATATATTCTTAATTTAAATGAGATTCACTATTTCCCAACACTGCTCATGCTTTTTCCATTTTTTTCAATATTACTCGACTTATCTATATGCTCAAGTGATACTAACATCCCACTAACAACAAATGTCTCTAGAAAAGTCACTAAAATTGGATCTTGGAGGTCTCATTACAAATACCAAAGTCTCTATCATTACTATCGGGTGGGTCTCATCCCACTTCCCACTCTCACACGAAAAAATATTATTATTATTAGAGTAATCCCCTCCCTATTATTTCTTTTTTAAACTAGTATGTTAACTAAGAGTCCTCGAAAAACATTGAGGTTTCTACCTTCATGATCAATGAAACGAATAATTGCATAATGGAATTCTCATACATCCAATTATCACATATTCGCATGGAGTTATAAAAACCATAAAATGGATAGAAAAGGAGAAGTAATCAAAGTATATAAACACGTATGAATTATATTCTCTTAATGTCCCATATAGGTGTTGTTGGAAACTCCTTTTATGGAGTATGCTTGAACTATCTTATTTTACGGATCAAAAATCATGATTCTATTAGTAATAATGTTTTATATGTTTTTTGACATCTATTTATATGATAAGATAGCTTCTATGATAATTATTATATGTCTTATGGTGAGTCGTTGTTAGCTGGGAGTCACTAATACCACTAATGGTGAGATATTTCCAAACATGTGTAACCATTACTACCAAAAGAGATACCATTAAAATAGAAACCAACAAAATAGTTATCGCAAGAGGAGCTACTACTAGAGCAGTTTCGTCCAGATGTTGATTCACTGCCATTATCTTGTTACTGTTGTTGTTCGAGGATATCAACATGAATTTCTCAACAAATACTTTGTTATGAAGACATTTTTAGCGAGTATTATGTTCTCTATTAAATGATGGTCTGAGTATTGTGGATCTAATGTGCATCTTTAAATGTGAATCATATCTATCTATCAACACCTAATTCAACCAAAGACAACCTAACCAACAAAAATTATATGGTAAAACATTGTTTAGTTAAAATCCTAAATAAGTAAAATACTTAATGTGAGAACTTTTTTATTAACATTATATGGAGATCCAGTGACAATAAAGCATGGAATAACTTATTGAGATAAAATAAGATACTGATAGATATCAAACGGAAACATATCAGTAGATTTTATATGATCGTGTGTCTACTACAAACTTATAAAATGAAGCTCAAACCCAACACTAGTGGTTATTTGAGGACTACAAACACTCAGAACACATCAAACTAGTATTTTTTATCTTATTATTGTTCTATCTATTTTATGTTGAGCAGTTTGTTCTTATCTTTTTATCCTACACATTCTATATCTTGCACCTACCAGGATAATATTATTTATTCTCTTCTCATTACAATTTTCTTGCCACTATGTCTGTTGAAGAGGTCTACATGTGAAAAATATATTTTCTTCCTCCCAAAAATAACTGTGGAATTGGATTTTTAGCATAGATAGCTTGTTTTGGTAGACTTTTTACCTGGTACATGTTGTGTATCCATTTGATAATAATTAGAGTATTATTGGAATTAGTTTATTTCCAAGTGGAGGGGATTACTTATCCCCTTGAGACCGAACATCATGTTTATTCTAAAATGTCTGTATATATTTTTTAGTACTATATCCTAGATTATTGATATATCTATAAATAGTTCTATTACTTTTATAATTAATGTTAACTAATGTTGATATTCAGTTTTCTATAAGTAAATATTTTTCAAATTAAAGGTATTTCTAGAAAATATATTATGTTAGACTTAATCCTTTTTTAAGAAATATTTTTAAAGGATAAATCACGTATTGATATTAAATTTTGGATAACTGGCCATTTTATTTTTATTAAGGGGATTTTACATTAACATGATCATGAAAAAAAAATATTGGGAACTAAATTCAACCATATTGTGTTACTCACTCCATTGAACATTTCGTATTCAATAACAGTTTCATTGATATATATAACACAATTTTCAACTGTGATTTATTTTATATTCTAAAGATATCAAATTTCTTTCATTTAAAAATTTTATTTATTTAAGTATAATATACAAGAATGATCTAAAGCCAATAGAAAATCTTATTTTAATGGTAAAAATTATGATGAATGGAAAATCAAGATGAAAATGGATTTAGAAAGCATGAACATTTTATATAAGGATTGTAATAGAAGAAAAACATTAAATATCAAAAACTAAAATAAGTACCGGGATTGATTCTATAAAAGCTACAAATAATAAAAAATTGTAATTCTATTAATTCATTCATTTCTGCTTTAGCTGATGATGAAATTCATATATTATCTACTTTCAAATATAACTGTGATATGTGGTATAACATATCTCTCACACATGATGGAACAAAAAATGTAAATGAAGTGAGATTAAATAATGATATAATTAAATATGATACTTTTAAAATGAAATCCGGTAAGCCTATTTCTAATATGTATCGCTGGTTCAATGATATAGCCATCACAAAGGACTCACTTGGAAAGAAAGTGACAAACAAATATCAAGTTATGAGACTTCATAAATGCTTACTAAATAGATGGAGAGGGATATCTATGCCAATTTGAAAATCATATGATGTATGTAAACCACCTATTATGGAATTTATAAGAAATTTGATGGATCATTAAGAAGAGCTTAAAGTCAACAAAAATATTTATGAATGTGAAACAAAATGAAAACCAGTATCCTTGAAGACTACTGCCTCTAGAGAAAGAGAAATGATAAAAATCAGAGATATTACTGAAGAAGAATCTCATGTTGAAAATGATGAATAAATGTAACATATATCCTAATAATCCATGAAATTATATAGGATATGTTTTTCAATAATTAAATTTTTAGAAAAAATTATGAAAAAAAGGAAAATGGAAAAAAGGATTGGAAATCATACTCTAATGAAATCCCCTTATAGGATTGTAAGAGGAAATGACATATCAAAACTAACTATTGAAAATTGAAATATAAAAATAAGTATGAAGATAAAGATAGAAGATTCAAGAATTATATAAAAGAAAATCAAAGTGTCTCAGAAGATAGATCGAGTGATTCATACACTAATCAAGCAGATAAGTCTAACATGGAAAATATGTACTCTATAAAGCACATCAGCGTAAAACAATTTCAACTTGTCTCTTTTATCAGTATTTCATAAAGTTTTTAAAATGAATTATATAATTATAACATGTAAAACATAAATTCTAATGATATGTATGATCATTGTAACAAGTTGGAAGTCACTTTTCATGAGCTAAATTATAAATATAATTCACTTAAGAAACATCATTCTTTAGTAGTAAATATTATGACCAACCTCACTATTGAAAAAGTGAAAAATTATAAACTATTGAAATAAAAATATGATTTAAAACTATCAAATTAATATTCAAAGAAATGCATATAAAATTTTTCCAATGGTAAGAAAACATAAACACAAATACTAGGAAATAAGGTTTCTCCCATGTATATAACTAAAATATGATATCTTCCATGACATAATAAAATTACAGCAACTAGATTCACATCTAGTACTAGCCCTGAAAATAGATATACAAATAATAACTTTTAAAATGGGGAAAATAATTTTTTTAGTTCTTGAAACATGAAAACATTTTATTAGAAACCCATTCTTCAAATATGGATTCCAAAATATCTTATTACTAACTTATCTATTGTTAAGGGAAATTGGGTATAGAAATAAATTTTGGTATAAAATCAATTTTTTAAGAAACATGATTGAAAAACTCCTGCAAAATATTATGATATCTAGATAGTGGATATTACTATAATATGTTTGGTGAGAATTCAAATTTCAAAATTTTTATCAAATTTGATGGTGGAAATTTAACTTTTGGTGACAATGAAAAAGGGGAAATCATCAGCCTTGGATAAATTGGTAATTATAATTTAGTATTAATTTACAGTGTATTAAATGTAGATGGTTTGAAATATAGACTTCATAGAAGATCTCAACTATGTGATGATGGATTTTATGTAAAATTTAAAAAGAATGCATGTCCTGTTTTTAATGACAAGATTGTATTAGCTTTTACTACTTTTAGAAATGATAATATTTATTCTCCTGATATAAATTCATTATATTCTAAAAATATTTATTATTTAATTGAATTTAAAAAATATTCTTGGTTTTTTCATAATATACTTGGTCTTTTCAATATTCATTCACATTGAAATCTAACGAGGAATGGGTTAGTTGGAGACCTACGAAATCATCAATTATGAAATGATAGAATTTGTAATTAAGTTCAAAAATGAAAACCTCAAAAGATTTATTTTAAATAAAAAAAATATTTTACAACCTCTCATTCCTTTGAGTTAATACATATGAAACTCAATATAACTTTTAGTGTCTCTAGTCTAAATGGAAAAAATTATGTATATGTCCTTGTAGATTACTTATCTAGATACACATGGGTATTATTTCTACCTCAAAAAAAGATAATCTTGTTCTTACATTAATAAAAATTCCAAATATATAGAAAATATTGGTGTACTTATGATAAATGTCATAAGAAGAGATCATGGTCAATAATTTTAAAATCAGGACATTGATTCATTTTCTTCACAAAATGGTTACATTCACAAATTTTCTGTATCTAGGACACCACAACAAAATGGTGTGGTATAAATATGAAATATAAATCTTCAATAGATAGGTCAGACAATGCTAAATATGTATGACCTTCACATATACTTATTGGATGAACCTGTTAATACAACATGTTACACTATAAACAGAGTATTAATTAGACCTATATTAAACATGATGCCTTATGAAGTATGTAATAATATAAATACAAAGGTAAATTAATTTAGATTGGTTTTATTAAATGTTTTATTTCTTAATACAACAGATAATTTGGAAAATATTTCTTCCAAGATTGATGAAGGAATTTTTCATGGATGTTTAACTTCCAGTAAAGTGTATAGAGTGCATAATAAAAGAACTAGAAAAATTAAAGAATATATTGATGTTAAAATTTATGAAAAAAACACAAATGAATCTATGATTAAACAAATAAACGTTGAGGATGATATTTCAACTATAAATCTCAATTCTAAATGTTCTAAAAATTCTGTTAAATAAACTGATATTTTAACTTGTAATTAGCCAGAACATGAACCTAATGAAGATAATGAGTCTTCTAGCCCCTATTCTCAAAGACCCATTAGGACTCATCGAAATCACATGTTATTTTTTTTAATAAGAAACCTATGTAGAGGTACATAGACTAGAGAATACCTTAGAAATGAAATTGAACACCAATATTTCTTGTCACTACTTGAACCTAAGAAAATTAATGATACCATCAATGATGAATTTTGGGTAATATCCACGTAAGAGGAACATAATAAATTTAAAAGATACAATGTTTGTAAACATCTTGATATAACAAAAACACCATAATTATTGGCAGTAAGTGCGTGTCTAGAATCAAGGTTGATGAGTGTGGAATAATATTAAGAAATAATGTTATACCCATTGCACAAGGTTATAATCAATAAGAATGTATTGATTATGAAGAAATTATTTCACCTATAGATAAAATTAGATCCATTTTGATAATAATTTCATATGAATCACATCTGTATTTAAAACTATATCAATTTAATGTAAACACATTCATTTTTAAATGGACTCATAATTGATGATGTTTTTTAACAACCACAGACATTTTAAAATTCCCATTTCCCAAATTGTGTTTGTAAATTAACAAAATATTTATATTCTTTAAAATAGGCACCGAGAACATGGTTTTTATATGCTTACCACTATTCTTAATTAAAAACATTTTTTCAAAATGTATAGTTAGTCCAATACTTTTTTAAAATAAAATTTCAACTAATGTTTGAATAGTATAATTTTATTTAGATTATATTATTTTTTGATATACTAATGATTCCCTATGTACTGATTTTAAAAAAAACTGAAAAATAAATTTGAAATGAGAATAATGGTTGAACTCAAATTCATTCTTGGATTTCTTATTTCTTAAAATAAAGAATTAATTATCTTAAATAAATGTAAAAATACAAATGATATTTTAAAAAAATGGCCTAGATAGAAAAAATAGTGATACTCCCTTGACAACGACCAATAAACTAGATATTGATGATGTTGGGAAATTAGTAGATAAAACTTGTTATAGAGTTATAAATGGAAGTCTATTTTACATATCTGATAGTTGAAATGATATTATGTTTAGTGTGTGTATGTGTGATCACTTTCTAAAAAATCCAAATGAGTCATGTTTATTTGATGTCAACATACTTTTTAAATACCTCAAATGTTCAAAAAAATATGATTGTAATATCTAAGAACACATGATTTTGATTTAATAAGCTATTCAGATAATGATTTTTTTGGATGTTTGGTAGATATAAAAATACCATCAGGAACATGTGATATTTTACCCAAATATATTGTATCATGGTGTACTAAGAAACTAAATTTGGTTATATAATCTATTATTGAAGCTAAATATATAGCTGCAGGAATTTTCTGTGCACAAATATTGTGGATGAAGCACACTATAATATACATTGGATACAAATTTAGACTTATACGTATAAATTTTGACAAAAAAAGTGTGATAAATTTTTCCAAAAATCTAGTTTCTCCCTATAGAAAAAAAATTCATATAAGACATCAATTATTGAGATATAATTATCCATATGGTGATATAACATCAGAATTTATTGGAACTGAACATCAACTAGCTGATATCCTCACAATTCCATTGAATTATGAAAGATTAAACAACATTAAACATGAATTATGAATGATAAATTTTGGTTGATAATTGACCATTGATGATTCATCATTTATGTGTCACTAATGATTAGTCACCATTGAATGAGTCAGGTCAATAAGTCACCATCGATGTGTCATCATTGATCAGTCACCATTGAATGAGTCACCATTGATGAATCATAGTTGATGATTCACCATTGAATGAGTCACCTTTTAGAAGTTTTTGTTGATGAGTGACCATTGATAATTCATCATTGAATGATTCACCATTCCATTTTATGTTATGTTTGTTTTACTTATGTTCAAATTTTTTCATTCGTGTTGAATTGTTTTTCATTCTTTAATATTATTTTCTTATAATCTCTAGATGATATAAGTATTGTGATACATATAACCCGACTCACTTCACCATAAACCCTTACTCTCCCAAACCTCCTTTACTTCCTCTCAAACCGATCACCTTATCAATTATTTAACAGTTGCTTACCGCTGATCCCAATGGCTAGAGTAAAGCATGTTGTCGAATCATGTTTGGATGAGATGAGAAAATATGAAGAAAAAAATATATCTTTAGCAGCTTGGACATTGTCTCTCAAAACTAGCATATGGAAAAGGGGTTATCGAAACATAAAAGGATACCGATCCGAAATTTTTCCAAAATAGCAGTATGCTGGAAATGAAAGCTAATGAAAATAAAAATTGGTGAACCGTTTCAATTTGAATCATCATGTTCACTATCTGAGGTCAAGTTATGAGTTTTATCAAAATGTGGCATTTATATTTGAAAAGAATGTGGATCAATGAAGGAGCATCATTTATGGAGTTGATATTTCCTTCTCCTCATAACAATGTGAATAATGCCTGAAGGTTCCTTACAAAAGAGTATATGCGGTTTTCTGAGATAGTATTCCAATTGATAAACTAGTATACTCCTCTCTAGAATTGACTAATGATTGACCCCAAATGAGACCACAGATGTCGAACATGATAGTGAATGAAATCTATTATTAAAAAAATCAACATGTCCTATGTTTGAGGAAGGTATATTTTAATACACTGATATATCATGTTTTCTATTTTCTATATATGATGATGAATGGGATGATAATAAAACTCTGTAGATTTTTAATGGATCATATGAATGAAATGTCTAAGAAGATATCAAGTTCAAACTCTCTTATATATCCAAAGAATATTTCATCCATTTTAAATGAAAATGAATATGTTAAATTTAGAGATGAAGCTGAGGACAATATTAGTGGTTTTTGTTTATCATTTTCTTTAAAAGGTATGTGTATGATGGAAACAATAGAAGGGATTTTGGGTGACAGATAATGTTAAAATTTATGATGAGATCCATCCAATCGACTATCCTACAATACCTAAGGAAATTAGGTATCCGGGTCACGAGTAAGATGAAGTGACTATATACTTTGAAAAATGTGTCGAAAGGGAAGAACCTATAGTGGAAAAAGAAGAGTATTTTTTTAGTTGACGAATGATGTTATCTAGAGATTCCCAAATCCCTAGAAAAAGTTTCAGTTGACCCTACCCATTAATCGATATGTTTTCCTACCAGAGAGTCTATATTATATGGAAATTATGATGATGTAATTATTATATTTTCAAGAGAAGATCAATTTAACTAATCATATACCAGGACCTTATATGACCATAATGGAAATGGAAATGGAAGTAATTATAACACTTCTAAGGAAGTAAATGATGAATTTGTGAATATTGATAGCTAAAGTGAATGATCAAGTAAAGATAACTGGGATTGAGATGATAAGGAACAACATGAGGATCCGAATGATAGAAATATTGGTGATGGACTTGATCTTGGGGACAATAAAAATGATGAAAGTAGATCTAATTAAAAAAATTGATAAAGTCTCCTGCATTTCATAACTAAGAAAAATCGCACTCACTATTTCTTCACCAGTGATATAAACTTCCAATAGATAATAAATTCAACCAAAATATACTCCAATGGATTATCTTTAAAATCCTCCAACATATGTTCTTCTAGCTATATGTGAGGGTGTGTTGACTATCAATCCAGTTAATCAGTCAGTTCCAGTGGATGAGTCTCCATATATAGCCAACTTTTCACTCAGTAGACATAAAATGTTCCCCCAACAACTGAAATTAGTCAATGTTATAGAGTTTCCAATGGCACATCTAGACTACCTTATATTAGACAAAAGATCTTTTATTTTGAATAATGGGATGAGAATCCATGTTTTCAGAGACATATACATTTATATATTTACTTAGATGATGAAAATGATTTTATACCTATTCAACTTGTCTAAAATATTTTCCCTCATAATCAAGTGACCCATTATTATTTGATTTATTTTCAAAGAATTGTGAATTTAGATATAGATTTATTGAGATAGAACTTGATTTCATTTTTTAAAAGTACCATGAGATCTCAACCATCTACAATAGCCAAACTCTTTGAATTGAGTACCAGATATTTGATTGATTTACTTATCTTGCATATCCAACCGTGAATAAGGTTCAATATTTATGAATTTAAGTTGAAAATAATACCTTGTAGAAATAATTTCAATGTTTTAGAAATTTATTATAAGGTGTAACACCCCCTATTTCAGAGTTTTTGAATTCTCTATCTCAAATGTTGGACAGTATGACTGCAATTTCATCGACATAAACTGCACATGCACCAACTCTAGTGCAACTTGATTAAAATATGCTTCAACAATTTATCTGTGAAGAGCCTAGAAATGCTATAAGTGTAACAACCCAGGTAAATAAAGAATATTAATTTTTCATATTTATAAATATTTGTGAATAAAATTTTAATATTACTTTAAAGGGAATGCTTTTCTCGATGGTGTACCCAATACGCAACAACGAGTTTCTCTAAAATCTTACTTTGCACACTAATAATATAATGGTATTATTTTAAATAGTTAATTCCTAGTTATTGTAATGGAAGGAATGAACAGAACTAACAAAAAAATAATTACCTATGTTTGTTAAATATTTTTACATTTATCCAATAAATGTTAAAGGCTTAAAATGCAAATGAATCCAATTTTAAGAATAAATACTCTAATATTTTTAGAAGATTGTTCTACCGCCTTTTGGCGGAGAATTTTTTTTAAATTCATATTTTGAAAATTTTATAAGCTCTATTTTTTAAAATTAACTTATTATTTAGAATTGGGATATTGAAATTTACTATGCATAAAGTTTTGGTATTTTTCTGACAATGTTAATTTTTTAATGAATAGTGAAAAATACTGCATTTTACTTCAAAACTGTTTTTCATCTATTTTAATTATATGAATAGATTATCTTTATAATTTGTTTTAATGTGTAAATAGAATATATTTTTACCATTTAATACAATGGTGGTCATTAGGATTAATTTCACATTGAAATTGGACATATATTTTTTTCTAACTTTTGATAAAAATTGTTTATAAAAAACCCACTATTAGTTTTGACAACGTGAATTATTTTTAAATTAATTATTGCAATTTAGGTGTTTGTAATTTGGTAAAATGGATTCCATATTTGTAATAAGAAGATCCAAATTTTGTAATTAAGATTCTTTTGTTTTTCGACATTATGAATAGTAACGACAGTAATTATCTTTAATTACCGTGATTAATTAGTAATCGGGTTGATAAGGGTAATAAAATAATATCATAATAATAACAAATGACCCCAAAATGTGTCCTAATGATACTGTTCGTGTCATTTCCAGCCATGGTATGCCTTGTGCCAATATTTTGGACCCCATGGAATCACTTTTGGGTGATAGTGACACTTAATCATTTTATTTATTAAAGAACGAAGAATATCACAAAAGTATGTAACACCTATGTAAAATAATTTTAATTTTTTCTAAATAAATGATATATTGGACTATAATTATTCATTGGAAATCCATAAAGATTAAATACATCATAGTAATTTTTTATAATTTTTATACATTAAATAAATTAATTTATTTATGAAACCATGATGATGTAGTGACTATCTCATTAATGACCACTTTAAATAAAATGAAAAGATAATGTAAACTCTAAGACGTAAACTTGTCTAAAACCTGTTGGATTAGTATATCTCGAACCCTTATCACCGTATCCTTGAAATATATCAATTTGGGACCTTTAAAATCCGAAACTCATTTTAATATAAAGTATCATTTCTTGACTTTCCAAGAGTGCCCCTCCTCCCTCTTATAAAAGGCCCCCACCACTACCTCCTTACCCACACCTCTCAAGCCATTGGATCAGATAAACACTGCTCATTTCAGCTATCAACGTCCCTATCTTCATCATATAGGACTTACCATAGGCAGAAAGCTCTTCAAGAAACTATTTTGGTTCAAAGCAAGAGGAGTTACCCGATTTAAAGGTAAAGTCTTCTCTAATGTTCTTTTGTTTTATTTTGCTTCTACGACCCCCTAAAATATTTTTATTCCTTTATTTTTTAACAAATCTAGTATCTTAATCATACTAGGATGTTTTTAATCGAATTATTAGAGCTACACTTACACACACCTCCGTCTAATGGTTAAAGAACATAATGTTTCTGTGGATGGTGAATTACTGCCTCACGAAATGATGATTGTTCTATCTTCTCCTACCACCTCTGATGGTGGCCATTATGATGGAACTATTTTTATAAATGATATATATTATATTTATGTCCTATATATTATTCTTTATTTTATATTTAAAACATAACTTTATCTTTTTCATGTTGTGAAAATCCGATAATTTCATTTGAGGAAGTGTTGACTACCACCCCATCAAGTGATGTGACTCATTCTTTCAATACATTCAACGAATAAATAATGAAATTAATGAACATATGTGACCCATATAACATATATACTATACTATAATTATAATATATATATATATATATATCTCTCTCCCATCTAGGTCTAATTCCATTATTGTGCCAAAGCATTGAAGGTAGCGTTCATACGTATGTACGACCTAACGTCTCCATGAACGGTGCATTTCATTTCGTTTTATCAAAAAATATTATGGAATAATTATAAAAATAATATATACTGGATATATATGATATTTAAATAATTAATACTATTCTGGATATGATGTACTTACAACTACATTGACAATACTTTTCATACAAGTTCATTTTTGACTCATGTACCAAACATTGAAAAAAAACATCTGATATGAACATGCATAATTAACTAATTATTATAACATTATAATATGTGATATGAATTTAATAATAAACTTAAAATGAGTTACTTACAAAATTATAAGTTGACCAATGGTTATTATTCAGGAATATAAAGAAATGAACAAGACAAGTCGGACTTGAGGTAAGGGATCCGACCTCTCTCTTTCTTTTCGAGTACTCTCTTTTATGTCATTTATTTTATTCTCCATGTTCTTATGTTGGAGGATGTTATTTTATATTCACCATACTGTAATTTTTATTTTCATATGATGACATACCCCCTCTTACTCTCATCAATTCATTTTAAGAATTTTTAAGAGGCGCTCTTGGGCTGCCGAATTTTCATAAGGGATTTCTTATCTCACTTTTAATTCCGTGATATTTCTATTGTTCGCCACTAATTTATTCCATGTGGTGTATTGTGTGCTGCCTTTTGGATATATATATATATATATATATATATATATTATCATTCTATTCATGGTATTCTGTTATTCATTGGTTCTTATTATCTTTTGGTCATATGACTCGATTGATTACCACGAGATAAAGAGTTTTTATCTCACTTTTTATTCCTGTGAGATTCATGCTACGTTTGACACTAATTTCTTTTGTGTGGTGTATGTACTTCCCATTATTCTACAACTTGTTTAATATTCTCTCATTTATGGGTATTTACATCTTCATTGTATGACCCTTTTTCTTGGGGTGTACATTTCGAAAGTTACCCAATTCAATAAGGGAACCTTTCACCCTCCTCTTTTTAAAAGGCTTATTTTGTTATGTATTGTAATTTATTTTTTTTATATTGGTATATGTTCCTCTATATCCTTATTGATGTAAATTTAATTTCCAACATATGAGATACCATTTTCTATCTCATCAACTCAATTTCTAAATTTTATGGGGATGTCGTTAGGCTGTCGATTTTTTGCAAGGGAACTTCTTAACTCAATTTCATTTCTTTGGGTTAATCTTGTGGTCCTTGAATATGTCACTCTATGAATATGTGTGAATGAATCCGATTGTCTTACACATAATTTCTACTTATATTGGGTGTATTTATATTGGTCACAGATAATTATGTAATTGATTTATCCTTAATCTAAGGATACTGTCTTTGTATTGGACTTCGTCTCAATCTCCTTTCATTGAGGCATATTTTATTGTATAGACAACTTTATTTTATACGGTGTATAAATCCCTTTAACATTTACTTTTATTCAACGGAATCTTTTTTATATGAATTGTTTTACTAAACAACAAAAGGGAATGTTTTTTTCATACGTATGTGGCGACAATGACTTCTCCGCCGCCGTGACCATTATTTGATTTTTGGCTTCCTCAACAAGCCATAACTTTTTTTAAAATGAGAAATAAATTCCATGTTTTACTTTTCTTTTATTTTGGTACTGAAAATGGTTATCATCATGTTTTTATTATATCAATGTGGTGTATTTCTATCTTGTGATTGAAATGTGGAAATATTATGTTTCCTTTATGCATGTTTTATGTGATACGACTATGTTATAGTTCTTGGGAATTATTATGAAGACGGGTGGTATCGTGATAAAATAATGGTGGGTGAGCCCGATATAGATCTCCAATGCATTGGGTAATGCGAAGGGGTTAAACTTTGAGGTTTCTCCGAAGAGATTTAGGGAATATACTGTGATGGGTATTCCAAACATAACCATGAGGGTTACTCCCTACGTAAGAATGTTATGAATGCCTCAAGTTACCTTTATGTATTATGATTTCTATGAGTTATTTATGAATATTATGATTTCATGAGGTATGTTAATGTTCTTATGTTTTAAGAGTAATGTACGATTTCATTTATTCTTATGTTTTTATGGAATAATGTTTTCTTTCCATATTTTTTTTATATCCCTTACTATGATTTTTTTTCTCATCCCAATTTTTTTTTTGAAATGTTTTCCACAGGACATAAAGATGAATTGGGTCAAGGATGGGATCAAGGAAAGACAAGATATCTAAAACATGGAACTAGAGATTTTTCTTCTAAGAGTTTTTGTTTTATGAGGGAAACTGAGTACAAGTGTCTACTTTGTTATCTTGTGAGATGTAATTGTTATGTCCTAATTCTCTTAAACTCTAAACCTGAAAAGATGCTCAATGTGAATTATTCATTTAATTCAAGATTAAGTAATGTTTTAAGGATGGGTCCTTATAGTTGCTATCAAAGGTCATTTTAGACAACTTTTGTTATTAGGAGTTTTTGTTAAACACTTGATTAGTCCCTATGTTTATTATCCTAGTTAAATCCTTGTTTTATAACTTTTTTAGATCAAGGAAATGGAAGGAGGAGGATCTCAAACGAAATTCTAATCTCTTCTTGATGACTTGCTTGCAATAATTATTGGAAAGTCATGTTTGGATGATTATGAAACTTTTTTTAGCGTACAAATCACTTGAAAGTAGCTTTTTTAGATATGAAACACCTCTACTATACCTCTTTATCATCGTGGATCATGGATTGTATTTATACAAATCCTATTTTCACAATATTCTTATATTTTCAATAAAGGTAGATATTATCAAGGTATTTTAAAATATTTTACCTTATCACAAGATTTTGAAGCATATTATGATTTTAAATAAGGTGTTGAAGATGAAGACCCTTGTGCAACCTATTTATATATTATTTTAAAATATAGTCTCTCAGCACATACCTATGGTATTTTAAAATGACCATTAATTAAAAGTTTCAACTCAAATTCAGTCAGACTATTTTTTAGAAATCATGTCTTATCAGATGTTTTGAAATTATATGTCATATATGATTATTTTCCAAAATTGTTTCTCTGTGAACACCCATAACACCCATGTTGTACAAGGTGTCTTATGATGGAAGAAGAAAATTATTTTGAAGGATCTCATAGCCATTGTTCTGATGCATGGACCTTCTACCTACATGAACAATATGATGATGAAACTAAATGGACACCATGATCAAGGTATGATGTTATTATTTTTTGGCGATCGTTTTATTTTATCTTATGATGGTGAAATAAGACTTCAAGAATTAAGATGTTGAGATCATAATGAATTTGGAAGAAAATGAGAGGTATAAAGAAACCATTGAGGTTAAAACATGTTAGGGTTATTTTTGAGATTTATAAGAAGGACAACCCGTAAGATGGGTGACAACCCGTCGCGTCTGGCAAGGCCACATGAATCGAATCCATAACCGAAGGGCGACAAGGGTGCATGGACTACCACTAGCCAACGTGAAGTCCCTGGTTAGTATGACTTATAATTTTTAGTTAAACGATTTTATGAATCAAGAATAAGTTGATTTTGGGAACTTATGTTTTATTAAATGGATATCCTTATTGTTGGAAAATGATTTGGTGACTGAGTAATAAAGGTTATTTTGGAAGATGTTCTCTCTTTCATATAGAAAATAGAATTCTTTGGGATATCAATTGAGGAGAAACGGTGGAATTTTATTTTTGAAGAATCTATGTTTTTATTGTGGACATATGAAATTTTGTTCTGTTTATGAAAATGATTAACCAATCATGGAGAATATAGGATTAGGTTAATTACTTTTCAATACGAGACTTTAAGAGCAACAAATGTTATTTGGCGAAAAATGCTAAGATTTAACTTGGAAGACTATGTGATCAAATCCTTAAGATATTTGGGTTTCAATCATAGTTTTGAATACTTTAAATATTTTATGGATAGAAGTTTATTGAATGGTCTTTGTTGAACTTCAGATAATGTTAGACAAATTTTGGAGATTAAGAGTAGTTTGTCTTTTGGTTAAAAATTATCCTTTTTGGGTATTATCTGATCTCATACTAACAATTTTGGTTTTGGTTTTAGTCTGAAGACATGGTAAGTATATAGTTCTATTTTGTGGATTAGGTGATTCTCAAGAAGTTGATTATAGTTCTCTTAATGTGAACTATTTATCCTAAATACTCATCCTTTGGAGAAAATATGAGTTTGTGTAAGAAATATAGAAAAAGTTGAAAGTCAACATGACAAGTAAGTATTTTTCCTTATGTGTTAGTTAAGAACATAAATAAATTCCTCAATGAAAATTAATTTAAAACAAAAATGTTGTCTGTTAATTTTTCTAATGGGGGAATCAAATATCGTTTAACCCATCACAAGTTTGTGA
Source organism: Viscum album (assembly GCA_963277665.1). Taxonomy (NCBI): domain Eukaryota; kingdom Viridiplantae; phylum Streptophyta; class Magnoliopsida; order Santalales; family Viscaceae; genus Viscum; species Viscum album. The sequence goes on from OY728121.1 coordinate 1,090,553,548, forward strand.
TTTTCTGGTTTCTAAATTTCCCCTAAACATGTTTTCTATCACTCTCCCTCAGAACATGACTATTTGTTTTTTTCTTCCATATATATGTTTCCCTACATGGAATAATTGTATGGGTTAACTTTGGTGACCCTTGTTCTTCTCTTTATTTCTTTTAATGTGGTAGTTAAATTTAATCTTTTTTCGATGTGGGGATTTCAATGAAGTTTCCAAGCCCAATTTTAAAATTGCGAGGATGCAATTCCCAAAAGGGGGAACGATGTAACATTCCAGGTAAATAAAGAATATTAATTTTTCATATTTATCAATATTTGTGAATAAAATGTTAATATTACTTTAAAGGGAATGCTTTGCTCGATGGTGTACCCAATATGCAACAACGAGTTTCTTTGAAATCTTACGTTGCACACTAATAATATAATAATATTATTTTAAATAGTTAATTCCTAGCCATTGTAAGGGCAGGAATGAACAAAACTAAGAAAAAAATGATTCCATAAGTTTGTTATAAATTTTTACATTTATACAATAAATGTTAAAGTCTTAAAATGCAAATGTATCAAATTTTATGAATAAATACTCTAATATTTTTAAAATATTGTTTTACCGCCTTTTGATGGATAACTTTTTTTTAATACAAATTTTGACAATTTTATGACCTATATTTGTCAAAATAAACTTATTCTTTATAATTGGGATATTTAAATTTACTTTGGATTAATTTTTGGTATTTTTCTGGAAATGTTCATTTTTTTAGGATTAGTGAAAAATACAACATTTTAATTCAAAACTGCTTTTTCGTCAAATTTAATTATATGAATAGATTATCTTTTTAATTGGTTTTAAATTTTAAATAGAATATATTTTTACCATTTAATCCAATGGTGGTCATTGGGATTAATTTCTCATTGAAATTGGACATAAACAATTGTCAAACTTTTGATAGAAATTGTTTCTAAAAAACCGCTATTAGTTGTGACATAATGAATTATTTTTAAAATAATTATTGCTATTTCTGTGTTTTGAATTTGGTAAAATGGATTCCATATTTTGAATCAGAATATGCAAATTATTTAATTAATACTCTTTTGTTTTTGGACATTATGAATAGTAACGACAATAATTATCTTTAATTACCATGATTAATTAGTAATCGGGTAGTTAAGGATAATAAAATAATATCATAATAAAAACAAATGACCCCAAAATGTGTCCTAATGATACTGGTCGTGTCATGGACGACCATGGGATTCTTTTTTCCAAACATTGGGACCCCATGGAATCACCTTTGGGTGATACTGACACGTTATCATTTTATTTTTTAAAGAATTGGGAATATCACAAAAGTATGTAACACCTAAGTAAAAAACTTTTAATTTTGTCTACATAAATGATCTCTTGGACTATAAATATTAATTGGAAAGATAAAAAAATTCACTACATCATAGTATTTTCTTTATAATTTTTAGACATTAAAAAATTTAATTTATTTATGACACCATGATGATGCAACGATTGTATCATTAATGGACGATTTAAATAAAATGAAAAGATAATGTAACATCTAAGACATAAACTTCTCTAAAACCTATTGGAAGAGTATATTTCAAACCCTTATCACCTTATACTCGAAATATATCAATGTTAGACCTTTAAAATCCGAAAATTATTTTATTATAAAGTAACATTTCCTGACATTCCAAGAGTGCCCCTCCCCCGTCTTATAAAAGGCCCCCACCACTGCCTCCTTAGCCACACCTCTCAATCCATTGGATCGGCCAAAATCTGCTCATTTCATCTCTATAAATCCCTATATTTATCATATATGCCTTACCATAGGAAGAAATCTCTTCAAGAAACCCTTTTTGGTTCGAACCAAGTGGAGTTACCCGATTTAAAGGTAAAGTCTTCTCTAATGTTCTTTTGTTTTATTTTGCTTCTACAACCCTCTAAACTCTTTTTATTCCTTTATTTTGTAACAAAACCAGTATCTTAAACATACTAGGATGTTTTTATGAGAAGTATTAGAGATAAATTTTCACACACCTCTGTTTAATGGTTAAAGAATATACTGTTTCCGTGGATGGCGAATTACTGCCTCACGAAACGATGATTGTTCTATATTCTGCTACCACCCCTCATGGTGGAAATTATGATGGAACTATTTTTATATATGATATATATTATATTTATGTCCTCTCTATTTTTCTGTATTTTATATTTAAAAAATACCTTTATGCTTTAAATGTTGTGCAAATGCGATAATTTCATTAGAGGAAGTGTGGACTACCGCCACTTCAAGTGATGTGACTCGTTCATGCAATACATGGAATGTAGAAAGACTAAAATTAATGAAATTATGTGAAACATATAAAATATATAGTATATTTTAATTATAATATATATATCTATCATCTAGTTTTAATTCTATTAATGTGCCAATGCAATGAAAGTAGCGTTCATGTGTACGTACGGCCTACCGTCTCCATGAACAGTGCATTTCATTTCTTTTTCTCTCCAAATATTATGGAATAAGAATAAAACGAATATATACTATATATATATATGATATTTACATCGTTAATAATATTCTGGATATGATGTACTTACAACTACATTGACAGAGCTTTTCAAACAAATTCATTTTTGACTCATGTACCAAACATCGAGAAAAACATCTGATATGAAATCGCATAATTAACTAAATATTATAGCATTATAATATGTGATATGAATTTAATAATAAACTTTAAATGAGTTTCTTAAGAATTATAATTTTACAAAAGGTTATTATTCAGTAATACATAGAAACAAACAAGACAAGTTGGACTTGAGGATAGGGATCTGACCTCTCTCTTTCTTTTCAAGTACTCACTTTTATGTCATTTCATTTATGCTCCATGTTATTATGTTGGAGGATGTTATTTTATATTCACCATACTTTAATTTGTATTTTAATATGATGATAGACCCCCTGTTACTCTCATCAAATCATTTTAAGAATTTTTAAGAGGTGTTGTTAGGATGATGAATTTTCGTATGGGATTTCTTATATCACTTTTAATTCCTTGAGATTTCTATTGTTCTCCACTAATTTATTGAATGTGGTGTATTGTATTCTGCCTTTTATATATATATATTATCATTTTATTCATGGTATTCTTTTATTCATTTCTTTTTATTATATTTTGGTCATACGGCTCGATTGATTACCACCAGGTAAATAGTTTTATCCCACTTTTTATTCCCGTGAGATTCATGCTACATTTGCCACTAATTGATTTTTTGTGGTGTATGTACTAACCATTATTATACTATTTGTTTAATATAATCTCATTTATCTATATTTACATCTTCATTGTATGACCCTTCATTCATGGGGTGTACGTTTCGAAAGTTACCCAATTCGGTAAGGGAACCATTCACCCTCCACTTTTTAAAAGATAACTTCTGTTATGTCTTGTAATTTACTTTTTTACGTTGGGATATGTTCCTATATATCCTTATTGATGTAAATTTTATGTCCATGTGATGAGATACCATTTTCTCTCTCATAAACTCAATTTCTTAATTTTAATGTGATGCCTTTAGGCTGTCGAATTTTTTTCAAGGAAACTTCATAACTCAATTTCATTTCTTTGGGTTAATCATGTGCTCCTTGAATATGTCATTCTATGAATATGTGTGAATGACTCTGATTGTCTTACGAATAATGTCCACTTATATTGGGTGAATTTATATTTGTCACACATAATTATGTAATTGATTTATCCTTAATCTAAGGATACTGTCTTTGTATGGGACTACGTCTCAATCTCCTTTCATTGAGGAATATTTTGTTTTATACACAACTTTATTTTATACAATGTATAAACCCCATTGACTTTTACATTTATTCAAAATGAATCTTTTTTATATGAAAAGTTTTACCAAATGAAAAAAGGAATGTTTTTGTCATACGTATGCGGCGACAACTACTTCTCTACCGCTGTGACAATTATTTGAGTTTCTGCTTCCTCTACAAGCCATAACTTTTTTTTAAAACGAGAAATAAATACCATGTTTTAATTTTATTTTATTTTGGTATTGAAAATGTTTTTCATAATGTTTTTATTATATAAATGTTTTGTATTGATATCTTGTTATTGAAATGGAGAAATTTTATGTTTCCTTTATGCATGTTTTATGTGATACGATTATGTTATAGTTCTTGGGTATTGTTATGAAGACGGGTGGTTCTGTGATAAACTAAGGGCGGGTGAGCCCGATATATCTCTCTAGTGCATTGGGTAATGTGAAGGGGTTAAACTTTAAGGTCTCTCCGAAGAGATTTAAGGAATATACTTTGATGGGTATTCTAAACGTAACCATGAGGGTTAATCCCTACGTAAGAATGTTATGAATGCCTCAAGTTGCCTTTATGTATTATGATTTCTATGAGTTATTCATAAATATTATTATTTGATGAGGTATGTTAAAGTGCTTATGTTTTAAGAGTAAATTATTATTTCATTAATTCTTATGTACACATGGACTAATGTTTTCTTTCCATATTTTTTTATATCCCTTACTGAGCTTTTTATGTTCATCCCATGTTTTCTTGAAATGTTTTCCACATGACTTAATGATGAAAAGGGTCAGGTATGGGATCAAGGAAAGGAAATCTATCTATAACATGGAACTAGACATGTTTCTTCTAAGAGTTTTTGATTTATGATGGAAACTGAGTAGAAGTGTCTACTTTGTTATCTTGTGAGATGTAATAGTTATGTCCTAATTCTCTAAAACTCTAAACCTGAAAAGATCCTCAATGTGAATTATTCATTTAATTCAAGATTAAGTAATGTTTTAGGTTGTGCCCTTATAATAAGTCTTTTAGAAACTCATGAGGAACAGATACATCATCACAGAGAACTTGTATTTGAGTTGATAAAACTATATGTTCATGATCTCAAAATTGATAAGGTACTCATCAATAAATCCATCAAGTATAATCTATCATGATCTATAAAAATCATGTCATTTCATATAATTTCAAATTTATTGTAAGTAATTTGAGACTTCCATGAGTGAAACGTGTTTTCAAAGAACAAGTAAGTCAATTGAATGTTCTCACTCCAACTCTAGAGAGGTTTATGGATGAGAAAGGATAATTCATTAATGCTATGGAAGGATGATGTAATATAATGATGGAGTTTATTAGTATGATGAAACTGTTACTACATGTTCACATTAAAGCTATTATGACCAGATATGTCATTCTCGTGACTATAATTATATCATAAACTTCATCATAGCTAGTTTTTTTATGCCAGAAGTTATCAATCCATCATTTAATCTTATGCCTTTCCAGTTTCAACCTATGGATTTTCCTTTGGAAGATTTTGTTAGAAACAATAAATCAATTATTGGGAGAGAACATAATCCTATTTCTACTACATCGCCTCTTATTAATACTTATGCTCAAACCTACACCTCTATAGTCTCATCCTAGTACCAAGATAGAGACAAATAGAAATCTAATAGGAAAGACGAGGTTGGTGAGCTACCTCTATCTACCAAGTGAATCTGATTAGAAAGAGTCTATTTAATAGGGATCCTATATTTATCATCTTATAGTAATATTTTTGTACTCTATTAAAACTTTGGAACCTAGTAAAATGAACTCTCCTTGTGCTTTAATAATTTCCATATTCAATTTTCCATTTCTATTATCCATTTTTCATAATCTGAATGGGGGAGATAAAATTGAAAATTAGGTTTCTAATGATAAGAAGATTGATTCTTAAACTCTATTATATCTCTTAAAATTTATGATTAGTATTACTACATATATTATCAAATTCCATGTTTTTTATCATTAAAAAGGGGACGAATGTTGGCACCTCCTTATAAGGAGTATGCTTGAACTATCTTTTTATAATGATCATAAATAATGATTATTTTTGTACTACTATTTCATATGTTGTTTGATAGCTATTTATATGATAAGAAAACCTTTGTGATACTTTTTATATGACTTTTGGAGTGTCACCATTATCTGGGAGTCACTGTTACCACAAAGGGTGAGCTACCGAAAATCTTGAGTCACCATTACTGCAAGAAGAGCTACCGCTAAAAGATTTTCCACCAAATGAGCTACCACTACGGCAATTACTTCCACATCACAAGTCACTACTAGAAACTTATTAACATTTTTTTGAGGATCTTGGTGTGAAAAAATAAATAAATACTTCCTTACGATGATATTTTTTACCATGTATTTTAGATTATGTCAACTTTCGATCTAAGTATTGTGGATCTGATGCACCTATTTAAATGAAAAGGATATCTCTCTCAGTATCTAATGAAACCAAATGCAACACAAACAATACTAATTATATACTACAACATAGTTTCCTAAAAATTCTATAGAAGTGAAAAACCTAATCTTAGAACTTACTGATTCACATTCTTCAACAATCCAATAATATAGAAACACTGAATACCTTAACGATATCAAATGAGACATTGACAGAGATCAATATGGAACATTCCTATATATTTTGTGAGATCCTCTATCTACTAAAAACTTATAGAACAATTATCACACTTAACACAAGTTCTGATATGACTACATCGAACACTAAGAACACATTAAACTGAGCTTTTCTATCTTCTTATTATTCTATTTATTTTATGTTAAGCAGTGTTTTGTTATCCTTTTTTCATACACATATTGTCTCCATCACCTCACTGTAGAATATTTCTGGTTTGATTATATTTAAATTTTCTCTCATTGTGTATTTGGAAGAGGTCCTTGTGTGATCTATATATTTCATTCCTCCTATGAATAAATTTGGAAGAGGCTTTTTTTCCAAGAAATAATGTTGTTTTTTACTTTATTCCAGATCTAGGTTGTGGATTCATTTGATTATAATTATAATCTTCTTGGAAGTAGGAGATTTCCATGTGGAGAGGATTAAGCCTCACCTTGAGACCGACCCTCTTTTCTACTCCACTGTGTTATTATATTTTTCTACTACTATATGTTAGATTATTTTTATATCTATAAAAAAATATTTAACATTGATAATTACATGTATTTAGTGTTGATATTTATTTTTTTCAAATTTAATTTATTTCAAAAGTTAAGGTATTTGCAGACAATATTTTAACTAAGTCATAGACATTCTTTAAAAAATATTTTAAATATATAAATCTTATATCGATATGATTTTTCGATTAAATGGACTACTTATTTTTTTATTATTGGGGTTTCATTTTAACAAAATCATGAAAATAAATATTTATTGGGAACGTGATTCACCCCCTTTTGAGTTACTCACTTTGACCAAAATGTGTGTACATTATCCAGACATTGAATATAAAACCCAATATATAGCATGTAGAACATGTTAATAAAATTTAACCCACATAGGGTACCTATCCATATACCACACAAGGCTTATCCATGCATTCCATCTTTTCCTTATCTGCCAACATGGTTTTCATCCCACACGAGAACTAATAGTTTAACCTATGTGGTCATGTGTCACTCCACAAGCTATCTACCATGTATCTGGCTTCTTAATCATGTACCACTAAATAAAATGTATACAAAATACATGTCATTTACTTCTAAAAATTAATATTCCCCAAATGGAATGATTAAAAGAAATTTTTTCATGCAATAAATGATATGTTAGTGGTATTTGTATCATGAAAACAATTCAATTGGACTAAAAACTATTTTTCCCCACAATTCATATAGATCGACCCTCACGGGGGACCTTTGCATTCATTATAGGGACTTATAAAAATAATTCAATAAATATCCCGATATTTAGATCAAAAACATAAAAACCTCCTACCTTTGGGTAGATACAATGATTAGGCTCCTCCAAAGAACTACAATAGAACTTCTCTTCCCCTATTTCCTTATCCAATTTCATAATAGGATATGTAAAAAATAATTACATGAGGGGAATATATGACAATACTGATCAAAAATTGAATTAAAAGTAGGGAAAAGAAAATGTAGAAAATGAAAATAATAAGAAAAATGGGACCATGCCCAATCATGATGCCTGACATTAGTTAATTCCTCAATAAAGAAGAAACCCACTTTACATACTCAACCTCAAATTGGAATCTCAATCCAATGATCTAATAAATTTTTATTTTTGACTGAATGCACATTAAATAATTAATATTTAATTAAATAAATATTTATTATTAATTATTCAATTATTGTTAATATGTATCAAAAATCCCCCAAAATCTTATTCTATGGTAAACAACATTTTCTTGGACAAACATATTGTCCATAAAATTATAAAAAATAATCTTCAAGGATAAAAATACCATTTAGAAAATAAAATAAAATTTCATATAAATATCACTCAATGTAGAAAAATGGGTCTTTAAAACCTCAACCATATAACCCTTCTCATCCCTAAGAACCCTTGGTTCTTTTAAATCACTCATTATATCATCTAGGATATATACAAAAAAAACCTATATCATTACCATCCAGTAAAAAATTTCATAGAACCCACAATTATCCTTTCATATATTATTTTGAACATGGATTGATTTAATACTCCCCACCATTTGAATTACCTTACTCTCATCATGAAATATGACAATGCTCTCAAAATCCCATAGTTGGTATATCAATGAATCCAATGACTATTATGGAAAAAACATCTCATACATGAATTATGACTCACAACATCAAAACATCACCCATTCCAAATCCCTGCAGACACATCTTAAGGAAAATACTTATTTTGAACTAAATATGAGGGTCCACACCCACGAATATCATATGGTTCACACTCCATCATAAGGCATACCACGTACTAATCCTTGAGAGAAAGCCCTATTGAGTTGATTCATCAAAATAATATTTTAAAATAAATCTCAATGTGTAGATTAGATCGCTATAAATGTAATTAAGAAAATGTAAACATATAGCTCATGAATGACTCTATACTATTTTAATGATAAAATTACATCAATTAGAACATATATATCTACCAAATCCACACACACCTCAAAATGTGCTACAGTTTTCTTCTTCAAATTCATGAAAACCCATCTCCCAAAAACATGAGTGCAGGTCAAACAATGATTCAACCTACTATCTCTACCTATTTTATTCTCAATGTATATTTTAAAATTGAGATAAATTGATCATTTTAGCTAAATTCTCATGTGACTAATCTGATGACATGTCCTTAATACCATCGACCCTCAACTTTCACACTTCCACTCACAGATCACAGTTTTTGACAGTACCATATCCAACCAACATGTTCCAAAACACTATACGCAATGCGTGTACAATATTGTACCACCTCATTAGAATATTAATCAAACATCTTGGTTCCATTCTTTACAATGGTCATTATAATTATGCTACTTGATACATCGGTGTAATTTATCCAGAAGCTCCCTTGGGACTACTCTTAAAAATTGGTCACTCATCTTGCACCATGATTTATTCCATGGCCAAAAATCACGTAGTCTTATTCCAATAACAAGTATCTAATTGTTCTATTAGAATATTATTATCTAAAAAACACAAGTAAATAGGGTGAATCATTTGTGTAACAATTCCCTTCAAGCTCAGTCTTGATAGCCAAACACCCTAGGTACTTCCTCCGAAACCACAAGAATCACCATCCTTATACTACAAATCCCAATCACATTCAATAAATTGACCTCAAATGATTTGAATCCAAATATATCATTAATAAATCAGTTCAGAAACCCTAGGATAAACCATGTCATTGGTTTTCCTTGATAAAAACTGAATAATCATTCACATGGGTGTCAGTAAAAATTATGGGCCTCTATGTATCCCTCATAGTCGTATTGATCATGTTTGGTAACTTGGTCATTACATCAAACCACATATCCTAAAAAAAGGATAAGCCTATTTAATATAGATAATTATAACATTAACCAATTAGTTTCAAACATATCAACATGATCTACCATCACCCAATCCTCTCTGAGAATCCTCATACTAGCCTACGTCATGAAGGGCCATAATATCAAGTATAAATGGATAAATAACTAATCCTCACTAGGGATATGTATATGGTAATACCCCATTAGGTTCTAGTTCACTATTTCCATTCATATACCTATGAATATCATCACTAAAAATATCATTAGATAGTGTTAAATGAAGGCTAGTTAAGTAAAATATCAAAGAAAACTAGGTTGGAGTACTCCTTGTTAGTTGTTACGAATATCAATATAACCATACCTAAATAATTTTTAACCCAAACTAAGACTACTAGAAATTGATGATCTACCGATTTTCACCTAAAATGTTTAACAATACAACCAAAACATCACCTCAGCCATCCAAGTCGTACCACACACACATTTTAGTTATTTAGAACGTCATTCTACTGAATAGGTAAAATAACATAGTGGTTTTCAGTGAATAATTAAAAAACTAAAAATAATAATCAACTCCCCATGAGAGACCAATAAATTGGGAATCATGTCCTCTATCAAACTTCTAGGGTCCCAATAAGAGAACTAATTCAACCTCCCCACTATCATATGGCTCACTATAGATCCACATGGAATGTCATAAAAAATACATATATATATATATATTGACCAGGATTAGTATAATTCCACCAAAAACCTATATGAGAAACAAAATATTTAGGTTATTTTGTACACTTCAAACAGTAAGCCTATTTCATCAAGAAAATATCACATTGGATGTCCTATACCATGTATAAAATACTTGCATGGGACACCTCTTGGCTCTACAAGAGAGTAGTCAAAAACAATATTGGACCATGACCAATGGTTTGAGAACCATATATTCATTATTACTCATTTCAACACAAAACATGTTCACAATTTAGAGTGAAAATCATATAAAAATATAACATTGAATATTACAATTAACAATCATATATAATTGGTAACATGTAATTCTTACTATAACATGTGTTCTCAATGGACTAATATGTTATCAATCTCAACATCTAAAATATTCCTCATACACCCTTCTATAATGTCCCAAATTGTAAAAAACTAGAAAGAAATCCCTTTAACCAAAAATTGTCTCATTCATACCTGGATTTGTATATAAATAGTAAACCGACTGGTTGGTGAAAATAGATCAAGAGTGCCTCTCTATTTTCTAGTGGATACCTAACAGTAGAGATGCCCTCGGGTATGTTCATGGAGATATAATTCCATCATATAAAATTATATAACCTTCGTAAACAAAAAAAACATAATCTATTTTTTTAAATAAACACAGCGAATAATAAATAAATATAAACAATGTTGTAATAATATTGTGGAATTAACTAAATTCTCGAATTGTCATGTCATATATATAATAATTTTCACCCACTAGGTTGATCACATATATAATAATGAATAAAACCCCATAAAAACAAATAACTCTCCTACTAATAGTGAGCTAAATCACATAATGGGCCTCCAAGACACTATCAATCTACTCCATGATATTCTTAAGAATCTAAAAAAGCGTCATCACATGATAATGCAACCAAGGGCCACAATCGTATATGTCAATCATCTTTATTCAAAATAAAATTTGTCATATGTTCTGCATGGACACCGAGGTGAATACACCTAGGGTTTAAAATAAATCTCATAATTCCACAACAAATTTAGATCTAATAAACCGTCCCCATAAGTGCATGCTCACACAATATTCTTATCCCAGTAAAGAAACAACTAGATACTAAAGAATAAAAAATAAATCCAATGTTGATCCCTAGGTCTGTGATCTCGATCTACTGGACATCATGATAATATGTAATATGGATGGACTTCATACCACTCATGAAATGTATAATCCTATCAATCCCTGGTATTATAATCTCGATCAACAATTCCATGTTCGGAAATAACTATAAATGCATATGTAAAATCTATGTTACTATGGGGGATGCATTTATTATCTTTAAGGTCACTCGTACTCACCCAAAATCAATATAATTGAGTAATTTAGGTAATAATCATATATCCTATAATTATGGAACTGATTTTTATTTCATAGAACCATTTCCATGTAAATATAGTCTAATGTATGAGTCATAGGTCTTGGTACATAGACAATCATGACATTGTGACATAGATAATACCTATGGGGAATGACCCATAGGATATGCTTATGGATAGGACTTAAGTTGAGTGTCATATCCACATTATAAGACTCATATAATGTGCATATTTTTGTAAATCTATTACCATATATCTTGAACTTCATGTCCACTAATATAATCAAATATATGGAAAACCATTTACCCCATTCTCATCATATCTATAATTTCAATTTTTTCTATCAACTCATTCATGGGATTCCAAGAAGGAATCCATGTATTATCCTTCAAATTATAATATTCATAGTCTAGTGCCAAGAAGAACACTAGGGTATCCGTAAAAAAAATAAATCAATCAAACCAATTAGAAGGTATATCCTAGGAACCACCTTAGGGAATCCCAAACATTTTCCACATCATGTCATGCTCGTATTTTATATACCAGGAAGCACATCGAGAAATCATAGTTATGTAAATAGTAAATATATTAATGCATAATAAATATAGAGGGTAGATGAATTCCAAAATCTATCACAACTACAATAACCCCTCATGATTATATGATTATAATGATTATAATGTTGAGTCTAGGTATTATTTCTACCCAAAGCTATAATTCCTTGTCTTAGGGTTAGTCAGAAATAGGCACCCATTAGGTCCTCTAAACCTATAATTGAAGTGTAATCCTCCTCAGGATCCTTGTGATCAAGACATATATTGATTCATCCCTCTTTGAATCATCTAGGACCATAATTAATGTATGGAATCCTCTTCGGATCCTTGAAATAAGTACACAAGAGGAGGAATTCCTCTTAGAATCCTTGAAAAGAAACAGTAAGTGGGGGAATATACAAGGGTATACTAAAATTCAAAAAAATATGTGAGGGAATAATAATTTGGATCATTGAAGATGATAATAATAGTATGAGTTCCATAGAGGATACTTGTCACGACACGCCCTCGGGATCCGTGCCGTGACTACCCCAAGCCCGCCTTCCATAGGCCAGGGGCTGGGGACTAGCACCAAGCCGTAAATCCCGATAAAAATGGAAGGCATTGCCTTTGTAAGGTAAACAAACACCACAGAGTATGCAAGCGGAAAGTAAACACTAAACAAAAGCAGAGTACAACTGAAAGTGCAGAAAAGTAAATGGGCCAGAATACAAACCCGAAACTGAAAGTGAAGTACAACTCGAAAGGGAAAACTGCAACTGAAAAGTAAATGCCGCTACACCGAGCTGTCCACTGGAAATCCCACCTGAAGGGTGGGTACAGATAGCTCCTCTGCTCCATAGGTCCCTCCGTCTGCTCCGTGCACGTCCCGCCCAGTGGTCCACCTCCGGGTACCGTCCCACTCTGCAAGCCTCAGCTAAAGTCAACGCTGTCCGTCGTCTGCAACCAACACAACGTAGTGCGGGCAAAGCCCGTGCAGGGGTGAGTATAAGCTACTCAGTAGGGACCCCGAGACCCCTGAAGGTCTCTCAAATCCACAAAGGATAAACCACGAAGAAAGGTATAATCACGAAGTAACAACCGACACTACTTAGGTATATGCCCATACATATACCTAAGTCATCAATTCAAATATGCTCCAACCTCCGAGCCCAAGTACAACTCAGTCCACACAGGAAAGTAAACGTATTCCACACAAGAAAGCAAAACGTAATCCACATAGGATTGCACAACACAATCCACACAGGAAAGCAACAGGATTCAGCTCACACAGGATTTTCATTAACAGAAACGTAACTACTGAAGAGCCCCATCTCTGAAGTGTACAGTGTCCTGTCACGACTCTGAAATACTGCTCACTAACCTAATACTGCTGAGGTACTCCTCCTGTCGAGTACCGCGGGTCTGCCGCCAACTACCGGGCGCTCCGTCCGCTGAGGGTCTGCTGCCAAATACCGGGCGCTCACCCAAATAGCCTACAGAGGTACTCCTCCAGTCGAGTATCGCGGGTCTGCTGCCAACTACCAGGCGCTCCGTCCGTCGTGGGTCTGCCGCCAAGTACCGGGCGCTCCGTCCACTGGGCTAGTCGACTCACTCCAAGTCGAGTCTGTCGAGCAGTCTTCAGGTCTCAGCCGGCTACACGGTCTCCGTACCCCGTACGCTCGTCTCCAGTATCGCGGGTCTGCCGCTACAACCAAGCGCACCACCTCTATCGAGTAAAACAGAAGATTCAGCTCACATAGGTATACATCTTCGGATGACAAAAAAGATGATCCCTGATTCATATAAGTCGTCGGACCCACGAAGGATCGATAGGTAACTAACCTTGCAGTGACCCACACAGGATCGGGCCCACACAGGACCGGGCCCACGCAGGACCTGTAGCACTGATCCACGTAGGATCGCTGAGTGCAGTAGTCGTCGGAGTCCACGGAGGATCTCTGCACAGTCGTCGCCGCAGTCCACTGAGGATCTCTGCACGGTCGTCGCTGTCGAAGTAGCAGTCGCAGCCAGTACTAGGGTTCCCGCACACAGCAAGCTCGTTCGGGAGGGTCCGCTCCACGAGCCGAGAGGCTGATACATCAACTGACACAAAGTCCGAAGTTGATGTATCCAAAAGTTCTGTATCGTCAACAGGAACTCAACGCAACAGACGGCGCGTCGATCGGACGCCCGGTCTGAGAGTTATTGGCATTTTCGTCTCCGGGGCCCGGTTGGTTTTTAAGGAAAAACCAACCTGACCGTACTCCACCTGCGTCCAAACCTCGGGCGGAGTATGCCAAAAGATCTGTCTCACTAAGAGGAACACAACACAGCTGACGGCACGTCAATCGGACGTCCGTAGCTCAAGATATGAGCGTTTCCGCTCCGAGGGCCCGGTTGGTCTCGTGAACGAACCAACCTGGCCGAACTCAAAGTAATCCGAAACCTTTAGTGTGATATACCGAAACGACGTCTCGATCCAAGGATCGCGTTACCGTAGACAGTTCGTCAATCGGATGTCTGAGGCTCAAGATATAGCCAAAAGACCGAAACTGGTTCGAAACGGGGGGGTCCGGGTCCGGGCCGACCCGGCCCGACCCCCCCCCCCCCCCCCCGGGCCGGCCCGAACCGGGTCGACCCGACCTGGCCCGGCCGGCCGGTGGCGCGGCGGCGCGGCGGTCGCGGCGGCCTGGCGCCGCACGAAGGCAGCGCGGGGGAATTCAATTCCCCCGCTGATTGGAAGTCGGTGCGGCTATGCCGTGCCGTTTTATCAAACAACGGCCCCCCTCCTGGGGGCCCGCTTCATGGAAAAACCAGGGGACCTCCTGCCCCCCCTCAAGAAACCGCCCCCCTCTTTAAGAGGGGGGTTTTGTGAGCCGGCCGGGGGATTAATTCCCCCGGTTTAATGCTATCCGGCCGGCCAGCTGGCCGGCCAGTTTTCTCCAACGGGACCGGAAATTCCGGTCCCGCCTTCGGCTTCCGACGCCGGCGGCCCGGCCGCCGGTCTTCTCCTCCGCCGCGGCCCGGAACCGGCCACGGTTTCCGTCATCCGGCGCGGTGCAACGACACCGCGCCCCTCCGCCGCACCTTGGTTTCTTCAACGCGGCGCGACGGCGTCGCGTTCTTGATGTTTCTTCCATGGCGCGGCGCGACGACGATGCGCAATTAAGGATTGGGCGAATATCCGCGTGGTGCGACGGCACCACGCCACCTTGATTCATCCACCCGCAAGCAATTCAACAAGAACGATGGAGGGGGGTTCGGCCGTGTTCGTGCGGTCCGGCCCCCTCACGTTAAAAATAAAAACTCAATTTAAAATATTCAAATTCCTCACGTTAGTCATGCGATCCACGAGCAAGAATAGAATAATTAAATAATAAACAAAAACCCATACCTTGGGTATAAGTTCGAGGATTTGCCAACGTTCGCGGAAGTCGACGTCGTGGAGATCGGGCGTCGCGGTCGTCGTTCGTCAATTCCGTTGACGAAGAGATGCGTCCGATGTGATACATCATTGGCGAAACCTCTTATATCGACGAAGGGGATCCGAGGAGGAAGCGGCGTTCCCACTCGTTGACACGGAAGACGAAGAAGAGCGGAGCGGCGTTCTTCATCGGGACTTGAGTGTTCTTCGTCAAGTTGAGCGTTCTTCGTGATCTTCGTCAGAGATGAAGAAGAAGAAGGAAAAGTTCTCCACCTCTCAAGAAGACAAACGATTAACCAAAATAAAATAAGACAACATCTTATTTTATTATCACATAACACACTAGAATTTAAAAAGTTTGAAATTCAAAAGGATTAACTCCAAAATTAAATAACTCTTGTCATTTAATGAGGGGTTAAGGAATTTGGGAGAATATGAAAGGTTTAGGGGTTCGTGTGGGCCCCACCACACTTAATCCTCCCAAGGGAGGTTAAGTGGATGTGGGTCCCACTTCCAACCCCCTTTGGTAGGATTTAACAAGTTTAAATAAATTTTGTTCTTCACAAAATTTTATTTAACTTAAACCTAAAACCCAAAAACTAACTTTCAACCCGCAACCAACGCAACTTCCGAGAAGATCTCTTTAAGAGAATATCGGCGCTGTGAGTTCATCGGTGCCCTCGGATTTCAATTCCGAGCACCGGATCAAAAGTTAGGAAATCCCGCTCGTTCGTTCACTGAACGTACCCGAGCCAAACTTCAGAAAATGATTCTGGGCACTCCGGGCCTCGGAATCAGGTGCCGTCAGAAACCGCGCTCTTGTAAAATTCTAAAGAAAATTAAGAAAAAAAAATTCCCTTGAATTTTACGGGTCTTTACATTACTCCCACCTCAGGGCTTTACGTCCCCGTAAAGATACATCAAAACTAGGGAAACAAATGAGGGTACTGAGAACGCATCTGAGCCTCCCGCTCCCATGTGCTCTCCTGGAGATTCCCATGCTGCCATCTGATGCGCACAAGAGGTATCGATCGCCCATGCAGGACCCACTCCTGTCGATCCTCTATCTCCACCGGGACCTCCGTAAAAGTCTCCCCATCGTCAACGTCAAGCTCCCCATGGTCAATGATGTGCGTCGGGTCGTGCACGTATCTCCTCAGCTGAGATACGTGGAAGACGTCGTGCACCCGGTGCAACTGAGGTGGTAGAGCCAGGCGATAATCCACCTCACCAATCCTGCTGAGAATCTGGAAAGGTCCAATGAAGCGCGGAGATAACTTGCCGCCTCGGCCAAATCTCTGAATACCACGTCGAGGTGAGACCCGCAAGAAGATGTGGTCGCCATCCTCGAACTCTAGTGGCCTCCGCCTCCTGTCAGCATATGACTTCTGCCGGCTCTGAGCTGTCCTCATCCGCTCCTGGATGAACTGGACCTTCTCTGTCGTGGCCTAGACCATCTCCGGTCCCACCAGAGCTGCAGAATTTCTTCTTTGCCGATAAGAGAAATCTGGTCCCATCCCCTGGATGAACCACATTCTTTGCCTAAAATAGTCAATCCTAACATGGATGATACTAATCCATACCAAGGATGACGTCGTAAGGCCTCGACGCTACTACTAAGAGATTCAACCGTTACTCTCGCCTCCAAGGGTTGAGTCACACTGTCGGCATCAGTGTGTGGTAACTGGGTCTCCTCCAGTAGATGTCTCACAAGTGAGGGTCAAGTCAACAGCCAAAACTGGAACCTCTTAGTAACATCACGAAAGAGGACAGGAATGAAAATATCACAAAGGTATGCGTCTTTTATTATTGCAGCTCATAATACAAGACGCTACACAAATGCAACAAGGAACCAGAAGTACAAAGGATGTATCCACTAGTTCTGCTCTTGTCCATCGGCTCCCAGAGCTCCATGATCGAAGGCCTCGGCTGCCTGAAGTTGAGCTCTCGCATGTTCACCTACTCCCTGTGGTCGGGGTGGATCTCCTGGTGGTAGTGGTGGCAGAGCCTCAAAGCGTCGCCCACCACCGGCTGCTCGTCCAGCTCCTCTGCCTCGTCCGCCTCCTCCCTGCGGACCGCCACGGTCGAACCTCTGCCTCTGCCTGGGAGGTTCTTCACTTAACTGCTGATCATCAGCATGGCGGGTCGGACAGTCACGAGCAACATGACCAATCCCGCCACAGGAGTAACACTGCCCACTCTCGGCACGCCTGGCTCTGACTCCACCCTGGCTTCCCCGTACAACTGAGCCTGAGTCGTGCAGTCGGCCACCGGTAGGTCTGGTCTGCCTGGAACCCTGAGTCATCTGTCGGCTACCTGTTGCCGAAGACTTCGCTATCTGCCGCCCTGTGGTAGGTCACGCTGTGGACTCAGCCAGGAAACTCTCGATCAGGAGGGCTCGCTCCAGTACTCCTGTCTGAGTCGGTATGCTGAGGGAGATCAGCAATGCCCTGATCTCGTGTCTCAAACCCTGCTCGAAGGTCCGGGCCCGGAAGAAGGGGTCCCGTACCATGTCTGTCGAGTACCGAGAAAGGTCGGTGAACCTCGCCGCGTATTGAGCGACCGTCAAGCTTCCCTGCCGCAGCTGAAGAAGTTCCTGGATACGCACCACACGAAGGGTGGCTGGGATGAACTCCGAGCGGAAGATGCTCTCAAAGTCCGTCCAAAGAAGAGATGCCTCATCGTGCACCTGGAGCATCAAGCTCCACCATCGTCCTGCTGCTGCGTGTAGTAGGCTCGCAGCGAGGATCACCATGAGGTCTGCTGGTGTCCTCACTAGCCTAAACACTCGTACCACTGCCTCCAGCCAGTCCTCTGCTGCCTGGGGATCCGTCTCCCCGCGAAACCTAGGCGGTCGCTGGCGCTGAAACTCATGCAGTGCGCTGAGGCGACGTGCATCGTCAGCGGCTGCCGCTGGAAGCATCGGGGGCTCGGCGGTTAGTGCTACCGTCGGTGCCACTGCTGACAAAGGGCCCTGCACCGAGGCCTCGTCGCTCGGTGGGCTGTCGTCACACTCGACTCTCGGAACCCTAGCTGGCTGCCGTCGTGGGAACATCCTGAAAAGGAAACAGGTGCGCCACGGTCAGAACAGTATACCTGGTGAGCTGATTTAAGTAATCACAAAGAAATCATTGAAACACACACGCAATCAATGTTTTCGTGCATTAAGTCGGAAATCAGAAGTCAGGGTCCTGGTGTATGGATACGTCGGCCGCCGCACCAACACTGGACTCCCTGGACTGATAACCACACTCAATACGCTAAACATTACTGCTTCACATAGAAAAGATCAGAGTTCGCGGTAGAACCGAACTCCTCTGATACCAATTTGTCACGACCCACCCTCGGGATCCGTGCCGTGACTACCCCAAGCCCGCCTTCCATAGGCCAGGGGCTGGCGACTAGCACCAAGGCGTAAATCCCGATAAAAAGGGAAGGCATTGCCTTTGTAAGGTAAACAAACACCACAGAGTAAGAAAGCAGAAAGTAAACACTAAACAAAAGCAGAGTACAACTGAAAGTGCGGAAAAGTAAATGGGCCAGAATACAAACCCAAAACTGAAAGTAAAGTACAACTCGAAAGGGAAAACAGCAACTGAAAAGTAAATGCCGCTACACCGAGCTGTCCACTGGAAATCCCACCTGAAGGGTGGGTACAGATAGCTCCTCTGCTCCATAGGTCCCACCGTCTGCTCCGTGCACGTCCCGCCCAGTGGTCCACCTCCGGGTACCGTCCCGCTCTGCAAGCCTCAACTAAGGTCAACGATGTCCGTCGTCTGCAACCAACACAACGTAGTGCGGGAAAAGCCCGTGCAGGGGTGAGTATAAGCTACTCAGTAGGGACCCCGAGACCCCTGAAGGTCTCTCAAATCCACAAAGGATAAACCACGAAGAAAGGTATAATCACGAAGTAACAACCGACACTGCATAGGTATATGCCCATACATATACCTAAGTCATCAATTCAAATACGCTCCAACCTCCGAGCCCAAGTACAACTCAGTCCACACAGGAAAGTAAACGTATTCCACACAGGAAAGCAAAACGTAATCCACATAGGATTGCACAACACAATCCACACAGGAAAGCAACAGGATTCAGCTCACACAGGATTTTCATTAACAGAAACGTAACTACTGAAGAGCCCCATCTCTGAAGTGTACAGTGTCCTGTCACGACTCTGAGATACTGCTCACTAACCTAAGACTGCTGAGGTACTCCTCCTGTCGAGTACCGCGGGTCTGCCGCCAACTACCGGGCGCTCCGTCCGCTGAGGGTCTGCTGCCAAATACCGGGCGCTCACCCAAATAGCCTACAGAGGTACTCCTCCAGTCGAGTACCGCGGGTCTGCTGCCAACTACCAGGCACTCCGTCCGCCGTGGGTCTGCCGCCAAGTACCGGGCGCTCCGTCCACTGGGCTAGTCGACTCACTCCAAGTCGAGTCTGTCGAGCAGTCTTCAGGTCTCAGCCGGCTACACGGTCTCCGTACTCCGTACGCTCGTCTCCAGTATCGCGGGTCTGCCGCTACAACCAAGCGCACCACCTCTATCGAGTAAAACAGAAGATTCAGCTCACACAGGTATACATCTTCGGATGACAAAAAAGATGATCCCTGATTCATATAAGTCGTCGGACCCACGAAGGATCGATAGGTAACTAACATTGCAGTGACCCACACAGGATCGGGCCCACACAGGATCGGGCCCACGTAGGACCTGTAGCACTGATAAACGTAGGATCGCTGAGTGCAGTAGTCGTCGGAGTCCACGGAGGATCTCTGCACAGTCGTCGCCGCAGTCCACTGAGGATCTCTGCACGGTCGTCGCTGTCGAAGTAGCAGTCGCAGCCAGCACTAGGGTTCCCGCACACAGCAAGCTCGTTCGGGAGGGTCCGCTCCACGAGCCGAGAGGCTGATACATCAACTGACACAAAGTCCGAAGTTGATGTATCCAAAAGTTCCGTATCGTCAACAGGAACTCAACGCAACAGACGGCGCGTCGATCGGACCCCCGGTCTGAGAGTTATTGGCATTTTCGTCTCCGGGGCCCGGTTGGTTTTTAAGGCAAAACCAACCCGACCGTACTCCACCTGCGTCCAAACCTTGGTCGGAGTATGCCAAAAGATCCGTCTCACTAAGAGGAACACAACACAGCTGACGGCACGTCAATCGGACGTCCGTAGCTCAAGATATGAGCGTTTCCGCTCCGAGGGCCCGGTTGGTCTCGTGAACGAACCAACCCGGCCAAACTCAAAGTAATCCGAAACCTTGAGTGCGATATACCGAAACGACCGTCTCGATCCAAGGATCGCGTTACCACAGACAGTTCGTCAATCGGAGGTCCGAGGCTCAAGATATGGCCAAAAGACCGAAACTGGTTCGAAACGGGGGGGTCCGGGTCCGGGCCTACCCGGCCCGACCCCCCCCCCCCCCCCTCCCCCGGGTCGGCCCGAACCGGGTCGACCCGACCCGGGTCCGACCCGGCCCGGCCAGCCGGCTGGCCGGCGGCCGCGGCGGCCTGGCGCCGCACGAAGGCAGCGCGGGGGAATTCAATTCCCCCGCTGATTGGAAGTCGGCGCGACTATGCCGCGCCGTTTTATCAAACAACGGCCCCCCTCCTGGGGGCCCGCTTCATGGCAAAACCGGGGGGCCTCCTGCCCCCCCTCAAGAAACCGCCCCCCTCTTTAAGAGGGAGGTTTTGTGAGCTGGCCGGGGGATTAATTCCCCCGGTTTAATGCTATCCGGCCGGCCAGCTGGCCGGCCGGTTATCTCCAACGGGACCGGAAATTCCGGTCCCGCCTTCGGCTTCCGACGCCGGCGGCCCGGCCGCCGGTCTTCTCCTCCGCCGTGGCCCGGAACCGGCCGCGGTTTCCGTCATTCGGCGCGGTGCAACGGCACCGCGCCCCTCCGCCGCACCTTGGTTTCTTCAACGCGGCGCGACGGCGTCGTGTTCTTGATGTTTCTTCCATGGCGCGGCGCGACGGCGACGCCCAATTAAGGATTGGGCGTATATCCGCGTGGTGCGACGGCACCACGCCACCTTGATTCATCCACCCGCAAGCAATTCAATAAGAACGATGGAGGGGGGTTCGGCCGTGTTCGTACGGTCCGGCCCCCTCACGTTAAAAATAAAAACTCAATTTAAAATATTCAAATTCCTCACGTTAGTCATCCGATCCATGAGCAAGAATAGAATAATTAAACAATAAACAAAAACCCCTACCTTGGGTATAAGTTCGAGGATTTGCCAATGTTCGCGGAAGTCGACGTCGCGGAGATCGGGCGTCGCGGTAGTCGTTCGTCAATTCCGTGGACGAAGAGATGCGTCCGATGTGATACGTCATTGGAGAAACCTCTTATGTCGACGAAGGGGATCCGAGGAGGAAGCGGCGTTCCCACTCGTTGACACGGAAGACGAAGAAGAGCGGAGCGGCGTTCTTCGTCGGGACTTGAGCGTTCTTCGTCAAGTTGAGCGTTCTTCGTGATCTTCGTCAGAGATGAAGAAGAATAAGGAAAAGTTCTCCACCTCTCAAGAAGACAAACAATTTACCAAAATAAAATAAGACAACATCTTATTTTATTATCACATAACACACTAGAATTTAAAAAGTTTGAAATTCAAAAGGATTAACTCCAAAATTAAATAACTCTTGTCATTTAATGAGGGGTTAAGGAAGTTGGGAGAATATGAAAGGTTTAGGGGTTCGTGTGGGCCCCACCACACTTAATACTCCCAAGGGAGGTTAAGTGGATGTGGGTCCCACTTCCAACCCCCTTTGGTAGGATTTAACAAGTTTAAATAAATTTTGTTCTTCACAAAATTTTATTTAACTTAAACCTAAAACCCAAAAACTAACTTTCAACCCGCAACCAACGCAACTTCCGAGAAGGTCTCTTTAAGCGAATATCGGCGCTGTGAGTTCATCGGTGCCCTCAGATTTCAATTCCGAGCACCGGATCAAAAGTTAGGAAATCTCGCTCGTTCGTTCACTGAACGTACCCGAGCAAAACTTCAGAAAATGATTTCGGGCACTCCGAGCCTCGGAATCAGGTGCCGTCAGAAACCGCGCTCTTGTAAAATTCTAAAGAAAATTATGAAAAAAAAATTCCCTTGAATTTTACGGGTCTTTACAATCCTTATCCAAAATCTATTCTCATGGGGAGAAAACATCCCATAATTCTAATTCTTTCATCTCAAACCCACATGGACCAAAAAAGGCACGTGACTCAAGAGAGATTTCCTCTATTGAAAAAAAAATTTAGTAACATATGTAATTAAATGGACCATAAGCAATATTATATAAAGGTATCTCTCTATTTTGGAAATAATTTCCTACTTATCCATCTAAGGAAGCCCTGACATAGTCCTACTAACAAGGGACTATACCCAAAAAATTTTCTAAACAAGGATCTTAGTAGCCTATATCCACATCCACATATCATTATCATGGCCCTTTTATGGGTATCATCAAATGTAACATTATCAGGAGATAAAATAACACATTTACTTATGTAATAACCTCTACATTCTATGTCATTGTTTCATAAACATGAACAAGGATTCATCAATTCACCCCAAGGGGTCAACCATCCCAATCTATATGGAAAAGATTCTCAATTTCGACTACTCATACAAACATTACTGAGTTCATGGTGTGAAATCATTAAAACCCCTCGAGAGGGAAGAAAAGGAGATGTAGAATCGTGTACACATAAGTAAACAACGTATAATTTTAAATTCCCACGTGGGAATGTACTTTAGATAAAATTATCTTGTAAAACTCAAGTACATGAAATGTCAATAATATATAAGGCATGTAACCTAATTAGGATACATTTCTGTGTACCCCACATGGAATGAAAACGTGTTCCTTAAATGTTGCATCCTTTTACATAGATTACATTCCAAATGGGGTTTTTTCATGTAACCTATACATCTATGTTCCCCTACACAGGTTATCTGGACATGTATACAAATACATATCCAAGTACCACAACAATGTGTGTATAAAGGATAAATGACAATTACATCTAAAATATCATCTTCCCCTAATATTATGAAAACATGGAATGTGATTCCAAAAAACACGTTGTTTGATTTTGATTTACATATTTGAAACCCCTATAATTATCTCAAAACCCCATTTCATCCACAAAAGTAATTGGTCAACCCTATTATCATCCACAAAAATAATTATAGGGATTATAAATACAACTCTATAAATCTATGAGGATTTATGGGGAGAGCATAAAAATTTCATATCTCTGGTTAAAATGTTCCAATGCATCCTTTGTTTTTATGTTTCTAAACAAACATATGATAATATGTCTCCTCTAGAGTTTTTGAAATCTCCACTTTTATTACCTCTATCTCTCTAATTACCCCTCTTCATTTTACCTATCAGTAACGGAATGTGGAATCACACAGGTGGAGAATTCAATTAGATGTGGATGAAAAGAAAGAATATGATGAAAAAAGTATGGGTGAAAATGAAAAGAACATGAAAATAGGGCCCAAACCCAATTCTCGAACTAGGATTATTCCTATTCTAGGACCCCCCCCCACTATATGAACAATATGAGTCCTTGTTAAAAAGATATTTCCATATAAATTCATGCAATTAATTAAATAAATATTAATTATTTTTTATTCAATGAACATTCTAATGAAATGGAATTCAATGAATCTCCAATCCTTTAGTAATATTTATATTCCATGACCAACATTGTAGAATTTTATTGAGGTCATCTTATAGAAGAAAATTTCTATTTTCCCTCATGAGCATTAAAAAGAGAAAAAATTAATATTTTCCCCTATTTCACAGTCCATAACAACAAGATTCATTTAAATCAAAACCAATTATATTTCCAGAATTAAAATCAGATAAAAAAATATAATGTAAGAAATGTTAAATGGGAATGTTTAGATTCAAGAAATAGGCTAGAACATTCCCCCCAAGAACAATACTATTGAAATGAAATAGAATATTTATAAACACATTCAAATCATTGTAAAGAAAATATTTAACCATGGGAGAAATCATTGTGAATACTTTATGAAGAAATTAAGTGGTCATCATAGGGGGTAATATTCCTATTGTAATAGTTATGTTACTATTAAAATAATATCATACCCAATGGAATGGTAACCTGACACTTGGGAATAATTAAACATGACTATTGGAAACATCACTTTTAACATAGAATAATAAAATGTAATATAAATATAATTTATCATGAGTTAATTATAAAATATATTTTAATATATAATGAAATAATTATAATGATTAGAAATTAAAAAAAATATAAGCAAATTATTAAAAAAGTTTATTTGTATTAAATTTGAAAAAACCATATTTATTTATATAAAAAATTAATATTACATGTCAATGAACTTTTTAATTAAAAATGAAATTTTTATAATTATCTGGAAGAAGTTTTCTAGGCAGTATTTTTTTAGAAATTTCTTGAAATAAATCATTTTTAAGTGAATAGAGAAATAGTTTTTTTCATATCTTGTAAATTTTAAAATACATTATTCATGATTTAATAATGACCCAATGAATTTTTTAAATTTTCCATGGAACAAAAACATATTTAATTTTGAAATGAGTAATTTAAATTTAATAACCATGTTTTGCAAACATTAAAAATACCATCCAAAATCTAAAGTCTATTTTATTTCATTAAAATATCAAATTTTCAGTTTTCAACCCTTAATTTTGGATAAATAAATTAATTTAAATTATAATTTTATAAATACATATATTCATGTTATATAATTTAAATATATTTTTCATGAAATAAATATTACTATTTAATTGTTTTACTGGGATATAATATTCTTTTCAAGTATTATAACTCCAAAAACATCAATACTCATGTATAAATAACCCCTAACATCCCCCTTGGAAACCCAATTCACTTACTCTAACAAAAATCAATAATATTCATAAATATACTCTATTAAGACACATTTAATACTTAGGGACATCCTAGGGTATTCAAACTAAATTATTTCAATATTTTAATGGATATAGAAAAAGAAAAAAATCAAGAAAGTGGAAATATAATTTTTTTTATTTTGTCCACCTTTTATATTCTCATGTCCCCCATTTCATTTCTAATCAAGAAATTATTAACATCAATAAAAATTATATTATCATGATAATTATAATAGTAATATAATATAAAAATTTTATTTTTAATATAATTTCATATTTTATGTCTCACACACACTCTATTGACAATGTCCAGTTAATAGTTGGTTAACCACAAATGTCAACATCCCAAACACTATTCTAAAAAATATTCTTATGTAATGTTAAAATAAATAATTTATAATATTTATTTATTTATTTATTTATTTTATGATTTTGGAAGTAATTATAGTTATGTATAAGTATCCTTTAAAAATAATAGTTTAATTCCCACAAAATAAGAAATTTAAAAAGATGATATGATATCAAAAATATTTACATTTTCAAAAATTAATTAAAAAATAACTTTTAAGGATTATAAATGAATAATAGTTCAAAATTTAATACAATCTACTTCTGTTTTCATGTTTTTAGAAATATAATTTTATTTTTCATGCGGAAAATAAGTGATAAAATTAAGTTGAATTAATGTTTAAGGGATTCTCAAACCAAAAATTATTATTAGGGTTATCTCCTAAATTGAATTATTTTCAACAAAGATACTCCACAATGTTCCTTAAACATTATTTTCAATATTATTTCCCTTCTATTTTTGGTATTTTATGTGTCTCAGCATAGTAAAATATATTTCTATGCTGAAAACAAAATTCAAATTGGATTTATCTTCCAAAACATCTTCTTAACTCATGTTTAGATGTTTCTTCTCTAAAAAATAATTATTTTATTTTATGATGGAATATTATTTCCCTAATTAATTTCAGAATAATAATATATTTGCATGAAATTATTATTTATAGAACCATTACCAAATCTGTTTCTTTGAAATATTTAATATAATGATTTTGATAGATATATGTTCCCAAATAGTAAGGAATAATTGATTATGATAATTGTATAATGTGATAGGTGGAACCAAAATTATAAATCATTCTACTACATATGTTTTTGAGATATATCTCATGATATTATAGGAATTATTAACAAACAAGCTGTTAACTTTTTTCACAATTTTTATGTTATGATGTTTTCACATGTGTTATGCGTAAATGTGATGCATGTTTCATTCCCAACTATGTGTTTTATTTTACCCTTATGTAATATATTTCATTATTATTTATCCTCATTATTCTATTATTCTTTAAACTGATTCCCTCGTGATTTTGATAATAACATTCCAAAAAATGAATATTTAAATCCAAGATTGTATCACTATGATATTATTTATCATAAAAAGAATGAAATCATTAGGCATAAAAAATCATGCCATAATTAGAATAATAGGTTATAATAGGTAAATGAGTATGATTCTAGAATATATTATTAATAAGTCAAAATTTATAATACATGAGGTTTGAACATATAAATATCATGAATATATTTTGGTAATGAATTCTTATCTTACTTTTATTTATATGTGACATATGTAATATTGACCACTGTGTTATCTTATGTGGTGAATATACTACCTTTGAATTCCATTCATGACTCTTCCCAATGAAATTTTATAGACTTAAAAATAAATATATGTTTCTATAATTCATTTGGTTTTTAGTTGGGATTATAATAGTGAAAAGGGTTTATAATCTCAAATTGACATCTTTAGGACATACATTATATTAAGAACCTATCATCTATTATGAGACATATATATAGTTCTGTTGGCATGATACATACTGAATATCCATATATTCACGATTTTAACTTAATCAGATGATTTTATCATTTTTTGGGGATTATTATTCCAATGTTACCAAATGTGTAATGTATTTTTGTTCGTTATAATTTTCAATGGGATTGGTTATACATGAATTCAAATTGAGGGAAATTATATGATCATTCTCTAAAAAACAAATTTAATTTTATTCTAATATATTTATTCACGAAATTTTCATTTTTCAAAACTATTTTATTCTCTTTGGTTAAAATAATGAATAGGAAACTTATTTTTATAAATGTTAGACCTTTTTTTTCATTGGTCGGAAATTTTTTCCATCAATATGTTTTCATTAAAATATTTTAAAAAATTATTTTTAATATTGTATATTAATCTTGAAAATTAGTATTTACTAGTTTTTTACTCTCAATAAAAATACATAATATAATAATATTTTTCTTTTCTAAACAATATTTTTTAAAAATTTTCCAAAAAATTGGAAAGGGTTCCATGTTTCAATATATACAGAATGAATGGAATTTCCCACTATCAAGACCACTCAAAGCTTTAGATCATCATCCATCAGAGTCTATTGTTATTTTCGACAAAAATATTTTCTTATTATTTTATGTTACTATGTTAACATCTTTATTGTTTCACTATAAGTTCCAAAACTAAGATGATGAGTTTTTTGTGATAGTAATTTTTTTCTATAGGTTATTTTATGAAGAAATAAAGAAATATTTATAATGCATGTTTCCTCCTAGCATGTTCTAACCTGATGATATGATGAATATTTTATGACCATACAACACATGCCTATTTTATTTCCATTATAAGAAGGGTGTTCAATGATTTATATAGTAGTCCAATGAATTGGGTAATTATAGATTTATCATGAGATAATAAAAATGAAATGGGGAGTGGGAATGGTTTAGTATGTTACTCGTTCTACTGTGAATTTATTTGGAGTGAAACTTGACTAAGGATATGAGGGATTTTCGAGTGAAACCTATCCACTATGATTGATTAGGAAATGATCCTTCACTAAGGAAATGATTTTTTAATCTTATTTTTATAACAAAAAATTATATCTTATTATAATGTTATTTACTCAGGTCTAATGTTACTTTATTAATTCATGATTCATGACTTATTAAATACAAAAAAAATTCCATGATTAAATATTACGATATATGATATGGTGTGTATGTATTTTAAATTTTTAATCTCAAGTACACATTAAATTATTCTCATTTCATGATTTACATTCTGTTAAAATATCCCTTCATTATGCTCAATAATAATTTTATCTAATACATTATTATCATTTCTTTTCCCCATGATATGAATAATGGGTTTTTAGTAGGGTATTTCAATGAAGAGTACTATTTGATATGTTATTTGTTTGAAATGTTGAAGATATTTCCTGACATAATAAGACAATATATTTAGTCTCCTAATACATTAAAAATCTTTATTTATCATTTTTGTGTTTCTAAAATAAATTGGATATTAATATATTATGATGTTACATAAATTTATTAAAATTATTTGTCACTACATGTGGTATTAGAGGCATGTTCGCTCAATTTATTGATATTATAAATAAAAATACATGGTAAAAATCCTAGGAAAAAGTATATGTAAAGGATAAAAATAAAAAAATTTAATAAGTTATCGATTATGTGGTTTTCCTAAAAATGCATCCCTTCCTATATAGTATATGTGGACATGGGTTTTACATAGATTAAACTACAATTAATTATAAAAAAAAGACATTCCAAAGTATATTTCTTCCATTTTTCTAGATCGTAGTGAGTCAGCTCTTATTATAAACCATGTTTGAATCTCCTCAGTGATATTAATATGTTTACTCATATTTTCATTTTTAACCATTATGATGTATTGGAATAGATAGTAACTGATAATTTCCTAGGATAAGACTAAGGAGTCAATATTGAAATTTAGTCACTATCTAAACATTACATAAATGATTTTAATTATTATTTAGCATCTGACAATGATTAATATTTTTCATACTATGTTCTGTGTTTTTAGTAATAGATTGAAGTATAAGGAAACATGTTATCCATAGATGTGGTGGAAAATGGAATGATTTCTCTCATGAGAAACCAAATGAATCAAGATATGGAATGGAAAACATGTGACTATGATAAATCATTTATCTCATTATATGATTAAAAATATCATCATGGAGGAGTTTCCTAACACAACTAATTTTAGAAAATTATTGTTTCATGAAGAAAATTGAGGGAATAATATTTAGATTAAAACCTATATATAGTGTGGGATGAATCACATTGGAAAATATCTCAAAAAAATTGAATATGTTTTGGACAAATAAAATAAGTACATAGAGCAGGTATTTTATGACGATAAATGAATATTATGAATAAGCTATGTGAATTTTTTACAATTCTACCATTTATTTATAAATTTCTTCCTTTTGGGGAACATGGTAATTATCTAAGTAGATACCCTAATCTAAGGGCTAACTCCAAGAACAATGATTGTTTAATGGGAGTCTATATGTTGAAGTGGAATTATTGAAGGGATTATGTATTAGGATTTTATAATTATAATTGAATAAGTGTTTTATCTATGATATTAAGGTTATAATAATCAGGAAATATATAGGGAATTTTCTGTAGTAATTATTAGTTAATTATTTACAGGTATATATTAAATATTATAAACAACACAAAAAAGTGATATAGTGGTAAAGAATTATTTTATGAAAACACAATATTGAAGGAAATATAATCCTTAACATCTTCCCAATGTTCATAAATTAATTGTTTTTTAATTTAAATAGATGATAAAAAATTTAGTAAATGGAATAAAATTAGTGACTTGAAAATTAGTTAATGATTTGATTAATAATAGGATTATGTTATAGTTGTTGATTTTTATTTCATTTCTGGATTGGGGAAATATATTCAATACTAAATTATTTTAATTTAAGAATAAGGATATAATTATTTTTTGTAATAATATATGTTTTACTTAATGCTTTATGGTAATTTGTATTATTATAATGGTTTTAGAGAATATAGGGACAAGGTATACACATATTTAGTTTGTGAAATTAGGAGTGACATTATACTCTGTGGTGGATTCATGTAAAGTTGATTTTTAAATTTTTTGAATTTATTTCTGCTCATTTATTTTTAATATTTGGATAGACATGTTTTTTAAGAGACTTACTGATAACTAATTATGTAATTGATTATGTTTAACATTTGGTGTTACTTTTGAGGTTTTATTTGTTAATGTATTATATTTACCCAAATTATATATTTTATAATAAGCATTTTGGTTTGGGTAAATGTTAAGAGAGATAGGTAATGGATCTAAATTATTTAAGAGTAATTTTTTGTACATCGGGAAATATAAAATTTTTCTTGAATACTAATTTATTATATAAATATATGAGGTGGAAATTTATTGAATCATAACCAAAGAATAAAATATTTCTAATTAAATTTAATGAAATCAAGTAAATTTTTTTATTTACTCTATTATATTGGTAAAATAATCCATCTAATTTTTAAAAAGGATTTAGACATTATAATTTTAATATTATAAATTAATTTATTAGGAATTGATGATATTTTTACCCCTCTCTAATTTATTTTTTTATTCATTGTCATTTTAGGAATATTCTCTCTTTCTCTATTTAATAGTCTATAGACATAAGTTTTCATAACCATCTGTATATTTTTGCATCACAAAACATTTTACATTATCTGAGGATCGGATTATGTGTTATTTTAGGTAACCAATATGTTTCCTACACTCATATTTGATTATGAATATTTTTATCTCGTTGTATGATGTGGGTTCAAAATAATTTGGTATTAAATATTAATTCATCGATTACTGATAGAATATTGTAGTGATGTAATTTATTTTTTGTTGAAAAAAATGTTTCACCCTAAAAATTTCCTTTTAAATATAAGAAACCTAGATGACATTCTAAATATGAACCATTGAGGGCACATTGAATTAAGATAAATTAAAGATAAATTATTATTTATAAGTGACCGTTATAACCTAAACATTTAACTGGACTGTATGAATTTTTATAACGGAGTTTTGAAATATATTAATATTGGTGCTACTAAATATAAATATTTTGTTCAATTCATAAGAAATTAGTCCATTTTTTAAGAGAATCCATTTTATGCTTCCAAAATAATATTTCTTGAAAAAAAAATTTATTTAGTATTTTTTATGGAAATTATAATTAATATATTTCATATTTATAACTTTTATTTCTGAATATTCATTTTTTAAATTATCATTTCAATATTAACTTATTATAACTTATTCAATTTTTTCTAAAATGATTTGTTTTTCATTGAATATTTAATAATAAATATTTTTAAAATACTATCATTATTTCATTAAATTAATTTATTTAAAATATCTATAATTTATTGAAATTGTTCTTATAGTTAAATATGAAATAGTTTAATTGAAATATTCTTTTTTAATTACATTAGAATTAGAAATATTCATTATTTATATATAATGTAATGGTTATGATTAAAATACATTTTCATAAAAAACATTTGTTCTTTTTGACACATTTATATAAAAGTTAATTTATGTCACTTATAAACCGTGAATCTTGAAAATGATTGTACAATATTTTTAATAAATGTTTGACAATTTGGTAAATGGTTCACTTAAATATTTGATCATTTTTAAGAGTAAATATAGTAAAAAAAAATTCATCATGAATTGGGTAAAATGAGTAAAATTTCATTAGGACTGTGAGTTAATGTCTCAGAACTAACCTATAATGTGCCTTTATTTCACTATTTAATATTAATTCCACCATGTCAATATTTTCTTCGAATATATGATATATTGTAGTATTCTATCAATCATAGTGACTTTTATATTATTTTATGTAATGAAAACTAAAAAACTTCACGCCATTGATTTTAATTTATATTATATGTTTACATATTCATAATAATATGTTATAAATGAATATAAAAGTTCCTTTTGAACAATATTAATATTCATTATTCTAGTAATTTACATTATATTTTTAGTAATTGTGTAATTACCTTAATTTTCTACCCAATTCAGATGTAGTGCTTCTACAAACAATTGAAAAATCAATGTAAATGATTTTAATAATATAAAAAGTAATAATGTTTTATGTGTTATTGGTTCACACACATTTTACTGTAAATAATAATGTATAATTTATGGTTAAATGTTGTATATTAAAATTAAACATTTATAATAAATTATTTCAAATCAAAATAATGTAAGTGTTTCAAAATTTACTTTATTGATATTTGAAGAATTTTAATATTTTATTAAATTATTTTAAAAACATAAAAATCATGAACGACGACATATAGGATGAAAAAAAAATTAATTTCATTTTTTTATATTCATGAGAAAATGTTTCCATTATGATTGGAGTTTTAACCCCTTAAGATTGAATAATTTGTTACCTGGTTAATGATAAAATTTGTTTAGAATGTGATTTTATAGAATATTTTTCTAAATTACCCCTTAACGGATCCAAATTTTCTTATTTTTATGGATTTCAACCATATTTAATATTTTATTTTAAATTATATCCATATAGTCCCACTTGTACATGGAAATTAATTAAATAATTCAATTTGAGTCATTTCCCTCCCATATAAATGTAAACCTATCATCTCATTTCACTAAAACTTCTTCAAAAATATATATCAATTTAACCCAAACTAGTTCACTTGTAAAAAATAAAATATAAGAATTATAATAAGTTTCCTCTTGAAATTTTATTCTAAGGGTCTTAAAAAGTCATTGAAATATGGTATACTGAAGAAGAGGTGATCATATTACCCAACCTATTTCAAATTATTTATTAATCTATTACATATAAATTTATGGAATTAATCATAAAATAATAGATTCACCATTATAAATATACTAAAATATTAATATTAATATTATTACTATTTAACCACTACTTTCCACTGTCGTTCTATCATATTGGAAACCATTAGTATTACTCTTGTCTTTGTGTATATTACCCCCTCTATATAGTGATATGATTTAATATACATAATCAATATTAATAGATGTTTATTATGATGGATTTAATATATATATATATATACAAACATAATTATAATTCATAAATTATCATTTCTCTTATACAATCATACATTTTCATCTATTGAAAAATGATAGTTTCCCTAGTGTGTACGTATGGACTACCTCCCCTACAAAGTGTATTTATTTTTTCATTTACACATTACATGGATTGTAATAAGGATATATTTAATTAATATTTAAGATATATACGATATAATTTTTAATAATTAGTGTGGAATTATTTTTTAAATTTATTTTGTTTCATCCATCTAAAAGTGAAAACATATCTCATGTATATGTATGAAGTATCATACCTAAGAAGTGATTTCATTAATTTCTCATCGCTACATCATATGAATTACTATTATAGTTTATATAATGAATAAATATGATATATATTTTAGTATTAATAATTTTTTTATGAAAAAACCATAACAATTGTACATTTACCCTAACCATAAAACCGAAACATGCATGGAAAGAGAACCAGTTTTCACCGAAATATGAAATTTAAAGAATAATTGTTAATAAAAACATAACATGAAATTATTAAATTAAAGTTAAATTTTAATTTATAAATAAATATTTACTTATAATTGGATGAAGAAAATTTTACATCTTTTATGAAGTTATTTTTAACAAATTTGAAATAAGAAAATACTTGAGGTAAGTGTGTATCATCATACTTTTTTATGTCAAATGTATAAAATATTCTCCTCTTGTTTCTATTATTTTCTACATATAATTACATGGAATTAAATTTTTGTTTATTATCATTTTAATCATGTTGTTTCACAAATCCTCCTATGTTTTAATATTTCATGATGTTTTGATTCATAAATTACCAATGTGGTAGGGATTTATCTTATAAAATTGTCTTCATTGGGACATATGTTCTGCTATTCACCACTTATCATTAATTATATGTCTGAAAAAA
This sequence comes from Viscum album, assembly GCA_963277665.1. NCBI lineage: Eukaryota > Viridiplantae > Streptophyta > Magnoliopsida > Santalales > Viscaceae > Viscum > Viscum album. The sequence goes on from OY728121.1 coordinate 1,090,588,401, forward strand.
TGTTGAAATATTATATCCTAAATATAATAATTTCTGAGATATTTAATGTTTTATCTTTTTAAATCATTAATGGGGCTTATAACTAAACAAATACCAATGTAGTAAAGTATTTAGTTTAAATCAGGATTTAATCAGGATGTTTTATTCTTGAATTTTCCCATTGAGAGAAATTATATTATCCATATCTAATAAAAGGCTTTTTTTCTTCTCCAATGGATATTAATGAAAGTTTCTAAAAATAATACTCTTTTCCTCCCTTCGGTAATTAAAATTGTTGGGGAATGTTTTTATAAAATATATTATTTACTTCGTATTTAGTCGGGGATATTTTATTCCTTTTTCTTGTTTACATATATATATATTTTTAAATATTTTATATCTATTATATAATTATTTTTTAATGTAATTTTTTACCCATTATTGGCATTATATATGAATGGTTAATTGTTACAAACATATTTTTTCTAATAGAGATATTTTTGACTTTGTAGTTAAAATGGGTATGTATTACCCATTTTTAATAATCATTACATGAACATAATTTTCCACAACCATGAACAAAAAATAATTTGAAGATTTGTAAACATTTTTCAATGTTTATTTGAAAATATAATGTTTTGAGTAATGTTATGTAAATATTTGGATTTTATTATGTGATTTAAAAATCAAATGTGTATTATCCTCAAGAATATTCCAATCAAACATTAATGAAATTTTACATCGATGAAAAAAAAATTATTTTAATATTTATTTGCTAAGGATTTTATCCAATTATACCATCATATTATTTTTATATATTCCTTATGATTATTATTACTAGATGTTAATGAATACTATTTTTTCCATGGTATATCCTATTACGGAATTATGAAATGTTTATGAATGATATTTCCATTTCATGGGTCATGATATGATGACATGATAAATGTTATATGTTGTAATGGCAAAAATATGTTTGGTATTCATTATGTTATGGGTGGGACAAGAATTATATATCTCTCTAAAACATTATGTAAATGTGGATATCTTTTGAGAAAATAATATCGTATATTGAACGTAAACCGAGTTTAGTTGAGGAATCTATCTACTGTGATGTTACTGGGAGTGAACATTGAATTCTACAATGATTTTTGGAAATAACATATTCTACTAAAATAGTTGGTGAAAATATAATTTAATAAAAAATTATTTTCAATGATTACGTCTAAATAATAAACGTATGTCTTTATCAAATGTTATTCTATCATGTATCATATTATTTGATTCTTTTATGATTAATTACATATGGACTAATATACATTATGTCGTTATTCATGATTATATTCTACGATATGATGGCTAAATATTTTTCAATGTTAATCGCTTGTTCTCAAACCCTTATTCTGTTGTTTTGAAGAAAGTATCATTTAAAAATCCATTTTTTACCCTTACTAAGTATTTGAGATAAACCATTATTTTCTATTCTATTACATATTATATGAGGAATGATTTTAAGATGGGTGTGTATAAGTAGATTACTATATGTGGATATCTGTATGAGAGATATAAAAGATATTCCATGAAAATAGAAGACTATGTATTTAGTCTCCAAAGACACTAAACCATTATGGTCACTTGTTTTGAATTTATAAAATATTTATAATATTAAAATATTAATATGTAATATCTATATATTAAATTTATGGGTTACCATATAATCATTTCAAGGTTCTATTCATATGGATCATTTTTATAGATTAATTACGAATGTTTCATTTATAGATGAAGTCTCAATTTTATTGTTCATCGTACACATTAGGATTTCCTCAGTATGGGATACCAATAATGAAAATTCACAATATCGACACTATTTTCTTATAATAATAATGAGTAAAAGGGTCTTAGAAGCATATTTATAAAACATAATACCTTTTTCATAATCATTTCACTAATTGGAAGAAGTTTTACAAGCCAAAAGAACAATACACATTGGACCATATTTGATTATCTTGAAATAAAAAAATTGGTCCATGTATCGTGACCTTAATAGGAATGAAAAGTAAGACCTCACTGCATGATATTAAAGGGAATAACATAATAAAATAATGTATGAATCTAAAAATATATATATTACTTATTAATGTGCATAAATAATAATACATATTTATTGGTACATAATTTGTTTTCTTAAGGCCTTAAAATGTGGAAGCTAACAATATGATTATTTATTCCCCCAAGTATGGGTATGTAGAAAGCCTTTTCAGACCCAATCCTAAAACCATGAGAACTTATACATATTTATAAGTTATTATACCTTTTTTGGTTTCATTAAAATATAAATTTCCCAACTATACTTCATTATATTGTTTCATAATTATTGGTCAATTTTTATTTATACATTAATCATGGAATGTTTAAACACTTTATGCGGTGTTCTTTTAAAATCCAAACTATCAATAAATCTTTTCAATTAAATTTGTGCTACTATTATTATGATTTTGTTATTTATGAGGTGATTAAGTCTATAATATAGTCAAATACTAGACAACCCTCCCAATAATGGGATAATTTAATCTACCATATCTTGATTTTCTCACTCACACACTATGAAACTAAAATAAAATGGGTATAGATTTAAAATATTATAAATATAGGGATGGTAGAACTAAAAGGAAATCTATTAAAATTGAAAGATATAAATTGAACATGAATGCGCATTTGTGATACTATAAGATTGTTCATTTATTTATAAATATGTAATATATTCATATTATCATGCATGATTATTGTATAATAATGCATCAAGATCTCTAACCAGTCAGTTGGGAGATATTATGGAACTATTATCACTATAAATCACCAACTAGAAAGGCTATATACTTATATGGACACTTAAACCACAAAAAGTACTTTATGTACAAGAATTAATCATCTACATACACCTAAATAGTTTTTTCACCTCCAAGTTGTCAAATAAATTTATGAAATAGTACATCTAAAATGGAACAATTGTATTTTTCTAAACATCATAAAAAATAATTAATTTGATGAAGACAAAGAGGTTGATTTCTCAGCAATATGCTAGTGAAAAATAAGTATTCTGTATCAAAATTAAAAAATAAATTGGGAATATATACTTGAAGTGGTATTATTTTCATTTCACTTATTAGGTGTATGTTGATATATAATCCCCTATGTCCATCAAATCACCATAGAGTTACCTATGACGACTTTTCATAATAATGTTCCTTAATATTACAAAACCATGTTCTTTCCCTTTTCATACCACATTAGTTATCATAATGAAAATACCTCCATAGTAATCTATACAAAAACATCTTGAAAAAATTCATTCTTTATACTGTTTTAGTGACTCATAATTCTCTTTGTAATCCCAATAGTGAGGTGGGGATAGTTCATGGTCGTATTAGAATAAACTGAAATCAACATTATGAATGTAATAAGAGATCCCAATAGAATAATATTCTACTAGTATAGAAAAAAACCACTATTATAATGGTCATCCAAACTATAATTTAATGAACCAATGAGGAGGCCCTTATATGATACCATATAAGTCAAACATAAAGATTATACCCATCTTACCAAATAACTCTACAACCATGGGGGAACTCCATATGGCACCCTCTATAGAGTTCCCTAATATGAATAAATATCAAATTAATATTATTTACCTCAGACTTTTGATAACCTAAAGAATCTAATAGATACTCCTTATAGAAGACACTATAGATGGCCTCGTCACATTATAATACCCACTCACCATTGAGGACTTCCACATGGTACTCTTTGTGGATATTTTCCTCATGATTAAGTATTTTATCAACATTATGATAATATACATGGTGTAAAATAATACTAAAACCATAAAGGTCTATCCTATGGAACTCATTATAGATCCCCCATGTGATGCTAACCCAAAAAATGATGAAAATGATTATTTTCACAAACCCAAATTCCCTCCTCCCAATGATGGTAATAATAAATATATCTACTATTTAAACAACCTCAATGGAACCTTTTACATATTTCCTACACGTTATGATACCCTAAAATTATTTTATAGTTACCTAAAATTTGCATACATTACTGTTATTTTTTTAAGATAAATAAAAAATTAATATTACATTCATGGATTGAATTGTTTACTATCATCAGAAATTTAGGTTCAAAATTCCTTTATACATAAAATATTAAAATTATTTAAATAAATTCTCATAGACCATCTAAAATATATAATGTTATATTTATCTCAAGTATTCACCATTGTATATACACAAAATAATATAGTGATCTATAATCCTTGAAAGTGTAGGCATCACATAGATAAAATGATATACATAAATCAATAGTACATAGGAGAGCATAATACTCATCACCATCACCATAACACAAGCATGGTATCATAATCATAATCCGGAGGAAATCATTTGAAAAGGGATGTAATGTTACACAATAATAATAATGGAACATCATAACATAGTAGTCAAATACCATGAATATTTGTGAATAAACCTAGCATCATGTTTATGCATAATATATGTGTATAAATTTTAACATATTTATTGTAAAAAATGTTAGAGTCATGTTAATATCAAACACACATATCATCATGAGATATATCACATAACCCAATGAATTGGATAGATATATAATTCAAATATCATCCATCATATCACATAAGCCCCTAAATCATGAATACCACATGGAAGGAGACAATATAATAATCATATTCTCAAAATAAACATCCGGAAATGAATGGGTTTCAAAATGGTGTGATAAGATAAACATCAAGTTGAAACATTTTTCATTCTGAAATTAATAATTGAAATCATTTCTATAAATTAACCATCATTTTTTCATTGAATAAAAAATAACTCAATTAGTGAAAAATAGATACTTAGAGAAATAAATTACTTTTTTGAAAAATCATTATAATTTTCCTAGAAATCCTTTAATGAACAAAGAAAATGTATATAATAAGAAATAAAATAGAATTAATTTCTATTGGACCTAATAATTATTTTTTAAGAATATTGACACCAATAGTAATTTTATATATTATATAACAAAAAAATAAGGAGTTGGGATTGAGAATCCACATTCCTTAATCTTGAATAATTGCATCGCTTTTTAGACTCCAATATAATAATCATGGGTTTATTAAAACATCAAACCAAAATTTATTTATGTTGTTTTATGTCACTATTTATCAATTATAATAATTATATTATATTTTTTAATTCCTATCATAAATAATGAAATTTTTTTGTGTCACATTTTCAATAAAATTTCTCACATTGTTTCTATTAAACTATTTTATTTAAGGTCATATATATAGAAGTAAAATTTCAACCATAAGGGACAAAAAAAATTTAGTTAATATTTATATATTATATATAATATTTTATATCCATCCATGAAATTGGGGATAATAAGAGATATGTTATTTTCCTCATAGTTGGTTAACCTATCATTGATTGAACATTGTCAAAAGTAGAGGAAAAGAAGCTGAACATATAAATATTTCACTAATATAGTCCATACAGGTGGTTAAAATCATTAGTATAATGTAAAAATGATATTAAATTCATTTTATAACAGTTGGGTTTGAATGGAATAAATAAACGGTGGTAGATAAGAGGTTATGAGAATAAATAGTGATGAAAACATACTATCATCATGGTGTTTATTCTTTTATACAAAATTAAATTCATTGAAATATTAGTGTTTTATTACAACTAAACATACCTATGGACTATATGTGTCCTGAGAGAGTTTTTTTGGGTATAAAGTTATAATTTTTTCTGTGTGACGTGTTTTTTTTCCTAAACTAGGGGTGATGTTTTATTTATACATGGGTATATGTGTATTTTTTGGATAAAATATTGAATAAATTACAATATAGAAGATAAATCATTAATTAATAACAATTTAGAAATTACAGTAACTGTTTTTCTTTAGTTAAATTACTTTTGTATTTTTCTTAACATTATAATTTGAATTTATTATTTTAATAAAAATTAATTGATAAACAAGGGAGAAAATGCTTTTTATAGGAACACTTTTGACATTTAGACATTCAAAATAACTTTTCCATGCAGTAAATTATGCATATTATCTCTAAGTGAACAATTAATATTATTAACCATATTTGGGCTAAGATAACCAATGTAAAATTTATTATCCCAGTACTGTATCATTATTATGTCATAAAGCATACAATATTGTAAAAAATAATATTTGTATTAATCATGATAATTTTTTACATTTCATAAATACTTATAAAAAATTCACCCTTAAGAAATTCTGTAATATTGATTCTAAAAATAATATTAATTTTATTGAAGTACATTTCCAATAAATGTAATTTCAACTACTTAAGAAGAGTTACATGTTCTTTGAAATATTTTTAAATATAATTCATTTAAAAAAGTTATTATCATCCCATGTTGTTCTTAATATTTGAAATTATTAAATTTAATTAAAATATATATATTATTAAACATCTCATTAAAAGTATTAATTTTTATAATTATATTATTTTTAGGTAAATGTATTATTCCAAAGGTCACATAACTATTCTATACTACCAGGTTGTTATTTATAATTATCATGTTACTATTACAACAATGGTAACAAAATTCCAACATTAATAATACCTCCTATAAATGAATCATCATTACATCATACATCATTCCATTCAATTCTTCCAAAGGATTTAGATTTTAATCGAACAAAATTTATATTTTCCTACTAATATTATGTTTCTTTTACATAGTTTTGTTTGTGGGAGTGATGATTTTAGATGATCAGGATGATATTCAATTTTCCCATTATAGTTTTTCAATTTTATATTTTCTATCCTATTTTAATATTTGATAATATATTGGTCTTACATGTTAACTTTTGTAATGATCTACATTAAATAATTAATGATTTTTATTTTCTAGGTGTTTTATGTTTGTATTACTATATAATATAATATAAAAAATTACTTCAATAAAAATTAGATTTTATAAATCCTAGGTCATCAAAATCACCCACCAAATTGAAATTTCATTGTAAAAATTTGAAATCACATTCTTGATTGATAATATATGAGGTTACATATACTTCATTATTTCCTTAAGATCTCATGTCACCTCATCACATATATAGTTATAATACATAAAATTGAAAATGTTAGTTATATTATTTAATATTGTCTCTATAGTCCATGATCCTCACCAACTACTCCTCAAAAGGGAGGTCTTGCTCTGGTTGTTCTACCTATGGATTAATTATATGTGAAGGATAAGGTATGTACATTATCAATAAAGATTCAAGGAAGACATCATGAACATGATCCATATTTTTTGGATGTTATAGTTGATATATCATTTCTCTTATGTGATAAATGATATTATAGACACTGATGATCCAAGTTATAAGATTTAATTTCATTCTAAATTATATGAATCTCGTCCAAAGTAATGTTGAAAGGAATATATTGTATCTAACATTGAAATTAATTTACTTCATATAGTTTACATCAAATCACGTCTACTAAATGTAAGAGATTTAAATATATTATTGTTTGTATTGAACCTTCCCTATCATATCTTATAAAACATTAAGGACATGTATATTTTTTTCACTAGATTCATCCCATTTTTAGGTGTTCTACATCAATTAATATTAATATCTTCATATTATTCCATCTGAATACTTGTGTGTAAGATGTTTTCGTTTATGAACTCAGATAATGATAGATTTTTTTCGCATCCTCCTTTATAATTTCATAGATCCTTCTCATTCCATTTCCCCAATTTTCTGAATGGTGTCTTAGCTTTCCAATCTATTTGGGGGTGATAACCTATATTGAAATTCAATTTAGTATTCAAATCATGTTGCATACCTCTCCATAATTTATAGGGAAACCATGGATCGTGATAAAAAAATTATTGAATTTGTTTCCACATGAAATATCACCACATCTAATACACATATCATATAATTTTTTTTAAATGTAAAATATTCATATATATTGATGAAGTGGATAGTCTTGTCATGTTGATCCACTAAAACCCACATCACATAGCTTCTTTTGGATGTCTTTGGGAGACTATTGGTAAAGTCCATGCTGATATTTTCTAATTACCATTTATCTATGGGATGTTTTTTCATAATCTTATTTGACATCCATCGCTCTTACCTAACATGTTAATATACAAATAACATTGAAATTTAGTTAGTAATATCCATATTCATATTTTTCCATTAGAATTTTTCTCAAAGATCATTGTATATCATTCTACATCTCAAAAGGATTGAAAACAAAAGGATACATATATTATCTAATATAACATTCTTTATATTAGGTTATAAAGGCACACAAGGACCTTTTCCAATTGTAATTACATCAAGTTAATCGATGTGTAATTCATTAAGCTTCCCTTAATTTTTTTATTTAACATTCTTATGAAGCTCCAGATCATCCCTTTATGCCTCTATGATATTCTATTGGATAGTTTTCGATAAAATAATTTTGGTATGGAAGGACATATTATTTTCTATAATTATTTCAAGATACATCATTTTCATGTACCTGAAGATAGTTTCTTTCTAAATATGCATCATGGATAGAGTACTATGATCATTTCTACTAAGAGAATCAATTACCTAGTTCACATTTCTAAAATGGTCATGAATAGAAATATTGATGTACTTGAGAAGTTATGACCATATTCATTGAAAAAAGTTTAGATAATTGTTTCTGAATATATACATTAGAATTTATAAACTATATATATATCACTCCACAAAATTTAATTAGTTATAATAATTATTCAAAGATATTATCACCACTAAAAACTCTTGATCATGTGTTTGGTAGTTCTTTTATGGGATCATCAACTCTTATAAGGTATAGTCTATCACTTTATCATTTTTTATTAGTAAAAACCCCATTCTTTTCATTGAAGGTTGACTGTATATAATGAATACTTCTCTGAATGATGGTAGTATGAGTATTAGTGGAGTGATTAAACACTCTTTAAAGTATATAAATATTTACAATCATTCCTTTATCCAAACATACATTACACATTCTCACATTAACTAGGATTAATGGATATAAATTAATGAATAATTTCTCACAAATAATTATTATTTCCCATAAAATAGATGAAAACTATGGATTTCCATAAATCTTTAGGGTATATCTCATTACTCAATTACTTATTTCTTTTAGTTGTCCACAATAATTCCCTCAACTATGATCACATACACCAATAATGTGACTCTCTACATTAAAAACACATGTAAAACAAAAATAGAGTATATTTTATAATTTATTTAATGTCACTAGAACATTACATAGATTCTCTACATATTCTTAATCTCCCATAGAGTATATTATAATATCACCAATAAATACTAGCATAATTTTTTATGGTATAATCTAATGACTATATTTTTCAAATTGATGACGATCATAGAGGAATTAGTATTTTTTGAATGGAATGACTTTGAGATCGAATTATATAAACCTTGTACATTAGATTTTGTTCTAAAAAACATTCATTAAATTATAATAATGATATATAGAATGAAGATCCACCTTTAGATTTAATATTATCATCAAATATTATTGAAAAAATCATCAAACCATGGAAGGGGATACCTTTTATATAGTGGTCTTATTGAGATCTTGGTATTTTATATAAGTCCATATTTATCCATAATGTTACTTGAAAAAGAGTACATGAATATTGCAAGGTTATGCACTAGGGAATATAATCACTTTTCCCAAATACTCCTAAATATTCTTCCTTATCTCCTCTAGTTTGATCAGGGCCATACTATATGAGATTTTTGAAATAGGTGTGGCTCTAGTTATAATTTCTATTCAGAATAGTAGCAAATGATCAAGAGGATGTGTGGGAAAATATTTCATAAATAGGTCAGTATATTCCCTAAAAATGGGAATTTCCCCATGTTTGGTTCTTTTCATTGAAAGAAACATTTACAAAAGACATTCTTCATCACATCATATCATCATGCACACCATTTTGGGACTATAAAAAACAAATTTATGATTATACATGCATTGTTATAGGATTATGGGATGGTTTAGAATATAGAGATAGATTTATGTTTCATAATATTATATGTGATCATAATATATTGAGATCCAATCGATGCCTAGTGTAGCATCAAATTATAGTAAGGTAATTATTAGGTGATTAGTTCAAGGAATTTTCAAACTTATGCTAATAGGATAAATTTCCAAAATATAGGTTGAAATGACAACCACACTATGTGATTCTATATGTATCTTTACCTTGATGTATCAAGGTTATAATTCAATAGTTATTACATAATTGAATGATATAATGGAACTTGTAAAACCAGAATCAAATTAAAAAGTTCCCATTATTATGTGAAGATGATGTTTAACTTGTATGAATTCATTTTCATGTTACAATTTAGTAGTAGTGATGGAATAATTGCTCCATTATCCCTCAAATTTTGTGTTTGTAGACACAGATTACCCTCAATGTCTCATGGTATAGTGAACTGGCTTGATTTTTCCCCTTTACCATTACAATAAATGCATCAAAAAATGGGTTATATATTATGAGGATCATTTTTTATCTATCATATCGGTTGAATTATTTCACATTTTTCAACATTAATGACCATGTGGGACTTCTCTCCCTCACATGAATCATTTCAATATCTATTTGAGGATATTATCATAAGGATTTATCCCAAATCATTTTTATATGGCAGGTTTTATATTCTTTCCTCCTTTTTCAGTTGATTATCTTTCTAAAAATTCAATTCTTATGTTGTTATAGTCATTTCCATGGAACCAATCCTCAAACTCTATCTAAAATTTTAAACCACATCGAAAAATATAATCATGACACCCAATGTCTTAAAAAAATATATCCATTTAGAGATGTGGTTCTAAACCACTAAACTATCTATTTATTTTCCGATAATTTTAATTGAAATGCTAAGGGGTATCTTGAAATCCTTGTGTAATTTGGATCATATGTCATCATAGAATAATCCATTCTATTAAATATATTTTAATGATATTTCCATCTTGGTTGGAATACTTTTTGGAGACAATTCTTCAAAAATAACATCTTGAATTCTTCCAACTATATTTCATATAGTTAATATTTCAGTGTCATATAATTTATGAATTACCACCATTGATCAACCTCTCAAAATTATATATAGATTGGAATTTTAATATTTTCCTTCTGTGAATAGTGAATCATATAAAATATCTGTTCCATTGATATTAAAAACTATTCCATGGCATCTGTAATGGAAGATCCACTAGAATTTGGCAGTCATTTACTCATAAAGGACTCCATTTATAGTTGTTCATTATTAGATAAAGGTTGATATTCTAAAAGCTTCTGGTGATGGATAAAATACCATGAATTTTGGGTAAACATGAACATTATGTTTTCAACTCCACATCCTATTAAATTTGGAATACCATTCAGATAATCATTAAAATGTCTGTCACATGGTTTATTTGAATGGTTACTCCAAGTTCCCACCATTTTCTAATATAGATATATTTTTAAAAAAAATAAGTGAATAATTAATGAATAGATAGTTTTTTCTCATTGGAAAATAACATAAAATGTCTTATCTTAGTGGAAACAAATGTTTATCCTTCTTATCAAATAATTCTTTTAGGATCACATACATTAATCTTTTTCTATCATTTATGTTGTATAATTTCTATAGTTACATAAAAAATAATGGAGTTTATACAAGATGTGATTAATTGAATAATATCCCCAAATAGGGTCAAAGAAGGTGTGAAATAAGGATTCATTGTTGTGCACTAGGGGATAATCGAGTTAACAAATTTTCATCTCATTTGGTATAATTAGCCATGTGTACAACTATCTAATATCAACAACAAGTTTTTGTATCTAAATATGTATTTTATTACGTGGAAATAAAACACTCTTATAGATTACCAAAACATCATGTTTTTTTTCATAAAACTAGGATGAATCACTAGGGTTTTCAAAATCTTTTTTCTGGCCTATATCAATAAATTAACTAAATTAATCCTATGATACCAACTATTGCATTAATATTTTTGTTATTTCACTATTAAATATTTGTTATGAGAAATAACATTATATTAATAAATTTATAGAATGAAATGTGTAGTATCTTAAGAAAATGAGGTTCATAGATCACCAATATGCTATGAAAAATAAATTATTCAACATATTATTTTTATAAGCTCCAATTTTCTCCATAGTATAGTTATTATATTTAGGATATACATTAATAAAATACTTGTTCTAAAATACAATTAATATGATGGATAATAAATAACAAGTAAGGGACATGAATCTATAGTTTATGGGTGAGAATAGTCATCTTCATCAAATTATATGCATAGGATCATCATCAAGAAAATGAGGGAATAATTTGAAATAAAAGTAATGTGTCATATGTATTATAATGAACATTATAACAGAATGGTCAAATACCACACAGAGTTCTGTACAAGTCATGCAACATTTTCATGCATAACATATGTCCCAAGATCATAACAACATGATTATAAGAAAACATATCATCATGTTCCCATATAATATTCATAATATCCATATATATATATATATCATATTACATAGTTCATTATAGGGATATTTAATTATGGTCCCACCTGTCATGTCAATAAAAATTTCATATTAACGGTTTCCTCTTGAAAGTAGAACATATAACATTCGTAGTCATGAATTATACCACTAAAAATAATTATGTTCCATATTTATTTAAATATCAACCATTATGTAAAAAAATGGTGTTTCTAAAGAAAAAAATGAAAATATTTTTTTGAATTTTTTTTCCTTTCATGAAAAAAACTCAATATGGGTATGAAAGGTTATTCATAAATTAAAAACATTTTTGAAAATTTATCATAATTTTCTTAAGAATCCATTTGATAGTGAAAAATCATTTATATACTCATAATGAGAATGGAACGAATTGTGAAAAAATATTTTAAAAATAATAGATGATCATTCATAATGAGAATAACATTAGTGAAGAAATCACCCAAAAATAAAAATTTGGGTTTGAAAATCTAGATTCCTTAAATTTTGAATCATTTTATTTCTTTCCCTACTCTTTTATAATTTTTTTATAAAAACCTTGAACCAAAAAAATTAATTCCTTTTTTAACTATTTTCAAATTATAGTCATTTAAATATATTTTATATTACCAATGGTTACCAATTATATGTTTTGATATCATATTTTCTATAAAATATGTCTTCTTGTATGAATTCCCCAATTTTTGTTCATGATAATTTATATATATTAAAATTGATTGAAAAATAATAAAATACATGTAATAATATTTTATTATAATATATATAATTTATGTTATCCATCCAGGTTGTTTGTGATATGTAGAGATGTGGAATTTTCTTCATTGGTGGTTAACCGACTGTTGATTGGACATTGTCAAAAGTAGAGGATGGAGAATATGTAAGGTAAATATGTTTTAAAAATATTTATTATTGTATGGTGAAATCATTAGAATATTTTTAAAATAATTCTAAAATAATCAAATATTAATTGTATTAATTAGTAATAGATAAAATATAGAGGATGGGATATGTGAGAAAAAATAGTGATAGAAAAATACCCTTATTTTTGTTTCTGCTTTTATACAACACTAATCTCATTAAAACCATTGATTTTAGTTACCCCGAAAAAGTCCCTAAGGATTCTTAGGGAATTTAGATATTTCAAATGGATAGTTTTTTTCATTGGAATGTTGATGGTTTTTTTTAAAGCAGTAGTGAGGGTTATTTATACTTGTGGATAGGGGTATATTTATGATAAAATATCAAATAAATTAGAATATCCAGGGTAAAATTATCTATAGTAAGAGTGATGAAATTATAAAATATATTAAAATAATATTAAATGGTTTTTGGACACTAAATAACATGAAATTATATTCTTTTCAGTTTAATCAAAAGGAAAGGATAAAATGGGAAAAGAATATTATTTATCATGACATATTATACATTTGGACATTTAAAATTATTTTTTATGTTAAGAAATTAATATTTTTGTTTTTAAATGGCCCAATTATATTATTAAATTTATTTTGGTTCTAAATATTCAATTTAACTTTTATTAAGTCAATATTATGACTTAAAACGTTTTTTAATTTAAAAACATTATTTTTACAATTCACATAAAAATTTATGTTTCTCATAAAATAATAAAAGTGTAACCTTGGTGAAATTTGGATATATTGATTCTATAAATGATAATAATTTTATAAAACAATATTTTATTATAGGTAATATTTATTGTTAACATAAAATTATTATTTCTATAAAAAAATATTTAAATATAATTTATAAACAAAGCTCATATAATATCTTTGAATTTTTAATATTGGTATTTAGTTTATGAATTTTAAATAACTATATTTTATTAAATTAATTATTATAGATATTATTAATTTTTTATTTTTTATTTTATTGTGAAATTATTATTCCAACAGTCAGGATACTTTTCAAAATGGTATGATTGTTATTCCTAATAGTTAGTTTATTATTCCAACAGTCATATTAGTAGTCTACGGATCATATATCCTCCAATAAATTTTTATTCATTCCTTCCCACATTGTTCACTAAAATTACTACCATTGTCTTATATATTCACTTTTCTAATTATTTTATTGGTTTATGAATAATATTTTTCTTTTATATATTATTTTTCATTGGATAGAGGATTCTAGAATATCATTATGATCCATAAATTTCCATTCTAGATGTTATGTTTTATATATTATATCCTACTGCAGTATTTGAAATTTCAAAGAATTATTTTTTAACTAATTTAATTATCAACACTAATGAAATAATTGTTTTTGTTTATATGTGATTTCTGTGTATAGTACTATACTATATAATTTAAAATATATTCATTTAGGAAACAAATATCATGAATTATGTCTTGGTGGATATAGATATAAATTTCATCTATATGGAAAAAACCACACAAAAACTAATGTATTTCAAGAGATAATATTGAATAATTTACAATTATATGGAATACACAATCATTACCTTGTTACTTATCCATTCATTCAGTGAATGATATAACAAAAGGGTCATTATCTATCCTTATAACAATAAATTTAAAATTATAGCGTTCAATGAAGATCCAAATGCCCCAATATCACTTAGAAACGAAGTAGTGAAATGTCCCTTATTTTCTGAGAAACTAAATAAGGTATCTATGGAAGATGATATGATTTCAATAAAATATTTTTGGAATTAATATATGATAAAATACCATTATTGTTTCCTACCCTCAAGAAATCTTATTATGTAATTATTGATATCAATATAGAAGAATGTATCACATGTATGTGGTAAAATATATGGGAGACACTGGATTGATTAAAATTTTATTTCTTATATTATGAATGGTAAAATATTTATCCCATGTAATAATATGTGAAAATATTCCTCATTTATAAAGACACCTTTTTAACAAAATAGAATGCCAAATATGATATGAAACGCGATTGCCTCTGAATTAATTGGATAAATAACCTTACAAATATTTATTAAATTATTAAATAATTATTCCATCATTTAAAAATCAGATTGTTGGTAGAACTTAGATTCTTTCATTTCAAATATATCATATCGCACAAAGAATACATAAATATAATATCTTATTATATGAATATTCAATTAAATACATTATTATCTATGCTAGAATTGTATGAGTCTAATATATTTGGAAAAATCGACTAAGAAACATCTTATTCATAAGTTATCAACACCATAACCCACTATTTTATTCATAACTATACTATTTTTAGACATATAATACATAAAACCATTCATCATAACCTATTTAAAGGAAACATAATAAATAGTGATCTTTAATGCTCAATGTGGATTAATAAAGTAGATATCAATTATCACTAAAATATCACATTAGAATATGGATATGAGAATATGATAATATAATTTTACAACAATAAACTGAATATTATATGTCATAATATTGAGTTATGGTATAAGAATTTTTTTCATAGGACATGAATCATTAAATAATAAAAGAACATGAGCCATGAGATTATAAAAATGGAATAAGATATAATTTATTTTCACACCCATAATCATGGAAAATAATTTTAATAGTCATGTAACACAACCAATTCATTCATTGTGGATTGAGTTATCAAAAAATTCCATCATATTCATTGTCAATGATTACTCCAAATATTATCATAGTGGATAGAGTCCCTTACTGGATTGGGTCCACTCCCAATTCCATTCCTTATTATCCCATGAGATATATATCATTACCCAGTAAATTAAAGAGATATTTCATTCTAGGAAAACCCATTTGATAATAAAAATCCACTCAAATATTATCCATAATATCATAAAATATTCATTATATATCATAACATGAGGAAAATAAAATGATTTCATAACTATTTTAAAAATTAACAATAGCATAACCAATGGAAACTAAATGGACTTTATAGACATATCATCCTCATAATTATAATCCATAAAGAAAAATAATAAGGATGGTATACTGTGATCATATCTAATGTAAAGAATAAGTAACATCATAGAGTGTTTTCATAAATGAAAATTCAATTAATAGATCACATGGAAAATTTCATGAATAATATTCCTTTTTCATTATTGAATAACTACATTAAAATATTAAAAAATTAATATTTATGGAAAAAAATTTCATTGAAAATATAATTTAAATCATATCATGGAATATTCAAATGAATGGGTGGTCAGATGGTGGAAAATTCCATAGATGTTTTGTTTGCTAAAATAGAGATTCATTTATCATTTTCGGTAAAAATATAATAGTGGATCATTCAAAAAATCATATGTATATTATTTTTACATTAATTTTATAATATATTAAACAATGGGTAAATTTTATTTTAAAAAATCATTCATTTTTTTAAAATAATACTTGATATCATTTTTAGAGAACATAGATATGGAAAAAAACATCATTTGAAAAGAATGTCAAACATCAATAAAAATATTATTTTGTTCTCTTCAGTTATTAAATGGAGAAAAACTAATTGAAATAGTTTAATATGTATAAATATAAAATGTGGATGAAAATTTATGGGATTATTGTGATATTAGTCTAAAATTTCATCACATCAAATATGATCCTAAATCATATTGAGAACTAATGAGATTATGATATAAATCCCTTAACTCGTCTTTAAATTTCACCAAATTTTCTGAAACATTAACTATAATAAATATATATATATTATAATTTTATAGTAGATTAATTTTCATACTTATTATATTTTTTATTACATAGTTAAAAAAATTCAACACATATTTATTAACAATTCCTTATTACAATCTTTATTTCCAAGTGTTAACTATTTAATTTTCCTTGAGAAGTTTTGTTCTATAATTCATGTTCCTGTACAATGATCCTGCTTTCATAATATAAATTTTTTTAGTAATAATATAAATATAATATATATTCATTATATATATAAATATATATTAATTCATATATAGTAGATATATAAAAATAAATTTCACCAATAATATGGATGGTGGATAGTAAAGAACACAAGAACATTGTTTTCACAATTCAACTGGTAGAATGAAATGTAAATAAAAAATATCATTCGTAGAATAATTATTATATCAACTATATTTTATATATTAATTAAATATATATTTTCTTCAATACATGTAATGAAAAAGTTAAAAATTATTAATATTCATTCATGGAGGTGGTTTCCCACACGCACGCCTATGTTACTTTGTCATTTTACAATAGATTGAAGGTAAAAAGATATACATGATATTATAATATAAAATGAATAATTATTTCATAAATATAATTTTTTTACTTTATACCCATGATTATAACTATCCAATCGGGATGGTGATGGATAATTATTTGTACCGCTTTGTGGTGGTTTTAGTCCACAAGTATGCATGAGTGACACATTCACTTCCCTTTTGATGGGATATAAGTAGATATTAGTGGTAAAATAATCATAAAAAAATTAAATGTATTTAAGATACTAAAGTTATTATTTTATGATTGATACCTAGGATTTGGTGGAGGTAAAAGATAAATTAAATCCAAAGTGTTCGGGTAATAATAATACCACTCATTCTGTTGGTCTCCATTATATCCTTTATTAAAAACCATGAAAATAATCTATTAAGAATATTTTTACCTCTAATTATTGTCTATAAAAAGTTTAGTAGAGTGTTATTCCAGGACTGTTTGAGCTATAAGGATCAAATTTGTGTAAAAATAATGAAAGGAAGTGTGTCCTTCAATTGGAGGCTGATTGAACATTCAATGAATTTATTAAAATATGGAAATATAATAAATTAATTCTCAATAAAAAATACTTCCTAATAGATAAATATTAAGGTAAATGAATGAATTTTTTTGAAAATTAAAATTGAGTTGGATTTATAAATGTTTGATTTAAAAATCTACCCTTCTCTTTGTTTAAGCCCCCAGCAAACATATTTTAACATTAGCAACAGAGGATTATTTTACAGTTTTTTGCAATTAATTATAACAAAAAATGATAATATAATTTCCAAAAAAATTAAAAAATACTACTCTAAATGTATAGTAAATTTTCATAAATTAAATATCAAAATGTTCTGGAAATTATTATCAAAATAAACTCAGAAAACATGATAAAAAATAGTTTTCAATAAAAAAAAATTCTTGAAAAGTATACAGTGTTTTAATACCAAATAAACATAATATTAATTCCAATGAAAACATTTTTATTAATAATAGTTTATAATAACTACTTTATTATTTAAAAAAATTCAAGAAATTTTTTTATTTTTAAAATATTTAAATGAAATGGAAAGTTTCATTAAAAATTATTATTTTTCACTTTTCATCAAAAAATAAAACTTTCCAAAAAATTATCAAATAATATATATAATATGATACAAAGATGATAATTTTAAAAATTATATTTATTTTTCAAATACATTATCGAAAATTTAAATAATAATATTAGTATCTCACAAAAATGCAATAAGAATATTTTTGGGGGAAAATATATTGTTTTTAAACCTATAATGAATTTAAGAAAAATAATTGATTTATCCAAAATTATTCTTTGTATTTATAAACAATATAAATTCCTATTAAGTCATATTTTTTAAGTAATTGTTAAATTTTTATATTATATTATGGTTGATTTCGTGTCTTGGCTGTTTGTATCACATGTTATAGAAAAAATTTAATTTCATATAAAAATTATAACATAAAATCTTAAGGTGATACATTCTAGACCCCTTAAAATGAATATGTCCCTAAAAATTATATCACATTGATACAAAAAAATTTATATCCCACTTTCACCACATCCTCAGTTAAACATGGACCTTATTCCAATTTATTATTCTTCTAGAGAACAATAACACGGTGAGTAAATTTTTCAATATGATTTTACCTCTATGATCTAAGATATATACTAGTTATTATACATGAGAAACATAATTCTATAATTGTATTATTTATATTATATTTACAAATAATAGAACATGTATTTACACTGAAATAATAGTTACATGAAACACATCATTAACATGACAGTTGTTTAGTGGAAGCACTATGAAATATGTTACTATCCTGAGTTGAACAAGAATATTGAAGGGGAAAATATGCATAGGGTTCATATTTAAATTATTTTATAATATCATAACCATATTCTATAAATAAAATCATAGAAATACCTTATAAAATAATTTAGTTCATTTTTTCTCTGATGATTTTTATTTAAAATATTTTTTAAACTCTATGATTCATTGATGTGTTGATGAATGGAACTTATTTTTTCTATATTTTCCCCATCTAGATCAGGTCCCAATATATTTATTTATGAAATTATAACCATACACGTTTGAGTTCTACACTTATTTTCATAGAGTTATTTAGATGGTGATTGTGTGAATTCTTGATTAAAAGATATTGTTCTGAGATTACTCAAACAGATGAAGGTATTGATCACAACCACCATTCAAATCCATCGAATAAGACTATAACACTTCCTCCAGGGATTGAAATATTTTATCTAACTAAACATAAATATAGTGACGATATGTAGTACTATAACACAACTACCATTATTGATTTTGCTGAACACATCACTAAAACATTGAGTTAAAACAATAATCTCAATAAGATATAATATAATGTTTCACCCCATCAATCCTTAACCCTTCTATAATGAGTATTATATAAAGTTGATGTAAAATCCGAAGATTCTAAAATTAATGACTATGTTAGATAGAAAATAATATATACAGATTCATGTGAAATATATAACAAACTATTATTTTCTAATATAGAAGTTATCACATAGCTATTATAATGGAGGGTAAGAAATAGATTATTTAATTATGAAAATATGGTTTATACCTGTATATAAAATTAATTATATTGTGGCCAATTAATTATAAATAAAAGTAAAAATCTATTTTTAAATAAAAGGTTATTTTCTTATGAAGAAATATTTATTTGTGAACATTTGTGCATTATAACAACAAATAAATGAATTACCCATGTTTGATTATATTAATGAAATTAATATATAATATATTCATTTTTTCTAATATTCATCTAATGTGATTTCTAGACATACTATAATGGAAAATTCTATTTTACGCATAAAAGATTTATTTTCCAAAAAAGGAAAAATTGCTACCTTTTTATGTGAAAGTTATTTTAAAGTTGGTTTTTGAATATTTTATAAATAATATTCTTAAAAATGAACTTATTATTTGAATTTTTAATATCAAAATATACTTTGTTTGAATTTTTGTTATTTTTTGGATATGTTTCAAGTGTTTTCTGAATTGTGAAATAATACATATTATTTACTGAAAATTCCTTTTTCATATAAATAATTGTAGTGTTAAATTATATTTCTTAATAGTTATAATTTAAAAAAATTTTAATCATTTGAAGTTGTTCACTTTAATGACTTGTTTTCTCACCCAATCAACACGATTAATTTAAAATTATTTTAGCCAATTATTTGTTATGAATTTTTAAAAATGGATTCCATATTTGTAATCATATGGGCTAAATTTATTAAATAGCTCCCTTTTCATTTTGTATAATGTGAATAGAAACATTTTTAATATTTACTAACACAGTTAAGGGTAAATTGGGTAATTAACGGTAAAAATAACATTATATATTTTTTTAAATTACTTTAAATGTTGTCCCAATTTTATATGATGTGTAACTATCAAAAACAACATCCTTGGGTGAAAATTATATCCTTTTGAAGCTACTTGTACGATAGTATGTCATTTATAATATTTTATTTTCGAAATACATACATTTCCTACATCTGTTTTAATAAATATAAAATATTTTAAATGCTATCAAAAAAATGATGTAGTAATTTTTTATTTAAATTAAATATCAAATATATGAAATTAAATATATTAAAATAAATATAATTTCAAATAATTAATTTCATCCATGAATTTTATAAATTTATTGGACTTGTTATTGATATGTTAAAATATTTTTTTCGATGATATCATGATGTTATAATATTATTGAAAAGTAATGTAATGAATAGTGTAACAATTGACATTAAGTTCATTTTAAAGTAATTATTATTTTTTTAATGATATAAAATTCACAAAAATATGAAATTTGGGAAACAAATTGTTATTTAGAATAAAATTTCATTAATGATCAATTATTTGATCTTTTTGCTTTCATAGTGTAACACCCCAGGTATTTATAGAATAATAGTTTTTTATTTCAATTAAAACTTACGAATAAGATATTTTTTTACATAAAATTGGATGCTTCTTTCGATAGCATACTTGATATGCAACAATGAGTTTCTCCAAAATCATTTGTTGCACACAACATTGAGTTAGACTGAAATATAATACAATAATACTATTTTTATTTTAAATGGTAGTTAATGCATATCTATTAGAATGGAAGGAATGAATATTATTACATGAATTCTGAAATATGGTTTAAACATGTCTAAATAATGATTCATTGGTTACCAAATTTATTAGGAATGGAAATAAAAACGATTTGAATATAAAAGATGTGTTTTTAAGAAAACCTATTTAAAAAAGAATAATTGTGTTTTCGTATGACCCTTTATGGATTTTTATTTAACAATAAATATATTATTAATATTAAATGTTATTTTTTAAATTGTTGTATTAGTTTTCTAGATATGATATAAGAATATATTGATTTTTTCGGATAAAAGAAGTGGTTTTCTAAAAATGTTTTTTTACAGCCTTTTAATGGGGAACTCTTTTTGAATCTGGTTTTTGTATGTTTTATATCTTCCATTTGAAAAAATATAAATCTTATTTTTAAGTGTGATATCAAAATTTACTTTTGGAAAATTTTTGGTATTTTTCTGATAAAGTTCATTTTTTAAATCTTTAGTGACAATACTACATTATAAGTCAAAACTATCTTTTCACCTAATTAATTTATATGGTTATATTATATTTTTAATTGGTTTTTAAGTGTAATTAGATTATATTTTAACCATTTTATCCAATTGTGTTCATTGGATGTAATTTCATTTTTTTAATTAGACATAATCTCAGGTTAATCTTTTGATAGTTATTATTTCTTAAAAACAAAATTTTTTTGTTTTGACAACAGGATATAATTTGAAATTAATTTATGAAACATCTTTGTTTTTAATTTATAAAAATGGATTCAATATTTTTAATTAGGAGTTCTAATTTTTTTAAATATGTATGTTTTATTTTTTGAAATTATGAATAGAAAATTCAATAAATATTTGTTTTACCATGGTCAAAGGGTAAATATAGTAAATAAAGGTAAACGAATAATATTATAATAATATTAAATTGCCCTAACACATGTCTTAACCCTATTGGATGATACATTTTAGACCATTGGTATCCTTGGGTGGATTCTTGGACCTTATGGAGCCCCTTGTGTGTGAAAATGACATTTAATTACTTTTAATTTAAAGTTAAGGAAAATATAACATAAACACGTATCTTTTGGTAAAATAATTTATATATGGGGTTATATAATTTATATTTTAGACTATAAATAATCATTATAAATGTAATAAGAATTCATAAAGCATGGTATTTTATTTATAATTTTTAGAGATAAAATAAATAAATTTATTTTTGACACAATGATGATGGAATGATCTCTTCATTAATAAATGATTCAAATAAATGATATTATAAATGTTAAAATTAAAGTAATTTGGTTATTTTTATTTCATCAATGAATTTTATGAATGATATTAACATGTTATATTTGTATTAATGATTTTTTTCTAATCAATGATGTTTTTATGGATTTTTAAAAAACCGGTGATATGAATAGTGTAAAAATTGAAATAATTCATATTTTAAAATATAATATATTTTAATTAATATTATAAATTTCTAAAAAAATTTAATATTTGGAAAAATGGTTATCATAATTCTAAAAGTTTATTATTGACTCTTTAATTGGATATTTGTCTTTTTTTTGTTACTATTTTGATTTTCAATGTATTAAATGATTGATAAAACGGTAAGAGTAAATAAGGGTTAAATAAAAAAGATACATATTAAAAAGTATACAAGACCTATAATTATAATTCGATGATTTTATTTCAAATTTTATTTATCCTATATTCTAACTAGCTTAATTTGGTCTCATTTTTACTCAAAATAAAATTTATAATAAAATAATAGTTGAAGATATTTCTTATGTGCACCTCCACCCTCTTATAAAAGGGCACCACCACAAACCCATTTCTCACACATCTCAAGACCATTGGATCTAACAAAATCAGCCCAAATAATCTCCCAACATTTCTATATTACTCATAGAGGCCTTCCCCTAGGCATAAGGAAATTAAATAGATCCATTTGGCTAAAATCAAAATAAGTTACTCGATTTGAGGAAGAAAAAGGAACAAACGATCCAAGTCAAACTCAAGGTAAGGGATACATTCACCCTCCTATTTTAGTCAAATAAAAATTTTATGTTAGGTTTTTTAATTTCCATTTTCATATATTGGAAAATTTTATTCTATATCCTTATTTCTGTACATTTTATTTCCATGTGATGAGATACCCTTTTCGCTCTCATCTACTCATTTTGTTTATTTTTAAGTGATGTTGTTAGGGTACCAAATTTTCTTAAGGGACATTATCTCAATCTACTTTCAGGGGGGAATGTTTTGATAATATATACCTCATTATTTTACCTGTTTTATAATAAACACCTCTGCCTTTTAAATTCATTCAAAAAGGAATCTTTTTCTACGAAGCGTTTTACTAAATGAAAAATGGAATTTTTTTACCGTATTACGGAAACAATAAATTTTCTACTCCTATAACCGTTATTAGATATTTGGCTTCTTCTCTAAGCCTTAAGACTTTTAAAATTAAAAAGAAACCCCTTATTCCCTTTTTGGGTATTTTTGAATTTAAAATGTTTTTGAAAGTGGATTTACTATTTTAATATCATGCAACTACTTCTTGTGGTTGGAAATAATATTTTATGATTAAAATGATAATATTTGAAATATTTTATGTAAGATGATTATATAATTTTACAAGGACATTTTACAGGTGGTTATGTGATAAACCAAATGATGGTTTGTTCTGTGAAAAATAAGGATGGGGGTTACGTTATAACCTCTAATGCATTGTGTATGTTAGTTGATAATATGGTTATTCCATTTATGTATGATTATATACCACGTTACCTTTATATTCTATAAATTCTTTCTATGTGATTTATGGTAATATTTTAGTTACATAATGGTTAAGCAATGAGCTTATATTCAGTGAGGTGTTTTTGCTACTTCAATATGGTGAAAAGTATTACTTAATGATTAAGCATTTGTGGTTCACAAACTATTTTTAAAACTAATAGCTTTCTTTGTTTCTGTATCCCTTATTGAGGTTTTTATGATGAGCCATTATTTTTCAAAAACAATTCACAGGACTTATGGTGGAATAGGTTCAATGATGGGATCAAAGAAAATTGATTCTATTTAAAACATGGAACTAATCTTGTTTTTTCTCTTTTCAGAGTTTTTATTTTATAAAAAAAATAGATTCTGAGAAGAAGCGTATACATGTAATATTAAATATGTTTTGTATAAGTTATGACCTAATTTCTATAAAACCATATACCTGAAAAGATCCTCAATTTGAATTATTTACTAATTTCAATATTATGTAATGTTTAAGGATGGATCTTTATAGTTGGTATCAATGTGAGGTTTGGATAACATTATAGGTTAGGGTGTTATCTTTGTTTTGGTAAAGGATCCTATATAACTAAGAGGGTTATTATAAAATGGAAACTTTTGTACGGTTATGGTAAAATAATTTGTTTGTAAAAAACCTGAACAATAGAGATATAAGGAGGTTGATGTATTAGAATAATATAAAAGTTTTTATGTTATCTTTAATCTATAGAGGATACTTTTTTTATAATAATACTTCGTTTCATGTTTACGTGTTGATTATTTTCATTATATTAAGGATCATTTATGAAGATGGATGGAAATAGATCTTACAAAACCTTCTTATCCCTCCCTGATTATTTGCTCATCGTTATAATGGAAAAAGCATGTTCGGATGATTTTGACAGCTTCTTGAGTATTAAAATCACCTCTTAAAATTTTTTTGAGCCATCCAACACCAACTAACTTCTAAAACAATATTAGGGGTCATGGTAACTTTTTCATTTGATTTAAAGATCTCAACATTTCCAATTATATAAAAAGTGAAATTATATAAGTGGAGTGAACATCTACTTTTTGAAATTATGAAAAACATACCGAAAGAGAAAGAGAATATCCAAAAGATCCGGATATCTGGATTCAAGTTATGATTTATTTTCTTATCCACAAATAATGATACATATTTAGAATTATATTTATAAATGGTGATGATATTTGATCTACATGAATTATATATTAAGAAATAAGGTCTAAATGTATAGTTAATGGATTATGAAGAGCACTGAATGAGTAAGAAGTCACCATATACTGGATTCAATAGATATGGTAGATTGTTGTATGATAAAATATTGAAAATTATTAATTCAATTTTTGATGATGTTATTACTTTGGGAAGAATTTTTCTAATATGTGTAACCTTGATGTTTGATATTTGAAAATGTTGTTAAAAGAAGAATTAAATTTTCTTGTGTTGACATAATGTATAACTTTAGGGGTTCATATGATCTTTTTTAGGTGATTAATGGTTGTTAAATTTTGGTATGTAAAATTGAAAATTATTAGATAAACTTTGAGGATAATGTACGGTATGGTAATTTTTTAGACAATTTTCTATTTTTTTTAGAATTTTGTAAGAATGATATTGTTTTATAAAAAAGGACACCCATAGGATAGGTGAAAACCCATCGTGTCCAGCAAGGATGTAGGAATCAAAACCACAACTAAAGGGTGATAGGGGCGCATTGCCAAATAATTGCCTATGCGAAGTCCCTGGTTAGTATAAATTAGTATTTTTAGTTAAATGATTTTATTGATCAAGAATAGGATGATTTGGGATCTTATGTTTTATCAAATGGATATCCTTATAATAGAAAAAAAATTTGGTGATTAAGTGATAATGGTTATTTTGGATTAAATTTTCCTTTTGGGGAACACTATATTCCTTGGGAAAATAGAATACTTTGGGATTTAAATTGAGGAGTAATGGTGTAATTTTATATTGGGATAATATATGTTTTTATTATGGACATATAATTATTTGGGTTGTTTATGAAAATTATTCACCTATCATAGAGAATATATGATTAGGTTAATTACTTTTCAGTATGAAACTTTAATAGTAGTTGATGTTATTTGGAGAGAAACGTTAAGATTTATCATGGAAGACTATGTGATCAAATCGTTATGAATTTTAGGTTTTAAACATATTTTGGATTAGTTTGAATAATTTTATGAACAATTTTTTATTGAATGTTATTTGATGATCATTGGGTATTGTTTGTTCATTTTTTTAGATTAATAGTAGTATTTCTTTTTATAAAAGATTATACTTTTTGAGGATTATCTGATCATGCACTAACCATTATAGTTTTAGTTAATGTTTAAAGATAGGTAAAATATATGGTTCTTCTTTTGTGGATTATGTGATTCTATAGATGTTGATTCTAGCGCTTCAGGTGTGACCAAGTCATCATAAATACTCATCTTTTGGTAAAAATATGAGTTTGTGGTATAAATTTATTGAAGGATGAAACACTACATGAAAGGTAAGTATATTTCCTTATGATTTTATTCTATGTAGTAAAATAATTCCAAAAAATATATGAAAATTAACTTAAATTTTTTTGTCCATTTAAGTTTTCTACTATGGAATCAAAGATCGTTTAACCCATCACAAGTTTGTGGTTATCTTATTGTTAACATTCCCCAAATCATGTTTTCTATAACTCTCCATCAGAACATGACACTTATATTCTCTTCCATATCCATGTTTTCCTACATTTAATCCTAGTATGGGTTATCTCTGATAACCATTATACTTATATTTATATCTTTTAATGTGATATTTTTCTAATGTGGGACATTCAGTGAAGTTTCAATACCCAATTTTAAAATTGCGGGATGAAATTTCTAAAAGGGGGAAGGATGTAACAACCCATGTATTTATAGAATAATACTTTTTGATTTATATTAATAATTATGAATAAGATATTAATTTCATGGTAAAGGTGACACTTCTTCTAATAGCGTACTTGACACGCAACAATGGGTTTCTCTAAAATCTTACATTTCACACAACATTGAGTTATTCCGAAATAAAATACAATAATAATATTATTATTTTAAATGGTTTTTAATTCATATACATTATAATGGAGGGATTAAAATTTATTAATTTAATATTGAAATTTTTTTTACACATGTTTAAATAATGATTCATTGGTTACAAAATTTATTAAGAATGGTAATAAAACCACTTGAATATAGAGGATGTGTGTTTATGAAAACCTATTTAAAAAAGAATAATTGTGTTTTCATAGTAGTAATTATATATTCTAATTTAATGAAAATCATATGATATATATTTAATGTAATTTTTTAAATTCGTATTATATGTTTTCTAGATACGGTATAATAATAAATTCATTTTTTGAATAAAAGAAGTATTTTTAAAAAAATGATGTTTTACTGCTGTTTCATGTTGAAAACTTTTTAAATATATTTTTTGTCACTTTTTTATGTTCTATTTGAAAAAATAAATTTATTTTCTAGAATTGAGACATCAAAATTTACTTTGGGTATATTTTTTTTTATTTTACTAATACTGTACATTTTTTAATGAATAGTGAAAAAATACTACATTTTAACTCAAAACTGCATTTTCATCTGATTTATTTATATGGTTAGATTATTTTTTATTTATATTTAAATATTAATTAGAATATTTTTTACTATTTAATCAAATTTTGGTCATTTTAATTAATTTCCATTTTTAATTAGACATAAACACGTGTTAATCTTTTGGTAGTTATTATTTCTCAAAAACATGCTTTTTGGTTTTGGCAACAGGAATTAATTTTAAATTAATTAAAGAAACTTATGTGTTTTGAATTTAAAAAAATGGATTCCATATTTAGAATCTATAAGTCCAAGAATATTATGTAGGTAAATTTTAATTGTACACTTATGAATAGTAACTTCAGTAAATATTTTATTTACTATGGTTAATTGGTAAATCTGGTAAATAAGGTTAAAAAATAATATTATAATAAATTAAATTACACTAAAATATGTACTAACCATATTGGATGACACATTTTTACCACGGGAGTCCTTGGGTAGATTATAGGACCCCAGGATCCACATGTGTATGAAAATTACATTTAATTACATTTAATTTAATGTTAAAGAAAATATAACCTAAACATGTATCTTTTGGTAAATCAATTTTTATATGGGGTTATATAAGTTTTATTTTACACTATAAATAGTCATTATAAATATCAAAAAATTTCATATATTGTGATATTTTATTTATAATTTTTAGAGATTAAATAAATAAATTTAGTTACGACATAATTATGATGTAGTGATTGCTTCATTAATAAAGGATTCAAATAAATGATATTATAAATGTTAAAATAAATGTAATTTGGTTATTTTGATGTCATACAAGAATTTTATAGATTATAGGTACATGATATATTTATTTTAATGATGTTTTTTCATATCAATCATGTTGTTATGGGTTTCTAAAAAATTCGTGATATTAATATTGTCAAAATTGACATAATTCATATTTTAAAATATAAAATATTTTATTAAATTTTATAAAATTTAGAAAAACTAAGATTTGGCCAAATAGTAATCAAAAGTATAAAATTTTATTATTGTCACTTTGATTGGATAGTTTTCTTGTTTGGTAATTATTTTGATTCTCAAATAGGTAAATTCTTGAAAAAACAACAAGAGTAAAAAACTGTTAAATAATAATGATAAGGATTAAAAAATATCCAAAACCAATCTATTTATTATTGGATTATTTTATTTCAACTTATAATCATCTTATCTTTGAACTATATGAATTTGGACTCATTTATACTCTAAATATAATTTATAATAAATTATATTTCAAAATATCCCTTAAGTTCCCCTCCTCCCTCTAATAAAAGGGCACCACATCTAACCTATTACTCAAACCTCTCAAGCTTCATGGATCGTCCAACATCAGCATAAATGACCTCCCAACATCTCTCCCTTCCTGATATAATTAATCCACTTGGAAGAAGGTAATTAAAGAGAGCCCTTTGGGTCAAATTAAAAGAAGTTACCTGATTTGAGGATGAACAAGGAAAATACGAGACAAGTCGGACTCGAGGTAAGGGAATATTTCACCTCCTATTTTAGTAAATGAATTTTTTTATGTGATGTATTTTAATTTTCATTTTCATTTGTTAGTATATGTTCTTATATATCCTTATTTTTTTACATTTTTTGTCCAAGTGTTGAGATACCATTTTCACTCTCATCAACTCATTTTTGGAATTTTTATTTATCGTTGTTAGACTACCGAATTTTCTTAAGGGACATCATCTCAATCTCCATTCATTGGGGAATGTTTCGATAAAATACAAATCCTTATTTTACACGGTGTATAATAAACCCCTTTTACTTTTACTTTCATTCAAAAGGAATCTTTTTCTATGAAGCATTTTACTAAATGATAAATGGAATTTTTTTACCGTATGGCGGCACAAATTCTTTTTCTCTGCCAAAATTTTTATCTAATACTTGGATCCATCTATAAGCCATGATTTTTTTAAAAGAAAAAAAATAAACCCTTTAATCCCTTTTTTGGTATTTTGGTATTGAAATTTTTTTTGAAAGTGGATTTACTATTTCAATATATTGAAATTATTTCTTGAGATTTCAAATGAAGTTTTATGATTGAAATATTGATATTTTAAATTATTTATGTGTGATGATTATATAATGGTACTTGAACATTTGATGGGTGGTTACATGATAAACCAAATGATGGGTGGTTCCATGATAAACCAAGAACGAGTTGTTATGTTATAACCTCCAATTTATTAGGTATTGTGGTTGGTTTTATGGTTATTCCTTTTGTAATAATGATTAGTGGGTGTCGATCGTATGGGTATTCTATTTAATTATGATTATGTCATAGGTTACCTTTATATGATATTTGTTGTTTTCAATGTGTTTTATGGTAATCTTATGGTTAAAAAAGGGTATGAAATGAACTTATATTCAGTGAAGTGTTTTTTATACTTATTTAAGGTGAAATGTATTACTTTATGATTAAGTATTCATGGTTTAAATTTTGTTTTGAAAAATAATAGCTTTCTATCTTTGTGTATCCCTTACTGAGAATTTTTTGTGCATCCATTGTTTTTAAGAAAATTTAAAGGAATTATGGTCGAATAGGGTCAAATATGGGATCAATGAAAAGTTATTCTATTTAATACATGGGACTAAACATGTTTATTTTCTTTTAAGAGTTTTTATTTTATGAAAAATGGATATTGAGTAGAAGTGTCTATAAGTAATATTCAACATGTTTTTGTATAATTTATGACCTAAAACTCAAAATCTATAAACCTAAAAAGATCCAAAATTTTGATTTTTAACTTAATTCAATGTTATGTAATTTTTAATGCAATGTCCTTATAAATAGTTACAATATTAATCCATAAAGAGTATAAATCCATGATGTCATGGTAACTAGTAAAATGGTTAAACAACATTTAATAAAATAGATATAGGTTAAAAAATATTAAAAACATATTTAATTTTCTTTTTATGAAGGTATTTGGCTCTATAATAATCATATATTCTAAATAAATTAGTTTGTATTCATTTTTAATATAAAATTAAATTATGTTAATTAAATATTTTGAGAAATTCAATGAGTTCCCCCTATTATAATCGAGAAAATATTATCCTCCTCTCTCATCACTTTAAAACCATTTTTATTAGTACAATATTCACCCATATTACTTTTTATAATCCATCCCCACATTCTATATCTCTTAGATTCTAATGAACACCATCCACTCTGGCCTTCAGCTGTTACTAAAAGGAGATAGTTTGAAAAAAAACATCATTTTAATCAAGTATTTATGTTTTTTGTTCTCCCACATCCTTTAAATCATCATCATCATCCTTTATGAAATAATAAATACATTATCATCAATATAATTAGATTTTATTCTATTAATACGAACTCCCAAATCCAAATTCCCACCATAAAATTGGAAAATAATTAATTATTTGTGTATATGTCGGTCTACCGCATCATAGAACGATATATTTCATTTTCCATCACCATCACTCAAGAATAGTTATAATGGTGGAATAAATTATTATATTTGATATAAATTATATACTTAACATTGTTAGATAATAATATATCATTTATGTTGTTACCTTTCCGTGCACAAAAATAAATGACAATCTCGTTCGTGCATACTTGTAAATTATCACCTCCGGGAAGCGATGTGATTCGTTTTTCGTCACCATATCACATGGATGAAATATCCAAGAAGATCAAGAGTCAGGATAGCCTTCTTCCATTAAAATAAATTAAAACGCAAAGAGTAAAAAGAGCGTTCAAATAGACGATCTACAAAGGCGAGTATTGCACTCACCACGATAATCAGCCTAAACAAGGCTACTACAAAACGTATGTGATATGAAAGACCAACTCGAACTCACCTCTACAATTTCCCTTTTGGAGAGAACATCCGCAACTTGATTAGCCTCATAGTAGACATGAAGAACTTCAAGGGAAAGAGTCTCCGCAAGTCGGAGACAATCAACCCAAGCCGATAACATATTCCAAGGCACGTTCCTTGATCGATCTCTAAGGATCTGAACTGCAGAAGACGAATCGTACTCAAGACATAAGTCATTCCAACCGTATTGGACAGCATATCAAATTTCCTTCATCGTAGCCTAGAGCTCCGCCACAATTGAAAATCCATTTCCAATGAAGTGGAAAAAACATCCTTTGACAAAACCTCTGGTATTATGGAAGACTCCACCGCATCTGGAGGGTCCAGGCGCACCAGCAGACGCTCCATCAACATTAACCTTCAACTAGAGGGAAATTAGTGGAATCCATCAAATAGATTTCATCATCAACAGTTTCATTGCCCTTCCAATAACACCAAGAGATCTCAACAGCACAAGATCAAAAATATCATTATTCATTGTTCCAGTGTGAATCCTGGAGGTAGTGTTAACCGCACGATGAATGTCCATTACACCAGCATGAACGGAGGGTGTGATATTGTTGAAAATCAAGGAATTTGTTTCCTTCCATAAAAAAGAAATCAAGCAGGCTGCCGCAGCCAATAATAGTCCCTGAACCTGCTCGTTGCACATAGTCTGGCAGATGGAGTGTAGCGGCTCCCCAACTGAGGCAGAATCGAGGTGACAATTGATTATTCCCTAGATGTATTCCCATAACCTGCAAGAAAATTTTCACGAGGAAAAGATATGGGAGGCTATTTCATCCGCCTCGACACAGAAACCACAAACTGATGCCAGATGAAAACCAGTGCGTTGTAACATAGCCTGCATCAGAAGTTTGCCTTTCCGTATTCTCCAAATCAGCACCGAAGATGTTGGAGGAATGAAAGATCTTCTAAAACCTATTACCCATACTGGTGTATCCAAAGGGTCACCACAAATATACCATTAATATTCTTTCGTGTTGAAGATACCATTCATGTTTTTAATCCATACCAGCATGTCACATTCACTATAGCGATACCTCGAGATTTCAGTGGCAATTTGGATAGGAACTGCTTCATAGTTTGATGAATTGTTAAAATCCACAATGTTCATCTGTTGAAGGAGAGTAGGAATGACCACAACATCATAGATAGGTCGAGGCAGCTAGGTGGTAGTCCAGAAATTGAGCAGGGAATTCTTACAGACAATGCATTTCGAGCTGACCATCAACTCAGTGTAAACCTACTTTAAATCAGGCCAAACAGATGAGCAAAGATAATTGGAGTATCCATTATGGAGTTTCTCCACAAATCAGGCTTGAAAAAATTGCAGGGATTCGTTTGAATTTGAGATTATGTTCCAGGTAAACTTTCTAATCAAAGTGTCAATGAATATCCTTATGTCTTTGACACCCATTCCGCCCATTTGGATTGGTTTCACACACTCTTTCCACACAACTGTGGACAGCTTCCTCTCATGAATCAATCTAGTCCAAATAAACTTTCTGACTTTTCCTTTAAGATATTTAAGAAGGGAACGAGGCCATCGACACAAAGAAAAGTAATAGACAAACATCGAAGTAATCACAGAATTGACCAAGGAAATACTCCTTGCCTATGACATGTTTTTCCCCTTCCAGCTTGATAATTGGTTTGTAATTTTCAGAGAAATGTTTTCCAAATAGCATCTTTTATCCCTACCCCAAAAGAGAGGCACTCCAAGATAGATGAAAGGAGTAATACCCCTTTTGACACCAAGTTTCAAGGAAACTCTATTTTTCATTGAGGCAGAGAGTCCTCCACCAAACATGACCAAGGACTTCCCCCAATTAATAACCTATCCAGCAACCTCTTCATAGTGTGAAAAAATGCCTTTTATGGAATGATAAAATTAAACTTAACTTTTTTCTATAATGATCATTGAAAAATGTAAATGTTATTCTTGTGTATGTACGACTTACCATAACCATGATTATGATATAGTTTATTTTTCACATCCATGT
The DNA here is from genome assembly GCA_963277665.1 of Viscum album. Classification (NCBI taxonomy): domain Eukaryota; kingdom Viridiplantae; phylum Streptophyta; class Magnoliopsida; order Santalales; family Viscaceae; genus Viscum; species Viscum album. The sequence goes on from OY728121.1 coordinate 1,090,622,802, forward strand.
GTGATGGTTAGATTTAAAATAATAATTTATGTGTAATATTTATTATTATTTCCTTAATATTATTATATTTGATGAACTTATGACCAATTTTACAATATATATCATAACCAAGTCATTCTGGACATATGTACTGAATATCATCAAAACATCTAACATAACTTATGTAATTATTTAATTTTTATGACATGCTAAAAAATGATACAAAATTTATAAAATCAAGAAATTGGTTCTCAAGGATGTATATAATTAAACACTATTTATTATTATGGATGGTAAATACTTTACGTGACAGGTCAGAATCAGGGTAAGGGACATTATCTCAAAATTCACTTTTAAAGTTCTTATATCATCTCTTTTTACAATAGTCAAAAGAAATGTTTTTTTTACTTATATGGGATGAGTAATTTCTCCAATATTCATGAAACATTATAAAATTAATGTTTTTATATCTATTCATAATACTTTTCTATGAAATTTATTTCATTATTATGTATGTCGTTTTTATATTTTAACGAATATTTTTGCATGAAAATGGTATTTTGATATATAAAAGTATGTTGATCATGTGATTAAAAGAGTAATAAATGGTTTTATTCATGTTATGTTCCTTGTAAAATGATTATTATGGGATGATATCATTATAGATAAATATATTATTTGTTTATCCCCTTTATAGATCATGATATGATGGGTTGAGCCCCATTATAGCTCATGATATGACGGCTGAGGACCATTGTAGCTCTCCAATGAATTGAGAAAACTAGATATGGAATTCAACAATATGGTTATTCCATTTTAAGGGTTTATATAAGATTGATATTATAATTATATCCCAATAAGCCTACCGTATTTTTCTATTATTTCTAATTAGTTTTTAGGAAAATATTTTTAATGGGTCTTAATGTTTTCATTGGACTAACTATTTTCCTTATTTATGTCACATGTTGAACATTTTGTGCTTATCCCATGTTTCATAATGTTTTTTTGTTGTTTAGAAGGATGGGTAATAGAATTAAAGAAAATAATTGAATGTTATAAATATTTTTCATGAAGATGAATCCATGTTTAATTTTAATGTTTTACATTTTGAAAAAATTTAAAATTGTTTTAATATAATAGACATTGGATGAATGTGGGATGTTATGAATAAATTGTGAATAATTATTTAAAACCATAAACTAAAAATATCATTGAATTCTGTTTATATTTCAAAAAACCTAGAATATGTAATTTTTAAGGCCATGTCCTAATAGTTTGTATCAAGGGAATCTTTAGACAACTTTTGGGATATATACTTTTGGTGAAACATAGGTTATGTTTCTCAATAAATTATTATAGTCAAATAATTATTCTATAATTTTTTCATATTGATGATAGTCAGTTACAAAAGGAAGTATTATGATTTCCAACAACATTCCTATAACTTATTGATGACTTACTTTTGATTATTATTATAAAAAAGTCATGTCCTTATGATTCTAAAACTTTCTATAATATACAACTCTGTTGGAAAAAGTTGTAAAAAATACCAAAAACTTCTTCCATACCATGATACCACCTTGGTTTAGGGTTTATTTAATCTAATAATATTTGCTCAATATTATCATATTTTGGAAAATGGTAAGTATTATCAGGAAATTTCAAAATATGCTACCTTATCATAAGATTTTGAAATATATTATGATTTAAATAAAACTCCAGAAGAAGGATAACATCGTGAAGCCTATTTATATTTGGTTTTAGCTTATAGTATTTCTGGGAATACTTACTATATTTTTATGGTTCCTTTATTGTATGTATCAAAAAAATAATTCGAATGTTTTATAAAAAACAAATATTTTCTTATGCTTATAAATTATATGATATTAAAAATCATTTTCCAAAACTATTCTCCTAACAACACCACTAAAAGACATGTTTTACAAGGGGGTATTCGATAAAGGAATCATGGTATATTGAGGAAGCTCTAATGTATTATTGTATTGCATGGGACTTCTATTTATGTGAAAATATGAAAAATGAAGTTAGGTAATCCCCGTGATCATAGAAAGTTATTCATTATTCCTGAAATAGATTTATTAAATAAAATGGTGCTGGAATTTAAAATTTCATGGCATAAAATATGTCATGAATGATGAAGTTGAGGTAATTATTGGATGGGATTCAAAGTGTGAGGTATAAGATAACAATTGAGTGTTAATAATATTTTTTTTTGTTTTTGAATTTTATAATATCTTGAGAATTCTATAATAATTATATGGTTTTAGAAAAACAAGAACCCACAGGATGGGTGACAACCCATCATGTCTAAAAAGGCCGCGTAAATTTTACACACAAGTAAAGGGCGACAATGGTGAATCACATACCATTATCCAACGGGAAGTCCTAGTTATAATGAAATTTTATTTTTTTTAACTGATTTTATTGATGAATAATAAGTTATTTTTTGGAACATAGGTTTTATCGAATGGATAACCATGGGGTTCGAAAATTATTTGTTGATTATATAATGGATGTTATTTTGGTAACCCTTTATGATTGAGGTAAGTAGAATATTATGGAATTTTATTTGAGGAATAATAGTTGAATTGTATTTTATAATATTAATTTATTTTTTTGTAGATTTATGGAGATTTGGTTAATTTATGGAAATGGTCATCATTTCATGAAGATTATCAAGGAAATAAATGTTTTATAAATGAAATCAGAGGTAGTTAATGATACATGGTGATAAAAGAAAAAAATTCATCATAGAAGACCATGTGATCAAAATCATCTGAATTTTTGGCATCAATATTAGCCTAGAATATTATTTAGGGATTTTAATTATAGTTATTTATTTTTTTAACTATTTGTAACATTGGGTGATACTATAGAATTTTTTATACTAAAGTAGTATTTTTCCTATAAAGATTTATTCTATTAAAATATTTATCTTATCTTATCATATCCATATTTTTTCTTAATTTTTCATTGAATGAGAAATATAAAGTTAATATTTTATAGATTATGTGAGAAACTGGATGTTTATTCAAGTGCATCGAAAATGAAAAATTTATCATAAATACTCATAAGTTGGAGAAAAATATGAGTTTTGGTGGTTATTGATTAAAAGATTAAACAATACCTGTCAAGAAATTATATTTACCTGTGTTTTTATTAAAAATAGTAAATTTATTAATCAAATTTATGAAAAGAATTATGAAACAAAAATATTATCGGTTAGTTATTCTTAGTGGGAAATAAATAATTGTTTAACCCCTCAAAGATTTATTGTTTTCTGATTGTTAACTTCATCATGAATGGATCTATATCACTCTCTATCATAACATGATAATTAGTTTTCCCATCCATGAACATGTTTTAATATATTATATCCTATTATTTCGTTCTCAGGTGACCTTCATACTTCCCTTTCATTCTCATATAGTTGAAGTTTCTTTAATCCTTCTCCTGATGAGGGATTTCAATTAAGGAAATGTGAATAGTCAAACCCTGGTTAACATAGTCGAGTTAAAATTTTGATTAATCAATATACTAAAGTGGTGGGGAGATAATGTAACATCTCATGATTTTAAAAGGAAAGAAAAAGTTAGATATAATTAATGATATTCAAAATTGAGCTTAAATGAAAAACTAAATATTAGTTATTAATATGAAAATTATCGAATAACCATTTGAATTTCAAGTATGAAGAAGATTAAAATAATTATTAAATTTAATATTAAAAAATATTATATAATTACTTATTTTTGGAATAATTATTTATAAAATAAAATAAAATAAATTACAGTAAAAGAATATATTTTTCTGAAAACTATTCAAATGTGTAGAAATTTGTTTTATACAAGTTAGTAAACAAATCACTCCTATTAGATTATAATAATTAAATTTATATATAATATATGAAATATAATTCATAACATTAGTCATATGATTTTTCTTCACATGATATATGAACAAAAAAAAATTTACTCATAAAATATATATTTTTCTAATCAGACACTTTTGCAGACTTTTGATGTCTCACTTAAATTATTTATTTTTGTGTGAAAAAATTATAAATTATATTTAAATAAATAAAATTATTCATTGAATGTGTAATATCATAATTACCTTTGGTTGAATTTTCGAAAATTTTCTGAAAGGTTTTGTGTTTTGATGAATGCTGAAAAAATACTGAATTTTAATTGAAAACAACATTTTCATCTAAATAATTTATAATGGTAATTAATATTATTGATTGGTTTAAATTATAAATAGATTAATTTTATATAATTTAATCCAATTTAGGTCATTAGAACCAATTTCACATTGAATTTGGAAATAAAACCATTTCATCCTTTTGAACGTGTTCGCTTTAATAACTTATTTTCTCAACTCATCAATATGATGAATTTAAAATTAATTTTATCAAATTAATTATATTTACTTTAAAAAAATAGTTTCAATTTTTGGAATCAGATGGTCAAAATTTATTAAATGGAGTTCTTCTATCTTTGGACATTTTGAATAGTAACATTAAGAATTTTTATTAAAATAGTTAAGGGTCATGAAGGGTAATAAAGGGTGAAATAATATTATAAATATTATAAAAATAGCCTAAAACAAGTCCTAATTTTATTTTATGAGTGAGTGTCAATCTACATCTTCCTTCAGTACAAATAATATCCTTTGAAATCCACTTGGGTGAGAATAAGACATTTATATGATTTTATTTTATTAAATTCCGATGATTTCATACTTATGTTTTAATAACTGAATCATTTTTTAGTATATGGTTTTTTAAAATATATAATAGAGTATAAATAGTAATTTAAAATATAATGGATTTATCCAAAATATTTTAAATTAATAATAATCTTCATTTGGTACAATAATTTAGTGAAATGATAATATAATGATGATTTTGTAAATGATATATTAATCTAAATACAAAATAAATGATATGAAAACTTTTTAAAAATATAATATAAAATAATCAATTTCACTATAGAATTTCATAGATTATTATTATATGTTAGTGATGTTTTAAAATAATTGTTTTGAAGATATCATGATGTTATGTTTTTTATGTCATTTACGAAATAGTGTCAAAATTCACATTAATTATTTTATGAAATAAATCATATTTTATTAAATAAAACAAAATTCATAAAAACCCATAGTATAAGTGACGGAGATAGTGTTTAATTTTCATAAATGATCCATTTTATAAGTTTTTGGAATTTTATTTGTAATAATATTAAACTTTAATGAGTAAAAATCCATGTTGTCACGGTATGTGTCAAGGAAGTTAATAAGGGTTTAATCCAAAAGATAAAGATTAAAAAATATTAAAAATTTATCTAGATTCAGTTTTAGGAAGGAATATTGACACATAATAATCCTATGTTCTAAATTAATTAGTTTTTTGTTAATATTTAATGTAAAATTAATTTATATTAATTTAATATTTTTGGAAATTTAAAGAGTGCCTCTCCCCTCTCATATAAAGGGGCACATTTTCTCCTCTTATCCTTACACATAAAAAAATATATAGTTCCAAAAATATATGTTCAAATATCCACCAATAATCCCTAGAAACAATATACAACTCCTATTTTTGGTATAAAACTATCCTTACTGGTATTAAGGTGTTAAGAAAATAATATTGTCCGAATAAAAGGTATCAATTTTAATCAAGAATATTTGTTTTATTTATTATTACATATCCATCAAATATTATTAAAAATGATGAAATAATAACTATTATATATTAAATATAATGAGATTTATTATATTAATATCATCACATAAATCTATATCTACTTCCATATAATGTGAAAATAATTATCTATTCGTGGGTACAATAGACTTCCACATCACAAACCTATATAATTATTTTTCCATCATTGCCTCTCAATAACGGTCATAATGATGGAATTAATGGTTATATATGATATTCATGACCTATTTATCAATAAAAAATAATAATTTATCATTTTTGTTCTTACTAATCCATTCACATTGAAATGATAATGTCATTCGTGTGTATGTGTGAACTATCTCCTTCACGAAGTGATGTAATTCTTTTTTCCTCACCAAATCACATAAATTACATATATATTTAAATTAAACTAATTAATATTATATTTTTTATGTTATTATCATTTTTTAATGTTAAAATTATATTTACATTCTTTCCATAATGATCACCAAAAATTGAAACGTTATTCAATCGTACGTATAGGTTAACATCTCTGTATTTGTATCTTAGTTAATTTTTAATATATATATTTAATAGATGGGTTTAAAATTATAATTGATCTATAAAATTGATTATTATTTCATTAATATTATTCTTAATACAATGGAATAGTGACCAATATGACTATAGACATCATCCCCATGTTATTTTGGACTCAAGTACCGAATATCACCAAAACATTTGACAAAAGCTTAAAAAATTTACTAATTGGTATAACATGATAAAAATTTATAAAAAAGGAATAAAAACATTTTTTTGTTTTAAATAATGTATTTAATTAATATGTATTTATTATTTATGAAGATAATGATTGCACGTGATGATTCATACACAATGTTAGAGACGTTCTTTAAAAATCATCTTTTAAACACATTTTTTCAAATATTATTAAAAAAGACAATGGGATTGGTTTTTAACTAATAATGCATTAGGTTCTCCACCCACATTCATGAAAAATTATTAATTTACTATTTTTTAAATATTTCATTGTATTTCTTTATGAAAATTGTTTCATTTTTAAGGGTGCAATTTTTATACTTTAAAATTTATTTTTACAAGAAAATAATATTTTGATATCTAAAAGTATTTTACTCATGGGTTTAAAAGAGTCATCATCTGTTTTATTCATTCTAATTTCTTTTTACATTTTTTATTATGTGTTTATACCATTATATCAAAATTTATGATGGTTTTATCCCCATTATAGATCAATTTATGATAGATTGATCCCCATTATAACCCAAGGTATGATGGATGCGAGCCATTATATCCCTCCAATGCATTGGGTACTCCAGATATAGAAGTCAATCGTATGGTTTTTCCATTTGTAATAGTGAATTTATTATATATATGGTAACTATTTCCCATTTAACATACATGATTTTTAAATTATTTCGAATGATTTTTTAAGAAAATATTTTTAACTGGTTTTTATGTTTTCACTAGAAAAATGATTTTTTTTATTTAAAGCCCTTACTAATTTTTTTTACCAATCATATGTTTTAAAATTTCTTTAATAGTGTATAAGGGTGGGTAAGAGAAATAATTAATTCAAATTTTATGTTATGAATATTTTCATGAAAATTAATCCATTTTTTTACGAAGTTTTATATTACTAAAAAAATTGATATTGTTTAGTATTATCCACTTTGTTTTAATATTGGATGTTATGTATGAATTATGACATAATTCCATAAAACCCCAAACTGGGATGATCCTTGAATGTTATTTCTAGTTCAAAAATATTAGAATATTTAATTTTTATGGTAGTTCCTTATATTCGACCAGGATACAAATATTCTTTGTTAGAAATGAAGTGTTCTATTATCCGAATGAAATTAAATAAAACCCAAATACCAATATGATGGTTTCATGTTTTTTAGAGTCCGACATAAAATTGTGTTGTGACTATTTCCCATTTCCAATAAATATATTTAATGGTTTACTATCCCATTAGTCATTTGACTCTCACCCTTAAATTTTTAAAATACAAATCATCAATATACTAACTGTGAAATATATCTCTTCAATTTTTCTAACCACAGATACTCCATAATATCTCTTTATATCATAACTCTTTATGGATGAATATGGAATCATGTAAATTATTATTCATACAATATCTCCATCAATATATATATATATATTAAATTGAGTATTCAAAAACATGGTTCCAAAACATTATCATTCCATAATAATAAAGTTTTAACTCAAGATAACTTCTCATATAATTTTTTAGTTTCTGTATCATCTTTTATGTCTCGTTAATTATTACATGTATATATGGTTGACCAAAAATTTATGAATGATAATATTTTCCCCTATAAGTAAATATTAATATATCCATCAATTCTAAGTATAAAAAAATATTATATTTTCAGAACCTCACCTTTTGTAAGAAATAATTGTCCTTTATACTCAAAAACATTAGCCACTTTTTCGTTTTCCCATGGTGGTAATGTATTGAGAATTGATAATCTATAATCAAATCCAAACATATTATTTTCACATGTTTCTCAATTTTTAGTGGGTATATATACATATTTTTTATTATAAAATATACCACACTTTTATCAAAAAAGATCATTCCTCCAAATGATAATGAAAAATTAATCTACATAACTCAAAATTGGTATTTTGGTAATATTTGTCATTAACCATTTATTTCCATGATGAATAAGCTATCATCGTATAATTCAATATGAGGATTCGTCCCAAACCCTTCCTAGATAAGTCAATATAAATATTAAACCATACTCTATAGGTTTTTTGTTTAAGGACAAGTTCATGAACTAAATATCTCTTATGTTGCTTAAAATTTTCCTCACATTTATCGTTCCAATGAAACATGGATCCCTTTATATTTAGCACGATGGGTAGATTGGATCCCCATTATAAATATTCTATAATGAAGAAAAAATATCCAAAAATTCCAAAACTGTTAGTGATCCCATTCCCCATAGTTGGTTTAGTCCATCATTTAAGAATATTTTTCTTTAATAGATCAACAAAATTGCCCTTAAATGAGATTATATGACCCATAAATAAATATTTTTATACCCAATGTTCACACTTTGAAAAAGTTTCTTATATATTAACCTTTTATATGGAGTTCAATAAAATACCCAATTTATCTTCAAGATAATCCATTCATATTGAATATATAAGAATATATTTTATAAATATAAAAAAATAGATCTTGGTATTCTATACAGACTATATTAAATAAATTCCTTAATATTGAAGAATAATTAGTATGACCGGATAGAATTCATTTTTGTTCATAATTTTTATTTGTTATATAGAACATTATCATGGGTATATCCTCCATTTTAACCACTAATTAAGGATATCAATATTAAAGGTAAACATTGAAATTGTATTGTTCTAGAGTAGTTCACTAAACTTTTCATCAATACAGGGTAGAGGATACTTATTTTTGATAGTGATCCTGTTATTATACTGATAATCAATACATATTCTCAATGTTCCATCTTTCCTGTTAATGAAAAAACAGGTGCACCCCAAGGTTCCATGACTGACCTAATGAATCACTTATTAAAAATATATTGGATTTTCTTCATTTGTTCTTGAAACTCAATCAGGGAAATTATATATAAAATATTTTAAATAAATGTATAATTGGGTATGAGTTCTTTTGAAAACTCTCATATATGAAAAAATGGAGGAATTGAAATTTCTTTATAACGAAATCAGTAAAATTCCGTACAATAGGCATATCATCAATGATAAATGTTTCCCAAACCATATGAGATAAAACCCCAAATTGAAAAGAAATAAATTTGTATATAATGAATTTCATTTCTTTTAGAATATCATATTTTTCATCAAACTAATAGATAACCATTTTTTCAGAATATTCAATGTTTCATTCCTTCTATAAAATTGAATTCAACTTTATGTCCAGAATGAAAAGACATTCTTGAGATAACATCAAATTCGACCAGTGGGAGAATAAAAATATTTACAGGAATCACATTCCCTAAAACTCTGATTGGAGAATAATCATCAAAATGATATGTTATCATCGTACAATTTGTGATTTTCTGTACTAAAGTAAAAATAATTCATTTTGGGTTTTTTGTTATACAACTGGAAAATTCATAAAATATTAAAAAGATGGTAGATCTATAATAAAATGAGACATTAGAAGTTCTAGTTGTTTGGGAATGCATAACATTCATTGAATCATTTTCATACCCTTATTACCAATAGTGGTCAAATAAAATTTCAAATATTCTATGGGATAATTTCTTTATCATATTTATCATCATCATTAACCAATAGAATAATGAATTCGCTATCATAATTCCTAAAATAATTTTATTTTAAACATTAATGTGTGGGTATCTTATTTTTTATATATTTTACTCCATTAATAGATAAAATCTTATTCTGATGACATCAACAATACATATATTGATGTCCTTTCATTCCCCACATAAATGCATTACCAGCCCTTTTAAGACAATTTCCAATATGTTTCCTTCTAGAAATCGATCTTGAAGAAAACTCTTATTCTTCTCTCTTTGTTTTTTATAATTTAATTTAAATTGTATAATTATATTAATATGAAAACCTTGATATTAATTGGTAACACTAATCTCTTTCCCCTACATGATAGCACATCCAATGATTTCATTGCAGCTACTGAATTCCCTTATTGATAACACCCATTGGAAACATGGTTTTAAGACTTTGAAGGATCTATAGTCCAAAATTTATGGATGGATAACAATATTATAATTATAATTCCTATGTATTTTAAAATTTTAATCAATGGTAATAATATATTCATCACCCTTCTTTTTTATATCAAAAAATCCCTTCTTGATTTTTTCTGAATAATACAATGAGTGAATTTATTAGACAAATGTTATTCTATACTCTTCCCACTAAATAGTGTAAATTTCATAACATTTACCTTTATTAATGGTATATTCCAAAATTTATCTTTCTGAACTTCTAAATAATAATCATGTGAAATAACATGGTTATGTTCCAAACACTAATGAATTTAAAATATAATTTCAGTGGAAATAATCCATTTATTAGAATATAGTGGACCAACAAAACCACTAAAAGAGGGTTGATTTTTCCTCATGGAGGAATCATTAAAACATTGTTACCTCCTTTTATTATATGGAATCACAACCTAATTCATGGCCTGATAATTTTGTGAAAGAATAGAAATGAGTTTTTCATTCTATCTCCCACAGCATGTGGGTTGTAAGTAGGACGTTCATTTAATTATATGTTCCATTTATCACTTACATGGATCCTTACTTTTCAATCCATTATCTTAATAAAAAATGATTAGTGTAAGAAATAATAACCATTGCGATAAACCATATAATCATAAAAAATAATTTATAGTATTTATAAATAATTAATCCTTATTCTAAATATTTGATCCCTTATATTTAACCTAGATTCTTCTTATTCATCTTCTATTCAAATATTTCCCAACTATTCACAAATAAAATGCTAGTTATCTAAATATATCCCTGAATAGTTCCCAGAAATGTACACAATAATGGTTAGCTCACCACATACTGGATCGACAATAAAGATATAATTAACTTACACTTTTGGAGTTATTATGCATAGATAAACCTATCCTATTACAAAGTCAGCATATATTATCTTGAAATATAATTTTTATTAGAAAAACCCCACTCCATTACTTATCATAACATTCAACATTATCTAATTAATACAATTATTATAAGGGTTCTCACTAATTTCTTCTCATCCATGTTTTTTAAAATACATAAACTACTATCTAATATAGTAATTTTACCCATACATTTCCTTCATTAATATCACATCTTATTAGATGAATATTTAATACAGAAAATTACATTAACCTATAAGATCTTATTAACCTATTGTCATTGAAAACATGGATACATAAATATATTACACATAACTGACCACCATCATCTCCCACTGTGTTCTTAATATCTACCACCATTCTTATAACACTAATTCGTAAAACCATTCTTTATAACATGTGGAAAATAAACATAATAAAGGGTGGACTATAATTCTACTTAAGGATAAATAATGGAGATATAAATTATCACTCAAATATAAAATGGGAATTTGGGTATGAGAACCCAAGCATAACATTTCATAACCATAAATCGCATTTCATATATCCTAATCCTAAGTCATTGTATATGTTATTCTAGTGTGTAAAACACTGATAAAAATTAATCAAAGAACACAGTAAATGAGAGCATAAAAATTGAATACGACATATGTTTTTGACATTCACAGATTCATGTAAACTCATTTATGTAGTCAAGGATAACTTCTAATACTATCATACCGTAATCGGATCACTCCCCATTCCATTATATCCTTATTCAAGGATACTTTCATAGCTATCATAGTGTAAATAGTCCCTTATTGATCTATGTTCAATCCCCATTCATGTCCTTATTATCCTATGAGATATCCATCATTAACAAATTATTTGTAGGGGTATACATTTTTTTTGTAAAAACCATCACATAATCAATATCTTTTCAAACATATTACCAAATATCATAAAAGAGACATCATATATCAATATATGTGGAAGGGAAATGAGATTCATAACTAATTAAAGGTTCACAATATCATCTCCAAGGAAAATTAAATGGGTTACATAATAATTTCATCATATTATTATAATCCATCTAGAGATATAATAAAGAATGTTTCAATAAATCATACCATATGTAAATAATATGTAACAATAATGGATGTTATAATAAATAATTACTCTTTCAATGTCTAATTGAAATATTTCATATGGAAAGATCTCTTTACATTTTCATATCACATTTGTAAAATATTAAAGCATCCGCAATATTATATAAATATTTTTATTTTAAAATATAATTAGAAACTAATAAAGGAAAATTCAATGAATTGAGTTGTTATAGTGGTGTGAAATTTTTATCATTTCATGAACATTAAAACAAAAATTTATTTAACATTTTCTGTAAAAAAATATGATTACCTCATTCCAAAAATGATAAGAGGAAACATTTAAAACCATTTTCTAAAAAAGTAAATCATTGTTAAAAATGAATTTAATAAATCATAGTATAAAATAAAAGGATCCTTAGAAACCATTTTTGAAAAAAAAAGGATATTGATGAATAAGTGTTTGTGATAGAAATTTATTATCTTCCTCTTTAGAAACATTATTTCTATCTCTTGAGTTATTAATGAGAGGAAAATTAAAGTAAAACATTTATTCTTTAGATACTAATAAATGGGTATAAATTTTAGGTAATTATTGATATACAATTTATAAAATTATGTCATCAAATACATTATTAAACGAAATCCCAATAATAATGATATTTTCTCATAAATCGCATACCTCAAGGTCAACTTACATAGAATGTTATCTAAAATCATATGTATTAAATTTTAATTGATTATAATTATATAATATAATCATTTAAAATCTTATGATATCATATATTATCAAAATGTAACATTTTATGATCCATATCATAATATTTCTTATTAATAACATCGTTTCTGGGTGTCAACTATTTTGATTTTCCAATGAATTTTGATTATGTAGTTCCTCTCCTTATACATTGATAATTGTTTCATCATATAAAGAATTTTAATAATGATATAAATTTCATTAATATTAATTATATATATCTATATATATCCAGATTCATTTATAAAATATAACAATATAAAAATGAAATATGTCATTTATAGATAATGCGTGATGTACATATACATGAACGCTGTTTACACTTTTTTACGGGTGGAATGAAATAATGTGTATCAACAATTCTACTCCAAAAAATAATTATTATATCATATATATAATATATTTTCATTATATATATGATTATTACCTTCTATTTGATGGGAATATAAAAAATCACATTGTAGAGGTGGTAGTCCAAATGTATGCACAAACGACATTATCATTTTCAAAAAGATTGTATGTAAACAATATAGATATATTAATATTACTGATGAATATTATTTAATTAAAAAATATAATATATTTACATTAAAATTGAAAAAAAACATCCATGAAGGATAAAGAAAGTTATCTCTATATGTAGGTAGTAGACAACACATAACAACATATTATACGTTCACTTTCCATTTAATGGGATATTGGTTGATATTGGTCTTTATATAATGATAATTAAATTTAAGTATAATAATGATACATAATGAATTTTTTTATTATGGAGCCCACATATTTATATAAAATATAACTGGAAATAAATTTAATGAGTTAATGTAATATGATTACCTCTCCTTCGGTTGGACTTGTTTAGTTATTTCTTAAGGAAGAATTGAAGTGTATTTTAAGAAGAAAAGTGCATATCATTTTTTTTTCATGGAAAAACTAGATGATATTTGGTTATGTTTTTGTTGAGATAGAAATCTCAATACTGTGTAATAATGGGAAAGGAGGGGTGTGCTTTTACATGTGGGGAAGAGGGTACACTTTCTATTTATTAATAAATTAACATAAAACAAAGTCATTACCATAAAAAATTAATACAAATAGAAATATATTGTAATTTTTTAAAATATTCATTACAAATATGAACATAAAATAGGTTTTAGTCATGTTTTATTAGAAATTATAACCTTACATTTTTTCTTACACAAACATAAATCCCTTTTTAACATTAACTATGGTGAAAATATGTTTCTATTTATAAAATTAATTAATAATTAATTTGACTATTATATAAGGAGAAAATATATATAAATAATTATTTAGAATAATTAATCCATATTATCTAAATTAATCGCTAAAATTGAAAAAAAAACTAATTTAAATATAATATCACAACATTTACTGATAAACAGTTTTCATGAATTTTTCGTTCATATGTACACAAAGATTTTATACCAATATACTCCTAAAATTAATTCCCATGAAAATAATTAGAATACTGATAATATAAATGATATAATATTACTTTTATTTCTAATTTAATACAATACATAACTTCGAATATTTTTTAAATGACAATACAGTTTCTTATTAATATTGGCACTTTTCAAAATTCATTAAAAATTTAATCATTTCTAAAAATTATAAACAAATATTCCTTATATAATTTTAACATGTTAAATTAAAAAAATTATGTTAGTTATTTTATTATATTTTTTAAATTTTCAAAAAATATGTATATTTTATGCTCACAAAATAAAATTTACTATATATACATGTATTATCTAAAACAATTATAAATATTTGTAAATGTTTTTTATTCTATTTTATTTTATATTTTAGTAAATACATTATAATTTTATAATATATTATGATTCAATTAGTCTTAGGGGTCAATGTAACAAATGTTTTGAAAAAAAATTATCATAAAATATTGTGGTGTTACATCCCCCCATAATCCACCAAACATATAAATTAAATAAAGTGGTTTTTAATGTTAGCATACCATGCCCAACCTTATATGTATATTATAGAAATACCATTTAAGAGGGTTTATAAACCATAACATATTTAATAAATATAAAATATAAACATGATGGTATCATGTAATCGAAAAACTTATTTACTATGACTCTAGGAAACTAAATTAGGAATCAGACCGCACAGAATCAAAATATGTAAACTCCTAACCATGTTTTCTAGCCAATTAATCACATATAGTTTTATAAAATAATACTCCATATATATTGATCATAAATAAATATGTGTGGAAGTAAATAATTGTTGTTACGAAATTTGTAACATTGTATCGATGACACAAAAATATTGGGTTACATAACGATTATTATCCATTTCTACCCTAGATTTATCAATCAAAAAATCATTTTAAATGGACATTTTTACCTCCAACAAGAAATATAAAATTCCATTTTCATGGAAAATTTTCAGAGGTATTTCATGTGATAGCCCTTACAATTTAATCACAACCAAGGATGGTTGTGTATATTTTCAAATTAATAATATGTCATGTGATGTGTCTGACAAAAGGATATCACCATATCAATAAAAATAAAAAAATAAATTCCTTGTAGAATAAATTCCAATGGTTTAACATGATTTATCTCTCAGGGAGTTAATATTATCATATTTTATTCATTTTACATAAACTTATATTTATTATTTTTAATGGTGAAAATAATTGAAATGAGATATTATATTTTAATACAATTGAATAGAATAATGAATAAGTGTAAAATAAATGAAATCATAATGTATGTGTTAAAGAATAGTTGATAAAGTTTTTATGTATCCACTATTTAAATTATTTGATTGCTCTATTAAATTTTATGCCTTTATATTATTTTTCATGAGCCTTGGTTTAATTTATTGTCAATAAGTCATTATATATTGTTGGATGAAGTGATGATGCATAGAGAATTATTATGGATTCATTTAATAGAATTGAATTTCATTCATGAGAAATTATCCATGTTGTAAATTTAATGATTTGTTTCACAAATATTAATGTCAATGGAAAGTGTGAATAGGGACACATTGTTTACTACATTTTTATGAGAAGAATGATTTTATGTATTATTATATGAGATATTGGAAAAGGTTCATTTTATTGGAATATTTATTTCCATTAAAAATTATTTATGTCTATCCATTTGAGCCACATGGCCCAAATCGAGCCTAAAAGTATGGGATGAGGACCTCAACCACATGGGAGATTCCATCAATGCATCTCTGATAGAGGCAGTGATGTCGGTTGGCCATTATATAAGGGCCACAAGAGCATGTTTTGGACTAAACAGATGGCCTAGATTATATGGCTAGAATAGGTAGGCTAGTTATGCCACCATGATGAATCCCATAGTGGTGCATGAATGGTGTGATTGGTGTTGATCCCCCATTTCAATAATGGAAGGGAAATTGGAAAATATCGAATGGTATATCGAAGCCCAGAAATTGTGCATTTCGGTTAAGGGGTGCATTCATATAGTTATTATTCACCCTTCTATTATAAAGATGAAAATAATGAATGTCACTCATTTTTAGTAATCTCCTCCATCCAATGGATCTCATGCACAATATATTATAATATTCCAATTTTCATCATCTTTGGATTATTATGGTTCTTCTCAAATGAACAAAGGCAACAACGATCACACATGATACTTTGAAAGGAACTAGACATGCTCAATCATACTAATAATATGAATGAAGTAAAATTTCATGTATGCATGATATTGTCATGAATTATTTACAATAATCTAAATATTGAACTAGAAATAGTCACATGAGGTTTTCTTATGAGGATCTTAAGATCACGTAAAATAACGGAGATGATCATTAAGACAACATTATTACATGAAACATTTCATGATAGCTTGAATACAATCACTGTGGCATTTCTTGATGACCAAGGATCATGAAATAGTAAAGAGATAACTATGAAGCTATAAAATGAAGTTGAATACATATTTGATATTAAGAGGATATTATTTTTGGTAAGTATTATTTCTGAATTATTTAGAGTAGCACAACTATTTTTAATATGGAATCTCATAATCAATGAAGTGAACATGATAAGTAATCACATGATCACGTGATTATTCTAGTATTTTATGGGTAAGATGAAAGCCAATGTGTTCATGGGATCCTGATATAATTATTTTCACAACCCATCCCAGTGGGGTCTGCACCATGACTCCCCAAGACCACCTCCAATATGCCGGTGGCTGGTGACTAGAACCATGTCGGAAAATTACTAGCATCGGAGGCATTGCCTATGTACCCGTGCACATGCACACATCTCTAAGCCCACAAATGCTAAAATGGAAAAACCACTAAGGAAAAAAATGAATGCATACAACTAAACCCAACCAACAGAGTACGACGAAAGGTAGAGTACTATAAAAGTAAACTGGGCCAGAATACAAGCTGACCAAAAACAACAGTCTAAAAACTGAAAAGTCCAACCTGTAAGAACAAAAGGTACTGGGACTGCCGCTCATAGCTGTAGGAATGCCTCGGCTAGTAGGGATCTTAAAAAGCTTGGTCCAATCCTGGTCTGCCCTGGACTGTGTTAAAAGGCTGCTCATCTGCACAAGACACCAGACGTGTGGGCAAGGCCCGTGCTAGGGTGAGTATAACAATACTCAGTAGAGGAACCCGAAAACCACAAAGCAGTATACAAAGTAATGGTACAGTCAGCTATGCACAATATATGTCTACAGAACATATCGAACAAACCTGATATACTCAAAACACAGACCTGTGGTCTAGAGACAAGTCACACAACCACATACCCCCATAGGGATTCCGTTCGATGATTCCGTGATGCACTCGTTAAGGGAGAACACCCTCCACGAGTGTTATAGCTCTGATGACGTCCGTCCGAGAAGTGATGTTCCTTGAGAACTGTCATGAGAAGTATCTGCACTCAATACGGGAGACAAACTATTGAGTGGAAAGGCTATGATAGATAGAAGCACTCATTATGAGAGACACACTCCTGAGTGGAAAGATCACAACACACATATGAGGATCACTACCAGGGCCATGGTGGATACCGCGACTCATCCGTATTCACTAGTTAGGTTATTCACCATCTAGGTCAAGGATCAACACCCGGTAGAGTTTTCATGTTGATGCCTGACTCTACCTAGGGTTCGGAATGGATAGAGGATTTGGATCTAGGCCTCTCGGATGGATTCCTGACTCTATCACTGAACGTCCTGCTAAAGGGATCATACTCCTGAGTTGGAAATGATGTATGACCTTCAGGGGAACGAGAATAAGGGGAACTGACCCAAACGAAAGATGTCCAAGGTACACTGAACGAAAGGACCATTCCATTTTCCAAAATGTACATAGCATGTAGAAAATATACACACCTTGTTGTCTGACCCCGGGTACTGCCCGTGTACAACGGCCTGTGTCATAGGTTGGTCATGAAGAAAAACATAGTACACAGAATTTAGTACGATGTACATGCCATGTCCGAGTGACTGTGGTTGGCCCTGTGTCATTGGCCATGTGGTCGTACACGGCTGTCAACCCGTGTACTCTATCACGTGTCTGTGTATACCCTGGATACACACCGAGTTTCGCGTAGCCGCCTCTGCCAATCTGTACACACCGTTTCTCTGGAAGCCGTGTAGATCATCCCTTGTCCGTGTACTACCCAAAGTACATGCCAAGCTTCGGGGAAAGTCCAACACACCATGTGACCAGGGTCACCGCCATGTTATTCCTCTCTGACCCCGAAACCCTAGTCGTTGTCGCCAGTACTACACGGCGTGTTCTTCGGAAGTACAAGTCGTGTATTCTGGAAATTCCTAGAAATGCGGACCTCCGCCATCGCACCTCCAGTAATGATCCGTTCATCGATCGGACCACCTAATATCCACAAAACCTTCAGGTTTTGGTCTCTCTCTCACCACGAACCCACATTCGGTGTTTTTGGACCTCCGATTGGCTCCGAAAACATGTTTTGATCTTCCCACATGAAGAAGGCTTGAAGAACGCCCTTTCCCGATTTGTCGTCCGCCATAGTCACCGCAACTCCACAAGGACGTTGCAGTGTCGAACCTCCTTTTTGTTATCATTGCGTCATGGAGCGGATGTGCAATAATCCGTTGTTCATCACCACGCATAGAATGCGAAGAACGCGCGAGAAAAGAATGGGAAAGGAAATTCAATAAACAAATCGAGGAACGGACATCCAAAAACGTTTCTCATGGCGTTGATCTGTTCCTATTAATAGTTTTAATGTAGCAGAGATCAACATAAATAAAATCATGGAATATTTCCCCAAAATCATCCCCAAGAAAACCCTCCTGCAAGAACGTATGAGTCTGCCAATCAACTTGTTCATGGTTGATCCGCGTTTGTTGTTTAAACTCAAAAACGGGGAAAGGAAATTGAAATAAAAAACCCATAACTTTCTAAAGGATCGATCGTTGATGAAGCCGCCGCGCAGCCGTTGTCATCGAGATACTTCAACGTCGGCATAGCAATTCTCGATTTCGATCCATCGTCGTTTTTCACTGAGAATTCTCTCCAACACCTCGTGAATTCTGCCGATGTTCCTCTCAAAAGTTTCCAACGATCATCAGTTGATTATCCCAATACAAAGGGAAACGTGATGGAATTGAATTATGCAGAAGTATTAATGACATCAACTTGCCATTTTTGAGTCATTGTGACACGTAATTAATTGTGAAAATTGTTGCATCGTTGCCACCCTGCAACGGATGTTTCCTTAAAAATAAAACTAACATTGAGGCTTTATTTTATTTTATTTGTTCTTGAAATGTCTGAAAATTAAATTTTTCCCTCGAGCTGTGATGATCGAGGTTAGGATCGTTCTTAGGCAAATTTATCATCCCGGTCGCAATGGTGAGCTTAGATTTTTAATCCGGGAATCCATTTGGAAACTTCCACAACAGCGCACAAGCATCGTCTCACTTAACTTAAAATAGTTCAAACCACCATTCCGGGATCACTAGACCTCGGAATGATGTGTCTTCTTCGCACCCGGTCTCAAAATAATTCCATATAATTTTTAAAATAATAAACGGAAAACTCGAGACATTACATTCTCCCCAACTTGGGGATTTACGTCCCCAAAATTCCAAAACAAGGGCTACTCAAAAAGATGCGGGTACTGGGCACAAATCTGGGCCTCTCACTCCCATGTGTTGTCCTGAATATTCCCATGCTCCCATTGGATGCACACTAGGAGAATCGATCGCCCACGAAGGATCCTCTCTTGCTGATCCTCGATCTCCACTGGGTACTCAGCAATGGTCACACCATCCTTGTTGTCCAGCTCTCCCCAGTCGACGACGTGCGATGGGTCATGCACGTACCTCCTCAGCTGAGACACGTGGAAGACATCGTGTACCTGATGCAACTGTGGCGGTAGAGCTAGGAAGTACACCACCTCACCAACTCTGCACAGAATCTAGAAATATCCGGTGAACCTTAGATATAGCTTGTCTCCCCTTCCAAATCTCTACAACCCTCATCGAAGTGAGACCCGAAGAAAGATGTGGTCTCCCTCTTCGAACTCTAGAGGTCTCCGTCGTCTGTCAGCCAAAGACTTCTGCCAGCTCTGTGTAGTCTTCATCCACTCTCGGATGATCTTCACCTTCTCTGTGGTGGCTCGAACTAACTCTGGACCCATGAGTGTCGACTCTCCAAGGTCGGTCTAGCAAACCAGTGACTGGAAGGGTCTCCCATACAAGGCCTTAAACAGTGCCATACCGATGGTGGAGTGGTAACTGCTGTTGTACGCAAACTCCACTAGTGTTAGGTGGTCCTCCAAGCTATGACCAAAGTCCACGATACAAGATCACAACATATCCTCTAGAACCTGAATGGTCCTCTCCGTCTGACCATCCGTCTCGGGATGAAATGATGTGCTCAAGCGTAGCTGAGTCCCACAAGCCTCCTAAAATCCCTTCCAAAACTAGGATGTGTAGGGGCCATCTCGATATGAGACTATAGTCTAGGGGACACCATGAATCCAAAGTATCTCCTGCAGGTAGAGGAATCCTAGGCTCTCTACGGAACTCTACTCCATGATAGCTAAGAAGTGGGTCGACTTGGTGAGTCGGTCAATTATCACCCAGATGGAATCATGCCCCTTGGACATCAGTGGTAAGACTATCATGAAGTCCATAGATATTCCATCCCACTTCCACTCTGGGACTTCCAGGGGTGAGCTAATCCCGCTGGAACCTGGTGCTCAGCCTTCACTTACTTGCATGTGAGGCATCGAGAAACGAACTCTGCTACTGCCTTCTTCATGCCTGACCACCAGAACTGTCATCAGAGATCCTGGTACATCTTTGCCACTCCAGGATGTACCTCCAAAGGGGATGTATGAAACCCCCTTAGTACCTCCTCCTGGAATGCCACTGGTACAAGAGTGCATCCTCTGAAAATAAGTACATGCTCCCCACCTTGTGAATATCCATCAGGAGCATGTCTTGTGGATAACTGATCACGTAATTCCACACAGTCCACATCCCCAAGCTGTGCCTCCCAAACATTCTATAAGAGTGGAGGGGTGACAACCATCATCTGTAGTTAAGTTGTATCATCTCCATCTAAGAAGGATAACTGTAACATAGCTAACTGCGGTGTCTCCTTACTCTGCTGCTGTGAGCTCGACCTTCTGCTAAGAGAATCTTCCACCTTCTTCCCCTTTCTAGGAGTATAGATGGTCTTGAAATCATAGTACTGGAGGAACTCTAGTCGAAGCCTCTACCTCAGATTCAGATCCTTCTGTGAGAAGATGTACATGAGGCTCTTGTTGTTAGAGTAGACCATAAACCACTCACCCATAAGGTAATGTCGCCACATCTTTAAGGCGAAGACTACCGCTGGAAACTCGAGATCATGGGTTGCATTGTTCTACTCATGTGGCCTAAGATGGCGTGAACCATAAGCAATCACTACATGCCACTTCATCAGGACACAGTCAAGCCCTGTCCCTGATGCATCTTAGAAAACTACATACTCGACACCCTCCACTGGCAATCTCAAGACTGGGGTTCTCTTCAAACTATAGTTCAACTGCTCAAAATCCTGCTGGCACATCTCTCTCCATACGATGGGTTTCCCCTTCCTGGTCAAAGCCGTCATCATTGCTGATATCCATGAGAAATCAGGAATGAATCTCCGGTAATATCATACCAACACAAGGAACCTCCGCACCTCTGTCACGCTTCGAGGTGGCTCCCATGCTAACACAGTCTCCACCATGGCTGGGTCCAAAACTACTCCATCTGCTGAGATGTCATGTCCCAGAAAGTGGAACTCCTGAATCTAGAACTGGCACTTTGAGATCTTCCCATAATGATGGTGCTCCAGAAGTATGTCTAGAACCATCCGTAGGTGTATCGCATGCTCCTCTTATGATTCCAAGTACACGAGGATGACGTCGATGAAGACCACTATGAACCGGCCCATGTACGGCTGGATGATCCGGTTCCCCAATCCCATGAACACTACCGGGGTGTTCGTTAGGCCAAAAGGCATCACCATGTACTCATAGTGACCATAGCGGCATCTGAAAGTCATTTTCGTTATATCCTCATCCCGCACTCGTAGCTGGTGATAGCCTGATCGATGGTCAACCATCGAGAACCGTTGTTCCCCTCTTAGCTGATTAAAGAGGTCATCAATTATCAGTAGTGGATATTTGTTTTTCGCCGTCACCTGGATCAGGCGCTGGTAATCGACGCACAATCTCAGACTCCTTTCTACCTTCTTGGCAAACATGAATGGGGCCGCCTAGGGTGAGACACTTGGTCTTACGAAACCCTTGCTCTGCAAATCCTCCAACTGCACCCTCAGCTCGTGAAGCTCTGTGGGAGCCATCTGATAATCCGTTGAGCAAATCGGTGTCGTCCCGGGGTATAATTCGATGCATAATTCAATCTCCCAGTATCGAGGTAATCCTGGAACAACTCATACTCCACCACCATTACTGGGAACATAGAGCTCGCAACTTATATTGCTCTGAGGGTAAGGCTATCCAACTCATGAGTGATCGGTTGGACCCTCCTATGCATGAGCCCATTTTGTGTTGTCTGGGTTTCCATTTCTCCGAAAAATGAAAACCTCATTCCATCACGGTGAACACACCGTACCCTTCGCCTAAAGTAGTCAATCTGGGCATGGACCGAAGATAACCAATCCATACAGAGAATGACGTCGTAAGGCCTCGGCACTACCACCATGAGGTTCCAACTGAAACTCTCGCCTCGAAGGGTAAGATCATACTATCTGAAAAGGAGTGTGATCCTCGAGTCTCCTCCCATAAGTCTCTCCAAGTGTATGGATCGAGTCTACAGTTCTACCGGAATATCGAGGTTTTTTACAAGACATGTGGCTATAAGGGAATTAATGGCACCTGTGTCTATGAGTACGGAAGCTAAGGTAGAAAAGACATAGATCGTACCTCGAATCATCCGTGGAGCCCCTGGGTTGTATGCCTCGACTGCATGCACGTGTCCATGTCCCTATCCCCCAGCTCCTTGAGCCTGGTACAGACCTCCTAGGGGTGGTGGTGGAATTAAGTCGAAGCATCTGCCACCACCTACAGCCCTCCCTACTCCCCTGTCATGTCTGCCTCCTGGCGGGTCTGCCAGTTCTGTTCTCTACCTCCACCTCGGTGGTCCATCCAACACTTCCATGTCAGCATCTCGATGGGTCGGTCAATCTCTAATGAGATGTCCCCTACCGTTGCATGTGTAGCATTGCTTCTCCCTAGGTAGACTGAATCCAGCCTGTGAGCCCTGGACTATCGATCACCTGTCCTGGGTCCTCCTATGATGTTTCCCACATCCAGATCCCTGTTCCTGACATCGGCTCCCTACTTCCGGGGTCTCTGCACCTGTCTGCCTGCTGCAGATTTCTATCCGCTGCCTCTGCTCTGCCAAGAAACTCTCGATCACAAAGTCCCGCTCGAGCAATCCAGCATAAGTCGATATGCAAAGAGGCATGAAACTTGCTCGGATGTCTCCTCATAGATCTCGCTCAAAGGTTCGAGCTCTGAAGTAGTGATCCCCGACCATACCCATCGAGTACCTGGCGAGGTTGGTGAACCTCGATGAATAGTCGGCTACTATCACACTTCCCTACTGGAGCTAAAGAAGCTCTTGGATGCGCACAGCTCTCAACATAATCGGAGAGAACTCCTCCCTGAAGAGTAACTCAAACTACGTCCATGATTGAGTTTCCTCTTCGTGAGTCTGAGTGGTTAGACTCCACCATCATCTCGCCGAACCCAGAAGAAGGCTCACTCCTAGGACCACCATCTGGTTTTGTTGGTGTCCTCAAATGACATAAAACACTAGTCACTACCTCAAGACAGTCCTCATCCACCTAGGGGTCGGTCTCACCTCAGAACCAGAGGGGTCTCTGTCTCTGGAACTCATGGAGCATGCTAAGCCTGCGCTCTTAACGGGTTGGTACTGCAAGTACCACTGGCTGCTCCACTGGTGGTGGTCTAGCGGGCACACCACCTAGTGGAAATGTCGGGGGAACTGGTCCCTGTATCAAAGCATCGTCACTGAGGGGATCATCCTCGTGATCGTGTTGCTGAATCCTAGTGGGTATACATTGTGGAGGCATCCTGTAAAGAAACAAGATGTACCATGGTCAATGAGTATATCTGAATTTCTGACACAAAGGACATGGAAAACACAACCCATTCCTATATGATGCTTGTACATTTTATTTCCCCGCAACCAATTTTTTTGTGTACCGAGTCGAAAAGTAGGTTATCAGAGTCCTGGTGTATAGATATGCCGGCCGCCGCACAAACACTGTTGTCTCTGGCCTGAAAGTCGATCCCGAAATGCATAACATTGTTTCCCCAAACCAAACTCACAGACTCTTGGTCCTAAGGTAGAACCGACCACCTCTGATACCACACTGTCACAACCTGTCCCAGTGGGGCCCGCGTCGTGACTCCCCATGCCCGCCTCTAATATGACAGGGGCTGGTGACTAGAACCAAGAAGAAAAATACAAGCATGGGAGGCATTTCTTATGTACTCGTACACCCGCACACATCTCTAAGCCCACAAATGATGAAATGTAAACACCACTAAGGAAAAAGAATTCATGCATAAAACTAAACCCAACCAATAGAGTACAATGAAAGGAAGAGTACTGTAAAAGTAAACTAGTCTAGAATACAAGCCCACCAGAAACAAGAGTCTGAAAACTACAAAGTCCAACCTGTAAGAACAAATGGTACTTGGTCTGCCGCTTGTAGCTGTAGGAACACCTCAGCTTGTAGGGATCTCAGAAAGATCGGTCTTGTCCTGGTCTACCCTGGACTCTTTCAAAATGATGTTCATCTACACAAGACACCAGACGTGCGGGTAAGGCCCATGGAGGGGTGAGTATAACAATACTGAGTAGAGGACCTCGAAAACCACAAATCAGTACACAAAGTAAAGGTACAGTCAGCTATGCATAGTATATGTCTACATAACATATAGAAAAAACCAGATATACTAAAAACCCAGACCCGTGGTCTAGAGACATGTCACACAACCACATACCCCCCCAAGGGATTCTGTTCGAAGATTCCGTGATGCACTCATTTAGGGAGAACACACTCCACGAGTATTATAGCTCTAATGACGTCCGTCAGAGAAGTGTTTTTCATCGGGAACTGTCATGAGAAGTAGCTACACTCATTATGGGAGACACACTTCTGAGTGGAAAGGTTATGATAGATAGAATCACTCATTATGGGGGACACACACCTCAGTGGAAAGATCACAATACACAGATGAGGATAACAGCCAGGGCCATGGCGGATACCGTGACTCATCCGGATTCACTAGTAAGGTCATACATCAGCTAGGTAGAGGATCAACGCCTGGTAGATTTTGTCACGTCGATGCCTGCCTCTACCTAGGGTCAGGAATGGATAGAGGATCTCAAACTGGGCCTCTCGAATGGATGACTGACACTATCATAGAAAGTCCTGCTGAAGGGATCATACTCCTGAGTGTGAAATGATGCATGACCTTCAGGGGAATGAGAAGAAGGGAAAATATCCCAAACAGAATATGTACAACGTATGGTGAATGAAAGGACCGTGCCGTTTTCCAAAAAGTACATGGTGTGTAGAAAAGATACACACTGTGTTGTCTGACCTCGGGTACTGCCCGTGTACAACGGCCCGTGTCAGAGACTCGTCTTGTAGAAAAACTTAATACACGGTGTGTAGTACGATGTACATGTTGTGTCCGAGTGACTGGGGTTGGCCCCGTGTCACTGGCCATGTGGCCGTACGTGGCTATAAACCCGTGTACTCTAACCCGTGTCTATGTATCCCCTAGATACACGCCGAGTTTTGCGTAGCCGCCTTTGCCAAGCTGTACACGCCGTGTCGCCTGAAGCTGTGTAGATCATCCCATGTTTCTGTACTACCCAAAGTACACGCCGAACTTCGGGGAAAGTCCAACTTGTCGTGTGACAGGGGTCACACGTTGTGCTCTTCCTCTCTGACCTCGAACCCCTAGCCGCCGCCGCCAGAACTACACGACATGTTATTTGGAAGTACACGTCGTGTATTATGGAAATTTCTAGAAACGTGGACCTTCACCGTCGTGCCTCCGGTGATGATCCATTCGTTGATCCGGCCACCCGATCTCCACGAAACCTTCAGTTTTTTGTCACCCCATCAACACAAAGCTGCTTCTGGTGTTTTCAGACCTCTGATCCGCTCCAAAAACATGTTTTGATCTTCCTGCATGAAGAACCCTCAAAGAACACCCTTTCCTAATCCAGCCTGATTCATCGTCTTCCATCTTCGACGCACCTCCACAAGGTTGTTTCATTGTCTAACCTTCGATTTGGGATCATTGTGTCGTGGAACGGATGCACAACGATCCGTTTTTTTTCGCCCTGTAAAGAATGTGAAGAACGCACGAGAAAAGAATGGGTAAGGAAATCCAATAAACAAATCGGGGAACAAACCTCTGTCGTCGTTCGTCACGGCATTGATCTGATCCCGTTAATAGGTTTAAACGGAGAAGAGATCAACATAAATAAAATCATGGATTATTTCCCCAAAATCATCCCAAAGAAAACCCTCCCTCAAGAACGTATGAATCCACAGATCAACTTGTTTGTGGTTGATCCGCGTTAGTCGTTTAAACCCCAAAACGAGGAAAAGAAATTGAAATAACAAACCCCTAACTTTTGAAAGGATCGATCATTGACAAAGGAATCACGCTTCCATTGTCGTCGATATCCTTCTACTTCAGCGTAGCGATTCTCGATTTCGATCCTATGTTGTTCGTCGCTGAGAATTCTCTCCAATGCCTCATGAATTCTGCAGAGGTTCCCCTCAAATTTTTCAAACGATCATCACTTGATTATCAGAATAAAATGGGAAACATGATGGCATTGAATTATGCGGCAGTATTAATGATGACAACTTTCCATTTTTGAGTCATTATGACACGTCATTAATTGAGGAAATCGTTGCACTATTGTTGCGCTACAGTGGATGTTTCCTAAAAAATAAAATAAACATTGAGGATTTATTTTATTTTATTTTTTCTTGAAACATCAGAAAATTAACCATTTCCCTTTACCCGCGACGGTCGAGTTTAGGCTTGTTCATAGGCAAAGTCGTCGTCCTAGATGCAATGGTGAACTCAGATTTTTAATCCGGGCACCCATTTGGAAACTAACACAATGACGCACAAGCACCGACTCACTTAACTTTAAAAAGTTCAAACCACCATTCCGGGCTCATTGGGCCTTGGAATGATTAGCCGTCTTCACGCCCGGTCTCGAAATAATTCCATATAATATTTATAATAATAAATGGAAAATCTGAGACATTAATATTATTTATTTTAATAACTCATAAAAACACCTTAAATATTTGATATAGGAAATATAAACTGGCCTATATAAATTGAAAAATGATCAATAGTTATGTTACTGAAAATGATGTTCCCTCGTTAAATTATAATATACATGTGATTTATTATCATGAAGTTGAAATATAAAACATGATTGCATCTTATGTGGTAGAATCTCATGAACCACTAAGGTTGTGAGAATAAATAATAGTGAAACTATAAACAAAAAATTTGTTACATAGAATAAACCTATGATCCATCTAAAAGACATGATGAGTTTGAGAATGAACCCATAAATATCCACCTTTGTTAGACGAATAAATTAAAGATACACATGTGGATTCCACATATCATGTGAAGGAACTCACGGACACATAACCATGTTACATTATGGTACATGGAATATATATGTGGGAATTTATCTTGGCATGTTAAGCACATATTAAAATACCATCATATATTTCATGAGATCTTGAGATGACAAAATGAGGCAATGCATAATATTATTTTTAAAAGGGTTTGAAAATGGTGTCTTATTTAATTCATGCATTTGATTATTAAATGAATGAACATGTTGATAACCATTTGAGAACCCATTATAAACCCACAATTAAAATTGTTACTTTGATGGATTTATATTTTGACACTCATAATATAATTAAGAATCACATAATAATGATAATAAATAATATAAATGAATTTTATTTGTTTTTGGATACTATAAACCTCATGAATGAAAATGAATTGAGTTGGGATGGTGAATGTTATTCTTTCTTAACATAACATGGAAGAATTTTTGTGAACAAATTGAACACATCTAAGTGTGTCTATAGATTTATCATCATAAGGATGAATAGCCAGATGATTTGTTTCACTAAAAAACTAATAATTTATAATTTATAAGAATTAATTGAAAAGTAATAATATAATTTTCATTTGATGATGAAGATACATGAAGTATGAATGTGAAAGGCTAACTATACAATCCCATATAGGATCATCTAGGATCATCCTTATGTAGATCACGAATTTATCAATGGGGACAACTTTTTGTCAGTTTCGGGAGTAGTTGAAATCTCTTAGAGTAATTTATATAAGGGGTATCTCAGTTGGATCCATAAAATATGTCTTTTAGTTAGATCTTTTAGAAATAAAAGTTTCTCAGTTGGATCCATATCATTTTAAGGACATTATGACCATAGAATATTTTGTAATTGGGTGGTACAATATATTACATTAAGAAGTGTTATTTTTACAAACCATGGAATTTTTTTTCATTTCCCTTTATATTACTACAACTATACCCATGGATATATTGGAAGATAATATTATGTGGACTAATAAATCTAACATGTTCAGGAGTTTTATTTTTTAAAAAATGAAATTCATAAAATTATTTTAATAAATCACCCCTCTAATCTCAATTTTCAATCCAACTAGAGGAATTTTAGTGGTATCATAGTGATGGATTCCTCTATATATCCAATAATAACTATAAGAGATAGTGAATCTTAATTTTTTCAAGAACCGAGGTGTTCCAATATTTGATGAGAATATTTATCAAATATTGGAAAATAGGTTGATACCATATCTTCTATTTTAAGTCTTGAAAGTGATAGATGATGCAACAATGGGGTTTCCATCCATTTCATACAATTATTCCATGACATATGATGATAAGATATAAAAGAAATCTAATTTTAAGGCTCAATATTCAATCTTGAATTATCTAATGAAAAAGGTATACCCAATGGTAACGTGTCTCCAGATATCCAAGGTGATCTAGTATAATCAATGAAGTTGCAATGAATGAAATTTTGAGGATAAGGAATCCATACTAAAATTTGGAGGTGTAACCTTGATTATATTACAATTAAATTTTAACAAAGTATTGAGGAATATTTAACTATAGGGATTGAGATATTTATAAATATTTAAGGATTTGTTGATAAGATAGATAAACCAATCTTTGTCAAATAAATTATTAATGAATATTCTTGGTTATTTTCATATACATATCTTATATTTTGAAGAAAAAGGTTATTTGTATCATAATAAACTAAAATAATCTATCATATCTATGAGATGAAAAAAAATTAATCATTTACGAAGAAGGAGAAAATTGAATTTCCTTTTATTCCATGAGAAAGGGAAACATCGATGGAAAAGTTGATGAGAATCAGGGGATTCAGATAGTGAATAGGATGATGAGTAATTCAATAACATTATTTCCCGCATATTAAAAGGGTTAAGGAATATAAATGGAAATAAATTAAAAATAAAAGAAAAATGATTCAACAATGGTAGCATAATAAATTTTTGAATAACTATCCAAATTAAATGGTAGAAGAATCATGCCTTTATCAGAATAAGATTTTGAAAGATCTTATAAATATAATGAGATAAGCTGAAGTAGAAACACTAAACAACCAAAAATATAAATATTATCTGAAAGAATATGAAGGATATTTCATCAATTTGACATTTATATAATGTAGTTGGTTTCTTTACTAATGAAAATAGAATTGCAGATTCATCATGAATTAGTGATGATGAAAATAAATAATAAAAAATGAGTGGATACTGAATGAACAAATAGAAATTAGCTTGTAAAATAATAAATATCTCATGAATGTAATGAGAAATATTTATAATATAAAAAGGAAAATCGATATTTGAAATAATTAATAATTAACAGTTCATTCTAATGAATAATAGGAGTATTTTCTCAAGAATGAATTATATTTTGTCTGTGATATCAAGATGCACAAATTAAATAGTGTTAAACAAGTTATGTGCTCTTAAATGTAAGTTGAATTCAAGAGAACAATGGTCTTCTGAGAGAAAATATATATGTGTCATAGTTCAACATGAGTTATATAAATCCAATGATGATATCAATAAATATATTGAGAGTAACGAAGAGTCTACCCTTACTGAATAGATGAAAGTTAAAAGTGCATGTAATCATTTTTTTAAAACATTTATTTATTATAGTGAAGGTGTGAAAAAAATGAGGATATGTGGGAAAAATGAGAGGAAATATTCCACATAATTTAAGTCAACGAATATTCCAAGAAGTCCACGACATCCAAAAAAATAAGGATTGGTTTGTAAGAGGGGAAAAAGAAAAAATAAATTTGAATTCCTCGATAATCAATATAATGGAATAAATTTTATATGTTTTTTTTTGTTTTTATAATCACAGTCATAATGAGTACTCTAACTAGAATAACATGTATTTTATTGTAGTGAGATAATAAATGAGGTGCATTTTAAATGAGAATCCTTAGAAACAATCTCAGATGAAACAACATCTGAAAATATTTTAAGGACATAGGGATGAGGTATCCATTACAAGGTTTGAAGACGAATTTGACTATGATTTTAAAGGTGATAGGATTTAAATGAAAAATAATGCCCAATAATTTAATAATTATGATAAATATTGAGAATGTAAATAGAGAGTTTTGAGTTTTTTTACATATCATTTTAAATGGTATAAATAGTTTGTAGAAGCTGATAAACATAATAAACCTTATTGAAATTGTGTAGTCACAGAAAATGAGGAGAAAAATGATGAGAAGTTATCACAAGGTAGAAACTTTTAAATGTAGAATTTTGAGGTCATAAAATTAATTCAACATAAAGAGGAATAGGGTAAGATAGAATCTAGTGAAACCAATGAGACTAAAAAATAATAATTCAAAGAAATATTCCTAATATGTGATTTTTAGAAAATAATTTCCATGGTTTGGAGGAATCTCTCAAATGGAATGTGATTTCTAAGAGGCCAAGATGTCCCTACTTATTCCCTATTATATGATGTGTTTTGAAAAAATAATTCAAGTAATAGAAGGAGTTTTTTACACTATCACTTCTATACATCATAATTACATTGTACATTATAAGGATTACATTCTACCAAGAAATTTAAATAGAATAATTCATCCCTTATAGAAGATAATCCTTGAAACAAATCTAAAATTTTAATAAATTCCCATGAATTTTGAGGATTCACAGCATATTTAAAACCATAAGGTTGAGGTATAAAAATAAAAATTCCACCCCCATTAATAACTATATTAATTCTATAAATTAATGGGGGTTTAGTTGATGACAGGATGGATCAAAGCGGAATTTATTTCTTTGAACCTAAAATTTCCTCTATAATTTTTGAAGTGTACATGATTTATTATTTAATTGAAAAATATAGGTTATTGGAATCCTCGTAAATAATTCTTGGGAATCACTTATCACTATTTAACATTGATGGATGTTTATAGACATAATTAAAAACCATGTTTTCATATATATATATATATATATATTTTTAATATATGGGTGGGATTCACTTGATTTGAGTGATCTCTGTAGTCTATTGTATCCTATGTAAAATTTATTTGAATATTCCAATCATCTTAGACATTTAGATGATGAATTTTCTTCTTACAATAATGGAGACAATGGAAAACTAAATAAGTCCTGTTAAAGGATTGATACATTCTCTATCATACTAAGGACATGAATTCAATCTATGTATTTTATCCATGTGATTATCTTGAATCTGCTGCAAGAACTAGTGATAATGGAATGATTCCATTTTCTAATATTCATAAGATCACATTACATAATAGGGATGATCAATGATCCACCATGATAAACTATGAAATCTCATGATGGCATGGATACAATAATCATGGAATCATATGATGATCATGGATCATGCAGCATCAGGGAGACAACGATGAAGTTGTTACATGAATATAAATTTATCTTCTATCTCAATATGTTACCATATTATTTTGAAATTAGTTGAAAATTAATTGTAGTATTAGGAATATGTCCACTGAGGCATCACCTGACCACTGGAGTGATCATGTGATGTAATCAAATGATCATGTGGTCATTCTAGTTATATATAGAGAATAAAAATGCCTAATCATCCATGAGATCCTAAGATTCTCATGTCTTCGAATATATCCTTGGAACGCCTAATAAATTATATAGTTTAGGATTAAACGTACCTATATTACAAAACATTCATAGAGAGTTTAGTTTTAAATATATATATATACATATTATGAAAATATATTACACAAAAGATTCATTCTCAAGAAGTAGATAAAGACCACATGATTTCAACACGAGATAGTGTATCTCACAAATAACTCTCGTAATGCAAGTGACTGTAAAAGATACCAAAATAGCTATTTTCTCCAGAGAAATAATCCCATGAGGTATCCATACCTCATTGAGGGTTTAACAAAAAAATAGGAATCCTTGATGGTTACACTAAAAAATTTAGGAGACACTCATGGAAAACTCCTTCCATACAATGTAACTTGAAAAAAAACCTTATCATGAGAATATATTTTTATTGAACCCATAAACATGTATCCTAAAACATGAAGCACATATACAAATCACATGAGATATCACATGAATTATTCACATGAATGAAAGAGGAAAATAAATTTTTACTTGTGAAAAGGAATCGGGAATTGGTGACTTCTTGAATGAATTCATGTTATTATCAAATACATGTACAGATGAAAAACAATTTGATAACCCAAGTTAAATAGACATTGGAATGTGGAATGTTTATGGATATATATTTGGATACCCAAAAAACTATGAAGAATTTAATAATAGTAATTATTAATATAAAGGAATGTTCTAGGGTTTTGGATTCGATGAATCTCAAGCATGAAGTGTAGTTGAGTTGAGATATAGTTGGGGTTGGCTTTGTGGTAAGCACCTTGTGATCCTAAATGAAAAATGGGGGTTCAAAACCCATTGGGTACAGGTACTGTAGCAGTACTGTATTGTACTATAGTAGTGGATGTACTATAGCAGTGGCTGGAAATATGTGGTACTGTAGTAGTACGGGTACTGTAGTAGTACTATTAACAGAATGGGCTTTGTGCTAAAAAAATTGGGCCTAAAATCCATGTAATGGGCTTAATTCCCACTGGCCCTTTGGGCTATGTGATGGGTGTCCCTTTAACCAATTAAAAATAGGTCTTTTCTTTGATTTAATAATAAATGAGTCTTCATTCCAAACTTTTTAAAAAAAGTGTAACTAAGTTGAGATAGTGCATGTTTTTTACTAAAATAGATTTTATGAATTTATGTCAACAACATGGTAGGGGCCTTATGATCATAAGGAGTTATAGGTTGAACATTTTCACAATGAGGAAACTGGTTATTTTCCAAAGAAAAAAATAAATTTAGAATAAACAACAATCTTTTCAGACATTGTTGAAGATAATTGAAATTTACATAAAAAATCTTCATCCTATAATCTATTGTAGGAATATCAAAGATCGTCCTAATGTGGATCAAAACATAATCAAATTTTATGTGTTTCAATTAGTAATGGGAATATTTTAAATCTTCTTTTTAGAAGTAAGAGAAGGAGTCTCTTAGTTAGAGTTGGATCCATATCACTAAAATCACTTTTTTTAGTGATAAATCTATATGTGTTGGAAATAATAGGTTATAGTATGGATTGTTTTAACCTTTTATGTACTATGTGCTTCCCACTCTCTATTATTACTACTACACATGATGTGATAATGTGATATAATATTGATTTGACCAATAACCATAAAAATTTAGAAACCATGAATACAAAATAAATTGATTTCATAAAAACAAACCCTTAATTGACCCCCCCCCTATGGTCAATACGACATCGAGCATTTCAATTCTCTCACAATGATCTTGATTAATTTCATTGTCTAAGTCATATTTCATTATTAAAAAATTATGTATTAGTACGATATAACCATATGTGTACTAACACTTTTATATTTCAATCATTATTAATATGATTTATCCCACTCTTATGAATATGGTCTTTATTATACTCCTCTAACAGTCTATTTATATGATATATTTATTATTATACATGACCTCATCACATGTACCACCCTATATTTAACTGTGTAACTCAATTGTATGAAAAAACTCAAATACAAGTAAATAATGATTTCTTATTATTAAAATGGTTAGGTTACAACGTAATAATGTATGATAAATCATAACTATAAAAAAATCCTATGTTAAAAATTTCATCCAATCATTATGGAAATAAATTGTACAAATGAAAATTTTATTCAAAATCAATTATTAATGTTTTTATCTCATGCTCAACATCACCAATGATTTTTAACATTAAAATTATATGGGGAAATATAAGTTACAAGTGGAGGAAAACTATATCATGGATGAGAAGAGTAATTATAAACTAACATAAAAACACACCAGAAGATTTTTATAATAAAAAATGCCTTCAAAAAATTACTTTACACATTTATTATATATCCAACCATCATTCTCAATATTAAAAATTTATTTTAGAAAGAAAATTTCATTCAAAATTCAGGAAATATTTTTCTAAATAATATTTATTTTATCATCATCTATGTTTTTTAATATTTTAAACATATCATAATAAAAAATAAGTGATTTGATATTTTTAGATATAGGTTGCAGTGTGTAAGGATGAAAAATGATTCGATATAGTACACCAGTGTAGATAATGGTATAAAGGAATCAATGGGTACATATTGAACAAGTGAATGGATCTTTAGTTTTCCTTAGGATTTGGGATATATTAGTAGAATTTTTGGGACTATGTGAGGTTGTATCTAATGGATTTAGATATGTTAGAAGAATATGTGTTAATTACGTTTTGGTTTGATTGATTTCCTCAAGTGGTAATGGTCAGGGATAATTTATATTAGTAATGTATATGTAAAATTATAAGAAAATTATTTCAAATAATAAAATCGGTGAATCTAAGTTTGCAAGTATTTTCCATCGTGTTGGGTTTTTTTTGGCTTCATGTCATTGTAGACTATGTATATGGTTTTCATGATATCTTGGCACATTGCTGAATCATTTTGAATTTTCATTGATACATTTTTCTGTGTGGCTAGGTCCTGGTGTGTGTTGTAAATATTGTGATCTATATAATTCAATTAGGATCTTCATCTAGACCATTTATCATCATATTATGTTATATTGTAAGATCTTTTTTAGTTGATATGTTGATATAATCTGGTTATCTAGAATGAGTTTGGTATTTTTTTGTGATCAATAATATATTGTATCACTATTTGAATTCATTGGAATATATTTTCATTACAGAGAGTGAGTTATGTACCTAAAATAAATTGGTAAAATAGGATGGAGGCTTTAGTATTATTTTTATTTAAGTGGAATACAACGTGGAATTGAAATTTGGGATAGATCATCAAGGGATTTGTTCAGTTATTGGAATTTTTAGGTAACTCTATCATGTTAGACAATGGAATATTTGTGTGACTATGTTTTCTTAGCATGTCTTGAACTATTATGAGTGGAAAATATAATAAATTGGTCCCGGTATGGTTGATGTTATTATGTATCATTATTTAATACCTATAATATTTTGATCATCCATCAACCTATATAAACAAAAAAGTGTGTT
This sequence comes from Viscum album, assembly GCA_963277665.1. Taxonomy (NCBI): domain Eukaryota; kingdom Viridiplantae; phylum Streptophyta; class Magnoliopsida; order Santalales; family Viscaceae; genus Viscum; species Viscum album. The sequence continues at coordinate 1,090,659,439 of OY728121.1, forward strand.
AATAAAATTTCATAATTTCAATGATTAATTATCATCCAAAAAAGAAAATTATTTTCTATTATTTTCAATGAAATAATAAATACAATTATATATATGATATTTAATAGTGAAAATATTTCAATTCTTTAGATTTAATGAACTATAAAAAAATATTTTTTATCAGAAAATATATAAAAATATGTAAATAATTTGAAAGATTAGAGAAAAAATAAATATTTTTAAGGGAATTTAGAGGGTTGAAATCTATAAAAAACTCCTATAGGTCAACAGTTTCTGGTTGTTATGATCAAACCGAGAATAATTATTTTTATATTGATAAATCTCTACATGTATCATATACTGATAAATGATTGGTTATTTTTGGATGACATTTTCCATATATGACTTTCATGTTAGAGTTAATTATTTAGAAAAAAATGATGTTGATTGTCTTCATGAAAAATTGGTGTCATCTGCATTGAATTTCACTTATAATTATATGCATGATGTTACATGCAATTTTATTTAATGGTGTGCACAATATTTTTTACTTCCCTTTAGTTTTTGGTTTTTAACAACTTTTTGAGACAATAATGAGATCAAAATAGTGTTTTTATATACTAAGATTACCTCTAACATAAAATATGTATTTCGTATATTTTCAAATATATATATTTGATTAGAGGATGTTTTTGAAAACTTCCTAAAAATTAAAAAATCTACGAGAAATGTACATATTGAACATTATTTACATGATTAACTTTTATCACCATTGGATTCCCATTCTTGACCAAATTAAAAATCTTGATAAAAAAATTATAATTTAATTATCTAGATGAGACAAGACTAATTCAACCCATGTGACTAAACTATGTATTGGTAGACTACCAATTAAATCAAAAACTTAGAATTCAATAAACTAAAGCCTAAAAAATCATATGGTATAGACAACATGAATATAACAATATTTCTCTGAAGAGTTAATTTCTTCACATAATACATGATGATATATTGTTGATGTTTAACTAAATTTAGAATAATCGAAAATGATGTCATATCCTAAGTTAATGGAACCAAGATACAAATTAATTAAATTTTTAAATCTGAAATTATCATTACTAAATTGAATGTTTAACTCTTAAACTTATTTCACTCATTTAACTTCACGGTGTCACTAAATTTTATGGACCCCAAAATAGTAAGAGGTAGTCAAACATAGAATACTTGTATATAATATGTATGGTCTGTAATTTTTCTAGAATAATAATCTGACATAATGCTTTATAATATGTAAGAATTGTTTTTACTATATTTACCATTACGAATTCAATTTTATATAGTGTAAATTAATTTTTTATGGTCTCTCCAACATTAATAAGTGAGTGAAGGATATAGTTTTATATTTCATTGATATATCGAGGGGTTTGATATAATATTTATAGAGATAGATTTCATATTATATGATTTAGGAAATTTTCATAAAAATTAAAAAGAATAATTTCCAACAATATTAATTTTTCATTAATAACATGGTGGATTTTGAATATTTTTTGAATCATTTAACTTTTTTATTTATCAATTTGCCGAATAAGGGAATATTCATCCCAAACACCCCTTTAGTGGATATTATTTCTATAAATATAGATTTACTAAATTTCAGAATCGTATCCCTATTATCACATTCATAAAACTCATTTCTATTGAGGCACAATGTAGTGAATCAACTAAATAAAAAACTATGACAGTGAATATATCATAATATAAACACTCATGATGTGAACAAGGAACAAAGGAATCAAAAATTCTATAATATGAAGAAATTATTTTTATAATTATTTGGATATAATGTATTTTTTAATCATTAGAAAATTACATCATCATATTATAATAGGATACTAAAACTGAAAGAATATTGATACATCCCCCCCCCCCATAATTATATTTTATATCATCAGATGATGGTCCATATAATCCGAGATTTTATTTTTCAAATACATGATTACAAAATAGTATGGGAATGATAATTACTGTTAGATGGTCTAAAATAAGAAACAACCTATTTTTTACATTTAAAATGAAGAAAAATGAAAAATGAGTGAAGTTATAAAAAATAATATATTGATTTTCAATTACTAGATGACCCAAAAATTAGTGAATTATTTGAGTGAAATCATTAATGAATGACTAAATAGTCCTTTAAAAACTGAAATTTCTAAAAAACATTACTAGGATTGTTACCCATAGCTTCATAACATATAAATAATAATTTTTATTTACATTAATGAAATATAAAATACGAAATAATAATTTAAATGAATCACAAATTATGTACAAACTCATATACACTTCAAGACTTCCTCATTAAAATAATGAGCACTAACGCATGAATAAAATCATGCATGTATTAAAACAAGAAGTCTATCTCTATCAATACAAATTTTTTATTAATTGGGTTTTTTTGTAAATAATTGTTTTATATATTAAGATCCTATAGAAATTCTATTAGAATAATTTTGGGTAGGGGATATACTTTTAATGAATGAAATGATGTTAGAGAGTGATCAATGACTATAAAATATATAATATTAAATCTAGTATAATTTGAATTCATCAACCCCTATGGGATTATTGGTCAAACCCTAGAAACATCAATTAATATCATAGTATTATATTGTTATAGAATCCACAATTACAAATATAATAACATTGTATGTCCTAGTAAATTTTAGTATCTATTAATCAAAACCCACAAAAAAATCCTTTAAATTTGTTCTCAGGAAAGTAATCATAATTTCAAAATCATCATTAAATACATTAATCATTATAACATTACGATAGTAGAAAACACAATCCATATACTCAAATGTATCAATTTTTCTTGAATCTATCAATTATTCTAGTTGTCAAATCTATTTAATGGACCATTATAATAGAATATAATGAGTACAGGAGTTTTTCATGGACGTATCTTGTCATAATAGGACTAAAATGAATTGTTTTTTACTCTTAACAATTGTACTTCTGTTTCAACATTCTATATTGATTAAAGATAGCATTTTCCATGACCTTAAAATGTATATTTTTTCAAAAACAATACTTACACCGATATTGTTTTTGATGAAATGTTTTAATGATTATTTTAACATGAAAGTGGGTTTCTAAAAGTATTTTTCAATGGAAATTATGTTTCCTTAATTGATAATAATTTTTTCATGAATTAACTTGTTCACATATGGGAATAATTGTTATTAATTTAGAATGTATTATTGAGATCATGATTGTACTATGGATATGTTTCTAGAGATGATTTTATGATGTTATTAATGTTATTTGAGTTGTGTTGTATGAGTTGAACATCGTAAAACTATGGATTTTTTGGGTAATTATATATGTTTTATAATATTGTATATTGTGAACATATAGGTTCTTATTTTCAACTATTCTGTAGATAGGTTTTTTTACCCAAATAGGCCAAATGGGAAATCTTGGGTTGGACTTGGGTACTCATATAGGGGCCCATTGATCCTTCAGGTTGGTCAAAAAACACACTATTATTTTTTACATGAATCATAGGTTAAATCCTATATAGATGTGATGTTTTCTTATCATATTCTTTTACTTGTTTTCTTCTTGATTAATATATTGCGCTGATTTTTATTACATTTCATTCTATCCATGTTTATATTTATGAATGAGTATTAGTTGGATTAATTATACCCAATGATATTTTAAAATTTATTTCTATATTTTTATTGTGAGAACCATTATAATTGTTTTATAATTTATTTCTCATAATTTTTTTAAAATTACAATAATAGAGTACATTGAGAAATATATTATTTACATTCATGGTTGTATCCAAAAGATATTTTTCTCACACACTTTATGCACCCATTGCATGTTTAAATATGTCATAACATCATAAATAGTTAGATGGAATAGAGATTCATCATATAGAGTTGCTTCTTGATTCCTTCATTATACTTATGGGTATGGTGACTAATGTGGATCACAAGGCAAAAGGAATTGGTATATATGATGTGGTTTGGTGATCCAAGAGTACTAATGTCTTCATATATTTTTGTTTTATCCTTTTTATATACCCCTTTATTTTTTTCAAGAGACGTTCTTTTCCTATGATATTTTTTACAAAATTAACAATCCATTAATTAATGAATTTGGATTCATTTTTAGAATTTCATTTATATTATACTCTCCTCTAATATCATTATATCATTTAGAAGAGATTACTTGTGTCAGTGGAAAATAAATGTATGGATACATTATAGTAGTCTTATAGGTGGATTTTATTTTTTTATTTATATTTCTTTGAATTTTGAATAACTCATAATTGATTCACATGATACCCTAACCACTATCCAAAAGCATGTGGTAATATGATATTTTCTTTAGGAGTTCTTGTATCAATACATGTGTGATGTGGTTTGTTGATGTGAGATAGTTCATTATAGCATTGAAGTGATTAATATTTTTAGTACACTCATACATATTGAGTAAAAAATGTTCGGTGTGATATCAATCATAATCATAGAATGATTACCCCAATGACATAAAATAGGATGTAAAAAATTCACCTATGGTTTTGTATGATACGAAATCAATATTGGTATTAGTTGATTCCCCAAAATTTAGTCACAACAATGATAGAAAACATAATACAATTGATAAGGTGATACATGAATTCTATTAAATAGTCATAAATGATAGATGGTTAAGAGAACTAAATAAATATGGAATTTAATTATGATATTATTTTTGTTTATGAATTGGTTATTATTTAATAAAAGATATGTTTTTAGTTTTAAAAATCATTTATAAGAACATAAATAAAATTAATGTTTATTTTAGTAATAAAAATTAATATAATGTATCCTTTAGAATTAATTAGTGTATCATATGTGAAGTATTGTGTAAAATATATAAAATATTTTAGATGAGTAAAAATATAAATTTAAATCATTTTTTTTAGTTTAGTATGACACATATCAATAGAATATATATATAATATTCATTTAAAAAAATTAAAACAAAAATATGAAATGTATTAAATTTAATAAATATTTATTTTCCAAATTAATAAAATTAAATATTTTTGTTATGACATAAAATGGACATGGAATCGAAATGACCAAAATAATTGGTGGAATTCATCAGAAATATTTTTTTTTATTTTATGATGTAAGAATAAATCAAAAATAATACTTTGAGATGAAATTTTAATTTTACCATAAGTAAAAAATAATAATGACATTTAATATATAAATGTGATATAAAATTGAAAATTATTATGATTTTTATTAAACTAGAAGTAGTATATGTTAGGGAAATGTAGATTCTATCATGAAATTTTTATCCTTGGATACAAACTTTCTCAAATGTTCTCTGATAACATGCAAAATAAATTTATGTTATTAGTTCTTGTATAAAATAGAATTATTTATATTCATTTTACTTCATTTCATTAATTTTATTTTATTATTAGTAATTTAATAGATATTATTAGTTACAAATATTTATAGTGTATTAATTGTCCCATTTATTCAATGCTTGTGTCGATATTTCAATATTTGATAATTTCTCCATGATATTCTATGAATACCCTCTATAATGGTAATGAGAGGATATATATGTGTTTATTATATTAATAGAGTCCCTTGATTGATTATATGTATATATTTTAGTGGTACAAAAAAAACTCGTCTAAATTTTCTCTTTTTTGAATATTGAATCAAAAAAAGTTATCATTTTATTTAATAAATATAATTATTTATCTAACTATTAATGAATTGAAAACAATAAATAAATAAATATTAATAAAACATATTAATAATATTTAAATTTGTTTAATCTTTTATAATATAAATTTTATAGAATAATACTTTTTAATGTTAATATAATTAAATCATGAACATGTTATAATAAATGATTGAGTAAGAATAATTAATTAAATAATATAAATATCACTATTATAATAGAATAATGATTTCTGCTTCATGTTATTAATCTACTAGATATGATTAAGTAATATTATGACGAATAATTTGTAAGGAAGATAGGTGAACAATTTTGTTACTTGTTATATATAAACCCAAAAAACTTTATAAAAATTCTTTAATTTTGAAGGATTTATGGATAATTCATGGGGCCAAGGGATTCCATTCATGGGTTGGTATTTTTGGAGATAAAAGTTTCATATTTATTTGATTTATAAGTGAAGGAAAGGCTTGGTTTGTGTTTAACAGAGGAGGGGGCCTTTTCTAGGTGAGTTCAAGTAGAATTTCCTCAAACATAGAGTATATAAAATTTAAGTAATGTAATTTTTTAATGGAATATTGTTTATTATGGGAAATTTATGAGAATATGAAGTCAATTCCATTATATTCAAACTTGATAGAAATGGTTTAGAAATATTAATAACATTAATTCATGTCGTAACCCTTTTTCCATGCTATAACATTTACTGTGATAACTATATTATTACCTTGGTATATTTTTTTGAAAAATATAATTAAACCAAATAGATAATTTTAACAATATAACTGAAAATATGAAATCATTTCAATTAATTAATATTTATATATTTTATAGAAATTAATTAGAAATTAAAATACATAGCGCATTAAAAAAGAATAATTTTTAAAAAACTATCATTTTGAAAATTATTTTATTTTAATATTTTATATAACTAGAAAAATGATATTAAATTAATGTTAATTATTTTTCTCATATATAAGAATATTTCCCAAAATTTCATAAAAATCATATGTGAAATGTATATGATGTATACAATATTTTAATAAATAAAACTTTTATTGTCCCTTAATATGTTACTTTTTTATATATATAATTTCTTTACAATTTCATTGATTTTATTATTTTATATTAAAAATAATACCTTCATTTATTCAATCCATTTTCGTAAAATCGTTTTTAAAAAAATAATAACAAGTTTAAATATAAAAAATACAGTTAATAATACTAAAAAAGAATACTTTTATAATATTATTAATTATATTAAAAATTTTAAGTTGATATCATCTAAAATTTTTTATAGTTAAAATATAAACACATTATAAAAATATATAAGGATGAGAAAAGAAATGGTATAGCTATTGATGGTAAGTATAGAATGAAACTCATTTGGAATTCCAATAGCTTGAACTTATCCTATATATGATCATGGTAAATATATATTTATTAATTTTTTATATTATGATTTGTCAAGGGAAACCCCTAGTGATTATATGTTTTTTTCATGCTCATACATGTGTGTGTCGAATGAATTTCTTATAATAGTCGATTCTGTAGCTACATCTGTTCAACATAAATCTGAAAAAGTGATCATTTATATCCATACCCCGAAATTAGTTATTATATTATAAGTATTATATATTAATAATATTTTAATTTTAAATAAAATATAATATTCACTTATCCATAATGAAGTTACAGTTTTCATCAACCACACATATATCTAGTAATTGTATATTAACAATGAACAAATGTATCAAAAAACAATATATTCCAAATAACTATATATTCCCAATGACCATATATTCTAAACAACCATATAAAATTCATATTTCTCTATCACATTCAATTATATTTTTTTAAAAACATTTCTAAACTCATTTATCTAGTAAAACTACAATTTTCTATATATGATTATCAAATTTATAATATTTTGTATTCATAGAATATTTATAATTAGTGGTATGATCTTTATGGGAGTTTATGATGTTAAATAATTCAATATTAATATCTTTTTAAATTTTTTATGGTCGAATAATTTTTTTATTTGATAAATTATGTTTAATTTTTTATATTTTTTGACATGTTAAATGGAAATTTTCACCGATAATGGAATAATTCATTCCTCATTTTAATTTGTTTTTTTAAGAAGGATTAAATTATTTTATTTCATATATTTATATAAAATATGGTTTATTATAAATTATGAGATACATTTTATGAGTTATATCAGGTAATGAATATTTTATAAAAAATTAATTTTTATTAGATTAGAGTGCATTGAGAAGTATATAACTGGTAATGATATATGTTATATATAGCTAGTAATGTATTTCATATTATAATAAAATAAGTAACATAGTTTAGTGGAAGGTTTTTTACCCTATAAGTATGTGATCCTAGAAAACCCACCCTGGCTAATTTTTAATGACTTCAACTTTTATTCACTAAATCATTATGGTATGCACTTTTCTATCATTTATATGTCATTATAATAATTATTCCATCCATCCATTTTATCTCTTTATTATGTATTAAAATATTCATATCATCATGATACACTATCCAAAATATATATTCAATAATCATCCTCAGAAAAATTTATTTTCCTAAAATAGCATTGATTCGACTTCAGGTTTTATATTCAATTTATTATTGGATTGTTATATTTCTCTATGTTGGTTTATCATAATTTAAATTAATTTTAAAAATTGACAATGTTTTCAAGGATCACTATTATGATGAATTTTTTATCTATCACTAGGATTTAATGTCACAAAATCAAGGAATAATGAAACTATGTTGTTATAAGTGATTTATGGTTTGAGTGTGAATCATTAAATATATGATTTCAATTGAAATTATGTGTCGTCTTTATATTATATTTTAATTCCCACAAAATATAATTTTGAATCTGGAGTAAAATTATATAATTTAATAATAGGTCTTGTGTAATTAAAAAAAAATCAAAACCAAAACATAATTTAGATTATAGGTTTATGATTTTTCATGTTGAATGAGTTGAATTTTCATTTTAAATAATATTTTATAATAGGCCATAAATCTCGGGATATAAGAATACATAAATAATAACAAGAAGCATTACTTTTGTAAGAAATACCTCCCTCTGTGAGGAGCTTATTTCTATGGTTCAGATCCACACATGATTGAGTTTTATGACCAATATTAACATCATTTATTTTTCATCTAAATTAATTATATAAAATGAATGTATTGTAGTGAAACTATATTTTATAAACCAAAAAAAATTATAGACACACATCCATGGTCACATATGTGAAACATAATTTTTTTTATCTACATGAATCAATGACGGAATTACAAAATAATATTCACTCTAATGAGTAATTTATCTAAATAATTAAAATTTCATGTTGATTGACAAGATTTGAATCTAATTCAAAGAATTTATAACATTCCATCTAGGTTTGTCTTCTATTCCAGAACAGGGAAGATCCTTTGGAATGCCTCATCATAAAGAATAGGATGTGAATTCATGGGAATGGATTAATATAATATTGTTAGAGATGACACCATTAATCATATTCAATTAATTACAGTGAATAAATATTAAACATCTATAAAGAATCAATAATAGTGTATGCCTATTGAATCGTAGAAGATAACTAAGTATAATCAATAGTACACACAATGACAGATCGAATAAGACTAAGTCATATAAAACCATTCATATATAAAAAATATATAATACGATGATCTAATAATATGCATAGTATATAAAATAGAATTAACATTAAAAGTATTCACATGATTTACAACCCTAGTTTTCTGTAAAATACCAAAATGAATTCTAGTTACTGAATGTTCAATCTCTTATATAAAATCAATAACACATACCATATAAGAAACATATTTTTTCATTATGTATATATATATCCACTATATTGTTTGACTCTACCAAATTTATCCTTCATCCGTAAACCAAACCAATCATAATCCAAATTATGGGATATCACGACACACGTGTCAATCTGGTTTCATCAACATAATGCACATAGTGAGGTTCTATGTCATACGAGCCACCACCCTATCATAATAATATTATATTTTTTGGTGACACAATATACATGATAGTTCATAGTCATAGTAACTTCCACACCATTGCGTTTCATAATATATAGTGTTTCACCTAATTCATATTTTCATCCACAACATGGGGTCTATGGAAAATTAGGATTCCCACTCATCAAGGTAAAATCCCCACCAAAAGTCATGAGAACTCATAGTTTATCCTCAGAAAAATATATTAATCCACAGAAGGGGGTACACCTTCTCATACCTTTTACATTATCTAGTATATAAAACCCCACCATATCATATCATTGTTCATAATAATAAATAAACACTAACATTTCATCACACATTCCAATATACTCTCCCTAGGGTATAAACTACCTTATCAGATGTGTCACATATCCCAACATATCAATTTTGGTCCTTATCTAACCAAATTCACTTCTAATCCATCACATATCCCAATAAACCTTTCATATAGTTCAATAATATCAGGAATAAATCACAATATTCAATGTTCATATCTCATATTAAATAATGTTCATAGCACTCAACCAATAATTCCCCTATCCCAATAAAAATTCAAACTAACAATAAATATTTATCTGAACATTCAACCCTAAAATGTTGTCCCATTTAGTCATAAAGGTGAACCCGTGGTCTCTCTCTCAATCCATTTGATACCTAAGAAGAAATCACATCCCAGTGATTGAATTTTCCATTACCCTGTTCATTTTTTGTATACAAAGTAAGCCATTTATATAAAAAAATTCACAATGTTTCAAACACCATGCAAATAATAATAACACTACTAGTCACAGGGTCACATTAGGCCATATGGGAAATATCATAGTTAATCCAAATGCATACACAAATTTTTCCTCTTAAATATTCCCTAAGATAATTAAAATATTACTCACCCTCTTATCGATAATAATGCATAAGGAAAATATATCTCAAACCATGAATCACATGGACACCTATTATTAAAACTTAAATCATAGTCCTGAGAATTCATATAAGGTCCCCATTAATTCAACTTATATTTAAATACCTATTCAGGTTCCACTTCACATTTCAATCATATTAATCAAAAACAAATTAAAACTCTAATAAATAATAAAAATTAACTGTCATACACAAATAATTTGGTTTGGTTCTGCTATGATCTACCAACAATATCAAATGATTCTAAACCCACATAGTCCCAGATAATGTTTTATAGCATGATTTACCATTCACACACACGAAAATTCACATAAATTACACAATAAATGGTGTAAAAAATTAGGTTCCATCCACCACGTACCAATATGAGTAATATGATATATCTCAACATATTTATTCCTTAACAAATAGATATTTTTGTTAAGAAACTCCAATAATATGTTTTTATAGTGGTATAACATCAAAAAGTCAGATTCAATATTTATTTTATTGTGTATTAACTTATCATGGGAGAGATAATACCACCACCAATTAACATTCTCTAACATATAGCCAAAAAATAAATGAAGAGGAGAAGGGGGGAATCTTAAAGATTGATAGAGACCCATTCACTTGTTTCCATTTAACGAAGAGGAAGAATGATATTAACATTGTAAAAGGCACACCAATAAATAAAATCAAACCCCAAACCACTTAAAAATATCAATCTAGGGGTTCCACTAGAGTCATATAAGACCTCATTAAATAAATTGGGAGATAATAGGGTTCTTTTTGGCCAATCACAATGGTTTCAGTATCAACTTTTATAGTCCATATAATTTACTGAATACCTAGAATCCAACTATGAACTTTTCATCAAATAATTAGGTTTATAAATTCTTTATATAGATATCTAAATAACATTAATAAATCTGTTTTCCAAATAAAATTTCTAAACAACACAATTCTCCCAAATTCTAATATATTATTCTCTAACATTTCATAATTTCACAAATATCTAATTATTTTGGGAAATAAAAACTCTCCAAAATAGATATTCTAATCCCAAATAAAAAGCTTAATGTATACCCAATGAACCATTGTGAACAAAAATATCTATTGAAATCTCCTCATACTCAGATATTTTATAAGCTATGGATTTGTTGTAACCATTCCCAAAATAAAATAATTATATTTTCTTAAAGGATCTCCCACTTTAAACCATGATATTCTTAAGTTATTACATAAATAACACACTTGAATCCCATTTCACCTCATCATATTTTAGCATTTGTAAAAAATACAAGTGGGTACTCCACTACTTCAATATTTTCCAGAATCACCTCTGTCCCAAATACACTGGATCCAACTATCCCTTTAACCTAAAATGATATTTACCACACTATGTTACATCCATGATTAATAATATCAATATAATAAAACTCTAATACCTAGAATATTCATTCTAGAAAAGACTATTTCCATCTCTAAGAGGTACTCAATAAATTCCCCATCATCTATAGTGATGTCATAGTCTTGAGTTTGAGAATTTTACTATGGTAAAAAATCCAAAATTAGAAATTTTTTATCAAAACCCCTCCTCCTATGAGTACCTATATTCACCAAATCATAGGTCACGTATGGGGAATCCCACAATATTTATATATTAATATTTACCATACATACTTACACATCCTTATTTCCATAGATAAATTTATAGATCTAGTATAAATCCCTACTCTGATCTTGCATAATTTCATCTATATTATTATCTTATATGAATTTTTAGTGACCATTTTATTGTGTTTATAGCACACAAAACTGCAATATTTCAAATTTTCCACCAAAAAATAGGGGTCACGAAACCTATCAATTGATATGTTCACCCAGTAATAGAATTTCATAGAACATATTCCCACAAATAAAGACATGATGATATTCCAACAACTACACAAAACCATGTATAATGATCAGAACTCAACGTAATTATAAAGAACATCCCACATGCCTTACTCAAATACCCATAGACATCATAGTTTCCCAACAACCACTCTCCATCATAACACTCCATCCAATATAATATTAATTATTGAACAAAAAACTAGTTCCCAACAAACATGTAATAATTAAATCACGTAGAAAAAACATAATAGAAATGATAAACCATTTTCAAACATCCCCTACAAAAATTGTATTAAAATAACAACTAAAAAATTATTATGCTCTGAATTTTTGGACTAGATAATAACTTCAATATTAATCATGTAATTCATAAATACTTATATGAGTTTCTATAATACCTTCATAGCTTCATTAATTTACTATTATAAATACAATTCATTAATCTTCCCTTCAAAACCTATGTTCTCTTATCAAAAATATGTCTTTCATTAAATATTCATACCTACCAATCTCAAATTGTATTTACCTCTATATACCAATCAATAAAAGTGATAATTGAAATTTTAAATATAATTTTTAGTATTCTATGATCCTATATCACCCCACAAATTATTATATTTCATTGTACTTGATATTATTGAATAAAAATATATTATGACACATGTTCTTCTGTTAACCCGCTGTAAAAAATTAATGGTGGATTACATCTTGCTCCCTACAAAGGGTAACTCTAGAATATATTTAAACAATAGTGAAAACGTCATCACTAGACTATACATTCCAAATAGGACTAAAACTCTATAATTTCTTTATAGAAGTAGTTCTATATTTATCATTACTCACAAAACCTCAAATTAAATTCCTTATCCTTTTTCCAAATCACATATCTGGTATAATTTTTACATAGTACATATCATAATGAAAATATGTAATCACCACATTAAATATTTTTACCTTTTTTAATCAATCACATGTACCTAATGTCACATTATTTTAAACAATATTGATCTCATGAAGGAAAATTCCAGAAAAAATAAATCACATGGCCAATAAATATATCACATTCATGATCTAAGTAAAATTCAGAAACTAGTAAGAATACACTTTCATAGTACCTTTAAACCATAATAAACTCATTACATCCTTATTTATATGTGGAAATAATTACTAACACATTCCAAATTATTCATTTACTTATCATATTATTCCAACCGTTTACATATTGAATGTGAACTCACAAAAACCTATATTCCTTTTAGTTCCACCTCTATGGTAAGGAAAACCACATTCCTACTCAACCCAAAATAGGGTTTTCAACCATATGAAATTCAACTATGACCTATACCACCCGCACACAAAAAACATAATACTCAAATATGTAATCTGATGCATGTACCAATCCACACTCGGACATATATTTTATATTCCCACCACTCATGATCATTTATAGTACCACATGATAATTATCAAACCAATAATCATATTACTGTTATAAAAATTTAAAAATTATTTTTTTAATATAATTAAATCTATACATATATATTATTACCAGAAAAATTAATAATTTTTTGGAGAAATTTTAACTTACTAAAACACATTACAAAACCCATTTTCTAGTAACATATAGTAATTCTAATCTCTTATGAACCAATGTGAAATATTTTATGCATGTCGACACACCCACATTACACATATTGATATAAATAAAATATATTTCATAACTCACACAAATCATAAACATTAAAATCAGAAAATGGAGTTACAAAAATAAGACAATCAAACAAGTATTATAAAGTGAACATTCATCATACTAGTAATGGAAATCCAAAACCACATTGTTCATTCATAGTTCAAAAAAAACTACCTCATTATTAAAAAACTAAATAAATAAGACAACAAAAATTATTTCTTATATGATTTCATAAGTTTTTATAAAAAAATTACTAGATAATCCTGAATTCAATATTACCTCAAGCACAGATCCAAATATAGATTTGATTTTCCTCAAGTGAGGACAGATTATACAAATTTTCAACAAACATATACGCACTATAAATAACACAAATAATATAAATAAATAATAATAATTCAAAAATCATAAAAATTAAAGCACAATGATTTAATCATATAAGATAATCAACTTGAATTAATAACCTATACCACGTAATATTGTATTTGGCCATTCCAAACCATGTCATAAATAAAACATAATAACATTCACCTCATATATTTATCAAATATTTTTTATATAAAAAAACATTGTTAAAAACTACTATAGTAGTACTCATAATGTCTACAAACAAATATTTTAATCCACAGAGTATACTCTTATTCAATAACCTATCCCTATATCCATTCTCCATTGTTTATAAATGACATCTATTTTATACATCTTTTATGATTTACACATTTTGTGTGAGGGTATAACTACAATGTATTACACTAGTATTCACAAAAGATATCCTAAAATGTATATATATGAGTTCTTGAAAAACAATTATGAAAATTTTCATCACTCACCATGTAATGACTCAGGAAAAGTTAACATGCTTTAAATATTGAATAATTGTGATATAATGTCCCTAAATCTACCCATGTTAGTAAAAAATAGTAGTTATATTCCATATAGTGTGTTATTTTATCACTTTTTCTTGTCCTCTAGTCATTATATAAATCAAGTTCATGGGGTGAAATTATGTAAATGTTAGTCCCACTGTCAAAATATTATTCATATCATGGGGTTCTGGATCATTTTTTAATTTAACTACTCATAGTAAATCAACCCAATAGGGGCCACAATATATATTACATCAACCTTGATAGGGTCACATCCATTCCATTGATTCCATGATAATTATGTTGACCACCTATTTTTATGAAAATCTATAGAGATAGGTTCCAAAAAAATGTATCAATCACAAATCACAGTAACATCCAATCCTTGGGTGTACCTTCTAATATCATTCACAGTAGTTAGGGTATAAATTTGTATTGAATATTATCACCAGTTACAATAAGAAATAAGTACTCCAATAAAATCACATATCCTTATTTCCAACCATTATATATCACCTAAAATATTTCATGTATCACATATCTCAATATATCAATAATAAAAAAATTTAAAATAACACATACATCTCATGAATAATATATCATAACAAGCTCTACTCAATTGAATACATTATAGGAATAAATCACTATGACCAATGTATATCTCTAAGATGTAATAATGATGGTTGACTTTAAGTTATCTTTCTATATCCTATCTCTTATTCTAATGTAACAATTAACAGTATACTCACCATCTTAAAAATATTATATCAACTCATATATCCCCAAAGGATCACCCATGATCCATCACCATTAATTTGTTGTCAGATAAAAAATAATCTTCTTCATAATTCAAAAACCCTAAATCCGCACACAATTATATTCTATATTTCATGAAATATAATAAAACCATTCCTCAAGAATCAAAATTATGTTTACACTAAGTAAAAAAATCTTATAAAGGGAATAGTATGTTATACGGTTCCTCTAACTTTCCATCCCACAAAAATGTAAGAATTCATATTTTAATAAAACCCCAAGGAACTTAGACCATGACTCACCTGATTTCAATAATCAGTACAAATAATGTTAACCTATTTTAAAATTTTCAAAGACAATTTCTTATCCATGAAACCCTACAATATATTTTTGAGAGAAAATTTTTCTTCTCGGAAAATTTATCTCATAAAAGTGTAACTAGAATAGCTACATTACACATTTGTAGTATGCATCATTCCAATACATGTTTTCAGTAAGTAACCCTAAAACCAAACTCTCCCATATAGCACACCCACTCTAGTCAAACTAGGTTATAACTATTATATTAAATAATTCCTAGCTACATTATCCCTGAATTAGGTCTCCTTAAATAGATTATAAATTTTCACAAACAAAATCACACATAAACCCCAATATAATTTCCACAATAAATTAAAAACCACCTACCATTTACCAATATGAGATAACTCGATGTAAATCATTTTATTATGATTTTTAAAATTTAATTCTTTCAAAATTACAATAGAATCACTGAAAAATATTTATATATAGAAAAACCCCATCAATTAGTGAGGTTAAATAATTATAGATGGGTTTCATTCATTATCCTTAGAGAGATAAGAAAAAAAACACTGATGGTTTTCAAATACATAGCTAAATAATAATTATAGATTAGGAGGAAGGAGAAGGATTCATTGATACATGGGTAAATACTCTTTTTTTATCCTATAATTCAAGAGTAATAAGGTGGGTGTATTGTATTAAATTACTACATAAAAATATAGAAATTACTCTAACATAAATGCAAAGTCAAGCATTTTATTATATGTTTGGACTGATCTCACTGTTGCATTGTTTATAGAGGGGGAAATGAGGATTTTACTTGTTCTTTTTTTGGATGTTTTCTTCCTATGAACATACAGCCCCATTTTGGCCTTTGTCTTTAATGTTTCCTTAGGCATTTTCCCTTCTCTATAACATGTTCCCTCTTATCTCGTCATAAAATAGGTTCTTTTATTTTTTTGTTCAATAAAGAGGGATTGAACCTGAACCTTTTAAAAAATCTCTGGCCTATCAATATTCATTATATGGTAGATAATTGGTGGTTTAACACTAACTATCCCACTATAACATCATTGGCATTCCATTTTGGTACCTTTGTTTTTTAGTAGTATACAAAAATTCCCAAGTTACACACCACTTAAAATATCAATCCTTTTACTTTTTTCATTGATCGTGGCATTATGGAAACCTCCAAATTGAATTCACAAAAAAAAAATAGCTCCCTTAATAAAATTCATGAAATTCAATTTCCACTATATCTTAATCCACAAAGATTTTTTATTTCCAAATTCAAATGAGACTTGTAATAGGGGGTGTTATAATCTTTATGTAAAATGACTCTATAAACAATGATAAACTATAGGAAGAAATACATGAAGGGCATAATATATATCTTTATTATCAAAAATATTAATGGAATTTAGTTCGTCCACAATATTATTGAGCATTACATTTATCAAATTCAATTTTATATCATTAACCTAAATCACACCAATTTCTATTTCATTACTTGAAACATACACAACTATATTACGAGTCTAGTACATAAAATTTATCAAAACCTAATTTAAAAGTGGAAAACTGCATAATCCTATAAAAATATTCATTTGTAATTATATTTGTAATTAATCTGTCATTTACAAGAATAACTATTTTAAAAAAAATCGTTAATATTTTATAAGGAAACTTGTTAATTTTTTGGTGTGGTCAAATAAAATAGATTAAAAAATAGGTCATATATATTTTAAAACTTTATCAAAAATATATTAATATTTATAATTAGAATAATTTAATTTGATAATCTATCCATTAACAATATTATATATATATATATATAAAACTAAAAATGATATTTTCATGATATTTTTATTTTATAATTTTATTTAATTTTTATGTTTCCAATAATAATATAATTATTATTTTTTTGAAAAAAAAATTATTAATGTGAAATTAAAATTAACTAAAATATTTTCAGTCATAATAAAATCGATTAAATTTTCAATTACACAATTATAAAATAATTGAAAATATATTAAATGTAATTGTAAAAACAGGTGGAGGGAGATCTTGTGTGGTGGGATCCAATGTTTCCTTTTTAGAATATGGAAATAATTTTTATATTAGGGTCAACAATAAGGGATCATATGGTGTAGAGATAAGGAATAATCATTAGGAATGATGCTGAAAGGGGATGATAGGATACACCATTATATAAAGATTGGTGGAGGTGGGGTTATGGATTTAGAGGATAAAGATTGTCGATTAGAATCAGTGAAAACAATTATTTCATATGTGCAATACATTGTAAGACATTGGTGCTCTACTAGGAGGGGGAAGAAGAGGATATTGAGAAATGATTTCTTAGATGCATGGGTATGGGAGAATGAATAGAAGAATAATATAGGATAATGTTATGTCAAAATCCTTGTATATGATGTCTTTTGTATAGAAGATTCATTAAAACCTATAAGATGTAAAATTATAAAACATTCAAGTATTTAAAATATATTATTTATAAATTTTTTATAAATACCATTATATATATATATATATGAATATATAGATATATGTGATGATTATTTAAACTATTATTTTATATTATCTCAATTATATTTTCATATATAATAATAGATATAATAAAGTTTTTTAAATAGTCATGTATATTTATTAAATTTGTATGTGTGTACCTGTTTTTCAATAAAACATCATATAATACTGGTTGTAATATATGATAGTAATGTCAAAGAACCATAAAATATTATATACATATTAATGATTTTAAAATAATTATTAATAAGTGAAAATCTTTCAAACTATTTAAATTGTTTGATATTTATCAATTGAATCTTTCGAATCATTTCCTACTTAATTAAAAATCTAAAATAAGAACAAATACTTCTGGGATTTATATAATCACCATGAACATAAAAACTATATATAAGAAAAAATTGAATGTTTGAGTTTGTGACCCTTAGGATTCCTTTGTTATAATATTTTAGAAAATTCCTTTTAACCATGAAAAGAGTGTATTTTTTCTAATTTATAATCTCACTATCTATCACTCTTATTATATAAGTGTTAATAATGTTTGGTTTAATTATTATGTTAAAATATAAAATTGATTTCCAATATATTATTCAATTACTCTTATATTTTAATTTCTAGGGAAACATAAACATGAAATTTATAAGAGTGAGAGGATTACCAAAAAAATAAATCAAAATGTATTGTACAATCAATCCATTTTTTTATAATCTTCCATAAACAAATTTATATATTATATTTTGTAAAATAAACCCAGATAACACATAGAAATTATAATCCATTTATTTTTTATTTTATTAATAAATCTATGTTATGATAAATTTATATGATTAATTATTGTATTATTTCTATTTATTTTTATAGTAATAGTGAAATTGTATATAAAATAGTAATTTTAAAATCATTTACATGATGGTTAATTAATGAATTATAATATATGTTTTCATATATGAATATAATTTAAATAATTTTTCCCATACAAATAAATATTCAATGAAATTATGTGTAATATGTAATTATTTATACAAACTATCATAGAATACTTAAAATAAATTACAAATTATTTATAAGGGTTTTAGAAACTTATGGAATGAATAAATACAAAGGTAAAGTGAAATTAAAATACCATATTTTCTTATATGTGTTCAAAATAATTATTTACTGTGAAATAAATTCATATACATTTATGCTACTTGTTAAAAATGATCCATTAATTTTTTTTGATGACCAAGTAGTATATAAAATCCTAACTCAAATACCAGAATCCTCAAACCAGAATAGTAGTGGAAGAACATCATCATGTGAAATCATGGGGAAATATAGTTTGGAAGTCGGTTTTGACTTATAAAATAAATTTTAAGTCACCATTTATACTTAAAATATTCAAAAAAATAACTTTCATAAAATGTTGTTAATTTTTCCATGAAAAAAATATCAAAATTATAGACATATTTCATGGAATACATAGTGGATCATCGTAAGACAAACACATACATCATAAATTACCTGAGGATATAAAATGAAAATAATTCTATTGTAAATCCACTATAAATAGTTTAGATCATCCTCCATAATATGGTTAGAAAATAACATAATGAAATTAAAAATTATCTTTTATGTCTAATCACTAATGAACAAGGAAGTATTTTCTTCTAATATATCATGGAAAATTATTTTTACATATACAATAATGTATTCATGTATGGTTGAATAAATAAATTAACCTTAATATATACTCAAATAATTCTCACAGATTTCAATTTTTTTATCTACAAAACCTTAAATAAATATCAAATTGAACAGTTTTAATAGATTCTAATCCAATTATTTATAAAAAAATCCATATAAATCTAATATTATAATATAAAAAGTACTCAACTAAGGATCTATTGAAATTTATGTTACCATACCTAGTTCAATCATAATAAAATGGATCAATATCATCATAATTTTTTTATAATGATATATATCGATATTAATTCAATACCAATGTCATATATGATCACAAAAACATCTATAGTATATAGTAATCCATCTATATTATTAAATTTCATGGTTCTCCTCATTCAAATCGCATCAGAGTCCTTATTATCTGTGTTAATTTCTAACTCTTCCTTTTTATTCAAGAACATCTAGATGATTTCTCTAAAACTCCAATCCATTACATAGATATATTATTAAATTACATTCCAAAATACCATTTTCTTTTAAGATATATTTTTTCATTAAATCCACGAGATCATTTATTTTTAGTCCAATATAAATTGACCTGAAATGTCTTATGTACTAAATTACAATAGTTTTGAAGGAAAATAAATATTTACATATTATATAATCATATTTATTTCAATATTTATTAAAATATATTCAATATTTCAATCTTTTTTTTGAAGGAAAAAAATTAAAGTAAGGAAATCAATATGAAAAATAAAATTGTGTAATAAATTACACAACAAGGTAAATCATTCAGAAATCACAAAAAATAATATATCAAAGTATATGAGTCATTATATTAATAAATATTATACATATATTAGAGATAAAAAATTATGTAATTTCATAAATCATGGTACTTTGGGATAGCTATTCATTAGATCCTTCAATTCCTATGATCAGATAAAAATATTAACGATTAATAATCATACTAAATCAATATATAAACCAATATACAACATTTCAATAGGTATATATAAAAGATAAATATATCTATATATAACATAATTATTATAGATATAATATATATCACCTTTAATCTATCTTTGATTCATAGAAACAATATTCAATATTGATAGATCAATGGTTGAAATCCCAAAAAAACTCACTTGTGAGAATCCGTAAAACTAATCAAAGGTGTTTATGATTTTTGATTGGATTTTTATATAGGATTTGAAGTAAATGTAAAACAAAAATGCATATTGTCAGGAGCTATTTAACTTTATCCCACATAGTAAGCATATCATTCACTATATTGTAAAAGGCCCAATTTCCCCTACAACCTATCCAATATAGTTAGCATAAATGGTTAAATTTATATACTAGTAACCATGTAGGAGCTAAAATCTAAAGTATCTATGTATTTGGTTATATAATAATGTGAAATACAATTATTTAAATGAAATATCTCATTAAATTTTATTCATACTCACAAATTATTATAAAAGTTAGATAAAACTATACTTATTAGAACAAGTATTTCAATATTTTCTCCATCATATATGTTTCTTCCATTATAATCTCTTATGTTCCATCATCCTTACTAATTTTTTCATCTCATTCACATATTATAATCTACCCAAATCTAGTCCTATTAAATTTTTCTATGATATAAAACAACTTATACCAAAAGAAAACACATTCCCCTTAAGATCTTCTCTAAACTTTCAAAAATAATCAACAAATGACACATCATGCTCTAAGATGACCAAATCAAGCTATGGAGCATGATAAATATAATTTATTAAATCATAAATAGATTAACATAGATGATATAATTCTATACAACGAAATTATGACAAAATTACAAATGATATTCCGCATATAAAATGTTCCATTGAAATAACATATTCATGGTTGATGATATTTAAAAAAAATCTCAAAACAGGTATCATATCCCCCAAAAATATTCTAAAACTTGAAACCCAATAAAAAATAATTTCATCAAAATATATTATTGGTATTTCTATTTATTATATTTATGAGGATGATAAATTGTACTCATCTTAATTTTAATACCCAAAAAATATTGATGTGAACATAAAAGTTTCTAGGTCAATCAATTATCACTTCTAAATATAATAAATGAAATAACTCCATGATTGTTTACAAATTATTTCAAATAAAATGTTCCTATATATTTTAATAAAAATAACTCTAATATGGGTATCATTGACTTGACATTGAAATTAAACCCATAATAACTCAATTAGTAACATGATTCCAGGGTAACATTGGGATAATAAAAGTGAATGAAATTAAAATTTTATCCCATTGTTTTATATGAAAAAAATGAAATTATATTTTTATAAGTATAATGTTTTTAAAATTTAAATTTTAAAAAATATTTAATTGACAAAAATAAATTTTTATTTCCTTCTTCTATTCATCCCACCATGAAAGCCATCTAATAAAACCATACTTATAATTTCCTCCTGGTTTTACAACATAAATTTAATAATAAAAAGAATTTAAAACAAAATCTATTAAATTTATTTAAATTAATCATACATTTTGAAAATATAGTGTTGATTCAGGTCTATATTTAAACCCATCAAATGTCTCCTTAATATTTATGTCATGGACTAACTATGCTAGAACCCCACCATGGATCGTAGTGATGTAATTCATTATCATAGAATATATATTCTAATTTTTTATGTATTTATGACTATTAAAAAAGGTAAATGATATAAAATATAGAAGGTATTTCCATCATTAATTATATGGAGAAATGAAACAACCAATTAATCTTCATTCTTTATATATAAATAAAAACAAATTCTCACAACCACAAAAATGCATGTAACATCATGTAAACTAATAAAACCTAAAAAACTATAAATATTACCAAAATATTAAATAGATTTTATAGGATATTACATGGTTACAAAAATATACACAAATCACCGTACACTAAACATCATAGGCTTAACACAACCGCCAAAACCATCATATAAATCAATAAAAAAATACACATATATAGTGGTGTTCATATTAGGATATCTAGTAGGTTCCATTCCTTAAAATAATTTCTAAATGTGATATAATAATTTTAAATATATATTGAATATATAGTGAATCCAATTTTTATCTTATCCCATGTTGCTTTCAAAAGCTGCTCACAATTTTATTGCACCGCACATTTGTATACAGTACATGTATAATAAATCAGAACATATATCATATGACGTACCCCAAGAAAACTTCATCAATGATAAAATTTTCTTCAAATCCAGGGGTTTTATATCCTAAATGTCTAATATGATCCCATGTCTATACACAATAACCTCATACCATTAACATGTCCACTAAAAAGCACAATCACTACCAATATGATAACCAAAAGGAATGGTAAGGAAGGTGTAGGACAAACATCCATTCCCAGCATATAAAAGATAATGGTGGTTCCCCTAGTATAAAAAATCATATATACATAATTTTCATTAAATCAAAATTAGGTGGGATTAGAAATGAAATAAGGAATATGTATTTGATATATATATCATCTGGAAATTCCTATCAGGGGTTCTGCATCCTATCAATAGACCACAACCACCATTACGTCACCACATCATCATTAAATAAAATCAACATAGATGGATAACAATAAAAAAAATTCAACACATGAACTATGAAATTCATTTAAGTGTCCATCCAAATAATATTTAAATTTTATATTTTTTTAATAATTTATTCAAATATGAATTAATATCTTTAACAATTTTGAATTAAACTTCACCATTATTTTTCATGGCATCCAATAAATTATTAATAAAATTATATTATGCTTCTCGAATCTATATCATTCAATTAATTTATTATTGAGAACAATTAAACATACTTTATTCTTTTTATCATTCCATTCCCATATAAATATCCATGGAACAACTATCCTTCCAAATATAATCATATCAACTCACCCCAAAAAATCCTTACCAAGACGACACAAACTCATGGACTAAATTATTACACCAAAACTATATATACTATATCATAGCATACACATAATATGTAATGAATATACCATATACCAAATAAATATATCACTCTTATATGTTAATTTTATTTTATATTTTTTATAAATCATAATGACATAGAGAAAGAAAGAAAAATCATGAAAATTAAATTATGAATATAAAAAATGAGATAGTTAATAAATAACATATCTCAATTAGATTAATTAATATTTTTGTTTCTAAATAACAAGACACAAAAATAAAATATCATTAAAGGATCATACCATAACAGTATATCTAATCACAAAAAAAGATTCCTATAACAACTAATTCCTTGGACATTTGAGAAAATGAAAGATAGATATAAGAATTATTCAACAATATAAAAATTAGTATCTCTTGTGAATAAATACCAAAAATCATAAAATGTTATATTTGGGATTCAAAAAACCCATGTTTCATATAAATGTTAATAAAGAAGAAAATAAATTGAAGTGTGAAATATAAATTATCCATGTTAATAATCTAAAATGGGAACCCAATAATCAAGTTGTAATATAATATGATATAGTATAAAAGGAATCAATTTTTTAACCTCTTTATATAATGGTGTTTTCCTGATAAAACACTGAAATATCTATCTAATTATTTCATTTAAGTTAGTATTAGTTTATTTATTGAATATAGTTTGCTAGAATTACTGGAATATTCAAGTACCATTAAATCTATAATAAAGGCTTGGATATTTCCATTTCCTTCTATAAAGATAATGTAATTAGATAAAAATAACCAATGAAGTTATTGAAATGAATTCGATAATGTTTTTCTTTTTGGTTTTCATGAACATATTACACAAGTTACCTGATGTAGTGCACTGATTTACCAGTGACTATATGGAAGAATTCCATGTATGTAGAAATAACACTACATACTCTATCAAGAATGATTGGACATATGATGGCCCCAGTAGATGTGTATGATTTCTCTCTGAAAGAAACCTTCTACCAACTTTCCCAAAGAGCTCGGTTGATAGATGATATCCATTGGACCACGAATATGAATCCCAACAGCTACCAATTAGAGGATCCCTGGTACTTGGATGAGTAAAGTAGCTTCTAGCATGGAATCATTTAATTGGTAAAAATTCCATTATGATATCCAGATCTAGGATATATGTACTCTTTTTTAATCAAGAAGTTTCCTGATCTTTTTAAGTTCCTATATAATGACCCCCATAGCTCCTTGAGTATTCACTTTAACAAATTGTGATTCTTTCTCCCAATGAATTTACATAAATAAAATTAAATGGTAGATATATAGATTTATAAATTCTATCAATATCCAATTAATTATAATAATCACATATTCCAAAATTTTACATCACTCCTTCAAAGTGTTTTTTGAGCAGTATGTAATGTGTCATTCTAAACAACTGTTTTCATTCCACGACCTCCATTCTTCCCCAGTTCACACTCTGCAAATGTTTTTCACTGGATACATGATGACTGATGATATTAAAGAGGGATATCACAAGACAAAATTGCGAGGGGAATATTATTGGGAACTATTAATACTATTTATTTATAGAATATACCTCTCAAGTGGATGGGTGGATACATATGGGAACACATCATGCTATATTCAAACTTCATATCAACTTATTTTTTCTCCAATATAATTTTATTCATTATATCATTAAACATCATCTCACATAAAGAAAAAAATCAATGTTTTAGAATATTTATTAAATTTTTGTATTCTTTATAAAATTGAATGAATGTTTTTAATTGTCTTATAATCAATTTATAATATCCTTTTAAAAAAATTATTTTCATTTAAAATTAATCCATTATTTGAATTTATCATTAAAATTTAAATTCACCACTCCCACTATTTCCATAATCTCCAACAAACAATTTGAATCAATAGTTTATTTTTTTATTTTATAAAAAACATTGTTTAAAAAAATAATTTTCAATTTTTTTAAGATTAATTTTTTTTCAATGATGTATTTTTATTATGAAAATAATTATATTTGCATGATATTAGTTTTTCACTACACTGACTACACATACAGAGAAAATTATATTTCATGTTTCCTTGGTATATATCTTATAACTTATCGATGTTGGTTATTCCAGAATATGTTCTCACTGTTGGAACTAAATAAAAATGGTCTTGAAAATACATGAATAATTTTTAATTGATTACAATGTTATGATTTCATTATATTCTAATTTTGATTGGAATGATATCAAATTTATCCCACTATAAAAACTAAAAAAATTGTGAAATTTTTATAATTAGCACGTGAAGAAACAAAATAATCAATTAAACTAGATTAAATATGTACAGTGAATATTTTTATATATTTTCTATGCATATTAATGAATCTATTATAACAATGTTTGGGAGATTTAATGACATGTATAATTGTATCATGTACCGAGGTGAATAAAAATTTAAATAAACACTTATAAATAAATCTATATATATTGTTTTCCAACGTATGGGACCCTAAAGTTATATATTTCCATGAATCCAATTATGAGAAAAAAATTATTGTAGGGGAACAAATCAGCTGAACCATGAAATAGTAAACCATGAAAAAACTAAAATAAAAATAAAATCCCAATAAATCCAAAGATATCAAGAAAAAAAATCATTTACAGATACCAAAAACCAACACTCTAGAGATGAGATTTTAGAATATTCACAATTTTATAAGGACATAAAAAATTCCACAAGGATATTAACAAGAACACAAGATCTAAAAATTTAAATAAAAATGAATAAAAATAGTTTACACATGCGAATATAAAAATAATAGTAACAAAAAACCATATTTCCCAATAAATAAAAAAATATCTTAAATAAAATAATAATGATAGATAGGCTTTCAAAGTATCCATCGGGTGTTAATGTCATGATACGATGGATGAAAATTCATCACCCAAATCAAAAACACTATCCAGAAGTTCCTCATGGAATATTATTAAGGTATTTTTCAAAATCTTGGAAAATATCGGGTCATCTATGGTCACACCAATAATGGCATGTCTTCAATAAAATATAGAAAATCCCATTTTAAATCTTATTTCTCATGGAAGATTTTGTAATTATTTAAAAAAACTATACGTTAAATATAATAATGTTACTGAAATGACAAGATACTTTGAATTACAAAGTCAATTAATCTTTCTTCTAATCATTACAAAGGTAAACACAAAAACATATTTTGATTCTAAAATTAGTATTTACAAACATTATTACACCCATATTGTTTTAGTACAAAAATATTAGGTTGTGTAACGTTTTAGGAATATTGTCTCATGGATAAAACCCAAAAAGAAATGTGGTTCCAAAATTTTGGTTTCTCCTGAAACTTGTGTCGAGGCATCTCTGGATTTAATTAAATCAGAAAAAAACAAGGTGATTTTAAAACCATTGATACTAAAATAATAGTAAATATATTTTTTGAAGGAACCATCCATTTTCTTAACACTTCCATAATAAAACATGTTTTATTAAAAAAACATTAAATAAAAACTAAATAATTATATGTAAAATTTGTGAGATCGTCTTTATAATCACATTTGAAAATTTCATTTCAATTATTTTAATTAATAAAGAACCAATTTATTTAAAACATCTTTATTTGAAAATATTTATATAATTAAACTTAATTAACATTCAAACCAAAAATTCAATGGATTATGATCCCATGTCAATTAGTCAGGGATTTGGAATATATGATTTTGTAATTGTATCTCACATTCTATTATTAAAATCAATGATTACAAGTATAATGATTGAATCTAAAATTTCATACCAAAGATGGAAATTTTTTTGAAACATTCCAACATGTTCGTAGATAGATTCTCATTGATTAATTTTGGAATTAAACTATATGATAGACTACTTTATTAGAAAAGTCCTAAAAAAGTAAAACAAATTATGCACTGGAAATATTAAATCAATTACTTTTAAAATTATAAAATACAACCATTACATTACATTAATTTTTAATATTTATTTTGACTAATTGAAATTAAAAAAATTATTCAATATAAAAATTTATTTATTTTTTCAATGTAAAAATATACATTAATTAAAATATACAAATCATAAAAATAAAAATTCCTGGAGATTACTTAGAAGGATTGAATATATTGTTAAATGATTAACCATTACTTAACTTTTTATCAAATAATGATGAAAATATATTGTTTCCAAAAAAAATATGAGTAAATAGTAATATGTCTTATTTGATTTTTAATATTCCACTATAAAAATATAAACTAGTTTTTCAAAATTTCTCATTTGAAAAAGTTTTTAATTTTCATTTAGAATCAAAAATTAGTTTAAAATTTTATTAAATTATTTAAAAAAAAAATTCACTTAATGTTAGATAATATTAACTAATTATGAAAGATAATAATTAAAATTTTTTATATGAAAATTTATTTCATGATGAATCGTGAAATTAATTTATTGAAAAATATATTCTATAATATTTTAGAATCAATTAATTTTTTTAATAGGGATACCATGATTTTAGTTTCATTGTTATACATTTTATATACAAGTATCCCAAAGATTAATATTTCACATTGGATTTTGTATAAAAATAATTAAAATATAAATGTAAAACTGATTAGTGATGGATATATGTGAATAGGCTCTCTTCCCAATGAACTAAAATATTTTTCTCATTATTGAAAATTAAAATGACACAATTAAAAAAATCTAATGGAGTTATTCGGCCTTAGTATCCCATGAAAATAAACCATAGGTGTCTGACTAATGGAACAATTTTATGGACATTGTTGGCGATAATATACTATTTATATAACAACACACAAGATGAAGTAAATTATAGAAAATATTACCCTAAAAGGAATATCAGAATAGCAATATATAATTATATTTATAATCTAACTATAATCAGATAAAAATGTATTATTATATATCAAAAAACAATTAATGTCACTCATTACATACATAAAATGGATTATAAACTCTGATGATCATATATATAATATAATAAAAGAAAAAACATCAACTCTTCCACCTACAAATTATGATCCTATTATTAGTCTCGTCTCTCAAATCCCATGATGCTACTCTATCCTATTCACATGTTCTACTTGTTTACTAATCTATATATTATATAAAAGTTCAACACATATACCATGTTTCGTGTTCCCTGTGTAATCAAAAAACCAATTGGTAAATAAAAAACCCGATCGTTGTGATCTACAACATAACCTAAATAGATCTATTATAAGTCCCTAAGCGTGTTCTTACGAAAAATATGGCATCTTGTGTCTATAATTTGGACATCCATGTATGTTATATTAATACATTCAAGTTATAAAATAAACAAACATGGTTTTATAATTATAAACTTTTTTATGTCAACAATAAAATGAATAAATCATATGATAATACATAAAATTTACCATAATAAATAATTCCAAGATACGAGGATGATTTTTTTATCTTTTAAGTTATCCCCTAATGTGAACTAAGAGAAAAATTTCAAAATATCACCACAAAATTTCTCAATATCACCACCACATCAAAAACGTCCCTTACTAGACCAGTGACATGGGAACAAAAATTGAGAACCTGAAAAAAAAATAGAAGAACTATGTAAACCTAGTGATGTGTATGTTGGGTGTTAGATAATCATGACATATATGAGTTCTCCAAGGGGACTATGTTATTTCATTATAATAAATTTAAATAATTTTAGATTCGATATCTTAAAAAAATAACTTTTCCTAAGATAAATCATAAATAAAACAAGAAACATAGTTTTTACCTTGAAAAATGAATCACCCTTTTTTAGAAATTAAAATAGGAAACATCACTTGGAATAAAAATGTTTTGAATCCTTGAAAAGTAGAATTAAAATATAATTAAAAAAATATATCATTTTCTATATTGAAAATCATTTCACAAATCACATTTTATAGAAACTAGTTTAAATTAATTCTACATGATAAAAAAAGATCCCCGGAGTATAAATCATAATTATAACTTCATATAAGAATATTATTGTAAGGATTTAGCCTTATGAATAAATTATTCTAGTGGTTTTGAACTAAAATTCATAATCTATGATCTTTTCAGTTTATCATTTTAGATAATTAAGGTAAGGTATTAAAAATTAGACCCATACATTACATGTGGAAACCTATACTCAGTATCAATTTGTTTCCAATGGAATCCATTAAAAACATTAATTTTTCTCAACTAACATACAAAATTCATTAATCGTGAAATCTTCTTTTCCATTACACATCATAAGACCGATGAAAAATATTTTAATACC
Organism: Viscum album; assembly: GCA_963277665.1. Lineage (NCBI taxonomy): Eukaryota > Viridiplantae > Streptophyta > Magnoliopsida > Santalales > Viscaceae > Viscum > Viscum album. The sequence goes on from OY728121.1 coordinate 1,090,690,249, forward strand.
TTGGATTTTCACAATATCATAGTAATGTACATAAATAAATAAAACTAATAGTCTATTGAAAACCCATAAATAATTTCATTAAAATTGAAAAAAACATTTCACCATGAAGAAGAGATCATCATATAAAAATGATCACTATCCTAAATTTCAGAAATCAATTATTTACATGAAAAATAATAAGCAAACACATAACACATAAGTAGATAACATTGGACATAATTATAAAAAAATATAATAACCATATAGTCTAATTCCATACATGTCACTTTTACAAAGGGAATATCCATATGACTGACTTCCAAACATGTCACTCTTTCAGCTAGAATATCATTATGTCAAACTTCCATTTCCAATACATTGAATATTATACCATAACCACCCATCCTTGGGTTTCCACCAAACTATCCATCAAATTTACAAGTTCTATTATATAATAATCACACATAAAATAGATTTTTTTCAACATATCACTCAAAAAATTTAATTTTCAATCATAATAAAACATTTCATGTTATTGAATAACTAATCAATATTCATATCATATTTAAAGAATTTAACAAAAAACTTTTTGAATAAAAGTGTCCCGTACAATATTAAAACTATTGAAAGAAATTTATATTGTAAAATTTTATTTTCAACGTATATAAATTCATAAATCAATTTATAATATATGGGGATTAATGAGAAATATTAAGAAAATAAATCCTCAAAACATTTATGATGATGTTTTGATATAGACTACCTTACGTTGAGTCTAATTCTTCATGTATATTCATTATCTTCTTAAATAATAGACATAGGTTTATTATTTAGTTTTTTGAAATTATTTTTATTTTTTACTTTTCCTTTTATATCACTCATTATCATGTTATAACAACTAAGTAATTATTTATGTTCATGTAAGACTTTTAAATGTTATTCAATACGTCAATCCAATATGAATTTGATACCATGTGTATATTGAAAATAAATCCTCCATATCTAGTATAATATTCATAATATGATAATCACTTTTAAACATTAATTTTAATTTTAAATAAAACCATTTTAATATTGTTAGGAAAAACAACCCACATAATTATCATGGAGGTTGTAGGTCGTATGTACACATGAGTAACATTCCCATTTATCATTGATAATTATGGAAATTAGGTAATTATTATTTTATCTTCAAATATTTATCATAATGTCATAAATATCATATTAATAATATAAATGTAGTTTTATATATCATACTTGGGATTTGGTTAATAAAAATGAATTGTATCACTTTATGGAGGAGATAGTTCAAACATACGCATGAATGACAATATCATTTTTATGTGCATGGAATGTAAGAATATAATTGATATATAATGTCATTATAATTATTAATATTACATGAAAATAATGTATAAATATTAAGTTTATCATTAAAATCAGTCTTGAGAGATGGCATTTTAAAATGAATCATATCGGTTCATGGAGGTGATAGTTCACACATACACACAGATGATTAATTTCTTTCCCTTTTTAAGGAAGTGAATATAGATTTAGGTGATGATATTAAAAAATATCATTATATTTATAATACAAGAGTTATTATACCATCATGTCTGAAAAATATATTAAGGAAGTGGAAGAATAAAAAAACAGAAATACTTGATTAAAAATTATATAATTTTTTTGGATGACCACCTTCGATTATGTGCTTAACACCATTAAGAATGGTGTTATTACTAAAAAAGACCTAAATAATGAGGATATATATTATAGTAGGGTAATTTATTATATATTCTCACATAAAAAATGGATTTTAAGTGTGTATAAATGATAGGATGTACTGCCCTTTTATAAGAGATGGGTGGGGCACTCTTAGAATCCTTCAAAATATAAAATTTTAAATAAACTAATTTTCTATTTATAATTGGTAAAAATATGATTTTTTTCAAATATAGGATGGATATGGGTCTAAATATAATCATCCAATGAAAATTTGACATTTTTTGGTTTTTTTAATCCTTTTTGTTTTGTTTTTCCCTTTTCACTCTTACCATTTTATTAAGTAATTTACTATTTGAGTGTAAAAATAATCACTATAACATGCCACACGACCAATAAAAGAGTCATTAATGAAATTTTAAAACATATAAAAATTATTTGTCTGATTTTAGGATTTTTATATGTTTTATATAATTTATTGAAATCTTTCATACTTTAAAATACCATTAGTGTCAATTTTGAAACTATTAATTTCATGACCTTTTAAAATTATCATAAATTTATGATATATTCGATCCATCTCTTTAAAAAATAACCAAGATGTAAAATTCATCCCAAAAATTCTTGGATGAAATAAAATATATCTAAATATTTTTATTATAATATTTTTAATATCATTTATTTGATTCTTCCATTAATAAAGAAATTATTGCATCATAATTGTGTCGCCATTTAATTTAATTATTTATTTCCAAAAAATGATAAATAAATTACAAAGATGCATATAATAATTTTATAATTATATTACTGTATATAGTTGAAGTGATACCCTATATTCACCCATATTAAAAATACTTTACTTGTTAAAAACATAAGTATAACAAAAATGACTTTTCACTGAATATAATAGTATAAATGCATTAAAGTCATAGATGTGGAACCAAATGGTCCTAAAATATAACAAATGATACTATTGTCTATATAAAACTCATCTAATTATGTTTTCACAATTTATATTGTAAATTTATTTTTTTATAATTTAATGTTTACCTTTAATTTAAATGATGTATCCTTAACCATGGTAATAACATTTACTACTAAAGTTATTATTATTAATATCCAAAAAATAATAGGGAGATATATACATAATTTTGAATTATTATTCCAAATATTGAATCCATTTTTCTAAATTCAAAACATAGAATTGGATGAAGTTAGTTAAAATTTAATCTTGTTGATGGAATAAGAAAATGGATTTTTGAAGTAAAACGTTAAAAAGTTCATGTAGTTTTTAAATCCAATTTAACTATGAAATTTATTCCAATGACCTAAATTGGACTGAATGATAAAAAAATTATCTAATTATACATTAAAACCAATTCAATATAATTATTTAACACTATAAATATATTTTAAAAAAATTTAAATTTCAATTAAAATGCATTATTTTTCTACCATTTATCAAAAATGAATCTTATTAGAAAAATAACCAAAATTTAACCAAACTAGATTTTTATTTCCCCACTCAAAAAAAAATTCAAATAAAGAATATAAAAGTTACTGAAATTTGATTTAAAATAGGCTTTCCATCAAAAGGTGGTAAAACTAGCTTCTCTGAATGATACTTATTTTATTTGTAAAATAATAATGTTTTTATATCATGTATAGAATACACATATGTTGAATTTTAGACATTATGTTGAATATATTACATATAAATTTCAATTATATAATCAAAAAAGAGTTATTTAAATATTTATAAAACACACTTGTGCTCATTTAAATACTTTTTTTATAAAAAAAATTCCTGTTATTTTAAAAAAGTTTTTACATTCATTTATAATTAATTTTTCACCAATAAATTACCTATATATTCATTTTAAAACCATATTTTCAAAATTCAGTTAATTCTATTCATTCATCATTCTAACAGCTAAGTTTTAATAGTAACATTTAACTATTATTTAGTTGTTCAGTTAATCTCAATGTGGTGTTTTATGTACGCTATTGAGCATAATGTGTCATTTTAAAAACTTGTGACGTTACAATAATAGTTAATAAAAAAGAGATTAAAGTGATACCAATGAATCAGTTTGAGAAAAAAATAATAAATTTTAATTCAAGGTTCCTAACAATAAGTGATCAATATAATAAAATATAATCAATGGAATCTCATAAGACCTAATTTTAAATGATCCTAGATATATTTGGTAGGATCAAACTATCGGGATACATTTAAATCCATAAATAAATTACCCATAGATGTAATCTTAACTAACCACATTTGGAGAACTCCCCTATATTGTGAATTAACTACACTAGGGGTATTGGCTAGTATTCTAATATAAATTAGTGTATCATGGATCTATTTATTTTATTTTTCTATTAGAAATCCAAATAATAAAAGAATAACAGGTGTGGAAAAAATAATTCTATACAATTAACATTATTATCAATTATATAAAAAAATATAATATCTAATACCACCCCAAAAACCATCTCAATAGTCAAGCCCTTATATATAACAAATAAAAATCCAATCTTCAATAAAATTTAAATCTCACTCGAATCAAAAAATGGAAGGTCTTAAGACCAAAGTTATTATTTATATAATGTAATACATTAATCGATATCCCCACTTCCACTATTACACATTTTAATGTCCTAGTTATAAAAATATTCATTTAAAACTATAAAATAATCAACACTTTGAATAAAACATAAACAAAATAAAAATAACATCTAACTAAGAAATAAAAATTTATAACCCTCTTACATAAATCACTATCTCAAAAATATGATCAAATGAAGTAAATATCCTCTATATTGAGGATACATTTTTAGAAACATTAATTACCCAATTGAAAATAAAATAGAAATAAAAAAATTATTATTTTCTTTTCCAATTAAATTTAGAGGATCCTCAAATTAATATTTTAAAACACATGTAATGACTAATATATTTTAATAAATATATAGAACTATAACCCCATGGTAAAACCTTTATGAAATGTTTTGAAACTATAGAGAAAAATTTTCTAAACTCATCAACTATTTCATACATAAGTATAACTAAATAAAAAATGCGTTTAAAAAACTCAACAATCACAAGACATAATAAATAGATGGAATTTCAAAAAAACAATTACTTAAATTTTATGGAAAAACCTAACCCTCTATCATGAAAGAAAACCCCAAGGAATATTGTAGAATTAAAATCCCTAAACATAAACAAACCAAATATTGGATCATCTTAAAACCAATGTTTGAAAAATCTGGACATTAGTGATTATGGGAGATGAATAATCCAATAAGTAATGGAATAATAAAAGAGACTAGAAGAATAATAAATAGGGAGAAAATATTCTAACATAGAAATAAATTTGGAATTAATATTAGAATAGATTAGATGCTTAGAGATGGTGGATATTCCATAATATCACCTTCTTGATTAATCTAATGAAAAAGAGAACAGACAAGTTAAAATTTGTGATAATATTTAAAAAGTGTAAAAAAATAATTTTATGTTTCTAATTTATGGATTGATCACTTGGTTTTTTCACATAGATGAAAAAAAATCATATTCTTACTATGAACTTCCCACTATAATCATGATATAAAATAAACATAGTTAACTTGAACGACTCTACAAAACATACAGTACCCCTACTAAAGTTACTGAATAAAGTTTACCTTACATATGGTGAGGTTGCACGTTCAATCATATCTGTTATTCAAAAAGTTATTGTTTAATATATATTTTGAATATGTAAATATGTATATTGTGATATATGTAACTATTTTTTCATTAATATTTAAGAAAAATAAAAATTGTTTTATGATAAAAAATATTGTATAAACATTTAAAAGAAGTTGGAATGTAGAGGCACACATTTTTCATACATAAATATTACGTATTAATTTAATAATATTCATTATATAACATAATGATCAACAATATAATCTTTTAGCTCTATTGTATGTAGAAAATGTCACACATAAAAACATGTCTATAAGTGATCTATATCATCTCTAAATATGTTATTTACAATTACAATCCATCTTATATATATGATACATAACAGATTCCTTTGTATGCGGGGTAAAATATTCATAAGAATGAGAGATCTTGGATATAGAGTTTGGTTTAATGGGGTAGATATCAATGTAACATTAGAATAGGGGAATGATGACATAAGAATAAAATTTGAAAAAAAAAATCAATTCATATCACATATCAGAAACATGAGTAATGAAATAAATCATGGTAGTTTATAAGACTATACTCCCAAGGAATCAATGAACATGAGACATGAGAAAAAAATTCATAAGACATATATTTTTGGAATATACAAATAACATAAAATATTATATTAAGGTTATCCACTGATAAATTAATAACAAGTTAGGAAAGGGATAACATATCATATACCTACCTCAAGCTTGTGATAACCTCTAGTGTACTCTCTTTTTGTCTTCGGATAACCTTCTATATACCCCCCGTCTAATCTTGGGATAGAATATCATGTAACCCCTTATGGTATTGAGATGACCTATCATATACCCATTGAGATTATAGTACATTAATAATTATAAAATTTATTTAAGGGAGATATAGATCCAAATCATGTTTGTTATAACATAACCACCATCGTTGGTTATAACATAACCATCTTCATTGGTTATAATTTAGTCAATGTTACATAATGAAAATAATACATGTTTGTTCTAGAAGAATGTATAAAATATATCATATTAGAACCCATGAAATGGAATGGGTTTCCTAAGAATTAAATCAATCCAAATCCAACAAAAAATAATTGGATTTCGTATATATTTAATCATTTCATACCCCATGGAAAAAGATGTGGTTTTCATAAGTTTTTATCATTGTATGACAACTGGAAAGAAAATATTTTCCAAAAAATATTTTCATAATAAAAAAATACATCAAAAAATAATAAAAATAATGGTAAACTTAGGTCATATCCCCAATAAATAAAATGTAACATCAAAGGATATTATCTAATAAGGAAAATTATTTTGGAAGAACACGTGGAATATTTCTTGTAAAAATAGCCTTTCAACATTTTCTAACACTTTATAAAACATAAAACTTTTTGAAAATCCTTTTATTTAAAAATTAAATTGGTATCTTATAGAGTACGATTTATAAATCATTAAAAACGTTTTAGGAGGAAAATATCCTTTCAAAATTGGAAAAAATGAAGACATAAAACATTTTTAAAAACCTATTAATTGAATATAACCCTTTAAAACATAGAATATAATTTTAAAATTAAATATTATCATGGTATTGGTATACTTCATTCATGTCATACATGTTAAAACAATGAGTCAATTTAGATATTCTATAAAAACCAAAAAAGTATTACTTGTAAAATGACATGAATATTCATTTTAATAATATTTTTAAAAATTAAATCATGGGTAAAATTTATTTATAAAATTATTCAGATATTGTTTAAAGTATTTATATAAATTTTTAAATAAAATGGTTCTTCATTGAAATATGGATTATTCACCCAACAGGATAAATATTGAATATTTTCTGTAAAATCATTATTTTGAACTCTTGCTTAAAAAATGATATAAAATGAAGGGAGAAAATGTGTTATCCTGACACAACTATAAGATAATAAAATTAATGTATTTCTTAAGATAGGTTTCACAATATATCATTATTGTAAATATAATCATAAATAATCCTAATAAACTATGTGATTGTATCACAAAACCCATAACACTTTGGTAATATTAAATAACAATCCCCATTAATGAATGAAAATAAATAAAAATAACAATATCATTATAATGAATAAATTAATGATAAAGGGTCTATATATACACCTTATAAAAGAAGATAGGTTTGTAATAGAATTTATGTCTCAAATAAGGTGAATTGAGAAAAAAATCATTAAGAGTGTTGGTAAATTTTGAATTGTAAATCCATGAAAGTGTGATCCAAAATGGATATTTATATAACATCAAATTAAAATATTGGAATAATAAAATACATTTTCAGGAATTATATACAAAACATGAAATAAATAGGTTTTGAATGTGACATGTGTCTCATAGAAGACAAAAGTGAAATGAAAATCCATTATGTAATGTCTCGACTTATTTTGTTAATGTTTGAACATCCTGTATAATAAATTTAGTTTAATTATAAAAGTATAATTTTAGAATACATACATACATACATATCATACTATATATTATTTACTTATAACCTTTACCTTCCTTATTATTAAAATATTATTGTTAAAATCATGTTTCAGATAATAAGCACTCTGTTTTTCATGAATGTTTGGATTTATTATTCTCAGTCATATTACATTGATCATGGTTCCATAATCTACATAATTGTAACCATGATATTAATTTATTAAAAATTCATGATATATTTATTTATATTAATCCATAAAATATAGAGATAGAAATTGAAATACACTTTTCATTGAGATGGTAGCTCATACATTTGCATGAACATTGTTTACATTTTCTCAGAAGATTGAAAGATATAAAATAAATATTGTTTTACATTATATAATATTTTTTTCACAAATAATTCAAATATATTTATTTAAAGATATATATTTTACCATCCATGTAAATAATATGTGACAAAAGATTCACATCACATCCGGAAGCTGTATCCCTCTATGCACAAGGAATATATTTTTATATTCCCATAGAATAGTTGAAAAGAAGGATTAAATTATATCATGAATCCAGAAGCCTAAAAATATGATAAATTTTATATATAAACAATATATATCTCAATATGTATATATATATATATCCAATAGAGGATTTTGTGGAAAATTATTAACATCGGTTAGTGAGGCGGTGGTCCGCTATAGACACGAATAATGATTTTGTGACAGATTTGATGAAAGAGGGGATGGATATAAGTTATTAAAATAACATAATCCAATTTTTTATATTTAATATACTATTTTTCAAATAATTAGTGTTCAATAATAATTGAAGGAGGTTTATGAATAAATAAAATCAAATTCTTGGTTCGTGACCTTACCGCTTCTCCAGAAAATATCATTAGCATTTACCAAAAGACTTCATAGGTTGGAATACTAACCAAAATAAGTGTCCTAGGATGACATGAGGTTTTTAAGAAATCCAAATTTTCAGTTATTGGAAAAAAATTCTTGTATATTTGTGAGAAGAAGAGGACAGGGGTGGAATTTTTTATTTTAGATGAGTGGGACACTAATTATTTTTGAAAAGAAAACGGTGTACAAACATTTTCCACTTAACACAAGTCTAAAAAATGTTCAATTGTATAAAAAAATGTTTGAAATAAATATATTAACAATGTTTTTCTTACCCGTTTTGGGTAATTTATAACCCTAATATATTTAAATTAACCCCATTGTAAACACATTTTTTTCTTAAACGTGGCAAATAATTTTTAGAGTTATCAAAATTTGTTTTGGTAAAAATATATTTGGAAAATATTTTATTAAATAAATTATTTAGACTCCAAACACATAACACATTTATCAAATTTTATTAATTATCTGTGGATGAATCAGATTTAAAATTAAACTCATAGAGGCGAGGGTAATTAATGTTTTCAAATAGATGATTTTCATAAGTAGAGACAATTTTAATATAGAATTCAATAATAAATTGATTCTAATGACATAATTTGGATTTAAATATATAAAACTGAACTAATTTATATTTTAAACACATATTAAAGTAATTATAATGTTATTAAATTCTCTAATAGGAATGGAGATTCTTAATTAAAATTGGTATTTTCACTATTCATCAAAAAAATTATCTATTCAAAAAATTATCTAAAATGAAACCTATGTTAATATTGGCATGTAAGTTTCAGGATATGAGTTTTTTCATTGATATTATTTTTATTAATATAGAAAAAATTAATATTAAAATATTTTTCAAAAAGTAAAAAAGACATCTTTTTAGAATGTTAGAGTTTTTGAGGAGATAAATTAGATTAATGAATAACTATTTTAATCAAAACAAATAAGAATAATGTTAAATAGTTGATTGAATATATAACATAAAAATTAAATTAAAATAAATCACCAAAACTATTTTTTTTAATTCAGTGTTCTAAAATATGTTTTTGTGAATAAAAAACATTTTTAGAAGAATATTTTCTTCATTTTAAAATAGTTATTACATACAATTTCTATTAATTCGTTACCTAAAAATTATTTTTCTATACATTTGTATACCATATATTTTCATAATTTGTTTAATAATTTTTATAACCACTATTCTAGTGGTTATTCCATATCAATAAAAATAAAAATAATATTTTAATATTCATCCATATTTATTTATAACTCGATGTGGCATGTTACCCTAGCTATACTCATTGTTATGTATAACATAATATTATCTCTATGTTGATTGTAATGAAAAAAATCAAAAAGATTAAAGTAAGTTGATTTTTTTTTTCAAAAATTCTTTGTTATTTACATTCTACCCCCTAAAAATGAATTTATCCTTCGAAATTCAAAAATTTTGTACCCAATACATACAATATGTAACACCCCAAGCTTCTACGGTACGTTTCCCTTCGAATAATGCGATAGCGTGTGTTGTACGCAACCTCGAGTTCTAACACACACCACAACTAATTAAACTAGCCGTTGTGAATAGTAATACCTACTTTTTGAAATCATATATATTCTATATTTCAAAATGGACTTCATTTTTGGATTCGGAATATCAAAATTAGCCTAGGGTGAAATTTTGGTACATTTCGGATAACTTTCATATTTTGATGAATAGTGAAAATTTCTAAATTTTAATTAAAAACAACTTTTTTAATCAAAATAATTAATAGTGATAAATTATGAATTTGAGTGGTTTTAAAGTATATTTAGAATATATTTTTACCATTCAATTTAATGTTTATCATTGGACATAATTTTACAATTAAACCGAACATAAACAAGTGTCAATCTTTTGATAGTTATTATCTCTTAAAAACACGCTTTTTGTTTTGACAGCGGGAATTAATTTTAAATTAATTTCTGCCACTTCTGTGTTTTGAATTTAGGAAAATGGATTCCATATTTGGAATCAGGATGTTCAAATTGTGTAAATAGGTAACTTTTATTTTTAGACATTTTGAATAGTTACTGTGGTAAATATTTTATTTACCATGGTTAAAGGGTAAATCCGGTAAATAAGGGTTAAAAAATAATATTATAATAATACAAAATTACCCTAAAACGTGTCCTAACCTTATTGGTGGACACATACCCGACCATGGGCATCCTTGGGTCAATTTGGGGACCCCTTGGATCCACTTGTATGTGGTAGGGACACATTATATTAATAAAGTTAAAATAAAAATAAAAATGGCATAAGCTTACATCTTTTAGAAGAACAATTTTTACATAGGGTTATACATGTTGAATTTTCGATTATAAATATTCATTAGAAAGATAAAAATATTTCATACATAATGATATTTTATTTATAATTTTTAGAAATCAAATAATTTAAATTATTAATGACACAATAATGATGCAATGTTTACCTCATTAATAAATCATTTAAATAAATAAGATTATAATGATTAAAATATTATCTAAAACCTGTCCAATTCTTATTGGTTGATGTTATTTAGAATATGAGTCATCTTATCTTCGACCTCAATGATTTTTGGACCATTATAAACCGAATATAATTATATTATAAAGTAATACTTTCACTCTTTCCTAAAGAGCCCCTCCTCCCCCTTATAAAAGGAGACCACTTCTACTCATTCCTCACACCTCTCAAGCCACTTGGCTCGTCCAAACTCTGCCCAAATAAGCTCCCCAAATCCCTCTCCTCCTCCTTGAAGCTTCCCCTTAGGCAGAAAGCATTTCAACAAGTCCTTTGGTTCCAACCAAAGTGAGTTACCTAAATTAAAGGTAACGATTTCTCTTAAATTATTTTCATTTATTTTGCTTCTTCAACCCCCAAACTCTTTTTATTTCCTTTCTTTTGTAACAACACCAGTATCCTCAATATACTAGGATGTTGTTATAATAAGGATTCAAACTACACATACACACAACCCCATCTAATGGATGATGAACATAATGTTTCTGTGGATGGCAAACTAACGCCTCACGAAACGATGATTGTTCAAATACATCTTACCGCCTCTCATGGTGGCCATTATGATGGCACTGTAATTAAATATGATGTTAATGATATATATTTTATATATAAGCTTCTGTAATTCCATTTTATTTCATACCATTATTCGTTTCATGTTTTATATACATACGATAATTTCATTTGAGGAAGTGCGGACTACCGCCCCCTTAAAATGATATGACTCGTTCATACCACACATGGAACGTATAAAGGATGGTGTTAATGAACTTAAGTAACATATATAAAATATTATATTATACTGGAATAATAATATACCTATGTATCATTTGTATTCGATTCTTTTAAAATAAAAATTAAATGGAAGTAGCGTTCGTGCGTACGTACGGACTACTGTCTCCACGAACGCGATGAGATTCATTTTCCATCGTATCCATTCAAGTATAATTATCATTTGATGATTTAAAAATGATGTTTAAGGACTTGATACCATTCTGGATTTTAATAATATACAACTTATCCTTTACAAACATGTCTTACGTAACAAAACATACAAAAGCAAACAAGTAAGTTCACACCCGAAACAGCGATAATACTAAGATATTATTATCAAATCAATATTAAAAGATCATATATGATATCATATTAATGTATATGATTCTTGTATAATTTAGTAACAATTATTTCACTATTATACGGGAGGTTAACCTACCCCAACCAAGGAAAAGTACAAGGTAAGGGTTATTTCACAATTTCTTCATTATCCGAGGTTGTTTATATGTAATAATCTACTGGGATCTCTTTATCATCCACATCCATGTTTCTTCGAAATGTATTTCAAAACATTTTTACTATTTATAACCTTGTTTGACTTTTTATAAGAGGTTTATAAAGGAATCTTTCCGTCGTTTTCAAAACAAGGTCCTTTTTAACCTTTTCGACAGAATTGAGTTAAGAATGTTTTTTAACTTATACGGCAGGTGCGGTTATTTTACGCCGTTATAAAATCTTCAAAACTTTCCATACAAGCTTATAAGAATATTTTCAAAGAAAATGTTTTATTTTATATGGATCTTAAATGATTTCAAAATAAAAGGAGATATTTCTTTAAAAAGAATTTTGATTTCATCTATGTCAACATCCTTTGATGGATTTTAAGATTATTTGAAGTTGATTTATTATGATACAAAACTTCTATATTGTATTGAAGGTTTTGTGATATGTTTGACTGTGGATGTGCTATTTTTATACCATTCATAGTTTATTGTGAAAGTATTGACATTTCGTATGCTAGTTTTAATACGAATGTTTATGTTATGTTTAAACCTTTTCATATGGGAATGCATTGGACTTAATAAGTGACGGGTGGAGCCCGCTATAGCTCCTCGATGCATCGGTAGGTCTCATGAGACAAACTAGTGTCTTGGCACAAGGCCTTGACAAAATCTTATTTTTAGTCTTGGCACGAGGCCTTGGCTATGTGGTTATGATAGTCTGGCATTATGCATTCCAACATTATGAAAGTGGTTATTGATTTTTGCATGTGATTATTCATTTAGTAGAATATCCATGTGAATAAGTAAATGGCATTATTTCATTTTATTTATGCCATACCATATTGAAAGTTCATATTTAAAAGGCTTTTGTTTTAGTTATACATTGCCTTAAATGTTTATACTTATTTATGAAAGTTTCCACTTTATTGTTATCCTTACTGGGCATTTGAGCTCACCCCTTTTTTTTATGTTTTATTTCTCCCAGGATGTGAAGAAGTAAGTTATGAATGACCTGCAGGGATTTTATGAGGTGTTAATAGTGTGGATTGTGGAAACATTATGTTGTTGTATTAGTTTTTCATTTTATGATGTAATGTAAAACTTATGAATATATCTAGTGTTTCCAAGGCTATTAAACCAATCGGTCTTTCGAGATTTGATCTTTCTTGTGATCATGCCAATGTTATGTAATTAATGCACCGACTCTGGGTAGCTGGGGTCAGGGCGTTACAGTTGGTATCAGAGGAAGTTTAGTACATACCTTGGAAACTAGATTTAGATAAACTCTGATTAGAGCACGTAGACCTAAGATGAACTTTGAGGATTAGTATAGAAGAACTTCCTAGAATTTTGGTATTGTAGAGATTTTGTGAGTTTTCCGAGCAGTACATCCCTGTCTAGATACGAGCAGGTAGAGGCGGCTCTGGCACAGATGTACCTAGGGGTAAAACCCGAAAACACCGCTTTGAGCTAGACTCGAACGGGAACTGGTGCACGACAACGGGCCTTGCTGCACTCTTGGTTACGACACTCCCGGGGGATATGCTTAGGATAACTCTCACTTTCTTTACAAATCATTATGAAGGGTTTATGAGTATATACTTCCTCAAAGAAAACATATTTATGATTATGGATTATATCCATAGATAGTTCAATTTATGTTTAGTGTTTTATAAGTATGGGATTATGTATTTTGATTCATAAACTGATCTAGTTTATGCCATTGTTTAGAAATGGCGCCTAGTGGAAGAAATGGAAACCGTATCAATGCACGCACTCCATATAGGGATTGCCCTCCTGCTCAAGATAATTATAGCGGGGCTGGTGATGCAACTGGTGCTGATCAGCTAATCACCGTACTGGGACAACTTACTCAGGTTATGAATAATAACCTTACCCGTATGGAGCACCCTGATCCGCAGCGTGGAGGATCAATGTTAGATCAATTCATGAGACAACAACCACCAACGTTCAATGGGAGTACAAATCCCTTAGTAGCTGAGCAATGGATATTTTCCCTAGATAAAATATTTCAGGCTTTGGGGAGTAGTGAAAGGGAAAAAGTTACCATGGAAGTTTACCGCCTCACTGGAGATGCTGATCAATGGTGGTCATTGATTCAAAACATGAAGGAAGATGATGAAGTATCAAACATGGAATGGAGGGAGTTCAAAGATCTGTTTTTAGAAAAATACTTTCCTCGCGACCATCGAGCAGATATGGAAAGGCAATTTCTGAGTCTGAGACAAAAGGAGGATGATAATGTCACAAAGTATGAGGCTAACTTTACAAGGTTAGCGAGGTATGCTGGAGATTATATTCGCAACCCAAGAAGTAAGATTGATCGTTTCTTTGATGGGTTAAAACCATTTCTCCATCGAGCATTAGTCTCACAATCCTTTTCATCGTACGAAGACATTGTCTCATGTGCTATCAAGACCGAAAAGGAATTCTCTAAGTCTTATGACTTTAAAGCGAAGCAAGAGAAGAAGAGACCTGCTGATCAATCTGGGAATGGAAATAAGGGGAAGAAGGGAAAGGTTGAATATCCATCTTGTGGTAAATGCGGGAAGAAACATCCTGGTACTTGCTTGAAGGGAATGGGAGTCTGTTACAAGTGTGGTGAAAAAGGCCACCAAGCTCATGATTGCAAGGGGAAGAAGGAAGCTACCAACGTTCAGTGCTACAATTGCAGGGAGATGGGGCATTATGAAAATGCATTCCCTAAGCGTCAGGAGAACTTACCTCAGAAAAGGCCAAGGGATCAAGGCCAGGCTTATGCTATCACTACTGCTGAGGTAAAAGCTCCGAAAGACATGGTGGCAGGTAATTTAATGGTTTCCTCAAGTTTAGAAAATGCATTATTTGATTCTGGATCATCGCATTGTTTCATATCTTCCCAGTTTGCTAAGAAAATTAGATATTTCCAATTTGATTTAATAAGGGAGTTGTCAGTTAAAACTCCTAAGGGAAATATCATTGCAACAAAGTTTTGTGAATCAGTCCCCATTAGAGCACATAAATTTTCTTTATCTGCGGATTTCATCGTCATACCTATGATTGAGTTTGATATAATCCTCGGTATGGACTGGCTTTCGGACTATGATGCGAAGATTTATTGTAAGAAGAAAGAGGTTACGATTCTTGATGATAATGATAAGGAGCACCTTATTTTTAGAGCAGAATCGTCACCACCTAATTCTTATTTAGATCCACCCCCAACAGCTCAACTTAATTCAATTATTGGGGAGGAAGAGAATGAAATAACTGTCGGTGAGGAAAGGAATGTTCAAATAGAGGATGTACCTGTTGTGAAAGAATTTGTAGATGTATTTCCGGAAGATTTACCTGGACATCCTCCAGAACGAGAAGTTGAGTTTTCTATTGATTTGATTCCTGGATCAAGGCCTATATCGAAGACCCCTTATAGAATGGCCACTGTAGAGTTAGTCGAACTAAAGAAACAACTAGAGGAATTGAGTAATAAGGGATTTATTCGCCCTAGTGTTTCTCCATGGGGAGCCCCTGTTCTTTTTGTTAAAAAGAAAGATGGATCTATGAGGTTATGTATCGACTATAGGGAGATCAATGCTATAACAATAAAGAACAAGTATCCCCTACCTCGTATTGATGATTTATTTGACCAACTGCATGGAGCTCAATACTTTTCAAAGATTGACCTTCGATCTGGATACCATCAGTTGTGTGTGAAGAAGGAAGACATTCCGAAAACATCATTTCGAACTAGGTACGGGCATTATGAGTTTACTGTAATGCCGTTTGGATTGACTAATGCACCCTCTGTATTCATGGATCTAATGAATAGAGTTTTCAAGGAGTATCTCGATGAATTTGTGGTGGTATTTATTGATGATATCTTGGTATACTCCAAAACCTACGAAGATCATGAAAATCACTTGCGCATTATCTTGAAGACTCTGAGGAGGCATGAATTATATGGGAAGTTTAGCAAGTGTGAATTCTGGCTTCAGGAGATTTCTTTTCTTGGCCATATTGTCTCTAAAGATGGAATCTCTGTTGATCCTTCTAAGACCAAGGCAATCCAAGAATGGCCAGCACCTACGAGTATAACTGAGGTACGTAGTTTTATTGGTTTGGCAGGTTATTATCGACGTTTCGTCCAGAATTTTGCCCGATTGGCTAACCCATTAACGAAGCTCACACGTAAAGGGGTTAAATTTGTTTGGACGAAAGAGTGTGAAGAATGTTTCGAATAACTGAAGAGAATATTAGTCAATGCTCCTATATTGACTCTACCATCGGGGAATGATGGGTTCGTTATTTATAGTGATGCATCAAAGAAAGGACTTGGCTGTGTCCTTATGCAGAATGATAGAGTTATTGCCTATGTATCACGACAGTTGAAAATTCATGAACAAAACTATCCTACTCATGATCTCGAGTTAGCAGCAGTGATCTTTGCTTTGAAAATATGGAGGCACTACCTCTATGGTGAAAAATGTGAGATTTATACTGATCACAAGAGTTTGAAGTATATTTTCTCACAAAAAGAACTCAACATGAGGAAAAGGAGATGGCTTGAATTACTCAAGGATTATGATTGTACAATACACTACCACCCAGGGAAGGCAAACAAGGTGGCAGATGCTTTGAGTAGAAAAGACCATGGAGTTTTGAACAATATGAGAATTGAAAGGGATCCAATTTTCATGGAGCTAGTGAAGATGGACATGGGAATAACCAGGGAAGGTGAAACATCAATGCTTTTTCAAATGGTTGCCAAACCATCTTTACTAGAAAGGATTAAGAGTTCTCAGACTGATGATGAAGAATTCCAAAAGAAGATTAAAGCTGTGAATGATGGGAGATTGAGAGACTTTGCGTATGAAGGTGGAATTTTGAAATTCGGGAAGAGACTTTGTGTTCCCAATATACCTGATCTAAAAAGGGAATTGCTGGATGATGCTCATAGTTCCAATTTCTCTATACACCCTGGGAGCACCAAAATGTATAGAGATTTGAAGGAACATTTTTGGTGGGACAACATGAAGAGGGAGATTTCTGATTTTGTGTCAAGATGTATGGTTTGTCAACAAGTGAAAGCTGGAAGGCAACAGCCTGGAGGAGTCATGCAACCTCTTCCCATACCGGAGTGGAAATGGGACAATATTACGATGGACTTTGTCATGGGGCTACCAAAGACTCCTAGAAGGAACGATGCAATATGGGTTATTGTTGATCGTCTTACCAAGTCAGCACATTTTCTTGCTATAAGAGAAGATCTACCCCTGGAACGTCTAGCAAGACTATACATTAATGAAGTTGTGAGACTTCATGGAGTACCCCTATCGATTGTTTCTGATCGTGATCCCCGTTTTACTTCAAGATTTTGGAAAAGTCTTCAGAAATCCCTGGATACTGAACTTCATTTGAGCACTGCTTACCACCCTCAGACAGACGGACAATCAGAACGGACTATTCAGACCTTAGAAGACATGTTGAGATCTTGCTCACTTGATTTTCAGGGTATGTGGGATCAATATTTACCACTAGTAGAATTTTCCTATAACAATAGCTTCCATTCGAGTATTCAGATGGCACCATATGAAGTGTTATACGGAAAGAGATGTCGTACACCAACCTGTTGGGATGACGTTGGTGAAAGAAAACTTGTAGGCCCAGAACTGGTGGAGGAAACGGTGGAAAAGGTGAAGGTAATCCAAAATCACATTAAAGCAGCTCAAAGTAGGCAGAAGAGCTATGCCGATAATCGAAGGAAGGATTTGGAATTTCAAGTCGGTGATCATGTTTTCCTGAAGGTATCTCCGTGGAAGGGAGTCATACGTTTTGGTAAGAAAGGTAAATTGAGTCCCAGGTACATCGGACCTTTCGAAATTCTAGAACGAATTGGGGTTGTAGCTTACCGATTGGCAATGGCGCCAAGTCTCTCCAAAGTTCACGATGTGTTCCACGTATCTCTATTGAGGAAATACATGCCTGATCCGACGCATGTACTCACCTATGAGGAATTAGAACTGGAACCCGATCTGTCTTATTGCGAAGAGCCCGTCAGGATTCTTGATACAAGAGAACAAGTACTGAGAAACCGGACGACGCGTCTGGTAAAAGTTTTGTGGAGAAATCATAAGATGGAAGAGGCAACGTGGGAACCCGAGGAACTTATGATGAAGAACCACCCGAGTATTTTTATGCAGTAATACCCTAGAAATTGCGAGGACGCAATTATTTGAAGGAGGGGAGAATGTAGCACCCCAAGCTTCTACGGTACGTTTCCCTTCGAATAATGCGATAGCGTGTGTTGTACGCAACCTCGAGTTCTAACACACACCACAACTAATTAAACTAGCCGTTGTGAATAGTAATACCTACTTTTTGAAATCATATATATTCTATATTTCAAAATGGACTTCATTTTTGGATTCGGAATATCAAAATTAGCCTAGGGTGAAATTTTGGTACATTTCGGATAACTTTCATATTTTGATGAATAGTGAAAATTTCTAAATTTTAATTAAAAACAACTTTTTTAATCAAAATAATTAATAGTGATAAATTATGAATTTGAGTGGTTTTAAAGTATATTTAGAATATATTTTTACCATTCAATTTAATGTTTATCATTGGAAATAATTTTACAATTAAACCGAACATAAACAAGTGTCAATCTTTTGATAGTTATTATCTCTTAAAAACACGCTTTTTGTTTTGACAGCGGGAATTAATTTTAAATTAATTTCTGCCACTTCTGTGTTTTGAATTTAGGAAAATGGATTCCATATTTGGAATTAGGATGTTCAAATTGTGTAAATAGGTAACTTTTATTTTTAGACATTTTGAATAGTTACTGTGGTAAATATTTTATTTACCATGGTTAAAGGGTAAATCCGGTAAATAAGGGTTAAAAAATAATATTATAATAAAACAAAATTACCCTAAAACGTGTCCTAACCTTATTGGTGGACACATACCCGACCATGTGCATCCTTGGGTCAATTTGGGGACCCCTTGGATCCACTTGTATGTGGTAGGGACACATTATATTAATAAAGTTAAAATAAAAATAAAAATGGCATAAGCTTACATCTTTTAGAAGAACAATTTTTACATAGGGTTATACATGTTGAATTTTCGATTATAAATATTCATTAGAAAGATAAAAAGATTTCCTACATAATGATATTTTATTTATAATTTTTAGACATCAAATAATTTAAATTATTAATGACACAATAATGATGCAATGTTTACCTCATTAATAAATCATTTAAATAAATAAGATTATAATGATTAAAATATTATCTAAAACCTGTCCAATTCTTATTGGTTGATGTTATTTAGAATAGGAGTCATCTTATCTTCGACCTCAATGATTTTTGGACCATTATAAACCTAATATAATTATATTATAAAGTAATACTTTCACTCTTTCCTAAAGAGCCCCTCCTCCCCCTTATAAAAGGAGACCACTTCTACTCATTCCTCACACCTCTCAAGCCACTTGGCTCGTCCAAACTCTGCCCAACTAAGCTCCCCACATCCCTCTCCTCCTACTTGAAGCTTCCCCTTAGGCAGAAAGCATTTCAACAAGTCCTTTGGTTCCAACCAAAGTGAGTTACCAAAATTAAAGGTAACGATTTCTCTTAAATTATGTTCATTTATTTTGCTTCTTCAACCCCCAAACTCTTTTTATTTCCTTTCTTTTGTAACAACACCAGTATCCTCAATATACTAGGATGTTGTTATAAGAAGGATTCAAACTACACATACACACAACTCCATCTAATGGATGATGAACATAATGTTTCTGTGGATGGAAAACTAACGCCTCACGAAATGATGATTGTTCAAATACATCTTACCGCCTCTCATGGTGGCCATTATGATGGCACTGTAATTAAATATGATTTTAATGATATATATTTTATATATAAGCTTCTGTAATTCCATTTTATTTCATACCATTATTCGTTTCATGTTGTATATACATACGATAATTTCATTTGAGGAAGTGCGGACTACCGCCCCCTTAAAATGATATGACTCGTTCATACCACACATGGAACGTATAAAGGATGGTGTTAATGAACTTAAGTAACATATATAAAATATTATATTATACTGGAATAGTAATATACCTATGTATCATTTGTATTCGATTCTTTTAAAATAAAAATTAAATGGAAGTAGCGTTCGTGCGTACGTACGGACTACCGTCTCCACGAACGCGATGAGATTCATTTTCCATCGTATCCATTCAAGTATAATTATCATTTGATGATTTAAAAATGATGTTTAAGGACTTGATACCATTCTGGATTTGAATAATATACAACTTATCCTTTACAAACATGTCTTACGTAACAAAACATACAAAAGCAAACAAGTAAGTTCACACCCGAAACAGCGATAATACTAAGATATTATTATCAAATCAATATTAAAAGATCATATATGATATCATATTAATGTATATGATTCTTGTATAATTTAGTAACAATTATTTCACTATTATACAGGAGGTTAACCTACCCCAACCAAGGAAAAGTACAAGGTAAGGGTTATTTCACAATCTCTTCATTATCCGAGGTTGTTTATATGTAATAATCTACTGGGATCTCTTTATCATCCACATCCATGTTTCTTCGAAATGTATTTCAAAACATTTTTACTATTTATAACCTTGTTTGACTTTTTATAAGAGGTTTATAAAGGAATCTTTCCGTCGTTTTCAAAACAAGGTCCTTTTTAACCTTTTCGACAGAATTGAGTTAAGAATGTTTTTTTTAACTTATACGGCGGGTGCAGTTATTTTACGCCGTTATAAAATCGTCAAAGCTTTCCATACAAGCTTATAAGAATATTTTCAAAGAAAATGTTTTATTTTATATGGATCTTAAATGATTTCAAAATAAAAGGAGATATTTCTTTAAAAAGAATTTTGATTTCATCTATGTCAACATCCTTTGATGGATTTTAAGATTATTTGAAGTTGATTTATTATGATACAAAACTTCTATATTGTATTGAAGGTTTTGTGATATGTTTGACTGTGGATGTGCTATTTTTATACCATTCATAGTTTATTGTGAAAGTATTGACATTTCGTATGCTAGTTTTAATACGAATGTTTATGTTATGTTTAAACCTTTTCATATGGGAATGCATTGGACTTAATAAGTGACGGGTGGAGCCCGCTATAGCTCCTCGATGCATCGGTAGGTCTCATGAGACAAACTAGTGTCTTGGCACAAGGCCTTGACAAAATATTATTTGTAGTCTTGGCACGAGGCCTTGGCTATGTGGTTATGATAGTCTGGCATTATGAATTCCAACATTATGAAAGTGGTTATTGATTTTTGCATGTGATTATTCATTTAGTAGAATATCCATGTGAATAAGTAAATGGCATTATTTCATTTTATTTATGCCATACCATGTTGAAAGTTCGTATTTAAAAGGCTTTTTTTTTAGTTATACATTTCCTTAAATGTTTATTCTTATTTATGAAAGTTTCCACTTTATTGTTATCCTTACTGGGCATTTGAGCTCACCCCTTTTTTTATGTTTTATTTCTCCCAGGATGTGAAGAAGTAAGTTATGAATGACCTGCAGGGATTTTATGAGGAGTTAATAGTGTGGATTGTGGAAACATTATGTTGTTGTATTAGTTTTTCATTTTATGATGTAATGTAAAACTTATGAATATATCTAGTGTTTCCAAGGCTACTAAACCAATCGGTCTTTCGAGATTTGATCTTTCTTGTGATCATGCCAATGTTATGTAATTAATGCACCGACTCTGGGTAGCTGGGGTCGGGGCCTTACACAATACATCTACTTAGTTACATATTCATGTTCCTAAATACCATCATCATACTTTGGTTGTTTCCAAAAAATAATGACTAGGTTTTTTTATTTCATATAAATTCTCTAAGAGATCAATAATCATTACCTATTATTCCTCATAAGATATATTATGATATAATAGTACGACATATGAATTCATCACTTGTGAGGGTTCAAATGTGTACTTCCTTAGGATAGATACATCAAACGCTTCTGGATCCTAATATTTGGTCGATGGAAGTACCAGTCAATAGGCTACCATCTAGATATGATCATGAATTATAAAGGAACCAATATACCAAGGGACTACCCGTCATTTATATAATTATTATAATTTCATCCTTTGGGTTTTATATGATCAATTTCTATGTAAAATATTATGAAATGAAATGAAGATGAATTTTTTATTCATAAATAACTAACTTATCATAAGATCCATAATACAGTGTTAAGACATACCTTATGTATCTAGATATAAAAAATGGTATGAACTCGTTATCGAATATGGTAAAATATTTATAAGGTGTCATATTAAATAAATCACTAAATCCTCATCCAAAGATCAATTTAAACCAATTCACAAATGGTTAATAATACAAATCTTAAAAAAGATTACAATAAAAACATTATTTTGAAGGTCACTAAATTTCCAAAAGGAACATATCATTAATCCCCCAAATAACATTAAGTAATTATTAATTATCACATTACAAACATGTTAATACCTTTATCATGTATTCCCATTAAAAATTTTATGACATTAATTATCAAAAAAACTTATTAAAAAAATAAATCCTTCTGAATTTCATAAATAAAATAGATAGTATTAGATTAATTCCTTACATCATAAAATGTTTAAATCTAAAAAAATGATAGAATAATTCACATTGTAAAAAATAATTTATCATTGACAAGGTAATTTATAAAATCCAATTTTCATTTTCTTTTCATTCATTGTTTTATATTGATATAATTTTATCAACATCAAGAATTTATTAATGTTTACATTTTCCTTAATTGTTATTTTTTCAGGGAATAACACCCTTCTAATAAATCATTTTTTGAGTTCATCAGCACTATTAAAAGTATTCTTAAAACTCTTTAATCGTAAACATATACTGAAAAGTAATTTAATATTTCATAATTACTTAATTATAATAAATAAAAACATCAATCATTCTAAATCATTCTTAATCCATTAACTATGATTCATCATCACATTCCTTAATGTCTATTTTCTTTAATATGTAATTTGTAGTGTCTTTGTTATAAATGAAATAACCATTACATATTCCAGAATTTTAACCCACTTCTTGAGAATTCACCATAGGAAATCGATTTTTATATTGTTTATACATTCCATATTTATAACATTAAACAACTGATGAATCTTTCGGGAAACCATTATTCTTATCCAGTACGTTAATGGATTTTTTTCATTTATACTCATAAATACCTTACTTGTTATCCTTTATTTCCACACATAAAATATTATATCAATCATTTAATGCATTCCCTATAGTAATTATTTCAAAATTATTGACATATTGTAAACTGAAACTCCATTCCTCCGTGGGCTCTACCAACCAAACTCTAAATGAACACTATCCTTCTCTTCATTAAAGATTCTGAGATTCAGTTAGGCTGAAAGTTGTTAATCACATATCATGATAACAGATTATGAAAAATAAATATGTCTTTCACTCCATTCGTCAATAGATTTGATTCTCGTCAAAAAAATCTTCTATCATATTAAACATTTATCCAATTCATTCTACTTCCCACTATTGACTAAAACCAAACAGAATAGTGTGTGTAAAATTAATCTTTGGGGGTAACCACTTAATTCCAAAAATTTAATTATATTATGTATGAATGATGACACATTATCCTCAGTTTATAATAATTTAGGCTTAAAATATGCCAGTAATGGTTTTTATCTATTTAAATCAATCAAGATAGTTTATAAATAGTTTCTGAATTTCCAAATAATATCCACCCTAGAGATTGAGACTTGTTGTGAAGCAGACTGATTATCAGGCCATGTGGTTTGAAAAAGTATATATCAATGAATCTTTTTTGGAGTTCATACCCCTAGGTAACTATTCTCCAGATCCACATCAACTTATAATTTATATAGAGGTATGTAATTTCATGAAAACAACTTGTTCTATACTTTACCAAAATTCCAATATACTTTCCAATTCATTGACTCATCCTTATAATTATCCTTAGAAATATCCTAAGAAATATTTTTTATGTATTACTAGGGATCTCTAAAATGTTATCAAAACAAATTTTTCAAGGGTTAAGAAAACCTTTCTCTAATACTAACTATAGAGACTCAAACGTCCCATACAATATTATTACTTATTATTAGATAAATTATTGTAACATAATATAATGATTGAAGATAGAATTTTTTAGTTTATAGGCCATTGGGAATATGTAAAAATAATCTAATAGTCCATAAATGAGCTATATCATCTCCCACTATGTTCATCATAATTTTTACACATCATATATATGTTATACATAATAAATTCCTTCAAATCCTGGGTAAATAAAAGATAATAATGTATGATCTTAGATATTTAAATAAGGGTAAACATGTGAGATATCAATATAACATGATAATTTGGGTATGAAAACATGAGAAAAACAACTTAAAACATTACCCTAGATACCATATATTATATACATGAGTCATGGAATAGGTTTTTACATGAAATCAATCATTATGGAATCAAAATATCATGATCCATTAGAACATAACATTAGAATAAGATAATTTTTTTATTAAACATGTGAAGAGAAAATATTATGTCAAGGATACAGTTCAATAAATTCATAATATATTAATCTTCGTCTGACCAACCATGCTCCTACCTACGGCTTGGGAAATGAACTTTTTCTACATATTGTTGGTCTTGGTATAACCTCATTAGTTTCCCCTTTGGTTTTCGGATAACCTCTAATGTTACCCCCTTTTTTAATAATATTTAAACCCATATAACCATTTAGCTAATATAAAATTAATCATTATCAATTTAATTTGTGGTATATATAGGTCTCAACTATATTGGTCATAATGTAACCACCATAAAAGGTAATAATATAACCACAGTCCTTGGAAGTAATGTTTCCAACATTATATAATAGAAATCATATTTGTGTGTCTCACAAGATCATAAAACTTGCATCATATAAGGACTAATGAAAAGAAATCGGTTTCTCAATTATTAAACAATACCATAACCTACAGAAATGAATTCGGTTTCACACACCTTTCCTCATTTCAAAATATTATAAATTAGGGGAAAAGAAGTAGGTTTCAAAATTGTGTTATCATGCTATAACTTGTGGAATGAAGTTGTTTTCATTAACGTATTTTACTCATAATTGTACACTATCCAATGAAATAATAAGAATGGATCCTTGGATCATATCCTCAATAAATCCTATGTATCATAAATAAATGTTCAGTTAGAGGTAAAATGGTTTGGAAAGATAAATTGGAACATTTTAGTATAAGAAAACCATTAAATTTAAAAAATATATATATCTTTAAAATCTAAAACTTTTTCAAAATACATTCATTTAAAAATATCCATGGAAAATTTTAAAGTTCGGTTTACAAATCATTAAAATCATTTTGTGAGACAAATATACTTTCCAATTTTGAAAAATAAATTTAAAAAAATCTTCTTAAAAATAATTATCCATTAAAATATATTATAAAAACATAAAAATTATGATTCATTACAAAAATGGTGTTTAGGTCAGTAATTTTTGTTCATACCATACAAGTTAATAGATATTCCTTTCACATACTTGATAAAATCAAAATGGGAATTTTCTAAAAAATAATTTGAATATTCCATTGAAATCCAATTTTAAAAATTTAAAAATTGTAAAAAAATATTTAATAGATCATTTATAAAATGATAAAAATATTTTTTTAAACATTTTTAGAAGAAATTGTTTTTGGAAGGAAAAAATTGATTTTTCGACTGAAGATTGAAATAATGTTCATTTATATTGGAAAATTTATTTTAAAATAATTACTACATAAAGAGATTAAAATTAATGGAAAACATTAATTCTCCTAAAATAAATAGAGGATAAGAAATTTCATGTTTTTTAATAGATGATTCACCATAAATTATAATCAAAAAAATAATCATAGACAATCTAGATAAATAGTGAGATTCTATCATAAAACCCTTACCACATTAATAATAATGAATCATAATACCAGTTAAATAATAAGACCATACTAAAAATCAAATGCAATGTGAATAATTAAATTCATGATATTAAATCTAAATAGGGCATTATATACACCTCGTAACAAAATATAGGTTCATAAAATTACGAATGTCTCAAGGAAATAAAATTGAGGCAAAAAATATCTTACCACATTGGTGACATTTGAATCATAAACCCCTGAGAGATTGATCCCCAAATGGATATTTAAATATCAATAAATTTAATAATAATAATCATAGAATACATTCATGGGATTTATATAATCCACATAAAATAAATATGTGGTGAATATGAAAATCATATTATATACATAAAAAGGGAGACCGAAATCACTTACCTTATGTCTCAAATTCCTTCATAAATGTTCAAAAGTAGTGTATAATACATATAAGTTTATTAAACATATATATTATAACATATATTTTATATATATCATAATATATAAGATTTACATATATCTATTTATTTCATACTAATTAAAAATTCCATGTTAAAATCTTGTGTATGATAATAACATCTTCTTTAGTGTATGACTTGAGTTTTTTTCGATCACATTACCATGATAATGGTTCCATATTATCCAAAAAAATACCTAAAAAAATTCATATATATTCAATATATATTTATTTATATTAATACATAAATGTCAATGATATAAAATGAAATACTCTTTTCATGGAGGTGGTATGTAGTACAAAAACATGAACCCTATTTCCATTTTCATGACATGTTGAATAAAATAAATTCAAATAATATATTATTGTTAAAGAATAATTTTTATGTAATATATAAGTCACTTATTTTATCTAAACATATAATTATTACCTTCCATCTAATATGTATCTGAATAATGATTCAGATCGCCTCAAGAGGCAGTAGTACACAATACATAAAAACCACATTATCATATTCCCACAAAATGGAATGTAAGGAATAATATGTTATATAAATATTTAAAAAAATTAAAATTGTCATAAATTTCATTTATAATCAAAAAATCCATAATTATATCCATATGTGATGGGTGGTGATAGACAAAATAACATTGGTTTAGATGGAGATATATCACCGTACACATGAATAACTATTCAAGGACCAATTTGATTGAATAGATGAACGGTTTTTATTATACATTAACATATTAAAATATCATAATATATATAGTATGCATATTTTTTCATATTTAAATGTTTTAATTATAATTTAAGGAGTATGGGAATGAAATATAATAAATTGATGAATTAGGGATCTTACCAACTCATTAGAAAACATCTTTTGGTTTTCACCAAATGGATTCATATATTAGAAATCTGAAGAAAAAAAATTATATGATTAGTGGAAAATAACAAGGATTATATTTTGGAAGGTCTCAACCGAACCAATGGGCTTTGAATGTGTGAACATGAGAGGATAATGGTGGCCTTTTATAACAGAGGTGAGTGTCATACAAGTTATTTTTTAAAAGAAAAATGTGTAACCATGTTTTTAAACAATCCATAAGGGTAAAAAAATGTGTAATTTTTAATAACATATGTTATAATGTAGAAATAGATTCATTATATGGATTTTGGGCCATTTTTGGATCATTTCTAACCATTATATTTTATTTTAACAACAAGTAATCTCATAATTATATTAAAAATGTTAAGTATTTTTTAATATTTTTTACTATTCATTATAGTAACAAAATATTTGGAAAATATTTGATATTATAAACTTTTATGATTCCAGATATGGAATCCATTTTTTTTAAATTCAAATAACATAAGGAGAAGAAATCGATTAAATATTAAACCAATAAATGGGACAAGAAATTAGGTTTTCAAAGAGAAAATTCCCATATGTAGAGAAAGATTTAATATCATAGTTAAAAAATAAATTTATTAAAATCACCATTATTGTATTAATAGATATATAATTGAAAAAATTTTAATTTTAAAACTATATTAATTTTTTTTTTAAATTTTTAAATTCTTCAATAGAAATGAAACTCTTGATTAAAACTAGTATTTTTCAATATTCGTCAAAAAATTAAAACATTCATTGAATTCCCAAAAATACATTCTATGATAATTTTGAAAGGGAGAATTAGATAATGAATATTATTTTTCCAAAGAAATATTCTAAAAGTGGTAAAAATTAACATTCAAATAAATTCAGAAAAATGGAATTATTACTTTTTTGAAAAAATATAGTTTGAAGAGAAAAATCATATTATTTGTTATCCATTTTCTTGAAAAAACATAGGATGAATTCTAAATATTTTGGACAATATATTATATGAAATTTTATTTAAAAAATAGTCAGAAAAAATTATTTTCTTAATTTATTGAGCACAAATGCATTTTTGTTTGTAAAAATAGTTTTCCAAAAGACGATTTCCTTTATTTCCAAATAAATTTTTTACATTTATCATTAATTGGACACCAATGAATAAATTTTTTATACATTCTTATAGTATATAATTTTATAATTTATTTAATCATATTTTTACCCACCATTCCAATGATTCAATGAAAAATATCCTGTTAATTAATAATATTTTAATAGTATGTCACATATTTATTGAATCATTGTGTGGATTTTAATGAAAGATAATGTCAATTAATCATGTAATTCATGTTAAAAGAAGTTTTATATGTAATGAAAAATATCGAAATGATTAATGTTTTTTCAAAACTATATGTCCCAAAATATTGTGTTGTTATATTATACCCCCATAAATTGAATTTCTCAATCTATATTCATAACATTGGTACCAAAAATTTATAATATGTTTACCTCATTCAATCCTTAAGTTCCCACATAGAGTCCCCATGATGGTAGTTTATCTAAAAATCATAGACCGTGTGAGTGTTTTAGTTTCATAGAATATTCTCAATTTGATCAATAATCTCTACAGATAGTTCCTCATAATAAATATCATGCTATAATGGTGTGAACACTGATTTTAGTAAATATGATGGATCACGTATTTTATTTCTCATTAAATATACATTGAACACATCCTAAACATGATATAGGTTCAGTGTAGGTTCCAATCGATAGGGTACCATCCAGATATGATCATGAATTTCAAAGTTATAAATATACCTGTAGATTAGGATTCAGTTGTATCATAATCACAATTTCCACAATTGGTTTTTCTTTAGTCAATTTCCAAATCTTCTCTTATTCCTTGTGACGAAGATGAGTTATTTTATTCTTATGGAACTATCAGATCAAAAGATCCATGATATAATTATAATTCATTCCTCCTATCTCTAGAAATAAGAAAATTGATTGTTCTAGTTATCTTATAGGGATAAATAATTGTATGGTGACATATGTTTATATCTTAAACTACATCCAAATTCCAACATAAACCATTTCATAAATTTTTAACCATACCAACGTTACAAAATACTAAATTAAAAAATGATATATCAAAGGTCACTAAATTTCCCAAATGAACATATCGTTAATCCCAACAAAAAATATTATGCAGCTCATAATTTTCATGTACCAAACAAGTGAATACAATAATCATGTATTCTATTGAAACATGGTAATGGCCTCAATTACCATGGAACCTTTTTGAAACCAGGATTTCATATTTATTCCTAAAATAATACACAGATTAATGGATATATTCCTTACATCCAAAAAAGTTGTGAAGTCTATAAATGTTGACTAAAGCCACACTTAAAAAAATAATTAATTATTTTTAAGGTAATAAAATAATATCAAATTTTCATTATCCATATCAATAATCTATTTATCCCAGTATAATTGTACCAATATTAGTATAATATTAAGGGTTTTTGTTCCATTAATCATATGTTTTTTTTCTAAAATAGCACATTTCCATACAATCACATATCTAGGTAATCAAAACCATTCAATATATTGTTTCAAATCCTAAATAGAAAACATATAGTGAAAATTTCATTTTTATTTCATAATTTTTGAATTCCAATGCATAAACTCTTTAATAATTTTACATAATTCTTCTATCATTAACTAGTATTTATCATGTTTTTCCTCAATACCTATTTCATTTACTATTTTATTTATAGTATCTTCATTGTTAACATATAATCCTTTTTTCTACCACATTTCTGGACCTATTCTTCATTATTCCACCTTGTAAATCTATTTATATAATTTATATACATTGTATATTTATTACATTCAAAAATTGATGATTCTTAGAAAAACCAGAATTATCATCCATTATGTTGACGGAAATTATCATTTTTCCTCAACAATCATTTACACTATGTAATTATGCTATATACATAAGACATCTTCTCATTTCTTTGAGGCATTCCCAAAAATTTCTCCACAAAAAAATCATGACATTTAGGAAATTGAGTTTTCTTTCCTCTTTGGTATCTACCCCATAAAATCTGAATGAACTCTACCCTTCCCTTTATTGGTGAGTTTGAGAGTTAGTTAATGTGCACGTTATTAATCATATATAATTATAGATGATTTGGAATAATCACAATATCCTTCAATCTAGACATTTTATCATTTGTATTATCATTTAAATATGTTCCATCAAATTCAATTTTAATATATTCCCATCATGTTCACACCATTGAATAATACCAAAAATAATATTGGTTTTAATAGTAATCACTGTGGAGAACAACATAATCAAGAAAAATAAATTAAATGATGTCTAAATTATGATAACATATTATAAATATATGAAACCTTAGGTGTAACATATTCCATTCAGGGAAATATCTATTTAAATCCTTCATGATGGCTCATAAATAGTTTTTGAGTTTCCAAATCATATCCCATAGAGTGCCAAACTAGGTATGCATCAAGGCATGTATTCTTGTATTTGGTGGTGATCAAGTCTAGATAAATGATCACATTTTATAGTTATTACCCGTAGGTTCCTTTGTTCCAAATCGACATCCACTAGTTGTACCCAGATATGGATGTAAATTATTGGAAACCACTAACTATATCATTTTCCAAAATTCCATGACATTTTATGATATTTTGACTCATCCGTAGACATATACTTATACATATCCCAAGATGTACCCTTAGAAATATTTCTAAGGATCTCACTAATGTTTCATCATCCTATTTCCTTGAGGTTGACTAATCCTTTCACTAATTCCTACAATGGAGACTCATAATTCTTATACATAAATATAGCACCTTACTAGATGAATATTTATTATGTAAAATAACAATCCACTCAAAAATTGTTTAGTTATAGTGTATTTATAAACATGGACACAATAACTACTGGTCCCTAAGTGATATACATCATTTCCCACTAATTTCCTCATCATAATAATCATTATTATATATATTATACACAATTACATCCTTCGTATATTTGGGAATATAGACATAATAATGGGTGAGACAGTATGATCGATATGGATAATTAAGGGATATATCCTTATAACATCTGCATGTGGGTATGGGAACATGAGAGTAACATAAAAAAACAATACCCTACATCTTACAGATCAAAAACATGATCCATGGCATCAAACAGGGATGTTTTAAATACCTGATTATTGATGGATTCTATGAAAATGATCCATGAGATAATAACTTTGGAATAAGAAATATATTTTTGGTGCACAAAGAAGTTTATACAATCTTATGTTATGGATAATCACAAAGAAATTCATAACATGTTAGGCTTCTGAGAAATAGTGTTTCACCTACCTCGTGCTTGGGAGAGCCTCATGTATACCCTATTTCCGGCTTGGGATAGCCTCCTGGTACCCCCTTTTTTCATGTGAAAACCACTCATGTAACCCCTTTTGGACATGAAATAAGCTTACATGTAAACTTGGTGATCACATAACATTGATAATTATCCAATTCACTAGAGAAATATAGATGTCCCAACCATCATTATTATATCATAACCATCATACTTGGTTATAATGTGAACATCCTCCCCAGTTATAATGTAACCACCGTCACATAAGAAATATCATAAATGTTTGTGACACAATATGAAAAAACATATATCATGTAAAACCCGTCGAAATTAAATAGGTTTCAAAATCATTACATCATATCGTAAACCATATAAATGAAATGGGTTATATATACATTTCTTATTTCATTATATCATAACTCGTAGTAAAATAAGAAAGTTTTATGAGAATTTCATCCCGCTAAAAATATTTGAATGAAATGTGTTTCAAAAACATTTTATCATAATATATATAATGCATCAAGAAAAATAATAATAATGATTCCTAGTATCATATCCCTATTAAATAATAAGTAATTTTATGGGATTTTATATTTGATGAAAAATTGTTTTGAAAAATCACATGGATAATTTCATGAGAAAAATAGCATATTGTCATGACCTACCTTCACAAAGATGAGTAAAATGATAGAAAACTACCACAACCATCATTCTTTATGTTTATGGAGATATAATGACCCCTCAAGTCCCAACTTAAATAGGCCTCAGTGTGGCGAATAGCACCATGGGTATAAAATATGACATAAAATTGAAGGTATTTCCCTTTTTATTTAATAAGATCGGGATATAAGATGATAAATCCCAAAAAACTCCAAAAACTGAAAGTAAAAGTAAATCCAAAAACCCATTCCCATATCCATGTTCAAAATAAACTGATACAAGGTACAAGAAAACACTGATGAAATGTACCAAAAGAAAGAAAAGCATCAATGACAACTCCCAAAGCCTGAAATAGTAAGGTCCAACACGGTCCTCAAAATCCTTCTAAAAACTGAAAGGAGGTTCATATACGTAGGGTGAGTATATGGGTATACTCAGTAGGGTAAACCAAAAGCTCGCATGCCCAAGTGGGGAAGCATTCTATTGCCCTATGAGAAATAGAGATAACCGAAACACCTAGCAAGGAAACTATCCACCCAGCATTAGAAATGCACACTCCCGAAATAACGCATGTTAGGTAAAGTAATTGTTATATCAAATAAATATTTGGTTACCCCACACCACATTACAACTGGATATTTAGGATATCCTATGTGTCAAACCTCCCCCAAATGTCTCATAGTAGTCCCACTACCTACCCAAAAACAACCTTATGGTCCATCACCATGCATCTTGCCCGCACACACCTGGGCTTCCACAACCACACACATCCCTACCCATAGACACTTGGGCCACAACAACCACTTCCACGCCCGAAGACACCAAGACCAGAACAACAACATCCACACCCAATGAAAATAGGGCTTGAACGACCCCTTCTATGCCTGAACACACATGGGCCTCATCCTGAGGACACTTGGGAAACAAATATGCCTGCACACACCTAGGCCAACCACAAAAACAGACCCTACCCAAAGGGTCTTGGTCCATAATATACCATTTTCCATTATAGCTGGCTGGAAGAATCTTGGTATACCTGGGAGAGGGAGCATAAAGGAGATAATAACCAGCCCCTCATAAGCATGTTGGTAACCCCCCCCCCCCCACCCATAAATGGGAGTGTTTAGCACAAAGTTCTCAAGATGGGTGGGGTGCATACAAAAAAATAAAAAAAATAAACATTTTACATATAGGTAATCAAGACCTCATCCCCACCTAAGGGTTCCAAAGAAAAACCACTCTCATTAATATTCCTACATGCACACACAAACAACATACACAACCAGAGAACAACTCATTTCTGGAAAACAAATCCACTATTGTACCCATTCTCGTTATCATGTTCATATGATTCCATTTAAATATTCCTATACTACAGGGAAACTAATAGGCATAGCCACAAGCCAAGACATGAACTGAAGGAAAACAGAAAACCATCAATATTAGCATTCACATCCAGTTCACTAGTAAAGTCACAACAACAAAGGGGTTCGTGAGATCCCTCGATGTACTGGAACCAAACCAAACCCCAACATACGGCCTCGAACGGCCTCAAATCGACAACCAAAAATTGATTAATTGGAGATATCAACCCCATCCATGTCACCCCACAAGTATCAAGTGGAACAACCATGTGTGTTAGAGAACATATCAAAGGTGTTCGAAATTTTACCTACACCATTTATCATGTTCCTTATTTACATTTGGTTAAATGGGGTTATCACACAAGGATTCTTATTCATTGGGCATCCAATTTATCGACAAACATTACATAATTTACCAGTTTCAATGTTACAACCATTCAATAACAATATTATCCAGAAAACATAGGATCATTGGTGCACAATAAAGGACAACCGATGGACACTATTTTCATTGGGAATTATCCCATACAATTCACAACATAAAAATAAAGATGAAATACAATATAAAAACATCATCATCAAACACACCCCTTAATTATTTAGAGTATATTTATTATCTTTGTTAAGGTTTGGTTTTGTCCACATCCTGAGGGAAACATTATCACACCCACCCCACAGATGCACAGGAAAGAGAGACGAAGGAAAAACCCCTACTAGGATGATCAACGATCGATGCTTTATCTACACGCCAAGAACTGGTTATGCGTAACTTATACTGGAAGATCTTCAAGGACTCCAAGGATGAGTGGGAAGGGCTCCAACATGGGTGCAAAATTATTCTTGGAAGGAATTCTAGAGGTTCACTAAGAGAAAAAGAAAGGAAAAGAGTAGAGGATGTCGGCTTAAGAGGAGGCTGGATGCTAAAATTACGGAGATGATTTTGATTTAATTTAAAGTCAAATCATTTCTCGACCAGAAATTTGGGAGGATTCACATGTTTGGATTAATTTTGATTTAATAATTCTCATCCAAAAAGACGTATATAGTAGTTATGACTTAATAGATTTCCTTTTAATAGATAAAAAATGTGTAACAAGAGAGCCACTATAAAACCCAAAAAATGTGTCGCGCTGAGGAAAAAGGACACACATTTTGGTAACTCAAGGGTCTCCCAACTAGTGGGGGTTTAAAACATATTTTAATGGATTTAAATGGATTTTAAAGGGGTATTAGAACACTTTTACATCAAAAGATATGTTTCCGGGGAAACACTAGAAGGTCTTACAAAAATATTGAAGGACTCGCTGTTAGGGGAGTCACTACATCCCGGGCATCGCCGCCTGGCCACAGTCACCCTGGAACTGTCACCCTGGCACTGTCGCTTGGAAACCGTCGTTGATTGGTGCTACGGAAGACCCATTGGTTCCACCGAGGCCCATCAGTGACAATGAGGCCCATCGGTGCCGCCGACGCCCATCGGTAGTGCCGACGCCCATCGTTGACACTGTCCATTCGTCCTAAATTTTGGAAAAGAAATGGACTTGGAGGGTCCAATCCATTACAGCAGATACCTCTAAAACTATTCTCGCCCTCGATAATTCAAGAATAAACCCGATGAAAAATGGGGGGTTCAATCAACCACATCGCAAGATACTTCTTAGGGACAAACCACCCTAGAGTTGTTCGAAAGCCAGAACAATCCTCAACATATAGGAACACCTCTCCCTCATCTATCTCCTAAACAAACACATATATAATTATACAATTCTTCAACAATTAATCACAAAAACATATAAATTTCATACCTTCTATACATATGGGATAGGTATTCCCTTCCTCAATGTCAAGATACAATCCACATTGGCCAGCACTGACTCTCTCACATGGGTTTAATCGCATCAAACTTAAAGAATCTTTATTAGGGATCAAGTCCTCCCCTCTGTAAAGTGAATACTTTTACACATATTTTGAGAAATTAAAACATCCCATAATATAGTTAACAAGGTCAATCACTACATCATTGTCAATTACAAAACAAATCTCAAAATAGATCGGGGTACTAGGAACGCATCTGTGCCTCCTATTCCCAGGTACTCTCTTTGAGGCCACCATGCCTCCACAACACACAAACTAAGGGAATGTTATTCCCACAATGTAACTTCTCCTCAGGATCCTGATCCTCACCGATCGCTCCAAAAATGTTTCATCTTCCTCGATATTCATATCTCCCCAATAGAGGATGTGAAAACCATCATGTAGATACTGATAGAGCTCAAACACATGTATGAAATTATGGACCCTCTATAGTGGCAGTGGTAGCACCAACTGATAATCCACTTCACTATCCCGCCACAACACCTCTAAGGGCCCAAAGAACCCAGGATTAACCTAACTGCACCTTCCGAACCTCCTCTTCCATCCCTAATGGGAGAAATTTTAGAACAAATGGTCCAAAACCTCGAACTCCATGGGTCTCCTCCTATAATCAGTTTATGACTTCTTCCTGTCCTAAGCCACCTTCATCGTCTCACGCATGAGTTGAACCTTCTTTATCATTCTCTTCATTATGTTTGGGCCAAGAAAACCAACTTCTCCACCCTCATTCCAACACATGGGCGAATGACACATCCATCCATACAAGGCTTTGGACAGAGCCATGCCAAAGGTAGAGTTATATCTAAGGGTGGAAATTAGATCTAAGGCATAGCTGGGTGCCCAAATCATGTTGTAATCCCCTCCAGACTATATAAGTAAAGAATGTATCCTGATCTAAAATGATGGTTCTTGGAACTCCATGCAACTGTAGAACCTCACACACGTACTTCTATGCCACTCTACAGGTGGCGCTCGACTCCTTAATCGCTAATAAGTGAGTAGATTTCTTCATCTTATCCACCACTACCTAGATGGAATCACAATATCCCTCATACCTGGGTAGTCCCATGGTGAAATCCATTAAAATTTCATACAAATTTCACTCGGGAATGTCTAAGGGATGTAACATACTGCCCGAAACCTAGTATTCAGCCTTCACTTACTGACATACGAAGCATCTTTCCACAAACTCCTCCACATACCACTTCACTCCTGGCCTCCAAAACTAACCCCCCCAATCCCCAAAACATTCTGCAAACTCATTGGTGTACTTCCAAGGGTGAGTTATGGAACTTACTGAGAACTCTCTCACACATTTCCACTAGGATAAATAGCGTCCATGAAGCACTATCTTATTTTTTCCATCTTCTAACCACCCTTCCAGACCATTTCCCTAGATAACACGATCACAAATCACTCTAACCTATATGTTTCCCCACAAAGACTACTCCACCTATCATTCCAAGGAAGATTGCACTTTCATCTAAAATATACATCCCCTACCATCCACCTCCCTTGCATCCAGGTGTAGGGAAGACAACTCCACCATTGCTTTCCATGAATATGTTAACTCCAAAACCACATCCATCTATGACTTTATGCTCAAGGCATCAACCTCCACACACCTTCTTCTATATCTATAGGATATCTTAAATTTGTAGTCCTAAATAAACTCCATCCACCTCCACTATTGCATGTTCATTTCTCACTGGGAGAAGACATATTGTAAGCTATTCTGATTTTTGAAGACCAAAAAGTGTTCCCTGATGAGGTAATCACACCATATCTACAGTGCGAACTCAACTGCTGAAAGCTCCAGGTTGCGGGTGGTATAGTTAAGTTCGTGAGGACATAAATTCTAAGAACCATAAGAGATCACTCCCCAGTAATACATCATTACACACCCCAAGTGTAGACTGGATGCATCACATAACACTTAAAACACTACCCCTTCCTTTGGAAACCTCAGTACTGGTGCACTGACCTGTTTCCCCATTAGATAAAAGAAGGATTCCTGACACTACTGACTCTAAAAAAAATCCTTCCCTTTCTTGGTCAAGGCTCTCAAATGTGATGAAACTTGAGAGATTTTGGGAATGAACCTCTAGTAGTAACCTACTATACCCAAGAAACTATGAACCACTACCATGTTCTTGGGTGATTCCCCAGAAAAAATCGCTTCGACCTTCGACGGGTCCACTTCTATTCACTACTGGGACACCACGTTTCCAAGGATATGCACTTATCATGTTCAAAACATGCACTTGGACAACTTCTCGTAGACCTGGTGGTGTCGTAGGGCCTCCTAAACTATCCTCCTATGCTCAGTGTTTTCCTCCTCTAGTCGTGAGTAGATCAGGATGTTGTCAATAAACACATCTATGAACCGGTCCAGATATTCATGTAAAAAAAATTTCATGAGCCCCATGAACATGGCTGCTACCTTTGTAACGCCAAACGACATGACAACGAACTCAAAGTGCCCATGTATGCATATAAAAGTAGTCTTCGAGGTGTCATCCTCCTTCACCATCAACTGGTGATAACCAGACCACATTTCGATCTTAGAGAACCAACATGGTGAATTCAATAGGTCAAAAAGATCATCGATCCTTGGGAGGAGGTAACAGTTCTTGACCATTACCTAATTCAGCCTTCTGAAGTCTGTACACAGCCTGAGACCACTGTCTACCTTCTTCAAGAATAATGTTGGAGAACCCCATGGTGACAGGCTTGGTTGGATAAAACCCTTCTTCATCAGGTCATCAACCTGAATCCATAACTCCCGCAACTCGGAAGGTTCCATATGATAGAGAGCCATAGAAATCAGATGTGCACCGGGTTGTAAGTCTATACCAAAATCAACATCATGTCAAGGGGGAAGGGTCAAAAAATATTCATGTAAGACATATAAAAAACTCAATAATGACCCTCAGGACTTCCACCATATCTGATTTGGTTTGTTCTACTAAGAACTTGGCTAGCATGGAAAGAAGGGGCTCCACACATTGGCTTCCCTCCCCACAACCTTGCTCACGGAAAAAAGTTACACAATGGACGCAGATATCTAAGAACATGTCCCTTCTTCGGAAGTTTTAGATTATGTAACACACATAGAATAACTATTTTATGCCTAAAATGAGACTATATGGATACTTTTTAGCAAAGAAAGGTCCCCAGTGGACTGATGTGGCCCCAACATCAATCTTCCTATTCAAAAAATGTATGAAAAGATGGTCTGACCTCTGACTTGAATACTCAATATCAGTGGAATGATAAGTCTCTCTACATCTAGACTCATATCATTGGTTATAATGGGTGTAAAAAAGAGGCACGAATCTCTTAAATCAAACAAGGCATAGGCAATATTATTAAAAAATCTGATCGTACATCGAACGACCTCTGGACTTACAAGAACTACTGCCTCTACGAAATTCAACTTCCCATGCCTAGCTCATCTACCCATTGGCTATAATCCCCTTCCCTAACCACACCCTGGTTGAGGTCCTTGAGGATTTCCTTGAGGTTTTCCTCCTCCTGCGTCATTACCTCTCAGAGGAGTGGAATCTCACTATCCCTACTGCTGCTACTGAAAGGGTCTTGCTGGAAAATGTTGTTAATGAGGTGGGAGTTTAACCTACCCACCTCAACTGTACTGCACTCGGTATGAGCACTGATTTTGAAGATTCCCACATCTTCCACAGATAAATCACCTTAGTACTATGCTCACGGAGAAAGGGCGAGGTTTGGTAGATCAAAACAGGAACTGTTGGGGCCTACTCCCCACTAGTCGAAACCTACAAGGCCCTGATGCTAGAGTCCTACTAATAACGCCTTCCCCATTGACGACCTCATCTGGATCACCCCTGTGGAACTCCTACCAATGTGTGTATCTTCTCCACCACTTCATCCATCTTCTGAACCTCAAGTTATTTCGGTAGAGTGAAGGAACTAACATCATAATATAGGAAAGGTCAGAGTGCCTCCTCTAAGTTCATATCCTGTGATTCCTTATCCGGGAAGTGGTCTAGAGAGAAACGAAGGAGATCCTTCAACTTGATCCCAAACACCCTTACTAACATACTCCCCTACTTTAGGGAGAGTAACTCCTTCCTCATCACATCCTTCATTGTAGAATAAAGGAAATCTTCCGGAAACTCCCTCTCAAAGTCGATCCATGAAACCTCAACTTCCTTCTTCCCCACAAGATAGATTTTTCGAACAATGACCCACCGCTCCCCACATATGTCTTAAAACAAGAAGAACCTAGTACTCAGCCGGGTGTTGGATCATGATAAAAGTTATCAACAACTCCTCAAGACTGCTCTATGTCTCCATGTATGAGATGTTTCCCTCCTACTTCCTGATGCTCTATCATTGAATGGTGCTAAGAGACTTCTACCAATGGTTGTCAATCTCCACTTGATCATCCCTCGGATGATTATCCAAATTAGCCTCCTTGGCCTTGATCACCCCCAAAACTCATTGTCATCATCTCATTTCCATAGCTGCAAGGTAAACAAGGAATGCCTAATCCCGGGTAGTGTAGAAGATTTCTTTTAAATTTTTCTTAAACATTTTATATATTTTATACTTCGTAAATACCCAGAACAGACATGAACACAAGTTATTATGATTCGTGTACCATTCATAGGGTGTATACCATAAAATTAGCGCAGCCTTACTTGGTCATTTGGTAGGTCTAGAGTCCTTGCATCGGATCATGGGGGCCCTAAAATCCCGTATCCTTCTCGATCTTCCCAAACCTATTTGACACCCCAATATTTCCTAATTCTGATTCCTTACCATCCCATGAAATCCTCACTATGCCTAACCCATAACTCCATCCTATCTCACAACCATCACCTCTGACACCATTCGCTCATGACCCGCCATCATCGGGATGAGGAAAAGGGAAAAAAACTGCCAGACCCTTCCTTCTTCAAGTTGAACGATAGATAATGACCACCTAGTTCCATCCTTCAATAGGACCTGTAGTGGAAACTAGAACGAAGGGTATAAAATATCTTGTAAAATGGAAGGAATTTCCTTTTTTATTTAAAATGATTCAGAGATAAGATGTTAAATCCCAAAAAAAATCCAAAAACTAAAAGTAAAAGTAAATCCAAAAATCTATTCCCATTTGAATTCTCAAAATAAAATAATAAAATGTACAATATAACTCAGATGAAAAAGTACCATAAGAAATAAAAGAAGAAACAACAACTCCTGAAACCTGAGCAAGTAAGGTCAATAATTTTCTTAAAAATAATCATGAAAAATAAAAGCAGTTTCATGTACGTAGGTTGAGTATACAGGTATACTCAGTAGGGTATACCAAAAGATCTCGTGCACAAATAGGGAATTATTATAATTCCCTGTGAAAGAATTGAGATAACCAAAACACCCAGTAAAGAAACTACCCACCCAACCTCACCATGTCACACTCCACAAATATTGAATGTTAGGTAAAGTAATAGTAATAGAACATCGATATTTGGGTACCCCACACCGATATCCCACTTGTTATTTATGATATCCTACATGACAGAGCTCCCCCACAAGTCTCACTAAAGTCACACTACCGCCCAAACAAAAACCTTATGGTCCATCACCACGCATCCCGCCCACATAGAGCTGGGCTACCACAACTGCACATGTCCCCTATCACAGACACCTGTTCCACAACAACCACTTCCATACCCAATGACACATGGTCTAGAACAACCAATGTCGTGACTGAAGAATCCTGGGCTAGAACAACCACTTCTATGCCCGAATACACTTGGTCCTCATCCTAGGAAAACATGGGAAAAAAATCTTTCCGCACACACTTGGTCCAACCACCACAACATACCATAACCGAAAAGACTTGGGCCATAATATACCATAGGTTTTCACAGTCTTCCTGCAGAATCGTCAGCTACCTAGGATAGGGAGAAAAAAAGAACTAATAACCAGAAAATCATAAGAATGTTGGGAAAAATATCATACCCCAAGAATGGGGGTGTTCGGTATGAAGTTTGCAACACGGGTGGGGTGCATCGAAAAAAATCAAATAAACTAAACATTTTACATATGTTTAATCCAACACTCACCCCAACATAAGGGTTTCAAATCACAACCACCCTCATTACTATCCCTACATGCACACACACACAAAAACCACACCCAGAGTACAACACATTTATGGAAAAAAATCCCCCATTGTACCCATTCTCTTTATCATGTTCATGTTATTCCATTTAAATATTCCTTCACTAATGGGAAACTAACAGGCTTAGAAGCAAGCCAAGACAAAAAACTGAGGGAAAATAGCCAAGCATAAACTTAAGCATTCACACCCGATTCTCTTGTAATTTAACAATAACAAAAGGGGTCTGTGAGGTCCCTCGAAATACTAAAACCAAACCAAGACCCAATATACGGCCCCAAACTGCCTCAAATTCACAACCAAAAACTAAAAAACAAGAGATCCCATCCCCAACCACGTCGCCCCACATGCAAAAAGAAGAAAACCCATGTGTACTAGAGAACATAACAAAGGAGTTTCAAATTTAACCACAACATTTATCGAATTCCTTCTTTCCGTTTGGTTAATTGTGGTGATCACACAAGGATTCTTATTCATTTGGAATCCATTTTATCAACCAACTTTATATAAATAACTAGTTTCCATGTTACATCCATTCAATCACAAGATTATCCAGAAAACATAGGTTCATTAGTGCACAAGAAAGGACCAACAACACCCACTATTTTCAATGGGAATAAGCCCATACAATATACAACATAAAAAAGATAAAATAAAATAGAACAAAAACGTAATCAAACACACCCCTTAATTATTTATTGTCTGTTTATTATCTTCGTTAAGGATTGGTTTCATTCACATCCCAAGGGAAACAATATCACAACCACCCCACAAGATTCACAGTAAAGAGACCCAAAGGGAAAACCCCTACAGGGATGATCTACGATTAAGGATTTCTCTGCACACTAATAACTAGGTATGTGAAACTTGTAGATTAAGAACTCTAAGGAATCCAAGACTGAGCGGGAAGGGATCCCACACTGGCATACGATTCGTCTCGAAAGGAAGTCTTTAAGTTCACTAAGAGATACCCAATGGAAAATAAGAAAGTATCTCATATTTAGAGGAGGCCAGATAATAAAATCTGTGATAGGATTTAGAAGTATATAAAAGTCTAATCGTGGCTCGACCACGCAGTTGGGGAGTTTCACGCTTTGGTATTAATTCGGTTTTCATAATTCTCTTTGAATATAGTGGAGATAAATACGTTGAGTTAATATATATCATTTAATCAGTGAAAAAATTTGTAATAGGGGTGAAGATGTAAAACATGAAAAAGGTGTGACACTGAGGAAAATGGAAACACGTTTTGGTAACTCAAGGGTCTCTTTACTATTAGGGGTTTAAAAATCATTTAATTTCTTTAAATTTATTCTAAAGGGGTATTAAAACACTTCCATGTAAAAAGATACATTACTGGGGAAAATTTGGATGGTCTTGGAAAAACAATGAAGGACTCACTGTTAGGTGAGTCACTACTGCCCTAGCACCATCACCATAGCACTGTCACCCTGAAATTGTGGCCCTTCCACCGTCGCCCTGGCACCGTGGCCTGGGCACAGTCACCCTGGCACCGTCGCCCTGGTACCGTCACCCTGGCACCACTTCCCTAGCACCGTCTCCTAAGAACTATCGTCGATTGGGTCAACGGATGACCCATCGGTGCCACCGATAACCATCGGTTAAAGAACGCATCATTAAAGAATTATGTAATATTGAATTAATTTAATAATTCACATTGAGTATATTTTTAGGTT
The DNA here is from genome assembly GCA_963277665.1 of Viscum album. Lineage (NCBI taxonomy): Eukaryota > Viridiplantae > Streptophyta > Magnoliopsida > Santalales > Viscaceae > Viscum > Viscum album. The sequence goes on from OY728121.1 coordinate 1,090,734,441, forward strand.
TAAAACATTATATAATTATGTCATAAGATATATATATACATATGTATATATAAAAACTTGAATATTACATTTAAACACTTCTACTCAGTATCTATTTTTTCATAAAATTACAAATCCTAAAAAAATTAAGAAAAATTAGTTACATGTTTTAAACATCATAATTTTCCCTTCATCCCATCCATGACCCTATTCCACTTAATGTCCTATGAAAAAAATTTCTAAAAATTGGGATGAGCATAAAAAGCATAGTAAAGGATACATAAATAACGAAAACTATTAGTTTTCAAAACATCATGTAAACCGTGAATACTTTATCATAAAGTAATAATTTTCACCTTAATGAAGTAGCCAAAGTAGTTCACTGAATATAAGCTCATTTTATACACTTTTTTGGAACCAAAATAATACCATAAAATTCATAGAAATCAACATATATCATATAAAGGTAACATGGGACATAAACATACTTAAATGTAATAACCATACGGTTGACTTCCACACATATCACTAAATGGAATAGCCATAAGACTGACTTCTATACCTAATGAATTGCAGGTTATAATGTAACCACCCATATATGGTTTATCACAGAACCACCAACCATTTTCTTTATCACATAACCACCCATCATTGGTTTATCACATAATCACCCGTCAAATGTCCAAGTACAATTATAAAATCACAACATATAACAAATTGAAAATATCAACATTTTACAAATAACATTTGATTTGAAATCACAATAAATCATTTCAAAATTTTGAAACACTAAATCCATTTCAAAAACCTTTTTCAATATGAAATGTCCCAAAAAGGGAATAATGAATTCCTTTTCCTTTTAAGAATAGAAAGTATTATAGAGGAAGAAAAATAACAAAATAACGATTATGGCGGTGGAGAGGTCATTATCCCCGCAAATGTTAAATAAATTCCTTTTTCATTTAGTAAAACTCATCATAGATAAAATATTCCTCTTGAATGAAAGTAAAATTAAAATAATTTTACTTTACACCGTGTAAAAGAAGGTGTATATTATCAAAATATGCCTCAATGAATGCAGATTAAGACGAAGTCCCTTACCTCTTGTCTGACATGACTCGTTCGTTCTTTAATTTCCAGAATAATAAACATAAGATAATATCTACATTATTAAGAACCTTTTTCTAGTTTAATATTCCTTTTATATCACTTATTACCATGTTATATAAATTACATAATTATTTATGTTTATATTGGACGTTTTGCCGATATTCAATACCCGAGTCAAAAAATGAACATGTTATAATTGAAAATTTACCATGTGGTCAAAATTTTATTATATCTGGAATATTATTCATATAAATGTGTCATATATATCCATTATATTTTTATTTATAATTTTTTATAACATTTGTATATGATAAATGAAATGCATCATTCATGGTGACGGTAAGCCGTACGTACGCATGAACACTACTTTCATTTCTATTTCATATTTAAAGAAATGAGAACTAAATGTTTCATAGGTATATTATAATTACTCTATAATATAATATGATATATATGTTACATAATTTCGTTATTTCCATCCTTTATATGTTCCATTTTTGGAATGAATGAGTCATATCACTTTGATGGGGCGGTAGTCCGCACTTCCTCAAATGAAATTATCATGATTACACATCATGAAAAGAATAAAGGTAGGTTGTAAATAAAAATTACAAAATCATAAAGGCAATATAAACATAATATATATCATATATAAATAAATTTATATCATAATGGACATCATGATAGGTGGTGGGGGAAAATCAAACAATCATCATTTCGTGTGGCAGTAGTTCAGCGTACACTGAAAGAGTATGTTCATATCCATTAGATAGTGGTGTGTGTAAGTTTAGTTAAAATCTTTCTCCTAAAAACAACCTGGTATATTTAGGATACTATTTATCTTATGAAAACAAATAATAAGAAGATAATAGGTAGTGGAGTAGTAAAAATAATGGAATTGAACTTGAGAGAAGACGTTACCTAAAATTCGGTAACTTCTTTTGATTTGAGCCAAAGGGATTTATTGAATTGCCTTATGCTAAGGGAAAGGCTTCTATGAGGAATAGAGGAATGTTGAGAGATTATTGGAGTATATTATGGATGATCCAAGAGTCTTGAGAGGTTTGATTAAGGGTTATAGGTGGTGTCCTTTTATAAGAGGGAGGAGGGGCACTTTAGAAATGTATAGAAATATTATTTTATTATAAACATAATTTCTATTTAGAAAAAGTCTAAAACTCATTTCAATTGAAGATAACATTAGTATTATTCTCAATACTTTCATAAAATAGTTTTTAGACAAGTTTTGGTTTCAAATTTAACCTTATCATTTTTCTTTAATCCTTAGTTAACTTATTGGGCTCTTACCATGTCTTCTTGTATATTCATATTATATGGTTAATATATTTACCATAAAATGAAAATAGATCCACAAGTGGTTTATTAATTACATGTTAAACATTATATAAGTAATTTGGATGAATCATTCATTTTTAGGACTATTATATAATTTAGTAAAACAATATATGTTTTCATAACTCATTTATGTTAATTTTCAAACTATTCATATCATGACTTTTTAAAAAACCATTACAACTTGATTATTTTAAAAAAAAATCATTAACTCATATATATCAATTCATACTAAACCCCAAAATAATTTATGGAATAAAAAGATTCAAAATAAATTTAATTTAATATTTATAATCTCTATTTTTTAAATCATTCATTAATAAGGTAATCACTACAACACCATTGTGTCATAAATAAATAAATTTATTTTATATATAAATTTTTTAAATAAGATACCATGTTGTAGTAAATATTTTTATCTTTATAATGACTATTTATATTTGAAAATAAATCTTACATAACAACATATAAAAAAATTACAAAAAGATACATGTTTTGGGTATATTTTCCTTAACTTTAAATTAAAAGTAATTAAATGTCATTTTTACACACAAGTTCCTCCATGGCGTCCAAAAATCCACCAAAGGATTCCCATGGTCAAGAATATCTCACCAATTGGGTTAGGACATGTCCTATTGTAATTTAATATTATTATAATATTTTTTTACCCTCAATTACATGATTTCCCATTTAACCAAGGTAAATAAAATAATTACTAAAGTAACTATTCATAATGTCTAAAAATAAAAGGTACCTATTTAAAAAATATGAAACTCACAATTCCAAATATGGAATACATTTCTCCAAATTCAACACATTTAAGTTTCATAAATTAATTTAAAATTTATTCTAGTTGTCAAAACCAAAAAGTGTGTTCTTAAGAAGTAAAAACTACCAAAACATTGACATATATTTATGACCAATAGAAAATTAAAATTACCTCCAATTACCAAAAACGTATTAAATGGTAAAAAATAATGTAATTAAACATTAAAACCAATTAAAAAGAGAATCTATCCATATAAGTAAATAAGATGAAAAGATAGTTATGACTTAAAATGCAGTATTTTTCACTGTTCATTAAAAATGAACTTTATCAGAAACCCCCAAGTAAATTTTGATATACCACTTCTAAGTAAAAATTTTATTTATCAATTGAAACATATAAATGTGATAAAAACTATATTTAAAAAGGTTTTTCCATCAAAAGTTGGTGAAACATCCTTTTAAAAACATTAGAGTATTTATGATTAAAATTGGATTCATTCCCATTTTAAGCCTAAAAATTTTATGGGATAAATGTAAAGACATTTAACATACAAGTTTAATCATAATATGGTTTTTTTCATTCCTTCCAATACAACAGCTTGGAATTAACTATAATTTAAAATTAATAATATTGTATTATTATTTTGGTATAACTCAACGTTGTGTGAAATGTAAGATTTCGGAGAAACCTCTTGCTATGTGTTGAGTACACTATCAGACCTAGAATTCAATTTAAATTAAAATTAATATTTAATTCACATATATTATTAAATATAAAAAAGTCATATTCTTTTTTTCCATTGGATGTTACATCCTTCCCCCCTTTTGGAAATTTCATCTTCACAATTTTATTAACTTATCAAATAAGTGGGGGTATATATCCTTTAGATAATTTTTAGATTCCCTTGTTGCCTATTAATCCATATTGTTTTTTTAAGACCTTTACCTGATGAATTACCTTCTCCTGCAACACTTTCAATCTTCAGTCAAAAATATTGACCAGTTGATCCTCGTAAGAGAGATTCTCTCCCAACTGAACTACCTCTAGACTCAAAACATTATATGGATCCAGCATATAGTTCTTCAACATTGGAACATGAAAAGAATTGTTTACCTATGATAGACATGGGGGTAAATACTCTATGTAGGGTACTCATCCAACTTTCTCTAGGAATTCATAGCATACAATGAACCTCAAACTCAGCTTTCCCTTCTTACCAAAATGCATCACACTTTTCCAAGGAGAATCATTGAGAAAGACATGATCACCTACCTGGAAATAAAGATCATTCCTTTGGTTATCCTCATAACTTTTCTTCCTTCTCTAGTTTATTCTCATGTGATTCTTAATCAACTAAATGTTTTATTCCATTTATTCTACCAATTCAGGTCCCTTCAAATTTCATTAACCTACAACATCTTAAAAATCTATAGTTCGACACTGATTTCCTTATAATGCCTCAGATGGTTCCATCTGTATACTGCAATGAAAAATTTTATTATAAGAAAACTAAACCAAATAATGATGTTGGTACCAACATCCCAGGTAATCCATTTATTAAGAACATATCATATCCTCCATTGTCTGAATTTTTCATTCTGACTTCCATTTGATTGAGGATGAAAAGTTGTATTAAAATTTAATTCAATACCCAATGACTTTCTAATGTTCTTCCAAAAGATAGAAGTCAAACTGGGATCACGATTATATACAATGGAGAGGGGAACTCCATGTAACCATACTATCCCTTTAATTTACAATCAAGAAAGTTGATCTAGAAAAAAAGTTTCTCGAATAGGAAGGAAATGAAAAGATTAAGTCAATCGATCAATAATAACCCAGATTACATTGTTACCTCGAGAAGTATTTGGTCATCCCGCTATGAAATCCATGGATAAATTTTCTAATTTCCACTTTGGAATTGGAAAAAGGATGAAGCATCCATTTTGGTAATTTTCATTCTTAATTAACCTATTGACAAGTTAAACACTTCACAATAAAGACTGTAATATCTCTTTTCATTCCATTCCACTTTTAATACTCCCAAAGATATCTGTACATATTTGTACTGCCAGGACTAACCAAAAATAGAGAACTATGAGAATCAAATAACAACTCTTTATTTAACTATGAATCATAAGGCCCACATAATCTCTTTCCAAGCCTCAAAACACTATCTTTAGCAATGTTAAATTCAGGTAACATACCTTTCTGAACCAATTCAACCTTTTTCTACAACTCACTACCTTATTTCTAAGCTTGCTTTATCTGTTCTACCAGAGACGATTTCACTGCCACATGAAACCAAATAGAGGTATCTCCTGCAGTAAAAAATTCAAATCCAAAATTCATCAAATAATAAACTAAATGATCTCATTCCAAATGTAGCATGGTTAATATAGCATTACTTTTTCGACTCAAAGCATCATCCACATTATTTTTGTTTCATATATGTAAATGATTTGTGTAATCCTAATACATGATTAATTCCATCCATCTCCTCTGTCTCATTTTCAATTATTTCTGAGTTAATAAATGATTCAAACATTTTTTATCAGTATATATTTCACACTTTACACCATACAAATGAATCCAGTAAATCATTAAAGAAAATACAAGATTAGAAAATTCCAAATCATTTGTAGGGTAATTTAATTCATGAGTTTTCAACTAATGTGAAGCATAAGAAATTACCTAATCATTTTTCATTATGACTCAACCAAGTCCTTTAAATGAAGCATCACTATAGATTACAAATTCACCATTTCTATAAGGAAATCCCAAAATTGGACCATACACTAATATTCATTTCAATTCCTAAAAGCAATCATCATATTATTTTGTCTAGATAAATTTAAAACCTTTTTGAGTTAACTTAATTAGTGGGCTAGATAACTGGGAAAATGGTTCAAAAAACCTTCTATAATAGCCTTGAAAACCCAAAAAACTATGGATATATTTGATATTGGAACATCTTCGACACTCATCAACAACCTTTGTTTTATAAGGGTAAATAGGTATTCCATCTTTAGATACAATGTAACCAAGGAATGAAATTTGATACAACCAAAACTCCCACTTTCTGAATTTACCATAAAATTTCTTTTCATTTATGGTTTTCAATACAACCATTTGATGTATTTCATGTTCCTATGTACTTTTGGAATATACCAAAATATCATCAATAAACCCAATGAAAAACTTATTCAAAAACTCAATGAAAATTCTATTCATAAGATTCATGAATACAGTAGGTGCATTGGTTAACCCAAAATCCAAGACAAAAAGTTCATAATGGTCGTATCTAGTATGAAACATGGTCTTTAGGATGTCTAATTCAATTAAATTCAACTGATGGTACCCTGACATCAGGTAAATCTCCAAAAAAATACTAAACTCTCTAGAGCTGATCAAACAAACCATCAAAATGAGGAAAAGGATAATTGTTCTTAACAGTGATATTATTCAAGGCTCTATAATCAATGGATAGTCTCGTTGAACCATATTTATTTTTAACAAACAATAATGGATCACCCCATGGTGATTTTCTAGGTTTGATGAAACCTTTATCTAACAACTCCTGCAATTGTTTCCTTAAATCTAAAAGTTCGGTTTGAGCCATTCGATAAGGTGGTTTTAAAATTGTATTAGAATCAAGAAATAAGTCAATAGTAAATTTAACTTCTTAGTTAGGTATAATACTAGGAAACGCGTCATTAAAAATATCAAATATTCATTTTCCATTGTAAGATCAATAATTTTTACAGTTCCTTTTTTTAGAAATATGTTCAAGGTAACATTCATTTCCATCAATTAATATTTTTTAGCTTCTTGATATGTTATAAAAAGTAAGGGTTCATTATTTTACACAAAATGAAATTTTTTCGGAAAAGAAACCTCTCTAGCTTTACAGTCAATATTAGCATGATAAACTGAAATCCAATCCATACACAAAATAACGTCAATCTCAACTAGAGGAAAAACAATAATACTTTTAGGTAGATTCTTTCTACACACAATGACATGAATGTTCTTATAATTTCTTTTTATCATAACTTATCCACTATCTTTTTACTAAAAGTTTTGGATTCATATCTTGAGATGGAATTCCTAATTTACTATAAAATTTCTCGAAAATAAAAGAATTTATAGATCCTAAATCAAACAACAGATTGGAAAAATATGAAAAAAAACAAACAATGTACATGGTACCACTTCATTTTATATTCCCACATCAACTGCAGTAGTAGAAAAATATTTCACCACACCCTTGTGCTTCTGATTTGTCTAGTTTCCACCCAAGTTAATCAACATTGGACACACATTGGCATAATTCCAAAACTCATTATATATAAAACATCTTACCACGGGCATTTCATTGCCTGCTTGATCATTTCCTTTTAGTTACGAGCAATATGACCAGCCTTACCACACTGGAAGCACTTTCCAGATTTGGAGAGACATTCTCTAGGGTAATTTTTATCACACTTATCATAAGATGGAAATTTAAATTTTTTACCTCCAGTCTCCTTTGATGAATACTTTCTATTTTCCAGCCAACATGACCTCTTCTTTTAATTGCTCTCATGGAACACTTGATCATCAAAAAACTCCAATTCTACTTCCTCATCACATATAAAAAATTTATCATAGATTTTGAGTTAATGAGAGGATATTTCCATTCGATATCGCAGCTTCAATACTGAGTAAAACCGATTTATCTTACTATCAAGATCTCTGATGATATTTCGATCATACCTTTCCAGTCGAGTGAACATTGCTTCATAAGAAAACATTGATTCATCCACCTACCACAATTCCAAGAATTTTTTTTCCATCCTAAGATGAACTTCCCTAGGAAAATCTTTCTCAAGAAACATATCTTTGAATTATTCCCAACAAATAGTATCAATCTCCAAACTGTCCCTGATATTTTAAACCATCGACCACCACTGATTGATTTCTCCTTCAAAATGGTAAATAACAAGACTATACTTTTGATTCTCTATACACCCCATGACATCGCAAATATTTTCTAGTGCATTTATTCACTCTTTAGATTGAATAGGGGTAGATGATCCTCTGAATAATGGTGTTTTTTGCCTCATGAAATGGTCAACTACAGAATTATTCATCTATGGTTCATCTGGATGATCTAATGCATGTATACCACCACCATTTATATCCTAATTCAACTGTTCCATCACTGCAAAAAACTATTCCATTCTGATTCCAACCATCTTAGGTTACTGATTTGGAAGTTATTTTCTTCTTCATATCAGCCCATCATAGTTTCCATATTTCATATTCTACAAACCATTCCTATCACAGAAATAGAATAGGTGAAGCAACATGTTAATATAAAAAATCTATATCATTTCAATCTTACCATAAAGTAAAAATAATTTATGGATATTAATTTAACAATATCCTAACTCCAATAGTTTTCTAAACCGGCATATGATACCAAATATAAGGACCTAACCTTAAAAAATTACGTAATAATGAATTAAGTTAGTAATACACAATGATAATCATTTCAGTTTTAATGCTTTATGGAATTAGGTCAGAACATGTACATAACAACTTGAATATTACATTTAGACACTTCTACTCAGTATCCAATTTTTTAATAAAATAAAACTCCTAAAAAAATGAAACATGTTTAGTTCCATGTTTTAAACAGCATGACTTTTCCTTAATCCCATCCTTGACCCTATTCCACTTTATGTCATGTGAAAAACATTTCAAAAACATGGGATGAGAATAAAAATCTCAGTAAAGGATACATAAAAAATGAAAACTGTTAGATTCTATAATAACATGTAAACCTTGAATACATTATCATAATGTAATATTTTTCACCTTAATGATGTAGAAAAAACACTTGACTAAATATAAGCTCATTTATTACCCTTTTGTAAACAAAATATTACCATAAAACCCATAAAAAGTAACATATAACTTATAAAGGTAACATAGGAGATAAACATACATAAATGGGATAAGCATACATTTTACTTCCACACATATTAATAAATGGAATATCTATATGCACGACTTCCATGCCCGATGCATTGGATGTTATAACGTAGCCACCCATCCTTGGTTAATCATGGAACAACCCATTATTTGGTTTATCCCATAACCACCCATCATCGGTTTATCATGTAACCACCCATCAAATAACCATGTACCATTATAAAATCACAACACATAAAATATTGAAAATATCAACATTTCACTAATAAAATTTCATTTTCAATCACAATAAATAATTTCAAAATATTGAAATAATCAATCCATTTCAAAAAACATTCTCAATAAGAAAACACTCAAAAAGGGAATAATGGATTTATTTTCCTTTTAGAAACATGAAGTCTTATAGAGGAATCCAAATATCAAAATAATGATTAATGAGGCGGAGAGGTCATTGTCGTTGTAAATGTTAACAATATTCCCTTTTTTAGTAAAATGCTTAATTGATAAAAGATTCCCTTTGACTGAAAGTAAAATTCAAAGGGTTTAATTATACATAGTTTAACAAATGTAGGTGTATTTTTTGAAAATATGGCTTAATAAATGCATATTGAGATGAAGTCCCTTACCTCATGTCTGACATGACTCGTTCATTATTTAATTTAATGAATAATAAACATAAGTTAATTATTACATAAATCAGAACCTTTTTCAAATTTATTATTCCTTTTATATCACTTATTATCTTGTTATAAAAATTTCATAATTATTTATGTTTATATCGGATGTTTCGTCGATATTCAGTACCTAAGTCAACAATGAACTTGTTATCATTACATATTGTCCATGTGGTCAAAAGTCCATTATCTCTAGAATATTATTCATATATATATATATATATCATATACAATCAGTATATATTTTTTTATAATTTTCTATAATATTTGGAGATATGAAATGAAATGCACCGTTCGTAGAGAGTGTATGTTGTACGTACGCAAGAATGCTACTTTCTTTTATACTTCTTCTTTAAAGAAATGAAAACCAAATGATACATTGGGATATTATAATTCTATTATAATATCATATGATATATATGTTACATAAGTTCATTAAATATATCCTTCACACATTCCATGTATGGCATGAATGAGTCATATCACTTTGAGGGGGCAGTAGTCTGCACTTCCTCAAATTAAATTATCGTGTTTACTCATCATGAAAAGCATAAAGGTATTTTTTAAATAAAATTACAGAATCATAAAAGAAAATATAAACATAATATATATAATATATAAATACAGTGCCATCATAATATCCCCCATGAGTGGTTATAAGGGAAAATCATAAAATCATCATTTCGTGAGGAAGTAGTTCGTCGTACACAAAAATAGTATGTTCGTATCCATTAGATGGAGGTGTGTGGAAGTGTAGTTTGAATACTTCCCATTAAGAAAACCTTGTATATTGAGGATAATTATTTTTAATGTAAATAATTAATAATAAGATCATTTAGAGTTGATAAGGTAAAATAATGGAAAGGAGTTTTTGGAAAGACATTACCTCAAATCAGGTAACTTCTTTTGATTTGAGCCAAAGGGATTTATTGAATTTCCATTTTCCTGAGGGAAGGCCTGTAGGAAGAAATTAGCAGTGTTTGGAGATTATTTTAGTAGATTTTGGATGATCCATGAGGCTTTAGATGTGTGAGTAAGGGATAGAGGTGGTGTCCTTTTATAAGAGGGAGGAGGGGCACTTTAGGAATTTCTTGAAATATTATTTTATTATAAACAGATTTTTGATTTTAACCTGTTAAAAAACTCATTTAATTAGAATATAAGATTAGTATTGTTCTAAATAAAATAAATAAATAGTTTTTAGAAAATTTCTCATTTCTAATTTGGCCTTATCATTTATTTTTAACCCTTAGTTAACTTATTAGACTCTTACCATATCTTCTTGTATATTCATAATATATGGTTAATATAGTAACCATAAAATTCCAATCGAACCAAAACTGTTTAATTAATGACATGTTAAACATTATATAAGTCATTTTAATGGATATTATATTTTTAGAACTATTACATAACTTATTAAAATAATAATTTTTTTCAAAAACTCTTTTCTTTCAATTTTTATACTATTCATATGATCACTTTTTAAAAACCAATTACAACATGATTTTTTGGGAAAAACATCATTAACTAAAATATAACAAGTCATAATAAATTCAAAAATTATTTTATGACATAAAAAGATTCTAAATAAATTTATTTTAATACTTATAATATCATTCATTTAAATCATTCACTAATAATGTAGACACTACATCACCATTGCGTCATAAATAAATTTATTTATTTAATATCTAAAAATTATAAATAAAATACAATTATTTTGATAAGGGTTTTATATTCCTAATTACTATTTATAGTCAAAAATATAACTTATATAACACCTTATAAAATTGTTTTACTAAAAGATGCATGTTTAGGTTGTATTTTTGTTAACTTTAAATTAAAAGTATTTAAATGTCATTTTCACACACATGTGGCTCCATGGGGTCCTATACTCGAACCAAGGATGCCCATGGTTAGAAATATCTCTTACAATAGGGCTACGACATTTGTTAGAGTAATTTAATTTTATTATAATATTAATTTTTCCCTTATTTACCATATTTACCCTTTAACCATGGTAAATAAAATAATCACTAAAGTTACTATTAATAAAGTATACAAATACAAGGTACATATTTATACAATGTGGACCTCTTGATTCCAAATATGGATTCAATTTCTAGAAATTAAAAACACATAATTTGTATAAGTTTATTTAAAATTAATTACCATTTTCAAAAAAAAACGCGTTTTCATGAAAAAAACTACCAAAAGATTGACATGTATTATGTCCAATTTAAAAGTGAAATTACCTCCGATGAACAAAATTGGAATAAATGGTAAAAAAAATATTTAATTAGACATTAAATCAAATTAAAAATATAACATAACAATATAAATAAATCATATGAAAAGATAGTTTTGACTTAAAATGTAATATTTTTCACTATTCATTAAAAAATGAACTTTATAATAAAAATACCAAAAATTTACCCAAAGTAAATTTTGATGTCCCAGTTATAAAGAATTTTTTTTTGTAAATTAAAACATATAAAAGTGACAAAATGGATTTAAAAAGGGTTCACCATCAAATGGTGGGAAAACTACCTTTTACAAATATTATAGTATTTATTCTTTAAATTGGATTCATTCTCATTTTAAGTCGCTAAATTGTATTGGATAAATGTAAAAAAAATTACAAAAATGTTTAATCATAATATGGTTAGTTTTTTTATTCCTACCCATACAGTGGCTAGGTATTAACAACCATTTAAAAGTAGAAATAACATATTATTATTTTGGTATAACTCAACGTTGTGTGCAATGTAAGATTTTGGAGAAACCAATTGTTGTATGTTGAGTATTATATAATACATAGCATCCATTTTAAATTAAAACTAATATTAAATTCACAAATATTAATAAATATCAAAAATTCATATTCTTTATTTACCTGGGATGTTAAAATCAGTTCCATCGATACCCATCGATTCAACTAATGATCGTTAGTGATACTGATACTGATTGGTGACACTAATGCCCATCAGTGCCACCAACACCCATCGGTGCCACCAATTCACATCAGTTCCACCAACACCCATCAGTGCCACTGCTACCCATCGGTGCCACCGAGTCCCATTGGTGCCACCGACGCCCATCAGTGCCACTTAAGCCCATCGGGGCCACCGACGCCCATTGGTGCCACTGACGCCCATCGGTGCTGCTGACGCCCATAAGTGCAACCATCCATTCGACCCAAATTTTTGTAATGTAATGGAACAGGAGGGTACGATCCATTACACATACCAACATTGAGAAAAACTTTCGAAAACATAACACATTTCAAAAATAAAATTAATCAAAAATAACATTGGAAAAATATAGATGATGGTCTAAAAAGCTTTTTAGAATATCGTTGAGGAAAATATTATTTCTAATCTAAAAAACATTTTCTAAAACATAAAACATTTTAAAATGATTTTTCATTGAAATTAAACTTTGAGATCTTATAAAATAATAATTAAGTCCTATATTTATTATAAAATCTTGAAATTTTGTTCATTACATAAATTTTAGAACAAATATTCATTCAACATTTCCTATAAAAGAGAAATATGAATTGTTTGGAAAATTAAATGATGGCTCTTCTCCAAAACATTTGTAAACATTAAAACAAGTGTAAAAATATAATTTCAAAATATTTTATATAATTTCAAAATCATTTTTGAAATCACTATTAGAATACATGATTTTGGATGAAAAAAGGGGTTTTTGACCAAAAAGGCAAATAAAATTGATTTTTTTAAAACAAATCCTTTGAAATATTGAGTACATAAAGTGAATAAAATGAATAGAAAACATGAATTATCATGTAATTACTATAGGATAATAAAATTCATGAGTTTATTAAGTGACGTGTATCAATATTTCATCATCATAAATATAACCATAAATAATATTGAAATAGTTATCTTGTATCTTAAAACCCTTACAACTATGGTTACATTGAATCATAAGTCGCATGATTGAATAAAATTAAATGAAAAATATAATATAATTAGAATAATGGAATTTATGATACTAAATTACAATGGGGATATATATATATTTCCCATAAAATAAGATAGATACATAAAATAACTTATGTCTCAATGATGGAATATTGAGACAAAAATACCTTAACGGTTTGGTAAAATTTGAACTATAAACCCATCAAAGAGGGATTGAAAAAGGAATATGTAAATCCATATAAAAATAACAATAAGTATTATAAACACATTCATAGGAATTAATACACCACATAAATGAAATAAGTGTGGAATATGGAATGTGTCTCATAGATGGAAAACGTGATAGATAAATCTCTTACATTTAGCATCGACATCATTCATACATTTTCAAACCTTATATATATAAAATATAATTTTATTATACATATATTTTATAATTATAATTATATTTACAATACTATATTCTATTTAAATTTAAAATTTTATTAACTATATGTTAAAAAATACTTCTTAAAATCATTTTTGAATAATAACTATGTTTTGTGTGTGTTTTTTTATTTGTTCATTTTGGTCCTCTTGCATTTATTATAGTCCCATAATCTCCATAATATAAAACCAGATATAAGTATCACATATATTCATCATATATGTATTTAGTGCAGTCCATAAATGATAGAGATAGAAATTACAATGCAACATTCAAGGTGATAGTAGGCCATACATAAGTATGAATGATCCTTCCATTTTCTCAATAGATTAATGCATGTAAATGTAAATTATTTATTACCATTAAAGAATCATTTTTATGTAATATTTATTTTACATATATTTATTTAAATATTACTTTATTTCACTCCATGTAAAGTGTATGTGAAGAATGAATCAGATTGTTTCGCGATGTAGTAGTATGTCGTACACATGGATGATGTAAACATATTCCCAAGGAATATAAATTATTAAATAATAGGTGGTATCTTGATTCCCATAGTATAATAATTTCATATATATAATATATAAATAATAATTCCATCATTATATTAAACTATAATAGGTTTTGGTGGAAAATAATAACATCTGTTCAGGATGTGGTTGTCTGTTGTTCACGTGAATCATGATTTCGTGGCCCATTTGATGAATATAGAGAAGGATTAATGTTAATAAAATAACATAATAGCAACCCATTATATTTTAGATATTGATTTTATCATAACACAATTGGTTAATAATATTTCAAAAAGTTTTAGGATGAAATAATATCAAAGGATTGATTACCTCTTCTTCATGAAAATCTATTGGTTTCCACCTAAAGGACTCATATGTATGATGAATGATGGAAATAATGATTGTTGGGTGAGATTAGTGAGGTATCAATTTTATTTTGGGAGGTATTGGATAAAATAATTGTATTTGGAATTGTGAATGAGAGAGGGGAATGTGTGGCCATTTATATGTCATTTGCGTGGAACACTTGTAATTTTTTTGAAGAAAAAGGTGTACTATCACAAACAATGCTAGCCTTCCATCCATCCTAACACACAAACTAGTCCAATATAAGGCCCAATAGGAATTCTATATCCTCATAGGTAGGATACAAGCCTCTGTAACCCAAGATAATAAAATTGGTAACTATTTTTCCCAATAAACATCTCGGATCAAATAACCCAATCAAGGCACATAACATAAATAAAAAATAACTAAACATTGATAAGTACAACTGAATCTAGGTAAAAAGATAAGAAAAAATCATAAACTAAAACAAACCTAAACCAAACTATAATGACATGATCTCCAAATGACCTCTTGGTCACCACCATTCATCAAGACTAGCCCACTCCATAGGAAAACTAGATCGAGGAACTTAAACATACAAAACAGCTCAGTTATACCAACACCGAGTGGCACATGTAGGGTGTGAGAAAAATACATCTCAGTATATAAGAACCATATAGTCTGGGAAATTTTTTATAAATACTCCATAAATAATAGAGTGAAATAGATATAGAAAATAGGGTTTTGTCTTTTTAAGAAATCAAACACATCATTCCTTTTCAATAAGGGTTCCCATCCCAAAATCCAATTTATAAAATAAAAACCCATTTAATAACTAAAACAAGTAATAAAAAGGGATATGATGAAAATAAAGGAAAATATGAAAAATGTAACAAACTAGCAAAAAATTGAAAAAAGTGGAGAAGAATGAAACATACCATAAAGATAATAATCGTGGAAATTTCCTAAACATATCTATAAGAAATCCCTATATTTCTGAAGATTAGACTCTCCTAATCATGTATATTTTATCTACATTATTAATAAGAAAATGGATTCTCCAAACTATTACCACTTGTGGAACATCCCATCTATCCTCTCAGAAAATCTAGGGGGTCCAACCATCTAATCGAGGTTGATAAGAAACCATCACTCAACCCTCTAGACGACACCATGGAATCCCATGATAGTATTACATGGTGAATAAGGACGTCTTCACACACATTTCATAGACAAACAACCCTCATATTACACCTTTATTTCCTATACCAAACACTGACACCACTTATGTGACGACCCACTCCTAAATGGACCACCATAATGGTTCCTAGCATGGGTAAAGTCATTCAAAAATTCCAACCAATCCTAAACATTATCTCACAATGAAACCAATTTCTAGAAATTCTATAAAATTTGAACTAGTCCTTTAATGTTCACATTTCCAAATCCATTTTAAAACCCATTTTTAAAGAAATGAAAAAACACACAACATATATGAAATCTTACAAATAGGCCTTTTGGTTACTTAGAAACCAAAATACCTCTCAAAGTTCCAAATGAGAAAAGAATTAGAGGATGCCTTTTAAATCAACATTGAATTTGATTAAAAACCATGTAAATATTTAGAAATCGAAAATCCATTTAAAAACAAAAGATCTATTTGAGAATGAATTTTAGGTAAGGGAAAAAAATAAGGGGAAGCAATTTGAAAAATTGGGCTCAAGAGGGGAATTTTCTTTTGGAATCCATTATCACTTTTGAGACTATCCCTCTGGGGAACCCTTTTACATAAGGAGTGACCAAATGAAATGGTACATTTTATATAAAGAATAAAAGTATCAAAAACCCAATTTTAAGATTTACCACTAGCATTCCCACTAATCACAACCACCCACACATTATTTAAACCACCACAATACATTTAAATCATACATAAAACTAAATTTCCAACAATAAGCTAATTACCAAAATCTAACTATATCTAAACACAATCCAAATTTATTCAATTTCATTTTAAAAAAAAGTTAATTTTCATTGAACCACATGAATTCATATATCTAAGAATACATTAATAAAAATCTATTCAACCCCAATTTTCACAAAATCCGTAACTTGTTAACACCACTAAAATTCATTGCAACACATAAAAAGTTGTAAAAAAACATGGACACATTATTTAGAAACACCCAACCATAAAATTGAATATTTTGGAAAGGAAAAATACAGAATCACCTATGACAATGATTTTTTAATGAAATTATACCCTCGGTGAAGGAAGAATAATGCTCAATGTGAAATCCTCACATCCTAGGAAAATGAAAACGCATAGAATTCACAAACACACACCCTAGGGTTTTTTCAAAATGGATCCAAGACAATGAAAACCCAACATTAAGATAGAAGGAAGAGGAGAGGGGTAAAATCACCCAAAAACCAATGGAAAATAACCTTGAATGTTTGGAAGATCATAAAAATGTGAGGTGAGATAAAGAGTTTGGGGTTTGGGATCCCTCTCATGCACCAAAATTGTGAAAAGGGGAGAAGGGATTGAACTTAGGATGAATAGAGGGAGGGGGAAATAGGATATTCAAAAATTTAAAACACTTCTGCCAGGATAATGGTTTGGCCGCATTGTTTTCCAAACTGTGTAGCAACTGTGTGCACCCTACTAAAGAAGGAGGAAACATACGTGATTTGGAGGCATGGATTGTGAAACCATGAACATACCATAAAAACCCGACTCTTTAATTTGACGTATCAATTTCTTAGTCTTTCCACATTGTTTGATAAAAAAGGTTCAGCTATGCCCCAGGGCTTGTACAGCCGCTAGACATTGTAATGTTTCTTCTAGGCCCTGGACTCTTTTGGAAAAACTATTATCAAAATGTTCACATGGCCAAAACCTACCGAAAACTGCAAAACCCAAAAAAATTCATTTTTAACTCGACCCAAACCCCAAAAAAGATATCCAAAAACAAGGAAAGAATAAATTAAAGGATACATCATCATCAAGTTGTCACAATTTTCCACTCTTTAAACATATTATTCCTCCCAAACAGTCACCTAACTGATAGAAGAAATAAACATAAACTAAATCCTAATGAACATAAATAAGATTAGGAACCTCATTTTCAAATTTCAATCAACATTTTAAAACTGATCCTCTCTATATAAAATCCTGTGTAGAGTCATTGGGATGGAAAAAAGGAAATGTTTCTCCCCACCACAACATCTCAAATAGCATAGATCAATAGAGAACCACTATGGGTCAGACTAACATGGGAACTCCCAACATAATCCTAGCCCCCAACACAAGGGGACACCGATGAATGTAAACCTAAAAAATCTTCATTAAATTCACAATCCATTAGTTCCACGAGAAAAATGTCTCCAAAAGAAGACAAATCAGAATCCAAAACTTATCCACAAGGATAACCACACAATATTCTCAAAAATAAAACCAAAACAAAAAACATTTAGGATAATGTGTCCACTGATCCTTTACAATAAAATGGAAAAACTCAAAATAATAATTCTACAAACATGAAAATTTAAATTTTCCCTAGCCTAACACCGTAGATAAAACTATTCCACGCATCCTACATCCATGATTCCTAATAGTGTTAAGGTCTTCACTCTGGTGCCTATGGTTGGATCCCTAATCTCTTGAAGTATCTACTTCCCTATAGTTAGAAGACACCATATTCTTATAAAAACTACATATCTTGGGAACTCTTCTTGCAGAACGTCTCTATGTGACCAAAATGTCCACATTGTGAGCAAGCCTTCAAAGGATTACAACAAGACTAATTCGAATTCCTGAACTGACCTCACTAAAATCACATGTGTGAGTTGTTTGAGGAACAATGACCAAGAATCAAAAAAGGAGGCTTCTCATAAATGGGTTCATCCTTTACGAACATCACTCCATATAGGGAACATTAATGAGTACCAAGATACATCATACTCCTTTAAAATATTGAATATGATCTGAGAAAAAACTCAGAAAGAAATGCCTCATCCACCAACTTCTCAAACAAAACCTTACTAGATAATAGAAGTAGTTCTTTAATCTCTAGAAATTGACCCCAGATGTTTATAAGAGTCTTAAACTGATCTTATGAAGTTATATCTAGTGAAAATCAAACCATATCCTTGAATCATTCCACATATAACCTCCCCATGAAATTACCATGCTTATTTCTAATGAACTATTCCAGATTCCTTTCCTTCACTTCCTCTAGTATGGACCATCGGATTAAAGTGGTCTTAAAAACTTCACAAAACATACCACCTTTCAACGATGGTAGAATTATCACCTTCCACTAATCCAAACTCAGACCATAAAATGATCCCAAAATAGCACACACCATAATGAATTTGGGAGATCTCAATGACCAGATGATACTTCTGACATTATCAAGCCACTCAACATCCTCAAATGGAACGAGATCACTATGGAAAATTGGAAATATCAAGTAATAACTTGACTCTTTCACTTCACTAGGAGTATCGGAAGGACTAAAATCTACATGAGACTCATTGAAAACCATTGGGACCTTTTTAGGATGAATACTATACATAACCCAAAAACATAAAACCAAACCATCATCAATCCATATTTCCAAAAACATTTAATTGAAAATACACCTATAAGTGGATTACCAACTCATAACCCAATATCACATAACAAAAGAAAAACTCTATTTTAAAACCACTATTTTCATTCTAATTTTATTATTTCCTTCCTCTAAGGGTACTTTTCAAAATTCCATTGTCACATTATAATTAAACTGTAAAGCTCCCAAAAACAAAAAAATTTAAACAAACCTATATCCCAAAATCATTCCACTTTTGAAAGCAGTATTCTCAAAACCATTATCATTTATATAATCCAATTGAACCAGCTGAAACTAAAATAATACACAAGTCACACCAAATTCCCGGAATGGGGAACTAGTGTCCTTTCATAACCCCTCACACTGTTAAGTATACCATTACACTAGAATGAAATAACATCTATGAGTACCTTGAATGTTGAAGTCAGTCTCCACATCGGTCAATACTCCACGAAATATCATCATGCATCATCAGTTCACCTCTATTGTCATTCCCCGTCCACACACCCAAAAAAAAGTATCAAATCATGGACTACCCATTGTAAATCAAGTCTTGGATGGGAATTATTTTGTAAATCACTTCTTATGCCAACATCTCATGCCCCATCAATTCTACATCCCATCTACCTGGTTCCCAAAAATAACAAATAGGTACTTTGATACCATTAGTTCATAGAACATGCCAATATTCCATCTAATATGATACCTACCTTGGTCTATGACAATTCATGATAGTGTTCCCAATCATTATGGTGTGGAGAATAACATCATACATCAAAGATAAACCATGTGGTAATTATTTTTCTCAATAAACAACCAAGATAAAATTACCCAAATAGAGCACACCTTGTAAACAGAAAAAAATTATATTGATACATATAAATTAGTCTTGGAACAATTATGGATAAAAACATAATCTAAAACAATAATAAACATAATTGGAATAACTTGATATCTACATGGCCTATTAGTCACCACTATCCGTAAAGACCATCTCACTCCATATGAAATCTATAACAAAAATATAGAAACTATGAAATAGATCAGGTCCACCGATTCTGGGTGGATCAAGTTGGGTGGGACAAAAAAATCACTATGTTAGTACTACATAGTCTATAAATTCCATTTCTTTAAACAATCAATAAAAAACTGTTTGAAATACATTTAGAAAATATAGATTTACCATTTTAATGAAACAAACACATCTTTCCATTTCAAAATAGTTTTCCATCCCAAAATCTAGTTAATAAACTCAAAACCCATATACAAACTCAACTAGGTAATAAAAAAGGGAAATGATAATAATAATGGAAAAAAAAACAAGTATGTTGAAACTCCAATAGTAGTATAAATAAGTGAATCAAAATGAAATAAAACATAGTAATAATAATAATGGGAATTACCCAAACATATCTAGAAGAAATAATTAGATATTCTTAATTTGGAATCACATTTTGGTACATGTTTTATCACCAAACTCAATAACCAACTGGCTACTCTAAACTAGCCTCACTACTAGAAAATACCACCAAGCCTCTCAAAAAATCTAGGGGTACCAACCCATCTAAATGGGGTCGATAAGAAAATGTCACTAAAACCTCTAGGTGAAACCTATGAATCCCATGATTGTAATAATTTTTAAGGATGATTTCCTCATATGCATGGAATATACCAATAACCAATATATTTCACCATGCTTGTCTATCCCAAAAACTGACACCACCTATGTGATGATCATCTCTTCATAGGGACCACCGTAGAGGTTCCCATCACACATCATGTATTTCTCAGGGGCCTAATAGGACTTCACATCATAAAACATTCAAACTAATTTCCATAAATTCCATAAGGTACCCTTCAAGTATTGAACGTTCACATTTCCCAATCCATTTTCAAAACTATTTCCAAAACAAATATGAAAACACACAACATATATGGTAGGTTTCAAATAGTACATTAGGTCATTTAAAAATCAAACCACGTCTCAATGTTCCAAACATTACCAAAATTAGAGGAAACATTTGAAATCACATTTGAATTCATTTAAAATAAGTTTAACCCTTTAGAAACCAAGAAACTTATGGAAAGAAATGATTCATTTGACATTAGGAATCTATAGAAGAGAATAAAATAAAAATAAGTGTTGTGAAAAACTATGTTCAGGAGGATAATTTTCAATTACAAGCCATTATCAATTATTTTCATGTCCTTATATTCATCATGTGAACATAAGAATATTCCCATATGCAATGGTACACTTTCTATAAACCATAAATGTACCATAAAGCCACTATAAAGAGTTACCACTAAAATCACCACCAATAACAAAAACCAGAAATTCTCTAGACTAAAATATATCAATGAAATCATACATAAAACTAAATTTAAAATAATAACCCAACTAATAAAATCCAATCAATGATTAACATCATCCAAAATTAATCATTTTTATTTAAAACTACCGATTGACACTTCATAAAACACCATACATATATATATATTGGTATAATTTAATAAAATACCATTAAACCCCATTTTATAAATAATATATTACATGTAATAAAAACTAAAATTCATAAAAACTCACCACAATCATGGGAAACTCATTATTAACTTTTTAAAAACTACTAAGAAAAAAATAGAATGTTCTAGATTGTAAATGTATTGATACACCTACCTAAAAAATTTAGTGAATGTGATGGAACTATCATAGAAGGAAGAAAAACGTTAAAGTAGAGATCCACACTCATTATGATAAATGAAAACACCCCAAATTATCCAACCCTCATCCTAGGGATTGGCCAAAAGTAAACAAAGATATTTAAAAACAATAACAAGAGCGAAAAAATGATATAAGAGGAAAATCACCCAAAAACCAATAGAAACTCATGTTGGAATCTTGGAGGGGAATAAATGACCGGAGAAGAGACAAAGGAAGAGGGTTTTCAGAGCACCCTTGTCCATGAAAAAATGGTAAAATTGGAGGAGGGATCAAATTGTGGTTAAAAGGATAGAAAAGAAAAATTGGAAATTACTAATTTAAAAACACCTAGGCAAGGCACATGTTTTGGTTGCACTTTTTTCCATAACGTGCACTAATCATGCACACATTATTAGGTAAGGAGGAACCCCATATGGTATTTTCACACAATTTAATATTCCATGATCTAAAAATCTAACTCAACTATATCATTTGATTGAACCCTTTTTCACGATTGTCACACAATTTTACAAACTTTGTGCATGAAATGTGCTTGGGCCTACACACCACCCACACATCACATGATTTAATTAGGGCCTCACATAGTTTGATACAAAGCATGATGAAAAATTTAAATGGTCCAAAAAATATCCAAAAACACCAAAACTCATAAATTATCACTCGTAACTCGACCTAAACCCCAACCAAAAGAAAAAACATCATGAAAATAATAAAATAAATGATAAACTGTTATTTCAATGTGACATGTACCCACATTGTTCACATTATCAATCAAAAAAAATGGTTAATTTTGTATCCAAGAATATTTATGGTCAAATTATTTCTAGATAATTTCTATTGGACACATTTTGAATAATTTTTAACCCTTATCTTTTTATATTAACCAACCTCAAAATTCATTTTCACCTAAAACATTATAAACTGTTTTAACTTTTAATTATATCCAAAATTAAGTATTCCTTATTGGATAAAAAATTATTCTGATTCAAGATATGGAATCCATTTTTTCAAAATTCATCTCATTGAAGTTGACAAATTTTATTTAAAATTAAACCCTACAATGAAATTAGAAATATGGGTTTCAAGGAGAAACTTTTGATAATTATAGTATGTTTTCTTACCAATATTAAATTTTATAATGAATCCAAAGAACTATACATGAATAATATATATGTAATTGAAATAACTTTAACTTTAAAACCATCATAAAAAATTTTAATGTTTTAATTTTCTTTAATTGATATGAAAATTCATAATAAAATCCAATATTTTTACCTATTTATCGAAAAATATATATTTTTAGAGAATTATCAAAAATATACCCTAAAATAATTTTAATTTTATATATAATAAATGGTAGTTTGTTTTCAAATTAATTTTCAAAAAATTGAAAATTTAATTTTAAAATTAATTATTGGAATGGTTAAAAAACTATTTTTCATAAAAATATATTTTCCAGTGAACAAATGGATTAATTATTATCTATTTTATTTAAAAATGAAAATGTGAATTTTAAATATTTAATTGAAAATATAATATATAAATATCTTGAATATTATTCACCATCAAATATTTGTTTAATTAATTGTGGAAAACGTGTTTGTGGGCGTCAAATAAGCTTTTATAAGAATATTTCATTTATATTAAAAAAAATTATGTTAATTTATAATTAATTTTTCACTAATGATTTAATTTTATTTACAGTTGTAATAAATATATTTTCATAACTTATTTAATCCTATTCATTCATACTAATCCAATATCTACATAAAAAATATCAAATTAAATAATAATATTTTTATAGTATGTTATGTTTATTTTTGGCTCGGTTTTGTGTGTAACACATGATAAACTCAGTATTGTGAGTAATGAAATTTAATATTATTTTTTCATGTAATGATAAAAATTATAAATTCAAAATTTATTTGAAATAAATATTTCAGAAATTCTCCGGTTTTCACATGGATGGCCTTTGGATTTATAAAGAAATAAATGAGGTGTCTGAGATGAGTATGGGATGTACATATATGATTTTGTGTCATTTTAGATACTTATGTTAAATTAAATATGAAATAAAAATAAAAAACATAATAGAAAGAAAATAATTACATATGTTTGGTAATGGTAATATAGATCCTATTTAAAGGTAATCTATGAATTCCACTACCAACAAAATGGTAGATTTGTACCTATATAATTGTACAACATGTTCCCTATGATTGTACTAGTTTAATTTCAAATGATATGTAATGTTAATTTAGAACATAAGGTTGTTATATAATGGTAACTTGTGACATTAACTAGATACAGAAAGGAAATATGGTATTTACATCTACCACATAGGGGTATACTGAGGTTTTTTAGCTAATAATATATACTGAGTTGCCTATAGGAAGGTCACTATGGATGGAAAAAAAATTTCATAATCTTAATGATTTTAGGAAATATGTAAATAATTATCAATGAAAATTCCTATGAATCCCCATATTCTGAATTTGAGTATAGATTTTAATATTTTATTTCAAAACATAATGAGGAATGAAATGGGGATTTCCCACCAAGAGATTATCTCAGATATTGTTTTGACAAGTCGGTTGGTATGAGAATATAATAGATTCCCCTTCCATAGATTTTTGATGAAAATATTATCTTTTCTAGTTCTAAAATAATATTTAATATTTATTTAATTAAATTTTATGTTATTCATCAAGTTGTGGGTGGTGATCTATTTTTTCAGAGCATCTCATTGAGATTATGACACCATTGTTTGGCTAGAATCAAGGGTGGGGTGGTTTCATAATTGAGGTACAAACATTCATTGAGATCTGGAAATTAGGATACTAATTTTGAAAATTATAATAATTATTCAATAAATTAAATGATTCCCCCAACACATTTGAGGCTTTTTACGCATTTTGGGAGGCTATTGAACCTCCATTTCATGTGATCGTTGGACCAAGAGGGCTAAGGAAGGAGATGTCACCGAGATTCGAGCATAGTGGTGATTGGGATCTAATTGAACTATATTAGATTTCAGGAGTATATTCAGACAATATGTTTCATAAATTACACAATAATGTAGGTATCATATGTTTTTATGACCAGATCCCCATTTATTAATGGTTTTATATTTTTGAAATTCTATTATGAATTTTATGGACATTTGGGTGGTTGAACTATGCTTAATATGTGGGGGATTGGGTTTTTAGAGGCCCATGATGTGTGGTTTTAAAAGAACACAACATGTGTTCTTACTTTAGAGGAAATATTTACTTTTTGAATGTATATTTCGTATTCATAGAGTTTACTCCATGTACTGGTTAAAGTCAATGTGTCCTTGTAATTTTTCTGGTCGAATATTTGGAATAAACACCACGTAGTAAATGTACATAGCAAGTAGTTGGACATTGTGTTGTAGTCAGGTAAATGGGAAGTCACTAGATATAAGGGGTACATGTCCATGCGAAGGAATATGGTTAGAAACTAGGCACAACATGGTTTTTTGTCATTGCATGTCCAAAACCCATATATACATTGGGTGTGTTGGGGTACACAACCAGAAAATGTGTAGTCTATGTAATTGTAGGGGTACATTGCTAGAACCCAGGTGTACCCAATCCATGAATACATACATAAATGGGTGGGTTTTTTTGGATTACACATTATGTTCATCTAATTTGTTACACTAAGGCTAGTTTTAACTGATTTTGTTCCCCACATTCATAATTGGTCACAAGAGGAGTCCATTATTTCTGACATTCCATGTAGAATGTGAGATTAGAACCCATATTTTCATGAGTACTTCTATGATTTTTTTTCAAAAACTAATTTATGATAAATACTTTTTACTATTGAATGAGAGATCATATGTCTCTTGAAGGTGATATATGATATATTCCTCAAGCGAGGGTGGTGATATTGATTTTAGTAATTGTACTAAACTCATTGGATACTGTGATTTGTTTTGGGATGCAATTTTCTCTGGTTGGAGGGACTAAGTTACTACTTGAAATGTTGGATAAGTTAGATATATGGGACAACCTACATTGCATTGGAAAGGCATTGTGATTAAGGTCATGTCACATACATGGTTTACTATCATTGAGGCATATGAGGCTATACGATGCTCGAGAATAGGTTATGAGATCTATTACACTAAAGGATGGTGGTTGGATAGAAAGGATGGTTTTGAACAATAATTATTTTAGATTCATTTTCTCAGATATTCAAATCCATTGGTTCCCAAGGGGATACGTCCATTTGATTTCTATTTTAGGGGATCCAAAGATAGATTCCTCTATATATGTATTGAGTCATAGATCCAAGAGGGTCTATAATTTATCGAACGACCATCATATCATGCATTTGTTTGGATAGTAATGGTTTAGTTTATTCCCTTGTATCAAAATTGATGTACGAATCAATGGGGAAGATACTTTTATAATGGCACTCAAAAAATTTCCATACTATCATATGTTTCACTATTCATTGATTTTGGGCCTTGATTTCCATCAGATGGATATTATGACATGGATGAGTTATCAGAATGATGCTTTAGTCATGGGTTCTATACTATAGTATTGGTGACATAATAAGGCTTTAGAAACTATTTTTATTCTTTACTGTTTCTTGTTGGACTGCTGATCTAGGGAACCTATATCGTATATATTTTTCGGATAGAACACTAACACTTTTAGTAAATGAATACGTACATAAATAGGTGGGTTAGGATGGAATACTAACACTTTCAATAGGTTGTAGCATACAAGGAGGAATAGTTGTGAGAGTTGTTAAAAACTAGTATTCGACACCCATCTAGTGGCATTCAAGTCCGAACATTACATTGTGGAGTCATAGGATTTGGTTTCAATTTTATTTTCCTATTTTTGATATGGTAGACTAGAGATATAGGACTATGTCATATCATATGATGTAAATCAACGAGGTGAATTGAAAACAACTATTACAATAGGCAATCCTTGTAACAAGGGTATATTATTGAGGTTGAATTTACATTATGATATAATTTTGTATGATTTAACCCTTTAGTGATATAGATTTTGTTTTCATCTGATGGTTTGTGATAGATTTATAGAACTTGGAACATTGGAAAAATGTTTGTGTTTGATTTTGAGACTTTTCTTGTATAGGAATGAGGAGACTCATGCATCATGGTAAGATTATTATTTCCATGTGTCATATGACTTCTACTGTGTTACATTATGTGTTTTCATTTGATAGAAGGTTTTGTGGATCTAATGTGAGACTCTCAATGATGAGGACAATGATTTGGTGCTTATATATAGTAGGTGCAATGTCCCTGGTGGGTTTGTGGGGATAGGTAAATGATCATTGGTTCCTTGTGTGTTTTCCTTTTTCAAGGTTGGTTATGCGTACTGGTCCTCTATAGATCAGTTTGATGTGTAGATTCTTGAAGGTTGTAGGTGCCCATGTTGTGAGTGGTAGTTTTCACATGTGAAATTTATTAGCGATTAGATGCTAGATATGGGTTTTTTAGTACGATGATGATATAAGAAATTGGGAAATGATCATTCTTAAGTCCCACATGGGAATTTGTCTTCTATGAGTTGGCATCGACCGGTTTGGTTGGACATATTGGTTGATGTGAGACATGACTGGTAGGGCTAGGTGGGATAGAATATTCACCATACTAATGTGGATATGGTATAGAGGGATGGTATCTTTTGACTTTCAATGGTGACCAATGAGCGGGGTTAACAAATTTTCATTTATTTTTATGATTTTGAGGCATATATAGGGGGTTTATACATTTGACAATGTTGTATGATGGTTTCACCCTAGTATGGGATATAGGACTATTGGATTGATTTTTGTTTTTAAAGTGGGCACTAATGTCCTACTGCATAAGATATGCAGTTAGTTTAAATAGAGATTTCTTCATTCAATAACCATCTCCATGTAATGGCTGTTCAGACATGTTATGTCCAATATTTCTGATTTTTTTCAAGCTCATAAGTGGTGCCTGATATTTTTTGAACATCTCTAGATAAGTGATATTTCATGAGTCACGGATCATTACAGTTGGAAACTGGTTCTATAGTTAGGTTAGAAAAGATAATTTATCATTTTAGTAATAATAAAAACATGGAAAAACAATAACCTTGACATATGGATAGTTGATTGGGTACTATCTATTTGTAATCCTATGATGTTATAATTATGAATATAGTCCTGAGTATGCTATGAACTGATGTGGGTGAGCTAAGAGGATTGTGGGCATTGTGGGATGAAGCCCTTAGAATCAATCTCTAATGTTGTTGGAATGGATGGGATTGTGGTGGTATTCATTGATGACCTATTATTAAACATATATACTAGAAATGATCCTGGACAATATCTTTACATTGTTCTGAGTATGCTCAGAGTGTTTCGTCTATACTCAAATATATAAAAAATTATCTATCGGTTTGATAAGGGTCCACCCTTGAGTTTTCACTCATGGATATGTTTATGTGATGTTGTATGGTGGTAGTGAAACATCAGCTATCTTTTATTGAGGTCCTCATGATGGACTAGACTTCATTTAATTCCATGGGTGTCATTCTTGGATTTTGGGAACAGGAGATAGTTGATGATTCGTTTTTTTCACACTAGTCAGAGCGAGATGACCATGTATGTGAGGTTTTACTATGATTGGGGAATGTTTCAGGGAAAAATGTGTTCATGTGTGAGGAAATGGTAAGGACAATATTATGGTCTATAATATAATATTACTACTTGTGGTGTGACCTTTTTGTGATAATGGTCAAGGATGTTGTATGAACCACATCTGGTTGTATGGTGTGTTGTTATCCATATGTTTTGAGGGGTGTGCCCAATGATGGAAATATTTATGGACCAAAATAATCAATAGTGGTTGGATTTAAATTTTAGTGAGCATCATTAACCTTATGATGTCTTTTTTATTACGTTTTGACATCTCATAATAGATGGGTGTGGTTAAGAACATTTTTAGTTTTATATTGATGTTGTCAATAAGTGGATTGGTGTTTGATGGGTTGTATTCCTTATCTACTATGTTATGTAGAGGAAAATAGTTTTTTATGGTGTAAAAAATTATGCATTGACCATTGTGGGATGAATTATGTGGCTTAGTATGTTTGATAGGAATTCCATTGAGTATTTATGTGGATGAGATGGTTTATGGTGGTGAGGTGGGAAACACCGTTTTCCCCAATTTCTAAATTTGAGAAAATATTTAAATTTTTTCTTTTAGGTTCACATGAGTGGATTTTTTTCATTTTTCATTAATATATGATCTCAGATATTTTTTCATCTCGCTATTTTTGACACAAAATTGAGATTTTATCATAGGATATGAGATTTTTGGAATTTTGAGATGTTAGAGTTTTCAAAAAATATTTCATATTTAATTAATTAAATAACAAATTACATTCTTTGGTCTGGGTGGTCATATATTTTTAATGGGGATTCATAGTGATATTTTTTCTTAGAGGTTTAAGTCTATAATGGGGAGTTTTTTGGCCTAGGTATAAACCCGCTTCGGGTTCTAGGACTTTGAAAAGGAATTAAAAATTGTAATTATTTAATAAATTATTTAGTTAAAAGAATACCTCCCCATTTAGGGATTACTACAGTTGTTAGGATATGAATATAACTTCTATTTCATGTGATAAATATATTGGGAGGGTGAGGAGTAATATATTCCACCAAATATCATCCATGGAAATGATCAAGATAAGATCATGAAGAAGTATTTTCAAGTAGTATATCTAGACCCAGAGCTTCGACATTTCCCCATGATGCTGGCATGTTTTGGAGTTTTATGAACCAATTCCCATATATTAATGGTTTTATTGTTTAAATCCTTATTATGACTATTGAGGACAACTTCAGGGGTGGATCTGTAATTAATCATGGGAAAAGGGAGGTTTTAATATGTTCATAGGGGTTTCTCATTCAGAAACCCTGACTACATAGCATGTGGTCTAATGAACACACTCCACTCCTCATGATCTTAAAATTTCAGGAATATGGAATTTTTGGATGTACACTCCATGTACATGAGATGTAGTAGTGAATGGACATGAGGGTGAGTAATCGGAAAGGTTTACCTTTGAGACTACACACTTTGTAGCTGAGGTACACAGCATGCAGTGGGACATGGCCATGTGGTTAGGGACATAGGTAGTCACCCGATATTATGTGAACATGGCATTGTCGAATTACACCACCCGACCATAATTATGACATGCTGATGTAGTATTAAAAATCCATACACCATATAGATCATGTCTATGTAGGGGTACACGTCTAGACCCTGGGAGTACCCAAGCTATATTGAAGTACATAGATAGTTGGTATGTTTTTATTACATGTCTGGTATTGAAGATTCATATCATGTACTTCTATTCCTTTTACCCTTAGAAGGGGTTTGAGTGATTTTTAACCCTAGATTCAAAATTAAAAATAATAATATTTTTATATTATATTTTTCCCTTGTAGTATGTGATGGTATAATGCTTTGGGTTTTTTGGGAATTATATGTGGAAATATTGGGTCAGTATGTTATGATATATATTTTTTCCTCATGTAAGTAAGATAATATATCTCATATGAGTGAGATATGAAAGGTGGCCCATGTTAGGGTGGTGAGAATGATTTAAAAACAGGTCATGATTTTGTTGGAAACCTCTAATGGTGTTGGGATGAGAGTGTCCCTAGATAGAAAGACTGAGATGAAACAATAGGTGACAGATTGGTTAGATGTACGAGCCAACCTATAGTTGTTTTGAAAGAGGTTGTGATTAATGACGTCTCATTTATGAAGTATTCTATCCTTGATGGCTGTCAAGATATGGGATACTATAGTCTAGGTTATTGGATGTGTTACCCTTAGAGACATGCATTGTCTTGAGAGTTTTCTTTTGAACATGGATTGGGAGTGGGATTTCTATACTTTTTTTCTAAACTAGAAGATCCCAACAGAGATGCATCTTCTTTAGTTCCTTTAATGAGTATTCAATGTCGGTTTCTCTTATATATTTTCTGACGTATAGGTCCAATGTGGTTCTTTAATGATATAATAACCATGAGAGGTTTTATGTGTTTGCATAGAATTTTTTTGGATGTTCCATTGGAACCCAGATCCATATATAAAATGATGATGATGAGTTATTGATGATGGGAATGGGTGTTTGTCCAACCCTTGATATATTTCTCTATTCTTTTAGGGTGTAATTTGGTTTATTCCATGTGGTTTTTGAGACATGATTGAGATTACGGAGTGCTTCTCTTGGCATGGTTATTATACTATTAGATTGGTAACATATAGAAACTATAGGAATTGTAAGTATAAATTATTTTTTAGGTACTAGAAGGATGCTCTATGAAGCATGTATTAGATAAGTTTTTTGGATGGATTAAATAGATATTTTATCAATGTATTCGGTTCTAGACGGATGCTCTATGCATTATGGTTTTGGGATGGAGGATAGACAGTATGCATCCATGGATTAGGTACCAATCTAATACTCTTGGAACCATATTTTTTGGAGGGTAGACTAATGCCCTACACCCTTGGATTATGTTCTAAACTGATATTATAGGCACTATGGTATTGGAATAGATTAATAATGCATTTCTTCTATGGATTTGTTTCCTTACTAATTCCATAAGAACCATAGTTTTGGGATGGAAGACAGATTCTCTGCACTCAAGTATTTGGTTCCACACTGTCACAATAAGTACCATGGTTTTTTTATGGAATACTAACACTCTACATGCATGGTTTTGATGCCTTAATGATTTTATAAGAACATTGTTTTTTCAAATGTAGACTAATGCTCTATAACTGTAGTTTTTGTGAAAGACTAGTCCTCTAGGAACCATATAATTTTTATAGTCTAGGTGCTAGAATTATTCTCTTGGAACTATTGATTATAAAACATGGGTTAGTTATCATACTAATTCTCTAGGTGTGGTGTTAACTTAGCATGGAATGACTACATAATGCTAAGGAATCTAGGTTCCAAGGATGATATGTATAGGAGAGACATGAGACCATTATAATGGATTCCTTATATTAGAAACATAGATGGTAAGGATTCCATGGGAATGGTCTCATGGTTTAGTAGATTAGTTGGGGCTATAATGGTTATGGATCCCATAGGTTATAAGGGATGGGTTATCAGCAGGACATGCTCATATTAATTATGGTGTTGTCAATAGTATGTATGGTTGATCAAATCCATAGACCTAGTGATAAATGAATGTTTTATTTGTAATTATTTTAGTTACGTTCTAGAAAGGATAACCATATTACATGTTCATGCCCATATGGTAGAATGTTTTAGGATAATTGTTAGGGATGGACTACTGAGGTCTGTTTATCACCCCCAATATTTAAACATTGATGTTCTTTTATACCTTCTAACTACATTCAGGTTAATCATAGATGCATGATGGATAGAGAGAATGTCCATGTTTCTTGATTTGATGGTTTACTCATGTGGACTCTTGTAATAGAGATAGAGTAGCTCGATGGGATACTAGATACCAGGTACATGACCATTCATTAGAGATATAATTGGTCCCTAATATAGTGAATCGGGCATAACATATAAGGATATTACATCATTTTAGATTAATATTTATCACATTACATAAATACATGCCCTAAGACCATATTAGATTAGTGTCATCGGAAACATGGAAACATAATTAACTAAATTTTTTAAAATATCATCAACTTGTCCCATAAATATATTCCCTTAGAGTATTCATACTCAAAACCATTCTTTATAACCTAGGAAAAGGAATCATAATAAAGGGGTGATCTTAGATTCTTAGTAAGGATAATAAAGGAAGATATGTAAGCATAACATGAGAATAAGTGTATGAGAACATGATCATAACAAAATGATATCATACCATGCATATATAAGATCATAATAATGAGTCCTGAAATAAATATTGGAATATGACATTATAGGAATCATAAGATAATCGAGAGCACTATCCATGAAACGATAACATAGGAATAAGACATGGAATTTTGCCATAAACATTATATTAGAACATTGTGAACATTTATAAGTAGAAACAAGTTCTTTCACTATGTTAAGGATATAAATTAAATCCCTCACATAAACATATGGACATGAAAACTCATCGACGTATAACATTCTGAACATGAATTCAGGTTCATGCATGAAATTTTGAACAGTAAATTAGGTACACATATAAACTTATGTACATGAAATCAAGATTATTAAATAACATTGTTAACATGTAATTTGGTACACTCATAAAATTTTGAACAGGTAATAATGTCCAATTTGAACATTGTTAACATGTAATCAGGTTCACACATAAACTTATGTACATAAACATAGGTCCATGCATAACATTTTGAACATGTAATTAGGTTCACATATAGAAATTTATACATTTAATTAAGTTTATAAAAAAATTTGACATGTAATTAGGTTCATTCGAAACATTTATACCCATGATTCATCCATCATTACCCAATGCATTAGAAAGAGATATAGGATGCATCCATCACATAAGATGTGTTCCAGAAGAGTTTAAATAATAATTATATTATAACCCATGAAATGAAATGGGTATCAAAAACATTTCATCATATCATTAACTATGGAAAATATATTGGTCTCATAATCATTCCATCAAATCACAACCCTGGAAAAGAAGTGATTTTCAAAATAAAATTACTCATATAATGGAAAAATCTGTCATAAAAATCATTCCCTCAAATCATAAACCATTCAATAAATAATTTGAATGGTATTCATGGATCATATCCCCATTAAAGCCTAAATAATACCAATGTATGTAATCATATATTGGGAAAGATTTTAATATATCAAAAATAAAATTTCTTTAAAAAATAGAGTTAAATTTTTTTTTCATAAAATTATTTCAAAAATTCCATTCTTATAATTATAGATTTACAATTTCATTTGAAACATTTCATGAGGAAATTTTGTTTTCCTCTATAAAGAATAATGTTTAAAATAGAAAACATTTTGAATACTATTATATTTTAAAAAAACATTAAAATAAAACAATTCTATAAGAATTGAAAAACATTTTCATTAAAAATATCCTTGTAAACTTATATGTTAATATTCATAGAAATTATTTTCATGAATTCAGGTAAGTTTGAAAATGTCGAAAATTCGTTTTGCACAATAAAAACTTTCGAAAAGTTCCTTGATTAGAAAATGAAATGAAGATTAATTTTAGAACCATGTTTTAAAATTGTAAGACATGACAAAAATGTTCATTTAGAAATCATATTACAATAGTAAAAACATTAATTTTTTTTAGAAAACATGGTTTTGAAATAAAAAAGATTTCCAAACAAAAAGAGAAATAAAGTCTTATTTTCATAATTTTTTTATTAACTTTCATAAGTAATATTGAGTGGAATATGGTAATAATTATTGTATATAAATTTTATAAATGTAGTAGAATAAAATTCTTGATTTCTCATCAGCGATGGATCATAATATCTCATCATTTTAAGTATAATCATAAACAATCCCAATAAATAATGATATTGTAGCAGTAAACTGTTACAAATTTGGTAACATTTAATCATAATCCCCATTAATTAATCAATCTCAAAATAACATGAAGATATTTATATTAATGATATAACATTTAAATTTATATTATATAGACCACATGTAAAAATATAGGTGTGTAAGATGGCATGTATCTCAAAGAATGAAAATTGAGACAAAATTACTTTATGAATTTGGTAACTTTTGATCCATAAAACCCATGAAAAAATATCATAAAAATATAAATTTAAATATCAATAAACTTAATTATATGAATAACAGAATAAATTAATGGGATTTATATATAGAATAAAAAATATAAATGAGTGGTGAACAAGGTGCAAGTCTCATAGAAATAAATGTGAGATGAGAACACCCTTATCATAAGTCTCTACATTTTTCATAAACATTAAAAAGTCATGTATAATAAAAATTATTTTATTATAAATCTAACAGATAAGAATATTTTTATAAAAATACCACATATAATTTTTTATGACATTATATTACTAGTTTTTTAACAACTCTATGTTAATGGTATGTTTTGGGTAATATCATGTTTGTTTATCATTTATGTTATGTCTTTTTATTCTTGATCCTAATTGAAAAATAATTATTTAATTATTTAAACAATGAATTAAATTATATAAATATCATATATATTATTCATAAATATATTAATAAAAATCAATAAATAACAGAAATATTTAATGCCCAACACCGTTCGTTGAGATGGTAGGTCATACGTATCGATGAACATTATTCTCATTTAGTTATCGTTTTCAAAGAATGTAAGTAAATGATATATATATATATATAATTCAATTATAATTGTTATTTAATATATTTCATATAATTTTACTGAACCCATATTAATATAATCCATGTAATGTTTGAAAGACTCTCATTTCTTTAAGGTAGCGGTAGTCCACATGTCCACAAACAAAGTTATCACATTTAAAAAATATAGAAATCATTAATGAATGTATTATATAATAACTAAGGAATCATAAATATATCATATATATATATAATATATATCATATAAAAAATTATTTTACATAATACTTCCAAACCATTAATGGTTGTAAAGGAAAAACAAAGAACATCGTTTCTTGAGGTGGTAGTTCTCTGTACATGTGAATGCTTTGTTTATTACCAATTTGATGGAATTGCATGTGATTTTAGATAAAAAAACATAGTATAAAAATTTATAAAATATTTAGGATACATATTATATTATTTATGCCTAGAATAATATGATATTATGGGTTGGAGAATTAAAATAAAACAAAAGAGCACGTGGAAGGATGTTAGCTCTTCTTTGGGTAACTCTATGTGGTTTTCAAAAAAGAACATCCATGGATGAAATTATTTCAAAATAAAGGATTAAAATATTATGGTATTATGATTGGGAGATTATTTTTTAAGGTTTTTTATTATCCAAATAAGAGTGATAGGTGTGAATAAATGGTATGTGTGTGTTTCATTTTAAAATAGTGGATAAGTTTCAATTTTTGATGTTTTAAAAATGGAGTTTCTACCTATATCTTTCCCATTTAAATTGGATCAAATAATTTCCCAAATTTGATACAAGGTAGTATAGGGTTGATATATGGAAATAAAATTTCTTTTTGAAATGTGAAAATATTTTTTGGCTATTATTTTTATGGTTTAGTACAACATTAAGCTATTTTTCCTCTTAATACCTATAAAAAAATTAATTACATTCACAAATATTTTATTCCATAATGGAAGTTGATCATATTAAAAATTATATATTATTATTCTTACAAATATGTAGTCCATTTTACCAAATTATAATCACACAATTAGTAGAAATTAATTTAAATTCAATCCCATTGATTGGATAAGAAGTTGGGTTTTTAAAAATTAAATTTCCCAAATCTTCTTATGTTTATATATCTATATTCTATTTGGAATTTATTCTAATTATGTAAATTTTTTTAAATGATATAAATTTTATCTATTTATTATAATGACCCGGCCCTAAAATATTATGTAGTCTAGAATTAAGTTAATAATTCACATTGAGGATCTTTTTAATTTTAGAGATTTATAGAATTATGCCATAACTTATACATAACAACTTGAATATTACACGTAGACACTTATCCTAAGTATCCATTTTTTCATAAAATAAAAACTCTTTAAAAAATGAAACATGCTTACTTCCTTGTTTTAAATAGGAAAACTTTCCCTTGATCCCATCCTTGACCATATTCAACTTTAAGTCCTATGAAAACCATTTCAAAAACTTGGGATGAGCATAAAAAGCTCAGTAGGGGACACATAAAATAGGAAAACTTTTAGTTTTAAAAAAAACATGTAAACCACGGATACCTTATTATAAAGTAATAATATTCACCTTAAAGAAGTATCAAAAACACTTCACTGAATATAAGCTCATTACTTACCCTATTTTAAAACCAAAATATTACTATAAAACCCAAAGAAATAAACAGATCATATAAAGGTAACCTGGGACATAAACATACTTAAATGGAATAACCATTCGGTCGACTTCCACACACTACACTAAATGGAATAGTCATAAGACCACCATCCATACACAACACATTGGAGGTTATAAAGTAACCACCCATCCTTGCTTTATAATTGAAACACCCTTCATTTGGTTTGTCACGTAACCACCCATCAATGGTTTATCATGCAACCCCCCATAAAATTTTCAAGTACCATTATAAAATCACAACACATAAAATATTGAAAATATCAACATTTCATTAAAATCATTTCATTTTCAATCACAAGAAATCATTTCAAAATATTGAAATACACAATCCATTTCAAAAACCATTTTCAATACAAAATCACTAAAAATGGAATAACATCTTTCTTTTCCTTTTAAAAACATGAAGTCTTATAGAGGAATCCAAATATCAAAATAATAATTATGCCGATAGAGAGGTCATTGTCACCAAAAAAATTAAAAACATTCCTTCACTGATTTTATTAAAATGCTTTATAGATAAAATATTCCCTTCGAATGAATGTCAATGTGAAAGGGTTTTACAATACACTGTGTAAATGAAGGAGGTGTATATTATCATAATATGCCATAATGAATGGAGATTGAGATGAAGTCCCTTACCTCATGTCTCACTTGACTCGGTCGTTCTTAAACTTCCTAAATAATAAACTTATGTTAATTTCTACTTTCTTCAAAAAAAATCTAATGTTTATTATTCCTTTTATATCACTTATTACCACGTTATCGAAATTTCATAATTAATTTGGTTAATATCAGAAGTTTTGTTGATATTTCGTACCTGAGTAAAAAATAAACTTGTTATAATTAAATATTTCCCATGTGTTCAAAATTCAATTATATCCAAAATATTATTCATATATATATCATTAATATATTGTATATATGTATTTATTATTTTCCAAAACATTTTGAGATAAGAAATGAAATGTACCATTCATGGAGACGGTAAGCCATACATACGCATGAACGCTACTTTCGTTTCTATTTAATATTTAAAGAAATGAAAATTAAGTGACACATAGGTATATTATAATTACAATATAATATCTTATGATATATATGATACATAATTTTATTAACTCCATCCTTTATAAGTTCTATGTATGGCATGAACGACTCATATCACATTGATGGGGCGATAGTCCGCACTTCCTCAAATGAAATTATCGTGTATACACATCATGAAAAGCATAAAAGTATGTTGTGAATAAAAATTATAGAAAAATAAAGACAATATGAACATAATATATATCATATATAAATATTGTTCCATCATAACTACCACCATGATAGGTGGTAGGGAAAAATCTAACAATCATCGTTTTGTGAGGCCGAAGTTCACCGTACACAAAAACAATATGTCCATATCCATTAGATGGAGGTGTGTGGAAGTGTAGATAAAATAATTCTCTTAAAAAAACCTATAATTTTGATTATACTAGTGTTATTATGAAAATAAAGAATAATAAGATCATAGGGAGTGGAGAAGGAAAAATAATGGAAAAGAACTTGAGAGAAGACGTTACCTCAAATCGGATAACTTCTTTTTATTTGAGACTAAGGGGTTTATTGAAATACCTTATGCATAAGTGAAGGAATCTAGTATGAAGGGAATAATTTTGGGAGATTATTGTAGTCAGTTTTTGACAATCCAAGAGGCCTGAGTGGTGAGAGTAAGGGTTAAAAGTGTTGTCCTTTTATAAGAGGGAAGAGGGTCACTATAGGAATGTCTTGAAATATTATTTTATTATAAACTAAATTTCAATTTTAAAAAGGTGTTAAACTCATTTAATTATAATATGAGATAAATATTGTCTGAAATAATCTCAACCAATAGTTTTTTTACGTGTTATGGTTTCAAATTTAACCTCATCATATAGCTTTAACCCTTGGATAACTTATTATACTCTTACCATTTCATCTTGTATATTCATACAATATGGTTAATATAGTTACCATAAAATTACAATAGAACCACAAGTTGTTAATTAATGACATTCTAAACATTATCTAAGTCATTATTCTGAATCTTATATTTTTTTACAATTATATATTTTAATATAATAATATTTGTTATAAAAACTCATTTATGTTAGTTTTTATAGAATTTATATTATGACTTTTTAAAAATACATTACAAGTTGATTATTGGGAAAAAAATACTTAATTCAAAGTAAACAAGTAATAATAAACCCCCAAAATCGTGTATGGAATATAAAGTTTCAAAATAAATTTATTTTAATATTTATAATATCATTTATTTAAATCATTCATTAATAAGGTAATAACTACATCATCATTGTTTCATAAATAAATTTATTTATTTAATATATAAAAAA
This sequence comes from Viscum album, assembly GCA_963277665.1. Taxonomy (NCBI): domain Eukaryota; kingdom Viridiplantae; phylum Streptophyta; class Magnoliopsida; order Santalales; family Viscaceae; genus Viscum; species Viscum album. The sequence continues at coordinate 1,090,774,348 of OY728121.1, forward strand.
AATACCATAATGTAGAAATATTTTTAGATTTCTAATTAATATTTATAGTTCAAATGATAACTTATATATTGGCTTATAAATTTTTTTACTAAAAGATACATGTTTAGGTTATATTTTCCATAACATTAAATTATAAGTAATTAAATGTCATGTTCACACACAAGTGGCTCCATGGGGTCCTAAAATCGACCCAAGAATTCCCATGGTCAGACATATCTCATTAAATAGGGTTAGGAAATTTTTTAGGCCAATTTATTACTATTATAATATAATTTTTTACCCTTATGTACCAGATTTACCCTTTAACCATGTTAAATAAAATAATAACTGATGTTACTATTCTTAATTTTTAAAAATAAAAGGTACCTATTTACATAATTTGGACCTCCTGATTCCAAATATGGAAAAATTATCCAAATTTGAAACACCGAATTTGAATATATTAAGTTAAAATTAATTCTCATTGTCAAAACCAAAAAGTGTGTTTTCAGAAGTAAAAACTAACAAAAGATTACAATGTATTTATGTCCAATTTAAAATTGAAATTACCTCCAATGAACAAAATTGGATTAAATAGTAAAAAAATAATATAATAACACATTAAACCAATTTAAAAGATAATCTAACCGTATAAATAATTCAGATGAAAAGACAGTTTTTACTTAAAATCCAGTATTTTTCACTATTCATTAAAAAGTTAAGTTTATCTGAAAAATACGAAAAAATTACCTAAAGTAAATTTTGATTTCCCACATTAAAATAAAAATATTATTTTATTAATTTGAATATACTAAGTTACAAAAACTAGATTTAAAAAGGGTTCACCAACAAATGGTCGTAAAACTGCCTTTTAAAAATATTAGACTATTTATGCTTAAAATTGGATTCATTCTCATTTTAAGCATCTAAATTTTATTGGATAAATGTAAAAACATTTAAAAAATGTATTTAATCATAATATGGTTAGTTCCCAACAATAAAATGTCTAGGAATTAACTACCATTTAAAAATTATAATATTATATTTTTATTTTGGTATAACTCAACGTTGTGTGCAACATATGATTTCAAAAAAACCCGTTATTGTGTGTTGAGTACGCAACTATACATATCATCACCTTTAAATGAAAATTAATATTTAATTAAAAAATATTACTAAATATGAAAAACTCAGATTCATTATTTACCTGGGATGTTACATCCTTCCCGCTTTTTGGAATTTGCATCCCCACCATTTTATCACTTATAAAATAAGTGGGTGTATGTATCCCTCATAGAATTATTAGATTCCCATGTTTCCTCTTCAACCATATGGTTTTTCCACGAATCCATTTCCTGATAAATTACCTTATTCCATAATACTTTCAACCTTAGGTCAAGAATCTAGTGTGGTTGTTCCTTATAAGAGAGATTCTCTTCCAACTGAACTACCTCTTGACTCAAAACAAGAGATGGATATGGAATATACTTCCTCAACATTGAAACATGAAAAACATTGTGTACCTAGGATAAAAATGGGCTAAAGACACTCTATAGGATACTTTTCTAACTTTTTCCAGGATTTTATAGGGTCCAATAAACCTCATACTTAGCTTTCCCTTCTTACCAAAACACATCACCATTTTCCATGGAGAAACATTGAGAAAGACATTATCACCTACCTCAAAAGAAAGATCCATCATTAGGTTATCCTCATAACTTCTTTTCCTACTCTGAGATGTTCTCATGTGATTCTAAATCAAATTCACTTTTTCTTCCATATATTCTACCAACTCTGGTCCCATCAACATTCTTTCACCTACATCATCCCAAAAATCTCAAGTCCAACACTGCTTTCCATATAATGCCTCATATGGTGACATATGTATTCTGGAATAAAAACTGTTATTATAAGAAAACTCAATCAAAGAAAGATTATGGTCCCAACTTCCTTGGTAATCCATTAAAGAAGAACGTATCATAACTTCCAATGTATGAAATTTTTTTCTAACTGCCCATCTGATTGAGGTTGAAAAGTTGTACTGAAATTTCATTCAGTAACCAACAAATTATGAAGTCCCTTCCAAAAGTTATAAGTGAAACTATGATCATGATAAGATACAATGGAGAGGGGAACTCCAATTATTCTTACTATTTCATTAATATACAATCAAGAAAATTGATCCGGATAAAAATTATTTTGAATAGGAAGGAAATGAGAAGATTTAGTCAACTGATCAAAAATAACCAAGATTCCATTTTCACCGCAAGAAGTCCTTGGTAATCCCACTATGAAATCGATAGACACATTTTCCCATTTCCACTCTATAATTGGAATATAACAGCCCGAGATTTTATGAAAAATATTCTTTTTATTTCACTAATGTCTTGTGTTGTACGCTACACCAAAAGGATCTTGCACAACACGCATCCTTGACTTGCCTTGCATTACACGCAATCACGACCTTCCTCGATAGCGTGTGTAGTACGCAATAACGAGTTTCACTAAACAGCGATATGCTATTAAAATGTTATTAAAACTAGCCGTTATGAATAGTAATAACCACTTTTTGAAATTTTGTAAATTTTATTTTTCAAAATGGATTTCATTTTTGGATTCGGAGTATCGAATTTAGCCTAAGGTGATATTTTGGTACATTTCGGATAACTTTCATATTCTGATGAATAGTGAAAATTAATAAATTTTAATTAAAAACAACCTTTTTAATCGAAATAATTAATAGTGATAAATTATTAATTTGAGTGGTTTTAAAGTATATTTAGAATATATTTTTACAATTTAATACAATGTTGGTCATTGGTTGTAATTTCACATTTAAACCAGACATAATCAAGTGTCAATCTTTTGATAGATATTGTTTCTTAAAAAAACACGCTATTTGTTTTAACAGCGGGATTTAATTATAAAAATAATTAATGAAACTTCTATGTTATGAATTTGGTAAAATAGGCTTTATTTTTGAATTCGCAATATAAAATATAGCTTAGGATGAAATTTTGGCATTGTTCTGAAAAACATCAATTTTTGATGAATAGTGAAACTACTAAGTGGTAGGTTAAAAACTGAATTTTGCATAAAACTTAATTTTACCGCTTCTGTGAATGGAATTTCGAAAATCCGAGAGACACGGTTAATATCAAGGACTAAAATGTGGTTCAATGAGATGAAAATAATTTTTTGGTGAATAGTAACTTTTTACTTTTTTACCGTGGTTAATAGTAAATAGGGTAACTAAGGGTAAATATGATATTACTATTACCCTAACACATGTCCTAATTCTATTGGATAAGTTTAATTCGACCAAAAACAAACTTAGGAATAAAAAATGACCATTTAGGCCCACTTGGATTAGATTAGGACATTTATTATTAATTTATTTAAAGAAGGGTTAAAATAGTTAAAATCAATGTTTAATAAGTAAATCATTTTTAATATGGGGTTATACGTAAGATAAGTTCGATTGTAAATATTCATTATAAAGCTAAAAAGATTTCCTACATGATGGTATTTTATTTGTAATTTTTAGACATCAAATAATTTAATTTATTTATGACACAAAGATGATGCAGTAAATATCTTATTAATGAAATATTGACATAATTGATGTTATAAACACCAAAATAAATGTAATTTGAGACTTTTTATGAATTCCACTAATTTTCTAGGTTACTATGATATATTAGTGTTGATTTAATCAACTTGGTGCGAACATATAATTCTTTTATGACTTTCACAAAAATCATATATCAAATAGTGTCAAAATTGACACATAATAGTTTTTAAATCAAATATTATATTACTAATTGTTATTTTATTCCTAAAAATCTAAGGATCGGCCAAATGACTTAGATAAGGATATATATATTAATAATAAACAATTTGGGGTTCGTTTGGCATGTTATAGTAAGTGTATTAACCATATAGTGAAAGAAAACAAAAAGACACGGTAAAAGTTAAATTAATTAACTTAGAGTTAAATCTAATTGATAAGGTTAAAATAATACCCTAAACTTTTCTAAATCCTATTGGTTGATAGGATTTCGACCCATCCCCACTTTATATTCGAAATAAGACCCTTTGGAACCATTATAAACCGATTTTGACTTTAATATAAAATAATATTTTGAGATATTCCTAAGGTGCCCCTCTCCTCCCTTATAAAAGGGCATCTCCTCCCCCTCCTCCTCACACCAATTTTGAGCACTCAAGCTCGGCCAACCCCTGCCATTTTCTCCTCTCCACTTACCTAGAATAATCCTTGAGGTCCTGGTCTTCTCCAAAGACCAATCTTAGTTCCTTAAGTGGAGGATTCAAAGAGGCGTTCCAAAGAAGAGGTAATATCCATTACCGACCTTTTCAATTTCTTTCTTCTTCAACTTCTTCTTCTTTAGTTGTTTCATGATAAAGTAATAACATCATTATTACTTACATACTGATATGTTATTATAAATATGAAACAACCCTAATTCACCTTCTATCCATTCTACGGAAAAATGAAATCACCACGCGTGCGTACGTACGGAATACCGTCTCCACGCCATGGTGTAATCTATTTTCCACCATCACCTTACAAGGATGGTTATAATGGTGTAATGAGTAACTATATATGATTATTATGAAGTAATATTGATACTGAAATAATATATATATACTCCAATACAATTCCACGATCATAGGAACGATATCATCACTTGTGCGTACGTACGGAATACCGTCTCCACGATGTGATGCGACTCGTTCTACATGATCTTCATTTCATAATGATTATATAAATGAATTGAATGAATGAATATGGTATACACTACACTAATACCATTCTGTAAATGAATTATCTATAACCTAAAGATAAGAATAAGAATTTATTCGACAAAACACGCATAAGAACAAAAAGTTATAAAGACCCGAGTAACAAGTAACAATGAAATATTACTAACAAGAAGCTAATAATATGACCATATATGATATCATATCAATATGTATGATTCTGGAATAAGTCAATAACATTATTTAAACCATTATACAGGATCTTCGGACACGAAAAAAGCAAATCGGACCTAAGGTAATGGAAATATCGCAATCTCATTTTTATCCGAGATTGTTTGTACTTTGAAATTTACTGGGGTATATTTTATCATCCACATCCATGTTTCCTCAATATGTAATGTTATTTACATCCACCTACAATTGTTTAAATCCAATTTTACCCTTCGGTGAGTTTTTAGTAAAAGATATGAAGGGAATCTTTTGTCGTTTTTCGTACGAGGTACTTTTCGACTTTTCCGACAAAAGTACGAAGAATGTTTTTTTTAAATTATACGGCATGAATGGATTTTTAAAACATTATTTCCAAGAAACTTCCTTTACAGGTTTTCAAGTTTATTTTTAATCAACTTCTTTTATTTTAAATTTATATCACATGTTATGAAAGGAAAAATGTTTTTGAAGAAGAAAGGATATTTTCCTCAAGAATGGAGTTCAAGTGTTTTATCAAAATTATTTTCCATCTAAGATAATAAAGGGTTCTGTTTTTATCCCTATTATTACATGGATTTGATTATGTTGTGATGGAAACATTTTTATGAATTCCTTTATCTTATATGAATTGTTTTATGATGTCATGTTGTTTAAGAATCCCATTTTTTATTACATGGGTCATGCGATGATGTATGATTTATGATTATGTGGCACACATAAGAAAGGATTCATTATAAGATGGGTGGGACCTATATCTCCCTCCAATGCAATGGGTAAAGATTTTATATCTCATGAGATAGACATGGCTGGAACGGAAGGTTATTTCGGTTCAGTGATACAGGACTGAAACGAGGAGTGAACTCGGTTCAGAAAGGGACTTTGTCCACTAAGATAGTCTTGGCAATGAGTCATGACTAACAAGAAATGATTTTCCATGATTATGTGTGCATGCCACAAAGTTTCAAGTTTTATGTTATGATTATGGGGATCTCATTTTCACTTCTATGATTTATTCCATGTTAAGATATTATGATCTCTTTTGCAGGTTTTGATTTTCAAAAAGATATGATATGATTTTTATTTCCTTTATTTGCCCTTGCTGAGCATTTGAGCTCACCCTTTTATGTTTTCTTTTCCCCAGGATATAAAGAAAGGTTTTAGGTAAAAAAAGGAAGATCTTTATAGGAGATGTTGAAGATCTTTCACCACGATTAGAAGATTACGTTCCGAGTTTCCAAAGACACTAAACTATTACGATCCTTGTGTGTGTGTTTTTGTTATGTACTAAGTATTCCGCAAATGTAATGTAATGTCAATGTAAGTCAGGATACGAGTCTCTACAGTTGGTATCATAGGAAAGGTTTAGTCAACCTTTGGAAACTAGGATGCGAAAACGTTAGTGAGATCCCTAGAGATATTTCAACGGTATGTCTAGGGATGTCCCTAAGGTTAAGTATACGTATAGGTTATAGTCCTAGAATTACGCTAACGATCTTAGAATTTAACCTAAGATGTTAGATATTGAGGGTACTTCCCCTTTACTATGTTGTTTTCTCTAGCATGATTTTTGCCTCTCACAGAATTATTTTTGTGTTTTAGTTAATGAAGGGAACCAGAAGGAATTCGGTTAACATTGAATCCAATGGACAAATTGGTGACTATGAGCAACAAAATTGTGTAATGCCTAGTGAGAAAGATATTGTGATTATGCCGAATCAGTCATCGCGACATATAATTAACAAGGTGAAATTTAGTGGTATGCCTAATTCATCAAAGAAGAGGAAGATAGAATATTATGCATGTTCTCATGTTGAGGAGCATCAAGAAAGGAAGATTGAGATTTCTAAAGAAGGGAAGAAGAACCTTGAGGAATACCTCAAATGGAGGGACCGATGTTATCTGTGTGGAGAAAAGGGTCATAGAGTGACAGATTGTTATGGAGTTCAATGTCTTATTTGTGGAGAACATGGTCATTACCCAACTCAATGCCCTGACCTAAAAAGATACTTCTAAATCAAGGAAGGACTTATTCCAGTACAGTCATTGAAGTGGATGGACTGAAGTTTTTATGTATTGGTATTCAAGAATAATGTTGTTGAGGTACTTTTATGGTGTATTGGAATATTTATGTATTGGTCTAATGTGGTATTCGAAGTGATTGAGGTATTTTTGGAAAAAATATGATATGCGCATAATGAAGGGAAAATGAGAAAATGAAATATTTGACAGTATTCATGAGATCATGATTGATATAAGGACTATGTGATATCATGGTTTGAGTATATAGAATTTTGAGGATTTTGGTATGTGGAAGGTGTCAACTTTTAACTGCATTCATGTTTTCACTAAGGTATTCAAGAGAATACATGATTAAGGACTTTGAATGTTTGGAATGTGACCAACAAGACATATCTTATGATATATGGGGATCAACGATGGTATTAAATCTCTGGTAATTGTTTTCACTATGTTATAAGAGTGGACTACAGTATTATGGATAAACCTAAAGATTAGAATGGATTATGTTGGACATAAGTTAGGATAAAACGTTTTTCGATATTATTGATGGGATGTTATAGTAATATAGTTTTAGAAAAAGGACAACCTACAACCGAAGTGCGACTGGCCTTTATCGCCTACCACTGGCCTACAGGAAGTCCCTGTTTAGTAGAAACTAGTTTTATTATATTAAGCAGTATGATATATGAAGTATAAGTCCATTTTAGGAACAATATATGATTAATCTCACTATAGATCGACTTATGTATATAATTTTTGCTAACCTTTTGTTTGAGACAGATGGAATGACCCGTCATTCTATCACATGATCTGCTAACACTTCACAAATAACAAATTCAACTTCATTTATTTAAGAGATGAAGTTGAAATTGTTAAAGGAACGAACAACAATGAGGTTTACCAACATAAAGTAAGTATTTATTCTAATTCAAATTCTTTAACTTTAGGGAAACGATCTTGAAAACCAAAAATGTTGTCCTAGTGATCTTATATCTGATGAATCAGATGGTACCTTAGATCGTCACAAATTTATGGCTTTGTGATTACAGGCTTTTCCATAGCCATGTTCTCTACCACTCTCCATCAGAACATGATGGTTAGATTTTTCTTCCATATCCATATTTTCACCTATGTGGAAACTCAGTGATTAGTTTATTTGGGTAACCGTTAGGTTTCATACTTTTGTTTTTAAAGATTGGTTTTGGTATTTCTTTTTACGATGTGGGATTCTATTAAAGAAACTTTCGAATAGTAAACCATTTATAACCCCGACGAATTTCGAGGGTGAAATTCATTTTAAGGGGGATAGAATGTAACAGCCCGAGATTTTATGAAAAATATTCTTTTTATTTCACTAATGTCTTGTGTTGTACGCTACACCAAAAGGATCTTGCACAACACGCATCCTTGACTTGCCTTGCATTACACGCAATCGCGACCTTCCTCGATAGCGTGTGTAGTACGCAATAACGAGTTTCACTAAACAGCGATATGCTATTAAAATGTTATTAAAACTAGCTGTTATGAATAGTAATAACCACTTTTTGAAATTTTGTAAATTTTATTTTTCAAAATGGATTTCATTTTTGGATTCGGAGTATCGAATTTAGCCTAAGGTGAAATTTTGATACATTTCAGATAACTTTCATATTCTGATGAATAGTGAAAATTACTAAATTTTAATTAAAAACAACCTTTTTAATCGAAATAATTAATAGTGATAAATTATTAATTTGAGTGGTTTTAAAGTATATTTAGAATATATTTTTACAATTTAATACAATGTTGGTCATTGGTTGAAATTTCACATTTAAACCAGACATAATCAAGTGTCAATCTTTTGATAGATATTGTTTCTTAAAAAAACACTCTATTTGTTTTAACAGCGGGATTTAATTATAAAAATAATTAATGAAACTTCTATGTTATGAATTTGGTAAAATAGACTTTATTTTTGAATTCGCAGTATAAAATATAGCTTAGATTGAAATTTTGGCATTGTTCTGAAAAACATCAATTTTTTATGAATAGTGAAACTACTAAGTGGTAGGTTAAAAACTGAATTTTGCATAAAACTTAATTTTACCGCTTCTGTGAATGGAATTTCGAAAATCCGAGAGACACGGTTAATATCAAGGACTAAAATGTGATTCAATGAGATGAAAATAATTTTTTGGTGAATAGTAACTTTTTACATTTTTACCGTGGTTAATAGTAAATAGGGTAACTAAGGGTAAATATGATATTACTATTACCCTAACACATGTCCTAATTCTATTGGATAAGTTTAATTCGACCAAAAACAAACTTAGGAATAAAAAATGACCATTTAGGCCCACTTGGATTAGATTAGGACATTTATTATTAATTTATTTAAAGAAGGGTTAAAATAGATAAAATCAAAGTTTAATAAGTAAATAATTTTTAATATGGGGTTATACATAAGATAAATTCGATTTTAAATATTCCTTAGAAAGCTAAAAAGATTTACTACATGATGGTATTTTATTTGTAATTTTTAGACATCAAATAATATAATTTATTTATGACACAAAGATGATGCAGTAATTATCTTATTAATGAAATATTGACATAATTGATGTTATAAACACTAAAATAAATGTAATTTGAGACTTTTTATGAATTCCACTAATTTTCTAGGTTACTATGATATATTAGTGTTGATTTAATCAACTTGGTTCGAACATATAATTCTGTTATGACTTTCACAAAAATCATATATCAAATAGTGTCAAAATTGACACAAAATAGTTTTTAAATCAAATATTATATTACTAATTGTTATTTTATTCCTAAAAATCTAAGGTTCGGCCAAATGACTTAGATAAGGATATATATATTAATAATAAACAATTTGGGGTTCGTTTGGCATGTTATAGTAAGTGTATTAACCATATAGTGAAAGAAAACAAAAAAACACGGTAAAAGTTAAATTAATTAACTTAGAGATAAATCTAATTGATAAGGTTAAAATAATACCCTGAACTTGTCTAAATCCTATTGGTTGATAGGATTTCGACCCATCCCCACTTTAGCTTAGAAATAAGACCCTTTGGAACCATTATAAACCGATTTTGACTTTAATATAAAATAATATTTTGAGATATTCCTAAGGTGCCCCTCTCCTCCCTTATAAAAGGGCACCTCCTCCCCCTCCTCCTCACACCAATTTTGAGCACTCAAGCTCGGCCAACCCCTGCCATTTTCTCCTCTCCACTTCCCTAGAATAATCCTAGAGGTCCTGGTCTTCTCCAAAGACCAATCTTAGTTCCTTAAGTGGAGGATTCAAAGAGGCGTTCCAAAGAAGAGGTAATATCCATTACCGACCTTTTCAATTTATTTCTTCTTCAACTTATTCTTCTTTAGTTCCTTCATGATAAAGTAATCACATCAGTATTACTTATATACTGATATGTTATTATAAATATGAAACAACCCTAATTCACCTTCTATCCATTCTACGGAAAAATGAAATCACCACGCGTGCGTACGTACGGAATACCGTCTCCACGCAGTGGTGTAATCTATTTTCCACCATCACCTTACAAGGATGGGTATAATGGTGTAATGAGTAACTATATATGATTATTATGAAGTAATATTGATACTGAAATAATATATATATACTCCAATACAATTCCACGATCATAGGAACGATATCATCACTTGTGCGTACGTACGGAATACCGTCTCCACGATGTGATGCGACTCGTTCTACATGATCTTCATTTCATAATGATTATATAAATGAATTGAATGAATGAATATGGTATATACTACACTAATACCATTCTTTAAATGAATTATCTATAACCTAAAGATAAGAATAAGAATTTATTCGACAAAACACGCATAAGAACAAAAAGTTATAAAGACCCGAGTAACAAATAACAATGAAATATTACTAACAAGAAGCTAATAATATGACCATATATGATATCATATCAATATGTATGATTCTGGAATAAGTCAATAACATTATTTAAACCATTATACAGGAGCTTCGGACACAAAAAAACCAAATCGGACCTAAGGTAAGGGAAATATCGCAATCTCATTTTTATCCGAGATTGTTTGTACTTTGAAATTTACTGGGGTATATTTTATCATCCACATCCATGTTTCCTCAATATGTAATGTTATTTACATCCACCTACAATTGTTTAAATCCAATTTTACCCTTCGGTGAGTTTTTAGTAAAAGATATGAAAGGAATCTTTTGTCGTTTTTCGTACGAGGTACTTTTCGACTTTTCCGACAAAAGTACGAAGAATGTTTTTTTTAACTTATACGGCATGAATGGATTTTTAAAACATTATTTCCAAGAAACTTCCTTTACAAGTTTTCAAGTTTATTTTTAATCAACTTCTTTTATTTTAAAGTTGTATGACATGTTATGAAAGGAAAAATGTTTTTGAAGAAGAAAGGATATTTTCCTCAAGAATGGATTTCAAGTGTTTTATCAAAATTATTTTCCATCTAAGATAATAAAGGGTTCTGTTTTTATCCCTATTATTACATGGATTTGATTATGTTGTGAGGGAAACATTTTTATGAATTCATTTATCTTATATGAATTGTTTTATGATGTCATGTTGTTTAAGAATCCCATTTTTTATTACATGGGTTATGCGATGATGTATGATTTATGATTATGTGGCACACATAAGAAAGGATTCATTATAAGATGGGTGGGACCTATATCTCCCTCCAATGCATTGGGTAAAGATTTTATATCTCATGAGATAGACATGGCTGGAACGGAAGGTTATTTCGGTTCAGTGATACAGGACTGAAATGAGGAGTGAACTCAGTTCAGAAAGGGACTTTGTCCACTAAGATAGTCTTGGCAATGAGTCATGACTAAAAAGAAATGATTTTCCATGATTATGTGTGCATGCCAAAAAGTTTCAAGTTTTATGTTATGATTATGGGGATCTCATTTTCACTTATATGATTTATTCCATGTTAAGATATTATGATCTCTTTTGCAGGTTTTGATTTTCAAAAAGATATGATATGATTTTTATTTCCATTATTTGCCCTTGCTGAGCATTTGAGCTCACCCTTTTATGTTTTCTTTTCCCCAGGATATAAAGAAAGGTTTTAGGTAAAAAAAATGAAGATCTTTATAGGAGATGTTGAAGATCTTTCACCACGATTAGAAGATTACGTTCCGAGTTTCCAAAGACACTAAACTATTACGATCCTTGTGTGTGTGTTTTTGTTATGTACTAAGTATTCCGCAAATGTAATGTAATGTCAATGTACGTCAGGATACGGGTCTCTACATGGAAATGTCTAAATCATCCATTTCAGAAACATTAATTTTTTATTAACCTATTGACATGTTAAACACTTTATATTAAAGTTAGTAATATCACCTTTCATTCCATCCAACCAGTAATACTCCCGAAGATCTCTGTACATCTTAGAACTTCTAGGATGAACTGAAAATGGAAAACTATGAGCTTCACATAATAACTCCTTCTTCAACTATGAATCAAAATTCACAAATAAACTCTTTCCAAACCTCAAAAAATAATCTTTATCAATGTTAAATTTAGGTAATTTTCTCTTATGAACCAATTATACCTTTTTCTGTAACTCACTGTCTTCTTTTTGTGCTTTCTTTATTCTTTTTTCTAGAGACTATTTCACTGCCACCTGAAACAAAACATAGGAATATCTTGAAACAACAACATCTAATCCAATATTAATCAATTAAAAAACCAAAGGATCTCATTCCAAATATATCATGGTTAATGTAGAATAACCTTTTCAACTCAAATCACCTGCCACATTATTTTATTTTCATGGATGGTAAAGAATTGTGCAATAATAATCCCTGATTTATTCTATCCATCTCTTATATCCCATTCTCAATTAATTCTGAGTGAATATGTACTTTAAAATTTTGTGATCAGTATATATTTCACACTTTACACCATACAAATGATTCCGCCAAATTTTTAATGAAGAAACAATAACAACTAATTCCAAATCATTTGTTCGGTAATTTAACTCATGAGTTTTCAACTGACGTGAAGCATGCGAAATTACCTGATAATTTTTCATTAGGACACAACCAAGTCCTTTCAACGAAGAATCACTATAGATAAAAAATCCACCACTTCTAGAAGGAATGGCCAAAACTGGAGCATTCATAAATCTTCTTTTCAATTCCTGAAAAATATCCTCACATTCTTCTATCCAGATACATTTAACACATTTTTGAGATAACATTGTCAGTGGGCTAGATAACCATGATAATTTTTCAAAAAACCTTTTCTAATAGCCTTCCAAACCTTGAAAACTATGGGTCTCTTTGATTTTTGTAGATGTGGGCCATTCTTCATCAACTTTTGTTTTATAAGGGTCAACAATTATTCCATCGTTAGAAACAATATGAACAAGGAATGAAATTTTCTACAACCAAAACTCACACTTGCTGAATTTTTTTTATAATTTCTTTTACTTTATGGATTTCAACACAACCCTTCAATGACTTTCATTTCCTATTTAATTTTGGAATATACCAAAATATCATCAATAAACACCACCAAAAACCTATCCATGAACTCAAAGAAAATATTATTCATAAGATCCTTGAATAAAGTAGGTGCATTGGTTAACCCAAAAGGCATAACTATAAATTCATAATGGATATATCTAGTAAGAAATGTGGTATATAGAACATCTTCTTCCTTTAATTTCAACTAATGGTACCCTAACCTCAAGTAAATTTTTTAAAAAAACTTATCTCCCTAGAGGTGATAAAAAAATCACCGATATGAGGCAAAGGATACTTGTTTATAACAGTTATGTTATTCAAGGCTCTATAATCAATGCAAAGTCTCATGGAACCATCTTTCCATTTAACAAAAAAGACTGGAGAATCCCATGGTGATGTGCTTGGTCGAATAAAACCTTTATCTAAAAAAACTTGCAATTGATTATTTAACTCATAAAGTTCAATTCGATCCATTCGATAAGGGGGTTTGGAAATTAACTTAGCATTAGGAACTAATTCAACAGTAATTTCAACTTCACTATCAAGTATAATACTAGTCAACTCATTATGAAAAATATAAATATAGTCATTTACTACTGACACATCATTAATCTAAACAATTCTGTTGTTTTCAGCAATATGTTCCAGGTAACATTCATTTCCATCTTTTACTAGTTTCTCAGCTTCCTGATTTGTTATCAAAATTAATCGTTCATTTCGGTACACAAATTGAAATTATTTCTAAAAAGAAACCCCTTTATACCTAAAGAAAATCTTATCATGATAAATAAAAATCCAATCCATACCCAAAATAACATCAAACTCTACTAGAGGAAAAACAATAAGGTTTTCAGGTAGATTCATTCCCCACACAAATACAAGAATGTTCTTATAATTTCTATTTGTCTCAACATATCTTCTAGCTATTTCTACCACAAGTTTGGGATTTATATCTTGATATGGAATTCCCAATTTAATAGAAAATTTCTTAGAAATGAAATAATTTTTAGATCCTAAATGAAAAAACAAATTGTTATAATCTGAAAAAACAAACAAAGTACCTGATACCTGTTCATTTGATGGTCCCACATCAACCATAGTAGTAGAAAATGATTTTTCCACACACTTCTTCATCGGATCTGTCTGGTTTCCAACCTGGTAATCAACTTTGGACACAAATTCTCATAATTCCCAAACTCATTGCAACTAAAACATCTTCCCACTGGATATTCAATTCCTTCTTGATCATCTTCCTTAGAGTTACGAGCCATATGACTAGTCTTACCACACCTGAAGAACTTTACTAATTTTGAGAGACATTCTCTAGGATTAATTGTGCCACACTTCTCAAAAGTTAAATATTTATCTTTTTTACCTCCATACTTCTTTCATGAATAATTTTATTTTTCCTGCAAAGTGGACCTCTTTTTTGTTTTCTCTCATTTAACACTGAATCATCAAAAAACTACATTTCTAAATTATTAGGTCATCTATCAAGTTTCTCATAGCTTTTGAATTTACTCTAGGATAATTCCTATAGATATCATGACTTCAATCCGGCATAAAACTGATTTATCTTAATATCAAGGACTTAGAAGAAATTTGGAGCATACCTTACCAGTCGAGTGAACTTTTCTTCATAAGTAGCCACTGATTCATCCTCCTATCTCAATTCAAAGATTTTTTTTCATCCAAAGTCAAACCTCCTTAGGTTAATATTTCACAAGAATCTTAACATTGAATTCTTCCTAACAAACAACAGAAATCTCCTCACTAGTGTATGAACCCGAATCTTTGTTTCAGTTTTGTTTTTCCTTTTTCTGGATTTGTTGACAAAAATAGAGTTTTAGGAAATTTTTGAAGTATGTGCCATGTACATTCTGAGTACACACCGTGTGCTCTTTTCCCGCTTGAATCTTTGCACTGGACGTGTCCGGGCCACACACACGGTGTGTAGGGGTGACGTGGAGGTAGATTTTGGCGGAGTACGGAAAAACCCACTACACACCACGTACTCTAGAAGTACACGCCATGTACTTTTTTTTATTAAACAGACTGGGGTCGCTCATAATCTCCATAAACATCTTCTTCTAGGTCATGTTCATCCGAGAGTTCCAGGAATCTGCAGATCTTCGACGATCCACCATTCATCCGTCTATTCTCCGATTCAAGCATGGTCGATTGCATTGGAATCACAGCAGTGAGTTCTCCCTTCTGCTGGAGCCTTGTTTTCCAATTCCTCCTCCTTCTCAAGATATTGTGGGTTGATTGTTTTGGGCATTTTCTCAGATCTTCATTGTTCTATGGAGAATCAGTCATCATGATTCAAGTATTTCTATCTCCAAATATCGAGGTAGGTGGTTTTTGAATTACCGTTCAATGTCTTTGAGTTTTATGTGCAAATTCCACCAATACCCGTGAACGGGGTATTGCGTGTTTACCTTTGTGCCCTTTTTTCCTGCCTTTATTGTATGCTTGTGTAGAGGTAAATTAATCATGTTATAGGATAATTTTTAGTGCTTGGATGTTTTTCCCATTCTTTTCTCTGCTTACGACCTTTGGGTCTTGTTAGCCTTTGGCTGTTATGACTCTTGACATGCCTTGTGTCTATAGGATAGAGTGTTTTTCATTACATGCTTGTTGCATTTTAGACTGTTTAGCGAAGTATCTCTAGAGGTGTACTTTGGTTAACCAAGTAGATTTATAGGTGTACCTTGGCCTTATATCATTATTATGCCCTGACTGGCACGGGGCTGAGAGAACCTGGTGCTATAGAGTATAAGGGATAGACCGAGTGGGCTTCCCAGAGAGTCTTTGACATTATAGACTACAGGAGGGTAGACCAAGTGATCTTCCTCAGTGAGTCATAGACATTATAGGCCATAGGGGATAGACCGAGTGAGCTTCCCAGAGTGCCTTCAGATTTTATAGACTACAGGAGGGTAGACCGAGTGAGCTTCCTCAGAGAGTCTTACTTTGTTTGAATCTTTTTAAGAATATTCCTAGGGTAGAAGAGGAATTGACCGAGTGAGCTTCTTCAGATAGTCTATGGTATACCTGAGGCTATAGGAGGAATTGACCGAGATAACATCCTCAGAGAGTCTCTAGACCTTGGGTCTAAGAGTGTTAGACCGCATTATCTTCCTCAGAGAGTCTGTGACTACCCTATACTATAAGGGGAATTGAATGAGTGTGCTTTCTCAGAGAGTATTATAAATTTGTATGACCAAGCCAGAGGGGTTATGCTGAGTGCACTGCCCAGAGGGTTGTGGTACTTCGTGTATATGACTAGAGGGGGTGGTTGTGAGTACTTCCCAGAGGGTTTTCTTAATTGTTAACTGTTTGCATCACTATTGTTGTTGGTTATGGATTGATTACTATTGTGTATCATCCTACTTTACTGCTTACTATTTACTGCCTACTGCTTTCCTATTACTATTCACTGCTTATTGTTCTTTTACCTTCCATATACTCACTGACTATTAGGCACAGATCTTCGGGTGAATTCCTACAGAGATTTTGTATCACACCCAGTTTGGGTCATTCTTTTGGGCCCAAATAGACTATGTTTTTGCGGGTGTAGACAAGGGTATGTGCCCTTCAACTTCCGGTACTTGATTGCATGGTGTAGTAGAGCATGGGACCAAGCTTTGGCTTGCGATGCTGAGGAGATGTTTTATTTTCTTTGAAATTTTTTTTTCCTTCTGTGGTGTTTTCTAGAATTGTGACTTGTTTGGCTTCTTTCCTAGATATGTATCATGCATCATTTCATATATACATATGTGCTCCAGTTTGTTGATTTAGTCTTCTTCTATTTATAATGTTGGTTATTACTGCTTCTCCTATTGCATGTTTTTTTCTTTCGTTGTATACTCTGCCAATGAGGGCACAGTTTCCCCACTATCACACCCAAGGCCCTCACTGCTAGTCGGCAGCCTCTAGCGTTTAGGGAAATGTGCTTGAAGTCTTGTGGAGAACTAGCTCAGAGCCTCGATTAGTGGCATCCGGGTTGGGACATTTCAAAGTTGTATCAGAGGAGTTCTTTTCACTTGCTTTACTGATTGGAGACTTTATCCATGGATAGGATGAATTCGGTACTTGTTAATAATTTATGTCAAGGAGTAGCTAACCCATGTACAGGGAAAAGCCATACTACCTCGTTTATTGCAGTTTTCTAGTTTTGAGATTTTACAATTGATATAATTTCACCTACAGTGATTCACGTGCTTTGTACGGTTATTGTTTTGATATTACTGTTCTATTTCTGTCACAACCCGATGAGATGAGGGTATGCCATCTCATGCATCATATAGGCACTTGAAGAAATCACATGTCATGCATTCATTCCATGCCATCTAGGGTGAAATAGTGATTTCATGATGTTGTGATAGACTTTGTGTAGATTATTCATGTTGTTGTGATAGATGCTTGAAAGAATCTCTGTTGCTTTGTTAGAGGATTGTTTTTATTGTACTTTGCTTAAAGGAACCCCAAATTTTGATTCTTGAGGTGTTATGGGCCCTCTTGAATCAGAAATTGGGGGATCATGATCTTGTTTTCTATTTTACATGACTGTAGGAGATTCCAAGATTTGATTCACAGGGAGTATGGGCCCTCACCGATCGGAATTTAGCACCTCTTTGCCTTGTTTTCAGTGTTTCTGGGTTTCTGTGCAGTTTTTGAGCTACTTCCCATAAAAACCAAGAATAGAGGGTGTGTACTTTCTGGATACACGCCGTGTAGTTTTCAGGCCATGTCACTGGCTGTGTGAGCAGAAACACGGTGTCATGAAAATAACTTCAGGAACACGCCGTGTATGGTAGGTGGATGTCGTTTAGTTTAGAGTCGTGTACCCGTGTGTGTCGCTAACAACACAGGTCGGGGGAGCTCGAGTAGAACACGCCGTGTGGGTAATGAACACGCCGTGTAGTTTTGTCCCAGGTACCCGGCTGTGTCCCAAACAACATTGGTCAATGATACCTTCTTCCATACACGCTGTGTGGGTAAAGAACACGTCGTGTAGTTTTGTCCCAGGTACTCGGCCGTGTCATGAACAACACGGGTCGGTGTCACTTTTTCTTATAAATGCCTTGTTTGTTCGGAACATTCCGTGTAAGTGTAGCCGGGTAGATGGCTATGTAACTAACTACACGGGACGTCGAGACCGTGTCTAGTACACATCATGTCCCCAGGGAACACGCCGTCTAGTCGGGGGCTAGTTGGACTGTGTGGGTTAGCCATGTAAGGAGAATCGAACAACGGTTTAGAGTTTAAGTACACACCGTGTGTGGTAACAACATGCCATGTAGTTTGGGGTGTTACACGACCTGTCGGGTATGGGTACACGCCCATGTCAATGGATAAAGAAGACACGGCGTGTAGTTTTTATACGTGATGTGTATTCGTGTTTTGTAAAACTTGATAGTTTCGTTCCCCTGTTCCCATTTTGTACTCCTATTTTTTCAGTATTTTTTAATCCTGATCTAAGGTGTTCTTTTGATCTTCATAACTATGCCTCTGAGACGTCCTCTGGTCGTACGTCAGTTTCGATACGTTGATCAGACACTGAATATGGCCGATCAGGGACCTTCTGCAAATCCTCCTACTATACCAGCCTTAGCACCAGTAGTTGTACACGTCGTAGGCGCTGATGCGCAGTTCAGGGAGGACATCCTGAGGATGATGCAAATCTTTCAGGGAGTGCCTCCTCCTTCCCCGTCGATGGCTGAATTGACGAGGGTTTTTCAGTAGCAGCATTCTCATACTTTATCAGGGGATGGAGGACCCCAGGATGCAGAGTCGTGGTTTGAGACCACCATAACTATCTTTGAGAATCTGGATATACCCCTAGAGAAGAGGGTAAAGCTGGCCACCTATATTCTCTGAGACACCACCAAGAGGTGGTGGGAGGTGATCTCACAATCAGGGTGTCAGCAGGGTATGTCTTGGGATGAGTTTTGACACACCTTCTACGTCTACTTCTATCCGGAGACCCTGAGGGCCGATCAAGCCCGAGAGTTTATGAATCTGCGGTAGGGTAAACATTCTGTTATTGATTACTCATCTCTCTTCATTGAGCTACAGCATTTCACACCGATCCCAGTAGGCGATGAGTTGTTCCTTTCTAGGAAGTTCGAGTACGGTCTCAGGCAGGAGATTCGTTCCTAGGTGAATATCTTCCAGTTGACTTTGATATCTTCTATCGTCAACCAGGCATTGATCACTAAGCACAATATAAGGGATTATGGATCAGTGATCCAGGGTGGTTCATCATACAGAGTCGGGGTTCCTCCTACGGAATGTATGAAGCATCACAGAGAGTCTTCTCACGGAGATCGGGGTTCGCGGGTTGCGTCTTCTGGCAACTAGGTTGTATGCTACCAGTGCGCTAGGACTGGGAATACTAGGACTCAGTGCCAGAAAGATCTGATGGAGTATCGATCTTGGGTCAATATGGGCCATCTTCAGCACTTTTTTCAGATGTTCTCACCTTCAACTAGTGGTAGGGGTTCCTCTATGACCCCACATTCTGCAGATGCTTCACCAGTTTCCCACCAGTCTATGAAGTGGAGTTCTTCCGGCTATTCTTGTCGAGGTGGAGGTCGCGGCCGTGGTGGTAAGTCACTAAGTCATCAGTGACAACATAATGGATTAGCTCAGAGCGATCATCTAGGGGCGTCGGGTCGTGGTGCTGGCCAATCATTTGTTGTGGAGCAGACCTATCCAGAGCAGGATCTCGGGCCTTCTACAGTTCGAGGTACGATCTTATTAGCCTCGGTTTTTTCTTCATCACTTTTCTATATTGGTGTTTCCCATAGCTTTATTTTTGTTGTGGTTGTGGAGAGCCTTGGGATTTGTATCTTTTCGTCTGCCGACTTGTTCACTCTTGACACGCCATTGGGAATAAGGACATCTAGCATACGTTAGTGCATAGAGATCCCTCCTGAGGTTACAAGGTGTCACATCTTATGGGACCTCTATGTCCTAGAGATGACAGGCTATGACATCATTCTTGGTATGAACTGGTTGGTTCCCTTCCAGGCAGTCTTTGATTGCTATCTCCACAGGGCGAGTTTCGTATCACCAGAGGGCGGATCTTTCCTTCATTGAGGTGAGTGGGATGTCTAGGTGAGTAGAGCTGGACCAAATCATCATGGGATAGGGGAAGTTACATCCCAGATTGCCAGTCTTTATCTGGATGACCAGGGGACTTCACAGTTAGAATTTCCCCTAATGGAGGATCATTCCAGGGATGTCTTTCTAGAGTACTTTTGAGGTTTACGTTTGGACTGTGAGGTATACTTCTCGATTGAGCTTGTTCCAGGAGTGTCACTGGTGTCCATTCCTCCTTATAGGATGGCTACAGCTGAGTTTCAGGATCTCTAGAAGCAGTTGTAGGAGTTTCATGCGAAGTGTTTATCCAACCCAGTACGTCTCCTTGGGGATCTCTAGTCCTGTTTGTGAAAAAGTAAGACGGTACCCTTTAGCTTTATGTGGATTATGGGAAGATAAACCAGTTGATGGTCAATAACCGATATCCCTTGTCGAGGATTGATTACCTCTTTGATCAACTTTGAGGAGCTCTGGTGTTCTCGAAGATCGACATGAGGTCCAGTTATCATCAGTTGCATGTTAGACCATCTGATATACCTCTTACAGCCATCAAGAGAAGGTATGGTATATATGAGTATATAGTGATGTTGTTTGGTCTCACGAACGCCCCTACGGTTTTCATGGCACTAATGAACTGATTGTTCCATCCGTACATAGACTCCTTTGTGGTGGTTTTTGTGGATGACATCTTGGTGTACTCTCACACTCAACACGACCACGCCACATATCTTGAGATCGTTCTGAGTACACTGAGAGATAATCAGTTATATGTTAATCTCTTGAAAATCCACTTTTGGATGGATCAGATTCACCACTTGCGTCATGTTATCTCAAATACCAAAGTTTCAGTGGACCCAAATAAAGTGAGAGTTGTAGTTTCAAGGGAGCATCCGAAGAACGTCTTTGAGGTGCGGAGTTTTCTAGGGCCCGCTGGATAATACAGGCGTTTCATATAGGACATTTCGCGCCTAGGAGCACCATTTATAGGTCTGACCAAGAAGGGGGTGAAGTTTTTATGGTCAGATTCTTGTGAGTCAGCCTTTTAGGAGCTGAAGGGGAGGTTGACGTCAGCACCGATACTAGTCATGCCTGAGCCAGGAAAGGGCTACACTGTTTATTATGATTCTTCAGGTATCGGGCTAGGATTTGTGCTTATGCCGGGATATGGATTCATTGCGTACGGGCCTCAGCAGTTGAGGTCACACGAGAGGAATTACCCTATGCACGATCTGGAGTTGGCAGCAGTTTTTCATGCCTTACGTTGTTGGAGACACTACCTTCTGGGAGAGAACTTTGTGGTTTTCACCGACCACAAGAGTCTCAAGTACATCTTCACTCAGCGTGATCTGAATCTTAGACAGTGCAGGTGGGTCGAGTATCTTCAGTATTTCAACTTTGAGCTCACATATACGCTGGGAAAAGGCAATGTTGTGGCTAATGCCTTGAGTAGGAGAACTCAAATTCAGGCAGTTCAAGAGGCCAGCGGTGAGTGGTAGCTTATGGCTATGTTCTATGAGATGCACTTAGAAGTGCATGACAGGTAGGGACTGACTATTCTATCTTCTATAGATGTTACCTATACACTTCTTGATAGAGTGCGGATGAGGCAACTATCAGATTCAGAGGCCTTAGTTCTGCGGGAGAGTGTGTTAGGAGGGGAACCTCTTCTTAAATGGATAGTGGGCGAGGATGAGATATTGTATTTCCAGGGACGCGCATGGGTGCTAGAAAACATATGTGAGGAGCTGATTTGGGGTTTTCATTCCTCAGTTTGGGAGGTTCATCTTGTCGTCACCAAGATGTATCGTGATCTACACCACCAATACTGGTGGCTAGGTTTGAAGAATGATGTTGCTGGTTTTTTCCTGAGATATTCTACTTGTCAGCAGGTGAAAGTAGAGCATCACCGACCAGCAGGGATTTTACAGTAGTTACCCATTCCCTAGTGGAAGTGCAAGGATGTTGTGATGGACTTCATGATCGGGTTGACAAGGTCGCGTCGGGGGAATGATGCTATTTTGGTTGTCGTCGATGGGCTTACAAAGGTTGCACACTTCATGCCGATAAAAGAGACCTTCAGGTTTGATGATCTGGTATGAATGTACATCTGAGAGATTGTATGTCTACATGGAGTTCTAAACTCCATTGCTTCAGACAGGGATGCGCTCTTTACCTCTCGGTTCTGGCAGGGAATTTAGAAGGTTTCGGGTACACAGGTACTTTTGAGTACAGCATACCATCCCTAGACTGATGGCGAGTCTAATCACACAGTCTAGGTGCTTGAGGATATGCTCTGAGCATTCATTCTAGACTTCGGTGATTCTTGGGAGGAGCATATTCCTCTTTTGGAGTTCACCTACAACAATAGATTTAGGTGACCATTCAGATGGAACCTTACGAGGCTTTGTACGGTAGGCCATGCCGATCACCCTTATGTTGGTTGAAGGTAGGAGAGGTAGCTCTGCTGGGACCTCGTCCTATTTAGGAGACCTCAGAGAAGATAGAGTTGATTCAGAAGATTATGGCTACAGCACAGTCTCGGCAGAAGTCTTATGCTGATTAACGGAGACAACCTCTGGAGTTTGAGGTTGGAGATCATGTTTTCTTGTGTGTCACACCTAGGTTGGGATACAAGAGGATTCGGAGACAGGGTAAGCTTTCGCCGTGGTACGTCGGTCCGTTTGAGGTGTTGGAGAGAGTTGGACCAGTTTCCAATCGGTTGCAGCTACCTCAGAGGTACCGAGATATGCATGACATCTTCCATGTCTCTCAGATCCAACGTAACTTTTCAGACCCGTCTCATGTCATCCAACCCAAAGAGTTTGATCTTGAAGCGGATGCGTCATTTGAGGAGCATCCTATCCTGATTTTCGATCACAGTACGAGAGTTCATCAAGGACGGTATATTCCTCTGGTATGGGTGTCAGCACGTGAGAGTACAGGATGAGACATGGGAGAGGGAGGTCGAGGTTCGATCGCAGTGGGTGGATCTGTTCGGGGTTTCTTCTTCTACGCCTCTCTAGGGAAATTCGGAGATGAATTTCTTTAAGGGGGTGTTTGTAAGAACCCAGGTCTTCGTTTCAGGTATGTTTTTCCATTTTCTGGATTTTTTTGAGAAAAATGGAGTTTATGGAAATTTTTTAAGTACACATCGTGTACATTCTGAGTACACGTCGTGTACTCTTTTCCCGCTCGAATCCGTGTACTGGTCATGTCCGGGCCACACACACGGTGTGTAGGGGTGATGTGGAGGCCGATTTTGGCGGAGTACGGAAAAACCCACTACACGCCGTGTACACTAAAAGTACACACCGTGTACTTTTTTTTCATTAAACAGACTAGGGTTGCACCTAATCGCCATAAACGTCTTCTTCTAGGTCATGTTCGTCTGAGAGCGTCGAGAATCCATGGATCTTCGATGAGCCATCGTTCTTTCATCCATTCTCCAATTTGAGCACTGTCGATTGCGTTGGAATCGCAGCAGTGAGTTCTCCCTTCTTCTTGAGCCTTGTTTTCCAATTACTCTTCCTCCTCAAGATATCATGGGTTGTGTGTTTTGGGTGTTTTCTCATATCTTCGATGTTTTAAAGAGAATCATTCATCGTGGTTAATGTATATCGATGTCCTAGGATCGAGGTAGGTGGTTTGTGCCTTACCATTCAAAGTATTTGAGTTTTATGTGAAAATTCCACCAATACCCATGAACGGGGTACTGCGTGTTAACCTTTTTTCCCTTGTTGTTTTCCTTCCTTACTTGTATGCTTGTGTAGAGGTAAATTAATCGTGTTAGAGGATAATTTTTTGTGATTGGACGTTTTTCCCATGCTTTTCTCTACTTATGACATTTGGGTCTTATTATCCTTTGGTCATTATGACTCTTTCCATTCCTTGTGTCTATAGGATGGAGTGTTTTGCATTACATGCTTGTTGCCTTGTAGACTGTTTAACCAAGTAGCTCTATAGGTGTACTTTGGTTAGCCAAGTAGCTCTATAGGTGTACCTTGGCCTTATAGCATTATTATGCACTGACTCGCACGAGGCTGAGAGAACCTGGTGCTATATACTATATGGGATAGACTGAGTGGGATTTCCAGAGAGTCTTTGACAATATAGACTATAGGAGGGTAGACCGAGTGTGCTTCCTCACTGAGTCTTAGACATTATAGGCCATGGGGGATAGCCCGAGTGATCTTCTCAGAGTGCCTTCAGATATTATAGACCACAGGAGGGTAGACTGAGTGAGCTTCCTTAGAGTCTTAATTTGTTTGAATCTTTTTAAGAACCTTCCCAAGATAGAGGAGGAATTGACCGAGTGAGCTTATTCAGAGATTTTGTGGTATACCTGAGGCTATTGGAGGAATTTACTGAGATTGATTCCTCATAGAGTCTCTAGACCTTGGGGCTAAGAGGGTTAGACCATGTGATCTTCCTCACAGTGTCCATGACTACCCTAGACTATAATGTCAATTTACCGAGTGTGCTTTCCCAGAGAGTCTTATAAAATTGTATGACCAAGACAGAGGAGTTAGGATGAGTGCACTGCCCAGAGGGTTGTGCTACATCCTGGATAGGACTAGAGGGGATGGCTGTGAGTACTTCCCAGAGGGTTTTCCTTCTTTTTTATTATTTTCTTCACTGCTATTGTGGGTTATAGATTGATTACTATGGTGTATCATCCTGCGTTACTGATTACTATTTATTGCCTACTACTTTGTTGTTGTTGTTTACTGCTTATTATGCTTTTACCTGCCGTATACTCACTGACTTTTGGGCACAAATCTTCGGGAGAATGCCTACTGGTATTTAGTCTCACACCCTGTTTGGGTCATGCTTTTGGGCCCAAATAGACTATGTTGTTTCAGGTATAGACAAGGGTAAGCGCCTTTAGACTTCTGGTACTTGATTGCTTGAAGCAGGAGAGCATGGGACCAATCTTTGGCTTGCGATGCTGAGGAGTTGTTTAATTTTCGTTTGTACTTGTTTTGGTATTGTGTTTTTTTTCCAGCATTATGAATTGTTTGGCTTCTTTCCTAGATATGTATCATGCATTATTTCATATATACATATGTGCTCTAGTTTGTTGATTTAGTTTTCCACTGTTTATATTGTTGGTTATTACTGCTTCCGCTATTGCATGATTTTTTTTCATCCACTGTGTACTCTACCAATGAGGGAACAGTTTCCCCATTATCACTCCCAAGTCCCTCGCTGCTAGTTGGCAGCCTCTGGGGTTTGGGTAAATGCTCTTGAGGTCTTATGGTGTGCTGCCTCGTAGCCCCGGTTAGTGGCATCCGGGACGGGACGTTACAACTAGCACTGATATTTTTAACCATCGACACCACTGATCAGCTTCTCCATCAAAATGTTCAACAATAAGACTAACCTTTTGATTATCTATACACCCATTACATTGAAAATAATTTCTAGTGTTTTGATCCACTCTTCAGCTTGCACGGGGTTAGATGATCCTCTAAATTATGGGGGATGTTGCCTCATAAAATAATCCACTACTAACATGTTCATATGTGGTTGATCTGGATGATCTTGTGCATGGATACCACCACCATTAATATCCTGAGTCAATTATGCCACCATTTCCACAAAATTTTCAGTTCGGATTCTAACCATCTCAAGTTTCTCATTTTGAATGTTGTTTTCCTCTTGATGATGTCCAATCATACTTGCCATGATTCATCAGCGGAAAACCATTTTGATCATAGAAATATCATATGAAATGAAACATTGTAATCTTAAAATGATAGATAATTTCAATCTTACCAAAAAGTAAAAATTATATACAGATATTAATTTAACAATATACTAACTTCTAAAGTTTCCTAAACTTACTTATGATACCAACTATAATGACTTGGCTCTAAAACATTGTGTAATCATTAATTATGTTAATAATTCACATTGACAATCTCTTCAGGTTTAGTTAATTATATAATTAGGTCACACCATATAAATAACAACTTGAATATTACATGTAGACACTTTTAATCGGTATCCATTTTTTCATAAAATAAAAACTCTTAAAAAATTGAAACATGTTTAGTTCCATGTTTTAAACAGCCTAAATTTTCCTTGATCCCATCCTTGACCATATTGAACTTTAAGTCCTATGAAAAACATTTCAAAAACATGGTATGATAATAAAAATTTTCCTTAATTGATACATAAATAAGGAAATCTATTAGTCTTCAAAACAACATGAAAACCATTATTACTTTATCATAAAGTAATAATTTTCACCTTAAAGAAGTAGCAAAAAAACGTCACTGAATATAATCTCATTTATTACCCTTGTTTGTAACAAAAATATTACCATAAAACACATAGAAATAAACATATAGCCTATAAAGGTAACATTGGAAATAAACATACTTAAATGGAATTTTAATGTCGTCGACTTCCAAATATGTCACTAAATGGAATAGTCATACAACCGACTTCCATACCCAATGCATTGGATGTTATAAAGTAACCACATGTCCTTGTTTTATCATGAAACCACCAATAATTTGGTTTATCAAGTAACCACCCATCATTTTTTTATCACGTAACCACCCGTTAAATTTCCAAGTACCATTATAGAATCACAACACATAAAATATTTCAAATATCAACATTTCACTGATGAATTTTCATTTGAAATCAAAAGAAATCATTTCAATTTATTGAAATACTAAATCCATTTCAAATACCATTTTCAATACGAAAACATCCAAAAATGTAAGAAGTTATTTTTTTCCTTTTAAAAACAAGAAGTCTTATAGGGGAATCCAAATATCAAAATAACAATTACGGCGGAAGTGAGTTCATTGTTGTCGTAAATGTTAAAAACATTTGTTTTTTTTAGTAAAATGATTTCCTGAAAAAATATTAACATTGAATTAAATTTAAAGTCAAATGGGTTTATTATACACTATGTAAAAGAATGAGGTGTATATTATCAAAATATTCCTCAATGAAAGGAGATTGAGATGAATTCTCTTACCTCATGTCAGACTTCACTCGTTCATTCTTTAATTTACTAAATAATAATCTTATGTTAATTTATAATTTCTTTAAAACCTTTTACCAGTTTTTTATTAATTTTCTATCACTTATTACCATGTTTTAAAAATTACATTATTATTTATGTTTACATTAGAAGTTTTGTCGATATTCGGTACCTGAGTCAAAAATGAACTTGTTATAATTACAAATTTTCCAAGTTGTAAAAATTACACTATCCCAAGAATAATTATCATATATATATCATATATATGTATTGTATATTTATTTATAATTTTCCATAACATTTTAAGATAATAAATGAAATCAACCATTCATGGAGACGGTAATCCATACGTACACATGAACGCTAAATTCATTTCTATTCCATTTTTAACGAAATGAAAAGTGAATGATACATAGGTATATTATAATTAAATTATAATATCATATAATATATATGTTAGATAAGTTCATTAACTCCATACTTTATATGTTCCATGTATGGTATGAATGAGTCATATCACTTTGAGAGGGTTGTAGTCTGTACTTCCTCAAATGAAATTATCATGTTTACACATCATGAAAAGAATAAAGGTATTTTGTAAATAAAAATGACATAATAATAAATAAAATATAAACATAATATATATCATGTATAAATAAACATCATTAATAAAGGCCACAATGAAAGGTGGCAGAGGAAAATCGAACAATCCTTGTTTCGTGAGCCAGTAGTTCATCATACACAGAAACAGTATGTTCGTATCCATTAGATGGAGGTGTGTGTATGTTTAGTTTGAATCCAACTAATAAAAACTACCTAGTATAATGAGGATAATTTTTTTTATGTAAACAAAGAATAATAAGAGCATAGTATGAGAAGCAAAAATAATGGAATGGAACTTGAGAGAAGACGTTACCTCAAATCGAGTAACTTTTTTTTCTATTTTATGAAAAGGGCTTTCTTGAATTGAATTATTCCTAGTGGAAGGCTTCCATGAGGAAGGTATGAATGTTGGGACCTTATTAGAGCAGGATTTGGACGATACAAGACGCTTTAGAAGTGTGTGTATGGGTTAGATGTGGTGTCCTTTTATAAGAGGGAGAAGGGGAACTTTAGGAATTTATTGGAATATTATTTTATTATAAACTAAATTTAGATTTTAAAATTGTCCAAAACTCATTTAATTAAAATATATTATAATTAATGATCTAAATCCTCTCAAATAACAGTTTTTATACAAGTTTTGGATTCAAATTTAACAATATCTTTTAGATTTAACCCTTTGATAACTTATTAGACTCTTATCGTGCCATCTTGTTTATTCATACTATATGGTTAATATAGTTACCATAAAATGACAATACAACCACAAGTGGTCCATTTATGACATTTTAAACATTAGATAATTCATTTGGGGTAATCATAGATTTTTAGGACTAGTATATAATTTAATAAAATAATATTTTTTTAACAAACTCATTTCTGTTAATTTTTTATACTATTCATATCATGACTTTACAAAGAATACATTACAACTTGATTCTTTTGAAAAAACTAAATTAATTAAAATATAAAAATCAATAATCAACCCCAAAATTCTAGAATGTCATAAAATGTTTGAAAATATATTTATTTTAATATTTAAAATCGCATATATTTAAATCAATCATTAATAAGGTAATCACTACATCACCATTGTGTCGTAAATAAATTTTTTATTTAATCTCTTAAAGTTATAAATAAAATGACATCATGAGTGAAATATATATATATATATTTATAATCACTGTTTATAGTCTAAAATATAACTTATATAACCCCATATAAAAATTTATTTACTAAATGTTACATGTTTAGGTTATATTTTCCTTAATATTAAATTTAAAGTAATTAAATATCATTTTCACGCACAAGTGGCTCCATGGGGTCCTAAAATAGACCCATGAAATACCATGGTCAGAAATATCTCATAAAATAGGGTTAGGACATGTTTTAGGGAAATTTAATTTTATTATATTATTATATCTTACCCTTATTTCCCAAATTTACCCTTTAACCATGGTAAATAACATAATTACTAAATATAATATTCATAAATTCTAAAAATAAAAAGAACCTATTTACACAATTTGAACCTCATAATTCTAAATATGGAATAAATTTTTCCAAATTCAAAGTACTTAAGTTTCAAAAATTAATTTAAAATTAACTCCCTTTGTCAAAACCAAAAAACATGTTTTTAAAAAGTAAAAACTACCAAAAGATTGACATGTATTTATGTCCTATCTAAAAGTTAAATTAACTCCAATGCCTAAAACTGGATCAAGTGGTAAAAATATAATCTAATTATACTTTAAAACCAATTAAAAATATAATCTAACCATATAAATAAATCAGATGAAAACACGATTTTGACTTAAAATGCAGTATTTTCACTATTCATTAAACAATGAACTTCATGAGAAAAATAACAAAAATTTACCCCATGTAAATTTTGATTTGCTGATTCTAAATAAAAATTTTATATTGTCAATTTTATCATATAAAATTTTCAAAAACTAGATTTAAAAACGGTTCTCCATTAAAAGGCTTTAAAATTGATTTTCAAAACAATTAGAGTATTAACGCTTAAAATTGGATTCAATCACATTTTTAGCCTTTCTCTTTTATTGAATAAATGTAAAAACATTTAAAAAAACATGTTTAAATATAAAATATTTAGTTATATTCATTCCCGTGAATAAAAAGGATGGACGTTAACTTCCATTTAAAACTAATAATATTATATTATTATTTTGGTATAATTCAACATTTTGTGCAACGTAAGATTTCATAGAAACCTGTTGTTGCGTGTTGAGTATGCTATCAGACATAGCAACCCCGTTAAATTAAAATTATAATTTAATTCACAAATATTAATAAATACGAAAAAGTCATATTCTTTATTTACCTCAGATGTTACATTTATAGTTTATAACAAAATAAAAACATAACTATACTATATAAATAAATTAGGTGAAAAAATAGTTTTGAAATGAATTTTATTATATTTTACTATTCAACAAAAAATGAAACTTGTCAGAAGAGTAAAAAATTACACCATTTAAATTTCGAAATTTCACTATAAAAATTTATATTAATTGTTAAAAAAATTTATAAATGTTTCAAAATAAAATATAAAATAGGTTCTCCATTAAAAGGAGGTAATATATTCTTTTAAAAAAAATACAGTTTTTTATTCATAAAATTGGAATATATTATCCAACATGCCTAAATACTCATACGATGAGATAATAATTCAATCTCACAATCTTTGTCTGAAGATTAACATTGATCCCCCATATATCGTAATGTAGCTCCTGGTAGTCACATTAAAAACATGTGAATTCATTAATAATATATTTTCATGAAACATGGTAATAACATGAATTATTATATATAAATTTTGAGAACATGTATACGGCCTTATTACAAATATTACTAGATATATTTCATAAACAAAACAAGTTTTAAACTTCATAAATGTTAACATAGACCACATTTTAATCAAATACTTTATAATTTCAATTGTTATAAATACTATAGATTTCAAATTATCCGTATAACCATCGCTTTATCTATATAAAATACAATTTCTGCATCCTCAGGAGCATGTTAATGGTTACATTCCCTTAATTTAAACTTTCTATTAAACCATTTATCTAGGTCATCGGTATCATTAGAGAAATTATTAAAAATACTTATTGAAAAACATCTATATACAATCCTTATATACTTTATGATTCATATATCATATTCTATAAATTTAAAAACATATACACTTCAATAATCCATCATTATTCTTAAACCATTACTCTGAATTCATCAACTTGTTCCTTAAAACCTCTTTCCTAGAATATGAAATATAATCCATGTATTATGGTTAATCATCCTCAATATAATCATGCCTATAACATTTAATGTAATCAATAATGGAATATTACACCATAACATTCACATGTAATTTTCAGTCTCCTTATCTTCTACTATATATCCAATAATAGTACCACCTTCTTGAATTCACTTCATGGGATTTGAACTTTGTATATCAACATGTATAATTACCATACATTCCACATATTAAACATTCAATGTTATACCAGTTCATTCTAATTCATGTTATTCACTAACATAAAAATCATACCATTAGAAATACATATCATATAAGCAACCTAAATAATGATTTAAAATTACATATAGGATTCCAAAATCATGAATCATTAATGTAAATCTATAACACCTTAGGATTACCCCAAGAGACATCCCTATAAATATCCTTACAAATATTCCTTGGGATCACACTAATGTTTTCTCATCCTCGTTTCTAAATATTGACTAGTCGTTTCCTTTGATAGATAATATAGTGACCCAAAAAAAATATACATGAGTACAACATAATTTTATATGAATATTCATCACATTACCAAAATACTTGCTCGTGGATTGTAAAATTTTAATCTCATTAGAGACATAGAAAAATTACATTCAAACATTTTAAAAATATTTAATAGCTCACATCAAGATCTTCCCCTTTATTACTCCTGCATAAATCCATTATTAATAACCTAGGGAATGGAAACATATGAAAAGGGTAAGCATAGCTGCTCAGTAAGGGTAAACAAGGGATATATGTAGTCATAACATGAGCATAAGGGAATGAGAACATAGCCATTATAATATGAGATCATACCGTACATATCAAGGACCATAAAAACGAGTCATGAAATAAAAATTTTATGTTAATAAGACTTGAATGAAAATATAATCGAGATCATAATCTATGAAATCATAACAACTGAATAAGACATGGAATTTGGGGATACACAACATATTATCACTTTTTGAACATGGTTAACTAGAAAAATGTTCATTTATTATGTTATAAAAAATAAATCAGGCCCTCTCATAAGATTTTGGAAATTTAACTAGGTTGATGCATAATTCATTGAACATTTAATCTAGATCATACATAATAATGTGAACCTGTAATCAGTTTCACAAATAAACTTATAAACATGAAACCAGGTCCATCCATAACATTTTGAACATGTAATTAGGTTCACCCATAAAATTTTTAACATGTAATAGGGTTATCTCATAGCATTTTTAACATGTAATAAGGTTCATGTATAATCTTATGGTCATGTAACCTGGTCCGTGTATAAAATTTGGAACATCAAATTAGATTCATGTATATCATTGTGAATGTGTAGTCAAGTTCACAATTAACTTTTTGAACATGTAATCAGATTAACGTGTAAAATATATACTCATTATTCATCCATCCTTATATAGTTAATTTTATGGATATATAGGTCATACTATCACATAATGTGTTTGACATAAGAATATAAAAAATCATCATATCATAACCCATGAAATCAAAATGCATACCATAAATATTTCATCATATCATTAACTATGGAAAATTGATGGGTCTCATAATCATTCCATCAAATAATAAATCATGGGAAGAAGTGGGTTGAAAAGGAAAATAATTTTTTCATGAGAAATCAGTTTCGTAAAATATTTCTTTATAATATATTTTAAAACATTTCATTAAGAAAAACATTTTTCCCCTTTGAAAAGGGATTTTTAAAACATAAAACATTTTGAAAAAAATATTATTTTAAACCCATTTTAAAATTAACAAATTTATATAATAGGAGGAAAAAATTTTCTTTAAAAATAACATTTAATACTTATAAAATATACTTTAATGAAATTATGGTCACGATAGAGTGTAAGTCAGGATATGTTGAACATTCTTTTTCCACCATAAAATGTTTACAAATGTTACTTGATCAGAAAAAAAATATTCCATTCAAAAACATTTTTTTAAAGGTAAAATATGAGAAAAAATTTCCTTTTGAATTAATAGTACAATATTAAAACAATTTTTAAAACCATTTTAGAAAACATAGTTTTTAAGAAAACATAGATTTTTGACCGAATGGATGAATAATGTCTAATTTTTATTAAAACATTCTATTCATTATATGAACTACCAATGATTTTAATATTGTTTCTAAAAAATTAATATATCATGGATAAACATAGGAGAATAAAAATCATGTTTGTTCTAGGGATATGGAT
This sequence comes from Viscum album, assembly GCA_963277665.1. Taxonomy (NCBI): domain Eukaryota; kingdom Viridiplantae; phylum Streptophyta; class Magnoliopsida; order Santalales; family Viscaceae; genus Viscum; species Viscum album. Next base: position 1,090,808,130 of record OY728121.1, read on the forward strand.
AATAATATTTCATCAATGGAAGCATAGTTATATATAATCCTGATAAATGATGAGATTGTTATAATAAACAGTTACCACATTGTTAAATTTGAATCAATATCCTCATGAAATAATTAACCTTAAAATATGATGAAAATAATGATATTAATTATATAACATGGAAATGGGATTTTTATACACCCCATAAAAATATATGTGTGTGTAACATAAAATGTATGTCACAGAAGAAAATTTGAGACAAAAATTACATTACGAATTTGGTATCTTTTGATCCCTAAATACCATGAATGAAATATCATAAAATGGAAAATGTAAATAACTATAATTTAAATTATAAGAATCATATGATAAATTAATTTCAAGTAAATACACCGCCCAAATTAAGTGAGTGGTGAACAAGGATTAACTCTCACAGAAATAAAAGAGAGACATGAAAACCATTATCTTATGTCCTAAATTTCTTCATACACATTAAAAACACATCAACAATAAATATAAGTTTATTATACATATACCAAATAATAATATTATAATATCTAATAACATATATGATTTTTTTATATAACTTTAAATTATCTGTTTATTCATAACTCGATATTAACATTGTGTTTCATGTAATATACACTTTCCTTTCATATATGTTCTGATTTTTTATTCTTGATACTATTAATTAAATAATGATTTATTTATTTCATTAATTTAAACCATTATATAAATATCATAAATATTATGTATATAAATATATATAATAATATATAAACTATATAATTATGAAATGGAATACACCATTCCTTAATATGGTGGTTCGTACGTACTCATGAACTTTGATTTTGTTTAATTATCATTCTAAAAGACCGAAAATAAATTAATTTTTTGTATATATATAATAATTATTGTATTATTATTATGATATATATATATATATATATATTTCATTTTATATAAACCCATCCTTATTATGTTCCATTTAATGTGTCAACGAGTCACCTCACTTTGAGGAGGTGGTAGTCTATATGTCCTATAAGGACCTAGCCTTAAACATTACATAATCTTGAATTAAATGAATAAGTCACATTGAGGATCTTTTCAGGTTTAGAGTTTTATATAATTATGACATAACTATTACATAACAACTTCAATATTACATATAGACACTACTACTCAGTATCCATTTTTTTATAAAACATGAACTATTAAAAAGAAACATGTCTAGTTCAATATTTTAGACAACATGGCTTTTCCATGATCCCATCCTTGACCCTATTCATCTTTAATTCATGTGGAAAACATTTAAAAAAGTTGGGATGAGCATAAAAATCTTAGTAAGGGATACAGAAATAAATTAAACTGTTTGTTTTTCAAAACAACAGGTAAACCATGAATACTTTAACATTATTAATACTTATCACCTTTATGAAGTAGTAAATACTCTTCAGTAAATAAAAAAATCATTACTTACCCTTTTGTAACCAAAATATTACCATAAAACCCATATAAAGAATACATAGCATATAAAGGTAACTTGGGGCATAAACATACTTAAATGGAATAACGATACGGTTGAAATCCACACATATCACTAAATGGAATATTCATACAGCCAACTTCCAAACCCAATGCATTGGAGGTTATAACGTAACCACCCATCCTAGTATTCACAACCCCACCCGTCATATGGTTTATCACATTACCACCCGTCAAATTTCCAAGTATCATCATAAAACAAAAAATATTGACATTTTAAACATTACTCTAATAATATTTCATTTTAATCACAAGAAGTAATTTCAAGATATTGAAATAAGAAATCTATTTTCAAAAACCACATAAAAAGAGATTTTTGAATCAAAGTCTCACGTACCACTTTGAAGCTTTTAAATGAATTATCATTTGAAAATATTAATGTACATATAAATAAATCCTAAAACCCATTTTTAAAACATCGACATGAATGTTAAATATTTAGATGAATAAATCTATAAAACATTTAAAAGGGTATTTTAGTTGAAGAAATTTTTAACAAAAAGAGTGATACTTGAATACAAATAATTGATGAATAACTTTTAATCATAACTTTATAATATCATGAGAATAAATGGATTTATGATATAATATGTCAAAAGACAGTATATACACCACATAAGAGTGAGTTGGTGTATAAAAACAATGAAGTCACATTGGAAATGTAAATTGAGATGAAATCCCTTATAAAGATGGTATCCTTAAATTAAGGATAAATCAATCTCATAATTATGTGTGACAAATATAAATACACACAAAATAAGTGGATATTATGTGTAAAACAATCATAGTTCATTCACACAAATTCATAGGATGTCATATTCAATAAGTACAAGTTGAACCCAAATAATTGAAATTGGGATAAGAGGTTCCCTTATAAAAATTCGACAGCCTAACGACGTCGCATTAAAATTAGAAAATGGGTTGATGAGATAAAAAAATGGAATATCATCACTTGGATATAAAGTTTACATCAATAAGGATATAGAATAACATATCCCAACATAATAATATGTAAATTAAAAGACATAACAAAAAGAAGTCTTTTATAAAGAGAGGAGACTGAAAGGTTCCCTTACAGATTTGGTAACTTACAAAACATACACCATATGAAAGAAAGACCATACAATGTAGATGTAAATACCTATAAATGGAATTGTATTACACAAATAGTATAATCATGGTCAGTACATACACCACACAAAAGGAAATAGTGGCAAATATAACATGAATCTCACGGGAATAAAAGTGAGATAAAACCCTTTACTTTGTTGTATTCAACTGAGTCATTTGATCAAAATTTAATAACCAAAAAATGAATCATATAATACCATGAATTTAAATATAATAATGATAATATATATCAAACATCAGTACATAATACACCACATTCAATATATAAGTGGTGAACAATGGAAATCTTGCGGAATTAAAAGTGAGATAAGAAAATCTCTTACCTCGTGTCCGACATGACTCGATCGTTCTTTAATCTCCTGAATAATAAAATAAATTTAATTTATACTTTCTTAAGAACCTTTTTCAAGTTTATTATTCCTTTTTATATCACTTATTTCCATTTTATAAACATTATGTAATCATTTAAGTTAATAATGCTCGTTTTGTCGATATTCGGTACTTGAGTCAAAAATGGACATCTTATAATTACATGTTGTTCATGTGGTCAAAGTGTAATTATATCAAGAATTATATTCATGATTTAGATATCATATATATCATATATATCCAGTATATACATGTATTTATAATAGTACATAACATTTAGAAGTAAGAAATGAAATGCACTGTTCATGGAGACGGTAAGTCGTACGTATGCATGAACGCTAATTTCATTTCTATTTCTTATTTTAATGGAATAAAAACATAATGATACATAGTTATATTATAATTATAGTATAATATCGTATATAATATCATTAACTCTATCCTTTATACATCCCACATAAGTCATTAACGAGTGACATCACTTTGAAGGGGCGGTAGTCCGCGCTTCCTCAAATGAGATTATCGTATTTACCCACTATGGAAACCATAAAGGAATGCTATAAATGGAAAATACGGAAGCATAAGGAAAACATAAACATAATATATATCATATATAAATATAGTTCCATCCAAATTTCCACAATGAGAGGTGGTTGTAGATATTTGAACAATCATAGTTTCGTGAGGCGTTAGTTTTCCATCCATAGAAAAATTATGTTCTTCATCCATTATATGGAGGTGTCTGTAAGTTTAGTTTGAATACATCTCTTAAAAAAATTCTGGTATATTTAGGATACTGGTTTTGTTACAAAATAAAGGAATAAAAATATTACAGGGGTTGGAGAAGTAAAATAAAATAAAACAATTTAATAGAAACTGTTACCTTTAATTTGGGTAACTCCCTTTGGTTTGAACCAAAGGGCTTCTTGAAGATCCTTCTTCCAAAGTTATGTCTTCTAGGTAGAGGAGGGGGATGTAGGGAGCTTAATTGGGAAGATTTTGGACGAGCAAAATATCCTGAGAGGTGTAAGGAATTGGTTATAAATGGTCTCCTTTTATAAGGGGGAGGAGGGGATCTTTAGGAAAGTGTGAAAACATTATTTTATTATAAACATATATTCGATTTAAAAAGTTCCAAAACACATTAATTTCAAAGATAATATAACTCATATTAGAAATAATATCAACCAATAGGAATTGTATTGGTTTTGGATAATATTTTAATCATTATAATATTATTTATTTAAATGATTTATTAATGAGGTAAACACTGCATCATTATTATGTCATAAATAATTTAAATTATTTGATATCTAAAAATTATAAAAAAAATTACCATGATTTAGGAAATAGTTTTATCTTTCTAATTAATATTTATAATTGAAATGATAATTTAAATAACCCTTTAAAAAAATTAATCTACTAAAAGATATTTGATTTTGTCATTTTTTCCTTTTCTTTAAGTTAATTAATCTAAATTGTCATTATCACACCCAAGTGGCTCAATGTGGTCCCAAAATCGACCCAAACATGGACATGGTCGTAACTAACTCTAACAGTAAGGTTTGGACAGCTGTTAATGTAATTTTAAATTATTATAATCTTCTTTTCACCTTGAATTACTCTATTTACCTTTAACCGCGGTAAATAAAAGTCACAAGTTATTATTCACCAACAATTATTTTCATCTTATTGAACCACATTTTACTTTATTATAACAACCATTTCTGTCAGATTTTTGAAATTCAATTCACAGAAGTGGTAAAATATCATTTAAATGAAAAAGTCAATATTTTTTACTACCACTAAGTGGTTTCACTATTCATAAAAAATTGATGTTTTTTAGAAAAATATCAAAAATCCAGCCTAAGCTATATTTGATATTCTGAATTCAAAAATGATTTATATTTTTTCAAATTCAAAACATATAAGTGGCATTAATTAATTTTAAAATTAATTCCTGTTATCAAAATAAATAGCATGTTTTTAAGAAACAATAACTATCAAAAGATTGATACTTGTTTATGTCCAATTTCAAAGTGAAATTAATTCCAATGACCAACATTGGATTAAATGGTAAAAATATATTTTAATTTTACTTTAAAACCAATTATAAAGATAATAAAACCATATAAATAATTTATATTAAAACCTAGTTTTGAATTAAAATACAATATTTTCAATATTCATTAAAAATGAACTTTATCGAAAATATTCCAAAAAATTTACACAAAATAAATTTTGATGTCCCCATTCTAAAGAAGGATTTTATTTGGTCATATAGAATTTATTAAAGTAACCAAAACTATATTTAAATAGGGTTCGCCATTCAAAAGCTGTAAATCGACCTTTTAATGTAAATTATGCTTAAAATTAGATTCATTCACATTTTAAGCCTCTAACTTTTATTGGATAATATTAAATATATTTAACAAACATGTATAATCATATTTTAGTTAGTTTTGTTCATTACCTCCAATACAACGGCTAGGAGTTACCTACCATTTAGAATAATAATATTATATTATTAGTGTGCAACGTAAGATTTCAATGAAATCTGTTGTTGCGTATCAGGTACGCTATCAAACAGAGCAACGCCTTTAAATTAAAATTAATATTTAATTCACAAATATTAATAAATATGAAAATGTCATATTCTTTATTTACCTGGGATGTTACATCCTTCCCCCCTCTTGGTAATTGCGTCCTCGCAATTTTAAAATTTGGGCTCGGAAACTTTATTGAAAGTCCCCCATCGGAAAAAGAGTCAGTAAAAATAACACATTAAAAGAAATAAAGAGAAGTAAAATGGTCACCAGAGTTAACCCATACTAAGATTCCATGAAAACATGGATATGGATGAAAAAAAAAGGGTCAAGTTCTGATGGAGAGTGACAGGAAACATAATTAGGAGAAATTTAACCACAAGAAAATCACAAACTTATGTTGTGTGTAAACAATCTTTGATTACCCAGTAGGAAACATCAACCAACAACGTTTTTGTTTTACGTTCCATTTCAAAATTTTGAGGAATTCATCTTCTGCATAGAATAAAAACATAAATAAAAAATACTTAGCTTCAAGTAGAGCGTAATAATTTAATAAGTTTCTACCAAAACTAATCATTTCTCTAAATGATGAGCATTAAAAATGACTTCGTCACATAAAAAGCACAAGAATCATCTTCTAGATAATCAAATAATCCACAAAAGGAGAACTATCTATTCCCTTTTTATTTAGACATCAACTAAAACCAAAATTGTTAGTATAAGATCAGATAATCCTTTATAAAAACAAATACTACTCTTAATCTCCAAAATTCAACAAGAAGAACCCAATGTTCAAGAAAGACCATTAAATAAACATTTATCCTTAAAATTATTCAAAGTAATCCAAATATAGATTGAAACACAAATCTCTGAAGGATTTAATGATATAGTCTTCCAAGGTAAATCTTAACATTTATCTCCAAATAACATCAGTTACTCTTAAAGTCACATACTGAATAATAATTAACCTAATCACATATTTCCCATGATAGGTTAATCGTTTTCATAAATAGATCAAATCATCATGTGTCCATAATAAAAACAAAGATTCTTCCAAACTAAAATTTCAAAAATTATTCCACAATTGAAATGCCATAGTATTCTATCATCATTAGGCATATATTTTTTCCTCAAAAGAGATAATGTCTTCCACAACAACCTTTATCTCTTAATCACTAAATCATTTTCTATACAAAGTATATCCATTTGATAAAACATAAGTTCCAAAAATCAACTTATTCTTATTCTATAAAATAATTTTACTAAAATAATAAGTTATACTAACCAGGGAATTCATGTAGGTTAGTGGTAGGTGATGCTTCCTTGTAGCCCTTCGGTTGTGGGTTCGATTCCTACAGCCTTTCCAGATGTGACGAGTTGTCACCCTTCCTAAGGGTTGTCCTTTTTATAAAACTCAAAAATAACCATAACATATTTTAACCTCAATGGTTTCCTTATACCTCTAATTTTCATCCAAATTCATTATGATCTCAATATCATAAGTCTTGAAGTCTTATTTCACCACTATATGATAAAATAAAACATCCCCAAAATGAAGAACATCATACCTTGATCATGGTGTCCATTTGGTTTCATCATCATCTTTTTCACTAGGTAGAAGGTTCATGAATTGAAATAATGATTTAGAGATCCTTCAAAATCATTTTCTTCCTCCAACCAAAATACACCTTGTACAACATGGGTCATATGGGGTGTTCATAGAAAAATAGTTTTGGAAAATAATCAAGTATGACATATAATTTCAAAACATCTGATAAAACATGATTTCTATAAAATAGTCGGACTGAATTTGAGTTGAAACATTCAATTAATGGTCCTTTTAAAATACCATAGATATGTGCTCAGAGACAATATTTTATAATTAAATATAAATAGGTTGCGCAAGGGTCTCCTTCTTCAGCACCTTTTTAAAAATAATAATATGCTTCAAAATCTTGTGATAAGGTAAACTATATGAAAATGCCTTGATAATATTTACCTTTCTTTAAAATATGAGAATATTTTGAAAATAGGATTTTACTAAATACAACCCATGATCCATTATGATAACGAGGTATAGTGGAGGTGTTTTATATCTCAAACAACTGGTTGAAAGTGATTTGTTTACTAGAAAAAGTTTCACAATCATCCGAACATGACTTTTCAATAATTATTGCAAGCATGTCATCAGGAAGAGATATGAATGTCATTTGAGATCATCCTCCTTCCATTTGTAACTGACTTTCCTTGATCTAAAAATGTAATAAAACAAGGATTTAACTGAAATATTAGATAGGGAACTAACCATATTTCTAACGAAAATTCATAATCTCTAAAGTTTTCTAAACCGACCATTGATACCAACAATAAGGACCCGACCATAAACATTACATAATCATGAATTAAATGAATAAATCACATTGAGGATATTTTTAGGATTAGATTATTTGATAATTAGGCCATAACTATTACATAACAACTTGAATATTACAAGTAGACACTACTACTTAGTATCCATTATTTTTTAAAAAAACATGAAATCTTAAAAAGAAACATGTCTAGTTCTATATTTTAGACAACATGACTTTTCCATGATCCCATCCCTGACCCTATTCATCTTTAAGTCATATGAAAAAATTTAAAAAATTTGGGATGAGCTTAAAAAGCTCAATAAGGGATACACAAAGAAGGAAAACTGTTAGTTTTTCAAAAAAAACAAGTAAACCATGAATACTTTAACATAAGTAATAATTTTCACCTTTATGAAGTAGTAAATACTCTTTACTAAATAAAAGATCATTAATTACCCTTTTGTGACCAAAATATTACCATAAAACCCATATAAAGAACACAAAACATATAAAGGTAACTTGGGACATAAACATACTTAAATGGAATAACCATACGGTTGACTTCCACACATATCACTAAATGAAATATACATACGGTCGACTTCTATACCCAATGCATTAGAGGTTATAACGTAACCACCCGTCATATGGTTTATCACATAACCACAAGTCAAATGTCTAAGTGCCTTCATAAAACATAAAATATTTCAAATATAAACATTTATCTAATAATATTTCTTTTTCAATCTCAAGAGGTAATTTCAAGATATTGAAATAATCAATCCATTTTCAAAAACCAGTTAAAAAGAGATTTTTGAATCAAAGTGTCTCATACCACTTTGAAACTTTTAAATTAATTATAATTTTAAAATATTAATGTCCATATAAATAAATCCTAAAACCCATTTTTAAAACATCGACATTAATGTGAAATATTTAGATGAATAAATCTTTAAAACATTTAAAACAGTATTTTAGTTAAAGAGTTTTTTACCAAAAAGAGAGATGCTTGAATACAAGTAATTGATGAATAACTTTTAATTATAACTTTATAATATCATGAGAATAAAGGGATTCATGATATAATAGGTCAAAGGACAGTATATACACCACATAAGTGTGATTTGGTGTATAACAACGATGAAGTAAGGGTGGAAATGTAAATTGAGATGAAATCCCTTATAAAGATGGTATCCTTAAATTAAGGATAAATCAATCTCGTAATTATGTGTGAAAAATATAAATACACCCAATATAAGTGGATATTAGGTGTAAAAGAATCAGAGGTCATTCACATATATTCATATGATGACATATTCAATAAGTACATGTTGAACCCAAAGAATTTAAATTGGGTTAAGAGGTTCACTTGTAAAAATTTGACATCCTAACGACGTCACTTTAAAATTCAAAAAACGAGTTGATGGGATAAAAAAAGGGAATCTCATCACTTGGATATAAAGTTTACATCAATAAGGATATAGAAGAACATATCCCAACATAATAATATGTAAATTCAAAGACATGACAAGAAGAAGTCACTAGTGCAAAAACACTTTTTCGCGTCGGTTTTTTTTTATTTTTAACGTCGGTTATAAACCGACGTCTTTATAGGCGACGTTAAAAATAGCGTTTTCGCGTCGGTTCATAGAAACCGACGCGAAAAATAATTCGCTTATGAGCTTCGGCGTCGGTTTTTTATAAAACCGACGCCGAAGCTACATGTAGACATTATTTTCCGCGTCGGTTCATTAAAAAACCGACGCGGAGAATATATTCGAATAGGTTTTCCGCGTCGGTTTTTAGAAAAACCGACGCGGAAAACCGATTGGAACAGGATTTTCCGCGTCGGTTTTTAGAAAAACCGACGCGGAAAACCGCATTCAACCGGATTTTCCGCGTCGGTTTTTCTAAAAACCGACGCGGAAACCCGCTTTCAACCGCGTTTTCCGCGTCGGTTTTTCTAAAAACCGACGCGGAAAACCCTTTCGGCGTCGGTTTTTAAGAAAACCGACGCCGTAAATAATTTTTTTTAAAAATTATTCGGCGTCGGTTTTTAAAATAACCGACGCCGTAAATTTTTTTTTTTTTTTAAATAAAATACATATATTTTCTCCTCCAAACAAATCGGAACCCTGAAAAAAAATAACGAAGTATACAAAAACAATTAAACAGCTTTAACAGAAGTACTTCAGAAAACTCAAAGTAAAGCAGAATTAAAATACACGTACCTACATGGTGCATTTTCTTAATCTAACCATACTCAGTATCAATCATTGTAAGTTTCCTCCCATAGATAGCACCAATCCTGTCAAAACAGTAATGAAACGAGTGAAAAAATCAATCCAAGTTATTAGTGCAATGAATAAACATTAAATGAAAATGTGTAATTTATTTGAATCATTCATTTTTTCACAAAGTAAATTACCAAAATGAAATGATCAAAATTCCAGGAACACTCAGCCGATGCAACCTCTTCCTCACCTCCCCCACTGAAGATGTTGGGGGTGTCTTTTCACCATAGAATCCCCACCACCCCCAACCTCAGGTTTTTATATTTGCTCTGTATAGACGTGCATTACCTATTCACTATTGTTATTTGTTTAAGTTATGGAATAACAGAGAAATAAATTTGAGTGCAAAAAATAGGTTAGAAAATTGAAATCAAATGCAGATTGAAGATACATAAAGAAACATACCTTAAAAATTGACGCCTTCTATTTTATCTTTGTGCAAACCCACTAAGCGTTGTTTCAGGTATTATGTGATATGCTTCTCGGCAATCATTTTTCGATATTTATTTGCATAAAAAATAAAAAGGCCTAGAAGATATTGCTGTGCATTCAAGGGAGACAATTTTTAGTGTTTGTGAATGTTATTTCGCTATACGAATCTCTATGTTCATGATCCAAGTACCACCCTACAGATTTGTCACTGTACAGACAAATGATTTTAAGAAATAACAATGAAAAGAAATATAATAACTAATTCTGAATTAAAATACACGTACCTGAAATATACGACATGCTTATTGTTGGTTATTGTTGAAGGATTCATTTGATTATTAGTAGATTCAATAAAACAGTTTTTGCAGAGGCACTTGAGAAAACTCAGTAAATCAGAATTAAAATACACGTACCTGAAATATATGACATGCTCATTGTTTGTTATTGTTGAAGCATTCATTTGATTATTAGTAGGTTCAAACACCTAATATATCATAAGAGTTAGTTTTTTAAACCCATATATAATATTATTTATAAATATTAGTATACATACCTCAAATCTTAATCAGACTTAACAAATAGTCCGCAAAAGTAGATTGAATATGAATCATATCAGATTGAGAATATGACTGTGAATCATTGAATACCTACAATAATATTGAATGATATGAAATTAATAAATAGAAGAAAGTGGATGAAAATATATAAAAAAGTTAATACAACTAACCTTATGAAAATCAGTAGTTTCCCCAGTTGTGATTATCTCGTACATAAATCGTAGAATATAATAACCACATTCAACGCTTCCATTTTGACGATGACACTGCAGTTATAAAACATTTAACTAATAATGAAACCCAATATATAACAAAAATATAAAAACTAATTACCTGTACTTCCACATATTTGATTTTCGTTGGTTTCTTTTCATTTGTAAAATGTTTCCATGAACTGCATTGTTTTATATAAGAACTAATAAAACTTGTGTAAACAATTAAAATTAAACATAACAAACTTCTAAAAATAAAAAAACAACTTACCTGTTTAATAAGTTGGAAAACGTTTTACGCACTTTTCCTAATAAAGAGCAAAACCAATATAAGGTGCATTCATTTGGGCAAAATACACCTAACATCCAATGCCCCCTATAATACAAAAAGTTCATAATTAATGACATTATAATGATCATGAGTTCAAAATTATGTTGATATTCTTACTTATCAACAAATGGCAAAAACCAGCACTGAATCTCTGTTTGTGATAATCTCTCGGATATATATTTAACTTTGTCATCATTTTTCACATGTTTGACTTCCGAGGAAATGTACTCTGGATCTATAAAGCTATAAATGCTTGTAGTTTCATTTTGTAAAAGAATCCTGTATAGATACCTAATTTAAAAAGAAAACATAGTTAGTCAATGACATAACAATATTTTAGTAAAGAAATAGCAATTCAGACGTCAATTTACTTACATGGAAAACAACTGCACCACATTCAGCCCGATCTCTTCAAAATTAACTAAATTCATGATATCTTCTTTCAATATTCTCAATTTATAATTTCTTCCACATATATCGGGCGTCATCCGAAACTCATAGATAAAATTCAAGGAAGAAGAGCACTGAGATAATCTTTTCAACCCAGAAGAAATATCAGAAGTATCTACAGCCGACTGTTTTTGAACATTTTGCTGCATTTGTACAGTTTCTTTTGCTTTCAGATATTCCTATATAAGTTAAATGTCAGAAAACATTATAAGTAATTTGGAATCATTTCTAATTACTAGTTAAAAAAACTCATACCTCATGTGAAATATAACGAAGAAGTGCAGTTGGCCAAAGTAAAAAATGGCCCATGCATTCCCCAACACTGGTGATCTCCGCAGTAGGAAATGGTAGTAGAGCAGTAGGATCTATAATAAAAAGTACTGATACTCTAACCTGACCCATCTGCATAGGCTGATGATGTACCGAGTCCCCCAAAAAATACACTTGTCCTAACGCAACAATATGTACATGAGGATCTCCCGCAAACAACTCACAATATAAGGTTTGATCCGATGGAGGAGGTGGAGGCTCAAAGTTAGCAGGTGGGGCAGGGTAGTCAGGGTGAGCAGGCTGAGAAGTCAGAAAAATGAAAAGGGTATATTAGTGTTTAAAATTTTTAACATAGAAAAATTGATTAAAAATTAAATTAAATAATATACCTCAAATGGTTGCGCAGACGGGGCAGGGTAAGCAGATGAGGCAGGGTAGTCCGGGTGAGTTGGCTGAGAATGTTGAAAAATGAAAAAGTTATATCAGTGTTTATAATTTATAAAATAGACAAATTGATGACATTAAATAATATACCTCGGAAGGCTGCCCAGACGGTGTTGGGTAAGCATATGAGGCATGATAGTCTGAGTGAGTAGGCTGAGAATGTTGAAAAATGAAAAAGTTATATCAGTGTTTATAATTTATAGAAAAGAAAAATTGTTAACAGTAAATAATATACCTCGGAAGGATGAGCAGACTGTGACTGTCTTGCCAAGTGTTCTAATAAAGCCTTCTGTACTGCTGCTTGAATTTGATCACCCATAGACCGTTTCATATCCTGCAGCTCTTCTTTTAAGGATTCAATTTCCGGGTCTCTTGGTTGCTTACTCTTACCAAAAACCTTCCGAATACTAACACCCGCCTGATATCCTCTAACACGGCCGGGGTGTTCAGTCTTTCCCAAAGCAGTGGCTAGGATATCCATCCTACCCTCAGGGATAAAAGAGCCCTGTGTCTCTTTCTCCTGAAGTTCATCCTGAAATGAAAAATAAAAAATTTATATTAGTGTTTATAAATTATAAAAAAGGAAAATTGTTAACAAAGAATTAATATTTACTTACAATTCTATCAGCCACTTGATGAGCTTCGTCTGTAAGATATTGTTCATTTTTTTTTCTTCTTGCTCGTTTCCATTTCTCATGGCGAGTGGGAGGAGATGGAGGACCATACTGGACCTCTTCTGAACCACTACTTGATCGAGCTCTTAATGCTTCAAATTTTTCTTCAATAATTTTCTGCTCCAAATACGAGTATCCTCCACGTGATAAAGTATGAGGGTATACGTTTTTCAACTGGATCTCCTGATGAGATCTTCTGGAGGCCTGTTACATAAAAATAAACACATTAGTAATAAGGAAAATATAGCATAAATTTTAAAATATAAAACAATTACAATACCTGAAATTTCTCTTCCTGACGACTGTCAACAAATCGCTTCCATGTTTCTTCATCTATATATGGATACTTAAGACATGGGCTTTCAAACCTTCTCTTTCCAAAAACATAATCTTTCGTCAGTTTGTTTTTAAAATCTCTCCATCGAACCGCCGCTAAAGAGAGATGTCTTTTCCTAATTTCTTTGGTTTCCTCAAAATTGAATGTCATCTGTAATTGAAAAAATAAAATATGTCATTTAAACTATATAATATTAAAAAAATGAGATAAAATAAATAAATAAAGATATTTTACCGTCACGGCCTCCCAAAGTTGTTGCTTCGCCCTCCTGTCCACTGACTTCCAATCAGGATATAAAATACTAATCCTGCAACGGCTCTGCATCGCTATATAACTGACAAACTGAACTGCATTTGGGCCAACTGCATTATTATTATCATCAAAACGGATGTGTAATTTGTTATCATCACGAGCGAGTGATAGTTTTGGTAAACGTGTAATACCACGTTTACCAACTAGAGAACTTGATTTTTCAGTAGTAACTGGAGAAGTCTCCTCCGCCGAGGACGCATCAGTAGTCCTGCAATTTTTTTTAATAAATTAACAGTTTTATTTCATTAAATATGTATATTACTGAATATTTAATAATATGTCAAAATAGATATACCTCGGTAACTGCTCATCTCTATCTGTATTTGACATTGCTACTAGAAAGTGTAATGAAATTTTGGGTACCTGCATATCATTAGAAAACTGAATAATTAGAAACAAGGAAATGAAAAATAAATATGTAAAAATAGAGGCATGCATTTGTAAGTTTTAAAAATAGACACAAAATATAAATATTTACCAGAAAAATTAGGAGACTAATTTAGTGTTTTCCCACGTCCCTTCATCATGATCGGTACGTACTGCATGCACTATGTCTGTCTTATATTCATTGTAATCATCTGAAAATTGCATAATAGATGAATAACGCTCATGTAAATCACTAGCATCATCAGAATCATCATCATCACCCAAATGATATCTTTTCCCTTGCAAAACAACTGACCACTGATCATTCGACGGATCAATGACATAAAATACTTGTTTTGCATGTGTCGCCAAGATAAATGGTTCCTCATTGTGATTAAATCTTTTCAAATCAACCAGTTTAAACCCATATTCATCATGTTTCACGCCACTATTACTATCAACCCAATTGCACTTAAAAATAGTGACTCGAAATTTAATATAATCAATTTCCCATATGTCTTCAATAACTCCAAAATATGATGTTGATGCAGAAATTGGGTTTTTATCTTTGGCACTCGAAAAATGCACTGCTTCAGCGAATACCATCACACCACTATTCTGAACGGTACTCTTGTCATCCAGGTTTTTTGTGTAAAATGTGTAGCCATTGATATCAAAACCAGACCAAGTGATCACATTAAAAGATGGTCCCCCTGATAACCACTTCAATGTTTCTGATACAGATATATCTGAGGTGACTTTCTCTTTAAACCATGAAACAAATGTCTTCTTATGCTCAATCATCAACCACTTTTCATTTCTTTTCTGATATCGTAACTTTAATTCAGCAATATGTGAGGATATATATGGTTGAACCTCATCTGTGTTGTTCAAAATGTATAAATGTGCTTGCATCACTTCATCACGTGGAATGAACTTTACCTTTAAGCCTCGAACCCCTCTACCTTCTCTGTCAACTGTCATATGTCGAGATAGAGGGAGACCAATATGCTCCACTTCATTCAAATAATCAGTACAGAACTCAATCACCTCTTCTGATACATATTTTTGAACAATAGAGGCCTCTGGTCGATAAGGATTTTTAACATATCCTTTCAAAATTTTCATATATCTTTCAAAAGGATACATCCATCTTAAATAAACAGGCCCACACATTCTTATCTCACGCACCAAATGAACCAATAGATGAACCATTATATCAAAAAATGTGGGTGGGAAATACATTTCTAGTTGACAAAGAATAAGAGTTGCTTCATTCTCCAACAAATCTAACAAATTTTGATCAACGACTTTGCTACAAATGGATTTAAAGAAATTACATAACCTGATGATTGTCTTCCTGACAGCTTTCGGTAATATACCACGCACTGCTACTGGTAGAATTTGTTGCATTAACACATGACAATCATGTGATTTCATACCTATTAATTTACAATCCTTCAATGACACAAAATTACTCACATTTGAAGAAAAACCACTGGGTACTTTAATACCATGAAGACACTGACAAAAATTCATCTTTTCAATCTTGCTTAATGTGTGACAAGCCGGAGGTAAATATGTTCTTTTTCCTTTCACAGCGGGAGCTAACTCCAAACGTATTCGCATTAACATCAAGTCCAATCTAGCATGTAATCCATCTTTTGTCTTTCCTTTTATGTCTAACAAAGTTCCAATCAAACTATCACATATGTTTTTCTCAACATGCATAACATCAATGTTATGTTTTATCTCTAAAAATCTCCAATAAGGTAGTTTGAAAAAAATAGACTGCTTCTTCCAGATATGTTTTTGTAAACCAGAACTTTTTCTCTTTCCGAATGTTGAATCAATATCTTTCACTCTGTCATAATATTCTTCAGCTGACAATGGTTGAGGGGGGAGGTTGTATTCTTGTAAACCGTTAAATGCTTTTCTCAATCTACGATAAGGATGATCAATTCGCAAAAATCTTCGATGTCCCATGTACACTGTCTTTCTTCCATTCTGCAATTGATAATATGAAGTTTGTTCTTCACAAATTGGACATGCTTTATGTCCCTTAACACTATATCCAGATAAGTTTCCATACGCAGGAAAGTCGTTTATAGTGAACATTATCATAGCACGCAAAAGAAAATACTCTTTCTTGTATGCATCGAAAACTGTAACACCTTTCTCCCATAGCAGTTTTAAATCCTCAATCAATGGTGTAAGATACACATCAATATCATTTCCTGGTTGTTTTGGTCCAGAAATCATCAAGCTCATCATAACATATTTTTTCTTCATACATAGATGTGGGGACAAGTTGTAAAGTACCAGCAAAACAGGCCATGAACTATGTTGGCTACTGAGGCTCCGATATGGATTCATTCCATCAGTACACAATCCCATTCTGAGATTTCTAACTTCACTTCCAAAATCATGAAATTTTTTATCAAAACTCTTCCACTGTGGTGAATCGGCCGGGTGACGTAAGTTACCATCAGAAATGCGCTCATCTGAATGCCATCTTAACCTTTTTGCATCATTTGAATTTGCAAATAGACGCTTCAAACGAGGAATAATTGGAAGGTACCAAAATGCTTTAGATGGAGTTTTGATTTTGGTACCTAAAAATAAACCAGAATTGAATTATCAGAATTGTTTGAAAAAAATATTGGATGATATCATTGGAAAGTAAAAAAATTGATTTTTCATAACGTTACATGACATCACCTGAAAATGAATCTGAGTTGACTTTCTCATCCATCTTATAGCGCGATGTTCCACATGTAGGACAACTTGATAAATGTTCATTTTCTTTCCTATATAGTACACAATCATTGGGGCAAGCATGTATCTTTTTATACCCCAATCCCATTGGGCATAATATTTTCTTCGCCTCATAATTGGAATCTGGAAGCTCATTGCCTTCTGGAAGAAGCTCTTTTAAAAGCTCAAGTAAACTGGAGAAACTTTTATCACTCCACCCATTTTTTGCTTTTAAGTTAACTAATCTCAAAACTGCTGATAACACTGTATATTTACTGCAACCTGGGAATAATGGTTTCTCAGAATCTCCATACAATCGTTCAACAGTTGGTGTTTTTTCGATGGTTTCAACACCTAAATCATGAATTAATTCTTCAATACGATCCTCTGCCTCATTATGAATATCGTCATCAACATTGGATGTTGAATTTTCAGTTCTTTCACCATGCAAGATCCAACGTGTATAATTAAGGCTAAAACCATAACAAATGAGATGATCTTTGATTTCTCTGAAGTTTAACTTTCTCATATTTACACACTTCACACATGGACAGAAAATCAAATCAATATTTTGATTATGCCGTTTAGCAAATTCCAAAAAATTGTCAACTCCTCTTTCATATTCACTAGTAGTTCTTCGTAGATAAATCCAATTATGATCCATTAATACCTGATATCACAATATAATTGATGAATATATTAAAACATAAAAACATTTAAATATCTATCAGATAAATTGTAAACAAAAACATATTCCATAAAAACTATTGATAATCAGATAAAAGACATCAAATATGAAACACGTTTACAAATATAGTAAACAGTTAATTTTAATATTATATACATGTGTGTTATATTGAAATACAAGGACAAAATGGTTAAATCAAAGGTTTCATTTTTTGAAAATAAAGTTCCATGATATAAATATTATATGAATGACATACAAGATAATATGATTTCTCACTATGACTACTATTGATCACACTATATTTATTTTTTTATTCATTTGATGTAACATGAATGAATCATGGAAAACTTAATGTGAAAAATAGTGCAATAACTATCCTTATTTAAAACAATGTGTATTAAAACACACATGTGGAACTCGATTAACAAAACTACTTGTGGGATTTGAAGAGTCATTAAAACTATTCAAAAGGGCTCCATATGGTTGGCCTAACTATGGGGGATAGACCTATAGCTACAAATCTTCATCCACCATCACCCCAATATTAAGTGAACCCCCAAATAGATTACACATCATTGGTAATTCAATCATCATTTTTATATCAAACACATAAAACCAATCAAAATCAATATCAAAATCCAACAATAAATCCTAGAATTACATAAACACTCAAGGATTCAAATGGAAAAGATATTATGACACTTTTCCCAATGTGTAGCACTAGATTTTTTATAACCTATATCCATAATAACATTATAATGCCAAATAACAAAGGGAACTTGGAAACCCAAACCCTCTGAAAAATCTTGGTTTTGATACCATTTTCATGAACCAACCCAAGATATCTATCCATTAAACACCTAAACTAGACCATGACATACTTGAGGGGAGTACCTAATCCTCATAGACTAACAATAAGCATTATAGGCATCTAAAACAATCACTAGGTATGATTTCACCCATTAATCATAGTGTAATTAACATCATATTTCTATCAGAAATCTGAAATGACCTATCCATAGGTTATACATCAACACAAAATTTGAATCAGTAGAAATAATATAAAGAATAACTATAAATAGATATAAACTAATTCCCTCAATACACTTCATCTCCTAAATCACCTAGTCCTCACAAAAGTAATTCAATACACTTTTAACCATAATTTTAAGTAGTAAAAACATCATTTAAATGGAAAAAATTTACACATATTCTATTTAAATAAATCCGTAAAAAACCTATAATAGGCACACTTGGGATAATTTGATAAGTAAAACAATAACTGAGCTCAAGTCCCCACTAATCACTAACCCAAACTGAAACAGAATGCATCCTAAGAGGGAAAAAGAACTGGATAAGATCCTAAAACTGAAATGTAGATAAACATGAGTATACAAATACTAATTAGGCCACTACTCACCTTACAAAATTTCTAACTTTTAATTAAAGCCCCTTTTAATCTAGTTTGAAATAAAATAAAATAAAATCTTACATAATTATTTAAAATCCAACATAATATAAAATCTTACATAATTATTCAACCCGAATTGAGATGTTAAATCCAAACTGCGACCGGTATAATTACTTCCAAAAACAAACAATATCAAATCTACACCAACAATGATAATACAAACAAAAAATAATGATAAATTACAACTAAAATCTAACCAATAATCCAAATCACGCAAAATAGGGTTATTGATAAAGAAATAAACAATGGGATATGAAACAAGAGATAAATAGGAAGAACACATACCCAAAATCGTGCAGACGACAAAAAACCTTCAACAATGGCCGTTCAAGATCGCAAATCAAGTTCGAAGGTCGTCGGGAGTCCGAAGCGCCGCAGCGGAACTCGATTTCGACGGACGAACAAATGAGGGTTTCTGTCCGTGAATATTTTTAAAAGACTTTTCGCGTCGGTTTTCATTAAAACCGACGCGAAATATATTTTTTTTATGAGTTTCGGCGTCGGTTTTCATGAAAACCGACGCGGAAAATATAGTCGAAGAGGTTTTCCGCGTCGGTTTTTCTACAAACCGACGCGGAAAACCGATTAAAACAGGATTTTCCGCGTCGGTTTTTAGAAAAACCGACGCGGAAAACCTCTTCGACTATATTTTCCGCGTCGGTTTTCATGAAAACCGACGCGGAAAATCCGGTCGAAGAGGTTTTCCGCGTCGGTTTTTCTACAAACCGACGCGGAAAACCGATTAAAACAGGATTTTCCGCGTCGGTTTTTAGAAAAACCGACGCGGAAAACCTCTTCGACTATATTTTCCGCGTCGGTTTTCATGAAAACCGACGCGGAAAATCCGGTCGAAGAGGTTTTCCGCGTCGGTTTTTAGAAAAACCGACGCGAAAAAAAAAACATAATTATTTTTGGCGTCGGTTTTGTGTAAAACCGACGCCAAAAATTCCCCGCATATACTATTCGCGTCGGTTTTTAAAAAACCGACGTTATTACGACGACGTTAAAGCCCGTATTTCCACTAGTGAGTCTTTTATAAAGAGAGGAGGGTGAAAGGTTCCCTTACTGATTTGGTAACATACAAAACATACGCCACATAAAAGAAGGACCATTCAATGTAGATGTAAATACACATAAATTAAAGTGTATTAAACAAAGATTAGAATCATAGGAAGTACATACACCACACAAAAGGAAATAGTGGCAAATATAGCATGAATCTCACGAGAATAAAAGTTAGATGAAACCCTTTACCTCATTGTATTCAACTGATTCATTTGATAAAAAGTTAATAAACATCAAATGAATCACATAATACCATGAATTTGATGATAATAATGATAATATATATCAAACTGCAGTACATAATACACCACAAGAAATAAATATGTGGTGAACAATGGAAATATCACAGAATTAAAACTGAGATAAGAAAGTCCCTTACCTAGTGTCTGACTTGACTCGATCATTCTTTAATCTCCTAAATAATAAAATAAAGTTAATTTCTACTTTATTAATAAAAAATTTCAAGTTTATTATTCCTTTTTATATCACTTATTACCATGTTATAAACATGATGTAATCATTTAAGTTAATAATGTTCCTTTTGTCGATATTAGGTACTTGAGTCAAAAATGGACTTCTTATAATTACATGTTGTTCATGTGGTCAAAGGTTCATTATATCCAGAATTATATTCATGATTTAGATATTATATATATCATATATATCCAGTATATAAACGTATTTATAATAGTACGTAACATTTAGATGTATGAAATGAAATGCACCGTTCATGGAGACGGTAAGTTGTACATACGCATGAACGCTACTTTCATTTCTATTTCTTATTTTAATTGAATAAATACATAATGATACAAAGATATAATATAATTCCAGTATAATATCATATATAATATCATTAATTATATCCTTTATACACCCCACATAAGGCATTAATGAGTCACATCACTTTGAGGGGCGGTAGTCTGTGCTTACTCAAATGAGATTATCGTATTTACCCACTATAAAAACCATAAAGGAATGATATAAATGGAAAATATGGAAGAATAAAGAAAACATAAATATAATATATATCATATATAAATATATTTCCATTATAATGGCCGCCATCAGAGGCGGTTGGAGATATTTTAACAACCATCGTTTCGTGAGGCATTAGTTTTCCATCCACAAAAACATTATGTTCTTCATCCATTAGATGTAGGTGTGTGTAAGTGTAGTTTGAATACATATTATAAAAACATAATAGTATATTTAGGATACTGTTTTTGTTACAAAATAAAGGAATAAATAGAGTTCAAGGGTTGGAGATGTAAAATAAAAAAACAATTTAAGAGAAACAGTTACCTTTAGTTTGGGTAACTCCCTTTGGTTTGAACCAAAGGACTTCTTGAAGTGCCTTATAACTTTGGTAAGGATTCTAGGTAGATTAATGTGATGTAGGGAGCTTAATTGGGCAGAGTTTTGATGAGGCAGATGGCTTGATAGGTGTGAGGAATTGGTTAGAAATGGTCTCCTTTTAGGGGCTCTTTAGGAAATTGTGAAAACATTTTTTATTATAAACTTATCTTTGGTTTAAAAAGGTCCAAAACACATTAATTTTAAATATAAGATGACTAATATTAGAAATAAAATCATCCAATATGAATTGGAAAGGTTTTGTATAATATTGTAATCATTATAATCTTATTTATTTAAATGATTTATTAATGATGTAAACAATGCATCATTATTGTGTCATAAATAATTTAAATTATTTTATGTCTAAAAATTATAAAACAAATACCATGATGTAGGAAATATTTTTATCGTTAAAATGAATATTTATAGTCAAAAGGTAATTTATATAACCCTTTTAAAAAATTAATCTACTAAAAGATATTAGATTTTGTCATTTTTTCCTTTTCTTTAAGTTAATTAATCTAAATTGTCATTATCACTACCAAGTGGCTCAATGTGGTCCCAAAATCGACCCAAAGATTCCTATGGCCGTAAATGACTCAACCAATAAGATTTGGACAAGTGTTAAGGTAATTTTGAATTATTGTAATCTTCTTTTACCATGAATTACACTACTTACCTTTAACCGTGGTAAATAAAAGTCAGAAGATACTATTTAACAAAAATTATTTTCATCTTATTGAACCACATTTTACTTCTTGATAACAACCATGGCTGTCGGAATTTTTAAATTCAATTCACAAAAGTGGTAAAATTTCATTTAAATAAAAAAGTCAGTTTTTTTAACTACCACTAAGTGGTTTCACTATTCATCCAAAATTGATGTTTTTCAGAAAAATATCAAAAATTCAGCCTAAGATATATTTAATATTCTGAATTCAAAAATGATATCTATTTTTTCAAATTCAAAACATAGAATTTTTATTAATTAATTTTAAAATTAATTCCCGTTATCAAAATAAATAGCATGTTTTTAAGAAACAATAACTATCAAAAGATTAATACTTGTTTACGTCAAATTTCAAAGTGAAATTAATTCCAATGACCAAAATTGGATTAAATTGTAAAAAAATATATTAATTTTACTTTAAACCCAATTAAAAAGATAATATAACTATATAAATAATTTAGATTAAAACCCAGTTTTGAATTAAAATACAATATTTTCACTATTCATTAGAAATGAACTTTATTGGAAAAAATTCCAAAAATTTACACAAAATATGTTTTGATGTATCCATTCTAAAGAAGGATTTTATTTGTTCATATATAATTTATTAAAGTAACCAAAACTAGATTTAAAGAGGGTTTGACATTAAAAGTCGGTAAATCGACCTTTTAATGTAAATTATGCTTATAATTAAATTCATTCAAATTTTAAGCCACTAAATTTGATTGGATAATTGTAAATACATTTAACAAACATGAATAATCATATTGTAGTTAGTTTTGTTCATTCCCACCAATACAATGGCGAGGAGTTAACTACCATTTAAAATAATAATATTATATTATTAGTGTACAAAGTAAGATTTCAAAAACTCCGTTGTTACGTATCGGGTACGCTATTGAACATAGAAACCCCAAAGTAAAATTAATATTTAATTCACAAATAATAATAAATATGAAAAGTTTATAATCTTTATTTACCTGGGATGTTACACGTCCACAAACGAATTTATCAAATTTACACAAAACGGAATTCATGAAGGTATGTTTTATATGATAATTAAAGAAGCATAAATATACCATATAAATCATAAATATAATATAAAAATATATTTTCAATCATAATTTTATTCCATTAATGGTGGTAAATGAAAAATGAATAACATCGTTCCATGAGGTAGTAGTTTATCATACGCAAGAACAGTATGTTCTTTACCCATTTGATGGAAGTGTGTGAGATTATATGTAAAAATAATTGAATAAAATATATCAGTAAATTTAGGATATTTATTTCATTATATAATCCCCTAACAATAATATTTGACGGAGTGGAGAATGAAAATAATACTAAAGATCTGGTGGAAGGATATTATATCTAATTTGGGTAATTGCTCATGGATTTCACAAAGTGATTCCTTAAATGGGTTATTTCCCAAAGCTAGGATTATAAAATGATGGGAAATATTTTTTGAGATTTTTTGGGAAATATTTAGATGATCTAATCGGACATGAGAGGTGTGAATAAATGGGAAGGTAGTGTACCTTCTTAAAGTGGAGGAGGAAAATCATTCTTTTAAATTTTTTAGAAGGTAATTCCACCAAAGTTTATCCAATGTCATTTGGATCCAATAATGGAAAACAATTATATCCAAGGGAGTATATGGTTTAAATTTTAACATCTAATGGATTTTAGTCCATTTTCTAGGCCATTTTAGCTCTTAAGTTTAAGGTTTGGCCCCTTGTCATGCTAAGATTCTGTTAAATTGTTGTAATTAATTTTAATATAATTCTCTAATAATTTTGGTAAAAATATAAATTTACAATATTATACATTTAAAATTATTATTATTCAAAATATGGAATCTATTTTACGAAATTCAAATCACAAAAGTTGAACAAATTACTCTATATTTAATCCTGATGTGGGGATCACAAAGGGGTTTCTTAATGTAATAATATTAAAAAATTTGCTATGTGTTAATATCTAAATTAAATGTGAAATTTTTTAAAATGACCTAAATTGGATTAAATGATAAAAATTTTATCTATATATAATTTATTACCAAATAAATCATAATTAATCTATATTAAAATATTTTTCAAAAAAGTTGTTTTGATCTAAAATTCAGTGTTTTTCACTATTCCTCACAAAATGGGACTTCTCATAAAAATACAAAACTTTTACCCAATGAAAATTTTTATATTCCTATATTAAAAATGAATAGTATTTCATCAAATAAAAATTATAAGGATTTAAAATATAATATTTAAAATGGTTTCTCCCTTAAAAGTTGGTAAAATAACCTCTCAGAAAAATAAATCATTTTTTTCATAATATTAGATTTATTATTATTTTATAATAATAAAAATATATTGGATAAGTATCAAAAATATTTATTGAATATATAATATATAAATTTTATTTATAAAATTAACCAAAATTTGTTTTTTTAATTAATTAATATAAAATTGTGTTTTTACAAAGAAAAATTGTTTTCTTAGAAATATAATTACTTTATTCTCATATATTTCACGTTTTCACTTATAATAATTTATAAAAAATAGATTAATTTTATATAAAAGTATAAATATAGTTTTAAAAATTTAGCTATTTTTATTTATAACTTCCATTCCAATGTCTAGGTTGAATCTATAATAATAGTGGAATATTCTTATTGATTGTATATTGTAGTTCGGTAAAACATGATCTTTTGTGTAATGTAATCTATTTAATGGAATCATTATTGTGTTCAGTACAAGAAAAACATATAATTTTGGGTACTATAAGCTAATATAAGTGTTGTGTGTGGTTCATGGTTAACTTGGTGTTGTTTCTAACATAAGACAATCATGATGATTTTATAAAGAAATTATAATTCAGTTTTTCAGGAAATTCAAAATATTAAAAATATTAAATTAATATGAAAAACATATTTCAAAAAATATGGGGCTATTAAAAAATAATTATTTATTTTTATTGGTTTATTTTTAGTATGTTATCAACCCCATATGAGATCATTGAATAATGTAAGCCATTACACATAGATCTTTTATTTTTTTTCAATTTATTATTAAAAGTTTCAGTTTCAGTTTATTTATTTATTTAAAATACTTGATGTGTATTATATTTGGTTGTTTACTTATATTTCCGAGCACTGATATTGTTATATAGTATATACATAGTTCTACATTAGACCCCCCCCCCAACTACTAGTAGTCAACCACTAGTGAGCTAGGAGGCGTAGATGAGGTCTTGTGGAGAACTAGTTCCGGGAACCAGTCTAGTGGTATATCAGTCGAGATGATATGGGTGGAACTATGTTAAGATAACATGATCAATGTAATCTTCAAAAGTGGAATATGTAAAGTACATGTGATATATTCATATATTAGGGAAAGGTCTCATTTAAATCAAGTAATGGTAATGATTTTTTTGTGAATGATACTTAATAAAAAGGAGTAAGTTTCATGATTCTATAAAGACATATGGTTGATCTAATGGTTTGACACAGTACCATACCTTGTGGTTAATCAATAAAATAAATACATAATGTTATCTAGCTATATTCAATCATTACATATTTTTTATCGATTAAAATGGAAGTTAATGGAATCCTGGGTATTAAAAATATGGAATATTCTGAATAAAAAGTGATTTAATCCAGATGATTCTCACAATAATTTATTCATGGATTCATGTTTAAATATTATTAAAATAGTTCATGTTCCATGTTTTTCAATAAAAAATATGCAATCAAGAGGTGATTATTAGGTTATATAGGTATTTTTGTTGATGAGGATGATGATTTTAACACTTTCCAAAAAGGTAAGATGTATCTGAACACTTATTCCTTTAGATGAGAGTACAAAATATGCATAAGAATTCAGAAAATATGTATTTTTTAGATTCCTATAAGAATTTCATGTGAAGGAAGTCTATGGAAAAGTGAATCATGTGACCATGAACATGGATATTTTGAATTAATTTAAAGAATCTAATTTCTTAGGGAAATATATTTAAAAATCACCATATCTTCAAGAGATTTAACTTAAAATTTAAACATTAATTTAATTGATGAATGAGATTGTAATCTATTTAAATAATTCTCAAGAGTATATTTCTCCTACATTTCGTGATCTCAATGGATCTATATTCTGAATATTAGTAATGATAGTTACATGGTATTATTATATGTGATTATAAATATGTTTTGGAAATCAAAAAATAATTCGTTAGTAAAATAGAGAACTAGAACACAATATATATAATTTATGTGGGCCTCATACACCAATTTATCAAGGTCGAGTCATAGACATGATCTAGTGAAGAAGAATGAGATCTCTTGGGAACCTGAGTATTTTTGAAGTTTGGGGAAGATAATATTCATCGAATATATAAAGAAATACTCAAGACTAACACTACTATTGATGACCTTAATGAATTATAAATGAACAAATGATGAACCGTAAACTTATAAAGGAGAACAAACATACATATATTCAAATAACATTAGGATCTATAGTTTAAAATTTATTTGATATTTTTATGAGGAATCAATGTATCCTCAAATGGAATGTAGATGTTTTGGAGAGAACCCTCAAAACATTTCTTAAGAATAATGATAAATGATACTCAATATTCTGTGTTAAGGGAATAATTAACGTGGAAATGAGTATGAATTTTAGCATGTCCTTAAAAACAATGTGTCTTTTTTTTCTTAATATTATTGCACACAAAGGTAAATTAGTGAGAAATCATTTGTTGGATATAAATGAATAAAATTTTGAAGAGGTTATATTAAAATGGAATTACTCATAAAAATAAAATTGAACCCTTGTTCACCCCCTCCCCCTCTTATTGATACAAATAAATCTAAGAATAAAACTAACCATGTACTAATCATATGCCACAATAGAAATTGAACTTCCATACGTAAAACTAATCTACATTCATACTACTAACATTTCCCAAACAATAATGTTAATACTGAGATAAATTTCTATGTAATGTGATTCAACATGATTAATCAAAACCATGTGTTCTGATGTTCATTGTTATGACTTTTTTTAATTAGTTTTCATTATTACTACTAATCACGTAATTACTAGGTGGTAACAATAGTACATAGTAAATTTCTAATAATTTTTTTTACTAAATAAAAAAAAATATTCAAAATAAATCATATTTTTATAATATAATTCGCAATAATGATGTGAGGGTGTCTCAGTTATCCCCATCATACCACTTTCAATCCATATAAATTCTCTAGTAAATTTATAAAGAAAAATGTTAGAATATAGAATCCTAAATCATATTCCACTCAATTTATCCACAAGATAGTCGGTTATATGGGCTT
Source organism: Viscum album (assembly GCA_963277665.1). Classification (NCBI taxonomy): domain Eukaryota; kingdom Viridiplantae; phylum Streptophyta; class Magnoliopsida; order Santalales; family Viscaceae; genus Viscum; species Viscum album. The sequence goes on from OY728121.1 coordinate 1,090,836,159, forward strand.
AAGCACATCTACACAAACACCATAGGTTCCATCTAGTAGTGATGATCTTGGGTGTGTCTGTGGGGAGACCATTCCCTCATAGATCGATGTATGCATAGCGATAAATACAAATATATTAAATTGATTATGAAAAAAAGATAATCAGAAAATAGAGAAAGTAAACGACTAATCCACACAAGATATATAAGAAAATGGTGGAAGAATATATTCAAAATTAATTAAAAATGATTTCCATGTCATGATTCTATAAAAAGGAGTTAGGGGAATAGGGTACACACATATACGACATGGTATCCAAAAACTACTAAATAAGATAAAAACTGCTACATGAAATCTCGAGTGTCGGCTTTGTCCTATGCCCCCAAAATCAATGTACTATGTAGTAAGGATATCATGAATCATGTTAATCATGATTCCTTTTATCCATACCTGTGATTATAAAGTCTACTCAGGTTCCAAATGGTGCTCGAGAATGGTGTGAGATATAAATCCTAGAGGGGTAGCATCCATAGTGTCTAAACCTTTCCATTTCATGAAACAGATAATAAGCAGTGTTCCATATAATTTTAAAACATGGTAACATATAAGAAACATGTAAAACATTGTATGGGTTTCTAAATGTACACAAATCTCATACCACATAATTCGATCTATGCTGAAAGCCAATGTAACGTACCAATGCAAAGAAAAACATTTATAAAACTGCCAATATTAACCAAGGATAACCATTAAAGGAATACCACCATGACTGTTCTTTTATTTGGGGTCTAATTGATGTTTCATAATTCAATAAAGATATAAAATTATGGGAAAATCACCACAGAATCATAATAAAATCATAAAAATTAAAGGGAAATCATCCAATGAGAATAAATAATTCAATTAATTTTTCCATTAGAATTTTTGGTGGAGACCTAATCTTTTCAAAGGAGATCTCAACAGGATCACAAGGGTCACCAAAGAAACATCCAATATAAACCAATAAATCAATCCCATCCAAGGTGACCCATGTGGCATCCCTTGTATGACTCGAGGATAGTGTCTCTGATCCCATCCAAATATCTCACATAGGGGGATTGGGTATAACCCTAGGCATGGAATATAAATAATTCCTAACTGGTTCATCCTCAGTTTCTCCCCTAAGGAACTTGCATAGCTCATGAGTATATGTAAACCAATCGGGTAGCTCATTACTAGAAAGGAAAATCATTATCACATTACGTCTAGTTGTAAACTACCAAGTACATCAAGTCCATCCATGGAATCTTTAACACTGGATACATTCTCTCTCCCACCTCGTATCAAGTAATCCATATCAATACAGGAAAGTAATATTTATTTCAAGGAAAATAAGTTAAAATTTCTTGGAATAAAATAATCTTGTCCTGGAAAAAATACGAAATCTAACCATTCTCATAATCAAGTTCAAAGGGAATAAGTCATATAGAACACACATAGGCAATGAGATACAAGAAAAGTAACATGGAAAAAGCATTTCATTAATCACAAGACTACTAAGGATCATCTCAATATCACATGCTCATTAGCTAATTAAAGATAATCAATTCAATCCAAACAATAATAGAAAAATTAATGTTGCATGAAAAGAAGGATTAAACAAGTCTGATCATATGAATGTGTCATAAGAAACAAGTTATAAGCTCTAAGCATTGGAATGAAACCATTTCACCTGACTTTAACATACCTCAAACCATATTTCATCAATTAAATTTCAATAATTCAAGCTTTTAAGATTTACACAACATTACAATCGATTAATTCCATTAAACATAGAGCATGAACTTATCACCTAGCATAAAAAATAACATGATCATGTGGCATGGAAATTACCTAGGGGATGGATGTTATGAGAAATTTTCATGGAATATAGAAATAAGAATAATCATTGGTTAATAATTGGGAAAATATTCAACAAACATATACAAGGGAATATGGAATTTATGTGAAAAATAAACTTGTATTTAAATGTGAGATGAGAGGAAAAATGGCCAGGGTCACTCTCATAGTTAACCATTAATTATTCATAGAATTTTTAACATAATTAATTTTATCAAAATTAATTTATCACCTGGTAATTAGCTTTTTTAATCATGTTCATTTGGATATTAAAAAGGGTACAACCAAATGGGTGGAAAATGTCATTACAAACACCATATAAAAGTGTTTCTCCATAGGATAAGGCCACAATGGGCTATAGAAACCAAGGTGATAAATTTAATACACAATAAGTAAGAATCTCTAGATGGTCTAGTGAGTGGAATGGTGGAGAAACATCTATAATGACACAAACTCCTGTGAAAAAACATAGACACCCTACATCATAGTTGTAGCACTACACATGGCCGATAAAAATCTTTGATTCTACCTTAAACTAATGAAATCAATGGATTAATCAAACCCCCAAAATATAAAAAAATAAAACTGTACCAAAATAAGACATTAGATAGGGTAGAATCATAGACATAGAGGAGAACGGATGGCATATCGTACTTAGATGAGTATATAGCGTACGACAGTGATGCAAATGGATCATGGAGGGGGAAGATATCACAAAACCTATGATAGAGAGGTGGATAAGACCACACAAACCAAGGCGGAGGAAATTCTTGAGTGGATAGGAGGGATGAGATAAAATGGGTTTAAAATTTTCATTATGGGAAAAAGGATACTTTACTCACATTTTACACTGGGAACATTTTGTCTGCATGGTTGGCCAAACAGTGCACCCCCCCCCCCCCATTTTCCTGCTACTACTTCATGTGAGAATACCACATAGTTTGTTGCATGGTCTGATGAACTGTGTGCATATCGTGTGGGTCCTCGCTGTCTGAAATTTACAACTACCCACATGGCCATGCTCCCTTGGTCACATGGTTTTAGAAAAACTATGATTCCCAATCTTTTTTCTATTTTTAGTGAACATGGATTCAAATGAGCCTAGGTATCCTATGAGACATCACTTAACCTCCTTTGAATCATATTAAGGTTCATTATAAGATATAAAACAAAAAATTAAATGTTTTATAACATTGAAGAAATCTAGGATGTTACAACCTCTCCTCATTAAAACAACAAGTCCCCAAGTTTCCCTTCCATTGGGGGTATAATGCCATCTAGGAAAATCTCTAGCCCATGAGAAAGCACATTGGCTTCCCGCACCTTGGTTTCATCCCATAGAACTCAGTGGTTCCATTACACCTGAAATAATGGAACTGACCTAAATTAAAGAACCTTCATGATATGATGACCAATATGAGTGAAATTCTGTATGAAGGATGCATCTGCCTCATACTAGATGTCATCTTGATCAAGTAAATGAGTTGCTTCTGGATGTTACAGTTAAAGTTTAGATACAAGGAAGATGTCATTCACATCAAAGAACCTCTAAAGTAACTACAACCAGAGGGATGTTGGATCAAATATCTCCAGTATCTTGAAAGGCCCAGCATAACTAGGTTTTAACATGACCTATCACTTGATTCATTTATAACCCAATCTAGGTGATACATACAGAGAGACCTGATATCCCATATCCAACATCATATGTATATATTCATTATTAGTATAATAATTCTACCTTGAATGACATATAAACATATGCTTCTTAATTAGGTGAACATGCAATGATACCTCTTAAACTAGATTAGTACCTAATAGATATTCCTCACCTACCTCAATCCAGTATATGGGTAAATGAAACAATCTACCATAGAGATCCTTATATAAATACATCCAAATTGTTTCATGGGAAATGTTGTTATACAAAAATAAACTATAGGAATATAATTCTCCTAAGAACCTACAAAGTCAATGATACAGTCCCATATCATATCCTATAACAACCAAATCGTCCTCTTGGACTACCTATCAATTTGAGGCTGATATGCAGTACTCAAGAGGACATATGAACTCAGTTCCTTATGAAAACCATTCTAGAACCATGATTCGAACTCGACATCTTAATTGGAAATGATAGAATGGGGTACACAATGAATTTGAACTATCTTTCAGATATAGAGCATTCCTAACCCATTATTATAGAAGGAAATATAGATTGGTAGTAAGTGTATGATTTTTTTCAACCTATTAATGATCACCAATAATAAATCATTTTCTATTTGAGGTCTTTTCAATCTATTAAAAAATCCATGGTGATGTCATTCCATTTCTACTTAGGAATGGAAAGATGTTGTAGATGTCTTCCAGGTCGTTGGTGTTCTTCCTTTACCAACTGATAGGTGGAGCACTAAGTGATAAATCCTTCAATATGACTCTTTATAGCTAACCAAAAATACTAATGACACAGGTCTCTATACATCATGGTAAGACGATGATTAACGACCCAAATAGAGGCAGGATATTCACTCATCATCTCTTCCCATGTATCAGAAGGAACTCATACATAGCCATGAAAGATATTGGTCTCACTATTAACAAGAACCCCACTAGGATGTGGGTTCTCTCCTATGACCATCTCCCTAAAATTGAGTCCCTTGGGACCAGATAGTTTTTGCATTCAGACCCACTCAGTAAGAGCTGATGTCACTGAAAAAGCTGTTAAAACTGGCTTCCCTTTCAATTTCTAAACCACAATATGCAACTCCGAAAACAAAGTCATCATATGCCACTCACTAATGGAAATCTATTTGTCTTGTGTTTATGTCTTTTGGATCAAGGAATCAGTGACAACATTACCATTACTAGAATTACAAGAAACCTCAATTTCAAATGATTGTAGGTATTCCACCCACCTATTGTGCCTCAAATTCATGCCCCACTATGTGGAGAAATGTTCTAATATTTTATGACCTATATAAATAATGAATATCTCACCCAATAGATAGTGTATTTCAGAATGAATAGAATAAACCACAACTGCTTTATTGAGGTCATGGGTAAGATAATTCTGATCATGAAGCATCAATTATTGAGGTCCATATTCCATGAATCAATCTCTGTGCATTTGAACAGAACCCCTTCCAATTCCCAAAGCATCATAGATGACTGTATAACTTCTTCCCATCTCAAAAAAAGTAGAATTAGGGCTATTTTGTGTCTACCTTTTAAATCCTGAAAATATTCCTCACAATATTTAGACTATAGGAACTATACATCCTTATTATTTAGGGAAATAATAGGCGCTTCTAAGCATGATATGTCCTCCATGAATCACCTATAATAGCTAGAGAGCCCCATGAAGCATTATATATAAAACAATTATTGGGATTCTCCCAAGAAACCACAACACTCACCTTTTATAGGTATACTTATATTCATGCCTCCAATATTATATAACCATTAACTGAACATTATTGATCCAAATGTTTCATTCATTAAGATTTGAATATAGCTGATGATATCTCAGTGCACTCCTCATGATATAAAGATGGGATTCATGGTCATGTCTGGAGCGTGAAAATAGTAATATGTCATCTATTAATACTTCCAAAAATTAATCATGATACTGGTGGAAAACCAGATTCATCAAATCCATAAAGAGTACTGATATGTTCATCAAACAAAACGACATAACCAAATACTCAGACATTCCATACCAAATCTGTAATTTTTTATATGGTACATATGATAGTGTAACATGAACATGATTGTAGTCCAAACATAAATAGATCTTAGAGAAAACAGCCACTACACAAAGCTAGTTGAAGAGGTCATCTATATAGGGAAAAGAATAAAAATTCCTCACTGTATGTGGATTAATATGCCTATTATCCACACACAATCATAGGGTACCGTCCCCCTTAATTGCTAAAAGGACATGAGAACCCCATGGTGATGTTCTCTATATGGTGAAAACATTATCCTCAAGATCTTGAAGCTACTTGTGGAGTTCCTAGAGCTCAATAGAGATATCCTATACAGTGGAATGCACACTAGTTATACCCTATTCATTATCTATATAGTGAATTCAACCTCTCTCATAGATGGTAATATAGAGAAATTTTCAAGGAATACACCCTTGAACTAAAATAAAACATGATGGAATTCCACTTACTGTATTTCCTGATCTCTTGTAAATAGACTTTCTACCTGAGCTATCACTCTACCAATCTCATTTCCCTTGGGTAAAACTTTATTTGTTTTTATATCGCATTGTTTCTTATGAAAATATGTGTTACAATAGGGTTATGTGAAATAAACTCTAAGATGATATAAATCCACTTGTGTATGATAAATCGTGAGCTAGTCTATATTGAGAATGATGTCAAAGATAGTCATCTCAGGGATGAAGAAATCCAATAAGAAATGGTACCCACCTATCTCAAGGGGAACTACTGACACTAACATATAAACCCTATTGTAACCCCTAGATGAGTGTCGAGAGGCATAACTCTATAGAGGTACTTTATTGAAAGACCAATGCTTTCAACTCATATAGAATATATGAAAGAGTGTGATGTACTTGTACTGTAAAAGAAAAAAAATCTAAATTAGAGTGTAACAAATAGTACCTATAACCATATAAGTCTATTGAATGTACTTCTCTACTTCTGGATGCACTCTATACTTGTTTCATGATCCACATCCCTAGGATTCTTCCTATATAGCCTAATTAGATCCACTCTGTTGACACTGATGTTCTTAATATTGAATACCTTGATCACAACCACTACTACTTTAACATGATTAACCAATAGAATATCAAATCCCAGTATTAAATGGTGTCATAGATTCCATACCTAATATAAATTCTAGTAAATATCCCCTACCACTGGATTCTAGAGGTAAAGAATAGTAGAAGTGCTGAAGATGACACATTATGTCACATGCTTGGTATTCGATTGGTTTTCATGCATACTAAGTTTTCTTGTGTCGTGGACTATATTATAGGTTACATATTATATAATATTAATTATGTATCACCTATATGTCACCACCCACACATGAACCCTCAAATCATCACTTTATAGGATTTGAAGAACCGTCACCCTATAGCGAAACTGAACTTCCCTAGCTCATAGGACCAGCTTCTCTAAGATTCTAACTTGTAATGAGGTCCTAATTTACTCTCTCTATAATTTTATTCACCTAATAGATTTTTACATATGAGAGTACAATATACCAAATCCCATCCTCAAAACACCATGCATTCGTTAAATTTCACCGATTAGAGATGGAACAAAAAATGATGAAGCTCAGTGAAATGAGAAGAATAATCAAGAACTATAATTGATCCTTGATGAAGATTAAATAACTCCTTATTTGTATCCACTCTCAGAGTCTACATAAAGAAATTATCATAAAACACCATCATGAACTCTTCCCAAACCATGTCTCAATAATGCTCTGACTATGAGATGACATCCCACCAATTCTTGGTAGAATCACACAGCATGTAGGTATGAATTTTTACCCACAAATATAGTGATGCATCATGATGGTTTACAATAGACACCATAGATTCAAACCATGACTCAACAACATTATTTCCTCCATCCCTCTAGAAGTTGGGTGGATGTTTCTAATGAATGTCCCATGTAATCTCTAAGATAGTGGGATATGCATGGGAGAACCTTAAAATTACTTCATGAAACTCATAAAACTATCCCTAAACTGAGTATTTTCACCTACTTGGATGATCATAGGGAGGTTCCTTAGGATGCACTACAATAGGTATAATAGGCTACTCTGGGACCACCATTTCTGGAGTGTTCTCATCACCACTTTCCTGGCATACAACATGATCACCTCTTAGTGGAATAGATCTACAATTTCCATACACACACACCTAAGATGTAATCTATAATAGAGAAAAATAAGATACCGAGGTGAAGTTATAAGGCCTCCCTAAAACATGACACATCATGTAGGGAAAGAGATATAGAGGAAACAAGCATTGAATCCCTATGATAATAACATAACTGATAGACTTGTCAGATAAACATGTCAATATTATATGAGAAAACCCCAAATGGATCACATAAGAGAACTAATACATGACTTATTACCCATAGCTAAGGTAAGTTCAAGATCAAATTCCCACATCCTCATGTAAAGTGTCCTTTATATTTACAAAGGTTGATGCAAACATCGATTCATTTAGGTATCTAATCCCCATTTAACAGAATGAATTAAGTGGATCGCCAATTTAATTTATGAGGGTCCACACACCTTATAAATTAAAATTCGACGTACACTTAATAAAATCTATAAAATGATCATCCAAATTAAAGTTTAAAATTTTTTATTTATAAAAAACAGATAATACAAGGTCTAACATAAATAAGGACAGCAGAAATCACATGAAATTTGGAAGATATGCAATGAAAGTATATGTCATGATATAATGAATGGTATTTTTTCAATACTTCCTAGAATGATTCATGTCATTCTATGCCCTCATCTCATTAGGATAAAATAATTGGAGTAATCATTTCAATAACACCAATATCATAACAGCACAAAATAGGTTTTTCACCCAGCGGTGAAGTCGTATCAATAATAAGAATCATAATCAATTACTGAAATTCCTATATTAGGAAATTTTGGTTTCCGCTATATATGTGTTACCAACATCCAAGAACATTGTCATTTATATATCCCTATGTCCAACTGACTTATCTAAACCCAAACAGTAAGATACAAAGAAAAAGAGCTCTGATAACACATTGTATCATACTACCCCAGATTCCACTCAACTGTGCCCTGGGATAGTTGGCCACATGACCTCATTCACATCTCCTTGAGTACCAGAGGCTGCTGACTAGTAGTTAGGGATTATGTTATGTCCATATATGGTTAACTCCCTCACACATAAAAATTTTCACAATGATAAATATATATATATTTAGTATCCTATGAAAAAAAGATAATCAGAAAAGAACAAAAGAAAAATAATAAACCATTAAAGATATATAAGAAACCGGTGGACTAAGATAATAAAAAACCTATATAAAATGATGTCTATACCATGATTCTATTAAAAAATAGGAGTGCAGAGGAATGTGTAAAAATAATATACTACTTTTTATCGAAATTCTAAAAAATAATCCAAAAACTACTACATAGAATCATGAGAATAGGATCAGTCCTCTTCTACCAAATCACCATCCTATCAAAAATAAAATCATGAATAGGGAGCATCAAGCTTCCCTTTATCTATACCTATGAGCATAAAGTCTACTCGGGTAATAAATGGCCTCCAAATATGGTGCGAGATATAAATCTATATTGGATGGAACCCACGGTGTCTAGACCATTCCATTTTGAAAAAAATATTATGAAGTGTGACATGTGAAGATAAAAAATAGAAATTTATAATAAACACATAAACTGTGGTATGGGTTCCTAAATGGACACCCATCATATTGAACCTTATTCATTATATGCCGAAAGTACTAGAACTGTACCTATGCAATTCATAACATGTATACAAGTGCTAATAATTATAATGGATAACCAAGAATGGAATAACACCATGATTGTGTTTCATCATGGGGTCTAATTCGCATGTCAACAATAAATAGTTCTAGTAAATCATGGGAGAGGCATAAAAATACATAATAAACTCATAACAATAATAATGGAAAATCATCTCATCATAATAAAAAAATCAATCAATAAATCTCTTAGTTTCAGTGGTTGAGTCTCAAGCCCAACCAAGGAGATCTCAATAGGATCCGAAGTGACGTAATAAAAATATCCAATATAAACCAATACAACTAATCCCATCCATGAAGACCCATATTTCATACCGTGTATCACTCGGGGATGGTGACTCTGAGTCTATTTCAAATATCTCACACAGTGGACTAAGTATCACTCAAGGCATGCCATAACCATCACGCCAAATAGGTCTTCCATGGGTTCCTCCCCATGGAACCAGACATTCTCATGAGTATATTTAAATTTCCTAGGAAGCTCATACATGGAAAGCCAAAGCATCTCCCATGGCACATTGAGTCATATCCAACCAAGTACAGTGATTCCATCCCTAGAATCCTTAATATGAGATCGATGTTCTCTCACATCCCATATCAAGTGAGTGATATCAATCAATTCAATGCATATTTATATGAAGGAAATGTATATATAATTTCATTCGATAAAATTATCATATAATTCCCAAAGGATAAAATCAATAAATGTTTCACAATCTTATTAAAAGGGAATAAGACATATGGAACATGCATATGCAATGAGATTTATGAAAAGTCACTGGGGCTTAGCATGCCATTGATCACATGAAATTAAAGGATCATCTCAATATCACATTATCATTATCTAACTCAGTCTAAGAGATTAAAGACAAACATAAATGGAACAATTTATATGTCATGAAATTAATCATTAAACAAGATCATGCATAGGCATGGAGGATAAGAAATAAGGAATAATATCTAATAATTCAAATAAAACAATAGAATGTCGAATTAAAGTGCCTCTAACTATATGTCATCAATGAAAATTAAATAATTCAAGCTATCAAGAATTCCAAAACATTACATTAAATTCATGAAATTAGACATGGAACATGAAGCAAGCACCATGAATAAAAAGACATCACATGAGCATTGGACAAGGAAATCAGCTAGGGGATCGATGTAATGAGTATTATGGAAATAAGAATAATCATTGGTTGAGAACAAGAATATTTATCAAAAAGAATATACAAGGTAATTTGGAATTTAATTCAAATATGAAAATTTATTAAAATGAAATTAGAGAGGCATAAATACCAAGGAAACTCTCATAGTTAACATTTTATTCTTTTTTCCATTTTTTAAATATGTAATTCAATAAAAATTCAACTTCCATGTGGTAATCAACCATTTGAAACCTGGTACATTGTCCATTAAAGTAGGTCACACCCAAAGGGTTGTCCAAAGTCAAGTTGGACACACTATGGATGGGTTTCTCCATAGGCTAAGGTCACAATGGACTCAAAAAACCAATAATATCAATTTGATATGAAATAAAGAAGAATTTTTGTAAGGTATGTTTAGTGTATCAACAACACAATGACGAAAAAGAAAAAATTGTCGATAAAATTCATAGAGACCCTAACTAGTAGTCAAAGTACTCAACATATCCAATAACAAGACTTGATTAAACTAAAAAGAGAAATAATCAATGGATTTATCAAAATACCAAAAAAGATAAAAGTACATTTCACCAAAATAAGATAGAAGATATTGGATATACTTATAAATATATGAGAGATGATGGTAGAGATTGCTGAGATTAGTCTATAGCTTCTGATGGTGATGGAAACATATCTCAAAGGAGGAAGATCTCACGAACCCAATGAGAGGGAGGAGAGGAAGTCCACATGCATCGAGGGGGAGGAATATCCTGAGTGGAAATATTGATGATAGAAAATGGTGTAAAAACATTACAGTAAGGTAACAAGTAACTATTTATGCATTTTAAACTATGAAAAGTTTATTCCAATGGTTGACCAAACCATGCACCAATTGTGTGACTACTACTTCCTCAAGGGGGTATACCACACGGTTAGTTGAACGGTCTAACATTCCATTCAAAAATCATGTGGGAACTCACATTTCAAAATCTACAAATTTCTAGAAAACTATATTCCCTTTTTCGCACGGTTTTAGAAAAAATTTGTGGACCAGTCTTTTTTCCCCCTTTTCAATTTATAAGGATTAAAACGATCCTTAGATTCTACTAAGACCTTTTTTAACCTCCTGGACATAATATCAATGTCTTATTTAATGTATTGACCAAAATATTAAACAGTCCTTACCTATGGAAACTTGGGATGTTACAACCTCTCATCCATAAAACAACTCATCCCCAAGAATCCATTCCAAGGGTGGTAGAATTCCATCTAAGAAAAGATCTGGCCACTAATCACACACATCGACATACTGATCCTATGTTTCATTGTAGAAATTTCCATTATTCCATAGAACCTAGAATAAATGAACTAAACTACCTCAGAGAACCTTGGTTCTATAAACAACAATACAAATTATATATTCCTTGAATGACACATACACCTCATGTTCGATATCATCATGATCAAAATAATAAGACATGTCTGGATTTTATTGTCGATGTTGAGATATGTGGAAGATGTCATGCATGGAATGGTACCTCTGAGGTAACATTAACTGAGAAGATGTCTACCCAACTCTCTTCACTATATCAAAAGGACCGATATATTGAGGCTTAAACCTAACATATTTCTTTATTCATTTATGACCCAATGTCGATGATGCACATATAAGGGAAAATGTCCATCTTTGAACTCTAGGGGTTTGCAGTGATGATCGGTGCAGGATTTATGATTGGACTCAGCTGTATCCATATTATTGTGAATTAGATGAACATATTATGATGTCACCTGAATGAGACGAGGACACAATAGTGCTTATTCACCCACCTCAATCCATCACATGGTTAAACAGAAAAATATACCATACAGAGCCTCATAAAAATCCATCTGAATTCTTTCCTGAAAGCTTCTATTATAGAAAAACATAATAAGAGGAAAATGTGTCACCAAGGAAGCTCCAAAATCATAGGTACATTCTCTTATCATATCCTATATCACCTAAATTGTCCTCGCATAATATATATCTGTCTGAGGGTGACATGTAGTACTTTATAGAACATATGAACCTAGTGCCTTCTACAATCCTTTCTAGGACCCTGATGTGAATTGGTCATCTCTGTCTATAATGATAGAATGGGGTGCTCTATAAAGTTACAATACCTCTCAAATGCAGAGCCATCCTAACTAATCAATAGAAAATTATTACATATAGGTATGAATTTCACACCTTTGGTCAACCTATCAGTGATCACCCATACTACATCAATACATCATGGAGATATCAGAAATACTGTCTTGAAATTCATCATGACATCATTCCATTTCCACTTAGAATTGGCTGCCCATGATTTTCTCAAACCTCAATATGCAACTCAAAAAAATCCATAAACTACCACTCACTATTTTCCACCTTAATGGCATGTGTCTATATCTTATTGAACAAGTTATCATCCACAAAATTCCCCTTACTAGGTGTAAAATAAATATCAAAGTCAATGGACTAAGGGTAATCCACCAACCTAGCCTACCTCATCTTGAATCCCCACTTAGTGAAGATATATTTTTATCTTTTAAAATCTATGTAAACAATGAATCTCTCACCTAGTAGATATTTCATCAAATATAATTGATATTTAACTAAATCCTCTAGCACTAGATCATGTGTAGTATATTTCTAATCATGAGGCCTTCGATGGAGAGATCCATACTCCATGACTCGATCGCCCTACATCAAAACCACACCACATCTGATTCCCATTACATCATAGTTGACTGTATCACTTATTATCAAATTACGAAAAACGAGAATCATAAATTATGTGAGTCTAAATTTTAACTAATAAAAATATTTATCACGGTATTAAGACTATAGGAACTGTAGAACCTTATTATTTAGAGCCATATGAGGTACTCATATGTGGGAGAAGTCATGGATTACTCACTTGTAATGGCTAGAAAGCCACATCAAGATGCATTTATCAAACATATTCGTTTGATGATACTAAAACCCCATAGTGCTCACCTTCATTGTGCCAAATTATATTCCTTCCTGTGATAAAATATAAACCAATAAGTAAACCTTAGTGATCCAAAACTTTCATTTAATGAGCTTCACATATAACTGTTTCTCTCTCAGTGTACTCAGCATGATCAAAAGGAAAGATTTAGGGCTCTACCTATATTATGAATAAAATATGATGTCATCTAAAAATACTACCACAACGGAATTATGATATGGGTTGAAAACTTGATTTAGCAAATCCATACATACTTTTAGCACGTTTGACATCCCAAACGACATAACCAAGTACTCGTAAAATATGCACCAAATCCAAAATGCTTTATGTGGAATATATGATGGTATCACATGATCTTTATGGTATAATGACGTCAAATTGATCATAGGGAAAAAATTTCTCATCGTATATGGTCAAAAATACCATGTATATGAGGAAAAGGATAATGGTTCTTCACTATAAGCTGATTCAACCACCGATAATATACTCACAATCAAAGGGTACTATTCATATTCTTGTTCAAAAGGATTGGAGAACCCCATAGAGATGTGTTGGGTCTGATAAACACATTATAGTCAAGATATCCAAGTATAATTTTGAGTTCATCAAGCTCTTTAGGTTCCATCCTATATAGAGGAATTGACATAGGTGTCACACCACGCACTAGTCCTATAGTGAACAAAACCTCTCTCATTGGATTTAAGTCAGAGAAATCATTAGGAAATAAATCCCTAAACCAATTTACAATTGGATTTAATTCCAATAAATACATTCTCTAAATTATCATAAAGAAACTTTCGAGGTGAGTTTTCACTCTTCCAAGACTAGTCTACTAGGGTTCAGCTCGATCTGTCAGGATATCCCATTCACCCTTATTTAATATGTGATGCCATTGGGTGATATTAAAGTACTTGAAAATGATAGAAATATACTTGGGAATGATGATGTATGATCCATTAAATACAGGGAATTACTTAAAAGTTGGCATCTTGAGCATGATGAAATTCTAGAAGAAATGGTACCCACTTCTCTTAAGGGGAACTCTTGACACAAATTTATTCCCTCTGTTCAAACCCTAAAAAGACTGTCGATAGAAATAACATGATAGAGGTACTTGATACCAAGATACAGTATTTCCACACACATAGAAGCTATGAAAGAGTGTGATTCACCTATATCAAAAAAGGAATGAAACTAACGTAGAGGTCACAAGAATAGTACTTATAACCGAAGACAGTCCTAGACTCAGTTCTATTGGAACTGGTGGTACAAAATTCATGTGTCTGGAACTCAATCACTATGATACCCCTCGACTGACCTGAGATGATCCAGTCAGCTAATTCTAATGTTATGAGTCCTAACTTCTTCATCCACAACCACTATTTCCTCAAACTGATAGACTAATAGAATAGAAAATCCTAGAAAGATGTGGTGTAGTAAATATCATACCTAATAGAGGTTCTGAAATTGATCTCCTACCACTTGATGTTGGAGGAAATAAATTGATGAAGGGACTAAGATGACCCATACTACCAAAACATCGGAATTCAATCATGTTTCTCGTGTACTATGGTTTCGTGTTACGTGGACAGATACACTATTTACATATGATTTAACATTCACTATGTGTCACCTAGCTAAAAAACCTGCACATTCACCCTCAAATCAGCACTTCCTAATGCCTAAAGAACCATCGCCCTATCACATAACAGACCTACACAGGCTCACATGAACAACTAGTCTAACAATATTCTCTATAATCTGGACCAATCTTATTATATATATAATGTTATCCAATGAAAATAAATTCACATGTGAGAGTAAACAATGCCCAATATCATCCTCAAAACACCTCACATTCTTCAATTCATCATCGGGTAGAGGTGGAGAAAAATGATGAAGCTCAGTGAACTGAGAGGAATATTCAAGAACTATCATAGAGCCCTGTAAAAGATTAATGATGTCTCTGGATCAATATTAACATAGATTTTTTGGAAGAAAATGATCATAATACACAGTCTACATTTCTTCCAAGACCATGTATTAGTGATTCTTTGATTGAGATAAGACTTCCCCCCAAATCTTATCAGGGTCATGCAATATATAGGTAGCAAGATTTACCGTCTTCTCTAGAGGAATCTAAACATGGTTTAAGATGGAAACTACATATTCTAAGCATGAATCTATAGCATGTGGTCTTCAATCTCGAGATAAAGTGATAGTATTATACTTCTGAATGTCTCATGTATGCTTTTCCAAAGTATGGGTAGGCCTAGGACCACCTAGAACTAGCTACATAAACCTAATCGAACTATCCTTGAACTAAGAATTCACACCCAATGGAAGATCAGTATGAGCTTCCTCAAGAGGAACTACATGTGTTATAATGGGTGGATCAGATCCCACCACCTCTGAAGTGTGCTCATCCCTACTCTATTTTTGTAAAGCATGAGTAAATCATGCAGTCATGTCTTTACAATTTCAAATCACACACTCCTCAGACCGAATATATACCAATAAGGAAATCATATAATTAAGGGAAGGTAAAATGCCTCACTAAAACATGACATAGGATATAAATAAAGTGATAAAGAGAATAGGTGCATGTCCTATATATAAGGGAGACAAATCTTACTGCCCATATATAAGGTAATTCTGCATTCAATGTCTCACATCCCCATTTAGGTGGCCATTATACTTAAAAAGGGGGATATTCACTTTGATTCATTTATGTATTTAATACCTTTTCTAACAGATAGAATTGTGTGGATCACCATCCCAATTTATAATGGCCCACGAACCTTATAAATTGAAAATGGATGTCTAATTAACCAAAATTTTAATATTCTCCTATAAGAAAGAGTGGAACAATTCAATATTTATAAAAAAACAAGAACTATAAGGTGTAACATTACTAGGAAAAACAAAAATCACATGAAATCAGACTGATTCATAATGACAGTAGAAGTGGTATGGCATAATGCATGTGATTTTTTCCCATAGTTCCAAGAATGATGAGTGTAATGCAACACCCTCATCTCATCAAGATAATAAATATAAATCCTTATGTCAATAACACTAGCCGCATAATAGTACAAAACATGTGCATCACTAAATGGTGAATTCATATGAACCATAAATGGAATAATCAATAAATGCAATTCCTATACCTTGTAATTTTGGATTCTACTATACATGCATTAGATGTTTCCAAGAACAGGGTCAATTCCAAATCCTTATGTCCAAATATTCTATCTATACCAAAACAATATAAAAAAATTAAAAAGTTCTCTAATACAACTTTATAGAATCACACTTTGGATGCCACTTAACTATGCCCTGGGATGATGGTCCACATGACCTCAGGAACATCTCCCCAAATGCTAGAGGCTTCTGACTAGAAGAAGGTGCCTATAGTGTGTCACTGGGGATACAGTTTCATCATAGATCCAATTACTTACAATGATAAATATATATATATATTAAATACCAGATGAAAAAAATATAATCAAACAATAATGGAAGTAAGTGAATAAACCATATAGAATACACAAGAAAATAGATAAACCAAATAATCAAAAATAGATACAAAATTATGTCCATGTCATGATGCTATAAAAAATGGGATTTCAGGGGTACATTGTAAAAGAATATACTACATGGTATCCAAAAACTAAAAAATATGCCTGAATATATAAATATCATCTTGAGCATAGGCTTGGTCCACTACCCCCCAAATCTTTGTCCTATGTTGTAATAAAATCATGCATCATGAGAAGCATAATTCCCTTTTTCCATACCTTCAAGAATAAAGACTACCAAAGTACCAAATTTCTCTTCATTATGGTGTGAGATATGAATATCAATTGGATGGCACCCATGGTTTCTAGACCATTCCATTTCATGAAATAAATAATAAGAAGTGTTCCATATAAAGATAAAATAGTGTAACTTATAATTAACATGTAAACCTTGGTCCGGGTTCCTAAATGGACATTCATCCTATACCACTTACTCTGACCTATGTTGGATGTTTAGGAAAGGTACTTGTGGAAATCATAACACTTATACAATAGCCAATAGTAATCTGGTCTACGCAAGAAAGGTATACCCCCAATCTTGTTCTTCATCTTAGGGTCTAATTGTCATTTCATCCTTCAAGAGTGCTAGTAAAGTATAGGATAAGCCTTCCAAAATCATATGTAACACAAAATAGTTATAAAGGAAAATAATCTCATGAGAATAATCAATCCAATCAATCAATCCTTCAATTTTAGTGGTGGAGTCCCAATCCCTTCCATGGTGATCCTGAAAGGGTCCCAATGGTTACAGCAGAAGCATATAATATGACTCAATACCATAGAGCTCATCCAAGGAGACCCATATGACATCCTTTATATCATTCAAGGATACTGACATTGAGACCGTTCCAAATATATCACACAAGCGACAAGGTATCACACGAGGCATGGAATATCCATCATTCCAAAGGGGTCCATCCTAGATTTCACCCATGATGAACCGGCCTCACTCACTGGTATATAAAAACCACCTAGACAACCTATACCTAGAAATATAATGCATCACTCTTATCACATCAAGTCATAACCTACCATGTATGGTGATTCCAATAATAGAATCCATACTATGGGGCCCTTGTTCTCTCATGACATGTATAAAGAGATCCATATCAATAAATGAAAGTAAATTTTATAATAGAGAAAAGAAATTATAATTTCATGACAAAAAATAATCTTCACATGAACAAAATCTAAAATTTAAACAAGTTTCATAATCCTGTTAACAGGGAATAAGGAATAGGTTATGTGTATAAGAAATTAGATACAAGCAAAGGCACTTGGCCTTAGCATGCCATTAATTACAAGACAAAAAAGGGGCATATAAATATCACATTCTCTATATCTAATTCGTGCTATGATATTCAATCTCAAAAACTATGGAATAATTTATATGGAATTAAAATCACTATTAAACAAGGGAAATCAAAGGCATGAGGCATAAGGATCAAGACGTAAGATCTAAGCATTTGAATGAAACCATTTGACATGGAATTAACATGGCTCGGACCGTATTTAATCAAGGAAATTTCAATAATACAATATATATTGATTTACACAACATTACATTCAATTTAATCCATTAAACACGGTACATGAAGCGAGCACCTATATTAACAAATAGAAAATGATCACGTGATAGGGAAATTTTCTAGTGGATTGTGGTAATGAGCACATTGCATGGAACATAGAAATAAGCTTATGAATTTTCCAAGAGAAAAAACAATTATCAATTTGAATATAAATGGTAAAATGGAATTTAAGTCAAACATCGACATGTATCTAAATGTTATGAAAGGGGCATAAAATTCAAGATTGCTCTCGTATTTACCCATTGATTCTTAATTTCATTTTTTACATCAATCATTTAATCAAGATGCATCACCCATGTTGTAACCATGGATTTTAAACATGAAAACTTGGTAATTAATGGATGTCGCTCATAAAGGGGAGGCCAAAGTCAAGGATAATACCATATGAGTGGGTTTCTCCATATGATAAAATCACAACAAAATCATAAAATAAAGGAGATCAGTTTAAAACATAGTAATGAGCCATCATCGAAAGGTATGGTGAGTGACACAATGAAGCACCATCTAAAAATACATATAACGAGTGGGAAAAAGTATACAAACCCTACTTAATTGTTTTAGTTATCCATATATACAATAGAAATCCTTGACACAACCATAAATGGAATAAATTAATGGATTTATCGTAACCCTAAAAATCAGTGGAAAGTATATTTCACCAAAATAGCTCAATGGATGGGGGAGAAACATTGAAACAAAGGACAGAAGATTGTATTTTTTTCCTAGATGATTATATAGCTTCTGATTGCAATATAAACAGATCATATAGGAGAAAGATCTCACAAACCCTATGAGATAGACTAGAAGAAGGACATGTGAACTAGGGGGAATATTTATTGGAGAGGATGGAGGATGGAAAATTGTGTAAAAACTTTTCATTAGGCTAAAAAATAACATTCCCAACAGTTTACACATCACATGGTTTGGGAACATGGTTTTCCAAATAATGCACTAACCATGCACCTACTACTACTTCAACGGGGAATACCACAAGGTTAGTCGCATGGTCTGACTAACCATGGTTAAACTGTGCAATACCTCACTATCTAAAATCCCCTACTAGTTGTATGGTTGTGTTCTATGGGTGCACAGTTTCATACAAACCATGAGGTCTAGTTTTTCCCCCATTTTCAGTGGTATGGTCTTCAAATGAGCCTTAGAATCCCCCAGGACATCCTTTAACCTCCTATACATCATTTAATGGGTCATTTTAAAGAATAAAACCAGAAATTAAATGTTCTTTTCATTGGTATAAATTCAGGATGTTATAATGAATATTCATTCAGTCCATTTTTTAATGGTATATCATGAGAATAAATTTGGAAATAGGTTTTAAATAATTATCCTTGTAAATGATCATTTTATCCAATTCAAAATTAGTATTTTAAATAGATATAGTTTTAATAGATTCATTCTTTATACATATATATGAGGTTGTAGGGTTGAGAAAAAAACATGATTTTGTCCAATATATAGAGAACAAAAGATATAATATAATTCTAGGATCTTATATAATATTGATCAGGATCTTATCTCAATTCTAATTGATTAATCATCAATCCTCCAGATCAATGGAACTAATCCTCAAATATCTTAAAAAGATATCATGAATTAACTAATAATGATCAATAGCTCTGAATAAAAAGGTTAATCGTAAAAATTCATATACAAAATAATCATTCATTTAGATTCCAAATACCTTTTATAGTTCTCTCATCCATTTTTAATTCACCTAAGAAGGGTGTGACACATTATATACACTCACAGAAAAAACAACACTAGGGTAAACAAATTTATCAAAAATCTAAATGTAAATGATAATATTATAGTAAAAATAATATACTAAAAATTAAATCAGTTCATAATTTCACATTGGAAGAAAATACCAATAATATAACCAAAAAGATTACTACCTACTATTTAATGGATCCATTCAAAAATTATAATAGAAAAATACTATAATAAAATACCCAAAATTATAGTAACCCTTGATTTACATAAATTAATATTCAATGTTAGTATAGGAATATTCATTGTATAACATTTCAATCCATTTTATAATCATAATGGTTTTGATTTTTTGGATACATGATACATAATCCTCTTGTTTCATGAAATATCTTCAATATTTCTCACACAGATTGATTCCTAGGTATACCCTACATAAGAACTTTCTTTTAGACCAAGGGAAGGATAATCAAAAGATATGTTAAGTTATGATGATCATCAAGGGAAACATATAAGTTATAAATCAATGATCAAATGTTAGAATAAGATAAGCATAATGGTAGGAGATAATGATAATATATTTCCAATTTTTTACGTAATCTATCATAGATCATAATCATTAGTAATGGAATAATAAAAACTTATTATAATAGAAAATATTAATAAAAGTGTGGAATCATCAATAATCAGTCTTGGGCTATTACAGAATAATAAAACATATTATTTTCTCATGAAAAATAATCTGATGACATTATGATCATGTAAAAATAGAATAAGTTTCACTCATTTTGTTAAGGACATGAAATTAGGCCCTTGCATTAACTTATGAATGTGAATCTAAATGCACACATGATATTAGGGACTTGAAAACATGTTCCAAATATAATATTATTGACATGAAAACTATGCCCACATACTAATCTATAGAATTGAAAACCAACAACACAAATATAACTAAAAACATGAAATTAGGTTCATGAAAAACATTTTTATCTCATGAGTTATCTAACATTACCCAATGCAATGAAGGTATATCATAAAACTACCAACCACATAATCATAAACCATTCATATATATGCAATAATATCATCAAAAAAATTAAAATTTCACCACAACATAACACATTAAAAGTACAATAAAATTCATAAATTTATCAAGATCCAAAAAATAATCCATTAAGAGAATGAATAATTATGGTATCACAGAACCATTTCCCTAGTAAAGAGTAAGTAACATTAGAGGATTTATTATTTGATGAAAATACATTTGAAAGATCCATTGGAATGTTTCATGAGGAAAATAACCTTTCACATTGAAATCATTTCTCCAAAATTAAAAAATTATCATACTATTATTGAAAAGTTTCATTTTAAAATAAACATGGCATCATATTGAGTAATTTTCGATGCATTGAGTGGTCCTGAAATAAGAATATTTTGTTCATTTCGTATATGTTTATGTAGTGTTTCCTTTGAAATAATTAGAAAAATGGTAAAAGTTACTCATTATGAAAGAGTAAATATGATTTCCTTGAAACCATTTTGAATAAAGTCAAGCCTAGGTGAATATTAATTTTAACTATAATTATATAAAAATAATAATAATAATAATACATGAATACATTTTTTTAAAACATGAACAAGAAAGAAAACAAATTATCTATGGTAGGGAAAAATAATGTATATTTCTGTAAGAATATTCTTTTATTCGATTAAGTATATATAAATTTTAAAATTAAATTAAAACTATTAATATCTAAAAATAACCATAGGTGATGAAGTTTCATAATATTCTTGAGATTTGGATGATAAAATTTCATCATCATATACATAATCAGAAAAAATATTAGTAAATAGTGAAATTTTAATATAAAAAACATACCACATTGTTAAATTTGAAATGGAAATATCATGTACATGAGAACCTTATATGAATATGTAGTGATCACATCCCTAGTATGGCAGAACTAGTGTATTTATTTCTTACATTTTCATAAGATTCAATGAATAATATCCCAAATGACCAAATAGTTTAGTAGTCTTAGTAAACATGATACTTACTTGAGTCATCAAATGTATTGAAAAACAAAAAAAATAGAATAATTTTTTCTCCAAGAATATAACTTCTTATCAATATAGTAACTTCCTGGTTTCCACTAAAAGGAAAAAAAATAAGGGTGAGCTAAAATGATCTGTAAAAGTTATATAAGTGGAAGATATCAAAAATCAGTAAAGAAATATCAATAATGAATGAAAAATAACTACACAAATAATCCATTTAAATATTCTGACTACATTAATTGATAAGTCGTAATAAATTGGGCATGAAAAATAACTGAACAATCATTCCATTTATTCAATAATCTATGAATTAAATGCATAAATATAAAATATCATTGTTAAAATAACATGGATAGAAGAAATAAATAAATTCTTAATGAATGTAATGCCTATTTAGTAGAGGTCATGATCTCCAAATACATGAAAAATATACCTTCAAGCCCTTTCACCATATGGATTAAACCTATAAATAAAAACCCATTTGATAATAACATAATTTTTTGTTTCATTAGACTTATCAATGAAACTTGGGTCTATATTGTACCAGGATCCACCCATCACTGGAGGTCTGAACAATTCCTCATATGTAAAATAATATATTGAATTCATGAATCAATATTCATTTTCATCAAATTTACAAATTGGTTAAATTATGAATAATTATCAATATTTACCTAATTATTCAAATAACATTAAAATTAAAAAATGTTTTACAAAAATTATATGGTTTATGTGATAATCATATTCATAATGAAATAATATTGATTATTTAGACAAATTTAACCTCCATGGGAATTTTAATATTTATGGGATGGTTCATGACAGAAAAATGAACCAAAGAAGTGAATTTTAATACATTACTTCAACAAAATGTTCACAAAACATTCAAAGTAAAAAAAATAAATACAGTATCAATACAACATATACCAATTTTATTACAAATTAGGGTTTATTTTCATTGATGAATAAAAATACCATAAAAAGAACATTACAAACATTCTTGAGGAAAATATCATATTAATTTTGAAAACCTCTTTTAAAAACTAACATTTAAAGAAATTGAATCTATATTTCTTTTAATATAACAATTTAAACATATAATGGTAGTAGTAAATAATTTTAGTGTTATTTAAGGTGTGAAATTTCATCCATGTTATACACATTAAAAAAATATTTCATTCAATTTTAACGTGATATCCAAAACAAATTTTCCTTGTAGAATATAGATTATTTTTAAAATATATATTAAAAATAAAATAACGGGTAAAATTTTGTTTAATAAATAATTTTTGAAAATTCTAAATTTCTTTATAAAACGTGGTTCTCAATGAAAACAGATTTCCAATTGATGTGTTAAATTAAGTTTGATTTTATTGAAAACATTTTCTCAATTATGTTAAGTAACAAATAGTTGTAAAATGGAACTATTACATGAATTAATTCATGAATAACCATAGGAGAATAATGTTTAATGATTTCATGAACAATAATCAATTATCATCTTTCAATGTAAATTATTGTATAAAAAACCCAAATCAAAATGAGACTGTGAAATATAACCTTCTAAGTATCATAAATATGAAGTGATAACTAAAAAATAAATCCATTTACAGTATTAAATATAAATTGATAGATAATAATTGTAAATACAT
This sequence comes from Viscum album, assembly GCA_963277665.1. NCBI lineage: Eukaryota > Viridiplantae > Streptophyta > Magnoliopsida > Santalales > Viscaceae > Viscum > Viscum album. Next base: position 1,090,860,351 of record OY728121.1, read on the forward strand.
ATAAGTATATAGTAAAAATTAATTTCACAAATAATATCGTGACCAAATAAATGACGTATATATTTAACCTAATGAATGGAAATGAGTTAAGAAATAACATACATTACACTATATCTTGGTTGAATATCATTTATTTGAAAATAATTTTTTTAAACATGTTATTAAATTATTAATGAACTGTATGAATATTTAAATAATCATATATGATTACTTAAAAAAATTAACATTCATTTATTAATTCCTTTTATTATATTCATTATTTCGAGTGCTAATTGACTTGTTTTATTATTGGTTCATTGATTTCAAATTATCATTTCGTGCGCATATTATATAGATAAATCATCTAAATAAAAATAATAATGAAATAATTATCAAATATGTACATCAATTATAAATTTAAAACAAATAAAGAAATATAGTTATGAAAAATGATGTATGATACAATCATGAAGATAGTAGATAATACGTACACATGAGTAACATTTATATTTTTAAAAAAATTATCAAAACAAAGTATGGAATATTTTATCATTAGAAAGTGATCATAATATAAAAAAAATTTCTTATATATTTATAATAATCTTATATATGTGGTTTGGTGATGAAAATTGTGTCACATCGACTCATGAAGGTTGTAGTCCACACGCAATAGAGAGATGTAATCATTTTTAACTAAGTAAAATGTTAAGAAATAAAATGATTAATTATCATTATATGAAGGTATATGTTTCATTAATGTCATTATTTAGTCACTTATATCACATATATTAAATAATTTTAAACATATTACCATTAATGGAAAGACTTACTGAAATATGAGTCACATTGCTTCATGAGGCTACCGTACACAATTTCGACTTTACCATATACCCCAAGAAATAGAAAATAAAATGATATATGTTATCTAATGAATCCAAAGATATAATATTGTTTTAAAAGTCATCTATATATTTTAAATCTAGTATCATGCCTATTCATTAATGGTGGTAGTGAAAAATGAATGATAATTGTTCCTAAGGTGTTGTTCTTCCGTACACATGAATAGAGATTTCATAAACAAATTGATTTTTATGGGGATGGTTTTAGTAAAATACCATAACATAAAAACATATTAGTATATTTTATAAGAATAATATTTTATCAAAACATGTTTTTATAATAAAAAAATTGATTTTTAGAAGAAATAAAATAAAAACACTCAGTGAATAACATTAACTCCTCTTTTGGTAACATCCTTATGTTTGAAAAGCATCCTTCCCAGGCTTACCTTCTTCCACAAATATATCTTATAATATGAGATAAGGTAATTTTTTAAATTATTTGGGTATATCTTGGAAGATAAAAAAGGCATGATAGTTTGAATAAGATAGAAGAGGGTGGCCTTTTATAAGTGAGGTGAGTGGAATAGTAGTAATTTTTAAAAATAAAAAGGGGTACCCACATTTTTTTAAGTGAAATTTTTTTAAAAATTAAAAATTATAGAGACTAATAAATTAAAGGGTCTTAATATATCAATAAATAGATTCTATAAAAAAATTTAGGACATTTTAATTGGGCAAAATTTATTTTAACCCTGGGTAAATCAAATTTTACATTAAAAGTGGTAATTAATTATTATGATTTTCACTATTAACTTGAATCAAAATATATGGTGAACTGATTATGTAATTTAAATTATTATTATTAAACATACGGATTTAATTTTTGCAAATTTAATTCACAAATTTGTTAAAATTTAATATAAACACTATCCTACATGTAGGATGATAAATGAGGATTTCAAAGAGAAAATATTCAAAAGTGCACAATGGTTTTATATCTAATTTCAGTAATAAAATTATTCAAAATAAATAAATAGGATTAATTTATATATAATAAAAAAATTAATTTTGAAAAAATAAAAAATCTAATTTATAATAATAAATAATTTAAATGAAATTGATCTTTTTAAATAACAAACATTATTTTACACTATTCATCAAAAATGAATATTTATTGAAAATTCCAGAAAATTCCACCAAAGATAATTTTTATATTATGAATTAAAAAATTATTTTAATTTTATGAATGAATTTTTAAAATAGTGGTAACGATTAATTTTAAATTTTGTGTGAAAATAGTGACTAAAACATCTTCTAGAAGAATACTATTTTCCTATAACCTTTATTTTTCATTTATATGGTTGTTATTATTTTACTAATCAATAATTAACTAATAAAAATTTGTAAACTACATTTTTTCATAAGTTATTTATTCCAATTCATACTCACCATTCAAATAGTTAGGCGATAATGATTATATTAAAGAGTAGTATTAATGGTATATTGTTGTTCAGTAAAACCTAGTCTTCTGTGTAATGAAATCGATTGATGAAGTTGAATTTATTTTAAAATAAATATATTGTAAAGTATCAAGGTTTTATTTTTTCTTGTAATATTTTTTTTCATGTTACATACTATAATGAATAAAATATTATTCTTTTATAATTTCCTAGTTTTACATCCTACACACCTTACATAAATTGAATCCTCATAATTCAATATTGATCTTGGAAATAAATAGTTTATATTTTAAAATTCGTTTATTGAAAACCATGCATAATAAAAGTTTAAATAATATATACTCTTAATTGGTGACAAATAAATGTAAAAAGTCATATGAAATAACACATATATTTGTTTCTACATAAGAAAACATTGGTGTTTAGTGAATATGTGGACATAGAAGACAAGTGTAAATAATTATAGAGAATTATAGTGTTCATTGATAAAAATAAATTGAATGATAACGATGTTGTTAAGGACCTCAAAAACAAAAATCTATGATGATTTAAAATACCATATGATTCATAGGATATGAATGTAATATGATAAATTTTATGTTTCAAAATCATTTTCTTAATGTTGAGGAATCATTTTACTATATAATAATATTAAAAAAATATAAACGATACATTTATATTTTATGAGATAAATTTCATCCTTCTTTTGTGATTCGATAAATTTCCAATTAATCCTTTATTCCATTAAATTAATCTCAACAAAAATATTTTTTCCTCAAGAACTAAAATTCAATTTTAACATATCGTAAGATCTATAGATGATTGAAAGTAATTTACACATGTCTTTCGCTATTTTCTATAAAACATATTGTTAGTAAATGTTATCCAATATAACACATTATTCACATAAATTCAAATGACACACCACTGGTTGATAATTAATTTTTCTTTTCAAAACATTTTTCTAAAATCAATTCCATATTGACCAGGACATCATGTACACTAGTGGTAGGTTGTTAACACTTATCTCTATTTTGTCCTGGGTCTATTCCCCATTGCCTTTCTGGATGCTCTGAGTTTCTACCTATCAAGTAGGTCATCCATTTTCTAATCTACATTAATATAATTTTATAATGTAACCAAAAAATATGATAGACAACCATGAAATAAAATTAATCATTAAATAAAATTTTTACTTAGGTTTTCAATATAATATTTTTTTAAAGCATAATAATATAATTTATATAATATTGAATTTTAATTAATGACCATATCAACCCTAAAGGTTATCAACACCACTAAACTAATATTTATACAATATAAGATCATTATTGTTCAAATAAGTTTTTCCATCAAAAATATAGTTTTCAAAAAATTATCAAAAATATCATTACCCTTTGATGAATCTTATCACATTAAACAAAAAAAATCTGTGTTTAGGACTTTGAAAAAATGAAAAATCATAAACTCATAAATTGGTGATTGTATTTTTAACTATTATTTTAATAAATAAATATAACATTATGAACACTAACACCGTCCTTATATGTTTCATTATTTTTATTTCAAAAATACCATTGGTAAAATTATTTCCACAATTTACTTCTTAAATCCAAATACATAAATACTACAGGAAAATTATTTTCACATTGGTCTTTCTTTGGAAATTACTTTTTTTATGACCTTATTTTTTACATATAACATATTTTCCCATTCTTTTGAGAAAAATTATTTTCAATCTAAGGAACCTTAGGTTTATCCTATTGAAATAATTATCATCATTTATTCACACTTTTTAAAATAGGTTGTAAAAAAATTTAGTTATCCAATAAATTTCATTCTAATTTTCAAACCATGTTTGTAGTAAGGCCCGTTTTTATGCACTGGGTGATGATCAGGTCAAGGCCAATGCATTGATTACATAGTTATTACCCCTAGTTATGTTTGTTCCAGAACAATATCCGATTATAATATCCCTACTAGGACGTATATCAGGAAAAAACCCATAATCATTACTATATATTGTTTTTATATACTTATCCTCAAATTCCATCATTGTTTTATGATCCCTAAAATATGTTTTATTAAATGTAGTTTCTATGGTTTCTAATAAAATTCCTATGACATGAACTCTAGGGACCAGAACCCTAGTAGCCTCAAGCTGATGACTTTATTTATTTCATAAGAATAATATACATATAATCACATCTTAAATGACTGAATATTTTAGTATTTTTGGTATATAAGATATATATTTCAATATTTCATTACATTGGAAAACCAAAATTAAAAATTAATTTTTTTTCAAAAATAACCTCATTCCATCAACATTAACAATTATTATAAAATATAGTATGCTTCCACAATTCTTGTGAAAGGAAACAATATAGTGATTGGATAAAATTCCCAATAAGTGTTATTTACAATTGAAGCTATGATGAATCAATAATGAATAACAAATATGTAACAGAATATAATGGAACACGCATTCAATTTAAATAACATTACAATATAAATAGATAAGGAATAATAAATATGGAATGGAAAATAACGAACCACACATAACATTTAATCAATAATATGATAAAAAAATTCATCATGTTATAATATTATTGTGAAAATATAAGGTATAATAAAAATAATTGAATTCATAATGATTGTAAGGATTAATTATTAGATTCCATGATCTTAGGAATTAGGATAAATATATTGTCATGTTGTTTTAGAAGAAGGTTTAAAAATACAAGTAAAACATGTTTAATGCTATCTTACTTATTTGTCTCTTAACACCTACTAATTCATCAAGGAGATATATTATTTTTACACACACCTTTCACTATATGCTGAAAGAATTAATCATATATCGAATAATTAATTTAATTCATGAATCAATATGTGTTTTCATCAAATATCCATATTGATTAAATGATACATATTTATAAATATTTCCACATTTAATCAAATAACATTCAATGTAATCACAGAATATAAAAATTTTGTATGTTTTAGGTAATAATCACATCCACTACATGGTAATATGGACATTTAAGAGAAATGTAATGTCTATAATAAATTTAATAATTAAAGGGAAGTTTATTAACTAAAAAATGAATCAAGGAAGTGAATTTCGATACTTTACATTCTTAGACTGTTCATAAACCATTCAATCAAATAATAAGGATGGTATAAATAAGTCAAAAACCAAATAGAGAAAGGGTAAAGGGGTTTTCCATTGATTAATACAAGTACCATAAAAATCACTAAAAACATTCTTGAAGAAAATTTCTTTCTCATTTTGAAAATCACTTTTCAAAATAAAGAATCTGAAAAAAAAATGAATATATTTTTCTTTGAAAATAATGTTTGAAATGTATAAAAGAATAATTAAAATATTTTATTGGCCATGATGTCTGCAAATTGCAATCATGGTGTAAATGTTAAAACAATAATTCCATTAACATTTTACAGAAAAAAGAAAAATAGATTTGTTTTGAAAATGATAAATATATTATTTTCAAGATTTTTTATATATAGTTGAAATTGGGAAAAAATTCATTAAAAAATTATATGGAAAAGGATAAAATTTTAATTTTTCTGAGAAAACATGTTTTTGGAATAAAATAGATTTTCTCCTAAAAGGGAAATGAAGTAATATTTTCCAAAAAAAATATTTACTCAATTATTTTACATACCAACAAGTGAAAAATTGTACTATTAAATTAAAATGATAATTTATAACTATTATATAATTAAAAACGGGGTTTATGGACCAATTACCAAATAATTTACTTCAATGGAAATTCAATTATTAACAATCCCAATCAAAATGATATTGTGAAATAAACCCTTACAATGATCATAATTTTGAAGTTAAAATTGACCAGTGAATCGATTATGTGTCTCAAATGTAAATCCACATAAAATAAGTGGAAATAAAAAAATTGATATTGAATGGTAATTACACACATAATCTTAGAAGTGACCAAAAAATGTTGTAGATGTCTAAACCAATGAATGTAAATTGAGTTAATAAATACCATAACTTAGGTTGCCATTCATATGAATGTGATTAATCCTCTTATATAATGGTTTTGAATAATTTATTAACTTATTTAATAATTATTTTAATATTTATAAAATAATATATTATCCTTATATAAAATATGATCACCATTCTCTAATAATATTTTATTATTTTCATTATTTTGGATGTTAATTGCCTTTTTCCATCATCACCATATTAATAATACTAACATAATTATCAAATTTATACATTATTTGTAATTTTTAAAAACAATCAAGAAATATGGTTATGAAAAATGAATTGCATTATGATCATAAAGACGATAGGTCATACAAAAAAATGTCTAACATTTAAATTTTTAGTGCTCATTATGGAAAGGAGGTAGGAAATATTTTAAATTTACATAATGATAATAATATAATATTTTTACCCTAAATATTATTATACATAACATACATGTGGTGTGGTGGTGAAAAGAGAGTCACACAGCTTTATGATGGCAGTAGTCCACTCATAAAAGAACGATGTTATCATATTTATATAAGTGAAAAGGAAAGAAAATAAAAGATGTATTGTCATTAATGAATGATAAATATGTCATAAATGTCAAAATTAAGTCATTTATATCACATATAGTTATTAACATTATATATATTACCTTTATTTAACATTAGTGAAAGACGAATCACATCGCTTCGTAAGGAAATTGTCCACCGTACACACTATTTACATTATCTTAAACCGTATGGAAGGGGTTTTAAAATGATATATATAATTTAACGAATAAATATGTATAATTATTTTATAAAAATAATATATATAATTTATAACCATCATCATATACAACCATGATTGATTGTAATAGAAAAACGAATGACATCGGTTCATAGTTCATTGTAAACAAGAATGGTGATTTCATAAACCATTTGATAGATGTGGGGATGAATGTAGGTCATTTTATCCAAATAAAAACATCTTATTATATATAATATACTTATTTTATTATATAATTTTGGTTTAATAATAATTTGTGGAGGTGGACAAAGAAATAAAATTAAAATAGTCATGGAACAACATTACCTCTTCTTTGGGTAACCTCATAAAGATTTCATAAAATTTCCTACTTGGATGGATTTAAACACAAAATAAGACTTATATAATGAGATAAGGAAACTTGGGAGGTTATTTGGGATTGAATTTTCAAAATTAAAAGTCTGTTATGGATTGAGGAATATAGAAGGTTGGTGGGATTTTATAAGTGTTGTGAGTAGCACACTTGTACTTTTTTAAAATAAAATTATGTAACCACATTTTTAACTTTTCAAAATTGTCCAAAATTTGGAATTATCAAGAATTAGATATTTTAGGGTCTAAATATGTCCATAAAATTTATTTTATACTACTATTTTTGTCTATGTAACTCTTATTTATTAAGATTAACGCCCTAATAAATCCATTTTTTTCATTAACCATGGTAATTAATGTTTATTATTTTCAGCATCATTTTGGTAAAAAAAATATTATTTTGAAAATATTAGATAAAAAAATTAATCTTATTATAAGGTAATACATTTTTCTAAATTCAATTCAAATTATTTTAAATTTTTAATTGAAAATTTATCACGCATGCGTGACGAGAAATATTTTTTTCGATGATGAAATGTTGAAACATTTACAGTGTTTTAATATCAAAATTAACAATGAAATTGATTTAAATTAACCTAATTTGGGATAATTTTTATATAATTTTACTATTTTTACATTAAAAAAATGAGAAATATAATTTAACTTTATAAATAATTCAACTGAATTGTCAGTTTTTAATTAAAATTCAGTATTTTTCTCTATTCACCAAAAAATGAAACATTTCATAAAAGATTATAAATTAAACCTAAGATAATTTTTATATTTGAATTTAAAAATTGGATGAAATTTTATAAAATTATACTTATAGTAGTTGTAAAAATTAATTTCAAATGATGTGCATAAATAACGACTGAATAGTCTTTTAAAAAAAATAGTTTTTCTGAAAACAATACTTTTTCCTCTAAATTGTTCTTATTTTATTAAAAATTATTAAATAGAAAACAAACATGTTTAAATTGTGTGATTTAATTAATTACTTAATATTATTAATAAATTTAATATCTATAATAAGAATATAATTTTCATATAAAATAATAACAATAATAGTATATTTTTGTTTAGTAAAACTGGGTCTTTCGTGTAATGGAAGCTATTAAAGAGATTAAAATTATTTCAAATTAAATATAGCATAATGTCTCAGGATATTATATATTCTTCTCATCTTGGTGTTGCATGTCCAATGTAATATCGAATAAAATTTTATTCATTCATGACTTTTTGGTGTAAAATATATATATATCCCCATAATTTTAATGTGAAGCATCAAAAATAATTTAGGCTCTATATACATTACAAAAAATAAATTCATGGTGAATATGGAATCTATCACACACAAATAAATGTGAGATGAAAATACCATACCTCATGTTTGGCTTGCTTCAAAAGAACATTAGGCTTTAGTATAATAAATTTACATTTATTATTATTATATAGAAGAGTAAATTTATTAAATATAATATCATATTTTATCAATTGTTTACATTTTAATACCCATTTTTTAATACATTCTTATTAAAATCAATATTTTTGGGTGTCCGCTATTTCATTTTTCATGGGAATTATAATTTACAATTTATGGTCCCTATAATTGGATCATAGTTCCATAATCTGCACATTTTTAAAAATGATATAAATTTCACATATATTTAATATATATATATATATATATCTATAAAATGTATATATAAAAAATTGAAATACACCATTGATGGAAACTATGAGATGTACGTACACATAAAAATTGTTTTTCCTTTCTTATAAAGGGATTGAAAGAAATGAAAACAATAATTCACCTTGATAAATCATTAATATATCATATATATCAAATTTACTCATTAAATATATCTTTATTACCATCCAAGTAAATTAGAAATGAAAAAAGAAATTGCATCGCTTCATGGAGGTGGTAGTCCACACGTATGCATGCGTAATATTATCTTTATAAACTGGAATGGAAGGTAAGAAGGTATACATGTCATTATAATTCCAAAAAATAATAAATATTACATAAATATAATTTTATAATTTTATAAACAGAAAAATTACTAACCATGAATTTTGTTGAGTGAAAATGAATTATATTGTTTCATTATAGTGGTGGTCCATATGTACGCACGAGCAATACATCAACCTCCCTTTTTCATGTAACATATGGTGGATATTGGTAGTCACATAATAATAATAATATTTTACAATGTATATGATAAAATAATATGTTATTATATAATCAATAAATAGATTTATTTGAAATATAAATAATAAATTGATAGAGGTCAGGTTAGATGAGTACCACTTTTTGGTGGGTCTGTATTATATAATTTCATAAAACCCCATGGAATGTAATATTAAGATGACCACCACCTCTAATTTGTGTATATTTAAGTCTATAAGATAATATGGTAAGTTTAGGTCATGATATTTGGGTCAAATTAATGTAAATAAAAGATATAAGGGCATCCTATTATAAGGGTGTGTAAAGACAAATTTGGAATAATGAAAATGATAAAACAATGATTAATTCATTCTAAAAAATTATCCCAAAAGTATATATATTTGAATAAACCAAGGATATACTATAAATATCATCATCCAATTATATTTAGACTTGTTTTGGTGTCATTTTAATCCTCATTGTTTGGTTTAACCCCTTGGTTAACAAATTTTTACCTTAACCATTATATTGACTTTTCTAATATTAAGGGTTTATAATATTACTTATAATTTAAACATTAGATTATAAATTATTAAGGGATGATATTGTATACCATTTATAATCCTACATGTATTTTTAATTTTTTTATAATAATTTAAAAAAAAATTATCATAAATTACTATTAAATTCATTATTACAACTATTCACATAATTTGACATTGAAAACAATATGAAAACCATGGAAATAGAATATAGTACATTAAAAAATCTATTAATTTTAATATTAAACTATAAAAGTATAGTAATGTATTAATTGATCAATTTTTATTATAATTTTTGTATTTAGAAATCATTAATATTATTTTTCTATGAATTAAAAAAAATACATTGTCATGATTGTGTAAGAATTTAGATTATTTATTCAATTTCTATATATTGAAATTAAATTAAAATAATAAAAAATTAATTTATATTTGAAATCATTATTTTTAGTTGAAATTAACCAATTTTATCTTTTTTTTAAAAAATATTAATATTAAACCCAACATTGTGAAAAATTTTATTTATTGCTTTCATAAATTATTTTAAGGGTCATCATAATAGAATGTAGATACCAAGTGCTGATATATTCAGAAAATTGATAGATATGGATGTACGAAACTCATAAAGTAGAATATTTCCATGTTTTGGATAAATAATGAATCCATATCAAAAAGTATTAAAATTGTTTTACCCATTTTACCCATACCAACATTATAAATATTTACTAATGTATCTATTCATAATTCTCAAAAATAATTGGGACCGAATTATAAAATATTAACCTCAAAATTAAAAATATTATAACCATTTTTTAATAATAAAATTCTATATGTGGTATGACTAAAAAAATTTATAAATGCATGAAACACAATATCACCATTTTTATGAAATTTTTATTTTTAATCATAAAATATAACGTCAATTAAATAAGGAATATTTATTATTAATATAGAATTATTTTTACTGTTATAAATCAAATTATTCATAATTAAATTAAAGAAAAAATATAATATATAATTTTACAATTAATTTAATTTATTTTAAGAAAATAAATGAATGTATTTTTAGAATCGATATTTTTCACTATTCCCTAATAATTAAAATATCTCAAAAAATTAAAAAAAACACCCTCACTGAAATATGATATTATGATTTCAAAATATTTTTTATTTTATAAATAATTAATTCTAATATTTTCAAAATTTTAATATAATTTGTTAAAAAAAATAACATTTATTTTTTAAAATAATTCCACTATATTGTATAAAATGAATTTACTAAAAATTTTGTTACCTATAATTAATCAAAACTTTTTTATTTGAAAAAAAAAATATTAATATATTTCATAATTTGATTACGCATATTCGTACATGAAAATTCAAGGGCTATGATAAAAAGGTGACATTTAAATAATAACATTTATAAAATTTTCCTCAATTATATTAAATCTTAGTGTTTCATATTAAGAAAGATATCAATCTTTTTGTTATTTCAATATAAATTTTCCACCTGTTACATTCCACTAAATAAGTTAACCCACTCGATTTTATCATGATCTCTAAAGGATAAATATTTGAAAATTCAATTATTGAAAAATAACATTATTTGGAGGGATAATAAAACATCTTTTACAAAGGGATAGTATGATACATAAAGGATACCTAAAATATCACATAATCAAGTTCTATGATCATCATGACGTTTATGGGGTGTTAATTAATAGATATAGAGGATAAAACTAGCACCTAAGGACTAATGGTGGTGATATATGACATGGCCATGATAAATTTGACGACCACAAAACCAAAAATATTTAATGGGTGAAAAAATAATCAACTCATCAAAAAGGAAGGTAAAACTATAAATTTTTTATTTCAATATCATTCTCTTAATTTGGATGTATTATTATGATTTAAATATATAGAACCCAAGAAAATATACATACTTTATTTATTCCCATTTCATAGGAACAACTTCATCCATTGGTTGTGGTTTGATGAATTTACAGATCATCCACTACTCACATAAATGGATATTCAAGATGAATATTTCATGCTTGTGTAAATAAAATAAACCTTTAATAGGATAAAATATCAATTAATTATTTATAATTAATTCCTTCTATATCTAGTTATTATCATTTTCAAAATGGTTAAAATATGTTATCTAATATGGTTAAATCTAACATATTGATCTTTAAATCCTCAAAAATAACACCAATTACTCAACTAAATAATTTCCAAAAATAGTTAACCTTATGAATCCACAAACATGTGTTTGAACAAGGCTAATACCCAAAAATTATAATCATTTGATATTATATCAGTCAAATATCAATATAACTATATTCTATAAATAATTTTATTCAATTAAAACTTCTCATACCATGATCATATGTTCCCCAAAATATAATGATTGTTCCCAAAAAATCGCTATATAATCATATAGGATTTACAAGATAATTCCCCCATTATTCCTTAAATACTATCTTATCGCAATAAAAAATATCTCCTTTGGATTTTCTGGCTCATCCTTGCCCTAATATATAATCATAGGTTGATACTGAATGTCAAACATGATTTCCTTATACATCAAATTTATATGTAATATATATAGATAGATTTAATCAATACTCCAAATAATATAATATTTTACTAAAGGATCAACTCAAATATTTTCATAAGTCTGGTTCAAACATACATCATCAATGAATTGCAACTCCAAAGTGTAGGGAAAGTGTTCCATGATTAACGTGAATCACTTCAACTATTGTGAATGCATAATATTTCCCACTATATATCGAATTTAGATTTTGTTTTGGATTATTATTCTAGTTATCCATTTAATTGGGGAATTTATCATCATAATGCTCGAACTCCTTATGTCAATAGAACTGTAGATAGAGTGGTTGGGTCTATTGAGAACTCTATTCATTCAATTTACTATTCTCTTCATGTCACTTAGACATTATTTTCCTCGATGTCCAATATTCCCACACTTGAAACATATTTTTTAACTTTTTAGTAATTCACCTGAGTGATCTTTCCAAAAAAATTATAATATATAAGGTTGAAGCATTTTCTTTCATCTATCTAATATGACATTAGAGCATACATGAAACTCCAAATTTGGTTTCATATAACTAGAACAACAAGGGTTTTTAGCTTCCATATCCAAAATGATTACATGTCAAAAATATTAATTATATATTATAATTCCTTAATGTTTAATGAATTTCCAAGACATTTTTTCAAACCACTAAATATTTGATGAGTTTTTTTCTTTAGTGTTGATGATTAAATCAGAATCATACCGTGTATATCTTCTAAAATTTTCAGCAAATGTTCCAATAGAATCATAATCCATCTTCTTAATCTCAAAAAATTAATTGTTTTTTTATGAATAATTATAATGAATTACTTGAAAAAAATACCCCTTCTACTCATCCCTTTCTATATAGTCAATTCCATCATCATGTATTAAATTTATAATGAGATTCTAACATGGATCTACTTCTCCTTCCAATTAATAAAAAATTATTAAAAACCTTTCATTGTCTAGGTACTAAAATATAAAAAAATATCTTTTCTATAAAATTCATCCATTTCACAAAAACTATTGTACCAAAATATAGAATGGAGGATTATACAAGTTCTCACATAAAAGATTAAATGGAATGTTTCTCTATTACAAGTGTGTTCATAACTTCAACATGAACTATATTACCACTTGTATAATTAGATAGTTGAGTGATCAGGGTCAAAAAACTACATCACAGATCCTATGAAATTTGGCTTCTCATGATGAAATTCATTTCATTGGCCATCACATTTTAATATTCATGAGATTCTTTTGTGTTCTGTCCATTTACTAAAACAAAATAATATAGAGTGACAAATAATAGTCATCATGAGAAATCATATTATCATTATAAATTAATCATATTATATCAAGATCATGAATCCTTAATTTTAATCTATGAATCCTTCTATATAACAAATATCATTCATTTTTATCATCGATTTTAATCCTTCATAATTTTTCATAAGGAAAATTCATTTAAACGCAAAAAAATCCTTCATGGGTGATAGAACTTGTCCGCTGATATGGATAACACACCATGCATTAGAATCATGGTTGTTATATTTTGAGCCATCATTTTTCATGGTTTTTTCCACTAGATGAATTTGTATCAAAACCATTTTCACTTGTATTATCCAAAAAATTGTTTTTTTTTATAAAAACCACATAATTTATATGTTACCATAAAATTAGGCATTTTTTATATACATGGGATTATACAAATGGGTTTTACAAAAGTTATCTTATTATATTCTCTAATTACTACAAAAAGTAAATCTATTAGCATTTAAAGAGATCCAAGATTTACATACATAAATATTACAACTTGTAAGATGAGTATATGAAATATAACATTAAGATCAATTCCACAAACATAAATTTTTAGTGTTTTTTAAGACTAGATACATAATCCACTTATTTCATGAAATATCATCAATTTATTAACATAGAACACTTATTATGTACGTGAAACATAGACCTTTTATTCTTAACAAGTATTCTAAAAATAATAAAAATCAGAGTCATAAGATACCCATTAAGGGTAAATATAAAATATATGAGTCAATGATGATACATGATCATAATATAATCATAAGGGTATGAGATCAAAACCATAAATAACAATTTTCATACCCAATATTTCATAGATCGTTTACATGATTCCTGGAATAAAACATTATAATAATAGAATACAAAATTGAAAATATTGAAAAATCATCAAAAATAATTCTGAACCACAAGAGCATAACATATTCATATGAATACCGAAAAAAATATTCTTATAACATTGTGAACATGTATAAATACATACACATCCAATCATTATGTAAATTATATGATATTAGGCCCTCAAAATAATTAATTAACATGAAACCATGTCCACATATAATCTTATGGACAAGGAAACCTTATACACATATAATCTTATGGACTTGAATACCAGGTCTACACATTATCTTATGGACATGAAATCATTTTCCACATATATAATTGTGAACAATAAATCTAGTAAACGAATAAAAACATTATCTCATGATTGGCCCCATTTATTGAATGCATTGTATGACTAAAATGAATTAACCCATAGAACAATAATAATCCATTCATATGTACACCATAAGTCCATGATATCATTTAAAATATCACCATATAATAACCCATGGAAAATAAATATATTTTTTGTAAACATCATAGAATGATTTTAATAAAAAATCAAAAATAAATAATAATAATAGTATTGAATATTCATATCCCAGTGAAACCGCGTTATCATAAATGGGTATCATCAGAAATGAAATTTCCATTAAAATAAAACATGTAATATTTCATCTTTAAAATAATCTTTCCACCTTAAAGTCACATCTATAAAATTTAAAATTATCCAAAATGTTATGGGAAGCACTCTATTTTAAAATATCTAAGAAAACATGTAAATGTTGTTCCAATTAATTGAGAGGTGATGATAGCTATAAATTCCAATCATGATGTATATGTTAAAATAAATATAACTTCACATTCTTTTGAAGAACTTCAAAATTACCTCATTTAGAAAATGGTTGTAATATTCCATTTAAAGGATTTTATAAAAATATAACTATGGGCTAAATTAGAATTAAATAGTTCGGTAATAATTGTAAACCCATTCTTGAAAATATGTTTACAAAAAAAGGACATACAAGGAAAGTATTTTCAATAGAATAGAGAAATAATTTCATAATTAAATTAGAATATTTTTTGGCCCCTTAAGTAGTTAAAGATAGTAAAATAATTGAAAATTTTAACCTCTAGAAACAAATTAAGTAGAATATTCATTATAAGTTAATTTATAGGTAGATCATAAAATTTCCTTCTCAAAAACATCATCACAATAATCCTTGGTAAACAATGATATTTTAACATAAAATTCATACCACATTATTAATATTCAAATCAAAAACCTCATGAATTATAAAACCTTATATGGATATTTATATAACAATAATTTTCATTATTAGAATAATAAAATAAAATCATGTATTTTAAATATATTATATGAAATAAATAATTTGTTAATATGATGTTTTTACCACCGAAATAAAATATAGTCGAAAACCTCTTACCGAAAGTTTGACTTGCATCAAAATCTAATTTACCTCTAGTGTGATAAATTTTAATTTTTTATAAACTTAAAATAGAGTCATTTAAAAACTTATAATATCATATATTATCCACTAATATCATTTTAACACACATTTATCAGTAACTTCTTATTAAAATCATCATTTCCATGTGTCAACTATTTCATTTTTCTTGAGAATTTTGTTTTGAAAGATATAGCCCATGTATGTGGATCATGATTTCATAATCTTAATAATGTTAACCATGATATTAATTAAATATAAATTCCTTATATATGTGAATATATTTACATTCCCATTTAAAAGGTTGATATTGAAAAATTAATTGCAATATTCATGGAGATGTTAGGTGGTACGTACTCAAGAGTTTTTTCACATATAGACAGATAGATATAACGAAATGTAATCAATAATTTACCTTCAATTATTCAATATTATGCCATATTTATTTGTTAAATATATCCTTACTTTCATCCATGTAACGTGGAATGGAAGAAATTAATCACATCACTACATGGAGGTGGTATTCAACGCATAAGCACAACTGAAATTATCATTTTTCATCAGATTAGAAGTTATAAAAGTATATATAAAATTATATCTCTGGAGTAAAAATTATATAGTAATTATCATATATAAAATTTAAACCTATTATAATAAAAATCAATGATATTTGGTGATAGAATATAAATTTAATCTCTATGTGGATGTGGTATTACACACATTTTCACGAGCAATACCGTCCCATCCAATTTGATTTAAAAGAGGGTGGATATTTGTGGTTAAATAATCATAATGAAATTTCACTGAATTTAGGATTTGTAATTAAATATTTTATAAAATCGATATTGAGGAGGTATCTGAATTAATTAATTAAAAGTGGTTAGGTGATATGATTACCTATTCTTTGGTAGGACACAATTAGGTGTTATAGGGACTTTGGAGTGGTATTTAAAGTAAGCGAAAACCTTTACATAGTGGAAAGTAAAGTGTTAAATTGAATTTGGAATGGTTTGGTTGAGATAGATTGATCGAATTGGAGTAATTAAAATAGAGGATAGGTCCCCATTTATATGGGATGGAATGGACACATTTGAATTTCATGAAATTTTAAAATATAATTAAGGGATTCTCAAGTAATGTGTTTCAAAATTGATAAATATTATAATAAAAATAGTCTAAGGTATAAATTTCATCTTGTAACTAAATTTATACAGGTTTTTGTAACATTTTTAATGTTGTATTTTAGTTTACCCATTCAATACCCAATTTTAATGATAATTGTTGGCATCAATTTTTATTATTAAAAGGATATTATTTTTTATACCGTAATAGTTAGCTCAAAAAAGACCATTGGATGAAATTATAGAACCTTAATCAATCAACCTATCCTCATTCTATACTATTATTATTTTTAAATAATTTAATGAACATATTTTTATCATAAACTATTGTTATTATTATTTTGAGAAATAATAACATAATTATACTTTAGAAACAACATCGTTGTAATGGAATTAAAATATAAAGTCTTAACAGTTATATAAAATTTTATATTAATATAAAATTTTATTCTATAATAAAAATTCATATGTATATTATATCATTAATTATTTTTTGAAATCATTGTTTTTATTTTTATTTTAATTTAATCAGTATTATATTGGCACAGCCCAAGCATTTAAGATTATTATTCAATCACTAAAAATTATAGATAAAAATAATTAGTTTTTTTTTTAAATATACATTTATTATCAAAATTATATATTTTTAATCCTTTATAAAGATAATTAATAGAATTATTTTCAAGAGAGTGAGATTTTGAATTGATTAATTTCTTAAATTAGTGTGATGCCCATAATCAAAGAAAAATGGCACCAAATATCCATATATTAGAGACATGAATGGAAATGTATAAACTAAAGTCGTTGAATTTGTTAATAGAATGCTTTATTGAAACCTTTTCTCCTTATCCCAATGTTATAACCCCATTTTACCAATTTTACTCTCATTGGTCTTCAAAATATTTACAAAATTTTATATTCGCAATGATCAAAAATAAAAGGGACATATTTTTAAAATTTGAAACTCCTGATTCTATATAAGGTATTCATTCTTAAAAATTCAATATCAAGATATGCAATAAATAAATTTCATCATAAATGCAATAGTTTAATGAATAATAATCATTTGAAAATATCAATTTAAGAATAAAAATTAACTTATATGAAAATCATGAATATTTATTATTCAAAATAGAAATAATTATATTTTTTAATGAATATGGCTCATATGTCACTTTAAGAAGAAATTCAAAATATAATTTCACATTTATATTACTTTTTTTTAAAATAAAATGAGACTATTTGAAAAATCATTATGGTTTCACTATTCCTTGAAAAATAAATCAATTTAGAAAAATATGAAAATTACCCCCTATATGAATTCTAACATGATTATTTAAAAATTTATTTTCATTTTATAAAATGAAATTTATAAAATTAAAAAGATATAATTCGCACACATAAAATGAAATAAGATTTATTTTTGACTGAAATTCCTTTTGAAGAATAAAATGAATTTACTAAAAATTGAGTGATTATTTCTTAAGAATTAATAAATTGATTTTTATTGAGTGAGACCATAATATATATATATATATCATAATGTGGTAACACATATTAATACCTTCCAATTTAATCAAAATTTTATAATGGTGTAACTTTTATATTGTAACATTTTTATAATATAACTCAACTAGAAATACTCACATAGTTATATATTAAACAAGATATCGAGATTATAATTACAGGAAATTAAATTTCAAGGTTGTTAAAATAATTCAATATGATTAGGTCAAAAAATAATCCACACCATGTAAAATATGAATAATAGGGATACCCGAGTAATGATCAATGTTTAAAATACCAAAAATGTAACATCTCAAGTAAATACAGAATATAACATTTTCATATTTAATAATATTTTTGAATTAAATATTAATTTTACTATAAAGTTAATTATATACTCAATGGAATACTTGATACGCAACGATGGGTTTGTTTGAAAACTTACGTTGGACACAACGTTGACTTATACTGAAAAATAATATAATAATAATATTAATTTAAATGGTAGTTGACACCTAGCCATTGTATTGGCGAGAATGAATATAAATAACTAAAATATGATTATATGTGTTTGTTAAATGTTTTTACATTTATCCAATAAATTTTAGAGGCTTAAAATGTGGATGAATCCAATTCTAAGCATAAATACTCTATTTTTCATTAAAAGGTCGATTTACCACCTTTTAACGGAAAACCATTTTAAAATATTTTTTTTGTAACTATTATATGTTATATTTGATAAAATAAAATTATTTTTTAGAATCGGAACATCAAAATTTACTTTGGGTATATTTTTGGTATTTTTCTGATAAAGTTCATTTTTTAATGGATAGTGAAAAAAAATGTATTTTAATTCAGAACTTCCTTTTAATCTAATTTATTTATATGGTTAGATTATCTTTTTAAATGGTTTTAAAGAGTAATTAGATTATACTTTTACCATTTAATCCAATTTTTTTCATTGAATGTAATTTCACTTTGAAATTGGACATAAGCAAGTGTCAATCTTTTGATAGTTATTACCTCTTAAAAACACGCATTTTGTTTTGACAAAAGGAATTAATTTTAAATTATTTTCTGCCACATATGTGTTTTCAATTTGGAAAAATGGATTAAATATTTTTAATCAGGAGGTCCAAATTATTAAAATAGATAACTTTTATTTTTAGACATTATGAATATTTACTTTCGTAAATATTTTGTTTGCCATGGTTAAAGGGTAAATCTGGTTAATAAGGATAACAAATAACTTTATAATAATAATAAATTACCCTAACATGTTTCCTAATCCTATTGGTTGATACCTTACCAACCATGGGTATCCTTCGGTCGATTTTGGGACCCCATTGTGCCACATGGGAGTGATAATGACACTTTATATTAATTAATTTAACGTAAAGACAAAAATGACATAAACATATATCTTTTAGTAAATAAATTTTTAGTGGGGATCAATAAGATATCTATTGGGATATAAATATTAATTTTAAAGATTAAAAATTTCCTACATCATGGTATTTTTTTATAATTTTTATAAATCAAATAAATAAAAAAAATTAATGACACATTAATGATGCAGTGTTTACCTCCTTAATGAATGATTTCAATAAATAAGATTATAATGATTAAAAAATATCTAAAACCTATAAAATTATTATTTTATGATTTTATTTCGAACATGAGTCATATTATCTTATAATTTGATGAGTTTTTAAACATTTGAAACCGAAGGTATGTTTATAATAAAATAATATTTTTAAACTTCCCTAAAGAGCCCCTCCTCCCCCTTATAAAAAGAACTCACATATAACACATTACTCACACCTCTAAAGCCCCTTGTCTCATACAAACTATGTACAAATAATCTATCAAGATTCATATCTTCCTCCTAGAAGCCTTACCTTATCAAAAAGGCACTTCACGAAATCATTTTGGTTCAAACCAAAGGGAGATACCCGGTTTAAAAGGTAATGTCTTCTCTTAAGTTCTGTTGTTTTATATAACTTCTCCAACCCCCTAAACACTTTTTATTACTTTTATTATAAAAACACCAGTATCCTAAATATAAGAGGTTTTTGTTATGGTATTTATTTGAACTACACCTACACACACCTCTATCTAATGGGTAAAGAACATGTTCTTTCTATGGGTGGCGAACTATTGCCTCACGAAACGATGTTTGTTCAATCTTATCCTACCACCTATTATGTTGGCCATTAATATGGAAATGTATTTATATATCATATATATTATATTAATATTGTTTTTATGCTTCTGTATTTTTTATTTAGATAATACGTTTATTTTTTCCATAGTGTGTAAATACGATAATTTCATTTGAGGAAGTGCGGACAACCGCCCCCTTAAAGTGATATTACTCATTCATGCCATATGTGGGAGGAATAAAGGATGGATTTAATGAAATTATATATTATATTATAATGGAAATATAATATACCAATTTAACATTAATTTTTCATTCGATTAAAATATGAAATAGAAATGAAAGTAGCGTTCATGCGTACATACAGCTTACCTTTTCCATGAACGGTGCATTTCATTTCTTATCTCCAAATGTTATGTACTATTATAAATATATGTATATATATATTAGATATATATGATATATATGATATCTAAATCATGAATATCATTCTAGAGATAATGGACCTTTGACCACATGAACAACTTGCAATTATAAGAAGTTCATTTTTCACTCAAATATAGACAAAATGACCATTATTAACTTAAATGATTAAATAATTTTTATAACATGGTATTAAGTGATATAAAAGGATATAATAAACTTGAAAACCTTTCTTAAGAAATAATAAATTAACTTTAGTTTATTATTCAAGAGATTAAATAACTAACAGGTCAATTCAGACACGAGGTTAGGGGTTTCTTATCTCACTTTTAATTCCGTGAGATTTCCATTATTCGCCACTTATTTATTGCATGTGGTGTATTTTGAATTAACATTTTATATATATTATAATTATTCACTTTATATTCATAGTATTCTGTGATTCATTTGGTGGTTAATAACTTTTGGTCATACGACTCGACTGATTAAAATATGGTAAGAGGTTTTCATATCACTTTTTATTCCTGTGAGATTCAGGCTATATTTTACACTATTTCCTTTTATGTGGTGTTTGTACTACCGATGATGGTATTAATTGTGTAATATAATTCAATTTATGGGTATTCACATATTTATTGTATGATCCTTCTTTCTTGGGGTGTGTGTTTTGTAAGTTACCAAATCAGTCGGGGAACCATTCATCATCCTCTTTTTAAAAGACTTCTTTTTTTTATGTCTTTTAATTTACATTATATTATGTTTGGATATGTTCATATATATCCTTATTGATTTAATTTTATTTCCATGTGATGAAATACCATTTTCTCTCTCCTAAACACATTTTATTAATTCTAAATTGACACTGTTAGGCTATCAAATTTTTGTAAGGGAACTTCTTTACCCAATTTCCAATCTTTGGGTTAAACATCTACTTGTTGATTATGCCATGCTATGAATTTGTGTGAATGATATATTATTGTTTTACACATAATATCCCCTTAAATTGGGTGTATTATTAATTTTCACACATAATTATGTGATTTATTTATCTATAATCTAAGGATATGATCTTTGAAAGGGACTTTGTCTTAATTTACATTCCATTGAGACTTAATTATTTTTATACACCAATTCAGTTTTATATGGTTTATATACTGCCCTGTGAAATATTATATCATTAATATCCTTATTCTCATGGCATTATATGTTTTTTTCATTTTATTCTTTAATTATGTTTATTCAAGTGTTTCTCAGGTGTTACGAGATGCTTTAACTAAAACATCATTTTAAATGATTTAAATATTTATTCTTGAAAATATTTCTCATTAATTTCCATGTTTTAAAAATTGTTTAAGGATTTATTTATTTGGAAATTAATGTTTTAAAATGTTAATTCCTTTAAAAGCTTCAAATGGTTATGAGACACTTTGATTCAAAAATATCTTTATTAAATGTTTTAAATGGTTTTGAAATTTTTTTTGATAAAGCATTGATTATGTCAATATATTGAAATGATATATTTTGATTGCAATATGGAAATATTATCTTTCCTTTATGATTGTTTTATGGGTTATTAATATTTTATTTTAATTGGGAATTTTTTATGTATATGGGTGGTTTTGTGATAAACCTAGGGCGGGTGAGCCAGAGATAGCTCTTCAATTCATTGGGTAACATAATGGAGGTAAGAATGAATGTTCCTCCTAAGAGATTTAGGGAATATACTTTTATGGGTATTCCAAATGTGACACCCCATGTAGCTGTGATGGATACAATGTAAGTATGATATGGATTCCATAATCTAACTTTATGATTTATGATTTCTTTGTGTTATTCATAAATCTTATAATTTTTTGAGGTATGTTATAATTGAAAATTATGGTTTCATTGATTTGTATTTATTGATGGGATAATGTTTTCTTTCCTTATTTTATAACCCTAACTATGCTTTTTATGATCATCCCAGGATTTTGAAATGATTTCCATAGAACTTATAGATGAATAGAGTCAATGATGGGATCAAGGAAAAGTCAAGGTGTCTAAAACATGGAACTAGACATGTTTCTTTTTAAGAGTTTATATTTTATGAAAAAAATGGATACTGAGTAGTAGTATCTACATATAATTTTCAAGATGATATGTAATAGTTATGGCCTACTTATCTAGAACTCTAAATCAGAAAAGATCCTCAATGTGAATTATTTATTTAATTCAACATTATGTAATTTTTTGAGGTCAGGTCCTTATAGTTTTTATCAAATGTCAGTTTAGACAAAATTAGGTATTAGGATTTTTCGTTAAACACATTGTTAATCCCAATGTATATTTTTCTTGTTTTATAACTTTTTCAGATCAAGGAAACTCTATTACAATTGGAAGGATGAGGATCTCAAACGATATTTCTGTGTCTTCTAGATGACATGCTTGCAATAATTATTGAAAAGTGATGTTCATACGATTCGGAAACCTTTTCTTGCATAAAAATCCCTTAAAAGCAGTTGTTTGAGATATCAAACACCTACGCTATACCTCGATATCATCGTGGATCATGGGATGTATTTAATCAAGTCCTATTTTCTCAATATTCTTATATTTTCAATAATGGTAAATATTATTAATGAATTTTCAAATAATATACCTAATCACAAGATTTTGAAGCATATTATGATTTTAAAAAAGGTTTTGAAGAAAGACAACCTTGGGAAACCTATTTGTATTTTCTTTTACAATATAGTCCATCAGCACATACTTATGGTATTTTAAAAGGATTATTGATTGAAATTTTCAACTCAAACTCGATCTGACTATTTTATAAAAATAATGTCTTATCTGATGTTTTGAAATTATATGTCATACAAGATTACTTTCTGAAACTATTTTTTTGCGAACAGCCCTGTGACCCACGTTGTAGAAGGTGTATTTGGATGAAAGAAGAAAATGTTTTTTAAGGATCTCTAAATAATTATTAAAATGCATGGACCTTCTACCTACATTAAAGACATGATGATGAAACCTGATGGACACCATAATCCAGGTATGATGTTCTTTCTTTTGGGAGTAGTTTTATTTTATAATAGAGAGGTGAAAAAATGACCATATATAAGATTTTGTGGTCTTAATGTATTGGGATGAAAATGAAAGGTATAAGAAAACTTTGAGGATAAAACATGTTAGGGTTATTTTTGAGTTTTATAAAAAGGACAACCCGAAAGATGGGTGACAACCCATCTTGTCCGACAAGGCTACAGGAATCGAACCCACAACCGAAGGGAGACAAGGTCGCATCACGTACCACTATCCTATGTGAAGTCCCTGGTAAGTATGAATTATTCTTTTTAGTTAAATAATTTTATGGATCAAGAATAAGTTAATTTTGGGAACTTAGTTTTTTTCAAATTGATATCCTTAATATAGGAAAATCATTAGGTTATTAAGTGAAAAATGTAATTTCAAAGAAGTTCTCTATTTTGGGTAATAATATATGATTAAGGGAAATATAATACTATGGGATCTCATTTTTGGAGTAATTGATGAAATTTTATTTTGGTAGAATCTATGTTTTTATGTAGACATATGGAGATTTGGGTTATTTATGAAAATGATTAACCTATTATAGGGAATATGTGATTCGGTTAATTACTCTTCAGTATGAGTCTTTAAGATAAGTCGATGTTATTTGGAGATAAATGTTAAGTTTTATCGTGGAAGACTATGTGATCAAATTCTTTGGATTTTTGGGTTTCATTCTTATTTTTGGTCACTTTGAATAATTCTAAGGACAATTGTGTATTGAATGGTCTTTGTTGAACTTTGGGTACAGTTTCTTAAATTTTTGAGATTAAGAGTAGAATTTCTTTTTATAAAGGATTGTTTTTTTGGGATGATATGATCTTGTACTAACCATTTTGGTTTTTGTTTGATATATAAATACAATGAAAATATATGGTTCATATTTTTTGGATAATGTTATACTCTAGATATTGATTCTAGAACATTTTATGTGACCAAGTCAGTTTGAATACTCAACATTTGGAGAAAAGAATAGTTTGTGGTAGAAATTTATTAAAGGATGAAAGTCTACATGACAAGTAAGTATGTTTCCGTATATTCTTATTCAAGATCATAAATAATTTCCTCAAATTTATGAACAGGAACATAAAAACAAAAAAAATCCTTTTAATTTTCCTACTGGGAAAACAATGATCGTTTAACCTATCACATATGTGTGGTTTTCTTGTTGTTAACTTTCTCCCAATCATGTTTTTTATCCCTCTCCATCAAAACATGACATTTATTTTCTCCTCCACATCAATGTTTTCTTGGAGTCCTATCATGTCTTATATTGGGTGACCATTGTACATATCTTACTTATTCTAAAGTGATAGTATTATTGAATCTTTTTTTGATGTGGGACTTTTAATGATGTTTTTTAGCCTAATTTTAAAATTGTGAGGATGCAATTCCCAAATGGGAGGAAGGATGTAACATCCCAGGTAAATATGGAATATAAAATTTTCATATTTATTAAAAATTGTGAATTAAATATTAATTTAATTTTAAAGGGGATTTTATGTTCAATGGTGTACCTGATACGCAAAATTGGGTTTCTTTGAAAACTTACGTTGCACACAACATTGAGTTATTTCAAAAAATAAAATAATATTATTATTAATTTAAATGGAAGTTAACTCCTAGTCATTGTATTGGAGGGAATGAATATAACTAACTAAAATAAGATTATATATGTTTTTTAAATGTTTTTTACATTTAACCAATAAATTTTTTTGGCTTAAAATGTGCATGAATCCAATTTTAAGCATAAATACTCTATTATTCTTTAAAAGGTCGTTTTACCGCCTTTTAATGGATAACCCTTTTTAAATATATTTTTTGTCACTTTTATATGTTATATTCGATAAAATAAAATTCTTCTTTATAATCGGGACATCAAAATTTACTTTGGCAAATTTTTTTGTATTTTTCTTATAAAGATCATTTTTTAATGAATAGCAAAAAATACTGTATTTTAATTCAAAACTTCCTTTAAATATAATTTATTTATATGGATATATTATATTTTTAAATGGTTTTAAAGTTTAATTATATTAAATTATTACCATTTAATCCAATTTTTATCATTGGAAGTAAATTCACTTTGAAATTGGACATAAACAAGTGTCAATCTTTTGATAGTTATTATCTCTTAAAAACACCTTTTTTGTTTTGACAACAAGAATTAATTTTTAATTAATTTCTACAACTTCTGTGTTTTTAATTGGGAGAAATGGAGTTCATATTTTTAAATAGGAGTTCAAAATTATGTAAATAGGTAACTTTTATTTTTATACATTATGAATTTTTACTTCGGTAAATATTTTTATTTACAATGGTTAAAAGGTAAATCTGGTAATTATGGGTAATGAAACAACATTGTATTAATATTAAATTACCCTAAAATGTGTTATAATCATATTGGATGATACATTTCCTACCATAATCATCCTTGGGTCGATTTTGGGACCCCATGGAGCCACATGGGAGTGATAATGACACTATATATTAATTAATTTAAAGTAAAGAGAAAATGACATAAACATATATCTTTTAGTAAATAATTTTTTACTTATGGTTATTTAGGATATATATTTGACTATAGATATTAATTTGAAATAAAAAAATATTTCCTACATTATGGTATTTTTTATAATTTTTAGACATCAAATAAATAAAAAATTTAATAACACAATAATGATGCAGTGTATACCTCATTCATGAATGATTTAAATAAATATGATTAAAAAGATTAAAAAAATATCTCAAACATGTCCAATTATTATTCTATGATTTTATATGAAACATGAGTCATCATATCTTCGACTTTTATGAGTTTTTGACCATTTGAAACTAAAGAGAAGTTTATAATAAAATAATATTTTTAAACATCCCTAACAAGTTCCTCCTCCCCCTTATAAAAATCCATCACCTCTAACCCATTAATCACACCTCTCAAGCCCATTGTATCATCCAAAAACTGTTCAAAAAATCTCCCAATATCCTTATCTTCCTCCAAGAAGTCTTACTTTATCTAGAAGTCACTTTAAGAAATTTGTTTGGTTCAAACCAAAGATAGTTACCTGATTTAAAGGCAACGTCTTCTCTTAAGTTCTTTTGTTTTATTTTACTTCTCCAACCCCATAAACTGTTTTTATTCCATTATTTTATAACAAAACAATTATAGTCAATATAATATGTTTTTTTATGAGAAGTATTCTAACTACACTTACACACACCTCAATCTAATGGGTAAAGAATATACTGTTTATGTGGATGTTGAACTACTACCTCACAAAACGATGATTGTTCAATATTATCCAACCACCTATTATGGTCATCGTTAAGATATAACTATAGTTATATGTGATATAGATTATATTTATATTTTTTCTAGTCTTCTGTATTTTTCATTTATAGAATACCCTTATGCTTTTCACAGTGGGTAAATATAATAATTTCATTTGAGGAAGTGTGGACTACCGCCCCTCAAAGTGATATGACTCGTTCATGCCATATATAGGACGTATAATGGATGTATTTAATTACATTATATATGAAATTATAGTATAATTATAATATACCTATGTATCATTATATTTTCATTCCATTAAAATACGAAATAGAAATGAAAGTAGCGTTCATGCGTACGTACGGCTTACCGTCTCTATGAACTGTGCATTTCATATCTTATATCCAAATGTTATATACTATTATAAATAAACACACATATATATATATATATTATATATATGATATATATTATTTCTAAATTATGAATCTCATTTTGTATATAATGGACCATTGACCACAAGAAAAACGTGTAATTATAAGAAGTTCATTTTTGACTCAAATATCGACAAAACAACCATTATTAACTTAAATGATTACATAATGTTTATAACATGGTAATAATTGATATAAAAGGATATAATAAACTGCAAAAATTTTCTTAATAAATTATAAATTAAATTTAGTTTATTATTTAGGAGATTAAAGAACGAACGGGTCTAGTCGGACACGAGGTAAGGGGTTTCTTATCTCACTTTTAATTCTGTGATATTTCCATTGTTCTCCACTTATTTATTGCATGTGGTGTATTGTGTATTTCAATTTGATATATATTATCATGATTATATTTATATTAATGGTATTCTATGATTCATTTTGGGG
The DNA here is from genome assembly GCA_963277665.1 of Viscum album. Lineage (NCBI taxonomy): Eukaryota > Viridiplantae > Streptophyta > Magnoliopsida > Santalales > Viscaceae > Viscum > Viscum album. Next base: position 1,090,889,138 of record OY728121.1, read on the forward strand.
TTATTAACTTTTGTTCATATGAATCGATTGATTACAACATGGTAAGGAGTTTTCTTCTCACTTTTTATTCCTGTGAGATTCATGATATATTTTCCACTATTTCCTTTTGTGTGGTATATTTACTACCCATGATTATATTCATTGTGTAATATACTTTAATTTATTGGTATTTACATATTCATTTTATGATCCTTCTTTCATGGGGTGTGTTTTATTCAGTTACCAAATCAGTCAGGGAAGTTTTCACCATCCTCTTTTTAAAAGACTTTTTTTTGTTATGTCTTTTAATTTACATCATATTATGTTGGGATTTGTTCTTTTATATCCTTATTTTTGTAAATTTTATTTCAATTTTATTAGATAACCTTTTATCTCTCATCAACTCATTTTTTTAATTTTAATGTGACGGCGTTAGGCTGTCGAATTTTTGTAAGGGAACTTCTTTACCAAGTTTCAATTCATTGTGTTAAACTTCAACTTATTGATTATGTCATGATATGAATATGTTTTAATGAAATATGATTGTTTTTAACATAATATCCACATAAATTGGGTGTATTCATATTTTTCACATGTAATTATATGATTTATTTATCCTTAATCTAAGAATACGATCTTTGTAAGGAACTTTGTCTCAATTTACATTCCATTGAGACTTAATTATGATCATGGAAAACTGAAGATTGTTTTCATTTTTCATTGTTTTGTGATACTTATATCATAAATATAATATTATTTCTTTAAATACCCTTATATATACATTCCATTTGACCTATAAATAAAAATGAATCACATCACATTGTAAGTCGGTAGTCTATCGTAAACATGAAAAACATTTTCATTTATTCAATGGATTGTAAGGTAAGAAAGTATATAATATATTTATTATCTTTATTTATCAATATATCATTAATAATATATATATATCAAATAAATACTTATGACCTTCCATGAAAATAGAAAGTTAAAAATGAATCGCATCGTTTTGTGTGGTGGAAGTCCATTGTACACCTAATATGCTTTATCATGTTCTATATAGAATATATTCATAGAAGGTATATGTGATATTATAATTCCATAATTATAATTATATTATTAATAGGATATATAAAAAATATATACATCATTATATACAACTATGAGAAGAGGTTATGGAAAACGAATTACATCTGCTCATGAGGCAATACTCTTCCTTACACATGATCAACCTATTCATTTTCTATTTGAGGGAGGAGATATAAAGACTCAAAAAAATCATACATAAATAATAATTTTAATAGAAAATTATTCATTACACAAAATTTAAATAAACACTTTAATCCTTCAGTTCTAATACCTTTGGAAATATAGGCACATAAATAACTAGTTCATAAGTGAGTTGTGTCTTTTCCCACAATGTTCTTCATAACTAGAACAATTCTTCGACATACCATTAATAATATCATTCATCATAACCTAGTGAAAGTAATCATAATAATTGGTGAGATTAGATTCTCAGTAACGGTTGAAATAATATACCTTAAAATATGGTCACCTGAAATCATAGGGTATGTATAAGGTTATGTGGCCATAAAATTTATATAAAAATTTCATAAAAAAACTATAATAGATAATAAATATGATTCATTCCTTAAAAAAGTATCATTTAAGAAAGCATGGATCAAAATAGTATGAAATAATCATAAATCAATCATTAATAATAATATCATGTCAATAAATTTTGGCGACATCACAGATATTAAAACCCACATCATATGATATAGTTAACTATCAAGACCATAAGAACGGTGGATTAGGACTTATCACCAGTTTCCCATTGTGGTTCATGATTCTAATATTTCCCATAATGGATCTAGACATACCTATTTCCCATATGGGGTATGTGCATCAACGTGTTTCCAATTGTATCTCAAGGTGTATAATTCTTTACCCAAAGAATTAGAAGGATATATATTTCCCACTAATATCATAATGAAAACCATACTTATGTTTTCTATAACTTCATAAAACATTCATCATATCATCACATTATAACATCTGACTATAAAAAGAGAATCATAAAAATTTCATAAATTTTCCAAAACATAACTAATGAAAAATAAATAGGTTTCATAAAAATTTCATCAATATAGACATTAACCATCCAGATAAATAATAAGGATGGAATCACTCAATATTATACCTAGTAAAGCATAATTAACATCAAATGATGTCATCGTTGATGGATAATGATATTTAACAAATAAATATGAACACTTATCGATTAAATTATCCTTTCCAATTTGAAAAAAAATATATAAAACAAAAAATATTTTCCTAATTCATTTCACTAAAAATGATCTTCAAAATAGGAATATTAAAAATAATAATTTATTGCTGATAATATCCAATCCATTTTTTAAAATCACTAACAATTCATAAAATATTTGGAAAATACGTATCTTTGAAAATAATATTTTAAAATTTTAAATGAATACTTAGAATAAGTTCATTATTATTGTGGAAAAAATTTCTCATCCCATATGGGTAAAAACAAATATTCCTTTAACATTTATGTTAAAAACCAAACGAGTCTTATTTTTTATAATGGTATGATGATTAATTTTAAAACATTTTGAAAAAAGTGAATAATGGGTAAAAATTTCTTTAATAAACCCTTTTGATAATGATAAAACATTTTTTAAAATCATTTTTAGAACAAATGGATATAAAATAAAAATTATTTTTCTACTGAAGAACTAAATAATGATGATTTTTATTAAAAACATTATTTTGAACTATTTAGTATATAAATAATGTAAATTGGGGAAAACTTGAATTCTTATGATGTAACAAGTGTATAACAAAATTAATTTTTTCCATAAGTAGGGATTGTATAACTTAATTTCTAGAAGAAAAAACATAATGATTCCTAATAAATGATGGAATTCCATAAAACCATAACTAATTCGATAACATTGAATTAAAAACCCCATGAATGAATAAAATTAAATGTAACATAAAATTTATTGTGAATAAATTAACTCATGATATTATATGTAATTATGTCTTTATATTAACCTCATAATATAAGATAAGTACATAAAATTACATTGGTCTCAATTATGGAAAATTGAGAAAAAAACCGCTTACTTTGGTTACTTATGAACCATAAACCCCATGATAAGGAAATCAATAAACAGATATTTAAATTCCCATTATTTTATATATAATACTCATGAAATACATTCATTGGTATTATATAAAATATATAAAGGAAATTAGTTTTGAATATGTCATGTGCCTCATAGAAGTAAAAAGTGAATTGAGAATCACAAACTATAAGGTTTGTCTTACATTGCACATATTAGAACCTCTATTATAATAAATATAAGTTCAATATAAATTTATTACATAACTAAAAAAAATATATCATACCATATATTATATACATATAACATTTTATTACTTATTTTCAAACAATTTCATGTTAATTTCGTGTTTTGGGTACTGACTATATTGTGTTGTGTGTATTTTTTGATTTGGTATGTTCTATCATCGTAATTTGATCATTGTCCCATATTATCCATAATTTTAACCAATATATTAATATCATATTTATTCATTTCATATTTATTTATATTAATCTATACAGTGTTTATATAGAAAATGAAATAAACAGTTAATGAAGATGGTAGGCCGTAGGTAACCATGAACGTTGTTTCCACATTCATAACGGATGAGATGAATAATGGGTTAATAATTTATTATATATCTATAATAATTTTTAATTCATTTATATCATAGTTTTTTATTTAAATATATCCTTATTATGTTCTATATAATTAGTATGTGAAGAATAAATCACATCTGTTCAAAGGTGGTAGTCCTCCATACAAATGAACAAGGTTATCATATAACTATTTAATTGAAAGAAGAAGTAATATGTGATAGAATGATTCTAGAATAATATTAACATAAATATTATCATATATAAATAATTAATCTATAATTATATCCAAGTGTGATAGGTGGTGATGGAAATTGAATAACATCAGTTCATTAGGGGGTAGTCAGCAATACACAGAGATGATGTTTTCATAACCTATATGATCTAAGAGGATAAGGATGTACGTTATGCAATTAACAGTATAAAATCACACAATATTTAAGATAAATGTTTTATTATATCAAAATGATATAAATATGATAGATTTATGTGGAGGTAGAAATAGAATAAAACACTTTATTAGTGTCAACACTACTCTTGCAGACAAGTTTTGATGGATTGTAGCACAATCTTATTAGGGTAGATTTTGGACAAAAATATGGCATCCTATGTCACAACCAAATATGGTTTCTATCAAAACTAGATCCTAAACTGGTGAATGTAAAGGTCTAAAGGGAGTTCTGTATCCCCATAGGCTAGAACCAATTCCCAAGTATGAGAAATATGTGTTTTGGAATGATTTACCTGAATTTAGAAGCATTAAACAACCAAAAGCAATAAATAAATGGAATATGAAAATTTAATTCAAACTATAATTTAATAAAATTAAGAACTGATATAAAAGGTTTTGTACAGATCTCAAGAGGGAGACAACTTAAAATTATCAGTAGAAACAACTCATGGACCACCACATGGTAAGGGTCCATCATCCCCAAGCCTTCTATACAACACTACACCAAGAATGGAAGCTAAAAACATGAACCATTGGTTCTAAAATCATTACACAAACCTATAAAAAACATTACCAAGTCTACTTAAACTAAATGTTATAAGTAGGGTGTGAGCCTAAGCCCAGTATAATTCCATCTAAAAGATTCCATGTGACAAACATTATATGATAAAAATTGTTCAAGTTATTATAAATAAGAAAAGGTAGCAACAATTTTCTAAGCGATGCAACTATATGTGAAAATAGTATTCAAGTGGTATATTTTAATAAATGAAAACTTTTAAATAAAATTCATAAAGATAATTAATTTTCTATCCTAACACACCTTATACTGATATTGATTATCATATATTCAATGAGAACTAGTCACGGGAACACCCCAAGGCACTAGATAGCTGTGGGCCCAGGTACCTCTATCTCAGTGAAAAGTGACCATAATAATTATCTGTTATCATTCAAGATCCACTAGTAGATAACATACCTATAACCTAGTGGTCCCCAACATAATAATAACAGTTTTTTTAGTGTTTTCATCATCAAACATTCTATAGGAAATAGGGACAAAACCCCTCTGGATCACTAGCATACTAGTACACGCCTTCCCACCTAGATACCCAAGTTTCTTTATCTGTTCTTAATCAAGTTATGCATCTCATAAAATACAATTTTCACATGAATATACCATTAAAAAACCACACACACCAAATAGACCCTAAGCATGTCACATAACACACCATTCACATTTAAATTCAATTTAATATCTTACTCACACAAAACAGCCCGTAAACTTGTTTCACACCCCTCTTACACTTTTATAAAACATTTCAACAATTAATAAAATGTTAAAAAAATATGTTACATCAAAAATCATCATTTTCTCTTTAATACCCATTTTAGTAGCATACTCCCACCAAACCATCACACAAACATTCTTTTTACACTTTCTATAACACAATAAACCATTTACAATTTTCTTAGAAAAGATCAAAAAAGCATACCAATTGTTTTGCACATAAAAAGTATTGAAAACCCAAATTTCAAGGAAAAAAGAACCCTAAAACCCTACCAAACAATGTTTTGAAGGCCAATACACATTTAATAAACCATTTTCACATGTTATAAAATGACCTCAAATGATACCACGAGAGTTACACAAGAAAAACACACCATTTCAAGAAAGAATGAAACTTTAAAATTAAACGCTCAACCAATTCCATAAAAAATAGATTTCAAACCACAAAAAACCTATTAGGAACATACTAAATATGTAAATAAAAAAATTTAACTCAACGAATAATTCATACACATGGAATCACATAACTTTTTTCAAAACCCCCAAATCTTTGTGTGAAACATCAAACACACCACCACCACACTACGAGAGAGTGAAAACAAACCTAAATCCACAATATTGGAAAAAGAACCCCAAAATAAAACCCTAGGTAGGAAAACCTAGTCTCTAGACATTTAGAACTTCAAGAATGAGGGGAAACCCCTAAGTAAATGGAAGCAACAATATAGGAATTCACTTACTTGAGAATCTTTGAATAAATCGCTAAAAATACAACAATATTTGAATCTCCAAGCATCCAAAATTGGAAGGGAGTTTCGAATAAGGATAAGGTGGTCGAGTGGGGACTGAAATGGGGGGAAATAATAAAAAATGAAAGATTGATGAAATAAAAAAATTCCCTTTTCAATTCTAGATGATTTTAGAATCTTGGTGGTAATTCTCCCTAATCCATGTTGAAAATTCACTCCAAAGAGTGAAAATGGAATATGGTGTTGCGCCTAGGGTTTGTGGGATCAAGTAAGAGGTGGAATGACTAAAAAATATTAAAAATAAATGAGATATAAAATAAATAAATTGATTCCTTAAATCTAGAAATGGGATCATTGGTTGGCTCAATGCTTGAATAAATAACCCAAATCAACCATGATTATGAGTTATTATGGGGTCTTAATGCATATGTTGGTTTTAATAGGTCTGGTGAGTCTATATGGGAAGTGGAATTGGTGAATAGAAATGAAAAATTATGTATTTATAAAAGAAACAAATTTATTTTTTAAATCTGGAAATGGGCTCATGGTTTTGCCCAAATCATGAAGATATCAACCCAATAAACAAAACCCATAAATAGTTCCACAAGGAGTGTCACAAATTCAATTACAAGCCACATAATCCTTATATATTCAATTCAAAAAAAGATAAGTCCAAATACCATCCATGTCTTCTAAGACTAATTACATAGATCAATAACACCTGAGACACCAAATCTAATCCCAGAACACCCAGAAACCAACAGAAAACTAATATCCAAAATAAGATACGAAACAAAGCCTAGAATTAAAGATCCATGTGTGAATATTCTCTCCACTATAAATCATTCCACCCCTGGAAAGCCACAGTAATTGTAGATGCAAAAAAAACAACCAATATTCCAAAATAAGCTCCCTTACCATGTTTCCCCACCCCCAAATGGCAAAAACACCTCCTATTGATCAAACAATGGAAGGGATTCTCTCACCAACAAATATCTACACCATTATCCTAAAATGGTAAATGTTATGATAGTCATACTTCAACAAAGTTGTTGGATGTTCTCTAGCACCAAAATTTACCCAAGGAACATATTCTTGGTTAGATAGCTTTGAACGAGACTACCCACTACCAAGCCAACACCAAGGACATAATCAAGCTATTAATATCAGGATACTAAAACAAACTCCCCACCATAAGATCCAACATGATTTCCCAAGACATAACTAACATACCAAGAGGGGGGTCCTGAACGAACTCGCCATCATAACAGATAGATTAACATTAGACTTATTCTAAGAGAACCTACATGATACCCATGGTGGGTCTCCCCACCATAAGAACCAACCTTCTTAACAAACTGGAATGGGACAACAAAACAAATACCCAATAAGACCCAATCCCCACCAAAATGGTGGGTTCAATCAATGAAACTCCAGACTAACACAGACATTAACCAGTACATCACTCCCAAAAACATTACCATCCTCAGATGAGTCCAACCAAAACTGAGATCAAAAATATCCTACAAGGATATTCATACATGAATAGCCACACAAATAAATTCACCTGCAACAGTTCATGAACTAGATTTTAGAAAACAAAACCACCTCACCATCCTATAGTAAAGGAGGGACTTATCCACCAATGTAGATTACAACCCTGATAAATAGGGTCCCTATATCCCATTCCACCACACAAGACCACTTGAAATGAAACCACCATATCAAAACCTAAAACTATCTCCACCTCTGACACTAGAGACAGATGTTGAATAAGATCCCTTACACCCTTTGTGATTTCTTGACTATATGTAAAGCATCACTCTGAGGCCTATGGCTGGAGCCCTGATGTTTAAAGAATATTCTACACCACAGATAGGAGCTAATGATCACAACACCCCACAAAAATCACTAACTGAAACAATACACCTTTACCCAAATAGGGACTTGGGGGATTTATATGAATCACCACTTTCACCCTGAAAAAGAAACATTAGAATGAAAACACATGGAATAAATCTTCACATAGAACAAGGAATTCAAAATTCTCAGAATAAAAACATGCTTTCACTTATGAACAATCCCTGAAAAGGTTCTGCAACATCCACCATTTACCCTTAAAATAAAAAACAACACAATAGGACACCCCAAAAATGGACTCTTTCAAGTGAAAGAGTCATTAATCAGAGTGGAACCTTGATGAGAGAACCAAGTGACATGATATTACAGCAAGACACCATCACAACCTCGAATGACTAGATTTTCCACACTGTTGGATAACATGAACTCTTGCATTGAAGACTGAAAAAAGATCCAGGGTCCCTTTAAGATATCATTCTACACTAACTACCCCAAACTGAATTCACCTTCCTCATTGGGATTCCCCTTCACCACTTCTAGATAGAACTAATAGACACAATTGTGTCAAACTTCACCTTTTACAATTCCTGAAACATAGGGAACCAAGGTGTTTTTCAAACAACCACAACCACTCTCTTTCTACACAAAGATCAAGTTAACCAAAAAACAAGAGTGGTATAGTTAATATCCAAATCTCAAGAAGAAATTTTTTATGTTGATAAACTATATGATCTTCCAACAGTAAATCAAATGTGACCACACTTTAATAGTTAATTAAATCTTTATGGGGGCATAACCTATCCAACAAGACAACCCAACCACTAAACTATGCAGGTCCTTTGGTCAAAACATTATACAAAATAGAACTGAACACATGAGGGTAGAAACCACTAGGGTCTCTTGAATGATTTCTGATAATGGGACACCAATCAACACCTCAACCCAACTTACCAAAAAACACAAAAACAACATCAAAATAATAGTTTTTCTCTAAATAAATACACCCCACCACAAAATTCCCAAAAACTTATAAGACACACCACCAAAACTGGTCATTGAGACATCAAATTTTCCTTTAAATTCATCTCTTTGAAAATAAATGGGTCGGTGGTTAGAGAGTCCACCAATGGTACCCCATGGGCCTCACACATGCATGTTTCAGTGCCACACTGGGCACCGTCCTCATATCCATTTCGGCACTCATCCACCTATGACATTATCCATCCATCTCCCTTTGTATATCCATGAATTTGGTCACTCATGGAAATACCAAACGTTTAAAAAAATTATTTTCTCTTTTCAAAACCATAACATTCAACTAACACATCCTTTTTCTCAAAACCGCTAACCACAAAATCCAAACCCAGTTCAAATCATACAAATATTCTTATAAAAATACCAACCTTTCAAATAAAAATTCACATTAATGTCTCACATATTAGTTTCAAAACATATCGTACCATTTTGAAACACTTTCATGTTTTATGACAAACTCCATTTCACCCATACCCACTAATTTAAAAAATCATTTATCTTCATTTAAAACAAGTTCCCCAAAAATTTGTGATGAATTTTAAAATAACATTACAGATAGATTAAAAATAAATCTTCAAAACCCACAAATAAATTCGAAGACACTTAATTCAAATTAAAACACATTTAATGGTTTAGAAAATTCTACTGGAAACACATTTTCAAAACCTACTTTAACATAATTCATAATTTCAAAAGAGGTATAAACATACCATTTACAATTTCAAAACAGTTCATAAATTTCATTTCTACCCTTTAAAAAATAAAACCACATCATCTTTATAAGAAAATATTTTCACAAAAATTCACACTTCTTAAAATAAAGTCATTTTTGCTTTAAAACACATGTTTCCAAGATTCCAAAATAAAGAGACACAAGAAAATGAGAGAGGAAAGTAGTGTTGGTGGGTGACATAGAAATATGGTTGGTGTCCATGTACCAATCACTTAACCATCATGGAGAGAGTTATATGGAAATATCCTCGGCTCCACATGGATTTATAGGCCTAGTGATCTCACTCAGACTATTAACCCAACTCTCTTTTCATTTACCCAAACATCAACGAACCATGAGAACAAAAGAACTCAGTTAAAACCCAACATCCCCTAGAGACATGAATCTCGTCATGAGGTGTGATGGATAGTAACACTAATCATAATTGGAATATCATGTCCTAAAAATCCGTTCTTTGGTCTACCCAGACACTTTCCCAAAAGAACATGACCCAAAAAGAGTGAACCTCCTTCGATACAATTGTGTCACGAACAAAATCCGGTCTCCATCAAAACTAGAACCTAAACCAGTTCATGGAAAAGACATAAGGTAGTTCCATATCCCCATGGAATGCAACACGTTCCCAGGTATGGTAAATAAGTGTTTGAGAATGATTTACCAGAATTTATATGCATTAAAAAACCAAAGACAATAAATAAAGTGATTCTGAAAATTTAATCCAAACAATCCTTTAATAAAATTCAGAACTAAAATAATTGGTTTTATATAAATCCCAAGTGGGGAAAAAATTAAAAATTATTAGAAGAAACAACTCAAGGACCACCACACGACAGGGGTCCATCATCCCTAAGCCATCAATACAACACTGCACCAAGAATTGAAGCTAACAACCCAAACCAGTAGTTCTAAAATCTTTAAAAAACCAACAAAAACATTATCAAGTATACATACAAAAAAAGGATTAAGTAGGTTTTGATCTTAATCCAAGTATTATTCCACCAAAAATATTCCATGTGAAAAAAACTGGAAGACAAAAATCATGCATGTTTTCATAAACAAGAAAAGGTATAAACAATTTTCTAAAGGATGCAACTTTATATGAAAATAGTTTTCAAGGGGGATATTTTAAAGAATGAACACATTTAAATAAAATTTACAAGATACTTAATTTTTAATCCTAACAGATTTTATACTGATGGTGAGTATCATATGGTCAATGATAACATGACATGGGAACACCCCTAGGCAATAGCTAGCTGTGGACCCCATGTACCTCGTATCTCGGTGAAAAGTAACCATAATAAATATTCGTTCTCATGAAAGATATGCTATTATGTAACAAAATATTAACCCAGTATTCCCCAACATCATCATAATAGTTTATTTCTGGTTTTCACCATCAAAAATTCTCTGTTAAACATGGACAAAAACCACTTCGGGTCACTAGCATACTAATACACATCGGACCACCTAGATACCCAGGTTCCCCTCTTTGTTGTCAACCAAGTTACATGTCTCATAAAATACCATTTTCGCATGAAAATTTCATTTCCAAAACAAACACACACTAAACATCCCACAATCATGCAACATAACACTCCATTCACATTCAAATTATTTTTAATATCATACTCACACAAAACAGGGTGTAAACATGTTTCACACCACTATTACAATTTAATAAATCATTCCAACAGTTCATAAAATATTACGAAAACGTTTTACAACACCAATCATTATTTTATCTTTAAAAAAACACATTATTATAGCATACCCCCACCAAAACAGTACACAAACATCCTTTGCACATTTTTATAACTCAATAAACAATTTACAATTTTCATAAAAGACTTCCAAGAAGTATAACAATGTTTTGCACATATAACCCAATCAAAAACCCTATTTCAAGGCCAAAATCACACCAAAATCCTACCAAACAATATTTTTCACCCCAATCCACATTTAATAAACCATTGTCATATGTTATAGAATGTCCCCAAATGATACCACAAGAGTTACACAAGAAAAAAACATCATTTCAAATAAAAACATAACTTTAAAATTAAACCCTCAACCAATTCCATCAAAATTAGATTTCTCAAAACAAAAAAAATTAGGAAATATATAAATATTTAAATCAATCAAGCTAACTCATCAAATAATTCTTACACATGTAATCACCGACCTTTTGTGTCAAAACCCCCAAATATTTGTGCAAAACTTCAACCGCACCACTTCTGCACCATAAAGAAGTGAAAACAAATGTAAATCCACTATATTAGACCAAGAAACAAAAAATAAAACCCTAGGTATGAAACCCTAGTTTCTCGACGCTTGTAACTTCAAGAAAGAGGGGAGATTTCCTAAGGAAATGGAAGGAACATGAGTAGAATTCACTTACTTGAGAAACTTTGAAGCAATCACCCAAACTACACCAATATTTGAATCTCCAAGTAGCCAAAATTGGTAGAGAGGTTCAAATAAGGCTTATGAGGTCGATTGGGGACTGAAATTGGGGAGAAATACTAAAAAATGAGTGATTTATCGAATAAACAATTTCCCTTTGAAAATCTAGATGATTTGAGAACCCTTGAGGAAGTTCACCCTAATCCATGATGAAGATGAGCTCCAAAGAGTGGAAATGTAACATGGGGATGAGACTATGATTTATGGGATTTAGTGAGAGGTGAAATGACATAAAAATCATATAAAGTGAATGTGATAGAAAAGAAATAATGTATTTCCTTAAATCTGGAAATGGGCTCAAGGGTTGGCCCAATGCCTAAATAAATCTCCCAAATCCATCTTGATTACGAGTTCCTAAGTGGTCCAAATGGATATGGTGGTTTGAATAGGTTAGGGGAGGCTATGTGGGAATAGTAATGGGGGAGAAATTTTGAAAAATTAAGCAGTTATAAAAGAAGCAAATTTTGTTTTTAAATCCGGTAAAAGGATAACGATTTGGCCCAAATAATGAAAAAACCACCCCAATAAACATACCCCAAAAAGGTGCCACTAGAATTGTCACAAATACAATTCCAATACACCTTATTCTTATAAATTACCTCTTAAAAAATACAAGATCAAATACCATCCATGGATTCGAAGACTAATGACTTAGATCAAGAACACCTGAGACACCAAATCTAATCCTGAAACACCTGGAAACCAAGAGAAAACTAAGAACCAAAATAATATTCGAAAAAAAGAAATAAATTGAAGATTAGGGTGTGACATCCAAGATGAGATTAGGTAATTATGGATTTTATTTCATAAGGTATTTTACTATCCAATTTGTTTTGGAAAGTTTGAGAAGATTGGAGAGGATATGGAGTTTTATGAATGAGGTAAGTGGCACACTTGTAATTTTTTTGAAAAAATATTTGTACCGACATTTTTCACATGAAAAAGTTTAAACAAGGGTAATTATAGTATCTTATAAGAGATAAGGTATAAATATGTCCATAAAATGCATTTTTTATATTTGTTATTAGTTTTTTACCCCCAATCCATTATGATTAATGTAAAAACTCGGATCTTCTTTTCCGGTATGGATATATATTTTGGGTTTTTTTAAGAAAAATGGAATAATTTGAAGATTTTCTAAGTATATGTCATGTACTATTGAGTACACGCTCTGTATCCAGTTTCCATGGGTAGCCGTGTACTATCCTTGTAATGGCCAATACATGGTCGTGTAGGTGGCCTGGCAGACCACCTAAAGCAGGAGTTGGTTGAGGCTTGTACACGGAGTTTACATTAAATTAACACATTGTGTACTTTTCTTTTTATTTTATTAATCGGACTAGGGTCACGTCTAATCGCTAGAAGCATCTTCTATATCCCGTTTCTCATATAGGAGAGTTATGTATGGCTAAAAATCGTTTAGCTCCTCCCATTCCTCCATCCGAGCTATGATTGAGACACCGCTGGGTGCGTTCGATTCTGATTAGTAAGTTCTCCCTTTCCTTAGAGCCTCTATTCCTGATTTCTCCTCTCTATTAAGTTATCCAAGGTTCAACGATTTGGATATTGTTTTAGATATACGAAATTCTAGGATGATTCAAGGACCAAGTTCCAGATTTATCAATATATGACATCAAGGTAGATGGTTTGTGCCTTTCTTTGATAGTCATTGGATTATATGTGCTTAAAGTGACGAATACCCAGGTTTATGGTATTGAGTTTTTTGGAATTTAACCTTGTTTAATGCCTTCTATGGTTTTGTTGTTTGATAATGGGTTATTTATTATGAATAAGGTTTAATACCTTGATTATATATGTGTTTCTCATGTTTGATTGGTTATAGTTATTCGATCTAGGAAGCTTGTTAGGTTTCTTTGTTTTCCATGCCTAGTGTTGTAAGGATGGAGTTGTCATTTTCATGATATTCATTTATTACGCATTATGAGTGTATGGCCAAGGGGAATTGACTGTGAGAGCTTCCTGGAGTAGGGTATTTTATTTATTAACTGTTGTTATGTTGACCCATAGGGAATTCACTACGAGAGATATCAGGTGGACATAGACCAGAGGGGTTAGAGACTATGAGAGATACTCATAGGGTCGTTATTAAATTATTGTTGGACCATAGGGAATGGACTATGAGAGATTCCAGAGGTTCATTATAATTTACTATTTCTATGCATACTAATGGGTATTGATTATCAGAGATACCCAGGTGGTCATTTATAATTGTTTAGTACTTTTTAGGACCACATGGGGTTAGACATTGTGATCTTTTCCAGAGGGTCGTTATTATTTATTGAATTGATGATATTCTGAACTAGTGGGGTCAGACTATGAGAACATTCCCATAGGGTTTATTTTGAATTATGGAATGATTATGATGAGCTTTCCAAGCCAAAGCACAATCTTGGGCTCCGTCTTACTTGTTTGTTAGATGGTCCTTTGAGAAATATGTCTTCAATTACACAGTGGATAAATAGATTAGGATAAATACTGAGGTTACATTACTCAATGGTTTGAATAATTTATAAATGGAAATTAATTTAATTGAATCTGTAAGATTGTTTACTATGCGTACTTCTTTTCTAATTGCTTCATTTCTTCATATTGTCTGCTATATATATTCATTGACTATTAGGCACACATCTTTTTTTGGTTTCCTACTGGGATTCACCTCATGCCATATTTTGGTCATGATTTTGGACCTAAATAGATTATATGGTTGTAGGTATATTAAAGGGAAAGTGCCATTCTTAATCAGATACTTGAGTGTTGTTCGAGTGGGAGACCATGGGACCAAGATGAGGCTTATGATGCTATTAGAGTTTACTGTTTTCTGTACTTTGGTTTCAGTATTGTATTTCCAGTAATGTGACTTGTTTGGATACTTTCCTAGATACTTGTGACATGCATCATTATTTACATATATGCTAAAATTTTATATACTATCATTCTTCAGCTGCTTACTTTTTTTATGGTATTACTGCTACCGCTACTATTTAATATTTGTTTCAACAGTGTTACTCTTCCATTGAGGGCATAGTTTTCCTACTATCACACCCATGGCCCTCACTTCTAGTTGTAAGCCTCTGATGTTCAGGGAAATGCGCATGAGGTCATGTGACCAATCGGATATGGGGCACCTTTGGGCGGCACCCGAAACCAGGATGTTACAAAGTGGTATCAGGGTGTTATTTTCTTTTTTCCCTTACTAATTGGAGCCTATAGACTGGGATAGGAAGGAATAGGTTGTTGGTAATAACGTGTGCTGGGGAGTAGCTAACCTATATACAAGGAAAATCCAAGTGACCTCTAATATTGCAATTTTCTGGTTTTTCAATTATTACAGTTGATATGATTTCACCATTGGGTGATACACATGTATTGTGTTATTATCATTGATATCATTGTGGTTCAATTTCTATTTCAACCTGATGAGATGAGGTAATTCCATCTCATATATCATATAGTAACTTTCTAGAGATCACATGTCATGATTCTTGTCATGTCATTTTGGGTCCATTACTGATTGCATGTTGTTGTGATAGATGTTGTGCTAGATATGCATGCTAATGTGATATATTTCGTGATAGAATAACTTCTATTTTTATAGGGTATTGGTATGTGTAATGTTTCATTTGTATGGATGTCGAACATTAGTATTTGAGGTGTTATGTGACCTTCTTGGATTGGAATTTGGTGGATCATGTTTGAAACTTAATCCAATTTCGTCAAGTTATGATCTGAAAAGGCATTCCAAAATTTTATTTGTGTGAGAATGGGCACTCAAGGACCATTATTTTTAATTCCTTTGACATAATTTTATGTTTTTAAAGGTTTCATAGAAGTTTCAGGGGATTTCTATCTAGAAACCCAGACAACATGGCGTATGGTATTATGAACACATGCCATGTATTCTTCTATTTTGGAAGAAACAACTTTTCTTAATTAAATTTTGTGTATTATATGTACATGTCATTTAGTATTTAACTGTGTGACGGACTTTGTGAGTAGATACACGGGGTTGGGAAACATTGTTAGAACACATCATGTTCTAGGAGTACACGCTGTGCCACAAAGACTATGTGTGTGGCCATGTGACTAATGAAATGGATGGATAAAAAATTGGTTGTACACACCGTGTCCTATTGTTACATGTCGTATAGAGTAAACCATGTCTCTAATCGTGTGACCAACAACATGGGTTGCAGGTACTTAACCAGTACAAACTATGTCTATGTTGAACATGTTGTGTAGTGTTGCACTGGAAGACCCTGTTTGGTTTATCTATGTATAAGTAATTAGGAAGGAGAGAAGAATTAAATTACACACCATGTCATAATAGGAACACACCGTGTGTGGTGGTGTTACATGACCTGGTTTAAGAGAGGTACACGCCTATGTAAGTCTTAAAGGGAACATTTTGTGTGATAGATATAAATGTCGTGTTGCAATATTTTGTAAAGCTTGATTGTTTTCCTTCTCCTGTTCTTTTTTGGAACTTCAAATTTGATATCCTTGATAATATTTTAATAAGGTGTGCAATTTACCTTGAATATTCATGCCGTCGAGATGTCCCCTAGTTTTGCGCTAGGTGTAGGGTGATGACAAGACACCGGAAAGGATATATTAGAGACTACCAACAGATCCTCCCATCATGATCATCTAGGAATTGTCTGTTATACTAGATGCAGGTGCTGATGCACAGTTCCTTGAAGGCTTTTTGAGGATGTTATAGACTTTTCAAGGAGCACTGCATCATGCCCATTCTATGGAACATAAGATGTGGGTGTTCCAGCGGCAGCATCATTAGGATTTTCCTAGGGATGGAGGACCACAGGATATAGGGTTGTGGTTGGAGTCCATGCTTACTATCTTTGAGCATATGGAGACTCCTCCAGATAGGAGGGTGAAGATCGGGATGTATATGCGACATGATTATTCCAATAAATGGTGGGATGTTATCTCACAAGTGGAACATTATCAGGATATGTCTTGGGAAGAGCTTCAGAATACCATTTTGACTAATTCTATCCTGATACATTGAGGGATGATCGAGCTTGGGATTTTTTGCATTTGATATAGGGAACTCTTTTATTGATGGATTACTCAACCCGTTTTACAGAGCTTCAGCGCTTGACACCTGTTCTAGGAGGTGATGAGTTATCTTTGGTTGGGCTATTTGAGGATGGTCTCGCGTATGACATCTGACCAAAGGTGAATGTCTTCAAGATGACTACTATAATGGCTATAGTTAACCAAGCACTGATTACCGAGCATAATCTAAGGTAGTTAGTAACATTGAGCTATGCTGGTTCATCATTCATGGTTTGTACTCCTCTGTCTGATAATAAAATGCGTAGTAGGGAGCCTTTTCATTGTGATTCTAGTAGCAGGGATATTTATTCACATAGCTAGGTGGTATGCTACTAGGGTGGGAAGATTTGGCATATGAGACCACATTTCTCGAAGGACCTAGTAAAGTGACGATGTTGTGGCAAGATGGGTCACCTTTAGCATTTTTTATAGTTTTTCTGACCCATATCTAGTGATAGGGGTTATGCTATGACTCCACATTCAAGAGAATGACTATCAATTTCTCATAAGTTAGGGAACTGGAGTTTTTTTGGAAGTTCAAGTCGAGGAGGAGGTTGTGGTCATGGTATCCAGTCATCATGTTTTCAATAACAAAAGGGCGGATCATCTCTGTGTAGTCAGGCAGGGTCGCAAGGTTGTGGTTTAGGTTAAAGATTTTCAGTGGATCAGAACAAGTAGGAGCAGGATCCCAAACCCTCTACAGTTACAGGTACGATTAATGTTTCCTCAGTTTTAGATTCTACTCTTTTATATACAAGGTCTTCCCGTATATTCATATATTTTTCTATTTTGGAGATACTTGACCTCTATATCATTACTTCTGTGGATTTAATCACACTAGACACTCTTTTGGGGCTAAAGAAGGCTATTGTATGTTAGTTCATGGAGTGGCCTCTTGAGGTTTGTGGGTGTCACTTCTTATGGGACCTTTATGTCGTAGAGATGACAGGATTTGATTTCATTCTCATAATGGACCGGTTAGTTTCTTTCCAAGAAAATTTTTACTACTATCTTCATAGTGTGAGTTTCGCATAACCAGGGGTGGATCTTTTCAACACAAGGTTGAATGGGATGTCAAGGCAAGAAGATCGAGACCCAAGCATCAATGTTTGGAAGGAATTATAGCCCAGACTTCTAGTTTATATCTGGATGACCAGGGGACATCACAGATTGAATTTTATCTAGTGGTGGAATGTTTCAAAGATTTATTTTAACACCACTTTTCAGGTTTACCTCCAAAGTAAGAGGTAGATTTCTCTATTGAGCTTGTTCAATGAATGACACCAGTGTCCATTAATCCTTATAGGATGGATACACCTAAGTTGCAAAAGATCAAGAAGCAGTTAAAGGAGTAATAGGAAAAGGGTTTCATCCTATCCAGTACTTATCCATGGGGTCCACATGTCCTCTTTGCGAAGAAGGAAGACATTACTCTCAAAATTTGTTTGTATTTTCATAAGCTGAACTATTTGATGGTAAAGAACTGATATCTCTTAATGAGGATTGATGATCTCTTCGATGAGCTTTGAGGAGCCTCAGTATTCTTGAAGATTGAATTGACATCCAGTTATCATCAGTTGTGTGATAGACCATCAGATATACATCTTACTGTCTTTCAGAGCATGTATGATATGTTCGAGTATTTGGTTATGTCGTTCGGTCTCATGAACTCGCTTGTAGTTTTCATGGAATAGATGAACCGAGTTTTCTATCCATACTTTGAAAATTTTTTGGTAGTCTTTCTGGACTCTATCTTGGTGTACTCTCACACTCAACCTGACCATTCCACCCTTCTTGATATTATTTTGAGTACACTGAGAGAGCATCAGTTATATGATATTATCTTGGAATTATACTTTTTTATGGTCTAGATTCACTTCATCGGTCAGGTTATCTCAAATATAGGAGTATCAGTAGACCCAAATAAAGTGAGAGCAGTAGTATCATGGGAGAATATGAAGAGAATTTTGGAGGTATAGAGTTTTCTGGTGCAGTATGGTTACTAAAGGCTCTTCGTACAAGACTTTTCATGCTTAGAAATGCCACTAAAGGGCCTTACATAGAAGGATGAAAAGTTATTGTGGATAGATTCTTGAGATTCATCCTTTCAAGAGTTGAAAGAAAGATTTACATCATCACCGATACTGATTTCACCAGAGTCGGGAAAGAGTTACATTGTTTACTGCAATGAATTGGGTATGGGGTTGGGAGTAGTGCTTATGTAAGGGGAAGGAGTCTTTGCGTACGTGTATTGGCAGTTAAGGCCACATGAGAGGAATTACCTGACGCAAGATCTTGAGTTAGCTTAAGTTGGTCGTGGTTTACGGTGTTGGAGAAATTATCTTTTGGGAGAGAGTTTTGTGGTATACACTAACTAAAAAAGTATCAAGTATATATTTACTCAGCATGATCTAAATTTGAGACAGAAAGGGTGGGTTGAGTACCTTTAGTCTTATGACTTTTAGATTTATTACATGCATGGGAAAGGCAACCCACTGGCTGTTGCGTTGAGTAGGAGGAATCAGATACAAGCATTTTAGGAGGCCATTAGTGAGTGATAGCTAATGGATTTGTTCTCTGAGATGCATTTGGAGGTGCCCAACTGACAGGGGTAGAAGTTTCTTTCTTCTATAGATGTTTCCCCTACTCTTTCGGATCAAGTGAAAATGAGACATCTATCAGATTCCGAAGGCCTAGTCCTATACGAGAGTGTGTCAGGCGAGGACCCTACTCCAGGGTGGACAATAGGCGATGAAAAGATCTTGTGTTTTCATGGACATGTATGGGAGTACAAAGACATACACAAGGAGCTATTGTGAGATTTTAATTCCTCAGTTTGGGTAGTTTATCCTAGTGTCACCAAGATGTATCGAGATTTACAACGTCAGTATTGGTGGCCTGGTATGAAGAGAGATGTTTCTTCTTTTGTTATCATATGTTTCACCTTCCAGCTAGTGAAGGTGGGGCATCAGTGACAGGTTTACAGCAATTACACATTTTTGAGTGTAAGTGGAATGATGTCGATATGGATTTCATGATTTTTTTACCGAGTTAACCTCAAAGGAATGATGCATTTTGGTTTGTTGTTGATAGAATCATGAAGGTTATCATTTATTTCTAATCAAGGAAACATTCTGTGTTAATGATATTTGAAGGTTGTACATCTGATATATTTTACGTTTTTATGGGATTTTTCACTCAATCATTTCAAACAGGGATTCCCATTTTACTTCTCATTTTTGGGAAGGACTACAGTGGGATTTGGGTATATAGGTACTTCTGAGTACGGCTTACCATCCCTAGACAGATAGCCAATTCGAGCACACAATTTAGGTTTTCGAGGAAATACTACGAGCTTGCATCATGGATTTTGGGGGTTCTAGGTAGACACATATAACCCTAGTGGAGTTTTCTTACAAAAATACTTTTCAAGAGATGATTCATACGGAACCTTATGAGGCCTTATATGGTAGGCCATGCTGATCAACCCTATGTTTGTTGGAGGCAGCAGCGGCAGCTATTTCAGGACCTCATCTTGTCCATGAGGCCATTGAGCAGGTGTATTTGATTCAGAAGAGGATGTCTACTGCACAGTATTGCTAGAAATATAATGTTGATCGAAGGATATTACATGTGGAGTTCAAGATAAAAGATCCGGTTTTCTTACATGTTTCACCGAGGTTGGTACAGAGGAGGATTAGGAGACAGGGAAAGCATTCCCCATGATAGGTCAGACCATTTGAGGTTTTAGAGAGAGTTGTTCCGGTCGATTATCAGTTGTAGTTACCTCAGAGTTACTGGGCTATGCACAACGTCTTCCATGGTTTATAGCTACGGTTTTACTTTTCAGACATGTCTTACATTTTTGAACCCCAAGAAGTTGATTTGGAGGGGGATGCATCCATCGAGGAGAACCCTATACAGATTTTGGATCGCAATAAGAAGGTTCTTCATGGAAGGTTTGTTCCTCTTGTATAGGTGCTATGGAAGCACGAGTGAGTACAGGATGAGACTTGGGGGAGGAAGGCGAACATATGATCATAGTGGCCAAAGTTGTTTTAAGTTTCTTCTTCGCTACCCTTGTAAGGGAAATTCGGGTAAAACTTTATTTCTCGGGGGAAGCTATAAGAAACTAGATCTTATTTTCAGGTATTGATCATTTTTTCTATTTTTTTTAGGAAAAGTGAATAATTTGGAAATTTTCTAAGTACGCGTCATGTAATCTTGAGTACACACTGTGTATCCGATTTCTATGAGTAGCCATGTACTGGTTGTGTAACAGCCAATACATGGTCGTGTAGGTGACCTGGCAGATCATCTAAAGCAGGAGCCAGTTGAGTCTTGTAATCATCGTGTACATGAAATTAACACATTTTGTACTATTCTTTTCAATTGATTAATCGGATCGGGGTCTCGTCTAATCTCAAGAAGCATCTTCTTCGTCTAGTGTCTCATACAGGAGAGAGATGTATGACCAAAAATCATCAAGCTTCTCTATTTACTATGTCCATGCTCTGATTGAGATGTTTATGGGTGTGTTGGATTCCCATCGATGAGTTCTCTCTTTCCCTAGAGCCTATATTCTCGATTCCTCCTCTCTTGTAAGTTATCCAAGGTTGAACAATTTTGACCTTTTGTAGATCTACAACGTTATAGGGAAATTCAAGGGCCTACGATCAATATTTATCATCCTATGGCATCGAGGTAGGTGTATTGTTCCTTTATTTGATAGTCTTTGGATTATATAAACTTAAATTGAGAAATACCCACGTTTAGCGTATTGTGGGTTTTGGAATTTAACCCTGCTTAATGTCTTCTATGGTTCGGTTGTTTGGGAAAGGTTTAATGATTATGAATAAGTTCTATTACCTTGATTATATATGTGTTTCACTTGTTTGATTGGTTATATCCATTGGGTCTAGGAAGCATGTTAGTCTACTTTGTTTTCCATGCCTAGTGTTGTTAGGATGGAGTTGAAGTTTTTATGAGATGAATGTGTTATTCATTATGAATTTATGGCTAAGGGGAATTGAATATGAGAGATTCCTAAGGTGGGGTATTTTATTTATTAATTTATGTTATATTGACCCATAGTTAACTGACCGTGAGAGCTGTCAGGTGGTCATAGACCAGAGGGGTTAGAATGTGAGATCTACTAAGAGGGTCATTATTAAATTAATGATGGACCATAGGGAATTGACTGTGAGAGCTTCTAGAGGGTTATTATAATTTACAGTTTCTATGTAGACTAAGGGGTATTGATCGTGAGAGCTACCCTGGTGGTTGTTTGTAATTGTTTAGTACATTTTGGGACCAAAGGGGTTTGACTATGTGAGCTTTTCCTGAGGGTCAATATTATTTATTGAAATGATGATATGATGAACTAGAGGGGTTATACAGTGAAAAAATTCCAACAGGGTTGATTTTAAATGATTGCATGATTTTGATGAACCTACCAAGCCCAAGAACAAGCTTGGACTCGGTCTTACTTGTTTTTAATATGGTCTTTTGAGACATATGTCTACTATTACATAAGGGATATAGATCTTAGGCTAAATCCCAAGGTTACATTATTAAATGGTTTGAATAATTTATAAAATTAAAATAATATAATTGAAATTGTAGGATTTTTTACATTGATTACCTCCAAGTTTATTGCATCATTTTTGCATATTTCCTACAATATATATTCAATAACAATTTGGCACATATCTTTTGGTGGTTTCCTCTTGGGATTCGTCTCACATCCTATTTGGGTCATGCTTCTGGACACAAATATAAGATATGGTTGTTGGTATAGAAAAGGGAAAGTTCTTTTCTTCATCAAGTACTGGAGTGTTGTTGGAGCTAGAGAGCATGGGACCATGCTGAGGCTTACGATGTTATTGGAGTTTTCTGTTTTTTGTACTTTGGTTTCAGTATTGTACTTCCATTATTGTAACTTGTTTGTATTATTTCATAGATACTTGTGACATGCATCATTATATATATATATATATATGTTCTAGTTGTTTATGTTGGAGTTGGTGGCCTAGAACCAACTACTTTGTAACTTATTCATTAATAAATACCTTATCACATATTGATAATTCTTCTGCGTGACAATGCATGTGATAGTTTCCGAATGATAGATGTTTCATTGAAGGGTCATATAGTATGCTTACAATGATGAAAATTTGAAAGTTCCATAACACTATTCTTGAATATATTTTCTAGGGCCAATTGATGTTATTTGAGGGACACAAATAAAATAGGCCATTAAGGGTGAGGAATCATAAAACTTTGAGCCACCTTCTCATGGTGTTCACCCTTGAGAATATCCAAGAGGAATTTATGAGAATGAGACCCACCAGTAGGAAATCCACATTTCATAGTGTGATTGGATGTTTCTATCTGCGGATGTGTGTATTGGTCTTCAGACTTTAAGATTGTTATTAATGGGTATTACAACTCGTGCACTTAGATATATTGACGAAAACTATGACGACACACTATTCACAGTGAGGTAAGATATGTTGGGTGCGTCACAAGTAATACTGCATTAATAGATAATGGGAGAAAATATTTGTCCCTTATGTTCCATAACGGAAGTAGATATCTCATCCCCTTTGATGGAATTGATTTAGCCTAAATAAATCCATGGACATGGTAAGGAATGGGAGAGTTAAATTCTAGGAAGTCAAAGAAAGAATAATCGAGCACATGGGTTGATGGCATCGGCAGGCAACCTGCTTGATTCAAGATATCGAGACAACGGGATTATATTACACTATATGTTTTCGTAGGAGGTGACACATCATTGTGTCATTAACTTCTTTTTATATGGGTGTCTTGTCATGTTGTAAGATTATAACATTGGACTTTTGGTAGGATCTATCTAATTCCACTGAGAAAGAGTCCTAGAGGGTCACACAATAACTGTGTCCAATTATCTCAGTTAAATATCAATATAACAATTTGAATAAAGATTATTCTCAACTGTGGTTTAATAATTATTGAAGGATTTCTGATCAAATTTATTTTGACACTAGTTATTATAGAGAATATATTGTGGAAAAAATAATATATTTATTAGTGAGTAAGTTAGTGATATTTATATGAGAAATAAATAGCCTTTATTCAAGGTCTAATAAATGTGGTTGAGGAAATAATGAAAAATGGAAAAACAAAAGTGCATGTCGTGTATATTAAATATACACACCGTGTATTGTTTTCTGGGAATTTATGGGAAATAATATTATTTATTTAATTAAATATTATTATGTGTGATTCTCTGGGCGCATGTCAGGTAATAATAATAGTCTACTATTATTATTATACATGGGGTGTTACTAAGAATTAAATGAGTTGAATAAATGTTTTCGGGTAATTAATTCAATTTATTATTCTATGTAATTAAAATCCCAAATATATAATTATCATAAGACTAGCCATTATTTTGGGTGTTTTGGAAAATGGATTGGGAAAAGCTCTCAAGTGAAGAGAGAATTATTTTTCCACCAAGAACGCTCTCAAACTATGAGAGAGAGATCTACCTCCAACGGATTATGGTGATCGAAGGCAGGCATCGCAAGCGAAGTCTCTTCTACGCTAGCACCCGGAGATCCCTTCTATGACATTCATAGATATGTGGAGCACCTATGGATAACTGCTAGAGGAATCCTACACTTCAATTCTACAACACAATTATGGATCACATTGAATCATGACTGGAAACATCGATTATGAAATAATTCTATCACGATAATTCTTATCAATTAAGTAAATTAATTATAACCAACATATGATGATCCTATCTATGGTTCTGGGACTTCCCTCTTTCTTTTTCATTATTCGTTCTATTCCAAAGATTCGGCGTTTTATTATCATGAAGGATCTCAGATTGATCATTGTTAACACTAAAATTAAAGTTGGGTACGCACACTAATGTGCTTCTACTGCGCCCAGAACCTACAAGTGGTATTAGAGGGTTTCATATTGTTGATAATAAATATTTAGTTTTTTTGTGATTTATGCATCTAATAATTTAGTTGTTTCAATTCATGTTAATCATTATTTAAATCTGAATCTTGAGATTTGTTCCTCCTCTCTCGTTTCTCGTTCACCTTACATAAAAGAATTTTTCTTCTAATTTTGATTAAAATAAATTAGAGGATGTAATCTGGAGGTTACAAACTTTACTTTCTGTACAACACCATAATACACAGCATGTATTCTACAGTACATGATGTGTAGTCAAGATTCAATGCATCGGACCGGTCCACCAAATCAAGTCGTGCGTTGGAGTATCTCTATGTCTTAAATGACTTTGTTTGTTGACCAGGAATAGGTGGAACATAGTTTTTGGATTACATATTGTATGGATCATTAAACACAGTGTGTAGTCACTTTGGGATAGGGTTATACTCTGTACCACATACAAGGCTTGGCCGGCTGGAAACCATGTAACGTGGATACTACACAGCATGTGTCCCACTAAACATGTCGTTTACTTAGATGATTTCTGAAGTACATCTACATGCCATGTCCCCGGGCGTGTATTTCAGATGGAAGGTGAACAAAAAGTACACATTGTGCAGTTGAAACAACATGTCGTGTTCTCATCCAAATTAAGTAGATTTATTAAAATTTATTATTATAATATACAAACCCTTGATACATGTACCATAGTATAGGCGTAAAGATGAGGCAAAACACGTGATAGGTGTTTTATATATGTGTGTTTAATTTAACATCTATGTAATGTTAATTTCCAATCATTGGGTAGTAATGAAAGGGAATTCAAAGGGTTTCCTCCATGGTACAAGTTATGTACAAATATAATTTTAAATGAATTTATTTTTTTAAAATTTTGATGGATGAGTGTCTCAAGGAAATTCTGAAAAATTATTTAAGATAAAAGGATTGATTAATTAAAGATAATTAATTTATTCAACCGTGATTTATCTGAAACAAAAATGATTAAACAATTGAATTGTAGTTTTATTGATGCGTAATTATCATTGCATGTATGGATGATCATGAGATAGACCAAGACCTTTTTATTTGAATGGTTTCTTTTAATTTATTTATTTAAATTAAATTTGTTGGCATGTGATCCTTCTCCTCATTAATATGTAGGAACTGTGCGCCCAAGGTTTCTTTTATGTAAAACACTTTTTTACCCCTCACCAACAAGTGAGATAAAAGCATATGTAATGGAGGGAGCTCCAAATGTAGTGGAAGAAGCTCAATTTAGGAGCCAAGGTGAATCCAATCAAAGGAGATACAAAGGTGGATAGGTGGAAAGCTAAAAACCCAATCCCAAAAGGTTCAATGTTTTTGTCCCCTGGGTCTAGGGTTATTTTATCAACTACTGGATAATCTAACCAACATAACAAGCTCATGATAATACCATTTATTTTATTTTTTGTCAGTTGCATGGTCTATTTATTATGGGTGTGTTGTCACGATCACACAATTAATTAATTAAACAAGCATGAAAGATGGAACTAAAATAAGATCGGATTATCCGTAAATATTATCTTATACATGGTTAATAACATAAGTATATCCCACTTAATATTAACAAGAATGTAATAAAAGATAATAAAATGGAAATTTATGTATAAGGATAAAATCCCTCAAAGAATATATTAAGTTGGTATAACCTACTATAATCTAGGTTAGAATCGAACCATAGTTCAAAGTTCTTGACCAACCCTAGTTGAGGTGCTTTCAATTATAGGGTAATTATAATTCAAGGTTTTGGGTTGAATTTATTTAGTTTTCATCAATAATTGACTGCCACAATGGGACTTGGTGTGACCAAGAGGCAAAGGTTGAGGAAATCCAAAATAAAAGTATTTTAGGATTGGGTAGTCCACTCAGCGGATCAAGGAGCTGCAAGTTAATGCAGTTGGAATTTTGAATGCCTACCTGAAACCCTTCAAGTTTCTTGACCAAACTAGTTGGGTTAATGCGTAGGGGAATATGAATCATTTCCACTATAATATTCAGGCAATAGAATATTCTGATGTCAATGGTGAGGGCTATTGGATTTCGATGAAATAGTGGGAGACTAATAAGTATTAAAATATTTGTCTTGATTTTATGATAAATAACTAAACCTTTTCTCATATTAATTTGTAGAAATGGAAAGAAAAATTACATAAAAATATCATTGTGAACCATGATTGAGAAGGAAAACCTTCTCACTGACACCAATTTCCAAGAGCGGCGGAGTTGTTTACGAGTCCTCTTTCACCACGAGAGGAAATTGTATGTATTGGAAAAGCCTATTCCAGTTGTTCTTGGAAAAGAGGCCAGTATTGAGGAACTATATCTCTATATGAAACATATGGATGATACCAAATATTTCCAATGATTCATTATATCAGCCATGTCTAATGATCTCATGAAACAACATGAAAACATGTATGTGTATAGCATGATGTATCACCTTAAGGATCTCTACCAAGAGAAGGTGAGACAACAGAGATATGATATTTCCAATGATTTGTTTAAAACTAAGCTTGAATACTCTTCACTAGATGGGCCTCATGTAGTCACGATTATTTGCTACATTGAATGCCTGGACATCTTAGGTATACAGTTCCCAGATGAGTTGCGTACTAATCTCATCCTATCATCACTACCTAATACCTTCTCTAGATTTATTGACAACAACAAGAGAAAAAATTAGAAGTGTCTATCAGAACTTCTAACCTTAATTATCTTGGTAGATAAGGACATGGGGAATGAAAAACTTGAAGTCCTTATGGTGAATAAGAAAAGTAAGGACAAGTAAAAAGTGACAAAGACTTATAAACAGTCTGAATCCCCCGAGCACCGTCCCTCCAAGAAGGGGATGATCCAGAGGCAAGTAAAGGAGTAGGAGGCAATATGTTTTTCATGTGGAAAGCAAGGCCACTGGAAGAGGAACATCATTGAGAAGCACAGGGATGCTAAACTTGTGTTCGTTATTGAGTGTAATCTTTCCATTTCATTACTTTGGGTATTAGATATAGCTTGTGGAGCTCACATATATATTCAAATGCAGGAAGCAAGTATATTTTGAACGATTTTCAGGGGAGAGGTGGATCTTCGAGCTTCCAATGGCATGAGGCTAGCAGCAATAGCCATTGTAAATTACCACCTCTCATTTCCAACTGGGATAATTTTGGTTTTACATAACTGTTATTATGGGAATAGTGTTTCCAAAAACATAATTTATGTATCATGTTTGGATATGGATGGATTTATTTTCAAGTTTGGAAATAAGGGTTTCTTATTTTATAATAACAATGTATGTAATGATATGGCACATTTAAATGATGATTTGTATGTATTAAATAGAAAAAAACAAATGTTGGAAATCGATAATGAAACAAAATCACAGGACTCATACATCACCCAGTTGTGGAATCACCATCTCGGTCGTGTAAACGAGAAGCGCTTGAAAAAGATCTGTTAGGATGGATATCTAGACTCTACTGAGCTAAAACCACTTGATATATGTCATGCATGTTTACAAGGTAAAATTACCAAGTCGCCTTTCGGTGGACATGGTGAAAGGGCCATAGATCTTCTATGATTGGTGAACATATCTCTATGTGGACCATTTCCAGTAGAAGCTATAAGTGGATATTCTTATTTTATTACTTTTACTGACAATTTGAGTAGATATGGATATGTCTAATTAATGAGGTATAATTCAGAGTCCTTAGAGAAATCTAAGGAATTCAAGAATGAAGTAGAGAATCATCTTGGTAAGAAGATAGATAAGCTTCGATCAGATCAATGTGGAGAATATCTGAACCAAGAGTTCATTGATCTTCTACAGGAATCTGGGATTCTATCTCAACTAACTCCTCCTTATACACCACAACAGAATGGTATTAGTGAAACGAGGAACCGCACCTTGTTGTACATGCTGAGTTCAATGATAAGTCATGAAGATCTTCCATTATACTTTTGGGGATATGCATTACAAACTGTAGCATACAAATTAAACCAAGTACCAACTAAGGTGGAAAATGGAATTACCTCTAGGTTATAGAATAGAAGGAAACCCATTTTTTTGCACACATGTGTATGGGGATGCCAGGAATTTTTTAAGGCTTTTTTAGGCAACAAACTTGCCCCCTGGGGCACAAAGTGTATCTTTATAGGATATTCCAAGGAAACTAATGGATATTACCTGTATAACCCTTCAAACAATAATGTTATTGTCGCCAGACAAGCCATCTTTCTTGAGAGGGAGCACATCCTCAAAAAGGATAGTGGGAGAAGGATTGACTTCGATGAAGTTGATGCTCAAGATATATAGGAGTTGGTACAGGAAAAAGATCCACAGGTCCCTGTGGAAGAGGTTCCAGAAACACAAGTACTTCATTGGAGCTCAAGAGAGGTAAGGGAACAAGATATATTTGGTTTCCTAGTCACCGATGATGGTGAATAATTATTATTGGACAATGATGAACCTCTCTCCTACAAGGAAGAAGTATAAAGCTCAGAAGCTACAAGATGGATAGAAACTATGAATTTTGATATGGATTCCATGTATTAGAAACAAATCTGGGTTCAGGATGATTATCCAGTTGATGTAAATCCTGTTGGACGCAAATGGGTATTTAAGAGAAAACTGCACATGGAAGGTCAAGTTAGCACCTATAAATCAATGCTAGTGGCTAAATGATTCAGACAACATCACAAAATTTTTTATGATGAATCCTTCTTGCTATTTTCCATGTTCAAATCCATAAAAATCATACTTTCCATAAAATATTACCATGACTACAAGATTTGGAAAATGAATGTCAAAACAACATTCCTTAATGGGAACCTTTAGGAAGATGTCTATATGACCCAACCAGAAGGGTTTGTGACACCAAGAGAAGCCAAACGGGTTTTCAAATTGCAGAAATCCATTTATGGATTAAATCATGCATCCAGGTCAGGGGACATTCAATTTTATGAATCCATAAATGAAATTGGTTTCATTATGAACCAATTTTATCCATGTGTTTATAAGATGTTTAATGGGAATGCTTTCATTAACCTAGTAGTATATGTTTATGACATATTACTTATTGGAAATGATGTACCAGCCTTATAGTCAGTTAAGGACTAGTTGAACAAGTGTTTATCCAAGAAGGACTTGGGTGAAGCAAACTAAGTTCTAGGGATCAAGATCAATCTTGATAGATCCAAGAGGCTGCATGGACTAAGTCAGGGTACATACATTGACCAGATACTAAAGAGATTTGGTATGGAAAAATAAAAGATGTGATTGGTTCCACTGTCACATGGCCTGCATCTTTCTAAGAAAATGTATCCTTGGACACAACAGGAGAAATATAGAATGAGTAATATCAAATTTTCTTCTGCTATAGGATCCATCATGTATGACATGTTATGTACCCGGCTTGATATTCCCTATTCACTGAGCATGGTAGGAAGATATCAAGAAGATCTAGGAGAACAACATTGGACTGCTATTAAGACTATCCTTAAGTATCTGAGAAGAACAAAGGATATTTTCATGGTGTATGGAGGAGACGAGGAGCTTGTTATTAGAGGGTATGTTGATGCTGGTTTTCAAACAGATCATAATGATCTAAAGTCTCAATCTGGATATTTTTTCTGTCTCAATGGAGGAGATGTGAGCTGGAAGAGTTCAAAGAAACCAATTTTCGCTGACTATATAGAAAAGTATGAATATATAGAATCATCTAATGTAGAAAAGGAAGTCGTATGGGTTCAAAACTTTTTCCAGGAGCTTGATGTGGTGCCTAGAATTAAAGATCCTATCACATTGCACTGTGATAATGCTGCAACAGTGGATCTTGAAAAATAACCAAAGTCGCGTCAACAGACAAAGAACATACTCTGAAAGTATCACCTCTTGAGGGATTTCTATCAAAGGGGTGAAGTTGCAATTAGTAGAGTGTCCATTCAAGAAAACGTGGAAGACCCCATGACTAAAGGCTTATCTCAGAAGAAGCATGAATATCATGTGAGAGATAGTGGGTTAAATGTTGTTAGTAGTTGGCTCTAGTCAAAGTGGGAGTCCATTGGTTTTGGTGTCCTAGAACCAACTACTTTTTACTTTATTCATTAATAAATACCTTATCACATCTGGATTTTTCTTCTGTGTGATAATGCTTGTGATAGTGTCCTAAGGATAACTGTTGCATTAAAGGGTCATAGAGGATCCCTTCTATGCGAGAACCCGGAAGTTCCATAACAATGTTATTGAATATATGTTCTATGGCCGAATAATGTTATTTCAGGGACACAAATAATACCGGCCATTAAGGTTGAGGACTCATAAAACTTTGAGGCACCCTCTCATGGTGTGAACCTTGGTAATATCCAGGAAGATATTATGAGAACGAGACTCACCGATAAAAAATCTACATTTCATAGTGTCATTGGATTTTCCTATCAGCAGACGTGTGTATTGGTCCTTAGACTTTAATATTATTATAAATGGGTGTTACAACTCATGTACTTAGATGTATTGACAAATACTGTGACGATACACTGTTTGCAGCGAGGTAGGATATGTTGGGTGAATCACGAGTAATACTGCATTAATAGAAAATGAGAGAAAGGATTTGTCCCTTCTATTCCATAATGTAAGTATATATCTCAGGCCCTTCGATGGAATTGATATATCCTAAATAAATCCATGTCCATGGTAAGGAATGGGTGAGTTCAATTCCTGGAAGTCAAAGAATGAATAACTGACCACATGGGTTGATGGCACCAGCATGAAACCCGCTTGATTCGAGATATCGAGACAAAGGGATTATATTACACCGTAAACATTCGTAGGAGGTGACACATCATTGTGGCGTTAACTTCTTCTCTATGGGTGAATTGTCATGTTTCTATACACAATCCTTGGACTTTAGGAAGGCTCTACCTAATGCCACAGATAAATAGGCCTAGAGGGTCACACATTAAGTGTGTCCAAGTATCTCGGTTAAATATTAATTTAACAAGTTGAATAAATATTATTCCTGACTATTGTTTAATAATTATTCAAGGATTACTGATCATATTTATTTCTACACTGGTTATTAAAGAGAATATATTGTGGCAGAAATAATATATTTATTAGGGAGTAATGCAGTGATATTTATTTGAGAAATAAATAGGCATTATTCAAGGTCTAATAAATGTGGTGGAGGAAATAAAGAAAAATGTAAAAAAAAAAGTACACGCCATGTATTTTTTTGGGAATTTATGTGAAATAATATTATTTATTTAATTAAATAATATTGGGTGTAATTCACTAGGTGCATGACAAGTAATAATAATAGTCAACTATTATTATTAGATTTGGGGTATTACTAAGAATTAAATGAAATGAATAAATAATTTCGGGTAATTAATTCATTTTGTTATTCTATATATTTAAAATCCCAATTATATAATTCTAATTATCCTAGCCATTTATTTGGGGTTGTGCAAAACGGATTTGGAAAATCTCTCAAGCCAAGAGAGTGGTCTTTTTCCACCAAGAACACTCTCAAACTACGAGAGAGAGATCCACCTCCACCGGATCAAGGCGATCGAAGACAAACATCGCAAGCGAAGGCTCTTCAATGCAAACACCTAAATATCCCTTCAATGACTTCTAGAGATACGTGGAAAACATGTGGATCATTGCTAGAGGAATGCTACTCTTGGATTCTATGATGCATTGACGGATCACATCATATCGTGACCAGAAACATCAATGAAGAAATGATTCCATTAAGGTAATTCTTATCAATTAATTAAATTAATTATAACCAATATATGATCATCCAATCTATTATTCTCGGACTCCCCTCTTTTATTTTCATTCTTCGTTCTATTCTAAAGATGCGGCATTTTATTATCGTGATGGATCTCGGATTGATTATTGTTAACACTAAAATTAAAGTTGGGTACGCCTAGTAACGCACTTCCACTACGCCCAGAACCTACAGTTTATACTATCAGTCTTTCATTGTTTACTTTGTTTTATGGTATTACTTCTTCTGCTACTATTTATTATTTGTTTCTGATGTGTTACTCTTCCAATGAGGGCATGGTTTTTCCACTATCACACCCAAGGACCTTGCTGCTAGTCGGAAGGCTATAGCATTCGGGGAAATGTGCTTGAGCCTATGTGACCAACCGTGTATAGGGAACCTTTGGGCGGCACCCAGAATTGAGATGTTACAATTAACCCTCTGATAAACCCATTTTCTTCTTAATCATGGTAATTAATTATTACTACATTTAATATTAATTATGGTAAGAAAATAGTTTTACCTATTTAGATAATTAAATTAATGATGATTAAAAATATTTTTTCTATTTTTTCATTTCCCATTCATGAAATTGGCTCAATTTAATTTAAAATTTATCCTGAAGATGTAATCAGAAGGTAGTATTCCAAAAGAGAAAATGTACATAAGGATAAAAATACTATACCAATATTCAATATGGAACTGATTCCAATGAAATGATTTGAATTAATATATATATATATATATGATGTAATTTTAAATTTATTACCATATTAAAAAAATTGATTTGTAAACTCTTTATATGATATGAAAATTGCTAATAAAAACTAGTATTTTTTACTATTCATCAAAATATTTATCTTCTCATGAAACTCAAAAAAATTAATCATAAGATAATTTTGGAATAATTATTTAAAAATTTAATTTCATTATTTCATATAAATTTTCTATAATTGGAAATATTATCTTTTGAAAAATGTGTTCAAAAGGCCACAATTATGCTTTTTAGAAAAATACAGTTTTAAACAATATATTATGATTTATTCTTATATATTGTACTAAAAACATATAAAATGAATGTTAAAATTTTCATTTAATATATAATATATACATATCATTAAAATAATTAACAAAGAAATATTTTTAAAATTGTTTTTTTAATATGCATTTTTTTCATCAAAATAGTTTTTTAAAAAAGTATTCAAATTATTTTAAAATAAATTTGATTTTAATTTATTATGAATTAGTTAGTAAATAATTAATTTATTATACATGTGTAAAAATTATATGTTAATAATTTATTTAACCCTATATATACTTCATATTCTATATTGAAGGAAATGACCATAGTATTTTTATAGTCTGTCGTGTTTCTTAGAAACTCAATGTTCAGTGTAACGGATGGTAAAATTAGTGTTGTGTGTATTAAAAAAAGAATAAGTTTATTTGAAAAATAAAATATTTCAAAAATTCTTTGGGTGCTAAATTATACTCTATTATAAATTATTTCTTCATCAAAATTCATTAAATTGATATAATGAACTAAGGATACAATTGCCTCAATACAGCATCAGTTTCCTATATAGCTTATCCAAGCTATTGGTTTCACCTAGAAAAATTAGTTAGATAAGTGGTATTATTTCATGGGAAATTATATATTTATTCCATAATCTATACTGGTAGTTCCTAATAATGTTGACCATTCTCTAATGGTATGACCTCTTAGTTTAATTCATGTAATGGATAATATTTTTACTACCCATGGACAGATACATAGAACACATCATGTACATGATAGAGGACTAGTGGAAGCTAAAATCATTATGGTACCATCCCAATATGATCAACATTATTCATGGTACTTATATACATATGCCTTATAGTTCCATTATATCATAAGAATAATTTCATGTTTCTGATGTGATTGTATCAATATCCAATTCAACTCTTCATAGAAAAAAATGAAGATGAATTTTTTATGACTGAAGTACTAAATGATCAAAAGATCCATAATAGAATGAAAATTTATTCCTTCTATATCTAGTTATAATCATAAAAATATTTATCACAAGTTATCCAATAGTTATAAATATTCATATTATGAAATTATAAATTAATATCTAAAACCTAATCCCATTTTAATCTTAAACCATTTAATAAATTTTCCACATTATGAACCTTCCATAATTCAATATTTAAAAATAATTTAACTAAATATCCCAAAATCAACATATCGTTAATACACTGGACAGTATGAAACCACTCTTAATTCTCAAATACCAAACATGTGAATACCTCCATCATGTTTTCTCTTGAAATATGGTAATAACCTATATTCCCATGTAACCTTATTGAAAAAAACAAGATTCCATATTCCTTAAATAATACATTGATTATTTTATATATTCATTAAATCCAAAAATATGATAAACCACATCATTGGTAAAATATATCACATTTTCAACAAATCATTAATCGGTTCCATGGTGACCAGTACTATCACGTTTTCTATACCCATGTCAATAAACTCTTTATCCCAACACCATTATCTCAACATCAATAAAATATTATGTGTTATATTTCCTTTAATAATTTTTTTTCTAAGAATATCACCATACGATTAAATCACTTTTATATGTCATCAATAAAATTATATATTTTCATACAAATCTGTAATGATAAAAATATTATGTCAAAACCTAATGTATTTCATAATTATTTAATTCCAATACATAATCAATTCAATTATACAACTTCATTCTTATACCATTAAAAATGATTCATCATCTAATTCCATAATACATAATTCATTTCATATGTCATTCATGGTCTCTTCATTATCACTCTTGTAACCATTACACATACCATTTTTTTTATTCTATTCATGAGATTTCACTATGGGACATCAATTTTCATTATTCTCGTACATTCCCAATTTAAAAGTTTCAATTTTTTATTATATCATAGAGATACCACTATTTTCATCCATTTTATAAACCATAATTTTTATTTTTCCATGATAATTACTAGCGTTTTGTCCTTATCTTAAACACTCAAAACATCTCCCCATTCCTTTGATACATTCAAATGACTTTTCCTTCAATCATGGTCAGAATATAGGTAATTGTAGCTTATTTTCTCCATGGTATCTACCAACTGAACACTCAAAAAGTCAATCCATCTATTCTATAGTAAGTGTGAGAGTTGGTTAAGGAGTATGTTTCCAATCATATATTAGGGTAACTAATTAGGCATAACCACAATATCCATAACTTTAGTAATAATACCATTTTCATTATCATCAATAGGTTTTCTATCATAATAAATGTTGAATAAGGTATTTCTAGTTCCAACCATTGACTAAAACCAAAAATCGTAGTGTGAGTGATTATATAGATACTGATAAGGCACATAATCATGGAAATTCGATTATATTAAGAATAAATAATGACAAATTTTTCAATCTACAACACCATATTATTATTCTAGGTCATGCATGGTCATTCTTTAAATCATTCATAATTTCATATAAAAAGTATGTGAATTTCAAATGAATATCCTTTAGGTGTGTGAAACTAGGTGTGTAGCATGAACCACTCCCATGAACCAAGTAATGATCAAGTAAAGCTAAATGTGTCCTTTTGGAGTTATTCCTACTATCTATCTCTATACTATATCCTTATCTACTTGTTGTGTACACATATGGATGGATTTTCCTAGAAACAAATCGCTATATACATACCCAAAATTCCAATACCTTTTTATATACATTGACTCATCCATAAACATACCCTTACAAACATTTTTATAAAAATACTTATAAATATCCCTATGGATCTCAATAATTATTTATCATCCTAGTATCTAAATGATAACTAGTCATTCCACTAATACTAATGGTAAAAACCTATACATCACATATATAAATTTTATGACTAAATAGATGAATATTCAATACATAACATGATAAGCGACCATATAAATTCATAGTTCTAGTACCTTGGAATACTAAACACATAATAAACTGGTCAAAAAGTGATATATGTCATATCCCACTATGTTAATTATATATAATACCATTCTTAAACATATCATACATAATAAATTTCATCCAAAACTGGGGAATGTAAACACATTAAAGGGTGGGATCAGATGCTCGGTAACGATAAGTGTAAGATGCATAAATCTACTAAAATATTGAATAAAAAGATTATTATTAAGGTTTTTTGTCAAAATAACTTATAAACTTCATACCCAAACTATCATAGATCATAAACATGATTCATGGAATAAAAATTTACCATTTCATCAAACATTTCCTAAATGAGGTACAAATCATCATAAATCAATCATGAACCATAATTGCATTTAATTAAAGTATAAAACCATAATAAATATTGTAAACAATTTCATATTCTATATATAACTACAAATATCATCAAAATAGTGGATCGAGACATATTAATGGTTTCCCATTATGGATCCGGATGCACATATTTTCCATAGTGGATAAAAACTCTCCTGTTTCGCATAGTTTATCAATCCCATTGAATTGTTTCATATTATTATCCCATTATAGTTAAATCCTTACCCAATGCAATAGAGTGAGATATATTTCCCAACTATCGCATAATGAAAACCATATTTATATGTCCCACAATATCATAAAAAATTCATCATATCATCACATCATAACCCATGTAAATAAAATGGATCTCTTAATCATTTCATCAATTCCCTAAATCATAATTGATGAAAAATAAATATGGTTCATAAATATTTCATAAAAATTGTAATTAACCATCCATATAAATAAGATTAATCATATCATTCATTTTTTTTTCTAGTAATGAACATGTACCATCAAATGACATCATCTGAGAAGGAAAATTATTTTGTAAGATCACAATGAATATTTATTGAGGAAAATACCATGTCTACTTTTAAAAATAATTTTTAAAACATAAAAAATTTTCACAATCAATTTATTTCAAATAATAATTGAAAATAAAAAGGAATATTATAAAAATAATCTAGATTACTTATTTAGAATCCAACCTTTTCATTATAAAAATTACTAAATATTCATAACATATTTTGTAAATAAATTCCATTGACAATAAACCTTGGAACATATAATTTAATCATTAAATTTATGAGTTTTTCATGATAGAAGAAAATTTCATTCATGTTTAATAGATTAAAACATATATTCTATTCTCATTTTTAGTAAATTCCAAATGGGAATTATTTTTAAAAATGACATGATGATTCCTTTTAATTTTTTTAAAAGTAATAAATGGGTAAAAATTCCTTTACTAAATCAATTGAGTAATTAATATAAAAAATTGAATATAATTCATGAAAACATGGATATGGATGAATATTTTTTAAGAAGATAGAAATAAATATGATTTTTATTAAAAACATTATTTTTACCCTTTGATTATATAAACATATGGGAATGATGAGAAAATATGTATTATCATGAAATAACTAAAGGATAAGAAAATTCATGTGTTTCATAATAGATTTATCATCATATATACTAAATATAATTTCCTTAAACTTATATTAAAAATCTATAAAAATATATTTAATACCATATATTATTGTATTATCACCGTTTATTACTCATTTATTATCAATTTCTTTCTATGATCATGTTTTTTATAATTAATTCTTTTTTATTAATGTATATTTTCATTTTGTGTTTTCAGAACACATATATTGATCATGGTTCCATATTATATTTAGTTATAAACTCACTACTGTTTATGAAGAATGTTCCATGATGATTCACCTGATGGTTTTTTGTGGGGAGTTTAATGTTATTGCAATCATTCACATCGAATTCTCCATTTTCATCATTAATGAAAATTCCCAATTGTTCCTACCTCCATAACTTCATGAAAACATGATCTTAGAAGTATGGTTGTTCATTTGGGATTGAGACCCAATGGCTGTTATAAACTCACATTGGTTGAGAGGATGGGAGGTCGAGCTCATCAAAACATCATGGGAAAATTATTTCCTATTTAGGGTATACATTATTTATTTAAGATGTATTTGATAACCTCTTCATAATCCCAATATTTGACTATTTACCTAAACAAAATGATCATGTATTGAATCCTTCCATGTGTAAAGGGTGTTATTTTAATGAACCCCTATTTAACTATTTGAGGTGCTTCATCCATTTATTGTTCATTCTTATAAATCAATTACATATTGTATTTTTAATCCATATAACCATCCACTCTATATTTTACTACCATATATGTAAGTGATTAATATTTAGAAGATCTGATTAATCCTTTATGAGTCATCAAACATATCATGTTTATAAGAGGAATAAAAAATGAAATAGTTTATTGAAATATTTTATTTTAACATCATGTGAAAATTACATTTATGAGGGAAAATTGGCATTTAATTGGGATCTCAGACATTAGGAAGGTGTAATATGTATCCAGTTTACTGTAGGATAAAGATACATCATGGTTTGATCTCACACTTAGGACATACCCCATGGGTGAGTCCATTATACCGAGAAATTAATATTATTCCATTCATCAAGGATTAATCAATAGGGTATTTCAATATGGGAAGATTTATAATTAGAATGATAGGATCATTGAAAATAGCTAAGCCCACTTTCCCCAGGCTTGGTGTGAGAAACAAGGGATATCATTTAATCAGTCTCATTACATAAGGATATGAGACTTTTGCACTGGGATGGCCCAAATGGGGTGTTTAATGTGATTATCATGACTTAAGAAATATTCTAATATTTTTTTTCATATCGTTAATTGGAGTCATCATAGTTTAGTTGGATCATCGATTTACATATATATGAGGAATAATAATTAACCCATGGGAGAGATTGGTTCCCAAGGGTTAGAATGTATGAGATATGGAGGGTCTTAAATTAAGGTGAGTTTAAATCAGAACATTACCCTAGATAAGGAATACAATTTATCACGTTTGATATGGAATCTGAGTTATTATAGTTTAGTTTCTTCTCATTCTGCTGATGGATGAGGTAGGTATATGAAATCATAGGATGGTTTTGGTCCTCATTAATTTGAATGTTAGAGACATAGAGATACTTACACTAAGGTGGAGGAACATTGTATCTTGGGACATAAAACCACATCTAACATATCTTATTTGGATACAAATTATTGTTCTCATAGTTCAGTTCTGTGGTATGAGTGAACATGTCCACCGAATGAGTTTATCCTATCATGGGATATCTTTAAAACATGTCCTGATTATCTTCGAGATATGTCTTGATGTTCTTCCATTCATGGTTGAATTTTATTCTTGATACATAATTGGGTTCAACCCAAACATATTTTTCGATGTTGTGGCATGTCCTGGATTCATAGAATACATTTCTAAAGAAAATTGTGTGACCTCGTTGAATTATTTTGATGGCATTGAATGATTTTGATGACATGTATGTAGGGAATCACATGATCTGGATGATATTTTTTTGGACAAATCATATTAAGGATGACATATTTGGAGTTTGTCACATGACCTGGATTACATATATGGAGGGTGTCACATGACTTGTTTGACATTTTTGGGGGGTTTTACATGACATGGATGACATTAATGGGGTGAGTCTCATGATCTGGTTGAAATACATAGAGGTTGTTTCATAAACTCTAGGACATGTATCGAGGGGGTTGTAAGGGTTGGATGGCATGTATGGAGGGTGTCACAAGACCTGGATGAAATTTCTTAAGGGAATTTCATGATCTAGGACACATTCCCAAATTCATCTCCATGAAATGGGAAACAATCCTAGAGGATGTCATATGATCTTGTGGGAAATCCTAGAGTACTTCACAAGACATGGGTGAGATGAACTAAGGGAGTCTCATGCCTTTATTAACATTACCAAGGGAAATTTCATAGACCAAGTAGCAGTATGGGGTTGTCTCATGAATTGGGTGACATGCCCAGGTGCGGTCGTATGATTTGGGTAGGTCATGCGAATAGTATGATGATTAGCATATCCATAATCACATAATTCTTCCATCTCTTTCAGTTTTTATTAGTGTTTATTGAATATGTTCCTCAATGTTTTTCAAGAATTATCCTATTGTTGGTTTTGCGTAACCCAGTAAATATGCGGGAACTCTTCCGCGTAATCTATAAGACATGATGGACATCCATCACGTGATCAATTGAGGGATCATATAGAACACATATTCAGGCCTTGAGATCCCATTGGTCCTTCCCTATATTTTACATATTGGATAAACATCGGAAACATGTGAATTTATTCTCTGATAAGTCTTTACTAGTGCCCCCATATAGCATCCTCCGTCATGTTTAATTTCTATGATGAGATTGTGGAATTTATAGGACTCAACAGATTTGTTATATGCCACAATTGGAGGTTTATATCTCGCAAATATGAGATGGATTTGTTCGAGGTAGTTTTTTACCAGGCTGTTTGAATGATCATATCCTTTGTTATCCATGGATCCACGTACTAACAGCAACTGTAATAACGTTATGCCACCACTATGATTATTGGAAATATTACGATAAAATCTTTTTTTCTTAATTATATTGAAAATTTAATGAGCCTTTATAGGGTTGTGATGACATGTCTTCAAGACTTTTAGTGATCACAAAAGAAGTGGAAATGATTTCACATGATTGAAGATACTTTTTATGGGGTCCTCTATGTGACTAAGATGACATAACCTGGGTTGTTTGGAAGATCAATCTAGAATTTTTAGGGTTCTTCATGTGGGTGAGATGGGTTTCCAATGTGCCATTTCATGACCAAGAAATATTTTCAAAGGTATTTTGCATATCGAATTTTGATCTCATTATGTGTATAACTCCTTATCACGCTGATAAATGTATCATCCCTTCACTATAGCCTTCTACCTTTTCCAATATTATTTCATTCATTATTTATCAGTGATAGGGGTTCTCGCGACATCGTGTGAGAATTGTCATTGAAAATAACTCTAGTTGTCCACAATGCATCACATGATCAATGATGGATCTCATGATGAATCATGAGTGTTCCCATATACAACCCTCCGGTTGTTTTTGGAGCCATAGATTCATCCTATACATGAATGTGCATGTATGAGGGCCTTCTCATGATGAAGGTAACATGCCAACATAATCTTTCTCTATACGGTAGACATGTTTCCAGTGGCTCCGTGAGGTGTTTTAAATTACATGATAATGTCATGTGAATATAAATGTCACTCCCCTTCACATGAGGATTCCTCCTTTATCCAAATTTATTTTATAATGGTTTTTTGGATTATTGTCATGTTTATATTAGTTTACAAGTCACATGATCATAGGAGATTATCTGGAAGCCTTAAAATTATTAGAATTTATTAGGAAAGAATCACTAGAAATAGAGGGCTTGTCAATGGTTCCTCATATGATCATATATGGATCTTTATCATCACATTATTAGTTCACATGACCTTATAAAGGTCATTCAATCACATGTCATTATGATGTTGTGTGATCTTCATAACATTGATTCCTTCTCTTCTTTTGTTCTATAGGAAATATAATACCCATGCTTCCAAAATTTCCTCCAATAAAGATTTTATGACTCTCATATAGTATAATTCAAATATTCCACCCCCCTCTA
Source organism: Viscum album (assembly GCA_963277665.1). Taxonomy (NCBI): domain Eukaryota; kingdom Viridiplantae; phylum Streptophyta; class Magnoliopsida; order Santalales; family Viscaceae; genus Viscum; species Viscum album. The sequence goes on from OY728121.1 coordinate 1,090,931,963, forward strand.
CAGAGATATGATTATAGCGACAAGGACTTGGTTCTGAGGAAATTAAATTCCCGTCTGAGTCTTGTGGGATTCCATGGACCAGTGTATCTAGAGATATTTGGTTTCTTGAGTGGCATGTGGTATTCTGCAGTGCATCTAATAAATAAGGAGGAAAGAGAACTCTAATTTAATTGAAAACATTGAATCTCTTGAGTTTTTATGATTTAAAGTATCATGTAATTTCAACTTAAGACCTCATCACAATATCACTTTATCAATACCCCTATGAAGGAAAAAATTCTATGAACTGATCAAAATGCTATTTCAAAATTCTATTTCATAGGATCTTATCATGTGTTTTTTCTGCATAACATCTCATTACAACCCCTTATTTGAACAAATCATTAATCATATATCAATAATTATTTGATCCTTAAACAATGTTCTTAAATTCATGGACATATTATAGGATCTGCATGATAATCTATCTCGGTTAGGTGATCACTCAGTGTTCTTGGTTTTTTCGTGACCATCTTATGGTCACATGATCACGATCCTCATAAAATACATTCTTATCGTGAGATATTCCATGTTTTATGGTATTTTAAAGTCATCTTTTTGTATCTAGGTAGATAATACCATAATGTTTCATGTCATTCTATGGATGTTATTGGAGTCATGCATCTCTTTTGAAATGATTTTTCTGATTATCTAATATGATCTTCTTTCCATTGTATAGATGAATTATTTTTTACTTACATCACCCACCTGGGATAGTTAGAGATCCATGGTTTTTAGGAATCATAATTTTGACCATCATCATCACATTCACTCTAAAAATGATTTTTTGAAGAGTCTTATCCCATTAAAACATTAGATATACCCCTTTTCACACTGGTTTTTTATATAGATTTGTTCTTTTGGATGATAATTTTATCCCCTCACCTAAATAGAAACACACATCTTGAATGATATCATCATCCTAGGATTATGTTCAAATTATTATTTATAGTGTAATTAAATTGTTTATTCTATAGTCCTTGGGGTTTTCTATACATTGGTAAACTACACTCAACATTTGGACAGTTGTGATATTTCCTATCAGCCCATTGCTCAATGTTATTCAAGCATATTTTCTCCATCCTGGGTAATATAAAAGAAACATGACATCAAAATTTGGTCTATGATCTAGTGGATAATTTCTCTAATTAATGGTCATTTCCATTCTTTCTTAGAAATAGTTTCTCAAAATTTTTCTGACCAACTATGGGCTATTCACCTTTATTAGGGATCATGGATTTCTTAGTTCACTAAATATCATTAGTAGGAACATCATAAAGAACTGAGCATCCATCAGTTCCAGGGAACTAATTCCTTTCATCTATCCCCGGGAAATATAGGGATCATATGCTATCACATTTACAATCTAGATGTTATATCTTCTCTTGTGGATATGAATGATGAGTTTCTTTCTCCGAAAAATGTTGGGAATATTACTTACAAACTATGATCTTATATAAAGGGATATGCATACCATGTTGAAAAAGATGTAATGTATGGACCTAAATATATTACAACTAATATCCTTTACGTATTGGACCAAAATCATTCTCTTCCATAGTAGGACTCTATGAACCATAATATGCCTTCATTGTTTCCCTTCTCAATAGGTTCGTGATAGCAGGTGTTCATATTGGCCAATCCTTGGAGCTATAGAGTATATAGTGTGGGTTTAATGGGTGGTAATAGAGATATATCAGACACTTATGATGGATTTTTTCAATGACACATTTTGAATCGATGGATTTTCAAATCTTGAGACTCTCTTTGTGATATTTGAGATGGCATGCTGCTGATGGGAGCATGATTAGCAGACGAAAAACCTCTTAATCTTAGCATAACAACTCATGATCACCTCTATCGTATCATGGTCTATATCAATCATTGAAGCATCCATTATTGTATTGGTGGATTTTTCTAGATCTTAATCGGTTGAACAAGAGAGAATTTTCACTTTTACAAAATACCAAAACACTATTGGGATCTTTGATGATTTTTTATTTTCAAGAAAGTTTAATATTTTTTGTTGTTTAGTTATTACCTCTAGGTCATTATATGATCATTTACATGATGATCCAGTCTGTTAATTTCGAATTTATTCCTTATACTACACCTATCATTCCAATTGTTTATCATTTTGGTGGTTCTCTCAATTAGCATTCATAAAAAATCACACTTTTGAATGGGGTTCTAATGAACCACATTGATGAGATGTTTATTTGAATGATATATACCCCATAATGGTTTTATTGATAGTTATTTTTCAACCAAAGGTATTTCCCTCTCCTGTTTGTTGGTGTATGAGGAGAATTACATCCCATGGTTATCAAAAAAATTGGATTATATTTGAAAATGAATAAAATAATGTTGATATTATCCTTATGCATATTTCTTCCCCTAGATTACTATATTAATATTATTCCCATGAATTTTGGGAAGCCTACCTGGGTGTATTCATGAATAGAGTGGTCCATTAGGCATACAAACCATTTTATCTATTGACCCATTTTTCTGTACAAATAATGGACTTGATTTAAGATTTAGGAATTCCTACAAGGATGTTTCATCATCCTTGAGATGACCAACCCATTAGTGATTATTTTATCGGGTATTATGGCCCTTCAATATGAGCAATGGAAGATATGCCATTTTAGATAAGAGAACATGGGACTTCCTTTCTTGATTCTTCATCAGCTCAGCCAATTATTCCCCCTTCTAATGTAACTACACTTGCAGTTACAGAGAATAATAATGATGTATGATGTTATAGTAGGAGATTAACACCTTGATCACTGAGGCACGTCTAGAGACATTGTGTGACCAATATTGGTTCCTTCACCAACACGTTCATGATTTTGTGGAAGAAAATTTTTTAATTTCATCCATTATAGGAAATCTGGTTTGAAATCATCAACACCTAAAAAAGGATATTTAATAGTGAAAAGGATCTATATGGTTTTGATTATGAAGGCTCACGAGCCCAACCACTAGGGGTAGAGTCTGAGTCACATGATAAGTGATTCCACACAGCCTCACAGCTATATAATTGAATTAAAGTCTTAACTGTAGAAATAGTATAATATGAAGCATGTTTAGTTATCTCCAGATCCCATATTTTTACATTTTCAAAAATAATAGTAACTAATAAGAAATTTTTTGAATAGTTATCTTATTTTTTCGACACTCATTACCTTGAGGCACTGATGGTGGAGACATAAGTAACGATACATTATAATTTCCTTGACAGTTCTCTCTAATCTTTGGATAATTTGGATGTTTGAACTAATCATGTCTTACTATATTATGATCAGAAATTTGTTTTGTATGTATCCCTTGGAGAGGATCTGAAATGGGGATATTACTCCTTTATGTCCATCTTAACAATGAATAAATTATATAAGAATTACAATTCATTGTCTATATTTCTTTATTTCTTGATGTGCATGACATTTCATTGATATCATGTTGCATATATCATCAATTATACCCATCCATTATATAATAACAAGTAAACATAACTTCCTGGATTTGAATGTTCAACTCAAAAAATATTTTTCTTATGAAATGATCATGAATTCCCACTAACATGATATTCCTCAATAATCAGCCTGCAATAGTTGTGTAGTGGTAACAATATTTACAAGGATAATTCAAGTGATACAAACATTCAGGAGGTAAAATTATCTAATCTCTACCTAATTCATTAGACTTAGTGATTGTATATTTGTTTTTCTAGGGATAGGTAAAAATATCTATAATATTTGTATCTCTTTTATTTTATTTACCTATAATTTTCCTAAGCTTCATATAGGTGAAGGATTATTAGGCATGGAAATTTATTTTTCTCAGGTATCCCACTTATGGGTTTTCAACCTAAAAAGTTTATGCCTTTTCAATTTTATAAATTCTCAGCATTATCTATATCCCGCAAACGGTATTTCCATCTGGCAAAGAATCAACATTTTCCCAGGCTTCCCTTATCAGGTTTTCAACCTGGAAAGTATTGTGTCCCTATAAACTCATGTTTTAATGTCTTACAAACTAGACTATTGTTGTGTTGTATTTAAAGAAGTTATATCTCAGAAAAACTATCACTAGTAATATATGGTTTACAACATAATATTTTCCATGAAATTTAATGACATATAGTTAGGAAATATGTTATAAGGACTTCTTCTATGAAATTTCATGAAATTATCTAATGATATAAAATTCGATTTAGTTAAAATTCATTCCTCTAGGACATGATTGATGAATAGATAATAGGGAAGACTTGTTAGGGATGGTACAAAACACTTGAATGTGATGATTTCCACCACGGTGTTCCCATGGCTCACAAAGATTTTATTTCCTTTCATGTATGGAGGATATTCCCCTAGTTGGTCGGCCAAATCCCTTTTGTGTTGCTAACATGGTCAAACATAGGTTTCCCTACTCATTATCATTATCCATGAATGATTTTTGAGATGGTATGTGTGGATGATAAAATATTAGTGTAGTGGATCCCACATAAATATTTGGAATAGGGGTTGAGTAATTCATAACCCAATAGGCCGGATTGATGAATATGGAAATGAAGAAGACAAACCGAAGAAAACCCAAAACACCCTCAAGTGTTGACTTATTCTAGGGTTTTATTGGGACTCATGATTATTTGAGTTCCTTTACTACAATGATGTAGAAAATTATTATTAAAGTTGGTCAGTAATTTACATTATGCATGATTCCTTATGGGATACATGAATTTTTTGGTAAAGGGGATCCCCAATCCTTTCTTAGGGAAATGATATATCTGTGAAGACTCAAATGATTAGAATATGAAGTGAAGCATAAATAAGGGGACTATACAATAAGGTTTTAGAACCCTATGGTAGTTTAGATTTTGGGAGGGGGGATCATTCCCTACACCATGTTGTTTTCACTAATGTTGTGTGGGCCATCAATATATTTATAAATGAAGTGTCATAGTTTCATAGAGAAAGGGTAAAATATATGATGATGTAACATTGAGGTTGTCATATAATCATTAATATTTTACTTACAACAATTTTAAATCGTGGTCAAAAGTTCTTGATTCATGAGGATGGAATGGGAAAATCATATCAAGGATGACCCTAGACACTCTAAGGTGATGTGTTCCACCACAGTGACATCAGGGCTCCCAAGGATGTTAAATCCCTTTCTGTAGGGACATAATTTCATTAGTGGGTAGGTCAAAGACCATATGTGTTGATAGCATGGTCAAATAGAGATACCACTTTTCCATTCCATGCATTGTGTAAGGTTGATTCAACATGAGTCTCAAATAAAATGAATTGTGATTTATGGAAAATGGAAAATTAAATAAGTGTTTGAGAACCCCAAATTTTTTTGGTTTCCTGGTGAAAATGTTATCATGGTGACGAGTTTAAACAAATCATTAATCTAACTTTTTCCTAGACTAGGTTTTCCAGTGAGCATGGATTGACTTTTGATAGGACCAACAAATGGGAACTCTAAGATTTTTCATTTTTCACATATGCTCTAATTTTTACGAACTATGGATATGAAGAGTTTAGTGAGAAGATAATTGACTTTTTAGCAGGATTTCATTTGTAGGTTTTTTAGCTGACATGTTTTTTTTTCTCTTTAACTAGTAGTTTTAGTGTCTTTCATTCTGGACCACATAATTCTAATTTATATGGTCAAACATATTTTTAAAAAGTTCACACAGCTTTATTTTATGATTCTCATGGACCTTTGGAATGTTACACAGCATCCTAATTAGTACACCCAAGTTAATGATTAATCTGACATCCTTTGTAGTTGGAAATAAAATTTCATTAAATCATGTATTGATATTCCGAGGTCATGAGTAATGATATGGGATATTCATTCCAGGTATGGTGTAGAATAACCTTATGTGCTAAGTTCTTAAATTGTGATTTAATACTCAAAAGGAATATAAAACCCCTCATGTAGTACCATTATGTCTCTAGTTGGTAGCTCAACACACTTATTCAATGATATCATGGTGAAATAGAGTGATCTCTTTTACATTTCATGGGCCATGAATGGTTTTTTGAATGCCAATGTTCAAAGTACCTAAAGTGTTATTTATGGGTTGAGTGGCATAAATAATTTTTGAAGAAACATTTACTATGGTTGAATAAGGGGAAGCTATTTTTTTCTTTTGATCAGGGATAATGGTGGGTAATGTCCTACAAATTTTAAGATCTTGTTACGGGGATTTATCTTTCATTTGGTTTAACATCATGGGGTAAGGAAATTTTTCTTACATTTTAACATCATACAATAAGGATTTTTTCCTTTCCTCTAAGTTTAATATAATGAGATATAAACCTGAGAACGTACAGGAAAATTATGAAATATATCCATAGGGACACTTTCCACTTTTCAATAGAATTTGTATCCAGGGAGAATATTTTATCAATGCATATGCTAATTAGTGGGTATTCATATGTTGGATCCCTTTGTGCATATATTTATAACATAGGGAAGATCCATGGGTAGATCTGATACATGTGTTGGTAGAATGATCTTATATGTCTCATCCCTCATTAAAAATAACAAAATTCTATTTTTATTGTATGCTCAATGTGAAGACATTTTTCTTGAATTTTAATGTCATGTGACTTGGATAAACGAAAGCCTCATGAACATGTATGACCCATACATCCAGAGGGGTATCCTCCTATGTTGAATATGGACCCATTATTGGATATTTGGGATCACTAAACATCCTATGGTAATATAAATATAGCCACATATAGTTATTGAATGGTATACTCTCCTTGAAGTTCTGTCCAATATACAGAGGGAGTAATTGTTACCACTGATTGTTCTAGCTGGACCTAGGATTGGGAATCCAGTTGTTGGTACATATCTAGTGATGGAACAAATATATCCACGCACACTTCTTGAATGGGATACTCTCCCTATAGGTATGACCCGTATGAATAATGGTACATTGTCCTATGTGATTGTTGAAATAGGACTGAAGATTTGAGATCCACGAATCCTTATATATCGTATGATGATAGGAATCGTTCCACATGTATTTCTTGAATATGATACCCTATATGTAGTTCTGACCCATATTCTAAGGGGGGTGTTCTTATGGACTATTACTATTGGACCCAGGACTAGAGATCGGGTTTTACTACTTATCCTGTTATGATAGGAATCAAGACACACAGAGTTCTCAAATGGGAAACTCTTTACATAGTTTTTACCATTACACAAAGTAGGATATAGTTCACATTTATTGTTATAAATGGAACCAGGATTAGAGATCCTAGAATCACTACATATACTCTGATGATAGTAATCAAGTAACATATAGTTATTAAATGGTGAAAAATCCATGAAAATATGACCCATATGTAGAGTGGAACAATGTTCCCATTCATTGTTGATGATTTACCTGGTATTAAAAATCTGGGGGTTACTACGTATCCTATGGTGATAGGAATCAAGGAACATATAGTTATTGAATAGGAAACTCTCCATGTAGGTCTGCCCCTTAATCAAAGGATAACATTTTTCTTATTGATTGTTGTTGTTGAACCTAAGATTTGATATATGTGAATCCCTAATTATCATCTATTGAAAGAAATCAATCCCCACACAGTTCTTCAGTGGGAAACACTCTGCACAGTTCCTTCCCATACGTAGTGGGGGGAATTTTTACAATATATTTTCGTAGATCGAACCACAATTGAAGATATGGGTTTTAGTATGTATCCTATGTTGATAGTAAAAAACCAAATGTAGTTTCATAATTTAGGTGTGGTAGAATACCAAAACTAGGTATTTTGGTCCTCTCAAGAAAGGTCCAGATGGATGTGCTATTTTATGTCATACATGCAACATCATCCTTGTTGTTTTAACATCATAAGGAAATGACATATGGTGTTACATTTAAGGTATTTCATCCAGGATCATTATAACCTTATCAAGAGACGATATGTCCCAATCATGTTATGATTCTGTTATAAAAATATCTAACCCCACATGATCTATGCTCATTGTGAGAAAAAGGAATGAAAAATGTTTCCCTCACTACAAGGAGGACATTAAAGGAATATATAGGGTATTTTTGTATTATTTGTTGGATATTATATGATATATGATCTAAGAATATATACATATCTCATTGGAATTTTAAATTTTTTGTACGTAGATTTCAAAATCATTGGAGTTTAACGTCATGCGGAAAGGATATCAGCTGTACAGTTTAATGTAATATGGAAAAAATGATTGTTATTTGACATGAAAAAATAATTACTATGAAAAGACCCAAGAATAGAGACATGGGAATCACTATGTCTCCTATAATGGTTTGTATCAAGGTACATGTAATTCTTGATAAACCATGAAGTTTAAAATCATGTTGTATGGAAATCATCTATGTAGTTTAAAGTCATATGGTAATGATGAAGGTTACCAGATATGAAAAAATAAGGCGTTGAACATTTCGTCACATTATGATGTCTTGTCAATAGGATTAAAATGTTTTTTCTAGACCCATGATTTGAGATTTGGGAATCATTATGTATCCTATGATGGTAGGAAACAATACATATATAGTTCTTAGATGGGGAGATTCCCTCTGGGGATCCAACTCCCTAACTGATATGGGGGAACATAATTTCTCTTCTTCACTGATCAAGATCATGTTTTCTGAATCATTAATGAGGAAATGCCTCCCATTGAATTTAATATCATGTGTTTAGGATGCCTTATTTTCAATTTAACATCATTTTCTAAGGATATATCGTGCATTTTAATGTTTTTCAACCATGAAAAAGACCTGGTACAGTTTAATGTATTGTTGTCTAGAATTAATCCTTGTTTTTAATGCGATGTGTTAATGAAGTATCTTGTAGTTTACCATCATGAAAATTTGAAATTGGGATGTGGTGTAGTTTAACATCTTTCTTCTAGGGCATATTTTATAAAGTTTAACATCATGTGTTTAGGACATTGTTCCTAGTTTAATGTCATATGACTATGATGATTGGAAGATGTGTAGTTTAATGTTTAGATTCCATGACTTCTTACATATTCTTTAACAAAATGTGCTTATGACATGTGGTATAGTTTAACATCATGAAACCATGAAAATTCATGCTTGATGACAGATATGAAAATAATTACTAAAGAAAAACCACATTACTAGTTGGTGTGATGTGTTCCCCATACATTGTTGCTAATGAGTAGGCTCTATTTGAATAGACTTTATTGATGATTTGTATCCCTCCACATTTGGGTTATTGTTTTTCAAGCTTCTTTCCCATTATCATTTGAGTTTTAAGAGTCTATAGAATTTCTCCATTTAAGATTGAATGGAGGTTAACATTTTATTGAAGGATCATGTGATCCGAATATGATGGACTTTGAGGGTGTTAAGTGAACGAAGCCTTTTCTCATCATTCTATTCTAGTTTATCTAACCAACTTTTCAATTTTCATCATCCAATTTTTTTCACATATATATATTCATAGTGGTGGAAACATGACATCAATTGGAAGAAATACCTCAGTTCCAAACACAAATGAATATTTAGTTGTGTGTGTAGAAGTATTCCGGGTCATTTGATATTCCCATAAATCATAGAGGAGATTTTCTAACTATGAATTATTATCCTTACTCAAAAAATTCTAGATTATATTTTATAGAGCCTTACTGATTTCCACTATCTTTCATCTTTCACTATATGATAGTGGGATTATTTTTTGGACTTGATGATGTAATCCGGGTACAATTTCCTCAAATCAGTAGAAGAGAATTTGGTGTCTTTTCTCCACAATATCTTGTGATGGACTCTTAATCTAATAATCATATTACACTATGAAAATTTAAAGATAATATTCATTTTGAGTTACTTGAGGTGTGTTACCTTATCCCATTTGGAATGAATTTTGTTGTAGTAAGGATATACTTGAATTGTTTAACTGTGGCTGGGGGATATGGGCCAACAACATAATTTCCCCACACTGAGAACATAAATGAATATTTAGCAACATGTAGAAATAGTGGTGGTTGAAGAATGATTTTTTTATGAATTTTTCATGAATGAAATTTCTTGGTGAACTCCATATAGTCCAATATAATAGTTTTTCAGTCCTAACTGAGCCAGCTGTTATTATGGGAGAGCTTGGCCCTAGGATGATAAGTGTGGAAATATCCTTCATGTAATTTTTACACTATGGTGGGAATCACTCTTTCATTTATGTATCATAGGAGGATTACTTTGAAGACTTTTTTATATAATTAATTTTATCATTTGGCCTATCTCAATGGGTATTTTTTATTTCTCAGTGCTGAATTTGATCCCTTATGGCTTGGTTATTTATAATGGTCCAATTTTATAGATAATTTAGAATGGGATCCATCCATCTAGGGGTGGATATCACTTAATCGCACTCTTGTCTCGTATTTATTAGATTGGTTTAGTCCATGTCATAGATGATGATTGATGAGACCATCCTTTGGTTCTTGATGTCTAATTTAACATCACCCTGATCAGGGACAATAAGAAATATAGGTTTATTCACCTATTAATAATCATGAGAATTTCATGATTGATGGATATGATGAATTGTGCCTTCAAAAGGGAACTATGATATCATTTCTTGGATGTAATAAATGAGAGGGGTAAATTATTAATTTTTTGGTGGAATATTCACCATTGATATTCATTATAAATAGATTCAAATAGCCATTTATGTTTAGGTAAGATATTTAAAGTTGTATAGATAGTTCCATGTTGGTGATGAGGACGTGATATTTTTCCTCATTATTAGTATTTCATTCAGACAGTGAGAAAGAGTAGGGAAAATTACATTTTCTCAATAAAAAAATAAAATCTGTAAGCCAACCTAACTAGTTCTGGGTTATTCTAGACTAATACAAATATGAACTATTGGATGAATCATCAGTGTACATCTACCATGATCGGGGAGTGTAATTGAAAAATAAAACCTCTTCATTTGGATATTCATGTCCACTAATGCATGTTTTTTTGGAGGGATGTTCCATAAGGAAATATTCCTGGACATATCCTTTCAATGACTTTTGTGACATGTAATGGATTTAATATTGTCGTAGTATAAGAACCCAACAATCCAATCTACATGTAAGAATAGTAAGGACAATGATGTACTGACATGGTTCAATATGATATACCAAGTGGGATTTTTGATTCTGAATTCAATGTCTTGGAATCTTAACTAAAAATATGAGCATGAGTCAGTTCTTCTCAACATTTGAATATTAGGTCATGGTTAGTAGAATCATGGGCTGGGGTAGATATACGTTTTCATTCCATGCATAATTTTTAAGTGTAAGGAGAGCACCCATTGATCATTCCATGGAATCCACATATAAATTGAGTGGATTTCATTCCTCTGGTTGAATTAGTACCAGTTGGTATATTACATACATCCTGAGACACTCAGAGTATTTTTTTCAATCATCATCCCATTGGTTAGTGACTCACTTCTTCATTACCATGTTAAAAGGGGGATATTTTCTAGGGATTTTTAACAATGAAACTCTATATGGAATGGATTTCCACATAAAGCTACATTAGTTATTTAATATTACAAGGGGTTCAATTTCTATGAGCTCATTCATTTATGGATTAAACTTGATGCCATGGTGGAAGACCAAAAATCCAATTAATTTCCATGATGTATCTTTGAAAGAACACTTTAGTTAGTTCATCTTCAAACTATTCTACATCAACATGTCAAAAATTACAAAAAGAACTATTTATTGATCATGTCACTATATATATTTCAACACTAGATCACATAAATAAAATTATTCTTCGCCTCCAATTAAGGGATTTAATATATGATTCGTGGAACAATGATAAGTCGCACCAATGTTCTTTAATTGGAAGGGAATTACCTCATAGAAAATGATCCCCTGGGGTTCTATAATGGTGGTCAATTCCTCATATTTAGGGGTCATTTATATCTGATTATACCCTAAATACCCATCCATGAAGGAAAGGTAACGGAAAAAAATAGATTTATTCATCAAGAGTTATATGATTAAAAATGGTAAGTCTTCCTATGGGAAGTGTCGATTAATGTCTCTGAAATCGATCAAAACCATAATCATCAAATTATTTTTCATTGCGATGATGATGGTTTTGAGAAATATTGGTTATTTCACCTTCCATAAAAAATTGACTTTGATTATTTTTTAAAATTTGACTCTACATTAGTAGAATGAAAAAGAAGCATCCTTCATTATTCCTTCTAAAATTATCAATGGTCATCTGGTAAGAATATATGGTGTGTGGCCATATCAGGGTTCTGTATGAGAATTGTTTTATATTTCCAAGAAAAAACATATTGATTTATCATTAAAAAAATTTATATATCTCTTAATCCTTGAGAGGCATGGTGGAACTAATGAATTTTGGATGTGAGACATCTTCTATTCTTTAATTTACATGATGAAGATCATTGATGGTGTAAGATATTCCTTCCTTAAATTTTGTAGGGTCATTCATGAGGTCATCCTATTTTTATTCAACATATGAGGTCATGGAGGAATTTTCAGACATAATAGGTAATCTTACTGAATCTATATAAAACATAGGGAGAAAAAATCCATTGGAACAGACAATGAAATCCTTTACTTCTAGTGTCATTGAATATATAATCAAGAGCTTATTATTTTTTTAGTTTTTCTATTGATATATTAGTATCTTGGACATATATAAATAAGTATTCTACCTCATTCTAGTTTAAAGGTAGCACATAGTCATTGTTGAGCATACTCCAGGGTTCTAGATGAGAAATCCTCAAGCCATTGAGTGATGAAATATGTATATTTTCATAATTCATATGGTGTTTTCCATCACTTTTATATAATATTGTCTCATCATATACATCTTCACAGGACACGAATGGAGAAATGTCTCCTTGTAGTTTATTAGTCATCCCATCAATTGAGTATTCCTAATATTGATGAAATTCTGAAGGTACCACAATGAGATTATGAAGCCATTTTCTTCCCTAAAGTTCATTATATGTAGTTCCTTTATAAATAACCATGAACATAGATTTATATGTATGATCCCTAATATGATTAGTGATCTAGATGTTGTCGAGAGGTCTGTTCTTCCTCTTATCATTCCCTTGAATGGGTTGCTTTATGGGGGGTGGTGGTAAATATCCATCTATATATCCTAAAAATCAAAAGGTATGAACATGGGTATTTTTTATCTTTAAACCATTAATAATTAGGGACCTTCATATGTTGACATCATCAAAAATTCTAGATACATACTAGGGTTTGATATGTCCTTGGAACACCTCTTCATGATACTTCTCTATGAATGAGAGGGTAAAATGAGATCTTGATGATAGAATCTCAAATAGATAAACCTTATTTGTGGAAACATATGTATCAAACATTCATGGGATCTAGAAGGCTTATATGATTTCCAAGATGTTTTTTTTGAATTATAGAGTGCATCCAAGATTGATAGATTGGATAGGAAAACTGCCAACTATTTCATAAGGTTATATTTTTTGAGCCAAATTGTTGTACTTCCCAATGTAGATTGGATATGTATTATGTGGATCAAGCGCTATCTTACTTTAGTTATATCAAACTAGTTGTCATGTATAGGTCAAGGGAGTATCTACTTCTAGTGGCATCGGTCACACCAACCTTCCCTATTGTCTGGGGTGATATGAAAATCACACCCCTTCAATCGGTCGTGTATGATTAGTGGGATTAAATGACCACTGGAATATCTAGGAAACATAAAATTTTCTTTTATTAATGATACTGATATTTCCCATGATTTTTGACACATATATATCCTCTTTGGGAGATGAATTAGATATTGGGTTTGACCACACCCGCATTGTCCATTGTATTTGTGGATCATGTGGATTCATTCTCTAACTCAATAGTAATGTATGGGGAACTCATTCATGAAGTTGTATTCTTCATTAAATAAGGATTATTTCAAGTGATTTATATTAATATAACCAAATATGATCTCTTTTTTTATGATAGTTCTATTTTGTGGGTCAATTATCCTTCTCCAAATATTGATGTAATGAAATTTACAATATCTGAAGCTTGACTAGGAGATAAATACACATCTTCCTCTTATGTTTCATCATTTATTTGATTATTATGACCACCTCCTTGAGGTTTCATTTATTTCGCCTCCATATGTTATGGAACCATTATCGTTTGTGAAGTTAGCCCTCGAGGGGTAATGAGCTCATTTGGTTATCTTTCAAGTCATCAAGTTATTAATCTTCTTCCCACACATTTCTATAACTTTATTCTAATTAACCTCTACTTTTAACTAGATGATGGTTACACAAGTCACATGTTCTAGGGAGTTATCCATCATCATCTTTATGAAATCAACCATGTGTTGGGGGATATCATTAATGGTGATGTAATCTTTAATGGTCTGACCTAGCCTCTTATATAAAAGGAAGTAGTCAGGATAATTAGTAATGATTGCCTCGTTGGGTTTCCTGGGATTTGACATCATGAGTAGGTTACATTACATGGAATAAAATAAATAAATGATGAATTTATAATTTTGGATGGAATATAATTTATCAATATATTCATTGAATCATGGGCCACCATGTTCTATATTTTTTTCGTCTGGTCGAGGGTATTTATATTACTAATATAACTCGATAGGAGTTTATTGAATATTTGGGTTCTACCAAGATGCATAAATGCGAACTACTACTTATTTCAAAGTAATATAGGTATTATGTTTCTTTCCTTTCACTTACCACTGTTTCTATTGAATGGTCTTGGATTTAGCTCGGGTCCACTAAATGGAATCATCTATTCATTATGTTGTTTATGAAAATTAATAGATTCACATTGATATTTCATTGGGATCAGTATTCTATGATGTTCATCTAATAAAATTTCAGAATAGATTGAAAAAAATTTATCAAACAAAAGAGAGATTATTAGTTAATATGTTAAACCTATATATGTTTCCACAAAGTCATACACCATCTTATTTTCACACTACATTCAACATTCTAGGTCGACAATAGACATTTTCCATAGAGTAGAGATGATCTTATAATGGAATTGATCATGAAGATCGTCCCATACTATAATGGATCTTAATAGAAGTCATTGTTCAAGGAAAATGATGGACCTATCAACGTATATACAGAACATATCATATTAGTTGCCTCGTCTCAATTTTGAGGGCCCATCATCAGGACACATCGGGACAAGAAGTATGTGATATGTTGTTTGGGATCTCCCACATTGTTAAAGGTAGAGAAAGTAGGATTTAAAAAATAGGGAAGGTAAAATTTTCATCAATTGATTCTAAATATAGATTATTATTGAGTTGTATTGGGGCACATCACTCATCTATGGATTCCATTTGAGACTTCAGGGACTCAATTTCATCGAAATTTTCTGGAGGTACACTTTTCTAGGACACCTCATATCTATAGGGAGTGGTAAGGGCTTGATGAAGTTTCCATGTATTCATCTACTAGTGATTCTTTATCCTTGTTAAGGAAGAATTATATCCCTATTAAGGGAGAGAGATTTTCTATAATGGAGGGATTTTTTATCATTATTACATCTTCATTAATGTATATTGGATGCATGGATCTAGATTTTTTCAAATGCTCAGATGCCACTCATGCATCTGGATCATCTCTTTCCTAATGTGTGGGTGGAGGGATATTTTTCTAATTTTGAAAATTATACAAATTGGTATGTTTCCCTTATGTAGCTCCTCATTAATATGTCTAAGATTTTGTGACTCATTCTCATATTGTGATAACTACTCCCCCATAAAAGGAATTTCAACTCACCTGGGTGATGATTGAGTATAACCAATTCGTTCCTTTTATCCATGGTAGTGTTCCTTCACATAGTTCGAAACTAAATATTATGTTGTTCTAGGTATTGGATTCCTCTCTAGTTATGTGTGTGTGAACCCTTATTTTGTGTATCCAGATAAACCTCCTCTCGTGCTATATTTTTCATATTCCATCCCTCCACATTCTGTCTTGATCAATTTTTTTAATAACCAAAAAAATATTCACATGGTTTTATTGTGGTAGTTGGAACAAATGGAATATCGACTATCAGTATTTACAACCCATCCTAGAGGAAAATAAATCCCTCCATGGTGATGCTCCTGACAGCAATGACACCATAATTATACGAAAGGGATTGTTTAAGGGAACCATTATCACACAATGATCCTATTAATGAGGATTTGATTATGCTATTCGAGGATTTTATAGTTCATGATATGTGGATTGTTATATAAAATCCACTAACCCTATGGTATAGGGTTGATCTATAACCACTATTGATTTCTCAAAGACCCTCTATGGGTGTGATGAGTAGGGTGATAGAAATTGAGATAAGCAATATTCTTCTCTTTGTGTTGGGGAAGGTTTATATTTACCACTGATATTTGTTAAATTTTCTAAGGGATTGAAGATCTGATGGGTGGAGGTGGTGGTAAATATTCCACAGCCCAGTGGGATAGGTTTTTTCTTCGAAGGTTTCTAAGGAAGCAACTATTACGACTCATTTTATATGCACAACTATTATCTTATTTGAGTTAGGTGCAATGTAAATCGATGATGTGAGAAATTTTTTATGGTATGTTTTCGGGATAGTTGAAACTTCAAATTTTATGACTAAAATATGTTCTAGTTGTTTCAAGGGCCCAATTCAAGGGTATGTGTGAATTCCTATCACTCAGTTCCTGGTGCATTTTTATTTATAAGGAGGGGTTTTCATTACGTTTACTAACTGTCATGTGAATTACATGGACACCTAATTTCATTAGATACTATTAAATTATATAAAAATTCATCTTGGAAGTTCTTCTGTTATGGGTTTTCAGTAAAGTGAATCACTCCATAAATTTCTCATCTATAGATACTGTTACAAGCAAGGATTTAGTGATTACTTGATAAAGAGTTGCGGTGTAATGGCAGAATGAATGTTGTATATCTACGCTGTAATTTTCTAGTTTTGGGTCATTGACCATGGAATTAGAATAAAAATATGTTTGATAATAATGTATGTTTATAGTCTTAAGAGAAACCTAATATACTAAATAAGGTAGGTTTCTATAATTCAATCACAGGTGATTCTCCAAGATAATTTGGAACAGGTAAGCCATGAAATCCTTCTATAGCTCAGTTGGGATCTCAACGTACAAAGTGGAGAGGGGTCAGAATAGGGTTGGGAGGATATTTCTAGCTATTTCTATCAATATATAAATGTTCATGTCTTCTTCATTATACATACAAACCTCCACCTAGTTAAACCACATAAGTTTCTTCTCCAGGAATCATGTTGAACATGATGAATTGTATCTAGTAGTTGATGGGTAATTATATATGGTTGAACTCTGTGATTTTACCACCTCTCTATACAAAGGTGTACGAGTTTTGAGCACCTCATTATATTGATGTGTCTTTGAAAGGGTATCATTTCCTTGTTCGAGGGAGATATTCCTGTGGGGAGGTTAACCATTATGAATGTTAGGGGTAGAGTCCTTGTGATCAATCTATACACATTCTCAAGGAAGAGTGTCAAGGTAATTATCTCCATATATATTAGTTGAAGTTTTGATGGTCTTTTGAGGTGGCACAAATATTCTTGGAACATCCTCAAGGAAACTGACATTAAGTAAGTCATGGATATGAGCGTCATTATGTGTCATAGCCATAATATGACACCCTTAATTTTGGGGGTGAGCTAGGATATGAGAAAACTCCATGATGGATATTGAAATATGTTCACAATTATTTATTTTTGAGGGAGTATGATCCCACTACTAAAAAGATATTGGAATATTCCGTTGAGAATCTGTATTGTTGGCCGGAATATGAGCTTGTGTTTGGGTGGTTTTTGGAATATATCATTCGTCATGACCCGTCCTCCAGGGCCCATTTCATGACTACCCCAATCCCACATTCTATAGTCCAGGGTCTGGTGACTAGCACCAAATAAGAATATCCCAAAAATGGAAGGCATTTGCCATTAAACCTATACACACACACAAATCTCGAACAGTGGAAAGGTAAACACTAAGTAAACCACAACTATAACTGAGACAAATATTGAAAGTAAGGAACAAACTAAAATGTAAAAAGGGTCCAGAATACAAGAGTAAAACCAAAAAATAATGTACAGCTGCAAAGGTCCTTCTGCTCAAACCCTACCTGAAGGGTATGTGTAGGGTAGTTGTCTCTAGTCGTAGAAGTATGTCACATCTGTCCCATATCACTGGGAACCACCTAGTCCCGGACCACCAAGGTATTTGTTTAAGAATTGATCACATGCACGAGACACGGCATGTGCAGGTGAAGTCCGTTTAGGGGTGAGTAACACAATACTCATTAAGGACCCAAAACCACAAAGGAAAGATCTCAAAGAAAGACCACACCGCAAGATTACACCACAAGACCACAAAGAAATGACAACTCACATCGGGTATAACATTATGTATGTAAAGTAATGTTATCAGTTGTAGATATTATTCATCTTGTACTACTGAGGGACTCATCCCTCATAAGACACTGAGGTCTTCTTGGATATTGGACCACTAAGTTCCTCTCGTCTGCTAGACCCCTGAGGTCTACTCGTTTGCTGGACCACTGAGGTCCACTCAACCATTGTACCATTGATATCCGCTCTTCTGTTTCACCACTAATTTATGCTCTTCTTTTGAACCACTGAGGTCCGCTCCTCGGTTGGACGACTGAGGTCCGCTCATCTACTGAAGCATTGCGGTGCACTCATCTGTTGAACCACTGAGGTATGCTCATCTTCTAAATCAGACATGTATGTTCTTCTTCAGAACCATTGAGGTACACTTGTCTTCTGAACCACTTAGGTACACTCATCTCCAAAACCACTGAGGTACACTTGTCATATCCTTCATGTCACAATCGTCTATAGGATTCTCGTTCTACGATGTGCTTCATTCTAGGAGAATCTACTCATTAAGGAATCGAACAAATCTAGACTATCATAGAATCTAACATAGATTATTCCAAAATGATTATCTTATCCCAAGGGTCCCAACGCCATAGACGGTGCGTCAATCAGATTCCCGGTCCGAATGGTATTGGAAATTTAGTAAATAGGGGTTGGTTGTGGCTGGGCCCGATCCGACATGGTTGGACTAAATCGACCAACCTGGCATAAGGGTCCCACATGACTAGACCCATTTTCTGCCGACTGAGCCCAACCAAATTGGGTTTGGGAAGACTAGTTCTAGTCTGGTCTAGGGTTCTGGCCCATTGGGATTTGCAGGACCCAGCCCAGTTCGGCCATGGGTCCATCCCATCAGGTCACCCATCAACCCGGTCTGACGTGATCAAACCAGTACCGCGTCTCTTGGCCACCCAGCAACCCGGTTTCTTCTAGAGACCCTACCCATTTCAGAGGTCTGGCTTTTCCAAACTATTCCACTTAGCAGCTCGACCTTATCCTCTTCCCGGCTCATTAACGGGCCGGTTCTGCCCCACCCAGAAGTGGCGCAACTGTGTCTGGATCCATGTCAAGCAGATGATCCAAACAAGACACCTACCACACACGGTCAGAGGACCACTTTCCTCTAAACCTGTAGACTAGTCCGTGGGCAGATTTATTATATGGGGTGCCCCACTAGGGAAGTGTGTCTCCAATGTCGTGGCCCTAGCAGGTTGTGGGCACACCGCCTCCCAGCTGTCGATGACCACAGTGTCAGTAGCTCTTGCTGCCACTGAGTATTGGGTGTCACGGCTCGGTTCTGCCTCCGTGGCTAAGATACTCGGTCATGTGTTGCGGTCGTGGCCTCCTACCATCATCGTGTCCTTGTGACACGGCCTCTCACCGATGTTGTGGCCCACCCGACCGCCTCCCTTCTCGCCTAGAGTCACGGGCCGATGTACTACTGACCATTGCACCACAAAGAACAGGAAGAACGCAAGAAGAGGAGATTGTAAGGAGTCACACATAAGAACACCCAAAGAATGATCCATGCCTTTTTCGTATGTACCCAAACATGTTCTTATTTGCAGGATCATGAAGAACTAAAAAAGTCAGAATAATCACTAAAATAGATATCCCCTTTTATCCCTCATCATTAACCATACCACAATGAATTATTGATCTACGAGTTAACTTGTTCGTGAGTTAACCCACATTATTCATCTAAAAGATTGAATAGGGAAAAGAAATTCATATAGAAAATCATCAAACCCGTACCTGGGATATAAGATTTCTTAAGGAGGATCGGTCATTGTCATCCATCAATCTCTGATCCTACATCCCATCTCCAAGGATGTTTTCATGTTCATATGATTCTACAACATTTATCATTGGAGAGGATTCCTTCATAATTCATCATAGGAATTCCAGGGTTGTTTTTCAAGCATGAATTCACTATTTAGTTGAAGAAGTAAGACACATTCATGATGCAGCGTCACCACCTGGCTTCATTAATGAGTTTCATTAATGAGATCCATTAATGATATTTTGTGTCACCTCATCACAACATTGCATCACTGGAGTACCACTACATAATGATTAAAATAAATAAATTAACGTTTTTAGTTATTTTATTTTTCTTTTGAAATGTCGGAAAATTAACATTCACCCTCGACCCGCTCCAATCAAGGTTAGGATTCTCCTAATGGAAGCACACCCTCACGATCTCAATGTTACTCTCATATTTCTAATCTGAGTTACCATTTATGAGTTATAAGGATTTTTAAATGAAATAAATGTTAGTTATTTTATTTATGGCCAAAAACTACATTCCAATATTGGCCCACACCGACCAATGTTAGTCCCTTTCTAGGTGAATCCTGACACTCTGAGTTCAACAGTACCCTTGGATTTTTGATCTGAGCATGGGTTTAAAAGTTAGAAAAACGCACTCGCATTTTAATTTAATGAACCATAAGAATAGTTCAAAAATATGTTCCAGCCACTCTGGGCCTTGGAGTTACATTCCATCTCATATCCTGGTCACGAAATAATCCCATTCAATTTTTAAAAAAAAATTACATGTAACTATGATGTTTTACATTACTCCCCCCTTTAGGGCCTTACATCCTCATAAGTTGAAATAAGGACTAATAAAACAAATGGGGGTACTGAGCATGAATCTAAGCCTCCCACTACCATGTTCTCTCTTAGAGATTCATGTTCTGCTAACAAATATGCAACATAGGCATTGAATATACACGAAGGATCCTCTCATGTTGATCCTCTATATCCACTAGGTAATCTGCGAATTTATCCCCATCATCAATATCCATCTGACCGTGGTCGATGATGTGAGAAGGTTCATGCATTTAACTCCTCATTTGGGATACAAGGATAACAACGTGCAGCCTCATTAACTACAGTGGTGTAGCCTAGTGGTACACCACCTCTCCCACTCGTCGTAGTACCAAGAAATGTTTGATGAACCTCAGACATAACTTGTACCCTGGCCAAAAAGCCATACCCCTACTCAAGGAGAGACTTGTAAGAATACATGCTCCCACTCCATGATTTCCAAAGGTCGATGTTGCCTATCATCATAAGACTTTTGTCAGTTCTGTGTGGTCTTTATCCACTCTTGTATGACCCACACCATCTCACTGGTATCCTTTATCATCTCTAGATCCATGAGTGCTGACTCCCCTGGGTCTTTCAAGAAAAACAGTGACCTACATGGTCATCTGTACATTTCCTAGAATAGTTCCATACCGATGGTGGAGTGGTAGTTTTTGTTGCACGCAAACTCCACCAATGGTAGGTGATCCTCCCAACTGTGACCAAAATCAAGAACGCAAGCACCTATCATGTCATCCAAGGTCTATATGGTCCGCTCTGTCTGACCATTCATCTATGGGTGAAAGACTGTGCTCAAGGGTAGCTGAGTCCCAAACGCCTCATGTAATCCCTTTTACAACCGAGATGTAAATTTTGAATCATTATTTGAGACTATCGTAGATGGGACTCCACATTGTCAAACTATCTATTTCCCTAAGAGGCTTCCCAATCTCTCTACTGAACCCTTCTCTTGAATGGGTGGGAAGTAGGTGACTAGGTGGGTTGTTCTATGATCACCTAGATAGTATTGTTCCCCCTATATTTACATGGTAATCCTTTCACAAAGTCCATCAATTTCCCATTACACTTCCACTCTGGTACCTCAATGAATTGTGTCAAACCTGTTGGAACCAGGTGCTCATCCCTCACTTTCTAATAAGTGAGACATCTCAAGACAAAGTCTGACACTTCCTTTTTCATCCCCGGCCACTAGTAATAACGTCATAGATCCTGATACATCTTCTCCACACCTGGATGTACTAATAAATGGGATTTATTGAACTACTTCAACAAATCCTCCTATAACACTACTGGCCCAATGGTCAGTCCTCTAAAAAGGATGACGTGATCCCCACCATTAAAATATCCATCAGGGGTATGCCCTGTAGACATATGGGCATGTGTACTCTCGCTACTGTCATCTCTGAGATTCCCCTCCCCCACTCACTGTAATAGTGTAGGGGAAACTACCATCAACATAAAATAAGCTTCCTCATCCCTATCCACAATGTATATTTGAATCAATTCCAACTGCTCTGAGACCTCAATAAGTAGTTCTGAACCCAATCTCCTACTGTGAGAATATTCCACCACATTTTCCTTCCCATCACTATAGACTATCTTAAATTCATAGTCTTGAAGGAATAATAGCCAATTACATTTCCTCAGGTTCAGATCCTTCTGATAAAATATATACTTGATACTATTTTGGTTAGAGTAGATGATGAATCATTCACCAGTAAGGTAGTGTAATCATATCTTTAGTTAAAAGACTACCGCTTCCAACTCAAGGTCATGAGAATCATAGTTCTGGCAATTTGCTCTCAAATATCATGATCCAAAATCAATCACTACTTTACCCTTCATTCGTACACAACCAATCCCGGTTCATGATGTGTCATTGTACTCCATGTAGTTAGTCCCCTCCTCCAGAAAACACGTGATAGGTGCACTTGTCAAGATCTTCCCCAGCTGTTAAAAGATCTGCAGTCATCCTTCTATCCACACTAAGGGTTTTCCCTTATTTTTAAATGATTTAATGGGTGATTCCACTCGGGGTAGGTCGGGTACAAACCTATGATAGTACCCCACAAACCCAAGGAAACATTTCACCTTATTAATGCTCTTCGGTGGATCCCAAGAAAGCACCTATTTGATCATTGCTTGATCCACTTCTAATATAGCCCCTGAGATGACATGTATTAGGATGTGGACCTTTCATATATAGAAATCACACTTTGAGAGAGTTTTGTAAATCTAGTTCTCTTGATATGTGTCCAGAACCATCCTCAAGTGTATCATGTGCTCCCCCTCAGATGCAGAATACATGAAAATTTCATCATGAAGACAATGTAAAACTAGTCAATGTATGGCTAGAAGAACCTCTTAATTAGTCCCATTAATAATGTAGGGTGTTCATCATGCCAAACGACATCACCAATTAAGTTAAGTGGTCATAGTGACCTCTGAAATTCATCTTTGAGATGTCCTCATCTCTTACTCGAATGTGGTGAGAGCCTGATTTGTGGTCTATCTTCGAGAACCATCTCCCTCCCTTTAGCTGATTGAAGAGATCATCAATCCTTAGTAGATGATACTAGTTCTTCACAGTCACCTATTACAGGTGATGAAAGTCCACGCATATCCTCAAGACTCGCTCTACCTTATTGGAAAATAGTACTGGGGCTTCCCATGGGGAAATGTTGGCCCTTACATACCCCTTACTCTGCAAGTCCTCAATTTATACTCTCATATCCTAGAACTCTGTGGGAGCCATCCGATATGCAGGTGTAGATTTCGGTGCAGTCTTGGGGTATAGATCAATAGAGAAGTCTACCTATCTATGAGAAGGTAATCCTTGAACATCCTCTAGAGAGATGTCCTCATACTCATCCACCACAGTAGGAAACTATGGACTCATCTCATCTGTTGCTTTGAGATTCGTTCTAGATAGCAGATGAGTAATTGACTACACCCTCCTATGTGAGAGTCTATCATGGGCTACACCATATTACATTTCACTGATGAAGGAAGAAATGGTCCCATCTCTTCGAACACACCACATTTTGTGCCTAAAACAATTGATCTGAGTACGGACTTCTAATAGCTGGTCCATACCCATAATAACTTTGTAAATACTCAACGCCATAACTAGGACATCCCAGATGAATATCTCTCCTCAAATATTAATTTCACTCTACTGGAACTAATGTGTGATCATCTAATCCCTCCCTATAGAAGTCTTTAATCATAAGGATCGAGTCAATGGCTCGATCAGGATCTCTGAGCTCCGAACAAGGTCTATGGAAAGGGAAGAGTGACTGTACATGTGTCTATAAAAACTGAAGCTAAGGTGGACATGACGTAGATCTTACATCATATCATCTCTCAAATATTGGGATTGTAGACCAAGACATCCTAAAGTTTATCCCACCCATGTCCACCTACTCTTAAATCCCATGGAGGACCACCTAGGGGTGGTGGTGGTAGTACCTCATATCATCGGCCACCTCCTACCACTCATCTTACTCCTCTTCCATGTTTATCTCCTAGAAAACTGCCTTGATCTTGTATCTGCCTCTACCTCAGTAACCCCTCGACCATTTTTCAGCCCTTTATGTGGAGATTCGATAAATTAAGAGCCATGTTCCCCTCCTCTCTACATGCATAGAATAATCTACTCCCTGGATAACTCCCTCTACCCTAGGAGCCTCGTACCACTTACCTTGAGACATTTGGTCCTCCTTCAAATATTCTGGACCATTTGGACCTCTGTATCATATATTGGCTACCCACCTTAGATGAATTGTCCACCCATCACCTGGTAGTATCTCCCATTATCAGTGCCTGCTCAGCAAGTAATCTCTATACTAATAGAGCCCTCTACAGCACCACATCCTGCATAAGGATGATGAGTAAAATCATCAATGCCCTGGACTCCCATTAGATTCCCTTCTCAAAGGACCGGACCCTAAATAAAGGGTCTTACACCATATTCGTAGTGTAACGGGAGAGGTCTGTGGACCTCATAGGGTACTCTTCCACTGCCAGGATGCCCTACTATAAGTGAAGTAGCTCTTGTATGCGTATAGAGCACAAGCTCTTAGGGAATAAATCCTACATAAAAAGTCGCGCCAAGTCAGACCAGGTGAGGGTCTCCTTCTCATGAGTCTATATGGTAAAAATCCACCATCTGCCCAATTATAACATTAAGTAAATAATGTAATATTATTATTCATAGATATGATTCATTTTATTCAACTAAAGGAATCATCCATGACGATCCACTGAGGTATGCTCGGCTACTGGACCATAAGGTCCGCTCATCTGCTGGACCACTGAGTTATGCTCATCTGCTGGACCACTAAGATCACCTATTATATTGGACCACTAAGGTCTTCTTGTCTATTGAACCACCTAGGTACACTCATCTGCTAGACCACTAAGGTTTTGTCATCTTATGGATGACTAAGTCCCTCTCGTCTATTGTACCACTTAGGTATGCTCGTCTATTGAACAATTGAGGTACCCCCATCTATGGAACCACTGAGGCACACTCGTCTGATGGCCCAATAAGGTAATCTCATCTGTTGAACCAATTCAGTATGCTTTTCTTTTGAACCACTAAGGTACACTCATCATATCCTTCGTGTCATAGCCAGCCATAGGATTCCCACTCTACAGTTCACTTGATTCTAGGATAATCTACTCCTCAATCCATTGGTCATATCTCAAATATCACAGAATCTCACTTAGAGTGTTCCCAAATAACCATATTATAGTAAGGGTCCCAATCCCACAGAAGGTATGTCAATCAGATGCTAGTTATGATGGATTTTGGCAGTTTATTAAACAAGGGTTGGTTGCGTCTGGGCATGGTCTGAATTGGTCAGACCAACATGACCAACCTGTCATGGGGGTCTACCAGACCCAACACAATTTTTCCGACCCAACCTGACCTGGTTGGGTTTGGTCTAACCCATTTTGGTATGGTCTAGTGGATAGGCCCATTGGGCTTTGCTGGACCCAGCCCAATTCAGTCGTGGGTCCAACCCGCTGGGATGGCCACCAACCCGGTCCATATTTTCTAGCCAGGTCTGACTTGGTCGGACCGGTACAGCCATCGGGGCCACCCAACGACCTGGTATTCCCATCTAGTAGGGCCCATAATGGTGGGCCAATTTTCATCCATCTTGGGCTTCCCAGCGGCCAGGTTTATTCTACTGGCCTAGCCCATTTTGGTGGGCCGTCTTTGCTGAACCGGGTTAGTCAGTGGCTTACACCTATCCTCTTCCCAGATCATTATTAGTCTGTTTTAGCCCCACCAGAAGGTGGTGTAGCCACTTCTGGCTCCACATCATGTGCCCGATTGAAACCGGTAACCTCCCACACACGGTCCGTGGACCGCTTGCCACATCACCCATGGATCGGCCCGCTGGTTAACTGGTCCGATGCAGTGCCCTGCTCACGTCGTGCGTCTCTACTACCATGACCCGAGCTAGTTGTGGGTGTGACTCCTCCTACCTACTTCTGTCCTCAGTTCCAGTGGCTCCTACTACCACCGCGGCCTGGGTTCCCAGGCATCCTTCCCCGGTCACGGCCTTGTGTCGTGGCCTCTCGCCAATTCCATGGCCCACCGGGCCATGGCCCTTCTCTCCTGGCATTGCAGGTTAATGCACCACCGACCTTTTCACCACGAAGAATGGGACGAATGATAAGAGTGGAGAGGGGAAGGAGTCACTCATAAGAAAATCCAAAAAATGATCTGGGTCATTGTTCATATATACATGGATATGTTCTTGTTAGAAGGATCACGATGAACCAAAAAGGGAGGAATAATCACTAAAACAGATATACCATTTTATCCTGCATCATTAAACATCTCGCAATGAATGATTGATCCATGAGTTAACTTATTCATGAGTTAACCCAAGTTCGTTGTTTAAAAGCAAAAATGAGGAAAACCAATTCACATAGAAAAGCATAAAACCACTACATGGGATATGATATTGCTCGAGGATGATCGTTCCTCATCATCCATTGATCTTCGATCCCAAATCCTCTCTCCAAGGGTGTCTTCACCATCATTTTATTCATCAGTGTTCTTCATTAGACAGGATTCCTTCTTTTTTTGTCAGAGGAATTCTAGGGATTTTTTTCAAACCTGAATTCCCTATTTAATTAAAGAAGGAAGACGTGTTCATGTTGTAGCATCTCCACCTTGGTCCATTAGTGAGGTTCATTAATGAGATTCATTATTGGGATTCAGGTTCAAATCATCACTCGAATGTAGTGATAGTGTGCCATTGGCCAATGATGAGGAAAGAAATAAAATAACTTTTTATGTTCTTTTATTTTTATTCCAAAAATTCCGAAAATTAACTTTCACCCTCGACATGTGCCAGTTGAGGTTAGGCTCTGCCTAAGGGATGCACACCCTAACAAGATGAATTGTAATCTTTGATTTGAAATCCGAGTTACCATTTAAGAGTTATAGGGATTAGAATATAAAATAATTGTTACTTAGTTTTTTTATTTATGAAAATGATCTACTTTCAATTGTTGGCTCACACCCACCAATGCTAGGCCCTTTCTAGGAAAATATCGATACTTTGAGTTCAATGGTGCCATCATATTTTTGATCTAGGTAGTGGTTTAACAGTTAGAAAAACCCTCTCTCGTGTTTATTTAATTAATGTTAAAAATAGTACAAAAATATGTTTCATCCACTTCGAGCCTCAGAATTACATGCCGTTTCAGAGCCTGGTTTCGAAACAATCCCATTTAATTATTAAAAAATCATGGAATTTTGGGGTATTACTTTATTTATCCTTTTCAGATGTATGTATAGTAGTTAAGTTTAGATATACATTCCCCATTGGTATATAACAATGATCCTATGGAATGATAGGGGATATGATCCTTTTCATGTATGGGTTCGGAAAATGAAAGTGCATTCATTCATCTGCAGAAGTATGGTTATGAGCCAGCAATCTTTGAGCTTCTGAAATATGACAAGTGGAATCCCTGAAAAATAATATGACCCTATCCGGATTACTATTACACTCTCAATTGGAAAACACATGTTGTAATGGGAATATGAACCCAACTAGATTCCTTTATGGTTTTTCACATGTCTTATTTTACATGAATTTTCACCTGCCCAAGGCATGTGCCACTCTCACTCGGTGAGCCCCTGTTGAAAGGGGAATATGATCCCAACTTGGATCCATTGGAGTATATTGTTTTTATTTTTTAATAAAAATGTGTTCCTTTCCTGAGGCATGTTCCACTCTCACTTGGGGATCCCTAGTTATAATAATAATTTGAGACTGGATTTGTACCTCAACCTTTACCATAATATGCCAATAATCCACCTTGATAAGATAAACATTGTATACGTTTTCTAGAGAAGCTACGTGTTCATATTTATTTAAGTGTTGTGCTACCCTAAATTTTGGGATAGGAATATATTCTTGTAATTCTATATATGTAAGTTATAGAATATAATGGTGTAGTTCATCAGGTTTTGTTGGAATGTAGTGATACTTTAGCGAAGTGTGCGTAAGAATGTATGAATACATATTTTTATCTCTAATATGTATTGGATGATATCATC
The DNA here is from genome assembly GCA_963277665.1 of Viscum album. Lineage (NCBI taxonomy): Eukaryota > Viridiplantae > Streptophyta > Magnoliopsida > Santalales > Viscaceae > Viscum > Viscum album. Next base: position 1,090,960,746 of record OY728121.1, read on the forward strand.
AATTGAAGATGGTATATGGCCAAAATTCTTTAATCATTTTTTCATCAGAATATGTCAAGGGGTTTCATGCATGGGGGATGGGTTATGTGCCTCTCCCACTAATGGTGGGGGAATATACATATAGACTTGATCTAAGTGAGAAAGGATAAGACCATGCTCAGTGGCTACCACTGTAATATTCCTATGGAATTCATCAGTGAAAGTAGGGATATTATCCCACTCCCTATTATCCATGGATTCCCACTCCCATTTCAATCCCCATTGTACCCATGTATGAGCTATAGAGGTGGAAATGTGTCGAATGGTTCCCTTAGATGTTGATTGAGGGGCACGGGCGAGATGACGATGGTGGAATCAATTGACAGTAGCCCTCTATGGAACCTATTGAACTAGAATTCATCCATAATATACACCTTTATTAACCTTCCTCGGATATAGAAAGTGATGATTTTCAAAATATGATAATTGGATTTTTGAGGGGATTGCTTGTGGTAATGAGAACCACTAGTTTCACTACATATTTAGTTGGGTTGTGAGGACTCATCAGTTTCATCATCTAGATACTCTTACGTGAGGACCCAAGGGTTTGGATTGTACCATGTGGATTATTTTCCTAAAATATTATGTTTTCCACCCAATTATGAAGATGTTGGGTGGGTGAGATCATTCTGTCACCCAAGGGGGGTTGTAGTCATAGCTTATATTCTAGGATAGTATCTAGATGAAGACATGTTTTAGGTTAGGCGTTATTTTTTAGATAACTATTTACAGATGTGAAAAAAATAAGGAATAAGGACATAAATTAGTATATCATGGTAGGATTTATACGTGCTTGATTATATATGAATAGATAATGCAATTTTCCTTACTCCATGTTCAGCCATTTCTACTGTTTGGACTTATACTAGTGAGAATTGAATTATCTCATGCCAACCCCTATGACATTGAATATTATTTCACCCATAAAACATTTTTTATGTAAGATGAGGAAAATAATGTTCTAAAACATGTCCAATAGATCAATTTTATTACATGAGAGATTCATATAGGGTTCAAAATGTTATTTTTTAATGAATATCCAATGCAGATTCTCCCAACAATTGATTGTTTTGAGGATTAATTTATGCGCAACCACTCATGTAAGATTCATCATTTTTCCTTATCAGAAACTCCCAAAGGCTCCCACATCCATAACTAAGTACATACCTACTTTCTTAAGGCAGACACTCCTTTGGGGTTTCAGACCCAACATCTCTTAACAACACAATTAGTCTATATGATGCAAGTTTGGTCTCATCGCACAATTTTTTTTGTGGAATTATTTCCTTTTATTGGATCCTATTATATATTTAATACATATTTGTTAACATCTTCATAATACGGATTTGATACTGATTAACCTAAAAATGATAAAGTGTTGAATACTTCCATGATTAATGGGGGGTTTCATTAATGAATCCATCTATATGTATTTGATGATATTCATCTATTTCATGTTATTACATAGAAATAGGTATCCTAATAAATTTTGGATATATATAATGAGTAACTATTGATTTTAAAGCCACATATAGAGGGTATTAATATTTCAAGGATTGGAATAATCATTTATGAAGAATCATAAATGTCATGTTTATAACAAGAATCAAAACTGATGTTGCACATGGAAACCTTGTAGTTTAATATCATGAGGAATAGAAATTTATGAGGTTGCATAGTCTTCAGATGTTATGTTTAGTCCTCGTGAAGGAATCTTACATATCCTATTATGTATAGGAATGAAATTCATCATAGTCCAATTTCACCCTCAAGACATACCCCAAGGAGGATTCCATTATATGGGGACAATCATATCATGTCACTAATCAAGGATTACACATTGGGGTTTCCTTGGATAGAGAAGATTTATGAAGAAAATTACATGATCATCTAAAATTTCTAGGCCCACATGAGCCATGCTCAGTGTCATAAATAAGGGATATCAATTAATCAGTCTCTTTATATATAGATCCATGAATTGTGAACTAGGGAAAAACTAATGGTGTGTTTAGTATGGTTCCTGGGATTTAATAATTCATCTTACATATACTATTTATATTAGGAAAAAAAACATTATAACTCATTTGGATCGTTGATCCACTAACAAGTGGGTATAAATGATAAACCCATGGGAGACATTTGGTCCCAAGGGTTATAATGTTAGAGATTTGGAAAGGATTACACTAAGTTGGATGACCATTAGAGCTCGAGGAATAGGAATGTATCATATGTATCCTGTTTGAGGAGGAATCGAAGTTCTTAGGGTTCATTTTTATCTCAATCCACTGATAAAATATATAAGGTGATGTATCCATAGGAGATTTTGGGTCCTCGTGGATTTTAATGTCATTTACATGGAGGGACATACCATGAGGTGGATTCCTAAGGGATATTTAGTCCTAGGAAGGAATCAAACATAACCTATTATAACAGGAATTAGAGTTCTCATTAATTATTTTTAGGGTATCGCCAATAACGTCCATCGAATGAGGTTATCACATATCAAGATATTTTCTTAACATGTCTAAATTTTCTTCCTTCTATATCATGATTGTATTCTTGAAATTTCATGATTGAATACAAAATACATCTAAGGATGATTTTCAGGATTGCCTAAGGATTCCTATTAATGTCTTATTTTCTGATAACAAATTTCCAAGGACAAAAACATAACCAAGTTGACTTATATGCTTGGAGTGAACATAATCTGGATAACATGTGTGGAGGACATCCCTTGATCTGGATAACACGTATGGAAGAAATACCATTATCTCATATGACATGTATGGAGGGGGTCACAAGACATGGATAACATATCAAGAGAGTGTCACATTACCTGGCTGACATATATGAAGGTTGTATCATGACATGGTTGTCATGTCTGCTGGGTGTCACATGACATCGAGGACATGTCTAGAGGGTGTCTTCTGACCTGGATAAATTTTATGTAGTGTATCCTATGACCTGGAATACATGTTTAGGTTTCAAGACTAGACTGTCATTCCTTGAGGGAGTCATGAGACCTAGGTGACATGTTGTAATACCAAATCATGAAATGGACCACATTCCAATAGGATTCCAAAAACTCTTGATGAAAATCCCAGAGGACTTTGCAAAACATGGGTGACATGTCATGACGGAATCACACTACATGATTTACATTATCGAGGGACATATCATGATTCAAATATCATATCCCAAGGGTGTCTCATATATTGGGAGACATGATATGGTGTTTTCACGTGATCCAGGTAGGTTATATTATGATCATGAAGATTAGTGTATCTGTCATCACCAAATTATTCTATCTCATATAGTATTGTCCAATATTTAATTAACAAGTGCCTCACTATTTGTCATTCATTAGACTATTATGGGTTTTTCATGACCTGATCAACATGCGACAACTCTTCTCATAATCTGGGTGACATGTCGAAAGTCCTACACCTGATCAATAGTGAGATCATGTGAAACACGTATTCAGGTTGCATGATCCCTAAGTACATTCCCTATATTTTAACAATTATAATACCTTCTCTATAACATGAATTTCCACTCTATTATGTATTCACCTATTCTAACATGTTTCAGTCACAGTCGTGCGTCTTTTTTTCAGAGTTGGATGGATTTATATTTATCATCTTCATGGTTATATACCACATTGTATGGAAAGTATCTATCAAATATACGATTGATTTATTGGGGTATTTTTTTCTTGTTTTCAATAGTATTATAATGTGTTTTATCCATTACGATGCATTATAACAGTGACCGATAGAATATTCTTCCACCATCATTTTAATTATACCCCAACTGATCATAGGGATTTAACATAATTATGTTGACATGTAAAAGACCCTTAAAAACATCAGGACGACATGTCTTGGCATATTCCATTGACAAGAAAATCCATTGAAAGGAATTTTAATGATCAAGGATTTTTTTGGGTATTTCATGAAATTAGATGACTTATTATTGGTCATTCAAAAGATCCTGATGGCTTGTATAAGGGTCTCTCTAAGACCAATCTGATTTGTCAAAGGGATTTTGTGTGACCAAGAAGGCTTTTCAAATCAATTTTGCATGACGGATAGGGATTTCATGAGACATATACCTAATTATAATGAAAATAAATGTGTCTTACCTTCATGATCGTCTTCCTAATTTTACATTTTTCCTTCCTAATATTACATGAACAAGGGTTCTTGCGACATTGTGTAAGATTTGTTGTGAAAATTCACTCTGCATGTTTTTGGTGAATCACATGATCAATGAAATATCTCAAGATGATGTATGATCATGTCTATGAACATCCCATCTGATTGTATATGTATAATTAGGGGAATCATATACATGAACGGATATTTCCATGGTCCTTCACTTGAGAAAGGTCACATGACAACTTGCTCATGTGAAACAAGGTGGACATGAGGCTATGGGCTCCAGGTGGTATTGTGAATCGTATGATGAAATTGAAAATATATCAATGTATCTCTTCTTCTCTTGTAATATTATAATTTTCCAATATTACTTTATAAATTTGTTTTCAGTGATTATTATATGGTTATTGGTAGAAAAGTCACATGATCGTAAGAGCTCTTCTAGTAGCCTTTGTATGATCATCTTTTGTTAGGATTACTTCAATTGAATGGGATGTCTTATCAAATGGGACCCTCATGATTATAATTTCATCATTATTAGGAAATTATCTATTTTCATGAAATTATGAAGGTCACACAATCATGTTTCCTTATGATGGTTGGTGATCTACAAGACCCAGTTACCTTCGTTTCCTTTGTTCTGTAGAGAAAATAATACCCATGATTTTAGTATTTTTTCCATTATATATTATTATATTCTCATTTGAATTGAGTTAAAATATATAATTGAAATATATATTAATTATAAATATAAGTTTAGTAATCAATAAATATTATTCATATAAAATTTAATACATCATAATTGGAGAGAATATGCTATATGTATGATAGAATGTTGTATCCATTTTCTCAATAGATAACATTAATGAATTGTAAAAATATATTATCCTTAAAGAAAATTTTTATTTCATATAAATCACATTTTTTATTTAAATACATTATTTTTACATTCCATGTAAAACATATGTGAAGAATTAATCACAATGCTTCACGAGGTGGTAGCCCTCCGTGCAAACAAACAACATTATTGTATTTCCACAGAATCAAATGAAAGAAATAATATATGATATAATTGTTAAAAATAATAATAATAATAATATGATAAATATCATATATAATTTTTTAATACATCATTTTATTCACCCTCAAGATGTGGGGATGGAGAAACATAACATCGGTTCGTTTGGAAGTAGTCCTCCGTACACATGAATGATAATTTCATAACACATTTGATGGAAGAGGATAATGTTTTTGGTTATTACATCAACATAATATAATATATGAATAAAGAAGAAAATTATTTTATTATTTCATAATTACTTAATCATAATTTATGGAGGTGGAAGAATAAATAAAATAAAATGCTCAATTAGGGACATTACCTATTTTCCAGACAAGTTACTTTTGTTTTTTTTTTTCAAAAGGAATTTTATATTGGTCTTGTTACAGAACTAGTGCTTCTATGATGAGATGAGGGAAGTAGGAAAAATATTGGAGAAATATTTTTTGATTGATGGAATTATGGAAGTGTTAATAGGGTATGAGAGGGTGTGGGATTTTATAAATGTGGTGAGAAAAACACTTGTAATTTTTCAAACTAAAAATGTGTATCCCCATTTACCACATGCCAAAAGCTTCCAAATTGGGACATTATCAAAACAATAGATGTTATGGGGAAAATATATGGTCATCTCATATATTTTTTGCATGTTTCTATTTCTTTATACCCCTAATAATTTTATGTTAACACCCATGTTATTTTATCTTCACCTTAACTATTGTAATTAAATTTTACTGTGATTACTATTCTTTTTTATCTAAAATTAAGTTCATAGTATTTTATAATATAAAAAATCTTAATATGAAATCCATTTTTAATAATTTCATTTTATTACTTGGAAAATTTTAATTTAAAATTAAATCTGATGAAACGATGAGACAACATTCTTATAAAAAGAAAATACTGAAAAAGTTGAATAAATATATATATATCAAAATTCAATATGAATTTGATTATAATGAAATAATTTAGTTAAAAAATAGTTTATGTAATTTTAATTTAAAACCACATTAAATCTAATTGGATGTTTTTAAATTATTTAATATAAATGAAAAATAATAATAACAATAATATTTTCACTACTCAAATAAAAATTTACCTTCTCAAAAAATTCAAAAAAAATCACCATTAGATAATTTCTAAAATCATAATTAGAAAATGAATATAATTAATTAAAGTAGATTCTCTAATATTTTAAAATATTAATTTATAAATATGTTCTGAAATTGAAAAAAAACTGTTTAGAAAAATACAATTTTTAAGCATATAATTGGATTTATTATTATTTCTTTCATTGACAATTCATAAGGCTGACGTTAAAATTTTGATTGAATATAAAATATAAAAATTTCATTAGTCATTAAAAAAATTTATATTTAAAATTTATTTAAGAAAAAAATATTTATGTTCATAAAAATAGTTTTTTATACAAATATTTCCTTTATTTTCGAATACATTTATTTTCATTTCTAATGAATTGGTCACCTATGAATTAGTTTTATATACATGTGTAAACCATATATTTTCATAATTTATGTAATCTTATTTATTCCCATTATTTCAATGTATGGTTACTAACTATAATATTTTAATATTTTTCCAGTTTTATTTGAACTCGGTGTTTCACGTATTGCAAGTTAAAATTGGTGTTCTGTTTAAAACATTCTAACAAAAAGAATAATTTTATTTGAAAAAAAAATATTTAACAAAATAATAGGGAACTATATGAGGCGTTTTTTTTATTTATTTCTGTTAAAAAATATCTATAAATGAAATATATTGTGTTTATTTTATCATCAAGTATTAATAATATTTGAGGGATTTTGAAGAAGAAATAAAATAAAATTTCACGTAAAAGACGTTACCACTTTTCAGAAAACATATTTCATCTTTCACAAAAATCCTTTCTACGATGGATTTAAAATCATTACAGGGAATCCAGAATGAGTTAATGGAATTAATTAAGGTATTTCTTCATGCCATGGTTAAACCAGTGGGTTTTGGTCTTATGGAAATAAGAGTACATGGGGTGTCCTTTTATAAGTATGGGAGATGACACATTTGGAATTTTTAAAAAGAATGAACCAAAAAAATGTTATTATAATGCCACAAGGATCCAATATAGAAAATTTTTAAAACCTTATAAAATATATGGTCAAAATATGAAAATAATATAGTGATTAGATATGTTTTATGACATTTTTAACCCTTATCTTTGGAGTTTATCCTCCGATAAACATGTTCTTAATATAGCCATGATAAATAATTTCTAATGTTTTCACAATTAATTATGGTACAAATTAATTTCGATGTATTATATAATATAAATTATTATGGTTTAAAATATGGATTCCCTTTTGAAAAATTCATATCACAAATGGGGAATAATTGAATCAAAAATTATACCTGCATGCGTACTGGGAAAATATATTTATAATAAATGTATTTATTAAGAAAAGGATAATCATAAAATTACAATATTATTTGACACTATAATTAACATAATTTAAATGAATATATATATAAATTTAATTTATCAATACAATTCAATTAATTAAACATTATAGGTTATTTTAGGTATTTATAATGGTGACACATTATGCATGTTAAAACATTTGTCAGAAAAAAGTGTTTTAAAATATAAAAATAAACTTATAATAAAATCCACAATAAAGATGATTTGAATTAAATTAATTTTATTTAATATAGATATGTAATACTTCTGTCACCATGTAATAAAATTAATAGAATATTAGAACTATTAAATTTCATAATTTCTTATATGAAATGGATGTTTTACCAAAAATCAGTTTTTTTCCCTTTTAACTAAAAATAAATATTTCTAAAATAATCCAAAATATCAAACATATTTAATATAAATATTCTTATATAAAAATAGTTTTAATTTCATTAAATAAAATACTAAATTTTCAAAAAAAATATATTTATAATATTTTCACACAAAAATAAATAATAATCATTTTTCAAATTAAATTTTACATTAAAAATGGGCTGCTTATCTCTTAGGTGTTTTTAAATAAATTAATATTAGCTAGTTTCTTTATAGTAATTAAATAAAGTATTTATTACTATTCATACCCACTAATGTAATGTCTAGGTTATAAAAGTGGTATTTAATAAATATTATTTTTAAAATATTATGTGGTTCATTTAAAATCAATTTTCCATGTAGAATACATAATTAAACAATGTGTCCTTTTTAAAATATCAAGGTGCTACCTTATACCCCCCATAAATAAATTTAATCCTTGCAATATGAACATTTATCAATACTCAAGGGTTACACATTTGAAAATTGTTTTATGGAAAAACCAAATCATAATTAAAGGTAATAAATCCTCCACCAAAAATAGGGAAATATAAACATAGAGGTAATCACATAACTAAATTTCAACATATAATTACTATAGTAGGATGTGAAAATATGGACATATAGAAAAAATTTAAATATTTATTGATGGAGATATATATCATCAATTAAATTAAGGTGAATGGTCAATACAATGTTAACAATAACATGTCATAAATTTCCTGTGAATTAAAAAACTATAGATTCATCTGATATGATAGTAATCAGATAAATTTTTTGATTTAATATATTTTTCCTTTTGATGAGGGGTTATTATATTATTAATATAGAAAACAATAATAATTATAATTAATTGATATTTTTTATTTTTTAAACCCCATTTCATTATTTATTTTTTATTTCAATAAATTTATACTTTACCTATAAATCTAATGAATAAATATCCATTATGATTTTATATTCCTATGGAATTAAAATTATATTTTAATGGATCATATGATTAATAAAATATTAACAAGTAGTTCATATTATCTTTAATAAAACAAAAATAGTTAGAAAAATTTAAGATAATATCAAAAATTAATATGAATATATTAATCTATAAAATTCCACAGTAGAAAAAAAAATGTTTTACATAGTTCATTCCTCAAATAAATGACCATATATCCCAAATGAACTCAATGTTCTCAACTTGAATGAATTTTTAAACCTCAGTGGTTTTCTCATACCCCTCAACATAGACCTATATAGACATAATACCCTTTTTCACAAATAATACTTTATATTAAACCTAATGGATATATATTTATCATAAAAAATATATTTGTTCACAAAAAATATTGATCATACACAAAATAAAATTAGTAATCAAAAAATTTCTTATCCAATAATGGCTTTAATATATTTTTTCAAAAAAATAAAATAATCATAATTTTCATTAATTACCTCAACATCAATTACATATGAGTTATTATATTTTCCCAAACCATTTTTATTATATATTATATCACCTTAAAATTAATTCACTTTTATAATTAATTAGTACCATTCAAAATATTCTTTAAAATCTATAAAGAAGTAACAATACAAAATAATTCATCAAATTTTCATAATACTAGTAATAAAAAATAATTAACAACATGACTATAAAATTACAATACCTAATGACTTCAATCATTCCTCTACAATAATTTTCATAAATTATTCCCATAGTAATTAATCCTTAGATTAGGTAATCTACTTGGATAGTGAACATGTTCTATACATTTAAGAAATTAAGCTTTTAGTGATGACTTAGGTTGAACATTAATTTCCTCCATCTTATTGAGAAGACTCTGTTTTTTATAAGTAATTAACTTTTGTGTGTGCTCCATTCACACATATAATTCATCATCCAATTAATTAAATCCATTTACCGTGGTTCCTCAACCCATTTTTTTACATGTTGAAAATTGAATCTTAATTTCCTTTTCAAATTTTGACTAAACATATATGATATTCCATATTTATCTTCTTAGATGTGTTTATAAATTATATTATGCAACATCTATTGATAATAATTTGAGATATCTTATTTGGTATGATGAAAATATTTCAAAATTCATATCCCATTAAGTTAGTTACCTTATTAAGGAACTAATTAAATTTCCTCTCACATTGGTTATTAACATTTTTTCTCCTATTTCCCACCATTATTAAAAACATTAAAGGAAAAAACATGATAATTCATTAACATACAATTGGGAACATATAAACCTAAAGGGAATATCTTATAACTGATAATAATCTCCTCAATTATGGGACACTATTTTTAATCAATTTTTTCTATGGTAATTATTCTTATTAGGTTTTATACCATGAAATTTTGTTCACATATTTTATAATGGTTTGTTATGTGATTTGAAATTTCTAAATAATATCACCATGGAGGTAAAAACTAGGACTGTAGTAAGGACCATCATTGTGAACCAAGTAATTCTCTAGTAAATCTGACACACCATTTTCAATGTTATTACACAAAGGTATATTTGTGATAAAACCACACACACTTGTAGGATACAAAAAAGGATATAATTTCTCTGAAACAAATCACTATCTATTTCACCAATGTTATAGTAAATTTTTCTAAAGATATTATTATCTTTATACTCATCCCTAGGGTTTGCACGAATGTTTTGGAATCCTAGTTTCTATGCTTTTCTAAATATTTTCTCAGTTAAATAACTATAATGACACATTCCTTTTACACATATTATAACATGATTATTCAATTTAAAAATTTATTAATTACAACCGAAGGATCTTAGGGCATACTGTTATTATAAGACTATGATCATAATATATAAATTGGAACTACAAAATGGCTAAATTATTACTTTCTTTTCCATAGTGACATCCTAATTCCTTTAAATCACTAAATAATACAAGGGATAACATCGAGAATAAATAAAAGGGATGAGATAAAAATATCATTAAAGAATTGAATATGATAAAAATCATAACATGTGAGTCAATGGTATAACATTATATCATATAATAGAAGGCACATAGTAATATCATGGGAAAATAACGTAATAAACATGGTATGATAATATCATGGCATCATATGAAATGTTGTAGGAATAGAAAACATGACATAAAAATGAGTCAAGGGTAACTACCAAAAAAATATCACATTGTCATCAATGTCCCATAATGTATTAGGTTTACTTCCTCATCCCATACATGAAGAATCATTAGACTAATGGTTTACCAAAAGCATTAGAACTCTAGCGTGGTTAGACCATCATAACATTTTCATGATATAATTGTTCCACATAATATAAATAAATCATATTTTATACTATAATAATTACCTATGGATATAAAATGGGTTGAATAATATATATTCATATCATAATGAAGGGAAATTTCATGATAAAGGAATTTCTGAAATGATCAGCAGGAATGTATTTACCAATCAAAGGAAGGTATAATTGGATATGTATATATTTTTAGACATATATATAAAATTTAATTAATTCTATAACATTAAATGTTTTTGTCGTTGACAAATAGAGACACTTTTGAAAATTTTAAAAAAAATCGATGAAAATAACAATTCCACATTGAAAATAACTATTTTGGGAAAAAAATTCAAAAAAAATATTGGAAATAATTTTCTTAGATAATAACTTGAAAACATATAAAGGAATTGTTAAAAAAATATATTTTCTATGATGGTGGGAAATTCGGTTCATGTCTTATACGTTTAAAAAATTTATTCAGTTCACAATTTCAGTATAAGACATTTGGGCTATAATTTTTAAAATGACATGGATATTCCATTTAAAAAACTATTATAAAAACATAACCAAGGGAAAATTTGAATTTAAAAAACATATAGTAACATTAAAACAATTTTGAAAACATTTTAATAAAACATTAATTTGGATGAAAAATAGTGTTTGACTAAAAAGTGAGATAAAGTCATTTTTCTATAAAAATATGTTATTGGAATATTGAGAACATGTTGGGTGGAAAATGAAGGGAAAGATGTATTATCAAAAATTAACCATAGGAGAATATAATTCATGATGTTGTTAATAATTATAACAAATGATTTCATCACCGATTGTATTATCAAAAATAATCTTGATAAATAATGAGGTTGTATCATAAATCCCTCTCCATATTGGTAACATATGAATTGTAAGACCAATTAATACATAACATAAAATTAAGAAATAAATATATTTATTTGTAATAGATTTATTATGTAACATGTCAATGCGGAATTATTTTCACTTTATAAAATTGGACAGGTGTAAAACATATGTCTCAAAGATTGATAATTAAGATAACAATCCCTTACCTCAAGTTCGACTCATCTTGATGACTCTTTATATTCCAAAAAATAATATAATATTAATTATATAATTTATTATGAACATTTCCATGGTTATTATTCACTTTATTTTATTTTTTATCATTTTATTTTCAATTACTTAACAAATTTATTTCAAATTAGATGTTTTAATTATAAATGGATCATATGACAAAAAACATTTTGGTAAGTTAGAGAATTTCATGATATTATTTTTTAATCATATACATAATGGTAATAATGACATAATTATCATTTTTATAAATAAATTATACTTTAAAACCAACCACTAAATATGGTAATGAAAACAAATAACAATCTTACAGTCATAGAGATTGTAGGTCGTCTTTACACATGAGTAACGTTTCCCTTTTTTTGATGATCATGATGAAAAGAATGTATATTTATTTTTATATTAAAGGGTGAAAATTTTATCATAAATTTTATATTATTTAGTTAAATACCATTAAATATATTATATATGTAATGCATTTATTAAATCAAATTATATAGTTTAACGAAGTGGAGGTCCACATTACACAAGAAAACTATTATCATTTATTTAATGGATGTTAATGTAAGGAAGTATATGATATATTTCTTTTATATAATGACTAATATTTCATGAATATAATCTATAAATATTATATAAGTCCTTATCATCATTTATGCGATGTGTATGTGAAAATGAATCACATTACTTTGGGAGGTGGTAGTCCTCCGTACCCATGACTAAGGTTATTGTATTCACTACCGAATGGTTATTAAAGAGATATATAATATATTATTGATACAAAAGAATAATTACATAATATATATGTTATTTAAACATTATAAACATAATTATATCCATTCTATGGATTTAGTGATGGGAATAAAAAATTTGTAGGTTTGCGTGGTATTAATCCACCATACACACAGTCACCGATTTCATTTCCCATTTGGAGGTAGAGGAAATGGGTTTAGGCCATGAATGTATCATAAAATCATATAAGTATATATTATATACTTATTTTATTATAACTTATCATTTTAAAAAAAATTATGGAGATGGAAGAAGAAATAAAATTAAAATATCTATTAAAGATATTACCTCTTCTCTGGAAAACAAATTTTGGTTTTCAACAAAAGCCTTCCTAGGTTTTCTTTCTAATAAAAAAATAATCTAGGATGAGAGGATTAATATAAAGATGTGATTTGGGATGTTATTTTCAGAAAAATTATGTTTCTAAAGGAGTGAAGATCAGGTAGACTATTTTATATTAGGGAGGAGATAGATTTTGAATTTTTAAAAAATGATTTAAACCAAATTTTTTTCATTCCAAAAAGATCCATTCTTAAAAAATTTCAAAAAATAGAACATATAATTTCTAAATTTGATAACAAAATTATCATTAGAAATTTTTTGTGTCATTTTATCCTTTATCATTTTAGTTTCACCCATAATAAACTTGTTTTTACCTTATGCATTTAAAATAATTTTTTTCATTTCACTATTAATTATGGTAAGAAATTACGTTGAACATATTAAATAATATAAATAATTATAATTCCAAATATGGAATTAATTTTTCCAAATTTAAATAACATAATTTTTATAGTTTAATTTAAAATTAAATCCACAGATGTGCTAAAAATAGTTTTTCAAAAATGCATTTTTCAAGTGTAAGATGATTGTATATTTAAAAATATGGTAACCAAAGCCTCATTTTATTATGAAATATACGTACTCCTTATATCAGGGTAGAGTGTGAACTATTACATAGCTCGTAGTCTCTATTCCATGTTTCCCATTATCATAGCCTGAAGGCCCAGTGCAGCGTTATTCCTGCATCTTCCTGCCTACATCGTCATGCATGCATCATGCCTACGTCACCACCAAGTCACATCATGCTTGTTTCACTTCCTTCCCATCCTAAGTCTCCATAACTTATTTTGAAAGAAATCGTACAATGTTATTTCCATGATTTGAACACTGGTCTTTAGGATATCAGATTATGTTGGTTATCACTCATGCCCACCCCAACTGCATTGTATAATAACCACGTGATAATTAATCAAAATAAAATGAATTTAAATTAATATTTATAAAAATATAATATATACAATTCATTTAATATATATGGGTTATTTTAATTATTTTAAATTTCATATCATTATGCACATTAAAAAGTTTTCAAACTAATATCTTTTAAAGCTTAAAATTAATATATTATAAAATCCAGGGAAAATATTATTTAAATATAACTAGTTTTATTAAATATAGAAAAAAGAATAATTCTTTAAATATTAATTAAAATTACGAGAATAATGATACTTTTAAATTAATTATTTTATTAATGGAAATTGTAGTTTAACCAGAAAAATATTTTCACTATTCATTGAAATATCAATATTTTCCAAAAAAATACCAACATTTACTACTAAGTTAATATTGGTTTGATAAATTAAAAAATTATATTCATTTTATAAAATAAGATTTATTGTATTTAAAAAAAATTAATTATAATATTTGCACAAAAAAGTTAATTGTAATCATTTATAAATTAATTTTTTATTAAAAATAGATTACTTATTTTCCATTCATTTATAAATATATTTATATTGGGTTGTAATACATTTTGAAATTTATTTAATCATATTCATACCCACCAATGAAACAGATTTGTTAAAATGGTCTTATTTGAATAAAATTATTTTAATAACATGACACATTTCGTTTAAAATCGGTGTTCTATAGTTAATATGATATCAATCATAGTGTTCGTTTTAATATCTAGTTGTGTTATACATTAAGATAACATCATCCAATATAATAAAAAATATATTCATCCTATGCATAAAAAATATATTTTACTCAACATACTCAAAAATATTCACAATGAAATAAAAAAAACACCTATATATTGAGAATAACTATTTAAAAACATAAATTTCAATTTTTGAAAATCAATAAAGACTCAAAAATAACCTATTTCATCTTAAAATTAATAATAAAATATATTATTATGAGTTTATATAAACACTTGGAATTAATAAAAAATATTATAGAAATTTAGAACTGGAAACTTCTTAGAAACTTTTTACACAAAGTGTGGAAGACCGAGGGAATATTTTAAAAAGCAATGATGAAGGTAATAGATATGTATAACGTGAATAAAATTAGGTTTAAAAAAATAATATAATCACATGACATACTAAATAAAATGAATTTAATTAAATCTCATTTATTGAATTTTTTGAATCAACTCACCATTGATAGTGGAATTAAAACTATGGAAGTAGATGTACATACAAGAGATAACCATCCAAAAATTCATAATAATATGCCATATCAAACACTAATATTGACCACTAATCCCATTAGGGATTATGAGTCAATAAGAAATCAAGAATAAATGAATTATTAAATAGTGTACAAGAAAAGTAAATATTAGAAATGTAGATTACATTATAAATTCAATTGGAAATCATAAGATAAGTATTGTAGGTTTAGAGAAGAATAAAAGGATGTTCCTAAAGGTATCACTATATCAGATGATTTTTTTTGGATAAATGGAGTGTAATTTAATGTAAAATCATCCATGTTTATAAAAATTAATTTCAACATTCTAATGTTTGGGTGTCTCACATTTTCCATCTATATGGTTCTCTAAACCGTGTGAAATTCATGCATGAGTTTACCATAATTAAGGATATGTTTCATGATAACTCATAACCATGAAATAACCATTCACTATAACTAAAACAAAATTCACATATATATGAGTAATCTGAACATTTAGAATTAACCATTCTCTAACCATAATGTATATACTGAGAGGGATCACTCCATAAAGACTGTTTACACCGTTTCCCCTAACTATACACTAAATATATTTTAGTCACTGAAAATTATCATAATATGTAATAATATTCTTCCCAGTTTGAGCTAATTATATAGAAACCATAATCCATAAAAAAATTCAAGCAAATCAATATTCAAATTGGAAGAAAATTATTTATATAACATACCACAAAACAATGACATTAGGGGTCTCACAAGGACATGTCAATGGGTAATGTAATATGTGACACAATATACAAGTGAATATAAAAAAATAAAAAATTAAATAAAACTTAATATGAATTCAATAATATCAACTCATCTTATGAAAACTAGGATAGATCAACCAAAGACAATATATTGATTGGTTTACTATAATTAAAAGTATAGTTAGGGCCACAAGCCTAGACATTTGTTCCTTAATACCCATACCTATGGCACTATAGTGAATCATCTATAGGACAATAGTATAAGGTGTAAAATACCATATTTCCAATTAATATATTTAGTAATTTTATCTCTTAAATTATAAATTTATATTTTCAATTAATTTATTTATTTTTTAAAATAATTTAAAATAAACATTTAAAAGAATTTTAGGATCATTGGAATTTATTTTGTAATGATAGTTATATATTTTTACACGCTTTTGTTTTTTTTTTTCTAAGAAAATTAGGTATTCCACCCATAAGAATTTTGATTTACTACTCATACAATGTTAGTTTATTCCTTACTAATACTCAAATATTCTAATTTCTTGATAACTAAATGTTATTCATGATTCCTATAAAACATTTAATGGATGAAGTTGGTTGATATTTTTTGACACTTGAATAGGGATTAAGGAATTATCTTACCAGAGAGAAATGTGTAAAGTTATAGGATAAAGATATATTTTATGTAAATTTAGTGTTATAAATTTATAATTTTTTAAACTATACAAATTTTTTTAAACAACAAAAAAAATTCATAGTATACATTATATATACTAAAATATTCCAATATGATGATAAATATATGTTATTTATGATTACTATATTATATTTTTCATATGAATATGTCATTGAATGTTTTTAGATACTGGATTGTGGTTAATGTAATTAGTCTAACAGATATAAAATTATAAATTTATTCCAGACAAGGATAGTTTTTACAAATATCATGTTATAAAATGATTAAATTTTACATTGTAAAATGTTTTATGTTTTGATGTCAATGTTATTTTTGATATGATGGTTAATCCTTGATTTTTTAGTCAAAAACCAAATAACCATACCCATATAAATCATAATAAGAACTTATAACACAATGAACAAAGTAGATTGGACATAGAAAACCAAATAATGTAAATATTGTGATTTTCTTTGATATATAAATCAATCATATTAACTCATTTATGTGTTCAAATCAAAAGTATTTTGAGGATCAATGGATGAAAATTATATAATATTTTTTGTAGATGAGTTTAATGAATCGATATTTGTGAAATGTTTGGTCAAACAAAGAATGATCCGGAGGAGAAATATTATATCATCAGAAAGGTCAAAAAGGGTGAACTTTTATGATCCCATAAAGTAAAGGATACAAGTGAAGGGAATTTTATGATAATGGAGTAAGTTTACTAAACAGGTAAAAGTGGAAAAATAATGCTATATAGAGATGTGTTTTACAATTCCTAGACGGATTAATGCTTATAAATATTTCCATATGGTTAAACATGTGATGTTATATACTATATTGAGCTTTGGGAAAATTTACAAGACATTATAATGTTAATAATTGTGTTGATGCAGAGATGTTCTTTTAACATTCGTAAATATATCAAATAGTTTAATTTCTTGTATTTGGTCACTAATGTCATGATTTTTTGAAAAACCAATAATGAATGTTGTCTATATTATTTTTTTTATGTGCTAAAGGTAGTAAACTAAGATAAAGTTTAGAAAGAAATTTAAATGTGTCCATGTGGTCATTTTTAGTTAATATTTAATTTCTTAATATGTAAAGGGTTGTAAGATAATCAGGATTTTTTAGATTCTTTTTTCATAGATATTAGAATTTATGAAGTATTTGTAGTGTGAGTAGCTCACCATGAAATCGCCAGGATGAAGAAGTGGAAAAATGAAAATCAGTGTACCATACATAGTTGAAAAATATATTGAATCATTAGATAGATTCATGGTCTCATGCACACATAATTTTGGTGAACTATATAAATTTATACAATAAAGAGACCGAATAACACTGGATAGTGGCATAATGGACATATTGTTCAAGACAATAAACTTTCAGATACTATATTTTTCCTACTTTGGATATGTTTATATTAAATTAAATTATTTTATAAGAAAACATTATATATAGTGAGATCAAGTATAATTTCGTCTTAGAATATTGTAGGATAATTATCTTATTTTTCATTTATATATTCAATTCCATATAAATGGGATATATGTTAATTGAAGGGTGTAAATAAGGAAAAGACTAGGAACCAATATTGGGACAGAAGAACGTAAAAACATGTATGATTTTATTTGTGTTATTTATTTTAAACTAACATTTAGGTTCATATATATATATATATATATGTATTATTGGACTTAGGAATTAATAAGTTATTGGTGTAACATTCAATAAAAAATAAATTCTAAAAGATCCCAACTGATTCAACCCCTTCCCCCCCCCCTCTCTTGTAGTCTATAAATTCCTACGAACATCAAGTGGTATAAATGTATCCTGGTTCCCTACATAGTAACCCTTTTTCCATGTGAGGGATAATATGAAATAAAATTATTATAGAGTTATTACTATATTTTTGGATTACTTCACTGGAATCAGTGAAATTGCAGCAACATCAGAGGCTTTAATGAAATCACAGAAGATAAATAAATTGTAAAACAAATTGATGGGCAATATTACAAACTTTATTAATATTAATTACTTATCCTTATAAGATAATTATGACTTATCCTATGATTAATTACATTAAATAATTTCTCATATGAAATGTGGAAATATTCTACATTTAAAAGGATGATTAAGGAAGAGATATATTTTATAACTATGAGGAAGATGAAAATACATGAAAATGAAATTTATGTAATGGGCCTCAGTAATTTTAATGATAAGAAATATGATTCTAAATTGAATAATAATATTATATCTCTCACATATAAAAATTATTAGAATGGTAGAGTAAGGAAAAATGGAACACTCCAAATTAAATTTTTTCAGTATAGAGGAAATGAACAACCTTCAGTGAATTCTCCAAAGAAGAAATATGGACAATATTATTATTATTCAGAGAAAAAATAAATATTAGAAAATTCAAGATAAAAATTATAAGGATGTCATGAAATATATATAGATCAATAAAAGGTTCACGAGAATAATAAAAAGAATTTTGCTAAGTAAATGAGAAGAATATGAATCAAATCACATCAGTTCATCAAAATTTGATAATATAGATATGTTCATAACTATTGTGGCCAATGTTGAATGAAAATAAGATATGTAAAATAAAAAATAGTAAGAAGAATGTGACTAAAACTATAGGAAATGTCAAATAGGATAAGAACATGGGGAATTTCTTGAAAAAAAAATAAATAATTAAAATTGAATATAGTAAAAGGAACGGGAGATTTTAAATGAAGGAAAAGAATAATTTCCCAAATAGAGAGATCTATACTTATAATATATTAAGTATATGAACCATAATGTTGAGGAAATAGAGAAAACAATGATAGATATTGATAAAAAACAAACTACTAAGGAAGAAAAAATATGTATGATGAAATCAATATGTATCTACGCAAAAAATACCATAATGAAAATGAAGGGAATTTAAAAAAAATAGTTGGAGGTCAATGTTGAAAAGTATAAAGATATTTCAATAACTCATCCTAAGAATCTGGTGAAATTTATACAAACTAAACACAATAATTCATCATATTTTAATATCCATTACTCCATTATAATCATCCATCGGAGATACTGAGCGGAGAATATATGAGAGAAATATATAACAAAAATGGATTTTAAAAGTAACTCTTCAGAAATAATTACCCAAATTAGGGAAATTATATGTTATAAGGTAAACGTAATCTCAAAATCATATCCAAGATAAAAGCAATACATATAAATAAGATATGGTTTGATAGATATTGTTGGTCTTGTGGGATATATTAGCAGAAGGTGGTTAATTTTTTAAAAAAATGTATCTCACTGAGAAAAGTAATAAATTAAGGATGTATATAGTTGAATACTATAATTTAATATTTAAAGTTAAAGGAATAAAAAATCATCAAAATATACTAATATCTCAAAGAAAATCCTATTTGACTACATTGAGGAAATTTGTGGAAGGTGTGACCAATGAGGTAAATATGATGAATATGTTATGACAACTATAATGCAAAAAAATTATAATATGTAAGAATAAAATGAATCTAGAAAAAATAAATTTGAATAAATTATTTTCCTTGATGATACTTATCAATTAAATAGTAAATGGAAAAATCCATGAATTCATGATAGTGGATGTTCCTCCCATATGATTTGTCATTTGAAAATCAATTAAAATTTAGAAGAATATGAGGTATGAGAACTCACTTTAAGAAATGATAGATCACTAAAAATAATAGGAATTATTATGGATGAGATTCATGGTATTGAACTAAATCCAATTGAAATTATGGTGACCCAGGATTAACATACATTGATATTACATCATTTTTGAAGAATATTCATCACATTAAAACAATACATTCCTAATGACCATAATATTTTTCTATAATTAGAAACATGCAATCATAATATCTATCATGATGAATGATCTTAAACATCTCCCTTAAAGATCATCGCCCTTATTACTCCTATTTAAAACCATTCTACATAACCTGTGGAATATAATCATAAGAAATGGGTGAGCTTAGATGATCATTAAGGTAAAAAGGGAGATATGTATGAATAATAGGACCGTAAAGGTATGAGAACATGATAATAACATTAGAGGATCATACCCTTCATATCAAAAATTATAATCATGAGTTAATTCATAATGATTAGTAGTTCATAGTACATGAATCATACTGTAACCAAGAGAATAATCCATGAGATCATAACATATAAATAGGATATGTAATTATAGAATACACATATAAATATAGAATACAATGTCAAGGCTATATACCAATAACATCATAACATGTTAATCTGTGGAAAATCACCCATGTTCCTACTTAGGTTTTCATATTTCCTTCTATTTACCCTCTTGTTTCAGGCTTGGGATTTCGTCCCATTTACCCTCTTGTTATGGTCTTCATATTCCCTCATGTGTATCCTATTGTTGGAGAGATTATAGTGATATCCTATTTACCTTCTTATTATAGGCTTGGGTTTCCCTCCTGTATACCCTCTTATTAAGGACACGTGATTCCCTCATCTATACCCACTTATTATGGTCATGGGATTCCCTATCATATACCATCTTTTTAATGGGGTTCAGATACCCTTGTGTACGCTTTTTTTACGGGATTTGGATTCCCTCCTATATACCCACTTGTTAAGGGATTGGTATTCCCTCATGTATACCCGCTTTTTATGTGATTTTCATTTGCTCCCATATAATTTTTAATCTCATTGAACATTTATCATCACCCAAGACATTGGAGGAAATTATAAGTCTAACCCAACAAATAATGAAATCATACATACATGTGCCACAATGTAATAAAACAGTCATCAAATCATGACATAGAAAAAGATATCAGTTTCATAAACATCATATTATAAACTATGAAATAGAATGGGAATCATAAACATTAAATTATATCATAAATCATAGAAAGTATATGGGTTTCACACTTATTTAATCTTAGAATATTCCTTGAAAAGAAATTGGTTTCACAAACATTTTTACATGGTAAAGCCTATAGAATGGAAATAAGATCCATAAACAACAGGTCATCTTAAACATAAACTATTCAGAGAAAAATTGGAATTGTATCCTAAGATAACAACCCTAGTAATTAATAGGTAACATCAAAAGATGTCATTTTTTATGGGAAATTATTATAAAAAATCATTTAATACATTTCTTGAGAAAAATACCATTTCCTCTTTGGAAAATGGCTTTCAAAATATAAAACATTTTGAAAAACATTTTCCTTAAAAGTAACCTTGAAATGTTATAAAATAATCATGAGAAACCCCTTTGAATTACTTTATAAAAAATAATACATTTTCAAAATACTTTGTATTGATTATTTTCTTATTATATAATTTAAAATCATTTTGAAAACTTTTTTAGAAAACTTTTTTTTTGAAGGAACACATATTTCTGACAGAAGACAGAGATTAGGGCAGAGTGCCTTAAAACATTTTCTTAATTATCTTATGTGCCAAAGAGTGGAAAATAAGTACCCTTAATTGATGATATCATAACTATAAAAGGATAAAAAATTAATGTTTATTATTGAGTTATGGATCAAAATATTTCATCATTGAAAGCATAATCATAAATAATCCTGATAAAGGATGAGATTATAGTAATGATCTATTACCACTTTGGTAACATTGAATTTTAATAGACATGAAATGAAAACATTAAAAGAAGATTAAAATATCATTATAATATGATATTTATTATAAAACATGTCAAATATGTAGGATATACACCTTTTAAAATAATATAGGTTCATCATAGAATTTACTTGTCAAAAAAAATTAGACAAAATCCCTTTATAGATTTAGTAACATTTGACCTGTAAACCCCAAGATAGAAAGATCCTAAAATGGAAATATAAATCCAAATAACTCTTATTATAAGAGTCATTAAATAAATTCATGTTAAGTACACACAACACATACAAGACATAGGTGGTGAACATGGATTATGTCACATGGAAAATGAATGTGAGACTATAAATCCAATTAATATTGAGTAGCCATTGAATCATGAGACTAGTGAAAGAATTACATAAATTGAAACATTTAGTATCATGAAATAAAGGATAATTTTTATATAAAATATCGTATTTTTGTGTATATTCCACACAATATTAATAATTGGTTAACATAGCATATATCTTAGAGAAATAAAAGTGAGATTAGAGAACGCTTACCATTGTATTGACATAGTAGGTACCCATCCCAACCTATTGAATAACTATATGATTATTATATATGTATACAAGAACCATATTATTATATATTTTAAACCATATGTTATATTATTTGGACTGTATATTCTATGTTTTTTAACAATTTGATTGTAATGTTATTGTTCGGGTAATAGATGCTATGTTTTTCATATTTTTTTGACTTATTATTATTGATCATATTATATATCTCGTGATTTTATTATTTACAGAATGTAAAATATGATATAAATATCATATAAATTCATTATATAAGTGTTTCAATATTCTATAAAATATAATAATATTAAAATAAATACATCATTCATGGAGACGGTAGTTCATATGTACAAATAAACGTTGTTTCCATTTCCTAGTCATATTTGAAAAGAATGAAAATTAAATTATGTACATTTATATAAATTATCACTCTAGTAGTTTTAATTTTTCCTAAATATAACATAATTTTATAAAACAAATCCTTCATAAATTCCTTATAATGTGTGAATGGGTACATTGCTTTGAGGAGTAGGTAGTCCACGTGTCCACAAATGATATTATCGTATTATCACAAAGTGTAATGTATGATGGTTTGTGTTATATAATAATATGAGAATCATAAATTCATCAATAATATCATATATATCATATGAAAATATTAATTACATCATTATTCCCAACCTTGATAGTAGTTAATGGAAGAACAAATTACATCAGTTCGTGAGGTGGTAGTTCAGTGTACAATCTAATGTTGATTGGGTATCCCATTTGATATAAGCGTGTGTAGCTGTAAATAGAGCCCTATAAATAAGAACACAATGATATATTAAGGGAAATTTGGGTATTATATATGCTTTTAATTAGAATAATTGAAGTGTTGGAGATGGAAATAAACAATAGTGCTCATTAAAAAATGGTATCACTTCTTTAGGTAACTCCTTTTGGTTTGCACCAAAGGGCATCCGTGGTGGAATTTAATTACAAAAGAAAGATTCTCGGAAGAATATAAAGAATTTTGGACCTTATTTTTTCATATTTTTGATGATACAATGGTCATTTTATGTTTTCATATGTGAGGGGATTAATGACCATTTATAGTGGAGGAGGAGTGGCATTCTTCTAAATATAAAAAAGAAACACTATTAGAAGGTCTCCAATACATCATATTCCTCCAAAAATGGTATATTTTTAATAAAAGGTATTATATGGAATAAATATTTTCATAAAATGGATATTTTTAAAGTTTCTAGGTTCTTTATCCATTTATTATTACAGTTTAACCACTAAGAAAACTCATTTTTTCCTTAATCACAGTAATTAATTTTAATTATTTTCCCTAATCATTTTGAAAAAAAAGGTTTAATTTAATATAAATTTTAATTATTCTATTTCAAAAAATGGAATCCTTTTTTCAAAATTAAAATCACATAAGATAAATATATTAATTTAAAATTAATCTCGCATACAGGGTGGGAAAATAGGCTTTTTAATGTGAAAATTTTCGAAAAATTAAAAATTAATGATATCCTATTTTGATGTGTAATTGAGATCAATTACCAAAATGGGATAAATTTATATAGATTGTAATTAATTATACATTATAAAAAAAATATATCTTAATTATATAGATAAATTAAATAAAAAATAACTTTTCAATAAAAATTCAAATTTTATTTACTATTCATCAAGAAAAATAAATATTTCAGAAAATAACAAACAAATCACCCAAATAATCTTATGATATTACCTTTACAAAAAATAAATTTATTTTTTAAAATAAAATTAGAAAAAAAATCAAATATATATTCAAAATAGGTGCTCCGTTGAAAAGCGGTCATGTCACATTTTAGAAAACTATGTATCTTTATGCATAAAATTGGATTTTTTTTATTATCTCATGTCTAGAAAACAAATAAGATAAAATTTAAAAATTGTAATGAATATAAAAAATTTATTTTTCATTATAATCATTTATAAAAGTGGTTTAATTTATTTATTTAGTTTAAATGTGTCTGATTGTATAACAATAGTTTTACAACTTAATGTTTCCTATATTTTATAAATGGTTTTAATTTAATTTATAGTTTATTGGTCACCAAATAATTATTCTTCACCTCCATTCCAGCTTCTAGGTGACAACTATAATAATATTTTAATATTATTATTAATAGTACATTGTACTTTGGTGAAACTTGGTCTTGCATGTAACACAATGAATCGAAGTAACTCAGTAGAAGAAAAACATAGTGTTTCATGTTAAAAAATATAATGTAAGTGTTACATGTGGTGAAATGACAGCTTGGTGATTCATGCAATGAAAACATAACTTAGATCATTCCAATAACATGAGCTGTATTAACTATTTTGATATATGAAAGATATCGAAATATTTAAATTAATTCAGAAAAAAAATATTTCATAAAATCTGGGGGTATTACATTCTACCCCCTTAAAACGAATTTCTCCATCAAAATTTATCAAGTTTATTAATGGTTTAATACTTAAATTTTAATTTCATAGAAACCCACATCACAAAAATGAATACTAAAACATTTTTTAAAAATGGAAATTTTGGAACCCTAATGCTTACCGAAATTAACACATAACTAGGTTTCCACGTAAGAGAACAAAGGTGGGAAGATAAGATCAGAAATGGAAGAAAAGTGTAAATAATTATATAGAGTGATAATGATCATTGAATATAAGATAGTGGATGATAAACAAAACATTAACTACCTCAAAATTATTAATATGTGATGATTTATAAGATCATGAGTTCAATGTAAATTATTTTATTAGGAAAAATACTTTTCAATATACTTTTCTTAGAGTTGAAGAACACTTTTAATGTCAATAAAAATATGTAAATACACATACATGATTTTTTTCCTTTTCTTATGCAAAATATCACCCTCTGGTTGTTCCTTTCATGATTTCCTCTTTATCTCTTTCTATGTGAAATTAAGAGGACTTTTTTATTCCTGGATTATTGACAGATCATAAGGTATAATGATAAATAATTACATGAGTCTTTAGTTAACATCAGATAAAAATCACATATTATCCAATATGTGTGGAACCTCATATGATGAGATAATATATTAATCTATAAAATCCCATTTTATTTTTAACTTAAACAATTCCATAATGGTTGACAATGTAACCATTTTGAAAGATTAAAATACAAAAATTTATAATTAATTTCACAAAAAAAAATTAAATTGATTTAACATTTATCCATGATACATCAAAATGTATCTCTTGGTTGTTACATACCAAACATGTGAATACATTTAGCATGTACTCTCTTGAAACATAGTCACAACCTGAATTACAATAAATCCATATTAAAAAAACTGCATTCTTCCTTATTAATAATATTATTAGATATATTACTCAAATAATAATATGTTGTAAACTTCATCAATGAAAGCATAAAAGTATTTTTCAAAAAATACTTTAATATTTCTGAGGATATAAATACTATCCGATTTAAATTATCCATATTATCATATCTTTATCCAAACTAAATATCTTTTTCTCATTCATAAGAACATGTCAAGGGTTATCTTCCATTAATATATCCTTTCCATTAAACAACTTTTCTTGGTGATCAGTATCACTTAACATATTCTATAGAATCCTTAAAGAAAAAAATCTACACAAAATCCTTATATACTTCATGATTAATATAACATAATCCTAGAATTAAAATAAATTAATACTTATATCATTACACATCTTACTTAATCCATTAACTAAGATTCATTGTCCAATTCCTTAATACTTAATTCCTAAGATATGAATTAAAAAACATGTGTAGTTAATTAAATCAATATAATAAACAATAATATTAGAATACAATATATCATTCATGTTTAGTTCTATGTCTATTCATCATCATCATCAAGACCAATACTCTTACAACCTTTCCTATTTCATTCATAATATTTCCCCTAATACATTTATTTTCATAATAAGTTTACTCTCCAAATTTAAAGCATTCAATATTCCTCGATAGCTTAGGGAGGCCATTATTATAATTAATTACATTGAATAAACTATTCATTTTCCATTTACAGTTATTTATTTGTGTCCTTATATTTAAAACATAATCAGATTCCCTTAAGACATCCAGAATTAATATCTAGATAGTGATGTAATTTTCTAGAATCCAATATCTTAATCCATTACCAGAATTCCTAGATATTTTACTAACCTTTGACTCATCCTTAGACTTATCTTTAGAGGCATCCGTAGAGATATCTATAGAACAATCCAAAGTAGTATCATTAAATTTATCTCATCCTAGATTTCAAAGGATGACTAAAACATTCCCTTTAGACAAACTATAGAATCCCATACATAACATACATCTATATTACAAAATTTTAAATTAATCTTAATCACATTAAAAAAGTAAATTCCCAAGGACTATATATTTTAGGGTATTTGTAAACATCGAAACATAATCTTCTATCCTGGTGAACGTTCATCAACATCTCCCTTAAGGACATTCCCCTTTATTACTCCTAATTAAAACCCTTATTTATAAAATGGGTAAGGAAAAAATATGAAAGGGGTGAGATCAGATGCTCTATGAGGGTTAACAATGGACATATGTATTAATGACATGAGCATAAGGTTATGAGAACATGATCATTACATCAAAATATCTTACCCTATATATCAAAGATCATAATC
Organism: Viscum album; assembly: GCA_963277665.1. Lineage (NCBI taxonomy): Eukaryota > Viridiplantae > Streptophyta > Magnoliopsida > Santalales > Viscaceae > Viscum > Viscum album. Next base: position 1,090,988,870 of record OY728121.1, read on the forward strand.
AAGAGTCATGGCATAAATATTTAAATTTCATAAGACATAAATCATAAGGGAGTTTAGAGAATAATCCATGGCATCATAAGATATGTATAAGACATGGAATTGTTTCATACACATAAACATAGAAAAACATATATCAAGGATACCTATCAAGACCCACATTACATATTTTTCCTATGCTAATCACCCATATACCTACTTCTAGATTGGGATTTCCTCTATTGGACCCTCTTTTTTGGGCTTAGGATTCCCACCCACTCACCCTCTCATTATGGTCTTGGGATGCCCTCTCATTTACCCTCTTGTTATGGGTTTACGATGTCCTCCATATACTCAATTACTACAAGAATGGGATTACCTACTATATACCCTCTTGTTATGGTCATAGGATTCCCTCCCATATACCCTCTTATTATAGTAATGGGATTCCCTACCATATACCCACTTTATTTGGGCTTGGAATTACCTCATGTGTTCCCTCTTGATATGGTATTAGTATGCCCTATCATATACCCTCCTATAAAAAGCTTAGGATGTCATCATGTATACCCTCTAGTTACGAGCATGAGATTACCTCCCAATAACCCTTTGATCTCATTGAACATTTACCATTACTCAATGATTTTGGGGAAGATATAGGCCACACCCATTACATAAAGAAACCATACATACATATTCCATAAGAATATAAAACACTCATTATATAATGACCCACAAAAGGGGATGGGTTTCCTTAACATCTTATCAGAAACCATGAAATGAAATGGGTATCATAAATATTTCATCATATCACAACCTATGTAAAATAAATTGGATTTATAATAATTTAATAATATAATAACCCAAAAAAATAATAATGTTTCATATGTATTTTAACATGTTATACCCCATGGAAGAGAAACAAGTTTCATAAAGAACATGTCACCTAAACATTAACCATTCGGGGAAAGAATATGAATGGTACCCTTGGATCATATCCCTAGTAAGGAATATGTAACATCAATACATTTCATCATAAATGGGTAATTATTTTTAGAGATCATCTAAAACATTACTAGAGGAAAATATCCTATCATTTTTTAAAAAATATTTTTAAAATATAAAGCATACCTTTTTCTTAAAATACAAACATTAAAATATAGAAAATAATATTTTAAAACCCATTTTGAACAATTATTTAACCATAAAAAATTTTTAAAATATATTTTACTTGAAAATAATCTTAAAATATCATTTAAAAATCGTGAAAATATTTTTAAAAAACTTCGTTTTGAAAGAACACATATTTCTGACCAAAGATAGAGATAAGTTAGATTCCCATAAAAAGTTCATAATTATATTAAGTGTTAAAGAGTGTAAAAAATGTTCCAATACATGAATATACCATGAATAAACATTGGATAAGAATATTAATGAGTGTTGATAAGATATTTAAAAAATATATTTCATCAATGAAATCATAATCATAAACAAACCTGATAAACAATGATATTGTAGTAATAAACTATTACCACATTGGTAACACAGAATCCTAATCCCCAATAAATAATAACATTAAAAAAATCTTGAAATATAATTAAAAATTACATTCATGATATAACATTTCAAATAGGTTGGGTATACACCTCATAAAAAATATAGGTGGGTATCATAATATACGTGTCAAATAAGCCAAATTGCAACAAAATTCAATTATTGATTAGGTAATTATTAAAATGTAATACCAATGAAAAGAGATCCTAAAATGGATATGTAAATAACAATAATTATCAGTATAATAATAATAAACTACATATACATGATTTATGCACACCACATACAAGACAGAGGTGATGAACATGACATGTGTCTCTGGGAAAATTAAAGTGAGACAAGAAATTCACTTACTAGTTGAGTAACTTATGAATAATGCGATATATTAAATAATAACCTAAATTATAATGTTTGATATAACTAAATAAATTTTATTCATGATATAACATGTTAAAGGTCAGTATATTGTCTACATAATAAGAATATATGGTGAATATAGTACATAGCTCAGAGAAATAAAATTGAGATGAGAAAACCATTACTTAGTTGTGTCTTTATTCATAAACATTAAATACTACGGTATAATAAATATTATTTTACTATAAATCAACCAAAGAACCATATTATTATAAATCATACCATATATGATTTTATTAAGATAATATATTACCTATTTATTTAAAATTTCATATTGATGTTACATCTCGGGTAATAACCATTTTATTTTTCGTATATGTTTTGAATTTTTATTCTTGGTCCCCACTCATAGATCAATATTTTCTTATTTTATTAATTTTTAATATTATATTAATATTATATATATTAATTATATAAATATTTATAACAATATATAAAATATATAAATATGAAATTAAAATCATCATTCATTAATATGGTCGACCGTATGTACGCATGAATGCTAGTCCCAATTTTTTCCATATTTTAAAATAATGAAAATTATATGTTATATGTATATAGATATATTAATTAACTTATTATTATTATTTCATAAATAACACATATTTTTATTAAACTCATCCTTAATACATTCCATGTATTTTGTGAACAAATAATGTCTCTATGAGAAGGCAGTAGTCCACACGTCCACAAAATATGATATTGTATTCACACACACTGGAAATCATGAAGGTATGTATTATATAATAATTATATAATAATTAATAAATAATATATATCACATATATAATCTAAAAATAGTAAATACATCATTATTTCCAACCTTGATAGGAGGCAATGTTAGATTGAACAACAATAGTTCGCAAGGCGGTGGTCCGCCATACACAAGAATGGTGATTGTGTATCCCATTTTAAGGATGTGTGTGTAGGTGTAGGTAAAAAAATTAACCTAAAAACATATCAGTAAATTGAGTATACTCATTTTATAATATTATCATGGAATCTATATAATCAAATGGGGGATAATGAAATAAAATAAAATTGCTCCTTCAAGAATGTTACCTCTACTTCAGGTAACTGCTTTTGGTTTTCCCCAAAGGGATTCATTTGTTGTACTTGATATAGAAGGGAGGATTATATGATGAATTTAGGTAGGATATGATAATATTGTTTCTAGGTTTAGATGATTCAAAAAGCATTATAGTTAGGGATAAGTGAGGTGGGTGGGTTCACTTTTTTAGTGGGGAGTCTTCTTAAAAATATAAAAAGGAAAACACTATTAAGAGGTCTTCCTTGCATTATGTGCTTAAAATAGTAGTCCATGTTTTTAGAATGGAGGATATGGTCTAAATATGGCCATAATGTGGGTTTTTGACACGTTTCTTGGTCATTTATCCTTTTAATATTCATGATTTACCACTACGAATATTAATTTTTACTTTAATCGTTTTGATTAATTTTTATTACTCTCAATAAATGTTTTTGTAAAAAATTAAATTTACCATACAAGACATTATAAATTTATATTTTACTAAATTTGGAAACAATTTTTTTCAATTTCTCACAAAATAGGTGGCAGAAATAATATTATAATTACATAGATAGGATGAGACAACAGATTTTTTAAGAGAAAATGTTCAAAAGATTGAAATATTTTCATATCCAATTTCAATGTGAAATTGAACACAATGATATAGATTTGATTGATTGATGTATAGTTAAATTTATTATAATTTATAAAAATTAAATATAATTTAACTATGAAAATAAATTATATGAATAAATTAGATTTCAATTTGAATTTAGTATTTTTCACTATTCATCAAAAAAATGTACTTCTCAGAAAAATAATGAAAATTCACTCAACATAAATTTTGAAAATAAAACATAAACAAAATTTTTTTTTAGAATAATATTTATAATAATGTAAAAATTATATTTTAAATAGTTGTTCCATTAAAATGGGTAATATTACCTTTGAGAAAAATATATATCTTTATGGTTAAAATTTGATTTATTTTTATCTCTTATCTAGAACACACATAATATGAACATTAAATAGTTGAATAAATATAATGTATATATATATATCATTAAAATAATTTAACAAAAGTAGTGTACTAAATTTTTTATGGTAGAACATGTCTGACTACATAAATATAACTTTCATGAAAAAGATTACCTATATTTTAAAAAGGGATTTATATTCATTTCTAGTTTATTGGTCAAAAAATAATTATTATTATATACATGTATAAACCATGTTTTCATAATTTAATTAATCTTATTAATAACTTCTATTCCAATGGCTTGGGGACAAATATAGAAATATTTTATTAATAATATTAAAAGTACATTGTAGTTTTGTAAAACTAGGTCTTGCGTGAAACGTATGTTATCAAATTAACTAGGCACTGGACAAACATAGTATTTCATGTCAAAAAATGTAATCTATGAGTTTCATGTAGTGAAGTAATAAATTTTTATTTTGTGAAACACAAACCAAATTAGTCTATTTATATAACACAAACTATATCTATTGTTGCGTGAAATGTAAAATATTGGAATGTTTAAATTAATTCAAAAAATATATTTCACAAAATATCAGTGTGTTAAATAAGTTTGGTTTGTTAATGTTTCTATGAAAAATAAATTAAGTTTTATCAATTTTTATGACAATTGTAAGAAATATATCTTTCAAAAATATTCTTCTCTCATATGTTTTGTGGAAATTGTAATAGTTTTGTCTAGGGAGGACAGAAGCATTGAAAATTTATTCCAAATTGTAGATCCTATTATGCCTTATTGTTTAAATTATAATGATGAAAAATTATTGTAGAACAAAATATTTGGTTATTTTGGATATAATGTTATGACCATAATTTCAATTGAATATGTTTTTAGATACTTATCAAAATTGAGGAAAAAATATGATTTCATTTTTATAACTTTCCAAAAAGGAATGATGGTCAGTTGAATACATAAGACAATTAAAATCAAATACACTATAATACATGACTAATAAAATTGTGATTTATTTGGGTCAATTAGACATCAATCAACAATGTGTTATGGAAATTCTATTACTATCATTTCATATTTCACTAGTAATACCATCATAATGATCATAAAACAAAAATCAATGAATGTATATTTAATCTGATGATTTGTAAGGGATTTTGGGAATGAGTTGGGTGTATATATATTAAAGCTGAGAATAGGAAAACGAAATTAGTAAAAAATTAACTGTTTCATTTATTACATGAAAACCCATGAAATTTAAAAAATACACTTCTTTGAACACTGCTAAAAAATTATTATAATAAAGTAGACAATATAGTTCAGTTGAAATTGGAAGAAGAATGATAATTGAATATAATATTTCATAATTATACTAGATAGAAGCTATAATTATGACTGTACATTTTCAATATATATTTATGATTCAACCAAAATAAATAATGTCTCCCTATGTGAAGTGGGGAAAGAAAAATCCAATTGTGAAGTAGTTTTCAATTTTTGGAATTATATTGTTACATAATATAAATAATACATGTTTATGAATGTTAGATGGAAGAGTGGATGAAATATTTTCAATTTTATTTACACCCTATGGAAAATGATACATATTGTGGAATAAATAACTACATAAGTTTGTTCTTTCCTTTGATGTAAAAGTCATAAAAACTATCCCAATTTATCAAAAGTTGTTGAAGATGATTATGATGGTGTAAAAAAAGATAAAATGGTGAGTTATAGATATTTTAATGAGAATCGGGATGGTTATGAGTTTGTTCTTATATAAGATGATTCAGAAAAAACCATTCAAGAGGAAATTAAGATTGGAATAAAACTACAAAAATTCAAAAAATTATAATTTTTTTTGAATATAATATTATTATCCGAGATAAAGATACTCCACTTCATAGAAAATATAAATTTAGGATTTAAAATAAATCATCATTTCTTTCAAAAGTGATGCCACATTCTTTTATATATGTGGTTGATCATAATGAATATATAACTTTTCTGAATGATTATTTAAAAAAAATTGAGAAAAATAAAATAATGTATATTGTTCTATAACTAAAATGAAGTAATTTTATTGGAAGAAAACGTGTGCTGTGAAATAAGATTAATAACAATTTAGATTTTATGAAAATAATGAACGAATATTGTAAAATCATAGGAGGATAGAATTTATTTTATTGAAACATTTTCACTTCTTCCAAGGTTCAAAACTATATAATGTTATTGGATATTATTTCTAAATGAAATTACAATTTGTATAATATTGATGTTATGTTATTATTGATGAATTAAGAAATTTAAGAGGAAATTTTTTTTTGATCTACCTAGTGGATTCATACATGATAATGATGGAACAATGGTTTGTCAAATAAATAATGTTTTTATGGGTAGAAATAGGATCATAGTGCTTGGTATTTAATGATTCAGAGTTTCTTGAAGTAGATTAAATTTTTTAAATTAAAAGCTAATAGAAATATATTTGAAAAAGATATGATTATAGATACCATAACTATCATTTTGTACATTGATGGTATACTTTTTAAAAATGAAATAGATAAATCATGTGAATAATTAATTAAAAAGGAAGAAAATTTGGATTTCAATCCCCTGGGAGTTGGATTTATTTTAAGGATTATAATTTAAAGTCAAATAATCATACATCTTCCTCTCACAAGAAAATTTTACAATGGATTTTATACAAAAAAAATCAAAGTTAATTCATCGGTGGTTTCTACACCTATTATTATTGTCGTCAAGATCAGTATGGATGAAGCTAGAAAAATGGTGAACTAGTTTGATTTCTAGATTTTGATAATATTTTACCTTTTCCTACTTCTTCAATATAGGACATAGTATGTGTGATAAAATTCCATGAAATATTTTCTATTGATTTTAAATAATCATACATTATAGAAGAAAAAAATGATCCTCTATTGTGTTAAAGAAACAACAAACAATTGCCTAATGTATAAGTGGAGTAATGAGATGTAATTTATTTATTTCATTGATTCCAATTGGGTTGTAGAATCTAATGATCTAAAACCAACATCATGAGTAAATATCATTTAACGAGGATGTTATTTAAGATTTATAGTAACAAACAAGGTTTGTTTTCATTGATAACAACAGAATTAGAATATATTTATACCGCCCAATCAAATAAAAATTTTATATGGATGAAAGTTCATCATGATTAATTGAGGATTAATTTTTTAAAACCATTGAGTAATACTCATGATAAAAAAAGTACAATTTATATCTCCAAAAATCATATTCAAGATTATAAATATAATCACATTTTTGTTAATTAAATTTTATTTGTGGAGAAATATTATGTTGAAGATGTATTTCTTGATTATTTCTCAACAAAAGATCAAATATAATATATTTTCACAAAAGAAATTTTAAGGAAAATATTTGTGGAATTTTTACGGAAAATATATATTCATCATTGACCAAGGAATTATAAATCCTCATAAGGAATCCCCTGTGATCCTTTGGATTATTATGTAAAATAAGGATAATGATACATATTTATACATTATGTTTTTTGAAATCAACGCAATTTTTATCATATAAAGGGGGAGTTCAATATAAAGAAGTTAAAATTCATTATTTTTAAATGATTTTATGGGATTTTATCAATATCATGTACACAAAATTACTTCTTATCGAGAGATGGAATTACATTAAAAACATTGCTAAATCTGAAAGTGCGGTGTAAGTAAACAGTCTACAAGAAATTATATGGTTTGATGTAATTTAATAAATTAGTTATTGATAATACTTAAAAAAATAAATATTGGAGATTAACGATCCTTTAAAATGTTTTTAATAATTATTGTTTTTTTTTCAATAAATATTTTTGCGGATGGTTAATTATTTTCTAAAAATGAGTTGTTGGAGATAAGAAGAATTATTTTATAATACTCATACAATGAAAAATGATTTTTTACTGATTCTTAGTGTTTATAATATCATTATAATTCTATGATATTCATGATTCCAAGATAATGTTATTTGATTGAGAATTTTTGTGGAACTTGGTGGATTCCAGATTGATGTTAATGGAACATGTCTACCCAAAAGACAACTATAATGTTGTATTGGATAGAGAATATTTATATAAATCTAATTTTATATAATATAGATGTTACAAACTATAAAGACAGTAATGTTTTTATTTCATAGATGTTGTTTCTCTATGATGGATGATCCTTGAATTTTTAATCCAACATAATAATATTGGAAACAAAATAATTGAAAAAGGTTGTATAACTGTAATGGATAGAGTAGAAAAGTCAGAGAATAATGGAGAAAGTAAATCTTTTATTTTTTATTGAAATATAAACCCATCGAACAAAATAATTTTTATGCTTAACTAGAAAAAATATCAGGGATAATCACATAGATGGTTCAATAAAGTTTTATTCGAATAGTTTTAAAGTATCAAGATCATTATTATGATTGATTGGATTCCTAACAACCATATAGAGATAATATATCTAATAAGACATATGAAATATGTAAACATATGTGAGTCCTTTGAATGGATGAAACATATAAAGAGAACCAAAATAAGGAAGGCTAAGTTTACCATAATGAGCTTATCAGAGGATGAAGATCAAATAGAGATTTGTTATGGACATCATAGATGAATAATGGTTTGTCAATGTTACCATACTATGAAAGATGAGTGTTTTTACAATGTCCTGAGGATTCGGAAACATTACAAGACATCGTAAAGTCCATAATTGTGATAATTATATGATTCTTGTTCAATGTTATTACATATTTATTATTTTGAAGGATGATTTTAAGATTTTGTTGAGATAGATATTTAAGAAATATTTGAAAAATGATTTTCACTCTAAAATTCTGGCAATTTTTTCAAATTCATCAAACTAATTTTGATTTATATGGGAAATTGAAATTGTATCCCCCATTTATTCCTTAAATTGTAGATTAACTATAATTATAAAAATGGTTTCAATCTCTTCTTGAGGTTTAATTTGATGTTATTATTTATATATATAATAGTTACTAAATAATTTTAAGTGTGAGTAGTCAGCCAAGAAGTCACATGGTCAAAGAAGAGGTGCATTGGATTGTGCTATGCTAGACTTGGGTGAATCAGGTAGTGAATCATCTGAAATATGTATCATACTGAGGCAAAAAAAATTGGCCTTCATTTGAAGAAGGAATAATAGATGAGGAATAAGGCCCATTTGTTATAGAAGAAAATAATGAGTGTACCAAACATATAATTTTGGAAGAATTTTTCGGATCTAAAATAAATGATTACATATTTCATGGGATTGATGTATAAGGAAACATTATGATAGGTGAGAGCCAAAATAATTTCACATCTGGAGATACAAAAATTATGATGTTAGTTTTCTTTGTCCTATTAACATCATTTTATATTTTTCACGAACCAGCCTGAGTCGACCCTGAACCGGTCACCCAGGCCAGCCCGTGACAAGTCCTGAGAGGCGTTCCCGATCCTCCTGGGATGGTGACAAGCACCAAGGGCATCAATAGAGTACACAAGGGAACAATTTCTCCCATATATTGACAATCATCAAATAGCGGAAATAAACAGACAGCCCAAAATGAATTTATATAAAAATTGAACAAAATATTATTTATACAAGAAACTAAAGGTAGAACAAAATGAAAAACTAAAATGAACAATCCCAATGACCAACTAACTCCATGTGACACTTCTGGTCACTCTCCAACACAATGATCAAGAGTCTCCCAATGTGATCGAACTAAAGATGAAACCTGCACAAGGGCTAAAAAAGGAAGAAGACTATAGGCATGAGTATTAAAACATAGTAGGTTAGCCCGATATTCTATTCCCAATGCTTATTCCTTTAAAATTAATGAAACATCAATTTATAGTTTTAAATTCAAGATATGAAAGTATGGTTTTCAAATGAGGTTCCATGCTATAATAATTATCAGACAAAAACATGCATGTTTAATAAACAAAAATGCAAGTAACTATTTTTTTCAAAGAGGTGAAACTTCAAAATGAACATAGTTTTGAAGAGGGATGATTTAAAGAATTTTAAATTTTAAATAAATAACACATACTACTGAATTTACCAACCAAACACACCGTATGCCGACGGTGATTACAAAATATCCAATGAGCACTAGTCACGGGAATACCCCTAGGCACTAGTTAGTTGTGAGCCCCAGGTACCTCGTATCTCGGTGAAAGTAACCATAATAAATATCCATTCTCATGAATGAGCCACTAGTAGGGAACATACCCATAAACTAGTGGTCCCCAATAATCATCATCATCATAGTTTAGTTAGTGTTGTCATCGTCAAACTTGCTACGTGAAACAGGGGCCAACCCCCACAGAATCACTAGCATACTAGTACACGTCTGCCCACCTAGATACCCGGGATTCCCTTTAGTGCTCAATCAAGTTACACATATTATCAAATAAACATTTCAAATACACATTCCATTCCAAAACCATAAAAACACAAACAGCCCATAATCATTCTTCACATTTCTTACACTAATCAACAAACCGCTAAATATTTTGGTAAAACAATTTCATGAAGTGTATTCAGGTTTTGCACATAAAACTCATTCAAAAACACTCTTTAAATTATAAACACACATCATAACCAAACCAAATCATATTTGGAAGCCCAATAAAAATTTAATAAAATCATTTAATGGACCATAAAACAATCCCAATTGCACAACTTGTTATATACAAGTAAAACACTCCTTCATTTCTAGGAAATGCCAAATGGGCCTTTAAACATTTTCTCAAAACTAACCTTTGATGAAGGTATGAATTTTAATTTTATTAATGATATGTATAAACATAATTTACAGAAGCAAACCTCATTCATAAATCTCTTATAATACTCAGGTTACATATTCAAAACAAAACCATTTTCATAAAGATGTGAAACGGTCCATTTTTGGGCAACTCCGGCCAAAATATGTTATAAATCAAAACCCACTTGTTTGTAAAATCAAATCCAAATTGGAAATCAATATAAGTAACCAAAAATACCATAAATAATTCTTCCAATTCCTTTATAAATCCAATCAAATAACTTTTAAATCACACATCACACATAAAAGCCAACCAGGCAATTTACCGAACACATGTCATGCCCTTTTTAAAAAAACAATTTATTTTATGTACATGAAAAGGAATAAAACACCAATTGAATGTCATATTTTCATTCAATATATTGTAAAATGTTAAAAATACCATAAACCATATTATAAACCTCACAAAATATTTTCAAAAGATAATGGAACATTTAAACAAACACTTGTTGAGCACTTTCATGACAAAACAACACTACCCTTCACATAACAGTGATTAAACAACGACTTTGCACACCAAGAAAATTATAAAAAGTATTAAAAACAATAATAAACATTTTTATCAGTATAGGATAATATTAAAATGATGAAACTTCTATGATAATGGCATGTGCAAGGGATATCCTACCTCAAATTGTCGGCGTAATTGAAACGCACACCCGAAATCATCCGCCGCGGGTTTATAAACCCTAAAACTATAAATACCAGACCTAAAAAAACATAAAACCCATCAAAAAACATTGTATAGAAAAACACTAGGTCGATCAAGACAAGGGTACAAGATAAAACCATGAAATAATGAAAGGAGGGGGAAGAGGAAGAAGAAAGGATAAGGAATCTCACCTTTCATCCTAGAAAACTCTTCATCTTCCATTACATCTGAAGCCCAAGAGAAAATGGAATGGCTTGAAAATTCTTGGAGAGACTCCTAAGGTCGGGACTAACCATGGAAAGATGATTGGTGGCTAAAAGAGTACGAATTGATTGATTTATGAATGATAAAAGTTACCTTGGCAATTCTGGGCGATTTGAGGTTTCCTAAGCATTTTAGCCCTAATCCGCGACCCACATGAGCTATAAAGAGGTAACATCTATTATGAGGGTTAGGAAATGGTTATTGGCTTCTAGGGGGAGGTGGAATCACCGAAAAAGAGTAAAAAATGAAAAAGATATAAATGAAAAAATTATTTTTTTAAAACAGGAAATGCCCCCATGGGCTGGCCCAATACCTAAATAACTAACCCAAATTCACCCGACTTATGAATTTCTAATGGGTCAAAAAGGATACATAAATTTTAATATATCAGTATAGGACAAGTGGTAAGTTGAATGGGTGAAAAAGGATGAAAAACAAAAGAGTTATAAAAGAAACAAATTCAGTTTTTAAAACTGGGAATGGGCTCACGGTTGGCCCAAATCATGAAGTAACCACCCTTTCTTCAAAAACTCCTAAACAAGCAATGTGGATCCCAAATTATGGTGGTTAGACATATATGAAACTTAAAAACTCAATATTCATCTCATCAAATACCCATGAAGAGGATCAGGATTTAAAATGGGCCGGATCAATACAAAGATAGGAAAAAACCGTCTGTGACAATTCTCCCCACCATTAAAGCTTTCCGCCCCCGGAAAGCCATAACACTTTCCGGCTGAAAAAAAACAACACCTAAGGATTCCAGAATGTACTACCCACCATTAAGAATCTACTAGCACTAGAAATTTTCTTAGGATGAAAATCCAGGAGACCCATGGTGGGTCTCCCCACCATTAGAAACCAAATAGCAATGAATAGACAAGAATTGAACATGAGCTAGAGTTGGGACTCACTCACACAAGCCCAAAAAAAACCCCTCTTAAAAAAACCTACTATAACAAGTTAATAGAGTTAAAACATGAACATATAAACCACCCACTCCCGAATGGAGGGGACAATAACTTGGTCGACACATTCAGCACAATTCTGTACCCCCGCCACTTGGGGATGGGAGGGAAGGGGACCCAATAATTTGGCCACTGAAACCACAAAAGAAACAAATAAACTACCCAAAACTCTCCACCTATGAATAGTTAACACCAAGACTACACCTTATTTTTACAGGCGTTCCACATAGGGACATTGATTGAAAACCCACATCCATGAAGGAATAACCATAGACACTGTGTGAGGGGTTAAGTCCACCACGCTTGTTGCGAAAAAGGGAAATTCATAGAAATGAGGAACTAAAACATTGACATAGTAACTAACTTACCAAAACAGAGGAGTAAGGATCTTAATCTAGAACTCCACACCTCTGTTGATTTCCTGACTGCGTGAAAAGCTTCACTCCGAGGCCTATGGCTGGAGCCCTTATTCTTGAAGCATTTGCTGCACCGCAGTCAGGTGATAAGGATCACACCACTCAAAAAAACACTTGATCACCAAACAAAAAACTTCATCTAAATAGGAACTCATAGATACATATCAAAATTCCTTATCACTCCAAATGAGGGGCATAATGGACAAGGAATTAGATGAAACACATCAACATCACCGAACACAACTGCTCTGTCCAAAATAATTATCACGACCTAGAAGCACTTTTAATAGATCCCAAACTACTCTCTATTCCAACAAACAGGTAGAGGAATCATCAAAAGAGGTGGGTTTAACATTTTAAATAAATCCTTAGGTTGATAAGCAGGAAAGATTTCCAACGGAGAACTATCCCTGGCAACATCACAACATCAAACACATCTTTATAAACCCAATGAAAATTTCTCCAAAACCAAGACACCAACAAGATATCATCTCAAGATACAACAAGACTATTAATTGTAGATCACAAGGAAGCTAACCAAATAAACAAATCTTATAAGACATAGAAAAATCAAGCCACATAACCATTGGTTTTAAAAAAAGGCCACGATTTTTAGCTCAAAACAATTTTGAAAAATCAAACTAACTTGGTGGGTTTCCACATTCACCAATGGTGTTTCATCAAGTCTCACCCACATGCACATTTCCATGCCACCCCTGGCACCCAAACACCATACCATATAGGCCATAATTCTAGATATAAATAAACCCATGCATTTGAGCACCCATGAAAACACCAAAGGCTAAAATTAAACATCATAATTCAAAAAAAAACAATTTACCTTCAAAAGGAACACCAACCACCAAGTAAAAAAACATTTTCATATTTCACAAAAAAACAACAATTAATTAAGAAACATTTTCTTAAAAACCTACCCCTTTTCATTTATAAAAACTTTTTAAATAACCAATCCACTCCAAACAACCCCTTCCCATTTTTTTTAAAAAAAAATTCCGCAAGGTATATTTTCATAATCCAAGGTCCATTGAGACCAATACCGTTTGTAGTAAAACACCAACCGATCAAAACCAATTTCCAAAACTAATTTAACCAATTCAAAAACTTTTTAACATCCTAAAATATCCCATTTAAAAAATAGATCCAAAATCACTTTAAAATGATTCACAATTTCAAAACATTTTATTTCAACAAACCACAAGTTTAGATTATGGATAATCCAATCCCTTTAAATCATTTCTGTTTCCCTCCATTTTTTTTTACAAAAACACAACCTTCCAAAACCATTATTATATTTATTTATTGAAAACCCTATTTTTTCACTTTTCAAAATCTGATCCTTACATTAAAACCCATTTCCACAATTCTCACACAAGGATTTTAAAAACAAAAATTCAAAATTCAAGAAAGGTTCAAGAGACCCAAAAAAAACGGAACTAGTGTTGGTGGGTGACTTGACCATATGGTTGGCGGCCATATGAAAAACACAACACCAACATAGAGAGACTTATTAGGACCATTCCCCAGCTCCACATGGCTTTCCAGGACCTGTGAGCTCACGAAGGCCATTGGTCAGACTCCCCTTGTCATATCCCAATACCAAACAATCAACTAGAACAATGGACACTAATAAAACCAAACTTCCATGGAAACCAGAGGATTAGAACAAGAAAGAGTCTGCGACGCTCTTCTTGCACTTACCACTCAAGTTCCAACAATACTACTCCATCTACCTTGACATCCCCAAAATAACAAGGGCGCTCTAAAAAGAAAGGTCTGCTAATAGTCGACCTCCTTCGATACCATTTTGTCACGAACCAGTATGAGTCGACCCTGAACCGGTCACCCAGGCCAGCCCGCGACAAGTCCCGAGAGGCGTTCCTGATCCTCCCGGGATGGTGAAAAGAACCAAGGCCATCAACATAGTACAAAAGGGAACGATTTCGCCCATATATAGACAATAAACAAACAGCGGAAATAAACAGACAGCCCAAAATGAATTTATAAAAAAATTGAACAAAATATTATTTATACAAGAAAATAAAGGTAGAACAAAATCAAAAACTCAAATGAACAATCCCAATAACCAACTAACTCCATGTGACACTTCTGGTCACTCTCCAACACAATGATCAAGAGTCTCCCAACGTGATCGAACTGAAGATGAAACCTGCACAAGGGCTAAAAAAAGGAAGAAGACTATAGGCGTGAGTATTAAAACTCAGTAGGTTAGCCCGATATTCTATTCCCAATGCACATTCCTTTAAAATTAATGAAAAATCAATTTATAGTTTTAAATTCAAGATATGAAAGTATGGTTTTCAAATGAGGTTCCATGCTATAATAATTATCAGACAAAAACATGCATGTTTAATAAACAAAAATGCAAGTAACTATTTTTTTCAAAGAGGTGAAACTTCAAAATGAACATAGTTTTCAAGAGGGCTGCATTAAAGAATTTTAACTTTTAAATAAATAACACATACTACTGAATTTACCAACCAAACACACTGTATGCCGATGGTGAGTACAAAATAGCCAATGAGCACTAGTCACGGGAATACCCCTAGGCACTAGTTAGTTGTGAGCCCCAGGTACCTCGTATCTCGGTGAATGTAACCGTAATAAATATCCATTCTCGTGCATGCGCCACTAGTAGGGAACATACCCATAACCTAGTGGTCCCCAATCATCATCATCATCATAGTTTAGTTAGTGTTGTCATCGTCAAACTTGCTACGTGAAACAGGGGCCAACCCCCACAGAATCACTAGCATACTAGTACACGTCCGCCCACCTAGATACCCGGGATTCCCTTTAGTGCTCAATCAAGTTACACATATTATAAAATACACATTTCACATCCACATTCCATTCCAAAACCATAAAAACACAAACATCCCATAATCATTCTTCACATTTCTTACACTAATCAACAAACCGCTAAATATTTTGGTAAAACAATTTCATGAAGTGTATTCAGGTTTTGAACATAAAACTCTTTCAAAAAAACTCTTTAAATTATAAACACACATCATAACCAAAACAAATCATATTTTTCAGCCCAATAAACATTTAATAAAATCATTTAATGGACCATAAAACAATCCCAATTGCACAACTTGTTATATACAAGTAAAACACTCCTTCATTTCTGGGAAATGCCAAACGGGTCTTTAAACATTTTCTCAAAACTAACCTTTGATGAAGGTATGAATTTTAATTTTATTAATGGTCTGTAAAAAAATCATTTACAGCAGCAAACCTCATTCATAAATCTCTTATAATACTTAGGTTACTTATACAAAACACAACCATTTTCATAAAGATGTGAAACGGTCCATTTTTGGGCAACTCCGGCCAAAATATGTTATAAATCAAAACCCACTTGTTTGTAAAAACAAATACAAATTGGAAATCAATATAAGTAACCAAAAATAACATTTATAATTCTTCCAATTCCTTTATAAATCCAATCAAATAACTTTTAAATCACACATCACACATAAAATCCAACCGGGCAATTTACCGAACACATGTCATGCCCTTTTTAAAAAAACAATTTATTTTATGTACATGAAATGGAATAAAACACCAATTGAATGTCATATTTTCATTCAAGATACTGTAAAATGTTAAAAATACCATTAACCAGATTATAAACCTCACAAAATATTTTCAAAAGATAATGGAACATTTAAACAAACACTTGTTGAGCACTTTCATGACAAAACAACACTACCTTTCACATAACAGTGATTAAACAACGACTTTGCACACCAAGAAAATTATAAAAAGTATTAAAAACAATAATAAACATTTTTATCAGTATAGGGTAATATTAAAATGATGAAACTTCTATGATAAAGGCATGTGCAAGGGATATCATACCTCAAATTGTCGGCGTAATTGAAACGCACACCCGAAATCACCCGCCGCGGGTTTATAAACCCTAAAACTATAAATAACAGACCTTAAAAAACATAAAACCCATCAAAAAACATTGTATAGAAAAAACCTAGGTCGATCAAGACTAGGGTACAATATAAAACCATGAAATAATGAAAGGAGGGGGAAGAGGAAGAAGAAAGGAGAAGGAATCTCACCTTTCATCCTAGAAAACTCTTCGTATTCCATTAGATCTGAAGCCCTAGAGACGTTGGAATGGCTTGCAAATTCTTCGAGGGACTCTGAAGGTCTGGAAGAACCAGGGGAAGAATATTGGTGGCTAAAAGAGTACGAATTGATTGATTTATGAATGATAAAAGTTACCTTGGCAATGCTGTGATATTTGAGGTTTCCTAAGAAGTTTCGCCCTAATCCGCGACCCACATGAGCTCTAAAGAGGTAAAATAGATTATTAGGGTTAGGAAACTGTTATTGGATTCGAGGGGGAGGTGGAATCACCGAAAAATAGTAAAAAATGAAAAAGATATAAATGAAACAAATTATTTTTTTAAAACAGGAAATGGCCCCATGGGCTGGCCCAATACCTATATAAGTAACCCAAATTCACCCTGCTTATGAATTTATAATGGGTCCAAAAGGATAAATAAATTTTAATATATCAGTATATGACAAGTTTTAAGTTTAATGGGTGAAAAAGGATAAAAAATAACAGAGTTATAAAAGAAACAAATTCAGTTTTTATAACTGGGAATGGGCTCACGGTTGGCCCAAATCATGAAGTAACCACCCTTTCTTCAAAAACTCCTAAACAAGCAATGGGGATCCCAAATTATGGTGGTTATACATATATGAAACTTAAAAACTCAAGATTCATCTAATCAAATACCCATGAAGAGGATCGGGATTTCAAATGGGTCGGATCAATACAAAGACAGGAAAAAAACCGTGTGTGGCAATATTGGATATATATGGATCTATATGAGTCAACATAACATGGAATACGTACCCACATTGAGAATAAACATTAAAAAAACTTGCATGCCTTTCTTTATTTTATTATATATGTATATGATTGAGGTTGAGATAAAATTATAAGAGGATATGAACATTAGAAACATGAAGGGGTTAATTTTAAGAGAAAGAGAATTGTAAAATCGATGCATTATTTTAGCCCCCCCCCCCCACTCAGTGGTGTACAAATTCCAATAATCTTTTCTCTTATTTACCACTTTTGTAGTTTCATTTATCGGATACATATTATCTTCAAAATATTGGAGAAATTATAACAAAATTTTATGGATAAAAATTGTTTATTAAATTTATTTTATGATATCACTTTATTTTAGTTACATTTATTTTTGTTTGTAATTATTTTATATGATATGTTATTTCTATTATTTATTTATTTATTTTTCATATTTTATTTAAATCATAATTTTATCACTAAAATATTATTTTTAACATAATATTGTACATGATTATTAGTTATATAAATATAAAATATGAAAATTGATAGTAATGTAACATAAAGTAATTATATATAAAATTATATAGACAACATATAAAAAATATTTAGTTAAATTATAAGTTATGAGAAATTAAAATTTTAATTTATATTTAATTTAATTCTTAAATGAATTCATCCATATATTTATTGCAGTGACATTTATTACTAAAATAAAATGTAATATTTTTTAAATAAATAATACCTGCACTTATTTACTATGTTTATTTTAATGAAAAATTTATTATTTACAAATTCATCATACAATAAAGAAATATATATGATTTATGTATAATTTTATCATTGAAAAACTAATATGTTTATTGATCTAGCATTTTGATTGTATTGTGTAAATATCATTAAAATATTTTTTCCTTTAATATATATTTAATTGATAAATTTAACCTTATTTTTATAAAATTTTGATTAAATAGACTTGATGTTTATATTTTATAATTAATTAATTATCAAAAAATTAATAATTAAGTAATTCTAACAACTTAAAAAGAAATCACCCATTGAAAAATAAATTACATTATTCCTGATAAAATTATTGTAAATTTTTTGTATGATTTTATTAAAAAGATAAATTTATAATATATATAATATAATTATCATAGAGATAATTAATTTTTTGTGTTAGTGCCTAAAAACAGCTTAAATTGAATTTTTTTATCTTTATAAAAAATTATTTTTCAACCAATATTGAAAAATATAGTTTTTTTGAATACTATATGTTTTGTGACATCATCATTATATAAATAAGACATAAAATTTTATGAAATATTTTCATGACGTATAATATATTAAATGATAATTTAAATTAATTATAAAAATACTATATTTAATTTCTATATATATAAATCAATTTTCAAAACCTAATTTTTATTTTATTTTAAATAAATATTTTTAATTCTATAAATTATATGGAATATTTACCATATGGTTTTCGGTTTGGGGTTTTATAAAATTTAAAATTAATATATTTTTTTAAATTATACACTAAGAAAAGATATAAGAGTCAACATTGTTAAATGTCTTTCTCCTATATAAAAAAATAAACAATATTTATTTTAAACCCCATACCTATAAAACCCCCATTTCTCCACTCCTTTTTCCTCACCCCACGACTCTTTAGTTTTTCAAATATCACACCAAATTCCTTCCAAAAATCCCATAAACTTATCCCAAAAAATATATTCTATCAAAAATTAGCTTTTCTGAGGACTGCTAAGCTAAAATATAGGAGACATCATAGAATACAAGGTCTGGGTTCCTCATCCTCCCCCTTTCTTGTAAAACACTTATTTTAAAATATCTTCTTTATATTATTCATTATATAATTATATTCTTATAATTTAGTAATATTATCATCGTCCTTACCTAATATCAATGACATTTCACTCAATCCATATCATCGAACCCTTTTAAAAAATTCATTTCTATATCAAATTAAGGGATCCTAAAGCTTGAATTCTTTTTGTTATTTATGATTTTTCCCAAATTAAACTTTTAAAATAAATTAATATTACATAAATTAGTTTATTACATTGTAATTGACATCATTTTTATCCATTATTGATTATGGATCACCCATTATCTCTCCCCAAACCATTTTCAGATGATGTTACATTGTTAAAATTCCTGATTTAGAACTCATGTTGCCTCAATTATTTTCTCATATTACCCCTTATATAATATATGTTATCATTAAAAGAATCCACCAAATTGTAGATTAATTATAAAATAATGTCTTTATAAAACTAAATTATTTACTAGTTCATTATATGGTCCTGAATTTATGGATCCATCCCATTTTGTTTTTCATTGAATCATAGGTTTCATGAAGGAGTTCAAAAGTGTTCATGATGTTATAGGAGTTTTTTATCCCTCTTGAATATTAACATAGAATACTAATAAGGGTATTGATGTCCATTTTTAGTGTTTTAGATCTAATAAATAGGTGTGGTTGTTTGGATGTTTTTTTTTGTGATTTTCATTTTCATTTGGTTGTGGGGTGATAGGGTTAACCACAGGGAGTGAAACTTCATGGGTGGCTATTTCACTAGGATTTTTTTTCAATTCTTCCACTATGTGAAATAGTTGTTTGGGAAACATCCTCTACCTAGAAATTTTTTATCTTCGATGGTGTTGTGAGTATGATTGTGTGATAAACGTGTTAACTACAGAGTAGAGTGCCTCTATGTGATTGTATTCAACCTAGTGGGAGAAAAGGTCTAAGGATTCTTCCCTAAACCATGTTATAAGGCATGGAAATAATAGTAGGTAATTATATAGGCTAATTTTAGCATAATTTCCCACCTATATAATGGTGAGAAGAGTTTCTGATCCAATGAAAGGGTGATCATGGTTTTATTCTATTAGTTTGAAGTTCCTTCATATATATTTAAGGGTATTTTGAAAAATTACCAATGTTTAAGACTAAATAGTTCAACATTCATAAATTCTATTGAGAACCACATGTGTGGGTAGATGAAGGTCACATTTATAAGTAACATGGTGTTGTGTCACAGTGTCATGATAATTATGCCTCAAATTAGGTTATATAAAGTAATTTAAATGTGGATTCAACCTAAAATTACAAAACCCATATTTTCATTTATTCATAGTTTTTTTCATATAAGAAAATTCATATTTCATTTGAATAATTATTTTAAAAAATTTCATAAAAATAAATGAGAATAAAAATTGGATATCATGGGTTTAAATTCATTTATAGGAATATGGATTAATACTTTTAAATTATTTTTTAGGATATTTAAAATGAATCATGAGAAGTGAAACTAAATTTGAATTATTTGAATGTAAATTAAATAATAAGGGTAAACAAATATGTATTTTATAGGTATGGAATATAAGTAATACCTAAATTCTAAAACCATAAGATTTTTTCCCTTGTTTGAGTTTATATATTTCTTTTACTCTGGGTAATTGGAACCATACCATTTATGTATAGTGAACCTTCATAAAATATATCATTTGATTCTCATAATTTCAGTTCTATGAATATTGACATTTACCCTCATGTTTTTGTTGTATCATGTGATGCATCCAACATTATAAAATATTGAAAACATTTTATATTTTTTTATATTTTCATATTTTCATATTTCTATGATTTCATTATATTGGGTTTTTTAACATGAAACTACTCAACTAAATAAATATGATAAGATAAGAAATAGAGGAGAAGTGATTCGAATAATTTTTACCCCCTTTCCTATGTTATTTCAGGTGTTCCTACTTCAATTACTCATTTAACAAGACAATACATGGATAGTTAAGGATTAATATTGTGATAAAAGAGATAAAGATTCTAGGATTATAAATTGTGGATTTAACATGAACATGATGTTATAACTGATCCATAATTTCAAAAGAAGTTGTAGAATTTTTGTTTCTAAATATAAGCCTCTCATTTTTATTGTGAAAATATTCCCATTGCAAGCCTTTCCCGATGTTGTGTTTAGATAATAAAATTACCTCACATAATGAATTAATAATTAATATCAAAAATTAAATGTGTTTTTTGAATTATCTAGGCCTAAATTATGTTGAAGATATATCTTGTATGTAAATTACTTTGAAATATGGGGGATTCATGATGATGTCTATTTATAGTTGTTATAAGTGAGGTACTTATAATTGTATCTTATGATGGTATTGTGGAATGGGATAATTAAATAAATGTTGGTTTCTGACTAAACCTATAGGAACAACATGGATAGAAATAAATATATTCATGATATAGTTTTAGATAAGACCCCTGAAATAATTGGGTGATAGGTTGAATAAATTTGGGTGATGGAATAGAATAGTATGTCTCTAAATTACATAAAATAGTTGTTAATGAACCTATTATTATAGGTATAATGATATCTAAAATTGGGAGAATGATTGAATAATAAAATTGAAATTTGTATTTATATTATAAATGTTTTATGTTATGTTTGATGGGTTTGAGATATATAAGAAGCATTGGTTGTGAATGGGTAGTGGTGATGAAGTGGTGGAACATATTATTTGTTATAAGGCCTTTGGTATGAACCATATTCTTTGATTTTATCTATATATTATTCCATGTATGTTTTTTTTATTTGTAAATGTATCCCACTAAAATAGAATAATTTATATGTTGATGTATGTTTAGGTTTCATATGTTTACTCCAACTCATTGTGGGTGAAGGAGGCTGGAAGACTACCCCTCTTCCCCATTCTCCCATTGGTAGTAGACATGTTCAGATGGCCTAAGGTTATTACCATCATGGAATATCTATGAGTTTCATGTGTTATACTAAATGATGTTATGGTATAATGGATATGTGGAGGGGGTTGTTCATGGTGGGAAAATTGAATGAGGTTAATGTCATTCATGTGCGTGATACCTAACATCTCTGGGTTCTGAGTGAGGGATGTGGACATGATGTGTCATGATTTACTGATTTTAAATGTGGTTTAACATAATTTCAAAACTTGATGTTGGGTATTTTGATATTTGGGGGGGGTAGGGTTGTGTCTCTGACCACATTAATAAGGATTAGATGGTAGAACTGGACACATTGTGTTGGGGTGGGAGGGTGGAAAACTAGTTCGTAGTATTCCTAAGGAACCTATGCTTATTTTCCTATGATATTTTTTTAATATACATTATTGGGTTAAATTTTTATTGATCCATAGAAAGAATGGGTATTTTTAAATGACTAGTTTAGAGCTTTTTTGGTTCTTCTAATAACACACTACAACATTAGTATGATTTTCTCACATTTCTGAGAGAGTTGACAAGGGGGACCCTACACGGTATATTGACTATTATAACCCTACATAAATATAAACTATTTTTCAATTATTGGGGGATATCTAGTGACTGAGTGAATCAATAATAGCTAGATTTTTGGAGTTTTTTTGGGTGCAGCTACATATGAGTATTTTGTACCCTTAAATAATTGAATTATATATGACACTACTTGGATTTTAGTAACTATTATCATGGATCATCATTTATTTGATATTATGTTGATTAAATCATCGTGTTTCCTATTGACTCATTTCAATAACTTATATTAGGATTTAAATACCTCCTATTATGTTACATATAACCTTAGTGCTTTTCACCAAACTGGAGCCTTTTAGTGGTGGGATTCAGGGGTAACGTCTTCTATTCATTCTCTTCCTATGAGGGGTGTTGTTGGATGGGACATCATGATAGGGTGGTATCTGAGGTTATAGATCAGTGATATGATAATTATTTGAGTTAGGAGAAAAGATGATTTCATGGGTTGGTATGAAAATAGTATCAGTTAATCATGGATCATGACATAATCCAAGGATAATAGCTGGGCCACTAAATTTAAGGGTCCCCTTACTTCTAATGAAAGTATGTTCAGTCTACCAAATGATTTAGTAGTGTGGCACTTCATTATAGGTAGTGACTCAGGAAATATACATGTATCATATCTATTTTTACTTAAGTTTGAATGGGGTGACCATCAATATTAAATTATACTAAGTACATGACTTATTTAAAAAAGTAAAAACTATAGTAAATAGGAATTTTTCTAATGTTTGTAACAGGTGTCATGGATTTAACCATGTTAATAGAGGGTAAACTTCTTCTATTAGGATTTAATATTTTGATTATGTGTTTTAAATTTTATTGGGTATGTTAGCACCACTAGAAGAATAAAATATCACAATCACGTGCACAGATAACCTTGATTTGTATGCTTTCAATAACATTATTAATTTTAATATATAAAATTGTATTTTTTGATAATGTAAAATATAATAACTTAACCCTTGTATTGTGGTAGTGTGTGAATTTATTTTCACTCAAATTTTACAACCTTTATTGAATAAAAGTGTTATATTCCTCAAATTAGTGATAGGTTTTTTATTAATATAAAATTTATTTGTCAAAATTTTTGTTTATTACCACATGATTTGAAATAAATGACTTAAAAGTTTTACATTTTCAAAAGGGAAAAATATTTTCTAGACATTCAAGGTTTTAAATGATGGTATTTTTGTACTCATTTTTATATTTTAATACAAATTTTTTGTTTTAATGGAATTTGAATCAATATTTAGGTAGTAAAATTATTATATCTTCTACATTTTTTCTTCCTTTAATGTTGTCTATATAATTTTTAGAGTTGAAAATAATATTTTATTTGTTAAAATATGTTAGAGTGTTCATTTATTCTATAGTTTTTTTATTATGATTTAGTCCTTATAAATATATAATATTTTATTTAAATTAATTAATACTACATGAAGAATGACCTATTTACAAACATGAAATGATTTGATGTTTATTTTTCTTTTATAAAACCCCATTTTATTTTGAAAATAATAAATTTGAAGGAATTTTAAGAATTTGAGATTTTTCCATAAACTAAAATCAGTAGTTTATTATTGTATTTTTTATAATAAATAAAATTATCTAATAGATCAAGGCTTCTATGGGTAAATTTCCTAATGGATTTTCTATAATTAATTTGACTTTATGGAAAAAATTAATTTAATGTTTTCATATCATGATTTATATTTTTTCACATTCCACAACATAAAATGTTATTCCATGAGATAAGATAAATTTATTAGAATTAATTTCATGTTGTATTTATTATAAAGTTAATTAAATATCATGATAAGTGTGTTCATATCTTATTAACTAGCACGTTTCACATAAAGAATAATGAAAAGTAATATATATTACATCTTGTAATTAAAATAGAATTTAGTTCATATGTTTATATTTGAAGAATGAGGTATTGTGCATTATTAAAAAAACACTATAAAATTGTCTTGAATTATGTTTTTTTTCCTATTAGTCCTGAAAAATTGTGAATTAAGTGAATTAAATATTCTACATGACTCAATTTCATTTTTTTTAAAATATAAAATCATTAATCGAGAAAATGTAAGAATTTTTTGATAAAGTAAAAGCATATCATCCCTCAAGAACCCTAAAATCAAGTTTTTATTGATGATTAAAGGATTAAAAAATATTTGATGAGAATGAACAACATTAATCCTAAATGTAATTCCATTATAGTTTCATTTGGTTTTGGTTATGTGTATGGTGGTTCTTTTGAATTTATTTTAATAAAATTAATAAAGGGATACAATGAACTATTTGATTAATCGTTTTATTGGGATATTGATATGCCTTGTTAAAAATTTATTTTCCAATGAAATTAAATATTTTTGAGTTTGAAAAACATTAATTGTTTTCTCATATAATATTCATAACCCTAATGACTCGTGCCTTTTTTTGGAATCTGTGTGAAGTTATTGGTTTCAAGAATATTTCATATTATTATTATTTTTTGTTTTTGTTGTGGATAAACCATTGATATTAACTTAATTGAATGGATAAAAATTTAAAAATAGTAATAAAAGTGTTTATTTGAGAATATCAATTTTGTGATGGTATTCTTGATGGAAAGATATAATTAATGGGAATGGAATGAAAAGGGGTGTTTAAAATAAATTGTTATTTGGGTGTTTTATGGATGTGAATATATCCTATTTGATGATTTTTGACCATTAATGGGATTTTTGTGGATGGATAAAATATGAAAAAATTGATAGATATATATCCCTTGAGTCTTGAAGGTAATTTAATACATGAAGAAAGTTTATCTTTCTCGAGAGTGTAATATTAGTAGTTATTATCACTTTTTTTAATCATCTATCTTTTCTATGTAATGGTTGTTCTTTGTATATAGTGGTGTTTGGAATATGTAACTAATGTGGTTATTTTTCAGAGAAATAAATGGTTCCCACATTTTTATTCTATTATTTATTATCAAGGAAATTAATAATATGATAGGTATCTATCATATGGTCATGTATATCTGCTACCTTTCATTTTTTAATGAATTGAGTTGTCGTGAGGGAGTTCAGCTAAGTTTTGAACGTTATAAGGGAGTTTTATCTATCTGGAGGGCCAAGAGTCTATAGTAAGGAGTGTTGTGATGGAGGGTTGAGTGTCATAGATATTCAAGTAAGGTGTAATGTTTTTTGTGATTTCTAATTTTAGGTTTTATAGAATTTTTGGATGGCTGCCTAA
Source organism: Viscum album (assembly GCA_963277665.1). Classification (NCBI taxonomy): domain Eukaryota; kingdom Viridiplantae; phylum Streptophyta; class Magnoliopsida; order Santalales; family Viscaceae; genus Viscum; species Viscum album. The sequence continues at coordinate 1,091,015,559 of OY728121.1, forward strand.
CACTGGGGTGCATCATGGGGATTGAAAATTTCATGGATTTATAAGTTCCGAAAGATTTATTCACCTATGAAATATGTGATATTGTTAATTCACCTGTGATTTGGTCATATAGAAGTGAAAGGGAGTTTTCTGTATGATCGTGTGATAAAAAGATGAAATGAAAAATGGGATTCATCTGTAATGTGGTCTTTGGAATTGTGGTACAAAAGAGCTTAGGATTCTTCCATGCATTATAGTACAAGGCATGGTATCAGTATGAGGTAATTCTATAAGATTGTGTAAGGTTAATCTCAAACCAATGTAAGAATGGCCTATGTTTTAGATATTTTATAATGATCATACATATATTGTTTTTTCCATATGAAGTTCTTTCATATCTACATAATGGTATTTTGAATAAATGCATTTAAGTTAGTCTAAATCCAAGACCATGATTAAAAGTCAAATAGAACCTTGAATGAGGGTAAATTAAGGGATCGTGTATAGTTAAATCTATGTCACATCTAAGTGACATGATATCCAAGCCACATTTTAGGATCTATGTATATAAATAAAAGTATAATCTATGTACTATATAATAGTTACTATTTTCATATAACAAAAGTGTTTTTAATTCATGAAAATTCATATTCGTTATAATTTGATATAAAATGATTTTAAATAAAAATTTATTAAAATAATAATTTTAAATATTGGGTTTAAATTTATTTTTAAATATATGGATCTAAAAAATACCTGATTGTTTTAGTATATTTAAAATGAACAGTTTTAAGTAAATTTAATTTTAAATGGTTTCAATGTAAATTAAATATGATTATTATTTGGATTAGTATTCTGCGGGTATTTTATATAATTGATATTTGAATTCTAAAACCATAATTTTATTTCCCACATTTTATTTTTAATATTTATTTGAACTCGGGTAGTCTAAACATAAAAATTCTAGTTTAGTTACCCTTCTTTAATTCACTATGAGTGATTCTCAAAATTTTATTGTTATGATTATCAACATTCTCTATAATATGTTTTTATATATCCTTCATATCATCAAAAAATGTATGTGATTCATTATATTATCCTTCTTATCATTTTGATAACTTTTATATTATCATTATTTTATCTTCCATTATTCCATCAAAGTTTAATTTTTTTTTTAATTATCCGCAGCATGCCTTGCTATCCTTGTAAAATTAGCCTCATACTTTGCAACATTCTCATCCCCCTTTTTCCTCAAACTGAGAAATTGTCTTTCCATATCCACTCAATGGTCATGAGGAAAGTATTTTTCTAATAAAATCTCTTTAAACTTCCTCCAATCCATACTTGATACTTCTTCATCCCCCTTTGTGTTTTGAATCAATAATGACCAATGATCAACATCTCCAGCGAGGCAATAAACTTCCATGAAAACTTTTTCCCTTTCACTACTCCCCAAAGACTGAAATATTTTCCCTAGGGAACTTATCCATTTCTCAGCTACCAATAGATTTGTACTCTCATTGAATGTTGGTGTTTGTTGCCTCATGAAGAGGTCTAACATTGATCCTCTGCATTGTGGATCAGGGTGCTCCATATAGGTAATGTTATTATTCATAACCTGGGTGAGTAGTCCCAGTATGGTGACAAGCTGATCAGCACCAGTTGCATCACCAGCTCTGCTATAATTAACTTGAGTATGAGGGAAATCCCAACATTGATTATGCATATTGATACGGTTTCCATTCCATCCACTAGGCGCCATTTCTAAACAATGGAATACACTAGATTAGTTTTTGAATCACAATACATAATCCCAAACATATAAAACACTTAACATAAATTGAACAGTTTATGGATTTAATCCATAATTATAAAAAAAATTCTTGGAGGAAGTATATACTCCTAAACCATTCATAATGGTTTGTAATGAAAATGAGAATTATCCTAAGAATATCCCCCAGGAGTCTCGTAACCAAGAGTGCAGCAAGGCCTGTTGTCATGCACCAGTTCCCGTTCGAGCCTAGCTCAAAGCGGTGTTTTCAGGTTTTACCCCTATGTATATCTGTACTAGATCCGCCTCTACCGACTCGTATCTAGATAAGGATGTATTTCTTGGAAAAATCACAAATTCTCTACAATACCAAAATTCTAGGATGATCTTTTATACTAATCCTCAATGTTTATCTTAGGGTAATGTGCTCTAATCAGAGATTATCTAAATCTAGTTTCAAAGGTTTGTACTAAACTTCCTCTGATACCAAATGTAACACCGCGACCCCAGTTACCTGAAATAGGTGCATTATTAAATAATATTAGCATGGTCACAAGGAAGTCATGTCTCGAAAGATTGATAAGTTTAGTATTATTGGAAACAAGACTCATACCTAAGTTCAACTTTACAACTTGAAAAGAAATACAACACTAATTTTTTCCATTAGAATATCCAAGCCTCCTAGATTATTCCTAAAAGTCACTCATAACTAACTTCTTCATATCTGAGTAAAATGAAACATAATAAAGGGGTGATCTCAAAAGCTCAGTAATCGTAAACAATACAGCAGAAGATAACATAAATATTAAGCATGGTGAATAATTGAAAACACAAGCCTTTACAAATAATAAATATGAACACTGTTATGGAAGAAATTTAGAAAAGTAAATAATTCCATAATAAAACATAATCAGGTGTATTCTACTAGTCGAATGAACACATGAACCATTAATATTATTTTCATAATGAGGGAATATATAATGCCAGATATTCTAAAACATTTTGTCAAGGCCTCAGCCAAGATGTCTATAAAAGATTTAGGCCTCGGACAAAACCATATATCAAATTGGGAAATTACTCGGCCAATTCCATGTCTAATCATCTCATTAGACCTATTGATGCATTGAGGTGCTATAGCGGGCTCTACCTGTCACATACTAAGTCCAATACATTCCTCATATGAAAAGGTTTAAATATAACATAAACATTCCTATTAAATCTAGCATACGAAATGTCAATACTTTAACCATAAGCCATGAATGGTATAAAAATGACACATACATAGTCAAACATATCACTAAACCTTCAATACAATATTGAAGATTTTTATCATACTGTATCATTTTCAAACAAGTATAAAATCTATCAATGGATGTTGACATGGATGAAATCAGAACTACTTAATAGAAATATCTCTATTTTTAAATCATTTAAAGTCAAATAATTATAAAAGAAAACGTTTATTTTGAAAATATTCTTATAATTTTGTAAGGTAAGCTTCGATGATGTTATAACAGTGAAAAATAGCTTCACCTTCCGTATAAGTTAAAAAAACATTCTTACCTTCATTTTGTTGAAAATGTCATAAGGTACCTTGTTTGGAAAACGACAGAATGATTCCTTCAAAAACATATAAGGTCAAATAAGGTTATAAAAACCTTTAACCCATTGTCTGGTAAATAGTAAAAAAAATTGAAATATATATTTTAGAAACATGTATGTGGATGATAAAAAGGTCCTAGTAGATACTTACGTAAAAACAAACTCGGATAATAAAGAGGTTGTGAAATTAACCCTTACCTTGTACTTTTCCTTTGTCGAGGGTATGTTAGCCTCCTGTATAATAGTTAAATAACTGTTATTAAATTATACAAGAACCATATACATAAACATGATATCATATATGATCTACTAATATTGATTTGTTACAAATATTTTAGTATTATAGTCATTTCGGGTGTTAACTGATTCGTTCTCCTTTATATTCTTGGTTACGTAAGCCATGTTTGTTATGAATAGGATATATTTTATTTATATACAGAATAATATTATGTCTTTAAACATTATTTTTAACCATCAAATGAAAATTACTCTTGAATGGATATGATGGGTAATAAATCTCATCGCGTTCATGGAGACGGTAATCCGTACGTATACACGAGCGACAATATCATTCTTTTGATATTAAAATCGTATATGATTGGTTGGTATATCATATATACAGAATCATTATCATGTTATATTTATTATTTACATCAATTATACATTAATATTATACCCATACAAATAATAATTTATTGAATAACAACTACACCACGATGTGGAGACGGTAAGTCGTACGTACGCACGTATGGTTACATATCATTAAAAGGATGGATAAAATAATGAATATGGCTGTACCATATTTATAATGACATCATAGTATATAGAAGATAGTGGAGTTATTATTATAGAATGGAAAAAACAAGGAAAGAAAAAGTGGAAAAATAAAAGAACTTGAAAGAGGTGATAAAATATTTACCTCTTCTTCAGGTTCTTCATTTTGATTTGATAAAAATTGCTCCTTAGTTTATATTTATGACTAAAGGAGGGCCTCTAGGATGAAGGTATGATAGTTTAGAGGATATTTGGGTAGGTTTTGGCCAAGACAAATGGATTTTAAGGTTTTAATTTGAGAGAAGGGAAAGTGCCCCTTTATAAGAGAGGTGAGTGTCACTTTAGGAAAAGCTTGAAATATTATTTTATAATAAAATCATTTTAGGTTTCTAATTACTCCAAAATGATTTATTTCAAGGATAAGGTGGGTATGGGTCGAAAACCCATCAAACAATAGGTTTTAGATAGGTCTAGTTCACTACATTAACTGAATATTTTAGATTTAACTATTAGTTAATTAGTTTGAAATTTACCATGTCTCTTTGTATTTTTATATTATATGGTTAATAAAATTTCAATAAACTTCTAAGAGAACCTAAAGTGGTTAATTAATTAAATATATAATAATATTTGATCCCTTTTCCCGATCCTTAGATTTTTAGGAAAATAATATTAATTAATAATATAATATTTGTTTTAAAAACTCTTTTTTGTCAATTTTGAAACTATTTGGTATTTTGTTTCTTTAATTCATTACTGCATTTTTAATTCAAAAAAAATTCAATTAATCAACTTTAACATGTCATATTAACCTATAAAATTATTTTAATTCATTAGAAGTCTCTAATTATAATTATATGGATATTTATATTATAAATTATTTCAATCATTCATCAATAAGGTAATTACTACATCATCATTGTGTCATAAATAAATTAAATTATTTAATGTATAAAAATTATAAATAAAATACCATTAGGTATGAAATGTTTTTATCTTAATAATGAATATTTATAATCGAATTTATCTAATGTGTAACCCTATATTAAAAATGTTTTAATTATTAAACTTTGATTTTAACTCTTTTAACTCTTCTTTAAATAAAAAAATAATAAATGACCTAATTTGATCCAAGTGGACCTAAAGGATAATATTTTATTCAAAAGGTTGTTTTTCATCGAATTAAACTTATTAAATAGAATTATGACATGTTTTAGGGTAATGTTAATATCATTTTTACTTTTAATTACCCTAATTACTTTTAACTGTGGTAAATAAAAGGCAAAAGTTACTATTCACCAAAAATTATTTTTAACGTATTGCACCACATATTAATTACTAGTATAAACCATGTCTCTTGGATTTACTAAATTCAACTCACAAAAGCGGTAAAATTATGTTTTATCCAAATTTTCAAAAGCTCCTAGGAGGTGGGTAAAAGACAGAAAAAGTTCAATAAAATTTTTATATATCTAAACCTATTATAAAATTACTCCAATTAATTACATTGAGCTTATATTTGTATTATGTATCTATTTTGACCTGAAATAAATTTAAATAAAATAAATAATTATTTTAATAAAAAAGTCTATTTTAACCAATAACTTAGTGTTTTTCACTATTCTTCAAAAATTGGATGTTTTCAGAAAAAATATCAAAAATTCACCCTAAGTTAATTTCAATATTCAGAATCCAAAAATGAATTCCATTTTGAAAGATAAAATTTATAAAATTTCAAAGTGTGTGTTACTATTCATAATGGCTATTTTGATTGGTCGTGGTGTGTTAGAATCTCGATGTTGTATACAATGCAAGTTATTGCATTATTCAAAGGAAAACGTACCATGGAAGCTTGGGGTGTTACGATATGTATATAATATATAGTGTGATTTATATAAAAAAAATTCTATAATAGATGTATAATAAACATATATTAATTATTTTGGATATTTGAATGTGTACAAAATAAGTTGAGACTTAAGGTAAGGGATTTATGTCTCACTTTATTACTTGTCTGAGGAACATGCCATATTCACCACATATTTCTTTTATATTGTGTCTATATATACCATGAATTTATTTTATGATAATTATCCTAAAACTTATTTGGATTTATAGATCTATTTCATGATCAGTATTAGGTTTATGGTCTAAAGCTCACCAAATTCATGAGGTATTTTTGTCTTAATTTTCGTTCTTTGAGAGATTCATAATGTTTTGGACCTATATAATTTTATTTTGTGTATATACAGTCCCCTTCATATGTAATATCATGAAATTATTTTTTATCATGATATTCAATTTTTCATTTAAATTTATTCTTTCTTGTGCATTATGATTCAATTTTAACAACCCACCCTATTTAAAAGATATTTGCTTCCTAAATAAATATTATTACATATTATATGACATTATATGTGTAAAAGATATAGAGAAACCAAAAATATATATCATTAATAAATATCATTACATTATATAGCAATGAGAACAATTAAAATTCCAAAATTCTCAAATGGACACAAAATATAAAATAGAATAACAAAAAATGGGAAATCAAGGATCACCCTAATATTCTAGAATCATCACCCCACTAGAAATGATGTAAAAATAATAAAAATATTAGTAATCCAATAAAAGTCTTAAAAAATTAAAAAATAACCTTAATATGTATTTTATTGAGTTTTTGGTAAAATAATAAAGTTGTATTTATATGGTATAAAGAGAAATGTGGATATTGGGATTAAACCATTAAATGACCATTGGTAAATATAACCATCGAACAATATGGATGTTGGTAAATATAACCATGGTTAATATGATCGATGGAAAATATACCCTTGGGTTATAATTTTTTCATTACAATCATTCTTTATAAGTAGTAATGAAATAGGTTGATTTTTACATGAAAGAGAATCGATGGAATCAACCGGAAGAGTTGTAACATTTGAAGCCCATTTGTTAAACATGGGAGGGAGGTATCAAAAATGGGTTTCACCATTGACCAAGCCCACACTGAGCTTAAACAAGTAAAGATTGAACAAAATCACCTAAGGGAGATGTTCAAGTTAGTGGATATTACAACTTAACTGATGCTAATCAAGGCACCCCAAAAAACTACCACCACTGCACACCATGTTCTGAGGTCATATATGGGTGTAATAACAGGTTACATATATGGACATTAGTTTTATAAACTGTAAATTCAATTGTATAAATAAAATATTTATTCCATCAACTCCTCTGAAAAATATTTTTTTCATAATAAAATTTGTGTTTAATTGAGATGAATTTGATAATTTTATTTTTTAATGAAAACAAAACATAATTTTATTTTTCTTAAAAATATGTATAATTTTTTAATAAAAAGGTATTTTGAATAGTATTTGTTTTAAATAAATACTATTTATAAACAATTTTATTTAAATAATAAGTTATAAAATAATTTAATAATGTCTAAGGTAATGTTTTTAATTGTTATATATTTTATTGTCCCATAAAATGTTATTTTTAAATAAATAAGGATTTTTATATTTAAAATTTAAATTTGTCATATATTCATAAAATTGTACTGATAAAATAAAAAACATTTTTGATATCTTCAAATCAACAATATGTTTGGAAGAATTAATTATAATTTTCACAAATTCATTATTTTGTTTTTAATAGTAAAAAATATTGTTTTAGGGTTTCAATATATTTTATGACAACATATTTATGTCATAATGACATAATAATAAACTAAACAAACTCTAGGACATAAAATATGTTATTTTATTAATATTAAATATTTAAATTGATTTTATTCCATTTTTTAAACTATAATTTACTTTTCAAAGACTAATAATGGAACTTTGGTTTTTAAAAACATTACTTTGTGGAATAATTACTTTTCCATGCTAAAAGAAGATTTTAAAAACAAGGTTTAGTTCTAATGAATTAACAAAATATGTGACCCAAATTTCCAAAACCATGAGAAAAAAATTTCTATGTAAATGGTTTTTCATTTTCTAAAACCTAGATTTTCAAGGCCAATATTTTGAAATTAATAAACAAATCCACCACTTTTTCTATAAATACCTACCATTTTCACCTCTTCCCTTCACTCAAATTCCATCAGCCACGTTGTTTTTGTGATTTTTCCTCCCAAGTATCCCCCCATGTTTTCTAAAATCCCCCAAGGTTATATCCTCGTGTTTTAGGAATAGTTATAACTCTTAAAGGTAAGGTAAATCTTCACTTCTCTTTATTGTTTAGGTTTACTATTTTTTTGGTATGTATTCTAATAAACAAACAAGGTTTTTTTCCACTTTATTTTATTCCCATATTGTGAAAATATTCTTTTATTAATTGGAGTCCCTTGTCCCCTATCATTATTTTCAATTTCAAAAACCATGTTTTATACCTATCATGCTACCGAATTTACATCACAATATTTATCTACTCTCCTTATGAAATTGTCTTTTATTTTATTTTAGTGGATACCCCAACGTTTTTATTTTCAAAGGGTATTAAAATTTATTTAAAATGACTTTTTATTCATTGAATTACATATATGAAAACAAAATTTATTTTTAAGGGTTAAAAATGATGTAATGATCATGTATTTCATCACTTTTGTACGTCGTGATTTTAATAAGAAAATAATTATTTATTCTCCAATTTTTGTTAATTTACTAATTAATTATGATCTATATATCTATCATTAATTAATAAATATGAAGGGTGTATCTTGATAGTGCTCTAATTCATTGGTAATGAATTTAATCCCTATAAATTACATGTTTTACAATTCCTTTTTAAATAACATTTGTAATATTCTTTCAAGATAAATTGGTGATAAAACATTTTTATATGATTATGAATGCATAATTACTATATTATAGAAACATTTCTAGGTTATGATTCATATTCATATTATTATTCTATACCTTTTTCTTATTCATTATCGTTACACCTCATGTTCTTTTGGATATGTCCTAAGATCAAATGTTATATGACTCTCTTACTTATTCCCTCACTGGGATTCATGATAACCCCTTTCCATTAATGTTTGTCCCCGTGTTATGATATGAAATAAAATTAACCTATAGTGATCCAAGGAATATGTCTTTGAAGTGTTTGTATAATATATTCTTTATTGTTCATTTATTGTGTAATTTTTTAAAAGAAACTAAAATTAAAATTATCCTTTGGTTTGTACCATTTAATGAATATTGATATAATAAAAAGTTGGGATACTACAATTGTTATCAAAATACTATTTAATTATTTTTTGAAATTAGGACTTGAAAACATTATGAAGAACCCTGGATATAAGTCTATATATAGGATAACATCATGGTATTTTAGTAAGTATTAAGTATGTGTTTTTGATTAAATAAGTTATTTTTTAGATATGAAAAAGTGTCTCTGGCTTAGGTATAGATGTATCTAGGGATAACACCTGAAAACACCACTATGAGATAGAATCAAATGAGAATTGGTAGAGAAAAATGTTCCTTTGTTCACTCTTATTTTGACGCTCTTGTGGGATATGTTTGGTTAATCACATTATTTTTATGAACTATTGTTAAGGATATACAAAAAATTTAATTTTTATTTTAATATATTAATAAAACATTTATAAATGATGTTTTAATACATAAAATCCTATTAAAATTATAAGATTAAAAAATATATCACTTTTCTCACTGAGGTTTTCTTCTTTTAGAAAAATGGAGGGAAACAGGAGTAACCACACAAATGATGAGTGAAATATATGATTATTTGTTTTTGTTTCAATGAAATATGGAATGTATAACATTTGAGTAATGATGACTAAACTAACTTGAGTTATGAACAAAAACTAGAAACAATACAAAATACTAGATTCACCTAAATGGGAAAAAATTTCTATTGAGTCCTCTATGTATCAATGAATACCTTATTTCAGTGGATCTACCAACCTGTTGATTACGGTAAAATGGATAAGATCTACAGAAAAGATTATTTTTGTAATACATTGTTCAGAACAAGATATTTTCACCTTGGAATTATACCTATTAGAAGGATAAATTGATTAGTGGTGGATACTGAATAAAAACGAAGCCATGAAGGAAGATCAATGTTATAGAGTGGGAATACGTTAGAGGATTTTTTTACAATAAATATTACCCATGTTCAATGAGAACAAAATTGGATAAGTAATTCCTTGAAATAGGAATAAGGAAAATGAATCTGTGGGAGTCTTTGATATTAACATTACCTGACTTGATTGATACACCTCTATCTTTATTATGGATCCTAAGGGAAAATATATTTATATATTTCTCGGTGTACTAAGACCCTGCATATAGAGAAATAGAGAAAAATGTTGCAATAAAATCTACGAGGAGATAGTGTAGAGGGATATGAAGGTTAATTTGGGTTATAGAGAGAATAAATGGTCACATAGATCAAACAAAAATAAGATATCAATGGACCCAATGATAGAGAGGAACATTGAATATTGAATATGAGGAAATAATGTGAAACTTACAACATGATACAAATGTGGGAAGAAGCATTTAATGATCTGATTACATGGTAGTGTAATTTTCTAAATGCGTAGAAGAGATGGCCATATATTTTGAAATTATCATAGTGATGTGAAACCTGAACATCCCAACACTAATGACAAAGGTATAATGGTGTGAGCCCAACTGGATGTTCAATTCATGAAGTGTAGATAGCTTGGGAACAATTCCAATCAATTTCTATATAAGAAGATATTATAATGGAAACTCTATCAACCACATGATATCCTAGAGGAGAAAGGATAGGCATTATCTATCATAGTGGTTGAAGTGGATCCTCCCAATGATGTGTTGGTAGGTAAACTCCTTGGGATCTCAGAGCTAGAAGGTAATTTTTTATTCTCCATTTACGCGTTAATTTATTTAATCCATGTTTTTATAGAATAAAGAATCAATCCATGCACTTAAATAAGTTGATTTATCTTTAAAGACTCCTATATGAATTTACCAAGCATCAACATTGTATAGGAACTCTACTATGTACATTAGTCAGTACAATATCATTCAAAATCTCGTAGTCAATCCCATGGTGGGTTTTAACACTATACTAGGAGTATAATGGCTCTCAAAGTATAATTCTATGATCGACTATAGAAGTATGTAAATCTTAGTAGTCTTGAATGCACAACCTATAGTCATTTTCAAAGGAGAGATATCCCTGGATAAGTTTTATCTATAATCCCCTCCAAAAACATTCCTTATGGAAATGATCGGTGAAGAGGGATGAGTAAATGAAAGTATAAAGACATATAATTTCACTAAAATTCAAGAATAATTTGACATATTTACTAGATAGTTATATGGACCTCAACCATAAATAGAGGTAGAGTTATCCAATGAACTTATTCTTGGACCCAAGATGATATCAAACACCCCATATAGAATGGAATATATGGAGTCATATTAATTAAATAAACAAATAAAATATATTTTGGATAAGGGATTTATTTGACCAAGTGTTTCTCCTTAGGGATCACCAATTCAATATATGAAGAAAAATAATGGATAAATATAGATATGCATTGATTGTAGATAACATAATGGAATCAAAATGACAAAAAAATGTCATATCCCAAGGATTGATTATGTTTTTCCAGCTTCATGGGGCTCAATACTTCTTAATGATCGTTCTTCATTATATTTATCATAAATTGCGGTTGATTAAAGAAGAAAAAGTAAATATTCCCTTCTAAATAATATATGGGAATTATGATTTTGTTTCTATTCCTTTTGACTAGACTAATATTCAGTCAATATATTATTAGACTTGATGAATAGTGTCTTTAAGTACAGCCTTGAAAATTAATGGAATTTTTCATTATTATATTCTAATATATTAAAAACTTTGTGTGGTAGATGAGATAATATAAGGGTTATTTTTTGAAAAACGATAAAGAATAATCTTTTTTGAAAATTTATAAAATGTGAATTTTAGTTACAAAATGTTGCATTCTTAGGTAATATTGTTACCATTGAAGGAATCTCATTTGACTCTATGAATATAATGGATGTATAGGAGTTCCCTCATCCTATAATGGCAACTGATATGTGTTATTCCCTTGACGTAAAAGGAAATTATAAGATATTTTTGAAAAACGTTTCTGGTGTTTCTTGTCAACTAACCATGTTAACATGAAAATTAGGTAAGTTAATTTGGGAAAAGGAGTGTGAAAAAAGTTTATATGAAATTAAGAATAGGTTGGTTTCTACACCTATGTTAAATATATATTATTTCAGAGTAGGATTCTCCATTTATATCGATGAACCTCTGAAAGGGCTTGGGTGTGACCTCATGAGAAATTACAAGGATATTTCTAATGCATCTCGCTAGTTAAAGCCTCATTAATATAATTATCCTATGCATAACCTAGAGATATATGTGGTTATTTTTCCTATGAAATTATATTGGAATTATAAATATGGGGATAAATTTGATATATACACAAACCACCAAATTTTGAAGTATATTTCAACAAAAAACTAATGGAACATGAGAAAAATGAGATGGTTAGTACTTCTTAAGGACTGTGACTATTATATTAATTACAACCTAGATGATAAAACATTCTCATTTATGTATTAAGTAGTAAAGTCATTGTTGTTCTAACAATGTTGAGGATTTAAGGAGATCCTTTTATCAAGGACCTGGTAAAACTATACATGGAAATCATAAGGTAAGACAAATCATCAAATATATCCCAAATTATTTCTCATCCATCATTACTAGAGAAGATAATTAAATATTAAATAGAATATAATTTGATATATAAGAATATAGAGGCTGAGAAAATGAGAAGTTTTTGGTGTTCAATATTATTCAATATGGTGTACTGAAATTTCATACAAGGCTATGTTTCACATCTATCCCAGAGATAAATAATGAGTTGTTGGATGAAACTCAATATATACATTCTCTATTCACCCTGGAAGCAGTAAACTATATATGGGATTTAATCATCATTATTATGGGATTAATATAGGAAGGAATATTTTTTACTATACAACATGGTGTTTGGTATGTCATTAAGTGAAGGTAGAGAGAAAACTTTTTTAAGGGGTAATGCAACCACTAACCATACCAACATGGATGTGGGAAAATATCATTATGGACATAATCACTAGTCTTATATGAATATCCAATGAAATCAATGGGATATCGGTTATAATGGATTGTCTCTCCAAGGATGACCACTTCATCAGTATTCAGTAAGATTTTTATCTTGACCAACTTTCCAAGTTAAACGTAAAGATGTGGTGAGGTTTCATGGGTTGCAGCTTTATATAATTTATAATCATGATACAAGGATCACATGTAAATTATAGATAACTCTCCAACATTCTCTAAAAATGATTTGAATTTCATTATGGCCTATCACCCCAAACTAATGTCCATTCTGAATGTACTATTCGTATATTCATGGAAATACTGAGAATATTCTCAACATAATTTAATGGTGGAAGGGATAAAAACCTCTCATAGGTGAGTTCTTATACAACAAAATCCTACACTAGAGTATTTAGATAGAACCATATAATTCTCTATACCAAATAAGATGTAGAACTCATGCTTGTTGGGATGATGTTGGTGTGGTAAAATTTCTTGGTCATAATCTTATGTAAGAGATGCAATAAAATTTTCCTACCATCCAAAAACATATAAAGTATACTTAGATATTGTAGGGGATCTATGATAACAAATGTCTAAGGTATATCAAATTTGATGTTTGGGATAATTATTTACATTGAATATTAGCATGGAAGAGAGTCAGGTAATTTGGAAAGAAAGGGAAACTTATCTCTATGTACATTAGACCCTTTGAAATCCTTTGATAGAATATAAAGAATGTATTATTGATTAGAACATCCAATAAATATTTATCAACTTCATTATTAATTATATATATCTTTCTTAAGTAATTAAGTAACTAATCCCTCAAATATACTACATATATAATTGGTACAATAAGAACATGACCTCCCTAATAAGGAGCATCCAATGGGGATATTGGACAGTAAATGCAAGGTTTTAAGCAAAAAGACTACCCACATTCTCAAATTGTTGTGTAGGGAACAAAAACTTGATGAAGTGATGTGTGAACTAGAGGATTCAATGATATAGTTGTACCCTCACCTTTTCCAAGATCAGACAATGAGTTGAAATTTCAACGATGAATGTTCAAATGGTGGGAAAATGTAACAATCCGTACTTTTTAAATGGTATTTGTTTCATAAACAAATAATATTACATATCATATGATTTTATACACATAAAAAATAAATAGAAAATAAACAAAATTATATCATAAATAAAGATCATTATGTTAGTCATATGTGAAACTAATTAAAATTCCAACATTACAAATGGATAAGAGAATATTAAAAAGAACACCTAAAAAGGGTAAGTAAGGATCCCTCTAATCTACTAGAGTCATCTCCCAAAATTAAATAATATAGAAATAAAAAAATATTAGTATACAAATAAACATAATAATATATTATAATATAACCTTAAGAGAAATTTGATTGAATTTGGAGTGAAAGAATGAAGTGTTATTTGTAGTGTATAGATGGTAATGTGACTCTTGGGATTAATCTGTTATATGACCATTGGTCAATATGAACATTGGTCAATATGAACATTGGAAACAATACCTATAAAGCCCAAATCTTTCTATATATGGACATTACATTACTTTTGTGGAAAACATAATACATGAAACAAACAGACGCCCAATGACTATTTTAGTTTAGTGTCTTTGGAAACTACGAACCCATTCTCTTAACATAGTGAAAGATGTTAATTATCTCCCTTAAATATCATAAACATTAGTTTTTCTACCTAAAAACTTACTTTATATCCTAGGGAAAATAAAACATAAAAAGCGTATTCTCAGATGTTAATTAAGGGTAAACAAGGAAAATATCAAATAAAACATGAACATAAGCATGTAAAAACATGAATATAACTTTTGAAAACCATACCACATATAATAGATATCAAGGTCCTAAGTTATGAAATAAATCTTATAAGTTCATAGGGTATAAATCATAATGGAATCATGAATAATGAGAAAAATATAATTGGCATAAAACATAGATTTTTTGGAAAAAAATAATCATATAAAGTCATTTCCATATTATCCAAGTCTCATTTACAAGACCACAATAGTGGAAAAAGACCTATACTAAACCGATTTCACTCTTCCTTCGATCCATGTATTACTAAACTGGATTGACTTGTCATTCCAGCCCAGTATTATTGATCTGGATTAACTTTCCGTTATATTCATATTTATCCCATCAGATAAAAATATTTTCCCAATGCATTGGTGGGAGATATATACCTCACCCAAAGAATAATTAGATCCTTCTTATGTGTTCCACAAAAAATGTAAATTATTCATCATAGAATATCCTAAAGAATAAAATGGGTTTGTGAAACATAATTAAATCATAACATAATCCATATAGAACAAATAGATTTCATAATTATAATTCCATTATAAACACAAAAGAAACCCATAGGAATAATAGGGGTACTATACTTTAAAAATAACCATATTAAATAATTTCATCTTAAATGGAAAATAATTTTGATAAAAACATATGAAATTAATTCTTATAAAAATTATCATTTCTTCTTCAAAAATGTTTTCTTTTCTCAAAATGACACAAAATTTAAAATGAATATAATTTCATTGAAAATAAACATAAAATATTTTAAAGGAATGTTTATGTAAAAAAGGCATTACGAAAGTCTAAAAATGTGTTCATTCTGTATAAGTTAAAATAAAACAATCTCTTCGTACTTTTGTTGAAAATTCCAAATGTACTGCGTATCAGAAATGAAATAATATTCCTTTCATACCATTTCATCAAAATTCACCAACGTGTAAAATTTACATTAAAAATTTTTATAATAATTGGATGAATAATCTATGATAAAAATGTATAAAACATGGACATGGATGATAAATATACCCAAGTTAACACTTACATATAAAAAATATTGGACCAAAATGAGATTTCAAAATTATCCCTTACCAATTTATAATCAGTTTAATCATATAAAATAATTAAAATTATGTTCATATTATAACCTTCATAATAATAATCATAAAAACATTCATGGGATGCATAAACACCACTCAAAAGAAGTGTATGGTGTATATGTTATATATCCTAGAGTAATAAAGGGAAACAAAAAAAATCCCTTACCTTAGGTCTAATATCCTTTGTATGTATCCAAAAATACTGAATAATGATTTAAATAATTTAATTGGTTTATTATATTATCATATCCATTTTTATGATATCATATATGACCATATTATCATATGTTTGTTACTAACATTTCATTATTACTCATTATTTAGGTATTAACTACTTTATGTTCTTTTCTTGTTTTGTAGAATAAGTTATGATTATCCTTATTAGTTTATATTTATATCATTAAAAACTTATATTCACATAATATATACCATATTTATTCATTATATGTATTAATATAATCATTCTTTAATGTATATCATTAATAATGAATCGCATTTCATCGTTGAGATGGTAGGTCATACGTACGCATGAGAAACAATATCATTATGATAATTTCTAATTGGTATCTAAGTGTATGGTTTATATGTTATTCCATAATCCATATAATGTTTTATTAATCATATATAGTTATTATTTCAATAATTATATCCATCTATGTAAGGTGGTTGTGAAAAACATATTATACCTCGGTTTGGAGATTATAAGTCGTGCATACGCACACACGGTGATTTTTTTTGTAGGATGAATAGAATGTGGATTAATATTTTTCCATAATTAATATAACATATCATTATATGATTTATACTAGATTTATTAATTTATAATGGAAACAACTCTGAAAAAATAAGTAGAAGAAGAGATAATCTGAATGAATCAGTTGAGGATATTACCTCTTCTTTGACGTACTCCCGCTAAATATCCTCTTAAAGAAGTAGAGTTTGACTTTTAAGAAGAAAAGAACCTATATAATATTATTAAAAAAATTATAATGTAAATGGTCCGGGGATGGTTTTTCTGTAAAGCTCAAAGTGATGTGAAGAGATGAGGGAGGAGGTTCCCTTCTTATAATTTATGTGAGGGGCACTTTTGGGATCACCAAAAATATTAATTTATAATAAAATCAAACACAATCCAAAAATATATAAAATGTACTCATTTATAAGATTATATAAGATAAGGTTTTAATCCCACCAACCAATATTTTTTCCATTTTTTCATTTCATTTTAAACATTATCATTTCTTTTTACCCTTAATTATTCTCTTTTAATTTTAACAAAGGTGACAAATTGGTCAATATTAAAATAGTGTAATTTTTATTTTTCTATTGTAAATTAGAACATAAATTTGAAATATATAGCATTTTAGAGTAAACCCTAATTATTTTATATTTATGAAGATATTTAATTATATTTAAATAATTTAATAGAACATTATTTTAACAAAATATAAATACTCTCAATTTTTTCACAATTCATTTAATGGTTTCTTAAAAATATCAAGATAAGATATTAACCTTTAAAAAAAATTATTATATCTATAATGGGTCAAGTTCATGTAGAAAATTTGTTGGATATATTAATTATTAGAAATTTTATTCATTTTAGAATTTTTAATAACATTTATTTGATATTTCCATTAATAAAATAATTACTAAATAAGTTTTGTTTAATTATTTAATATACGTAGTTTTTGGGTAAAAATTAAGCATAAACCACTACGATGAACATAAATATACTATATTTCATAATTATACTTTTAGATGAATAAATCTTTAGGAAAATATATCATTACAAAAGTTATACTTATTAAAAGGTGAATGTGACAAGTTGAACATCACTTGAAATAAAATAATATTAGTGTCATAATGTCTTCTATAAGGCAAAAAACGGTCAATAACTCGACCGTTGGATGATTATAGTCAATATATAATTGAAAAATAATTGTTTTTTCCTGTTTTTGTGTCTTTTACTAGTAATTATCATATTAATAAAAATAAGTTTATTTATTTTTCATTTTTAATGAATTTTTGCATCATCAAAAAATAAACTGTTAAGTTAATTATTTATTTCCTAAAAATTAAAAATAAATTAACATGATAGATAAAAACATTTTTTCTTTCTAATTAAAATTTATAATCGAATTTATCTTATATATAACTATATTTTAAAAATGATAAATATATTAAAATTTGAGTAAAACATATTTCACTTTTCATTAAATAAAATATATTACATGTCCTAGTCTCATCCAAGTGTCTTCCAAAGGGTATAATTTCAAAATAAGGATGTTTTAGGTCAACAATAACTCATCTGGTCATATTAAGACACGTTTTATAGTTATTTTATATTATTATATTTATCCATAATTACTTGATTTTTCTTTTTATCGTATTAATAAAAATTACTGAATTTACTATTCATAATACACAAAAATAAAATTATTAAATTTAAATCATTTGGAAATACCTATTCCAAATATGGAAACTTTTAAAAAAATCAAAACATATAAGATTCATAAATTAATTTAGAATTAATTCATTTTTTGGAATTAAAAATGGGTTTTTTGAAAGATAAAACATTTGAAAAGATTGGAATGTTTTACATCAAAATTCATGGTAAAATTAATTCCAATGGCCAAAATTATATTAACTGATATATATATTATTATATTTTTTATTTAAAAACATTCCACAATATAATTTATTGATATAAATTAGTGTGATGAAAAAAGTTAATTTCATTTCAAATTTATTATATTTTTACTATTCATAAAAACATAAAACATATCAATAAAATATCAAAAATTCATCCAAAGTAAATTTTTATATCCCACTTCCAAATAAGACATTTTTTTTCTAAAATAAAATATATAACTGTCAAAAAAAATATTTAAAATTGGTGCACCATCAAAATGCGGCAAAGCGACATTTTTTTAAAATAGTTATTTTATCAAAAAAATTGAATTTGATCATATATCATGTCTAAAAACATATTTTATGAATTATAAAAATTATATTCGATATATTGAATATATATTACTTTAATAAAATCCATCAAGAGTGATTTTATTATTTTATAAACTTTATTATTTTCATTTAAATGGTTTTTCATAATAAAATTAACCTTGTTCATATTATCCATTATAATAACTAGGTTATAATAATATTTAGTTGTTCACTTAAACTCATTATTGTGTGAAATTAATTCCATAAAAAGAACTTGAAATTTTGTATAACACAAGCCAATCATAGTGTTGTGTATATCACAAGCTATGATGAATTTTGTGTATAGTGCAAACTTATATTGATGTAGCATACAACACAAGACATAATAGAAAATAAAATAAAATAAATCTATCTGATAAATATCTCAGGTAGTTACATTATAACCCCCTTAAAATGAATTTCACCATTGAAATTCTTCTGTGTTTTTAATTAATATAATATGTGAAAGTTTATTTCATAGAAATCCACATCATAAAAACAATGACTAAACTTCCTTTTAAAAAGTAATTGTTTGAAAATAAACGTTACATAAAGTAAATCATAACTAGGTATCTATGTAGAAGAACATAGGTAAATATTGTTCAAGGGAGAAAAGAATAAATAATCCTATATATTTTTTATGATTAGTGATCACAAGAAAGTTGGTGATCCAGTGAAAGTTAGTAATCACAAAACCATAAACTAAATAAGCATGAAAGAGGTCATAAATATCATCAAAAATAATGATAATAAGAAAACATTTTACATCATGATACATTTTTCCTAATGCTAATGAATTTTCATGAGAAGATTTAGATACTTAATTTTATTAAAATCTCACTTATAGTCACGCCTGGAACAATTTCCCCTTTAGTTCTTATTCAGTAAACTAAACATGAATTTTCCATTACTGAAGTGTAAATATATCATGTGACCCTTAAAAATAATGATAGTTTATTCCATCTTTCGTTATCATAATACAAAGTTTATCACAAGTTATCTAATATTTATAAGTCCACATATTGTGAGATAATGATTAATTCAAACAAAATTTATCCAGTTGAAAAACATACAATCCTTCTGAAAGATGAAAATATAAAACTATAGAAAGAGGTGAACTAAATTGGCTCAACGTTTATCTCCTATATCTAATAAGGATGTTTTGGGTTTTCAAATTCTAATCATATGAATACTTTAATCATTTATTTTTTTCATACATCCTTATTGAAAACATGCATGTTTCTTTATGATTAAGTCCAAAAATCTATAAACTTCATTCATGATAGCATAAAAAACTTGTCAACCATCAGTAATCAATTATAATTAAATCATTAACATTAAATTTACATATTTATATCCAACATATCATTATACAAATATCATTATCTGATCATCATGATCATATTAAGGGTTATCCTTCCCTTAATCAAGTCTTTTCCAAAAACATAAACTTATTACCTCAATCATTATTCATGTTTACCATTACCATTCATAATATGCTCTAAAATACTTATGGGGAATCTACAGCAGACCAATACATAGGTATTTCATAATTCCATAATACCATAAATATACTTCCAAAAAATTATCCTTTAATTCTAATACATAAACACTCAATCATTCTATAACTTCATTAGCATACACCACACCACCAAAAGTGATCACATGTGACTTTACTTTTTGTTTTTTACTTAAAAGATTTTTTACTTCGATCATCATCATTAACCATTGAATATGGTAATTTGTTAGCATAATTCACAATTTTCTTTTACTTGAAAAATTGAATTACATGAGGTTCAATCTTTGGAGATTTATGTTTATTCCCATTATTTTGGTAGTAAAATTCATGATGACCTTATTTACCACACATAAAATATTTATTAATCCCCTTAAGTAAATTTACTCCATATGGTCTTCCACACATTGAGAAAAAAGAAAATCTAATCTTTGATTATCCATAGTTTTTAGAGTTTATTTTTAACTCTATCCTTATTTTCATATCATAATCATGAGATAGATGTGTTACTTCAATATCCCTTTTGTAATAATTATACGAGGAAGTTACATAATAAAAAATATGTTCTTTAACTCATCTCTATCCATGGAGTAAATTTTATCATGTTTCCTTGTATTATTTATATTGTTCTTCCAAAGATTCTCTTTACCTTCCAAGCGATAAGTTCCCAACGTAATTTTTTCACATTTTGAATAGTGGATAATTAAAAATATAATTTCAATGGTATATGTGAATTTCTCAACGACTAGGGGATCTTTCATTCCACTAGAGGATGTTGGATGTTTCCTTGATAAGGATTCAAGAGAATTTTTTTCCCTCTTTTGGTCTTTAGGAAGCCAAGTAGGATTCATAGAAACAATATTTTTTATTCCATATTCCATAATATATAGTGTCTTAGGAAGAAATTCATTGAATTTCCAATCACATCTAGTATTAAAATGGTTTCTTTGGGTTCTAACCATTAACTAAAACCAATATAAAATTTTTACGTAACACTAATAATAGTGTGAAAACCACATAATCAAGGGAAAGTATTTTCATTCTATAAAATCTTAGGTTTAATGCTAGGTTTTTGATTATCAATACCAAAATACTAGGATTTTAACCTATAATTATACTTATCATTAAGGCCATCCATATAAATATCCTTAAAAATATATACAGGTATCTCACTAAAGTTTTCTCAACCTACTTTTCTGAGGTTAACTAAAACCTCACACTGATACCAACTATAAAGATCCAGGATTAACATGCATGGAAATTACATTAATTTTTTTAAATACTTAATATATGACACAAACATACACTAATGAAAATATTAGTTTAGTGTCTTTGGAAACTAGGAACACATTCTACTGACATGGTTAAATATCTTCAATGTCTCCCATAAAGATCATTCCATTTATTTTTCCTACCTAAAACCTTTCTATATAACCTCGGTAAAAGAGAACATAAAAAGGGTGAGCTTAGATGATCAGTAAGGGTCAAAAAGGAAAATATCAAATAAAACATGAACATAACAATGTAAAAACATGAACGTAAATTTTAAAAACCATTACACATATAACATATATCAAAATATTGAGTTCTGAAATAAATATGGGTAGTTTATAAGGAATAAATCCTAAAGGAATCATGAACCATAAGAAAATAGCTTTGGAATAATACTTTAAATTTTTTAAAACACATAATCATAGAAAATAATTTCCATATTAGCCAAGTATAATTTCCAAGACCATCATAGTGGAAAAATTCCTATACTAAATGGAATTCACCTTTCATTATAGCCCTATATAGGTGAATTACATTTACTTGTTGTATCAGCCATGTATTACTGAACTAGATTTACCTATCATTCTAGAAATTTCTATCTAATGAGATATAAATATTTACCCAATTAATTGTAATGATATAATGTTCAAAGACATCTCATAATGAAATCAATATTATGTGTTCCATAAAAACATAAATCATTCAGCATAGCATAACACATTAAATAAAATGGGTTTCTTAAACATCATTCCATCATAACAGAATCCATATAAAATAAATGGATTTCACAAATATAACACCATCTAATATACAATAAAACCATAGGAATAATAGTGATAGTATACTTTAAATATAACACTATTAAATAATGTTATCTTAGATGGAATATAATTTTTCTAAAACACTAGAAATTAATTTTTGGGGAAAATATCGTTTCATATTTAAAAAACATTTTATTTCCTAAAAAATCCATGAAACTCAAAAATAAAATAATTAATTTGAAAATAAACCGGAAATATTTTAAAGGAATATTCATGGAAATAAGGAGTTATGATAGCATAAAAATCCATTCATGTCTTATATGTTAGAAGAAATCAATCTTCTTGTATATTTTTAGGAAAGTTAAAAAGTACCTCATATCAAAAATAAAAAAAAGATTCATATCATACCAATTCATAAAAATTCACCAATGGGTAAAACTGAATTAAAACAATATTATAAGAATATGAATAATATTTTATAATACATATGTATAACACATGGACATGGATGATAAATATACTCCAGTAAATACTTGTGTATAAAAAATCTCAGATAAAAATGAGATTTCAAAATTATCCATAGGAAATTTATAATCAATCTAATAATATAAAATAAAGAAAATTATATTCATATTATAATCTTCATAACAATAATCATAAATAAATTCATGGGTAGCATAAAGACCACTCAAAATAAATAGGTGGTGTATAACGTATTTTTCCCATATAAATAAAAGTGAAATAAAATAATCCCTTACCTTAGGATTGATATCCTTCTTATGTATCCAAACCTCATGTATAATGATTTAAATAATTTCATTCATTTATTACAGAATATTATTCATTTTAATTATGTAATATATGACCATATTACCATCTACTTCTTAGTCACATTTATTGTTACTCATTATTGGGGTACTAATAACATTATGTTCTTATGCATGTTTTTTCAAATATGTTCTGGTTATCCTTATTTTGTCATAATTATATCATTAAAAAATAATATTCCAATAATATATACCATATTTATTCATTCTTTACATTTATATAATCATACTACAATGGATATCTTGAATAATAAATCGTATTGCATCGTGATAATATAGGTCATACATATGCAGGAGCAACAATATCAGTCTGATAATTGTGAAACGGTATGGAATTGGGTGTCATATATGTTTTTAAAAAATCCATATCATGTTATAATAATCATATTTAGTTATTATTTCCATCATTATATCCATATTAGTAATGTGGTAGTGAAAGACATATTACACCACAGTGTAGAGACTGTAAGTCGTACATACACACGCATGATGATTTCATTTTTCATCAGATAGATAGAATGTGGAATATGGTTGTTCCATAATTATAATAAAATATTATTATATAATTGATATAGGAGTTATTAATTTTTAATGGAAACAAATCATGAAGAGGAAGTTGAAGAAGAAATAATTTGAATTAATCAGTAGAGGAGATTGCATCTTCTTCAACGTGCTCCGTCTAGATTCCATATTAAACAACTAGAGTTAGCCTTTTGAGAATAACATAAAATATAAAATATTAATTTATGATTTTATAAGGGAAATGGGTAGGGTATTTCTAAACTTTAAGGCACAGTGTAAATTGAATAGGTGAGGGTGAAGGTACCCTTTTATAATTGACGAGAGGGGCACTTTTTGGATCTACAAAAATATTGATTTATAATAAAATCAGACCCCATCCAAAAACCTAAAAAATATCCTAATTTATAATATGAGATGATATAAGTTTGTAATATCATCATCCAATAATTTTTATACATGATTTTATTTCATTTTAAACCTTATCATTCCATTTTACCTTAAATTATTCTCTTTTAATTTTTACTAAGGTAACAAATTGTTCATTGTTAAAATAGTGTAATTTTTTTATTTGATGTAAATTAGGCCATAAATGAAAAATATAGAATATTTTAGATTAAACAAAAATTAGATTATATTTTTTTAAATATTTAATTATTTTTTAATAATTTAATAATACATTATTTTTACAAAATTTCAATAGTTTCAATTTTTGCACTATTCAGTTAATGTAATTTTGAAAATTCAAAAGAAGTTCTTAACCTCAGAAAAATATTTTATTATATACATATGGGGTAAATTTACTATATAATTTTTTTTGGATATATAAATTATCCAAAATTATTTTTATTTTAGTATTTCCAATAACATTTTTTTGATACTTCCATTATTAATATATTTACTATATTAGATTTGTGCAATTTTTTAATATACTTTGTAGTTTTAAAAAAAATAGAAAACAAATTAATAAGATGAATTTAAATATACTATATTTAATAACAATACTTTTATTCAAATATATCATCGAGAAAATCTATCGTTATAAATGTTATACTTATTAGAACATGAATTTGACAAGTTTGACATCAATTAAAATAAAATAATATTTGTGTCGCAGTATCTTATTTAAGGATAAAAATGGTCAATAACTGTACCCTTGGATGATTATGGTCGAGATATAATTGACCAATAATATATTTTCAATTGATGTTTTCTTTTATTGGTTATTATGATTTTAATAAAAATTAGTTTATTGATTTTTCATCAATTAAATAATTTATGTAACATAAGTTTTTTAATTGTTAAGGTAATTATTTATTTCATAAAAATTAAAAATAAAGTTACATGATAAATATTAATATTTTATATTTCAAATTATTACTTATAATTTAATTTATCTTATTTATAACATTATTTTAAAAATTACAAAGTTATAAAAATTTGAGTAAGAAATATTTAACTTTTCTTCAAATAAAATATATTACAAGTTCTAATATCATCCAACTAGCTTCCAAAGGGTTTCATTTAGACCAAATGGGGGTTTAGGTCTAAAATAACTCATCCAATCATATTATGACAAGTGTTATGTTAATTTTATAATATTATATTTACCCTAAATTACTTGATTTACCTTTTTACCCTATTAATAAAAATTACTAAAGTTACTATTCATAATACCCAAAAATAAATTAATTCTATTTACATATTTTGGACTTAATAATTCTCAATATGGAATCCATTTATTAAAATTCAAAACACATAAGTTTCAGAAATTAATTTAAAATTTACCCCGTTGTCAGAATGAAAAACAGGTTTTTCAAAAGTTAAAAGATTGCAAAAGATTGGAATGTTTTTTCATAAAATTTCAAGGAAAAATTAATTACAATGACAAAAAATATATTAAATGATAAAAAACATATTCTATTTTTACTTTAAAACAATTATATAATATAATCTATCCATATAAATTATTTCGTTGAAAAAAGTTGTTTTCAATTAAAATTTAGTGTATTTTTACTATTCATAAAAACATAAAACTTATCAAAAAATAGAAAAACTAAACCAAAGTAAATTTTTAATAAATATTACAAATAAGAAGATTATTTTATGAAATATAATATATAATAGTTTGAAAACTAGATTTAAAATTAGTGTGACATTATAAGGTGGCAGAACTTCATATTTTGAAAAAATAATTCTTTTATCCTAAAAATTAAATTTGTTCCTATATCATGTATAGAAAACATAAAATATTAATTCTAAAAATTATATTGTATAAATTACATATATATTTAATTAATAAAATTCATCATGAGTGATTTTATTATTTTATAAACTCACTTATTTCAATTTGAATAGTTTCTCAGAAGAAAGTTAATATTGTTCATACTCATAATTATAATGATTAGGTTATAAAAATATTTATTTGGTCACATAAAATCAGTATTTTGTGAAATAAATTATATCAAAAGAACAAGAAATTGAGTGTGAAAAAATCCGAGAAATTTTTTTCGAATACCGCAAGCTATGTCGGTGTGTCATATAGCACAAGCTTATCTTATTGTGGCATACAACTCAAGACATCAATGAAAATAAAAAAAACAATCTCATAAAAATCTCATGGTTTTACAATAAACATGGATTATAATTTTACTATTATAATTATTTTTATATGTATTAATGATGTAGGATAATTGATACAAAAAGGAGAATTGATGGCCTCGACTAGTAGAGCTATATCATTTTTAGCCCTTTAGTCAGAACATTGGAGGGTGGTATCATAATTGGGGTTTTCCCTTGACCAAGCCCAATTAAAGATTAAACAAGTATTTCTTGAACAAAATTTCCTATGTTTGAGGCACATGATAGGGGATATTTTCTCTTGACTGATGTCAGCTGACACACCCCCATGAATCTACCACCATCGCACCCCTTACCCTCAGGGTGTATGTAGGTGTAATAATGGTTTACTTATCCAAAACATAGTTACATTAATTTTAAATTAATTTGTATAAATAAAATTTTTATTATATAACTTCCTCTTAACAATAGTTTTTCTTAATAAAATATATTTCAAATTGAGAAAATTTTGATAATTAGATTTTTGGATGCAAATAAAATTTAATTAAATTTTTATAGAAAGTATAAACAATTTTTATAATGAACCAAGGTGTTGGGAAAATTATTTATATTAACTAAATGGTATTTTAAAATAATTTTATTTAAATAATAAATGATAATATATTTTTACAATGGCCTTGTAATATTTATTAAGTGTCATAAATTTGATTGTTCCTTACAAACTTCTATATTTAAATAAGTAATAATTTTTTATATTTAGAAGTTAAAATTTTCATATTTATAGAGTTTTTATAACAAAATAAACATCAGTTTTTTATATTAGAAAGTTGAAATCAGGTTGGGGTGAATTTATGATAATTTTTTGAAATATATTATTTTTGTGAATAGTAAGAAATACAGTTTTAGGGTTTCATTATGTTTTATGACATCATATTTATATCATAATGATTTAATAATTAATTAAACAAAATTGAAGTCCTAAAATATGTTATTTTATTATTATTAAATATTTTAATATATTATAATCCATTTTTTAAAATTAATGTTACTTTCTAAAGTCTAAAATGAAAATTTGATTTTTAAAAACATCACTTTGTGGAATAATTACATTTCCGTGACAAAAGTAATATTTAAAAATGAATTTTAGATATGGTGGATTAACATATCATAAAAGGTGACCCCAATTTTTAAATCCATTATAAAATTCTATCATAAACTCAGTGGTTTTTCATTTTTCACACCCTAGATTTCTAAGGCCTGTATTTGGAAATTATTAAACAAATCATCCACTTTTGATATAAAGACAGACCCATTCCACATATTCCCTTCTCTAACAATCCATACTACATATTATTATGGTCATTATTCCTCCCATTTTGTCACCCAAGGTTTCCTCAAGACCTTATGGTTCCATACTCATGTTTTAGGAACAACTCTTCAAGGTAAAGGAAATCTTAACTTCTCATTTCCATTCAAGATCACTTTTTATGTGGTATGTTTTAAAATTTCTAAACTAGGATATTTTTTTACATAATTTTATTCCCTTAAATTTAAAATAGTATTTTAGGAATGGGATACCATTCCCCCCCCCCTCATTTTACCCTTTTATAAAACCATGTTTTATACTCATCATGCAGCCGGATTTACTTGTCAAAAATTTTCTCTTCTCCTTAACAAATCCCTTTTTATTTTCTATATGTGGATACGTGAACCATTTTATTTTATAATTAGAATTATAATAGATTTAAAAATTAAATTTTATTTGTATTATTACATATATAAAAACCAAATATCCTTTCATGGGTTAAAAATGACATAATGATAATGTCTTTAAGAACTTCGGTAATCTACGATTTCGGTAAGAAACTCATTATTTATTCCCAATGAGTTTTTAATGAAGTGATTTATTATGATATTTATTTATCAAATTTATTATATAAAGTATTAAGGTTGTTCTTTCATAGTGGATCAATTCATTGGGTAATGAATTTAATCTCTAGATATGACATGTTTTACGATACATTGGTGAATAACCTTCGTAGTTTTCATTTAATACACCAAGGTGATATAACTTGGTGATATGATTATGAATGTATCATTTAAATGTTGTTGTCACATTTCAATAATATGATTCCTATTATTATTTTTATGATATAAATATTTCTTAGGTCTTATAGATATGCCTCATCTTCTTTTTTATATATATCAAGGTTTTATGGTATATGACTTTTTTAATTATCTCATCACTGGGCCTCAAGGTCACCGCTTCCCATTGATTCATGTCTATATGATTTTAGATTTAGTAAAACTAATCTAGAGTGTGCCAATGAAGATTTATTTTAAATGGTTTTTGAAAAATATTTTAATTTTTCAGGTGTTATGTAATCTTTTGGAAAGAAACTAAACCTGAAAGGATCCTCTGTTTTCTACCATGTAATGAAAAGTTATGTAATAAAAATGTGGGATGTCATATCAATGTTACCAATATGTTAAGTGTATTAATATAAAATATCATTGTTTATCATGATTTTTTATGATTATGTTTTTAAGATGAACTCTTATGAACTATATATTAATAAATTTATGAATTTTCTTCTCCAATGGTTATGTCAAGAGAATTTTTTCCCTTAATTTTCTAGTATTTTTATACTCAACATCTCAAATAATGTCTTTTATAAAAAATAATGTTTATTTACCTCTTTGATCAAAAACCCATTTTTTCTTCCAAAACAATATTTTCTCTAAAAAAAATTTGAGGATATTTTTATGATTCTCAAAATGAATTATTAACAATATTTTTAACTATGTTTTAATTTTTACAATTAATTTTGGAAGAAATTTTCATGTAACTTTTCTAACAAGGAATGTTTGGATTTTATCAAAATTTTCAAAGGAATGTTTGGTTTAACTTTTATCACATTAACATAGTTTCTCTTCGTCTTAAAAAATAATTGGATTTAAGATTCCTTTATATAAATTCAAAATTTAATTTCAAGGAAAATGATTTATAAAATACTTACTATTTAAAAAAATTAATTTGGAAAGAATGTTTTTCTCAAGTTACATATTAAATTATTTTTAAAACGTCCTACATAATTTTACAATGATATTTTTAAAGTATGATATTTTTAAAAAATTTATTTTATAAAATGTGTTTACCAATGTGGGAAGATTTTTTTCATAAAAACATAAAAGATATCTTTCAAAATAGTTTTCCATCTAAGATAACATAATTTGGAGTTACATATGTTTTAATATTAATATGATCTCAGGATACCGTTATTTTTCATTCTATATATGGTTTATGTTTATGATTACAAGATGTTTGTGATACCAATTTAATTTAATGATTTAGACAATGAAAATACTTTTATGAAACTTGTTTATTTTTTTAATAGGTAATTCTATGATGAAATGATGGCATGTATATGAAACCACTTTATTTTCCATGGTTTATGGTATGTTGTAATGCTTATGAAACCCATTTTATTTTATGGGTTCTGAAATGATGGATGTTTCATAATCTTTTATCATAATGTTTATAATTTTCATTATTTTATATTTGTAACATTGTAACCATATATATTGGAAACATTATAGAAAATATGGTTGGAAACTATATCTCCCTCTAATGCATTGGGAAACATTTAATGTTATATAATCTCAAAAGGTACATGGTAGGTTATACCAATCCCAAAATAGGGAACAGAAGAGGTTATCCCAATCACAAAAGATGGTGCACATGAAGTTATACAATGATTGATCTAGGTTCATGGGTATATAGATGAAGCCTAAAATGTTATAAATGTATTTATGGGTATCATTTACCTCATATTTTCAATATATATATATATATATGACACAAATCTATGTCTTATGAAAATTTTATTTTATGGTACCTCATGTTCACTGATTCCATTTTGATTCAATACTTATTAAAAAAACTATTAATGATATGATTCGTTTTTATGATATGTTAAATTTTGGGTAAGGTTTTGATATGTTATTCCATTGTTCTCATACCCATATGCTCATATGATATTGATTTCTCCCTTTTTTACCCTTACTAAGCATCTAATATCAACCTTTATTATTATTTATTTCCCCATAAATGAAAGATGATATTAGGTGTGATATGTATGAGAAGGGTTTTAGTTATGAAGAACATATTGGGATATGACATAACTCACTTATGAATATGTTTTTTATATGTCCATGTTTCGGAAGGAACTATACCTAAAATAT
Source organism: Viscum album (assembly GCA_963277665.1). NCBI lineage: Eukaryota > Viridiplantae > Streptophyta > Magnoliopsida > Santalales > Viscaceae > Viscum > Viscum album. The sequence goes on from OY728121.1 coordinate 1,091,046,496, forward strand.
TCTGACATGGATCATAATGATATAGAATGAATATACATATAGTATGATGTAATATTTATTTATGATATTTTTAGGTCTCAAAAATATATAACATATAAATATGATAAATCCATCTTTATATCATGTTGCAAGTTGCGGTATTGGAAAATGAATTACATTAGTTCATGTGGTGGTTGTCCACCATATAAATGATCAACAATTTCATTTACCATTTTGTAGATGAGTATATGGATATAGATAATTCCATTAATATAAAAAATCAGTATATGGGATATATTTATTTTCTTAAAACATAATATTTTTATTATATTTGAATGAGGTTGAATAAGAAATAAAAAAATGCCTTAATTGGAATGATACCTTGTTTTTAGAAGACCTCCTTACGTTAGCACCAAAACACCTCATAGAATGTTTTACTAAACCAAAAAAGGCCAATATGAAATCGATATGGATGTAAAGAAGGTATTTTCATTGGTATTATCCAAAAAAAATTCCTTGGATGTGTGAATAGTAGAAGATATTGGTTGTCCTTCTATAACTTTACGAGAGGGCACACATTGAATGTTTTGAAGGAAAAAGTTTTACTCATCTTTAAAACATTAAAATTGTCTTAAAAATGGTTATTCTCAAAAAATATATTTAATTTTCTTAAAAATATCAATAAATTTGAATTTGACATGTTTCAAGTTCATTATAACACTAAAATTTTTAGTTTAAACCTCGATAAACCAATCTTAACCTTAAACGCAATAATTTGTTTTTACTATTTTTAGTAAACATTATGAAAAAATTAAGTTGACCTTTTTATATATTATTTATTATTATTATTTAAATTATGTGGTCCATTTTTTGGAATTTTATTCAGATAAGTAGAAAATTTATATTAAAATAAATCACATATACGTGATGAAAGTACATATTTCTAAAGAAAATATTTCATAAGTATTGAATTTTGTAACTACATAATAAAATATGAAATTAATATCAATTAAATAAAATTTATTAAATATAACATAATTGAAATAATTTTACTTTAAACCAATTTAAAAAACTATGTTACTTTGTAAATTATTAAAATAAAAATGTAGTTTTCACTCAAAATTAGTATTTTACACTTTTCCTAGAAAAATTAATTGTTTTAAAGAATTATAAAAAATACACTCTAATATAATTGTGATATTTTTATTGCAAAAATTATGTAAATTCTTTATGATAAATATTCTAAAGGTTAAAAAAATTATTTCTATAATTTGTTTATAGAAGGAAATGAATATCATATTTCGATAAGAAAGGTATTTTCAAATTATATAAATACATTCCCAAAAATGAAGTACTTATTATTCAATATTATTTCTTTATATAAAATTATTATAAATAAAATTAATATTTTGTTCATTCCAATTCATAGATCTAAATTTAATATTTGGGTTATTTTGTTCATGTTTAAATACTATTAATATTATATTGTGCTTCGTAAAAACATGGTGTTGCATGTATCACAAGATATTCATACAATTAAATATATTTGAAATATATATATTTCCAAAAATCTCAGGGTGTTACACTTATTCCATTGAGTATATTATGGATTCATGATCATTTATTTACTAATATTTTTCTATTTTTTTTTAATATGTTATCATTCCTTACAATCAATTCATATCATATCTAGATCTCATATTTTTAATCTTGTAAATTAACATAGGATCATGTCAGCCAATTGTCTATGATCTATTGGAAACTCTTCAATGGATCATTTAAAAAAATTTACCCTTTACATAGTCTATTATCTCAGTCCTTATGTTTCTAAAATTCACTAGAAATTTCTATTAATGGATATTTATATAAGAATTTCATATATGAATAATGTTTTGGATGAAATGTAAATTGTATCATGAGTTAATATGGATATATACATTGTTATGAAATTAACCAAACCATGTATTTTGGATTTTGGTTCTTATTTCATGTTATTGTTAAATGTATGTTTATGTAGAACTAATCTAAAAGTGTCATTTTTTGGACACTTTAGACTACACTGAGAACCATTGATCTTAATGAACAAACCCAAGTGAGAATATATACAGAACCAATAAATGTTATAATTGATAATGCATTAGGAAAAAATGTGAACAATGAAATTTCATGAATATATCTATATAAAAACCCAATAAAATCCATATAAGAAAAATAATGGTCCCCTATAATGACACATCAATAACTATGAAATGTCATGATAAAGACCCTAAGAGTAAACACCAGGAAACAAGATACATCATGACCATTCCCCTGTGATAGGGTAATAATAATCATAGAATGATATATTCACACCCTTAAAAAATACACCAAGAACATTGAAATTATTTGGTCAGACCCCAAATAGAACATGTTGTTCATGAATATTTAGAGGCACCATTATAAATATGTCACTTCAATTGACTTCTAAATATAAAAAATAGAGTATAAAAAATTAATTTTATATAACATACACAACAAAATATCTACAATACTATAATGTCTCAAACACTAGAAAAACAAATATCTAGACTAACAAAACAAGACACCAGTCTTACCAAGACTTATTCCACTTTACCAATAATTCAATACATCACTCAGTAATCCCATGTATTAATGTCATTATTTATTTCATTGAATCTAATATGTGATATATTGAATCAATTATGTTTCCCATATCACTCTAGGTAAACCATATCACATGTTTCCCTTGGAACTACACTGGGTCCTTTACTATCAAAAAAAAACCTATATCCATCTCCACCATGGTAAATATGATGGACTTAGGAATCACCCAAATATATATCATGAGTTCTAAAAAACCCTCATGATCAAAAAAATATTACCACCCACTTTAATAGGGTTCACAAACCTAGAGATCATTTTTATATACAACCATTATCTCATCCCATTAATTAATACCTCATTAAAACAATACACCTTCCTTCTCCATTTTATCATGTAATGAAACAACTTTTTTCAATGTTATGGATCATTTTATTTGGTTTGAAACTATTTATTTTCTCTCGATAAATGTGCATTATGGAATAAGGAAGGTTGCGAGAGAATCTGTGGACTGTTCGAAGCCCAAATCTCAGTGAATTGGAAAAACTGAGTCAGATAAACTGTGAGGGAACATATATTACGAAATGTGATGTGTAACTATGCAAGGAACTCAATGGTATGTTGTAGGCTGAATGGTTTTTCTATAACAATGCGAGCTTTAGTGCATGGCTTTATGGGAATTACACACATACTAACATATCCCAATCTCATAGTTTTCACACCGTTTGGTAAATCATGTTAATAAACCATGAAGCATACCTCATTAGGTAGTTATTACAAACCAGTTGGTACACAATTTGGCAAACCATGTGTCCAAACTGTGATACAATGTCTTGAATGGTGAATTTACACCTTTTTCTTATAATGAACATAAAACCTATTTTCTTTCTTTCTCCTCTAATTTCAAGAGTATGGATCTTTCTCCATTATCTCATGATCTCTCCCTCTATATAACATAGGGATAAAGGTTTCACATCCATCCATACCCTAAATAAAGTGTCATTGGAATCATTACATGGATCCCAGTAAACTCTGAAATACTTTTTCATCCATTTATATTTTCTCTTCTTAACTATTGTGCTATTTTTATGTGAGCTCATTCACCCTATTTTCAGGGTGTTGGACATTTATTCATTTCTCTCATTATATAAATAAAATATGTTTCCAATATTGGATGAGGATTTTTTAAACCCTTAGTTATTTCATCTAGTTATTTTCCCTAAAATTCATTATGTTTTTGTAGGTCCATCATTGTGCCACACACAGGCCATTATTTCATGTTGTCTTAAAAAGTATTCTTAATATCAATATAATTTTATATGCATTAATTTACTCTCATAGACCCTTTATCATTGTTTAGAGTATTTTGAACACATTTATTTCCACCCCTTCGGGTGTGATAAATTAATTTTCCACTATTATATTGTTGATTAATGGACCACACACCATTTATGTGTTTTTATTATCCTATAAATGGAATTTCTCCTTGTGTTTAATTTCTTAGTTGATTAAAAAACCTTCTATTTGATTGTCTTAAATATGATTATGAATTAAAATTTCTTGATTAATTAAATTTCTTGATTATATTAAATGGAAATTGGTCCCATCTCAACGTCTCTTGTTATATAATTACTGAATTTAAATTATATGACATGTGGCACCCTTGGTTTTAATCCATACATCTGCTGTTCAGAATGATATTTCCTACCATTATACATGTATTTGGATGATGGGAGTGGTGATCCACACTCCCATACTTCAGGATTTGGGCATGACTTCTCACCACACCTATCTCGAGTGATGACCATCACATCTCACATTAATCATGAGATTTAGGGAATGCTCATTTCATGAGAATATGGCATGTTCGACTTGTTATGGAATCTTGAGTTATGCCCTAGGTATAACTAGCACCAAGAATCCATGTATATTCCAACTGAAGTCCTCACAATGTTAGTACATGTAGTTTTATATAACTGTATATAATATTATGATTCCTATATATATATATATGGTTACTAATTACACACTTCTATTGGCCTAGGATGAAGTAGGTAGAGCCATCCGGGTATCTTGTAGGTAGTTGATCTGATTGGTACTTATTGAATATGTTTTTTTTATAGTTATTATACCCACAAACTATTGTAGCTATATATATGGGGTGGCCTATTTCTAGACATTGTTGGTGGTTTCATAATAGGGATTTATCTCACAGTATACTTGGGTTGCCTTTTGTACATTAGTATATTTTCTTTATGTAGGTATGGATAAGGGAAAGTTCTCTGATTACGATATTTGATTCAGTTTACTTGTAGTATGGAACATGGGAGAAGGGAATTGAGAATATGATTATGATGGTACTAGATAATTCTTTTGGAATTTTATTATTTTTTTATAGCATGATGTATATGTGTGTCCCATTTTTTCCTTTTTGTATATCATTACTCCATGACATCATCTTTTATATGACATAGGCTATGTTTCTTTTTATTATAGTTTCATTCCTATTTATTACATCTGTTATTCCTTGATCATTATTAATGCTTCTTATGATTCTGTTATGGTAGGTTACTGGTCATTTTGGTGGTGTATATTTCTACTATGATTTTGGATATTCATATACTTCAAATGTATTTTGTCTATTTATTTATTATATCTATTCATCCACTCTGATGTGATGGTATAGTCTATCAAATGTACCTCCTTAGACCCTCACTACTAGTTGGTGTCATCTAGAATATGAGGAGGCATGAATGAGGATGTGGAACCCACTAGATTAGGAAACTGGTTAAGTGGATCCCAGAATAGGATGTTACAAAGTGGTATTAGAGAATTATTTTTTCCATTGATTTACTCTTTGGGTATTAGAAAGGATACTAGGAGAAAATGGGATTTGGTTATGAGCATGTGACAGGGAGTAGCTAACCCATGTAAAGTGGAAACCCAAATTACCTGGGATGGGTTATTCCTGTTATTGGTTATGTATTCTAAATATGATATGAATTAATTGTTAGGTGATATGTAGATCTTATGATGTTATTCATATTATGTTTATTACGATGAAATTTCCTTTACCATGGCCTTATGAAATGAGTGTGTGAAATTTCTTGCGTCATTATAGGCACATTAGAACTAATATTGCATGAATTATTCCTAACCACAATTAATTTCATTGTGAATTTTCCTATTTCATATAGTATAGTTCCTGAATTATTATATATATAAATGTGATGATATTTTAGGAAATGATAATATAATTAGACTAATTAATGTTCCTAAATCAATCTAAATAGTGTTTAACTATATAGATTATTGATGACAGCATAATTATCCAATTATACCATAATACGGGTTCTATACCTAATTATTTGAAACTATGTTATATGTAATATACATATAAGATTATGAACTCATATGAAAATGAATCTATATAAGTGAAATTGTTACCGCTAAATGGGATAAAATTTTCTATGTAAAGGGTTTTTTGCTATATGAATTACAATTGAAACTCCATATAATGGATCCTCTATCATCATATATGAGACATAAACCCAACCCTTACCTTAGTAGTGGATATATGGGAGTATATCTTGTGTTACTAGTGCTAGATATAGTTCTCATTATAGCCTAGACCTAGATTTTGGAACTGTAAAAAAGGTGTGATATTTTCTATTGGAAGGATTGTACCTGTCAAAGTAATCTATATGTGAATATTTTAACTATTGGTTTCTTCTCTATTGCATGAGTTTTTCATTATAGAATCATGAAACCATGATACCCTTAAGTAATATTACCTAAAGGTGGTGACAACCATGCTCTGGAGGTGGCGATCCCTGATCCAACACTGCTACAAATACGGCTTTTAACAGCGCAAAAAAAGGCCATTAATAGCGCTAAAAAAGTTCTCTTAATGCCAGAGAAGATAAAGGCTGGTCCCCTTTATCAGCGCTCCAAAAAGCACAAATAAAGGGCCCTTTTATCAGCACTTTTTTTAGCACTGATAAAAGTTAAAAAATTGAAAAAAAAATTAAAAAAATTAAAAACAAAATCTGTAAATTGGAGGGGGCTTTTAATAGCGCTTACGCCCCCCCCCCCCCATTTATCAGTGCCCCCCACCCCACCTATGACACCCCCTGTTTAATCAGTGCTTTTTATCACCCCCTTTAACAGCTTTATATCCCCCCCCCAATTCACCCATGTGTGCGCCCCTGCATGCCTCTACCAGGTTTTGAACTCAATACCTCCCCCCATGCACGCTAAGCCTTTACCCCTCCTCTAATTTAATTTCTTCTCCAAATAGTGATATATATATTTATATATATACATATATATATATATTTAGTTATATTTATTCCTGTATTAATATAAATTTATATAGTTGTATTAATATATATATATAGTTATATTTATATATTTATTTCTATATTAATATATATATATATAGTTAGTTATATTTATATATGTATATATGTATATATGTATATATTTATATATTTATTCGTATATTAATATTAAGTTATATCTATTTATTTATATATATTTAGTTATATATTTTTATCCATAAATTTATTCGTATATTAATATATATTTATAAGATTAGTTTTCAATACAATTATAAAATATGTTTTGTTTTGTGTGTGTATGAATAAATACATATATACAACACACACACACACACATGCACATATATATATGTGTGTCTGTGTGTTTCTATAAGAATAATTATACATATTTATATATATATATATGCATATACATATGTTAGAATATATATATATATATATATGATATCATTTTGTTAATATATAGACACACACAAATATACACACACAAATTATATGGGTACATATATAGTTAGATTAATATATAGGTATATAAGTATTGATATATGATATTAGTTATTAATTAGATAAAGCTAATATATTTATGTGTTAATATATTTTATTAATTATATTTATAATTAAATTTTTATGTGTGAATATATAAAAAAAATATGTAGATATTGTTAAATATTTGATTATAAATAGCAGTGCATTATAAAAAATGAAAAAAAAAATTCAAAGTCATAATATCAATATGAATGTAAAACCTTGGAATAAATTCAGTCCCCACCAAAAAAAGCCAATAATACCCCTTAAACGAGGCTGAAAATCCACAAAATGTTAAAAAATCGGGGTACCCCGACTAAAAACTCAGTTTTGGAGGCCTTATGGGCCTCTCCTGGCCTCAAAACAACCTAAATCAGGGTCCTCCCAAATCATGGTGACGTAGAGCTCGTTGTAGGCTTTGATTTTATATGTGGTAGAGCTCAAACGGACAGCCGGATCAAAATTTATGGCCGTTTGAAGTTCGAGTTGCATTTTCAACAAATTTTGGGTCTTTTTTTAATTTTTATTTTATTTTTTTAGTCTTCAAATAGTTATTAAATGACTATTAATACATTATAATTAGAGAATTATTAATGAAAAATATTTTTTAAATTTTTTTATAAGCCATTTTTACTAAATATCTTATAAATTAAGTGTAATTGTATATTTACACTTATCTAAGATATATTTATAATTATATTTAAAATATATATATTATATTTATATCAATATAACTATATCTATATATTTAAATATTAATATATTTTTTTAATTATTTTTTTAGAAGCAGACCCTTTATCAGCGCATTTTCATTAGCACTGATAAAGGGTGGCGCCGGGAATGCCCAATTTTTTGGTAGTGCAATAGTGATTCCTTCAAATGTTATGCCTATGGAACTACCTATTATTACATATATGGGCAACGATGTGTATTATCGAGAGGTTTCCTTCCTTATGATGAAAAATATTCAAGGTGTATCTTGACCATACCAATATATGGAAGATTTAACCTAGGAGTTCTTACAACATCATCCTCCCTCTGTTTTTGGAGTTTAGAGGACCACATACAACATAGTCATGGATGGGGGCTGTGATTTCTATTTTTGAACTTATGGAGATGCCTCAAGAATAGAGGGTCGAACTCACTTCCTATATCATATGTGATTCTACCAAGTTAATGTGGAATGTTATTACCCTGAAAGATCGACATTGAGATATGATATGGACACATTTTCATATAGTAGTTTATGAATTATTTTTTCAAAGACTCTATTTGATAACTGGGATTGATATTTTATGTTCCTATAATAGAGATCCATGTTTTTCATGGACTATTCTACTCATTTTCTTGAGTTGTAGCTGTTCAAACTGACTCTAGCAGGTGATGATATTTTGAAAACCAGGTGATTTGGGGATGGGATTGTATACACCATCAGATCACATGTCAATGTATTTAGATTGAATACTATTTCTAAGATAGTTACTTAGGCCCCCGTTACTGAGTGTAATTTGAGGTAATACGATGATGGGAACTATGGTTGTTCATTACCCATGCCTCTTAGTGTTTAATCTAGTTGGAGAAATTGAATCTTAGTGTTTTTTTATTAGATAGTATCTTTATGAATCCTTTTTTAGATAATTTCCTTACATTTCACTTGGGTGGGATACCAATGGACACAAAACATCAGTTTTTCATGTGATATAGTAAAATGAATTGGTTGTAGTAGGATGATATATTTTTAGTGCTTCTGAAAGACATTTCCACACCTATCCTACATTATAGTGTGGGTCTAGTTCTATCTCATCGGGTAGGAAGATGGAACACCACTGTCTATCTGGTTAAGGTGGTGTCCAAGGAAGTGGAAACTAGACTCATAATTTTCATCACTAATAGATTGGGCCTACTTAGTGAAGTTAGGTTTGGACTCATGGCCATGGTACGATCCACTTTAATATATGACTACATATTCTAGAGAATTATAGTTCCAATCATTCTACTATACGAGCTATTATTATAGTATCATCTAATTTAGTGTTTATATTATTTGACATGGTCTTGAAACAATCTTTTGTATCTAAGGAAACTATAGATATTCTCAACCACAAGCTAGAACACTTCTGTATTGTGGTAAACCTCAATGCTATGTTTGGTATCTGATCCAAGATTGTTCGCTATTGTGATTATTTTTTCCTTTAGATAGGCTGATATCTCTTTATATGAAATATTTTCATCCATGGCATGATAGGGTTTGATGCGATTATAACTTATGATTGGGTTTTTTATATAGATCCCACAATAGATGTTATCACTGAAGGGTGATGTTTAAATAACAAGATGATGGTAGACCTATCTATACGGGATAATTAGATATCCAATCTATGCAATCAGGACCTGAGCATTAGGGGATGGGCAGAGTGACAGCCTGTAATACCAGCCACTTCTTGGATTAGTAGGGGTCATGAAGCACTGTGTTCCCTATAATGGTGTATTTTTTAGGTAAAAGATTTTTGATGAATTTTCTAGGATACCTCTAATGTGAGAGTTTGAATTCAATATGGAGATAGTTTTGAGACCAACACTAGTATCCATTCATCCTTATAAGATGATACTTATAGAGTATCTTGAGATCAAGAAGAAGTTAGAGGATCTTGATGATAAAGTCTTTATATACCCCATCACTTATCCTTGGGAGTCAAGTCTTTATATACCCCCATCACTTATCCTTGGGGGTCACTATTCCTTTTACCAAGGATGGAGGATTTTACCCTCATAATTCTCATGGATTACCATCAGTTGAACCATCTTATGGTAAAGTACTAATTTCCTCTACCTCAAATAGACAACCTATTCAATATTCTCAAAATAGAGGCAATGTTTTCAATGATTGAATTTAGGTCAAGATATATTTAGGTGTGTGTTAGGTCATCATACATACATAGGATAGTTTTATGGATATTTTATGGTCTCTATGGGTACCTTTTATTGCCTTTTAATTTCACAAACACACATACTATTTTTATGGCTATGATGAATCGGTTTCTCACCTCATATCTATATTCATTTGTTATAGTCTTTGTAGTTGACATATTAGTGTATTCATGCTCTCGAAATGAACATGCCAACCATATAAGGATAATGATGAAAACAAAGAGAGTATTATCTTTATGCTAACATTAGTTAATGACACTTCTGGATCGACAACATGAACTTCCCAGTTCATTTAATCTTAGAGTAAGGAGTATAAGAAAACCTATAGAATGTGAGAGATGTGGTTTATTGGGGGTATCTGATGAACGTTTTTGATATATGGACTTTAATGGGACTAGATGACTATTACAAAATCTTCATCTATGATATCTCTTGACTTTCAGCACATCATACAATCTAGGTTAAATGGTTTTGAAATTCATAGGGTCAAAGAATTGTGAAGCAGTATTTCCCTAATTAACAGGTAGATTGACTTATTATTTTATCCTTATTCTTATATAGATCGGTATAATCTATAATATATTCTATGATGTATCATGTATCAGGTATAGAGCTATTTTGATATAGGAAGAGTGATTATTATCATACAAGTCTCATTAATTGAGGAATCGTGTGTAGAATTAACAGGAACACAATATCAATCTAGCCATGTTTTTTCATTCTCTATGTTATTGGAAGAATTACCCACTTAGGGAGGATTTTTTTGTATTAAATTATCAAAAAATACTCCAATGCATATTCATTCAGTGTGATCATAATAGTAGGAAGTGCAAATCTATTTAGTGCCTCCAATACTTTGATTTAGAGCCTTCCTCCATGCCTAGAAATCATAATGTTGTAGACGATGATCTAAGACAGAAGACTAAGAAACGGGCTGTTTAGGAGGCTAGTAGAGAGTGGTAGGTCGTGGATTTGTTTTCAGATTTGCATATTGAGGTTCATGACAAACATTAAATGACTATCCCAACATCATTAGAAGTGACGTATACCCTTGGGGAATGAGTGAGAATGAGGAAACATTCAAATATTCATGGCCTCGTCCTAAGGGATAGTATTACATCTGATGATTCATCTCATGGTTGGACCATGTATTAGGATAAGACCTTGTTCTTACGTTGGAGTGTATGGCTCCCAGAATACATTAGAGGGGACCTGATGTTGTAATTTCCTACCTCATTGTTGGAAATACAACCTGGTGTCACCAAGATGTATCGAGACTTACATCACCAGTATTGGTAGCTTTGTATGAAATTAAATAATGTTGTCTCTATCACATAGTTTTACACATGTTAGTAGGTGAAGTCTGAAAATCAGTGTCTAGTAGGAATTTTATAAGCATTATGCATTCCTGAGTGGAAATGGGATGATGTCTCTAGGGATTTCATGTCTAGTTTTCCCAGACCACCTCATGTAACTGATACTTTATTGGTTTTCATTGACCATTTAATAAAGGTATCACCCTTTTTAATAGTTCTATACACCTTACCATTAGATAATATAGAGAGTATATACATCTTTTAGGTCATACATCTTCATGGTTCTCAAATATCTATCATATCTGGTAGGGATGCTCTCTTTATGTGTCGATTCTGGAAGGGGTTTCAGATGGATGTGTGAGTACATGGGCATCTGATCAAGGCATATCTCCCTCAGACCAATATACAGACAAAGAATATGATTTAGGTGTTAGAGGATATTCACAATTCAAGTTTCCTTTACTTCAGGTGTTCTTGATAGAAATTTATACCCCATGTTTTGTACACATATAATATCATATTTTATTATACTATTTAGATATCTCCTTACAAGGCCTTATATGGTAGGCCTAACCAATCAACCATGTGATGGATTGAGGAAGGGGATGATTCTTTTCATGGAGCACATCTCATCCAATAAACTTTAGAGTAGGTCCAATTGATCAGAAACCTTGTGGGGATAACATTGTCTTGAAAGCATTCATATGATAATCGATGTTGAGGACCTCACAGGCCTGATGTCTGAGATTTTTTTCTTGTGAGTCTAATCCATGATGGGACATTGACATATTCATAGATTGGGTATGATTCCTCCTCAATTTATTGGACCATTTGAGTATTTGAAATTAATTGTACAAGTATCTTAACAGATATAACTTCTTTAGAGATATCAGTCTCTGCATGATGTATTTCATGTATCTCATCCTTTCCAGAATTATCTATACCCATCTCTTGTTTTCCAATAAGATGAGTTAAATTGGATATGGATGATTATTTTGAGGATAATATAGTGTTTATTTTGGATCAAACCATGTAGACACTCTGAGGAAGGTGAATTCCCTTTGTAGTAGTGTTATGGCATCGTGAATGAGTATGGAAATGGTCAAGGGAATAGGAAGCAGATATACGAGCTCAGTGGACAGAGATATTCTTAGATTATATTTCTTTACTCTTTAAAGGCTAACTTTAGGAGTAGTTTCATATAAGAGGGGAGTTTATAATGACCTGTATTTTCTCAAATGTATAGATCATTTTTTGAATCTTTTTTTTAGTTTGGTAAATTTTCATTACGACCTAAGGAAGGATCAAAGAGAGCTCAGGGATTTTTTGATCATGGATCACTAATAATTGAGCAAAAATAATTGATGCCTAGTTATCATAGGGTTAGTACTAATTGTTTTGGGTATAAATATATGGCACTCAATTTCTTGTAGGACGTCAAATGGTTTTTTGCAACAGTTTGAGATGTGGTGCATACTAGTGTAGAAAGTGAAGAAAAACTAACAAATCCAAGTCACCCAGTTTGAGCATGATTTGGAAAACCATGTTCATAAACCATGTGGTGTCACTCATTAGATAGTGAGGTTATTATGGTTAGTGAAAAAATTTCCCCATAGTATGATCAAAACATGAGACATAGTATTGAAAGGAGAATTTACCACTTTTCCCTTGATGAACAAAAAAATCCAATTTTCTTTATTCCTCACCTTGTTTCTAGCAGATAGAGCATTCCCCATATCCTGTTAGATATCCCTCCATCTAATATAGGGATAAAGTTTTCTCCTCCATCCATTTTTTAAATCAATTTTTGTTTGAATCATTTGATTTCTCTCAATATCCTCTAAAATCTTGTTTTATTCATTTATAGTTTCTCTTTTTATCTATTTCTCTATTTAGGTGCGATCTCACCTGCTGTATTTTTAGGCCCTTAAATAATTCATCATGTTTTAAAAAAATATACTTCAAGTATGAAGCTATTATTGAATGAGGATTCATCTGAAACCCTATAGTAGGTTTTCAAGTTTTTTTACCAAAAAAAATTAATGTTTTCATAGCTCTTTCATAGTGCTTCACTATGACTATTGTCACACATTTCCTCAAAATATGTTCTTTATTTCTTTGTAATTATTAAAATGTTTCTATATTCCCATATCATCATGATATGTGTTTATATGGTGTTGAACACTTTTATTTATACCACTTTTTATGTGCTAAATTAATTTCAAACTATTATATGACTATTTAGTGGACCAAACACCATTAATGATTTCAGAATGGCTTGAAAATGGAGTTTCCCCTTTGGTGTAATATCCTAGTTTTTCAAATAACTATAAATGTTATTGGCTTTAAAATTATTATGAATTTTCATTTATTTATTAACTAAATGGATTATTTATATTCAATGGAAATGGTAGGAATGTCCATGCCTCTTGTTATATAATTATTGAATGTGAATTTTATGATAAGTGACTCCCTCGATTATATTGAGAATAATGATTATGATGAATTAGATGAAATCCATCGATTTATTATTATGAATATTATTAATCCATTAATATTAGAAGGAGAATAATGGTTAAGATATTTGTTAATCTTAACAATTTACTATCCCTTACATCGAGTGTTGAACATGACATATCTCAAAGTAATACTTTTATTTGGATGATGGGAATGGAACTCCATGTTCCCATTATTCGGGAGATGGGAATGAAGTCTCATACCACCTATCTTGAGTGATGATCATAATGTATTATATTCATCATAAGATTTAGGTTGTATACCCTTGCTTGATCTTGTATCTCGATAGACTAGTTATGGACACTTGAGTTACGCCAAAGGCCTATCTAGAACCTAGTAACCATGTATATACTAACTTATGTCATAAACTACTTAGTTAATATAAGTGTATAATTTATATATATATTTATTTATTTATTATCAATAATATATATATATATGGTTATTTAACAGACACTTTTACAGGAATATGCCGAAGCTGGTAGAGGCAGCCAAGTATCCTATAGGAACCTAAGCCAACTGGTATTTATTTACTAATCATTTATTATTATTCTTATACCTTCACACTATTTTTTCTATATACATAAGACGAATTATTTATAGACACCTTTAGTGGGGGTCTACGGGGATTTTATCTCACACCCTACTTAGGTTGTCTTTGGTACCCAAGTAGATTACATGTGTGTATCTATTGATAAGGGAAAGTTCCCTTATTCATATTCTTCATTAATTTTACACATATAATGGATCATGGTAGTAGATGAACAATAATATGTTCATGATTATAGTTTATTATACTTTTATCCTCTTTTATTTGTGTATAGCAAGTTGTCTATGCCACTTCACTACTTCCCTTTTTTATATCATCATTACAAGACATCATCAGGTATATGAACCAGTCTATAGATCTCTTATATTATAATTTATTCCCTATTTATTAATTCTCTAATTTATTTATCATTATTTATTATCTTTATGATTTTTCTCTAGAAATTTATCGTTCCTCTTTTTATAGTGTTTGTTTCAACTGTGCTATTGTAAATACAAATTATTCCACAATTTGTTATCAATTTATGTATTATATCCAAGGTTTCACTCTTATATTATGGTATAGTATCCCCAATTTAGAACCATACACCCTTAGTTATAGTTGATAACCTCTAGCATAAGGGGAGGAACGCTTGAGGGCTTATTACCCACTAGATCAGAGCACCAATTAAGTGGATCCCTAGTCAAGACATTCCAATATTGTTATAGTACTTGTTCACCAAGAAAAGATTTCTTTCATCAATATCCACGACTTCACACACCTATGATAAATCTAAAAGTGATCATAAATCTCATACATCCCTTTTTTAGTGGCCCCTATTATTAGTTATAATTACAAACCATTATCAATCACCAACAAACTAAACCACCATCTAATGACTCCCCTCAAGAAATTAATCAATCATTGTAAGGATTTTCCAAATTTATAAAATTAAAAAGTCATCAATTGTCTCTAAAGGGGGATTCATATAAACAAAAAGAAATTATTCAAAGTCACATGAAAGCTCGTCCATGGATAGTCAAAGTATTACTATATAAAGAAGAATCATTTCTGAAATATTTTACAAATATTTAATCTAAAAAACACGATGTAATATTCATTAGGTAATATAAAATTTAAAAAATATAATGATGATCACCCATTCTATCATGAGAGACCCTTCAAAGTCTAACTCACTGTTTGGGAACCCCTAAGTCCCAATCCATCTTATCCCAACCCAAACCCCCAAGAAATCATACACCATCATATATAAAACATGATATATATTGAATAATATATAAGGAACCACCTACCATGATATATATTTAACCCTAATTTCATGATCATTTATCCTTATCCATTTCTACACTAATAATCACCAATTAGAAAACCTTCTTTATCAAATGACTAACCTCAATTATTTAATTATAAAAAACTAATTTATTAATAAAATAAATATATAACTATTTCAATTGGGATTATCCAAGGTAACTCACCAAATTTCCTAGAAACAATAAAACCATGACCAAATATGTATGAACGGTCTATGGATTTCCCCCAATACCCCTAAAAAAATCACTTTGATTCACCACACAATTAATTTTCAATTAAATCATAAATTTATTGTACCCCAATATAAAATAATATGGTTAAATAAATACTAGGAAATTGTGGAATATGTAATTAATTACCTAGGCCTCAACCAACTCTATCCACTGAATGAAAATTCCCCTTAATTTTGGTTAGATGTCACGATTATCTAGTGAAATCTAAAAGAAAATTAAAGGAGAATCGTCAAAAAAAACATTGGATATAAAGGAGAATAAATATAATTTGGAAAGGTATTGGATCACCTTTATTAATTGATAAAATATCTCTTTCACCATTCCAATTAGTGGATGGGTAATATATGGAGAAAATATTAGTGAAAAAATCCAAATGGCCCTCTATGCGTTACCTTTCAATTTGAAACCTAAGGATAACCAACCATGGAAGGAAAGACATTAAATTTATTTTTAAAAAGGAGGTAATTCCTTATGTGGTAACCTATGGACACCATGGTTTACTCATTGAGACACAAATATCCTAGTGGACTATATGGGATTATTTCCCCTTGATCAGAATAAAACAAAACTTGTGAGACACCACCTGGTACTTGGAACAGGCTGCTTAAGTTTGGGGTGTAACATAAGTTCTGATAGGGAATACCCAACTCTTATTTAATCATCATATATTATTATTATAATATTAACATGAGGTATAAAATCATAACCAATGAAATTAATTCAATTATTATTTTAAAAATAACATTGAAACAAAAATGCATAATCACAAAATGATTTATAATAATTTTTTATTCTAAAATACGTAAATTATGATTAATTTTTAATTTTTTTATGAAATTGGAAAAATATATACACTATACCATCATTACATAATATAAATAAATCATAAATTCACCACATTGGTGATCCATAGGTAAACCAAGAACTTGCGCTCGATTTCATAAGAATCTTTAAGTGTTAGAATGGATGATCCTAAAACTAGTGTCATTTTTCTAGGACATCCATGAGAATATCTAAAAAGAGGGTTGATCATTGTTCTATCTATAAAGAGATAGTTGGTTTGTCAGGCTTTCTATCTTTTACATAAATAATTATTAGATAGGAACTCTTTAGGTCTTGAGTGGATATTTCATATGTTGTTGTGAACATCAAATAAAATAGCTAAATTTGGGGTTGGAAATAAAATAATTATGTTTCAATAGCATTTTTGTTACAATGAGAATAATTTGAAATGGCCCCTTATTATTTTCATAGTCCCTAGAGAAACCCATGTATAAATGATAATAATAAATAAAATTTCCTTAAAATCAAAAAACATTACAATTAATTAATTAACATTAATTTAATAAATTTTTTAATATCATATAAAATAATATTAAATCAATATTATACATCCCTGAACCATTTAATATCAATTCATAATTCCCCCAGAAAATTGATTTTCTTGAATAATTAGTATTTATCTAATTAATAAATGAAACACAATTTTTTATGAATAATTAAATGAATGTTATATTTACTAAATTTGAATTAACTATTTCCTAATATTATTCTCTCAAATATTCCCCCTATTAAAAAGTGAATACATATAAGTGATAAATAAAACAATAAAAAATATTAAACAATATATAAGAATAAAATTTCTTTAAAATGTTAAATAATAATAATATTTTAATGTCATTCTTAATACAATTAGTATGTGACCCTCTAGGATACTTTCTCAATGGAATTTGGCAGATCTACCCAATGTCCAATGTTAGAATCTAGAAAATACCATGTCACAAATAGCAAAAGCAAATAATTTCAAAACAACATACAACCTCATACAATCACTTACTATGTAATGTAATCCCCTCATCATGATATCTATAATTATGCAATTTTATGATAGTTTCATCAGCTTATGTGCTCAACCACTATTTCACTCCATTTCCTAAAATGAAGCTACCCACAAAACACCATGGAAATAGATTTACTTAGTCTATTTCATTAAAATTAAATTAACATCAATATCATCTTCTGTTAAGGAATGGAATGGAAAAAATCATTTCTCATATTATTCATTAATAAAATAGCACTGGTGATGCACCAAATATATCCTAATTTTCTTCCAACACATTTAATCATGTTTTTCTATACCACCTATCACGTATATTGGTATTCAACTTCATTGAAGTCAATCTCCCTATAATTATCCATCTTGTGTATGTTCTAAATCTAAAAAAATATGTGTTTTCTTGTGAGGGTCTCCTTCTTGTATGAGGGGTTATATAGATTGTACCCATTTTTACCTTGGTATTCTTTATAAAGACACACTCTATGACTCTGGGTGTTACGTTTTTACCTATTTCAGCCATATCAAGAACCACACATACACATACGCATTTCTGTGTAAAAAATGGGTCTCTTTATATCCCATAAATCGAGGAAATAAATTTTTTAACTTTAGTTGGTACTCATTTTAGTTGATATGTCACAATTTTTAATTTATATCCTCAGAATGAGAATGTATGATCCACATGAGTCATTACTATCCATACCAAGTATATAGAGGTTTAGTTTATTTTTGTAAAACTATTCTACAAAGGTGTATATGGAGGAGTGAGTAGAGATTGACTACCAAAATACCATATAATGACAACAAACACATGGATAAGGCATTCACCACCTCAAATATATTGAATATTTTTTATCCTCGAATAATGTTTGTTTTATACTTTATGTTTAAACACTTTTAATTTCAAAATAGTCTTATATTTATACCTGATGAAGTAGACATCATCAGGTATACTGAGGTCATCAATAAAAGAAATGAATTTATAATAGCCACCCAAATATTCTCCTGTAATAATTATAAAAGCATTAGTGTGTTCACATACTAGAAGCTCCATGGATAATTTATGTACACAAAATTGTGGTTTAGTAATTTTTCATTTTTAACAAGTGTGTCATTTTTCAAGTGTTTTTATCTAAAAAGAGTCAAAATATCTATCTTGATTGATAATTTATGGATACATATTTTTTAGTGGACCGTGATTTAAATTCCACTATTGGTTGTCATATGAGTTGTGTTAACATGATTTATTATCAATTTTCAATACTCCTTTTTTAATTTAATACATAAATGGCCTTATTTATGAGTGTCATATGATGTGGCTTTATTTTTACATAGTTTTCGACGTCTTTTTATTTAATTTTTAAGAATTTAATTAATTAATTTCTCACTTTTAACTAAATATGTGTACTTTTATATTTTTATAATTATATTTATTAATTAATCAACTTTTATGACTAATAATGTATTTTTAGTCTTTAAAATAATTAATTTAATATAACAAACTTATTCATTATAATTATTTTTTTTAATATTAATCTTCTTATTTTTTTAATAAATTGATATTAATATTAAATAAATATTTAATCATCTTATTTGTGTATTAATTAACATAGTTTTAATTTAATATTATATGTTGCATATTAGATTGACTAAAATAACTTTAATTTATTAATTTAATTATTCTGTCAATTAATTTTAGTTAAATTTTTAGTTCTAATTTGATTAACTAATGTGTTTTATGTGTATAGTTTCTTATTTAATTGATTATTTTCATTTATTAATTTTTTTATTTTAATGTTTTTTGCATTTCTAAAAATTTAAGTCACTGAATTTTTAATTTTTTACCATCGGTGTCATTGTTCTTTTTCCTTCCATCCATGTACACCATTAGTGCCACCCTTTTACTCTTCTATCGGTGAGTCATTTAACCGATAAATTAATAACTTTTTTGTTACTTAAGTTTTACCTTAATATTATTAAGTGAATAATTCAATATTTATTAAAAGTTATTTTAATAAATGAAAGAAAAGTAAATAATAATAATCAACTAACATAAATATTAATTAACATTAAATAACTTTTTATAATAAATATAACATTAATTTAAAAATTAATTATTAATAGGTAAATAGATATTAATCATCAACTAAGGTATTTATTAATTAATAACAATTAACTTATTAAAAATTAATGTAACTAATATAATAATATTATTTATTTAATTTTTTTTCTTCATGTTTCTAACTATTTTTTCTTGTACTATGTTGAGCAGGTTCATACAGGTAACATAAACCCATCTAGGTTCATCCAACTAACTGGCACAGAGTTTGTTACGTGGGGTAAGGTAGAATGACATGTTGTTAAGTAAAAAAGTGCATGTGTGTGGTGAACAGGTTAAGAACATTAAATACGGTGGAAAACAGGGGGTGACATGTAGCAGATGAAAAGATAGTTGAAAGAAGGTGGAGTAGAGCAGGAAAAAGGGAGTATAGGACTACCTAAAAGAGACAATTCACAATTTCTCTCACATTAGAGTAGAGAAGATCCTTCAGGGAGATATTGGAGATACTGGAGATCCATCTTCCGAGTGATCCGAGAAGGAGCATTGCAGTATTTTTGGAGTTTGTAGGGGAGTTTTCTACCCTATATTTTCTTTTCAATTCTATAAATTTCAAAAGAATGATTTTTTTTCCTATTATGATCATGTTAGTTAGTTAAATCTTCTGGTTTATGGTATTCCTAGTTCTTCTAGATAACTTTAATCATCTTTTCACGTTACATTTTAATGCTTTCAGAATTGATCAATGAGTTCTATTCTAAATTCATTCTACTTCATATTGTGACTAGATTTCTATTTTCAATTCCAC
Source organism: Viscum album (assembly GCA_963277665.1). NCBI lineage: Eukaryota > Viridiplantae > Streptophyta > Magnoliopsida > Santalales > Viscaceae > Viscum > Viscum album. The sequence continues at coordinate 1,091,067,503 of OY728121.1, forward strand.
GATCATTTGGAGAGAATGACCGTGGATACATTTTTCAAAAAACAATAATTCAAAATGAAAACTTCATAACTATAACAAGTATGTTCTATTGTTCTTTTTCAACAATGGTTGGGTCATGTTTTTAGTGTTTTTTCCAAGGGAGGAATTATCCATTTATTTTTTTCTAAGAAAAACAAAAAAAATCACAAAAGAACTAAACAAAATTGAAAATTTTAAAACTCAAAAAAATCTGCTTCATTTTCTATAGAATTGATACAAATTTTTTGTATTTCTTAGTTACTATTACTATTTGTTCTGCATTTCACTTTTTATTACACATTTCATAAACAATATGTCTACGTCTTAGAGACTAGAGCCTTCAAACCATGAACTTGACAAACACCGTACTGCTCTAAGAAAGAAAAACAAATCTGAAATAGAAAATCTAGATAATAGGGTTCCTACACCTAATAACTTTTAAAATCATCCACATAAACTCTTATAAGGAAATGAAAGGCCTAAATGAGGGATTTATAACTCCCTCAAGTTTCATGAAACCCTTCTCCCATTAAACATAGTCTTAGAGCCCAAAACTATGAGATGAAACAGTCCCATATTTCACTATTTCCTGCATTCAATGACCACTCTAATGGGGACTATCTTTCCTTCATTAGAATCTTCTATAACACTATGCACCAGTTACCACTTTTAGGAATTTCATAGAATGAGCTAAAAATGAGAGTATTACCCTTTTACCTAAAAAATAATACTATGAATTTGTTTTTAAGTTTATATGAAAACATTTTTTTAAATTTGGATCAGGTGTACAACTCATTAATAATAAAATTATATCCCCAAATACATAAAGGTTAATTGAGAACAAAGATAACTAGTTTTTATCAATATGATGGAGAAGCATTCCATAAAGATTAGGATAGATTTAGGGACCTGATTAGGTAATGTCCCCATCATCAACTCCCATCCCACCTTCTCATGGATACCTTATATGAAAGGGTTTTCCTCCTATAGACAGAACCTAGTGGATCCGGATACTAGGGGTTACTATAATGACAAGACAGATGAAGAGTTGAGAAAAATCATCAAAAACCTAGCAATTAATTCTCAACATAATAATTCAAAAATAAAAAGAGTCTACATAAATTTAAGGTTAACACTGGTTGAATGAATGAAACTCAAGATCAACCTTCTGAAACCACCAACCAAATTCAATCATTAATGAACCCAAATTCAAAACAATAGGCTAACCAATTTGGCAGTCAAAACACCAACCAATAACTTAGAGAACAATGATCACAATGTAGAATGTTTGGGAATACTGAAAACTTCTGTCCTAACTTTGAAATTCTAGCCCAACAATACGAGAACTAAAATTTTGTAAACTATGGTCCTAGGATTCCTTCCAAAGAAGATACATTTTCAAACAACTACAACCAATGTTATAGGAACCATCCAAACTTGTCCTGGAAAGATCAAGGCTTAATTAAGAAATCCACTGCCCCTAACTATCAAAACCAACCAAGACTAAACTTTCAAAATCAATAAAGGGATGAGTCTTCAAATTCACAAAAAAATGACAATCAAATGTATTCCAATATGGATCTAATATTGAATAAAATTAAATCTCAGGTACAAAGATTCATGAACCAATTGAATAAACATGAAACCAAATATGAAACTGATAAAATTAAAAATGATGTGAGAATGAAAAATATGGAAACACAACTAGGACAACATGCTAGATATTTGACTTCTAGGGACAAGGGTAGGTTGCCTAGTATTATTGCACAGAATCATAGTGATAATATCACGCATTGTGTCACCAAAAGTGGGATGAATTCTCAAATTGTTGTGAAAAAATAAAATTAAAATTCCCAAAATGAAAATCTACCTAAAACAGGAAACAAAAATATTCTCTATACACAATCTAGAAATTCACAAAAAAAGGCTTGAAAATGAAGAGAATCTAATTTTTTCACCTAAAAATAATTCTGAAAATTCTTATAAAAATAAAAATATTAAAGGAAAATAAAAAAAATATGAAGAGGTGAGGGAAATTCCTACTATTCTAGAAAAACATTTTGACCCATCCCTTCCCTAAAAATCTTAAACCTTAACGAAATACCAAGGATGAACTTCTTCAATTCCTTGGTCTCTTGTCTAAACTACAACGAAAAAATTCCATTCATTCAAGCTTAGTTAAAATCCAATTTGACTTAAAATCTATTACAAAATAATTTGATCAAAAATAAACTTCAAGAGTTTACTACTTATAGTCCCACTGAAGAGTGTAGTGTGATGCTCTAAAATAAAATCCCACCCAAATTGAAAGACCTGGGTAGTTTTGTTATCCCCCGAACCTTATGAAATTTTGATCAACATAATTTTTTGTGTGATTTAAGTGATAGTATTAATGTTCTCCCATACTCACTATTTCAACAGTTGTGGTTGGGTGATCTTCAACCCACCACAGTCATACTGTAGTAAGTTGATAGATGTTTCACTCATATTGAGGGTAAGGTAGATGAATTTCTAGTTGGGGTTGGGAAGTTGATTTCCCTACTGACTTTCTATAATTGGATATGAAGTGTGACCAAGAGGTTCCCATCTTCTTGGGTAGGCCCTTCTTAGCCACAGGTGGTTTTGTTATTTATGTGTCTAAAGTTCAGAGAATTTTCAAAATTAGAGAACAATAATAAGAGTTTAATGAGTTTAAAAATGTAGAAGGACCAACTTTTTCTGAAAATTGTTTAATGGTAGAGTCCTTAGAATACAAAAAATTAGCCGAAAACTTTGAGGAATCTAAAAAACAATTGTCTATTGAAGAAATAAATTTGGAAGCTGAAAATATTTTTTCTCTTGTCCCGCAAATTGAAAATTCAGATCAAATAGGGAATCTGGAAAATTTTCCAGAACTTGACTATTGTCCAGTTTCTGCTATAGGAGAGTCCTCTGTTTCTGAATTTAGGAGCCTTTTGAGTGAATCTGAGGGTTTTTATATTAACAAAAACACATATGAATACTTTTTTGATCTTGATGAATAACTTTTGAGAAAACTTGAATATTCTTCTTTGATAAATATGTTAAGTTCTAATCTGGAAAATCTAGACAGTGAGTTGTCCACCTTGGACAGTAGCATTTTTATCTCTGAAACTGAACATGAAATTGAAAATATTTCACCATTTCAAACTTCTTATAAGAGATATATTGAAGATCTTCGACCTCCCAGTCCTAAGTTTCTTCCTTCTAGTGAAGAACCGCCCACTCTTGAACATAAACCACTCACTACTCATTTGAAATACTCATTTTTGTTTGAGAATTCCACTTTTCCAATCATTTTTTCTACTAAACTTGATGAATACCAAGAAAAAATATTATTGAATTTTTTGAATTTTTTTGAATCTTCCATAGGCTGGACCATATATGATATCAAAGGAATTAGTCATTTATTCTTCATGCATAATATTCCTATGGAGTCGGAGCATAAGCCTTGGGTAAAGTGTCATAGAATATTAAATCCAAAAATTAAAGTGGTTGTGAGAGATGATGTGATTAAGATACAGGAAACTGGTATAATCTATCTCATTTCTGATAGTGCTTTGGTCATCCCTATTCAGGTTATCCCTAATAAGGGAGTTTTTACTATTATCAAAAATGAAAATAATGAAGTAATCCAAGTTAGGAAAGCCACAAAATGGAGAGTTTTTATAGATTATTGGAATCTGAATGTAGCCACTAGGAAATACCATTTTCTAATTCCCTGTCTTGATCAAATACTTGAGAGGATTGATGGTAATGGTTTTCCCAATTGTATGGATGGGTATTTTGGTTACAACCAGATTCTTGTTACTCTAGAGGATTAGGAGAAGACCACTTTCACATTCCCATTTGGGACATTTTCTTACAGGCGGATTCCCTTTGGGTTGTGTGGAGCCCCAGCCACCCTTCAATGGTGCACATTGTCTATCTTTTCTTACATGATCGAGAGGATCATTGAACTTTTCAAGGATGATTTATCCTTTTAGGTAGTATATTTTATACTTGTTCAGGAAATCTTGAGTTAGTTTTGGAAAGATGCATTGAAACAAAACTTTTTCTTAATTGTGAGAAATGTCAATTCATGGTCACAGAAGGTATTGTGCATAATGTGTCAAAGAGAGGTCTGGGAGTTGATACTTCTATGGTAGAAGTCATTCAAAAACACCCACCTCATGAAAATGTAAATGGTATTAGAAGTTTTCTAGGGAATTTCGGTTTCTACCATAGGTTTATGAATGATTTTTCTAAAATAACTAATCCCTAGTGTTCTTTGCTGGTCAAGGATGAAACATTTAGTTTTGATGGGAATTATTTGAATTCTTTTAATATGTTAAAATAAAAACTCACTACATCACCTATCATCACTACACCAAATTGGAAACTACCTTTCTTACTTATCTGATATACTAATGATATGGTTGTATGTTCTATCCTTGGAAAAAGGAGATATAGGAAGTTACATGTGGTGTATTATTCTAGTAGACTGTTATATGAGTCCTAAAAGTATTATACCACCACTAAAAAAGAGTTTTTAGCTATTTTTTTCTTTAGGGAAGTTTAGAAAATATTTGTTGGGATCAAAAGTCATCATTTTCACTAACCATTCTAACTTAAAGTACTTATTGTCTAATAAGTAAGCTCAAAATAGGATGATTAGATGGATTATCATGTTGAAAGAGTTTGACTTATAAATAAGGGATAAGTAAGGAGATGAAAATTTAGTTGTTGATCATATTTCTAGGCTTCTTCACACCCAATCTGAAGATACATGGGAGATTAATTATTCCTTCCCTGAGGGAAAACTACTCACTGTATCAATCAAGAAGTCTTCATGGTATGTAAATGTTTCCAACTTATTTTCAGTAGGAGTCTTTCCCAATGATCTGTCTAATAACCAAAGGAAGAAATTTATTTCTAAACTTAAGTACTGCATTTGGGGTGACCCTTTGTTGTTTAGTAGGTGTGTTGATGGTATACTTAGGAGTTGTCTTCTTGAAGAATAAATTATTCCTATTCTAGATATTTGACACTCCTCACCTTTGGGAGGTCACCATGGTGGTTAAAGGACAACTCAAAATTCCTATAATCTAGTTTCTATTAGCCCACTCTTTTCATATAACATAGAAGCTATGTGGTTGGTTGTGACAAGTGCTAGAGGTTAGGCAATGTTGGTATGAAATAAGAGTTTCCCCAAAAAGGAATTCTAGAATTAGAGATTTTTGATGTGTGGGGTTTAGATTTTATTTGTCTATTTCCATCATCTCATGGGAATAAGTACATACTTTTTATTGTAGATTATGTGTCTAAGTGGGTAGAGTCAGTGGCTCTTCCCAACAATCAATTGAATAGTGTAATAAATTTTTTCAAAAAGAACATCTTTTCAAGATTCGTAGTTCCAAATCCTTTATTACTGATAATGTAACACACTTCGAAAAAAAATTTAGGGATTTGATGAAAAAATATTGTTGTGTAAATAAAACTAGAACTCCTTATTATCCACAGTCCAATGTACAAGTAGAAATTTCAAAAAGAAAACTGAAAAAAAAATACTTGAGAAAATTGTGTCAAATTCTAGGAAAGATTTTCCTCTTAAATTGGATGAATATTAATGGGAATATAGAACTAATTTCAAGACCCCAATAGGTATGTCTCCTTATAGGATTTTGTTTGGAAAGCGTTTTCATTTTCCTGTGGAGTTGTAACATAAATCATATTGGGTACTTAAGGATATGAACATTGATTTTAAGCGTGCTTGTGAGAGGATATTACTTGAGATGAGTGAGGTAGATGATATTAGGAGAGGGAGTTATGATAATTCAAGCATTTATAAAGATTGGACTAAGATATTTCATGATTCTATTATTCAAACCAAAGAATTAAAACATGGATATAAGTTCTTTATCTTTAAATCAGGACACAAAATCTTTCCTGGAAAACTAAATTCCAAGGGTTCTGGACCATTTACTGTTGTTGGAGTCCTTAGGAATGGAGCTGTATAAATAGTTGGTGAAGAGAAAAAACTTATATTGGTTAATGGATAGAGAGTGAAATTTATTTTTAGGGATAGCCGAAGGGATTGGATTCCTTCACTTTTCCTGAAAACTGATCCAGAATAAAGTCTCTATGGAGAATGTTAAACATAAAACTGCATAGGAAGAAACCCGTGGTTCTTTTTGTCCTTTTATTTATTTCATTTTAACCTTGAATAATTTTTTTCTAGTATAATATGTTTTTGGGAAATTTTTGTTGATCGATATTTTTTATTGGTTTACATGCTCTTTGTTTTTAGGATATAGTTACTGATGTTATCTAAGGATTGGAATTCCCAGGATAAAGAATTAATGATAAAATTTGATTTAGGGAAGTACCTTACTCTTAATTTCTATATTCATTTTTCTACTCCTGTTCACTTGAATAAAAATTCATTGCTAATTCATAGTTATTGCTATTAGTGAGTCATTAACTCACCAATGCAATTTACCCACTGATACATCACTCTTAGTGGCTCATTAGTGCTTTTGTTAGTGATTTATTGATAGTACTATCAGTTAGCAAGTGACTGTTACATTAAAAATTATGCACACTCCCTTTGGTGTAAATTTTTCCTACATGTGTTAGGGTGTTTAAAAATATAATACATGTTTTTCTGTTGTATTGGATGTTTTTTCACAAGTCACTAATCTAAAAATAATAATTTATCAGGTTATTCATTTCTGAAAAATGAATTTCATTGTTATTAAATCCATCAACTCCCTGAACTTAAGTGTGGAGAAAAATATTTTTGAATCTTCTTGTATCTATAGGGTTTTTAGTAATTCGATGTCGAATTTACTAAAAATCTATTTAAAACCAATCTGTGAACTTTCTTTCACCCTAGTACATTGTGCTCCCAAAAGTTACAGGCTATTTCTTGAACATTCTTGAAGATCATTATCACTGAGTTAAATTTTAATGCATGCCTTTGGATGTGAACTATCTATAAATTAATCTTTGTGGAAAAAAATATATTTAAACATTAATGTGACCCTTAAAACATGTCATAAATATAATTAATTGAAAATATGTTTTGAAATTTTTTTGTTAAATTGTTCTTCTGCACTTTATAATTCAACTTTGGGGACAATTTTGGGTTTTAAGTGTGGGCAAGGGGGTCAATTCTGGATTGATCTTAACTGTGATTAAGTGAAAGCCCTTCAATTCCACTCCAACTTCAATATTTTTGTAAAAAATGGGTAAATTGTTTCAAATTTCTTGCATTATTTTAGGCTTTACACTATTCCTAAAATAGGTCTTGCCTAAGAATGATACCTGATTAGTAGTTAAGAACTACTTGAAATATGAAATTAATGTGGGTGGATGATTGCTGAGTGAATATACAAAGTGATTTAATTGAAATTTGTTTTAGGAACAAATTTTGAGAGTGATATGGGTAACCTATTAGTGGAGTTATGATCATAACTCAAGGAACTAAAAGTATGATCTTGATTCTAAGGAACTAATTTTAATTTTAATTATTAAAGTAATTACCTTAGTGAGACAATGTAAATGATTTTTATAATAATATTTTTGAAACTAGAGTAGTTAAGGCATCTGGGATCCCATGGTGAGTCTCTACGACCATATATATTGGGTCTGTTTCTGTTAACTATAAACACTCTGTACATTTTGAATAAGTGAACATGCATAGTGTTATTCACATGATACATGGATTTCGAAAAATAAAATAAATTGTCTAGGGTAAAAAATGAGCACATTAAGGTGAGGGGAATGATTAACCCCAAATGAAGAAGGGGAAAATTTGTTTATATAGGAATTATTTAGGTTGTATCAATAAGGTGATTCAAAAAAATTATTTATTTTTTGGAACCTAGGTAATGACTCAAAGTAAAAAAGTTCATTTGGTTATGTTCTTAATTACACATATATTTATCATGTTGTCACTATTGGACTTAGAGCCTAAGCCTAGGTTGAAATGAGTCACTATGAAATATCACATATGAGGAAGGACATCTCCATTGCTTATTGATTCATAACATTCTAGACTATTATTGGGAGTTTGGTTTAAGGAAAGATCCATTTGAACAATTCATTTTTAAAGCCTTTTGACAGTCCTCTATTTTGAAAATTCTAGACATGTTACTTTTTTATCTGTAATATAGAAATTTTTCTATTTTTCAATGCCAATAAGGCATGGGATTCTTTGAGGAAGAACAATGCTTAAGTGTGGGGGAATTTTATGTGGCCTTGTTTTTACACAGTTTTCCACATTTTTTATTTAATTTTAAACAATTTAATTAATTAATTTTTCACTTTTTACAAAATAAGTGTACTTTTATATTTTTATAATGAAATATATTAATTAATTAACTTTTATAACTAATAATGTATTTTTCGTAATTAAAATAATTAATTTAATCTAACAAACTTATTCATTATAATTATTTTTGTTAATATTAATCTGCTTATTTTTTAAAAAAATTGACTTTATTATTAAATAAATATTTAATCATCTTATTTGTGTATTAATAACATTGTTTTTAATATAATATTATATGTTGTAGATTAGATTTATTAAAATAACTTTATTAATTTAATTTTTCTATCAATTAATTTTAGTTAAATTTTTAAGTTTTAATTTGATTAACTAATGTGTTTTAAGTGTATAGTTTGTAATTTAATTGATTGTTTTAGTTTATTGGAATTTTTATTTTAATTTTATTTATGAATTTCGAAGAATTTAAGTCATTGACTCTTTAATTTTTAACCATCGGTTTCACCATTCTTTTTTCCTTCCACCGATGTATACCATCAGTGCCACCCATTTACTCTTCTATCAGTGAGTCATTTCACTGATACATCCTACTATACCATGTCGGTCTCACCGACTACATGTAGTTTTAATTCTTATTTTGATAGTTTTAATTATTTAAACCATTTAATCGAATTGAATCTCATTTGATTTAGTCAATCTTTATTTTATTTCAAATCCTTTAATGATTTGTTTTCTTAATTTATTTAAACTTTATTTTATCAATTTTAATTTTCAGTTTAATTACATTAATTAATTTTACTCTTTTAAATTTATTGTTTTAATTCAAATATTAATTCTTGTATGATTAATAACTTAATTATTTTTTAATTTAATTTAACTATTTATTTTTTATTAGATTAATATATTTTCAATTATTTTAATTAATTATTGTTTTATTTAATTTGATAATCTGTTTGTTTTGTTTTATTTTATTTTTAAATTTTTTCAGTTCACGTATTATTAGTTCACCACATATTTTTCACTAATGGTGAGATGTCTCACCAAACACACATCTGTATCGGTCTCTCACAAACACCAATCACCTTTCCTTCTATCGGTTACTTCATCGCACTCCATGATGTTCACACTATCAGTGTCTCACCCTACCCTCATACCAATAGTTTTACCTTCAATGTCAGTATCTTTCAAATCAGTGGAGTTGATCCTCTATTTCTTTCCACTTACACCATTAGTGTATTCCCCTACCATCAATACTGATGGTATTCCATATCAGCATTCGCAGTCCCCATATTACCAGCAACGTCACCACTTAACCACTTCCACCGTTGATTTCACCCTTCTGCCACTGATACTGATACTCTCCCATAGACTTCACCCATCGACAGTCCAATTTCTCCCAAGTCCTTTACAGCTGCCATTTTTTTGCATTGCAGATTTTACAAAATGTTATTAAAGCTGATTTGATCTTACATTTCTTCAAACAGATTACTCAGACATAAAATTCAAGAGGTTCTTCACCTGAAAATCAACTCACCGTAGTTGCGCCTCTTGCGAGCAGGACTTGATTTGCATCGTACCAGTCGGCGATCAACGATCTATTCCTGATCTGAAGACCCACCTTTGGTCAAACCCTTCTGAGTAGGAAGCTATGCTGGATAAACTAGCACCTCCTGAAGTTGTAGTTGTCACTGACATATGATGGAGTCATCACGAACCCATGTCGCACCGCACTAACCAGTCGCCACAAACTGATGTCAGTCACCGCGAGAAGACGTCGTCGTACCAGCACAAGAACTGTGTGTCACTTTTGAGCCCACCCACGCACTTGATCTGCCACTATTATTGGAGTTTTTCATGCATGAAGAAGCCTTCAAGCTGCTGAAATCACCCCATAGAAGGGGACTTGGAATTTTGCACCACCTCTGCTGAAACCCAAGCCTTGCAGCAAGCCACAAGAACCTATCGTTGTTGTGTGAAGTCAGAGCGCCGGTAGAGTCTTCCTTTGGAACCAGCAAAACCGAATTATCCCCCTCCCTTTGCATAGGATAGGGATTTGGGTGGGATAAGAAGACTAAAAAATAATTAAAATAACTAAACTAAATTATAAAACTAATAACACAAATAAATTAAAAATAATTAATAAATAAAATATAAAATATACTAATTAACTAAAACATAAATATTAATTTTAACTATTAAATTAAAAAAATATTATAAATATATTTATATATTTTAATAAATATATTTATTTTAAATTTATAATATTAATTACAATTGTAATAATAAAATTAATATTGTAAAAATATCTAAGTTGAAATAATTTAATTACTTAATTACTTATGATTTTTAATTATAATTTTAATAATCTAGTCTAAAAATTTCAACTTTATAAATTAATAATTATAATAATTAACCTAATTAAATTAATAAATTTTTTTTTACTTAAGTTTTACCTTAATATTATTATATGAATAATTCTATATTTACTAAAAGTTCTTTTAATAAATAGTATAAAGTTAAATAATAATTATCAACTAAATTATTTATTAATTAACATTAAATAAATTTGTTATAAGAAATATAACATTAATTTAAATAATAAATATTATAAATTAAATAAATATTAATCATCAACTACGGTATTTATTAATTAATAACAATTAACTTATTAACAAGTAATGTAACTAATATAACAATAATATTTATTTAGTTTTTTTTCTTTATGTTTCTAATTGTTTTGTCTTGTACTATGTTGATCAGGTTCATATAGGTAACATAAACTCATCAAGGTTCATCCAACTAACTAGCGTAGAGTTAGTTGTGTGGGTTAAGGTCGAATGACACGTCGTTCAGCAAAAAGTGCATGTGTGTGGTGCATAGGTGAAGAACGTCGATGTTATGGGAAAAAAGGGGGTGACGTGCAGTAGATGATAGGAGAGTTAAAAGAAGTGGGAGAAAAGTAGGCAAGGGTGAGGAGAGGACTACTTACATGAGAAGATTCACACTTTCTCTCACAAAAGAGTATAGCAAATCCTTCGGTAGGATCTTGGAGATCCTGGAGAGCCATCTTCCTGGAGATCCAAGAAGGAACATTGAAGCACTATTTAAGTTCATAGGGTATTTTTCTCTCCTCTATTTGTTTAAATTCTTTAAATTGTAAAACAATGATTTCTTTTTCGATTATGATCAAGTTAGTTACTTAAATATTCTATTTCATGGAATTCCTAGTTCTTCTGGTTAACTTTAATCATCATGTTCATGTAACATTTTAATTCTTTCAGAATTGTTAGACGATATATATTCATAATTCATTCAAATTCATAGTGGCACTAGCTTTCAATTTTAAATTCCACAATTATTTGGAGAGAATGGTATTCGATACATTTTTCAAAAAAAATTAATTCAAAATGAAAACTTCATAACTACGAACAGTATGTTATTTTGTTCTTTTAAAATCAAAAATCTTCACATTTGGACTATCTTGGAGTGGTGAATTCCAATATTTCTCAACCTGAATTACTTGTTTCCTGGCAAGGGAATTAAGTATGTATTTTAAGTTGTAATTTTTGAAGACATACTTGTAAAAAGGAAATAATTTGAACCAGTATGATGGATTTTTCCCCAGTCTTATCTTTCCAATTATTCTTATTTCATAATTTTATATCTTACTTTCTTTGACCATTTCCTATTTCTATATTGTTTTTGAAAAAAAAAACAGAAAACAAAAAAAATAAAAAATAAAAAATTGGAATTTTACTTCACTGCTTAAAACAGTGGGGTGTTTTCAATAAATATAGAAACATTTTGGTCAACATTAACTTATATATGGGTTTGACCCTACTTTCCACTTATATAGTAGTTAGTATGAATATTAATTTTTAAACTTTGATCGCTTCAACGATGGTCATGTCATCATTTCATATCAAATGTTTCCATTTTTAACGAGTCATTCATTTTTTCCAAATTTCTATTTAAATGAATTAATTTCAAGGAATTAAATAGATAATATGTTTTTAGTAACATTTGAAAAAATAACAGTTCTTTAAAACCAAAATTGTAACACCTTATGTTTTTTTAATTATTTTTTTCAAATCAATTTAACATTTTTAATATTTTTCATTTCATGATGAAATGAATATAGATTTTTCAATATCAAATAACTATTTTTGGATTTCATTTTACATTAAACCATTTTATGGTTATTCTACACGAAACACTTAGATTAACATTTGATAAACGCAACACAATGTTTGTCTTGTGTTAGACATAGGGTCGAGTTCCTTCACAAGCTTATGTAACACGCATGGTTGTGTTTTACTGAACTATACTATAATTTTAAAATTATTACTAATATATTATTATATATATGACCTGACTATTATAATGGAAGTTATGAATTAGATTAAATAAATTTTGAAAATATGATTTAGTCATGTGTGTAAAATTAATAATTTGGTTATCAATTAGTATAAGTGAATATAATAACTATTTGAAAATGAAGAAATTATTTTTCTAAGAAAACTATTTTTCTATGAACAAACATATTTTTATATCAATAATTTAAATAAACCACATTTGATTAATGTTTTAATAAAAAAATTATATTATTTATTCGGACAATATTTTTTATACTCATCTAATATATTTTATAGTTATAATATTATAATAAATCCAATTTTATGAATAAAAAGTTGTATATAATAAAATGTAATTTTTCTGCCTATTAATGGGAAACCAAGTTTAAATCAAATTTTTAAAAATTTTATAATTTTTACCTAATAGAATAAAAATCATTTTTTAAATTGGAATATCAAAATTTACTTTGGGAGAATTTTTGGAATATTTCTAAGAAGTTTCATTTTTTGATGAATGGTGATAAACTCTAAATTTTATTTCAAAACAATATATTCATATAATTTGTCTATATTGATAAATTAAGATTTAATTTTTTAAGAATAATTAGATAAATTAAACATAACTTAATCCAATTCCAATCAGTGGAACCAATTTCACAATGAAATTGGATATAAAAATATTTCAATCATTTGAACCTTTTTGTATTGAAAACTCATTATCTTATCCCATCAGCAGGAATAATTTCAATTAATTTCATTCCATTATGTGAATTTAATTTTAAAAAAGGATTAAATATTTTTAATCATTATAATTTATAATTTTAAATAATCTAAAATTGTTTTTTTACAAAAAATATTAGTGAATGTGATCAAAATTATTTACAAAGACTAAGAGAAAATATCACTTAACAAAGGACTAATCCTTAATAACAAGGGACACAACAACCTATAAGCTTATATAAAATAATTTTTTTGTACATATTTCTACCCTATCATACCTTTCATAAATTGGTACAATTATTGGAGCAACATTAAATGGGAAAAATCTTTTTGGAATTCCCTTTTAGAACTTTACATGAATGACACTCCTCAAATAAAAAAATGAACTCACTCCTCCCACTTATTCACAATAATATTGAATTATATATCACCAATAATCTACTCAAATAACCTACAACAATTACTCCCTTCATCCTAGAAGATTCAATTTGTGTATAAATCCAACCAAGTAATCCCTTTGGAGAAAACCAAAAGGAGTTACCCAAAGAACATGTAACATCCTTCCTTAAGATCTTTTGTTTTATTTTCATTCTCCACCACATATAATATTACTATTACATGATTATATAATAATATATTTATCCTAAATATAATTATATGTTTTTATTCTGTTTTTTTATCTACATTTACACATACTTTCATCTAATGGGTAAACAGCATATTGTTCTTCTGTATGGCGAACTACGGACTCACGAAACGATGTTGTCCGTTCTTTCATTACAACCTCTCATAGTTGGAAATTTTGATACAAAATATGTTTATATATTTTATATTTATTATTTTTGTGATGTTTTATTATTTTTTATTTTTTATATAAAACATAACCTCTTTCTTTCCATTTTTTTACATACAATAACATCGTGTGTGGACATATGGACTATCGCCTCTTCAAAGCAACGTGACTCGCTCACAATTTAAATGAACTTTATTAAAGATAGGTTTAGTGAATGTATATTATTTATATGAAATAATAATTATATGTAAAATATAATATATATATATATATATCATTTTCATTTTTGGTTTCAATACGATAATAAAACGGAAACAATGTTCATGTGTACATACGACTTACCGTCTCCATTAAGGTGGTATTACATTTCATAATTCTATATTTCTTATATTATTAAAAATATTTATATAATGAATAAATGTGATATTTAAATCATTTTTTCACTATTTATGTAATTAAATAATTTTCTTTTTAGGAGGATCAAAAATAACAAGTCAAAAACATTTACAAAAACCATGTGGATGTCACCTGAAATGTAACACTAAAATGGAGTTGTTAATAAAAGGGTAATATAAATTAATAATAATAAATATGTAATATTAGATATAATATTATTTTTCTGTCATATATTATTGAGAATATTTTATTTAAAATATAGGACGTTTGAATTTATACGAAGAAAGTCAAGACTTAATGTAAGGGAATTTTATCACACATTTTAATTCTATGAGATACAAATCATATTCTTCACTCACTTATTTTGTGTGATGTATATACTACCCTATTAAATTTTATATCATTAATATATTTTTTTAATGATATTAATATATTTTATTTATTTTATTCTTTCATGGGGATCACAATTCTAATGTTACTCAAGTAATAATGGTTTTCTCGTCAAACATTTATTTATGAGAGACTTATTCCTTATTCACCACTCATATCATTGATGTGGTTTATATGATACACACGAATGTATTATTTTATTATTATGATTAAATTTCTGGGTATTTATATATCGTTTTTAAGATATCTCTTTTAGGGGTTTTATAGTTCAATGGATACCATGTTGGTTAATTATTTTGGTTTCAATTCGACATTTTGAGATACATACCATGTTATCCACCTATATTTTTATAAGATGTTTATATAATTAACTTTAAAATTTTATATAATTAATTTAATTTTTTAATGATATTTTTGGATTCGTCTTATTTCATTTTATTATATTGGGATTTTGATTGAAATTTTCCAAAGTTGTATTAGTTTATTACAATAATCTAATTTTTTTATTAGGATAGTTTATGATTATGCCTCCATTGATGAATTATTATGATCCATATCACAATATAACTTATGAATTGTCTACTCATATGGTTATTCATTTTATATCAATGTAATGGTACAATTTCTCCACTTTTTGGTACTTAAGATAATTAATGAATTTTTTATGAAAATGTGACTTTGTTTCACCTTTGGGTATAAAATATGAGCTCATTCAAAACCATTTTTTTCTAAAAAATAATAAAAAATTGTCTTAATATTACCTTGTTATGTTTAAAAGAAATGATTACCCATTTTTTCCTTCTTACAAAATACTTTTAAAAGGAGTCATTTTTAATTTTCCGATCAAGGCACTTTTGTAAACTTGTTATTATACAAGAGTATTATTCAGAATGTATAGACTTACATGCCATTATGACCTTAATTAACATAATATTTTCATTATAATATTACAATATTATTTTTAAGGAATTTTTTTTTCTTAATATTCTATAATGTTTTTATATTTTGAGTTTATTTTCAAAGAAAAATGTTTTGAAACATTTTTTTGTTCAAAAACTTATTTAATTAATTTTCAAAACATCCTTTATATGTTTTCCAATAGTTATTTTTAAATACATTGGTTTTCAAAATTATTTCAAGATGAATTTTTATGATTTCAAAGTATTTTTAATGAAAATGGCTTTCAAAATGATTTTAATCTTTTATATGTTTTCATGAAAAAGGGTTTTTAAAATATTTTCACATTTCATTAATATGTTTTGAATAGAAAAGGGTTTGAAGATTTTTTCAAGATTACTTTATAGGTTTCATGGTTATTTTGAAGTGAAATATTTTTCCAATGGTTTTATGATTAAAAAGAAATAATCCATTAATAATGTACATTTTCATCAAGAAATGTTTTTAAAAGATATTTAAATATTATTTTCTACATTAGATGAAATCCATTTGCATTCCTCCTTAATTTTCTATGAATATTATCCATGGGTTCAATTAATATTATTTCTCTAAATTATTTATCATTTGATGGAATTATGTTTATGAAATGTGTCCCTATTTCATGGGTTATAATTTTATGAAACTTTATTCATTTCATGGAATATTATTTCATGAAATTATTATGAAACATGTCACTTTTCAATAGGTTATGATATAATTACTTTTTTATGATTCTAATTTCATATCATGGGTTGTGATATGATGAATTGTTTTGATCTAGTGGAACTCATATGTATGATTTTATTATAATATGGGTGGGACCTATATCTCCCACAAATGTATTAGGTAAGGCATTAAATCTCATGAGTATGAAAGGGATGGAACGAGGAATGAACTCAGTTTAGTATGACATGGATGAAATAAGGAATGAACTTGGTTCAGAAATATAAGTTTAGAATGGGAAGTGAACTCGGTTCAGTAATACATAGCTAGAATGAGGAGTTAACTTATTTTAGAACTATGGGGATTGAATAGGAAGTGTACTGGGTTCAGTAATACAAGGCTGGAATGAGGAAAAAACTCGGTTCAGTAATACAAGGTTCTAACGAAATGTGACCCAGTTCAATAATTCTTGGGTGTAATGAGGAGTGACCTTGGTTCATTAATATAGGTATGGAATAGGATGTGATCCTAGTTCAATAATACATGGATAGATTATTGAGTGATCTTGACTCAGTAATACAGTTCTGGAATGGGGAGAGAACTCGGTTCAGCCATATACTTTTTCAACTATGATGGTCTTGTAATTAAGCCTTGACTACTATGGAAATCATTTTTTATGTCTACTAAAATACCATTTATAATTTATATGTTATTATCTCATGGATTATTATCCTGATTAAATTATGATTCGAGTCTTATAAATAGAAAATATTTATTCCATGACTCATTTATATGATCTTTGATATGCAGGATATGATTTTTGAGTATTATTCTCAAGTTCTCATACCCTTATAATCATTTTACACTTACATATCTCCTTTTATTACCCATACCAAGATTTTGAGCCCACCCCATTCTTATGTTTCCATTACCCAGTTAATGATGAAATGTTTTAAGTAGAATTACTTAAGGGGGTGATATCTATGAGAAATAGTGAAGATATTTCACCATGTTTGAAAATTAAGTTCTATGTTTCTGAAGACACTAATCAATTATGGTCCTCAGGGATGTAAATTTTTTATGATGTGAATATACATGTAAAATGATGTAATTTCCAATTATGTTATTCCTAGGGAGGTATAATTGGTATCAGAGTAAAGGTTTAGTCTACCTTTGTAAATTAGGATGATAAAACTTTATTAATATCCCTATGGATATTTATATGGATATTTATATGGATTTATTTAAGTATAAGCCTAAGGTGTCATGGATTTTAATATCAGGGTCATGATTTAGGCATCATATAAGTAATGTTTCATGATTGTGTAGTTTTATACTATGATATGTGTTTCACGCACTATGATTTATGGTCATAATAAAAAGTAGGAAACAAAAAGGAATAGGATTATCATTGAATGTTTCAAATGTGTAAAGTATGGGAATTATGTAAATTGATTTCCTATGTAAAAATATCATGAATAGAATCAGGAAGGTGGTATAAGTATTTGTTATACTACTGAAGATAAGGAGTCTCTTAATGAAATTTGAAAGCTATGTGTTGTTCTAGTATCATTTTTTTGAAATTATGATTAAATTGAGTATACATGATTCCTATTTCATATTCAATAAAATGGGATTTCCGGACTGTGATGATGAATCTTGAGTGATGGTTTAAGAGTAATGTTTCATTATTAAAGTTCATATCATTTGGAAATCAAATATTATTTTATATGATTCATGAAATATACAATTATTTTCTATATAATTATTTCATTAATAATTGTAAAGGATGTGTTGAATTGTGCTGGAGATATAGAAAAATTATATTTTTATTAAGGTAAGGTTACGATTAATGTGTTCATGTGGATGTGAAAATGATATTTAGTATGGATAAAGGGATGATGATATGAATAATTTAAATTGGATATTATTTATTACCCTAGAACTGATAAAGGATTTTTTTGACAAAGTGTTTTTCATTATAATGGTTAATGATTATGAAATTTATAGAATATATTCATAATAAAGCATGCATGTTTTCAATAAGGATGTATTGTAATTCTGGTTATAAACATACTTCAAGATAATACTTGATGAAGGTATTCCCATGTTTGGTATGTGACAACCAAGAAGTACTTTATGATATACATGGGATCAATACTAATATTTTTTTGAGAAATATTGTGGCTATTTTTTTAATGTTTTAGACTTCAATATTTTAGAATTTTTATAAGGTTACTCATTTCTGAAATTGTTTATGTAAACATTCAGATGAGATTTTTTATATTAAAGTATTCTCTCTCCATATAATTATTTATTTATATTTTTTAACCTGTGATAGCCTTTTTGTGATAAAGATAAATGGAATGAACTATCATTCTATTAATGGATTTCATGACCTATTAATGATTCATGAATTAAAAGTTTACCTTTATTTCTTGGATTAAGAGATGATGTGGGAGTTCATAAAGGGCCAAAAAAGGGTATGGTTGTCTAGAAATCATATAAGTAAATATTTTAATGAAAATTATTCATATTAGGAAAAAAGGAATTTCAATATAATTTTGTAAAGTTATAATAATTTTTTTATATTTATTACCATTTTCAATCCTCCTTCAGTTTTGAAGTTGTGATTATTAACCTTATCCTAACCATGTTCTCTATCACTCCCCATTAGAACTTAATAGTTATATTTCTCTTCCTCATCCATGTTTTCAATTTCCAACTATTTTCTCCTATGTGGTAACCTAGTTATGAGTTAAATTGTGTAACAGTTATGGTTCTAAGTTTCAATTTATAAAGAAATAATTAGTATTCATTTTTATGATGGGGGTTTATATGAAAGAAACATTCTAGTATTAAACATTTGATAACCCAGAGGAATTTTGAGGGAGAAATTAATTTTAAGGGGGGGTAAAATGTAACACCCCAACATTTTGGGAATTATTATTTTTGAATTATTTTAATACGATTGATATTTTTCATTTCATGCAACAATTAATATTTTTTTATATATGAAAGTAATAAGTTTTTATTTAATTATATGAAACACCACATTAATCTTTGATACAAACAGCACATAGATTAACATTCAGTACACACGACAGTAGTTTTTAATTTTGATACATAGAATGTTGACATCCACCAGTAGCTTGTGTAACATGCAATGCCACTTTTTAATGAACTACAATATACTATTAATATTATTATTAAAATGTTATTATAGCTTCCACATAGATATTGGAAAGGAAGTTATGAAAAATATTAACTAAATTTTGAAAATATGACTTACAAATATGTACAAAATAAATCATTTGGTTATAAATTGGTATAAGTGAATGTAAGAGCTATTTGAAAATAAAGAAATTACTTTTCTAAGCAGACTATTTTTCTATGAAAAAACACAATTTTATCTCAATAAATTAAACAAAACACATTTTATGAATATATTCAATAAAAATTTTATATTTTATATTCAATAAAAATTTCTGATAGTCATTCAATATATTTTAAAGGCATTATATTATAATAAACCCAATTTTATGAATAAAAATAGGTTTTTTCTAAAAGGTAATTTCTCCACATTTAAATGGAGATACCATTTTAAATATATTTTTTAATAGTTTTAAAATTATTATTTGAAAAAATAAACCTCATTTTTAAATGAAAAATGTTAAATTTAATTTCAGTGATTTTTGGTATTTTTTTGAGAAGTTTGTATTTTTTTATGGATGGTGAAAAACACTAAATTTTAATTAAAAATTAATTTTCTTATAATTTATTTATATTGTTATATTATGTTTTAATTTGTATTTAAAGTATAATTATTTTAATTATACGTTAATTAATCCAATTTAGGTCATTTTAACAAATTTTACATTGAAATTTGATATAAAAACATTTCAATATTTTGGACCTTTTCACTTTAGAAACTTTGCGTCTCATCTCGTCTGTGGGATTAATTTTAAACAAATTTATGACAATATGGTGATTTAAATTTAGAAAATTGGATTCCATATTTTTAATCATCATAATTTATAATTTCAAATAATGTCAACATTGTTTTTTACAAAAACAATTGAAAGTGATTATAATTAATTACAGCGATTAAGAAAAAAATTAGCATAATAAAGGACTAAGTCTTAAACATAAGCACAAAAATGACCTATATACTTGTACAATAATCCATTTTCTATACATATTTAGACCCTATATACCTTTAATGTAATATGGACCATTATTTTATCCAATTTACATGGTAAAATTATGTTTGGAATTCCCTTTTCAAAAAATTTCAAGAATTCCAATCCAACGTAAATATAAAAAGACACTAACCCCTCCCAGTTATTCACACCTCTAAAGACATTTTTCTAGCACAAAATATACTCAAATAATTTCCCAAAATATCTCCATTCATCCTAGAATCTTTCATTTGCACATAAATCTAACCAATGTATCCCATTGGTGTAAACCAAGAGGAGTTACCCAAAGAAGAGGTGACAACCTTCCTCAAGAACTTTTGTATAATTTTAATTTTACACCACCTAAATTGTTCTTATTACTAGAATATATAATAAAATAAGTGTCCTTAATTTATTTATAGGTTTTTGTTATAATTTAATGACTTAAAATTACCCACACTTCCATCTAATGGGTAATTAACTTACCATTCTTACGAATGGAAAACTATCACCTCCTGAAATGATGTTGTTTGTTTTTAATTTATTTCCTATCATGCTTGTGAATTATGATGGTAACTATATATTAATATGATTTATATTATATTTATGATTTATTTTTTATTCATGATTTTTTATATAAATCATACCTTCATGCTTCCAATTTTTTGTAAATACGATAACTTTGTTTGTGGATATGGGGACTACCGCCCCCTAAAAATGATGTGATTCATTCACAATTTCAATTGAATGTATTAAGGATTTATTTAGTGAATTTAAATTGTATATATAAAATAATAAGGCTAATATAATAATATAATATATATATATATATATATACATATATTTGATTTACGTTCTTTCTTTCAATACGACAGTAAAACGGAATCAGCGTTCTTGCATACGTAGGACCTACCATCTCTATGAACGGTGAATTCCATTTCATATATATATTTATTATATAATTATAAAGATTTATAAATTGAATGTAGATGATTTTTAAATCATATTTTACATTTTATAAATAATTAAATAATTATCTAAGTAAGCATATCATGAATAATAAGTCAAAACATATAACAAAAAAACCCAAATATTACCTAAAACATAACATTATAATGAGGTTGTTAAAAAATGGATAATATAAAGTAATATTAAAAAAAATATGGTATTATATAGAATAATATGGTTATTTATTTGATTTATAATAAACTTATATTTATTATACATGAGGTTTGAACATATACAAAGAAAGTCAAGACTTAAGGTAAGGGAATTTCATCTCACTTTTTATTTCTGAGAGATACATGCTTTATTCACAACATGATTATTTTAGGTGGTTTATATAATTACCTATGAAATTTTATGTAATTAATATAATTTATTTAATTATAATAAATTTTTTAATTGATTTTTTTAATTCATGGGCTTCCATATTCTAATGTTACACAAGTTGTAAGTTTTTTCCCATCCCACTTTTATTTCTTTGAGACTTATACCATTTTCACTACTCATTTATTTGGTGTGATGTATATACCTAAAATTAATGTATTATATTAATATTATGATTAAATTTATGGTTTTTTACATATCCATTTTATGATATCCCTTTCATGGGTTTTTGGTCAAAATGTTACCAAATCGGTAAAGTAATTTTGTCTCAATTTTCATTCATTGAGATATATTCCATGTTATGCACCTATAATTTTCTATGAGTTGTAAACAATAACCTTTTAAAATTTATATAATTAATATAATTCTTTTCATGATATTTTAATATTCATGAAATTTCATTTTCTTACATGGGATTTTGATTCAATGTTATGAAAGTAGTAAAAGTTTCTTGCAACAATCTTATCATTTCTCTTGATTGTATATTATTATGCTTCAATTGATGAAATATTATAATCCATATCTCAAGATATCTAAATAAATATATTATCCTTTTTATATTCATATTATATCAATGTAATGTTATAATTATTACACTCTTTAGTACTTCATATAATTAAGAATTTATTTTTTGAAAATCCAACATTGTTTCTCCTTTTGATTAGAAATATATGTTATTTCAAAACCATGATTTATAAATAAAATTTAAAAAGTTTCTTAATATTATCCTATGATGTTTGAATGAAATTTTTTCCCATTTGTACGTTTTTACAAAATGGGTTTTAATGGAATCTTCTTGTCATTTTTTGATCAAGGAACTTTTCCAAAAATTTGACGGTGCCAAATCAATGATTGGATTATATGTAATTACCCCCATCATGACTATCATTTAATTAATTATTGATTTGAATGTTAACAATGATATTTTTAAATAAAATTTTTTCTTATTATTCTATAAATTTTTTGAACTTAATGTGGTTTCGAAAGACAATTTTTTTAAAAAATATATTTAAAAGGTGTTTTAATAGATTTTCAAAACATCCTTAATATATTATAAAAACATTATTTTCAAAGAAAAAGTGTTATTTAATGGCTTGGATTTTTATGAATTTATTTTTATAAATTATTTTTGGAAGA
Source organism: Viscum album (assembly GCA_963277665.1). Lineage (NCBI taxonomy): Eukaryota > Viridiplantae > Streptophyta > Magnoliopsida > Santalales > Viscaceae > Viscum > Viscum album. Next base: position 1,091,090,771 of record OY728121.1, read on the forward strand.
TTCTGAGACCAAGAACTGAGACAGTGTGTGATTCTGAGGCTCGGTGTGCCTAGAATAGTTCATTGAAAAATGTTATTCTTTTAAAAGAACACCCACGCAGTTCTCCTAAAAAAGTGGAATAAATCCAAAACGAGTTTGAAAATTAGAAATATGAGGTCACTTTTGTGTTCAAAGTAGCGAATTTACCTTATGTGAGGCTTAACATCCACCATCATGAGTCGACTGTGAAAATTAGTTTTCACACATTAAAAGAAACAAAATAAAGTGAGATTATTTTATTTAAGTTACATGATAACACTATAGTATTTTCCTTTTCCAACAGGCCTTGTCAGAGAAATTTAGGGTTATTTTTATAACCATGGGATTCCTTTGAGGAAAGTATATGGAATCCTCTCTGACTAACAACGATGAACTTCAGCAAATCGAGGATCGACAACGACACAGACATCTGTTCTTCATCAACGACCGATCCAACCATGAGGTAGGATGTTTATATCCTTGTTATTTTCTCTTCCCCTACTAGATTAAATGATAAATGATGAACAACCAATGAATTGGTTGGTCTGTGGTTCTACTGTTCTTGTAGGATAGATAATTGTTTTTGGGTTTAAAAATGGGAGATATATCATTGTGATTGTTTGTTGTTGTTCATTGTTAAAACTTCCAATAGGAACTAATCAAGGAAAAAAAACAAGGAAAATATCCTTTATGTGAGTGTTAATGTGGTTTATCTCTCCCCCATCAATCTATCTCATTATTTATGCATTATTCTCCCTTTAAACCCTTATGTGAACAATCGACTATTGTTACCCTGATCCATGGCGCAACGATCATAGATGTAGGGATTTAACCCCATGATTTCATAAAGGACATGTGGTAGAAGCATGGTAAAGTTCATGATATGTGGAGGAATATGGTGGTATAATTCCATTGTGTAGGTGGGACACTTGCGGGGTGGCCGATGGTGAGGGTAGGACAAGGCCAGTCGGTCTAGTCTAGAGGGAGCGTGAGGTGACGACGGGTCCTTGGCAGGGAGGCCAGTGGTTGAAGTAGGTTGTAGTCTAGGTGGGACTACATGGTAGATCAAGGAGTTGGATACTATGGGTGGTTATAGGGGTCGTGGTGGGAGGACACGGTGGCAATCTGGGATGCGGATCAATGCTGCATTGAAGGAACCCACAACGGCAAGGTCATGTGGCATGTAGAGGAGGCAGGTTGGCCACGTGAAATGCAGCATGGTGCGACGTTGACTGGGTGAAATGGGGGAAGCCACATGGTCAAGGTGGGCCACATGTACCTGGGGGTGTGGGCAGGGTGGTCCTCATCTAGTGGACCAAACTGGCCTGCATGCAGTGGGCTAGATTTGGGTTGTCGGGCTCCTCAATCGGCCTAGTGGGCTTGACCCAGTAGCCAAGTTGGATGGGGCCAGCAGGCAAAGCCTAGTGGGATGATTTTAGTGGGATGGTCCAGTTCGGCATGGGACAGATCAGACTGGGTCAGTTTGGACTGGGTCAAGTTGTCCGGACCGGGTCGGGTTGGACCCACATCAAACCGTTTTACAAAAACAGCCTTATCTTTCAAAAAATGTGTCTGTTTGATGAGTCGTTTGTAGCATTGGGACCCTTGTGAAGAGATGGTCCTTTTTTAATACTCTAACTATGTTTTGGTGGAAGTTGGAATATGGCCTAATGGATTTAGGTATACATTCTCTTGGAATGAGTGTGGTAGGTGGGAAATATTGTGGTCAGATGTGACTTGGTGACTATGTGACTTGGTGACTATGTGACTTGGTGACTATGTGACTTGGTGACTATGTGACTTTGTGATTATGTGACATGGTGACTATGTGACTTGGGGGCTTCCTAAATCCATTAAACTCCATGATTTATCAACACTCTGTGTGGAATCGACACTATGGGCATTATCGACACTCCATGTGTTATCGACTCTGGGAGTTCTATGGACTACAATTGATAATCAATATTTTGTTATTTAGACTTATACCAGTGTTATTTTAATGTACCACTTCTATTTGGTACAATTATTTTATTTTATGTGGTATAATTCATGTATTTCTATGTGGTATACTTAGTGTATTCCTTCATGGTCTTCCTTAGTGGTGTTCCTTCATGGTGTTCCTTAATGGTGTTCCTTTTTGGTATTCCTTCTCGGTGGTCCTTCATGGTGTTCCTTCAGGGTGTTCCTTAGTAGTGTTCCTTCATGGTGTTCCTTCTTGGTCTTCCTTTGGGGTGTTTCTTCATGGTTTTCATTCGTGTTGTTCCTTAGTGTTGTTCCTTCGTGGTGTTCTTTCAGGGTGTTCCTTAGTGGTGTTCCTTCATGGTATTCCTTAGTGGTTTCCCTTAATGGTGTTCCTTAGTGGTGTCCCTTAGTGGTTTTCCTTCATGGTGTTCATTCATGGTGTTCCTTTGTGGACTTCCTTAGTGGTGTTCCTTTTTGGTGTTCCTTAGTGGTGTTCCTTTGTGGTGTTCCTTCGTGTTGTTCTTTTGTGGTGTTCCTTCGTGGTGTTCCTAATCTTTGTTCCTTCATGGTGTTCCTTAGTGGTGTTCCTTCATGGTGTTTCTTAGTTTTTTTCCTTCATGGTGTTCCTTTATAGTGTTCTTATGTGGTGTTATCTCATGGTTTTCATTAGTGGATTTCCTTAGTGAATTTCCTTCATAATGTTCCTTTGTGGTGTTCCTTAGTGGTGTTCCTTAGTGTTGTTCCTTAGTGGTGTTCCTTAGTGGTGTTCCTTAATGGTATTATTTAGTGGTGTTCCTTAGAGGTGTTCCTTCAAGGTGTTCCTTAGTTTTTTTTCCTTCATGGTCTTACTTAGTGGTGTTCCTTCGTGGTATTAATTCATAATTTCCTATTTTTTATATTTTACTTTATGGTTTCGGAGTGTTCTACTAAGTATTGTTTTACTCACCCCTACATGGGCTTTTCCTGTACGTGTCGTATCTTGTGTAGACGATAGATTAATTGAAGGAGTCCTAGATGGACCAGGATCATATGGTTCTTAGTGAGACCAGATAGTCTAGGTATGCTCCTTCAGCTTCAGACAATAATTTGGTACCTTTCCCTTCAGGTAGGGTTTTCTGCAGATGAGTTTCAGGAACATATGCATTCACTTTTACAGACTCTTTATTTTGGTGTGCTTTTCTTTTGGCCCAGTTCACTTTCTAGTTTTCTACAATCTTACTCGGTGGATGTTATCTTGTTGTATGCATGAATTTTTTACTTAGTGTTTCTACATTTCAGAATTTTGGGATTGAAGATTTGTGTGTGTGTGTGTGTGTGTCGGTACTTAGGAAAATGCCTCATATTTGTGGGATGTTCCTATTTGGTTCTATTCACTAGCCCCTGGCCTATTGGAGGTGGGATTGGGGTAGTCATGACATGGACCCCTATGGGATAGGTCATGAAAGAGTGGTATCAGAGTAGGTCGGTTATACTTAAGGAGCAAGAGTTTGTGAGGTTGGTTTGGGGAAATAATGTTAAGTGTTTTGAGTCCGATTTTCAGGTCATAGAATCTAGTGTTGGTGCAGTAGCTGACATATCCATACACCAGGACTCTGAATTCTAGTTTTTTACTCTATACATGAAACACTAATTGCATGGAAAAATAATGGTACATTCATTATATAGGATTTTGGTGCCTTATCATGCCCTTCTTGAGTTAGCTCACTAGGAATACTCTATAGACTATGGCACATCATGTTATATTTCCAGATTCCTCCATGTAGACAGAAATCTAGGATTCTATCGCATGATCATGCAGATGATCTGATGGGTGGAGAGTCATCAATATAAGGATTTTTACCTTATATTTCACCGCTAGGTGGTGCACAAGCTATACCAGCACCTGTATAAAAGAATGTGGTACTCTTTGTTCTAGTGGATGAGAAGAGTAGGCTGAGCGTACCTCATGAGTTTCATCAAAACAGATGTGTTGGGTTTTAAGGCGAGATAGACACACAAGAGTCTGAGTACTGGCTTGAGGTGGTCATCCAATTTTTCCATCTTTTCAAGGTACTAGTAGATTAAATGGTGGTCCTGACAGAAAACCTTCTACCTAGCCTTGTAGGGTGATGGTGGGGTTTGGATACCTTATCATGTGATGAGGTGACTTTTCTATGGATAGAATTTGAGAGTCTTTTTAGAGAGGAGTTGTCACTTTATATGATAATGGATGTGCACATCTATGAGATTCGACAACTCTTACAAGATGACGTGTTAGTATCTGAGTACCCATCTAGGTATACCAACCTTTTCAGGTACTTGATGGATGAGAAATGAGACCATTACATCAAGTAATGGAACTTCAAGTGAGGTCTTCATACGGATATCTAATACAACGTAATCCCTTTATTCATTCCTACCTATGCTATGGTGCTAGAGATAACCTTTGTGATTAAGAGTCCCCTAGCTGAAAAGAGACATCCAGTGATAATCATTAGTGGTAAAGTAGTAGTATAAAGATCTACAAGGCAGCGGACATGGAAGAGGAGATAGGAGAGTAGCAAGATGTGGTAGAAATTTCATCAGGTTACCACCAACACCCCCCAAGTGTTCCACACTAGGATCAGGGATCTAGAAGACAGGGTAGGGGAAAATTGCATGTGGTCGAGGCTTATGACCTAAGGACTACGTGAATGATTCAGGTTACATTCTGTTTCTATTCTACTTTAGCTACAGTTTTAATAGAAATAGTTACTAGTCATTATTTTCTATCTACATATCTTGTTCAAGACTCAAATATTCATGTTGAACCGTTGACTTGATCTTCACGCTTGTAGACTCTTACCAAAGGAGACTGAATGATCACTCACTAGTACTAACAGTGTGTCTTTACTCTTAGAGGACATAGTTTCAGTTGGGATCTCCTGGTAGCGGCGTCAAGGCCTTATGAAGTAAATCTTATTTTAGACTGGTTGCCTATAGTTTATGAAAAGATTTACTATTTTAGGTGAAGAATGTGGTGTGTCCGTAGTGGTGGAATAAGGTTTTCCTTGTTTTTGAAAATAAATCCCAATCATCACAGAATCGACTTAAACAAAGGAGGGTGCAACTAATTTCTCATCAATTGGATGGCCTAACACTTGATATAGCGGAATTTTTGAGTCCTCGGTTTCCTGTAGTGGTTACAGAGTTACAGTGGATCCAGCAAAGGTTGAGATAAGGGAATTTTAGAAAGTTCCTCCATGATTATGACATAGAGATTGTATTTATTCCTAGAAGGGGAAGGCGGTGACAGATGCTCTTTGCATAAGATCTATTTTGTAGTTGTTGAATGACAGGTCGATGCAATAAGCCTCATTGTAGTTATCCATTATATATGTAGATGGAAAAACATACCTCCAGTTGATGATTTTCACCCCTCCACTCTTATAGTGAGTCAGGGAGGCATATCTTAGAGATACCGACTGTGAGACATTTCATGCTAAATACCCTCATTTGTTTGTATATATTTGTTTTTAGAATTTGGGGATGGAAATTACATAGGTGGGGATAATTTAATGACTCGGGTTTTCCTAAATTTATTTTTAGAAATTATTTGGCAATATTTTAGGAACAAGCGCTGAGATGGAGTGAAATTATGAGGCCCATTGTTCCTATAATAGATCATTGAAATATGTTGTTTTTATTATTTTACATGAACACAGGTTTCTTGAAAAAGAAGAATAACTCCTAAATTGGTTCCCGAATCATAAATTTTAGGGTACCGTTGTGTTTAGAGAAGAATCTTTACCTTGGGTGGGGACTAACGTCAACTAGCACGAGTCTATTGTGAAAATTAATTTTCATATGTTAAAAGAAATAAATAAAACAAGTTTATTTTATTTAACGTGGCATGATGATTCAGTGGTAGTTTCCCTTTTTAATAAGCCTTTTTAGAGAAATTCAAGGTTACTTTCATAACCCTCGGATTCTGCTGAGGAAAGTGGATAGAAACCTCTCTGAAGACCGATGATGAATTCCGGTGGATCAAGGATCAATGACGACATGTACCACCATTATTTTTCAATAATGGATCCAACCATGAGGTAGGATGTGGATCCCTTTTTGATTTACCCTTACCCTATTAGGTTTAATGAAGAATGTAGTCCAACCAATGAACAAGTTGATCTACGGTTTTACCATTCATGTGGGATAGATATTTATGATGGTCTATTACTGTTCTTAGTTAAACCTTATAACATGAACGGATCAAGGCCGACATGAAAATGACCAAGACCTGATCATTGGTAATTCATGTGCTTTATCTCTCCCCCCTCAATATATCACGTTCTTTATATGTTCTTATCTATTGAAACTCTTATGCGAATGATCAACTGTTGCACACCCGATCCATGGTACAACGATCCGAGATAGACAGATTTGATCTGTGGTGGCATAGAGGATTTTTGACAAAAGCATGGTACAGTTTAGTAGAGGCGGTGGATTATAGAAACACAAGTCCATAGAATAAGGTAGGCCACCGGTGGGGTATCTAGTATTGGGGGTAGGATGCGGCCAGTGGGTCCAGTCTAGGGGGAGCGCGAGGCGGCGACGGCCAACCCGAAGGGTGATAGGCTGTGGTCCAGGAGGGATTATGTGTGAACCCGTGATGACAGAAGCCACGAGTAGTGACCAGTGGTCATGGAAAGATGTTGTGGCAGTGATATGGGACATGAATCAGAGCCGGGTTAGAGGAACCCTATGGCGGCAAGGTCGTGGGTCATGCGGAGGAGGCGGGTAGGCCGCGTGAAATGCAGCATTGCACCTCATTAACCAGGTGACATAGGGTGAAACATGTAGTTAGGGAGAACCACAGGGACTAGGGGGAGTGGGTAGGGTGGACTATGTCTAGTGGAGTAAATTGGCCCACATATAGTGGATCAGACTATGGTGGCATGGTCGCTCTGGCGGCCCAACGGGCTGGACCTAGTTGCCCAACATGCCTAGCGGGTCATGCTCATTGGGTCAGGACAATTCGGGTCGGACCAGGTTGGGTCATCCAGAAAAGGTCGGGTCAGGTCTACTAGGTCGGGTCGGACCTATACTAGACTCAGGTCAAATCATTTTACAAAAATGGTTGTATCTTTTGAACTATGTGTCTCCCTAACAAGCAGTTTGCAGCATTGAGACCCCTACAACAAGATATTCCATTTGGGATACACTAACTGATTTTTTTGGAAGTGGTAATACAACCTAATGAATTGTGGTTTATATTCTCCTAGAATAAGCTTCCTATGTGTGGAATCCAGTAGTTGGATGTGACTTAGTGAGTGTTTGACTTGTTGACTATGTGACTTGAGATTATGTGACATAGGGGATGCCAAACTCCTTGACAGTCCATGTGTTATTGACACTCCATGTGTTATCGAAACTCTGTATGTTGTAAGTACTTGGTGTTCTATTGAAACTTCATGTGTTATTGAAATATGTGTGTTATCGATGTTCTATCTGTTATCAACAGTCCATGTGTTGTCAAATCTAGGTGTTCTGTGTACTAATTCATGTATTTCTATGTGGTATACTTCATGTATTTCTATGTGGTATACTTCGTGTATTTTTTGTGGTATACATGTTGTATTTTTTCATGGTGTTCCATAGTGGTGTTCCTTCGTGGTGTTCCTTAGTGGTGTTCCTTCCTATTGTTCCTTCATGGTGTCCCTTAGTGGTGTTCGTTCATGGTGTTCCTTCAGGGTGTTCCTTCATGGTGTTCCTTCGTGAAATTCCATAGTGTTGTTCCTTCATGGTATTCCTTCATGGTGTTCCTTAGTGGTGTTCCTTCATGATGTTCCTTAGTGGTTTTCCTTCATGGTTTTCATTCAGGTTGTTCCTTTGTGGTGTTCCTTCGTGGTGTTCCTTAGTGGTGTTCTTCATGGCATTCTTTCATGGTGTTCCGTCATGGTGTTCTTTATTGTTGTTCCTTCATGGTGTTCCTTAGTGGTGTTCCTTTGTGGTTTTCCTTAGTGGTGTTCCTTAGTGGTGTCACTTCATGGTGTTCCTTTATGGTGTTCCTTAGTGGTGTTACTTCGTAGTGTTTCTTAATGGTGTTTCTTCATGGTGTTCCTTAGTAGTGTTCCTTTGTGGTTTTGCTTCATGGTGTTCATTCATGGCGTTCTTTCATGGTGTTTCTTATTGGTGTTCCTTCTTGTTGTTCCTTAGTGGTATTCCTTCATGGTGTTCCTTCATGGCATTCCTTCATGGTTTTCCTTAATGGTTTCCCTTAGTGGTGTTTCTTCATGGTGTTCCTTAGTTTTATTCTTTAGTGGCATTCCTTTGTGGTGTTCCTTCACGGTTTTCCTTAGTGGTGTTCCTTCATGGTGTTCCTTAGTGGTGTTCCTTAGTGGTGTTCATTAGTGGTGTTCCTTAGTGGTTTTCCCTAGTGGTGTTCCTTATTGGTGTTCCTTAGTGGTCTTCCTTCATGGTGTTCCTTCATGGTGTTCTTTAGTAGTGTTCCTCCATGGTGTTCCTTAGTTGTGTTCCTTCATGTTTTTCCTTTTTAATTTCATGTGTAGTATATTTTCTTTTGTGTTTTTAGAGTGTATTACTGAGTATTGTTTTACTCACCCATACATGAGATTTTCCCACTTGTGTAGTGTCTTGTGTAGAAAATCAACACTTTGTTAGAGTCCTAGATAGACAAGGATCAGGTGGTGGTTATTGAGAACAGACAGTCGAGGTGTGCTTCTATAGCTCCAGAAAGCTATCTGGTACCTTTCCATTTAGGAAAGGTTTTCTATGTATGATTTTTAGGAACTTTTCCATTCAATTTTACAGACTCTTTCTTTTGGTGGGTTTTTATTCTAGCATTGTTTACATTCCATCTTTCTATTTTTGTACTATGTGGTTGGTATCTTAGTGTATGAATGCATTTTTTTTCTAAGTGTTTTTACCTTTTAGAATTTTGGGCATGGAGATGTGTGTGTTTGTATGTACAGGTACTTAGGAAAATTCTTTCCAATCATAGGATGTACTTACTCGGTGCTAGTCACTAGCCTCTGGCCTATTGGAGGTAGGCTGGGGATAGTCATGGCATGGGCCCCTCTGGTACAGGTCGTAACAGGTTTTCAAATTGATTTCAAGCCATATTTATATGTTTTAAAATTAATTTCAAAGAAAAACATTTTCAAAATGTTTTCATGATTATTTTAAATGTTTTGAAGGAAAATTTTTTTTAGAATTTTTTCAAGATTCGTTTGTATGTTTTCAAGAAAAAAGTTTTTGAAGATGTTTTCCTGTGTCCATTAAAAAATTTCAAGACCATTTTTAAGGAAAATGGTTTTCAAAATGTTTTTTATTTTAAGAATAATTTTTCAAAGAATAAAGGATCTTTTCTTCAAGATATTTTTTAAAAGATATTTCAAAACTATTTTCCATCTATGATGACATCCATGGGTGTTACTCATACCTTTTCTAGGGATATTATACAAGGATTCCATTCATATTATTTCTCTAAATTGTTGATGTTTTGATTAATAATGTATATGAAATTAATTTCTTTTTCATGGGTTATATGTTTATGAATCCCTCTACTTTTCATGAGTTATTCTTTGATGAAATTAATATAAAAATTTTTTGTTTTCCACAGGTTATGATATAATTAAAAGTTTTTCATACCAATTAAATTTCACGGGTTATGATATGATGATTTTTTTATCTAGTGGAACAAAGAAGTCTGATTTCATTATGATAAGGGTGGGACAAATAGATACCAATAATTTATTGGGTAATGATTTATATATAATGAGTATGATAGGGCTAGAATGAGGAGTGAACTCAATTCAGTATGACAGTGCTGAAATGAGGAATGATATTAGTTCTATATTACAGGGTTGTAAAGGATGGTGAACTCAGTTCAATAATACATGGATGTAATGAGTATTGAATTTGATTTAGTATTATAGGGATAGAATGGTTTGTGATCATTTTTCAGTAATACATTACTAGAACGAGGAGTGAACGTGGTTAATTAATACTGGGTTAGAAGTGTAAGTGAACCTGGTTTAGTAATACATGGATGGAACAAGGAGTGAACAGGATTTAGTAATACCGGGCTGGAACATTAACTAAACAATGTTCAGTAATACATGGCTGGAATGAGGAGTGAACTCGGTTCAGTAGTATAGGGCTGGAATGGGGAATGAACCTGGTGTAGTAATGGACTTTTTCCACTAAGTTAGTTTTGGTAATAAGAATTGAATACAATGTAAATCATTTTAAATATATTCCAAAATACCATTTATTATTCATATGTCATGGTTTCGTGGTTCATTCTCCCTTTTACATTATGATTCATGCCTTATGAACTACTAATATTTATGCCAAGACTCATGTATATGATCTTTGATATGCATGGTATGATCTTATAATGTTATTCTCATTTCCTCATACCATTATGCTCATGTTATTGTTACATATTTCTATTGTTTACCCTTACAGAGCATTTGTGATCAGTCATTTTTTATGTTTCCTTTCCCTATGTTATGAATAATGGTTTTAATTATCATTACTGAAGGGGAATATATTTTTGGAAAATGTTGATGAACTTTCATGATGTTAGAATATTTTTTCCAAGATTACAATAACACTAAACTATTCTAGTCCTTGGGAATGTAATTTTTTATTATGATTAATATTCATCTAAATTGATTTAATGTCCATGTATGTTAATCCTAGGTAATTATAAAACCCATTAAAGTTGTAAATGGAAGGAGGTAGTATCTTATAGAAAAAATAAATAAATTCATGATCCATTGGAAACTAAAAAATCCACCTCTTATTTTTTCATATATTTAAATTTACATGGTTCAAATATTTGGATATTGTTATGGGCACCACAAAATCTATCTAATAACCAATATGTTGATACACAAGGATTACACTTGATAACTAACACACCTTTATATTTCCCTTTCTTCTGAGTGTTGTTCTTCTTCCAATGGCCTCACATTCCATAAGAAAATAATACATAAAAAATTTTCTTGAACATTTATTGTATATTGTTCTTTATGAAATTATGGTTCTCATGATCTTTATACATAAAATTAGTCATAGATCCCTATTCAGTGTTCTTCCATTTCTTTTTCAAAATAAGGAATAGGATTTTTTCATGGTCCGTGTTGTTTCAAACATAGAAAATAATTGAAATAATTTATGAAAGAGTCTTCTCACAATTTCTAATGTTTTAATGAACAATAATACAGAATAAGAATTTTGGAAGGGAGAATAGATTGATATTTGATTATAGATCCTCAGGGAATTTAATTCACATGACTTCTAAGAGATCTTTTTAGAAAATTTTCATTAATAAATGAGGCCCATCCACCATATACTCTAGATGATTTCATGTGGAAAATTCATTGAAGATCTCATATCTCTCCTACCATTCCTTTTACTAATAAAGATTGCAAACTTGACACCAGAGTCTATACACATATATATACTCATTTTTCATTATAATCTCATTGGGAATGGATGATAGTATAAAACATTTGACTTTTGAGGTTTCATCCAAATGTTTCATGTATATATAAAATTATTCCCCACAATCATCTTGGTCATTCACTTTATGAACAAGGTTTTCAATCACATATAATATTATATCATGGAATAGAATTATTTGGAAGAACACTTTCCATTCATTTAAATTAGTTTAATTGGTAAATTTATCCCTGTAAAGTAAAGATTATATTGATATGGTTGAATTCATGTGGGTATAAATTTTTACAGTAATGAGGATAATAATTTGAGTACTGACTAAAATTTATAAAATTAGATAATAAATATTAAATTTATTAACCTCCTAATATTGTATTGAAACCCAATAACCCTCACCATTAGTTTTGGAATACCCTGATTTCTAGAAATTCTTGTGATAAGGACCTATATTCTCCTTCTAAAAACCCATGTTTTTTAAATGTTACATGAACGGTTTTAGGTAGGCATAAATTTTCAACTAGATTAAATCGCATATCATTGATCAATTGAGTATATACCCCTATCCTAAAATCCTTTATTAATATTTCCTCACCACTTTCCTCTTAGTTAAAAAGTGTCTTGTTTTGGTATTAAATCTTATATTTGAAGTTATTTTAACCAAAAACTAAAGCTATGATCCCCCTGATAATACCATGCACCCCAACTTTGGTCATGGACCTCGAAATACTGCTTGAATTGACTAATGTTGTGGAAGAATATACCAAATTAATTTATATATATATATATATGATTTATTTTACCATTACATGTATATTTACCATTTTATCCTTATTAAATTATTCTTAATATTTAGTAGATTAAATTAATTTATTATGACATTTTTGGCCACTGAGCAGCATCTCTCCCTCGACGCTCTCTTCCTGGGTTTCTTGGTGGTGCCTCGATGGGGGGAGGCTGGTCATACGCTTCTTTGACTTCATTTACCCCTATTCCTCCTTCCTTTCGGTCTCATCCTCTCTTGGTCCTTCTTTCATGGGGGTATTTCTCCTCTATTGTTGTTTCATGTTTCATTTCACATGGAGGTGGCTTTATTATCATGGGATGGTGGCTCAGTAATGGACATGCTTCTCTATTGAGGGCCTATTGGTTCTCACTTCTCTAGCTTCCGATTCCTGCGTTTCTCTCCTAGTTGGTTTGTGTCAGCATTTTCTCATGGGATTTGGGATGTACGGTTCGATCAGCAGTCGATGTATTTAGAGGAGCATCATTTTCTGGATTCATTCCGAGTTGTGCTTCAACCTCATCGACATTGGAAATTTCAAGATGGTGCTTTTCTGTTAACTGTTTTGTGGGGTGATATCAGCGGCGGTGATGAATGAGGTTTCCAATGTTACTAACAACCTTCACCCTTGGATTCTCCTACTCTTCCCTGAAATTATTTTCTTCTTCTCCAATCCCAGTCAGATTTGTAGATTTGGTAATAAGAAGGTTTTGGGATGTGTTTCTCAGTGGCTGGTGGTTCATCTAGTGTGTCTTGGATTGGTTTACCCTTATCTTGGAGGTTGTTCTTTTGATGTAAACAAAGGGGTTTTGGTTATCATTGTTGGTTCATGAAGACGATGAGGGTTATTAGCATCGATGATGTGGATTTGGTTGATCAGGTCTTTGGTGTTTCGATTGTTCCAGCCGGCAATGATGTGGTGGCGATGGCGATGGTGGTGTTTCCTAGAGTGACAATGATTATGGGGATCTATTGATGATTCGATGTTCATGATGGTAATGTGTATTTGGTTTTTCATATCTGGATGTAGGTTGGCACATGAAAAATGGGTTCTCGGATTCCGCTTTCATCTCTATCTTTTGGAATTTGAATTTTGAATTTTGGATGGCTTGATTTTGTATGGTTATCGCTCTCCTTAAATAGGGTCTTTGAAAATGGAATGTAAATGGAATTTTCAGTTAGTCAACTTAATTTATTAATGATATATTAGATAATGTTCACAAATAACCCATTTTATTTTAGTTCTATATTTATTTTTTGTAAATTCACAAATATATGTGATTTAAATAGAACATCCAAATTGAAATTAACCGTGAACTGTGATGGAAATAAATTTTTTATCATGATATTTTTCAATTAATTATTTTATATACCATATGTTAAATCATCCCTTGACCTAGGGAAATAAACCTTGAACCATCACAATGTTTTTTTGGAGCTTTCAATCTTTCCTCCAAAGTATCTCCAATATTGGTTTCAACTCGACTCCATACATGAACTATCTCCACTATCCCGGTAGCTCAAACAATTGAATACGGTTTACTCTTATATAGGTGAGTGGAACCAAATTATTTTTAAGGGTTTATTTAAAAATTAAATCATGGGAATGTTGGACCATACATAATGAGAGGTGGGACAACACTTAGGCTGTCAATCTAATTTTATAAAAATAATTAATTAAATGTAAACTAATCACATACAACCATCTAGTATATTATCATGATCAACCAGAAATATATTACAAATTATTCATTTAAAAATTTAGAATTCAATTTAAATCATTCCATTTATGATGAAACACATGTGAATCAATTAATTATGTTCTATAATTAATCAATTATTTTATCTTGTTTCTCATGTGAATATTCTATGGATTTTCATACAACACAATTTTATACAAAGTGCGTAAATTTATTTAAATTTAAAAAAGTGAAATGAATATACATTTAGAGGAAACATGTTGAATATGAGTCAAAACTGCATGGTATGTGTGATGGTCATGTAATGGTCATTCATACGACATGAAACATTCATTCCTTTCCAAAATATTTCTTGGGGAGTACTATTTCATAAATGGAACACTGACACTTTATATTTACATACCATGTTATATTTTAATTCCTATATATAATTATTTTCATTTACATTTATACAAGATATATATATGTGGATATTATAGATAAATTAGTTAAACATTTAATATATATATATATATAACCCATTACATGGAGTTTACAACTCAAAAATTTAAAAATACAAAACATATTGATATGGTTTAAACTATAAAATAAATTTATTTTAAATGTGTGTAAATGTGCAATATACATTATATGTATTGTCTCTATATAATTCATCTATATTATTTCACTTCCAATTGTGACACATTCTTAGGGATTGGGCGTGTTTCACTTCAATGGAAATTAATGGAGTACACTAATTGTACTTGGTCTACACTTTATGTTGTCTATTAGTTACATGGTTACTAGTAACATGTGTCATGTAATAAACATGAAGTTCATCATTAAGTAATTTACTATATGTTGTGTTCATAGGTTACATGATGTGTATTCCATCTAACCATGCACCATAAATGACTAGTCATCACATGATGCATATTAATTACATATAGTGTGAAATAATTTCAAGACACTCTAAATAAATATGTGAATCATCTTGGTACATAAATCAAAAGAACATGGGAAAATGACATATACATATGGGATACAAGATGTGTATTCCTATGATGTTATGGCTATAATCCTTTTCACCTACATATAAGTTCATCAAAAAGTTTTCTTTCAAAATTATTCATTTATTTATTAATTTTGAAATAAAAAAGTGGAAAAAGAGGAGAAATCATTATATAAATTTATTAAATAATAAAATCTGAATTTAAATCTATAGAAAAAAATAATTAATCAATCCATATTCTACAAATAATTATATATAATTATGGTACCTTTATTATACCACCTGGAGGATCAAGGGTTTATTCGAAGCATTGTTAGAAAATTCCTAACTCGACGTTTTTTCATAATCAATTATTATCTAGAGATGTATATGATGCAGAAGACAATTAATAATACAATAAATTCAAGTATAAATTGACTAAAGAATCCAATATCCAAATTAAAGATCTTAAAAAAATTATGATAAATTTGAGAAATTGATGAATTACCATTCGATGAATTCCTTATTCTCTAATGAATCTTTAATTCCTCTTAATTTTACCATACCTCATCATAAAAATAAAGTATATATTCCCTATAGAGGTAATCCACACATGGAACATGAACCTATAATTGATGTCATAAGAATATTTGAGTGCAAGCATGCAATAAAGAGACATGGAGAAGGGATTAAATTTATCTCATTAAAGGTATATCCATTGAAACTTTGGAGTGGGATAATGGATCATTAATAATGTTTGATATGATTTCCTTATAATATTTTGATGTCCTTAAAACTAGTATGAATCTTGGGATTGATCTATTAGAAGGGACCAACCATGGATCATGAGAATCAGAGCTTTGGTAATGTCAGAGTTCAAGTATTTCATTACTATAACGATAGTAATAAGTCAAATCATATTTTTGAGAGAGAAATATTGAATATTTAATGTTAAAATCCTCTCTATGGGGGGAATATGGTTATGGTTGGGGTTAACATGTCATGGGGACTTAAAAATCATCAGTTGGGGTCATATTTGTGAGCAGATGAAAATTGTAAAATTCAATATGGTCAGGATGTTTATTAATTACGTATAATATGAATGTTTTTATAATTGTTCTTGGGTGAATATTTGTTAAGTCAGGTTTAGTTCCTTTAGAATTAAATATTTTAGGATTAATTTATGAAATTTATTGGTAATAAGTTTTATTGGGTAACTAAATGGATGTAGAATCTAATAATTAGACATTTTATATATAAGGTTTTGGATAAGTTGGGACTCATAAAGCTATTTTGGTAATGAAATTTGTAAATAAACCTATGGAATTAATGGCTAGGT
Organism: Viscum album; assembly: GCA_963277665.1. Classification (NCBI taxonomy): domain Eukaryota; kingdom Viridiplantae; phylum Streptophyta; class Magnoliopsida; order Santalales; family Viscaceae; genus Viscum; species Viscum album. The sequence goes on from OY728121.1 coordinate 1,091,106,991, forward strand.
GTTATCATGATAATGTAATTGATAATAAATTGTGATTATGGTGAGGAATCAAGCTTTGTGATGAGTATGACATATAGGTATTTATATAAGAATATACTATGGAGGATTGAAAAATTATTTTTATGTGATATTGATCATGGTGAGATTGAATTGTTTTAAAATAATTGTTATAGAGAATGTATTTTGGGTTGTAAGGAAAAATGTAAGAATTTTAGTAAAAAAATATTGTTTATATGTTTGGTTATTTTATAAAATTTCAACATTTAGTATGAAATTGGGAGTGAGTGGTGGTATTAGATTATAGTGTATAATATGAGAATATTATTAGGTATAAGAATTAATATGGTGGGAGTTTATAAAAAACTACATCATTATGGTTTTATAGAACATTTTTAGATTTGTACATTCATGAATTTAGATAAATGGGTGTTCCAAATTCAAGTATTAGATTTGGTTTTTAGGACATGGGTTATCATTGGGGGTAGGTTTTACATATGTTTGGGGGTTCTTTGGGAATTTATGGGATCATGAATAGAAATATGTGAGGATTATCTACTAAATATAGTATAAGATATTGGATTTGGTTCCCCAAAAAATATTTTTATAAAATTTATGATTTCTTGTATTAATTTATTTTAATATTAATAATGTTATTATCAGACATTGATTTTTGTTCTATGAGGCATAGTATCTCATAGATTATAAAAAGTAGTTGTTGCACTAAAATTTCATATTATTTCTCTTATATGATGTGAACATATAATTCTGAGGAAATTATTTTGAAAATAAATGTTCTATAGATATATTAAATCATTTTATGGGAAAACATGACATAGTTTATTAGTTTTTGAGACTTATAGGACATTTGGGAACCTTCTTATAGTGTATATTAATTGTCTTCTGCATCATATACATCTCCAGATAAATTTATTAATAATAGAATAAATTCAAGTATAAATTGACTAAATAATCCAATATCCAAAATTAAAGATCATAAAAAAAATTATAATAAATTTGAGCAGTTGATGAATTATCATTCGATGAATTCCTTATTCTCTAATGAATCTTTAATTTATCTTCATTGTACCATAACCTCATCATACAAATAAAGTATATATTCGTTATAGAGGTAATCCACACATGGAACATGAACCTATAATTGATGTCATTAGAATATTTGAGTGCAAGCATGGAACAACATAACACTGGCTTTGTTCATCATTGATCAACAGTAGAAAAACTTCAAGGAAGGTCACTCCTTTTCTTTACATAATTGAGGGGTGGTGGAGGGGGATCATTCTATATTCTTGATATCCTTCTTCAAAAGGAACTCTTTAGATCCTAATAATATAGTCCTAATGTTTTTACGTATACCAAATAAAATGGATACCTTTATGGATCTATATCCTTAAAAAATAGATTGGACATATCATTAATTGAATTATTCCAAAATTAACTATCACTTATGTCCCAACTAGTATATCCTACTTCACCATGAACATACGAAATTGTGGTTTTCATAAATAAATCAATATACATGAAAAATAAAATCCATTTATAATAAGAATATATTTTATGGATCCATATCCTTGTCCATAGATAGGAAAATGAAATGACACATATAAATGTGGATTTCCTACTAGTGGGTATTTTTTATTTAATATCCTCAAATAAATATTTTCAAATGTATACACTATAAGAAAGTTCCCAAATGTCTTGTAAGTATCAAAAACTAATAAACTATGTCATGTTTTCCCATAAAATGATAAAATCTATCTATAGAACAAATATTTTAAAAATAATTTCATCAGACTTCTATGTTCACATCATTAAAGGGAAATAATATGAAATTTTAGTGCAAAAACTACTTTTTATAATCTTTGAGATACTATGCCTCATAGAACAAAAAACAATGTCTGATAATAAGATTATTAATATTAAAATAAATTAATACAAGAAATCATAAATTTTATAAAAATATTTTTTTGGGAACAAAATCCAATATCTAATACTATATTTAGTAGATAATCCTAACATATTTCTATTCATGATCCCATAAATTCCCAAAGAACCCCCAAACATATGTAAAACCTACCCCCAATGATAACCGATGTCCTAAAAACCAAATCTAATACTTGAATTTGGAACACCCATTTATCTAAATTCAAGAATGTACAAATCTAAAAATGTTCTATAAAACCATAATGATGTAGTTTTTTATAAACTCCCACCATATTAATTCTTATACCTAATAATATTCTCATATTATACACTATAATCTAATACCACCACTCACTCCCAATTCCATACGGAATGTTGACATTTTATAAAATAACCAAACATATAAACAATAGTTTTTTACTAAAATTCTTACATTTTTCCTTATAACCCAAAATACATTCTCTATAACAGTTATTTTAAAAAAATTAAATCCCACCATGATCAATATCACATAAAAATGATTTTTCAATCCTCCATAGTATATTCTTATATAAATACTTATATGTCATACTCATCACAAAGCTTGATTCCTCACTATAATCACAATTTATTATCAATTACATTATCATGATAACACCTAGCCATTAATTCTTTAGGTTTATTTAAATATTTCATTACCAAAATAGCTTTATGAGTCCCAACTTATCCAAAACCTTATATATAAAATGTCTAATTATTAGATTCTACATCCATTTAGTTACCCAATAAAACATATTACAAATAAATTCCATAAATTAATCCTAAAATATTTAATTCTAAAGGAACTAAACCTGACTTATCTAATATTCACCTGAGACAAATTTTCTCTATGACACTTATTTTAAAACAATTCAATCTCACCATGATAAATATCACATAAAAATAATTTTTCAATCCTCTATAGTATATTCTTATATAAATACCTATATGTAATACTCATCACAAAGCTTGATTCCTCACCATAATCAAAATTTATTATCAATTACATTATCATGATAACACCTAGCCATTAATTCCTTAGGTTTATTTACAAATTTCATTACCAAAATAGCTTTATGAGTCCCAACTTATCCAAAACCTTATATATAAAATGTCTAATTATTAGATTCTACATCCATTTAGTTACCCAATAAAACTTATTACAAATAAATTCCATAAATTAATCCTAAAATATTTAAGTCTAAAGGTACTAAACCTGACTTATCTAATATTCACCTGAGACCAATTATAAAAACATTCATATTATATGTAATTAATGAACATCCTGACCATATTGAATTTTACAATTTTCATCTGCTCACAAATATGACCCCAACTGATGCTTTTTAAGTCCCCATGACATGTTAACCCCAACCATAACCATATTCCTCCCATAGAGAGAATTTTAACATCAAATATTCAATATTTCTCTCTCAAAATTATGATTTGACTTATTACTAT